>OX421397.1:7795586-12595586 GCA_949126875.1 Lochmaea capreae | reverse complement strand
ACTAGCTTTCTGAGAACATCACGAGCTAACAGTTTACTGAAGTAATGAGAAACATTTGTATAGTGAGCCCAACAATTTTAGAAAATATATCTGACAACATTGCTTAATTTTATGGTCATCAAACTGACTTTAGTTAGACTTTACCATATAGTAGCACAATATATCACCGATTCCAAATTTTTGAAGTTCTACTATTCAAATTCTTATCAAGGTGAAATGATAATAGTGATAATTAGAATGTTGAAATTATAAGGAATTTTGTACAACCGTTTAGGTAATTGTTATGGGAAAAAACGATATTAACTCTTAATGTAAGTACCAATTAAATTAAGTTGTTTTCTTCGATATTTTACTTTCACTAAAAATATTCTATAATTATTATTGATATACAAATATTAATTTGTAAATTTTTAGACCCTGTTTCGACAAGAAAATTTTTATTCGTCCACCTTTACAAAAAATGACATTATACGTATTAATTTCCGGATGAAACATCGTCTATATTTGACCTCAAGTCAGCAAATTATTTTGGCAGTCGGAAGTTTGGCAACGTTCGATGCGCCGTAGCAAAGACGTATGCGGATTGCAAGAGCTCACTTCGCTGGCAGAATTCGTAAGCTTCACAACCTTTAAAACTTTGCAAGCGGAATGTACGTCTCCTGCTCTTTCCGGTAACTGCGTTTACAACGTTGTCAAGTTGTATAGCTTTCTCGCGCATCGTCAACTGCCAAAATTATTTTCCCAACCTGTACCTATCCTATGATACGTCACGATGCAAGAATGACTGTTCAATAAGCTGTCAAATTAATTATTAACGAAATCCGCTAGATTTTACGTGGGATATTAATAATCAAGAATGGATAGTGATAGATGAAACTTATACATATATTACATAGCGAACGAAAAGCGTCTGCGGACTAAAAATACTAAAATGTAATATGCACCTCGGCAAATAACTGTCTATGGTCTCGCCAATTTCCAGACTCGACTATAATAGACAGTTTTCCGTCCTTGGTTCATAAATACCCATTTCAGCACTTCTTGAATAAACAGTACGTCTATAAAGTAACGTTTTTGGTTTCTCATTTCAAGTTATGGCCATATACATATAAAAGTAGGGTTAAAATAACTCCAATAGAAAGAAATGAATTACTTTTAACACAAAATTAGTTTTGAATTATCCAAGTTCAAAGTATTTTTTATCTCCATGTATGTATGTATGTATGTATGTATTTTGGGGTAACATTCACTGAGACCTAAAAGATCTATCTCCATAAAGAAATAAGTAAAACTCAAACCTCTGCGATTTTATTCTTCAATATCATTTCAAAATTGTTATCCAGCCTTCCTATTTTCCATATAAATCGAAAACACCTCCCAATATATACATAACCCGTTTTCTAAACCTGATTGTACTGATGTTGACGGTTATGTAATTATCGAGAATCATCGCGTATCTATCTCTCTGTTCCATTCCATTCCACCAACATATTTTTATTACATAATTCTCATTATTGAGATGGTTATGAAGTAATAGATAATTTTTTTAACATAGATACACATGTTTGTATTTTATTACCCAACTAAGCGAGACAATATATTATGGGAAATGTTTGTACACTACTAATAATGAAATAGTATTTACTTTTTATCGGACACAGAAAAATTCCACACCAGATCTAAAAGGTAAAGATTTGCTTTTCTTAAATTAAAATATTTCAGTACCTATACCTAGTCAATGTAATAAATAAAATATTTATGAATCGGGCAGGCCTGGAGTGGGACTTTTTTTGTTTTTTTGATCTCAAACATTTATTTTACCCCGCATCAACTTCTAGGAGTACTCCATATACAGATTGTGAAAGGTCTTTTCGAGCCTTACGATTTACACAAGTACGACAAGGAAAATATGAGAAAAACAGCTTGAAAGAGAGAGAATGAAAGTGTTTAGTTTTACCTAATAGTGCATGAGCTCGAAAAAAAGTTAACGATAACGAGACAAAAATATCATTTGTACAAATTAGTCTGCGCTTCTAACAGCAGCGGTTAAAATAGGGGGGCACTAAACAGTCGGCCAGCTTCTTTTGGTAGCTGGAACTGCGCACAATTATTCTTCAATACAATTTTATGAGGTATAAATAATTATAACAGTAACAGAATTTTAAATTTTGGATCTAAGTTTAATATTTTTTAGATAGCCAAGGACTATTTTAATAAATATTTTAAATCTGACAACGCTGTTTTCAGGTATTATTTGTATGACTCATTAGAGTATAACTCAAACTAGAGCTATTTATTTTGCTTGTTATAGTTGAAAAAAGATGCTTAATAAGAATTCCGCTTCGTTAAAAAAACCTCTAATTTAGTTTTAATTTTTTTCAATGTCCAGTACGGCCTATTGCATTTGTATTCGTTAGTAACTTCCGGCTGTTAATTTTTTGTTGAAATAATATGTAAAAAGCATTTTCGTGTGAATTGCCAAAACGGTATATTCATAGACACAGAAAGTAGTGTTTTAAAAGATTGAAATTATCTAGAGCCGGTCCGAGAGTTTTTCAAAAACTATTTAAATCAATATCAAATAATTTTTATGCAAATAACGTTATAGGTATACAGTAGCGTAGCTAGGTAACCAAGGGCACTGGGGCAAAAAATTAACTAGGGCCCCAACTGAACTGTTTAAAATCATTTGTTCCTTATTCGACGTACTCCAGATCAGACAGTCTTTTCACTAGGTCCTTCTTGGAGAAATCCTTCCTTGGATGTTCTAGTCCTAGGAGTCTATATCTTCAATATGATAATGGTTCACAATCGAAGTTAATGTGAGAGGCTGTTTCCTCCTCTTCCATGCACAACCGACAGATAGGTCTCTCCCTATATTTGCCGATTGTATGCATGTGCTTCCTTAGGGTACAGTGACCGGTGAGTAAACCCGTCACTATCCTTATCTGGCCCCTGCTAAGGTCTACTATTTCATTAGTCAGCGTCTCCGAGGGATTATTGACCAGGAGTTTGCTGTGTTCCTGTTTTAGCATGTGTCTCCAGTCCGACTGACGTTTAGTTTGAGTCCACCGAGATATACAACTACGTGCATCAGCCTAAGAGCTCCCCGCAAGTTTCAAGCCTTGTTGGGAATTCCCCTGTATATTATCTAATAAGTTGCTATTATTAAAGTCGCGTTACTGGCATCTGGTTTATTTATATTCCGAATGTGGCAGAAATTTTCTCTAGTTCAATTTATAGCTTGTGAGTCAGAGTTCTAGGACCCCTCGAGCCCCGTCTAGCCCTCCGGTAGCTACGCCACTGGTTATATACACGGAGAAAAAAATATTCAGTTATTTATTCGTAGAGCCACACCCATCTTTAAAAGTCATCGGACTGTTTTCTTAAGTTAAAGTCGGTCATATTCATTAAAAACATTCCTATTACAACGTAATATGATAATTTCTATATGACCTTTACCTTGCCTTTATTGCAAACAATTCAATTTCCAATTTGATTTAAAGGAAACCGTTTTATTTTGTAACAACTTTGTTGTCATTTCTCAATACAATTTATTAGCAAGACCTGTTACTTTTTAGATATATTCAAAGTAAAAACCAAACGGTACAAATAGTGTTTTAAACATTGCTTATAGTCTGTTCATTCTTATGATGAAGTTTTTCATAATTTAAAACAGACTTAATAACACATTTCGTTAAAAAATAATTTTTTCAAAGTAAAAGGGCGGATTCTAAAAAAAAATACAAACTATACGAGGAACAAAGCTTAATGAACTTGCTTCAAAAGGTTGAAATCGGGATTAAATGTCACAGGACAAGATTATGGAAGGTAGTGGAACTTAAATCTGACATTAGGATAGTTAAACATCATCAAAAGAAGGTTTAAATGATGGTAAAGTGATTGTGAAAGTCTGCCGCTTATTGTAAGAAGCATCACATTATTCAATAATCTATACACTGTAAAAATGCTACCCACTTAATGGTCCTTCGAGTCTGATTGACCAAATTATTATTTAAAATAATATTTCTAGCTCTACGCTCATATTATTTATAATTCAATATCAATATAATTGCTCAAACTGTAATTCTCAACTCCGCGTTTCATTATTGATTGATTTATGTAAGTATTAACTTTTTTAGAAAACAACTGTTAAATAATTCAACATAAAAAATTACAGAGGAAGATATAAATGCAATAAATATCAACGATGTCAATATTATGTGACCTGTTGAGTTTTTTTTATATGAAATTCTTCATTCCTTTCATGAATAACTAACCTGGGTGTGACTATTTTACAAAACAAATGCAAAAATGAATTGTTCAACGTAATTCATAGTTGTTCGCTATCAATACGGAATATATTTAGCAATAGTAAGCAAAAGTTTACAAGAAAGGAGCAGAAAGTATGTAGAACCAGCTCAAAGGTGTAGTATTATTAGGCATTTAAGGACTGATTCTAAAACCAAAAAAAGCCGATGTGGTTTATGACCTCCAAAGGACATGCCACAAGATGGTATGATGAAAAAGTATAACTTTTCAAAGAAATTCGTTACGGAATTAAGCAACAAGAAGGAATGGGATCCAAATACCATTACCAGACTTGGAAGGAATGCCATTCAATGGTACACAGACGGCTCAAAAGCAATAGAAGGAATTGGGATAGGAGTGTACGGGCCAAGAACCAAACACTCTGAAAGCTTGGGAAAAACCCCAAGTATCTTTCAAGCTGAAATTCATGCAATAAGAAAGTGTGCCCAGTTCAATATTGTCAAAGGATATAGAAGGTAAATGATTATCATAATGTCTGATAGTCAAGCAGCCATTAAAGCGCTGAGTTCTTGTGTAATCAATTCCAAAATGGTGTGGGAATGCCTAGGCAAACTTAATGAACTAGGCGAGAACAATATAGTCACCTTACTGTGGATTCCAGGACACACTGGAATAGAAGGAAACGAAATAGCAGATGAACTATCGAAGAGGGGGACTGAAAAACCCTTTTGGGGGCCGGAACCTTTTTGCGGAATCAGCTCCAATGTAATATTGGAAGAAATAGGTAAAGCCGAAGAAAAGAGAAGATCTGACAATTGGAAAGATCTAGTAAGGCTTAGGCAATCAAAGATTCTTCTGGATGACTACAACCTGTTGAGATCAAATGAATGCACAAGTCAAAGCAAAACTGCACTAAGAGTTTTAACAGGAATCCTAACGGGACATTGTCGCCTAAATGAGCACCTTAAAAAGCTCAAAATAGTGGATGAAGAAGATTGTAGATTTTGTGGAATGGAAGAAGAAACCTTCATCCACATACTTGCGAACTGCACAGTAATTCAGAATCCTAGGGCACAGTACCTGGGAGACTACAGGATAGAAGAGGGACAGTTACCTAAGTTGAGGCCTGCAGATATCCTAAAATTCCTCCGGGAAATAGAACTAAAGGAGCTAGTAGTCTCTGAGACTCTCCTCAGAAACTAAGTAGAAGTAAGGGGCACAATAGATCTTTTAGGTCTCAGTGAATGTTACCCCAAAATACATACATACATACATACATGACCTACAAAAAGCATTTGCTTCGGAACATAACCTCCACATATTTTAAAAAGTATTCCAATTACAGTAATAGTTCCTGATACTACAACGATTTATTAAGAGATTTTTAGGAGCACGTTGCAATATTTTCTTTCTTCAAGACTTTGTGATACTTTGTTAACTATTCGATGAACTCAAGTGATTGAATGATCTTCACGGAAGCCGAGCTCTTCGTTGAAAGTGTGCTGGTCTATGATGATTCTTTGCCAGATTCGTCTGGGGTTTTCTTCTAGGTAGGATTGAAAAGCATACCAATCAGTATTACTTGAAACTATTCGAGGAGAGGATGATTTGCATATTACTGTAGATCTTCACGGAAGCCGAGCTCTTCGTTGAAAGTGTGCTGGTCTATGATGATTCTTTGCCAGATTCGTCTGGGGTTTTCTTCTAGGTAGGATTGAAAAGCATACCAATCAGTATTACTTGAAACTATTCGAGGAGAGGATGATTTGCATATTACTGTAGATCTTCACGGAAGCCGAGCTCTTCGTTGAAAGTGTGCTGGTCTATGATGATTCTTTGCCAGATTCGTCTGGGGTTTTCTTCTAGGTTGGATTGAAAAGCATACCAATCAGTATTACTTGAAACTATTCGAGGAGAGGATGATTTGCATATTACTGTAGATCTTCACGGAAGCCGAGCTCTTCGTTGAAAGTGTGCTGGTCTATGATGATTCTTTGCCAGATTCGTCTGGGGTTTTCTTCTAGGTAGGATTGAAAAGCATACCAATCAGTATTACTTGAAACTATTCGAGGAGAGGATGATTTGCATATTACTGTAGATCTTCACGGAAGCCGAGCTCTTCGTTGAAAGTGTGCTGGTCTATGATGATTCTTTGCCAGATTCGTCTGGGGTTTTCTTCTAGGTAGGATTGAAAAGCATACCAATCAGTATTACTTGAAACTATTCGAGGAGAGGATGATTTGCATATTACTGCTTTTCATGGCTGGTGTGTGATCGGATGACAGATCTTAGTTGGATATTCCTTTCGTTATAAAGTGGTCCAGTAGGTCTCCTTCTTTTAAAAAATATTAAATTGAAATCGACAGGTCTTTTGATTTTTCCATATTACTGTTTATTTAGCTTAACACTGTATAATTTATAGGTAGCAGTCTTCTTTTCAGCACAGTTATATTAAACAAAAAGCGTTATGTAAATAAAAACAATGAGAGTCAGTGAACTTTGCGATAATGATATAGATTATCTATCTAGAAAATTGGTTTTTAAAATAGTTAGATTTTTAAAATATCATCTTTTGAATAGTGAATAAGTATAAAACTTTATATTTTTGTTACAGGTCCTCAATCTAACGATGCTAGTCATCACTGAAAAACACAATCTCATCTAGTCCTTTTTTTCAAAACCTTCATATTCTCAATATGTCCGAATCAACTCCGATTTGTCGGTGTAGAGTCCTTTATTTGGGTTCTAGTGTACCCCAGCAAACCAAAGATGGCTTACAAGGTATCCAGGAACCGCTGCAGGAACTCTACCCCGATCAAGGAGCAACTGGAGCCAAAGGAATAGACTCTTGGTTAAGTGTTTGGTCCAATGGGATACTGTTAGAAAATGTCGATGAAAATCACAAGAAGATCACCAGGTTTTTCCCGATTGAAAGTCTACATTACTGTGCTGCTGTAAGGTGAGGAAATTTTACAAAAATAGTTATGTTTAGTTTAGACTTTTGATACTTTTTTGTTTGTTTCTCTACTATGACAGATCTATGAATGAAAAGAGAATTGTTCAGCTCACCGTGTAAAATGTCTACATACATAATTTTCTTTACTCGTCGCACTTGCTGTTACGTTTAAGCATTGGTAAGAAATAATTGTACAGAAGAATTTACAATATATTAGACGCTCGAGGTCGTTTATATAAAAAGGATCGGACTTGGTGGTAAACACGTTATTTTTATGATTTTATGTGAATAAATTTATAGATAAATGATTTTTTGCGCCGAACCTACACGAGGCAAAATCAGATGTTATGGTGTAAGCAAGCTCTACTTCTTTAACACATTTTTTCAAATACTTTATGGGATTAAAAACATAGTTTGTCTGTTTTTGTTTCCTTTGCAGCTTCTAACTTGCGTTTGTATTTTTTTCCTTTGTAACGAGGCATGATAATAATTGCTTTTAAAGTCGGCATAATAAGTTTCTAGTGCCGCTTTTCGTTTTCCGTTTCATTTCGTGGTATTCGTATACAACTGACCGTATAAGTTCAATAATTTGGTCCCAGGGCGAAAAGAATGAATATCCACCTCATAAAGTCCACCTAACTGTTTTGTAGCCAAATATTGGTTTAGTCTTTTTGTTATTTTTTTGTAATTAAAATTAGCTTTGTAAAAATGTAACAAAATGATCAAGTTCCCCTCTGTACACTGTAAGAGATCGTGTGATAGTAAACTGCCTGTTCTACTTTATTATGCAATTCAAAAATACTCATCAACTTCTTAACTAACTTTTCATTAGAGATTTCTTGTAGCTTGGGTAGTTGAATAGTTGGAAAACGAGCTCGGAATGAAAAATTCCGCATGCCGATGTAGATGAATTACGTTATTGGATTATTGCAATAAGTGGATCGATCCGATTTCGAATTATTTTACCTTAAAAGGACCAAACCACAAGAAATTATTCGAGAAAAAGTGTGATCGTAAAATAATATTTCTTGTAAAAAATTAATATGCCACTCTGAATTCGATTATTGACCGAAATTCTTCGACCACAACCGATTATGAGCATTCCTACTCGGTAATTGTCCGAATTGAGATGATTGATTGATTGGTTTAACACCACCAGTCAGAGGCTTAGAGTCTTCGGCACCTCAGAGACCAGAAGTCCTTCTGCATCTGTAGAGTTAGGCCCACAGCACTTAGGCCACATGTGATCCATTGTACATCCTCCCGAGGAGTTGTCTTCCTAAGTCTTCGTCCATCCTGTCGTTTCCAGAAAGGTGGACAGGTCACTAGGAGACATCTCCTTTATATCGGCAGGTGTAGGCCAAGACTCACCGAACACACACTCTCTTATTAACTCCGGGTACTCGCATAAGACATGCCTGATAGATTCATCTTCCTTTCACACATCCTGCATAGAGGTGTGTCCACTAGCCCCATTGTATGGAGGTGTTTCCTTAATTGACAGTGGCCAGTCAGAAATCCTACCCTTAAACGTATGTTTTTCCTAGTCATCGCCAAATATTTTTTCGACTCCAGCTTCCCAGGGTCGCCCAGGGTGATCCTGGCAAGACTGCATCCCTTGATTTCATCCCATCTCTTTGGAGATTGTCCATAGGTGTAACGTTTAGCTAGTTCCGCAATTGTCGAATTCGTCAGGCCGTAGGTGTCGCCGGGTCCAAGAATTCTTAGTCCAGCCGCTTCCTTGGCTAAAGAGTCAGCAATGCTGTTACCTTTGCTCATTTTCCCATTCCCTACTTAATCCTTAGGCTTAGTGGTCTGGAGTAAATTCCACATCTTGAGCCTCCTTTGGTTTTTGAGCCGTCTGTATATATGCGTATTGCATTTGCAGCATCTGACCTAATCAGAAGTCCTTATCAGGCTCAACAGACTTTTCACTAGGTCCTTCTTGGAGAAATCCTTGGATGTTCTAGTCCTAGGAGTCTATTTCTCCAATGAGATAATGCTTCACAATCGAAGATAATGTGAGAGGCTGCTTCCTCCTCTTCCATGCACAACCGACAGATAGGTTCCTCCCTATATATGCCAATTGTATGCATATGCTTCCTTAGGGTACAGTGACCGGTTATTTTCCTTATCTTGCCCCTGCTAAGAATTAGTATTCCGTTAGTCAGCGTCTCCGAGGTTTTTTTGACCAGGAGTTTGCTGTTTTGGCACGAATTGAGATTCTGCAGTCTCTATACACCAGGGTTTGAAAAATGTAAATTCCATGAAACGATTTACGTCTCTGGCGTGCACTATTTTGTAAAAGAGGGTAATAAGTTCAATTGATGATAACAAATTTCATTTCAAATTTTGGAATTTCGCCTGCGAAATTGAAAAGGCCATAGACAGTTCACTCTTGTCTTATGTACGATAGGAACTTTTGAAGGTTGTTAATTTATTTTATAAAATTTACGATGGGCGTACGATAAGTATTTTAAGAAGTGGTCCATATATTTCCATCTACCATGGGCGTACATATGAATTTTTGCGAAGAATCAATTAATCTCCAAAATTTCCTATATCACGAAACTAAGTAATTTTCAAAATATTCCTATCTACCAAGGGCGCACCAGAAATATTTTGTGAGGAGTTAATTTATTTCCAATAATTTCCATCTACCATTTGTCCACGACGAAATTTTGGAAAGGGATTTATAAAATTTCCATCTACGATTCAAAAATGAATAATTAAACTGAAAAACTGAATACATTTTCTTGAAGTTAGCACAAAACGATAAACGTTCTGCAAATAATTCATCTTTCAAAAAATTTTCTGTGTTAAGGAGCAGGATGTATCTAATTCCAAGCGGATGGTATAAAAGTTCATGGCGGTATTAGTCGATTACCATAAGAGAGTATTATTAACACTCATTATAAAATCAAGTAATAGTTTAAATTTCATGGTTCGAAAGGTATTCCATCGAAAGGGGATCTTGAACACTTTAACTTGTACAAGATGTAAAAAGTTGGATGAGTTAATAAGTATTAGGTAAAAGTAGCAACGTTGTGATGAAATATATCAATATAGGATACGGTATTCCCAACAATTTTGGTGGAAAACTACTGCATCCTGTATGTAGTTAAGAAGAATTCAAAAATATATCCAAATATAATTCTTAAGACTGATAACCTACTTTATTATTTTTTTTAAATTAATCTCTTAGAAATTCCTTTAAGAAAATGGTAAAATAAAAGAAAAATAATTATAAATATTAACGGTAATTTCAAGGTGAAAAGTCAACATTCTCCGTGCACAAGCAGAAAGAGTAGAACAGGTCCGGACGACAGTAACATTCATTATATTTCCTGGCTACTGCAAGGTATTTTTTAGTCCAGTAAATAAAGACCGTGAAACCCCCCAACCTGTTCATCTCATTATTGTCGGACTTTTTTTTTGCAACTTGTAAGTATTCACGGGTAGATTACTCTCTGAAAATATGTCCTCCGCGAAATTTGCGGAAGTGGCTGAAAAATGGCCAATAATTCCAAAAATTGAGTTTTCCGCCGATATCTCCGGAAATATGACACTTAGAGAAGTGGGGTTTTGCTAGGAATGGAGAGCAGTTTATTATCTACAAAAATGATCCCTATCATTTTTGTCAAAAGTTTAACCGTTTTTGAGATAAACGGGCCCAAGCGTACCTTGGATTTCGAGCTGCTGCGCGGTGTCTTCGGGAGCACGCTCCGTGAATGTAGGCATGGGAGGGCGGGCAAATTGGCCCATAACTTAAGTAAAAATGAATCTTTTTTCATGATTCAAAGTGCATATGAAAGGAGGGACCTGTACCTATAACATCGTGTAACTTTTTCGTTTTTTTTATTTTCCAGGAATATTGAAAAAACTGGCCAAACTTTATTTTTCCTGAATATTTGACCGCCCTTATCAATCCGTTCATATTTTTTAAATTAAGGTGGTGAATGTATTCCGAAAGAATGAATAAATAATATTTGTGTATTTTTTTAAACATGTTTTTCTTGGGACGTTTTTTTTTGATTTCCGGAGTTTTCTGAAAATTCTCGGGGCTGCCGCAAATTGATAAACAATGATTGGCAATATCGGTCTTTAATGCACACCATTGGAAAGCTGAAAATGTCCTCTTTTCGATGGTTTTTAAAATTGTTGGCTAAGTTTTTGAGTTTTTCGAAAAATTTTTGCAAGCCTTTTTTTGCAAGAAATATTGATCCAGGGACAAAAATGATAACGACCATTTTTGTAGGTAATGAACTGTACTTCATTTCTAGCAAAACCCCACTTCTCTAAGTAGCATATTTCGGGAGATATCGGCCAAAAACTGAATTTTCGGGATCATGGGCCATTTTCCAGCCCCTTCCGCAAATCCCGCGGAGGACATATTTTCAGAGAGTAATCTACACATGAATACCTACAAGCTGCAAAAAAAAAGTCCGACAATAATGACATGAATAGGTTGGTGCCTTTATTTTTTTTTTATTTTTTTTTTATTTTAGCTTAACGTGCCCCGACAGCGCTGGTCATTGGCACAGAAAAAATAAATACAGATATTTACACAATTATTACAGATATTTAAATTAGATTTTACAGTATATATTAGTAGCTTTCAGGAACTGTAAGACTTTCTTGATTTCGGTAGGGCAGTGGAGCATTTCCTTGAGGTTGGGCCTAAGATCAAGCTGTTTATATAAAGCAGATTTACTGAACTATTTTAGCTCTAAAAATTTCTGTACTGGTCTAGGCAGACCTAACCCTTTTCCCTTTGATCATTAAGCAGACTAGACAGACAACACACTTTGTTTACAACCAACAACTAAATCGATTCTTTCATTCCAAAACAAGGATAGCAATAAAAAAACAGCAAAGCTTACAGATTCCAATAACAGTGCCGTGCTGTGTGAGGACTTGAATTTATTAGAAATTTAAATTTGTATTCTTATTGGAATAGGTAACATATTTAGTAAAAATCATAACAAACAGCTGTCAAAAAATGTATACATTCAATATAACCTTTACTGAAAAATGCAGAATTACATAAACCTGAAGCTAAAGCGGTTGATTAATATTTTTACTTTGACTGTCTATGTATGTACGTATGTATGATGGGGTGACATTCATTGAGACCTTAAAGATCTATTTTGACTTCTACTTAGTTCCTGAGGAAAGTCTCAGAGACCTGCAGCTCATTTAGTCCTATTTCCCGGAGCTACTTTTGGACATCTGCAGGCTTCAACTTAGGTAAATGTCCCTCTAATATCCAGTAATCTCCTAGGTGCTGTACCCTAGGATTCTCAAATTGCTGAACAGTTCGCAAGTATGTGGATGGAGGTTTCTTCTTCAATACCAGAGAATCTACATTCTTCCTCCACTATTTTGAGCTTTTTCAAGTGCCTATTCAGGCGGCAATGTCCCGTTAGGATCCCTGTTAAAACTCTTAGTGCAATGGAATCCACAGTAAGGTTACTGTATTGTTCGCGTCTAGTTCATTGAGTATGCCTAGGCATTGCCACACCATTTTGGAACTGATTACACAAGAGCTCAGTGCTTTAATGACTGTTTGGCTATCCGACATTATGATAATCTTTTGCCTTCTAATCCTTTGTCAATAACTTAAATATAAAACAAATTCGAATACTGTTAAATTAGTTATTTTTTGTTTCAGATACGTTCTAGTCCCAGAAAAAAATACCCTTCATAGTCCAAATCCTAGATTTCTTCCGTTAGACTCTCCATTCGCTCGTACTCCGAATCCTACCCATCCTCCTCTGTTCGCTGCCATTTTGAGAAGAACGACTGGTATTAAAGTTCTCGAGTGCCACGCTTTTATATGTAAGCGAGAAGTTGCGGCCAATGCCCTAGTTAGATGTTGCTTCCATGCTTACGCTGACTCTTCCTACGCAAAACAAGTGGATACCGCAGGGAGCATATATGGCACTCTTGCATCTGAAAGACTCACTAGTAAAGAGAAGGTAAGAGGTACATATACAACGAATATTCTTCCAAAGGTTTTAAGACTCTACTTTTTCCGTAATTTTATATTTTTTAATTACAGATAGACGAATGGAAAATGAGTAGATCCCAATCAGGTTCCACAATGACATTAAACACTATAACAAACACCAATCAAAAAGATGATATTAGTATTTATAACGGAGATGAAAATCACAAAGTATGGGCTGGTTCCCAAGATAATTTAGATGGAATATACGATGTTTATTCTACCAGTACAATTTCTAGACCATCTCGTCCAAGACAAATATCCCAACCAGTTGGTAGGAAGCTTTAGACATGTTGTTAACTGTTCAATATGTAAGATTATCATTTTTTGCAGCTGTACCACCACCTCCTGTTAAAGATAAAAAGAAAAAAACTAAACAAAAATCTTTGAGTGGATCCAGAGAAGATTTGTATCACCCCATGATGAATGGTAAAACTAGTAGTCTAGCGGGTTCGGTGGTGAAGACGCGACAAGTTCAACCACAAATGGGTGTACAACCACCTCAACCTATTTATATAATGGCTCCACATCCTGGGACATTGCCAAATCCAAAATTCTTCAAACACCATGGTAACTATGATGTTAAACATTAAGTATTTTTTGAAAAGTTCTGACGAAGCGAGAGATTAGTACTAAATATTCAGCTATAACCAGTATTACCATTACTCATCAGTACACATGGTTCAAGTTAGATTTTGCTGGCAGTACGTTATAATTTGTATAAGAATATCCTGCCACAGCAAATATTAGAAGTATTCTTATGCAGCTAACTCCTTTTTCATTCCTTTTTATCATCAGATGTCGAAAGAATAATTATTTACATTCAACACTCTATAAATTTTTGAAAAATAATATTTTTCAAAAATTGTGGCCGTTTAACTAAGGAGCAACAACTACTTCCCGTGCAATATGCACCGCCGGATATTGAATTACACTCCAAAGTCAAAAGGGGTTGGTATATCTACAAGATATTTTAAAACCAACCATTCTGGTTTGCGATTAGAAGGGATAACACAACTTGTAGACCGGTTTCGGCGTATTTGCGCCTCATCAGTCCAAGGTATGTGCTGTCCGTCTGAGAGTCTCTAGTCCCAGACTGAAGAATACACTTCAATCGCAATCAATACATGTCTTCCAGTAACGGAAATGTAAAGATATCATCTTCTATAATGGCTTGATATATTTGGTAGCGTCACTATTCTTCCTATGATTTCCCAAAGCCAAAATTTGATCAAAGAATTTAAAAATATTCGTTTGAGAGGTGTTTTTTTGTGAAACAGTTAATAATGAAATTGATGATCTCAAATAAAACCTTGATTATTGCGTCAATATATATATGAGTAATGTTATTATTTTTGTACCTACCGTTAAAAGTAGAAAGACTGGTTGGAATACAGAAAAATAACAAACTGGTTATCTGTTCCTCCAATACATATAAGTGGTTTTGTTTATTCAAATATTTGTACGAAGTAGAATTATGGAAATAAATTTACGTAAAAAAGGCTGGAAAATGAAATACACTTCCATGGTTATTTTCTATTTGTATATACCAAATTTTTACTTACCTTATAATTTCGTTTACAGGAAACACCTTCTCTCACAGACCCAGAAGTAAAGTTTTGATTCCAGCCAGACCTGTACCTCCACCCTTAGTACCAGTAGCTCCAGTAATCATCCCCAGTACGATGCAAAAAAACAAAAAAAAGCATAAACACGTCGAAGAACCAATTTACATGCCCAGCAACAGAGCCTTAAGTCCAGTAGCGAGCTATCAGCCAATTAATTTTCCTCACGAAGCGTATCTGATGCAGCATTACGCTACTATGGAATCACAAGGAAAACAGCGAAGTAAAAACAAAGAAAAGAATTCGGAAAAAGCGAAATTGAATAAAAAATTAGCACAAAGTATGAACGGGCTAGACGATCCTAATTTAATGAATGAAGAGAGTCCTTTTAATACAGGGATTTATAAGAAAAAAGGACATTTGAACGAAAGAGCTTTTTCTTATTCTATTAGACAGGAGCATAGAAGTAGGAGTTACGGAAGTTTGGCTAATTTGAAATTCGCATCGCCTATTCCTAACGGACATGATGTAAGTATATCAATTTAAAATTTGACAAAGATGCAAAAATATTGAGGTTATTGTATTGCATCCATATTTGGAAAAAAAGGTGATACATCTTTGTACAAAACGGATGCGATTAAAGTTGATTTCTAAAGAAAATTTTATAAAGTGAAACTGAAACCGCTTAACCGGTACTGGTGGTTGTTTTATATATGGTCACGGCTTAATTCAACTTGACGAGCTACCACACATTAACAATTCCAAGCAAGTAAAAACAAATAACATATTTGTTAATGGTTGTTTGTCTCTTCAGCGGAACTTTCAGTTGACCATATGAATTATTAAACAACAATTAACTATTAAGAAATATATTTAAGTTTAAGTTATTCTCGCTGAAATGAAAAGGCACTACGGGATTATAGATAGACAGTTTGAGATCTGCGGTATTTCAAATATAAAAAATGCAAACACGGAATTAAATCTAGAAGAAAAATACAAGGCAAGACAGACACAAAATGCCACTACATTTGACAAGAATCCTTCAGACCAAAAGTGATGGAGGAAGCTATTGACAATTATTGTCCTAGACAGTTAGATCCTTGAAAACCGCACTGGTACAGCTGACAGAGGATATCTGTAGTATGTGTGTTCTTGACCATGTATGTATGATCTGAAAGATCTAGTGTGCCCCCTTACTTCTTACTACGTCCCAGAGACTAGAAGCTCCATTAGTCCTATTTCCCTCAGGAATTTTAGGATATCAGCAGGCTTCAACTTATTTATAACAAGTGCCCCTCTTCAATCCAATAATCTCCTAGGCGTTCTACCCTAGGATTCTGAATGGCTGTGCAATTCGCAAGTATGTGGATGGAAGTTTCTCCTTCCATGCCACAGCATCTACATTCTTCTTCCTCTACTATTTCGAGCCTAATCAGGTGCCCGTTCAGGCGGCAATGTCTCGTTAGGATCCCTGTTAAAACTCTTAGTGTAGTTTTACTTTGACTTATGCATTCAATTGATCTCAACGGGTTCTAGCCACCCATCAGAATCTTTGATTGCCCTACTAGATCTTTCCAATGGTCAGATCTTCTCTTTTCTTCGGCTTTACCTATTTCTTCTAATTTTACATTGGGGCTGATACCACAAAAAGGTTTCGGCCCCCAAAAGGGCCTTTAGTCCCCCTATTTGCTTGTTCATCAGCTATTTTAATTTCGTCTATTCCAGTGTGTCCTGGAATCCACAGTTATGTTACCATATTGTTATCACCCAGTTCATTGGCATTCCCACACCATTTTCGAACTGATTACACAAGAGCCCAGTGCTGATTGACTTCTTGGCCGTAAACGGAGCTTACTCCAAAGAAATAATTAAATGGAAATGGAGATGAGGACGAGTAGACGTCATCTTCTCTATCTGCGTAACCAGTAGTCCGCAAGTAGGAATACTTCTTCTCGAAATATCCTGCCAAGGATATGCTGATGATATTGTCACAACAGCAAGAAGAATATTCGAGAATAACCTTTCTGATTGTTTGACATCTACAGCAAAAGTTTGTGAGAAAAAGAAGGAAAAGTCTGCCAAGAACCATTAAATTTCATTTCAATTATTAACAATTTGATTCTTCATCTAAAAGTAGTCGAAAGGTCATGGTAACTTTAACGTTGTTTTTTTTTCTGTTAGGTGGAAGATCGAGAGGATATAAAGAAAGAAAGAGAAATAATGCAAATGGTACAGGATCTGGACCTTTCCGAAGATGAAATAGAAAGATCTGAAGTTCCCAGAGGAATGTACGAAGCTAGACCCGGACCCACAGGTCCTGTACTAGTAACTGCACCTCAAATGAATGGCAGAGGTCATCGCAGATAAAATCAAAAGTAAGAATATGAACCTATTACCTAACTTTAGACTAATTTTTTTTGTTATTACAGGAATGAAAAAATCCTTCTACAACGTACTTTATTTTTATAAACCCGCCATACTTTTTGATGAACAACGATTATTTTTGAAGACACTTTAAACATAATAATATTGTATGATTTGCTTATACTCCCATATTTTTATCCCACATGACTTTAATACAATTTTTGTGATTGCGCAGTAAGATTCATCTGACGTTTTTGACAAGATCATTGTCAAAATCGACGTGAATAAATTTTCTAACGATACATTACCATGCGCCAAGTAAGTATTGTTGAAGATTCTATAGAACTCCAAAAAACAAATATTGGCAAATCGATTAACGTAGAAAAACGTAGAAAAGACTTCATTAACTCATCAGGGAATTGGGAGACACTCATACAATACGGAGATTACACTAAAGAAATTATATTGGGATACTTGGTAATAAGAAAAGGAGAATCTAAAGTACCTCTTGACTACTCATTTGTTAGTGAAGTGAACGTGAAAGAAGATGCTCTTCCAAATGAGAATATCTATCAAAAAATAATGAGACAACACACGTATACTTCTGTTCTGTTGGAATCCGCTGAAATAATAGCGAAAGAAGAGCACGGATCTAAAAAAATAGCAGCCTATTATGAACCCAGCAGTTCAGTTATGTTTAAACGGTTGGGGTATGAACAGGAATGCAATTTAATGACGAAGGAATTGAACACTATTGAACACATTTGTTTTTTGAGCACTTACAATTGCATAGATTTGATGTTTGATGAAAATAAAAATATCATCGAGAATCCAGTTGATGCTGATTCTGCAGAAAAAGAATGGTTGAAAAATTACGACGAAGAATATAGAATACATAAAGCCTCTTCTTTGTAAATATAGAAATTATAAGTTTGTTACATTCTCTTTTTTCAGCTTAAAGTTTCCTTTTTTGGACTCTTGGAGCAATAAGTGTACTAGCTCATTCCACAATCATTTGAATTCATTATTTTTAGTTTAGCTTCGATTTGTAACCAAAAGATATGTTGGTACCGAAAGTTATTACTGGAGAGATACTTTGAGAGCCAATTTCTCTGTTTTTTATTTTCCTTTCAAAGAAATAGAGGTTCAACCATTGTTATGGTGACGAGAGGTTGTTAGTGACATATGGATGATGAGAAAAACAATATCATCTTAAGTTAAATAGAAGATTTATATCATGACAAAGCCTCTGTGAGTGATACTGAAGAGAACGTAAGGATTACTACTGAGTTGTGCATAAGGTTCCTCCAGATATCATCGTGAAGAATATTTTTACACATTTCATTCCTTCTTCTTTTCTTAGGACCAGGTCTGCGGTCTGGTCAATCGACTGCCCTTTCAGCTCCAACCAATCCTTTTAATGATCTGCCTACTACTCTCCCAGATAGCACATAAACATACAATGGATGTCCAATGAATATCCACATTGGACATAAGGGATATACATAGGATATCCGTTCAAGTCCAGAAGAATATACTATGAACATCCATTGGATATCCATTTGCCTCAAAATTGAACATCCCATGGATGTCCGTTTCATACTAAGAATGGATATGTCTTGTACAAATATGGACATTCACTGGACATATTAAATAAACCATGGACATCTCATAGATGAGCAATGGATGTCCAATGGACGTCCATCTTTCAAATAAATCTTCACGCCGAGTGGTGAACGAGAACTAAAGGTCCAGTGAATTTCTGGATGGTGCAAATTTAAAAAATAGTAGTTGAATTGAATTTGGAAAGGAAGAGGTTAGTTCTTTAGATACCTATTTTCAGTTTTAACGAATATTCTATTGAAAAATCATATTTGAAACAGTTTAAACTGGAGAAAGCTACATACTCTTTAAGATTTTATTTTCTCAGAAGAAAAAAATTGTGTTAGATCAGGACTATTTGTGGACCACCAAACAAAGATTTACATAAAACTACTCCGATAATTATCCAATGGAAAAAAATTAATTAAGCCTAGTTGGCTCTTGATAATATTGTCGATTGTAGCGAGCTAGAAAAGTGATTTGACTTTGTAAAGGTAATTGTAAATAGTGATTTAACATGTTTATCTTTTTAAAATTTGCTCAAATATATCAGGACCGTGTATTACAAATTAATATTATCAGAAAAATGGAAGCAATCAATTATTTTTAAGTCCATTTACAAGTGTTACGACGTTAAGTAGACAGTAAAGTCGTCTTCTAGTTTGATTAAAGCAGTGAGAAATCTAAACAGAGTGTTTCAGAGATGAACTAAACGTAGAGAAATCATAAATGTCGAAATATACTGTACAAAAACCTTAAAATCAAGATGACAGAATTTTTTCTCCTGAATAATTTGTAATATCCCTGAAAATCTTGTATAATAACTTGATATTAATAAATATTTTAATATAGTAATATAATATAAACGATTTAGCTTTAATGAGATTTTTGTTTTGTTTTAAATATAAGATAATATATACCTACTGTAAATACTAATATTAATGTCCTGGATAATAAGTTTTATTTTAAATGTATATTTACTAACAATTTTATGGTTTTTTTTAATTTTTGTTCGAAGATTATGATAAGTGCCATTAAATTTACTAAATAAAACCGTTTTATTGGTAGAATTTGAATCTAAGGCATTTTACATGTTTAAATTATTTTTAAATAATTATTATTCAGATGTTTTG
This sequence comes from Lochmaea capreae, assembly GCA_949126875.1. NCBI lineage: Eukaryota > Metazoa > Arthropoda > Insecta > Coleoptera > Chrysomelidae > Lochmaea > Lochmaea capreae. The sequence continues at coordinate 12,575,684 of OX421397.1, read as the reverse complement.
TTTTGCTATAAGTTATATGTAAATAAATATGTATCTTCTACTCGTTGTTTCAATTCAATTCCTTTGTTAACAACAATACGAGCAACACCGCACCCGTCAACGATTTATTGATTAGTTCGGCACCTCCAGTCAGAGACTTGGAATCCTCGGCACCTCAGCCTTAAGGGTTTTTGTAAGCTTGGTTGTACCGTTTATGGGAAGAGTCACGGAATATAAAGCAATCGGAAGGGTCTCTTGCCATAGAACAATAAGTACACGCACCTTTTGTGCGCAGTGACAGCCTGTCGAAAGAGGATCACATTTCGAGGTTGCTAGTCCTAGTTTGTTGTTTGTGTTCTTGCCGTTAGGAAGCTGTTGCCAGATATCCACCATTATTACTGTTTGTTAGATTGTTAGTTGTTTATTTGTCATTGTTTTCTCTTATTTCATCATTATCATTCCAGTATAATTGTTTAATAGTGTGTAAGTTCATAGACATAATGATTGGTTCTGCAAAAATTGTAATTTTAATAGCAGAAACTGCAATTGCAGTTTTTTTCGTAGGTAGCACTATCAAAAAATCTGAAAATATTAATTGATTGTATTTATAAATCATGTAATAAACAATCAAATACAAAAATTTAAATTTATTAAAATAAGTTGCTTTCACTGTCATGTTAAAATTCGATTTGCTTACACGCATCTCTTCGAAATTACCTTGATAAAATCCTACAAGGATATAGCGAGATCTGAAACCATACCTGTTCATTTCTCAACTGTTAAATCTATTAAGACCGGCACTGATTTTAGGATCACAAATTTGATGCGTCATTAAAATTTCTGTCTGAAATAGATCAGAAGAGCCGACGGAGAGAGACCCTTCCGATTGTTGTATGTTCCGTGGAAGAGTCCAGTAGCCATTATCAGGCTCAACAGTATTCTTACTAGGTTCTTGGATACTCTAGTTCTAGGAGTATATCAACGAAGCCACCCTCTATGTAAGTATGATGGGGTGACGCATTCACTGAGACCTAAAAGATCTATTGTGCCCCCTTACTTCTACTTAGTTCCTGAGGAACGTCTCAGAGACTAGTAGCTCCTTTAGTCCTATTTCCCTGAGAAATTTTAGGATATCTGCAGGTTTCAAATTAGGTAAATTCCCCTCTTATATCTGAGCACACTTTCTTATGGCGTGAATTTCCGCTTGAATGATATACTTGGGGTTCTCCTCAAGCTTTCCTGGTTCCTGGACTGTACACTCCTATCCCAGTTCTTTTTATTGCTTTTGAACCATCTGTGTACCATTGAATGGCATTCTTTCCAAGTCTGGTAATAGTATTTGGATCCCATTCCTTCGTGTTGCTCTTGTTGCTTAATTCCGTAACGAATTTCTTTGAAAAGTTATACCTTCTCATCCTACCTTCTTGTAGCATGTCCCAGGCTTTCCTATTTCTAAGAAGTGAGGAGGTGGTTTTTTTTAATGATTCCCTCTCTACTTAGGCTGAAACCACCCTTTAAGATGTGAAGTGTGCAGCGTACAGTTCAGTGCTTAGCCTATTATAGTTGAGTATCCAAAATGTAACTGTGTCTAGCATTGCTTGCTTTGACCACAGATACCTACTTAGGCTTGGAACCTCTAAAGTCCTTCTTTCTGTGGTTATATGGTTATAGTTATTAGTTTAATAAAACTATAAAGGAAAACTTGCCCTAAATAACACATTTACCAATACCTACTTATTTATTTCATTCGTGTAGATACTTATATTATTTGCTGATCTCTTGTCTGTATAGGTTATAAATTATTCTGATTTTTTTGCTGAACGTAATTAAAATTTAAAATAACTTCTCGTTTATGACAAATCCAATGAATGCGTTACATAATAAACCTCATTCCTGTGTAAATATAGTTGTTTACCATAAGTACCGACATATTATAGCTTTAAAATTCAATAATTATAGAATTGAGATTATAGTTGTATAATATTATATACAAGTATTTCATTATTCATACTGTTACGCAATTATTATTGCAAGAATCACAGTTTCAGGAGCTAGGTATTTAAGATTCAATATAAATTACAGAATAAAAAAAAAACACTATTCATAAACCATATAGGAAGTGTTATTGTACTCCTTCACTCGTGTTCATCTGCTTGTATTGCTTCTTTTCCGTTAGGTAATTAAAATTGCAATACCTATCGCTCACTTGACGCAAAGCGTCGACCAAAAACCTTTTTCATCTCTGGTCTGGTGGCCAAAGATTTGACAAACCTCTGTGATGCTAAAACTAAGCAAGGTCCAAAGACTTGCATGCATAGGCATTACAGGGGCAATGAGGACTACTCCTACAGCGGCGCTGGAAACAATGCTAGACCTTCCTCCGCTACATTGTGTCATAATGTGCGAAGCAAAGGGCAGCTCTAACCCGACTGGAAAAAGCATCAGACCATGACGTGGCACATGGGAGAGGACACACAGAAATAAGGCACGTGGATGACGACATTTTTAAAATGTCAACAGACCACAATGACCGCCAGATATATCTTTCGCAAGAACTTCGAGATTGTCATCAAAGATCGAAAGGAGCTTGAGGAAGAGGACGCACCACCACTCAGCAGATCGAATGAACTGATCTGGTATACAGATGGATCAAGGAATGAGCGGGTATATACAGCAAGTCGAGCCTCGGTATTTCAAGCAGAGGTTTATGCGATACTTGCAAGTGCAAGAGCAAATAACATGAGAGCCTACAACATTAACAGGCAGATCAGGATCTACAGTGACAGTCAAGCTGCCCTTAAAGCCCTTCAGAGCTCTAAGGTAACATCTCGCGCGGCTGGTATGGGAATGCGACGAAGAACTTAGAAGACTGGCGACTCGGAACGGTGTAACACTGGAGTGGGTCCCAGGTCACAAAGGAATCGCTGGCAAAGAAAAAGCTGACGAACTTGCAAGAGCAGGATCGTCAACCCTGATGAACGGACCCGAACCATCTGTGGGCATTCCCAGATGCTCCACTAGGTCATGGTTAAAAGGGTGGGTAAAAGAACAACACAAAAAACACTGGAAGAATACGCCCAGGCAAACACATGGGAAGGAATTTATAAGAGAACCATCAGAAAAAGCAGCGAAAGGACTGCTCTCAATGAGCAGGAACAAACTACGCACCATAACGGGGCTTCTTACGGGACACTTTCCCACAAAGGAGCACCTGAACAAAATAGGGCTGTATAACGGAGACCTTACATGCAGAAGATGCAAAAAGGACACCGAAACAGCTCTGCACATTATGCAACTGTGAGACGCTGGACCACAGGAGGCAAAAACTGTATGGAAGACCCCAAATGACTCCAGAAGACTTCTACAACCAACCAGTAAAGAACCTGTATGAGCTAATACAGGGAACGGATTGGCTGAATAGGCTGTAGTCAGAGCATTAGGAGAATCCACAATAAGCCCTAGAGGCTGAGGTGGTGCCGGCGAAGAAACGGATCCTTTTTTAAAAAAAAACCTTTTCTATTATCACTATCCAATACCGTTTCCCGCAGCGACAAAGTGGCACTTTCCGCTCTTACTATTTATACTCATGGCCATTTATTTCACTTATTATGATACCAAGTGTCTTAATTTATTCTTCTTGTCTTGTGATTACATTCTTTGAACAATTTGATATGAGGCTCAATGGTCTAGGGGTATGATTCTCGCTTTGGGTGCGAGAGGTCCCGGGTTCAAATCCCGGTTGAGCCCTTTCTTTTAACATCCAAAAAATTTTATTTCATTATTTAAAAAGAATTATTGACAACATAGAAATTTAATATTGCCACATCTGTAAACTCTACGTAATATATTAATCGCATTAATGACAATCATCAAATTATAATAAATAATATGACCTCGCCATATTTGTAAAATGATCTATAGTATTTTTAATTTTTTATGACTTTCACCCACACAAAAACCTAGATTTTCAATAAAAACCAAATTTAAACAAACTAAAACGATTATAATGAGGTTAGTTTTGTATGTCTATCAAGGACCATATGTTACAGTCATTCCGTTTTGATTACATTTGGTTGCCACAAACTTTAAGAGCCAAATGATCATAGACTATCTCTGATTTTGAGTGAAATTAGAAAATTAGACAGCTCTTGAAACAGTACATTACTGGTTTGACACAATTCGAATTTGATTAAGTTGAATGGGAGACATTTAAATACATCCATGTCTATTTATAGCAACTACTGAAAAAACGTCTAAGTGTAATGACTTATTAGGAGGAAAAACACTTCTCTGTCTGAAGACATTCTGCACAATCGCTCGAAACGCACCCATCTTCATTATATCACCAGTTCTGATAAGCTTTTTAACATGGAGGTCGTATATTTTGTCAATATAGTCAGATCCTTTGGGTCCCCTCGAACAATCCTTTTTTTTATATTCTTCACAGCTTTTGTTCCAAATATGGACGTATGTATCTTAACGAACGTAATGCGATTTTCTGTGGACATGATCAACACAGTCTTCACCAAACTCACGTAAGACACTGAAGTGCTGGTCGCAAACCGCAGTTGTTCAGTAGACCATATATCATCAACCGTAAAAGCCTGTGTATGCTTCTATCGTCCAAGCTGCAAAGCGCAGATCACTTTTCCTAATATATGGTTATAATGAGCATTTTCTGGCTAGTTCATCAGCTTTTCCTACTCCCTAGAAGTCACACCTCAAAGTTAGTTTGTTGTATTTGTGTTTGCTGAGATTTGCTCGACGTTCCTATATCACTACTATTGGGTTCATAAGAGCCTCCCCTCTCCAGCAATGCAAGAGATAGCATACATGTAGTTTCTTCCCTCACTGTATATTCTAACACTAGCTGTACACCAGATTCATTTTCCATTTCTGCTCTTGATTGTCAATTCTCTTCAATCTTGCATAATCATTTCGAAGTGAACCATAATACTGGAGTCACATTTTTTATTCTTGATTGCATCTATTTCTGCATATCATTTTCATCAGCACTATCTGGTACAACAGTTGTAGTAGTATTTATTTTTGGTTCATCGCTTGAGATTTGTTAATACAAATTTATCAAACTTTGCTTTTCTCTCAGCGATAAATGACAAAAACTCAATAACTTCCTCCATTTTGGGGGCGAAGAAAGTTACCTAGTACTTGGTCCATACTCAACTAGATTCTTATAACTCAACAAAGGCAACAATAAAAGAAAACAACAAACAGGATAAGAAACAACAACTGCAAACGTAAAAAAGTGGTAATAAAGATTGGAATATTTTTATGCAAGTAAACATTAAACCAACAAATGTCCTTGTTAATTGTGAAAGAAGAGCTGTATGAAACGGCAATCTGACCAATCAGTAGGCAACAGAAATATCTAAATATTTATGTTTCATCTCTGATTAGCGCGCCTAATTATATATGGAAACAAAATCTACGAGTCTCGTAAAATAGTGGAAGTTAAAAGTAATTTAATAATAAACAAATAATTACAGTTAGTCAAAGAATTTCACTCTGTTAGCTTCTCGTTACACGATGACCTTCTATCGATCGCCGGCGGATTTTGCCCTTTTGCAAATAAAATGTAAGGAATGCAGTTGCCGCCAGCTGCATAATTATTACCTCATACTATCAGAATCAGCCTAGATTTACAGTTTTCGATGATATGAAAGTCTACTTTTATAATAATTCACTTAGAATGGGAATGAATTTTTTTTAAATTATATTTTACATACCCAATTTCAATTTGCAAGTGGTATTTTGTGAGAATCACTCAGGAACCCTTAACCATAACAGTTTTTGGTAGCTTGACAGTGGCAAAAATTACCTGCATCTGTTACAGCTGTATGTATGATGGGGTAACATTCTCTGAGACCTAAAAGATCTATTGTGTCCCTTTACTTCTACTTAGTTCCTTAGGAATGTCTCAGAGACTAGTAGCTCCTTTAGTCCTATTTCCATGACGAATTTTAGGATATCTGCAGGTTTCAAATTAGGAAATTAGGTAAATGCACCTCTTCTATCCAATAATCTCCCAGGTGCTGTGCCCTAGGATTTTGAATTGCGGTGAAATTCGCAAGTATGTGTGTGGAGGTTTCTTCTTCCATGCCACATAATCTACATTCTTATTCCTCCACTATTCCATCAGAATCTTTTATTGTCTAAGCCCTACTAGATATTTCCAATGGTCAGATCTTCTCTTTTCTTCGGCTTTGCCTATTTCTTTCAATATTACATTGGGGCTGATACCGCAAAAGGGTTCCGACCCCCAAAAGGGTCTTTCAGTCCTCCTCTTAGCTAGTCCATCTGCTATTCCATGTCCTTCTATTCCAGTGTGTCCCTAGTTCATTGAGTATGCCTAGGCATTCAGCTGTTACAGCTACAAATGCCTCAAAACTTTAATGCTAAATACTATGAAAATAATAACCTACTTCGGAGGTCACTCAACTACTATAAAAACAATAGAATACTGTCCTCAAGGTGGAGTTTTTATTACCTCTACTGTGGTCACTAGTAGTTGAAAACCTCTTAGGGGAGATCGAGAGTTACCGATTTCGAGCTCTGGCTATGTTCACGATTTAGTTATAGTGGTCAGTGCTATTGCCGATCGCTTGCAACGTGTCTTAAGTTCGAATGAAGTGCTATCAGCCAATCCTAACAAAACGACACTTATTTCATTCACTATCAGGAGGAAATTGAAAACAGCCTTCAAACATGCCTTCTCTATTTCAGGCTAAATAATTAGGAGGATTTCTTGATAGGACTTGGTTTACAGACTCTCCGGAACACATTCAGTCAACACGATGTCGACAAAAACCAATAGCATGGCCTTGAATTTTGATTCCTAAATCTTTCGTTTACTTATTCTTGGAGATGCATAGTTTGCAGTTTAGATTTAACATCGTATTGGTATATCCAGGTTACATAGCAACTAATGATGTTTTCCATCAACTCAGGCTCTTTATTTAACCCCTCAAGAAAATCTAAGCAGGTCTGTTGATGGAGGAGCTTTCGTCAGGACCAACTTTGTACAGACTCCATCCATAATTTCAATGATTTTAGTCACTGTCTCCAGAGACAGGTCGACGTGGATGTTAATCATCTTTGGTGCTCTCTCTGCCTTCAGAAAACCGTTTACACTAATCGAGTGCCTATTCATATACTCGAGCTGAGAGTGTTTATTGCACGCAAAGTGAAATTGTCCAACAAGTCCCTCGGGTCGAGCTAGACAACAGTTTGAATGCACTAGTTGCATACAATATTTTTTCTACTATCGCTATCGAAAGTCGTCTTTTCTGCCTTGAAAAGCAACTGCAAAGTTGATGTTTTCCGCGAGCTGTCATAATTTAGAGGGTGTATTTAGAGCAGTTTCGACAGATTGCCTTTCTGTCTCGACTACCAAAGTACTACTTTCTGTTCTTGATACACAAATAGCTATTTCCTACGTTCATGCAAAAAATAAAAAATGTCTTTTAGGTTGTTATAAATGGATTAAAAATGGCGTGGACTTGAATGTTTATGTTGTTCATGATGACAAAACGCTAAGTAAAATGACAGATGAGTGCAATAAAGAACTAGTTTTTCCACTAAATAGAATTCAATAAAGTTCTGTTTTTTGCATGAACGTAGAAATTAGTTATTTATGTAACTAGTGTGTAAAGTAGCCTTTTTTTGACGAATGTGAATATTGTCGCATGAGCCGCAGGCGAATGCGACAATCACATGAGTCGAAAAAAAGGTCTTTACACACGAATTGCATACAATATTTTTTCTACTAGCGAATATTTAATCAAAATACAAAAGTTTAATAGAAATTTTCTTTACGCACTAGTGCGTAAAGAAACATACTTTACGCACTAGTGCGTAAAGTAAGTTAAATTTTTCTATAGAAGAATCTTTAACGCTATTATTAATTTCTAATAAGATATATTATAAATGATTTGGACAAACAACAAACGAATTCAATTATTAATAATATGAATATTCCGTGCCACATCTATTTGGTGTATTTGCCAAGTAATCTGAGAGATCGTCAGAGGAATCCATCTTTATTTTTATAATAATCTAAAATAACATCATAGTTTTCTAAAAATATTCAATTCTTAAATATAAAATACAATTGCTTACCCTAGGTATGGTCGGAAGATCTCAATTTAAATTTTAAATGTCAGATTCAATTCACAAAGAAATGTCAGTCACTCACCGCCAACTTATGCCTATTTACCATATTATTTCCAGTACTCAATAATTATTTAACAATAATTATTAGGTTACTTTACCGAATTCTATAGGTTTCTATCTCCAATTTATGAAAAAAACTGAGATTTAATATACGTTTATTATACCTATATTTTTATAAGACTAGATATCTATAACTACATACATATTGGAATTTTTTCTTTACGCACTAGTGCGTAAAGTAAAACTCTTTACGCACTAGTGCGTAAAATAAAGTTTTACGCACTCGAAAATGTGTCTAAAGTACGTACTTTACACACGGTAGTAGAAAAAATAAATTATTTCACAAAAATTCCTACAAAAACATGTCGGACACATTACAGAAAACGAAAAATGTCCAAATTTGGACACTTGACGCGAACGATGAGTCGCATGTTTTACGTAAAAGGAGCGACCGAAAATTACGCTTCTTCTTTTCGATGGTAATGCATTTTTGCAGACTATACTTTCTATTGGATTATTGCAGCGTGAATGGCCGGAAGAAATGGCGGCGGTAGTGTGTATATGTACGTGTGTGTGTGACGGTTATACAAGAAGAAATAACCCATCGAAGAAAGTCAACGGACATGCCGAATATAATTTAAGAGCTTACGAAAAAAACTTATCTAGACACCAAGTGGCCTACTTATTGGCGACTTACGAGACCACTTTATACCAGTGGCGCCGCAAAATTTATAAGAAAAGAACGTAAACAGAAAAATAATAAAAAAGAAGCTTGACCACGATATATTACCTGAAGAATGTCAGAATGTAGACTGGGAGGCTGTGGAGACTGTGGAAGTGGGAACAATATCTTATAGAGAGGGAAAAGCTTGTCATAATAAACTAAACTAACGAAAGTATTCATAACCCAATTTTTTTGTTCATTTCTGGCAATATGTCAAAATAGTTATGTATGCAATTAGCGTGTAAAGTAACTCTTTTATTGGACTACTGATCAGGTTACAGACATAGCTCCAAAACTAATAAAAAACCTTTTATTCTACGCCTCTGGAATCGTTGGCTTCTCGCCACCGGCGTTACTGGTAAAGACAGGCGCGCCGACCAATTATGAAGAATTTTGATGATGGCGAAATTTTTTTATCCTCTCCGTAATGTGCGTATGACAAGAAGAGTGAAATTATATTCCCAAGAGTAAATATATTGTAATAGTTATAACACTGCGTCATACGTTCTTTTAAAACGATTACAAAAAACTCACTTTTACGTGAAATAGGTGTATACGACACCTTGATAATCTGAGCAGTAAGCTCTAACAGCTTTGACATGGTTTTGGTAACAGCTGGTAGCGAAGATTCCTGTATTTTCAGAGTATCTGTAATTTTACCTTTATTGCAACTCAACATTTGATTGATATTATATATTAACAACAATCAAATAGTCAAGTTAAATTAAATGATATGCCAAAAAAATGGACCATGTAATGCCTGAAGTGGGAAAAATTAAACAATAATTATCATTATCAAAAATAATGTTAGAATATATAATTTTTTTCATGTATTTTAATGACAAACTATTACAAAATTATTATTATCGGGTTGGCTTATGAACTTGGCCGTCAGCCATATTTACCGCGCTCGCACTGCTCGTACAAAGTAGATGGATCAACTCCGAACTTGAAGATATGGTGTGGACGAGATATGAATATGTCGAGCAAACATACACGAATATTCGTTCGTGCTCGCTTTTTTTGGTGAATACGTACCGTTATGGAAATTCCCTCTATTTATTAAAATTGGTAGTGTATTTAGGCGTCGCTGTGTTTATACATCGAACTATAAGTCGGCAGAAGCAAACATGAGCCCTGGGTGGGCGTGTTCATGTCGCTGTAGTTGTATTTTTGTAGTAATGATCGAGATTTTGAATCGATAACCAAATATCGATACCATAAGTGTTAACTGCCAAGAGTGTCAAGAGATATGTAAACAAAGTCAAACTTGCTAAAAATTTAACTATAAATTATATTAATAAAACAATTTATATTGGACCAAAAATAAAACTACCATCTGTCCTTAATGTCTATATTTTCAAATGTCATGTAAAAATCGGATAATTATCCTCTCATTGACAACACTGATACAGACACTAAAATTGATGTATGTTGATAAAATCACTCGGTCATATTATTTCGATTATGTTAACAATTACTAATGTACAATCGTTAACATTAGCTCCGGATTGGCTCGTTGCGATGACCTTTCTTTTAGTTCGTATATTTTCCGGGGCTCATGTTTGCTTCTGTTAACTGGATTTGTTGATCTTGTCCTCACCTTGCCTCGTGTTGACAGGTATCGCTTTTTTTCTGATGGCTCTACTGTTGTTTTGTGAAATTTATTTCTCTTAAAAGCGGGCAGTTTTTTTAGTGGACCACACATAATATTTACAAATTTATATTGTTCGTTATAAAGAAATATAAAAAAAAGTTGTGAGTAAAAAAAGATAGATATGTATATAAAAATATTTAATATTATCATACCTGCTGTTATATCGAGGCTAGTACTAGAGTGCCACCAAGATTTAGCTGACGCCTCGGCAGATAACAATATTATCCTGAGGTGGGTTAAAGGGCACGCCAGGAGTAAAGGAAATCGCATTGCTGATTCTTAAGGCAGGGAAGCCGCTGGACTAAAAATTCTAGGACCCAGTGACACCTACGGCCTAACGACTTCGACAATTGCGGAACTAGCCAAACGCTACACCCATACTCAATCCCTTAAGAGATGGGATGGAATCAAAGGATGCAGTCTTGCCAGGATCACCCTGGGCGACCCTGGGAAGCTGGAGCCGAAGAAATATTTGGCGATGACCAGGAGAAACCTACGTTTAACAGTAGGATTTCTGACTGGTCACTGTCAACTAGGGAAACACCTCCATACTATGGGGCTAGTGGACACACCTCTATGCAGGATGTGTGAACAGGAAGATGAAACTGTCAGGCATGTCTTATGCGAGTGTCCGGAGTTATCGTCAATAAGAGAGTGTGTGTTCGGTGAGTCTTGGCCTACACCTGCCGATATAAAGGAGATGTCTCCTAGTGACCTGTCCACCTTCCTGAGAAGGACAGGATGGACAAGGCCTAGGAAGACAACTCCTCGGGAGGATGTACAATGGGTCACATGTGGCATAAGTGCTGTGAGCCTACACTCACCCTCCCTACTCTACAGATACAGATACAGATATCATACCTGCATCAAAATTAAAATCTGAAGAGAAAGAGAATTTCTTTTCAAATATTGAATATTAAATTACTTACATTATGGGAGTTTCAGAATTTTTTATAATTTATTAATTACATTTTTTTTAAAATAAAAAAATATCTCAAATGTTGATACTTTCGGAGTTGTTATTAGAAAATCAAATACATTTTTTTCATCATAATTTGTTTATAACTTTTGCAATTTTTTCGTGTTATTGCTAACATTTTTAAGAACTTCATCACTATTTATAACGAATTTGAACTTGTATGTGTTCTAGGCTAAATCAGGACGAGTTAAATCGTGTAATGAAAAATAATAATAAAGCAAATTTACTCATGACGATGCAAATGTTATTTGTGAAAACGGTCATGTAATTATTATGGTATATTTCTGTCGTGGAACTTGCTCTTTATTTAGTTTATTTAATAGTTGAAATTCCAGTGGTTGGAACAATTAATTATATTATACGTACCACATCACTCAAACTCCTTTGTTATTTAATTCAATAGATGGGTCTGTATTTCAATTTTAAAAGACGTTAACAACGTGTGAGTTTATTTTTTGCGTAAAATTTTAATTCAATTGGTTTTAAAACAATTTTTAATCCGTTTTTATTTTAAATATTCTGCATCTCGTTTTGCAAATTATTGCGAAACTCTGCCAGCTACTTTTAAATTTTGACATACCGTGTTCCACTCTCAATCCTGTAGGCCAAAGTGCTTGAAAACTGTTATTCAATATTTTTGTTTCTTTTTTTTTACACCCTGTATAATTGCACTTATACACACAAAAGCAGAGGGATGCTATTTAAATTTTTATAGGTGGGGTAAGTGAGGATCGATGGAAGTGCATTATCTAGTTCCAGTGTTCCCAGCTCTCAAAAATTTAACTCCCTAAAACCACAATCAAAAACCACTAAAATCCCCACAATTACTAGAGATATTTATTTATTTATAATATAAATAATTAAATATTTTTAAATAAATAATACATTAAAAATAATTAATAAATAAGAAAATATCATTAAACAAATAATACATTTTAAGCAATAAATAATTTCATTCAGCAACATAATTTTTTCTTTATTATCTTATTCTTTATTATCGAAAACTTCAAGTAACAAATTCTGACACTTTTTAAATTTATACATAATATAATATTATTGACAAATAAAAATCCCTAAAAATACCTCTACAAATATGACACCTCTAAAAAAATCCCATTCCACTTTTGTCCTCCTAAATTTGGGGGGAAAACTCCTAGGTTGGGAACCCTGTCTAGTTCCCCCTCTTTATTCTAGAAACGGTTATGATATTTTGATTATATTTGTTTCAGGTCACCAGATGTAGTTCATTGTATGTTTTAAAATTGATAATTGCTATTTCATATTTGTTTATGCTGATTACCACTGAAACAAATAAACTTCTTGTATACTAAACAATTATATTACGTACTTACATACGTTTGAAAACAGAAAGCAGAAAATGTGTTTATTACTGTTGTGGTCAAAGGTGGTGCATACCTATACATTGTGTCCGTAAAGTATGGAACACATTCATTTTTAGCTAAACAGGCCATTTTAAGGAATAATCCTGAAACATGTCGATTTTTGATTTCAATTTACCGTATTTTAAAATAATAATCTAATATACAGGGTGAATTACTTTCGAAAAATGACGTCACCGTCATTTTTTTTTAAATGGAACACCCCCATTTTGTCTCAATTTTCGGATTACTCTAGCTGAGCTGATTCCAAAAATGTATCACATGTTGATTCCAATTGGTACAGGGTGGACAAAAATAGAATAGTTTTGTGCGTAAAATTCTTTATTAGTAAAATTAACAATATTATCAAAAATACTTATTGTCTAGCGGACAGAATATGATGAAATACATGACTTTATAAATGTTCGAACTGCAGCCATTGCTGTATTTGACAGTAACCCAAACGGTGTACAAATTCTTGTTGAACCTTGTTTATTGTGCCTTGAGAAATATTGTTTATTGCTGTCCGAATTCTCTCTTTTAATTCTTGAATATTTGCTGGTTTCGTTTATACACAACATTCTTCAGATGGCCCCACATAAAATAATCCATAGGATTGAAATCTGGTGACCTCGCTGGCCATTCAATAGGTCCACGTCTACCAATCCACCTGTTCGGAAAAATTTCATCTAGGTACCTTCTAACATCTACAGCATAATGTGGAGGTGCACCATCCTGTTGAAACCATAAACTTTCATCAAAACCTCCAGGATTACGTCTGCTGGGAAACAAATTACGTAAAGTAGGTACGATATACCCCCTTAAAAACTGAACGTACGTTGCACCGTTTAAATTACCTTCGATAAAATAGGGTTCGATGATTCGATTTCTTACAATTCCAGCCCATACATTCACATTTTGCGGGTATTGTGATGATGCTCACGCATCGAGTGGGGGTTTTCTTTTGCCCAGTATCTACAATTCTGACGGTTAACCTCGCCATTTAACGTGAAAGTGGCCTCATCAGAAAAAATAATGTTTTGTATCAAGAGAGGGTCTCAGTGACATTTATCCATCATTTTTTCGCAAAATTGAATTCATCTATCGGGACCGTCTTCGTTTAATTCCTGCACAAGTTTGCTTTTACAAGGATGCCATTTTTCAAGCTTTAATAGTTTTTGTACCGTTGTTTTGCTAACGCCGATATCGCGACTAACTTTACGCACAGAAGTGTGCACATCTTCTTCAAAATTAAGTAAAACATCTAATGCTGTACTGACTGTTGAACGCGTTATAGGTCTTTCTGGATATTTATCATTAAATAAATTGCATACTTCCATCTGAGTTCTCGATCTGTCTCCATAAGTATTTCAATTTTTTGTTTTACACTTAACTCCATTTCTACTTCAAATTAAATCTAAGCAATAATTAAAACATTTACGAAAACCAAAAATATTGTAGTACTAAACTGTCACTGAACATCAATAAATTACTAAACAAATAATGACATTTCACAAAAAACTAGACGACTATGTTTTTTTTTAAATTGATAAGAAATAATTTCTTTCATATTCTATCTGCTAGACCACAAGTACCAAACATGTTTGGAAACAGCTCATTTTTATTAATCTAAAAATGTAACAAACTATAGGGTGTTATATTTAAACCAATTGCCGCTAGACAATAAGTATTCTTGATAAAATTGTTAATTTAACTAATAAAGAATGTTACGCGTTACTTTATGAGCACACACAAAACTATTGTATTTTTGTCCACCCTGTACCAATTGGAATCAACATGTGATACATTTTTGGAATCAGCTCAGCTAGATTAATACGAAAAGTGAGACAAAATGGAGGTGTTCCGTTTAAAAAAAATGACGGTGACGTCATTACTCGAAAGTAATTCACCCTATAGGGGAAAGGGGTCGAATATCCGATCAGCGGCTAATATCGATCATTTAAGTTTTAACAAACCTATATGAGTTATAAAGCGATGCAATATGTGCAGCCATCTCTTAAGATACATGCAAATTACCAATACCAACATTGGCCAGTTTCAATGTAATGTCGAAATTATACCGACCGAAATATTTTTTGTGCAGTTTTTTAGTTATTTTTTTGGTTCATTTGATAAGGTATGTACTTGACAAGGTTAAAAATTCTTAAGTTTCTTCACTGCTAATAATTGCATGATACCTAAAGGTATATTTCATGCCTGTTTACGATACTTTATTTTTTGAGGTTGTGTGGATGTGTTCAAAACAATGGCGTTATTGTGGCGGGCAATATCGGCCAGTATGATCGATATTACCCGCCAATGATCGATATTAGCCTCATGCATGTCTCAGTGTGTTTTTTCTTTACAGATGCCTCGCAAAAAATATACTCGTAAGACAACTCGCTCTGCATGGTCAGAGGAAGACATGAAGCGAGCTGTGAAGGCGGTTGACCAGAAGACACTTTCAACACGTGCCGCTAGATAGCACTACAATCGATCCACCGCAAAATGGCGTCATATAAAACCATCAATCGAATCAAATACCTTACGCGACCTTGTGCGATAGACTGAAAAATAGATATCCCAGTAAAAAATTAAAGTTAGGAAGAAAACCTGTGTTAAATGAAGACCAAGAGAAAGAACTGGCCAATCACATTTTAAAACTGAGCAACATGTTCTATGGATTGACGCCTAGTAAAATTAAACAACTTGCTTTCGACTTTGCTGTTACAAATCACTTACCTCATACTTTTAATACCGAAAAGAAATCCTGTGGTAAGGATTGGATGCGTGGGTTTTTAACCCGAAATCCACGGATTTCTCTAAGGCGTCCTGAAGCTACGAGTCTTAACAGGGTAGTCGCATTTAACCGAAATGATGTAAACCTATTTTACGACAACTTAGAACTGGTCTTTGAAAAACATAAATTTCCTGCAAGACGCATTTATAACGTAGATGAAACAGGAATTAGTGGAGTCCATAAACCTCCTCGAATTTTGGCAGAAAAGGGCAGAAAGCAGGTGGGTGCTATTACGAGTGGCGAAAGGGGTCAGACAACCACCGTAGTATGCTGCATGAGTGCTACAGGAGACTTTGTGCCTCCTATGTTTATTTTCAAACGAGAACGTCTGAATACCGGATTGGGAAAAAATGGACCCATAGATGCGATTTACCGTTGCTCAAAGTCAGGATGGATCACTGAAGAGCTATTCCTCGAATGGTTAAAGCATTTCGCTCAATATGTTAAAGTCTCTACGGAAGATCCTGTGTTGATTGTTTTAGATAACCATAGTACTCATTCATCTTTAAAATCCTATAAATTTTGTCGTGAAAATGGGATTATTCTTGTTTCGCTACCCCCACACACCTCTCACCGACTGCAGCCCCTCGATGTCACCTTTTTTAGTTCGCTAAAGTCAGCATATAGCAAAGAATGTGACCTTCATATGAAATCCCATCATTACAACAAAATCGAAGTAACCGATATTGCAGAGCTCTTTGCTAAAGCGTACAATCGCATTACTTGTAAGGAAAAAGGTGTGAATGGATTTAAAAATACGGGTATCTTTCCATTAAACAGATACGTATTTGGGGAGGATGAGTTTACTGAAGTAACAGCGGAGGCAGCAGGTGCAGTAGAAGCAGTAGGTGCAGTAGAAGCACCAAGTGGAGTAGAAGCAGGAGAAACAAGTTCCGTTGATCAGGCAGAAGCCAACCAATTAAACGAACCTCCTACACAAAATATTTATTTAGACCCGAAGCCCGGTACTAGTAAAGATCCAGACAGTCTCGACATGCGTCAAGTTACACCGCCAATAGAAGTCAGTCACCAAAAATCACATGCGGCGCAGAGAAAGCGGCACCAACGAAGGACATCTTCGTCATCCAGCGATACTTCAAACATAACAGAGGTCTTTGACGATAATTCGACTGATGATGAAGATAAGACCGTTCAATTAAAAAACTCTTCCTTTGAAAGCATTCGTCCAATACCCAGATTAACAGAAAATCCACGAACTAAGAGAAGAAAACAATAATCTGCAATCCTAACATCCACTCCGCTGCTGGCATCTTTGGAAGTGAAGGAGGCAAAAAGGGAAAAGAAAAAAGTCGACGAAGCCGCAAAAAATTTATTCCAAAAAAGAAAATTGGTGAGATCTGAAACAAAGGCAGTTAAAAAAAAACCAAGAATGATTCCAAAATACAGCAACATGAAGAGGGTACCAAAGAGAACGAAGTATGTCCAATATGCGTGGAAACTGGGAAAACCAATGAACTTTGGTGGCGATGTAGATCGTGTGGAACTTGGATTCATGCTGCTTGTACGAAGGAGTCTCGGCCAGAATATCTAAATTCGTGTGTGGCATGTGAATAGGCATTGATTGATATTACCCGCCTATGATCGACATTACCCTCCGTAGTGATCGATATTAGCCTACCCTAGGTGGATAAAATCGATCATGTTAAAGTTTTTGTTAGAACGTTTTTTTCATTTTTTGTATCGAAACAAAAATTATTTGTTTATGTTTTTATGTTGCATAATGAATAAAGTTTACGTTCCATACCTGTAATAGGACTATTATTTAAAAGTTAAGCTTTTATTTCACCCTATATGTTAAGTGATCGATATTCGACCCCTTTCCCCTATATTAGAATATTATTTTAAAATACGGTAATTTAAAATCAAAAATCGACGTGTTTCAGGATTATTTCTTAAAATGGTCTGTTTAGCTAAAAATGAATTCATTCCATACTTTACAGACACAGTGTATAGTGTAGAACAGCCAAATGGAATAAATTCGATAAAGAATAAATGAGGGCGTGTTGGGAAAAACGCTTGTACAGGTCGATTTGTATTTTGAATGTATTCCGTTTGGCTGTTCCACACTGTATATCTATTTTTGTCAATTACGAATCCATATTTAACTTCAACTATAAAAATAAATTGAAACTTAATTCACTTTCATCTACTAAACTTTTACATTGAAAAAAAAACTAGCAGTAGATACGTGAATGCTCAAAGTGTATTATTATAAAATTCTACACGCAGAAAAATAAAAATTATAAAGAAGGTTTTTTAGGAATGTAGAATTTTGTGAAAGTTGGAATAAAGAGGTATTAAACAGTATATAGCGTTGGAAAACGTTTGGTTGAACTGTGTACTTCCAAATATTAATGGAAACTGCGCAAAAGTTGTGTAAAACACTGTTTTCTTCGTGTTAGAGGAGAAATCAGTGAACAAAAAACGAATCTGAGAGTATAAGGATGAGATGTATTTATACCTAGTAGATTATTATCAAATAACACAAGTGAAGGTGAAATTTCTTCAATATAATTATTCATGGTAAATTAATTTTAATAAAAGACGATCGACTTGTACACTTCGTTCGCTGTAGACAGGGACGTACAAGTTTTAAATTGTCAGATCGTTTTATATGAAAAATACCTAAATTATCTCTCAAAGTTTATCAAGCGAGGCTTATTTTTAAATAAGTTTCCCATTGTTATGTATACTTTTTGATTATCTCAATCTTCATTTAAATTTCTTCATCTTACTCTAACTTTTTATTCTGAAACTTCCTTTCCTTTCCTTTCCTTTCCTTTCCTTTCCCTTTCCTTTCATAAAATTGTCTACAGTATGCCATTCTCTACACTGCCTACAATTTTTATACTTTATTTCTCAGTCTTCATTGATATTTTCTGAAGAAACATTAAAATTATAATGGTCAACTACATTATTTTTCACTTTCTTATAGATTTTTGCTCTACAAACATCTCTTTAGGTTTGAGTCTGCTCCGGTTCTGTATGAAATTGCTTTTCAATTTATAAAGAGTGGAATTTGAAATTGTATTGACCTTGTTTAATAACATCCTAGATGTTTTTGATACTGACGTTATTTTGTATAAGATAATGATTGAAAACCAAACATAGATAGATTTATAACTGAAAGTATCTTCACAGGAAGTTCATTAAATATAACTAAAATTAATGTGTCCTGTAGGAACTAGATCACGATATTGAATTTATTATCAGGAAGGACGATTTTGCAGTAAAAAGTATTTAAATGTCTATGGTCTAATGATTAACTTTGAAAGGAGTTTAATCCTGATAATTCATTATATCGTCGTGGTAATTGCAATAGGTCGTATGTCAGTTAGCTGCTAGTTTTCAGGAGACACAAAAACGTGTTTAAAAAAAATGTATCTTTATTATGTATCTTTATGCCAGCGCTGTTTGGTTCACTTTTCAATGTGGATTAAGTCACTTATAGAAAGAACATGGTTCTTAATTGTTTTAGTGAAAAAAATGACATAATATACCATATTATAAAATTTTTCTAATCGAAGTTCAGAGATACGTCCAATTGATCTTGAGCAACAGCAGAAGAGGATACATCAAAAATTGTGAGAATTAAGCAAAATTTAACAACGTTTATCATATAAAAGCTTATTTATAAGTTAACGTATCATAAAAAGATTGGTAATCTTTGGGTATCATCGTCTTCAGTTCCTGCAAATGACCAAACTTTAAAGCTTCAATTGGGCAAGGTCCTTCATAAAGTTTAGAATGATCTGGAAATACATCAACTCGCTTCGATCTGATTGGAAGCGATGTCCACTCATCTTGAAAACTAAGTTTATAATTTCTCATACCTCCTGGAGTATATTGATAGGCAACGACGTCATTGACGCAGGGGTTCCCAACTTTGTTCCCAGGCCGAATGCTTTTATAAAAAACAGCTTCATATTTTAAAAAATCATCATAACGTAGGTAAACTGTTTCATAAGGCTTATGATTTAGTCTTGCAGCCTGAATGATTGACAGATATTCTGCTGGTACATAAACTTCTTCTTTCCCAATTCACTTTTAATGTAGCCGAAGTAACAACAATAACCCACAATTGTGACCACTTGCATGACATGCGTCTAATTGCCCGAACCAAAACAAACATTGTTTACATTCGTCGCATTGCAATTGCGAACGCACACATTTTCTGATTGGATAATTTACATACGACCATTTGTAGGATGTGAGACCTGTTATTGTGGTTCCAAAAATGCAATAAAACGAAAATCGATTTTTTTTGACATACGACAAATTGCAGTCACCACGACGATATGTGTCATCTCTGACCCTTTTTCTACGATTTTAATTGGCCGAAATAAAGTAGTAAAACTGAGGATAGTTCTATAACTAATTTAAAAAAATGCCAGTCAGTTTTTTGAACAAAATTGACAAATATAATTTTATCCCAAAAAAATGTAACATTCCAAAAATACACTTATAATTTTTAACTGTGTAGTGGCAAATATGAATTTTATTTGATATAATGAGCTGGACATTGTAAGCCACCGTAAAATTTAATCATAGCATTTAGCAGCACAAAGATATTCCATGTATTTTATTAGCCATAAACTTTTTTAGATTTTGAAAAAGGTTTAGCATAGAAAAACAGAGTTTACAATGTATTTGTTATTTTGTAATGAAATGAAAAAGAGCCGTTGCTTCCTTATGGATTTGATAATTCACTCAAATAACTTTTTTGCTTTTTTTTCGATTAAGCTGCAATTGGAAGTGTAGATGCAGGTTTTCTCTTCCATCAATCATACAGAATCTAGATTCTTCTTGTTCCACTATCTCGACCTTTTAAAGGTGCCAATTCAGAAGTCAGTGTCAGAACACCTGCCAATCTTCTTAGTGCTGTTTTAGTCAGTCTTAAGCGTTCATTTGTTACCTGGACGTAGTTTTACAGAAATATCTTTGATTATATAAGCCCTACTAGATCTTCCCAATGGTCAGATCTTCTATTTCTTCCAATTTTACATTGAAGCTGATACCGTAAAAGGGTTTCGGCACCCCAAAAGGTTGTTTCATCTGCTATTCCATTTTTTTCGATTCCAGTATGTGACGATGCTGTTCTCACCTAGTTCATTGCGTTTCCCTAATTTCCCATACCATTTTGAAACTAATTAAGCAAGAACTTAGAGCTTCAATGGCGACTTGTTTCACTTTTTAATAAAGACAAGCTAACGATGGCAGTTTATTATAAATTACATTGAAAATGTGAAGTGTTGCCAAATGTATCTCACGTTAACCGTTTTTGAGGTAAAGTGTTGTATTGATAATTGTTTTCCCTGAATAATTAGGTTATGGAATATTATTATTTATAATTTTTCATAAATCAGGAATATAATTTGATCGTATCTCACTATAAAAGGGCAATAATTATATACCTGTATAATCGAATTGCTTTTAAAAAGTAGATTTTTGCACAATTTATTACAAATGCAAGATACGAGGTTGAAAAAATGCCAAAGTTCATTGGATTCTCATGAACCCACAGCTTAAACTTTCACACTAAAATATACGCCGCCATGGATGATCATCATTTAAGTAAGAAAGAAGAAAGTTCTTCTTCTCTCGACTTCTCCCAGGCTATCGAATGATTAATTGTAAATATCTATGCAGTGACGTGGAAAATGAACTAATCGAATTACATTACAAACAGAGCGAAAATAAATTGACAGATTCGAGAGAGATTTTAAAATTTAGGTTTGTACATTAAAAAAAAGCGAATAAGGGTTGAATATATATCTTCAATGGTCTTCCTATACTGAAGGAAGAAATAAAGATCACTTAAACAACTGTAACGTGCTCCCTAAATTTGAGCAAAATGTTTGATGAGGAAAACTAGTGGAGAGACATGGAATTATGTATGGAAAATAATGCTTGTAGAGCAGAAACACAAGGATAGAGGATGATGAAGAGTAAGAGTAAGAGTAAGAGTAAGAGTAAGAGCAAGAGCAAGAGCAAGAGCAAGAGCAAGAGCAAGAGCAAGAGCAAGAGCAAGAGCAAGAGCAAGAGGAAGAGGAAGAGGAAGAGGAAGAGGAAGAGAAAGAGGAAGAGAAAGAGAAAGAGAAAGAGAAAGAGAAAGAGAAAGAGAAAGAGAAAGAGAAAGAGAAAGAGAAAGAGAAAGAGAAAGAGAAAGAGAAAGAGAAAGAGAAAGAGAAAGAGGAAGAGGAAGAGGAAGAGGAAGAGGAAGAGGAAGAGGAAGAGGAAGAGGAAGAGGAAGAGGAAGAGGAAGAGGAAGAGGAAGAGGAAGAGGAAGAGGAAGAGGAAGAGGAAGAGGAAGAGGAAGAGGAAGAGGAAGAGGAAGAGGAAGAGGAAGAGGAAGAGGAAGAGGAAGAGGAAGAGGAAGAGGAAGAGGAAGAGGAAGAGGAAGAGGAAGAGGAAGAGGAAGAGGAAGAGGAAGAGGAAGAGGAAGAGGAAGAGGAAGAGGAAGAGGAAGAGGGGATTTCTAACTTTGAATTGTTCAAGTTTACAGTTATGTAATGAAAAGCAACTACTAAGGTAGCTGTTGGAATACAGATGGTTCAAAAGCCCCTCAGGCTTTGGTAAAAGAATATACGGTTGCGAACTACTGAAAAATCAACCTACCCAGGATCCTATGCAACTGGATTTCAGGCGGAAATTTACACCATTGATTTATGTGTGAAGAGATTTGAAGGAACCAATCTCACACATAAAAGAATGAAAGTCTCCTAGGGCAGCCCACCAGCTTCAAAAGCACTTGGCACCTTTCTTATAACGACACAGGTGGTACCAAACTTCTAACAATTACTTTTATAAATAGAAAAGCTCAATAAATTGTGTGTGCTTTCTACGTGGAAATTAGGGTTACTAAAACAAGGAATGTCTTGGTTAAAAATGTGGAATTACGGGAGATTTTAAGGATGAAATAAGTAAGAATAATTTTCCAGGATTAAAAATGGCAATTACCACTTGTAATCTTCCTAGAACTTAAATGATTATGAAACATTTCTCGATGAGAAAATTTTGTACCCTGGATACATTTTTAATTTTTAGTAAATAAAATCCACTGACTTTCCCAATATCAAGATATTCAGTTAAGCAAAGAAGTCGAAAAGCATAAACAGAATCGACCGCCAACACTCTCCGCCTATGGTTTTAGACACCAGCGATGCAGAGTATCGATGAATATCGTTTACGTAAAAGCACACAGGTGTCATCGGAAGGAGCAAGTACCACCAATGATTATAGGTGACGAAACTACTGTCTTTTATTGTAGAATTTGGGAACGGCTTGAGTTACGATGAAAAAAGAAATGCCAATAGAAGTAACAAATCTCAAAAAATTAGATCATCTAGACGAAAATTATAATACAAGCGTTGGAGTTAAAAAAGTGTGGAAATTTAAATACAAGTTCTTCCTTTCCATTTCTAAAATAGTTGTAGATTTCGTGACCAAGTTATTACCAACACCAAAACATGAATTTTCTATAGAAAACCCATGATTATTAGCTAGTTACAATTATTAGATTTAAGGGGAGTGTTGGAAGACACCTGATCTACTAGTTAATAGACTGTTAATTATTTAGTACCCAGTTCAACATTGACAAAGGATATAGAGTGCAAAAGATTATCATAATGTCTGATTGTCAAGGAGTCATTAAAGCACTGCACTGAACTAGGCGAGAAGAATATAGCAACCTTACTGTGGATTCCAGGACAAACTGGAATAGAAGAAAATGAAATAGGAGATGGACTAGCAGAGAGGGGGAAAGACCCTTTTGAGGAGCGGAACCCTTTTGCGATATCAGCCCCAATGTAATATTGGAAGAGATAGCAAAGCCGAAGAAAAGAGAAGATCTGACCATTGGAAAGGTCTAGTAGTGCTTAGACAATCAAATATTCTGATTACCTACTAGTATCTGAGACGTTCCTCAGGAACTAAGTAGAAGTGAGGGGGCATAATAGATCACTGAATGTCACCCCATCATACATACATATGAATTTAGTAATAAAAGTTTATAAATGCCACATTGTACAGTAAACAGTAACAGTAAAATTTAGATGATAAAACTAAATATTATTTTACCAGCCAAATATTTCTGTTGTAAAATAATCATACTATTAGGCATTTTTTTTTCGCTTTTCGATGAAACGAGTACGATACGAGACTGTGCTATTGCTATCGGGTTGACGACTATACCTGCCTTGGGTTTTTCTCTTGAATAAATCATGCTGGTTTTAAGTTAAAACTAAATATCTTGGAAAGGATCATATACTATGTAATGAAAATTAATTAAATATTCGATATTGATAGATATGATGAAATGTCAAATAATAGTAGTTTACATAACAGGTCCTAAAAGGATTTTTTTAGAGAAAGAGTGGCCTGCGAGTACAGTGAAAGTATTTAAAAAAATTTAAAAATTAACTAAAACCAATTGAAATATCACCAAAACTTGCAATATTTTTTTCCGTTTCTAACAAAATATGCCTTTGATACTTTTATTCACAAACTATTCTACACTTATCGATTTGATTCTGTCGTAAAAAACTGTCTATTATAAAAATATCAACTTTATATTTCTGCCAACTTTTACTGTAAGAGGCCAGTGACCATATTAGTGAGGTTCCCTTTACTTTTAATATCGAAATACATACGGGTTATTAGAAGAAGTCCGAGTCGAGTTTTACTTTCACATTCATTCGATACGGACAGATTATAATTTTCTATTTTAATCAACGTGTGTCAATTCAATTCATAATAAATAATAAAAGAAAAATTGTTTTTATCTGATTGAATGACACGAACAATGAAGCTCGAATCATGTATATTGTTTTTATAGATATCGATTTATATAATCATTTATTTATTTAGAGGTTTTTATTATGATGGATGATTTAGAAACTAGAAGATTCTGGTCTATTTTCCCCAAAATAGTGGTTTATATAACAAGTGCTTTGCGTACAAGTTGTACAGAACATTTTTTCTACGGCCACATGAAAAACAGTAATTGATATACAGATTGCGAAAGGGCTTTTCGAACCGTACGATTTACACAAGCTCGACAAGGAAAATATGAGAAAAACAGCTTGAAAGAGAGAGGAAAAATAATTGTGCGTGGCCAGTGAGGGGGTGTATTTAGTTCCAGAGGCCAGTCGAATGTTCACTGCCCTCCATTTCAACCGCTGTTGTCAGAAGCGCAGACTAATTTGTACAAATGATATTTTTGTCTCGTCATCGTTGACTCCTTTTCGAGCTTATGCACTATTAGGCAAAACCAAACACCTCCATCCGGCAACAGTGTCCTCTACAGAGAGAATTCACATTTAAATTGCTATTCCTAGGTCTTTTCGCTACAAACGTTGATCACGTTGGAAGCGCATGCCATTGTATTTGAAAATGACACTGTTGCCGGATGGAGGTGTTTGGTATTGCCTAATAGTACATGAGCTCGAAAAGGAGTCAACGATGACGAGACAAAAATATCATTTGTACAAATTAGTCTGCGCTTCTGGCAACAGCAGTTGAAATGGGGGGGAAGTGGACATTCGGCCGGCCTCTGGAACTAAATACACACCCTCGCTGGCCACGCACAGTTGTTCTTTCTCTCTCTTTCAAGCTGTTTTTCCCATATTTTCATTGTTGTGCTTGTATAAATCGTACGGTTCGAAAAGCCCTTTCGCAATCTGTAGGTTACTGCTTTTGTAATTTTGCTTTTTCAAATATGCTCGCAGTTTTGTATACTTTGAAAGATCTGTGTTCTTTCTAATACTTATGAGGCTCCTTATCATTGAATATATAGAATACAGTGTGGACGGTTCAAAGCAGAGGTTCCCAAACTTCTTGTGTCGACCACCATTTGAGTTGGTGTTCCCTATCTAGCCAGTTCCCGATTTACCCTCTTTTGCAATCGTTTGTGATTCCACAAAACGGTTCCGGACCTATGAAGTCTCCTTTAGAGCCTTCTTTAGCTAACTGGTCAGCCGTTTCACTACCTGCAATCCGCTCATGTTCCGGCACCCATATTAGAGACACTTTGCTGTCTTTTTCCAGCCTGTTGAGGGATTCTTTATAGGGCTCATTGTTTTTTAACGGTTTTATTTAGCTTTCCCTGTTTGTTGTTTGAGTCAAATTTAGTAATTGAGATTTTCTCCCTATCGATTTATTTGAAATTTGGTACACTGCTGAAAATCCTCAAGACAAATAATTATGAAACAAAAACTGAAACACAACGAAAAATAAGACTTGAAAAGCGGAAGAAAAGTATAGAGCAAAACGTATAAAAGAGAGTGAAAGTAATACAAGGCAGTACTGTTGACCAAGAAGTTGTGGTGGTTCATTGGATTTACTGTGAAGGTATTCAGCTTCAAGCTCAGATTCATTTTAGAATTCTAGCATTACGTGCTGCTCGTGATGAATTAAACTGAAAGAGTCAAATTCTTTATAGTGTTTACTTTTTATCATTTTGGAGGCTTTTAACTACCGACTTTTCAAAGGTTAATTGAATAATATCTTAACTTTTGTGAAATTTAGGTACAGATGAACCCAACAGACACGTTTCAGTTTCCAAATAACAATAATTCGTTGGTAATCTTGATTAATTTCAACATATTCCTAACCACGATTTTACGTGTACCCACTTTTTTTTTGGTTGCTACTTGGCATTTTATTAATTATCATGAAAATAGCAAGCGGATACAGACTTGTACTTTTACAAATAAATGTAAAATGCTAGCACAGTCGATTCTTAATGAGGTGAAACTCGATATTTGAATTTTATAATGTCTAGTTTTGCTTTATTAGAAAACACGATTTTAGCTCATTAATTAGTAGATATCGATTGGATATTATTGATAAACATTTTTCTCTCAGTTATCTTGATTAAGATTATTGGCAATGCATTGAATTTAAACATTTAAACATGGAGTCAATATTGACAAGATGTTGCTGTAACCAATAACAACAATATTTTAGATAAATACAACGAGAAAATTGCAAAATACACCGATCATGCAATTATTGAGGTAGGACAAATGTGGAATGCAGAGAAAGTAGTGGTGGCACCGGTCATCGTTTTACCTCCGGGACTAATTTCCAAAACTCTACAAGAGAGCCTCACCAAACTCGGTCTTCACAAAAACCCATACATCGATCTGCAGAAGGCTGCAATTTTGAATACTTTTCACACTGTCAGTAAATTTCTAAATATGTAACTGCTGAGCCTTATCCCATGTGCGTTTACACAAGCAAGGACTGGGCAAGTGTATCTACCTATACCTGATGTGATAATAATAATAATCATATGTATTCATCCGCAAATTGATACACTACTGGTGTGGATAGAGCCTCCAGAAGATCATTTACATATATTATAAATAAAAGAGGTCCCAAAACAGAACCCTGAGGAACTCCCATTTCAATATTTAAAAAAGTTGAGTAGAAAGACCTTATCTCATTGCCAAGCTCACACTTAAGTAAACCTAGACCTGAACTAATTTTAATCTAAACTGATTGATCATATGAGGTTAGTAAATTTGGTTTGTTCTCAATGAGAAGGAGGGGTTTCGGGCCTCGTTGACAACTAACAAATACTTGAATTTCCAACTAGTGAGAGGGAAATTTAAGAGGAAACATCATGAAACTGATCTTGGGTTCTTCAAACCAAATTCCCTTTCCTTTTATATTTTCTACAGCTTTTCTCTAGATACTTTAGGTCTTTCTTTAGACCGAGGAAAGCCACAAACAGTTTCTTATTCTTTCTAATGCTGTTTCTGTTTTATGGTAAGTTTGTGGCGCTGCTTCCACTTCTAAATTCACTCTGAGTAGAAAACGAATGGTTTAAAACTAAATCAGAGCTATACGGTGGATTTATTTTGGATAACATTCATATTTGGCCACTTTACGTTGCTCTAATGATGTAGTTATCACCTGCTGATTTATTCCGACTTCTCTGTCAAGTTTTTTTTATTATTTGATATATTATTTTTGGGGTTTTCGTGTTTTGTAAAGGTCGAGGATCTTTCTGACCTAGTAGCAAGTGTTCCACGACCTGCAAAATCCTAATTAGCGTCTATTATATTTACGTAATAAAAGTGATTATGCATTTCAACGAAAATTTGAAATGAGAAACTATCGATTTCACTAACAAATTACAAAAATTATTGTTGTTTTTTTGATTATACGGTATAAGATGCATTCGATCATTATAGATGATTGAAAAATATTAATCGGTCATTTAACTAATAATTTTTATTTTATAGGTTATTGAAAAATCACGTTTTCGTAATCTTATATATGCTTATGATTATTTCCGTATAAAGGAGATGTATTTATTTTGGATATAAGAGAAAGTGGATGTCACGAGCTGTATCAGTTTGGGTTAAATTAAATTTATCTTATTTGTAGTAACAAAAACATGAAATCACCAATTTCTACTATCACTATTGCGTTTTTTCCAATTTACTTGTTATGCAGTTAACTATTCTCTTAGCCTAAGGATTAAGTGGGGAATGGGAAAAAACACCAGCGTGATTCAAACAGAATTGGCTGGTATCTCAATTGCCACAAAGGAACTAACCAGAAAAGGAATTTCTGGCAAAAACATAATAATCTGCACTGATAACAGACAAGCTCTACTAGCCTTGAACAGACAACGTGTTATATTAGAGTGCCATCGAGATTTTGCTATATAACGCCTCGGTTGATAACAATATTATGCTGAGATATGTTAAGGGACAAGACAGGAGCAAAGGTAACCGCATTGCTGATTATTTAGCCAGGGAAGCGGCTGGACTAAGAATTCTTGGACACCTACGGCCTGACGAATTCGACAATTGCAGAACTAGCTAAACGTTACACCCATGCTCAATCTTTAAAGAGACGGGATGAAAAAAAGGGATGCAGTCTTGCTAGGACCCCCTGGGGTACCCTGGGAAGCTGGAGTTCAAAAGATATTTGGCGATGACCAGGAAAAACCTACGTTTAACGGTAGGATTTCTGACTGGCCACTGTCAATTAAGGAAACACCTTCATACAATGGGGCTAGTGGACACACCTCTATGCAGGATGTGTGTACAGGAAGATTAATCTGTCAGGCATGTCTTATGCGAGTGCTTGGAGTTATCGTCAATAAGAGAGTATGTGTTCGGTGAGTCTTGAACGATATAAAGGAGATGTCTCCTAGTGACCTGTCCACCTTCCTGGACAGGACAGGATGGACGATGACCTAGGAAGAAAACTCCTCAAGAGGATGTACCCTCCCTAGTCTACTTTCTGTTACCACAAACTTCCTAACCTCCAAATCCCTGTGTTTGTTAATAATAAGATAAGATGCATTACGAGCTTTGTCTAGGCATATCCTTATTACTAGACCTCAAGTCCTTCATATATTGGAAGATTTGTGATTTTTCCACCCATATCGTCTAAAACCTCATCCTAGTCAGGCCTTCGCAGTAGCACAGTATGTATGCAGAGGTTTCCTCATCTTCTTGGCAAAACCTGCGTGTGGTTCTGTCTGCTAATACGATGTTATTGATATATTTGTTAAGTCTACAATGCCCCGTTAGGAGCCCAACCTGGATCCTGATTGTTCTTCTATTCTGGTTGAATAGGTACGCCGTGAATTTTGGCGTGAGTTCTTTTATAATATCTTTGGCATTCTCGGGAATGTTTTTTTATCTAAGTACTGCTATTTGTTTTTTTTGTAGCACTTGTGCTATTCCACAGAAAGATTCTGATCCAATGGGAGCCCCTTCTGTTTCTATTCAGTCTGCCTCTTCATTGGCCTTGTGATCTGAGGAGCTAAGGACAATGACTGCTCAGCTCTTGTAGAGTCTCCAAGCAGTCCTAAGCGAGTTTGTAATTTATCTGGATGAAACTGATTGCTATTCTTAAGAATCGTCTCTGCTGATGGCATTCCCATTATGGGGTCCGTTCCCAACTATTTGTATCGTTATACACATTACCGGGTAGTGTTGTCGATATAATAGTGGTTGTCTTGTTCCATATCACTTATTGCTTGTTTTTGTTGGAGCCTTAGATCTAAATATTTGACAATAAAAATATTCGATTTTGAAGTAAAATGTGCGTAGGCTTTGTTGTATGAAATGCCCCAAACTTATTCATCAACTCGACTGATAGTCAGGATGCTTTGGAGGCTACAAGTAATAAGTTTAAAATAGTCTGGAACTGCAAACAACCCCTTGAGCTACTAGTAGAAGAGCCTTAAGATTATAATATTTTTATACTCACATGTGAATATAAATAGTTCTTATGCCTGAAGTGGATTTTAATATAATTTCCAAAGCTTTGTGGCTGCACACCCCATTTTCGATGAAACCTGATTGACTAATATTGCTTACAAATTAGAATTAAAGAGGAAGTCCTAGTTCTACAACAATGCATATTGAAGATGCTTCTTGAGAACTCATATAGGTACATATAAAGTTTAAGACAATAAAAACATTACGAGATACTAATGTCATTTAAATAAAATGGAATAATTGTGAATGTTGAGAAATATTATCTTTTCTTGTTAATTTTTTTTCTAAGATTTAGAGAAAGCTTGTGAGAAAAACGAATAACGCCTTTCTAAACTAAATTGTTTGTTAAAAAAAGTGAATTAATTAATTTGATATGTCATTAAAAGAGGTATCGGTAATAATTTATGTTAATTTTTCTTCCACTTTATCAAATAGTTTCACAAGCTTGAACATTTTATGATTGCACGATTGATAATATCATTTTCTTCCTCGATTTCATCATCAAGTTTTGGGCGTGAGTGAAAAGAAATCCTGTAGTGAAACTGTGCAAACAGGGCCCGTATTCTGGAATCTCGATTGGTAAATGTCGCATGCGACATTTCAAAATTGTCGCACGAAACACCAAACGTGAATTTTTGAATGTCGATATCGACAATTTTCATGCGAAAAAATCTCACTATGGTTTGAGCAAGTGACAAATTGTCATATATGCGAGATTTTAATTTGATGTGTTTAGGTTAAGTGTAGAAACGGTCAATTTTCCTTAAATTAAACATGGAATGGAGGACTAAGAAGAAGAGGCTGTCGCTATTTGACAGGAAATATTACAAGAGCTGTATCCTGAACAAGGGTTTGGACGTAGAAGTTATGTATTTCAAAATGCATTTAATACGCATGAGAAAATGTTTAAAAGACATTTTCGGTTGACGAAAGATTTAACGACAAGAGGTGGGTTCAATTTGCACACTCTTTTCAGTCCGTAAGCTCTTTTCGCTCCAAAACCGTTCGAGATGCCCCTTTTGAAGCGAAAAGTGAGGAGCACCCCGCGCTCGTTTTTGTGATTTCAGAGTGAGCAGAGCTCACTCCTAAAGCCCTACCTCGACAAGGTGAGACGATCGGAGTGGGCATGCGTGCTACAAACTTTCCTCTGATTTTTAGGGTTAGTAAATTATTTAAACAAACTATAATTATATTATTTAAATAGTTCTATTTAGTAAGCAGCCCTTAAATCAAAGCAACTCAATATTAAGTTTTTTTAGCTTTGGTCTTAAAAATGATAAAAGACTGGAACAACAAAATAAATAAATTATGAATGTAAAAGAAGTGAGGTTATATTATTTTTAAACACTCTCAAATCCGCTCCAACGCGTTCGAGATAGACTTTCTCACTCCAAACGCTCCGGTATCACGTGATTGATACGCCGCTCTCACTCCGCTCCAGCACCGTATGACCAAATCGAACCCACCTTAACTTAATAAATAAATATATTAGTTAATTAATTCTTTCTGCGCTTTACTGCAAAACTGAGTTTTTTTACCCTCCGTATTCATGTTTAAAAATAGGTAACGAGAAGCACATTATAAATATACGTCAAAACAAAACCGTTATTAAAACACTTTTTTTTTATTTTTGTTTGCCTTCATTTGCGAATACCAGACACGATTTAATACATTTACAGCATTGCCATATATGCGACAAAATGTCGAACGGTGACATTAATGTTGAAGGTGGTTCGAGAATTCGATCTCAAATTTTCGTTCGACATTTTTGTTCGACCAACGTCGATTGCGACATTTTTGATCGAGATTCGAGAATACGGCAATGAACTATAAATAAATAAATAGTTCATTGGAATACGGGCCCAGGGTAACTTTAGGGTCAATTTGAATTTTTTGAGTTTCCAGTTTTGTTGGTAATAGTTGCTGTCATACGTCAAAATCACTGGCGTTTGTTTTGTTAGAACCACAGATACAAGCAAGTGCTCTGTGGTGGATGAGTATAACATTTTATGTAAAACTGATAGATGTACAAACTAGATCTTTATTATGCTATCGAATTCGTCAACTTATATTCGACAAAGAATGTCGAAGTATTTTTTACCTACTTGAAAATTCAAACAATGTTTATATTCTTCTTTTCAACTACGTATCTATTATTCAGAAGAAATTCTCATAAGAAATTGCGTGTAATACGATCATTTTTAAATTTTAAACAACAATGACAGTGAGAATAGTTTAAAGTTATTCTATAGTGCATAAAAAGAGAAAACCTTGGGAATATCAAGTTCAAGTTATATTCATTAGATTATTAAGTCTACTGGTGTTGTGTTATATTTTTCATTCATTAAGATGCCGAACGAGATAAGAATTATTTTGTAACAACAGAGACGTCCTTTTAGGATTGATATTTTTACTTCTATGCCTATATAAACTATGGTTTATTCACGATGTTGCCAGCATGTAGATTTTTTCTTTATTCAAAGGAAGCTGGAACAGTCAATGTGACAGTTCTTCTTTTTTATTCACCTGTACTAGTAAGGCATACATTGAAGGTGTTTATTTATAAATAAAAGGCTTGTGTGATATTCTCAGATTTATTTAATATAAGTATATATTTATGTGAAAGTTGTAGATAAAATACAGTAACCAATCATTATATATCTCAACTACCATTTGATATTTATTATTTTCCATAGAGAATAGACTGACAAACTCTAGAACCATCTTCAAGAATACTGGAAGAAATAAATCAAAGCGTCAATCATCTTGAGGAAATTGAAATATAAATATAATTCAATTTCAAGTTTTAAAAAGATTCAACTGGATGAGTTTAAATATAATATATAATTTGTATTGATAATAATTAAAGGAAATGGTGTTACTCACAACAGATAACATATTACTCACGTCCCTCACAGAAGTAAGCAAGGCCCATTGTGACATTCTCATCAAAAATAACTTATCAAGGATATAACCAACGCTCAGACAAACTGCAGATTTGCCTAATTAATTAGTAACGAAAATAACGATTTTCTCAATATTGGAGAAAACATGAATTCAGGAGTACCAGAAAAATTTGTAAAGACGATGATCGATGACAATAAACAATAAATACATACTAAACCTAACCTCAATTGTGTCAAAACTGCTGAATTTTTCCAATTGATCTGACAACGTGTTGAAGTTTTGCCAACCCGTAAGCTGAAAATTGCCCTGGCCATTAAGTACAAACTGTATTTACGGCTGGTAAATTTATATTTACTGTGATATGCAGGAAAGTAACTAAAAATAAACCTTAGGAGAGAATTTTGAGAAATCGTTAAGTTACTAGGAGTGCGTTCCGGAAAGGGTCGCGTTCAGATTTTTTGTACCAAATCATCACAGCAAACGTAGCAGTCAAATGTCATATTAAATGTGATTGAGGTCCGGTTCTAGATGTCACCGGCAAACGTTTGTTCAGCTGAACTCTTAGACAAATTTAAACCGAGTTCATTTTGGGTTTCGTTGTAGAGTGCAAGTTTGGCATTATTTGGACTGGAGCTATATTATATTATGCATTTTTTAAGGTATTCACAATAATTATCATCGGTAAGCTCATGGAGACTAGATATAAGGAGCACAAACTTGTATAGGAAAAATCTCGAAAAAGTGTCCAGCGGTAAGGTACAAATAGTAGATGGCGCGAGAGTAGCTAGCGATTAAAATTACAGAGTGAAGTTTGCTGGACAAGTTAACCTAACAAAAATTGAAAATAGAGTTTATTTTTATAGTAGTTTTTATAAAAATTTACAATGTGAAAAACGTGTGTCGTGAAAAGTTGTCCAACTAGAAGTAAAGTTAAAAATAAAAAAAATTACACACCCCAGCTCCTGTCTTATTTTCGAGCAACAGTAAGTGGTTGATGTAGAACTCTCGGGCTAGGTTTATTGTTTTCATTACTATTCTGCAACACAATTGCCTCTATAATGATATTGAAGAAACTTACCTTTAACCAAACATAGCACCAGCTACGGGAAATACTTATTTTTTCCTTGAAATTTGCTAAAACCACGCATAAAAGGTAACCGAATGAAAATAAACAAATCTCCATTTACATAACCTAAAATTTAACACGTCAAACATGATTTTAATCGCTAGCCTCCCCAGCGCCACCACAATTTTCCTAATTTCGACGGACACTTTTTATATACAGAGTTTGTGCTCCTTATATCTAGTCTCCATGGGTAAGCTGTTTCGTATTGAGCATATAAATGTAGTAGGTGGTGGTTGTAAGCAAAAAGCTTTTTGTTGGTGATAGAGAACTCGAATAAAAAACGATCTACAAATTTTAGTTCGAAAGAAGAAAATATTTTAATATCCTTGGTGAAGAAATATAAGAACCAAATTAAATGCAGAAGAAGTGATATAAACACAAATAAAATTAAATTAATTGATTGGAAACAACTTACAAATGAATTTAATAGTATTTATGGGGAAAATTATAGAGGATTACAGGTATTGAAGAATAAATATGAAGAAGGGAAAACAAAAATTTGCAGATGAAAAATCATATTTGGACCACCTTAACTGACTGTGTCTGTTTCTGAAGGTTTCTCTTCTAGGATGCACAAAACCATTATGAAATTGGAAAAAATCTTTATCATCTGTTAATTCTTTGATTAAAGGGTACATTTTGAATAATAACTAGTAAAAACTCTAATTTTTGAGGTTAACAACACAACATCAACTGTCAAAACCTTCTTGAACTGTCTTTGAACTCTATTCAATTACCGTTTAGTACACTGGGTAAATTATCCTATTAAATCATCAATAATTATAGCCACATTTATCCAATATAAGAAAAGTAATAACAATTTAAAACAAATTTTATGTAGTTTGCTCTGGTATATTTACTGATTGTATTGTAATTAAAAACAACAAACTCTTAATATCACTGTTAAACTGTAGTTCAACAGCATTTACATATTTAACTGTTCATCTTGTATTCTATTTGAAGAACTTAAATTAGAGAACTAATTGATTGGATAGCTACAAATGAACAATAAAGTCGAACTGTTTATCTAAATTCAATCTAGCAGTTGGGAGAATCGATGTACTTCAAGTATTTAAACAGTTTGATGAAGGCTGCAAAATGTATACCGGTGCATTTTAGTTGGTCTTTCGAAATTATAATTTTTTTGGCTCAATTTCTTTTTTCGACTTCAGACATTCACTTTAGGTACAGCTAATAGTAGGGGAGCTCACGATGCTAAATGGGGATTTACTCGAGCGTCATAGAGACTTATTGAGTAGCGAAGCTTAGATAATAAAATGAAAAAAATGTTATATGATGTATACTTTTTCATCGGTGGCGGGAGTGAGAGATTTTCAAAAATGTAAAAAAAACTGTTGCATGGACATACTCGAGCGCGTCAGATATTGATAGCATCCATGTCATACGTATTTTTAAAAGTGTACGTACGTTAATCTGATCGTATGCATGATGGGGGTGGTCGTACGTAAGGGTTGAAAATGAGAAAGAAAAAAAATTTAATCGAGTGCCAAAAAAATTCGTCATTTTGAAATACTCATCTTCATCAGTAGGATTATCTTCCTCTTCTGACTTGATTCCATCCTCAGATTGCGTTTCTGTTACAAAAAATCATTAAAATATTGTTTTTGCTGAATAACATGTTTTTTAATTATTTGAGAAAAGATATACCTGATTATACCTGATTCTGGAATATCCTCAAGAATATCTGGTATTATGACTACATCTTCATAAGCTTTCGGTAATTGATCACCTGCAAACCAGATCACTTCGAACTTTCCGTCGACAACTTTCCATCCATAGTCCGTTGGTGGAAAGATCAGTAACTTTTGCATTATGGGCATTACTCCATAAGCATGTAATAAACCTTGTGCGTAACACTTGCTGGAGTAATTCTGATTGACAGGGTGGCAAGTTGCACGCATCGTAAATCCGGATACTCAATGAAAAGGATTGTGATTTGTCTTTTATCTTGTAGGTCTTATTGAAGATGGCACTCCTGGCTTCACTGACATCGTCTAACCGATACAAGTGGCAAGTTAAAGTCTGTATGATGTTAAAAGAATCCTGCACATTATGCTTTTTGGAAAATTTCTAAATTCATTAGAAATTGTGAAGGTTTCTTTTTCCCTCGTCAGAACAATGCCGAATTGAAATCGCAACCAGTGAACGCATGCAAAGCTGAAAGCGCCTTCGAAATTTTTGCACGTATTAAACGTTATCGAAGAATTTTTGTTACTGCGACTAGTGGAAATCGTTATATTATATATTTATCGTCATCCTTGAATTCTTTCTTTTAAAATAACAGAAAATTCAACCACGCTCGAGAATGTCGAGATGACGTTTTTTTTTTAACAACTCTGTCGCCCTCTCCTTTCTTTATGTCACTCCCAAATTTAGATTAGTGGAATATACATTCTTTATGATGTAATTAACTCACCCTACCTTAATCTGCGCTCGAGAATTTCTGATGATCAAATTTTTTTCACTAATTGCTCCTTTATCCATATCCCAGCAAACACAAATGTATATATTACATAAAAATACATAACAGAGGAGGAACGATTTTTATATAAACCATTTATATATTTTTTACGTAGTATTCATGTAACAAAATCTTTATAAATTATATATAATATATTAAATATTTTCAATATTTATATTATAAAATATTTCATGCATTAGATATATCTAATTTTATATGTATTCAAGATGTAAATTCTGTTACATAAATATATTTAAAAAATTATATATATTTATTACGTAACATTTGCTATCGCCATACACGTACCTACTTCGTCTTGTCTTGAAAAAGAAGAAGAAAATCATAACCTTTAAATTGTAACACCCACGCTACCACAACTATTAATAATTGAAAAGTTGATCTGTGAGTATAATAACGTTTTTGTCTGTGTGCTTGTGTTTAGAGGATTGAAGAATACATTATGTAAGTACTATTATATTATTATTATCAAAGATATGTCAATACTATTTTGAACAGGCAGGCACGTGGATAAGGCTGAGTAAGCAGAGACTCCAGAGGGAAAAGAAGGGTGAAACAGTAACCCTTCAAAAGAAGGGATAGTATTAGTTTTCTATTATTTTTTATATTTTGTTATCATTTAGTTTTTGAGTATTTTTAGATTTTGTTTTGCAATATTTTTGTTACAGTATTGTATTGTCAATGTTAATTATGTTAATGAAATAAATGTACTTATATGCATTCATTTGCTGTTTTTTTTAGTAACCAAGAAAACATCCACCAGCTACTAAATATTCCAAATAAAGATAAATACCATTTACAATATATAAATATTCAGTTGCTTTATTATGTTTGAAATATTCATAAGGTAGGTATTGAATAATAGGTATAGTTACAATAATTCCTTTTTTCTTTTGACCCTCATCCATACTAAAAATATTGTATTTCATTTCATCTATGGAAAATAATGTTTTAACAGATTTTTCTCAAATAATCTTTTCATAGATCCAATGAAATAAAATATTTTAGGTAAGGGGTGAGACAAAAGTAAAAATAGGTAACGTTTGTTACATCTATATTATTTAATATTTAATAAATAAATATTCTCTAGATATTATCTCATTTTTACATTTATATTACCTACATAGTGATTTGGACATATTTGAGATGTGATATAATTTACATAATAGATATGTAATATGAATATGTATCTTTTATATCATTATTGTTCTCTAGCTGTGACGGCCTTTGTCAGTATTCAATACATAAATATTATCTAGTTGTGACTTCAGTTTTATATAACTGTGACTTTTATATTTCAAAAATTACATAACATTAATGTATTCAATATGTTTTTGTGTTTGCTGGGTATATGGAGCTCATATTTAGTGGAGGTACTTAAGCCGGTACAAGGTATCCCCCTGTATATTAATCTGCCACGTTTTAGTAAATCCCGAAATCCCCGCTTGGGCTCCCCTACTATAAGCGAAGCAGTCTGAAACTTTGACGTTAAGTTAACCAAACAGGAAGTTACTTTGACATTTAAAATTCATCCCTTTTCTGACAAAATTGCAAGGAAAAACAGCCACGAACATTGTTTAACTATCCCTATCCCCTCGTAATCACTACACCTTCTAGCATTTCCTCTATCTGTATATTACATAAACATTATTCCATTATATCAGTCTCGAAAATCGCTTCTGCAACTAATTATTTTACACAGAATTGTTCGGACTACTCACGAGTGAACGAATTTTTATGGCTCATCAAGGAAAAGAAGACGATAGAAGTAGGAACAGGAAATGTAATTTATACATCTACCAGGAAGTTATGTAACTTTCAGTAAATAGGATATTATTATTAAATTTCTCAGGATTTGTACGCTACATAAAATGTTAACAAAGCAATATATTCCAAATGAGAAATTCGTTTCTGTTAAACATTTTTCTCTACTCAATGGTATGCGACCAAAAATATATTTTGAAATTAATCTCAAGCATATTTACAACTGATTATTTCCATCATGTACCGGGCTATATACTAGGATTGGATTGTAGTACAACATTGCGAAATAGCTATTTATGATATTAGTGTTAAAACTGTTATTTTGTGAGTGAGTTTTCTATGATAAAATCGAGTGCGCTAGTTTTTTTTTCTTCTTAAAAGGAGCCGTCCCTTCGTCGGCACCATACCTCAGCCTTTTGGGCTTATTGTGGATTCTCCTAATGCTCTGACTACAGCCTATTCAGCCAATCCGTTCCCTGTATTAGCTCATACAGGTTCTTTACTGGATGGTTGTAGAAGTCTTCTGGAGTCATTTGGGGTCTTCCATATAGTTTTTGCCTCCTGTGGTCCAGTTGCATAATATGTGTCCTTTTTGCAACTTCTGCATGTAAGGTCTCCGTTATACTGCCCTATTTTATTCAGGTGCTCCTTTGTGGGAAAGTGTCCCGTAAAAATCCCCGTTATGGTGCGTAGTTTGTTCCTGCTCATTGAGAGCAGTTCTTTCGCTACTTTTTCTGGTGGTTCATTTATGAATTTCTTCCCACGTGTTTGCCTGGGCGTATTCCAGTGTTTTTGGTGTTGTTCTTTTACCTACCCTTTTAACCATGACCTAGTGGAGCATCTGGGGATGCCCACAGATGGTTCGGGTCCGTTTATCAGTGTTGACGATCCTGCTCTAGCAAGTTCGTCAAATTTTTCATTGCCAGCGATTCCTTTGTGACCTGGGACCCACTCCAGTGTTACACTGTTCCGAGTCGCCAGTCTTCTAAGTTCTTCGTCGCATTCCCTCACCAGCCGAGATGTTACCTTAGACCTTGAAGTGCTTTAAGGGCAGCTTGACTGTCACTGTAGATCCTGATCTGCCTGTTGTTGTAGGCTCTCATGTTATTTGCTCTTGCACATGCAAGTATTGCATAAACCTCTGCTTGAAATACCGAGGCATATTTACCAAGCGAGACGATTCCTTCATATTTGCTCGACTTGTTGTATATACCCACTCCGGTGTCGAGCTCATTCCTTGATACGTCTGTATACCAGATCAGTTCATTCGCTCTGCTGAGTATTGGTGCGTCCTCTTCCTCAAGCTCCTTTCGATCTTTGATGACTATCTAGAAGTTCTTGCGAAAGATATATCTGGCGGTCATGTGGTTTGTTGGCATTTTAAAGATGTCGTCATCCACGTGCGCAATTTAAAAATGGGGTTGATGTAAGCAAATATTTCAAGGTAATAGAATTCTTAAAGAGGAAAAATGATGGTTATAGTCCGAAAAAATCAAAAACACTTACGTTTGAACAAGTTTAGAACTTTATAAATGAGGTACCAGAAGAAACATACTTGATGGTAAAAGTTGCTACTGTTTTCGGAATATATGGAACCTGCCGACGTAAAGAGTTGTGCCATTTATTAATAGAAAATATTAAATAAATAGATAAATCATTGATTGTTCAAATTCCAAATACTAAAACGAAAATAAGTCGTTCTTTTTGCATTACTGGAAAACTATTTTAATAAATACGCTGCATTACGCCCTTCATAGACGTTTTTTTTCTGTAATACTCAAATTATAAATGCACTGCGAACCCAGTTGGTATAAATACGTATGGGAAAATGCCCTCATTGGTTGCTGAGTTTTTGAACCCACCGGATCCAAAGGAATATACAGGTCACTGTTATAGAAGGTCTTCTGCTTCTTTGCTGGCAGACTCAGGAGCAAATATAACGGAGATATAAAAGCACGGAGGATCTAAGTCTACAACAGTAGCTGAGGGTTACACCGATCAATCTATTATTCATAAAAAGGTAATTGCTGAAAGAATTATGTCGTCTGCAAGCTGCAGCGATACATACACTTCATTTCATGAACTGACTGCTAATGCTGATGTAATTGGCAGTTCGGCTAGTTCAAAAATGCAAGGTATTAATATCACAGTTGTTCGAATTGTACTATTAATGTTAATGTTAAAACATTATAATACTATAATATTGAAAGTTCCATTCAAAATTGAATCATTACGTCTCGTTTACTTCTATTTGGTTAAAAAAAATTAATGATTATGTCTCTTTTAACACTAGTGTTAAAAGTATTTTAATTTTAACACGCTACTTTGCAAACGTCTTCTTTTAACACGTTTGACATGCATTAAAAATGACACTTTTAATGGCAGTTGTACAAAAAATAATTTATCTACGACCACCTTTAAAATTAGGCATTTACGAACCAAAAAAAATGTGTGAAATCATACATTATACATACGTTAAAATGCGTGCATAATAAACAACGCTTTTTATATGGGACTTTCATTATAACACCCAAAAGCATAAATGACCAATGCTTTTTAAATGGGGTTTTCATTTTAACAATCTTTTTTAGCTACGTAATTATTTAGTTGACTTGAATTTAGTCGTTTGTTGTATAAACTTTTGTGCTGACAGTAAATTTGACAAAAGTGTAAGACATAGTGAAGAATATTTTCTGTTATATTTAAAATTTTAATTACACTTATTTTAAATGGAAGAACCTCTAGAAGAATGCATTTCTTCGGATTGCACACCACCTGAAATTGCAGAAAATGCAGTAAATAATCTGGTTCCACAGAAATCTCAAAAAATGTACACGAAATCTTATGCTGATTTTTTAGATTGTTGTAACATTAAAAAAGTCAAGAATTACACCGAATATGTTCTAATAGCATATTTTTCCGAAAAGTCATCTATGTTATGGTCACATTATTCAATGTTAAAATATGGCAGAAAATTCTCCAATCTCACAGCCCAAATCAAACGATTTAATCTATATTTCAACTTCAAATTTAACATCCCAATTATTATCTTGTAACCAAGTTACTTTAAAAAAAGACATATTACCCAATGTTATAATTAGTAGGTAATTTGAATAATTGTCCTCATTCTACTGTACATATTAGGTAATTTAAATAATTAGAATTAATTTTGTGTATATTTGTCTATAGAAAATTTATTTTTATGTTTTTTAACCCTTTCAGAGGACATTTTTTTATTTTTTCTTCTTGTGGTCGTAGATAAAGTTTTGTATGACACTTGTGCGTGAAGTACGTTTGCGCACGAGCTGCGAAAATGCAAGGCACGAGCGTAGCAAGTGCCTTTTTCGCACTAGTATCATAAATAACTATTATTACAAAAATAATTGAAGAGAAATCTGGAAATTATTTACAGACTTGTCGGTCAGCCGCTATAGGGGGTAAATGATGGGAATGTTTTGTCAAAACAGTCTGGTTAGTCCCAAAAAGAATAAACAAATTTAGTCCTATTAAAACGGCCTTACATTGGTCTATCTGCAGTAATTAACAACAAGCTTGAGATTGCTTAACATATCGCCAATAAATATGTTTAATGAGGTACTAACATGGTGCTATACATAATCATTTATTATTTTGCAACATTGCGATAATAATTTTTTTTGTAACTAGGAAAATATTTTGATGAGATGTTAAATAATGTTAGCGAAAGTATCTACACACAGAAACATATCTCATGAGTTTAGTTTACATCTGTTATAGTGACAGTGAGATATTATTAGATGCTGCGGATAGTAGTGTGTCGAGTTACGACTAGCAGTGTTCACATACCCTATTACTCTACAATGAATTTAATTTATAACAAGTCCAACATTGTGGATAGCATCAACTTGAAAAAATATTGAAATTTTAGCTGAAGACTCTTAAAAGTCCAATTTATTGAGAAAACATTCAACAATACTCTCTGACAGAAAGGATTTATAATGATTTACTTAATTACAGTTTCTTGTGAAAAATTGTCGTTTTAGTAAAGCGTGTTATCAATAGATGTCAAAAATAATGGTTAAATGTCTGTCGTGGCATATAACCAGTGAAGTAGTTGTTTTTGACATCTATAACAGAAATGGTTTTCTTATTAGTAATTACAATGTTGCTATAGTAAGACAATATCAAATCGCGAAATTTACATTTACATTTACACACATTAATTGCCTCTAATCAAGTGTAGCACAAGCTTATTAGGAATATCCCATCTCTACTTTACCTTTTTCACGCTCCTTTGACACGTAACAGTTGATAGCTGATATAGAAGTATGCAGTGCTTTGACAGCTGACACAAAACTACAACAGCTAAGAACTATTCGCTGTGTGCGGACCGTTGGAGGGGATAGGCGAAACTATCCCAGCGCGCGCAGTGGTGAATTTTCGCAATTCGGTCAGAGACTGACGTGGTATACTGTATATAAATAAAGGGGAAAATGGGGCACGACTGTTGTTCTGTTGTTAATTGTAAAAATACAGGATATA
The DNA here is from genome assembly GCA_949126875.1 of Lochmaea capreae. Taxonomy (NCBI): domain Eukaryota; kingdom Metazoa; phylum Arthropoda; class Insecta; order Coleoptera; family Chrysomelidae; genus Lochmaea; species Lochmaea capreae. The sequence goes on along the minus strand of OX421397.1, from coordinate 12,532,879 downwards.
ATAACAGTCATGTGAAATATTACAAGTTTCCTACTGCGCAACACAAGTTGGTACAAAGGAAAAAATGGATTGCAGCTGTAAAAAGAGTAAAGTGAGTGTCTTAACCTCACTTCAAAATACAGTGTGCACTGATACAGTATTCTATACTTCATGTTTTCTCCATCAATTTTATGTAGTTTGTTTATGTTTTAATAAATACATTTATTATTTCAGTCCAGACGGATCAACATGGATTGAAAATTAATTGAATAGACCTACAAAGATTTTTGTAGTGTAAGGTGTAGAAGTGACTGCAGTTTGTCTGATGATTTTAGATTGAATTAAGTAGCTTTTTCCATCTTCTCTGAATTCATGTACATCTCTTACATGACCAGATTCCACCAGAGATTGACCTTTTGGCTGCGAGTTGGGATGAAAGTTGATACCGTGTGATATAAGCTCAAACCCGGTTTTTATTATAATTTTCATTGTAAATAGTGCAAGTTCAAAGTCCACAACAAATATATACAGAGCTGAAAGCCATAAATATTCATTAAGCAATTGTAGATATAATATGATGCGTTTGTTCACTTTTCATTTAGCAGAATGAAAAATGGAATAATCGATTTTTATTAATGATTTTAGGCAACCTGTATCTCCGTTGATTCTAACCTACAAATCTACACTTAACATAAAAAAAATACATTTTAAAAACGATTACTTACCTAGTCGCTTATAAAATACTGAACATTATGTCATTAGGCACTTATATTTTCAAATTATTTACATTGTAAAAGCTAAAAGGCTCCTTATCTTTATAATAATTGTTGCTTCCATAAGCTTTACGTGCAAATCTCTGTCGTAACTTGCGTTTTTAAGCCGCGAGGGGGCGACAGTAGGTACGCACATAGCGAATAGGATCTACGTTTAAAAGCTGTGTAATTGACAGGTGACACAAGGCTTCGACAATAAATGGTTTTCATCCAATTTCAGGATACAAATATCTAGGCAAAAATAGGTTATATCATTTTATATGTTTATTAAGATGATATTCAACATAAACGACAGTTAATGCAACAATGATCGGTGGCGTAGAGGATTTCAATTCTTATGAAAAAAATGGCGTTTGCTACCACAGCGCTCCCATCTGATCGTTGACAAAACACATGTTCAGCAGATAATTTATTATCGTTCCGGTAGCGCTACGTTGGGATGAACGTGACTTATGCTGTTGTATCGTGATTAGCACGTTCAGCAAAATTAAGAAACGATGGATCACTCTAAAAATCGCTACCTGAACAACTTGTTTGGATGAACGCGACCATTAACTATTTTTGACTGATTGCCACGCTATCTATATCTGTGTCAGTTGTCATAGCTCTGTCAACTGTCAAAGCACTGTATACTTCTGTGTCATTTGTCAAATCATTGTATATTTCTGCGTCAGTTGTCATAGCTCTGTCAACTGTTAAAGCACTGTATACTTCTGTGTCAGTTGTCCAATCATTGTATAGTTCTGTATCAGCTCTCAACTTACACGAGTCAAAGTGACCAATTTATTCGGGAAACTTGAATTTTTCACTCGGACCACCCATTTATATACAGGATGGAAAATAAACATTTCAACTCGAAAAATAGTGTAGGTTAGGCAACTTTGCTTATTAGAATAAGTCAAGTGTTGTAATGTTAAGAAATAAAACCCATTTTATAAGGATATTATACTTCATTTAAATGGGTGTGTAAAGATCACAGAGATACGTAAAATAAATCGTCGACTTACCGGCAAAATCTGATAAAAACTTTTTGTCTCTTTTAAACTGGCGTCATTATAACTTTTATGTGGTAAAATCGGTATCATTACACAACAAACGACGCTGATTGCAATCTTCCTGCCGTGTCAAATAAATGTTTTTCATTCCATCCCAACCGGAGGTCTAATTTTAACAACAATATTCTTTTATTTATCTCGTCTAATGAACCAGTTTCAACAAAAACAACATAATAATAATTTCATGTTTATCTTAAATATGAGAAATACAAAGTATCAGTGAACGGAGTAGGTTAAGTTATTCCTAACAAGTTATTAATATTTAATTTTTATAGAAAGTTATTAGAAAACTGATATATGCATATAAATATTATTTATTGTAATGGTTTTTTATTTATTTATTTTCTACTAGCCCCGGTATAATTCATATTCATACCTGTCTACTGTCTGTACTACTGTCCTAATGTATACAAGGTGTATAGTTCATCAGAGGAATGGTAGATCGTTAAGAAAAATTTACAATACTTGAGTACAATTTAAGGTGAGTTAGACCCACAGCACTTAAGCCACATGTGACCCATTGTACATCCTTCCGAGGAGTTGTCTTCCTAGGTCATCGTCCATCCTGTCCTTTCCAGGAAGATGGGCAGGTCACTAGGAGACATCTCCTTTATTTCGGCAGGTGTAGGCCAAGGCTCACCGAACACACACTCTCTTATTGACGATAACTCCGGGCACTCGCATAAGACATGCCTGACAGATTCATCTTCCTGTTCACACATCCTGCATAGAGGTGTGTCCACTAGCCTCATTTTATGAAGGTGTTTCCTTAATTGATAGTGGCCAGTCAGAAATCCTACCGTTAAACGTAGATTTTTCCCATCTCTTTTGAGATGGGTGTAGCGTTTAGCTAGTTCCGCAATTATCGAATTCGTCAGGCCGTAGGTGTTGCCGGTTCCAAGATTTCTTAGTCCAGCCGCTTCCCTGGCTAAAATGCGGTTACCTTTGCTACTGTCGTGCCCTTTAACCCACTCTAATACTAGCCCTGACGTAACACGTTGTCTGTTCAAGGCTACTAGAGCTTGTCAGCTATCAGTGCAGATTATTAAGTTTTGACGGCAATACAATAATAGATTAGTGGATCAGAATTAAAAGTGAAATTTTCAGAAAGCACAACGTTTAGGTATATTTCGTCACACGAGACAGAATAAGAATAAAAAATTGCTATATTTGCGGCTGGCCCTATTGGTTAATACAACATATAAACTTACATATCACTAGTAGGTGTGTTGGTTCGATGCCCCCACAATAAACCTTCTTTTTCCCCTCCCCTTCCGCTTTCTTGTTCTATTTTTTTCCTATTTGGCTTTTTTTTTCTCTATTTTCATCTTTGACTTTATTTTTCCCTCCCTCACTCACACCTACTCCTTATTTTGTACTTCTATCACGAGTGCAGAACCACTCAACTCAAGTTTTCCTTCGTACTCCTCTCAATTCTTCCTTTCTACGTATTCAATTATTTATTAAACTCTTACATTGAAAACTTTTTGTACAGTACACGTATAAACGCCGTCCACAAACGAATATTTCTAATACCGTCTAAGCTCCCGTTTCTGCAATTACACGCTGTCTGTAGTTTTTATATATTTTAATTTTCATTCTGTTCAATGAGGCATATATTTCGGTATTTCTTAGGATTTTCATTTCCATTTGCACGCCATATTTTGTAATTCGCACTTCGCCAGTCATTCCGTATTGTTTGATCGGCTTTAAAATGTTATTAAACCGGTAATAAAAAAATTATCAGGTATGTAGAACGTAAAGCATTCTCGTAGAAATATCGCAGATGAAAGTAAAATTGTTGTTTTAATATCAACTAACTCAATTTTCTATTGTTCTGTGACGCAAAATGTGTAAAAGGTGTAGTAAGAATCAATTTAAAAGATTGTCTGTAGTAGTTTTAAGTCCAAACGTATCTAAATAAAAAAAGAACTACAAACGGTAGAGCTTGCAGATATTCTGGAACAAACCTGATATAAAAAGTGTTCCAATTAAACATCGACACACTACGTCATTGGGCAACACAGTCGCATTATGCTCTATACTTGGAAAACCACCACAATCTGACCAATCCGAAGTCTATAGAACTTAAATTCAAATAGTTCCTACTATAACGTACAAACTTTGGCTATAGCTAATAACAATGCACGAATCAGAGCATCTTATCTGCGTTCCGTTTTCAATAAATTTCTCTTTCTACCAACTATACTTCGGTTTTTATTTTACCTTCCACAATCATATATAATTATTTTAGTTATAGGTGTAATCAGATTAATAGAACGAAAATTGTATTATTTTTATTTTGTTTTTGAACGTTAGTGCTGGTATTTGATCAAACGGAACTAATTTTTGACTCTGCTTATTCGATTACCATCAGAGGCATTAAAGCAAATATTTTATAGGGTAAGAATAAGGGGAAAAACCGGTTAGAATATAACAAAAAATTTATTGTATTGTAGAGGACGTATTAAAAAATTGAGCAAACGACTACAAAACTTTTCCAAATTTCAAGTTGACCTGCAAAAGCCATTTAATTGAAATTAAGTTATTTGAGCAAAAAAGGGTCACTGCAGTTGAAATTCAGCGGATGAGGGAACGTGGGAAAAGAACCAAGGCAGCTTCCAGAAATAAAATGTTTCTTTTGAGAAACAGCAGGCTGAACCACCGAGAAACCAACTATGACCTTCAATACGATCCCAAGACGAATCCGGAATCCTTTTACGTTATCAGCTCCAAAAGCAATAGAAGGAACTGGGATAGGAGTGTACGGGCCCGGCACCAAACACTCTGAAAGCTTGGGAAAAACCCCAAGTATCTTTCAAGCGGAAATTCGCGCAATACGAAAGTGTGCCCAGTTCAATATTGACAAAGGATATAGAAGGCAAAGGATTATCATAATGTCTGATAGTCAAGCAGCCATTAAAGCGCTGAGTTCTTGTGTAATCAGTTCCAGAATGGTGTGGGAATGCCTAGGCAAACTTAATTAACTAGGCGAGAACAATATAGTCACCTTACTGTGGATTCCAGGACACACTGGAATAGAAGGAAACGAAATAGCAGATGAACTAGCAAAGAGGGGGACTGAAATACCCTTTTGGGGGCCGGAACCTTTTTGCGGAATCAGCTACAATGTAATATTGGAAGAGATAGGTAAAGCCGAAGAAAAGAGAAGATCTGGCAATTGGAAAGATATAGTAGGGCTTAGGCAATCAAAGATTCTTCTGGGTGACTACAACCTGTTGAGATCAAATGAATGCATAAGTCAAAGCAAAACTGCACTAAGAGTTTTAACAGGAATCCTAACGGGACATTGTCGCCTGAATGGGCACCTTAAAAAGCTCAAAATAGTGGAGGAAGAAGATTGTAGGTTTTGTGGAATGGAAGAAGAATCCTCCATCCACATACTTGCGAACTGCACAGCAATTCAGAATCCTAGGGCACAGCACCTGGGAGACTACTGGATAGAAGAGGGACAGTTACCTAAGTTGAAGCCTGCAGATATCCTAAAATTCCTCGGGGAAATAGGACTAAAGGAGCTACTAGTCTCTGAGACTTTCCTCGGGAACTAAGTAGAAGTAAGGGGGCACAATAGATCTTTTAGGTCTCAGTGAATGTTACCCCAAAAGACATACATACATACATACGTTATCAGCTCCAATATAGTGCTGGAAGAAATAGACGAAACCAAAAAATCGGGAAGATCGGAACCAGTGAGAACCAAAAAAAAACAAGCCGAGTCTGTACAGTTTTCACACTACCGCATGAATGGGCTTTTGAAAAAACTAAAACTATTGGAGAAGAAAGGAGAACTTTATGACACTACAGAATCCCTGGGCACAACACCTGGAATACTATAAGATAGAAGAGAAAGGGACATAATAGGTCTTTCAGGTCTCAGCTAAAAGTTCATGACTTTAATATGTCAACTGATGACAGCTAAGTTCAGTGCATCCAAGAAATCATCCGAAATATGGATAGTTTTGTTTTTGCAACAGTTTTTTAACAAAATCGTTAATATTTGCTTTATAAACATTCCTAGACATTATAAAGGTGTGTAGAATCAGTACATTAACATACCTTTTATAATCAAATATTAATTCAGACGTTGAAAAATATTATATTCACACATTCCACCTACCCACTCGAGTTGATTCAACAGTCGCACTATGTTATGCTTTTAACATGATTTAAGTTGGAATAGGTTTTTGAAAAGGGCAATTGCACCGAAGGGTTTTCCATATTTTAGCCCCTGTCACGTTGAACGCTTGTGATGGAAATAAAAAACGCGGGTTTGTAGTAAGGAATTTGTCATTGAAGGGTTATACAATGTTCCAAGTTTGAAGGTAAAAACTGACTCAACAGCTCCATCTTCAAAGGGCACTAGCTTTGGCGTTAACTTAACTAAACATGACAGTGTATTTTGTTATTTGATATTTGTTGACAGGCGCCAACTTTGTTGTTATATTATGTGGCACTTAAAAGGCAACTGTGATGCGTATTGTTTTTAAAATGAATATCTTTAGTGCAGCTATTGCTCTCCCTGATAATTTCTCCGCTCGCCTAGTTCTAGCGGGTACAACTCCCCGTATACAAAATCCATTCACCTGACCAGAAGGTGCTCGTGCGACTCACTCGCTTCAGTACCAACAGGTGTTTTATCCGTTGAACATACAACGACGAATTTTACTCATACAACGATTAAATTTCTCTCGCGCTGCTGTGCGGTGCGGGATACGCGACTTTTCCAAACTGCTTTTTGATAGAGTTTTGATATTTTGGACGTTTCTGGAGATTTTGGATGTTTTTTTGGAATATTTTTGTTTCGGAGTGATAGATAGACTTTCTCGAACTGTTTTTGAATATTTGTTTCTGACGAAGTTTTGAAAAATTTAAATTTTTGTGAACTTTCTTGTGATTCCAGTTGTATATGTGAATTTTAATTTTATCTTAATGGATTATTTTTCTTATGGATAGTTGTATCAGGTAAGAATTCGCTTAAACAATTTTTTTTTCATTATTTGTCATTATTTAAATAATATTTTTCCGAAGTGTAAGATGTTCTCGCCTTATTGGTCCTTAAGGGGAATTTATATTTTGAAAGCAGTGTATATTTTGTGAATTGGCAGTGGCGTAGCTTACCTTGAATAGGCCCTGTAACAAAATTTGTCGGGGGGACCTTCTATTGTAAAGTAGTTCTTTAAAAAAAATAATAACACTTTTTTTAATAAAATAAATATATATTTATTTTAAAAAATTGCTTCTCGCAAAACAAATAGAATTTTCACTTTTTTCGCTTTTTTGCGACAAACTTATTTATCAAATAATTCAAAGCTGGAGACGATTTTAGTTTTCCGAGAATTCCTGCCTCTATAGATATTACTTCTGGAAAGCTAGATGTGAGACTGTTAAGTTTTATCAGCATTAATACCGCTAGTACTTTATTGGAATGATTTTTCTGAATTTCAGATCTCAAGCATGTTTTCAAAGCAATCAATTGTTCATAAAGACCAACTTTATTATTTTGTCAGTCAGTTTTTAAACTTTAACTACGATTAAGACCGTATACTAAACTTTTCGGGATCTCGATATCGATTTTACGAATTTTTGCATTCACACGTGGGGGTCCAGTATCATTAATACAGCGGTAGCTACGCCCCTGTGAATTTTTGTGAATATTTCAAAGCTTTTCGAGAGCGAGTGATTTTTAGGAGTTAAAATTAGATTTAGAAAAGATTAGAAGGTTTGTATTTTTCTGATGTTCGTTAAGTATATACAGGGTGAGTTATGAGACACTATACTTTTACATCGTGTTGAAGCTACTGTGGGGAATATTATATGAAATAAAAAACAGTTTAATTGTAGAAAATGGAATAAAATATTAAAATTTACAAAGATAATTTGGAAATACACAAGAATAGACAACGATATAATGAAAACCAGATAAAAAATATTTTCTCGAAAAACCACAAGATCCTTTACAACAGTAATGTCCAAATATTCGGTTATTGAAAATTCATGAGATATTTGGCAAGTTATCCAAATCATTTAGATTACCTTAGAAACCAATGCAAAACTGCCAAAATATAGTAATGAACATAAACAAATAATAACTAGTGTCTGAATTTTTTTATTTGAATTTAGACACACCCTATATACATTTCTGTACACCAGAGGTAAACTGTACTATATCCATTTTTCACGAAAACCGGATTTTTACTGATACTGACATAACTGTTTACGGGGAATCAGAAAACAATACTTTTAAAGTCAAATCCAAACAGAGTAACGAAAAAATCAAAGATAAACTAAATCACAGAGTCATTGAGAGGTAAGCTATATCAAACGGAGGTAGTATTAAAAGTGGATTTCCTAGATTTAAACCGAAATACACTGAAGTCTGTGGCATTCCCAGACGAGATGCCAGTTATTAGAAATGCACCAAAACCTATTGGGGAAAAAAAGTATAAACAGCTTCAAACTGGGTGCCAAAATTGTTTCACGGTTTTTACCAAAATCTTCCTAATAATAATAATAATATTCCGGATGATAAAGATTAGTATTGAGATAGGCTACCAAGACCCTATTCTTATTTTTTTTTTATTATACTTCAATTGTATTATTGTGGAGAGTTCTTAAAATTTGTTCTTTGGTAGGTTCACCAAATTTTTGTTTTATTACTGAATGCAAAACTACCAGTAAGTAGTAAAGTTATAACTTTACTATTTTAGTAGCTCATAATTTTTGTTGCTGTACTGCTGACATTTTTAATACCAACTCCAATTTTTTTATAATTGTTTTTAGAGGTAAACTGTCCACTAAAACCAAAAATATAAAAAAAATATTTTTTCTGGTTTTTGGCGTTTTGTTTCTTATACGAAGCTGTTTATTTGTTACAATTTTTAAGAAAAACGAAACAATAATTAACAAATAATCGTCATTTAGGTCACAAGTAAAACTTTAATCTGCTCTCCTGTAAAATTTGTACCTACAGTTTACCCCTAGGGTACAGATACATATTTCTTTCAAATAATAACAATATGATAGTTCCGAATTAATTTTTATTAATTCCTTTTGTATAGGTGTACAAAGTATCATAATAACCTCAAAGATTTGATAACAGTTAGACTATCAATCAAAGAAAATTGTTTATCATTATTATTCAATTATTACTTTCAATACAAAAGGTCGACTGCATATATACATACACATACCTAGGTTACCTGTATATTGTATAATCTCATAAATGAATGTTTGTATAAATTGATACTTGATGAATAATATTGAAGTTGTTATATAATTATTATCTTATATGAATGTTTAAACCGTTGGTTTTTACCACTAGAATTACCGGAGAGAAGTAACTATTTATATCTGAAGGTTTTATACTGAAAAATAAATGAATTTGATTCGATAAAAGTGTTGCAAATAATGGGTGGTATTTAGGTATAGGAATAGAGAAGGTTCATTATAGTAAAAGTCACCAATGTTTCTTGTTACGTCATAACTCATAAGCATCCGAATCAAATCAGTTTTCATCAGCGGCGCATTATTGTTAGAGAGTTCGGCATGTATTTCTGGTGATCTAATTTTGGGAGGAAATAAATAAAAACCAAATTTAACTTATCATAGTTAGACTACAATTTGAAATTCTACAAATAAATAGTTACAAAACTCACCTATTGAATGGCAAACGGCAGAAATGGTCCACCATTAGCCAATTCCTTTTGAAAATATTCATGTAATTTTCTAATACAATCACGTTTACTTTCGTCCAAAAGTTTACCAGGCATTTTGTCGAAAAATATCACAATAAATATAAATGAACTTTACCTATTTGAAGTAATGACAATGACGACGAACTTCAATGCTGACAGAATGATTTCCGCTTAGAGTGACGTTTCACTTTTTAGCTACAATCGTTGTCACAACACAAGACAGAGTGACAAACCGATAAAGACGAAGCTTAATTTATGCTCAAAAGACATATATACGTTTTCATTTGTTTTAATTGGACATACGCGGTCAGTGATATCCACATAAAATTAGAGTGTCTTTAATACATTCAGGGAAATATGACGTAACGAGAAACATTCGTAATTTTTACCAATTATAGTCGTCGCCGCTTTCATCTCACGCTTATAAAGACATACCGAAAAACGGTCCCTGAGTAATTAAATAGCTTACAGTAAAGACAGTCCAGCCTGTAATTCCATTCGCAAAGAACGTTTCACAATATTTAGTTGAATCGGCAACTGGCCTTGAAGATTTAGTAATAAAAGTTTATAAATAGTAAACAGTAACAGTATTGGTCGTTGATATTAAGTTTTGGTCTTGTTTTGCTGCATCGGTTATACTATAACCTCGATACAGCAGCACGTTTTAAGAAAAATACGCGTATTGCAGCTTAGGCTCATTCTATACGGACTGTTTAAACACGGCAGTTTGTACGCCATAACCACGCCGTTTTTTTTCCAACTATACGAACCGATAAAAAACGGTTTACTAGCCGTACAACTGTTGGTAAATCGCGTGCCACTCTATACGGGTAGTCTGGGAATTGCCAGACCGCTGTGTTGACGCGTCCAAACAAGGCCGTGAAAAAGCCCGTATAGACACTCCGTATACGCGCATTTAGTACGCGTCATAAATTATTATATGTCAAGATTTTGGATGCAAACAATCAATTTTGGCTATTCTATTTACAAGTGTTTTAGAAATATATTTGCTGTAATAATTCTATGTAACAATTACAAAGGTATGAAGTTGATATATTTATTATTACCTAACTAATTTAACACAATTATAAAAGTTTGTTTGCATCCAAAAACTTGACATATGGCAGTTGTGACGTTTTCACTAAATGCGCGTATCCCTTACAGAGTCCCCAGTCACTTGGCGTTTTCAAGACGTTCAAACTGCCGCGTTTACACAGTCCGTATAGAATGGGCCTCTACAGTTGTTTATTCCGTGCGCAGAGTGCCTAAAGACAAAGTTAACCCTCTGATTAGATGATTTAAGAGCTAATAACAAGTTCCAAAAAGGCCAATGGAATTTAAAGAACTGTTTTCACTGTCAAAATCAATATATTATGACAGTTTACAGTTTATACGAACTTGACTATTTAAAGAATACCAAATATATTATTTTTTTTATCAAGACCTCCTTTATTGTTGTTTTTATTTTTTTTTGCTCACAAATATAGTCCAACTATAAATACCGTGCATTTTATAACGGTTTCTTACTGCACATCTTTATTTATTTGTTATTTTCCACGCATAAACCAGATGTTGTTTAGTAAAAAGGTAACTTTAAAATCGAGACCTTTATAAACGCATTTGTACGATATCGCTGGTAATGCTTTTAGTTGGCACCTACCGTTGTATACATTGAATTTATCAATAAGATTCGTATCTCGGGTATGCGATTCTTTATTTTCGTTGTAACGGATAGATAGTATGTGGTATACAGAGTTGCGGTACCTTTTCAATACGAAAAATCAATTAAAATAGTATTTATATACATTCAAAATAAAAAAGTAATAAGAATGCGTGAAATAACTGCTTTGGAGAAATATATTTAGACGTGGCAACCACGCTAAGGTAGAGGAAAAACTTCTACGCGTTTAATTTACAATTTTTTTTCTTCTAATTTTATCGTCTATTATTATTTCTGGCTTTTTTTATACCGTCTCAATACTCTAGATTCGTTTGATGTCTTGATACTGAAACTAACAATTATTTTGACAAACCCCGTATTTATGTCGTGTATAGGGCGTTTCAAATTTATATTGGTTCAATGACTTCTCCCCTATCTGTTAACATTAGGAAAACAATTAGTGTCATCAGGTACAATTATTTGAAATAGTCAAAAGTTTCTCATGGAGACAAAGAGGAAGCCGGTGCAACTGAACCTTGACATTCCCAACGACATTTTAACATTAAACAGGTGAACAAAGTCTCGAGAAAGTTTGACCAACCGTAAAGAACCTGTAGAAGTAGTTTAAACTATTTAGAAAACATAATAAAATAAATGATTTCACAGGTTAGGAGATGAGGAAGAATACGCAGAATTGACAGAAAATTTCCTAACAGAGGGGTAAACCACTGTCCCAAATTGTGTTCACCAATGCCCAATGTGGGTATTACTCGAAATTTTAATTCACTAATTCCTACAAATTCCTCAGTAATGCCTACTAATTCCTTAGTAATGCCTACAGCTAATTCCCTAGTAATGACAACTAATTCCCCAGTAATGCACACTAATTCCCCAATAATGCTTCCTAATTCCCCAGTAATGCCTCCTAATTCCTCAGTAATGTCTACTAATTCCCTAGTAATGCCCACTATTTCCCGAGTAATGCACACTAATTCCCCAGTAATGCTTACTAATTCCCCAGTAATGTTTCCTAATTCCCCAGTAATGTTTCCTAATTCCTGATAATTCCCTATAAATGCCCACTAATTCCCTGTAATGCACACTAATTCCTCAGTAATGACTCCTAATTCCTCAGTAATGTCTACTAATTCTCTAGTAATGCCCACGAATTTCCCAGTAATGCACACTAATTCCCCAGTAATGCACACTAATTCCCCAGTAATGCTTCCTAATTTCCCAGTAATGCTTCCTAATTTCCCAGTAATGCTTCCTAGTTTCTGCTAATTCCCTAGAAATGCCCATTAATTCCCAGTAATGCACACTAATTCCCCAGTAATGCTTACTATTTACCCAGTAATGCCTCCTAATTCCCCAGTAATGCTTACTATTTACCCAGTAATGCCTCCTAATTCCTCAGTAATGTCTACGAATTCTCTAGTAATGCCCACGAATTTCCTAGTAATGCCCACTATTTCCCGAGTAATGCACACTAATTCCCCAGTAATGCTTACTAATTCCCCAGTAATGTTTCCTAATTCCTGCTAATTCCCTAGAAATGCCCACTAATTCCCTGTAATGTACACTAATTCCCCAGTAATGACTCCTAATTCCTCTGTAATGTCTACTAATTCTCTAGTAATGCCCACGAATTCCCCAGTAATGCACACTAATTCCCCAGTAATGCTTGCTAGTTCCAGTAATGCTTGCTAGTTCCTGCTAATTCCCTAGAAATGCCCATTAATTTCCCAGTAATGCACACTAATTCCCCAGTAATGCTTACTAATTACCCAGTAATGCCTCCTAATTCCTCAGTAATGTCTACTCATTCCCTAGTAATGCCCACTATTTCCCGAGTAATGCACACTAATTCCCCATTAATGCTTCCTTATTCACCAGTAATGCTTCCTAATTCCTCAGTAATTCCTGCTAATTCCCTACTAATTCCTAGTATTGCTACTAAATCCCAGTAAAACGTAGATATTTAGTTACTCTTTTAAAAAGATGCAAGATCATTCTGGAAATTGAGGTTGTGCAAGAACTTTTGTGACTACGTGAAGGATGAATGCTGTGTGAGATGCAGGCGTATTGTAAAATTGGTCATATTATAATACACTTATGTGTTTAGACTGTCTTCTCAATTTTATGTCGCAGTTGGCACTTTGTCGCGGTTGGCAACCTTGCACATGACAGACAACAAAAAGTTGGTGAGTTGGCAGCCAAACAAAAGAGGGCGATTTGCCTCAGCTGGTAAATAATTTGTATTGACTGTACTGTACTGGTGTTTCTTGCAAAGTATGCTCAGTCTTAGATCGGACCCCCTCCCCAAATTGGCTACATGATTTATGAACAGTCCCTAATTAGAATATAGAATATATTGGTCGGTCAACCCACGAACAAGTCACGTTGATTTATTTAAAAAAAATAAAAAACTTTCAAATATTAATTATTAGTTAAACCTCTACCACACAAAATCTCTACGTAAAAATCTAGGAAGTGAGCTTAACCAAGTGTGCTCTCTAACGTAATATTTTAAAGCGGAGGGATCTGTATACCAGTAATAATGAAATAATAATTCTACAATACCATTATGAATTATGGAACATTCTAGATACGAAGTTCCGCGTTCAAGCTTCAATTCATTGCCGGAGAATGTTTTAGATACCGTTAATAGGGCTTTAATATTTAAAATAATGATTTTATAGAGAATGTTATCATGTGGGAACTGGATGAATAACTTTGAATACAGTTACAAGGTGGTCACTAGATGAAATCCACACTGGTACAGAGTTTGATTGTGATAGGGCAAAGAAACTCTGTTCTAGACCAATAAATTCCACCACATATTGAATAAATGTCAATTAATAATATTTTTCATACCATAAATACACCAGGAGTTGTAAGATCATCATGTGCCGGCACCCATATTAGAGACACTTTGTTGTCTCTTCTCAGCCTGTTGAGGGATTCTTTACAGTTTTCACCAGTCTACACCTAGTTGTTGGGCTACTGATAGTTTTAAGCAGAGCATGGCTGTCAGTGAATATTATAGCCCAGTAAAGCATATTAATTTGTTTCTATAAGCTCGTAAATTCAATACTGGGAATTTAAGTATTTCTGGTGATGCCCCAACTTATCATTTTTCCGAAATAATACTATATCAGGCTAAAATAACATTTGATGGAACTTTACCAACAATTTCGTGTTGTTTACAATGTGAGTTTTCAAGTAAATTTCGCAACTGTCAGTATTATTCTTGGCACACTTCTATTGACAACTATTTCATTCTAATACTTATTTATAAAATGACCAGTTTTCAGGTAAAATAACAGTAAACATATTCAAATCATTTGTTTTAATATTTTATTAGTGGCATAACGGAATGTTTTAACATATTATACGTATTAATGTCGAATTGAGAATGAAATATTGCACCGGATGGGCAATTTTACTTAAAAAACTACGCAATATTGAAATTGTTTCGTTAAATTGTAAATAACGTTCAGTTTTTATTCATCCAATCAGAAATTATTACAGTGATGGTCGCGCAAAGAATATCGCACGATAAAGTCGATCGATTTGTCTCTACTCTCTGCCCGGAGTATCTTTTTGATGTTTGTAAGAAGCCAGTAACCGCTGGAGATTTGGGATTTCATTGGTATGTGAAAAAGTTTTTTAATGATTTCCGCACTCAATTAACACCATACCTTTCTCGAGATAATAAATTACACCCCGTCTAACATACGGCTGAAACTGTAAGTGACACTAGGGCGAAAGTTTACTCTAAAAAATCAGGTGACAGCTAATGCTTTGCACCAGGAAATTACACATGAGTATCTCAGGCGGAGAGCAGCAGAGCTGCCGAGAGCAGAAGTGGCATTTGATCTACGAAATGTCCACAAGAGGCAATAATATAATGTGATAGTGAGAGAGGGTGACTGGAATGTGCGTGCAGTCGTCAAACTCGCTAGGAGAGCAAGATACGTGTTGACAGGCGAAACTGTCTGTTTCACGAGCGAGTGAGATGAATCAAACGACTGGCCCAGCACTCTATATACCTCAAGGACGAGGAGGAAAGCAGGATGGCCGAATGTGAGTGGCAGCGTGGTATTTGTAGCTCATAATATCGAATGGAGCATTGAAGGCTAGGAAGCGTTAGTAGCGCAGGGGTTATGTACGGGTTTCGAGACAGAGGAGCTACTAGGCTCGAATCCTGACGGCTCTGCTTTTTAGCTTGCCAGAATTTCTCACTACCCTGTATACCAGAAGCTTAACATACTTAGCGTATCTACTACTGATTAATTGAACTGAAAAGTTTACTTATGACAGATTTTATAATCAACATTATTAAATCTTACTGTATCGACATTTCATAACGTTTAATATATCCTGTTATTGCAGCTAGATCTTATTTACAGATACGTGGTAATAAATTGAGCCATCATTGTCACAATTATTAATAAAGTGTAAATATACAACTTAAACTTGAGCTTTTCTTTTTCCTTTTACGCCATCTTAAAATTATATGGCAATAAAAAAAGGTTTCTTATTAAATTTAAGGATCTTTTTACGGCCGAGTTTAAACAACGTTTTACACCTTCGTTTTATGTCGGTATTTTACAACCGAACTAATCAAATAAGAAGTCGATGTAAATCATCAACTCAGCAGTGTACCTAAATACTCGTATTTTGTAGACAATTTACAACTTGAGGTTACCGAGCAAAGTACCGTAAAATGTGTTCTACATTTTGTTAAATGCATAATTCACAATTAATTTGGAAGGTTTTCTACCAATTACTCGCTTCTATATACAGGTGGTCGTTTAACGCATTTAAATAGTGGAATTTCACTATATTTTTAATATTCCTTGCTTAAGGCTGCACAATTTGGCAATGGCGGAACTTTTGAATATCAGTTTCTTACTTCACACCTTATCAACGATGGAATAATCATATAATGTGAAGTGAACTAATATACATATTGCGAAAATTACATCGGAACCCTCGGATTACACAAGTACGACAGAAAAACAGCTGAAAGAGAGAGAAAGAATAATTATGCACGGTCATTAAGGCGTGTACTTTGTTTCACCTTAAGGGTGTATACTTATTTCCCGAGACTGGCCGAATGCTCATTGCCCCCTATTTTAACCGCTGTTCCAAGAAGCGCAGATTGATTTGTACAAATGATATTTTTGTCTCGTTATCGTTGACTTTTTTTCGAGGATGAAAATACAGCACGTTTGTGCCAGCATTACGCCAAATAATCTTAGAGATATGAGATCAAATCTTTATCACAGATTTGGTTATTGTCTGGCACAGGAAGGTGGTTAATGTGAGCACTTAATTCATTAAAATTATGTTTACCTTTAGAATGGATTTTTATTTTTTCAGGAAGTTTATATTTTATGTTTAGAATAGGTGTAGGTACCTACCTACTTATTTTATTTTTTCAATTTAATTTATTAATGGAAGGGATTTTTAGTTTATTAATTATGGTTCTCTCAAGAAATGCTGTTTTATTTTGAAGTTACAATGGCTAAAATAATATCCTATTGTAGTTAGAAATTGTCAACTTGGTCTGAAATGATCATGTTGACAAAAATGAATTTTAAGATGTACAGGTTACGTAATAACGATTGTATTTTTTTATTTCTTTAACACCCTCACTCCTTCCATGTTAGGAGCATACTGAATACCACCGTTATACCACCAACTAGTGAATTCTCTCTGTAAAGGAGCATTCGGCCAGACTCGGGAAATAAGTATACACCCCTTAGATGAAACAAAGTGATGACCGCGCACAATTATTCTTTCTCTCCCTTTCATATATCCTTGTCGTACTTGTGTAATCCGAGGCGAGGGCTCCGATGTAATTTTCGTAATCTGTATATACAAATGAAGTTTTAACTGTGTATTGAATCACATTAACCCCAATTATTTTTCTGTAAGAACTTCGAAAAACAATGTACAGGTAACATTCTACATAATAATTTGTCGACATTCGCTTAATAATATCCCTATAAATAATTTCATTTCATTAGTAGTCATGAGTTCAGTACCAGTATCTCCAAAAATTCGTTGGCTAACTATGGATAACGATCTTATTCAACGAAAGACAGATGACTATGAATAGAATACGAGTATATTAACCGATTATGGGATTATTGATGAATATATCACAAACGCAGTTGGTCACTTCGTAGGGCTATCTTTAGAAGTCTATTTGCAATGGATATGATAATGGGTATAAACGAAAGAAAAATGTTCAGGTAGTATTGAAATCCTGAGATCTAGATTGGTCGGTGATCAGTCTTACACATTGTTTTCTGATAAATGTTTGTCAATTTTGTATTGAAAAGTGTTAAATACAGTCAATCGTATTTGGGACATTAAATGAAAAATAGTACAAATGCCAGAAAATATTCTGTAAAGATATAAAATGGCTGTATAGGGAGTAGTTGTGTGAAGCACTTTATATTAGAAGGGTAGATGATTTAAGGTATTTCTGTTCATTTTTCTGGTAGCTTTTCCTTTCATAAATAAGAATCAATGTTTGCAGCAGTCTTCGTTATCCTCGTGGTATTAATCAACCGGTTTTTAGCTTCGTCGTTACCCGGTGTAATATAGTACTCCCATTTGAAATATTCCGAATACAACCATCCTTTTTAACTCCCGTATAAATAAATACTATTAAATTAAATAAGACGTCGACATAAGCCCGTATTTACGATAAACTTATACTAATTCACAGCAGATGGCATACGACATATTTTTCTTTCTCTTTGTTACATAATAATTATTTTCCTCAATATTATTATCCAAACACATTGTGTGACATAACGACAGTATTTGTTGTTTTCACCGCATCTACAACTACATGGTAAAGTAATACGGAATTGAATCTAAATCTGGTTGTTTCTAGTTATTTCGATAACGTTATGGCAACATTTCGTAATGAAAGAAAAAAGGTAAAGCACCTTAAGAATGATTAAATTGTGTATTATGCACTTTGTTAAGTAATTTTATTATTTGTACATGGGGTAGTGTATGAGGAAATTTGTCATGTCAACTGATCATAATAGCTGGGTATGTTCTAATATTGCAGTACATTATGAGTAAATCATCTTGAAAATCTTACGAAAGATTGAAATGACTGTTTGGACCCTTGATTGATTAATTGATCATTTCAGCACACCAGTCAAAGGCATAGAGTCCTCGGCACCTCTTGGTTGTGACGTTCATGTGAATAGACCAGTAGCCCTTATCAGGCTCAAGAGTCTTTTAAGTAGGTTCTTCTTGGAGAAATCCTTCCTTGGATATTCTAGTCCTAGGAGTCTATATCTCCAATGCTACAGAATCGAAGATAATGTGAGAGACTGTTTCCTCCTCTTCCATGCACAACCGACAAATATGTATGTTCCTCCCTATATATGCAGATTGTATGCATGTACTTCCTTAGGGTACAGTGAACGGTGAGTAAACCCGTCACTATCCTTATCTTACCCCTGCTAAGGTGTATTCGTTAGTCCGCGTCTCCGAGGTTTTTTTTACCAGGAGTTTGCTGTGTTCCTCTTTTGACACGTATCTCCAGTACGACTGATGTTTAGTTTGAGTCCACCGAGATGTACAACCATGTGCAGCAGTTTTGGATATCCCAAATAATGGTTCAGGACCAGTGAATGCAGTCTCAGACCCTAGTTTTGCTAGGATGTCTGCCTTTTCGTTTCCTACAATGCCTTTGTGCCACGGGACCCACTTAAGAGTAATTTTATTATGGTAGCCAGGGTTAATAGTTTTTGAAGACAGTCCTAGACCAGGCTAGATCTGATCTGGGGACATGCTGAAGATTCTAGTGCTGCCTGACTATCAGAGAGTATAAGGATCTTCTGGCTTCTACACCCCCTTTCGATATTCAATTGCAAACACAAGTCGGTAGTGTAGATTTCTGCAGATGCAAGATTCCCTAACGATGCGTGGATATTTCACCTGGGTCTAGCACCATGGACTCCAGCTCCTAATCCAATGTCAGTCTTAGATCCGTCTGTGTACCACACCAACGTTCCTTCGTGACTGCATTTTTCCAACCCGTCCCAATTGCATTACTTCGACATACTGTTTTAATTGAAACCGAATAACCAGAAACATTCAAAAGACGTTGTTGTATGGTCTGGGATTAAAAACAAAATTCTAACTTTCAAATCACAGTTGAATGAATAAAGGGGAAACCATAACCTTTGTGAAATTCTTTTATTTTAAAATACAATAAATCTGCGTTTTCTAAAATTCAAATTACATTTAGCAAATAGACAAAAACCGTTAGAGCACACCTCCGTTCGTAAAGTTCTCACGTCACGTATAAAAAAATACTCGTTACACTTCCCAACATGGATTAAATAACTTTTACATACATACAAACACAAAACTAATACCTAATCACAAGAAGATTATGGAAATTAAATTCAACTCGTATTTCGGTTAAGTTTGAGCTTTGAATAAACAATATGGTAGAAAAAAAAACTAGTTATTTTTACTAAATACCTACTTATTTGTCTCGCCACAACCGGCTGACACGGTTTTTTAATTGTTATGTAAAAATAAACAGACACGGATGAACTTTAATGGTAAATTTTGCAGGCACAGTTTTAATTAATTCATTCGTACATAAAATATATGGCAATACTGTTGTAAATTTCTATGATTTCTATGATTTCTGAGTAAAATAAACCCCACAAAGTAGGATTCGGTTGGGTTGTGCTCGTCAGCCCAGGCACTTGAACTGAATATTTGTACCGTTTCCCCTGTTATCTACTTTCATTCCAGAAGCTTTGTGTCTTCTATGTAGGCCACTAGTTTGACTGGAGGGATTTTCAGTAGTTTTAATGGTTGTATAGTTTCGTCTCCAAAGCGCTTCCGTCTGAGTATGTATGTATGTATGTATGTCATTTGGGGTAACATTCACTGAGACCTAAAAGATCTATTGTGCCCCCTTACTTCTACTTAATTCCTGAGGAAAGTCTCAGAGACTAGTAGCTCCTTTAGTCCTATTTCCCCTAGGAATTTTAGGATATCTGCAGGCTTCAACTTAGGTAACTGTCCCTCTTCTATCCAGTAGTCTCCCAGGTGCTGTGCCCTAGGATTCTGAATTGCTGTGCAGTTCGCAAGTATGTGGATGGAGGATTCTTCTTCCATTCCACAAAACCTACAATCTTCTTCCTCCACTATAAAGCAGAGTATGTGAGTAGGTGTTTCATCATGAAGATCACATTTCCTGCACAAAGGTTCAGTAACTTTGTCCATTTTGTGCAGATATGTCCAGTCACCAGGTCGGTAACTGTCTTCAAATGTCTCTTACCCAGTTTCAATAGCCTGGTTGAGAGTTCCTTGTCTATCTTGTTCAGTAAACTCTTCATCCTCCACTATTTTGAGCTTTTTCAGGTGCCCGTTCAGGTGCCAATGTCCCGTTAGGATCCCTGTTAAAACTTAGTGCAGTTTTACAGTTTAGACGTTTAGACGATGTCACAAAGGGTGTTTTCAAATTTTCCCCTGGCTGTCATGAGAATATCATCGGCATCTTTTGCAGGATATTCAGTCAAACCACACAGGAGTTCGTCAACCATCAGGATCCACATTAACGAAGATGTTACTCCTACCTGTGGACATCCTCTGGTTGTACAGATGGAGACGATGTCTTTGCTCGTCCTTGTCTCTGCTACTCCAATGGTGAGCAGTTCTTACATCCATTTGGATGTTGTACTGTCTACACCTCTTCTATTTAAGGCTCTTTTGACTGCCTCATGGGGAGTATTATCTAGAATATATGACTGTTGTAAATTTATATTATTTCTGAGTAAAATTAAACCCACAAAATGCGATCAATAAATATCTTTAAAATCAGGGAATTATCAAGTTAAATTTTCGTTTGGCTATCCTGTATATACGATATAAAAGATGATGTATCCAAATAGAGCTATTAAGCTTTTGAAATTTCAAAATAAAAATTCAGTAGCTGTCCGCGTCTATCAAAGATCTATATTATTGTCATTGAGCTCGATACTGTTGACATTTTAATGTTGGGAACGGCGATTTTGCCTCGATCCATTGTTAATTTGCGAGTTGGAATATTTTAATGCGTAAACTAGTTCAGTTCGAAACGATTTTTGATTTATTTATTAAACTACTTCTGGTATGTAGTTGTAACTTTTTTACGTATAATAAACAAAATTAGCTATTGTAAATGGTCTTTTATCTACAGTGTGACAATTTTTAAACTTACAATTGAAAATATCTCGTGAATTCTCATAATTACCCGTAAAAAAATAACTCCGTGGTTTATGTCTAACTACTATATAGTTCGTATTTTATAATCAGTTTTGTTTATGTGAACTCCTCTTTGAATTATTCGAATCAGACCTTTCGCTTAGAAGTTACGACGAGTTTAAAAATATCCAACACTTAGTGTCATGCGTAGTGGTCGTCACCGAACGAAGCAGGGGCTGGCGGAGACCGATTTCGAAAAAATAAAATGCCAAAGCGAGTTACTACGGGAAAATCATTGGGTATATATTTCATTTTCCTTCTCGAAAAATATCCCAGACCTTGTTTTTCGCATAAAGTTTATAAAGAAGGAACAGGGAATAAATATTGGATATATTTCGAGAAGAGAACGGAAAAATATAATAATTTTCAAATATTAACTGGTTTTAGCAGTATTTTTCGAGATATGTGTCCATATAAATACCTAATAAATATTTAAGCTTTCTCCCTAAACTTCGATTTATTGAAGAAACATAGAAGTGGATGAGAAAATGTCCCAATATTCACATTCTGTTCACTTTATTACGCACTAAATCAAACTTTATGTTTTCTTTCTCAACACACTTTAAATCGTATTAGTAAGAATGTAAAACTAAACCCATTAATACTCTCAACTTCAAAAGAGAATGAGCATCCAAGAAACAATCACTTTTCAAACACCTTTTCACCTTTACGGTTCCGCCCAATATTTTACGACGTGATTATTCCTCTTCTAACCATTCTTCGTTACTCGCTAAGAGAAGGTTTTTTTCTTCTTAAAGAATTAATTAAAACGTTGTAAATGAAAGTAAATTTCTTGTATTTTAATTGGCATTTTTATATACCTACTACCGAACTATGAAGGTTTTTGATTTTTGTTGTTTCTGATTGACCTAAAATGTTCAGCAATTAAGACCAGTTAATTTATTTAAGATACACCCACCTATTGGAAAAATGAATTTTTTTTACAAGCATTGTTCGAAATACATATTTTTGTTCAATATACCATTAACTTTGATGGATATGAGCGGTTACGTATAGTATAGTCTGTTCTCACATATAGTGGAGTGACTTAAACAGATTATTCAATAATTACTATAAACAAACAATGGAATAATATTTATGGAGTGGTTTTCGGGGTTAAAAAGCAGGTAAATTACTGTGATTTTCTTGATTCTACACAACTAACACAGTTACAGTCTGTTCCAGCGAAATATATATAGTAGAGGCTCTTGGAGTTCCACACGAAACTCTTCTGCGACAATCTACTAAGTTCTACTGCCACTTTAGCATTCACTATCGAGTGCCCACCAGATGGGTTCGTTCTAAAATTTCTTGCACTATTTACATTTTGCATGTTAACAATTCAACCTTTCCATGGCTTGGTTGACGACTTGCCTCCATCTCACCTTGTCCTTCGTCTTGCCTCTCCAATTTTTGATATTAAATCTTTGTAGATCCTCTCCAACCTCCGTTTTCCATCTTGTTCTGGGTCTGCCTTCCTCCAATT
This sequence comes from Lochmaea capreae, assembly GCA_949126875.1. Lineage (NCBI taxonomy): Eukaryota > Metazoa > Arthropoda > Insecta > Coleoptera > Chrysomelidae > Lochmaea > Lochmaea capreae. Next base: position 12,509,894 of record OX421397.1, on the reverse strand, counting down.
GGTAGTTTTCCTGTTCCCGTTCTTTCTATAAGTCCTAACCATCTTAGTTTTTGAGCTTTTACCATTCCAATAATACTCGAATCTTTATATAATTCTTCGAGCTCTTTGTTTGTCCTTTTCCTCAGTACTTTTCTTTCCCATAGTTGTAGTATTTCTTGTTCTTTTTGGTTTAGTGTCCATATTTCTGAGGCATATTTACCTATAGGCATAATCACAGTTTTGTAAATCTTGATTTTCGCGCTCCTTGATAGATTCTTGCTTTTTAATAATCCATTTGTCTCTGATTGGCACTCCAGTGCAGAAATATGTTATAAAACTAGGGGAGCATATTATAGATGTCACTATTATCAGTTATTGAATAAGCCTCAGTGGTGCTTATTGTACTAATTGTTCCAGTTTTTCTGAAGTTCAATATTGCCAAAAAATGTATGTACAAAATTTACGAATAAAAATTTTGAAGCTAATTTATCCCAATCTATTGAAATCTATGAAATATTTGTTTATAATGATTGAACTAGCAGCTAGCAACAATGCTAGCACCTACCACTCCTCCTGGAGGTAGAAATTTCAAGGTCACTATACTTATTCTAATTCTCATAAATAAACAAAAAGAATAAACATGTATGTATGTATGTATGTATGTATTTTGGGGTAACATTCACTGAGACCTAAAAGATCTATTGTGCCCCCTTACTTCTACTTAGTTTCTGAGGAGAGTCTCAGATACTAGTAGCTCCTTTAGTCCTATTTCCCGGAGGAATTTTAGGATATCTGCAGGCCTCAACTTAGGTAACTGTCCCTCTTCTATCCAGTAGTCTCCCAGGTACTGTGCCCTAGGATTCTGAAATACTGTGCAGTTCGCAAGTATGTGGATGGAGGTTTCTTCTTCCATTCCACAAAATCTACAATCTTCTTCCTCCACTATTTTGAGCTTTTTAAGGTGTCCATTCAGGCGACAATGTCCCGTTAGGATTCCTGTTAAAACTCTTAGTGCAGTTTTGCTTTGACTTATGCATTCATTTGATCTCAACAGGCTGTAGTCACCCAGAAGAATCTTTGATTGCCTAAGCCCTACTAGATCTTTCCAATTGTCAGATCTTCTCTTTTCTTCGGCTTTACCTATTTCTTCCAATATTACATTGGAGCTGATTCCGCAAAAAGGTTCCGGCCCCCAAAAGGGTATTTCACTCCCCCTCTTTGCTAGTTCATCTGCTATTTCGTTTCCTTCTATTCCAGTGTGTCCTGGAATCCACAGTAAGGTGACTATATTGTTCTCGCCTAGTTCATTAAGTTTGCCTAGGCATTCCCACACCATTTTGGAACTGATTACACAGGAACTCAGCGCTTTAATGGCTGCTTGACTATCAGACATTATGATAATCCTTTGCCTTCTATATCCTTTGTCAATATTGAACTGGGCACACTTTCTTATTGCGTGAATTTCCGCTTGAAAGATACTTGGGGTTTTTCCCAAGCTTTCAGAGTGTTTGGTTCCTGGCCCATACACTCCTATCCCAGTTCCTTCTATTGCTTTTGAGCCGTCTGTGTACCATTGAATGGCATTCTTTCCAAGTCTGGTAATGGTATTTGGATCCCATTCCTTCTTGTTGCTTAATTCCGTAACGAATTTCTTTGAAAAGTTATACTTTTTCATCATACCATCTTGTGGCATGTCCCAGGTTGTCTGATTTCTAAGAAGTGAAGAGGTGGTTTTCTTTTTAATGATTCCCTCTCTACTTAGTCTGTATCTTGTTCTTTCTGCAACACTCTCCACCACCACATGTAATGGTGTGAGGTTGAGAATCACTTCCATTGCTGCCGTTGGGCATGTACTCATTCCTCCTGTTATGCATATACAGGCTAGTCTTTGAATTTTAGAGAGGTTTTCTCTCGTCGTCAAGAGGCTAGTTCTACTACTCCACGCAATGGCTCCATAAGTGATGATTGGTCTCACTATGGCAGTGTACATCCAGCTCAGGATTTTTGGGTTACAGCCCCAGTTTCTCCCTGCCAGATTCCTGCACACCATTAAAGCCATTTTTGCTTTGTATGTAATCTCCTTCTCGTGTTTGTTCCACAGGAGTTTGCTGTCTAGAGTCAAACCTAGATACTTGACTTCTTGTCTCCATTCAACGTCGTTCCCATCAAGTTTAATGGTTTTGAGGTTGAGTTTTCTTTTCTTAGTGAAGGCTATCAAGATGGTTTTGGTGGGGTTGATGCTGAGTCCCACTTGCCTACACCAGCTATTTGTATAGTTCAGACCCTTTTGTACGATGTCACAAAGGGTGTTTTCAAATTTTCCCCTGGCTGTTATGACAATATCATCGGCATATCCTTGGCAGGATATTCCGAGGTCCGTCAAACCACACAGGAGTTCGTCAACCGTCAGACTCCACATTAATGGGGATGCTACTCCTCCCTGTGGGCATCCTCTGGTTGTGCAGATGGAGACAATGTCTTTGCTCGTTCTCGTCTCTGCTACTCTGGTGGTGAGCAGTTCCGACATCCATTTGGATGTTGTGCTGTCTACACCTCTTCTATTTAATGCTCTCTTGACAGCCTCATGTGGAGTGTTGTCAAAAGCTCCTTCTATGTCCAAAAATGCACATACTACAGTTTCTTGGTTGTCTAAGGCACCTCGGATATCCTCCGTCAGTTGTACCAGTGCAGTCTCCGTAGATCTGCCTGCCCGGTAGGCGTGCTGATACGGGTGGAGAGGTAGTCTCTCTAGGATTTCCGTTCTAATATAGTTGTCAATAGCTTTTTCCATCGTTTTAAGCACAAACGATGTTAGGCTAATTGGTCTGAAGGATTTGGGGTTTGTTGTGTCCCTTTTTCCAGCTTTTGGGATGAAGGTTACTATTGCCCTTCTCCATGCTTCTGGTATATAACCCAGTTCCAAACTACTTCGACTAATTCTAACCAAATGTGGAAGAATTTCGTCTTGTCCTTGCTGGAGCAATGCTGGGAAAATCCCATCTGCTCCAGGTGCTTTGAAAGGTGAAAAGGTGTTCATAGCCCATTTCAACCTATCGTTACTACAAATGTGCTTGGCCAAGAATAAACATATATTCTTATTTATATATTTATACTTAATTTTTAAAAAGTTGACATTTCGATATTGCGCAACTGTCACGTGAAAAGCGATGATGTAACTTTAAAAAAAAAATTGACGAGCGAAGGATCTAAATGAGATTTTAATATTTACATTGGCTATTGACATGAATGTTGTAATGAATATAATACATAAAAATATGTCGTAATAAAACACATATTGCAAATAACCAAGCATGTTTTGCATGTGATGATGACCTCCATCAACGGACATCCTTATTAAATTGAGAATAAAAAAATAATGAAGGAGATAATGTGAGAGTAATTAATTGTTTTTCAAATTCTTGTTTTTGTAGTTTCTACTCAGTTCCTGAAGGAAGTCTCACTAGTAGCTCCTTTAGATCCTTCAAGGGGTTTTAGGATTTCTCTAGGCACTAGTTCAGACAAGTGAATAAAAATGTCTTGGAGCTTATTCACATATAAGAGGTCGCGGACTAGATGACATTCCTGAAACCAGACATGCATATCAAGGTATGGTCGACCAAGGTAAAACAGCCTTAGCAACTGCATTGGTTCGTGCATTAGGTCAAGATACACCTTTCACAAGTATGGCAGGCTCTGAAATATACTCACTTGGAATGAGCATAATAAGAGATAGAAGCCAGATGTTTTAGAAGTACAGTGTCATATCTATACATTTTTGGGAAGGTCGAACAGCTGTAATAGTGAGGAGTGACCTCAGCAAAGAGAAGTAAAGAAATAAAGAAAAGAGTATCAAACCTATTAAAGGCAAAAAACGTATCCAGAGGGGCTAGAATCAGAATATTCCGAACAATAATCAGATCAGTAACTTATGTCAGTGAAACATGGATGAATAAGAGGAAAATGTTTACGAAAAAATATTTGGAGGAGTTAAAACAGAGGAAATCGAACAACGAATTGCTAGAGTTATACAAACAATCAACAACATAGTAAGAGCAGAGAAATCCAGATGGTCGGATAGCTATAGCAGAATGACACTATACAGTTGAGTTAAGAGAGCACTAGTGAGTGAAGCAGGTGGTGAAAGAAGAAGGGACAGATGTATAAGAAAAAGTAGTAGAATTGACAAAGTGAAACATTAGAAAGAAGAAAATACACTTTGTCTCTGCTAGTAGCCAGCTCACGTACATCATCGACGTTTTCCTGGGTAACTGCCGTTCTGGTGGATCTATTCTTGATGTGGTGCTTCATAACCGAAAACAAAAACTTTGTCGGCTGCCTTATCTATAACTATAGCAGAATGACACCATACATTTGAGTTAAGAGATTTCTAGTTCGAGAAGCAGATGGTGAAAGGAGAAGGGACGGACTTAGAAGAAGAAGTAAGAGTGCAGAATTGGCAAAGTGAAACATTAGATGGAAGAGCATACACTCTGTCACTGCTAGTAGTCAGCTCACGTATATCAAAGACGTTTTCCTGGGTAACTGCTGTTGTTGCTGGATCTGTTCTTGATGTGCTGCTTCATTACCGAAAACAAAAACTTTGTCGGCTGCCTTATCTATAACTATAGCAGAATCACACAATACATTTGAGTAAAGAGATTTCTAGTGCGTGAAGCAGATGGTGAAAGGAGAAGGGACGGACTTATAAGAAAAAGTAAGTGTGCAGGATTGGCAAAGTGAAACATTAGATGGAAGAGCATACACTCTGTCACTGCTAGTAGTCAGCTCACGTATATCAAAGACGTTTTCCTGGGTAACAGCCGTTGTTGGTGGATCTGTTCTTGATGTGGTGCTTCATTACCGAAAACAAAAACTTTGTCGGCTGCCTTATCTATAACTATAGCAGAATGACACAATACATTTGAGTTAAGAGATTTCTAGTGCGTGAAGCAGATGGTGAAAGGAGAAGGGACGGACTTATAAGAAAAAGTAAGTGTGCAGGATTGGCAAAGTGAAACATTAGATGGAAGAGCATACACTCTGTCACTGCTAGTAGTCAGCTCACGTATATCAAAGAGGTTTTCCTGGGTAACACCCGTTGTTGGTGGATCTGCTCTTGATGTGGTTCTTCATTACCGAAACCAGAAACTTTTTCGACTGTCTCATCAACTTTAAAAATTCAGTTTAGGTACAGCTTTAAACGAAGCGGACTGAAACTTTGGCAGTAAGTTAACTAAACATGACAGTTAATTTTGACATTTGACATCTGTTGACAGACGTCAACTACGTTGTTATATGCAATTAGAAATTTTTTGTTGAGTTTGAAAAAATATTTTCACTACAAGTTCAGCTAAACCATGAAAATCAAAACTTTCTAGATACATATCTAACTGACAAAAAATCGATTACAAAACCTCTTCAGTCTAGCCACTCCACCGTCCCCGTACCTAGATTGTACTTTCTACAATGATTTAATTACTTGGACTTCTCCGAAAACAAACAACGACTCGCCGCGATAGACATCTTTTCACTCTCACCGCCCGGTATATTATAAACAACATTCTTCTGTTTGCGTTTGATGAGAAACAGCGTGATACAGCATGTTCTGGGTTTATGTTTTATGATTGATTATTAAGAAGTTTGAGAAAGAGATTGTTGTGTATGTCGGACGCATCCGCCGAAATTAAAAGCGTTACGTAAACTTGAATAGGTACTGATATAATGACAACATAAGTTGATTTCCATCCGTATATGTATATACCACTTCCTGTTTCAATAGTTAGATGAATGAGTTGTCATTTGGGAAATTTTCACTGATAATACCACTAGAGGTCTTCGACTCGGGATAATTTTCAAAATATTCATGAGCTCGAAAAAATTTCCGGATTTAATTTGACCTCGTGTGGTATTGGGTAAGAAAATTACACACCAAATGTGTTTGTTTCCAACAACATCAATTTTCGTCTTCATCAAGTACTTGCAAAACATAGAAGGTTTTGTCTACTTGATTATTTAGTTACCATGGCAACTCAATGAAACTCTAAGCTGGAAATTATTTCTGTTTTGAATTTGTGAAAAACAGCACCACGTAGAAAAATGTCTCGCTTCGGTCAAGAAAGTAAAGAAAATATTCGCCAGAATATTAAGCGCGAATACTAGGAAATCGAAGGCAAGTGTATGGAAGCGGTTTATAAACTTTTGCGCAGAAAAAGCGTATGATCTCGACAGAGCGGATATACCTGTGGAAGAACTGGCGCTTATTCTTGAAGACTATGCCTTCAAAATGCGAAAAAAACTCCGACGACTACAAGGAGAGTGTTATCAAAGTTCTATGGAACTCTACAGCTAAGCCGTTGCAGGAATATTTTTTCGGAAGGTATAATCGCAAATTTAATCCATTCTCTGACAGAATTTGTTAACGCAAGAGCTGCAAAAAATGCTAAGCGTCGGAAGCTACAAATAGATCCAACCAAGAGAAAGGCAAGTTCATCCGCACTATCAGCAGACTAATTGAGAAAGATTATTGAGCTTTGGGACGAAAACACTCCGGAAGAATTGCAAAGAAAGTTCTTTCACATTGGTGCTCATGAATTGGCCTGGAGAGGAAATGAAGGAGCGGCAGCAGCAATGAAATATTTTGTGGAGGAAATTGATAATCAAGGGGAACCAACAGGACGCATTGAGTATAACCCGGTTTTCTCCAAGACCACCCAAGGTGGTTCAAAAAGAATGACGGCAGTAAGAGGCTAGTACCGAATACAGTCAATGAAGAATTATGCCCAGTAAGACTGCTCAAAAAACTAATAAGCAAGCGAGACCAACTCATCAAAACGAATCGTTTATTTTTAACTCCAAATCCAAACTGGCAGCACCCCAGTTCCAAAGGGTGGTACAAGAACAGCCCGGCTGGACAAAATACAATATCTTCCTGGTTCAAATCGGCGGTATCAGTGATTCGAATCGATGTCAACAAGATCGAGATAACAAATCATTCTGCGAGTGCCACTGCTGTTTCAACTTTAGCCAAAACGGAAATAGGGGAACAGCAATTAATTAAAATAACAGGGCATGGTAGCAGTCACTCCATATAACCATATCTGCAAATTGACTCTGGCCATCATCAGGATATAATTGACGCAATGAGGTCTGCTTCAACTTCTGCAAAGACAATCCAAGAATCTCTAAATCAAGAACAAGCAACTTCCAATCAACCTGCCATTGTAAATAATAATTTCATTTTTAATATAAACATTAATCATAATGGTCCAAAGAATTTAGAAAACATCTAAGCTTGTAGTTGAAATGAATCAAAATTATCATGTGAACAAATAAAAATTAGATTGTCAAAAAAATATTCAGTCATTATAAACGTCAAATAAAATTCCAGTATAATTCGCTGTTGGGTACCCACGAGGAAATTTCCATTTAAATTCATCCGTTGTGATGGTGATCTGTCAGAAATACACGTTCTGATTGGTTAAAAATCACATGTGTGGAGTTTTCATGAGAAAAGAAAAATTATATAATGATTTTGTGTTACTTGTGAGAACTATTTATAGCTAAAAGGGATTTATGTCAATAGTATAATGTCAAAAGGGCAGAAAATGAGCTAAGCAGCCCAAGACTGATAGTTAAGGGCTACTAAAGCATTTCCTGAATGTTTTTCTCCTACCGAATACACCGAAAATTTGGAAAATATGATAAAATACTTTGACGTACTTACTACTAAAAAAATCATGTAAAACGTCAAAGTAATAAATTGACAGATGGTGAAAAAAATTCAAAAACCGTAAAAGTTTGCAGTAAGAACGAAAAATAAATTCTTTGTTTTACGTCACCAAACCCGTTGGTTATATGGCTTGGTATGTTGTTATGTAAATTTGTGTTTTTTTTATCAAGTGCACCAATACATAAAATAAATATTTATTATTTTGACAAGGTCGTATGGTATCTAGTTCAAGGTTAAAGTAAGTAATTTATGTTGGTATTCAAAGACATTCCAAATATTATAAAAAATAGGTTGAGATAAGTAGATTACCATGAAATTATTTTTTAAACCGGATATTTCATGAATTCAGGAAGAGTATGCCAGGTATTTTTGTTTAAACATGAGTAAAATTGATAGAAAAGGAATTTGAGAGATACGACGTTTCACAGTATTTCGTTGAGTTGGCATCTGGCCTCAAGGATTTAGTAATACAGTAACATTAATACAAAACATGAATTGAATTTGTTTTATAAAAATCAAAAAATTTTCGAAAAAAAGAATAAACTTTTATTTATTAATTGGAATTAAACAAATTAAACTGTTGAAACATACAGGGTGGCCCACCGTAAACGCTTTGATTTATTGCATCTAATTGACAGATGTTATTAAAAAATGTTTCAAATGAAAAATACTATACAGAACAGTGGGAGGTATCAAAGTTACATTTTTTTGAAAATAACTGATATGAAATCGAAAAGTAGCAAAGTTAGTAGTAGTACATGAACTATGACTGTAAATGAAACAAAAAAAACTGGTAGTAAATATAAAAAAATATTATTATAACAAGTAACCGTCTCAACTTTTAGATAGAAATACTTTCAAATTTGAAAAAGTAGATTTTCTGACTGTAATATCAGTTTATTATAACTCCTCTATTTAATTAATACTTATCCCAGCCAAAATTCCTCTTGGATTTAGCATTGCAAATGAGCATAAAACATTATTATTATAAAAGCAAAGCCATCAATATTTAGAATTTTAAACGAATGCTTCTTAAAAATCTGTTTTTTTTTGCATGCTTAATTTTACTTGTTTCTTTTAGACATCATTCAATTATATCTTCCTTCGAAATTAATAAAATTCAATGAAACTTTACTACTAAACACTTTGAAGCATCTACTTTCGAAACTACTATACAGTTTTTCTATAGATATCAAATTTTTTAAATAATAGACAATTATTTAAAATAAATACTTAAATCAGAGGTCTGTCAGCAATCCTTCTATAACTTTTTATACCGTTTATGATATTATCTAAAAATTTGTGAACTTTATAATCAACCTATTAAGAAGTGATCGCGATACAAAAGAACACACCTATGGCTCAGGTAAGAAAGAGAAGGGAGCACAAATAAAGCTGAAAAAGCAGGTGAGAGAGCGTGGAAAATCGATGATAATACATAAAAAAATTTAAAAAATATATATTTTTTTTCAATGTATTTGTAGATACCCCATTTTAGAACAGATTTCATATAAAAAATTTTTTTCTAAATGTCATTGTTAATTTACTATCATAAAATTAAAAACATGAAAATTGATGATGTTCAAAAATACTACTATGTAAATTTGGTATATATTTTAAAAACTAATGCAGATACAAAAAAAATTTTTAGACAAAACTTGTAGATAAATGTATTAGCTACAATTTTTGATTGGAAGATTTTTCTGTGTTTTCATTATTTAAACAATTAGAGCGAAAAAAACAAAAACAAAAATTTTCACTCGACGATTTTCCGGAAAATCACATGCCTAGCATTGTAAAGTTTTTCTCATGTTAATCACAACCTTTTTAAATACTCAATTTTTAATTTTCAAGTTTTTTGTGTTTTTTGCGGCATTTTACGGATATTTTGTGTACTTTGACTACGCTATTAGTTTTGTTGGAATACCTAACATAAAAGTGGGAAAATTATTAGGAAATCAACAAAAATGATTACAAGACAGCTGGATCCACACCGAGCGCCATGGCTCGCGCAGCAGGCTCGATGAGGCTAACAAGGACGGTCGAGCCATCAGAAGTCCTCGAGCACCCAAAATTATCACTTGTATAGTTACTGACTCTAGACCCAAATACATTCGTTCACATTGAATGAACAGCGCACACTGACGCACCTTTGATGGCGTTCTATCCACCGAATATATCAACCGACTCAGAAGAACATCCACATAGATCAAAGCATTTGCTGCGCGGGTCTGTACACCCAATTTAGGCTTGAACTTGGAAGATAATAAAAGTATATCCGTTACTATTCTCTATGGCCACTACAGAATTTCCAATTCTTTCCACTCGAATCGAATTTTCATTCTAACCTTGTTACAGAATATACTATTCCTTGATAAACCTTATGTCTTTTATCGATTTGTATGTGTTTGGAGATAAAGTAAAGTGATGATTCTAAAAAATATTCTTTTATTTATCAATGATAAGCTTAGTGCGTTTCTGTGCTCCTACATTCAGCACAGAGTGAGTACCACTAGCAACTGGTCCTATAAATAAAAATATTACATTCTTCGTAGAGACGAATGGTTTCCTGTCTATTAAGAGAAATCTTTATAATCAACAAAACTGGTTTTTACATAAATAGTCGTTTATACCAAGAGACTTTTTTTCGGTTCATTAGTAATTATAGCTCAATGATTGTGATGGGTTTAACCAGCATCGAAAAAAATATATAAATATGAAGAATAATTTATGTAAAATCATTGATAGAGAATGTTAATTATGTTGACATAACATACATTTTATCTACATAATTAACTTCTTTTTTTTTCACTCTATTAGCTCGACTGTTTTTAACAACCCATAAATCTTCTTACAGTCTGACAACCCTCTAATATACTTAGTGCAGTGAAACCACCCTTAAGCAAAACCATAATTTCTGAGTCGCATTTAACTACCACCCAAGTGAACATCGAGTTACAATTTGGCGCCCAACGTGGGGGAGTAGATTTGAAAAGATGTCTAGCCTTCAACACAGTCAGTAAGAGAAAGTTGAGCGTCTCTAAAATGGATGCGGTAGGTGTCAGTTAACAATTGCCTCATGTCAAAACGAAGCTTGATACGAATTACTGACGAAACAAGGTTATGTGGTCTTGAATAACATTTAATCCAAGCTCTCCAAAAATAAACTAACTTTAAGCTATTAAAGTAATTCATTTAATAGAAAATCTGTGCGAAATGCATTTATGGTCCATGTCACTCCTTTACTGCCCGAAGAACTACAGCATTTCCTGCTTCAAACTCAATATCTCAAACCTATGATAAGGTGTCGATTTTCCACGTTAAAAACCATCACTTCAAACTCGATTATAATGTAAATCGAGTTACTAGATATACCTTTCATACATAGATTTCCAAGATACGACCGTGGTAGTTATCAACTCTGTGTTGTTTACTATATAATAGGGAAAATGACGGAATATAATGTTATGAAATTACATTTTCTTCGGTGTGTAGTTTATGACAGGATAATAAACGGTTAAAATATAGTAATATTTTGTTAATGTATACTAAGATCGATGGAAGTTCCATTGGTATTTTGTTTAAAGGCATTTTGACACAAAATAAAATTGTATAATTAGAAATTTTTCGAATTAAATTCGCCAAAAATTTATTCTCTTACAATTTGGTGATGATATAAATATGTCTAGAAGGTGATTTATATAATTATAGTGAACTTTAAGTCTATTTTAATAACATTTCACGAATAGGCAGTACCCACTTGAAAATAATAACGAGACCAAGTAGAACTACTCTTTATATTCGCCTAAAAACCACAACAGTGTGAATGAATCACGCAGAAAATGAAAGTAAAAGAAATAATAGTTTGAAAAAGATTCAAGTCAACGACACGGTATTTGAAGATTCTCCATAGACACGGGAAATTGAAGTCACGAATTTCTATACTTAGAAAAAAAATCGAGGTCAATGTTCAAACGTTAAATTTCGTTAGAAAATTAGTAAAAGTGAATATACCCAAGTAGGGAAGACTGAAAGAAAAGTGTACCCATACAGGCAGCCTGGTATACGGACGTCACTAAAGGCCAAGCCACGCCAAACATTCATCCATCCTTCGGATGGACGGCCTGGATGTTCAAAAAAGATCGCAAGCCAGCTTGGCGAATAGCGCAACACAGACCGAGATCCGTCCGTCCGCTGGACGTTTAAAACATCCAATGGATGAATGTTTTGGAATCGCCGGGGGATCGATTTTTCCTTCGCATCCGAATGGACGTTTCTCCTGCCCATGATTTCTGGGCCCGGTCACACGCGCTAAACTAGGTATCAGACAAAACTACCCCAGTTCACCTGCAGTCATCAAGCCACGGGATACTTTTTGACAAATCACTTTCACACCAAGGCACATTAAACGACATTATTTATGCACTGACTGCACTGCTACTGACGCAAGTGAACACAATATTCGTTGATGAAGAGATTCATGAAAACATCCGTCCACTGGATGGATACTTTCGGTGTGAATCGGAGCACTCCGTCCACGTCCGAGGTCGGACGTCCATCCATCGGACGGATGGATGCCGGTGCGGCCCGGCCTTAAGACAGAGGTAGGTATAGGAACTGGAGTTGTATGTCTAAACCGAAGAATGGCTATTTAATGACGTAGTAACTTTCCTATCAGAAGTGACTGCTGGAAAAAAGACAGGAAAGAACGTATCGTTGCCATCTTCACAGACAACTAAGCTACAATGAGGGTACTCGATTCCATAGAGATCAATTCTAAGCTACTACGGGATTATGTGCAATAAACTCACTCAAAGACCGTGGCAAGATTACAGTAGACTGGATACCTGGATACGAGGGCGGTAAGGGCAAAGAAAAGGCGAATGAAATAGCCAGACAAAGCTTATCAATGCCATTCATGGCCACAAAAAGTGGGCGGCACAGAAATCTCTATAATGGTGGGTAACCTTACCAGGACAGAGACAGTTCATAAGATAGGAAAACTGTCAAAGCCAAAGTAGGTATGTTAGATTAGATTAGAAATGTAGTGGCTCTTTGTCCTATCCCACTGCAACCTTTGCAGATGTATTGTGGTCCTCCCTATTTTTAGAGCTCGATATCTAGCTTTATTCTTTTTGCTAGACCTATTAGCCTGGATACCGCCTTCCTTGCGTAGCTCTCTGTCCTCGATTTTCCTTCTCCGAATAGGTGAAACCGCACCCTTACTAGGCCTTCGCACTCACAGAGTATGTGTTCCGCGGTTTCGTCTTCTTCCTGGCAAAACCTACATAGGCTGTCATCTGCTAGGCAAATTGTGTGCATATGCTTCCTCAGCCTACAATGTCTGGTCAGCATTCCCACCATCATTCTCGTCGTTTCTCGACTTTTGACATAGTAGGTCGCGTGACAGTTTGGCCGAAGGGCTTTTAAGGAATAGTTTAGCGTGCCTTTGTCCTGGGGTTTTATGCCACCAGTTTGTTTATCCATTGGTGGATGCTCTCATCAGTGAGGTTTTTTGCAATTCCACAGGACGGTTCTGTCCCTATCATTACCTCAGTCGCTCCCTGCTTGACTAGTTATGTTAACTCGAGATTGTAGGCTTAACAGGCACAAAAGCTGACATACTAATCCATGTACAGGTTCTGTCACCTAAAGGAGGAAATTTTATCCTATGCCTGTGCGATTGCTTGGAGGATTTGCGATGAACCAAGCATTGAAAAGCTAGAAATTACATGAAAGATTGACTACATAAAAAGCGTCGGGATGGAGAGTATAAACTAGATTCAGAGGACCAGGATGAATTTGGGAAGGTCGCAGTGGAATAGACCAATTAACCACTTTATTAAATCTCTTAATCAGGAACACTGAATCAATTCCTTGAATAATTAGTTGTTAAAATCTCCTCACAGTCACTTCCTTCATTATTATTCACAGTATTAGCATGGAATTTAAAAGAATTAAAACAGCGACAAGCAACGGCACCATCATCAATCACAAATGATAAGTAGATGATCTAAATCCAACATTTGTATTTTTTTGTTGTAAGAAACTATGAGAAATGACAAGGTAAATCATAGTTACCGAACTGTAGCTTCTGCTCCTCACAATGAATGGAAAATATAATAAAGGAAATAATAATAATGATAATAACTGCGCATTTCGAACCTGGAAAAAAAATTTAAATACCAGCTAGAGCTTAACACCTACGTATTACATTCACTCTCAATAAAAGCACGTTTTCCATAAGCGTACGCTCGTTAGTGACGATGCTTGACGTTATTTGAGTTTTGAGTACTCTCGTTTACAGTTACGGATGTGATGATTTTTATTTAAATCCCGAATTATATATTAGAACAGTCACTGTATGAAAATATAATCAACCTTTCATTAGACATTGACATAAGTTACTCGAGTGTTGGAAAGAACAGTTTAAAGTTAAACCTCTGACAGATTGATGTATTATAAAACTGTAGGCATTTTTTCTTGACGAAACAGTTTCAAAGACCGTTTTGACACAGTTTCGCCGTTAGTGGCGATCGCAAAAATGAGACGTTTTAAAACGTCTCGTGATCAGTATCTATATGTCATCTGCCAGGCCAGTTTCGCTTTGTTGAGTATAGCTTCGATATTACAATGTTATTATTTTCTAGAACTAGTTGAAGTTGAGCATAACATTTTTGAGCAAAATCAGGATCTAAAATCGGCAATAATATTTAATTTAATAATGAAAAAATTAGAATGTCTAGTTCAATCTTACAATTCTCTAAATGAACAGCGGTGGATTTATCCAGTGTTATTTCATATTCACCCAAAGTGATTTTCCCCATTTATTCCATTGTAAAACACAAAAAATTAAACAAACCGGTGCAATAAAAATGAATAAATTAAAAACGGAAATACCATTTGTTTTGTATAAAAACATCAACAAACAATAGAGGAGTTCAGTCTAAAGTCAGTGTGTCCAACAAAAAGTGGTTTTTCTGACAATAATGACAGTTAATGTCTACCATTTATCATAACGAACATCTAAATTGCTTTATTACGACAATGAATACACCGCCGACGCGTGAATCTTAAAATTTAAAATGACGTTTTAGCTGAATACTCAACGCATCAGTGGCCAATATTTCAGGGACTTTTGGAAATTCACCATTTTATTTCTGTCATTATGTCACTAGTTATGTCAGATGTCACTGGAAAAAGCAATGAAAATAATTAAGAGATAAAACTAGCTAGAGCTAGAAAAGTCTAATTGAAAATAAACATGAACGATTAAACGAATATCAATAAACAGAAATAAAACTGACATCTGACATTAGTGACAGAATATCAGAAATAAAATGGTGACATGCCAAACAATTCTGGAATTATTGGCCATTCATGCGTTGATTATTCAGCTAATACGTCATTTTAAATTTTAAGATTTACGCTTCGGGGGTGTATTCATTGTTTTGATAAAGCAATATAGATGTTTGCAATGATAAAATACCTGCAAAAACCTTATGTTTTGAATGGTAGACATTAACTGTCATTATTGTCAGAAAAACCACTTTTTGTTGGCTACACTGACCTAGACTGAACTCCTCTATTACAAAAATGACAGTAGTGACACTGCTGACAGCTTAAAACGGTCTTGGAGAACGTTTTCAAACTTTGACAAACAGTTTTATTCCCGACTTCATTAACCGACCAAGAAAATGAACCGTTTTAAAACAGTTTTTCAAGAAAAAATGCCTTATTTTGACATAAAACTAAAAGTTAATTTGCAGAATGTCGTCACATGTTATAGTTAACTTCAAAATGGCGAAGTTAACTTTGTTGGTAGAAAGGGATATCGATTAAAGTTACCTTTGTGGAAAAACCTGGTTTTCAAGTTTTGATAATTGTTCTGTTCTGTCGGTGATGTCAGCATTCATAACCTCAATTAATTATATTGTGAATATTTTGATTGTGCTTTTACTTATCCCGCAACTGTTTAGTTGACCAATCTCCACTAGTTTTTTTGAGATTTTATCCCAAACAGCTACTTTATATTTCCACAACAGTGTCACTTTTTTAGGAAAAACATACATCCCAGACAAGACAAAACTACACCATAAAAATCAAAATGTCAAAACTCCAATTAAAACAATCTATTATAGGTTATATTTTTCTTCTGTCCGTTTCTTCTTTTTATTTTATAAAACTGACGTTTTAAAACATTTGGTTAACTTGACAGTTAAATTCAAGACATGTTTATAATACCCGCCCTTATTATCAATCAATTACATCGGTCTAAACATCAGTTATCATTAAACCGAGTTTAGGTGTTTGATACAACGCGCCCCAATATTGGGAGTTTAAGTTTAAACTAGAATAGAATCAATAGAATACTTAAACGACTTTTTAGTGTAAGCGGTGCATAAGTGGGGTAACTGAAATGAACCTAGGTCAAAAAATCCCCAAATTGGGACAACTGTTACAGTTGTATTTATACTTATTATACCTTATATTCCTTATAAGTTAATTAATATATAATTCTCGTTGTAAATTTCCAAAAACTACCTTTTTTCTTACACGCTCATGATCTCCAGCATAGATCTTTTGTTTCCATCTCCTTCTATTCGTATTCAATAATGAGAAAAATCCTCGGAGGCATATGAAAGAAAGAAAGAAGACCGCGCGCGTCGACTAAAACTAACGGCTCGAAATCTTTCAAAGATTACGAAGACTATCTCCTATTATAAATCTGATAAATAATACCGGCTTAAGAAGTTATCTCTAACGTTGCCTTCTGACGCTGCAACGGGCTACAGCCTTCCTCTTTGTGTTTATGCTGCCGTTGCTGCTGGATAAGATTGTTCGCATAGACGTCGTACTTTGTACGCTACGTTTCACAAATTCAGTACCTACTTTTATTCCGGAATTTGCATTTTAAAACGCCATTTTATGAATAAAATGCGAACTCTGATAGGTATAAAAGTATCTATGTGTCATCTGTCAATTCCTATAGGCGTAAATGTACGTTAAATTAACAAACGTACAATTTGACAGCAAATAGTTCCATTGTTGTCAAATGTACTTCAAATCAAACAAAAGAAGTTTTTAAACTAAGTGTACATCTGGAAAAGGATTTCCATTATTTTATCAATAAAATTTACAAAAATTTAAATACAAAAACACAGCATAAGCACACATAACCTCAACTATGTTTACATTGTTTTAAAAACTCTTTGCAAACCTTACCTTGCTGATTTTCGTGTAAAAAAGTTTCCAACTGATCTCTTTTTACTTATTTCTAATAACGATCACTCTTATTTATAACTATATTAATAGCAAACCGCAAATTAAAAATCTCTTATGAAGTTTTACACGCAATATCGATTTGTTTGGAAAAACTGTGACGCTTAGGCAGTCCATTAGATTAACAAAAATTCGACTAGAACCAATATTGTCTCAAATAATTTTTTTGGGCACAGTAAAAGCGCATGTGAAGAATATATTAATTGACATTTTCTTTTTTTTATAAATGTTTTCAGGTTTTCATGTGAATCTGCTTTACTGAAACACCGAACAAGGAAAAAAAAACTAGATGTTAGGCTAGTTAATAAAAAAGTGAAAGCAGTGACTGTAGGTGTTCAATTGTTTCTTTTCCCTCGCATTATGTGCAGAGGTCATCAATTCGCCTAGTGTAAGAAAATTGAGAGCTTAACCAGAGACCTGTAGCGCTTATCAGGCTCCGCAGTCTTTTCACTAGGTCCTTCTTGGAGAAATCCTCCCTTGGATGAACTAGTCCTAGTAGTCTATAGCTCCAATGAGATAATGCTTCACAATCGAAGAAGATGTGAGAGACTGTTTCATCCTCTTCCAGCATAACCGACAGATAGGATCCTCCCTATTTATACCGATTATCTGGCACCTGCTAGTGTTTAGCATTTCATTAGTCAGCGGGTTTTTTGACCAGGAGTTTGCTGTGTTCCTGTTTTGGCACGTGTCTCCAGTACGATTGGTAAGGTAAGGTGAGGATAGTGACGGGTTTACTCACCGGTCACTGTACCCTAAAGAAGCACATGCATACAACCGACCAACCGGCATATATATAGGGAGGAACCTACCTGTCGGTTGTGCATGGAAGAGGAGGAAACAGCCTCTCACATTATATCCGATTGTGAAACTTATCTCATTGGAGATATAGACTCCTAGGACTAGAACGTCCAGGGGAGGATTTTTCCAAGAAGGACCTAGTGAAAAGACTGTTGAGCCTGATAAGGACCACTGGTCTCTTCACATTAATGGCACAACCAAGAGCACAAAAAGCCTAAAGGCTTAGGTGCCGATGACTCTATGCCTTTGACTGGTGTGCTGATCCAATCAATCAGACGTAGAAAATAAAATAATTTGAAGATGATTACAGTTTAATTCCCATTGAAAACAAACCAAGAATAACTACACCAGCAAATGAAATGTACAATAAATTGTCCTTTGAATTCTTGAAGTTTTCTAATAATTATACTAGTCCGCCTATGCCTTTTATCTAAAATACTATCAGCAGATAAACACTGTTATAGTGAGCATCAATACAAACTCTTTTTCAATGAAAAAAGTCTGTCACTTTCTGACAGGCGATTACCACGGAAGTTATTTTACTCTTCTTGGGATAATGAACTTTTAGGTACATACATGTTTTCTCTATCTTTGTCGTTTACTACCGAAGATACTTTCATCCTGATAAACAATCTTTAAAAACTATCAATAGTGTATTGGGAAGTCAAAATACTCAAATAAAGAAAGAAATTACTTGTTGTTGTCAGTAGAAGAACAAATTGTTTGTATGTATGTATGTATGTATTTTGGGGTAACATTCACTGAGACCTAAGAGATCTATTGTGCCCCCTTACTTCTACTTAGTTCCTGAGGAAAGTCTCAGAGACTAGTAGCTCCTTTAGTCCTATTTCCCCGAGGAATTTTAGGATATCTGCAGGCTTCAACTTAGGTAACTGTCCCTCTTCTATCCAGTAGTCTCCAAGGTGCTGTGCCCTAGGATTCTGAATTGCTGTGCAGTTCGCAAGTATGTGGATGGAGGATTCTTCTTCCATTCCACAAAACCTACAATCTTCTTCCTCCACTATTTTGAGCTTTTTAAGGTGCCCATTCAGGCGACAATGTCCCGTTAGGATGCCTGTTAAAACTCTTAGTGCAGTTTTGCTTTGACTTATGCATTCATTTGATCTCAACAGGTTGTAGTCACCCAGAAGAATCTTTGATTGCCTAAGCCCTACTAGATCTTTCCAATTGTCAGATCTTCTCTTTTCTTCGGCTTCACCTATTTCTTCCAATATTACATTGGAGTTGATTCCGCAAAAAGGTTCCGGCCCCCAAAAGGGACAAATTGTTTAAAGATGAGTCTGTCAAATGAAAACTAACCTCTGACCTGCTACTTTTTAAAAAGAATTGTCAGAAGATCCAGTGCATGGGAAGTCAAAATAAGTAGCCTGTTTGGGATAGTTCAGGACTGGAAATTATTATAACTAGTGGTAATAGAAGGAAATGATATAACAGATGAACTAGTAAAGAGGAGGACTGAACCATCTTTTTGGGTGCCGGAACCTTTTTGCGGTATCAGCACCAATGTAATATTGGAAGAAATAGGTGAAGCCGAAGAAAAGAGAAGATCTGACCATTGGAAAGATCTAGTAGGACTTAGACACTCAAAGATACTTACTAACCTAACATACAGAAGATATGGCAAATAAAGGTAGGACACACAGGGAAGTTATATTTTGGTTCAGTTTCGTTTTTGTTTCAATATATTTTGGAGCTTTTACCACCCATGTTGTATCCGAAAACTATGGAGGTCATCTTAGTTTGAAGTATAAGATAAGTCAAAGTAAAACTGCACTAAGAGTTGTAACAGGGATCCTAATGGGAAATGGTCGCCTGAATGGGCACCTAAAAGAGCTCAAAATAGTGAAGGATGTAGATTTTGTGACATGGAAAAGGAAACCTGCATCCACATACTTGCGAACAGGATAGCAATTCAGAATCCTAGGGCTCAACACCTAGAAGATTATTGGATAGAAGAGGGACACTTACTTAAATTAAAGTCTGTAGATATCCTAAAGGTCCTCCGAGAAATAAGAGCTACTAGTTTCTGAGACTTTCTTCAGAAACTGAGTAGAAGTAAGAGGGCACAATAGATCTATTAGGTCTCAGTGAATGACATTCCAATATACATACTTTCTTTCATACATAGTATGAGATTGCATAGGTGCCTTAAACGCACTTGGAAACCATTGCAAGGTTAAGGTAGCCTCAGTGGCTCTGTAGCAGAATAGCGTTGGTCAAAATCGCGCTGGTCAAAAAAAGCGCTGGACAAAATAGCGCTGGACATAAATAGCGCTGGACAAAATAGCGCTGCACACAAACAGCGCAGGACAAAATAGCAATGGACAAAAACAGCGCAGGATAAAAACAGCGCTCCATAAAATAGCGCCGCCAAAAGATAATTATGCTTCTTTATTTTACTACTATCTCATACATAAAAATAGACTATAGTACCGAATTAGCATAATTAGGAATAACATATTTTTCATAAATAAAATTACAGTCATAACAATAGTTTTCCTTATTCAATTCGTCAATTCAAATCAGTTCCCGACCAGCTGACAGTGATCAAAGTGTTGGAAACTGTCTATAACAATATCAGAATATAAGGAACGGAAAACAAGTAAAAACAACAATCAATATTTTTCATCATACTTCAACACATATCGCTTCCCGACCAACTGACACAGATCAAAGTGTAAACAACTACTTGTCAGTGTCATATTTATTTAAAGTCTAAAAAAATGCAATTTGGCAAGTCTCAGAAAGAAGGTGATACATTATTCCACGAAGGATATAATTACCGAAATGACAAGCAACGTGAAATTGCATTTTTTTAGACTTTAAATAGATATGACACTAACAAGTAGTTGTTTACACTTTGATCTGTGACAGTTGGTCGGGAAGCGATATGTGCTGAAGTATGATGAAAAATATTGATTGTTGTCCTTACTTGTTTTTCGTTCCGTATATTCTGATATTGTTTGTTGTAAAGGAAGGTTGATGCTTAGCGGTGAAACTTGATTTTTCAATCACATCCTACAGTAATAGTTGATTTTCTAAGGATATTTCAACCGGCGCTATTTTATGGAGCGCTGTTTTTGTCCTGCGCTGTTTTTGACCAGCGCTATTTTGACCAGCGCTGTTTTGTCCAGCGCTATTCTGCTACAGAGCCAGCCTGAGTACACATTTACGTCAGATCTAATAAGCAAAGTTAGGAGAACTGTCAAATCCGTAGTATGTATGTTAACAGGGCACTATAAGCTTAACAGCCACGCAAGGTTGATGGGGTTGACAGACGATGTGCAGATTGTGTCACCTAGAAGAGGAAACTGCAGAGCAGGTCTTATGCCTGTGCGATTGCCTCACCGGCAAGAAATTACATGAAAAATGTATCAGTCTCGAGGCTGATCTAGTAGAACTTGGTTTCTTGGAATATTACATGTTATACTTTGTGAAAGGGGAAGGAAAATCAAATCAAAGAATATCTAAAAATGTTAAAACTTGAGTAAAAAAAATTTGTGCAAATTTGTTCATGGTATATTGTGTTAAATAATAAAAGAACGAGTAAATACCAGTATTTTATTATATCATGTACAGTTACTGATTCATTTTCATAGTATTATTCCACTTTAAAAGCAGAAAGTATCAATTATAGTGTTTATATGTACCATCGACCATTTGGAAAAATTATATTGGTGGTTTTCTTACGTATATGTCACGGATAATTAAATTTTAAAATGTGTTATTATTACTGTACATATTTTAATCGTTGGTTTCGATAAAATTATGAAGCTGATGTGTATCTCAAAATGATTATTAGTGTATTATTTTGCTACTGTACTTTCCGCATAAAGTTAACATTTAACAGTAATCAGGATTGTACTGTTTTTTTTCTTGATACTCGTAAACATAATACCAGGAAGTACCTAATAAGACTCAAAATAATGAATCTCACAAAAAACTAGTACAAGGACATTTGATAAGAAGATGTTAAGGATATAAATGCTATAAAAGATCAAAAACTCGTAGTTTAAATTCTTAAAAAGGTTGGATAATGATGAAGATAGAAAACCCTGCATGAAAGGACTAAATGGGATACTTATAGCTCAGGAAAAATGCAGTGGATTCAAAAATTGCTTGTGAAAAAAACTCACAATTTGTACAAGAATTAAAAAATAAAAGTTGATGTAAAAATACAACAAAGAAACTAATATTTATTATAAAATCACGTGCCAATTCCGAGAAGACTCCTATGTTTCATGGTAAGTGCACAAGAATCAACAAATAATAAATTTTAATTGTGAAATTGAGGAAATGGTATCAGCGAGTCAGAATCTTCACAGATGAACATCTTTCATACAACACCGGATTGTCAGCAAAAAAAAAACAACCGAATGGTCAAGGTTTTTTTTTCGGAAAATAATTAATGATTATCTTTTTCGGAAATAAGCATCCTGTACAGAAGATATTGATATACTGAATTATAAAGTTATATTCATTATTTTTTTATTATAATCTAAGTTGACAATTTGAATACTTAGGGTGAAATTCATAGTCGACACTTGAAGGTCACTCATACTTCACTCATCCTGATTGTATGCAGACACACTTGACAGGCGAAAAGTGAGGTTGAGTTTGAGTGTAACTTGAGTGAAATATGAGTACAGGTATCTTCTATAAGTTCCTTGTGGCATTACTTGTTACTCCTTCTTATTTTCTTGGGAATCAAACCACAATAATGTTTTTTTTTTTTATTTCAACGTTTCGGTAGCGTTCCAGCTACCGTTGTCAAGATTAACTAATAATGAATGAATGAAACATTTTTGGTCCCTATCTGACACAACGAAAAAAATTTGACAACTAGACAATCAATAATATTTTGAAGTTTAAGACTACAAAACTTTGTTGTCAAATTTTATTAAGGTCCATTCATAGTAGATCACACCTCTGGTAAAATGAGAAATAAAATATTTTATTTCATGACATTCTAACGATATGTAGTCCACTAGAAATGGAATCCAGTGAAGTGCACGTTCCAGGAACGGTTTTTATTGGGATAGCTCTTTTTTTCGCTTATTTTGGAAATTTTGTTAGTAAAACGCGTTTGTTGTTACTTTTTTGTGTCTGATTACTTTTGTTTTCAAAATATGTATAACTCAGTTTGGTGATTTTGTGTATTGAAGTGTGTATCGATTAACAACCATTCCAAAGATAAATCATAAGAAAACCTGGATAAAAACTTATGATGCTATCCTGATAACGCCGGTAATTGATTATTGGAAATTTCTCTTTCTAACATTGGTAACCAAATTTGACTACATTCGGCTGAAATACTAGCTACACATTTATCTGAATTTAGTTGTATTAAAGCACTTTCTTTGATTTTTCGTCTTTTATTATTGGGTTCTTTCAATATTATTTTTGTCGAATCCCATTGAATTTTATGCCCCTCTTCCCAAGCATGACTTAAAGAACTCCCTATCTTTGATATACTTTTTATGTTCATTTATTCGGACTTTCAATGGTCTAGATGTTTCACCTAAATAGAATTTGTCGCATTCACAAGATATCTGATATATGCGCTATCCCAATAAAAACCGTTCCTGGAACGTGCACTTCACTGGGTTCCATTACTAGTGGACTACATATCGTTAGAATGTCATGAAATAAAATATTTTATTTCTCATTTTACCGGAGGTGTGATCTACTATGAATGGACCTTAATAAAATTTGACAACAAAGTTTTGTAGTCTTAAACTTCAAAATATTATTGATTGTCTAGTTGTCAAATTTTTTTCGTTGTGTCAGATAGGGACAAAGATTTTTTCATTCATTCATTATTAGTTAATCTTGACAACGGTAGCTGGAACGCTACCGAAACGTTGAAATAAAAAAAATAAAAAAACATTATTGTGGTTTGATTCCCAAGAAAATAAGAAAAAATAATGAGTACAGGTTCCAGCTCCCTTGAGTGAAGATTTATAACCTAAAAACTACGTTTGTACCTTACATTGTCATTTTACGATATCGAAATTTTGTTTGGTTGCTATTTGTCAGTGGTTATAGTTTCAAATTTTTCAAGGAAATTGAGTTTGAGTATGAGTGACCCTCAGGAGTCGACTATGAATTTCACCCTCATTGTCTCTAATCAAGTGCAGCCAGCACAAGCTTATCAGGAATACCCCCTCTCCACTTTACCTTTTCCACGCTCCTTTGACACATAGCAGTTGACAGCTGATATAGAAGTATGCAATGCTTTGACAGCTGACACAAAACTGTAACAGCTGACAAATAACTATAGTGTCTACGTTTGAAAACTGTGTAATTGACAGCTGTCACAAAACTCAAACTAAATTGAGTTTGAGTATGAGTGACCCTCAGGAGTCGACTATGAATTTCACCCTCATTGTCTCTAATCAAGTGCAGCCAGCACAAGCTTATCAGGAATACCCCCTCTCCACTTTACCTTTTCCACGCTCCTTTGACACGTAGCAGTTGACGGCTGATATAGAAGTATGCAATGCTTTGACAGCTGACACAAAACTGTAACAGCTGACAAAGAACTATAGTGTCTACGTTTGAAAACTGTGTAATTGACAGCTGTCACAAAACTCAAACTAAATTGAGTTTGAGTATGAGTGAGCCTCAGGTGTCGACTATGAATTTCACCCTCATTGTCTCTAACCAAGTGCAGCCAGCATAAGCTTATCAGGAATACCCCCTCTCCACTTTACCTTTTCCACGCTCCTTTGACACGTAGCAGTTGACAGCTGATATAGAAGTATGCAATGCTTTGACAGCTGACACAAAACTGTAACAGCTGACAAAGAACTATAGTGTCTACGTTTGAAAACTGTGTAATTGACAGCTGTCACAAAACTCAAACTAAATTGAGTTTGAGTATGAGTGACCCTCAGGTGTCGACTATGAATTTCACCCTTAACGTAAAGAGACTGTATTTTTGAGATATTTCCAAAATTTTAATAAGATTCCCTATGATTACTGCCTGAAACACAATATTGTCTACTTTCAGTTAAAAATAAAGTAGATTTTGTGAGAAAAGAGTAATCTTAGGTTATCAATAAAAGCCAAAATAATACTATACGCTTTACAACTCTTCCTGGACTGAAGACAACGCTGAAATCACACTAATACATTAAACCCTGTGAAGGGAAGGCCAAAAGTGCTATAATAGCGACATCTCGACAATTAACCATAAACCAAAATTCTATATTGACAAAAAACCATCTCGGTCGTGTAGTTATTTACTTGATTACAGTTTCCTGTATCAATTTGTCATGTTCGTCCACGTGAAGGATGTAAGGATGTGCAGAATTTGGGAATTCAATAATTTCGAGCTGTAGGTGTTCCGTTTTTTTTTCTTCCAGCCTCTCTATCGAACAGTTATTCAGAAATTGAATAGATGTTAATATCCTTAAAGCTCCTTATTAATACACTGTATAGAAAAAATTTTTATTACCCCTTCGTTCGATACAAAAGCAAGTAAACGTATATCACTTGCGATTCCGTTAGTTTTCTATAGAAACGCCATTTCGCTAGTTTCTCAAGAGAAGCGATCTCTTCCTTTTTTTATTTATATCTTATAGAAATTGTATTTATTGAGGTAATTTGAGAAAGAAATTCCATGCTACTATCAATAGATACCAATTTGATTTAGCTATTTTACAATTTTAAATTGAAATACGTACGTGTAAGATATAATGCACTAGGAAAAATGTGATTTTTTCAATAGACATAATGTTACAAGGAACATAGCAGTTATGCAACTAATATAATCTGTGTGATAAGAGGCGAAAGGTTATTTTGTTGACGGTGTATATTTTATCGTATAATTTCCGTTTTCTCTTCCGTATTTGATGAACTTTTTACGTAACAAAGTCAATATTTTTTGTTGACTTTACACATTAAGGAAGGTTTATTTAAATTATTTTATTTGATTCATCTAATATTAATAAGGAGAGAAATTTTGTTGAAAGTGGAAACTTGATAATGGGTAGGACGTGGTAAAAATAACCAGTTCCTTTTGTTATTCGAACATGTGAAGTATTATCTTAAGGCACACTAAGGTGTCGATTTTTCAGCTGATTGAATATACGGGGGTGTTACAAACTATTTTATTCATCGGGTAAGCAAAATAAGTAAAACATTTTATTTTATGTTTATGTTTAATACGTACTCCCTTTTATTTTATAAAAAAATTAAGATTATCAACAACAAGAAGACCATTTGATACAAGACATAAATCCAATCGTTTCTGTGAGGATTGTCAAACTCTTGAAAACATTCTGGGATCATTTTTAGTTTCATTACATGCACCCTTTATTCTTTCCCGCAGCTGAATACGATTTTGTATTAAAACAGCATGAATTGATGATATTAAGTAACCCCTAATCCAAAAATCGCAAGGACTAAAATTGGACTATCTAATTGACTAACCCTTCCTGTCCAATCCATCGATATCCATTCGTAGTGTCAAGATATTGACTACTAGACTGAAATGAACCAAAAATTTGGCGTTGTTCATTGAATCATGATCCTGTATCTGTAGAATCACGAAAGTTATTGACAGAAGTTCAAATAATTCCACATATCTTGCTCTATTATATTTTTCCCGTTAAAAACGTCGAAAGAATTGTAATTTTAAAACGTATTTGCCTAGTAATCTTTTATTTAAAAAGCAACCCAACCAGTTATAGAAGCGTTGGATCGATTTACTTTTAGCACATTCATTTGAATTAGTAAAGTAAACATTAAAATATTTTTTCCTAATTTAATTTAATTAGAAAAAAACTACTTTTGTAAACATCGTTCGAAATCGTTATTACAGTTTTTTAAATAAACAAAATTGTTTTAAAAGTTTTAGTAGACCATTGATAAAAATTACAAATAATAGAGGCATCAGAAAGGATCCCTGAGGAATACTGAAAACGATGGGCTTTAAAATATATAATACTTAACGGTAAAAAAGGTTCGATTCCAACGACAGACCCCAGATGGCAGTACTATACCTTATTTTTAAACTAAAAGAAGTGATCTGAATTTAAGTTGGCATTTCTGCTGCCTAGTGATTGGTCAGATTGCCGTCCGTTTCACATAGGTTTTTTTTTAATACAACTGATAGCGACATTTGTCAGTTTTACGTTTATTCATTTCAAAATATTCATTAGTTCAATATTTATTACAACTTTTTTGCGTAGGTATGTTGTTTATTGTTGTATTTTTAATAAAGTATTACATCCCAACCAAGTTATTTGCTATTTTTATTATTTATTCAGTTTGATGAACAAAATGTATAGCAAACGCTTGGTTTTTATTGTTAATAATAAAGATTATAATAGTCTCCAAATAAAATCTTGATTTCAAAACATTACTGTTCAATATTACGATATTTTTCGAAATCAAAACTTCTGTTTACTTCTAGTTTCTGTTATACTTAGGCATCAAAAGCAATTAAAGAATAATATAAACATACAATTGCATTTTCTACATATTTATTTATTCTCAAATTATTAATTTTTCGTAAACTAATTATTATAGCCATACACATTTATTCACAATAAAGTGACATTTGGTTACTACTTTCACCTTGGCCTGTGGCCAATGATAATTCGATATTCAGATACGGCTTGATCCCTCATTGACCGCGACACAAAAACATGGTATTGACAGAGACAACCAAGAGACGGCCAAGTACATGAGCATTACCGTTTGATTGGCAAATAAAATAGTCCTGCTAACTCTATTCTTTTTTAGCTCACAAGTTTAGGGCATGTCACATCTTTGTCTTATTTTCGCAAAGTAAGTGCAGATGGCAGTAGGAGCATGGCATTTTTGACACAACGTCAAACCTTAGAAAACAAAGTTTGTTTGATGTTCTAAGCGGTAAAAGTGACGTGCCAAAGTCTTCATTCGCCATTGTGGTGTTTTACTAAATTTAGTGTAATTTTAACAATTAGCGCTCTTATTTATAAACTTTGTAATAGTGGATTGCCTTAAATGCCATAATGACAACGTTATGTCACTCAATTTTGATGACATAAGGAAGCTCATTATGGGACTAAGTACCATAATGAAATTCTATAAGGAAAACATGTAATGGTTTGATCAAAAAAGTTTATTCAAAATGCATAACTATGTACAAAACTATTTATTATAAATGGTAAAAGAACAATTACTACAATTTGTAATATTAATTCCAATGGATTCTACAGTTTTTACATCAGTAGTTGACGATTGTTGGCAAACTTGTAATCCTGTTTGGTTGTTGGCACCAAAAATTGCTTCTGATATTTTTTTCTTTTGCTCTTTCGAATTTTCGATGTAACCTTCAGCGACAGTATTGCTTTTCCATCCGCCATGGCGTTTCACGGTACACAGATCAGCTCCAGAATCAGCCAAAAATGAAGCAGACGATCGCCGAAAACAATGTCCGGTATATTCTTCAGGGCGAGGTAAATTCAAGAAAGTGGCAATAACTTTTGGCATTTTACCAAAGGTATGTATTCCAACGGGTTGTTTTGTGCATTTCTTATTTCTGTAAGTGACAAAAAAACGTAGATGGTTTGTGTTGCAAGGTCGTATTTTCACATATTGTCTGACAAGTTCTACCATATTCAATCCTGGGATATTCCCCGAAGTTACAAAAAATTCTCGCATTACCTTTGTTTTTGTATTCGGTAATGTAATTCTAAAAACGGATCCTTCATCTATTACATTTTCAACAAGCATATTTGTCAATTCCTCTCTTCTGCATGCTCTACTTAGTCCAATTATCATGGCAACTTTATTAAATAAGTATGTATCATCTGATGCTTCCGTTAAAAACTTTGTAACATCTTGTTTAGTAAAAATTTTGGATTTTTTAGCTCTGTAACCTTCTGATTTACGTTTTAGTAATGCAACCAGCTGTAGGTACTTACTAATATCGACGTTTTTTCTTGTTGATAAAATACTTCTTATCATCGAATAATACGACCAAAGAGAAGATGGTTTTCTTTCCTTAGATAAGCATTCAAAGTAAGCCAACAATACTTTTTCATGAGTGATATTCTTGATTTTTTTAGCAGAACACCATTCTTCGTACCGATTAAACACCATTTCATATACACTCCGTGATTTTTCCGGCAAAAGGGAGTCCACGATATTTCTCGACATTTCTTCCAAATCAGAAGGTAAACTATCAGCTTCAGAATCACTCATTTTTTAAATTATATTAAATTCTACCTGACAATAATTATTGAGTTTGACAGCGATAAATAAATATTGCCGTTACAACCTGATGACGTTGTCAAGGAAATGGCAAAGCACAGCTCACTCACCTACTAATATTTGAAACTACACAATACTTACTCCTTTAAAAATAGTTGTCATTGTGACATGTCGAAAATGCAGTTTTTAATTTTTCGAAAATGTATTGATATAAATGCCATTAGATAAAATTTTGTATGTAATACGAATCATAAACAATCATTATGGCACACGCCGTGTTATCGGACTCGGCTACGCCTCGCCCAATAACATTCACGACTTGTACCATAATGATCGTCTTTATGATCCTTATTACATAAATAACTATTAGACTTTTGTTTGGTGATTAGTTTGTATGTAAACTGTTTTCTATCGCTATCGATCGCCATTGAAGTTAAAGACGCGGTTACATTTTTATTATTTAATTATTTTGATTCGTTATGGCTTCAGTAGGACGTTATTGTATCGCTTGTGGAAGCAGTTCAGAGGATACAATAATAATACTACATCTACAGATAGAATAACATAAAAGTATACAAAGCAAACTAGTCACAGCTATTGGATAATATTAAAATAATAAGCACAAAAATGTTTCATAATAATATACACCCACTTTTTGTACTTTTCTATGATTTATTTTTTTCAGTTTTGTGTTTTTTTAATGGAAGAAAAGAAAAATAAACGAGAGGGCTTGCGCGCTGTTTTTTAAAATGTCTGAGAAGCGCGAGCGCCATCTCCAATCACTGTTTAGTCCAGTGGACCAATTCATACTTGGCCGTCTCTGTTATAGATGTCGTGTGTTTATATGAAACGCGACGACACTATCGCTTGCCGTTGTCGCCCACTAGGTTTTGCGTTACGAACCACGGCATATTAAAAAGTACTTATGTTGATATTGTATGCGGTGTCCTTTAAATTATTACATAACATGGAAGGAAGCGTTCTGCTGAATATACTACCCCATTTTTTACGCTTTCTAAACATATATGTTTTTTTTATATATTAAAAATGGTATAGCTCGATATTCATACGAAAGTGTTAGATAGAGAATCATAATTACCTAAAAGAAAATTATATTCGAGACGGGAACAACAGATGAGATTATTATTGGTAATAAAATGATTAGAGATTGGGTACATCATGATAGTGTGATGAAGTTGCAGCATACGTGAAGAAATTTATGTTATCTACTTAAAATTATGGTTATCTTCAGTGTTTTCAAAACATAGTGAGTTTTATTTACTTAAGATGATGCTATGATGGTAGTGGGTAGAGATACTTGATAGCCAAGCCATATTATAAAAGGTTGTGATGTACCAAAAAATACATAGAATACATAAGTTATTTGGTTTAAAATTGGGCATTTCTTATATATTCTTATTTATTTATTGTTATTACATGTGCCATTTTGAACAAAACACCTATATTTATTGTATTTGCAGTTCTGGTCTGGCATATTGTGGACTATCAAATAACCACTCATTAATGTTACATCCAGTATTATACGGCAAAATCTCCAGTCAAAAAAAAAATCCTGGAAAGACATACTTCTGTAGCATCATAAATATGATCAAATTCGGGAAATAAGATGCCTGCATTGAGATTATAATGTTCCTGCGTTTAATAAGGATTTTCCTAAGACAGAAAATAAGCTTGTTTATAGAACTAATGAATATAGCCGCGATAGCAAACAACTGACTAGCATATAAAAAATATGTATTCTAAATTAGTAATTTTAGTCCAGTAAATAAAGACCGAGAAACCCCCCAACCTGTTCATCTCATTATTGTCGGACTTTTTTTTGCAACTTGTAGGTATTCACGGGTAGATTACTCTCTGAAAATATGTCCTGCGCGAAATTTGCGGAAGGGGCTGAAAAATGGCCAATAATCCCAAAAATTGAGTTTTCCGCAGATATCTCCGGAAATATGACACTTAGAGAAGTGGGGTTTTGCTAGGAATGGAGAGCAGTTTATTATCTACAAAAATGATCCCTATCATTTTTGTCAAAAGTTTAATCGTTTTCGAGATAAACGGGCCCAAGCGTACCTTGGATTTCGAGCTGCTGCGCGGCGTCTCCGGGAGCGCGCTCCGTGAATGTAGGCATGGGAGGGCGGGCAAATTGGCCCATAACTTGAGTAAAAATGAATCTTTTTTCATGATTCAAAGTGCATATGAAAGGAGGGACCTGTACCTATAACATCGTGTAACTTTTTCGTTTTTTTTATTTTCCAGCAATATTGAAAAAACTGGCCAAACTTTATTTTTCCTGAATATTTGACAACCCTTATCAATCCGTTCATATTTTTTAAATTAAGCGTAGTTTTACCGAAACCTTTTGGATAATGGGACTTTGATAGGTGGTGAATGTACTCCGAAAGAATGAATAAATAATTTTTGTGCATATTTATAAACAACATATTTTTTTGGGACGTTTTTTTTTTATTTCCGGAGTTTTCTGAAAATTCTCGGGTCTACCGCAAATTGATAAACAATGATTGGCAATATCGGTCTTTAATGCACACCATTGGAAAGCTGAAAATGTCCTCTTTTTGATGGTTTTTAAAGTTTTTGGCTAAGTTTTTTAGTTTTCCGGAAAATTTTTGCAAGCCTTTTTTTGCAAGAAATATTTATCCAGGGACAAAAATGATAAGGACCATTTTTGTAGGTAATGAACTGTACTTCATTTCTAACCTAACCCCACTTCTCTAAGTAGTATATTTCGGGAGATATCAGCCAAAAACTGAATTTTCGGGATCATGGACCATTTTCCAGCCCCTTCCGCAAATCCCGCGGAGGACATATTTTCAGAGAGTAATTTACACATGAATACCTACAAGTTGCAAAAAAAAAGTCCGACAATAATGAAATGAATAGGTTGGTGCCTTTATTTACTGGACAAAAAGATACTTTATAAAAATGCCTTACTATATACTACACTAAAGAGATTTTAGTAAAGCAATCTTAACTGCCATAGCACCTATATCTCTCTTAGCGCCTATTTTAATAGATTTTTTGGATGGAACTTGCTGTGAGGATAAAATTTTTTTCTCGGTGTATGGGGTTAGTATCCACACTTAATGATGAGGATGATGACAGCCAGTCTCTCCACATAAACGGCACAACCAAGGAAACAAGAAGTCTAAAGTTTGAGGTGCTTAGGACTCGAAGTCCCTGAGTGGTGGTACCGTTCTAATCAGTCAGTCAATTCTACCCTCATTTCAAAACATTTATATTTTATATGAAAACCTCTTAATGTTTATCAATAAGAAAGTACCACCTGATTGTACCAATAATACATCTTTTGCGTGACTAAGTATTTGAAACAATGGATTTTAATATCAGCAGTGAATTTACATAAATTGACCTTTAAGAAATTTTATTCAAGAAAAACATACAATCACAAATTATAGAAAAAAGTAATGAATAGTTATTTTAAAAACGTCGCTAAATATTTTTATTAGTGTTAAAGTGATTTCTATTGATTTTCACTAAACGATGTGTTGATAATAAAACATTTGCTTAACCCATTTAAGTAGAGAGCGACCATAGACGTTTAACTACAAATATAGTTTTTATAACTTTCCATAAATATTGGATATAGCATTGTTTCTTTAGATTGGGAAAGGTCAACCGTAACAAATGATAAATGTTTGTTTTTTTATGTACTTATTACGTAACGCCCAATTAACTTTGTTGTTAAATATTGTGACTCGCCGTAAGAAATTCCATGAATATTTTATTTTTTTATAGATAATAAACATGTCGGTATTAATTTTCAATTGTAACTAGCATGGTTTATTTCAATTTGATTTTTGGTGATGAAACTCAATCAATCGTATAAGGTGAAAATTAATATTTATTTTTGCAATATGCTAATTTTAACATCCATTTTATGACTTATAGCAATTGATAGATTACCTACCTTATGCAGTAATTACATTTTTTGAGGTCAATATTTATCAATTTTTTCATAGAAAACAACTATTAAACATTAAATCCTCATTCTCATCTATTTTATTCAAATATGACTCCAGATTTCGGGTAAATCTTTCCAGAATTACGAGGATGTATTGATATCTAGTTAGCCTAGAACAGTTCCATGCATAAACAAAATATTGCGTTACCATAGCAACGAACAATAACTTATTAGAAGTGTCAGTGTGAAGTTTGACGTCAAAAAAGTAAACCAGAGCTACCCAATAAATTGAAAGAAAAAAGATGTCCACCGAAATTGTGAAAATCGAAAAATTGGAGTATTGAGCCACCATCAAGTACCTACCTGTATTTAAAAGGGTTAAGAGGTAAGCAGATTTACGAAGATATGCTTAATACCCTGATCAACGTCCTTCGTATGCGACCGTGAAAAATTGGACTGCAAGCTTCAAAAGAGGTAAATTTTCGATTGAAGTTGATGACCGATAGGGAAGGCCAGTTTCTGTGTCAGTCCCCGAAAATATCGATGCAGTTCATGACATGATTTTATCAGAACGTCGAATTGGGCTAAAACGGATATCTGAAGCACTGAATATTTCATACGAACGCGTTCATCATATAGTTCACGTCAATTTGGACATGAGAAAAATTGCTGCAAAATGTATCCCCAAATGTTTGAATGTTGACCAAAAGCGTGCAAGGGTAGACTTCTTAAACCGAATTGTTACTATGGATGAGACTTGGGTACATTTCTACGATCCAGAAACAAATCAACAATCGACGGAATGGCGACACTCTGGTTCTTCAAGACCTAAGAAGTTTCGTGTCCAAAAATCTGCTGGAAAAGTTATTGCTTCAGTTTTTTGGGATTGCCATGGAATAATCATGATTGATTTTTTGGATAAGGGTAGAACTATAACTGGAGATTACTATTCGATATTTCTGACCACTCTACGGGAAAAAATTAAAGAGAAAAGACGCGGAAAGCTATCCAAAGGTGTTTTGTTTTTGCAGGACAACGCCCCTGCACATAAATCTCATGCTGCCATGCAAAAAGTTCGTGATTTAGGGTTTGAATTACTAGAACACTCCCCTTATTCACCACATTTGGCTCCGTCCGACTATCATCTCTTTCCTCAACTGAAAAAAAGTTTAAAAGGTCGTAAATTTTTTTCCAACGAGGAGGTAATAAAAGCTGTGGAGGTCTGGTTTGCAGAGCAAGAAGAAACATTTTTTTTGAAAGGTTTAGAGACGTTGCAGGTTCGCTGTAATAAATGTATCCAATTAAGAGGAGAATATGTTGGGTAATAAAATATTTTGACATTGAAATTTTGTTTGGTTCTATAGTAGGCTAAGAATTTTTCAATACATCCTCGTACAACTAATACGGCCCTGTTCGTAATATAACTAACAATGTCACGGAAAACAATTTTTGTTTCATATTTATTTATTTTTGCCACAAACAATTCAAGAAATCCATAATCTGACGTACTCTCATAGTATATATGTCACATTTTCTGTAAGAAATAACACAGAAAACAACTAACGGTGTCCACAAGTCACGTCTGTAGTCTTCTGATATGTTAAATAGTGATATCTTGTCATCTGATATTCTCCATAGGCGGGTACATATGATTTTAAATAAGAATAATAAATTTCTATCATATATTTTATAGAAAGATAGAGAAAAGATATAGAAGGTGAAATAAATTGAAGGAATGTACCAGACAACCTAAAATGAATTAAGTATATCAAATAAGTTGGAGGAAAGTAGAAAAATGTGCGAATTATAGAAAAAATTGAAAACCATGTTTGTAACAAATCTAAGAATGCTTCAAGTAGTTTTATAGATCCAATTCCCCTAGGATACGTTTGTGTCTATTGCTATCACGTCATTCGATATGAAAATGTTATATGTGATACTCTGGGTCAGAAATTATGATTTCTTTTATTTGGCTTTTACGCTGAATCACTCGGTTTTGGTTCGATGCTTCGAACAAGGAAGTAGGGTGCGACGAAAAAAAAAATCGTACCTGTTGTTTACTTCACAAAAATACGTGGAAAAGTGGTTAAAAAACAGTCACGTCAGGTGTGTTTCCTGGAAACGGGGTTATTAAAAGGAATCTTTTGATTATTCAATTGTTTACGGTGAAGAGATTTAATTATGGTTGACGCTGCAGGTGAATTAAATTAATGAGAGTAATGGGGAGGAAGTACCATTTGGGGAAACGGATAAAAGTGTTTAGATTTAAGAGGTATTGAATGGGGTAGAATTTAGAAGGTTTTATATTTTTCACGTTATTAGAGAAACATTTAATTCTAGATGGTGTTAAAAGTAAAACTTTTATTTATAGACTGGTTTATTAGTACGATGCAATTAAACCAAAAAACGACCCAGCCTCAACATCCAAAGTAAAAGTTTTCCGCCAGCTCCAAATTGTTGTATACAGTCAAAATATTATTTGGTAAAAAGTTACACCATTTTCTGCGTCGGGTTTAGGGGGAGGGGGGGGTATAATTTGAAAATTAGTAGTTTTTACCAGTTTTTCCTAAATATTTCGAAAACTATGCGATTTAGCGCAAAAAGTGTAATGTACAAAAATATTTTACCTTAAATTTTAAACAGAAGAAGACCCAATCCATGTAAATATCAATCAAAGTGAATTTCTAGGTAACGCTAAGAACAAAATGGGCCTTATTTCTCTCCTTACAGTGCACTTGCAAAAAAGTGGTTGCATAATTTATCAAGCATTGGGTGTCGCTGACTTATTAATAGTTTTAACAGCTAGCATTTCCTTTTTGCGATGTTTGGAGCCAAGATCACTGAAGATCTAGATTTTTTTCGTTATCAGTGTTACTTGCAGGCTATTGCAAAGCAGCCTATACACTCAATGTTCAAGCTGGCTGCACTTCCCCCAACTTCCGCAGCTTCCAGGCAGCATTCGTTTAGAACTTACCACCAGGTGAAGCAGTGGCTAATTGAGAACAAAAATCCGCTTGAGCACCCCCAGAAGATTGACGAACACCTAAGACCAATCACAACAACACATCCTACAGCTCCCCAGGAACTTCTGTCCCTGATAGTGTGCGCTTGCAAAGACGAATGTGTCCGTAACTGCGAGTGCAGAAAGATTGGTCTAAACTGCTCAAGCATGTGCAGTAATCGCGCAGGCCTAGGATGTAACAACAGGGATATTAACATCATAGACGAAGATCTAGAAGAGGAGGTGCTATGTTTGAAGAGGATTTAATACTAATGGATACTTAGGGCCGCATTTAAGATTTTACTAATAAACTCTTTATTACTAATAGACTCAGTTTACGAACTTTTTAATAAAAAATGGTTTCAGCTTGCAATACACAGCCAAAAATTTTGAGTGGGTTTCTCCGTACCATAGGTTTATATGGTCTAGACCTGTGAAAGCCTCTTTTCCCTTAAAAAGTAGCGCCCCTTGAAAAGGTAGTGATGTCGTTCCTTCAAGGGCTTATCACTAACATACCACCGGCCTCGAAAATCGTAATTTGAATTCACAAGACACCATCCTGTATAAAAACAGTA
This sequence comes from Lochmaea capreae, assembly GCA_949126875.1. Classification (NCBI taxonomy): domain Eukaryota; kingdom Metazoa; phylum Arthropoda; class Insecta; order Coleoptera; family Chrysomelidae; genus Lochmaea; species Lochmaea capreae. The sequence continues at coordinate 12,473,337 of OX421397.1, read as the reverse complement.
GTTTCTTTAGTGATATCATATCAGGACAAAAAAATAAAATATCTACTTTCGTACCCCTCCGTAACTCTGGATCCATTCAGTCATTCGTAGAGAGAATGTACACCCTTAAGGAGAAAGTTGAAATTTTGTCTTGGTATTTTGGAGGTCACTCACAAGATCACCGGATTTATCGGTACGATTTTGAACGGGCTCAAAATTTGATAGAATTAAGGGCGAACATTGTCCAGCATTGTGCAAACATTACACCGAATCAGCACAGAGATACAAAAGATTACATTTGTTCAATAGATTCGGTTTTTGTTTGGCTCAACAAGGAGGACTATTTGCACCTTTAATTCATGAATTTTTCAGTTTTAGCATTTTAAGTTGTTTTTCAGAATTTATTTTCAATTTGTTTTAATTTGAAGAATCTTATTTTGTTTTACTTACGAATTCATTTTTATTTTTGGATCCGTTATGGCCAAAAGCCACTTGAATACTAAATCGCACATATGCACATAACTAACAAATATTGGAAGGATAAGAGGCGGGGTTTCTTGCAGTAGTTCTGAATCCAGCTGTCCAGCTAAATAATTGATATTTATTGAAGTAAATATAGAAATTTTTTGTATATTTAGATCGAAGAATACATCAACTCCCTATGTTCCGTTTCTCATTGCATGTATCTGTATAAAAGGTTGTCTCCTTGGTCTACTTGGTCCACCTCCCGTGTCCGTCATGTTTAATATGCTCACGTTGGTGAAATCGGGTATTAGTAAATGGTAAAATGTTAATTTGCAAATATAGCCCTCAATAAACAGAGTGGGCAGCTTAAAAGTTTTTTCATTTATATCCTAGATCGATCCTAGAATCACCCTAATCTGAAAATCAATAGCAAAAACAGTTTGCTAAATTAAAGTAATGTTACAGTGGCGTTACTATTTTTATTAACCGCATTTAATGGACCATAATTTATCTTGAATAGTTTTTATGTATCTATCTCCGTCAAATCTAAATTGGTTTTTCTTTGTTTCAGATAATGCCATCGAAAAATGCCAGTCCTACTTCTACGAGAAGTCTCCACTACTTCCCTGTCGACTCTAGTGGAAAAGGCTCAAAGGAAATCACCGCCTCTACTAGAATACGACTTACAGCTCAATAATTGCCACTTGAATTTAATTCTCCTCTCCAAGCCGGATAGGAAAATCAGTTCAACCTCTCCAGATGAAGGATTCGAATCGGACATCGATAGTTTATCCATAGTATCTAGCGACAACGATAGTTTTACCATAGAAAAGTTAACGGAAAGCGAAAACAAACCCAACAACACTGAGACTGACTCCGCCAATGGTTCCTCTAGTAGCGATTCCGATATAGAATCAACAGAAGTAAAAAAACTGTTGGAAAAAGAAAGTTTCAATCTAGTCGATTGCGTTTGTTACACGGACGTCAAATGCACTAATATTTTAATATTTGTTATAAAAAATGAAGCCTTAGTTTTTGCCTTCGATAACGTAGGGCATCTGAAGAATTTCTACACAAATTTCACCACTTTAAAAGCAGTGGCTAACCAGAAAGTTTACGGTACAAATTTAGCGACAAGATTTAATCTACTACAAAGAACAGATCACAACGGAGTCACTCACATAGAAATTACCAGAGAGACGGAAAATACGGAGTTAAAGCAAGAAGGTCCTATCAGTATAATAAATTTAAATTCTCCAGTTGATATTATTGATAATGTTTCAAAAAATAAATTCAAAGACGTTAATTCAAGACAAAGAATAGAAAGTCAGCTAATAAACGATATTAAATATAATACTATTAATTCAAAATTGGGACCAAAAGCTAAAATAGTTACGAAGTCTAACTCTATAGAAAATATCTTGCATTTGGACGACAGTAAATCCAATCTAGTCAAAGAAGAAACTAAATTAAAGAAAGTCTGGAATAGCGCTGAGGATTTATTAGAACCACCAAAACGACCGCAACGACGGAGAAAGGGTAAAGCTCCTCAGCCGCCGCTTGTTCAAGAAAAACAAGACGTCTATAGCGGCCAATTTGTTAGAGTCAGCGTGAGCTTCGATCCGATTAAAAATTTAGATAAAAATCGATTGATTATAAAAAGTTCTCCTAACGAACCACATCCTAAGAAGCTACAGAATTTTAATATCCTCGGAAAACCTAGCTTAACAGCTATTTTAAGACCAAAAGAAAAACAAGTTATTAGATATGAGACTAAGAAAGAAAATACAAATAGAAACAAAGTTTTCGACAGCTGGACTAATTCCATGCCGAGGCTATTAAAAAAACCGAGAAGTAAATCGGAAACGCGGAATTTCATCCCGATGGCTTATCGATACATCGATACCACTCAAGATTATCCTCCGACTTACAATACCAACTTAATAGAAAGAGGAGATGCTCATTTTTCGGCGCACAGTCCGAATGTTTCTCTTTCCAATTATTTAAGAGGGGAAAATTCTGTTCAGAATATCAATAACAGACTGTTCGGGTTGAGTGCTAAGTTGCGCGATTTTTCCGACGAAGGAAACGATAAGGTAGATGGTAAATGGGGGGTCGGTGACAAGAATGTCGTAGTTAATAAAGACAATAATTTGAAAAGTGTTATTAAGATTAACAAAGATGAAAATAGTAGAAAGAAAAATGATAAAAAGGTTACGTTTAGCGCCTATACTACGGTACAAGTTGTATAAGTGAAAATTCTTGAGGTAAATTGTGAAGGGTCAAAAATTGATTGGAAGGTGTTTATTATTAGAAAGGTTTTTAAGTACTTTTATTAACCGAGTACGGGAAAAAGAGGAGGTTTTCAATGCCCATGTTTATTATTTGAGGTATTGTTAACATGATAGGTACCTGAACATGATCAGGGACGTAATAGACTAGTCCCAAGATGGTCCCATATCAATTTCATTGGAATTTGGCCTCGGACTTCGAAGATACTCTAAAAACACAATCAAAATAAAATGGGAAATTCATAGTGATTGAGTTATTCTTAGGTTTATCACAATTCTCAATCAAGATAGATTCTCAACTATGACCAGGGACGTACTACGTCTATCCATCCTTCCAAATTGTGAAATAATTTGGCTAAAAAGCAAAAAACTAATATATGCCTGCACGTCTAGGCAGATTTAGACGTATCCAGTAGCTGGCGCCAGTCTCACTGGCACGTCAGCTCTGGCGTGATAGTAGTCCCATGTAAACACTCTTTTGGGCCAGTCCAGCGCGAATAGAGAGCTCGTCTATTTTTGCTGCCAGTAGCCCTCACCCGCGTCCCCCCTAACACCCAAGCCAGTGTTGCGGAAACGTCTAAACACGTTGTGTCAGTCGTTGGCGCATTTTGTAGAGTGAACAGTGACAGCAGTAAAATGACCCGAAAACTAAACGAAATAGAAACGTTCAATTTGGTACAACTTTACCGAGAACATGAATGTTTATGGAATCTGACAATGTTACTTTTAATTTTATTTCTGCCGGTAATGCCTCTCTCATCACAGTGTCTTGATGCTGAATCGAGCTTTCTATCAGAGAGTAACTCGTCAAAATTTTCTGACATAAGACGTAACGCCAACCTGTACTCAGAGGGATCTTCTTCTCTCAGTTGTTGTAGCAAAGACGAACCTCCCGTTATAGTCCTACCGCTGATCCATTTTCTTATCCATATTAGTTTTTTCTTTAATATTTCGTCCTCCAACATATCAGTAGGCTCCTGTAGCAATAGCGCGGAAATGATCTTGACTCATTTTCTTTTAAACAGCCTGCTTTGCCCCACATTCATTTTTGTAACGCACCTGATCACAAACACACATTCACGACAGACTGGACTGGACTCATGTAAACGACCTGGTCCAGAGCTGACAGTGTCCTAGCTGGCGTGCCAGTGAGACTGGTGCCAGCTACTTTAGTAGCTCATTTCTAGTCGTCATGTCGTCTGTAGGTTCACGTAAACGAGTACTTAATCGGTTAACTGCAAGAAGAGACGTTGGTGGTGTAGGCCTTGGATTCAAAGAAGGGAACAGTTAGGAGCATCTTCAAGACTCTTCCAAGATTTAAAAGAAGAGGACCCAGAAACATACAGAAATGTTTTACGAATATGACCTGCTAAATTTGAAGAATTGCTAGAGCTAGTTAATAACCTGCTTCCCTGGCCACTTTAGCTCAGTCATTTCTTCACGTTAAATTAACAATATAAACAATTAACACTGAACAAAGAGAGCCAAATCAAACATGTACACATTGAACCACGTGTTGCACTAGTCGCCGCTGGCTTGCCACTGTGTTGGTGAGGGGTGGTCAGACTACGCTGGTGGGTGGTGCCAGCGGGTGCGAGTTATCACGTGACCTACTAGAAGCCGCTGCCAAAAGTTGAACATGTCTGACTTCACCAACCGCTGACAAATACTCGCAGGCTGGCGATGCCATCTGCGAATTTTGTGGTCACATTAAGCTGATAGTTGATTTTTATTCGCGGCTGATGCCAGCCTAATGTGACCCGTGCTTAAATCTGCCTTCACGTCGCACAATTCGCTGGCACTGGATAATTTTAAATATAAGCCCGTTGTTTCAAGTTTGCTATTATACTCGTAGTTTCGTAGTAGCAAGGTATATAATTTTGACGGTTTTGTTCTTATTGTTTAATTTGTTTTGGTATTATATATGACAAATTTATGATTAGTGAGTTTTGTTTACGCGTACAAGAAAATTTAAAATTACTCCAAAAATATTATATTTTAAACCTTTCCAATCATTTAACTTGTCTATCCAATGTCTAAGTCGAACGGTCTATTTAAAATAATTGTCAATAGATTTGTCGTCAGGAATTTTTGGTTTGTTGTTAAATCTTCTTCTTTAATTTCATATTTTCCATGGAAAATATGAATTTTGTTTTGCCATTTAAATTAAAATAAGTTTAAATTTTTCGTTCTTCATATACAGAGTGATTCAGAAGAAGAATATTCAAAAAAAATATTGTAATGCTGGCACTTTATCACTAAAGCCACATAAATTGAAGGGTAGATGAAGATACATTTTGTAAATTGTGCTCATTGAGCCACCGGAAGTGGTAAAATAATTTTCCAGCCGACTGATTATTTTAAAACAGAGTTTTATTCGAGATTTACTTCTTGTAATCACTCTGTATTTTTTACTTTAATTTTTATTGGTTTAAAGATAAAAATTGAAATGTATTGAGAAATCATATGGGTGTTTTATTAACATTGAAAAAATGATGTTTTCATAACTTTTTGGAAAACTTGAAAGCTGAAAGTTTTGCTGTAGACCTCTTTAGATCAGAGTTTTGAAGTATCTAAAACTAGCAGGCCTATTCTGTATCTAAGTGGCAGTCAAGCAACTTTATAGCAACTGACTGACACTAACAAGTCTGACAACTGAAAAAAGTGAGGTTAGAAGAATATTTTGTTATTAGTGTTCAAATGTTCATAGCATGGAGACTAGATATAAGGAGCACAAACTCTGTATATAAAAAGTGTCCGTCAAAATTAGGAAAATAGTGGTGGCGCTGGGGAGGCTAGAGATTAAAATCATATTTGACGTGCTAAATTTTAGGTTATGTAAATGGAGGGTTTGTTTATTTTCATTCGGTTACCTTTTATGCTTGGTTTTAGCAAATTTCAAGGAAAAAATAAGTATTTCCCGTAGCTGGTGCTATGTTTGGTTAAAGGTAAGTTTCTTCAATATCATTATATAGGCAATTGTGTTGCAAAATAGTAATGAAAACAATAAACCTAACCCGAGAGTCCTACATCAACCACTTACTGTTGCTCGAAAATAAGACAGGGGCTGGGGTGTGTAATTTTTTTTATTTTTAACTTTACTTCTAGTTGGACAACTTTTTACGACACACGTTTTTCACATTGTAAATTTTTATAAAAACTTCTATAAAAATAAACACTATTTTCATTTTTTGTTAGGTTAACTTGTCCAGCAAACTTCACTCTGTAATTTTAATCGCTAGCTACTCTCGCGCCATCTACTATTTGTACCTTACCGCTGGACACTTTTTCGACATTTTTCCTATACAAGTTTGTGCTCCTTATATCTAGTCTCCATGGTTCATAGATAAAGATTAGTTTAGCAAGATGGTGACGCCTTGATAAAATTAGAGGGTGTTTCTCGAGTTTGACAATCTCCTATCAACCCTTAAAAACCAGAGTCGCCAATGAATGGCTTTAAACTGAGAGTTTTTAATTAATGTTTTATTTTATTAGCACTTATTTGCTCTAAATCCTCGGAAAAACAATTTTCTTGTACATGAATAATGAATTCACTTCCCATTTCCCCCTCATCCTCTGACCCTGAGGATCACACCATTAACGCCTAGACATTTAATCGTCGGGCACCAGTGTTATGCCCGGTTGCAAGAACGCTTATTAAAAATGATGAATTATTAACGGCTAATCAATGAAATAATAACTCGTTAATTCTTCAAATCAACCATCATTTACACAATCAAAATGCAACGGATAGGTACCTGCAATGATGAACAATTAATCGACCATTATTTTTTTCGTGAAATCGGGTTCCCATTGATGGTTCATAATTTTTTAATCAACCATCATATGATGAGAGATTTGATTAGCGTTCTTGCAACCGGGCATTAGTGTATTTCATTGATTTCTTGATAACCCAACCAAATCACAATAACGGACACAAATAAACACGTCTTACACTCTGCACTTCAGAAGAACAATTGCTAAAAATCATCTTTTAATACCCACATGAAATCTACCTGCTTCGACAGCGGACCGAATTACGAAATCACCCTTTCGGATTTGGACAAGGTCCCTGTGAGCAGGTAGCCCTTTTGCTAGGTACCCGGACCGAATTCCGAAACACCGATTAACGCCTAGACATTTAATCGTCGGGCACCAGTGTTAGTGTATTTCATTAATTTCGTGATCTAACAAAATGTTCATAATCCATGGATCCATCTTCCTACCGCCACACTTTTGCCATTCTCTGACAGTTGCTAGGGTTAACAACCACAAATATTACAATACAATAAATTTATTGTTCATTCGTAGATATTTTAACACGAACAAGGGGGACAGGCTAATGTACAGTGTTTTTTCAAATAAAACAAAACAAAAATATTAATTAATACAATGACAAGTGAAAGTTGTACCTACTTGTTGGATGAGCATGTCAATTGACGTTCATTCGTTAATTATACCTTAATTTCATTGCCTCACTTACGAAACGATGCAGATGATACAAAGTGGAGGTATCTGTACATGACAGAAGTGAGTCTAGATCGTCTGAACGACCTTCAGGTTTAATCAATCTATTTCTGAGATTCTCATACATTGGACAGACTTTCGTAACCACTGGTTGCCTCTACAGAATACCAATTGAAGACGAGTGACAACCTAACCACTGACCTTGTTCTAAACCACTTGCTCAGTAGCAACTTTGCGATACAGAATAGGGCCGTATATTATTATGACACAAACTTTAACCACTTATAACAACTTGTACCTGGCGTATACGTAAATTGTACAATATTCTTTGTCTACTTCAGCAGTTTAAGAGCATTTTAAATTTTCCATATCATATTTTGAATTTCTTCAATAATATTTTTTGTCCCCATTTATAGTTTTTCGCTACACAAAAATATTCATCCAAAGCAATAAAAATGTAAAAAGAAAGTTGTACGTCTAACGTCAAAGTAAATATTATAATGTACCTATTTGCACCGCCAACGTAGCATACTTAACGCAAAACTTTCGCAAATTATAAATTTGGTTCGTGCTTTTTCAAAATTACTGTTATTCTATCTTTATTACGTAATTAGACTTCAAATGGTTTCCTTAGTGTTTACAAATCTTGAATTTTCCATTAGTTATGTATAATAAAAATTATCCTTTGATTTTAAAAAGCTCTTAAATGTCAATAAAACTTCTAGGAATTTAACGTGGACGTTCTAATGTGCAAGGTTAACATGTATGAAATTATATAATTATCTTAGAATGGAGATTTAAAAATGTATAGTGCAATTATACTTGTATATTATATTTTATGTTAGTTGTATATATGTAAAAATTTTATCCAATTATAATGTTTCGTGTCGAAGTATTTTTGTTTTAATTTCATTAGCATTAATTTGTTCTTTTCGACAAATTACAGCCATGGGTAACCAAAAAAAATATAAATACTCTGAAACATCAAATTCGATTTTCCGTGAGCAATACAGGAATGCCTACTTTACCATTTTAACTCTGTGGTAGCTTTGAAATCATAGAATGTACAACCGGTTGTCTACCAACCAAACTTTCAGTTGGCACTATCGTCTAGTTTATAAACTAACTAGCTCTTAATACAGGAATGCCTACTTTACCATTTTAACTCTGTGGTAGCTTTGAAATCATAGAATATACAACCGGTTGTCTACCAACCAAACTTTCAGTTGGAACTATCGTCTAGTTTATAAACTAACTAGCTCTTAATACAGGAATGCCTATTTCACCATTTTAACTCTGTGGTTGTTTTGAAATCATAGAATATAAAACCGGATGCCTACCAACAAAAATGTCAGTTGGCACTATCGTCTAGTTTATAAACTAACTAGCTCTTAATACAGGAATGCCTACTGTTACCAATTTAACTCTGTGGTTGTTTTGAAATAATAGAATATACAACCGCGCGGATGTTTACCAACCAAACTTATTGGCACTATCGTCTAGTTTATCCAATAACCAGCTACGTGTTATACCACTCAAGTTAAAACTAAAGTACCAAGTTTGAAGTTTCTAGGCTATTGGTTTTTTTGAGATATGCTTAAAAAACTGACTTAATATCATCCTCTTCAAAGGGCGCTAGCTCCCTAGAAAAAACTTTTAGATAAAGGTAAATTAGATAAGATATACATAAAATCACAACTAGTATAAATATGTAGGTAGTTTATCTACGATTGTGCACACCCTGTATACATAAGTATGTCCAACTATACTACTGAATAATCAATACAGGATTACAATCTAAATGGAATCATAATGCAAAAATTGTGTAATAAAGTTATTAAAATTATATCACATATATTCCAATTTATTTAATGCTTCCACACAAAATAAATCGAAAAGAAGATAATATATACATTGCCTTTTTTAAAATAATTCAGCACGCCACTGGTCTCATTTACACTAAAACCAATTTTACCAATAGCAACACACGCGACCTATATTTTTCGCTAATAACAGTTGGTATCCCTTGACAAAGAACAGAATAGTTTAATTCCAGTACCTATTTAGTACTCGCAGTAAGCTGCGAAATTTGTTAGGCGTGGATATTTTGACAGTAAGCCTCCGCGAGTGAATACTTTTATTCCTAAAAACATTTTGTGTAAAATATAAAGTGCTTACGAACATTTCGGTGATAATTTGAGCTGGGGTGAGTTTAAGTAATGAATTTCTACACCTTGCATGTATTTTATTTGTTTCTTTTCCAAATTATTCACTTCAAATGTCTGACAGTGTTACGTAGTTTCTTAGTATTAAATAAAATCGATATTTACCAATATACCTATTTAATAAATTTAGAACTGAGAGATAATTATTTATTATTGAATTCATTTGACAAGATAATATAATTGAAGAAACTTGGTAAGCACACCTAAAAATTATTTTAAATATAAAATAACGAATTCCGATCATGAAACGGAACAACGCGATGGTTGTCGAATCGAAAATTTTAAACCTTATGGATACATTTTTGTTGACTAAATTTCATGAATCATCGGAATCATAAAAACGTAGGTTTGTATTGGAAAGTTATTTTAAATTACTGTGAAACAAATTGGTAGGTATATTGTAGGTTTTTATTACCGTTTTTGTTCTAGTTAAATATTATTTAAGTAAATATAAAATGAAAAGAAAATCGGACATTACGAATCATAAGTAAGTACCTACTTACTGTTTGTAATTTATTACTATTGAAGTTTAAAGGTAATAATATCTACATTGAAAGTCGGTGCCATTTTCAATCCAATAAAAATTACTGTTTATGATTTAGATGGGCTGGAACAAACCCAATAAACCTATTTAATCTCTAAAATATAGATTATCAGGTAGGTAATCAATAAAAATACGGTTTATATTAATAATAAGTGTTGTGTTTACACATATTGTCATTTATTAAGGAGCTGAAACAACCCCAATATTTCAAATGAATGAATGAAAGGAAATAGAGTTTATAATAATAAAAAGTTATGTATTTATACAGATTGTCATTTATTAAGGGGTTGAAACAGCCTCAATATTTTAATTTCATAAAATAAACATCACCTACCTAATGAATGAAAATAAATACAGTTTATATTGCTTAATAATAATTGCTGTGTTTATACAGATTGTCATTTATTAAGTTGCGGAAAAAAATTTTCAGGACCCCAACTTGACTTGTGAATAATAAATGTGAAAGTAGTCGAAATATTCGAAAATCCACTGTCTGAAATTTCATGTATGGATAACTCGACTATTAGGAGAGATAGAACGTTTTAGTCTCCGGCATTGGATTCAGGGGAACATTTTTCATATGGATATCAGATTTGAGTCAATATTTCCAAGCATTAAGAGAGATAGCAGAGAGCGAATAAAATGGAGAAATATTTCCATACCTACCCCTGGCTTCAAAATTTCCAACAAAAAAAAAATTTGCGACATGGATTTGGCTTAAAATTAGTAACCGAGGGGTTTTTGATGCGGGAAAATAAATGCCACAGTCAGTTTTTCCATAAAATGATTCTTTCGCATTCAAATAGTGAAATAAAATTTTCGAAAAAACACATTTTCAACTTAAAAAGTCTTGTAAATTTCACAAAACTATGAATTTTGGATTGAAATTACAGGAGAGTATTTGCGAATGAATATTTCAATGGGAAACTAATTTTCAGAAGCCTAACTAAATATTCGAAAATCCACTTTCTGAAATTTCATGTATGGATAACTCGACTATTGGGAGAGATAGAACGTTTCAGTCTCCGGCATTGGATTCAGGGGAGCATTTTCCATATACATGTCAATTTTGAGTCTATATTTCCAAGCATTAAGGGAGATAGTAGAGAGCAATTAAAATGGCAAGATATTTTCATACCTTTCCTTCAAGTATTGATAACTCGACTATTCAAAGGGATAGAACGTTCTAGTCTCCGGCATTGGATTCAGGGGAACATTTTTTATATAGATATCAATTTTGAGTCAATATTTCCAAGCATTGAGGGAGATAGCAGAGAGCAAATAAAATGGAGAAATATTTCCAAAATTGCTTCAAAATTTCCTACAAAAAAAAAAAATTGCGACATGGATTTGGCTTAAAATTGGTAACCGGGGGTTTTTTGATGCGGGAAAATTAATGCCACAGTCAGTTTTTCCATAAAATGATTCTTTCGTATTCAATTAGTGTAATAAAATTTTCGAAAAAACACATTTTCAACATAAAAAGTTTTGTAAATTCCACAAAACTATGAATTTTGGAATGAAATTCTAGGAGAGTATTTGCGAATGAATAAATCAGGGAAAAAAAGTTCAGAACCCTAACTTGACGGGTTTCCGTCTTGTGAATAATAAATGTGAAAGTAGTGAAATAATTCGAAAATCCACTTTCTAAAATTTCATGTATGGATAACTCGACTATTAGGAGAGATAGAACGTTTTAGTCTCCGGCATTGGATTCAGGGGAGCATTTTGCATGAACATGTCAATTATCAATCAATATTTCCAAGCATTAAGGGAGATAGCAGAGAGCAATTAAAATGGCGAGATATTTCTATACCATAGTTCTCTTAAATTTTTCATTGAAAACAAGCATTTTCATTATTTTCGATGTTTAAAATAGCAGTTATTATGAATTTAACATTGAAAAAAGCAATTTTCAGTAGTAGGTAATCTTGGGTAATCTGAGGTAGTCATGGGTAGCCTGGAGTAATCTTTAGGTAATCTTTATCAAAGGTAATTTTCGTACACAAAAATTTTCAGTGACCAACCCCTCATTAAATCATGATGAGCCCACATATTATGCATTTGAAAGTAAAATTTTTCATTGTTTGCAGTTGAAGAAGGTTCTCCAATGCTAAAAATTGCGGGTTTCCTTCTTTATTATTCCGAATCCGAATAAAACTATCATCTACCTACTAATCTACACGTTTTTCTAAACAAAGTCACCAAGAAGAAGTATATCTATTTTCAAAATTATCGCTCCAAGATAGACGCACAGCTATATAATCTCAAAAGGGCAAATTAAACACAACGCAAATTTGATTTTGACTCTGAAACAGAACGAATCGCTTTCGCCAACAGGCAATCTCCCTCCCAGCGCGCCACGGACATGGAAATCACCTGCTGATATCAGAGATAAAATCGTAATAAACTAAATTGACTGTATTACAATCCATCTAGCTTTTATTAACTTCATTGTAACTGAAAAATAGCTTCAAAACGAGTATATGCTGGATAAGAATATGTTATTATTGTTATGCAGTACTGTATTGATAATGTTTTACTCATTCTAAGTAGTTAAATTAAGTCACGTAATGGGAATATGTAGCAACTTTGGTAGGTCAATCATCACCATGTATATATATTTTCAGTTTTACATAATCTATTAAATCACAAATACACCCTTCAGGACCGCATAATTCTACCTTTAACAATTTCAAAGTTACATTGGCTTGAATATAAAATTATAAAAAAATTGTTCATGTCAAAAAAGTAGTTGTTCTGTCCCTAATATTAATTTATAAAGTTTTAGGTTACTCGCCAAAAATTTCAAGTTTCTCGCTTAAAATTTCAGGTTTCCTGTTAAAAATTTCAGGTCTCCCGTTGAGAATTTCAAGTTTTCCGCTAAAATTTTAGGTTCACCACCAAAAGTTTCAAGTTTGGACGAAAAACCGTGAATTTCGGCGGAAAACTTGAAATTTTTTGGCGGTTAACCTGAAATTTTTCGTGAAACCTATAATTTGAGCGGGAAACTTGAAATTCTATCGGGAAAGCTGAAATTTTTAAAGGCAAACCTGAAATTTTGGCAGGAAACTTGAAATATTTTTTCTAAGTTACATTGGTTTGAATCTAAAATTATGAAAAAATTGATTATGTTAAAAAAGTAATAAGTTTTTCTATTCCTAATATTAATTTATAAAGTTTTAGGTGTCTTGCCAAAAATTTCAAGTTTCCCGATTAAAATTTCAGGTTTCTCTATAGAATTTCAGGGTTCCCGCTAAAAATGCCAGGTCTCCCGTTAAGAATTTCAAGTCTCCCGCTCAAATTTTAGATTTCTCGCCCAAATTTTAGGTTTACCACCAAAAGTTTCAAGTTTGGGCGGTATACCGGAAATTTCAAAGGAAAACCTGAAATTTTTTGGCGGAAAACCTGAAATTTTGGCAGGAAACTTCAAATGTTTTTCCAATGTTACATTGGTTTGAATCTAAAATTATGAAAAAATTGATTATGTTAAAAAAGTAATAAGTTTTTCTGTTCCTAATATTAATTTATAAGTTTTAGGTGTCTCGCCAAAAATTTCAAGTTTCTCGCTTAAGATTTCAGGTTTACCGATAGAATTTCAGGTTTCCCGTTAAAAATTTCAGGTCTCCCGTTAAGAATTTCAAGTTTCCCGCTCAAATTTTAGGTTTTTCACCGAAATTTTAGGTTTCTCACCCTAATTTTAGGTTTACCACCAAAATTTTTAAGTTTGGACGGAAAACCTGAAATTTTGGCGTGAAACCTAAAATTTGAGCGGCAAACTTGAAATCCTATCGGGAAACCTGAAATTTTAACGGAAAACCTGAAATTTTGGCAGCAAACTTGAAATGTTTTTTCAAAGTTACATTGGTTTGTATCTAAAATTATGAAAAAATTGATTATGTTAAAAAAGTAATAAGTTTTTCTGTTCCTAATATTAATTTATAAGTTTTAGGTGTCTCGCCAAAAATTTCAAGTTTCTCGCTTAAGATTTCAGGTTTACCGATAGAATTTCAGGTTTCCCGTTAAAAATTTCAGGTCTCCCGTTAAGAATTTCAAGTTTCCCGCTCAAATTTTATGTTTTTCACCGAAATTTTAGGTTTCTAACCCTAATTTTAGGTTTACCACCAAAATTTTTAAGTTTGGACGGAAAACCTGAAATTTTGGCGTGAAACCTAAAATTTGAGCGGCAAACTTGAAATCCTATCGGGAAACCTGAAATTTTAACGGAAAACCTGAAATTTTGGCAGCAAACTTGAAATGTTTTTTCAAAGTTACATTGGTTTGTATCTAAAATTATGAAAAAATTGAGTATGTTAAAAAAGTAATAAGTTTTTCTGTTCCTAATATTAATTTATAAAGTTTTAGGTGTCTCGCCAAAAATTTCAAGTTTCCCGATTAAAATTTCAGGTTTCTCGATAGAATTTCAGGGTTCCCGCTAAAAATGCCAGGTCTCCCGTTAATAATTTCAAGTCTCCCGCTCAAATTTTAGATTTCTCGCCCAAAAGTTACAAGTTTGGGCGGTAAACCGGGAATTTCGAAGGAAAACCTGAAATTTTGGCGTGAAACCTAAAATTTGAACGGAAAACCTGAAATTCTATCGGGAAACCAGAAATTTTGGCAGGAAACTTGAAATTTTTGACGAAAAACCCATTAATTCATTAATTAATATTAATGACGGAAAAACCTATTATTTTTTTGACAAACAATTTTTTTATAATTTTATATTCAAACCAATGTAACGGAAATCGAAATATTACGTTACTTCGTGTACACACTGTATAAGTAGATGTAAAAAAAGTGCAGGATAACTTTTGATGGAATAACTAAAGGAGAGTTCATTGCAGTAGGTAATTTATTTCTCATGGGAATTAAGGGTTGGTTCACTAAAAGTTACTTTTTAAAAAGACTTTATTATAAATAATGATAAACCCTGTTTTACTTACAAATACGAACTAACTAGATATTGGATTACAACTTCGTTTTTATAGTAATATAATATGCTGATTAAATATTTATAGAAAACAATTTAATAAGCTAAATATTGTCGACTAGCCTAAATAAAGTATTAAGAGTATTGGTAATGTATATATTTAATAACTAAGAATTAACGAATGTAACTTCTCCATCCCCTGAGGAAGTTTTGTAAGGGACGAACAAAACTGATGGTGGCTCTTCCTGGGAGGTATTTGGTTCAGTAGTTTGGTTGGTCCTTGATAGCTGATACTTGTAGTATCCGAATAGTAGGCATATAGTTACCAATATGTATACGGGGGTCGTCCAAAAGTGTGTGAGATCCATTGGTGGTTTCTCAGAAAGAAGAGGCTGCAGCTGTTGTTCTTCTTGGGTTAGCTTATGTAGTTTGTCTAGAGGAATTTTCTCCAAGTTTAGTGGTCTGGTTTTGATTGGCTGGTTTTGGTGTTTTGTTCTAATTTTTGGTAAGGTTAGGACCTCTTCCTTTATCGTTGTTTTAGAATTTATAAAGTAGTCATCATGGGTTCTAAACTCGCAGTCGGTCGGGAGTTCAATCAGATATGTTCCTTGGAGGACCAGTATTTTAGATGTTAGGCAATGTGTTGAGATTTTTGTAGGTTGCGGGAGCACCACTATGTAGAAGGCTTCGGACATCTCTTGGATAATGGACTGATTGACAGAAACCGGAATATGTTTACATGGAGCCTCTTCATTTGTAAGTTGCAGAATGTGATTAATGCAATCCTGTATTTTTGTATTTTCTTGAAGTAGTTTTTCTTGGCATATATACCCTGAACTAGTTTGTTTGCACGGTGTTTCCATGTATTGGAAAATTTCGTTATTGGAAGCCAAATAAGGTGCAGGTGGAATTATTGTTGTTTGGTTTTTTGTAGGAATTGAGAAGAGGTGGTAGTAGGAAAATGGATCAGAATACAGTAGCGGGAAATGTAAGATGAATATTATGGAGTGATTTGCGTAATAAGCGTCAACAGTTATTATGTCGTAGTATTTGAAAAGATCTTCTTCATGTGTGTAAGGCAGTTGGTTTTGAGAATGATGGTCTATCATCTTCTGAACTACCCATTTTAGTTCTTCAGGTTTGATCAAGCTATTATGTACGACATTTATTCTTGCGAATGTGATTGCTATTTCTAGGTCGTTTAGAATCTGGTTTACGACTTGTAGTGCTAGGCTCAGCTGATCAAGTATGTTTCTTACTTCCATATAGTCGTTGAAATCGAATACAAATGTGTTGAATTCTGAATATATTCTATTCGTTTCCCTGGCAATCGTTTCTTGGTTATGAGTTAATAGTGAGACTGTTTTATTATAATTAGCCATAATTTCTTTATTCAGACTAATATGACGATTTATTTCAGTAATTATGTTATCTTGGTTATTCATTAGGGTGGAGATGGCTTGGTTATATTTCTCAGCGTCTTCTTGGTCCAGGTTTCCAGATATGCATTTAATGATACTTCCTAGTCCGTTAATAAGTCCTCTTTTTCGTTTAAAGGATGGATAGATAGATTGGAGTTTCTTCGTTACTGTTGCTAATGTATACTGTAAATTTTGATCAAAGTTTTGTAAATTTTCAAAATAAGGTTGGCTAAGTCCTTTGTGAATGGCTTTCGTAACTTCCTGATATTGTGACTGTAGAATTTCTATTTCTTCGGCTATAGGACGTAGCTGGATGTAGTGAATGAAGTCATGTGTGCTCGTCTGAACTCTGGCTATTCCTAGCTTGAGGGGTAGAATCCCTGGGTTGTCCTGGAGGTTCTGGATTCGGACCTCTTGAGCCATGCTGAAGGTACATCTGTAATATATGGTTGTGGTTAGTTATTTTACTAGGTTGATGTCTTATATTTTTCTTGTGTACAGTCGTGTTCGGTGTATCAATTGTTATGACGTTGTCTTTTTTAATGGTTTTTGGGGAGAATCTAGGGAGAAGTTTATTTCTGTTGACCATTTTCTTCGTGTATATTTTAGAAGATGGTTTATATGATAGAGGGGCCTGACGTTTTTCATTTCTTTTCTCGATAACCTTTTCCTTTTTATCTTGAATCTTTTTGTTGATTTCTTTGTAAATTTCGATTATCTTCTTTTTGTGATCGTGGGTGTAGTTGTTTAGTAGATTCCTTTGAATGTCAATGTCAAAAGGATCTTGAGAGTTTAGATGGCCATTTAAAATTTCTATAGGTCGATGTTGAGTAACAGAGTGGATAGAACTGTTGTAGCCGAGTATGGCATATAGCATTTGTTCTCTGATGTTGAGAGACTTCTTCTTTTCTCTAAGTATTCTCAAATGCTCTAGTATTGTCGAGTGAAAACGTTCGATCATTCCATTTGACTGTGGATTGTCTGGAGTGGTGTAGTGGATACTGATTTTGTGTGTATCTATGAATTCTTGCATTAGTCCATTTTTGAATTCAGTTCCATTATCTGCTACGATCAGTTGAGGAAGTCCATGATGGGTGATGAAGAGTAAAAATGCATTTAGTACATTAACTGCGTTGGAGCCTTCTATTGGGTATGCTTGGCCGTATTTCGAGAAGGCGTCAATGACGGTGAGAAACTTTTGGCCATTTGCTTGGAATGTATCTACGTGAATAATCTCTAGCGGTCTCGTTGGTGTTGGTGTCAACATGAATTTGGGTTTGCTGGGATGTCTGTCATATTTACTTACTAAGCAGGTATCGCAGAAATTTATTATATCTTCTATGTCCTTTTTCAGCGTTGGCCAATAGTAGTGTTTCCGGATTTCCAGCTCAGTTTCTTTTATTCCTCTATGATTGGTCCTTCCCTCATGGTAATCTTTTATAATTGCCTTTTGGGTATTAGTGTTATTAATATCCTTTAATAGATAGTTGCATTTGACTAGATCATAGGCTGAGTTTTTAAAAGTTTCTTTTATAACGTTGCACAAGACTGTATATGTGGTATCGTCCTTGCAGAGTAGTGCGTACTTCTTTTTAGGATCTAAGTATTCCTTAAATATCTTAAAGATGTCATCTTTGAGATTTCCCCTGTCGAGTTGCACATGAAGTCGTTTCTTGTTAACAAATATTTCTTCCATTATTGGTTTTGCTGGACTATGGTTAACAGGACTGAAGATAATTTGATTTTTATAATGGTTTAAAGGGTTCTCACTTATAGGGATTCCCAATATAGGGTTTTCTTGTGCGGTGTGACTAGTTTCGGCATCTTCTGTGTCATTTAATTTTTGACTCAGATTTGGAGAGTCTTTATCGCTTTGTTCACTTGGTTGGCCTTCTTCAAGAAATTCTTCCAATACAGTCAAATCTTCTGGATGCAGTTGGCTTGTTTTTTGTCTTGAATTGGTTGGATAAGTAGTCTCAATAAGAATTTCGTCTATGATTTCTTTTTCTTTTGCGCTTAACTGTGACAATGGTTTGCTCGTAGCAATTTCTGTTAGATCTTCCAGAGAACCAGGGTGATTGCACATTGAGATTTCGTCGAAGTTTTTGGTGACTAGAGCGTTAGTTATATTGTCAAGATGTTCGTTTAGATTATAGGTTTCTTTCGTATGTATTTCCACTCGGGAAAGGGCGTCAGCGTTGGTATTCGCTTTACCTTTTTTATAAACGACTTCGTAATCAAATTCCTCTAACTTCAGTCGCCATCTTACAAGTTTGGAATTTGGATCTTTGAGAGAAAATAGCCATTGGAGTGGTCGATGGTCTGAGAGAATTTTGAATTTTCTTCCAAATAGGTACGGACGAAAGTATTTGGTTGCCCATACGACTGCTAGCATCTCTTTTTCTATCGTTGAGTATTTTGATTCTGTTTCGTTGAGAGTTCTTGAGGCATATGCTATCGGTTTGTCGCTACCTACTGGCCCTTGAGATAGTATGGCTCCTATAGCGATGTTGCTGGCATCTGTTGTGAGGTTAAATGGCTTTGTGAAGTCGGGGTATTGAAGCAGAGGCTCGTTTGTCAAGAGATTCTTGCAGGTTTTGACACAGCTAAGAAATTCGGGTGTGTGTTGTATTTTTGCATCTTTTTTCAGGCACGAGGTGAGAGGTTTGGTTATTTTAGCAAAGTCTTTGATAAATTTTCGGTAGTATCCTAATAATCCAAGGAATCCCCTGACCTCTTTTGGTGTTTTTGGGACTGGGTAATCTATGATAGCTTTGATTTTGCTTGGATTGGGTTTTATTCCGTCTGCTGTGACGACGTGGCCTAGGAAATCAACTTCTTTCTTTAAGAATTCACACTTATCTAATTGTATTTTAAAGTTAGTCTCTCTTAATCTCTGGAATATTTTAGTAAGATTAACCATATGTTCGTGAAGAGATGTAGAAAAGATAATTATATCGTCCATGTAGACCAGACATATCTCTCCTTGAAGGCCCTTGAGTACATTGTCCATTACTCGTTGGAAGGTTGCTGGAGCGTTTTTTAGACCAAACGGCATTCTAACATATTCGTAGTGGCCGTTCTCAACGTTGAAGGCTGTCTTCTGAATGTCTTCTTCTGCCATTTCTATTTGATGGAATCCGCTTGCTAGATCAAGTGTTGAGAAATATTGACATCTTCCAAGTTTATCTAGGATATCCGTGATATTTGGTATCGGGTATCGGTCATCTATGGTCTTTTCGTTGATCTTGCGGTAGTCAACAACGATTCTCCATTTTCTTTTTCCGGAGGCGTCGGGTTTCTTTGGAACAACCCAAATTGGTGATGACCAAGGTGATTGGCTTGGCCTGACTATTCCTTGGTCTAGCATTGATGACACTTGTTTTCTAACTTCTTCTTTGTGAATATGTGGATATCTATATGACTTTGTGTAGACTGGAATTTCATCTGTCATTTTGATCTGGTGTTTGACTTGGTTAGTAAAGGTTAGCGGAGCATCTGGGTGATGGAAGACATCGGAGAATTTTCTGCAGAGCCGTTTAATGTGTTTTTCTTCTTCTGAATTCAGATGATCTATTCTTAGAAGTGAGTCGATATTTGAAGTTATCGTTTGCTCTTGAGGCAGGATGTCGGATGAGTAGAGATGATACTCTTCAAGATGGATGGGGTGGCTTTTCACTGGTTTCGTTAATGCTACTTGAATGATCTCATCGGTATTATTGATGACCTCTGTCCATGCCAGTTGGTGACAAGCGGTGCTGAGAGTTTCTCTTAAAATTGCACCGTCGATTTGTTGTCTTGGTAATAGGATAGTGCCTTCTGATTCTTTTACTGGTAGTCGAACTTGCGTTATTGTTTGTGGTTCGAGTTGAATGGTATAGAATTGGGTTTTATTGGTTTCATAATATTGGATGGGGAGCACTGCATTTTCAGTAGTCAATGTTGAATCTGGGAAGTTCAGATTTGCTTTGAGTATTTTGAGGTTGTCTAAGCCTATAAGGCCATCGAAGGTTTTGTGGAATTTGAAAAGGTAGAATTTGAGATCTATGTTTGATTTGAACTCTGAGAAGATGGGAATTTCTGCACAATAGTCCTGGGAGTGGTTTTGAAAAATTGAAGTGACGATTTGATTTTTGTAGAAGTTAAAAGCTATATCTGGGTTAAGGAATGATTTTGTTGCCCCCGTGTCGATTAAGAGTTTGAGTGGAGGGTCAGAAATAGTTATGTAAGGAAGCTCCTTTTTGTCAGCGAAGGAATGGAGTTCGACTATGTTTCTGTGCTTTGAAAAGGATCCTCGAGAAAATTTTCTTCGCCATCGTATTGAACATCAGAGGTGCCTTCCGGCTGGTCGCATGCGTAGTTGATCTGATTGTCCTGATTTTCAAAGTTCCCGTTTTCATATGGCTCGTTGATGTCATATCCATAAGCTTCATCGTACTGTTCGATGTTGAATAATTCTTCGGAAACAAATCTTGGGGTATTCTGTTGTATGGGCCTGCTCTTGTATTGGGATGTTGTTCTTGACGTGGTGCTCATCGGGGTTGGCTTAGGAAAGTTTGTTGGTGATTGCCTATTTGTCCATACATTAGTTTGTGGCTGGGACGCCCTGTATTGTTGCTGGTTGGGTTGAAATCTTGGTGGTTGTAGGAGTGGCCTTGGTCTGTTTACATGTTGTTGTTGTTGTCTAAAAGTGTTTTGCTGCCATTGTGGTCTGAATGGCGCTGGCTGTGATTGTTGTTGCCATTGTGGTCTAAAGCGTGCTGGTTGCTGTTGCCATTGAGGTAACGTACTGGGCTGGGATGTCAGAGGCTTGGTTGTTCTGTTTGGTACTTGCGATGGTTGCTGGGAGCTATTTCCTCTTTGAAGGTATCTTATGTTATTTTCCTCTTGAATGAATTGAATAGCATCGGCTAACGTTGTTGGTCTCATGGCTCTTATCGTAGATCCAAGTGGTTCTCGTAGACCAGCTAAGAATGTCGTTAATGCTTGTTGGTGAAAGAACTGCTTCTTGCTTTGTTTAATATTTGGTTCATCATTATGCAGTTCTATGTAGTTAGAAATCGTGTTCAGAAGTCCCATAACCTTTTCATAAAACTGTTGCGGATTTTCATTTGGCTGTTGGCGTAGATTTACTAGATCCCTAGTTAATGAGTTCTCGTTCCGTTGGTCTGCGAAGTTTTGGATCAGTGTATTTTTGATTGAAATCCATTCGGTACAACCATAAATGGATACAACTTCTTTTGCTCTTCCTTTAAGTTTGCTTGATATCCCAGTTGTAAGCATCTGGTTCTGGAAGCATTCTGGTTCGGTGACATTCCAGTAGTAGTTGAGGAGTCTGGTGGCAACATCTATGAAGTTATACAACTCATTTGGATTTCCGTCAAATTCTGGGAGAACGGAAAGATATTTGATATCGAAATCTGGCATTGTTGTTGTATGGTTGTCAGGGATTTGACTTACAGGGATTTTAGGAGTTGTTACTACAAGTCTAGGAATATTAACTTTGAGGACAGGTGGTCGTAGAGGGGAGCGATTGAGGGTAGCGGGAGAATTTACTCGTGGAATGGGAATGGGATGGTTTTGGAGGTTTAGAGAATTTAGTCGTATCAGTAGATCTTCTTGTTGGTCTGAATTTGACATAAGTATGCTTACAGTGTGATGATGATGCTGAGTTGCATGCTGTTGGTCACTAATTTCTTCTTAGATTTGCACTCACTTTGTTTTAAACTATTGCGGCACTTAATTTTTATTATTTTTAGCACCGTATTCACTTTGTTTTTAAAATTATCACTTAAATTATTCACTTTGTTTTAAAATGATCACTTAAATTATTCACTTTTTATTAGTACTCACTTTGCACTCACTTTACCCGTTTAACTTTAAAGTTACTTAGGTACACTATTTTTGTTACTTTTTCTTTTTCACAGAATTTTGTTTATTTATTTTTCTTGTTTCTTCTTCTTACTTTACTAAGTTGTTATTTACTTCAAATTCTTTTACACAGAATCCTCGGATGTGGTTCGTTTCGAGTGGATAAACGTTTTAAAAAACGAAGAGGGACACTAAGGGCTCTTCCACTTCCTACTGACTGCGCCAATTAAGGGTTGGTTCACTAAAAGTTACTTTTTAAAAAGACTTTATTATAAATAATGATAAACCCTGTTTTACTTACAAATACGAACTAACTAGATATTGGATTACAACTTCGTTTTTATAGTAATATAATATGCTGATTAAATATTTATAGAAAACAATTTAATAAGCTAAATATTGTCGACTAGCCTAAATAAAGTATTAAGAGTATTGGTAATGTATATATTTAATAACTAAGAATTAACGAATGTAACTTGGGTTTAGATTAGGAGCTATTACATAAACTCATGTATTTTTAATTGGGACACCTGTATATTTAAGGTTTTTTCGTTTTAATTTCCAATCACTATTCTTAAAAATTATAGTAATTTTTTATAATTTCCCCTATTTTCCTGTATTGTTTACTTTTGGATACAGATCTTACAGCATTTAGTATTCTGAGTCAACAGTCTCGTACGCAAGAAGTTAATCCTGTTGATTTTTGATTTAAAAAATGCATCAGTGACTTTAATAATAAATGGAAGCTGTCAGTTGTCATTAGTTGTCTGCCGTAGTCATTGAAGATCTAACTGCAACGGCAACTTCAATTGCTATTTTATACAAACAACGTTATTGTCTTACTTCAAATCATAACATTTTTTTTACTTTTCCGCAAATGAATCATTTGTACACTCCCTAATTCCTCCAAGTTAAGAGAATATTCGTGATAATTTTTAACAAAAGCCGGTAAGTACTGCTAACCATATATAATTATACATTGAAGCATATTTCTATATTTCATGTTACATCGCTGTGTTACGTTAGAGAATAATAGGAAAGGCCAAATAAATCATGATCTGTAATCATGACTCGAATTATTCAATTAACTACTTTCGATCATTGATATTATAGTTTATTCTAAAATTGTAATATAGGCTATATTTCTTTCAATTCGACATGCTACACACATTTTCTATTTCGATTTTCACAAGTGAGTGTTTTTGGGTATGCGTGCGCATGGTTGAAAGCAAACAGGTTGCAAAATAACTTTTTTAAGGTATTAATTCTTAATTTAAAAAATTTGAAAATTATATTGTATTCGGAAAGATTGGAAAAAATCTGAAAAAAGTGGAAAAAATCGTAAAAAACCGAAAATATTGGATAAATTCGGAAAAAATTTGAAAAAAATGGAAAAACCCGGAAAATTATGGAAAAAAAACATGGGAAAAATCGGAAAAAACCGCAAAAATTTTTTCAATTGCAATTGTTAATTAACAAAATGTTTTTGAATTTCCTTCTTTACTGTGAACTAAAAAAAATGTTTAAACAATTGTCACTTGTAATCTTCCTATAGATTTCCTACAAGAATATATCTCAGCTGGAAAACTATATATAACTATATAATTTAGAAATTTTGCAGAATTATTTTGTATTCGGGAAAGATCGGGAGAGATCGGGAGAGATCGGAAAAGATTGGAAAAAATCGAAAAAAACTGAAAAGAATTGGAAAAAGTCGGTAAAGATCGGATAAATTCGGTAAAAATCGGAAAGAATTTGGAAAAACTGGAAAAACCCGGAAAAGTCGGAAAACCTGGAAAATTATGTAAAAAACAAAATAAATGGGAAAAATCGGAAAAAACCGGAAAAAAATTGGAAGTCAATTTGTCAATTGAAATTGTTAATTAACAAAATGTTTTTCAACTTCCTTCTTTACTGTGAACTAAAAAAAATGTTTAAACAATTGTCACTTGTAATCTTCCTAGAGATTTCCTACAAGAATATATCTCAGCTGGAAAACTATATATAATTTAGAAATTTTGCAGAATTATATTGTATTCGAGAAAGATCGGGAGAGGTCGGAAAAGATTGGAAAAAATCGAAAAAAAACTGAAAAGAATTTGAAAAAATCGGTGAAGATCGGATAAATTCGGTAAAAATCGGAAAAAATTTGAAAAAACTGGAAAAACCCGGAAGAAGTCGGAAAAAACCGGAAAATTATGAAATAAAACAAAAAAAATGGGAAAAATCGGAAAAAATTGGAAGTTAATTTTTCAATTGCAATTGTTAATTAACAAAATGTTTTTGAACTCCATTCTTCTTTACTGTGAACTAAAAAGAATGTTTAAACAATTGTCACTTGTAATCTTCTTAGAGATTTCCTACAAGAATATATCTCAGCAGGAAAACTATATCTGCTGATCGTTACAATTGTTACGTAAGGCAGTTTATAGTGGTGAGCTCCATAGATCAATTTGTTTTATCTAGTGTCTTCTAATTTCTCATTATTCTAAAAAAATCTAGTTGTTGTTTTTCATCACAAATATGTAGTACTTCTAGTCTTGTGTTAGGAGTTAATGAATATTTGGTGTCAAATAGATGTTTTGCGTAACTGGATTTATCTGGATGTGTCTAATTTGAAAATTTCGACTGGTTTTACCAATATACACAGCGTTACATTCTGGACATTTAAGTTTATATATCCCAGATATTTTTAATGGGGATATTTTGTATCATTGAGTTATACATATGCTGCTAATAGGAATTATATGGTATAGTCACATCAAGTACTTGTTGGTTTTCTGTAAATTAAAAAATCAAGTATATTATTATTGACTTCGAAATTTAAAATCATGAACATTATTCGAGATTTTTTTTTCAATTTCTAATTTTTAATTCTAGATTATTTATTAATATAATTCAAAAATCTAATTTTCGTTCACTACCTATAAAACAAGATAATGTCATCTACATACCTAAGTAGGTACCTATAACAAAATAAAATATTTATTATTTATTTATTACATTCAAAAATGTTTCTTCCTAAACTGTCCATGAAAACGTTTGCTTAAATTAGGGCTTCCCATTGGTAAACCTTCATATTAATAGATTCCTCATTGTCAAAAGTAAAATAAGTATATTTGATATTATTCCTAGAGTATAATATTGTTTTTCTCTAGTAATTTTCTTACAAGCGTTATGAAATCTTTTGGTGGAATTCTAGAGAGCATATTGGTAATAATATATAAAGTGAGTTTAGAGTTATCTTGTAAGATAATAATATTTAGCAACAAGTACAACCATATATTTTCAAACAGAAAGCAATGTAAGTAAAAAATTGTTAAATGTAAAAACAAAAATGTCCTTCTTAAGAATTTATTTTTATCTTAAATATTTATACTTTTCGAGATATTGGCAAAAAAAGCGAAATACTTGATACAATTTTTTCATTTTTGTGTTGGACATAACTCCGTATCTAAAGATCTATCTCTATTTTCCAACTTGGTGATTAGAAAACCAAGTGATTTGCCCTAAACGAAACTTGCTATGGATCTATATATAAAATAATCCAATTGTTGTCTGTTATAGAATCAACTTCGATTATAAAAATTAAAGTCCATATTATGACTCATCCATACACCCACAATTTTCCTCCTCTACAATCATTCACGTTTCACGTCTCTGTTTCTTTCAATAGGCCAGTTAATCCGACATATTGTTGTCGAATGACTTAAATTTTGTTTGCGCTTAGATATTTGAGGTCACAGAAGAGCCAAACAAAAAAATTGTCCATTAATCTTGATTCAAATTTTATACAGAATGAAAATATTAACTATAAATGTTTATAGGTATTATACAGGGTGTCCCAGAATTTTTTAGACAGGCTATAACTCTAAAACAGCTGAAGATAACTTCATAAAATTTGGTATGCAGCAATTGGACGGATTTTACAATATTGCGAATCCCTCATGACGTCAGCGAAATCATCACCGTAGTTATGACGTCATGACATTATAAAATATCAAATGCAAAGGTGGTCGTGTGACTGCTCATATTAAAGGTCTTTTTATTCTAAATTCAACCATGTAATACACTTAGTATGTTAAAATTTATTAGTTGTGTATTTTCGATCAAAAAGAGTTAAACAAAATAAATAAAAGAGTTTAATAAACAAATTTAATCACATAAAATTCATGGCAATAATACCATTACTCTACAATTACTTTCAACACAAACCTCAAACCTCATTAGTTCACACGTACATGCCACTTTTATCATATCTGTTTTAATAGCTCTGGATCGGTAATGCACGACCATGTCTATGGCCAGCGCGATCACCAGACCTATCACCCCTCGATTTTTTTATTTGGGGTTATTTAAAAGATATTGTTTACTCAAATCCACCACGCGATGTTGATGATTTAAAAAATAAAATAAAAGAAGCATGTGGAGCTGTTACTCCGGAAATGATAAGAGCGGCATCTACGCGTGATCTATTGAGAAGGTTTGAGGCCTGTGTTGAAGCGGAAGGGGGGCATTTTGAGCACATTATTGAAAATTAATTGTAGAATAATGGTATTATTGCCTTGATTTTCATGTGATTAAATTTGTTTATTAAACTTTTTTATTTATTTTGTTAAACTCCTTTTGATCGAAAATACACAACTAATGAATTTTAACAAACTAAGTGTATTACATGGTTGAATTCAGAATAAAAAGACCTTTAATATAAGTATTCACACGACCACCTTTGCATTTGATATTTTATAATGTCATGACGTCATAACTACGGTGATCATTCCGCTGACGTCATGAGGGATTCGCAATATTGTAAAATCCGTCCAATTGCTGCATACCAAATTTTATGGAGTTATCTTCAGCCGTTTTAGAGTTATAGCCTGTCTAAAAAATTCTGGGACACCCTGTATATCGAATTTATAATTTAAGTCAATATTTGTCAATTTTTTTGGTTTTAATATTTTACGTGCGTTAATTTTGTAATGAAATTGCAAAAAGATTTTTTTATTGAATTATATTGATACAATACATAATATCATATTACTTTATATTATATTTATGTATAAAATATCTACTTAAATTTTGATATGAAGAATTATCATTGTTTATTTATTATATATATTATTATCGTTTTATATTTCCCCCACGATAATTTTAATTTTAATTACCAAAAATATTATTAATTTCTTTAAAAGTGTTCCGCAATCAAATAATCTAAGATTAATTTAAATTTCCATTAATTAAAATTTACTTCCCTTGTTCTTCATCCTCTCGCTAGAATTTTAATTATTCATTCCATGAAGCTCCTTGTCAATTGGTCTTATTTATTTTTATTCTGATGAAAATATTAGTGCTGCTAATTTCATATTTCCATTTAGAATTTTAATTAATTTCATTTACATATCATTTTTATTTTTTTTTAGAAAAATTTTTCTTGGTTCTCCCTCTAAATTTAAAAAATGAACAACCGTATTTATCTCGCAGCGTCCCTCAATTTTTTCTTTCCAAATTTTAAATTTTTCAATTTGACATTTGCTAACATTAGAGTACAGACAGTGACACATTTTATTAGTTGAAATGAGACCAATACGCGGCCTATAATGACATTAACAACTAGCCGTGATTGCGGTACTGAAAAATATTGTGAACTTCCAAGAATTCTAGGAAGTTAGTGGAAAAAAGAAATAAAATATTGCCTGTGTAAATCGACGGCGATTGAGAGGAAGTGCTAAGGTAGTACCGGCAGAGGTCACAGTTTATAAATGGTGCTGGATGACCCTCTGAAGAACGGGAGGTCGGCAAGTACTTACTTGCTACTTTTGTGTAAAAATAGATTCAGTGTCAAGTAGATATTGTTGTGGTTTTTTTTATTCTGGTCTTCATGCAGTACTTGCACAGGCGAGCGGTTTTTTTATTAGAAGGGTAACTGCGGTTTTTTAAAAACGACTAGGTCGAAATAAAATGTCCAGTGAATGTTTCTTTAAGTTTTTTAAAATAATTGTGTTGAGAAATAATACTGCATTTTTTCAAGATTTCGATAACTAAAAATAATGATAAAACTGAAAACCCTAAAATAATTCTTGAAAGTACCGATTGATAAGTACTAAGAATTATCCGTTGTTTTTTTTTCTAAATTTGCTTAAGAAATATTGAAAAAATATTTAAAGCTGGCATTTTTGAAATTTATTTAAAAAAGTACAAAATTTTGGAATAATTCATGTATGCTAAATGAGTACTGAGGATTGCTCATAGATTTTGTTTCTCATTTATTTTGAAAGTACTGAAATATTCTGAAAAATACTTAGAAAAAGGCATTTTTTTATTAGTATCCTATAAGTATCCAAAAATTCTGAAAAAATTTTCTAGCGTATTTTAGATGGGTACTATGAATTGGCCGTAGAAAATGCTTCGTATCTATTCCAAAAGTATTGAGAACTTTTCAAAAAATACTTAAAAATAGCAATTTTCAAAATGGTACTCTGTACCAAAAATTCTTGAAAACCATATAAGTGTACTGTTAAATAAGTACTTACGATTGATTATCGAAAATATTTTGTATTCAGTTCAAAAGTACTAAAAAATTCCCAAAAAATACTCAAAATAGCATTTCTTAATTTTTCAAAGTAGCACCAATAACCAAAAATTCTGGAAAATGCTTGTACTGTTAAATAAGTACCAAGGATTCAACCTAATTCGAAATTCGGTCCCACTACCTGCGGAAGGGACTACCTGTAACGGATTAAATTCGAAGTGTGGTCACACCAGCGAAAATGCGATTTCGGAATTGGGTCCCATGTACCTACTATTTGTTTAATTTGACTTTTATTTTCCTTCACATTTTTTTGGGCTTAGGACCAACAGTACACACTTATTGTTGTTGTACTGGCATGTTTAAAAATTTACGCTAAATGCGTATCGTCAAAAATAAAAACAGTACGTGAAATAATAACCCAACCAAACCTACCCCTACCAAACCACCTTCGTATTTTTAGTCAATTTTTTTGTAGAATGAATTATAATAATTTTCAATAATA
Source organism: Lochmaea capreae (assembly GCA_949126875.1). NCBI lineage: Eukaryota > Metazoa > Arthropoda > Insecta > Coleoptera > Chrysomelidae > Lochmaea > Lochmaea capreae. The sequence goes on along the minus strand of OX421397.1, from coordinate 12,444,113 downwards.
ACCCAACCAAACCTACCCCTACCAAACCACCTTCGTATTTCTAGTCAGTTTTTGAAGAATAAATTATAATAATTTTCAATAATAACCCAACCAAACCTACCCCTACCAAACCACCTTCGTATTTTTGAAATCTACCTGCTTCGACAGCGGACCGAATTACGAAATCACCCTTTCGGATTTGGACAAGGTCCCTGTGAGCAGGTAGCCCTTTTGCTAGGTACCCGGACCGAATTCCGAAACACCGTTCAAAAGTACTAAAAAATTCCCAAAAAATACTCAAAATAGCATTTCTTCATTTTTCAAAGTAGCACCAATAACCAAAAATTCTGGAAAATGCTTGTACTGTTAAATAAGTAAGTAAGTAAGGATTCAACCTAAAAATGCTTTGTATTTATTTCAAAAGTACTGGAAATTTCTCAAAAAAGATTCAAAAATGGTATTTTTTAATTTTCTATGGTATAGAATGACCAAAAATTATGAAAAAAAAATTTAGTTACGTATTTTAGTTGAGTACTATGAATTGACCGTAGAAAAATCTTTGTATTTGTTCCAGAAGTACTGAAAAGTTTTCAAAAAATACTTGAAAATGGCAATTTTCAAAATGGTACTTTTTACCAAAAATTCTTGGAAATCTTATAAATGTATTTAAACAAGTACTGAAGATTGATCATCGAAAATAATTTTTGTTCAGTTCAAAAGTAGTAAAAAATTCCTATAAAATACCTTCCAAAAGTAGTCATAATTTTTTAAATAAAAATCCAAACTATAGTTTACATACCCCCCATATTATTTAAATATAATGTTTAGCATCGGTTACATCTAAATTTAGATTGCCCCATATAATAATAACAATTAAACACCATCAATCGCATGTTAGAATCCATATAAACAGCCGTCAAGGCAAAAATCTTCTCTTTGGGATATATTCAATTGATAATAAATACAAAAATGTTTCATCTTCAAGGCGTACCAGATTATAGGCTTATTACCAAACGCGAAACACAAATTGCAGTCGATACCGACTAACTTGATTTTTTTTCTGGTACAAGGTGATACCAGACTTGAAACCAACAAACTTTTATGGCAAACGTTTAAGAACACAATCGACCTAGATAGTGTTTGTTTTAAAAATATCCGATGATTATCTATTGCACTTGTTAAAATGATATGGTATACAGGATGTTAGTGAAACAATATAATTTTTATTGTCCCAGGACTTCGTATCAAAAGGATCGGTGTTTCGGAATTCGGTCCGGGTACCTAGCAAAAGGGCTACCTGCTCACAGGGACCTTGTCCAAATCCGAAAGGGTGATTTCGTAATTCGGTCCGCTGTCGAAGCAGGTAGATTTCATGTGGGTATTAAAAGATTATTTTTAGCAATTGTTCTTCTGAAGTGCAGAGTGTAAGACGTGTTTATTTGTGTCCGTTATTGTGATTTTGTTTGTTTGTTTGACATGGAAAATATTAATTTCACCTCTATGACGAGTGAAAAGGGTAAGCGTTTATTAATAATAGATGGGTTTAAATTTTGTTTTCAAAAATCATTATCTCAAAAATACGAAGGTGGTTTGGTAGGGGTAGGTTTGGTTGGGTTATTATTGAAAATTATTATAATTTATTCTTCAAAAATTGACTAGAAATACGAAGGTGGTTTGGTAGGGGTAGGTTTGGTTGGGTTATTATTGAAAATTATTATAATTCATTCTACAAAAAAATTGACTAAAAATACGAAGGTGGTTTGGTAGGGGTAGGTTTGGTTGGGTTATTATTTCACGTACTGTTTTTATTTTTGACGATACGCATTTAGCGTAAATTTATAAACATGCCAGTACAACAACAATAAGTGTGTACTGTTGGTCCTAAGCCCAAAAAAATGTGAAGGAAAATAAAAGTCAAATTAAACAAATAGTAGGTACATGGGACCCAATTCCGAAATCACATTTTTGCTGGTGTGACCACACTTCGAATTTAATCCGTTACAGGTAGTCCCTTCCGCAGGTAGCGGGACCGAATTCCGGTGCGTCCAAAAGGATGATAAAGGGACTGAAAATAATTATAGTACTTGGTATAAAATTTTCATTTTTCCCCTACGCCCTTTGTTAACGAACTATAGGATTCTGAAACTGGTTTTTAATTTATAATTATTAATTAGCTTATTGAAAATTAGTAAAATTTTAATTGTTTATAAACACTACAATTGAACACTTTTTGGCTTCATAAATAAGTCTACTCTACACTTATCAACTCAGGAACAGACTGTTCAATGGTTGATGAGGCAATTTTTTTAAAATACAACTTTTTTACGGAGAACGCTTCAATGAACATTTAATGACCCTCTATACGGGGTTGGGATAAAGTATGGAACCAAGTAAATATCTTTTAAAAGAAAAGAACGATATTTATGAAAATTTGCAGGTAAGTACAATGGAACAAAATGCATCTGATGTACTTTTTTTTGTTAATAATATACTTCCGGTTTAACCGGAAGTGCCATCAACTTCTTTAATTTAAATTGGACACCCTATATATTTTTACAGATTTTAAAAGAGCTTGTTATTTTGAAATCATACATACTGAGTTTAGTGTAAAAAAATTTGTAAAAACGAGGAATAACTCACTGTTAGCTGTACAGTAGGTGTACATTTCATTATTTTAGAATAATGAGAAACAAAATTACTTCAAATGTTCAAAATGCTCGCCGTTTACTTGATGACAATATGCCATCCTATTAACAAATTCTTGAGTCACTCTTTCCAAGACTTCTACACGTATTAGTTCACATTCATCAATAATTCTTTGTCTCAATTCCTGTAAGTTTGTTGGTCGTCTAACGTAAACACGTGATTTTAGATAACCCCAAAGAAAAAAATCTAACGGGCTAAGATCCGGAGAACGAGCAGGCCACTCTATGAATCCTCTACTTCCAATCCATCGATTTGGAAAATTCGCATCCATGAAATCCCTATAGGCCTATGAGCCTATTTTCGACAATTCCCATCCAAACATTTAACTTCTGTGGATGCTGGGTATGTGCTTCATGAATCCAATGAGAATTCTCATTTGACCAATACCTTGAGTAAAAACTATGTTAGAAGTAAAATTGTCGTCGACATTACAGATGTCCATTAGCTTTTCGCAAAATTCCAGCCGTCGGTCAAAGTAATCGTCTGACAATTCTTGAACCTACTGTACCTTAAATACGGATGATACTTTTCACTTTTTAATGTCTTTCCTACAGAACGTCGACTGATACCATGGCTTAGTGCCAAATTTTTGGTGGAAGTTTGAGGTGATTCTTCTAAATCGATTGCAATATTTTGTTTAACAGTTCGTTGCATTCCGCGGTCTTCCAGGTTTTAGCAAATTTTTTACAATCCCAGTTGTATTAAAACGTTGTAATGTTTTAGTTACTGTTGAGCGTGATATAGGATTTCTCTCCGAATGCAAATTATTAAAAATATGACACACTTCTTCATGAGTTCTAACACGATCACCATAACCGATCATCATTAAAATTTCAATACGCTATTTTTCACTTAAATGAACCATTCTAAATTGTAAAATTTATTTCCGTCAATTAGAATTTGACACTTGGAGAACAAAAGACGTACTAAACAGTACTCGTTTATTTATTACTATGCATACAAACAACATCAATTAGTTTACCTATCTAAAAAGTTTTTTGCTCTAATGCAAAAAACTCAAAGGAGGTTGATTAAAGTGTATATATTCCTCGTTTTTACATTTTTTTTTAAACTAAACTCAGTATGTATGAATTAAAAATAACAAGCTCTTTCAAAATCTGTAAAAATATATAGGGTGTCCCATTTAAATTAAAGAAATTTATGGCATTTCCGGTTAAACCGGAAGTATACTATTAACATAAAAATGTACATCAGATGCATTTTGTTCCGTTGCACTTACCTGCAAATTTTCATAAATATCGTTCTTTTCGTTTAAAAAAATATTTACTTGATTCCATACTTTATCCCAACCCCGTATAACGGACGCGGACATACCAAATTAGTTACCAAAAGTGTGGTTAGGTACATTATTTTAAATACTGAACATTAAAAAAGAATCAACAAGAATAAAGTTTTTGTCAAAAAACCCCTTTCTCATATGGTGCATACATTTCGACATTAAATTATTATAGCACCCTGTATATTACTTGACCCCGTAAACTAGGGAATTATTAAAATAAAATATTTCCGATATTTCCAATTACCTCCGCAGAAAAACTAAAACTAGGCAAATCCGGATTTGACCGACAAACGAGCCTAATAAAAATAATAAACAAAAAAACATTGAAGGTAATTATTGTTAGCATAAATAAATAATTTTATGAAACCACACGTATTCGCGCTGTTCTAACGTAAAACAATTATTATCAGCACGGCTATTATTTCACCTCACCTAGATTTAGAAAATTTAACCAACCATTAAATTGTGATCGTCAGAATTTATTGACCACCTGTGCACATATTTGAAATATACTGAAATAGAAAATCACCTAAAATACTCATTTTTCTACTGCCGTACTTTATGCTACGAATTGTGTAAAGTTTTACTTTTTTGCACTAGTGCTTAAAGTAAAACTCTACGCACTAGTGAAAAAAAGTATAATTTGTCAAATATTGTACATATCAACAAAATATAACGTATAGTTGACGTAAAACATATAGTGCAGCTATCTAATCGTATATCCCCTTTCAGTTATGTTGCGGAGCTAAACTCTGAAAGGTATTAATATTATTTTCGTCTACTTACCAAACATAATTCTATATTGTATTTTGACCCATCAGTCCATCCTTTCTTAACCGCATCGTGTGTATACCAAGTTTCATCCAAATAGATAATTGGCCGGTTTTCTTCTTTATACTTAGTTATTTGTTTCAAGTAAGTATACCGCATATCCACTATTCTTCTGCTTTCCATGACTGTTTGACGTTTATTAATCGTTTTCAATTTGAATCCCAATTTTTTTAATAGTTTTCAACGGTTTTCTTACAGCAATTTACATTACGGCCGGCATTTCCCAATTTATTTCTTATTATTTAAATCGTAGGTAACTTATTACTTTTCTAACAGTCATATATGGTGGTTTTTAATAATCTTATCAAAGGTTTGACCAATCCCTTATCACATCGCTTATATACTTACTTACAATTTCCACACAAAAACACTTTCTTGATGTCAGACCACCGACTAAAGAGAACACCTGCAACCATCCCTCAAAAATAGTTATAGTTCAGTCAAACTATTAAACAGTTTCGTTTATTAATCGCCTTCATTAACAAACTACTTTATTAAATAACGATTATTAGTAGAAATTATAACATTCAATGAATTTGTTATCGTCAACTAAGTAAGCATTTTAAATTATAATATTGTCTGGGCTATGACGGTATACTCATAGTCTTAGAGTCAAAAGAAAAAGCCGACAACTTTAAGTTCGCACTATATGTTTTACGTCAACTATACCTATATGACTTTAGTAAAGGAGAGCGAACTAAAAAAAATGATGGTTTTTCAAAGACGAGACGTGGTAATATCTATACAAATAATGGGAAATATTGCAATAAAAAATCCAGGTCCGTATTTAAAAAAATAATGTTGTTGGTTACCCCGTAAAGACGAAACGTCGTAATGAAATTTTTGGTATAGTAATTTATAGAAAACCTTGTTTATAAAAAAAATCTTGACATTCACTGACGTTTAATTAAAAAGTTTAGATGAAACGTCAAAATTACAAGTGATAGATGGTTAAAAACTACAAAAATCGTGGTATTAAGAATTGGGCAGCTAAACAATACTTTTCGCCTTATTTTTGGTGTTGATATGATTGGTTTTCCGGTGAGGTAGGCGATAATAGTATATTACACACCGAGGTGGGAAGTGATTCATTCCTGTCGTGACATCAGTTAGTTAACCGAGACGCAAAGCTTCGAGGTTAGCTATGATCTCGAGACAGGAATGAATCTTCCTACCGAGGTTTGTATACTATTTTATTTACAACCATCATATTTCGATCAAAATTAATAAATCTCTGTTTCGTTCTGAACATTCCTAAAATATTACATTTAACGATAAATTACCAAGAACGCGGTTTTCTCAGAATAATCAAGAAGATATATTGTTACCGTGACTACGGGGTATACAATTGTCACCAATATGAGTAAATGTCAGATAAAGTCAATTGCATGTTTAAAAATTTACGCTAAGTGCGTATCGTCAAAAATAAAAACAGTACGTGAAATAATAACCCAACCAAACCTACCCCTACCAAACCACCTTCGTATTTCTAGTCAATTTTTGAAGAATAAATTATAATAATTTTCAATAATAACCCAACCCAACCAAACCTACCCCTACCAAACCACCTTCGTATTTTTGAGATAATGATTTTTGAAAACAAAATTTAAACCCATCTATTATTAATAAACGCTTACCCTTTTCACTCGTCATAGAGGTGAAATTAATATTTTCCATGTCAAACAAACAAACAAAATCACAATAACGGACACAAATAAACACGTCTTACACTCTGCACTTCAGAAGAACAATTGCTAAAAATAATCTTTTAATACCCACATGAAATCTACCTGCTTCGACAGCGGACCGAATTACGAAATCACCCTTTCGGATTTGGACAAGGTCCCTGTGAGCAGGTAGCCCTTTTGCTAGGTACCCGGACCGAATTCCGAAACACCGCAATAAATGTCAGATTAATATCAATAAGTAGTTTGTTGTACATTTTAGTTCATTGTTGTTTTTTATTGTTTGCCATTAAATAGGTATTATAAAATTTGTAAAAAATATGTTATTTTTTTAAATATAAAAACTATTTATCCAGAATAGATGAAATGATATGGTTGTAAATAAACATTTTTATCTCATCTAGGTACTTTGTTGGATATTCCGGAAATTGCCTTCAGTTATCATAGTTGAAATTTCATTCGCGTTAAAAATATCTTGGCTTGTGTAACAAATTTTTCGCGTATTGTCGATTCGTTAATGTGCGACTAGTCTACTACTATACGTAGCTTAAAAAAAACGTATCTAATAACAACAAATTAATAACGAACTATTAATGTTGTTAAATCAAAATTATTTAATGTAATAAACTTTCTCATTACTAATTGATAAAATACTTTCTTTCCGTTTTTGTATGAAATAAAAAAAGTACGAACGGCAACTTTCCCAGAACGAACAAAGTAAAAGAAATTCCATTTTAATAATATTCAACAAAAACAATAACTAATTAAACAAGTCTGTGAACTCTCGTTGAATGAAGAAAAAAATTTAATAGACCCTCGATTACGATTACACAAATTAAAATCTATGGAATATGAAAAATTTGCTTGGTTTTAATTTAATTTTCAACTAACATGAAGCAACAATTGATCTACAGTAGTAAAAGTGCTGAATTTTTACAGTCACATGAGTTATTATTATCAAACACATAATTTTTATTAATTTCTTCTATCAATAGGGAGCATAAGAGACATGCCATAGTGATTAATCTGTATATTACAAGTAATACGTAAAAATATTTTTTTTTTTATTAAAATTCCAGTTATCGTAAAAAAGATAACAATGTAATAATTGATACGTAGTTAGATGATTGACACTAATCGTGCAAAATGTACTTTTTACGTTAGTGCAATTGAAGATTATTGTATTTTGAGAGGTTTTTTTTGGATTGAATCGTATTCAATTGTTTAAATCAATTGATCTGAGAGCTCCACACTTGATTCGAGCCACAGCGGAACAGCCGCAAAGTACCTATATCCTGTACTGTTTCATCATCTTCCAGCACGTCGAATCTTCTGACAATACAAATCGTACCTATGAATAGATATAAAACTTTTCACTACCCATTATAACATAGATCGGGTCCAAGCTCCAAGATTTTCTACAGATCCTACTACATTTTTACAAGTATAGTATGGCCTTGTGGATAACTTTTTCCGAGTGAGCGTTCCATGTGAGTTTTTCATCTAGGATAGTACTCACTGCTCTATGGAATCATAAAAAATAGCATAAATCCAGAACTGGCTAGACGATGAACTTCCCACTAGGGTATTGAAACAGTGTAAGAGACATTTCAAGACTTTTACCTACCTGGTCACTGAACACTGTACCCTGAGGAATCATCTACACAAAAGAGGAAAAGTCAGTTCAGAAAATGTAAACCAAAGGATAAAACACCTACTCACATACTCTGCATCTGTGAGCTGTGGAACGGAAGTACTCTGTAGAGGAAATAATATAACCTTTAGAACTACTCAAAATCGCCCCAGTTAAAGTAGTGGCCTATGGAAATAGTACAAAGAATTAGTTCGAGTGCTTGGGCTGTTGAATAAAATCAAAACGAATGAATTGAATGTAAACTGCACCAAGAGCTTTGACAAGTGGCCTCTTAAACCTGAATGAGTCTCAAACTAGTAGAGTGTAGAGAGCACTGTAGCTGAACGCCTCTGATGCGATAGTTACGGTGAAGCAGTGTTGAGCGAGGTTAGTACTCTTTAAACTACTAAGGTGCACTTTATACTACTAGGGTAAGTAGCATGTCACAGCTCGCAGGCATTATACCAATGAGCACGAGGTAAAATGTAGATATGCCGTCTTTCGGAGGAGAAGTGGAGAAGTTCCGAGTCCGTGGGTGTTAGAACACTGGCTGGAACACTAGTGGGCTTGTCAAAATTTCCGGTTAGGATCTAGTGAAAAGACTGTTTAGCCTGACAAGAGCTACTGGTCTCTTCACATAAACGGCACAACCAAGGGCACAAAAAGCCTATAGGCTGAGGTGCCGAGGACTCTAATCCTTTAACTGGTGTGCTGAACAATCAAGGCACAACACCTGGAAGATTACTGGATAGTATCGGGGACTTTCCTAAGAAAGTGAGTGAAAATAGAAGGCACAATATATCTCTTGCCTCAATACCAGCATTTCAAGTGAAATAACGTCGTATATATAAAGTCTATCGCAATCCACAGTAAGATAAAAACATAGACATACACATAACATACAAACGAACCATACAAAGACGATCCAAATGTAATAACAATATTTTAAAGAATAAAAATATCGAGAGTTGTGTAAATGAAATGGTTGTAATTTGTTCGTCTGCAATAAGTTTGAAATCTGGTATTTCTTCGGTGTCTTTAAGTTAAGTAGGTAGATAAAATTGCCGTAGGCATTAAGGCAACTTTCCCGTCTTGATATTGGGTCCAGTGACTCCAATCTGAAGATACAGTAAGCATGAGCGTAGAATGTAAAATGAAAAAAGAGGAGTTTTGTTTGTTTATTATAGGAAAAAAAAACCTTTAATACCGGGCGATTTTTTAATAGTTTGAGTGATCTAAAAAGATTTGGAGTTTTATAAACTTTTTGGTCTGAGTAATCGCTTGGGAGGATCTAGACAGTAGGGTGAGTTCAATTTGTTGGTCGAGCTCTGTGGGAAGTTGCTTTGTCTTGTTCGAGGATCGTTGAATATTTAGGGTAGGTTGGAATATAAAAGGACGAAAAATGAAAAAATACATTTATTATCAAATACAGTAATAATTCCTTCATTTTTTCCAACGTTAATTGGATTATTTTTTTTCGAAACTTGACCTATCTTCAACCTCTGGACTCTCAGCTATTTTTGATATATGAGGTGCCAAATTTATGTCAGTACTTTAATCTTTTTATTATCACCTTCACAACTAAATTTAATATTCCTTAAGCTCCATTAGTTATAATTTTAAGATATTTTGGCAGTAGCCAATTTCTTAGACACCGACATTTATATAAAATTTGCATTGGAAAAAAATTACACGTCTTTTTTTGCCTATTAGTAGTGTTGCACATTCGTTCTTTTTGGCTCACTGACTACGGCACGTTCGCCCTGAATAAAAATTGCTATAATTTATTTATTTTCATCGTAACACGTTCGCCTTTTTGTCAAAATTACCACAGAATTAGCACTTATGGTATGGTGCACAAAACTCAAAATCAAAATTTGGCAAAACATCATCGATATGTCGTCACTATCTTTTGAGAACGAATAACTTTCGTTGCTTTTAGCTCATCTTGGAACACCCAAACAGCCGAATAGCGTTTATTTTTTGGTAAATCCAATATTCACCACCACTGATTGATTGGTTCATCTCATTCTGCTCTTGGTTGTGCCGTTTATATGAAGAGACCAGTAGCCCTTATCAGACTCAACAGTCTTTTCGCTAGGTCCTTCTTGGATAAATCCTCCATTGGATGTTCTAGTCTTAGGATTCTATATCTCCATGCACAACTGACAGATAGGTTCCTCCCTATACATGCCGATTGTATGCATGTGCTTCCTTAGGTTACAGTGACCGGTGAGAAAACCCGTCACTATCCTTATCTGGTCCCTGATAAGGTTTAGTATTTCATTCGTCAGGGTCTCCGAGGAGTTTGCTGTGTTCCTGTTTTGTCACGTGTCTCCAGTACGACTGATGTTTAGTTTGAGCCTGACACTGACAATACTGTATACAGATTGAGAAAAACAGCTTGAAAGAGAGAGAAAAAACAACTGTGCGTGGCTAGCGAGGGCCTGTATTTAGTTCCAGAAGCCTGCCGAATGTCCATTTCAACCGCTGTTGTCAGAAGCGCAGACTAATTTGTACAAAAGATATTTTTGTCTCGTCATCGTTGACTCCTTTTCGAGCTCATGCACTATTAGGCAAAACCAAACACCTCCATCCGGCAACAGTGTCTTTACAGAGAGAATTCACATTTAAATTGCTATTCCTAGGTCTTTTCGATACAAACGTTGGAAGCGCATGCCATTGTATTTGAAAATGACACTGTTGCCGAATGGAGGTGTTTGGTTTTGCCTAATAGTGCATGAGCTCGAAAAGGAGTCAACGATGACGAGACAAAAATATCATTTGAACAAATTAGTCTGCGCCTCTGGCAACATCGGTTGAAATGGGAGGGCAGTGGACATTCGATCGGCCTCTGGAACTAAATACACGCCCTTGCTGGCCACGCACAGTTGTTCTTTCTCTCTTTTTCAAGCTGTTTTTCTCATATTTTCCTTGTCGCGCTTGTGTAAATCGTACGGTTCGAAAAGCCCTTTGGCAATCTGTATATTTTTTGAAATGTCCAATGAAGCTTCAATTTCACGATATGTAACATCTTGGATCAGCTTAAGTCCAGCAACGACGTTTTCCCGGGGGACTGTTCTTGGATAGTCGCTAAGATTATCGTCAAGAAATATATTTTTTTTATAAAATATAAGAAAACAACAGAATAAAAACAGAAACAATACAGTAAATTATAGCAAGCGGTCTGAAACTTTCTAAACATGACAGGTGTCAACTATGTTGTTATATGCAAAGGTTTTTATGAATTTGTAAATGTTTCCGAAACATCTTCAGTGTCAATATTCCTATATTGTCTCTTAGACTACGTCTATGGCAATAAGTGAAATAACTCGTTGTGTGACTTCCGATATTGATTGAACACATACAGGTAGATTTTTCTTTGTGTATTGCTATTTCACATAAACAATTTTTAACGACAACAAAAAATGAAAGTAGTATACCATGTACTCTTTTTAAATAAAATCCTACTATGTGGTATACGCATTCAGTACGCTTGATATGCACAATTTCATAAATTATTTTATAAGAAATGTCGTAAATATTGGTAAGAATATACACAGAGTGTCTCCTAAGAATATAAATCGTTAAAAATTTAATGGACACTAATTTTTAACAACCTTTATCCATTAGACTATTTTCAATGTATCTCCTTTAACTGAAAACAATTATTAGTTGCATATAAAAAAATATAGTAAATACACTCATAATCCAGGCAATAAAGACCATATAAGGATCTTAGCTTGCAAACTTCATGGTAGTTCTGGAAATAAGCTTAAATTACGTTTTTTTGCGCAGCTGAATCCAAATTTTAAACTTTACACCAAAAAGTCTTCCTACAACCCCCCTAAATGTTGAAAAAAGGAAAAAATATCGTTTTTTTGGAATTTCCTTAAATTTTCGATATTTAAAAAAAAACTACCTGGAAATTCGGAAAGCAGACAAAATTTGCGACAAAAAATTCTTTAAACATTTTGACGTAAGACGGAGCCAAATCTGGTGAATAAGGGGGGTATTCTAGTAATTCAAACCATAAATACGAATTTTTTACATGGCAACATGAGATTTGTGTGCAGGGGCGTTGTCCTGCAAAAACAAAACACATTTGGATAGCTTTAATTTTTTCCCGTAGGTCAGTAATGTCGAATAGTAATCTCCAGTTATTGTTCTACCCTTATCCAAAAAATCAATCATGATTACTCCATGGCAATCCCAAAAAACTGAAGCAAGAAATTTCCAGCAGATTTTAGGACACGAAACTTCTTAGGTCTTGGAGAACCAGAGTGTCGCCATTCCATCGATTGTTGCTTTGTTTCTGGATCGTAGAAATGTAACCAAGTCTCATCCATAGTAACAATTCAGTTTAAGAAGTCTACATCGTTTTCAAATCGAGCACAGATCGAACGCGATGCTTCTACCCTTGCACGCTTTTGGTCAACATTCAAACATTTGGAGATATAGAGTGAGGATTATTATTTTTTTTTTTTACTTTTTTTTTAAGTAACTTGAAAATTATTAGTCTGTTTCGCCTATCTCGTTTACGTGGGTATCATTACCTACAGATTACATCCAATTTTTTCTTCTAAAAAATAATCAAAAGTAATATTAGACAGGTAACGATTTTTTTGTTTGTATTGAATAAACTCGAAAACTACTGGGTTCATTTTAAGAATTCTTTCACCTATATATAGATGTAGATCCCTACGAAAATTACAATGACGTAGGCGCGCAGGGCACAATTATCCCTTTCCTTTACCCTTTTCTTACTTTTTAAAATATATTTTTCCTATTACAAAAGTCGTGTCGATAAGATCGACTCCTGTTTTTGCTTTCATTGAAATGTTCCTAATGAATAGATTAAAGTTATAGATAAGTACCTAATGATCCAGGTCTCATGATGGAGATCTTGCTGAATGCAATAAAATATAATGTATAACGGAAGAAATAGTATATTATGAAACGAGCAGGGTGACGTTTGCGTCCCGAGCCGTAGGCGAGGGGCGCAAGTCACCCTGCATGAATAATGGCCATAAATTGCGAGTAGAGTACTATACTTTGTCCACGACCCTTGATTTATTTTTTAAATAAGGCGAGTGTAGAACGGAAAGTAATAATTTGGTATTATTGACCATGACAATTCTAACGTCAAAATTAATAAATTTCAGGAGTACGTGAAATGTGACATATAGAGATGGGAGATACTATGTAAAGTATCGATACACCGTACCGTTATAAATATATTGTTTTAAAAATATCAATATTGAAAAATACCGTTATGAAAAGTATCAATACTAAAAATTTCGATATTTTATCGATACGATATATTTCAGAAACAAATTTCCTAAACAAAATACTCAGATTTAATAGTTTATTTCATATTGTATCCCCATCTCTAGTCACCTATGTACCGAAATTTTGTGAGTGTTGAGTTGTCATGGCATGTTATTTAAATGCAGAAGCGTGAATTATGAGTTCATAATTCACTCTAGTAGATATATGGGTACAATATACCTTTTGTTAGGAGGTAAAATATTGACTTATTATTAAGTGGTCGTGGACAAGTTTAAATAGCAACTCTTCTAACTTGTTTAGATACAAAATAGCTTAAAACATTTTGAGAGTTGACCTTTTCCAACACATCATTTTCCATCGCCTTGGGCCAATCATTAAGGGAATTAGCAAAGAGCAATTTGAAACGCGAAATATTTCCATACCTACATAAGAAAGAATTATGAAATTATAAAAGTGGCGGTATTGCGTTAAAAATTGTATGTCAGAACATGATTATATACCCTGTACATTTTTTTATGCTAATTGCATAATAACTATTGGTATTATTTAAATAATCACTTCACGATCCTCTAGTTAGGCAACTTATTTAACAGTAATCTACTAGATATGCAGATTGTTTTACAGCAACCCACTACATATGCAACCTATTTTACTAAGGCTTTCGGTAAAAGAATCCGTTTCACATAAGAAAAAGTAACCTGAAGTTTGCCAACTGTCTTGCGCAAAAATCAAAATTGGTCTTGTTTATCTATGTCGCCTCGCAACTACCGTTTCATGCCATTAGCGTTTATTGAAAGTACAAATATTTTTTCTTCATACCTCGGTCGAAAGTACGCACTTTCGTCCCTCATAGCAGGGACGAAAGTTCAACATTTACTCCCTGTGAAAAGTACACGCGTTTCCTCTATAACAGCGGGAGGAAAGAGTTTCTCATGCGTATTTATACTCGTAACTACGACCAGCGGCACTCGCTTCCGACCGGCTATGAAGAAAAATAGTATACACTCCACGGGCCGAAAGTTGAAATTTCGGTCCTGCGCGTCATGATGCCCTCGGCGAATTTCGGCCCTTGGAGTGTAATATACTATAATGATAACAAGTATTTTTATATACCAGTATCTCTTGTATATGAAAATATCCCAAAAAGCTTCAAAGAATTCCCAAATAATTTTATTTAAACTATATACATATGATAAATACATTTTTAATATTCTAATTTTGTTATAACCTACAAAATGTGAAAGCAATATAGCGGCGGTTTTGACAAGTTCACTCATACGACTGCAACTTCAGATGGGTTCTTATTATGTGAAACGGAGTCTACTTGAACATTTGACATTTTGTTTATTAAGTTTGACGATATTTATCAGTGTGACTGAATCATTATATACAGGGTGTCCCAGTACTTCGTACCAATAACTTGGGAGATGGTAGAGAGACTGAAAATAATCATAGTACTTCATATACATTTTTTTACTTTCGCCCTTTGTTAACGAACAATAGAGCTCTGAAGCTGGGAATTAAAGATGTGTATTCGATACTTTACATACAGTATCGCCCATCTCCATTATTTGACGTACTCCAGAAATTAACTAATTTTGACGTTAGAATTGTCA
This sequence comes from Lochmaea capreae, assembly GCA_949126875.1. NCBI lineage: Eukaryota > Metazoa > Arthropoda > Insecta > Coleoptera > Chrysomelidae > Lochmaea > Lochmaea capreae. The sequence continues at coordinate 12,429,071 of OX421397.1, read as the reverse complement.
ATAATACCAAATTATTACTTTCCGTTCTACACTCGCCTTATTTAATAAAGAAATCAAGGGTCGTGGACAAAGTATAGTATTCTACTCGCAATTTATGGCCATTATTCACTCGGGTGACTTGACTTATTTTGTATATTTCGAAACATATGATTCCCCTAGCACACATTGTTAAATAAATTGAATTGCTGTTGATTTTAGAGCAATAATATATTTATTTACAATTATCTAAGCATACAAATAACTATTAATTTGACATACAGCGTACAATTGATTTATTTCGCAGACTGTCAGTAAGCTATACATATGTATAGTGTTGCCTATTTTTAGGTGCTGTCGAGACGATGTGATTTTATTCACTAAGGAAGGAGGCTGAGTTATCAGCGAATAAATTTTGATAGATGAGGGAAACACTCCGTTATAAATGTAACAATCAACTATTTTAAATATTTGTTAAAAAAAACCATGCCAATATTGTCAAGAAATATATTTTTATTTATAAAATATAAGAAAACAACAGTAAGAAAACAGAAACAAAATAGTTAAAAAATAAAATTCTTAGTATTTTACATTACAATATAATAATAATAATAATAATAATAATACATCTATGAAATATAAAAGGCACATAAGAAAAAATAAATAATTTGAAAAAAAAAATTTAAAATATATATTTATAGTAAAAATACCAGTTTGAATTAGTGAAACATTCAATGTGTGTTAAAAAATATACAGTGCAACTAGAAAATCACGTCACATAACTATTTTATTTTTCAATAAACCTCAAAATAAACTTTTATTTAGAAAATAACGATTCCTGATTTAAAATTAACCACCAAATGTTTACAACAAAATAAGTTTCCAATTTTCATCAGGAATATATAAAAAAATTTTGATCACTGTATAATATATAATATTTACGATAAGCGATAATACTGGGTGTCCCAAAAAATTCCAACCCATTTTTACTGTGAACATCTCTGAATATAAAAATTTTTACTGTTAAATTGTTTGTTCAGAATCTTATGTAAGATTATTTATGGAAAAATTAATTTCACAATAAAAATATTGTGGAATTTCTTAATAGAACGACTATATACAGGGTGTTTTCAAAGTAGTCTAAAATCTTGTTGTGGGCGATTCTTCATTCAATTCGAATAGTTCCCATAAACATGTCCGATAGGTTGTGTCGTTAATGAGATACAGGATGCTGACTTAATAATTTTTAAGGGCTGATTTTCTCATAAAAATTCTCCAAATTACGGCCCACCAAAGGTTTTGATATTGTAATGTAAAAAAAAAAAAATTTTTAAATTTTGTGTGACTAAAATTTCATTTTGAAGCTCGAACCAAGAAAAATAATAAAATAAACAATTTTTGCTACATTTGTGAACAAACATTTTCAAAAATGAGATATGTTCAGTCCAAAAACAGATCAAGGATGACTGATGAACAGTTAAAGTCACTTCCTATTATTAGAACAACACAACTTGAACCCGAGAGGATAAAAATTGTGAATAACAAACAACTTCTCACTGAGATGTGTTCCATTTTGCTATATTTGAATAAATAAATTCCATTTACAATGTTTGTTTCATATTTTCTAGCGTTTTACACATTGATAAGCAGGGAAAAAGTTAGTAACAAAAATTTAGGTACGAATTTTACTAAAACTCAAAATTTTGTACCTACATTAAAAAAATCCAAAAGAAATAAAGCACCCTTTACATCATTAACCATAAAACTTATCATACATGTTTATAGAAACTTTTTGTCCTAAACTTTGGCAGCATATATATTTACTTGACCTGAAAACCCTTTAACTGTTACATTTAATATCTAACCAAAGATTGGGAAGTTTTGAGAGACCCGGTATTATTTTCATAAAAATGTTTACTATCTAGTTTTAAGGCGTGAGCAACTTCTTATACAACTAAGATTAATCCTAAAATATTTGTTACTTGTTTAGTTTAAAAACGTCTGAGTAATCTTAGACATAATATTTTTATTGTTCGTTTAAAAAAATCCATTTTTTCATTTTCCCTCAAAACCACTTAAAAAACTGATGTAGAATTAAGATACAATTCTAGAAAAATTCGGTTTTGTATATTATTTGATTATATGTATAATTTCATTGTCTGTTTAGCCTAATCAAAGTACACATAAAAACTCACAAAAAATACAAAAAACTTGAAAATTCAAAATTGGGTACTTAAAAGGGTGGTGTTTAACATGAGAAAAAGTTTACGATGCTAGGCATGCAATTTTCCGGAAAATCGTCGAGTGAAAATTTTTGTTTTTGTTTTTTCGCTCTAATTGTTTAAATAATAAATAAATAGAAAAATTCCAAATCAAAATTTGTAGGTGATGCATTTATCTACAAATTTTGTCTAAAAAGTTTTTCTGTAAATTAAAAAGTTTACGAGATAAAATTCATTTCAGTGGTATTCAATTCGTGGTTACGCGCAAACGGCCCGTGAGCCAAATTTATTAACCGCTCGACTTAAAAGTTAATAATTATGGGCTTATAACATTCTGAAAAAATAAATAAACTCATGTAAAATGTAAAGAAAGATCTCAACTTTTAGATAGAAATACTTTCAAATTTTAAAAAGTAGATTTTTTGACTGTAATATCAGTTTATTATAATTCCTAATTAATCAATACTTATCCCAGCGAAAATTCCTTTTGGATTTAGCATTGCAAATGAGCATAAAATATTATTATTATAAAAGCAAAGCCATCAATATTTTGAATTTTAAACGAATGCTTCTTAAAAATCTGTTGCTTAATTATACTTGTTTTTTTAGATTTCATTCAATTATATCTTTTTTCGAAATTAATATAATTCAATGAAACTTTACTACTAAATACTTTTAAGCATCTACTATCGAAACTACCAATAATAGGCAATTATTTAAAATAAATACTTAAATCAGAGGTCTGTCAGCAAACCTTCTATAACTTTTTATACCGTTTATGATATTATCTAAAAATTTGTGAACTTTATGATGAACCTATTAAGAAGTGATCGCGATACAAAAGAACACACACTATGGCTCAGGTAATACAGAGAAGGGAACACAAATAAAGGTGAAAAAGCAGGTGAGAGTGCGTGGAAAATCGATGATAATAGGTACATTAAAAAATTTTTAAAAAAATTTTTTTTCAATGTATTTGTAGATACCCCATTTTAGAACACATTTCATGTGAAAAATTTTTTCTAAATGTCATTGTTTATTTACTTTCATAAAATTAAAAACATGAAAATTGATGATGTTCAAAAATACTACTATGGATATTTCGTATATATTTTAAAAACTAATGCAGATACAAAAAAATATTCAGACAAATTTTGTAGATAAATGTATTAGCTACAATTTTTGATTCGAACATTTTTCTGTGTTTTCATTATTTAAACAATTAGAGCGAAAAAACAAAAACAAAAATTTTCACCCGACGATTTTCCGGAAAATCGCATGCCTAGCATTGTAAAGTTTTTCTTATGTTAAACAAAACCCTTTTAAATACGCAATTTTGAATTTTCTCAAATTTTTTGTGTTTTTTGCGGCATTTTACGGATATTTTGTGTAATTTGACTACGCCAGTTCTCAGAAAATTAAATCTGTTTTTTTTGCCTTATGGAACATATTTTTCCTCCAAATTTGTTCCAATTTCAAAAACAAAATCGTATTTTGATAGCATTTCATTAAAAATATCAGAAAATTTTTTTGTCTACTGGCATTGTCAATTTTAATTCATGCCTGGAATATGTTACATAGCACTTGTTCTGACTAGGCAGTAGTACTTAATCCTCCTTTTGGAGAGAATCTATTTTATAGAATTGTAGTACGAAAACTCCTTTAAAAACAGAAAACGATAAATACCTTCTCTAACAGTAGTGATATCAATAGTTCAAATCATCAAAATAAATTTTATTTATTTAAATAAAATTAATTGAGTCTATTTTCTTGGCTCCAATTTACGAATCTCTGAAACTTAAGTGTCGCTTGAACGTCTACAGCTCATTATTCACTTGCCATGAATTTAACCATGTAGATGTTGCGTATACCATTCGACAATTTTTTTAAGAAAATTTGTTCTCTAACTGCTGATTTTTGAACCACATTTTCGACATAAATTACATATCTGACTATCTTCCACGTCTATAAGAAGTAAATAGAGCAAAAAGTTTGAGCTAGGGTTGTATGTGTTGAAAACTCCAATAATATCGTAACTGAGCTAGCTCTAAGTAGTATTGGGAAAATAATAGAAAATGTTCGTGGTATTTGAGAAAAAACTGTCCAAAACAACTTTTCTATTGAATAATTCACGATTGCCTTTCCATTTAAGACCTTATTCCTCTAATTTGATAAGGATTCGATAGAGCAATGGAGCTCGCACTGAAATGTGGACACAGGACTTGATACACAAAAAGTATTCACTTCTAATAAATTGGAGACATCTGAGGTATGATGGTAAGTGCTAAAAACGTCCAGAACCAGGCAAATGAGCTAGCTCTAAGTATGTTGAATATTAAGAAAAATTGTTCATGGTATCCAAGGAAAAACTGTACCAAGCATCTTCCTATATATTCACAAGGAATCAATAAAAAAATATTGATATGATATGTGTACAATAAACATGGGACACAAAAAGTTTGAGCTCTAATTGTACGGGTTAAAAATGCCCATAACATCGTAAATGAGCTACTAGCTCTAAGTAGTTGGGAAAATTTTTGTGGTATCTAAGAAAAAACGACTTCTTCTATTGAAAGATTTACGTTTATCTAACCAGTTAAGTCCTCACTCCTATAATTTGATAATTACTCGATAGAGCAATAGACCTCGCACTGAAATGTGAACACAGGACTTGAGAGACAAAAGGTATTCACTTTGAATAAATTGGAGGCATTTGGGTTATGGTGCTAAAAACGTCCGTCGGCAACTGAGCTAGCTCTAAATATCTGGAATATTAAGAAACATTATTCATGGTATCCAAGGAAAAACTGTACCAAGCAGCTTCCTATATATTCATAAGGAATCAATCTTGATATGTGTAATGTGTATCAACAAACCTGATACACAAAAATATTGAGTTTGACAATACCGTAACTGAGCTAGCTCTAATAAGTAATTGGGAAAATAATATTTTGGTAAGTGCTAAAAATATCTCAAGAAACTTCACTGTTTTTTATTAGAGCGTAATTGAACGTTTTTGATTACCACTATAATATCCTACATTGCTCAAAATATTAGCATCTCTAATTATTTAGAGCAGTGCGTACGACAAAATAATTATATTTTTTGAGCAGGCACTTCTAACCAGGCAAATATTACAATTATAATTAATAAGGATGAACGCTGGCTATTCCTACTCTTCCGTTATTACCTACGGAACTGTTTGTTCTATGTAACATCTCCGACAAAGGTTTCTTGCTACTTTTATCCATTCTCAATTTCGGTTCGACATAACTGTGTCTATATCCAGCTGAATTTTTAACTTGTTTTTGATTTTTAATAAATTTCATCTCGCCAACTTTATCTAGCTCTATACTGGACTTGGAATAACCCTCCAAAAATCTGTCGGATTCTGGTAAATCTTGAAAATGTCTATCGCGAGTTAATCGTTCTATATCCTCTTCATAACCACCACCTTCCATGTATGAACGTCGTTTCAGCTCTTTTGCTATTTCATTCGAATTTTTCCTATGCTCTTCTTCTATCAGGGAGAACATTGATCTTCTTTTAGGATCGTATTTGTCAGTTTGGCGGTATCTGTCTAATTGAGGATCTCGGTGCATATCTCTATTTCGTTCTCTATAACGAACCTCTTCTGAGATATGTCTTGGTGCCGGAGTAGGTTTGGGATCTTCTAAGTGATGACCTCTGTGGTCATTGAAATATCTAAAATTGTAAAAAATTTGTTAATAAATGCATTCAAAATCAATTTGGTTTGAAAGAAGGCAATCTTCTGGAAGACATCCTGTTTCAAATAAAATTGTTGAGATTCAGGATAGCTGTCGTCAAACGAGTGAAGCCTTTACCCAACTAAATTTTGGAAATCTTTTCAAAAGAAGAACTGAATGTTACAAATGTTTCTATTGACTCTATCTTCAACCAATCTCTTATAAACGAACTGTACAACTCACCTATCTCTATCGTTTTGATACCCAGTATCATTATACCTTTTGGAGAAAGGTTTTTCCTTAACATTAGTGGGAGAAATCGGAGGCTCCGGTCTTCTTTCGTTTTCTAATCTTTCCCTTTCCATTAACATGAATTTTTCTTTTGCGTTTCTAAATCTGTCACTGGGTGCTTTTACGTCATCTGAACTTGGAGTGTTCGATCTAAATTGGTCCATTTTTCTAGTTTCTTCATAGTTATCATGGGATCTAATTGATTTTTCTTCTCTGTCACTTCGTGGTTTGGGATAGTTTTCTTTTTGAGAAGGTCGTGATAAGGATCTAGGTTTTATATCTGGTTCTGTATAATACCTACGAAAAATAAGAACGATTTTTTAAGATTATTTGAAATTTATTAAATACTTTGGATAAATATACTAACCTAGAATCATCAGGAGAGCTTCTTGTTGGACTCTTAGGATCACTACCGTCGGATCTGAAAGTTCCTTTATAAAATTTGGAGTCATCAGATGGATACCTTTGTCGAATTTTCGGTAAAGGTTGTTCTTTAAACTGTCTATTGTCGAAATATTCTTCTTCGTCGTAGGTAAAACGGGGTCGATCTCTTTCAAAGTCTGTTGATTTGTTTCTGTATCTAAGAAAAATAGTAGACGTCAAAGATAATAATTTAATACTACTTATTGTAACACCTTACAAAGTTTTTGAAAATTACTTTCCAAAGAATAGACTGCTCACTAAGAAACAACAACTACTTCTCAGGCTATGTACCCCTACAGACATTGAATTACACTCCTTAGTTAAACAGGGTTGGGATATCTGCACGATATAACCAACAAATTTGGTTGTAGACCGAGAAGTAGTTGTTGCTTCTTATTTACAGCTGTAATTAAGTAAAGTAAAATAGTCCTAGAAGATATTAAAAATCAAATTACCTTATGTTTTCATCGAAACCATCGTCTTCAAAGTACTTTTGCGGGTTTGATTTTTCTTTCCTAAAAGGAAATTCTTCGTTTCCATGTCTGGATTTTTCTGGATATCTTTCGGAATCGAAATATCTTTCAAATTTCTCCCTAGGATCTTCCCCTTGGTAGTAGTATCTATTATTATCGTTTCTTTGAATACCTACTTCTTTTTCTAAACTTCTTTGTCGGTCAACGAATTTTCTATCGGCAAAAGTTTCTTTTTCCAGGCTTTTTTGTCGCTCTAAAAATTTGTTTTCGGCATATTTAGAAATAGGTTTTTCCAAATACTTTTGGGTTTCGTCTCTGTAACAATCAGAAGAATTATCGAATTAATTCAATAAATAACAGTGTTCACAACAGAAATATATATATACAGAGCATTTCAATGAAAAAGAGGGATGTCTTTTTGTTCGTATGTAGACGTTATAAAATTAACCCTCTCCCAATGTTTTAAATGGAACAACCTATACATTGTTGCATTGTTGGAATGGCTATGAAGGTTGCCGTTTTAGAACAACTTACATTAGTTTAGAGTTTAGAGTTGAAAAATCTAAAGCTCCACAACATGGGTGACCTAAGAAGGATTTCTCTTGAGTAGATGAATTGGAAAATTATGCATTGGGATAATATTTGAACTCACCTGATATTTTTGCTTGGTCTGAAGTTCAATTTTTCATATTTAGGAGACTGTGGTTCGGCGTATCTAGAAAACCTTTGATTAGTTTCTGGCGATTTGTCTCTGGATGGTTTGGAACTAGCAATTTGAGTTGGTTGGTGCATTAAATATATAGTAGATTCAGCTGGATCTCCATTCCAATCTTCATCTAAAATAAAACAAAAACATTGTATAGTCCGTATACTAATGTTATGTAGCGATAAAATGTAAATTTGAAATTAGAGGGATTAGAGATGTAATTTTCACTTTTTATTGAGTTATCAATGGCATATTCAGTTGATTTACCTGCTACATATCCATACTGATCTGGGTGTAGACGGTAGACTAATTATTATTTGTCTTTGAGATAGGAGTCCTTGAAGTTTCGTAAGAAATGTTTATTTCCATAAATAGAAATTTTTATTGGTCTATAGCCGATTCCACGTCGATTCAGTGAGCAAAAAAAAAACGTCTTTGATTTTTCTGAAACTATTAGACCATACTCCATTTGCGATTTAATGGGACACGTGTTTTTTCTTTTTTCCAAAAAACGTTTTTGGAGCCGTTATTTCGAAAACTAAAAACTACCTTTTGCTTAAAATGGTCGCCATTTCGGCCCAAATAATCGTTTCGGAACCGTTTTTTTACGCAATGTGCGTAATTAAGTCAACTTTATCATGCTTTTTCCGGTTTTCCAATATATTTGAAGAATTTTCCGGAAAATAGGAAAAACTAAAAAAAGTGCCTTTTTTTCAAATTGCGATTTCTCAAAAAAGCCTACTTCGATTAACGCGAATTTTCGGCATGTTATTCTCGAATATATAAGCTATTTTTTGGGCCAAACCGCAATATGCCAACTTTTTTCTTTCGAGAGATACATCAATGCAAACAAAAAATGTCATTTTTTCACTATTTTCACGTAGTTTTTGGCTTCTAGAGCTTTTCAGGAACGACCTATAAAAAATCCAATAGTGCCATCGTATTCTGCTACAAAAAATACTTCGAGAACATGTATCACATGTTGAAACATATTATATAGTTGATCTTGAAAATTGACATTTACAAAAAATTTGGATACCGCGCCTTGTCTCACGATGTATTAACACAAATTTGTACTCCTTTCGAATAGGGAACTTGCCCATTTTTTTTTTATTCTACTAAAATGTGTGTTCATATATGAAAACACATTATACCAAATATCAGTCCTTAAATCGCAATACTTATTTCACAATAAATAATTAAAGTTGGAATCGCCACCGGGTGTATTCAAACGAAGAAAAATGCGCGGCAGCGGCTGTGACGTCACACCGCACCTCGCGCATCGGTAACCGCAGAAACAGCCATTTGAAGCATTATTGATTTTTTATCGAATTCGAATCGTTAGTGTCAGTTTCTCAGTTTTTAATAGAGGTGTGGCGTGACAGAATTTTTGAGGAACTGTAGCTCACAGTGACTGCTCCGGAAAAATCACAGTGACAAATCACAGCTCCATTTCGGAGCAGTGACAGCATTTTTATTTGTCTAAAAGTGACTGTCTTTGTCGTGATATTAATATAGAATAGCTCCACTTCTTGTCACGTTACTGTGTCCTTGTTTTGTGACCGCGGGCTGGGCAGCAAAGTTTTGCAAAACACGGCGCGCGCATGTAATGATTGCGTGAGCGTGACATGGTTAATGTCAGTTGTTACGAGTCTGGAGCTGGAGTCTGCTTGTGTGAAAAATTGTCAGTATTATGGTCATATTTTCAACCTACAACAGGCCAAAAAGCAACATGTAATATGTGTAGGCAAATGGTAAGTTATAAAACTTCCATAAGTAATTTAAAACGGCACCTCCAAAGAAAGCATCCTTTAATAAAAATTGCTTCTGAGTCTGAGACGTCCAGTAACGAATCTAAAAATGATTCTGGCAATTTAGCATTAAATAATAATGATAAAATCCATGAAGAAAATTCAGTATCCCTGCCGTCAAATAATACAGCTCAATCGACAAATAGCATTGAACATCAGCCGTCAATTACCACTTCCATTGCCGGTTCGTCAAAATCTGTAGTCCAAAGTAAATTGCATTTTTTTGCCAAAGAAAATTAGTCTCCAACAAAAAAATAAACTTGATAGAAGTTTAATGGGTTTATTTATTATTATTATTTCAACCAGTTCCGAAAAATCACTGTTTGGTTTTTAAAACTACAGTGACAATACATAATACATCAAAGAGGTACAAGCTCTTTGCAATAAATTAACCAGTTCAGAAGAATCACTGATCCAAAAAAAAATCGCAAAGAACTATCTGCTCCGGATCCGACAAAGGAACGGTGACAAAATCACCGACAGTGAAATCACGCCACACCTCTAGTTTTTAAGTGTTGTTTGAATTGTCGGTTCACAATCGCCTGACTCGAAAAGTGCGGTCTGACGTCACAACCAATGGCAGCGCGTTTTAAGAGCAGTTCAAATTATTCAAATTTTAACCCTTTATTTCTCAGGTAATTTAATCGTTATTGGAATTTTTCTTTTTCTACGAAGTTCCTTATGATAATATCTTACGATTTTAATTGTTTTTAAATGATTTTATTTTTTTGGCAAGTTCCCTATTGGAGATGGACTTAGTACTGCTGCTAAAGATATGATACTTATTTTTCCACACAGAATACATAGGGCGTAACTGAAAAGCGCTGGAAGCCAAAAACTATGTGAAAAAAGTGGAAAAATGACATTTTGTGTTTGCAAGGTTATATCTCTGGAAAGAAACAAATTGGCATATTGCCGTTTGGACCAACAGATGGCTTATATATTCGAGAATAACATATCAAAAATTCGCGTTAATCAAAGTGGGCGTTTTTGAAAAATCGAATTTTGAAAAAAAAACACTTTTTTCAGTTTTTCCGATTTTCCGGAAAATATTTTGGAAATCCGGAAAAAGCATGATAAAGCTGATTAAATTACGCAGAAAAAACACGTGTCTCATGAAATCGCAAAAGAAATATGGTCTCAAGGTTTCAGAAAAATCAAAGACATCGATTTGTTTTTTGCTCGTTGAATCAACCTTAAACTCATCACCCCTTTATACAAAATAGTGCACTCCAGAGAACTCACTTGTTCTTGGAAGGCTCTGACAAAATTATTACCCAGTTCAAAAGTATGCAGACTTTAGTAAAATTTGTATTTACCTCGTAAGCCGACTCTACCTACCCAAAAACTGACAACTTTCTACGTAGCAGTGACACTATTACTCAATGAAAAATAATATATCATTACAGATGGAGAGAAATTCATGGATTTGAATATCTAATTAACGGAATTTTGAAAAATGGGCTAGACACCATCTTACGACAGCAATCATTTATTTATTCATTTTGTCTATACCGGAGAAGAAAAGTTCATCAAATTTAACAATGCACTTACTGAAATATTTTTCTTGAATAGGCAATTTTCCCGGTTAAATTATAAATAAAAATATTGTGATTTAATTTCCCAAGAAAATTAATAAAAAAGAATTATAAAAAACTAATTCATATATATTGGCTCCGACTCTGAACATATCAATCATGTCAAAAACAAATTAGCAATTATGCGTAAGTTCTTTTTAATGAATGGTTGTGAATCAAAAATCCTTTTTGAACATGTAATTACCTTGGAACAGGTTGATATTACAATCTTTGAACGATTTTCTGTAATCGCTATATTTGTGTGTGTGTGTGTGTGTGTGTGTGTGTGTGTGTGTGTGTGTGTAGCAGTGTGCATAAACTGGTGGAATAACAGTAATTTGAAAATATGGAATGTTCTTATAGTGCGGAGCATTTAAATTGAGTTTATTTAATTTAAATAATATGGTGGTGGATACAGAAATAGTGGTTGCCATTCATTCGATTGGGTTGTGCTCAACAGCTCAGGCACTTGCGGTTGCCCTTGTTGCGTTGCTCACACCAGTCGACCTGGAAATAATTATCGTTTTATCATCTTACAAAGTCTGAGAAATCATTACGCTACAGCTGTTGGAATCAGAAATCGACTCCAGCACGTCCTGAACCGGAGAAGCCAATCTTAACAGTCGTAGACCAGCCACAAGCACAGAACTCTTTAGTTTGCCAGAGTTCAGAGAATGGGATCGCCTTTCATTTCTTCTGATGCATGATAATGCCCGACCTCTCGCTGGTAGAATAGCTCAATAGTACTTATTATTATTATTACAGGATATAAAGATTCCTGTTAAGTGCAGATAGAGCATTTTGGGCGAAGAAGTCATTCCTACTTCTTCAATTTCAAATCAGTTGCAACAAGTGTTTTTGTAGGAATGGGAAGTTATTTCTCGTGTTCCGTCAGGGTCAGAAATTCATGCTACACCGAATTTTGTCAAGCGTCCATCTATTTTTCGCCGTTTTTCACTTACGTGATATAGTACGATTTGTGTTTTGAAATGCAATCCATTTTACGTGGCACTGATCCGTCAACAGTCGTCATCGAAATGCTTTCGGGCACCCGGTGAGCCCATTCTTGTTACGACGTGGCGTGGCCGAGCCGGGTCGAGGCCGGAGAACAATACATACCGACGATTCGGCGCCGTGCTCCGTCCGCGCGTTTGCCGTGCCACGGACTTTGCCCGGTCGACTATGAATTGGTTCGTAAAAAAGCATACTTCATGTGACCGTGTCCCGCCCGGGGTACAGCCCGGTCTGTGCACGGCGTAACGTGAATAATCCTTTACATTCGCAGGAACATTTTTCATAGTTTGCACATGAGTAGACTCTGTTTCAAATAAGAAGTGACTTGCGCAGAAACCAAAATCTTTCTTGTTTATCTATGTCGTAGTAACGACCGTTTCATGCCATTGGCGTTACAAACGATGTTTCATGCCGTCAGTAACTTTATTATTGACATTTACTGACGAATATTTTGGATTTTTGAATATTTTAAGACGTTTAGTTTTTTTTTCACGAGCCCGTCTGACAAGTCTCCGATAACACTGCAGCCTAATGGCTTATTGTATTTTTGCTCTTGCTTTCTCATAGCACCCAGTCCAGCACCTTTGTTCCCTGCACCAGTTTGTACAGGTTCTTAGCTGGGTGTTTGCTATGTAATTCAGCGTTTCCTTGCGATTGGCCAAGTAATAACTGTCTTTTGCTATCAAGAGTGTAGCATGTAAACAGTGTATGTTTCACTGTCTCCGTTTTCCTACCGCATAATCTGCATGGAAGTTCTCCGTTCTATAGTTTTAATTTGTACAGGTATTTCTTTACTGGTGCATGACCAGTCATGAAACCTGTTATGATTTTCAGCTGATTTCTGCACATTGTTAGCAACTCCGCTGTACGTTTCAGGCATGGTTCTTTTATAAAAGTTTTCCCCTGCATTTGCATTGGGACGTTTACCCAGAAGTTTTTGTGTTGTTCTCTGATCCAGGTCTTTACAGATCCTCATACTACAGTTTTCGGTATGCCGAGAATCTGTCCTGATTCAGGCTGCGGGCTGCGTTTCCTCTGACCCCCTTTTTGCAAGTTCGTCAGCTTGACGTTATTCCGTCTGGCTAACGTCTTCAGTTCTTCGATGCAATCACATACTAGTCTAGGGGTCACTTTCTGGCTTGAGATTGCCTTAAGTGCCTATCTGACATGATATGGATCTGCTTGCCTTCGGCAGCTCTCCTGTTGTTTTCTCTCGCGCATTGCAGGATTGCATATACTTCTGCCTGAAATACAGAGGTATAGTTTTCCAGTGCGTAGCTATAGCTGTTATCTGGTTTTTTGGAGTATACTCCCGCCCCAGTGCCCTTTGCAGTTTTGGACCCATTGGTATACCATGTTTGTCCCTGTCTAATGGTACTGAGTTCTTTGTCAGCCCATTCCTTTCTGTCTGCAATCGACACTTCGAACGGACTATCAAAGAAATATCGTGCGGTTGTATAGTCTGTTCTCATGCTTAGCACGTCCTTTGACACCAGCAAATTAAAATTCTACCTGATTCTTGAAAGAAAAATACAGCAACAACATTCATACACGAACTCAAGGCTTAAGACCTTGGATTATCTCGAATTTTCAACAAAACACATATCGACATTGAACCAGAAGTGTATATTAATGAACTTATTAAGCTTCGACCGTGTATTATTGTCTTAATTTCTTCTTTTTTTATTTATGATTATTTCCTCTAAACTAAATTAAGTAAAATTAATGTAGGACACTTGAGGTGATTGAAATATATTCAGTACATTGACTTTAAAAGATAATAAAATGATACTACTCAGTTGTAAAAAGTTTTTTTCTAAGTAATTCCCTTGCTATTAATTAACTTTTTCATTATGCATTTATAACTGTTCAAATGTATCAAGGTTTTATGATAATATTGTTCGAATACAAAAAAAAAACATTAAGATAGTTGACTGTGTATATATGTCGTTTTTTTAAATTGTTTACAATTGGTTATTTAATAGGTTAGAGCTAATAAAAAGGAGTGAATAAAGTTTGATGGTTATGGAAATGATACAGGGTGATTCATTGAAAAATTGCCGTACTGTTAAGTTAAATAAAGGTGGTTCATAAGTTATGATTAATTGATGGGAAAAATCAATAAATCACTCTTTATCTTTTTGTACTTAATTACAGTCCTCTGTAACTATTGTTATATTTAAGTGAAGCGTGTTATCAATAACGCCTTTCAAAGAGTAAACCGTTCACTAGGAAGCAGCACATACTTCTCGTGCTATATGCCCCGACAGACAATTGAATTAAGCAGGACGCGCACTGAATCCGCTCGACACGGAACGGATCGGATCGGCATAACTATTACCCGCGACGAGCAACTAGTTTTCCTCCATGATATATACAGAATTGACACCACTGTTGGATTGCAAATAATCAACTGGACGTTCGATTTGGCAGAAGTTTCCATCTCAAGGAATCTCCGCCGTCGTCGAGTCGAGTCGAACGGTCACTGCCGTGCCGATCCGAATAAGTGCGCGGAGATATATTGAAATAAAAACAATGCAAAACGTTCGGCAATGGTGTGCCGTGTCGATCCGAGTGGAGCGGATTCAGTGCGCGCCCTGCTTTACACTTCCAGGTTAAACGGGGCCGGTATATCTGCAAGATATAACCAACCATTCAGGTTTATAATTAGAAGGGACAAAATCACTTGCAGCGGCGGGTGTAATTTAGGCGCTAACCATCGTTATTTACCTGTCTGACCAAGAAGGGTAGATAATCCGACATGTATTTTCGCCGCTAAGAAGTGCAGGAAGGTCGAGTCATAAAATAACTCTTATCTTAATAAAATACGAAGGAGGTTTGGTAGGGGTAGGTTTGGTTGGGTTATTATTGAAAATTATTATAATTTATTCTTCAAAAATTGACTAAAAATACGAAGGTGGTTTGGTAGGGGTAGTTTGGTTGGGTTATTATTGAAAATTATTATAATTTACTTTACAAAAATATATCTTATTAGAAATATCGGTGATTTAATAAATAACTGTATTTCATAAATCACGTACTTCAGTCGGTTAGCGGTCAAAATACACATAGGATTAAAATGACCCTTCGGTCTTGGCGCCTAGTTTACATGTTGTAAAAAGCGCATTAATCCTTTAGCGCCCAAATTACATCCGCCCCACTTGCAGATCGGTTTCGGCGTATTTGCGCATCATCAGTACAAGGTAGGTGTTGCTTCCCGGTGAACGGTCTACTCTTTGAAAAGTAATTTTCAAATTTGAAAGGCGTTATAATAGTACGATACCATTATCTTGACGTCTACCCTTTATCTTGGTTATAAAAAACAATAGGCCAATAAAATATTGGTTATTTAGAAACACCTGGGTGTGTCCACTACTTACTATTAACATTGAAGGACCATCATGTTTTTGTAAAGTTTAACATCTAATTTGGACCGTTCTGGCTGCCAATCTCAATATTCGATATAATCGACGTTGCCACATTCACCGAAAAACACCGTAACCTCAGAAATAAATTTTTTTTTAAATTTCACACAATATAATCGAAACGGTATAAGTAAATATCGAAAGATTTCTCCTGCAAATTCGTTTTTAAGCGCAAATTTGAATAAAATTTTGAAAATCAAGGAAATTGCGAAGTACAATTAACAAAACATAATAACAAAATACCTATCGGAAATTAAATTTTGCGGTAAATAAAGTTGTCACAGCAAATTAACCAACATGTAATATTACATTACTGTGGTATCCGCGCTAACGCACTTTTTGTTCTTTTAGTACCATTTTAGTCACTTTATGGAATGTTATTGAACTTTATTTGTTACGATCCAATGGACCAGGAACTGGAAGTGTACGGTTTGCCTTTTTATACACATTTTTTTTGAGACGCGTTCTTTGATCTCGGCAACTCAGATTGCGGTAATAGAAAATGTTTATTTTCCAAAAAAAAATATTACAAACAGGATAAAATAAATTATTAAATTACAAGATACTAACGGTAAGCTATGAGTACTACTCAATATGTACAGAGTGTCCCAATTATTTGCGTAATTCAAAAAAAAATGTATAAAAAACTCAAAATTATTCTTTCATATTGAGGCACGCATGGTATTTTATTCATTTTGATTATACTAGTTTTGTTAAAACTTTACTTTCCCTCAGAATCGATGCCGGATACTTTTAGGCGATATCTAGGGTATATTAAGCATTTTTTTTAAATAATCCGTTTTCCCAAAAAATGAATCTGCTTTTTAGAGAGTACCTACATGTTTACGTATAATAAATAAAATTTTACGTCAATCGAACTTTCACATTCTTTTATTTTCAAAATTTATTCGATGGCGTCATTCATTCATATAAAAATCATTCGAACTTCTCATTTGAGTACCTAATTAGACATCGCAAAAGCGATGGTCGAGCAGTTTTGTCAAATGTCAGTATTTCGAATATTTAAATGTAATTTTTTTTATTTATCTCTCCAGTCGTGCTTTGTTCCTTTTCATCAAAACCACGAATCTTCAAATCCCTTTAAAATCTCAAACAATTCATCGTTTATATGTGACCTGATAATAACATACTAGAAAGTTAATATAAATCTTATAAAACATCTCGGGCGTATACGAAGTTCCGAGCCCGATTCACCTGTACCAGCATCCTTTAATATGGTAATTTCATTTGTCATTTTTTCCTTTGCGTAAATTGCTCGAACAAACATTAAATGTATGTACAAATAAATTGAAAGACCGAACAGTAATCTTCAAACAAGGAATGTGGGTTAAACAGTTGAAAATGTGGGTCTCACTTGAAATCTCGCATCTCGGACAATCTCGATACATACACGACTTTATTAAAACAAGTTATCGTCAACCTGTTTCAAAAAAATGACGACATTTTAATATGTACCGGCGTTTCGACATGGAATAACAAATTTGTTAAGGGTATCGCTCATTTTTCAAATTTCTAAAACCACTTCTAAAAAAGGAGGAGATTCGTAGTGTACCTAAATACAGGGTGATTGATTAGTGTGATAGAGTTCAGCGCCTCCTGAAGAAATAATAATTTTAGGTTTAGGGAATGCTTTATAAAAGAGAAGTATGTTGGTAGTACTTTTCGATGCTCACATAAAATACAGGGTAATCCATTTGAAAAAAACCGAGAAAATAATGTATTCGTTTTTTGATTCACCCTGTATCAGATTCAATGAATATTGATGAAATAAATAATTTTGCTTTATAAAAGAGAAGTATGTTGGTAGTACTTTTTGATGCTCACATAAAATACAGGGTAATCCTAAACCGAGAAAATAAGGTATTCTTATTTTGAATCACCCTGTATTAGATTCAATGAATATTAACGAAATAAATAATTTTCCAGAATTTTCACTACTATTCGAATGCTTTGGACGCAACAGATTTTCATTCTTGAATTTCTCTTACATTGTACAGGGTATTAAACTTGTTACGATTTTTATGGAAAATTGGTTATAACTTTTTAAATACCCCGTAGAACACATCACAACCCCATATTATTGTAATAGGGAGGTCAAGCTGATTCCAAATATGCAATAAAATATAGGGTGTTTCCTTTAAAAAAATGTAACTTTGATATGGCACAGCATTGTGGATTGTAAATAATTTTAAAATGTGAAGACTGATAATGGCTATAAACCCTAAAATTTTCAAATACAAGGACGAAGGAGGCACTGAACTTTTTCACATTAATCAGTCCTAGGAAAATGATATAAGAATTATTAAAATTATATTTTCAATTCAACAAAATTTTGGACTTGCTTTCTCCAATTATATCCAATATTTTGAAGCCCAAATAGTCAATAATCAAAATTTAAAACCCATTGTCTGTTGGAGATATACATATAGACGAATTTCGCAATATGGCCTAATAATTTTGAATGATTTTTTGGCAAACTTAAGTAAAAGAGAAAAGTTTGAAATTGAAAATAACAATTTTGACCCATTGCTTTTAAATGCATCTTAAACTTCAAGATATTATTAATTGTATAATTTTTGCGATTAACCTCGTAAAATAAGTTGGATACGAAAGGTAAAATATTTGTCTGTATCTGAGTCATGAATAATTTTGAACATAATCATCGGCTAAGATTATTTCCATTCTTCTAATATCGAGATAAAGAGAATCGTATGAACCTAACCTATTATTATAGATCGGGAGATATAAATGGCATTATGTAACGAAACATTTCATGATTTATAAAGTTAGACGTAAGTAAGGTCACATTTTTACTGTCGCTATTTTCCATAATTGACTTTTTTCAAATCTAGACCGTACTTATTATGTAACAGCTGAACCATTTGTGTGCCTTGGTAAGATTCTAGAATTTTATTTTGTCACTAATTATTTCATCTACCATTTTTTAATATTCCCTAGATATTCAATTCTCCAAGTCTTCATTATTTATCTGTACTGGCTAAAAACAGTATTCTTTTCCTCATTCCTATTGTTGTAATTCTGATTTTCCTTCTTCCTGGACTCATGGGCTGAAAAATCCCGAGTCCAACAAAGAAAACACGTTTTTTTGTTCAAAGTTAGGTTTATTCATCTTTATTCATCAAAATAGGCCTAAGTGTCAGCGATAACATCTTCATTCTAGCGAAATTTCATACCGGTGAGCATTTTTTTTTGGTCTGTGAACAGCCAGTAGTCGCTTGGAGCCAAATCTGGCGAATACGGTGGATGTGGGAGCAATTCGAAGTTCGATTCATGTAGTTTTGCCATTGCTTTGATTGACTTGTGACATGGTGCGTTGTCTTGATGAAACAACATTTTTTTCTTTGCAATTTCGGCCTTCAAATGCTCCAATAACGCTTGAACAGAGTGTGGAATGCGTGAAGAAAGAAATAAGGTATTTTTTTTCAATTTCCGGCTGTGTTATCGAAGCGAGGTGACTATTTAATTGATCTCTCTGTGTATTAGAGCTTTAAAAAGGGTGAATCACAACTTCAAACTCAGCGTGTGTGTTCTCGACATTTTATAGAACGTTAGTTAGTGTACCTTTATCACTCAATTTTGGTTCGTAAAACAAAAACACACAAGGTTCAACTCCAACTAATCGATTCGGTTGCCCTCCAGCATAATATGGTCAAAGTCCAGTATTCTGGAATTTTCTATTGCGTGGATAAGTGTTGTTTTATCAATATTTTTGAAAATAGGCAAAAAATAACCTTTTTTGTGATATATAACTCAACCTGGTTTGGCTTTTAAGCAAATTCAATATGACGATAAACGCTGGAGTTAAAAATTTTTGTCGTATACTCCAAAAATATGCAGATCACAATCCCCTTTACCTTCCTATAATTTCATAGCTATCTATTCCTAACGCCTAGGCTCTACACTTTTTGACAACACTGTATAAGGTGTTTCATTAGTGAAGAGAAATTACATTGCAAAGTCATAACTAACGAATCACCTTGTATATCTCTTTTATCACCCGATAAGTGTTCTAACCATAAAACAATATTTCCAAGACCGATCAGTACCAAACCAAATCAGTACTCCCAGGCCCTACTTAAATAAATATACGGTTGCATGGTCTTTATCGAGATTTGATGTACGACCCGGTCTTCTAGGTACTATCGAGGTATTCGTATTGGTGGTACTCATTCGATTATGGGCGAGGCAACGGAGAATATGGGCACAGGTGACCGCCTCGGGCTGTGGGTCGATCGAAGAATGCGGAAGAAGTGAAGAATTCACCTTCCTCTTTTTTTTAGTTTTTTTTTCTTTTTTCGGTACACAAGTGGTAAGCGGTAATGAAGATTTGGGTAACAGGTAGATAAGTTCAAAAAATTTAATGGGGTCATTGATTTATCGGTGGATATGGGATAATAAATGGATAGTGTTTGTTAAATTTATAGGGGGTTAAGTAGAAATATCGTATTAAAAGTACCATTAAATTTTTTATAGATTTGGTAAAACATTGGACGTGTTTCTTTAGTTAAAGAGAAATAAAATTGTCCCTATAGTTGGAAAAATAGAGCTAGTTCTTTTATCTGATGTTATTCCAAATATCATTACAAAACTTACGTGTTATAAACTGTGGTTGTCAGCCATTAGGAGCGTTTACCATTTGGTTCACCAAAGCTCAGTGGCTGGATGTGAGAAAACCGATAGTTTCCTATCTTTAGCCTATACGAGGATAACCTCCAAGCTACTAAGTATCAACTAAATACTCACCTCGCTTGGATAGTTCAGCCAGAAATAGAAAAAAAGATACCTTATCTCTTGCTTCCCGCTTTCCACACTTAACAACACTACAAAACGTTGGAATTTTAGATAATTTCAAAAACTCTTTATTAATTAATTTCTTACTGTCATCCGTTGTTTACCAGTAAACAATGAAAAATAAATAGAATATGACATGAGGACCCAGAACAACATGGTCGATCAGTCGTTTTGCATTTCTATTGGTGGATAGATCTTCGCACACTATTCTTTACAGGTTCGAACTTGGTTTTCGACCGTTTCAGATACGTACAAAGTAATTGAGTTCCTGTAGGGTCCACCAACCAATGTTTCACTCGACTGAGCAGCTGCGAACGTTAACGATGTGCATACGAGCCGGAACGAATGTAAAGACGGATCAACCTTAAATCTTCTAATAACACCAACAGTTAGTTCCGGTCATGCTTAAACAACCAGAAAAATATGTACTCACCATTTCATCATCCATCGACTACCAATTTGTTTTAACTTATTCATCAATTAAAGCAATTACGAGTGGTCTATGATCTTCAACGAAACCCGAGAACGTTTATAATTGTTTGTAAACGGTTGGCCATTAATAGTTTACTACCGGTCGATACACGTTATATGTTAAAAGATCCGTATTTTAGTTAATAAGTTCACTGTTAACATTGCATTTTGTGTCATTTCAATTATTGTAACAGTCACCAGAAGCGTGACACCAGTACGGTTAATAGATGTGTACAAAACTACAGACTACAAACATCCACAGAGCAACGATCCTACACAAATCCCAGACATCACCAAAATGACCAACTTTGCCAGAAGCTAGAAATATTCCCTAACGGCTGATGTATGTATGCATGATGGAGTGACATTCACTGAGACCTAAAAGATCTATTGTGCCTCCTTACTTCTACTTAGTACCCTACCCTAGGATTCTGAATTGCTGTGCTATTCGCAAGTATGTGGATGGAGGTTTATTCTTTCATGCCTCAGAATCTACATTCTTCTTTCTCCACTATTTTGAGCTTTTTCAGGTACCCGTTCAGGCAGCAATATCTCGTTAGGATCCCTGTTAAAACTCTTAGTGCAGAGTTCCAAGAGTTCCGAGCCCCAAAAGGGTTTTTCACCCCCCCTCTTTGCTAGTCCATCTGCTATTTATTTTTCTTGTACTAAAGGCAGAGGCTCTCCTAAATCACGTCTGGCAAAAAAACCTAGTATCACCGATGCTATAGAGCCGTTTACGACTGCCGGTCTGTCGTTGTCTTTAGCCTGCAGTTGCAGTCTGCCGCTTCGTTGCATCGAAACTGCACCCTAAGTTTTAAAAACCTTGCAGTAGAATACCTTTTTCATTCAAAGAGCTTAATTAATTTGTACAGAACGCCTTTTATAAAAATAAATTGATACTTCTAAGTCGTTAACTGTACCAGTGTTAAAGGTAGCGTAAAGGAACCTATTGTTTTTATTTGATGGGGACCGTAAATGCCTACATGTGTATCTCGCATGGAAGTTAACAATACATTCACTTCCTGTTCATGCCGGTTCTATATTTCTATTAACTTGGAAAAAAATTGGAATTTATCAATTATATGATAGAATTTTCAATCAGTTTAACTTGAATTTTAATTTGTTAGTTTAACATCTTTCAACATTGCGAAAACGAAATAAACCTTCAGTGGTACATTTTTTATTTTGTTCGGAAAAATTTTCCAAAAAACTCTAGCTCGCTACTGACTCCCACTTGTTTTCCCAAACGTTTCAACACCATTATGACTGATTTTTTTCCGTTTCCAGCCGTCCCGAAAATAGCCTCTGCATTTACATACCAAACTAAAATTGTCCAATCCCCAAAACGGATATTTAAATTACTAAAGATTCATCTTAGCATTTTTTTGTCTGGAAATTAACCCACCAACGTTTCAACCTCTTAAGTAACAAGATTAAGAATTATTGCCTTGAATATTTGTTTGTCAGTCTTTAAAATTTAAAAGGACCTTAGTACAAGACTAGGTACCTCACTTTTCGACCACATTGTATGTCGATACCTCTAAGCATTTCTTGAAAAAACTGACCGCTATAACAGCATTTGTTTGTTTTTGTATTGCTTTCAAAAATAATCTACGCTAATTTTCATTATACCTCTGAAAAAAAAAAGCGAGTATTGACTGGAAATATTTATACTACAATTTGAGTTGTTATAAATACACTCCTTCAGTTAGTACGGTTCCATTTCTCTCTACTGAGCAAGATCCTAATGTATAAACTGGTGCACAAGCCAGCAAATATTGCATAAGAGTGGAAATCGGGAACTGGCTAGATAGGGAACACCAACTCAAATGGAGATCGACACAAGGGCACGTCCATACAAAGAGAACAAGGTAGATAAGGAACTCTGAACCAGGCTATTGAAACTGAGTCAGAGACATTTGAAGACAGTTGCCGACCTGATGACTGGACACTGCACAAAATGGGCAAAGTTAGTGAACCTATGTGCAGGATATGTGAACTCTATCATGAAACACCTACTCTGCATCTGCGAGAACTTACATGGACTCAGACGGAAGAACTTTGGAGAGGATATAATACAACCATTACAACTACTGAAAATTCCTCCAGTAAAACTAGTAGCCTATATAGAAGACACAAAGCTTTTGGAATGGATATAGATAACATGTTAAATGGTACAAAAATTCAGTTCAAGTGCCTGGGCTGTTGAGCCTGCAAGGAAAAAGGATAACTGAATTGACAGAACAGAAGCTCCCCAGCTATCCGAAGATTGAAAAGAACTAAACCACGTGAACTGGTGTAGAGTTCTATTAATAGTGAACAATAAAGTGTTTCAATAACCATAGAAACTGAGCACGTTTATGAATGGGTTTTAGTAGCATGAATACCTGGCTTAGTTCAATGGAAATAAATGCATGCTTAAAACGAAAGTTTTGAATATCTATTAAGAAATTATTAATTAGATGAATTTCCATCTTATCAGCACCTACTATGTAATTTCTTCGTGAGAAATTAAATATATAGTAGACATAGAATGCGGAACAGTAATGTGTCAGCAAATTAACTTGCAACAATGGCGTAATTGTAATATCTGATATATGTTGAGACAAAAGACAGTAATTTATTTTATCGGCTTTAAAAATATACAGTGTTCTGCATTTCACAATTACCAACGAGATCTCGAGAGAGTAGGAAACGCTACCTAATCGTTGAGGTGTCATTTGAAGATGCTTTCTATAAAAGAAGGTGAAACGTCAGATCAGTTTAGCTAACCATAAACAATTTCTTCTAATCTGAAATAACTACAACTTTTTTGGAAATCTTTACCGTAACTGCCATTTGTCACAAAATTAACAAGATTTCCTCAGACTAAATATACAAGAGACTGATTTGTCTACAGTTTCGAAGCTGGTCCAAAAAAATTTAAGAAAAATGTGATATCAATTTGATAGTTTACTGTGTCTTAAAAATGATTTACAACTTTAGTTGTTCCCTCCAGTGTCGTCGTGACTTGTGTTATATTTAGATGTGTATAGCAGTAATTTATTTCAACTAGGTTTGTTTTCATTCCCAGAAACCTAATAATTTATAAAAGATATATGAGTGCCGTTGGACGGGGTTTGCAATCAATTGAATGAATGCAACATTTTGTTATTTAAGTTTATTAGCGAGTGTTACAGGACCCCGTACGTTACAATTTTTTTAATATAAGTACATAAACTCTCATGAAGGTGTTTAATTGCTCATAAGCGATTCAAGAAAGCAACAGCTTAATTTCCGGTACCGGTGGATTATAACAGAATATATCCGTAGGCGAACAAGAGGTACTGAAAGTGTACAAGGAAGTCTTACGCGAAAACAGTAGGCAGTCAGTTATGTTGGCAAATTTAATTTATATCTTACCGTGGGGAATATTTATAAGAGTTGTAGTACTACTTGTGTAAGTTTTGATGTAAATGTAAATAGAAAAAAAACAGAAAATAAGTGAAATCAATAGTAACTGACATTTTAGTGAGCTATCGATTTTATTTAAGCTAAAGATATATATATTATGTTGCTACTATTCATGGATTAATAGATTAATAGGCAAAGTCATCTTTAAAATTCAATACCGACGGCAACTAAAATCATAGTAATAAATAAATCTAAGATATTATTTCCATTAAATTAAAATCCTCATGCAGCACGACACTGTTACTGGAATCAGTGACTTTTGCTGTGTGCATTGCTATCCTTGTTTTGGAATGAGAGAATCGATTTAGATGTTGGTTGTAAACAAAGTGTGTTGTCAGTATAGAGGGTTATTCATCTAGTCTGTTTAATGAACGAAAATTGCAACCATACATCATGCATGTAATTGTGTAGTAGTGGTGAATCTCCAAAAATGAAAGATTTTAAATGGTGAACTTTGTAAAGAATGTGAAGAAGAAGAAGGACAATTGGCCGCCTACTCTGTTATTGTCAGGCACTAAAAGAAATCCGTTCCGAAATTTTGGGTCATGATTTCATCGAGGAGCTTGAAGGAGTTGCATACTTATCTACATACTTCCGCAAGATATTTGAACTGTTTCAAAACGAGGCGATGGAGAGAGGTGTTTTCGTTCAGAGCAAGCTTAGGCTTAAGCAATATATTGCTTCCTTGCCTTTATAACCTAACCCAACGAATCCTGCTAAAACGGTCACATAACAGTCATGCAATCCTGACTATTTTAAAATAACAGCAAATTCCACCAGTAGCAATTTTGTGGATTTTGTCAACGCCCGAAGAACCCAAAACTTTTTCGATACGTTCTGTACATTTACATAACTTAAATCATTCAACAAACGTAAAGTATTACGAATGCTTATGATGATACGCACAATTTCATAGTTGTAACAATGAATTGACAGTTATATAAGTGGGTAGCTAAGTGATTCCTACTGTAATCTTTTTTCCTACGATTACAATTGTCTTGATTGCTGCATGCGACAATTGCGTAACCGACTACCATATTCTCTACTTCTGTATTGTTTAAAATTTTCCAATACCTTTAGATTATCTGTTCACCGTTGTTTTTTAAATGGGAGAGCACGATCGTGGTTTGAAAAATATTCTTCATCACAGAGATATTTATTTTAAAAATTTGTCCTTTTTCTATTTTTTTCCTGTTGTTTTGTTTTTGCTGACATCCCGTACAAAGTTCTGGTCTCTAACTTTCGTATTTATCTTTTATACATACTCTTTATAGAGCTTTGTTTATAGAAGGAAATCAGTAAAATTGTAGACCTCCCGAAGTCGTACTGCTATGAAACAGTGTGAAAGAATAATATTCCTTGATGAAGTACTTTTAAAAGAAGAAGACATAGCAAGTAAAAGTAGTAAAAACCCCCAATTTTTTTCAATCTGACATCAAATTTACTAAATTTTACAGTTACATGGTAAAGTCTAACTAAAGTCAGTGTGATGAACTATATTTTTAATCCCCTTGAAGGAAAAAGCCGCCCAATGGCGTGCATATAAATTTTTTATAAATTTAAATATTGTGAAATAATGTTAATCTACTATATCAATTTGAATGAAAAAAATCAGCCTGCATACAAAATTCATAAAATTTGTAATATAATAATAACACGTTTTCCTCTAGAACACGGAGTATCTAAAGAACAGTTTTTTGTATCGTCAACCCACATTTTGATAGAAACTAAATTGTATAGAAACGTGTCAACCCAACCGCACTTGACAACATCATGCGTTTCAAACCAAGTTTCGTCTAAATAAATTATACCTAGTTCTATTTGAATCACGATACCCTTTTATTTTGCGAAAATACTCCTGTCTTAGTTGAACGGTACGCCGAGATTCCATTATCACCATTCGATTATCTAACTTCTTATATTTGAATCCACAATTCAATAAAACATTGATAAGTATATTCAACCCGCAATTTATCACGAATCAGTTCTAAACTTGGTACTATTACTTTATAAATCGTTGTAAACCCGATTAACGTTAATTTGTGAATTCTCGCGATAACCGCATTATCAGAAATTTCAGAATTTTCTTATTTCAAACACGCGTACATATTTAAAACAACGCGTTGACACTGAACATGTAAATCTTTGTTCTTAAATTCGGCCCTATCATCGGTATCATTATTGCCAAGTCATTTGCATTTGTTTGTGGCGCCAAATTATTAGATTCCCGCTCATCATCTTGGACTGTCGTTTCTCCAAAATGCTATTCTAATTAATTACAGATAAATTATAATCATAAAACTCACCCTAACGTCTACGAACAAATAAATATTATATTGATATCAATTCACTCAAGTCCACGAACAAATAAATATTATATTGATATCAATTCCCTAAACTCACTCGACCAAGAAATAGATACTAAATATTTACTACTATTATTTTAAATATTTCTTTAAAACAAAATTCACACACGCCCGTGAATCGACACACAATACTAATATCTCTCTAATATCGCAGGCCACCCTCGGAGTTTAATTTTTTTTCAGTTACAGTTAGTCCGCCTTAGTAAGTGACCCGTTACTCCATTATAATATAAACAATAATGTATTTGATGATTGTATAACACTGAACACCTGCAATGCGTTGCCAGTTATACAAAATTTTCTTAAATATAGTAGGCATACAAAATTTGTTTCAATTAATTTCTCTTTTTACAGCAATTTCGAGCGACTTTTTTTAATGCTTACTAATAAATTTATATTATGTATTTTTTTTTAAATATTTCCAAACTAGCTTTCTGAGAACATCACGAGCTAACAGTTTACTGAAGTAATGGGAAAGATTTGTATAGTGAGCCAACAATTTTAGAAAATATATCTGACAACATTGCTTTATTTTATGGTCACCACACTGACTTTAGTTAGACTTTAGCAGATGGTCTCAAATTTTAGAAAGAAGATTGGATGGGCTATGACGGCTTATAGATCTGTAATAATATATATTTTGACTCGGTTTATGAAAAAAAAAATCAAAATTCAAATTCTTGAAAAGTTGAAGAAACTTACCACTAGTGCTCTGGTTGTCCAAAGTATTAAATCTGGAATCTGGAGCATCTGGACTTTCCGGACTAGGTGGATGATCAGATCCTATTCCCGAGCTTCCTCCGCTGCTTTCGATTCTTCTACCTTTCACATTTTGTCCTACGATGTTGGCGTTAAGACACCGCCTCAATTCGATACCTGTCAAATTGCCTTTTGTTCTGTGCACCGTGTCGTAGTCTCTAGGTGGTAGCAGAATAGGAGAATTCTTTTTACCCAATTTTGCGCGTAGTTCCGCCGCAACGGAATCGTATAAGGTTGTTACTCGCGTAGTTTCAACTGCGAATCTACAACAAAAATACAGTATTTCCTAACAAATTGAAATCGTTGAGTGAACCGATAAAAAAATAAAAAGGAATAGACAGTAATGGGTACTGCTGAAAAAAGGACCCCTTTTAAAAATGTTATAGTACGCCTATGGTGGAAATTTTTACAAATAAATTATTTTTTATAAAAATATTATCATATGCTCATGATATAATTAAAGGGTTATGAATAAAAAAGATTCCCTATGAAAATTGTATCGTACTCCTATGGTAAATAGATATTTTTTAAAACGAATGAAACCCTTTCAATAACTCCATTGTACGCCCATGGAAAATGGAAATTATGAAAATTTATAGTACTACCGTGGTAGATGGAACTTTACGCGAATAAATTAACTCTTTTTTTGCACGCCCTTGGTAAATCAAAATTTTCACGTTTAAATTAATTCCCTTTTATAAATTTTATTGTACGCCTATGGTGAAGAAGTTCCTTATAAAAATGTCATCCTTTCCTCGAAATAGAAGGAAATTATTCCGAATAAATTAACCCTTTATGAACATTTCATAGTACGCCCATGGTATATGGAAATTATGAAAATTTTATAGTACTCCCGTGGTAGATGAAACTTTACGCAAATAAATTAACTATTAATTAGTTGTTTTGCACGCCCTTGGTAAATGAAAATTTTCACGTATAAATTAATTCCCTTTTAAAAATTTTATTGTACGCCTATGCTGAAGAAGTTCCTTATAAAAATGTCATCCTTTCCTCGAAGTAGAAGGAAATTATTCCGAATAAATTAACCCTTTATGAAAATTTCATAATACGCCAATGGTATATGGAAATTTATGCAAATAAACCTTCTCAAGAATTTTATTGTACGCCTCTGGAAAATTAAAAAGTGTTATAAATCGATTCCTTAGGTACATCGTATGATTATGATGGAAGGAAACATTGTCCCACACGTCACATGTGACGGTGACGGATATGCGGTGACAATGACTAAGTTGGCCTCCACCAAAAATCGCTCAGCGCAAGTAAGGAACTTTTCATTCCAAAAATCATTGCGACCAATAAATGTACGAACAAGTCCCTGAGATTCCCATCAGAAAACATCACAAGTCGTAGAAAAATATAATGTATAACTCAAATGGATTGATTGATTGATTGGTGACCACTATTTTTATAAAAGTCCAATAACGTCAACGACTTTCTCACGTCTATTAAATCAGTTTTCAGACGATTTATCTCAAAAAAAAATTGAAACAGTCCTAAATAACTTTCTCGTAATCTAGTACTCGCTGTTATGCAACATCCAATTTTCTAATATATAATTATTCGTTAAGAAACAAGGAGGTAATGGGATCTATAGGCATTCGTTTCCTATGAGAAATTAGCCAGTAATAATGTAGCGGTTGAAACTTTTTTTTATACAAGATGTTTTTATATTAAGATTGTTTTCCGTTATAAAATCAAATTATACCGGATATATTAATACATTTCAAATGTTATGTCATAATAACACTAACAGTATTGAACAAAATAAGCACTTAAAAATAATTTCACTTCTTTTTGCACCTCAGTGGAATGAAGCATAGTATAGTAGTTAAACTAGGACATTTCTGTGACACATACCACTTTGTAGTGCCTGTTGTTTTTTTTTTAGTAGCTGACTGCTCTTTACGTTATTTATACAGATTGCGAAAGGGTTTTTCGAACCGTACGATTTACACAAGCACGACAAGGAAAATATGAGAAAAACAGCTTGAAAGAGAGAGAAAGAACAACTGTGCGTGGCCAGCGAGGGCGTGTATTTAGTTCCAGAGGCCGGCCGAATGTCCACTGCCCCCCCTCATTTCAACCGCTGTTGCCAGAAGCGGAGACTAATTTGTACAAATGATATTTTTGTCTCGTCATCGTTGACTCCTTTTCGAGCTCATGCACTATTAGGCAAAACCAAACACCTCCAGCCGGCAACAGTGTCATTTTCAAATGCAATGGCATGCGCTTCCAACGTGGTCAACGTTTGTAGCGAAAAGACCTAGGAATAGCAATTTAAATGTGAATTCTCTCTGTAAAGAATGTTTCTTCTTCCTCCACTTCTTTCCAAGTCTGGTAATGGTATTTGGATCCCATTCTACATAATTTGTGGGTACTTTTATGTAATAGTACCAACTACTCAAAAATATAACAGGCTCTGCAAACCGGTTCGTGTCACAGAAAGGACCTAGTTTAACTTTAACTTTTTTCATTAATTTTTTTACATACCTTTCTTCGCTGCTTTCACTTTCTCTCGTACTGGTTCCAGTGTCACTGCCTACACTACTATCGACCTTCTTCAGTTCTTTCTGAGGTTTCAACCTACTTTCGATCTCCGCAAATTTTTTCTGATTCTCCGGTCTTTCAATCAAAGTTTGCAATTGGTTTTTTAACAGTGTAGCAGTCTCTAAACTATCGCACCTATAAGCGTGCACGTGTAAAGGACATTTCGTCACAGGATTAAACAATAACAAAATACAAGCGATAACGTCTTCCTGTTGAAAAACGCACGTTATGGTATTGTTCGGGATGAAATGTTTGATGGTTTCATTTTTGGGTTTGGAATTTTTTTGATTTTGCGAAACTACATTTTGTATTATCTTCAGTCCTTTGTGTGATACTTGTAGGGTTACTTTGAAGGGCTCTATGTCTTTTTCGCGCTCTTCTAGATGTTTAATGACAGGTACTATGTATTCAGTTCCTCTTAGTCCTTTAGATTCCTTTGCGCCGAGAAACCAAACATAGTAACTGGATTTTTTTATGTCCTTTCGTAGCTTCAGAGCCATTGGACTGTGATTTTATTTTTCTGGCATTTTGAAAATAAAATAATTGGTATATATGGCACGTGTTTGTAAGTAATGGGTGTTGGTAGTTTGGATAAATTAACTCATCGTTATGATCTGAAACAAACAAAGTATGAAAATTAATTCAATTCAATGCAATAAAAAATCAAGCTGAAATCTTCAAAGAAATAAATGAAGATTTAATTGAAAAAAATCGATGTGTACATCCATGAACGACTAAGTTATCCAGAATTGAACCAGTTCAAGAAATGAAGGTTTGGGAAGCAATACAGAGTATCCAAATCATTATGTTTACATTATGTTGGTGAAAATCCGCACGCTATAAAAGATACGAAGCATCAGCAAAGATTTAGCATAAATGTTAGTCCTATAACTGGATAACGAGGGTTCGTAATACAAAAATTAATTCACGCGTTCAACAATATAGCTTCAGAAATTTAACAAAGTAGTCATTCCGGAAAGAAAGGACTGAGACTGGGAATCTCAACTGGTACACTGATGGCTCTAAAAAAAACTCTGGAGGAGAAGCCGGAATATATAGGGTACATCCACCGATGAATAAACAAACAGGCGTTGCGCTGGTGACATAAAACCCCAGGACAAAAGCACGCGAAACTATTCCTTAAAAGCCCTTCGGCCATACTGTCACGCGACCTACTATGTCAATGTCGAGAAACGACGAGGATAATGGTGGAATTGATGACCGGACATTATAGGCTGAGGAAGTATATGCACACAATTGGCCTAGCAGATGACGTGGCACATGGGAGAGGACACACAGAAATAAGGCATGTGGATGACGACATCTTTAAAATGCCAACAGACCACATGACCGCCAGATATATCTTTCGCAAGAGCTTCGAGATTGTCATCAAAGATCGAAAGGAGTTTGAGGAAGAGGACGCACCACCACTCAGCAGAGCGAATGTACTGATCTGGTATACAGACGGATCAAGGAATGAGCTCGGCACCGGAGCAAATATGAAGGAATCGTCTCGCTTGGTAAATATGCCTCGGTATTTCAAGCAGAGGTTTATGCAATACTTGCATTTGCAAGGGCAAATAACATGAGAGCCTACAACAACAGGCAGATCAGGATCTACAGTGACAGTCAAGCACTTTAGAGCTCTAAGGTAACATCTCGGCTGGTATGGGAATGCGACGAAGAGCTTAGAAGACTGGCGACTCGGAACAGTGTAACACTGGAGTGGGTCCCAGGTCACAAAGGAATCGCTGGAAATGAAAAAGCTGACGAACTTGCAAGAGCAGGATCGTCAACACTGATGAACGGACCCGACCATCTGTGGGCATCCCCAGATGCTCCACTAGGTCAGGGTTAACAGGATGGGTAAAAGAAGAATACAAAAAACACTGGAAGAATACGCCCAGGCAAACACATGGGAAGAAATTTATAAAAGAACCATCAGAAAAAGTAGTGAAAGAACTGCTCTCAATGAGCAGGAACAAACTACGCACCATAACGGGGCTTCTTACGGGACACTTTCCCACAAAGGAGCACCTGAACAAAATAGGGTTGTATAACGGAGACCTTACATGCAGAAGATGCAAAAAGGACAACGAAACAGCTCTGCACATATTATGCAACTGTGAGACGCTGGACCACAGGAGGCAAGACCCCAAATGGCTCCAGAAGACTTCTAAAACCAACCAGTAAAGAACCTGTATGAGCTAATACAGGGAACGGATTGGCTGAATAGGCTGTAGTCAGAACACTAGGAGAATCCACAATAAGACACTGAGGTGGTGCCGACGAAGGGTCGGCTCCTTTTAAAAAAAAAAGGGTGCGGTTTCACCTATTCGGAGAAGGAAAGCCGAAGACAGAGAGCTACGCAAGGGAGGCGGTATCCAAGCTAATAGGTCTAACAAAAGGAATAAAGCTAGATATCGAGCTCTAAAAATAGGGAGGACCACAATAGATCTGGAAAGGTCGCAGAGGGATAGGACAAAGAGCCAGTCCATTTCTAATCTAATCTAATCTTATCCAACATTATTTTGACCTCACCAACTCGCTCCCGAGTTTTCAATATGATAAATATTTTTAGTTTTTCCATTGATCTAAGTGAATTGAAATTAAAAAAAAAGAGCTTTAATTCTGTTTTAATTTATTATTGTACATACATTAATTATTTTATTCAATAAACAAATTTCAATCGACCAGAATAGAATGCCGTGCCGTTTTCAATTACCCTAAATGCGTCTTATAAGAACTCCATTTGATTAATTTCCACTTTCAAAACATACTCACTTTCAATGTCGTACTTACATAAAAGCCATTTGTCTAAATGAAATGGGTGAAGCGAAGTGAAAAAATATATAACCATAATTATTAATATCGCATTAATCTTGATTTATGTCTATGATACACGAAAACATTAATAAACTCACTGAGCATTACAATCTAAACTGATTTATATGTACAGGGTGTCCGGAAACTCTCCTGCCAAACAGAAACTACAGTTACTAGAGGTGATTTTAAGTCGATTTAGCTCAAATTACCTTAATCCGAAAATGCTTCCTAAGGGAGCTACAGCCCTTTGAAAAAGACGTCCTCATATGAGTTTTCTTCAAATTATTCAAAAATACCGTTACGTAAAATATTCAAACTTGGTATAATCAATAAACAGTTGCAAACCAGTCGTTCGCTGTAAATAATTTTTTTTCAGATCCATCATAAGCGTGTCAGTCGGAGGGACCAACAGGTATTTTTATTAAAAAAAATTTTATTTTCAAGTTTTTTATGTATCCGACACCGAATTTGGAAAATTCAAGATAATTTTCATAAAAAATGTACTCTTCTTTCAAATCGATATCATGAACCGTTTTCGAGAAAAATAAATTTAAACTTTTTGTGTTTCTTACATAAAATCATGTTGGATTATAAAATTGTATCTGTAATATCAAGTTGGCTTTGAAAAATCAACAAATTGTACAAATACTGGTAACAAAAGTCGTAAGTATTAAGTTGCTTATATTGTTTTGGAAATTTTAAATTAAAAACTTTTTTTGTGAGTTATATTTAACAAAATGGAACGCCACTGGAATAAAATGCCTATAGTTAAGAGGGAGGGGTAACGCTCTTTCTATCGCCCTGAATAAAGTTATAATTGAGCTGGAAACTTTGGATTACGAAACTGTTTATTTTTGTCAATGCGTACTGCTAATGATATAGACGAGGTCGCTAGGATGAATTTACCTACAGCGTAGGCAGGACGAAGTATCCGATACCCAATTATTTGATAGATTGCAAAATTAAAAAATCGACGAAGCTTCTAAATAGTGAATTGGTCGACCAGCCTCAGGCTTTGTAATGGTGAAATTCAGGTCGAGGCGACTCTTTTGAATTCGTTAACGAAAATAATGTGGGAAAATTTATCCTATTCAAAAAGTTCTGACAAAAAACCTAAAAAATGTTATGTACTTGAAAATAACCATAATTAGTGCAATATCCAATATATAATTTTCTTAATTAACTAGGATTTAAGGGGAAACATGAAAATGTGTTCAAGGATGGTTAGTTCAAATTTGTATTTTTAAGTAATTTAACATTAATTTTTTACAAGGTGTTTACAAATTGGCGCCCAACGTAGGGCTTTTGTTGACCCTTGAAAATGGTGAAAATGAAACGTAATTAACAGAAAAATTCAAATATTTTGCTAAAACAACTGTAAATAACAGATATTGAATCATATACGATTGATTTGTCTATTTTTATCACATTTTGACGTCTTTATTATTTACGGGACCAAAGACCAGTTACAGTTTTTTATTCACACCCATGTGTTAATAACTAAATAGACAAATATTGGTTGTGTAAAGTTATTATTTATCACATTTTTGTGCAGCAAAGAAAACGGTGTAAAGTCGACGATACTAATTACAGAGATGAAAGTATTTGTACCGGGAAATCTGTTAATTACCTTCATTTTGTTATATGAATACCATAAAAGTTGATTTTCAACCATTTAATGTAGGTTAGTGCAGTTTATGTTAAAGAAACGGTGATTTTAAGCACCGTAGAATATTAAAATTGATTGTACTACACGACTTAAAAGTTGTTTAAGATGTAAACATAGTGAGAAAGCAATTTTTTGTAATAATAAAAAAACTAAAAAACACGCTTTATAGGTAGTCGAACTGAAAAGTAATAAATAATACTTAATTTACGAAAAAAATCATTAATGAGAAAAATAATATTTTTACCACATTTATACACTAACTAACTCTGCACCGCAATTCAGAATCCTAGGGCACAGCACCTAGGAGATTATTGGATAGAAGAGGGACATTTACCTAAGTTGAAGCCTGCGTAGGTCCGGAACCGTTTTGTGGAATCGCAAAAGATTGCATAAGAGGGGAAATCGGGAGCTGGCTAGATAGGGAACACCAACTCAAATGGAGGTCGACTCCATACAGAGTTTACTGAACAAGGTAGACAACCAGGCTATTGAAACTGAGTAAGAGACATTTGAAGACAGCCACCGACCTGGTGACTGGACACTGCACCCTGAGGAAACATCTGCACAAAATGGGCAAAGTTAGCAAACCTATGTGCAGGAAATGTGAACTCTATGATGAAACACGTACTCACATACTCTGCTTCTGCGAGAGCTTACATGGACTCAGACAGAAGCACTTTGGAGAGGAAATAATGCAACCATTACAACTACTGAAAATCCCTCCAGTCAATCTAGTGGCCTGCATAGAAGACACAAAGCTTCTGGAATGGAAGTAGATAACATGGGAAGTGGTACAAAGATTCAGTGCCGGGGTTGTTAAGCACAACCCAATCGAATGAATTAATTAATGCACAGCAATTCAGAATCCTAGGGCACAACATCTAGGACATTATTGGATAGTAATATCCTCAAATTCCACAGGGAAATAGGACTAAAGGAGCTACTAGTCTCTGAGACTTTCCTCAGGAACTAAGTAGAACTAAGGAGGCACAATAGATCATTTAGGCCTCAGTGAGTGTCACTCCAATAAACATACGAGGATATATTGAAAAATTCTTAGCCTACTATAGAACGAAACAAAATTTCAATGTCAAAATATTTTATTACACAACATATTCTCCCCTTAATTGGATACATTTATTACAGCGAACCTGCAACGTCTCTAGAACTTTCAAAAAAAATGTTTCTCCTTGCTCTGCAAACCAGACCTCCACAGCTTTTATTACGTCCTCGTTGGAAGAAAATTAACGACCTTTTAAACTTTTTTTCAGTTGAGGAAAGAGATGGTAGTCCAACGGAGCCAAATCTGGTGAATAAGGGGGGTATTCTAGTAATTCAAACCCTAAATCACGAACTTTTTGGCAGGGCAACATGAGATTTGTGTGCAGGGGCGTTGTCTTGCAAAAACAAAACACCTGTGGATAGCTTTTCGCGTCTTTTCTCTTTAATTTTTTCCCGTAGTGTGGTCAGTAATGTCGAATAGTAATCTCCAGTTATTGTTCTACCATTATCCAAAAAATTGATCATGATTACTCCATGGCAATCCCAAAAAACTGAAGCAAGAACTTTTCCAGCAGATTTTTTGACACAAAACTTCTTAGGTTTTGGAGAACCAGAGTGTCGCCATTCCATCGATTGTTGCTTTGTTTCTGGATCGTAGAAATGTATCCAAGTCTCATCCATAGTAACAATTCGGTTTAAGAAGTCAACATCGTTTTCAAATCGAGCACAGATCGAACGCGATGCTGCTACCCTTTCACGCTTTTGGTCAACATTCAAACATTTGGGGATCCACTATGCAGCAATTTTTCTCATGTCCAAATTGACGTGAACTATATGATGAACGCGTTTGTATGAAATATTCAGTGCTTCAGATATCCGTTTTAGCCCAATTCGACGTTCTGATAAAATCATGTCATGAACTGCATCGATATTTTCAGGGACTGACACAGAAACTGGCCTTCCCGATAGGTCATCATCTTCAATGGAAAATTTACCTCTTTTGAAGCTTGCAGTCCAATTTTTCACGGTCGCATACGAAGGACATTGATCACCAAGGGTATTAAGCATATCTTCGTAAATCTGCTTACCTCTTAACCCTTTTAAATACAGGTAGTTACTTGATGATGGCTCGATACTCCAATTTTTCGATTTTCACAATTTCGGTGGACATCTTTTTTCTTTTAATTTATTGCGTAACTCTGGTTTACTTTTTTGACGTCAAACTTCACACTGACACTTCTAATAAGTTATTGTTCGTTGCTATGGTAACGCAATATTTTGTTTATGCATGGAACTGGTCTAGGCTAACTAGATATCAATACATCCTCGTACATACATCAAAAGTTATAAGGAGGGGCCTTGACAAAATGTTCTTTTATAAGTACCAATTTATTCACATAATATTTCCACAAATCTACGTAACAATGTAATCGCCTAAACACGAAATGCTTTGTAAGAAAACATAAGAACAATGCGAGGTTCTGCAACAAAACATTTTCGATTAAATTACCAATTTTTAAATTTAAGAATAATTTTATTATTACTAATTCAGCTTTGGTTAAGTAATTGAGAAGGTTGTTATGTTTCCCATTATTATTTTCTATTCTCGCTGTACTCCATTAACAATTACTTACTATTAAGTACATATTTTTCAAACGTAATGCCAGTAGTCGTTAGCTCGGACGATTCAAGTCGTGAAAATCTGCTTTCAGCAACCTATTGCTGCAAAATCCCTTCCAGAATCGCAACAATTCTGCATTTTGCTACTCTCCACAACACTTTTCAACCGTAAAGGACCCTGTATATTTTAATTTTATTCTGGGTCACCGTTTAAAATCTCTTTTACTAATAAAAAAACCGTTAATAATACTCAAATAAAAACGACAAAAAATCAGAAACTGTTCATATTAACCAGCTGTTGTAGTAATTTATCTTTATTGTATTATTTTATAGGCAATTAATTGATTTTAAAATATTTTAAAGCAAATTACTTATATATAAATATTGCTACATATAGGACTTTTAGGCACAAAGTTTGGTGATCATTTTGTTCTTTTCTTTCCTCCCTCTAACTTTCGCATCCAATTCCAGTAACTCTCCCTCTTTTGATAACTCTCGTCTGTTCCTTCCTCGTTCTCACGTCATCGGAGCCTCTCTCATAACTTTCTGGACGTTCTGCGAACTTTTTAAGAAAACGTGAAATCTGAAACAGATTCTAATCTACTGGAGATATCTAACGGACAAATCAACGCAACCAAGGACGAAAATAGAGTTGCAATAACTGCATGGGAATCTCCGGTGCAATAAGATCATGCTCCAGCACAGCCTCAAAAGTAGCTCTACTATATCTACATGTACGGTAACTGAGCTAAATCTTTGAAACTCGGCATCTTAAGATACTAAGGGCTGGATCAACGTTAGATGTTATCAACGAGCGTGAATTTTGGCTCTCTTAAAGCTCTTTAATCTTCTGTCTTTTGAATTAAATTTTCAGTTTTTTTTTTATCTTGAGGTTGTTTATAATCTTATACGGATAGTTTCTGTGAAGAGTATCATAAACCTTTTGGAAGTCAATAAAAATGGCATAAGTATATTTGTATATCGTTGTCGTATATTATTCTTTGTACTTCCTCCAAAGTGAATATATGGCGCTGTATCTTTATTATATTATTTACGCCCATTTTATTCGAAATTGATGAATTTCAAAATATTCCAAACTACTTAATCCTATCAGCGCCTTTTTTCATATATGAAGTTTATATTAAAAAAAGTACAATAGACACTGTAATCATGTAAAATTTCTGCCTAATTTTGTAACACCTCGTTACCTACACAGAAAACAATTTATTTCGTGGGAATGGATACAACACAAGACACTTTTGACTTGAATTTATAATAAATAATTGCTATTTATACACATTTCGAAATTTTTCGGCTCTTTTTAGACCATTTAACTCGAAAGATGTACTGATAAATGTACCCTAGAAGGTTACTTTAATTTCGAACGTATTTTTTCACTCCATCTGTAAAGCCTTATTCGGATGACCCTGATATTTTAGTCGAGTAGCAAGTAAATTAAAAACTAAAGGTATCTGAGCATCAAAAATTTTGTAGACTTAATCTTGATTCTTCGCCTATTCTGTCTTAATAGGGGTGGAAACTATGGCGATGGTTCTTTGATGCACTTTTCTCTTCTCCTTGAACGCTTGCCTTGATAATTCTCGCAGCTACTTTGCATCCGTATCCCAGACAGAAATCTTCGCTATCGACACGTTTGCAAATTATCTTCGAAAGGAGGTATAGAGGCAAAAAGATAGTTAGGCAGCACTGAACTCCTTAGCATGTATCCTGACCAGAGTTACGCAATAAATTAAAAGAAAAAAGATGAAAGATGAAAAATTGGACTGCAAGCTTCCAAAAGAGGTAAATTTTCCATTGAAGATGATGACCGATCGGTAAGGCCAGTTTCTGTGTCAGTCCTCGAAAATATCGATGCAGTTCATGACATGATTTTATCAGACCGTCGAATTGGGCTAAAACGGATATCTGAAGCACTGAATATTTCATACGAACGCGTTCATCATATAGTTCACGTCAATTTGGAAATGAGAAAAATTGCTGCAAAATGGATCCCCAAATGTTTGAATGTTGACCAAAAGCGTGCAAGGGTAGAAGCATCGCGTTCGATCAGTGCTCGATTTGAAAACGATGTAAACTTCTCAAACCGAATTGTTACTATGGATGAGACTTGGGTACATTTCTACGATCCAGAAACAAAGCAACAATCGATGGAATGGTGACACTCTGGTTCTCCAAGACCCATGAAGTTTTGTTTCCAAAAATCTACTGGAAAAGTTCTTGCTTCAGTTTTTTGGGATTACCATGGAGTAATCATGATTTATTTTTTGGATAAGGGTAGAACAATAACTGGAGATTACTATTCGACATTACTGATCACTCTACGGGAAAAAATTAAAGGTAAAAAAGTTCAAAATTGTCGTAAATTTTCTTCCAACGAGGAGGTAATAAAAGCTGTGGGGGTCTGGTTTGCAGAGCAAGAAGAAACATTTTTTTTTAAAGGTCTAGAGACGTTGCAGGTTCGCTGTAATAAATGTATCCAATTAAGAGGAGAATATGTTGGGTAATAAAATATTTTGTCATTGAAATTTTGTTTGGTTCTATAGTAGGCTAAGAATTTTTCAATATATTCTCGTATATCTACTGGTGTTTAATATGGCTTCGCCTTCTATGTCAAAACTTTTAATACTAGTATTGGGGTTGCCTCCTTTATAGCTACCATACCACCGAAGTATATACTATCATAGCAAAATGAGTTCATTGACCTCTAGAGCATATCGTCAACTATACTTTTTAAATTTATTATTGGATATTATCATTTTTTTCGCTGCAAGAAAAATGTACCATCTTTTTTATCTTTGCAAATAAAACGATATTGAACTATTGTCTACACATAGCGTTGCAAAATAAACTGCATGATTTCTTTTCGCAACCTACATACTTAAATGTTTTTATGGTGTTGGTATCTACAAGGTTAACGAAAGTGAAATAACTGAATAACGAAATTTTTAAAAACGATTATTATTTATTGTTTTATATGGTCTGATACCTGACAGCAATGTTTCTCTAATTATTAGCTGTGAACAGTGATTACAAAAAAAAATTAAACGGGCGTAGCGTACTGACCTGTACCAATTTTAAAAAAAATACACTGATCCGTGTATTATTGAGTTGATGTTAAAAAGGGTGAAAAATAGAGATACCTAAAAATATGTTTGGAATGATGTATAGAAAAATGTATCGATACATAAAAGTAATAAGCAAATAAATTTTAAAAAAAAGTATTTCGTTGTTTGCCACTATCTCAAAAAGTACCAACATAGTACCGACACCCGATGATTAATTATCGATGGTTTCATGAACTAACGATTTCTATAATTGAAAGTGAAGATTATTTATGATTTTTGACTTCCGTCATTACATTCAAAACAACTGACATCACTTCGTATGCATCCGTATTGCCCATCAATAACTTCGATAATAATTACACTACACAAACAAAGAAGAAAAAATACCATGATGTAATTTTTATTACAAGTGAATTTTCTTACTAATTATTCAATAACTTTTTAAAATATTCAACCAGGAAGAATCACGTTACCATTAATTTATTTGTAAACATAATTTCTATATTTGGATATACACAGAAAAATTATTTCAGTTAATAACGGTTCTTTTACAACATTGTACATCAGGTATTTCTTCTCGGAACCGTTCACGAATCGTTTCTGTCGATGCATGCTTTCTTTTGCCGTACATTTTGTACACCACCTATCGTAAACTACTTGGATTAAGAGTTTTGGGATTCGGCATCATTAAGAATCTTAATTTTGTTCTCCATATAGTTTCTCAAGGACTATTAAACAAACCCCCTATTAGTTGTGTGTGTCAGTTTCTTCAAACAAATATCTCACGATAAAAAATCAAACACAATTTCATTTTCTTTCCGACGACGTTGTACCACTTTCGAACCGAGTTATTTACACAAATTAATTAAATTAACTTAGCCTACTTAGATTCGCTGAAAGCATTTCATATAAAATCTCATACGACCAAATAATTACAATGAAATCTTGTCTAGCTCATTATTGTATATATTATATTTTTCCCATCTATACAAAATATCAATAGCAATAAAAATAATGGAAAAGTAAAGTAATGAGAACCTTTTTGGATTTCGAGGTTAAGTTAATGGGGCATGATAAACAATTTTTCATTTAGGTACCTACATATTTCTGTTGTAGGTCAATAATTGCGTACACAAGATCTAGTTGGGTTTCGAGAAAACTTTTAAATAATTAAAATAATAATTGTAATGAAAGGAAGAATATTTCACATCCATTTATTTAGAAATCAAAGGAAATGATGGTCTTTAAATCGATAATGTGGAAAATTGTCTAGTTTACGCTGAAAAAAATTATTTTTAAAGAAAATTCCAGAGTAGGGTGGTCTTCGAAGGTGCATTTATGTGTTATGTATTATGTATTCAGGGTGAGAGAAATTGTACATACTTCTGCGAAGTGGCAAACAGACTACGCAAGTAGTAGCCTAGTCAAAGTACACATAAAACCTCACAAAAAATACCAAAAATTTGAAAATTCAAAATTGGGTATTTAAAAGGGTTGTGTTTAACATGAGAAAAACTTTACGATGTTAGGCATGCGATTTTCCGGAATATCGTCGAGTGAAAATTGTTGTTTTTGTATTTTCGCTCTAATTGTTTAAATAATAAATAAACAGAAAAACTTCAAAATCAAAATTTTAGCTGATGCATTTATCTACAAATTTTGTCTGAAAAGTTTTCCTGTAAATTAAAAAGTTTACGAGATAAAATTAATTTCAGTGGTATTCAATTCGTGGTTACGCGCGAACAGCCCGTGAGCCAAATTTATTAACCGCTCGACTTAAAAGTTAATAACTTTGGGCTTATAACATTTGAAAAAGTAGATTTTCTGACTGTAATATCAGTTTATTATAATTCCTACTTAATTAATACTTATCCCAGCGAAAATTCCTTTTTGATTTAGTATTGCAAATGAGCATAAAACATTATTATTATAAAAGCAAAGCCATCAATATTTAGAATTTTAAACGAATGCTTCTTAAAAATCTGTTTTTTTTTGCATGCTTAATTTTACTTGTTTTTTTTAGACTTCATTCAACTGTATCTTTTTTTCAAAATTAATATAATTCAATGAAACTTTACTACTAAACACTTTGAAGCATCTACTTTCGAAACTACTATACAGTTTTTTTATAAATATCATTTTTTTTAAATAATAGACAATTATTTACAATAAATACCTAAATCATAGGTCTGTCAGCAAACCTTCTATAACTTTTTATACCGTTTATGATATTATCTAAAAATTTGTGAACTTTATAATGAACCTATTTAGAAGTGATCGCGATACAAAAGAACACACCTATGGCTCAGGTAAGAAAGAGAAGGGAGCACAAATAAAGGTGAAGAAGCAGGTGAGAGAGCGTGGAAAATCGATGATCACCACTGATAATACTGTATATACTCTTTGAGTTTCCTGATGGGTCAAACCGATTTTGAATTTTTTTGACACCAATTAACTTCAGTTACTCTCTGTTTTCCGTCAACAGATTATCCAACGAGAATCTAATTTTATTACAGATAATTCTTCACGTAAAATTTCTTGAATCGTGGTCTGTGAAATTCCCAATTACGCTCCAATTTCACGATATGTAACATATCGATCTCGTTGATTAATCCATCTATGTATATATTTTTCATTCTAAAGAGAAATTGTTGACTGATGTGGTGCTTCGTTACCGAAAACTGAAACCAACTCGGCAAAGCATTCTCGTTAAGACTCATCAACTTTTATAAACTCAGTTTAGGTACAGCTTTAACCGAAGTTAACTAATTGTACTCATTTAATTTTGTGATATGAAAAGATAAAAGACTTATCTGCTTGAATTGGCTGAAACACTCGTCGTGTTTTGTGGAAATTGCCTCCAGTTTTGGTTTAAACAAACAGATTTACTGACAATAAAATTCGGTTTCTATTTACTTCCTGAACACACACAAAGTAGTAGTTAGTCTGTCATTAGGAATAATCTTACTTTTACGATTGCACAATAATTGTAAAGATATTTAGTTGCATAATTCGGTCATCTAAGAGACACATTACTCGTGTAAACATTTACACAGAATAAATGAAGCTTTGTTTGAATGTTTTAACTGAAATTACTTACGTAATATGTTGGGATTTGAAAATGAAAGTGGTATTTTATTTTATCCACGAAAGTTCTTAATTATTACATAAACCAACAGCCATTTTGGTTCTTACGATTCTCCACTTGATAAAATAGTCCAAAGTTTTTTAAGTTTACCACTCTGCTTTATAATCCTATAATTGCAAATTTGAATTTTATTACTTCAGTTCCGATACGGTGGTTCATATACCAAAAATCCCATAACAAGCCTTGCGAACTTTGAATCTTAGCTATACATTTTGCAACATTCCTAACTGATCAATTTATTGACAGAGTTTGTTTGAGAAACAGTGTTTTTCAAATGACTCCCAATCCATCTTTTTGCCAGCACATTATTCAGGTATTGTCTCCATATCAGGCACATATTAAGGTGTTGAGAAAGGCTCTAAGAGGGGAAATCGGGAACTGGTTAGATAAGGAACACCAAATCAAATGGAGGTCGACACAAGGGCACCTCCACACAAGTTTACTGAACAAGGTAGACAAGGAACGTTCAACCAGGCTATTGAAACTGAGTAAAAGACAGTTACCGACCTGCTGACTGGGCACTGCGGGAAATGTGAACTCTGAAATCAGTACTGCTACGTTTTTTTGTATTCTACACCGTTTTTAGTAGTATTCTTTTCACCCAAATTAACTGAGAAAAAGTGAGAATCTTAGTTAGTTAGTTGCTCAGTTTAAATTGACCATTCTTTTTACCTTCAGCAACTAAGTTTGAACTGAGATTTTAGTGAGATACTTACTTCAGCTGAGCTTGTATTTTATGAAGCTTTCAACTGAGAAAGAGCTTTTTGAGGTTAAGGTGTTTTGTTTTTAAATTAATCTCATAAGAATCTATGGTCATGTCAGAAAACATCTGGCCGTGGTTTGTGGTTTGGCGAATTTGTGAAATCTATCT
Source organism: Lochmaea capreae (assembly GCA_949126875.1). NCBI lineage: Eukaryota > Metazoa > Arthropoda > Insecta > Coleoptera > Chrysomelidae > Lochmaea > Lochmaea capreae. The sequence goes on along the minus strand of OX421397.1, from coordinate 12,384,774 downwards.
GTTCATTCATTTTAATAAGAATCAAAGGTTTGACAAATAAGTGTAATTTCAGCAGTGAGAAAATGTAAACACTCGAGTTTATGAGGTTATGTATTTGAGTCAGAATGTTCTTTTTAGCCAGAAAATTATACCGAATTTATCTTAGACCTTAGAAGAATCTAAGCTCAGTTCGACTCAGTTGTGGCATCTTTTAGCAGTAAAAAGAATACTAGGTACTATTATATCCTTCATTCTTCCATCCCCATTTTAAATATTTGATCTATCTCTCTATATCTCATAGATTTCCCTATTGCTTCTTTTCTAGTAACCGTCATCTACTTTCCACCTTCAACAATTTCTATTAATTTTTCGTTTCCATCTTTGTAGCCTGTCTACAATTTTCTTATTTAACATTCATGGTTCACATGTCTTATGCTGCTGTCGCCTATACAATTATACAATGTTTAATAACCGAGGTTGAAAGAAAGATGGAGAGATAGTTTTAAAATTGCTGCATTAAAAAAAAATAATCATCATCTAACAACTAAATTATATTGATGTCAATAAACTATCGTGTCTTGAAAAAAAAACATTTACAAATTATAGGTATGATGTGTGACCAAAAATGGAAACTAGTCCAAAGATGAGATACTAAGCGCAGACCAAAAACAGTTTTTAATTTTCACCTCCTCGGGTATAGTTTCTTTCGCCCGATATTTTATAGTTGTTGGATGTATAATTAATATAATAAATTCGGTAGTTTTTTGTTTTTATTTAAAAAGCAAAAATTTTAATCCCTAATAAATAGTATGATTATTTTACAACTGAAATGTTTGGCTGGTGAAATAATATTTAAAACTTATTTTTCAATTTATTCAATTATTTATTTGTACTTCGGGAGATATACGAGGATATATTGAAACATTCTTAGCCTATCATAGAACCAAACAAATTGGATACATTTATTACAGCGAAGCTGCAACGTTCCTAGTCCTTTCAAAAAAAATGTTTCTTCTTGCTCTGCAAACCATACCTCCACAGCTTTTATTACCTCCTCGTTGGAAAAAAATTTACGACCTTTTGAACTTTTTTTCAGTTGAGGAAAGAGCTGATAGTCGGACGGAGCCAAATCTGGTGAATAAGGGGGGTGTTCTAGTAATGCAAACCCTAAATCACGAATTTTTTGCATGGAACATGAGATTTGTGTGCAGGGGCGTTGTCCTGCAAAAACAAAACACCTTTGGATAGCTTTCCGCGTCTTTTACCTTTAATTTTTTCCCATAGAGTGGTCAGTAATGTCGAATAGTAATCTCCAGTTATTGTTCTACCCTTATCCAAAAAATAAATCATGATTACTCCATGGCAATCCCAAAAAACTGAAGCAAGAACTTTTCCAGCAGATTTTTGGAGAACCAGAGTGTAGCCATTCCATCGATTATTGCTTTGTTTCTGGATCGTAGAAATGTACCCAAGTCTCATTCATAGTAACAATTCGGTTTGAGAAGTTTACATCGTTTTCAAATCGAGCACTGATCGAACGCGATGCTTCTACCCTTGCACGCTTTTGTTCAACATTCAAACATTTGGGGATCCATTTTGCAGCAATTTTTCTCATGTCCAAATTGACGTGAACTATATGATGAACGCGTTCGTATGAAATATTCAGTGCTTCAGATATCCGTTTTAGCCCAATTCGACGGTCTGATAAAATCATGTCATGAACTGCATCGATATTTTCGGGGACTGGCACAGAAACAGGCCTTCCCGATCGGTCATTATCTTCAATGGAAAATTTACCTCTTTTGGAAGCTTGCAGTCCAATTTTTCATCTTCCATCTTTTTTCTTTTAATTTATTGGGTAACTCTGGTCAGGATACATGCTGAGGAATTCAGTGCTGCCTAACTATCTTTTTGCCTCTATACCTCCTTTCGAAGATAATTTGCAAACGTGTCGATAGCGAAGATTTCTGTCTGGGATACGGATGCAAAGTAGCTGCACTAACACAGCGCTCTGGCGAGAATTATCAAGGCAAGCGTTCAAGGAGAAGAGAAAAATGCATCAAAGAACCATCGCCATAATTTCCACCCCTATTAAGACAGAATAGGCGAAGAATCAAGATTAAGTTTACAAAATTTTTGATGCTCAGATACCTTTAGTTTTTAATTTACTTGCTACTCGACTAAAATATCAGGGTCATCCGAATAAGGCTTTACAGATGGAGTGGAAAAATACGTTCGAAATTAAAGTAACCTTCTGGGGTACATTTATCAGTACATCTTTCGAGTTAAATGGTCTAAAAAGAGCCGAAAAATTTCGAAATGTGTATAAATAGCAATTATTTATTATAAATTCAAGTCAAAAGTGTCTTGTGTTGTATCCATTCCCACGAAATAAATTGTTTTCTGTGTAGGTAACGAGGTGTTACAAAATTAGACAGAAATTTTACATGATTACAGTGTCTATTGTAGTTTTTTTAAATATAAACTTCATATATGAAAAAAGGCGCTGATAGGATTAAGTAGTTTGGAATATTTTGAAATTTATCGAATGAAATGGGCGTAAATAATATAATAAAGATACAGAGCCATATATTCACTTTGGAGGTAGTACAAAGAATGATATACGACAACGATCTACAATAGCTATTTGTGTATCAAGAGCAGAAAGTAGTACTTTGGTAGTCGAGACAGAAAGTTGCCGCACGACGCGTTAGCGGAGCACGGCAATCTGTCGAAACTACCAAAAGACTTTCTGCTCTAAATACAAACAAGATTTTTTCTACTATCACACCAAAATCAACTACTTGCTCTCTTTTATCTATAATTAAAATTAGGCGTGCGCTAAAGTTACTTTCTGCTTAAGATCGCCAATAATGTCAAATTATGACAGCCCGCGGAAAATTAGGCGTGCTTCAAAGTTGCTTTTCAAGGCACAAAAGACGACTTTCGATAGTGATAGTAGAAAAATATACCTATGCCATTTTTATTGACTTCCAAAAGGTTTATGATACTGTTTACAGAAACTATCTGTATAAGATTATAAAAAACCTCAAGATTAAAAAAAATTAAAATTTAATTGAAAAGACAGAAGATTAAAGAGTTTTAAGAGAGCCAAAATTCACGCTCGTTGATAACATCTAACGTTGATCCAGCCCTTAGTATCTTAAGATGCCAAGTTTCGAAGATTTAGCCTCAGTTAGCATGTAGGCATTTTCCAGAGCGATCTTCCGTACATGTAGATAGAGTAGAGCTACTTTTGAGGCTGTGCTGGAGCAACTCTATTTTCGTCCTTGGTTTCTTTGATTTGTCCGTTAGATATCACCAGTAGATTAGAATCGGTTTCTTAAAAAGCCCGCAGAACGTCTAAAAATTTATGAGAGAGGCTCCGATGATTATAGATACTGTAGATACAGCAGGAACGTCAGAACGAGGAAGAGCCTAAAAATATGGTATAATGAAGGAACAGAAAAGAGAGATTAAGAGAGAAAGAGGTACTGGAATTGGATGCGAAAGTTGGAAAGAGGAAAGAAGGGAACATAATGATCACCAAACTTTGGGATTAAAAGTCCTGTATGTAGCAATATTTATATATAAGTAATTTGATTTAAAATTAGAGTGGTCAGTAATGTCGAATAGTAATCTCCAGTTATTGTTCTAACCTCATCCAAAAAATCAATCATGATTACTCCATGGCAATCCCAAAAAACTGAAGCAAGAACTTTTCCAGCATATTTTTGGACACGAAACTTCTTAGGTCTTGGAGAACCAGAGTGTCGCCATTCCATCGATTGTTGCTTTGTTTCTGGATCGTAGAAATGTACCCAAGTCTCATCCATAGTAACAATTCGGTTTAAGAAGTCTACATCGTTTTCAAATCGATCACAGATCGAACGTGATGCTTCTACCCTTGCTCGCTTTTGGTCAACATTCAAACATTTTTCTCATGTCCAAATTGACGTGAACTATACGATGAACTCGTTCGTATGAAATACTCAGTGCTTCAGATATCCGTTTTAGCCCAATTCGACGTTCTGATAAAATCATGTCATGAACTGCATGGATATTTTCGGGGACTGACACAGAAACTGGCCTTCCCGATCGGCCATCATCTTCAATGAAAAATTTACCTCTTTTGAAGCTTGCAGTCCAATTTTTCACGGTCGCATACGAAGGACATTGATCACCAAGGGTATTAAGCATATCTTCGTAAATCTGCTTACCTCTTAACCCTTTTAAATACAGGTACTTGATGATGGCTCTGGTTTACTATTTTGACGTCAAACTTCACACTGACACTTCTAATAAGTTATTGTTCGTTGCTATGGTAACGCAATATTTTGTTTATGCATGGAACTGGTCTAGGCTAACTAGATATCATTACATCCTCGTACAGTCATAGTACATGTACCTACTTTGCTATTTTTCGATTGAGAACTGTAATTTCGATACTTTCCTGCAAATACCCTGTATAGTACAAAATATATTTAAAAGGTGGTCATTATTGAACTCTATATTTTATATTTGAAATATTTTTTGATATCAACTGCCAATTAGATGTAATAAATCCAAGCGTATACACCCTGTATGTTTCAACAGTTTAATTTGTTTCATTCCAATTAGTAAATTCCGAGTAACGGAATATTTTGAAACGTTCCTACCAAATTTTCAGGACGATCTGTTGGCTACTTCGTCAGAAATTACTGATTAACGCTAAAAAAGTGTATTGAAAGTACCTGGAGATGGCAGCGGGTAGTAAAGATAGTAACCCAGCGAGGATGCTCCACCAAAGTTTGAGATGTTAGTGGAGCTTGAGACAATTTTAATGTCAAAAAAAACTTTCCTTTTAAATCTTAGAAATCGATCGCTTGAAACAACGATTCATTTCTCTCGCATTTCTCTTAAATAATATTTTTATTGTGTCGATAAGTTACATCGATCGAAGGAACGAGATCTCGTTGATGTGAAAGTCGAAAAGAATTGAGTTGTGTAAATGTACAGAATACGTGGTAACAATGTCAGTTATCCATATAGATAAATAATTGTTAATAGAAAAAGTTTCCGCTTCAAACAGATGTTTGGTGTTTATCGGATCTTCTTAAATTAGCTAAAGATATTTCCACTCGAGAGAAAAATGTTGTACAACGTTGCTTTTGTTCGATGTATGGTACAATGGTGCGCGTATGTCTTTAAAACCGGAAGGAAGTTTTGTTGTATACAGGACACGTTAAAAAAATTATGGTTTGTTGAAAAAGGAGACAAGCAGAGGAAATTTTATTACTGTCATTTTTAGTCAATAAGATTCCTCCATTTTGACAGTTCACAGTCTACGACAATCACCGGAGTTTTTCGAAATAATCTCTTGGTTGACGTAAAAATTTCAATGTCCACTGTAACGTTGTTTATCCAGATTGGGTCTTAGGGAATAGCCTTATTCTACTTGTTTTTCAAATGAAACTCCCATTCGCAACATGCCTCATGGGCTACCGGTTTATATTAGATGACAATCAATTGATATTAAGTTAATCATGATGAAACTCGATGAGGACTAGCTTGTGCTGACCAGAGTTCATTGTAGCACATAGATGATGCATTAACTTGGAATATAAAATACATTTACGAGGATGTATTGATATCTAGTTAGCCTAGACCAGTTCCATGCATAAACAAAATATTGCGTTACCATAGCAACGAACAATAACTGATTAGAAGTGTCAGTTTGAAGTTTGACGTCAAAAAAGTAAACCAGAGTTACGCAATAAATTAAAAGAAAATAGATGTCCACCGAAATTGTGAAAATCGAAAAATTGGAGTATTGAGACATCATCAAGTATATGTATTTAAAAGGGTTAAGAGGAAAGCAGATTCACGAAGATATGCTTAATACCCTTGGTGATCAATGTCCTTCGTATGCGACCGTGAAAAATTGGACTGTAAGCTTCAAAAGAGGTAAATTTTCCATTGAAGATGATGACCGATCCGGAAGGCCAGTTTCTGTGTCAGTCCCCGAAAATATCGATGCAGTTCATGACATAATTTTATCAGAACGTCGAATTGAGCTAAAACGGATATCTGAAGCACTGAATATTTCATACGAACGAGTTCATCATATAGTTCACGTCAATTTGGACATGAGAAAAATTGCTGCAAAATGGATCCTCAAATGTTTGAATGTTGACCAAAAGCGAGCAAGGGTAGAAGCATCGCGTTCGATCTGTGCTCGATTTGAAAACGATGTAGACTTCTTAAACCGATTTGTTACTATGGATGAGACTTGGGAACATTTCTACGATCCAGAAACAAAGCAACAATCGATGGAATGGCGACACTCTGGTTCTCCAAGACCTTAGAAGTTTTGTGTCCAAAAATCTGCTGGAAAAGTTCTTGCTTCAGTTTTTTGGGATTGCCATGGAGTAATTATGATTGATTTTTTGGATAAGGGTAGAACAATAACTAGAGATTACCATTCGACAACATTACTGACCACTCTACGGGAAAAATTAAAGAGAAAAGACGCGGAAAGCTATCCAAAGGTGTTTTGTTTTTGCAGGACAACGCCCTTGCACACAAATCTCATGTTGCCATGCAAAAAATTCGTGATTTAGGGTTTGAATTACTAGAACACCCCCCTTATTCACCAGATTTGGCTCCGTCCGACTATCATCTCTTTCCTCAACTGGAAAAAAGTTTAAAAGGTCGTAAATTTTCTTCCAACGAGGAGGTAATAAAAGCTGTGGAGGTCTGGTTTGCACAGCAAGAAGAAACATTTTTTTTGAAAGGTCTAGAGACGTTGCAGGTTCGCTGTAATTAAATATTTTGACATTGAAATTTTGTTTGGTTCTATAGTAGGCTAAGAATTTTTCAATATATCCTCGTAATAACCAACAACCCTTACATGGCGATCATTACCCTAATAAAATTCGAACTTTGAGAAAAAACCCAAAATTTTATTTTTGGTTGTGTTCTCTCGATTATAATAACTAAATTTCTAAATACAAGCAAACTCTCTCATTTATCGACAATATTGTTTTATAATTATACATATAAATTATTAATTCAACTCATCAAAGATAGAAGTATTGATAAAAACTTTCGGTATTTTAAACATAACAGATTTTAATAAACAACTTTCGTATGGTTGATAGATTTTAAGCAAAAATTAATAAAATGTTTAGTTCCTTGGTGAGAAAATATTTTCATTTGGAGGTCACATAACGCAAGAAACAAGAATTTGCTATTGATTTAAAGTCAAAGGTCATAAAATTTTACATAAGTATTCAATTAAAAATAGATTTAGATAAATAATCGAATAGTAAGAAAACGTAAAATTAAGGTTAAAGTATATGACAGCTGACATTTGCCACTGAAACTGGGAAAGTTTGTTTTCAATGAACTATCGAAAGTTTCAAAAAGAACAGTTGCAATACAAGTATTCAATTGAAATTTAGATCTCTAAGATATATTTCTTAATTTCCAGAACAACTTTAATGATGGAAAGGAGAAATTTTTCACAAAGGGCAGTTCTGCAAATAAAACAAGCTCATCAGTAAGTACAAATAAAAGTTAATAAAAGCAATTTCGTGATTTAAATAATAATAATCAATTAAATCGAAGTTAGGTCGACAAAAGCACGCTTTTAGTCGATATATAGTCAAGTAAATAAAGCCGAGAAACCTCCCAACCTGTTCATCTCATTATTGTCGGACTTTTTTTTTGCAACTTGTAGGTATTCACGAGTAGATTACTCTCTGAAAATATGTCCTCCTCGAAATTTGCGGAAGGGGCTGAAAAATGGCCAATAATCCCAAAAATTTAGTTTTTCGCCGATATCTCCGGAAATATGACACTTAGAGAAGTGGGGTTTTGCTAGGAATGGAGAGCAGTTTATTATCTACAAAAAGGACCCATTTTTGTCAAAAGTTTAACCGTTATCGAGATAAACGGGCCCAAGCGTACCTTGGATTTCGAGCTGCTGCGCGGCGTCTCCGGGAGCACGATCCGTGAATGTAGGCATGGGTGGGCGCATAACTTGAGTAAAAATGAATCTTTTTTCATGATTCAAAGTGCATATGAAAGGAGGGACCTGTACCTATAACATCGTGTAACTTTTTAGTTTTTTTTATTTTCCAGGAATATTGAAAAAACTGGCCAAACTTTATTTTTCCTGAATATTTGACCGCCCTTATCAATCCGTTCATATTTTTTAAATTAAGCGTAGTTTTACCGAAACCTTTTGGATAATGGGACATTGATAGGTGATGAATGTATTCCGGAAGAATGAATAAATAATTTTTGTCTATCTTTATAAACAACATGTTTTTCTTGGGACGTTTTTTTTTTATTTCCGGAGTTTTCTGAAAATTCTCAGGTTTACCGCAAACTGATAAACAATGATTGGCAATATCGGTCTTTAATGCACACCATTGGAAAGCTGGAAAAGTCCTCTTTTCGATGGTTTTTAAAAATTTTGGTCAAGTTTTTTAGTTTTCCGGAAAATTTTTGCAAGCCTTTTTTTGCAAGAAATATTGATCCAGGGACAAAAATGATGGGGACCATTTTCGTAGGTAATGAACTGTACTTCATTTCTAGCAAAACCCCACTTCTCTAAATAGCATATTTCGGGAGATATCGGCCAAAAACTGAATTTTCGGGATCATGGGCCATTTTCCAGCCCCTTCCGCAAATCCTGCGGAGGACATATTTTCAGAGAGTAATCTACACATGAATACCTACAAGTTGCAAAAAAAAAGTCCGACAATAATGAGATGAACAGGCTTGTGCCTTTATTTACTGGACTAATAGAAGCATTTCTAAATCTAATACAGCAATTTTAACGACCTACCTCTTGACCTCTTAAGACCAAGTTCCAAGATGAAATATAGAAATTAATTACGATTCGTGTCAGAAATGTGTACCATAGGTCAAACACTAATTCTCCAGTTGTCGACCGAAATCGTATCTCTCTATATTCATTCAAGGTTCAAATAACATTTTGTCCTACGACTACATAGGAACATACACTCACCGGCAAAAAAACTCGGCCTCCTAAAATTTTGCTGAAGTTTGTTGTCCAAGATTTTTCATCGATTTCAATTGTTTGTAGACCAAATTGTGGATAAATTCTTTGGTATTAAAATAATCTCTAGGAAGTTTTCCAAAAATGTTGACAGATTATTTATACAGGGTGAAAAAAAACCATGTATTTGTAGTCTAATTTCTTAATACCCTGTGGAACAGTTCGGAAAATTTTTAGAGTTTACGCTTAGTTTATTACAAAGACCATCCTTATCGCCTTCTTAGGGTTATTATATAAAGAAGATTCAAAAAAATAATATAAAAACTTTTCTATCTGCATGAAAACGTTAGTTTGTTATTATTTGGTGAAAATATTGCGTGGATGAATAAATAATTCTATCACTTATACGAAAGTAATTTTTTCACTCTCGAGATTGTTCTATATCCCTCGTACTAGTGGTAACGGGAATAGAGTCGGCGCCGGTACTGTGTCGCGACAGACCGGACGTGCGTAAATCTACCTTAAAAACATTATAAAAAAAAATAGATATGCCTATATCTTTTATGTGTCTACAATTTAGAAAATAAAAAAAAAGTTGTATTGTATGATTAAGCTATTAAATGTTGTACTCATCAGAAAAAAGAGTAGAATGACATTAAGAATCCTTAAGATCACAAAAGAGAACGTAAAATTTCATCGTTGAGACGTCGTTGTTTGGTATAAAATATGTTTTGGTTGGTGTCAGTGGCGGAATGGCTTTTATCAGTTTCAGACAGATTAAATTTTACCCGTAAAAATGATGAAAAAGTTTCACTATACTTTCACTTCAATAATTTCAACGTCATATTTGAAAGGTGGTATCAAAATTTTCTGAGAAAAACTTGTAAAATCTAAATTTTCGAATCTAAATGGGAAGAAATATAATATAAAGTAGGGATTTCGGGATTATCATTTTTAATATCGTCTCAAAAGTTTAGTTTGTTATAAACATTTGACACCATCTTTACAATATTAGGTTACCTCATGGTTAAGAAGTAACCATCGGTTACAAAATTTGGGTTTCACAATATGTGGTCAAGGGTATGTTTTAGTAACTAAATTTTACGGTGTTTCGGAATTCGGTCCGGGTACCTAGCAAAAGGGCTACCTGCTCACAGGGACCTTGTCCAAATCCGAAAGGGTGATTTCGTAATTCGGTCCGCTGTCGAAGCAGGTAGATTTCATGTGGGTATTAAAAGATTATTTTTAGCAATTGTTCTTCTGAACTGCAGAGTGTAAGATGTGTTTATTTGTGTCCGTTATTGTGATTTTGTTTGTTTGTTTGACATGGAAAATATTAATTTCACCTCTATGACGAGTGAAAAGGGTAAGCGTTTATTAATAATAGATGGGTTTAAATTTTGTTTTCAGAAATCATTATCTCAAAAATACGAAGGAGGTTTGGTAGGGGTAGGTTTGGTTGGGTTATTATTGAAAATTATTATAATTTATTCTTCAAAAATTGAGTAGAAATACGAAGGTGGTTTGGTAGGGGTAGGTTTGGTTGGGTTATTATTGAAAATTATTATAATTCATTCTACAAAAAAATTGACTAAAAATACGAAGGTGGTTTGGTAGGGGTAGGTTTGGTTGGGTTATTATTTCACGTACTGTTTTTATTTTTGACGATACGCATTTAGCGTGAATTTTTAAACATGCCAGTACAACAACAATAAGTGTGTACTGTTGGTACTAAGCCCAAAAAAATGTGAAGGAAAATAAAAGTCAAATTAAACAAATAGTAGGTACATGGGACCCAATTCCGAAATCGCATTTTCGCTGGTGTGACCTCACTTCGAATTTAATCCGTTACAGGTAGTCCCTTCCGCAGGTAGCGGGACCGAATTCCGGTGCGTTCAAATTTTACTGTACTATGAGGGATTTATAAAATGTTATTACTAAATCCTTAAGGCTTATTTATTTATTATGCTTGAATATTAAACAAAAAATTACGCATAAAAATAACAAAAGGGAATTTCCTCTTTTCTTTCCCCGTAAAATTTGGGTTTTTAATAAAAAAAAATATATATTTGATACCGAGATGCCTTAGGTTGTACGCCCATGGTAATAGAAAGATGGTACGTGATGTTCTCATGGGCATTGTCGTTGTATGGGTTGGTGGCTAGCAACATAACAAAGGATTTCTTGTGTTTGCCGTGAAGAAGAATTGAAAACGATGGACGCCGTTGGCGATTAAACTAAAAATGTGTCGGTTGAAATTGTTGGTTCGTGTACTAGAAAAGTTAGTAGGTGGATTTGGTACTTTTAAGTTCGTAAAAAAACTACCTCCACTTGGCTCAAATATAATACTTTAAATAATATCGTACTAAACTATTCAATGGTTTCGACCGAATTGAATACCTATCGAATAAAGCTAGTCTGGTGTGGAGTTACAGTTAGTTAGCGGCCTGGGTGGTTTGCACAGATCCACACCCTAAATCGGTTAGAACAATTATTAGCCTAACATATAATTCCTGACAAAATAATACTATATCAGACGGTTCGTCTGCTGTAATTTCCCCCTGACAAAACGGCAAATTTAGCGTAAAACAACCTCTTAATGACAAGGAGATTGCGGTAACCATATTTCTTGACATCAAATGAGCATCTGACAATATACTACTAACCTCCTTTGATTCAGCTGTGGATGAGAAAGGCATGAAACCAACTATTACTGGTTGGATCCATATATCATACTCAAATATAACAGTTACCACATTTCTTCATGATGAGGACAACAGCTTTAAGGTTTCTAGGTGCTGCCCACAAGGCAGGAAACCATCCCGTATACTATGATGACTCTTGATGGTTAGCTTGGTTAGTTCTCTCGAAAGGAGAAAGGTATAACTGCAAGCGCATGCTGGTCTTCATGGCAAGAATCACGTCAGGAAGGATAGCACATAATATCCTCTAAAATATTTACATTTGGTGACGAAAGGAAAGGATGTCTGTTAACAACTGTACAACTCTTAATAGTTTCCTTCACTACTAGGAAGAGGAAATTGGAAGAACGTTCACTTGGAAAAAAGTGACATGTCGCTTATGTGGGGCAAATACGACCCGAAGAAATTCATTAGATATATTTGATGAGCTATTGATGGTGGTGAACATTTTTTACTGAATAGACCAAACAAAGCTTTCCTATATTTTTAATGTCTTTGTTTATAAATTCTGTCGGGTGATTATTATTGTTATTTAAAACTTACTTTAGTAAAGTATTTTCTTTTATTAATTTATCGTAGGTATAAAGATTTTACTATCCCTCTTTTTACGCTTATAGAATGATTGGATTTAAAATTCAAATACTTATTAGTGTGTGTTGGTTTACGGTAAACGGCTCTGTAGCAGAATAGCGCTGGTCAAAAAAAGCGCTGTACAAAATAGCGCTGGACATAAATAGCACTGGACAAAATAGCGCTGGACATAAATAGTGCTGGACAAAATAGCGCTGGACATAAATAGCGCTGGACAAAATAGCACTGGTCAAAATAGCGCTGCACAAAAACAGCGCAGGACAAAATAGCGCTGGACAAAAACAGCGCAGGATAAAAACAGCGCTCCATAAAATAGCGCCGGCAAAAGATAATTATGCTTCTTTATTTTACTACTATCTCATACATAAAAATAGACTATAGTACCGAATAATAATTAGGAATAACATATTTTTCATAAATAACAGTCATAACAATAGTTTTCCTAATTCAATTCGTCAATTCAGCATCGCTTCCCGACCAGCTGACAGTGATCAAAGTGTTGGTAACTGTCTATAACAATATCAGAATATAAGGAACGGAAAACAAGTAAGAACAACAATCAATATTTTTCATCATACTTCAACACATATCGCTTCCCGACCAACTGACACAGATCAAAGTGTAAACAACTACTTGTCAGTGTCATATTTATTTAAAGTCTAAAAAAATGCAATTTGGCAAGTCTCAGAAAGGAGGTGATACATTATTCCACGAAGGATATAATTACCGAAATGACAAGCAACGTGAAATTGCATTTTTTTAGACTTTAAATAGATATGACACTGACAAGTAGTTGTTTACACTTTGATCTGTGTAGTTGGTCGGGAAGCGATATGTGTTGAAGTATGATGAAAAATATTGATTGTTGCTCTCACTTGTTTTCCGTTCCCTATATTCTGATATTGTTTGTTGCAAAGGAAGGTTGATGCTTAGCGGTGAAACTTGATTTTTCAATCACATCCTACTGTAATAGTTGATTTTGTAAGGATATTTCAACCGGCGCTATTTTATGGAGCGCTGTTTTTGTCCTGCGCTGTTTTTGTCCAGCGCTATTTTGTCCTGCGCTGTTTTTGTCCAGCGCTGTTTTTGTCCTGCGCTATTTTGACCAGCGCTATTTTGACCAGCGCTATTTATGTCCAGCGCTATTCTGCTACAGAGCCACGGTAAACAGCTGTAGATGTTTCATTGATAAGAACATCTAAAAATGGTAAAGAATGGTGATGTTCAATTCCAATACTATAAGCGTCCATTTTTAGATGTTCTTAAACTTCAAAATATTATTTATAATTTCTTCATTAGCGTCAGATAGGGACCAGAATTTAAAAAAACACAATTGTTATTAATAACGTTGAATTGAAAAATATGAAAGAGATTGTGGTTTAATTTCCAAAAATAATGATCAAAAAGGAAACTATTGTATAAAATAAAAAAGGGCTACTGGTTATTTTACATTTTTTATTCAATTCACGTGTGAATAAACATTTTATTCAATATTTTGTTAGTTATAGACATTACAAACCTTTGTTTGCCACTCCTGTATTACACATCAAGAGAAAAGAAAAAGCCAAAGACCTTGCACCTCCCCGTTCGCTTATACTTTAAGGATTAAAAAATATATTGTTCCAGTATGTTATAATGTATCTACACACCCAAATTTTTTTCAAAACCTCAACTATTGAGAAATAAAGGTATCTAATCACGGTATCTTGTTTAAATTTACAGGGTGGATATTAAAACTGTTCAAATTTTTATTTTCATCTATAACTCAAGTCAAGTCTTTGAGTTTTCTTAAATGAAAAAAAATTTTGTTACTTCTATAGGTAGCGAAAAATTTCTTTTTTTCTAATCCTTTTATATTTATATTGATTTAAAATTGATTTATATATGGAAAATTTTGTTGTTGTTTTGTTATTTACAGAGATATTTCCCAGTAGAATAGTCATTTAAGAGTACTTTTTTGAAATTTGATTTTTTGTTGTTTCTACACATTTTATGTGTATGTGTGTTATTTCGGAAATTTATCAAAAAAATTACGAATTTTCATGCCAAAAAAACTAAATCCACAAGCTATGCTACGTTTCACTACATCCTTGGAAATATTTATTCAAAAATCTGTTCAGAATTGGTTCCAAAGGATAAAATACCCTGAAAAACAATGTTTAAAAGTTGTCAACTGTTTTTTTCTGGCTCTATATGCAAAATATAAAACATATCCCAAGTTTATTGAATGTTTTAACGGTAAAATAAATAAAATCAATAAATAAGACACCTCCTGTATATTTATGCTGGTACACCAACAGGTATTTAACTTATCTAGGTGTAGCACAGCTGTTTCGATTTGTTTCAATGTCAAATTGTATTTATAACGGTCAATATCATTTGTTGTCTCCTTTATAGTGGGTGGTGATATCAAAACATAATATATTATGTTGGGCTTATTTTGTTACGGAACATAGCACACGGTTTAATTCAACATTGAATAATATTGAATTACTGCTAAATTGTCCTCAGGACTAGGACATGTTACACAAATTTTATTATTAAAGATAGACAAGTCTTGTTTACATTTTGGTTGTCCCCAACATATTTTACTACGAACTCAATAAATCAAAACTTCTAATGAAGCTGAAGTAAGAAGTTTGCTTACAAAATCTATTTTATATCAAGACCAATAATTTTAATTTTCACTCCTTTTATTTATACAATTTTGTGTATCCTTGTTTGTAAACTGTTCGGATTTCGAACATTTGCGTTTTAATTTTTATTTTATTTACGTCAGCGGTGAGTTGACATTTCTCGACCGTGAGCCGCGATCGGTACGCTTCCTTTCAAAATCTGACACTGACAGAAGTGATTAAAAAAATGATGTCCACGTCGTGTAAGTCGGTCTTATAAAATATTGTATTGCATTGTATTTTTGGCAAGAAATTGTGTATTCGTGCAACAAATGTTATTTACCATCTTTATTTATGGAATCCCTAAGAAAAGGTTTCAAGAAAATTTAACTGTCAAAATTTGGAAAGAAAACGCGTCAATGGAGACGACGCGTCAATGGAGACGATCCTTGGTTAAATAATATAATGATTATCGTTTTAATTATTAAATTTTATTGTTCACCATTTCAATAAACTTTCATTTAGGTATTCCTTAGTTTTGTTAAACCAAAATAAAAAACATTTCAATATGTTTATAATCTGTAGTGCAAAACTTGTTTCAACTTCAAAATCCTTTAAAGGTATCTTCTAAAAAAATCACTTATCTATAAGCTACTATCTTTATTAATATTAATAACGTACATCATTATTTAATCTATACAAACAATTTTCATGATAGTTTAAATGATCCCTTTCGAAATGGTACGCTACTGTGCATTGTACTCGCCCTGATTTATTTTGTGACCAAAACATTGTATTGGTAATAATGTGTGAAGTCTGGTCTACCTTTACTAAAGTCAATTTTAAATAACAATAATAATTACCAGACAGAATGTTTTAGACAAAGATATTAAGAATATAGAGAATGGCTCATTGTTAATAACCATAACTATAGTTAGAGAAAGAAGTGTCTGGAATACTATAGTCTATTTCGGAAAGGTATAGTGTAATAAAATGGGGAATTGCTTCCAGTTCGGCTCAATTTCGGTGTCGGCCATAGGCGTAGGTCTTCAAATAGTATTGTTTGTAATATTAAAATTTCAAGTAATTGCGTAAGAGAATTAGGAAAAGTATGTTTTCTGGCCTGAAGTGTCAATATCGAAATTATGTGGAGGGATTACTTAGGTAGTAGATTATACAGTTACGTTTTGCGTTTAACGGGTACTGTTTAACCTTCTATTAGTGCCTCTGCCTAATTCCAACCCTATTTCAGATTCAGCTTAACCATGCGCCGCAAGGTGCCTTACCCAAAATTTTTAGACCTTTATAAGTATATTTGTTTAGTTTAACGCATCACTATTTGCTGTTAAGCCGTAAATAGTGTTCACAGTATTATAAGATTAGTAATAAAATGGCGACATTTACACCAACGAAAAGATGTTCCAATAATTCTCCACTATCAGAGAATGAAAAACTTATTATTTTAAATGTACACGATTGCATAAAATACGATTACCCGAAATTTACTGTACAAGAAACTGTCGACCGATGTTCCCGAATGACTGGAGTTGGATAGTCCACCGTTTTTAAATTATTGCGGGGGAGAAAGATAGCAGGCCAAGTGGAGCCTCCCAAGAAAAGTCCAGACAGACCAGTAAAAGTCCTTGATGAAAACACCAAAAGTGTAATTCGAAGAAAAGTTCACTCTTTTTATTTCAAAAAAGAAATACCCACCCTAGATAAGATTTTAATGGAGCTTGGCCAGGATGACAGTATTCCGTTGATAACTAAAAAACTTTTATGGACCACGTTGAGAAATATGGATTGTGCCTGGGAAAAGCATAACCGTAAAGCACGTTTACTGGAAAGCGATGAAATTGTTTGCTGGCGACGAAAGTACTTAAGAAGTATAAAGCAGTACAGAACAGAGCAGAAGAAATATTTTATCTTGATGAGACATGGATTAATGAAGGTTATACAGTACCAAAAATGTGGCAAGACAAAAATATAACCAGTGCTTGCCAAGCTTTCATGGAAGGCCTGTCAACGGGTATTAAGGTGCCTTCAGGTAAAGGGAAAAGACTAATAATCGTCCATATTGGAAGCGAAGAGGGATTTTTAATAGAAGGTTTGCTAACCTTTCAGTCGTGCCATACGGGAGATTACCACGAGGACATGGATTCGGATGTTTTTGAAGACTATTTTGGTAATATGATAAAATATCTTCCGGCTGATTCAGTTGTAGTTATGGATAACGCAAGTTATCATTCTCGACGCATAGAGAAGACTCCAAAAGATCTATATACGTTCCTGAAATAAGCTATAATAATAATAATTCAACTAATATGATTTTTAAAAACTTAACGCTGCATGTTAAGAGTTTATCAGAAAGTATTAAGAAAATTGGTAATCAATTCTTTCTCAATTTACTTATATCACCTACCAGTATTCAATCTTCAGATTCATCGTTATATAACACTTTCTTTACAAGAGCAATAATACTAGGAAATGTTGGTAATTATTAAAATAATTATGTCAAAACCATTAATTTTAAAATTACTTGTTTTTACATAAAAAAAATATTGATAATTATCAGTTAATGACTGTAATATATGTTAAATAAATAATTAGTTTATATGCGATGTTGTTTATGTTTATTAAAAAAACACTACTAGTTATAATTTGGGGTAATTATATTATAAAAATATTTAATTTATTGTCAATTGTCATTTAATGAAAAATACATTTCAATAATGATCTTCAACCGTTTTAACCCCGAAAAGGAATGGTGTAACAACATCTGTATTTATATATATAGTTCAGGTAGGGAAGCAAACACAATATTATGTCACTAATAAAAAACATCGACCCTCAATCGGTTTCCTAGAGCACTCGAAATTTGAGTCTTTTACACTGATATAACCATAGAGATAATAAACATAGAGTAGGCAACCTATAGTCGAAAGCGTCCACGCAATAAAAAGAGATGGCGAATAAAATTGGTGATGCTGTCTCTTTTTAAAATCGCGTGATGCGCATTCACGGCGCGAAGACTAAGCTGTATGTTATACATAGGATTGCATGCGCTATTAGAAAGAGAAAGCAATACCAAACTGGTTTTCCATCTCTTTCTAATGGGTGGACGAATACGCTTACACGAGCCCCTATGGCATGCCTACTCTATGTATATTATCTCTATGGATAAAACACATGGGCTGAAAAGTCCCTGGCCTGACACATATATGGCGCTACTTTTTTCGCATTCGCCTATTTTCAGTTAGTACTAACCTTAAAAAGACAGCTGTCAAAATTTCATGATATTCTATTCATTAGTTAGTGAGTTATTGTGCTGTGAGTGACGCTACTTTTGATATTTTCTCAACAATGGATCAAAAACAATTTCGTGTTTAAATTTTACACTGTTTCTTGATGGGAAAAATACCGTTCAAGCAGAGCAATGTCTTGAAAAGTGTTATAGGGACTCCGCTCCATCAGAAACAACAATGAAACGATGGCTTGCTGACTTCAAACGTGGTCGTAGAGATGCGGAACGCAGTGGACGTCCAAATGAGGCGGTAACACCAAAAAACATCGAAAAAATCCATAAAATCATTTCGATTGATGAAGTTGCGTGAGTTAGCTGAAGTCGTAAAGATATCAAAAGAACGTGTTGGCTTTATATTGCATGATCAGTTGAGTATGAGAAAACTCTGTTCAAAGTGAGTGCCGCGTTTGCTCATTGTTGACCAAAAACAAGAACGTGTTGATGCTTCTGAGCAGTGTTTGACCATGTTTAGACGTAACAAATCGGATTTTTTGCGTCGATATGAGAGAATGGATGACACATGGATCCATTACTTCAGTCCGGAATCTAATCGATCGTCATCTGAGGGGACAGCAACTGGAGAATCTGGTCCAAAGCGCCCGAAAGCACAACAATCAGCTGGAAAGGTTATGGCCTCGGTATTTTGGGATGTACGTGGTGTAATATTCATCGACTATCTTGAAAAGGGAAATACCATCAATAGTGAAAATTATAGTTATTGGAGCGTTTGAAGGCCGAAATTGCAAAAAAACGTCCGCATATGGCAGAGAATAAGGCCGCTTGACATGGTGCAATACAGCGTGCAATGCAGTGCAAGACGCAAGATTTCTTGGGACCCATCTGATCAGTTTCTGCAATTCGATGCAATTGCAATTATATCGGTTTGGTGTCATTTCTATTGCATGCAGGGCGCAATTCTAGGGATAAATCTAGTTTCTTTTGTGTTATCAACCTACTAACTATTTTCTGATTATGGTGACGGATGTTAGGTCATTTGTGATTTGATAATTGTCAGGGATTCACTGAGCTTTTATTACTTTCGCTATCTTCATTTTAAATCATAAACTTTATATATTATTTCAATAAATTAGATTATTTTTTGAGTATTTTACACACTTTTTTCTTTCTACTATTAGTTGGGTTGGCAGCAATGTTGCAATAAAAGAGAATTGCATGATGTCAAACAGCATGCAAGATTCATCATTTGCAATATGCAGATCTTGCAAGAAATTGCTGCAATTTCTTGCACGTTGAATTGCACAATGTCAAGCGGCCTTAAAAATTTTGAGATGCTGTTTGCAGAGTAAGAGTTGTAGTTTAATAGGTCATATGAGGAAAATTTTGAAAATGTGATTAGTAGGTATCCGATTTGTATGTAATTTTCTACTTTTGGTCAAAATACTTGTCCCTTTTTACACGTAATAATAATCAGAATATTCACTTAAAAATTTCTAACGTAACATTCTTGCAAGGAAATGTGTCACAAATTTCTACCGACAAAACTACTACCTAATAGATATTCACTCAAATAGGAATTTATTATTGGGATTTTTAATAGTCTTCGTCGTGATTCTTCGAACGAGCACACCAAACAATTGAAAAATGTCGTTTTCATATTAAAAATATCAAATAATGTGCATATATAAAGTCGTTATACGTAAACTGCGTAGACAGTAAAAGTTTTATTCGACGTGTTAACCTCAAATCCTACTTGGGTTAATGAATACATTAATAATTCTCTGTCTTCTTCTTTGAATAGAAATATGATCGTACAGTGTGGTCCACCTGTAACACAACTTTGTACGCGAGTTATGTACAGATACATGCAATGAGAAACGAAACAGGGTATAGTACAAGCTAAAGATACAGTGAAGCTGACAACATTTTTTTGACCGTTATTGACACGAGCTGTAAAGCAAGAACGAATTTAGACAGGCGTGCAACGAAAACGTGTCGTATATACGGCGAGTTGATTTTATTGTTCATGTGAACAAAATAGATTTGTTTGGGTCCAAAGCCATAAGATTTTCCACAGATCCTATGAAATGTCTACAAGTCCACAAGGATATTCTAGCCTTGTGGAGAACTTGTTCCAAGTGAGCGTTCCATGCAAATGTTATATCATGGATACGCTCACAATTTCCTAGTCTTACCGAGGCTTGCAGACATAATATTTTCCTGACTGTACGATTTAATAACAAAAGGGAGACGTTGTAGGCATTTATCTTTTGCGATTTTTTTTAGCATTACCTATTTTGAGTATTAGGTGCAATATACATTTGTCTATTAAATATTCTTAGCAAATAGGAAACCACTGAGTAGTTTCTTAAGCGACGCGAAAGAATCTATAGATTTCTTAAATGTCACGGCCGCTTGTCTCATCCCACAAGATTAAATTATTATTATTGTTGATATCACTGTAATAATTTTTTATTTCTATCCCACGATTAATAAAATTTATACGAAATTCTTGATAGTTCGTCATTTTTTAATATTAAAAATTCAATTTAAATTAAGAACAATGCCAATACAATTTACAATGAAAAGATTCTAGGAAATTGTTGTTAAATATTTTTAAAAATTACACGAAAACTGCTTCAAGCAAAATCAGTTAAGCTCTCGCGTTGTTATATTCATATACATATCCCATGACTGATTGCTTACTGTTGGTCGGAAAAAAGACAGGGACTGAGGTATATAATTTTTTTTATTTTTAAATTTAAGTCTATTTTCCATTCATTTAATTTATTTAAATATTTTATAAAAATAAACACTACTAATGTGAGGGATGTTATGTTAGGTTAACTCGGTAGGGGTACTTCACTCTGTATTTCTAACCTGTTGCTACTCCCGCGCCATCTGCTATTTACTGCTTATCTCTGGACGATTTTTCGACATTTTTCCTATACAAGTTTGTGCACTTTATATTAAGTCTCCATGCATAAAATGTTTGAGACATCCCAAAATTATTTTGACAATACCAGTTTTAATATCAATCTAGGAACTTTTTGTTTACCTGACTAAAAATATGTTTATATGAACTACATCATTAAGGCTTAACCTATAAACTTTTTTCCATTACTCACAAGACACTCCGTATTTTCTACATAGAAACATATACAATTGACATCCTTTAACAATGTAAACCAGAGTTTCTAATGGAAAGGGAGTGTTCTTTATTCGAAAAGCCTTGAAGCTATCTTTACCTGTACCCAAATGTATAATGTCTACATCTACCCATCCGTATACGTATTTCGGTTATATGTATAGTTATAAAATAATAATTAACTATAAATATGTACAACACGATACATTTTTTTTATATTATTTTTTACCAATCGCTGGACAATACTTTCACCGTATTTTCTTGCAGTTACGTACAAAATTGGTATTTTAATCCCTCGGGCGATAATCTTATTAGTATTAAACTCGTTGGGTTTTTTTTTCTTTCATCAGATTTCTTTTAAGAAAAAGTGTCCATATAATAAAAATCGTAGCATGGAGAGGAGGACACTATCAACAGACGATACAGCAAGTCATGAATACTTTTTACAGGTTGACCAGTGGCGTAGCTTGAGGGTTTGTACGGGAATTGTTGACATAAAAGCATTCGAAAAAATAAAGTAAAAGAAAAATAGGAAGAAAATTAACAAAGATACAAAAGTTTTGATAATGAAATGGGAAAAATGTTATCGAGCAAAAACAATAACTACTCTGTGCTACTATACCAGATGGACAAAGAATAAAATATTACATATTTAGAAGAAAAAAATTAAAAACAAATTCAACAATACCATTACTCTATTATTGAATAGATCCTGGATTGTCCCGACGAGCTCTAATCCTTCTTATAAGCTAGTCCCATAAGCTTTCCATTGGATTTAAGTCCGGTGAATTCTCGAGCCACTCTGTTAGTATGAGGAGGTGCATTATCTTGCATGGAGATAAAATTATAACCAACTGCTCCTCGCCAAAGCCTAACTACCGGCTCTAACACCAAATCAACATACCTCCGACCGGTTAAAGTTTGTTGGAGAGGTAGCAAAGGAGTTTTTGCTCCCCTATTAATACCTCCCCAAAATATTACGGTTCCTCCTTTAAATTTTGTTATAGATATGGCAGCCTGGAGTCTAGCTTGTCTTTCTGGAGTTCTGAGAACCCGAATTCGACGATCATCTGATCCAAGGCCAATTCTTGTCTCATCTGAAAAGAGAACATTTTTCCAATTTTCAATTGTCCAGTTTTGGTGTTGAAGGCACCAATTTAGCCGGTCATTTTTGTTTTACCTGGACAACTCTGAAACCTGTAACTGTCTCCTGCTGTACAACCCTCTTATAGTTTCAACTGAAACATTTATACCTGTAGCTTCGAGAAGTTGTTGTTTCAGCTCTGGATGAGGAACATTCGGATTTCTTCTAGAAATTTGGCACACAAAGCGGTCCTGCTGTTCAGCTGTCACTCTTTGACAACTTTGTCTATGTCTAATTCCAAATACCTTACATACGTTTTTGATACAACACCCTGGGTAACGCCTACTACCTCTGCTACGGGTCTTTGAGGCATACCTTGTTCAATGAGAGCAACAATTTTTCCCCTCTGCACATCTGTTATTCCAACATAAGGCATTATTATCTTTTTTGGACCGAAATAAAATTACAGGAGTAACGTGATTTTACTACTGAACACAAAATTTTATTATGTATAATTAATGTGCAGTCGCTTATTTTTTGTTATCAAGTTTAATTACAGCAAAAAATCTTATCTTCGACTAGCATACAGTATTCGCCAACTAACTTGATGTCCCAGAAATTACCAACTAAGAGAGACAGAATAATAGTGCCCTGCCTATTCGTCTGCTATTGGTGGTAAAATTTTGACAAACGCCAATTGCATCGAACCTTATCAGGTGTTAAGATTTTCAGTAGCGTAGCGTCACGCAGTTATTGTTTTCGCTTTGTACAATAAAGTGTTTGTAAAAATGTCAGCCGTTAATGGAGAAAATCGTAAATGTACTGAAGGACAAACTGGTCAAGTGATATATAGAGTGTTTAATTATTTCAAGACATTAAAAAGTGATGAAGATACCTTAATAAACGTGAAAATTAAAGCATCCCAGGTAACAGGTGAGCCAGCTAGCTAGCTAGCCATCACAACCAAGTTAGTACAGCTTATTTTATTTACTCATAATTCAGGTATAAAGCAGATCCGTTTCTATTAAAATCAATATACCAATAATTTTATTATAACAAAGAATGAAAAGTTATTTACTAAGTTAGGATCATATATTTTTGGACCGCCTTTACTTTATTAATTGTACAAGTTGTGTTAATTTGTAACAGAAAGCGTATCCTCAGAACTTGCACGGCACTGCTTACAGTTATCGGATGGGCGGCGTCTATAGCTCCCTAGAAAGCATTTAGGACATCAAGTTAGTTGGCGAGTACTGTACCAAGATTTGTCCCTACTAAATATTTTAGTCACAAATACTGAGTGATTCCATATAAGTTTGGTTGTGTGTAGTATAGTATGTTCATACTTATGATTAAGTGACTAGCCCTGTTAAGAAAGACCCGTGCAATCAGTGAACTTGGAATATTATCGTACAAGTTCGTACTTTGCTTAGAATTTCTTAATAAACATCCTCTTCAGTCGTTAATGCACCTATAGCTGCATTGATTAACCAAAATAAGTATAAAAATTGTGTATTTCATTGCAGTTCCTTAGATATACAGATTGCTTAAATTACTTTGGAACCCTGGCCTCGGATTACACAAGTACGACAAGGATATATGAAAGAGAGAGAAAGTATAATTGTGCGCGGTCATCACTTTGTTTCATCTTAGGGGTGTATACTTATTTCCCGAGACTGGCCGAATGGTCCTTTACAGAGAGAATTCACTAGTTGGTGGTATTCAGTATGCTCCCAACATGGAAGGAGTGAGGGTGCTAAAGAAATAAAAAAATACAATCGTTATTACGTAACCTGTACATCTTAAAATCCATTTTTGTCAACATGATCATTTCAGACCAAATTGAAAATTTCTAACTACAATAGGATATTATTTTAGCATTGTAACTTGAAAATAAAACAGCATTTCTTGAGAGAACCATAATTAATAAACTAAAAATCCCTTCCATTAATAAATTAAATTGAAAAAATAAAATAAGTAGGTAGGTACCTACATCTATTCTAAACATAAAATATAAACTTCCTGAAAAAATAAAAATAAAAATCTATTCTAAAGGTAAACATAATTTTAATGAATTAAGTGCTCAAATAAACCACCTTCCTGTGCCAGACAATAGCCAAATCTGTGATAAAGATTTGATCTCATATCTCTAAGATTATTTGGCGTAATGCTGGCACAAACGTGCTGTATTTTCACCCTAGAAAAAAGTCAACGATAACGAGACAAAAATATCATTTGTACAAATTAATCTGCGCTTCTGGCAACAGCGGTTAAAATAGGGGAGCAATGAGCATTCGGCCAGTCTCGGGAAATAAGTATACACCCCTAAGGTGAAACAAAGTACACGCTTTAATGACCGCGCATAATTATTCTTTCTCTCTCTTTCAGCTGTTTTTCTGTCGTACTTGTGTAATCCGGACGGTTCGGATGTAATTTACGCAATCTGTATAAATAAAACTAGAATTAACAAAGAAGCTATACTAAATACTAATACTTAGGTACTGCTAAGCACATTCAAAGCGATTAAAAGAACCGTTTAACTTTATTACATTCAATTCTCACGTTTCTTATCTTCATATGGCAGTTCGTAAACGCCTGTGGTCTATTATACTATTTAAAAACACAGTTAATAATAAACTCTTGCCTTTTTTGTATCTCTAAAAAATATTAGTAAGTTCCATAGTCAGGTTCAATGACTTTATAAATACATATTTATTTCGTTACGAACGTTTTGGTATATCTCGTTACTTTTCGTGCGTCTTGTTAAGAAATAAACTTTATTTTTCTACGGGTAAGTGAAAGTTTGCAAAAAAAACTCACAAAAGGAATTTGTTTCATTCATTCATTCGATTGGGTTGTGCTCAACAGCCCAGGCACTTGAACTGAATCTTTTTACCATTTTCCATGTTATCTACTTCCACTCAAGAAGCTTTGTGTCTTCTATATAGGCCACTAGTTTGACTGGAGAGATTTTCAGTAGTTGTAATGGCTGTATTATTTCGTCTGAGTCCATGTAAGTTCTCGCAGAAGCAGTCACCAGGTCGGTAACTGTCTTCAAATGTCTCTTACTCAGTTTCAATAGCCTGGTTAAGAGTTCCTTGTCCACTTTGTTCAGTATACTCTTTGTATGGAGATGTTCTTGTGTCGACCTCCATTTGAGTTGGTGCTACCTACCTAGCCAGTTCCCGATTTCCCCTCTTATGCAATCTTCTGTAAGGCCACAAAACGGTTCCGGACCTTCCTTTATAACCTTTTTTAGCTAACTGGTCCGACCTTTCATCACCTGCAATCTCATCAGGTGTCGGCATCCATGTTAGAGACACTTTGTTGTCTCTTACCAGCCTGTAGAGGGATTCTTTACAGTTTTTCACCAGTTTAGACCTAGTTGTTGGATTGATTGATTGGATCAGCACACCAGTCAAAGGATTGAAGTCCTCGGCACCTCAGCCTTAAGGCTTTTTGTGCTCTTGGTTGTGCCGTTTATGTGAAGAGACCAGTAGCCCTTATCAGGCTCAGCAGACTTTTCACTAGGTTCTTCTTGGAGAAATCCTCCCTCGGAAATTCTAGTTAGTTGTTGGATTACTGACAGCTGTAAGCAGAGCCTGGCTGACAATGAATAAAATATGGAGTGTTTAAAGTTAAAAATTGGTTGCCAAATATTTGAATAAAAAAATAAAATTGAAAATGGAAATTCTGTTTATACTGTGCATTCATAGAGGAGTATGTTAATCGTGTATTTCATATGACAAAGTGAAGACATTATTTTTTTTGCCTCCTATAATTAGAGGAAATTTATCGTTTTTTTGTATGGGGTTCTTTGAATATTGTGTTCGCATTATCCCATTCAATATGATGCTCCTCTTCCTAAGCATGTTTGCAAATACCTGACATGGAAGTCCCTATCTTTTATGTTGATTTACCCTGATTTTCAATGGCTTATATGTTTTACCTATCTAAAACTTGTCACATTATCAGGGAAAATGATATAAATATATTCTTCTTATTAGTTTTTCTTAAGAGATCTTAAAATATTGATAGATTTGCTCTAATTTATTAGTCTCGTAAATTTTTCCTAGCTTTTTAAAAGATATGGATACATTTGAAATAAAAAATATTTATAGTAAGAATTCACCAAGCCATGACATTTTCCAAAGTAAAACTTTCACTCGTCAAGAGGAAAAGCACTAGGTCATTATTTAAACTTGAACGTTTAATTTTTTTATTTATGCAAAATAGTCAAATTAAATGAATGTAAAACAATGCAAATGGATACTACCTACTTAATCCTATTGCATACAAATTGTCTATGCTCTACAGTGGCGTACACTATCATTTGAAGTTGTTTTCTTATATTTTAGACCTATCCAGTCATCTTAGACTTTTCTTTCACTTATTACAACCAACATTATCATGAAATTTTGACAGCTGCCTTTTTAAGGTTAGGACTAACTGAAAAACAGGCGTTTGCAATAAAACTAGCCCCATCTATGTGTCAGTCCCGGTACTTTTCTGCCCTTATAATATAACAAAATATTTCTTTTTCTAACGTACTGAGATCCATCTGCAAAAGATATAACTTACACTGCTTATAATTTTAGTATTAAAGAGTACCCTTTTGAAAATTAGTACTTCAGGTGCCCTGACCGACACCGCATCTTGATCTCACTTCATCAATAACAAAATTACAGTGTTAGGATTTTGTTATTCATCAAACTCGAACTTAATAACTGCATAACCACTTAGTAGTTTACTAGCTAATGCTTATTATGGCCTGCAGCTTATATTACTTCTTCAAATGTATTGCCTAGCATTTAATACTGTCAGTTCTTAATGTGTCTCGCAGTTTCGTGACTAGGTGTACTAATTATCCAAGTTTAAAATTAGTTATTAAAAATTTCCAGTCGTAATCACTAATCACATCGACGCAGATATTTAAAACGGTTTTTTTTTCTTCTAGAATTAGACTGGAAAAAACAAAACGAGACAACCTATACCTACAGAGTGTCCATCTACTTAATATTTTTTTCATATTGTAACTGTTGTTATAGTTCTTCCAAAGTTAATGTAATGACCAATATTTTTAATCCCTTTGAAGGAAAAAGCCGCCCAATGGCGTGCATATAATTTTTTTATAAATTCGAATATTGTGAAATAATGTTAATCTACTATATCAATTTGAATGACAAAAAATTAGCCTGCATACAAAATTCATAAAATTTGTAATACAATGATAACGCGTTTTCCTCTAGAGCACAGATTATCTAAAGAACAGTTTTTTGTATCGTCACACAGTGCGGCCAATTCCCAAAAAGCTGGCCAGAACTCGAAAAATCAAGTAATTGATTCAAAATTCCTTACTCGGGGGTTTTCGGGGTCGCTGATTACGAATTTGATTTTAAAAATTTGAAAATCCACCCTCTTCCACCCCTATTGACCACCCCCTCACGTGAAATAGCGTATATTCTAGAACATAATCAAGATGCATGTCAATTTATATCTTTTCGGGGTCGCTGATTACGAATTTGATCTTAAAATTTTGAAAATCCACCCCTTTCCACCAGAATGATGAAATTCAAAATGGCGGATCCAATAAACACACACACACACGCGAGCGCGCGCATGCACGCACATTTTGATAGAAACGAAATTGTATAGAAACGCGCCAACCCAACCGTACTTGACAACATCATGCGTATCAACCCAAGTTTCGTCTAAATAAATTATAGTTTTATTTGAATCACGGTACCCTTTTATTTTGCGCAAATACTCCTGTCTAAGTTCAGCGATACGCCGAGATTCCATTTTTACCATTCGATTATCTAACTTCTTATATTTAAATCCACAATTCAATAATCCCGCAAATCATCTTGGACTGTCGTTTCAAATGGTCTCCAAAATACCATTCTAATTAATTATATTATAAAACTTACCCTAACGTCTAGTCTACGAACAAATAAATATTATATTAATATCAATTCACTGACGCCACTTAACCACTACACCGTCAAATAGGTATTATATTAATGATGCTTTTCTACACTAGATCACCTATACTTTCCTATAAATACCTACAACAATTCACTAAACTCACTCAACCAAGAAATATATATTATATTAAATATTTCTTTAAAACAAAATTCACACCCGACACTGAATGTAACAACTGGATTATAAGTCGAACCACAACACAACCCCCCGGAACACCCTCAAGACCGTAGAATTTTTTCTGAGAAAGTAGTCAAAGGGAGTATACTTCGGTTATTTCGTTATATTTATTACGATAAATACTGTAGTTGATGATTGGATTGTTCTCAAGTGTTTAGTGTACCTGCATCTACGTTACCAACTCTTTAAAATTTTCTTAAATATAGTAACATACAAAAAGTGGTTTTAGTTAATTTTCCTTTTTCCAACCATTTCAAGCGACTTATTTTAATGTTTATTAATAAATTTATATTATGTGTTTTTTTTTAAATATTTCCAATCTATTTTTCTTATAACATCACGAACTAACAGGAACATTTGTGTCGCGGGCCTAACAATTTTAGAAAATATATCTGACAATATTGTTATATTTTATGGTCATTACACTGACAATAGTTAGACTATACCTTTAATATTTTAGTTAGATGCTTGGTGACCTATTCATTGTGTGCAAACCTCTCACAAATCTCTCCCATAACAGCACAATAGGTCAGGGTCTGCAAGTAATTTTTTTTTACACAGTAAATATCGATTACCTCATCTTCGAACATCCTTATTGTAATGAGAGAGCCGAAAGATTTATTGTTTATAATAATTATAATGTTGTAATTTATCCATTCTTTTTGGTTGACCTTTGCAAGTATGACTGTTCTTAGAAAAGAATGTCAAGTAAGGTTTAATTTTTTGTTAATTACCCTAGTGTAACCAATGTTCGCTTTGGAAGACGTTTCTAAGCCTCCCAAATGCTTAACCGACAAATTGAATGGCTGATCTAATCTATATGCAATGTTACCCCAAAATACATACATACATACAACATACATAATCTATATACAAAATGTCCCAAGATTTCGTACCGAAAACTTGGGAGGTAAAATTTAGGTACTAACATATGGCCTGAAAAGTCTCGGGCTTGACACATTGATGGCGCTAGTTTTATTGCAATCGCCTGTTTTTCAGTTAGTACTAACCTTAAAAAGACAGCTGTCAAAATTTCAAGATATTCTATTCATTAGTTCGTGAGATATTGTGCTAAGAGTGACGCTACTTTTGATATTTTCAAAACAATGGATTAAAAACAATTTCGTATTTTAATTTCACACTGTTTCTTGATGGGAAAAATACCGTTCAAGCGAAGCATTGGCTTAAAAAGTGTTATGGGGACTCCGCTCCATCAGAAACAATAATGAAACGATGGTTTGCTAACTTCAAATGTGGTCGTAGAGATGCGGAACGCAGTGGACGTCTAAATGAAGCGGTAACACCAGAAAACATCAAAAAAATCTACATAATAGTTTTGAATGATCGAAAAGTGAAGTTTCATGAGTTCGCTGGCATCATAAAGATATCAATATAGCGTGTTGGCTTTATATTGCATGAGCAATTAACAATTCAAAGTGTGTGCCGCGTTTGCTCATTGTTGACCAAAAACAAGAACGTGTTGATGCTTCTGAGCAGTGTTTGACCATGTTTAAGCGTAACAAACCGAAATTTTTGCGTCGATAGTTGAAACATGGATCTATCACTTCACTTCGGAAACAAAACGATCGTCATATGACAGGACAGCAACTGGAGAATCTCGTCCCAAAGCGCCCGAAAGATCTCCAATCAGCGGGAAAAGTTATGGCCTCGGTATTTTGGGATATACGTGGTGTAATATTCATCGAATATCTTTAAAAGGGAAATACCATCAACAGTGAGCGTTATTGGAGCGTTTAAAGGCCGAAATTACAAAGAAAAGTCCGCAGGTGGCAAAGAAAAAAATGTTGTTTCATCAAGACAACGTACCGTGTCACAAGTCAATAAAAAAAATGGCAAAACTACATGAATTGAACTTCGAATTGCACCCACATCCACCGTATTCGCCAGATTTGGCTCCCAGAGACTACTGGCTGTTCGCAGGCCTAAAAAAATGCTCGCCAATAAGACATTTTCGCTCGAATGAAGAGGTTATCGCTGACACTGAGGCCTATTTTGAGGCAAAAGAAAAATCGTTCGACAAAAGTGGTATTGAAATGTTAGGTCGGCGCTGGAATGATTGCATTGTTCTTGATGGAAATTGCGTTGATGAATTAAACTAATTTTGAACAAAAAAAACTTGCTTTCTTTGCTAGGCCCAGCAGCGGGATTCTATTTTACGATACGATCGTATCGGCTGACCAAAATTGACAATCAGCGATTCTATTTTTCGATTAGTCGTAAAAATACGAGTCGATTCACTCGATAGGTATGGACGAGTCGTATGATATTTGTCATTTCCTGAAATATCCTAACCTGCGCATTCTAATTAAAAAAAAATTAAAAACATTCTGCCATTTATCGGCAGGTTTTTCTCCAGATCCCAATGAATTTAGCATGAGAGCTAATTTAGCCCATAATTTTTTCTGATTTTCCCTTACCGAGACACCAATGAACCTGCCATTTGCGAAATCTTTATTTTTCTCCATAAATTGGAGAAGAATTTCCCAATGGCAATCTCGTAATTTGAATGACATTAAAAGTATTTTCGCAAATATAAAAATCTAAATTTCAAAAATGTAAAAATAGATTTTTTATTCTACCAAATGTCGACAATAACAAAAAAACATTTTCGTCTAACTTCACTTTGAAAGACTCGTATCAATATTGCTGTCCAAATCCGAGAACACCCGATTTCAATTCGTAAAATAGAATGCTATGATCCGATAAGATCGAATTTAAGATCGTATTCGACATCGAACGACTCGATAAAATCTTGTCGTGAAATAGAATCCCGCTGCAGGACTTTTCAGCCCATGTGTGATTTTTAAACATTTTTAAAGAAAAACGTCCTGCCATGACGTCTAGATAAAATTAACGGTTTAATAGAAACTGTCAATTTTATGTCGCACTACACACTTATTGGTTGGTACAAAGTTAAGAAGTACGAAAAGATTGAGAAAGTGAATAAAATCTGTGAAAATGAGGATGAAATTAAAATACAGGAGAAGTCACGACAAAAGCCAAAAAGAAACGTTCAACCGATGTAGTAGACATAATAAATATATCCACTACCATGGGATTGAGATCATGGGAGTGTAAAATAATAATCGAGAAAATTGTTATTTTGACCGAGAATTTGACCTTAAAATTTCTTATTAAGGAAACTCTGCATTCGAGCAATAATTTTTATATCGTTAACTGGGTTTGAGAAATTTGTATTTAATTAAATCTCTTTTGCTATCTTTCTTTAGATGTATTTATACGTATACACACACACACAACACACCTACTTATGCATACCTACTTTATCCTCAGTAGCGTACGTTTAAATTTTTTTAGCAACACACCAGGATAGAAACAAAATAATTAATCATATCCAAAAAAATATTTATCACAAATTGGAACATAGTTTTCATTAACCCAACTATAATCTAAACTGCTTAAATTATGAATTAAATTGCAGGAGAGTATTTGCGAATGAATAATTAGATGGGTAAAAAATTTTCAAGAACCTAAATCGACGGGTTTCCGTCTTGTGAATAATAAATGTGAAAGTAGTGAAAATATTCGAAAATCCACTTTCTGCAATTTCATGTATCGATAAATCGACTATTCGAATAGATAGAACGTTCTAGTCTCCGGCATTGGATTCAGGGTAGTATTTTCCATAAACTTGTCAATTTTGAGTCGATATTTCCAGGCATAAAGGGAGATAGTAGAGAGCAATTAAAAGTGCGAGATATTTTCATACCCTCCCTTCAAGTATTGATAACTCGACTATTCGAAGAAATAGAACGTTGTAGTCTCCGGCATTGGATTCATGGGAACATCTTTCATATGGATATCAATTTTAAGTCAATATTTCCAAGCATTAAGGGAGATAGCAGAGAGCAAATAAAATGGAGAAATATTTCCATACCTACCCTTGCTTCAAAGTTTCCTACAAAAAAAAAATTTTGCGACATGGAATTGGCTTAAAATTGGGAACCGGGAGTTTTTTGATGCGGGAAAATAAATGCCACAGTCAGTTTTTCCATAAAATGATTCTTTCGCATTCAAATTGTGTAATAAAATTTACGAAAAAACACATTTTCAACATAAAAAGTCTTGTAAATTCCACAAAACTATGAATTTTGGATTTAAATTTCAGGAGATTACTTGCAAATGGATAATTTAATGGGAACAAAATTTTCAAAAGCCTAACTTGACGGGTTTCCATCTTGTGAATACTAAATGTGAAAGTAGTGGAAATATTCGAAAATCCACTTTAAGAAATTTCATGTATGGATAACTAGACTATTAGGAGAGATAGAACGTTTTAGTCTCCGGCATTAGATTCAGGGGAGGATTTTGCATATTCTTGTCAATTTTGAGTCGATAATTCCAAGCATTAAGGGAGATAGTGGAGAGCAATTAAAATAGAGAGATCTTTTCATACCTTCCCTTCAAGAATTGATAACTCGACTATTCGAAGAGATAGAATGTTCTAGTCTCCGGCATTGGATTCAGGGGAACATTTTTCATATGGATATCAATTTTGAGTCAATATTTCCAAGCATTAAGGGAGCTAGCAGAGAGCAAATAAAATGGAGAAATATTTCCATACCTACCCTTGCTTCAAAAAAAAAATTTTGCGACATGGAATTGGTTTAAAATTGGTAACAGAGGGTTTTTTGATGCGGGAAAATAAATGCCACAGTCAGTTTTTTTATAAAATGATTCTTTCGCATTCAAATAGTGTAATAAAATTTTCGAAAAAACACATTTTCAACATAAAAAGTCTAGTGTATACCACAATACAGACCTTAAAAAAATGATCAGCGGTAAGAAATTTCGCTCGAATGAAGAGGTTATCGCTGATACTGAGGCAAAAGATAAATCGTTCTACAAAAGTGGTATTGAAATGTTAGAACGGCGTTGTTATTGATGAAAACTACGTTTATGAATAAAACTAATTTTGAACAAAAAAAACGTGTTTTCTTTGTTAAAGTCTTTTCAGCCCATGTCTTATGTTGTCCACTTTAAAAATTTTCTAGAAACTATTATTTCTTTCTCGCTAATTTACAATTTAAATTCAATCGTTTATAAAATAACCTTAAACTTGTAATTTCGCTTTTACGATTTTACGGTCAAATCACCCAAACAATAAATACATTTAAACAGTTTACATAGCATTCCTTCAACCATAATTAATTGCTTCAATAATCTCGTCTAACGTAATTTATTTTAAAACGCACTAGAAAAGAAAATAAAAAAAATTTGTTTCGCGTTAAATAATATTCAAGTGTTACTAAATAATACAGAATATTTGAGTATTTAATAAATATTATGGAAACTTTGTTTATCTACCAGCGTTAAAATTCTACATTATATAATTTGATAAAATTGTTTATTTCACAGTTTTTTGAGTGATTATTATATACTATTTAGAGGAATATAAAAAAGATTTGGGTTCAATGGTTTGTGAGAACAAAAATTAGTAAAAAAAGTATAGTTCCGTTGCATTCCTTTATCGAAGTAGTGCTAAAGACGAGGACTAAGGTTTTTGACAGAAATGTCAGTGACAGTTAGTACCACTTTTTGTTAATATTGGTTAGAGGAAAGACAATTGATGAAAAAATACGAGCAATGCTAAAGAAAAACCGTTTTTGACTCTACTCTTACTTTGGAAGAGAGTAGAATTTTTGGGCTTCCTCTAGTCAGGAAAGCGATTAAGAGCCAATCCTACTAGAATTCAATTTCACTCTAGAGGTGTGTCAGATTTTATAAAAAATACTATCAATAATATTTTTTTCACCTTCAAAGCCATGATTATAAATTAATTATAAATTTTTTAATCAAATTAATCAACCAATTAAAATAAATGCATAACTTTGAAGGAGTGTCAGGGATTCGATGATATTATATGAGTTTTTAATATACTTAACTATTTTAAATATGTCAAAAATGAATTAAAAATTCAAACTGATAATTAATCTGCGAACCTTTTAAAAAATAACAATTTTCGACTATTTGATATATTTCAACATTAAGAAAATGTATTTTTTCGAATTTGTAATACTTGAAGTAATCAAAACTCACCTATAGGTACACGACCTTTGAGTCCAGCGCAAAGTAATATCCAACGTCAGTAGACAAATTACAAAAAAAATATCACAAAACTAGGCACAAATCACAATTCAAACACAACCTCGATATCTTCAAACCGAAAAAATCACAAATATCTCAGGTTTTTATGTCAAACTCAGTTAAAAACTACCGAAAATGTCATTTGACTGTCAGTTGTTTCAGATGACATACGCGAATGCAACTCGGTCTACTCAATGGTGTAGTCCGCACTTTCATGCCTTTCGACCGACTATGATATTCAACAGGTAGGTTGTATGAAATCAAGTTGACTCTTACCAAGACAGGTAGGTAGCAGTGGCACGCCAAGAGGAGGGCGATATATTTTTTTACCGATATATCTTGCCAAATTTCAAAGAGTACCTTTTTTCGAAAATCGCTTACATTTTTGACAAAATTTTTAGAAGCAGGAGTCAATGTTTTCTTGAGCTATTAGATGGTACTATGTTCATTTTCAAAGATATTCACTTTTTGGTGTTCTGATGGCCATATTTTAGTGAATTTGTTGATTATTTCTCGTTGAATGAAGAGTTATTCAATTTTAAAGTCCTTCAACGCCTCAAATACCTGGAATATGTCTGTTCGGGTTACAGACCTAGCTTCAAAAGGGATAGTAGACTTTCTTAGAAGCCTAGAACTATTGGATTAAAATATAAATGTAGGGTTAGATTAGATTAGAAATGGAGTGGCTCTTTGTCCTATCCCACTGCGACCTTTGCAGATCTATTGTGATCCTCCCTATTTTTAGAGCTCGATATCTAGCTTTATTCTTTTTGTTAGACCCATTAGCTTGGATACCGCCTCTCTGTCCTCGGTTTTCCTTCTCCGAATAGGCTTACTAGGCCTTCGCACTCACAGAATATGTGCTCCGCGGTTTCGTCTTCTTCCTGGCAAAACCTACATAGGCTGTCATCTGCTAGGACAAGTGTGTGCATATGCTTCCTCAGCCTACAATGTCCGGTCAGCACTCCCACCATCATCTTCGTCGTTTCTCGACTTTGACATAGTAGGTCGCGTGACAGTTTGGCCGAAGTGCTTTTAAGGAATAGTGCGTTTGTCCTGGTGTTTTATGCCACCATTGCTATGGATAATCTCCTTAGTGAGATTTTTTGCAATTCCACAGGAAGGTTCTGGCTCTATCATGACCTCAGTCGCTCCCTGCTTGACTAGTTCATCGGCCTTTTCATTGCCTTTTATTCCTTGGTGATCTGTCACCCAGGCTACGGTCACTCTATATTATGACTACCCAGTCTGTTGAGGGCCTTGCGACACTCCCACACTAGATTTGACGATAGACGATATGAGCTTATCGCCTTTAGTGCTGCTTGGCTGTCGGAGTAGATGACGGTTTTCTGGTTATGCACCATCCGTCTCATCAGCTGTTCTGCACAGCATTACACCACCATTACCTCTGCCTGAAAGACTGTGGCATGTTTCCGTAGGCTTAGAGAGATCGGGATCTTCTCTTGTGCCCCATATACTCCGGCTCCTATTCCAGATTATATTTTGTAGGGTTTACACAAATGATCTTATAGCCTGGCCAATTGACCCCCTTGTAATCTAATCTTATCTTAAGATATCCAAAGAAACGTATAAATAAAAGAAGTATGGTTGTCGTCCAAAATCATTTACCCCTATAGTCTCGTGTCTCTAGCTGACTTAGTAAGCACCCCATTACTGGTTTCATTACAGATCGCGTTCGTAGATCGTATTGTAAGCAATGCACCTAGTTCTTAAGTTAAGTTTATCCAAACTCAATGGCAGAAGTTAAACCACCCAACTACTTATATCGTTAAACAATTGGAACGATGGCAATACACTCGAGACAATCCACATGACCCTGCAGATTTGGAAAAATCTGTAAAAAGATTATTCACCCTACACCTGACTGTCTCCGAACCTTCTGTATCAAGTACTACTACCTACTACGATGGAAACGAGGAGGGGTGGCGAAAAAAATGTACCCAACATATCTGTGACGGGCTACGGACGAGTTCGTCCCAAGCTCAAATCGTACCCGACCATGTATGACTGTCTTTGTTGTTGTAGATGTTATTTTCAATTATTAGTTACGAATATCGAAGACTCTATTCATATCTTTCACAAACTGATGCTTTTTGACAACTATTATCGCTGTAAATATTTCATGTCGATACGCCACTGTATTATCCAAACCGGTCTCTGTATTTTGAAGCGGAACTTGACCGTGTAAATGGGTTAGAGCGCGTGCTGTTGTCAGTTATAACGTGCCGCTAGCCTCGAAAGAGTACTTTACTTTTAAGGGGAAAGGGAAAACTTTACTTATTCATTAAACTATAAGATCGCTGGAAGTACTGACTGATAATACTGGCGCGGTAACTAACTATAGATTAACAGTAGTTGAACGGGTAGTGATAGTTGATGGAAAGTAACAGTGAGGAGGATTATACAAATTGTAGGTATAGTATCGAAGAGGCGTGTTTGCGCCGAAACCGGTCTAAAAGTGATGTCCCTTCTAATTTGGTTATATCTACCAGCCCCGTTTAACTTAGAAGCGTAATTGAATGTTTGTTGGGGCATAAAGCCCGAGAAGTAGTTGTTTCTTCTCAGTTGAAAAGTTGTTACCGCTTTACTAAATACAGTGAAAAAGGAATTAAGTATAGTGTCTTTAGATAGATAGGAACTAATACGTTCAGGTTCAAGGCCGTACTTTTAGCTAGGGCGCTTCTTAAAAATAATAATTTTGGTGAAAACCTCTTCGGTCACGTTGAGCGATTTTTGGTGGGGGAAAAACTTATGGGTACGAGTCACCGACATGCTAATATGACGTGCTGCTCTTTTTGGATGGGTAATGATAAAATTTCTATATGGGATGAATTTATTTATCAAAAATTCTGATATCGGGGGTTTACGATAAAATTCTCGAAGGGATTGGTATATTTGTAAAAATTTTATTCCTTTTACAAAGTGGAATAAAACAACAGTTTAATTAAAAAATATTATTTATTGTTTATCCTAAAAATATTGTCAATAATAATTATAAATTACATAACCGTATAATAATAACGAATCACTGCTATAACTCCTCAAAAAATGCAACTCTGCTTTTTGTCGAACCAGACTTGCTTTTTTTTAAGGTAGAATATTTGTTTTCGCCTAATTTGACTTGTTCCTCGTGTAATTGATCGTAATCGTTTTGTTTGTCGCCTACTTTCAATACGGCTATTTCGCTACGCAATTCCCGAAGTTGGTTTTGGAGATGTTTCGATTTTTCCAAGTAGTCGATCCTGAAAAAAAACCATCCCCATTGATAAAAACATTTTTAACTATAAAGGAACACAAAAAAAAGACGAAAAAGGAGAACAAAATAATTTGCGAATAAAAACAAAAGGTCAAAGTTTTTGGATTTCACACTGACCCTACATGGAAAATGGGAAAATTTTGGATAAATGCAAGGAATAAAATGACGAATCAGAAAGTATGGTGAAGTAGAAGCGATGGGAAGTTGGAGGGATGAGAAATATGGGAAAATAGAGAAAGAAGGAAGAATTCAAAACGGCTAAATGGAAAGGATGAACCAAACTTCAGATGTAGTTTGTTTTGTACAAAAATAACTTCATTCAAGTCAACAATTTTGTTTGCTTAAGAAGCTACAGGATGGAGAAAAAATAATTGTCTCTTTCAATATGTTTTCACTATAATTCAATCGTTTTTTGAGAAAACGTACCAAAATTTTGGGAATTTTTATTGATACAAACGAATACCAGCTTATTTGTTGCATAAATGAAGATATAGGATACTAGATTTAAAAGATAAAGAGAAGTAAGAAAATATAGGAGGAAAGGAACAATCAAAGGATACGGAAACTTTGGAAACAAATTATACAGTAACATTTTTTACCTTTCTTTTTCTATTTCTAGAGAAAGTTGATCGGCGTCGGCGTGCGCTATTAAGTCATAGGAAGTAATGTTTAAATTTAAATCTGGAGACGTAGAAACTTCACTATCTATAATGGAGAGATCCGGCCCGTAGCCGGGACTCAATGGCGGTTGGTATAAAGCAGTTACGGACTGAAAAACAAAAAAAAATAACAGAGTTATAAAATAATAAAACTACAACGTTTCATAACAATGATTTTATCTAAAAAAATGAAAGAAATCGTCAATTCAGACAGAACGGGTGCGAGCTGCTCGCATGAGACAGTATAAAGTTGACGAGGTACTCGATGTAACTCCCACTATCATCACGCCAATTTGACGCCATCAAAAATATACACAAGAAAAAATATCTCGTGTTACTCATTTCACTATACCCTCCTGCTCCTTCCTTCGTTTTTGTTCAGGTCTCAACTCCTTTCCTTTGTTTGTTGGCTGAATTCACAAAATCCAAAATATCCTGGTTATTTTCGAAACCCGAGAAAAACAAAAAAAATAACAGAGTTATAAAATAATAAAACTACAACGTTTCATAACAATGATTTTATCTAAAAAAATGAAAGAAATCGTCAATTCAGACAGAACGGGTGCGAGCTGCTCGCATGAGACAGTATAAAGTTGACGAGGTACTCGATGTAACTCCCACTATCATCACGCCAATTTGACGCCATCAAAAATATACACAAGAAAAAATATCTTGTGTTGCTCATTTCACTATACCCTCCTGCTCCTTCCTCCGTTTTTGTTCAGGTCTCAACTCCTTTCCTTTGTTTGTTGGCTGAATTCACAAAATCCAAAATATCCTGGTTATTTTCGAAACCCGAGAGCATTTTCACTTCGCACTGGTGAATAGTCGCGTTCATTTCAACAAATTTGATCAGGTAGCGAATTTTAGAGTCATGCATCGTTTCTTAATTCCGCTGGACGGGCTAATTTCGATATAACACCATAACCCAATATTGTTTGATTTTTAACTTCAATAATTATTTATTGATTTTCCTATACCTTGTTTTTAAACTAGGAGGAGCATTTTAGGAAACCTCAACCACACCACTAAAAGTTACTAGATTGGGAGTGTGTTCCGAAAGGGTCGAGTTCAGACTTTTTGAACTAAATGCATGGTTTTTTTTCATGAATAAGGGAATAAATAATAAAAATAGCAAATACCTTCGGTAAAATATAATACTTTGTTTAAAATAAACAACAAACGTAGTAGTAATGATTGAACTAATGACCATTTTTATATAAATAAACACAAAACTGACAAATGTCAATGTCAGCGTCAGTGGTATCAAAAGAGCTGTGTGAAACTGGCGGCAATCTGACCAATCACTAGGCAGCAGAAATGCCAACTTAAATTCAAATCGCTCCTCTTAGTTTAAAAACAAGGTATAGTTCCTACTAGTGTTCATTAATTTTCAAGATACAAATGTTTATTGACATGATATTTGACATAAATGACAGATAATGCATCATTGATCGGTAGCGATTATCGCTCCGGTAACGCTACGTTGGGATGAACGCGACCAATGTCAGATGCTCCACTAGGTCATGGTTAAAAGGGTGGGTAAAAGAACACCACAAAAAACACTGGAAGAATACGAAAGAACCATCAGAAAAAGTAGCGAAAGATCTGCTCTCAATGAGCAGGAACAAACTACTCACCATAACGGGGCTTCTTACGGGACACTTTCCCACAAAGGAGCACCTGAACAAAATAGGGCTGTATAACGGAGACCTTACATGCAAAAGATGCAAAAAGGACACCGAAACAGCTCTGCATATATAATGCAACTGTAAGACGCTGGACCACAGGAGGCAGAAACTATATGGAAGACCCCAAATGACTCCAGAAGATTTCTACAACCAACCAGTAAAGAATTTGTAGGAGCTAATACAGGGAACGGATTGGCTGAATAGGCTGTAATCAGAACACTAGGAGGATCCACAATAAGCCAAAGAGGCTGAGGTGGTGCCGGCGAAGAGACTGATCCTTTAAAAAAAAATGTCGGTATCTCTTGAGTTCGCCGCATCCGCTCGATGGTTCAGCCACGCCAGCCTCACACCGTCTCCATGCCACTCGTTCTGTCTCAATTATGCCTGTCAACCAACTACTTACATATAATATTTACCTTGTTTCATATATATAGCCCGGATTTTAAGCATGATTAAGGAAAAGAAGAAGTAAATATACTAATTAAAATTTTAAATCAACTCACAGATATAGGTGAAACGGTATTCGATCCGTTGTAAGAAGTAGTTCGACTTAAAAAATCTAACAATTTTTCTTTAGCTTGTTTTTCAGCGGCTCTCGCCTTTAACAATTCGTCTTTTAATTTATTCGCTTCGGCCGCTCTCTTTTCCGATTCTTCAACCAATCGAGCCGTCAACATTTCCGCTTCTCTCGTCTTTCTCTCCAAAGAGACCTGAAAGAAATTCAAATTAAATCTCACCCCAATTCATCAAATCAACCTACCTTTTCTTCGTCTCTTCTCATAGCTGTCAATCTTAACCGAGTAATTTCTTGTTCTGCTTCAGCAGCTTTTTGACTTAACAATCTCGCTTCTTCTTCAGCTACCCGACTTTTCTCTGCTAGAAGATCTGCGCTTTCTTCAGACCTTCTCTATAAAAATATTTAAGAAAATTCACAAAGTTTCAAGGTTTAAATAGCATGCTACATACCAGAGCTTCGTTAGCTAATCGTATTTCCTCTTGATATTGCAGCAATCTCTGTTCCATGCTCGCTCTTTCCCGTTCCGCTTCTTCTCTTAATTGCTTTTCTCTGGCTAGTCGATTTCTCTGCACTTGCCTTCGTTGTTTTTCTTCCTTCGCTGCAGCTTTCATCTGCTGCAATTCCATCGAGTCCGGTTTCCGTCGACGCATGAAAAGATCGTGGTTACCCATACACAAATCTAAGATCTAACAAATCCAACACAAAAATTCAGGTATATTTGTATAAATATAAAGATGCGCATAAAAACACACGAAAAGCGAACCTAGTTCGAAGCTCGCGAGTCTACTACGCGCTCAATCATCATCTACTTCTTTCATCATAGTGCTCAACTTGCCATAACGTTCAGATAAGTTCGAAGTAGGCTCGCGACATGCTTATAAAGCATACCTACATGTACCTATGTTGAAACTTACCAATTTATTCATTCTAACTTTTTGGCTAAAGAATACAAAGTTCGGAGCATTCTTATCCACAGGTTTGATAATAAACTTTTTATCATCAAAACTAATATGTCTTATTTCAGACCAAGTGAAAGTGGTTTTAGGTTGAAGTTTATTTTCTTTTTCGTATATGTTTAAACCCAGTGCGGTAACACCGAGCCACAGTTCAGTCTCTTTTTTATTCTAAAAAAAAAATAGATGTTCATGAATATAGAAATGTAAATTAGTATTATGAAGAAATAGCAGCCATGCGTACTGCTGAAACCACTAATAAATGAGCCCCTATTTAAAAATTTTATTGAACGACTATGATAAAAATAAATTTCAACAAGCTTCTAAGAAAATTCAATCGTACACCCTTGATATACAAATTATTACAAATATATTAATACCTCCTAAAAATCTCATTGTACGTCTATGATAGGAGAATTTTTATCAATAAATTAACTCCTTTTTTTTACCTCGAAAGAAAATGAAAGTAATTCGATACCTACTAATATTGGAAAATAGTTAACGCCATACATATCGAGATCTTGAGCGATTTTTAAATATTCCATTTCGGCCTCATCGCGTGACATTCCCCTATGATCTGCATACCATACTCTTATTCGTTCTTCCCACATCTCCAACGTCATTTGATATTGATCGATCACTCGTTGAGGTAACAAATCTTCACTTGCTAACATACCTGGTTTATAAGTATCTTCATCAAAATCCCCAAACTAAAAGGAAAATTACATAACAATTGAATTTATGTTTAAAAAATCATATCTGCACTATTATAAATTTTAAATAACAACTTGTACTGTTTTTGTGCTCATAGTTTAGATACATTCAATGGGAGGAAATATTCTAAAGTGATTGGCTGTCTCGGTTTAAATTGTAAAATTTTTGGACTGATACTATTTTTAATCTCACTGATTCAATTGCTTCTTGCAGTTCCCTCATTCAAAAAATAACGATGACTGCATCTGGCTGACAGTTTCAGCATTCTGTTAGGCAACAGTTTATCATTTAAAAAACAAAGTAAAATACAAATTTCT
This sequence comes from Lochmaea capreae, assembly GCA_949126875.1. Classification (NCBI taxonomy): domain Eukaryota; kingdom Metazoa; phylum Arthropoda; class Insecta; order Coleoptera; family Chrysomelidae; genus Lochmaea; species Lochmaea capreae. The sequence goes on along the minus strand of OX421397.1, from coordinate 12,341,958 downwards.
TGTGCAATTATAAGTGAATATTATCATACTTATATATGGAATAATCTATGCAGCTTTGAAGTTTTACTAAAATTATATTCATTATGATTCAAACATTGTCCATTGCTTTTTAGATCAACTATTTATTAATACCCATTTTGTATGAATCACAACTTTAACAAAGAAAAGTTTGCTTTAAGGATGGCCGTTTATTTTCGAAATAATTTATACGATTTGTATAACTCGTTTTATCTAAACCTTAGGTAGAATTTGGTCGCCGATAATCTCGGAAATTGAGAACCTGTTTTGTATATACAGACAACTTGTCATTTGTCAATATTACCATACCTTTGTTTCTGGCTTTTCAGCAGACATTTGCATTAATTTTAATTTTTTCCTGTTCAGATAATTCTAATTTACAGTAAACAAACAACAAACTGAAATGACAAGTAGTTACCAAACTTCCCAGAATAAAAGTAGGGTTGCTCTGATAACAGAAAATTCACCAAAGTTTCAGGAATTTAGTACCTATATATAATGGACTAACCAAAGAAACCAAAGACATACTTTAATTTCTTTTATTGCTTAAAACGTTTATATTTGATAATTATTTATTATCCTAGTCAGATTATCTTATTTATTATCCTAGTCAGATTATCGTATTTCAACTGTATACCTAGATAATTGATGAATCATGCCCTGACTAAGTATTTGATGATTTGTTTTCAGATAAAATGCCTAATTACTACCACTGGAATATAAATTATTGTGTATGAAATATTGATGAATTTGAACTCAAAGTGACCTACACATAAGTAAATTGTTGTTTACTGACAAATAACATTGTTGATAAAATTATAGGTAGTTAAAAACATAAAAAGTTGTGTGAGTAATTTTAAATTAAAGTTTAAGCAAACCTTAGCTTGTACTGCATAACTGGCTAGTAATACTGATGCTTCTGGTGGACAATATACATCCATTGATAATATGGCCTGTTTAACTTGCAAGAAAAACAAATGTTGAGTCACTTCTTGAACTAATTCTTCCGCTACCTCTTCTGGGTAAAATTTTGCTAGGAACATAAAAGATGCCGTTTGATGATTTTTCTGTATACTTTGATCTTGAACTGAAATAGAAACATTTATTTATCAGACTGTTTAATATTGTCCATTTTAATTTTTTATTAATATAATACGTAACTGGTTTGCATATTATATTTTTAATTTGAACTAATTTAAATCTTAATTTCGTAGTGAAAAATTATTTATTCATCGAATAGGTACCTTTTTTGTCCAATTTCAACCAGGATATAAAACCTTTGGAATCCTCATACTGTAATCCAAAATACCAAGTTTCCCTTAATCCTATAGTCCTGCAAACTAACTCGAAAAGATCTCTGCCAGTAGCCCTCCACTAAAAAATGCATTCATAATTAATTAATTCAATTTACACTGTTTATGAATTGCAATAAAGTCAATGAACAATGACCATACTTCTAAATTAAACTCCAATTCTGCGTCTAGAGTGCATACTTTAACAGGAAAACTTTTTCCAGACTTTTTTCTTCGAAACGGTGGCATGATTGTCTACATTATTTTGTTGGAATTAAATTAAAATTACTGCACATTTTGTAAATATAAGTAAATCAACAATAATAAATTGTTACTTATATCATTCATTTGACATTGATTTGACGTTAGTCTTCTTCTTTCTTGGTTAAAGCGTTGAAGGCGGCCTCGGCTGTTAAGGTTGTTCGAAGTAAAGTTAGTCAGATAGCGACATGAAGATAGTCTCTTCTCATTTTTAGGATCCAAATCATAGATATCTATCTCAATGATGGAAATCCAGCCAAAATTCTTGATATGACGTGACAGTGACATAACAAAATTTTTGAACGTATCTGTCGGGCTTATCAATACTGGTGAAAGACAGAGCCGGCTTTAAACACAATATCTACTGTTACAACATAGATAAAGTACCACTTATTTAAGCACAGTGATTTATTTGAAAGAAATCGATAATATTTCTTTTATTGAAAGTTGTGCTGCTTCAAATTGTTCAAACTCAAGCTAAGCTAGCATAGCTATTTTAATTTTCATCTGAGGAGAGTTAAACCATTAGTACAATTTGGTGCAATTCTTGTCATAGCAAAATTTCCTCTTTGAATAATAATCATCTTATAAAAGCTGTAACAGTAAGAAAAGAAGGTAATGTTATTTTTTCTAATTTTGTTGTTGCTTAAAAAGCTCAAGCCGCTCCTGTATAACGTTCATTCATTGACTTCAGTCATGCCAAAAGATAGCAAATAGATGGACGAATCACGAATCAGTCTGCAGTACGTTCGTTCTGACTTGCTGACTGTATTTGGAATTGGAATTTGAAGTCTGTGTCGTGTCGCGAAGATGTAGAGATGACTCAAGTAGCGGTGTTTTTAAATTATTATTAAACCAATCATTTTCAAATTATAAAACGTTTTTAAGACATAAATTATATAAGAATGGGACAACATAACTCTAGGACTGATTTTGAATGGGTATATACAGAAGAACCTCACGCTAGTCGCAGAAAAATAATTTTAGGTTAGTTTTTTTTATTCTTTGCTATCATTTCCACTAATGAACTATGTAGTTATCTAATCCTTATGCATATGTTGTCACATCGTTCAACCGAAAATATTCAAGGGCGTATAAGTATGTTGTCACAGTTGTTTTTTGGTAATTTACTAACTTTCCAAATCGATTTTTGTTGGCTAAACATAACATATTTTTAGTTGAAATATACAGATCATTTGAGTCAGAAACAATTCGGAAATTATAAATAGTATACCAGTCATATTTTCCTTGTTTTATTTAATTAACTAGTACTTTGGACTACAAAAAAAATGACAACTACTAAATTTAATTAGGTATTATCGTATTTTTATCTAATACCAAAGGAGTTACAGTAAATCGTATTTAATTATATTTTGGATTATACCTATCTCTTGGTATAATTTTTCACTTAAATTGGATCAAATAACCCTTTCAAGTTTGAAATTGTAGAATTAATATTCATATGATCATGTCCACCATAAGTTTTTCATTCTGCTAAGAAAATCAAAGGTGGAATAAAACAATTCCATTGTATTTTTTTTATTATATCATATTTTATCAGTAATGCGTATCATACACAATACCTACTTTATGATGAAATACTTTTTAATCTTCAACATAATGAAATATTTGATTAACAGGTGCACTGTACATGGGACAGATATTTTTCTTGGTTTTTTTTTACAATTCCTTCGGGAGGTTTTAAAAAATTATTATTGGGGTTTTCAGTTAGATTTTTGTTAATAAAAACGGGAATGGTAATGAGCATATTTATTTTATTTATGATGATCGGTGTTTTCTAGACATCTTTATAAATTATTGATTCATTTTTTACGTGATATTTTTTTATTTTTCAGAAAAATATCCACAAATTAAGAAACTTTTCGGTTACGATCCGAATTTCAAATGGGTCGTTACGGGAATGGTATTCGCACAATTTATATTGATGTATTTACTCAAAGATAGATCTTGGCCGGTACTAATATTAGTCGCCTATTGTATAGGAGGAGTCATCAATCATTCTTTGATGTTGGGTAAGTTTTAATTGTATTTAACCTTGTATAAGTCGACAAACTTATTGTAGAGACACAAAGGTGGATTTATGGGAAAGAAAATTCCGCTCGATGCTGACCTGTGTTTGTGCCGACACGTACCTATTGTTGTCCTTAGTTATACATACAAATATAATATAAAATGATCGTAATGATATTTGTTGTGTCTTACCTTTTCCACCACGACGAGCCGCCACTAAATCGAAGATTCCCCTTGCAAAAAAATTACTCAGCAGCACCTAGCAGTTCAAAACAAAATGCAATAACACTCAAAATATTATTGTACCCTCTGGCATCCGAAGGTTAAGGCAGAGTCCGTCTCTTTTTCGTTCGCGCATATCCCAAACGCCACGAGTGTTGATTGAGATATCTTCATGACAAGTTGTATAAAAGTGTGCTCTTGCAAAAGTGTCTGAAAACATAGTGAAAAGTGGCTTTAAGTTTTTGAAAATTGACCTGTATATAAAACAAGACATCCCGGTGAGTTTGGCTTAATCAAAATTAGTACTAAATGACTAGTTTTTTGATTATTTGCATTTTATTCTGCAAATACGTTATTAATAGGCCGTTATAATTATCTACACTCAATAAAAAGTAGTCCACATTCATTAGACCTGTAGCTGATATTTTAAATTCGTTTAAAATAAGTTAACCATAATGAGCGATTTTGAAGACTTGAAAAATTTCATTCGACAAGAAATTATTGGTGTTACGTCATAAATTGGAGAATTGAAAGATCTTATGAAAGACAATGCCAACAGAATAGAAAATTTAGAAAAAGAAAACGCGCGACTGAAGAAAAGTAATGAATATTTAGAAAGAAAAGCCAAAGAAAATTCGATATTAATATTTAACTCTGATTTTCGTGGCGGTGATATTTTATGCTTTACCCTGGACCTCCTGAACACTAAACTCGAGTTGAATCTGGGCGAATGTGAAATTAATAATATCTACTCAATTGGCAACCCAAATAATAGAATCATTGTGGTATCTTTTGTGAGATGTTTAATCAAGAATACTATCTTAAAAAATACTAAAAAACTGAAAGGAAGTAAACTGTCCATCTCCGAGGATCTTACTACCGAACAACGGAGTGAAAAGAAACTACTCGTGGAACATTTGAAGGAAGCTCGAGACAAAAATTTGAAGGCTCACATTTTTAAAAATAAATTGTTCGTTGAAAGTAAGCCATTCACCTACGAGGATCTAGTTAAACAATCACAGTCATTTAGAGTGCCTAGTTCTTCCGCACTGGTTAATAACGTATTTGAAGAGAACGAGTATGGTAAAAGAATTATAACATCACCAGCGGATCCCAATAAAGAAAACAAATTAACGAAGCTGGATCTAAACTCGACTAGTACTGGAAACTCAAGACTTACAAGAAGCAATTCAATAAAGCAAACCAAATAAATCTTCATACTTTTGTTAACTATTTGTTATCTTTATATATTCATTCATTAATTTTTTTTTAATTTACTTCTTATGATACGTACCTATAAGTTTATTATCTTTTATTTCTGATTAGGAGGGCTTTAGAATGTCTGCGAAAAGTTTGTGCATTGGTCACATTAATTCTTGCTCATTATTACCTAAATTTAATCAAATAAACGATTGGGTTATTCACAAAAATTATGATATATTTGGAGTTTCGGAAACTTGGCTATCCAAAAATATCACAAACAACATGGTTTGCATCAAAGGTTATAAATGTTTTAGGGAAGACAGAGGTCGTAGAGGTGGTGGTGTATGTGTTTATATTAGAGAACAGTATATGGTGAAAAGAATTCAGAATATTAAAGCAGACGATACCTATGAGCAATTGTGGGTGAGTTGTACCATAAATAGAACCAAATTTTGCATAGGTACAATTTACCGACCCCCGAACACAAATATTGGCTCTTTTTTGGATAGTTTTGAGAGTAATATTTCTTTGTTATCTTTAGAATATGAGCATATAGTATGTATGGGCGATTTTAATATTGATGTCCTCACAATGGATAATTCTACGAATATTTTACTGTCTTTATTAGATGGAATAGGTTTGAAACAAATCATACACGAGCCCACACGTAAGGATCGACTGTTAGATCTTATTATTGTTAATAATCACTTGGACTTCTCTAAAAGTAATGTTCATGATTTGGGTTGTTCTGATCATTGGTTAACTGATAGTACATTAATTTTTAATACTCCGGTAAAAACACCGGTTTCAAAAACTTTTCGCGATTTCTCTAATTTCAAACCCGAAAATTTTGAAACAGATCTTATAGCACTTAATTGGGAACAAATTTATGATAAAGATACAATTGATGAGAAGGTAACACTTTTAAACAGCTTCTTAGTTTACTTATTTAATAAGCACGCACCCTTTAAGACATCAACTTTCACTCGTACTCATAAACCTTGGATTACCGATAACATTAAACTAATGATAACGTTACGTAATAAAGCTCTTCATAAATACAGATCTACTAAACTTCTTGCTCATTGGAACTATTACAAACAGCTAAGGAATTATACAAATAATGCAATAACAGTTGAGAAAAAGGTATACATCCAAAGAAAAATTCTAAATTCAGACGGTAAAAATAAATGGAAAATACTACATAGCTTGTTGGGCAACAAAAATAATAATGTGACTTTCAATTTTCATACAAATGCAAATCTTATCAATAATCATTTCCTAAGTATTACCAGTATTCTCAATCCCCCAGATGAAGAAATATCACAATTTTACACAAATAATGTAAAGGATGGAATAGATTCTAGGTTGGACTTTGAGGAAGTAGATGATGAAAAAATATCAAAAATCCTGTTAGATATTAAAACGCAAGCATGTGGTTCCGATGGTGTCAACATCACACTACTTCAGCTAGCATGTCCATTTATTATTCCATACATAACACATATCTGCAATTTTTGTTTAAGCATGTCAGTTTTTCCTTATGTTTGGAAACAAGGCCTTGTTTTACCAATTCCAAAAGTAAATTCTCCCGAGTGCCTTACTGATCTACGCCCTATTACGATTTTGCCAACAATATCCAAAATTCTAGAAAGAATTATAGACCATCAAATTCGTTCTCATCTAGCTACCTATAACATTCTCCCACAAAATCAATCGGGTTTTAGAGCAGGACACAGTTGCGGCACTGCTCTATTAAACATCACAGACGACATATTCAGAGAACGTGACAAAGGTAAGATCGGAGCCTTAATATTACTTGACTATAGCAAAGCTTTCGATATGATAAACCATCAATTACTTCTAGCTGTTTTAAACTACATAGGTTTTAGTCCCAAAACTGTTGAGTTTTTTAAACATTATTTAAGTGAGAGGAGTCAAAAGGTTATGCTAGCAGGTAATCACTCAGACGTTGGGTATATAAATCGTGGAGTTGCTCAAGGCTCTATCCTAGGGCCTTTGTTGTATACAATATATACAAGTAATTTTACATCGGTTCTGAAAAACTGCACTTCCCATATGTACGCCGACGATACTCAATTATACTACTTTTTTGACCCATTATTAATTGCAGAATCAGAAAAATATATTAATGAGGATATTAACGCGTTGGTGGAGCTTTCTTCAAAACACGATCTAATGATAAATCCGTCGAAATCAGTGGTTCTGCATTTTGGAAGGAGGTCTGCAGTAGATTTTGATAATTGTAGTATTAAGATCAACAATAGCGTAATAACGACTACAGCTTGCGCAAAAAACTTGGGGCTTTATTTAGATGACAAACTCAAATTCGATCACCATGTATCTCATATTCTTCAAAAGTCATATGCCAAACTCAAATTATTATTTTTAAATAGACAAGTTTTAAATAGTCAACTGAAAAAAGATCTGTGTGATACATTAGTTCTGTCGTTAGCGAATTATTGTGACTACGTCTATGGTCCCAGCCTTAATAGTGTCGAACAGAGAAGATTACAAAAACTGCAAAACTCTTGTCTAAGACTCACCTATGGAATTAGAAAATTTGGTAAAATATCACACACCCTGAAAATAGCAAACTGGCTGAATATGGAGAATCGCAGAAAGGTTCATGCACTATGCCTATTTCATAAAGTTATAGCAGCACAGAGCCCTCCATATCTCTACAACAAAATCTCTTTTCGGACAGATGTTCACAATGTGAACATTCGTCGAAAACATTTAATCAATATTCCTAAACATCGAACAACTCAATTTGAAAATTCTTTCGCTTATCAGATCTCGAAACATTATAACCTTCTACCGGACGAATTAAAAGAATTGCCTATCTCACTATTCAAAAAAAGAGTAACCAAATTTATTTTTAATGACCAATGTACAAATCTACCCTAAAACCATACTTTTGTAGCCTTATAACGTAGGACTTAGAGTGTATTGTCTATTTAGATAAAAGGTATGTTCCTTTTTTTTTTTTTTTTTTTTTTTTTTTTTTTTTTTCTCTTTTCCTTTTTTTGTAAAGGCTTCTGAGGAAGAACAGTTTTACTGATCAGTAGTCCTTTTGACCAAAATTATACTAGGTATACTTATTGTAATATTCAGATTATTATTTTTTGTTTATCTTGGTCAATAAATCTATTATTATATTATTATTATTATTATAAGTTGGTCGAGTTATAGAATATTATTTACTACTATTTTGCCTCGTTTTCTGTTTCTCTAGTTCCTGAATACATGATGATATGGATTTTTTTTGTGTTTCAGCGATACATGAAATATCCCATAATTTAGCTTTCGGACACGCCAGACCGATGCGCAATAAACTTTTCGGCTACTTTGCAAATTTGCCCATAGGATTACCAGTTTCTATAAGCTTTAAAAAATATCACCTAGAACACCACAGGGTAAGTTTATTTATTTTTAGCACCGTTTCATTTTGATTTAAAACAGGGGTCTCCAACCGACCTGTCAGAGGTCTATATTAACAGAGTTGCAGGGTGTTGAAAAATTTTTTTTTCTCCAAATGACATTAAAAGCGGCCTTTTAATGACACTTGGCAGGCTTAGAAGTTGTACTTTTAATGCCTAGGCAGAAAAAGTATTTTCTCAAACTTTAATGAATACTGTCGAATAACAGAGTGAATTGCTTTGAGAGGCCCACTCAGTATAAATTCCTACGATATCAAATAAATTATTGAAATTCCCTACCCCTACTTTCTCTATAACTAATTAATCAATTAATAATTATATTAGTTGACATTTCTATTTTATCAAATTTTCACACATTTGCTGTAATCAAATTTCTTATCTTAACTTTGTGTATATAAAACTGATAATATTTAAGTGAAATGTTATATTCGTTGTTGGAAGTGGTTTCGTTTACTAGATACATATTATCTCAATACATTAAGTAATTACAGGGCTGGCCTTGCGAAAAAAATCGATTAATCACATTGAAATAAAAATCGAGATTTTTGGAATTTTATTCTTCAATTATTCAAATCGACATAATTGGTTGAGATACCTAACCAAACGGAATTAAACTGGTACAAAAAATTACACTACTATAGATAAATCGAGTATTATGTATGTATGTATGTATGTATTTTGGGGTAACATTCACTGAGACCTAAAAGATCTATTGTGCCCCCTTACTTCTACTTAGTTTCTGAGGAGAGTCTCAGATACTAGTAGCTCCTTTAGTCCTATTTCCCGAAGGAATTTTAGGATATCTGCAGGCCTCAACTTAGGTAACTGTCCCTCTTCTATCCAGTAGTCTCCCAGGTACTGTGCCCTAGGATTCTGAAATACTGTGCAGTTCGCGAGTATGTGGATGGAGGTTTCTTCTTCCATTCCACAAAATCTACAATCTTCTTCCTCCACTATTTTGAGCTTTTTAAGGTGTCCATTCAGGCGACAATGTCCCGTTAGGATTCCTGTTAAAACTCTTAGTGCAGTTTTGCTTTGACTTATGCATTCATTTGATCTCAACAGGTTGTAGTCACCCAGAAGAATCTTTGATTGCCTAAGCCCTACTAGATCTTTCCAATTGTCAGATCTTCTCTTTTCTTCGGCTTTACCTATTTCTTCCAATATTACATTGGAGCTGATTCCGCAAAAAGGTTCCGGCCCCCAAAAGGGTATTTCACTCCCCCTCTTTGCTAGTTCATCTGCTATTTCGTTTCCTTCTATTCCAGTGTGTCCTGGAATCCACAGTAAGGTGACTATATTGTTCTCGCCTAGTTCATTAAGTTTGCCTAGGCATTCCCACACCATTTTGGAACTGATTACACAAGAACTCAGCGCTTTAATGGCTGCTTGACTATCAGACATTATGATAATCCTTTGCCTTCTATATCCTTTGTCAATATTGAACTGGGCACACTTTCTTATTGCGTGAATTTCCGCTTGAAAGATACTTGGGGTTTTTCCCAAGCTTTCAGAGTGTTTGGTTCCTGGCCCGTACACTCCTATCCCAGTTCCTTATTTTGCTTTTGAGCCGAGTATTATACAGGCTGTTTAAAAAAATTTGCTAGGATAAGTAGAACAGTGAAAAATGAGCGGGGTTTGCTCATTAAAAAAAGAACATAACCGCATCCGTATTCAAGATACAAAAATTATATCAATTTTTTTGCTTTTAAGTCGAAACTACTGGCAACATCGTGATGACATTTTCTATGAATACGTTTTAGAAACTGACACATCCCATAAACTTGTTTAGACTCTTATAGAGGGCGCTAGTTATACGAATAGTTTTAACAACTTTTTTGATGTCCAAATATCCATTGAATATAAATTTCATCATTCTGAAACTAAAGTTATTATTTTTAACAATAAGAAAATAGGAATAAATTTGACCAAAAACATGAAGTATTCAAAAACTGAGAGTAAATGATACATATTCAAATGTAATGTTGTGCTCTACTTGGACTAGTAACCGTTTTTGAACCACCCTGTATACTTTAAATTAATATAGGCTAATATGATCATATAATTAATTAATAGTAATATAACCTTTGGGGTTAACACTAATTTTATAATGACATACCGCAGTCAGTAGGATTTATTACATTACAATATATATTTTAACCTTATCATTAGTAAGCTTTCACATATTCTATCAAATAATTTACAGTTCCTATAATTTATCTAAATATTAATATTTGTTCTGCTTATCTGAATAAACGAGGAGTGTGAGATCAAATTATACTTGGAAAATCGATATATTGCGTTTTGGTACTGCTTTTTATGTAAGACGCAAAGTATTGGATATTTTGCAGCAACATCTTCTTTGTCTTCTCTCAATACAACAAAAAGTTCAAAAAATTTCCTTTTCACTCACAAATATGTGTAATTTGTTCATATGGGAAAGTCAAGGACAACTATATATAAAACCATATGACTATCTTAAAAACTGTGCAAACACTGAAATTTTGTGTGATTTTATTAATAGTGAAAATAAATAAGAAAAACATTTTATATATTACAAATATTTTTTTATACTGCAATGTTTTTCTTATTTATTTAAATAGTTTTTACGTTGGGATAAAGTTATACAAACACTATGACTAATTACTATTAATTTATATACAGACTTTATTTACACTAGGTATAATAGTTCTAATTTATCTTCACCACTTGAATATAACACTAGTTATCTACCCTAAATTCACTATCTGTTTACTGTTTACTAAAAACTGTACGACTAACTCATAAAACTCGAACTCGCGTATAAATACTCTTTCTCAATTTTTGAATTGAATACCGTTCCAGAAAGTTCTAGAGAACCAAGGCTTCCTATTTGCCAAAATTTATAGTTTAGCGACAGGACTGGCTTCTGAGCTGGTGACTTCGTAACAATACACTTAATTTTCTTGATTTCTTCCCCTTCTTGAAAAACTCAATGTGGGTTGCAAGGTACTGGATATTGATCAATAAGAGGAAGGGGATATTTTTTCCAGAGATCAAAAACAAACAAAATATCTCAAAAAAAGATATTATTTCCTTTAATATTCAGAAATACTACACCGAAATTTTTATTTCTTTCAGTACCAAGGTGACGAACTCAAAGACACAGATATTCCAACATACCTAGAAGCCAAACTGTTTTGTACAACATTCGGAAAATTCATTTGGGTATTTCTCCAACCGTTATTTTACGCTTTTCGTCCCCTTATAGTTTATCCGAAACCACCGACTTATTTGGAATTTGTCAATCTTGTGATTCAACTCATCTTCGATGCAATTGTCATATACTTTTTTGGTAAGTTACAATTATTTTACGTTCTTATTCTCAGATTACACAAATTATAGTGGGAGTTTCAGTATATCAACCCCGAACAATATTAGACCTAACCAAAATTCAATAACATAATGAAATGTGAAAAGAGTTACAGTAACTTCAACATTGCCTCTCCGGCAATGATTTACGATTTTAACAAACGGTTTTTGGGTAACTCTGTGAAATTTGTGGTAACATATTGAAATAGACTATAAGATTGTTCATTTTTTTTGTATCTAGTTTGTTTCGCAAGAACTTTTTGTCTTTTTTGAAAGTATATGATTGTTTTTAACCCATCCACTACCAATTATACAAAAAGCACTTGAAATTCCTCCAAATTAAATGTCTTATTACATAATTAAAGGCTACATTGTCAACAAAATATTAGACGTCTATGGCGTGTATTTGATTTATCATTGAAATAAACATTTTCTATCAATCATGAAAACTGTTAAACAATTATTAGTTTTTTGTTTGGTGTATTATTAAGAAAATTTCAAGTCCAACCCTTATTATTGTGTATCATAAAGGAATGATAATATTTGATATAAGTATAACACGTTTTGACGCTAATATAAAGGACGTGTCCTAAAATGCACAACCTCGACTCAATCCAGTGGGAATTTAGAATCATACAGTCGAATATTCTTTAAGGAGTTCTCTACAATATTATCGAATGTGTTTGTGCTGGATAGTAGAGGAGCTTGGAGCATAATACGCTATAATTTTCGTCACATACTTTGCGTACTACTGGATATACTACACATACCATTCTCTCATTGTACAGGGTGGTCAATTAGGCGAGATAATCGGTTGTATCACAAAAACTTATGACCTTTCGGTAAGAACTTACTGGCATAAAAGTAGTTTAATTCCAAAAAATAAGTTTTTTCTAAAATTTTCCTGATTAAGGTATACAGAAAATGCTTGCAGATAAATCTTAGGTCTGTAGGAGTAACTTTTTTCCTCCAACTATTCAAATAAAGTGGAGGGATTTAGACAAATATTAGTTTCTAAAATATGCGATATCTCGAAAACGTCTCTAAAATAAAACACTTGGAAATTGGATAACAACCAGAATCCTGGACATATATTTTGTAATAGCGTGGTGCGTTTTAGTACACACCCAAATTCAACCTACGTTAATGTTATCAGTGTTGTATTGATAAGCTCCAATATTACTGATATTGATATAGACACCAACAATCTTGGTATCAACAAAAAAAAAAATATTATCCCTGCTCTAACGTCCTTTATCATGAGAGGAAGTATTTAAAGTTTGTTGAAAATATTTTGCAAAAGATTGAGAAGGTGTTTTACTCGAAGTATCTGTATAAGAGAACCCAGAGGTCTCCAAAAAGAAAAAGAATTATGGAAAAAAAGTACATACTTTCGACTGTTACTTGTTTGGAGGTCACTGTTGACTTATGTAAATCGTTAAACGCCTAAGTCTCTACTAAAGGGTTCTAAGGAGTCCTTAAATTTGTCATTTTTATTACCTTCGTCAGACGAAAATATCACTGCGACGTTCAGAAAGCTCTGTCATTAATTTTTAGAATGTTTAAAGTTTATTTATAAATGAGGCAGGGTAATAAATCTTTCAAAACCAATACTATTTCTGTGTCGGGCAGGTAGCTTCAACCCGAATCAGGATGATTTTCTACTGTCGAAGAGATTAAAAAAAGTTATCACTGTAGTCAGTGACGTGGTCTGAGAATAAAATAATTGTTTTGAGCATTTTGAATAAATCTGAATGAAATCTTATGAAATTTGGCCGGTTGACTAAAGATATAAAATAGATCGAGCCAAAAGATAAAAAATAATTTTGAATTTATCAAGTTTTGAAACCGTAGTCGATAGTCGACACTGAACACAATTTACACTACCAACCCTTTCCGCGCGTTTCGATAACCAAGTTATCTTTTCAGAAGGTAATGTAAATTGTTAGTATAGTGTCAAAATATATTCCATTAGTAGCTATTCATTTTTAGGTGGGAGAATTTTGGGTTACCTTCTTCTCGGCTCTTTCATGGCTATGGGTCTTCATCCCGTTGCAGGTCACTTCGTCAGTGAACATTACATGTTTAAAAAAGGATACGAAACGTACAGTTATTACGGCCCTTTAAATTGGATCACCTTCAATGTAGGCTATCATAATGAACATCATGATTTTCCCGCAGTGCCAGGATCGAGATTACCAGAGGTAAAGTATACTGTAAGATAGTTGTCGAGGTACAAGCTTGTAGCGAAGCGAGTCATAATTTTCATGCAAGACTGTACCCGTGGAGATATAGTTTTCATATGTTTGCATACACTAATACTTCTAAAAGTTCTAACCCTACTAGTTCATATTATATTGAAAAAGAACCGATGTAGACTATAGTTCCTTTGAGCAAACTCTCTCCAATTAACAGTGACAGTAACAGGTGAATGTTAATAATAATTGATACCAAATTTTTTCGAAATTGTGAAATTTGTATCTTACAGTAAATATTATTCAGAATATACGTTGTAAAGTTATAAAATTGTTATTTATAGACTATATTTTGCATTTAGTAAATAAACATAAACTTCAATGAACATATAAATCATTAGAATTACCCAAATAATTGTTTTTCTTTATTTTCTGAGTTGGTAATAATATTAATTTTTGCTCATTGAAATTCGGAAATCGCTTTCCATGCATTGCTACAACTTGTAATAAGTATTGTTTAAGTTAAACTCCGATGATATGATTCCATTCATTGAACTCCTCGTTCAGCAGCATCAGTTAAGACGTTTTTATTTCATTGATATTATGAAATTTCATAGTAACTGTGGATTAAAATTTATCTTTATTCACTAAATACAAAATTACGTTTCTAAAATTAACCATCTAATAACTTTATAGCGTGTATTGTAAATAATTTTTAATAAAAAAAACAAAAAATTCCAATTTATAGAAAATTTGATATTATTTTCCAACTCTACAGCTCAAAAACCGTTGATAGGAGAGTGTTTGCTCAAAGGAACTCTTGAACTCTTTTGTAGCAAGTTTAATTTCCTACATAAACTTTATGCTCACTTTTTCTAAAATAATTTGTTTAATACCGTAAAATCGAGTTGAAACCAAAAAACCAAAAATGTTCCTGTATTAAATATATATTGGAAATCGAATTTTTTAGTGAGCCAATTATTTTATGCTGACAATTTAATTCATGTATAAAAAAATCCTATAAGCCGCGTGATTTTGTCATTATGACAGCGAAAAAAATTTGCCCTAACTTTTCCAGCGACAATAAAAGAACCGAACTTTTGAAAGGATGACAACCAGCATTGTAAACAAATTTTTGATGACGTTATGTCAATTTTTCTCAAGTTTTATTGATTTACATATTCATTAAATTGTCTTACCGAATGACACTTTTTTTTGAGTCGAAGTACACTTGACATTTATAATTCGAATTTTGTTGCCATTAGGTAGTTCAACTCAAAAAACTGCCAGGCAACAAAATTCTTATTGATACATGTCAAGTTCACTTCGACAAAAAAAAGCTTTGTGTAATTATGAGTAAAAATTCAGAAATTCGCGCAGAAAAACTGTGCTCCCAATTGAATGTTTTTTCCAAAAAGATTATATTTTTTTTATATAATATATCAGATTTTCAGGTAGGACCGAAAAAAATATGCCGAGGATTGAAACATCCTAATGACTTGAACCTTTTTATAAATCATTGATCTTTACACGGTTCTTTATTAACAACTAGCTGCTCAATAATTTTTTTTCAACTTGTAACAAAAACATTTAAGGGCTGTTAGTTTTTTGGAAAGTATCTGACATTTAGTTTCTTTTTTTTTTCTATAACTAATCAACAGCGAGCGTATAGCGTATATTAATTATCAAATTTTCAATTTAGTTTTTCTCGGGCTAGAGGATGTCAATTGACTTCAAATTTTAAGGGTAATTGTATTATCCTGTCCTTAATAAGTATACAAAAATTTAAAATTTTCTGATGGTACTCTTACACCACGACAACTACCTTTAATAATTAATCGGAAGATAAAACCACGGGGGATACTTTTATTTTTACCTAAAATGGATTTGTTTCAGGTAAAACGAATAGCTGCCGAATTCTATGACGATTTACCTCAACACCATAGTTGGACGGCCGTATTATACGACTTTGTAATGGACCCCGAAGTCGGTCCGTACGCTAGAATAAGGCGAAAAGCCAAAGGTCTCAAATCATAATTGATTCATATTTGTTTTCTAAAGTATTAAAGTATGCACTACTTTCTGCTATTGTTGTTTGTCATGGTAATTATAAAATATGGAGATTACTTTTTTTGGAAGAAAGTAACTATATATGTCATTTAAAAGGTTTCGCTTTGTCAAATATTTTCATGGGTCGAGCATGCAGTTTATAAAAAAATTGCGTTCCTTTATCTTCAAGTCGTAACTACAGTTGAATGGCAAACCAAATTCTAACTTTTTTACAGACTGTCGTGAAAGATGAAAATATTTTCGGGCAGCAACACCGCGTTTACCGAGTCGCTGATTGATGGATTAAATGTTTAAACAAGTGAGACTTTTTAAATGTCATGTGCAATATAATTTTCTAACAATATTATATACATTTATAAAATTTATACTCTGTATATTGTTATTCATTGTAATTTTTTGAACATAAATTGAGCGTGTTTTGATATTTACAATTACTCAATAAATCGTATATTTTGTTACTATGCCTATAATGAAGGTGTTTTAATGTTAATCCCTAATAGAAAACTGTGCTCCTAATAATCCCGCCATCCTCTCCCTATCTGGACACTTACTTTAGTACCCTACAGTGAGGACAATGATGGCGTACTATAACTAGCGCCATCTACCTAAAATATCTCGAACTATTCTCTTCGCATTATTTTTTGTTGAAAATTCAGAAATTGGCAAAGAAAAACTGTGCTCCTTATAATCCCGCCATCCTCTCCCTATCTGGACACTTACTTTAGTACCCTACAGTGAGGACAATGATGGCGTACTATAACTAGCGCCATCTATCTAAAATCTCTCGAACTTTTCTCTTCGCATTAATTTTTGTTGAAAATTCAAAAATTGGCAAAGAAAAACTGTGCTCCTAATAATCCCGCCATCCTCTCCCTATCTGGACACTTACCTTAGTACCCTACAGTGAGGACAATGATGGCGTACTATAACTAGCGCCATCTATCTAAAATCTCTCGAACTTTTCTCTTCGCATTAATTTTTGTTGAAAATTCAGAAATTCGCAAAGAAAAACTGTGCTCCTAATAATCCCACCATCCTCTCCCTATCTGGACACTTACCTTAGTACCCTACAGTGAGGACAATGATGGCGTACTATAACTAGCGCCATCTATCTAAAATCTCTCGAACTTTTCTCTTCGCATTAATTTTTGTTGAAAATTCAGAAATTCGCAAAGAAAAACTGTGCTCCTAATAATCCCACCATCCTCTCCCTATCTGGACACTTACCTTAGTACCCTACAGTGAGGACAATGATGGCGTACTATAACTAGCGCCATCTATCAAAAATCTCTCGAACTTTTCTCTTCGCATTAATTTTTGTTGAAAATTCAGAAATTGGCAAAGAAAAACTGTGCTCCTTATAATCCCGCCATCCTCTCCCTATCTGGACACTTACTTTAGTACCCTACAGTGAGGACAATGATGGCGTACTATAACTAGCGCCATCTATCTAAAATCTCTCGAACTTTTCTCTTCGCATTAATTTTTGTTGAAAATTCAAAAATTGGCAAAGAAAAACTGTGCTCCTAATAATCCCGCCATCCTCTCCCTATCTGGACACTTACCTTAGTACCCTACAGTGAGGACAATGATGGCGTACTATAACTAGCGCCATCTATCTAAAATCTCTCGAACTTTTCTCTTCGCATTAATTTTTGTTGAAAATTCAGAAATTCGCAAAGAAAAACTGTGCTCCTAATAATCCCACCATCCTCTCCCTATCTGGACACTTACCTTAGTACCCTACAGTGAGGACAATGATGGCGTACTATAACTAGCGCCATCTATCTAAAATCTCTCGAACTTTTCTCTTCGCATTAATTTTTGTTGAAAATTCAGAAATTCGCAAAGAAAAACTGTGCTCCTAATAATCCCACCATCCTCTCCCTATCTGGACACTTACCTTAGTACCCTACAGTGAGGACAATGATGGCGTACTATAACTAGCGCCATCTATCTAAAATCTCTCGAACTTTTCTCTTCGCATTAATTTTTGTTGAAAATTCAGAAATTCGCAAATAAAAACTGTGCTCCTAATAATCCCACCATCCTCTCCCTATCTGGCCACTTACCTTAGTACCCTACAGTGAGGACAATGATGGCGTACTATAACTAGCGCCATCTATCAAAAATCTCTCGAACTTTTCTCTTCGCATTAATTTTTGTTGAAAATTCAGAAATTCGCAAAGAAAAACTGTGCTCCTAATAATCCCACCATCCTCTCCCTATCTGGACACTTACCTTAGTACCCTACAGTGAGGACAATGATGGCGTACTATAACTAGCGCCATCTATCTAAAATCTCTCGAACTTTTCTCTTCGCATTAATTTTTGTTGAAAATTCAGAAATTCGCAAAGAAAAACTGTGCTCCTAATAATCCCGCCATCCTCTCCCTATCTGGACGCTTACCTTAGTACCCTACAGTGAGGACAATGATGGCGTACTATAACTAGCGCCATCTATCTAAAATCTCTCGAACTTTTCTCTTCGCATTAATTTTTGTTGAAAATTCAGAAATTCGCAAAGAAAAACTGTGCTCCTAATAATCCCACCATCCTCTCCCTATCTGGACACTTACCTTAGTACCCTACAGTGAGGACAATGATGGCGTACTATAACTAGCGCCATCTATCTAAAATATCTCGAACTTTTCTCTTCGCATTAATTTTTGTTGAAAATTCAGAAATTCGCAAAGAAAAACTGTGCTCCTAATAATCCCACCATCCTCTCCCTATCTGGACACTTACTTTAGTACCCTACAGTGAGGACAATGATGGCGTACTATAAGTAGCGCCATCTATCTAAAATCTCTCGAACTTTTCTCTTCGCATTAATTTTTGTTGAAAATTCAGAAATTGGCAAAGAAAAACTGTGCTCCTAATAATCCCACCATCCTCTCCCTATCTGGACACTTACTTTAGTACCCTACAGTGAGGACAATGATGGCGTACTATAACTAGCGCCATCTATCTAAAATCTCTCGAACTTTTCTCTTCGCATTAATTTTTGTTGAAAATTCAGAAATTCGCAAAGAAAAACTGTGCTCCTAATAATCCCACCATCCTCTCCCTATCTGGACACTTACCTTAGTACCCTACAGTGAGGACAATGATGGCGTACTATAACTAGCGCCATCTATCTAAAATATCTCGAACTTTTCTCTTCGCATTAATTTTTGTTGAAAATTCAGAAATTGGCAAAGAAAAACTGTGCTCCTAATAATCCCGCCATCCTCTTTTTATCTGGACACTTACTTTAGTACCCTACAGTGAGGACAATGATGGCGTACTATAACTAGCGCCATCTATCTAAAATCTCTCGAACTTTTCTCTTCGCATTAATTTTTGTTGAAAACTCAGTAAATTCGCAAAGAAAAACTGTGCTCCTAATAATCCCACCATCCTCTCCCTATCTGGACACTTACCTTAGTACCCTACAGTGAGGACAATGATGGCGTACTATAACTAGCGCCATCTATCTAAAATATCTCGAACTTTTCTCTTCGCATTAATTTTTGTTGAAAATTCAGAAATTGGCAAAGAAAAACTGTGCTCCTAATAATCCCACCATCCCCTCCCTATCTGGACACTTACCTTAGTACCCTACAGTGAGGACAATGATGGCGTACTATAACTAGCGCCATCTATCTAAAATATCTCGAACTTTTCTCTTCGCATTAATTTTTGTTGAAAATTCAGAAAGTCGCAAAGAAAAACTGTGCTCCTAATAATCCCACCATCCTCTCCCTATCTGGACACTTACTTTAGTACCCTACAGTGAGGACAATGATGGCGTACTATAACTAGCGCCATCTATCTAAAATCTCTCGAACTTTTCTCTTCGCATTAATTTTTGTTGAAAATTCAGAAATTGGCAAAGAAAAACTGTGCTCCTAATAATCCCGCCATCCTCTCCCTATCTGGACACTTACTTTAGTACCCTACAGTGAGGACAATGATGGCGTACTATAACTAGCGCCATCTATCTAAAATCTCTCGAACTTTTCTCTTCGCATTAATTTTTGTTGAAAACTCAGTAAATTCGCAAAGAAAAACTGTGCTCCTAATAATCCCACCATCCTCTCCCTATCTGGACACTTACCTTAGTACCCTACAGTGAGGACAATGATGGCGTACTATAACTAGCGCCATCTATCTAAAATCTCTCGAACTTTTCTCTTCGCATTAATTTTTGTTGAAAATTCAGAAATTGGCAAAGAAAAACTGTGCTCCTAATAATCCCACCATCCTCTCCCTATCTGGACACTTACTTTAGTACCCTACAGTGAGGACAATGATGGCGTACTATAACTAGCGCCATCTATCTAAAATATCTCGAACTTTTCTCTTCGCATTAATTTTTGTTGAAAATTCAGAAATTCGCAAAGAAAAACTGTGCTCCTAATAATCCCACCATCCTCTCCCTATCTGGACACTTACTTTAGTACCCTACAGTGAGGACAATGATGGCGTACTATAACTAGCGCCATCTATCTAAAATATCTCGAACTTTTCTCTTCGCATTAATTTTTGTTGAAAATCCAGTAAATTCGCAAAGAAAAACTGTGCTCCTAATAATCCCACCATCCTCTCCCTATCTGGACACTTACTTTAGTACCCTACAGTGAGGACAATGATGGCGTACTATAACTAGCGCCATCTATCTAAAATCTCTCGAACTTTTCTCTTCGCATTAATTTTTGTTGAAAATTCAGTAAATTCGCAAAGAAAAACTGTGCTCCTAATAATCCCACCATCCTCTCCCTATCTGGACACTTACCTTAGTACCCTACAGTGAGGACAATGATGGCGTACTATAACTAGCGCCATCTATCTAAAATATTTCGAACTTTTCTCTTCGCATTAATTTTTGTTGAAAATTCAGAAATTCGCAAAGAAAAACTGTGCCCCTAATAATCCCGCCATCCTCTCCCTATCTGGACACTTACTTTAGTACCCTACAGTGAGGACAATGATGGCGTACTATAACTAGCGCCATCTATCTAAAATCTCTCGAACTTTTCTCTTCGCATTAATTTTTGTTGAAAATTCAGAAATTCGCAAAGAAAAACTGTGCCCCTAATAATCCCGCCATCCTCTCCCTATCTGGACACTTACTTTAGTACCCTACAGTGAGGACAATGATGGCGTACTATAACTAGCGCCATCTATCTAAAATCTCTCGAACTTTTCTCTTCGCATTAATTTTTGTTGAAAATTCAGAAATTGGCAAAGAAAAACTGTGCTCCTAATAATCCCGCCATCCTCTCCCTATCTGGACACTTACTTTAGTACCCTACAGTGGGGACAATGATGGCGTACTATAACTAGCGCCATCTATCTAAAATCTCTCGAACTTTTCTCTTCGCATTAATTTTTGTTGAAAATTCAGAAATTCGCAAAGAAAAACTGTGCTCCTAATAATCCCACCATCCTCTCCCTATCTGGACACTTACTTTAGTACCCTACAGTGAGGACAATGATGGTGTACTATAATTAGCGCCATCTATCTAAAATCTCTCGAACTTTTCTCTTCGCATTAATTTTTGTTGAAAATTCAGAAATTGGCAAAGAAAAACTGTGCTCCTAATAATCCCGCCATCCTCTCCCTATCTGGACACTTACCTTAGTACCCTACAGTGAGGACAATGATGGCGTACTATAACTAGCGCCATCTATCTAAAATATCTCGAACTTTTCTCTTCGCATTAATTTTTGTTGAAAATTCAGAAATTCGCAAAGAAAAACTGTGCTCCTAATAATCCCACCATCCTCTCCCTATCTGGACACTTACCTTAGTACCCTACAGTGAGGACAATGATGGCGTACTATAACTAGCGCCATCTATCTAAAATCTCTCGAACTTTTCTCTTCGCATTAATTTTTGTTGAAAATTCAGAAATTGACAAAGAAAAACTGTGCTCCTAATAATCCCACCATCCTCTCCCTATCTGGACACTTACTTTAGTACCCTACAGTGAGGACAATGATGGCGTACTATAACTAGCGCCATCTATCTAAAATATCTCGAACTTTTCTCTTCGCATTAATTTTTGTTGAAAATTCAGAAAGTCGCAAAGAAAAACTGTGCTCCTAATAATCCCACCATCCTCTCCCTATCTGGACACTTACTTTAGTACCCTACAGTGAGGACAATGATGGCGTACTATAACTAGCGCCATCTACCTAAAATCTCTCGAACTTTTCTCTTCGCATTAATTTTTGTTGAAAATTCAGAAATTGGCAAAGAAAAACTGTGCTCCTAATAATCCCACCATTCTCTCCCTATCTGGACACTTACTTTAGTACCCTACAGTGAGGACAATGATGGCGTACTATAACTAGCGCCATCTATCTAAAATCTCTCGAACTTTTCTCTTCGCATTAATTTTTGTTGAAAATTCAGAAATTGGTAAAGAAAAACTGTGCTCCTAATAATCCCACCATCCTCTCCCTATCTGGACACTTACTTTGGTACCCTACAGTAAGGACAATGATGGCGTACTATAACTAGCGCCATCTATCTAAAATCTCTCGAACTTTTCTCTTCGCATTAATTTTTGTTGAAAATTCAGAAATTCGCAAAGAAAAACTGTGCTCCTAATAATCCCACCATCCTCTCCCTATCTGGACACTTACTTTAGTACCCTACAGTGAGGACAATGATGGCGTACTATAACTAGCGCCATCTATCTAAAATCTCTCGAACTTTTCTCTTCGCATTAATTTTTGTTGAAAATTCAGAAATTCGCAAAGAAAAACTGTGCTCCTAATAATCCCACCATCCCCTCCCTATCTGGACACTTACCTTAGTACCCTACAGTGAGGACAATGATGGCGTACTATAACTAGCGCCATCTATCTAAAATATCTCGAACTTTTCTCTTCGCATTAATTTTTGTTGAAAATTCAGAAATTGGCAAAGAAAAACTGTGCTCCTAATAATCCCTCCATCCTCTCCCTATCTGGACACTTACTTTAGTACCCTACAGGGAGGACAATGATGGCGTACTATAACTAGCGCCATCTATCTAAAATATCTCGAACTTTTCTCTTCGCATTAATTTTTGTTGAAAATTCAGAAATTCGCAAAGAAAAACTGTGCTCCTAATAATCCCCCCATCCTCTCCCTATCTGGACACTTACTTTAGTACCCTACAGTGAGGACAATGATGGCGTACTATAACTAGCGCCATCTATCTAAAATCTCTCGAACTTTTCTCTTCGCATTAATTTTTGTTGAAAATTCAGAAATTGGTAAAGAAAAACTGTGCTCCTAATAATCCCACCATCCTCTCCCTATCTGGACACTTACCTTAGTACCCTACAGTGAGGACAATAATGGCGTACTATAACTAGCGCCATCTATCTAAAATCTCTCGAACTTTTCTCTTCGCATTAATTTTTGTTGAAAATTCAGAAATTCGCAAAGAAAAACTGTGCTCCTAATAATCCCGCCATCCTCTCCCTATCTGGACACTTACTTTAGTACCCTACAGTGAGGACAATGATGGCGTACTATAACTAGCGCCATCTATCTAAAATATCTCGAACTTTTCTCTTCGCATTAATTTTTGTTGAAAATTCAGAAATTCGCAAAGAAAAACTGTGCTCCTAATAATCCCACCATCCTCTCCCTATCTGGACACTTACCTTAGTACCCTACAGTGAGGACAATGATGGCGTACTATAACTAGCGCCATCTATCTAAAATATCTCGAACTTTTCTCTTCGCATTAATTTTTGTTGAAAATTCAGAAATAAAGAAAAACTGTGCTCCTAATAATCCCCCCATCCTCTCCCTATCTGGACACTTACTTTAGTACCCTACAGTGAGGACAATGATGGCGTACTATAACTAGCGCCATCTATCTAAAATCTCTCGAACTTTTCTCTTCGCATTAATTTTTGTTGAAAATTCAGAAATTGGTAAAGAAAAACTGTGCTCCTAATAATCCCACCATCCTCTCCCTATCTGGACACTTACCTTAGTACCCTACAGTGAGGACAATAATGGCGTACTATAACTAGCGCCATCTATCTAAAATCTCTCGAACTTTTCTCTTCGCATTAATTTTTGTTGAAAATTCAGAAATTCGCAAAGAAAAACTGTGCTCCTAATAATCCCGCCATCCTCTCCCTATCTGGACACTTACTTTAGTACCCTACAGTGAGGACAATGATGGCGTACTATAACTAGCGCCATCTATCTAAAATATCTCGAACTTTTCTCTTCGCATTAATTTTTGTTGAAAATTCAGAAATTCGCAAAGAAAAACTGTGCTCCTAATAATCCCACCATCCTCTCCCTATCTGGACACTTACCTTAGTACCCTACAGTGAGGACAATGATGGCGTACTATAACTAGCGCCATCTATCTAAAATCTCTCGAACTTTTCTCTTCGCATTAATTTTTGTTGAAAATTCAGAAATTGGCAAAGAAAAACTGTGCTCCTAATAATCCCACCGTCCTCTCCCTATCTGGACACTTACTTTAGTACCCTACAGTGAGGACAATAATGGCGTACTATAACTAGCGCCATCTATCTAAAATATCTCGAACTTTTCTCTTCGCATTAATTTTTGTTGAAAATTCAGAAATTCGCAAAGAAAAACTGTGCTCCTAATAATCCCCCCATCCTCTCCCTATCTGGACACTTACTTTAGTACCCTACAGTGAGGACAATGATGGCGTACTATAACTAGCGCCATCTATCTAAAATCTCTCGAACTTTTCTCTTCGCATTAATTTTTGTTGAAAATTCAGAAATTCGCAAAGAAAAACTGTGCTCCTAATAATCCCACCATCCTCTCCCTATC
Organism: Lochmaea capreae; assembly: GCA_949126875.1. NCBI lineage: Eukaryota > Metazoa > Arthropoda > Insecta > Coleoptera > Chrysomelidae > Lochmaea > Lochmaea capreae. The sequence continues at coordinate 12,317,030 of OX421397.1, read as the reverse complement.
TGGACACTTACTTTAGTACCCTACAGTGAGGACAATGATGGCGTACTATAACTAGCGCCATCTATCTAAAATCTCTCGAGCTTTTCTCTTCGCATTAATTTTTGTTGAAAATTCAGAAATTCGCAAAGAAAAACTGTGCTCCTAATAATCCCACCATCCTCTCCCTATCTGGACACTTACCTTAGTACCCTACAGTGAGGACAATGATGGTGTACTATAATTAGCGCCATCTATCTAAAATCTCTCGAACTTTTCTCTTCGCATTAATTTTTGTTGAAAATTCAGAAATTGGCAAAGAAAAACTGTGCTCCTAATAATCCCACCATCCTCTCCCTATCTGGACACTTACTTTAGTACCCTTCAGTGAGGACAATGATGGTGTACTATAACTAGCGCCATCTATCTAAAATCTCTCGAACTTTTCTCTTCGCATTAATTTTTGTTGAAAATTCAGAAATTGGCAAAGAAAAACTGTGCTCCTAATAATCCCACCATCCTCTCCCTATCTGGACACTTACTTTAGTACCCTACAGTGAGGACAATGATGGCGTACTATAACTAGCGCCATCTATCTAAAATCTCTCGAACTTTTCTCTTCGCATTAATTTTTGTTGAAAATTCAGAAATTCGCAAAGAAAAACTGTGCTCCTAATAATCCCACCATCCTCTCCCTATCTGGACACTTACTTTAGTACCCTACAGTGAGGACAATGATGGCGTACTATAACTAGCGCCATCTATCTAAAATCTCTCGAACTTTTCTCTTCGCATTAATTTTTGTTGAAAATTCAGAAATTCGCAAAGAAAAACTGTGCTCCTAATAATCCCACCATCCTCTCCCTATCTGGACACTTACTTTAGTACCCTACAGTGAGGACAATGATGGCTTACTATAACTAGCGCCATCTATCTAAAATCTCTCGAACTTTTCTCTTCGCATTAATTTTTGTTGAAAATTCAGAAATTCGCAAAGAAAAACTGTGCTCCTAATAATCCCACCATCCTCTCCCTATCTGGACACTTACTTTAGTACCCTACAGTGAGGACAATGATGGCGTACTATAACTAGCGCCATCTATCTAAAATCTCTCGAACTTTTCTCTTCGCATTAATTTTTGTTGAAAATTCAGAAATTCGCAAAGAAAAACTGTGCTCCTAATAATCCCGCCATCCTCTCCCTATCTGGACACTTACCTTAGTACCCTACAGTGAGGACAATGATGGCGTACTATAACTAGCGCCATCTATCTAAAATCTCTCGAACTTTTCTCTTCGCATTAATTTTTGTTGAAAATTCAGAAATTCGCAAAGAAAAACTGTGCTCCTAATAATCCCGCCATCCTCTCCCTATCTGGACACTTACTTTAGTACCCTACAGTGAGGACAATGATGGCGTACTATAACTAGCGCCATCTATCTAAAATATCTCGAACTTTTCTCTTCGCATTAATTTTTGTTGAAAATTCAGAAAGTCGCAAAGAAAAACTGTGCTCCTAATAATCCCACCATCCTCTCCCTATCTGGACACTTACTTTAGTACCCTACAGTGAGGACAATGATGGCGTACTATAACTAGCGCCATCTATCTAAAATCTCTCGAACTTTTCTTTTCGCATTAATTTTTGTTGAAAATTCAGAAATTGGTAAAGAAAAACTGTGCTCCTAATAATCCCACCATCCTCTCCCTATCTGGACACTTACTTTAGTACCCTACAGTGAGGACAATGATGGCTTACTATAACTAGCGCCATCTATCTAAAATCTCTCGAACTTTTCTCTTCGCATTAATTTTTGTTGAAAATTCAGAAATTCGCAAAGAAAAACTGTGCTCCTAATCATCCCACCATCCTCTCCCTATCTGGACACTTACTTTAGTACCCTACAGTGAGGACAATGATGGCGTACTATAACTAGCGCCATCTATCTAAAATCTCTCGAACTTTTCTCTTCGCATTAATTTTTGTTGAAAATTCAGAAATTGGTAAAGAAAAACTGTGCTCCTAATAATCCCACCATCCTCTCCCTATCTGGACACTTACCTTAGTACCCTACAGTGAGGACAATAATGGCGTACTATAACTAGCGCCATCTATCTAAAATCTCTCGAACTTTTCTCTTCGCATTAATTTTTGTTGAAAATTCAGAAATTCGCAAAGAAAAACTGTGCTCCTAATAATCCCGCCATCCTCTCCCTATCTGGACACTTACTTTAGTACCCTACAGTGAGGACAATGATGGCGTACTATAACTAGCGCCATCTATCTAAAATATCTCGAACTTTTCTCTTCGCATTAATTTTTGTTGAAAATTCAGAAAGTCGCAAAGAAAAACTGTGCTCCTAATAATCCCACCATCCTCTCCCTATCTGGACACTTACTTTAGTACCCTACAGTGAGGACAATGATGGCGTACTATAACTAGCGCCATCTATCTAAAATCTCTCGAACTTTTCTTTTCGCATTAATTTTTGTTGAAAATTCAGAAATTGGTAAAGAAAAACTGTGCTCCTAATAATCCCACCATCCTCTCCCTATCTGGACACTTACTTTAGTACCCTACAGTGAGGACAATGATGGCGTACTATAACTAGCGCCATCTATCTAAAATCTCTCGAACTTTTCTTTTCGCATTAATTTTTGTTGAAAATTCAGAAATTGGTAAAGAAAAACTGTGCTCCTAATAATCCCACCATCCTCTCCCTATCTGGACACTTACTTTAGTACCCTACAGTGAGGACAATGATGGCGTACTATAACTAGCGCCATCTATCTAAAATCTCTCGAACTTTTCTCTTCGCATTAATTTTTGTTGAAAATTCAGAAATTGGTAAAGAAAAACTGTGCTCCTAATAATCCCACCATCCTCTCCCTATCTGGACACTTACCTTAGTACCCTACAGTGAGGACAATAATGGCGTACTATAACTAGCGCCATCTATCTAAAATCTCTCGAACTTTTCTCTTCGCATTAATTTTTGTTGAAAATTCAGAAATTCGCAAAGAAAAACTGTGCTCCTAATAATCCCGCCATCCTCTCCCTATCTGGACACTTACTTTAGTACCCTACAGTGAGGACAATGATGGCGTACTATAACTAGCGCCATCTATCTAAAATATCTCGAACTTTTCTCTTCGCATTAATTTTTGTTGAAAATTCAGAAATTCGCAAAGAAAAACTGTGCTCCTAATAATCCCACCATCCTCTCCCTATCTGGACACTTACCTTAGTACCCTACAGTGAGGACAATGATGGCGTACTATAACTAGCGCCATCTATCTAAAATCTCTCGAACTTTTCTCTTCGCATTAATTTTTGTTGAAAATTCAGAAATTGGCAAAGAAAAACTGTGCTCCTAATAATCCCACCATCCTCTCCCTATCTGGACACTTACCTTAGTACCCTACAGTGAGGACAATGATGGCGTACTATAACTAGCGCCATCTATCTAAAATATCTCGAACTTTTCTCTTCGCATTAATTTTTGTTGAAAATTCAGAAAGTCGCAAAGAAAAACTGTGCTCCTAAAAATCCCACCATCCTCTCCCTATCTGGACACTTACTTTAGTACCCTACAGTGAGGACAATGATGGCGTACTATAACTAGCGCCATCTACCTAAAATCTCTCGAACTTTTCTCTTCGCATTAATTTTTGTTGAAAATTCAGAAATTGGCAAAGAAAAACTGTGCTCCTAATAATCCCACCATCCTCTCCCTATCTGGACACTTACTTTAGTACCCTACAGTGAGGACAATGATGGCGTACTATAACTAGCGCCATCTATCTAAAATCTCTCGAACTTTTCTCTTCGCATTAATTTTTGTTGAAAATTCAGAAATTGGTAAAGAAAAACTGTGCTCCTAATAATCCCACCATCCTCTCCCTATCTGGACACTTACTTTGGTACCCTACAGTAAGGACAATGATGGCGTACTATAACTGGCGCCATCTATCTAAAATCTCTCGAACTTTTCTCTTCGCATTAATTTTTGTTGAAAATTCAGAAATTCGCAAAGAAAAACTGTGCTCCTAATAATCCCACCATCCTCTCCCTATCTGGACACTTACTTTAGTACCCTACAGTGAGGACAATGATGGCGTACTATAACTAGCGCCATCTATCTAAAATCTCTCGAACTTTTCTCTTCGCATTAATTTTTGTTGAAAATTCAGAAATTCGCAAAGAAAAACTGTGCTCCTAATAATCCCTCCATCCTCTCCCTATCTGGACACTTACTTTAGTACCCTACAGTGAGGACAATGATGGCGTACTATAACTAGCGCCATCTATCTAAAATATCTCGAACTTTTCTCTTCGCATTAATTTTTGTTGAAGATTCAGAAATTCGCAAAGAAAAACTGTGCTCCTAATAATCCCACCATCCTCTCCCTATCTGGACACTTACCTTAGTACCCTACAGTGAACACAATGATGGCGTACTATAACTAGCGCCATCTATCTAAAATCTCTCGAACTTTTCTCTTCGCATTAATTTTTGTTGAAAATTCAGTAAATTCGCAAAGAAAAACTGTGCTCCTGATAATCCCACCATCCTCTCCCTATCTGGACACTTACTTTAGTACCCTACAGTGAGGACAATGATGGCGTACTATAACTAGCGCCATCTATCTAAAATATCTCGAACTTTTCTCTTCGCATTAATTTTTGTTGAAAATTCAGAAATTCGCAAAGAAAAACTGTGCTCCTAATAATCCCCCCATCCTCTCCCTATCTGGACACTTACTTTAGTACCCTACAGTGAGGACAATGATGGCGTACTATAACTAGCGCCATCTATCTAAAATCTCTCGAACTTTTCTCTTCGCATTAATTTTTGTTGAAAATTCAGAAATTCGCAAAGAAAAACTGTTCTCCTAATAATCCCACCATCCTCTCCCTATCTGGACACTTACTTTAGTACCCTACAGTGAGGACAATGATGGCGTACTATAACTAGCGCTATCTATCTAAAATCTCTCGAACTTTTCTCTTCGCATTAATTTTTGTTGAAAATTCAGAAATTCGCATAGAAAAACTGTGCTCCTAATAATCCCACCATCCTCTCCCTATCTGGACACTTATCTTAGTACCCTTCAGTGAGGACAATGTTGGTGTACTATAACTAGCGCCATCTATCTAAAATCTCTCGAACTTTTCTCTTCGCATTAATTTTTGTTGAAAATTCAGAAATTCGCAAAGAAAAACTGTGCTCCTAATAATCCCACCATCCTCTCCCTATCTGGACACATACTTTAGTACCCTACAGTGAGAACAATGATGGTGTACTATAACTAGCGCCATCTATCTAAAATCTCTCGAACTTTTCTCTTCGCATTAATTTTTGTTGAAAATTCAGAAATTCGCAAAGAAAAACTGTGCTCCTAATAATCCCACCATCCTCTCCCTATCTGGACACATACTTTAGTACCCTACAGTGAGAACAATGATGGTGTACTATAACTAGCGCCATCTATCTAAAATCTCTCGAACTTTTCTCTTCGCATTAATTTTTGTTGAAAATTCAGAAATTCGCAAAGAAAAACTGTGCTCCTAATAATCCCGCCATCCTCTCCCTATCTGGACACTTACCTTAGTACCCTACAGTGAGGACAATGATGGCGTACTATAACTAGCGCCATCTATCTAAAATCTCTCGAACTTTTCTCTTCGCATTAATTTTTGTTGAAAATTCAGAAATTCGCAAAGAAAAACTGTGCTCCTAATAATCCCACCATCCTCTCCCTATCTGGACACTTACCTTAGTACCCTACAGTGAGGACAATGATGGCGTACTATAACTAGCGCCATCTATCTAAAATCTCTCGAACTTTTCTCTTCGCATTAATTTTTGTTGAAAATTCAGAAATTCGCAAAGAAAAACTGTGCTCCTAATAATCCCGCCATCCTCTCCCTATCTGGACACTTACTTTAGTACCCTACAGTGAGGACAATGATGGTGTACTATAACTAGCGCCATCTATCTAAAATCTCTCGAACTTTTCTCTTCGCATTAATTTTTGTTGAAAATTCAGAAATTCGCAAAGAAAAACTGTGCTCCTAATAATCCCGCCGTAATATTTCAAATATTTTTCCTTGTGCATAGAACCAAGGTCGTCATACAAATTTTAAATTGATTTCTCCCATAAAATTTGATCCAGTGAAAGGAAATGAAGGTAAATGAAACTAGCTTTTTTTAACTAATTCCACTTTAAAGAAAATTCCAATTTATTGTTATTATTTCGACATTATCAACATATCATCGTCAGAATGACAGACGTTACATTTTAATTTTCATAAATTTTTTCATTGAATTGGAATTAATTAGAAACAGCTAGTTTAATTTCAAAAGTAAAATGAGTAAGGTACAAACAGTAAATTCTATATTTTTATTATTAATTCAATAAATATTGTATTCAATTACCTATATATAAAACAAATGTTGAATATAAATAATTTATGTAAACTAAACTAATCACTAAAAAAACAAGGAAAAATCCCTATAAGTACCGAAATAAGTATGGTAACTTTAACAATAATTATGTAAAAAAGAATATGTGTAAACTTTCTAAGTACAAATGTAGTAAATACAATATAGAACACATTGTAATTAATATTTCTGTATATTAAGGGTACACAAGAAAATGTATTATCGAGTAAGGACGAAATATACCGTACATCATCCTCGCTAATCTTCGAAAAAATGGATAATTCCAAACTTCCCATAAAAGAGGTGAGCGACTATGCCACCTTTTAGTACGTGGAAATCCACTCAATTAATGGATAACCACACACGATCCTCTAAAATCTAGCAACACACAAATCACAAGAAAACTTCTACCTCTGGGAGGTGGTTCGCATCGCCATCTACCGAATTGGGTTCAAGACAGTCTAATATCCACTATGCACAGTCGTCTAGAAGACCGCCCACTGTTTCAAATGTCAAGCAACTAGAAACCATCTAAAGTGGTTCGCATCGCCATCTACCGAATTGGGTTCAAGACAGTCTAATATCCACTATGCACAGTCATCTAGAAGACCGCCCACTGTATCAAGTGTCAAGCAATTCGAAATTATCTAAAGTGATTCGCGTCACCATCTACCAAAGTGGGTTTGTATCCATTGCGTCCAGAATCTAGACACACAATCCTCTAGGATACTTCTTCCAATGCTACAAATATCTAGCAACTCAAAATCCTCTCGAATACTTCACCCACCGTTATGTCATGTTCATATCCATGATGCATGGTCTTGTGTACCCTTTTCGTAATCAATCTCAATTGAAAAATAACATTTTGTAATAATCACATTCTAAACATCTAATCACTAAATCTAGAGCTTTTAAAGCTAAGATTTGATACTATCCGAGAAAAACGGACCATTTTTAATACTTATTTTTTTTTATAGACAAAGGTTTTCAAAATATAAACACTAGTTAATATTTACAGGAAAGTTGATTGGTAAAAATTAGTGGAAGATCATTTTTTTTCCATTTTGAAAAATAATTGACAACTATATAACAACCAACAAATTTATCCTGTTTATCAGTAAACTATATTGTTTATACATAAAAATCAACTTTCACAATCTTACTTAATAAATCGTCAATTCGGGACTTATACAGGGTGGTCTGTAAGTAATGGTCCAAAGTGAAATGGAAGATTCTTGGTCTCAAGTTATTAAGATCTGATACAACTTGCTTAAATCAAATGTTAATAGTAAAAAAGATACTTGGATAAACAAACGTAAAAGTTTAAAGATGGGAGGTTTTAAGGCATGATAAATCATAATATAACCGTTTCGATGTATTTTCTAGAGGGCGCCACATGAGCTATGTAATTTTAATATTTTTCAATAAAAAGCGAGATAGCGTTAACGATAAAAACGTTCAGCGCAAGTGGCGCCCTCTAGAAAATACATCCAAACGGATATAATATTATGATTTCTCATGCCCTAAAAACCACTATCTTCAAATTTTTACGTTTGTATATCCAAAATCTTTCAATTTACTGAGAAACACCATTTCTGATATTTCAACTTTGCCACCCTGTATCTTTTTTATTATAAATATTTTATTATAGCAAGTTGCGTCGGATTGTAATATTTTCAGACCAAGAATCTTCCATTCCACTTTGGACCATTACTTACGGACCACCCTGTATAATATGCACTGAAAAATTAAATATATCTTACAAACTAACTTATTACATACATAAATTCGGAAAAAGGTTCTAAAAAACTAGAAACATTTTCGTTTAAAGACTAAACATCTCAAAGAAAAAAAAATTCTAGAATGGAAGACGTTTTGGAAAATGACAGTTATATACACATACGGATCAACCGCAGACAGACACTTTTGCTGTCGGATACAATTCACTGACCTACCAACACCGTCATTTACTGCATCTTCGATTTACGGGAGGTCGATCTACATGGACTATCATCGGGAATCAATGCAATACATCAAATTGACAGGAAAAGTCAGTTACAATGAAATTCATTCAATTCGGTTGCTGCTAGGAATCCCACCCGGAATCTCGGGTATACCAAGGGAAAGTTTCAATTCAACATATTTCTAGTAAAGCACCGGCTGCATCATTTTATTGCAGCGAAACAATGTATACGATTCGTTGCAGCAAAACAATGTATACGATTCGTTACAGCAAAACAATGTATACGATTCGTTACAGCAAAACAATGTATACGATTCGTTACAGCAAAACAATGTATACGATTCGTTTCAGCTAAACAATGTATACGATTTGTTGCAGCAAAACAATGTATACGATTCGTTACAGCAAAACAATGTATACGATTCGTTTCAGCTAAACAATGTATACGATTTGTTGCAGCAAAACAATGTATACGATTCGTTGCAGCAAAACAATGTATACGATTCGTTACAGCAAAACAATGTATACGATTCGTTACAGCAAAACAATGTATACGATTCGTTGCAAGCTAAACAATGTATACGATTTGTTGCAGCAAAACAAACAATGTATACGATTTGTTGCAGCTAAACAATGTATACGATTCGTTGCAGCAAAACAATGTATACGATTTATTGCATCAAAACAATGTATACGATTTGTTGCAGCAAAACAATGTATACGACAACTGTATTCGAGTTGACCAGCAAAAGTAACAGATTCGCGGTAATATTTACGGTCATATTATAACGTGTGTTGCGAAGAAAGTTGCTTAATTCGACATCGCCTTTTGATAAATACTCGGAGGCAGCGTAATGTAACCGTACTGAAAGATGTATGATGATAAAAAATAATGTCCTAACAGTCTAAGAGTACAAGAAATGCATTTTAAAATGTAAAAAATTCCACCGGTGTAGTTAGGAAGTTGCTAATATTAAGGCATGTCTAGAGTCTTTACGCCAGGGATCAATCAATATGACCGTCGTAGTTCGTTTCTACTTTTTTAGACCGGAAATACAGCTACGTGGATGAACCATTCTCAAAAATTTATTAGACAAGATTATTCTCAATGTAGAAACATGATTTCGCTGCAGTTGATGTTAAAAAAATACAGTCTCAGCGAGAGAGAGAAGGGTTTGAGAGCAACTACTAGGCTCCTCAATTTTCGCGGTAAAGTATGGATCGCACGCAACTCTGATGAAATGCGTTTGTAACAAATATGTTATCGTGCGACGAAAATCAAGTTTGGTCACCCATCACTACAAGAGATTTGCTTTCTGCACTTGTACACGCAACGGATTGCTAGGCATAACGTTAAAGTCTTTAAAATGGGCTGGCAGTCCGGATCCGGACCATGGTCATCCAATTGACCATCACTCTACGCTAAAACAAGGAGTTTAAAAGGGCGCTACTATTTTAGAAGTTTTAAATCTGTTTCACATAAAATCCATATCGATATGCGTCAATTCATGTAAATCTAAGTTCAAATTTTTAAAAAATTACAAGAAGTGGAATGTAGGTTGAACGGTATTTAAACTTGAACAACTGCAAAAGATAATACTTATATCAACTAAATTGAATTATTTTAAATCCATTTAACAAAAAACCTATGAAAACCTTATCTCACCTATTGGTATCCAACGTATTCATTTCCAAAAGTTTCTTACCGTCAATATTAAGCGGAGGACTCGATCCTAACCTATTAAAATGCGACATGCTATTGTCGTTTTCACAAGAACCAGCCGAGACGCGAGAAGAGCCGTTCGGCAAAACTTCTCCCGATGCGTTCGAACTGCGTCTATAATCCATTCCGTTTACTTTTATCGGTGAATTATTTTCACTCGATACAATTGAACTACTGTTTATGCGAGTATTGGAAATTGTTCCGTCATCGAACGGTAGTTCTGGAATGTTCACGTTGGAACTAGCTAGATCGTATGTAGTATCGTTACTGATGCTTTTGTATGTTTCTGATCGGGTACTAGTTTGATTTTCTGACGGTAGGCTCGAAAACAAATCTTCCTGACTGAAAAAACTCGTTTCGTTACCTGTAACGCCGTTGACTTGGTAATTTAAGTGTTTGGGAGAACTAAAAACGAAATTGTTGGAAAGTTTTGCTGGAGTGTTTGGTAAACTTCGTTGTACAACCGGACCGTCGGAAGCGTCGTATAATTTGTTAAGTACATGGTTTTTATCGAACCGTTCTTTTTCTATAACAAACTCAGCGGTGCAAACAGGTTGAGGAGAGCTGGGACTAACGGCGGATTTAAAGTCCGCCGTTAAAGCGGGCCATTTACGATCCGCTTTCAAATCCCTTTCAACCGCTAAATATTTACGCTTGGATTTATCGATGTTGTGAAATTTAAATCTTAATCTCTTGAAGAAGATTTTTTCTATAATAATTTGTTCGATTAAAAGGCTAATGATGAAATTCGCAGCTGCATATAACAAAAGGTAGAGTCTAAATTGAAAATCTTCCGGTACTACCAATTCGAACTGATCTGTTACGATTTTCGCGGGATATAAAGCTAAATAAACCGATACGGCAGTCATAGCGATCGAAGAAATAATCAAACCGTAATTGGAAAATATATTTTTTCTATAAGGATTCCCTTTAGAGAAAACTATGGCTAAAATAATATATTGGAAACTAGAAATCGTGTAAATGGTGTAATTTTCAACGCAAGCCACGTTATCGTCTTCAGAGACTATTGTAGCGTTAAGAGGAACGTACCAAGGTTCGGATTTTAAATGTTCGAAAGCCGTAACTTGAAACACCGCCAATAGCGTGATTTGCAAAAATAAACTTACTATCGGTGAAACGCTCACTAAACTACTAAGAGGAGTTTCTTTCACTAATTTACCCGGGTAAGATTCCGTGCGTCCGAAAAAAAATGCTACTATAGATATTATAAATAAATCAATATATAAATATTCAATATCTGTCAAATTTGATTCGATACTATAAAGAATCATGACAGATATTAATTGACATAAAGAATAGCCTGCCATGTATTTAAATATACCGAAGCTGGTGACCAAAGCTGCTCTACCTTCTTGTATAACATTCAAAACGCAATCGATGTTTGGGTTTCTCGAAGTAAACGGCGAAGCTACCGAAGATTCGGCTTCGGATAAAGAGATGCCAGTGTGAGCGGCTCGAAGAGCACCACAATCGTTTGCACCATCTCCACACATCGCTACAGAATACCCTAACCCTTGAAGTTCTTGAACGAGTTGTTGCTTTTGATCGGGCGCCATTCGTGCAAATATCGTACCTGTGAATAAAAATGTTGTTTTGGTACCGAAAAATATAAATTTACCAGTATACGTACCTCTTGTACAAATCCTCGGTATCAATTCTGGATAATAGTCTCTTATAACACCCCAAACTTTTCCAGTCATGGCGAATCTGTAGTTATTCAACATAACGCTTGGTCGTTTGGAACCCGCTACTGCCACGCTGTTTGTTGTAGTTTGAAGCTGACTTTCGATGGTATCCAAACTTACTATGCTTGTGGAAAACGACAGAGTGCTGAGATCGTTTGGCAGTTTAACTTTTGTGCTGGTTAGAGTGTAGAATATATTAGGCGGGACATTAGAGTCGCAGTCGACGGTTATTATACTTTGGCCTGGTGGTACTATCTCGCAATCTTTAGCTACGCTTAGTGCGGTTAAAATGTTGTCACCTAAAAAAGGATATAGAGGGATTTAAAGGGGGAAACGAGACAAACATGAATAAAACACAAATAAATTAATCCCTGTTATGCTATTAAAGCACTGAGTTCTTGTGTAATCAGTTCGAAAATGGTGTGGGAATGAACTAAGCAAACTCAATTAACTAGGCCAGGGATCTCCAAACTACGGCCCGCGTTGACATGAGCGATGTTTGCCGAGATGACTCCCACTTCCCCTGCTCTGTCGCGGTGTGGTCACATCCCCCTGGGGTGAGTCATATCCCGGCCCGCCCGCCGTCTCGCTCAGTCTGAGAAACGTATAGCGTGTGCTATAGCTTGAGACAAAATGGACTGACATAGTTGGACAAGAACAACTCCATAGAAGTCATAATATGTACATATGTCAGACAGTCAAAACATGACAATCAAGAAAAAGCTAATTGAAGTTTCATAAGTGTTTTTTTTCACCTGCATAAAAATGAAAAAAACGGACGAGGACCTTCGTATCCTTCCAAATCTTGTTGGCCCGCCTGGTTTTCAAGAGTTTACAATTTGGCCTTTAGGTAAAAAAGTTTGGAGACTCCTGAACTAAGCGAAAACAACATAGTAACCTTACTGAATGAATGAACCTTACTGAGTGAATGTTACCCCAAAATACATACATACATACTGTGGATTCCAGGATAAACTGGAATAGAAGGAAATGACTGGAAGACCCTTTTGGGGACCGGAACCCTTTTGCGGTATCAGCCCCAATGTAATATTGGAAGAAATGGGCGAAGAATAGAGAAGATCTGACCATTGAAAAGGTCTAGTAGGGCTTAGACAATCAAAGATTCTGTTGGGTGACTACAACCCGTTGAGATTAAATGAATGCATAAGTCAAAGTTAAACTGCACTAAGAGTTTTAACAGGGATCCTAACGGGACATTGTCGCCTGAACGGACACCTGAAAAAGCTCAAAATAATGGAGGGAGAAGAATATAGATTCTGTGGTATACAGATTGCGAAAGGGCTTTTCGAACCGTACGATTTACACAAGCACGACGAGGAAAATATGAGAAAAACAGCTTGAAAGAGAGAGAAAGAACTACTGTGCGTGACCAGCGAGGGCGTGTATTTAGTTCCAGAGGCCCCCTCATTTCAACCGCTGTTGCCAGAAGCGCAGACTAGTTTGTACAAATGATATTTTTGTCTCGTCACCGTTGACTCCTTTTCGAGCTCATGCACTATTAGGCAAAACCAAACACCTCCATCCGGCAACAGTGTCCTTTATGGAGATAATTCACATTTAAATTGCTATTCCTAGGTATTTTCGCTACAAACGTTGATGACGTTGGATGCTGCCATTGTATTTGAAAACTGTTGCCGGATGGAGGTGATTGGTTTTGCCTAATACTGCATGAGCTCGAAAAGGAGTCAACGATAACGAGACAAAAATATCATTTGTACAAATTAGTCTGCGCTTCTGGAAACAGCGGTTGAAATGAGGGGGCCTCTGGAACTAAATACACGCCCTCGCTTGCCACGCACAGTTGTTATTTCTCTCTCTTTCAAGCTGTTTTTCTAATATTTTCCTTGTCGTGCTTGTGTAAATCGTACGGTTCGAAAAGCCATTTGGTAATCTGTAGAAGAAGAAACCTCCATCCACATACTTCAGAATCTTAGGGCACAGCACCTAGGAGATTATTAGATAGAAGAGGGGCATTTACCTAAGTTGATATCCTAAAATTCCTCCGGGAAATTAGACTAAATGAGCTACTATAGTCTGTGAAAGTTTACTTTACTTACCGGTAACCATGATAACTCGAATTTCGGCATCGTTTAATTCTTGTATACAGGGCGTTGTAAGCGGCTTCAATCTGTTCTCTAATACAATCAAACCCAATAAATCCAAATCTTTTTCAATAACTTCTCGCTGTACTTTTTGAACTTTGATATAACTCAATTTAAGCACCTTATGAGCTATGGCTATAACTCTGTAACCTTCTTGAGTGTAAGTTTCTAAAATATCGTCGAAATTTGGCGGTACCGATTCGGGTTTAACGAATTTTAGAATCATTTCGGGAGATCCTTTGCAATAATATTCGAAATGAGTACCGTCTAGACGTCTCATAATTACACCCATTCGTTGTGAGCTACTGGAAAACGGAAATTCCCGAATTATACCGATTTGGAGATCACCGATGGGATTTTGTTGTGCGTTCTGGTTATTTTTAGGCGGTTTTAAAACAGTTGGGAATAACATGTTGAATTTGTTGTTATCGGCTACTTCGGGTTCTTCCATCGACCATCTCGTGCTTTCAAACATCTAAAATTCAAATTAATAATCATCTTATACAAGATTTTGCTTTTAGCAAACATTTCTTACCTTCAAGTCTAAGGGATCTCCGACAATTTGCTTGTCTATCATGGTTAAAGAGTGACAGGAAACTAAACCGAATAGTAAAGTGTTGTATGAAAGCGTTTCGACGTTCTCAATGCGAGGTTTGAAGTATTTATTTTCAATTGGAACGACGCAAAGTAAATCTAAGCCGTCTTCGGTAAGAGTGCCGGTCTAAAATTAATAAAAAAAACAACAATTATAGTAGGACATGTCTACCAACTGACAAGTTGACACTAATGACAGTCGCCTTGGGGATAAACAATCATTTGAATAGATTTTAGATTTGTAATTTGGTTGTTTTGTATTGATTTAATGATAATTTTTATTATAAACGGTCAGATAAGGCTTTTAAAATACCTAAGAAATTAAAACAATGTTGAAGAAAGCACCAAATCAAAATTAGATTAACTCAAAAAAGATCAAAATGGGTTTCATCACTCATAACTAAGGAAAGGTTTTCATTTTGTTCAAAAAGTTCAAGCATTTGTTAAGCAAAAGCCAAGCGTTGTGGGTAATCTCTTATATTCAATTCCTGCACAACCCCTATTTTGTACGGATGAAAATGTAATTCACCATGTAAAATCCGTCTCACAGTCCGATTGCTGATTTGAAGTTCTGCCGAATGACGACGAGCAGAGCGACGTGGGCTCTGCTGTACCGCTTGTCTAACCCTTTCAACATTCTCTTGAGTACGCACAGTACGCTGGCGGCCAGGTGGCATTATCGAGTCCCCTGTTCGGAGATTATGAACCCAACGTAAGATCGTGTCTCGAGCGGGGACAGAGTCATTTCGATAGATTTTGAATCTTCGACGGAATTCACCGCACTGCAGTCACCGACTCGCCACTTCTAACAAAACAATCGTAAGCAAATACGCGTTGTTCTAACGTCCAACGTCCATGGCTCCATGGTTGCAAGTGAACGTGAAATGACGAAAACGCTTTGAGCCAAGGAACCTTGGAGTAATACTACAAATAGAGTCCGCAAGTCACTCATAAAACTTTCCCAGAAAAAAGCCTAACATTCTATCGCCATACATATGTTTTCTTCAATGACTTTCAAGGAGTAGGGAGAAACTGTCGGACTAGTCGGACAGTGCCACTGGCCAATAGAACTATTTACTTACAGGTGAAAAGAGAGGTTAGGAGAATTCCGACTGTTTTTTTTGCAAATTTGGCACCGACGAACCATGATTTTCACAAAAAAATATTGTGTTTAATTATATCTGTACGCACACACACAAATATCAGTTGAAAAGACGAAAACAAGAGCTTCAATAAACTAGGAACGTTGAAACCTCGTAGTAAAATCAGGTAAAATTGATAGTAAAATGGTTTCCGCCCTTTTCTCGGTGTTGCCATATTTCAGACAGACAAAATTATTAACACGCATTTGTTTCGCTTAAACCTCAAAAGTTTCAAACAAAAACATATTTTTACTACAAAAACTACTTAGAATTATTATTTTAAAGTCGTTATTTAGTAATTTCTTTAAAGTATGCTTGGTATTTTTTGGTTTCACCGTAGAAACTTAGACCACATTACAAAATATCTTATCCTTGAGCTTGTACCACCCAGTGCTTGGTACGGTATGCAGTAGTGCCAATAACAAGGCATAAAATAATCCTTTCAGCGCGAAATTTAAAATTGTCTAATAATAGACCTCATTCCCCGAAACTTCGGCTAAACGTACTGTTAAAGTTGAGTTTAACCGGTAAAATTCCATCCTTCCTCTTTTTTTGTGATATCACGGGTCATTTAAGGCATAATGCCTGATCAATACACTCCAACCTTAGTCTAGACTGGTAAAAAACTGTAAAGAATCCCTCAACAGGCTGGCAAGAGACAACAAAGGGTGCCAACACATGAGGGAACTGCAGGAAATGAAATGGCTGACCAGTTAGCTGAAGAAGGCTCTAAAGGAGACTTCATAGGTCCGGAACCGTTTTGTGGAATCACAAAAGATTGCATAAGGGATACAAAGAGTTTACTGAACAAGGTAGACAAGAAACTCTCAACCAGGCTATTGAAACTGAGTAAGAGACATTTGAATACAGTTACTGACCTGGTGACTGGACACTACACCCTAGGGAAACATCTGCACAAAATGGAGAAAGTTATTGAACGTATGTGCAGGAAATGTGAACTCTATGATGAAACACCTACTCACATACTTTGCTTCTGCGATAACTTATATGGCCTCAGACGGAAGCACTTTGGAGAGGAAATAATACAACACTACAACTACTGAAAATCCCTCCAGTCAAACTAGTGGCGTACATAGAAGACACAAAGCTTCTGGAATGGAATGGGAAATGGTACAAAGATTCAGTTCAAGTGCCTGGGCTGTTGAACAACACCCAATCGAATGAATGAATGAACACAACAACCTTAACGTACTCTTTTCCCTCGACTTTTCAACAGCCGATACAAACACCATTTAGTGTATCCACTTAAATGGTTGGCCTTCAAAAGCTAGATATCCTGTAAAATGTGGTAATATATACGTGTGCCTCTTTACAGATAACCAAGCACCGAGTAACAGACAAAGTTTTGGTTAATCGGGAACTGAAAAACTGGGAAAGCCTAAAAATATCAAACCCGTAACAATAAACGAATAAATAAAATATAATTTTACCTTATCAAAGCAAATGCAGTCGATGGAACCTGAAACGTTAATACTTCTCGGGGAAATACAGAATATATTATTCTTTTTCAGTCTTATTTGAGCGTAGTACCGACCGACCGTCATGGCTGCCGGTAGTGCCGGTGGTACCGTAATGGTAACCAAATCGAAGGCTTCAAGTAAATAATCTCTGGCAGCAACGCCTCGCAAAGCCTTAAAAAAAAAAGTTATTTTCAATCGAGGGCCGCAACTGCAGTTTTCTTTTATTCCCACACATTAAATTGTATGAATATTTTTATATATTTAAAGGAACTTACTTTTGTAATAACTGTATAAAAGAATCCTATAAAAGCTAACATTCCTAAGAAAACGACAAATTTATAAGAATCCTTCTCGAACCGGAAGTCAACAGGAGGTGGATATAAAATGCTTCTAACTAGACTTCCTACAAAAAAATTGATTTGAATTCAAATACAGGAATATTATAAAAATACACATCAAGAAGATACAGCTAAGTTCACTTTACTACTTACCTTTGGATGTTGAAAATCCTGTTCGTACGACAATGGCTAAAACTTTTTCATTTCCGAAATATCTAGTTTGAATAACGTGAGTACCACAAAATAGAGTATGTCTACCGTGCTCTTTTGGATCATACGCAACATCCGGAACATTTGGTAGAGCCGTTTTGGTTACAGGAACTGATTCGCCTTAAAAACAAAGAAAAAAAAATGTATATAGTTAGTACAACAAAATTTTTTCCCTAAAACAAATCCAGGCTTTCATTTCAATACGTGTATCTTCAAAGGAAATCAAGATATCAAGGTGAAATAAAAACTGAAAGATGGCTAGAAGGATGGTCTTTGTAGTAAACTAACTGTAAACTCTACAAATTTCCCGAACTGTTCCACAGGGTGGTAAGAAATTGGACTACAAATACATGTTTTTTTCACCCTGTATAAATAAGCTATGAACATTTTTGGAAAACTTTCTGGAATGTGATTTAATACCAAAGAGTTTATCTACAATTTGACCTGTAAACAATTGAAATCGGTGAAAAATTACGAAAGTTCTTGGACAACGAAAATCGAATAATTGACAAATAAAATATCTCAACTTACCAGTCAACATCGACTCGTTTAGAATACAATTTCCAGTTAATAGTACCGCATCACAATGCATAATACAACCATGCGCAGGTATTTCGATTATATCACCGGGTACCAGAAACTCGGTGGAAACAGTTTCTGAATTATACTGATTCTCTTGAATTTCGTCGTCCACTGTTATTTTTGGAAGACGTCTTAATACTGTACAAACATCGCTGCTGTGTATGGTCGATTTTAAGTTTTTCTGATTCTGAAAATATTTAATATTAGGAAAAACCGCTCGGGAATTTCTTGAGTACAATCTCACCTTTTTAGTTTGCATGACAGAAGTTACAACACCAGCGCTAGTCATCAACATAATGCAGGCTGCGTAGTAATAATAATCGTCACACATCCAAAGTATAAAGCTCAATAATTGAAAAATGTAAAACGGAGTCAATACTTCCAAAGATATTAGAGTCAGTACGGATTTTTCTTGAATTTCAATAAGATTAGAACCGTAAACTTTCGATCTAAAAACAAAAAAAATCGTAAAAATCATAACGTAACGTCACATAGATTTGTTAAAATTACCTCATGTATTGTTCTCCTGAACTTAAAGCTTTATATTTATGGAAAAATTCAGTGGGAACGCCTTGTTCCAAACCAGACAGTTTGATGAATTCCAATTTTTCGTTGTTCCAAATATAAATCACCTTTTTGCATGAAAACATTGTCAATCTGAAATAAAATACATTTAAAATTAATGAAGCCTCTTTAATTATTGAATGAATGAGTTAAGTGCTACAAAATCAGGTCTATTGTACCCCCTGTATTTATTTGAAGCATAAGATCAGGTGAGACTTCAAGGAGGGGATTTCTCTCTTTTCTACTTGGGATTTGCCCAAGTCTCTCTAGTGATAGAGGGTCGCAAACTATCAGTGCAAAGGAATTTCTGCTTTATCCTGGTAGAAGGAACATATTGCACAGGTATAGGTATTGAGTTTACAATGCCCTGTGAGACAATTCTTAGTTAGTTTTTGCCTGACAGTGCCTTTAATATCTTTCGGTTGAAGTTATCGAAAGTTAATTTGAGCTGGTTCAGTCCTGAAAGGTATTTAAAGAGATCTGAAGACATTAGTGCCAGTACTGGAGAATGGTTCAGGACCTACAAAGCCTTCATGGCTATCTCATAAACTAATTAATTTCCCTGTTCACCGGCATGACCAGGTATCCACAGAAAGGATATGTTGGTTCTGCCTAGGCAGTTCAGATCTTTAAAGGTTAAACTTCTAAACAAATATTTGTAAACATTTGGTAAAAAAGATTTCTTCTACCACTTCCAGATATTTTCCCCCTACACTCTATAGAATCGAGCTTTGATCTTGAGAAGTACTATTGAATGATTTAAACCTTCTTTTGATAGTGAGAAAAGGGTTGAATGTAAATTGATAATGCGACTGATGGTGAAATAAATATCTTGACGATGTACGTTTAAGTCAATAAAGTGTAAAAATGTTTTTACTTGTCAATTTCTCTGAAGATTCCATTTTCAAAATGTACCGATAGAACTGGTATTGTTTCAGATTCCTCAGATCTTTGATGGTTGTTTAATGAGTTGTCCTTTTGCTTCATTTTTGCAACACTTTCAGGTGTGAGCATTTGTAAAGGACGAACATGGTAAACTTTGTGGTTTTTGTTGTAGATTTCCTAAAAAATATATTATTATATAAACTGAAAAAATTCTTATTCAAGGAAAGTGCGATTTTTCAAGGATAATCGTTCTTTTTTAAAGATAACTGATATTTTCCAAAAAAAAAAGGAATTTTTAAAGGAAAATTAACATTTTCTAGAGATAATTAATGTTTTTCAAATAAAAATTGACCTTTTCGCAGGATAATTGACCTATTCCAAAGATAATTGAATTGGTCTCATCCTTGAGTAAGAATTTTCAAAATAAAAAATTATATTTCAAACTTAAAAATAAAAGTATAGAAATGATTTTATAAATGTAAATTTAATTTTAACCTCTTTTGGCAAAACTAAAGTAAAGTCATTCGCCATGAATGTCGGCAGTTTGTTTGCCTTGAAACAAAGTATTAATAGTACATCTTTAAAATGATATTTCACGACCACATTTATTTTTATTTCGAGTGATTCCGATTCACCGAAAATAAATCCGTAGACTTTCATTGAAAATACTCCTACACTATTTTGGTTTTGAAAACAAAATAGTTTTCTACACATTTATTTCAAAGATACATATAATCTGATTCGTCAACTTACTCTTGACACTACAGAAATTTAAAAAATCTCCATGTTCACCGCAAATAAAGGTACAATTTATACAATCTCAAATGTGGCAACCAAAAAAATATATCAAAGGACCATTTGTCAGCCGCCAAAAGCAACGACCAGTATTTTGAATTTTTTATTATTGATGTCATACAGCAATTTTGATGAACTATCGAGTCACGTGCTAAAAAATTTTATCGGCGCGACTATAATAAATTTTTTGATTAGCTATCAAGTGTTGGGAAACTAAACAAAACGATTTTATTTAATTTTGAAACCTGATGTATCATCTAGAAATTGCGAAAATTTAAAATTAACTAAATTGCAAAATATTATCCAAGGTTCAGCAATTTTTTTCTCATTAACATTAATAAATATGGCTGTACGTATACAGGGTGCGGCAGATAAACCGTCGTTATTTTAAACAATTTGTATTAATAATGCACTATTTTTATCTTTTTTTTGAGCAAAAAAAATTCTTTATGTTCCTTGTGATGTACTTATTAATTTTCTTTTTGTTAATTATTTTGGGAAATTAAACAGGAATCTTTTTTATATTCTATATTTTTCAATTAAAAAATATAAAAAAAATATTAATTACTCAAAATAATTAAAAAATATATAATAAAAAAAAGATTGTGGTTTAATTACCCAAAATAATTAAAAAATATAAAAAGATTGTGGTTTAATTACAAAAATAATTTTAAAAAATGAAAAAAAATTGTATAATCAAATTCATACTTTCTTGTTATATAAAACCTTAAATTTTTATTATATTATGTACCACATTGTGCTGTATCGTTTAATAAATGTAATTCTTATTTTTATTATACAGGGTGCTGACAAAATTTGAATAGAATCATCAATAAAAAAATTGTAATTATATTTATTTTCAAATGATCGGTAATTGTATATTTTGGAATAATTCGTTGTCCACTATGTGTAGCAAACGAATATCTTGGAAATCCTTCTGAACTACCTCCTCTCCATAGATTTCTGGGATTGATTAACAATTTCATAGTCAAAGTTGAAATATTGAATATTGGACAAAGTATTATTCCAAAATATGTAATCACATACTGGGTCTTCTAGTTGTTGTAACTACTTACTGTGATGAGAATTTTTTCGGCCACTTCGATCTTACATTTGGTACAAGTAGCCTTTAAGTACAAGTGCGGCATCCAATGGAAAAACAATCTCAAAATGCCTGCCGTCAGTAGACAAAATAGATAGGTAAGAGCCATCTTGATCTTACATTTTTTATAACAGACGAATTGCATTTCGTCGTCTTGGCCTTTGTTGAGGTACATTCTGAACTCATCTGACTTCGGACCTGCAAAAAAATGAAAACATGAATGGATATTTTGAAAATGTTTCGATATAGGGAGCTGTTGCAGAGTTATTCACAGTGCTCGATGATCGTATTATGAAAGTTTCAGGCTGAAAACATAGTGGAATGGTGAATTATAGCAAATATGACTTTGTTTTGGTTTGAATATAACAAATATAACTTTGTTTTTAAAAGTTACAGAACTAAAGTTGTAGAGAGTTTAATTTGTAACAAAAAATGTTTCCAGAAATTTTCTGTACGATGAATAGTCTGCCCAATGTAACGTAAAAACAATTCGCTACCATTTTTTACAAGATTAGGTCGCGTGAAAAGGGTTGCGACCACACAAACATGGATTTAACTTCACACTAACTCCCTTTTAATATACAAAAAATTGCGTGCTCTTATTAAATTCACTGTCGGTTAATCTGCAATTAATTTAGTCTTATTGGTTTGGGAAAGTTCTTAAAAAAACTGTATAGAACTACGTGAATGAGGAAAATATTTCATTGAAATCAATTCAATACTCCTGGTATAAAAAAAATTGTATAGAGACACTGAGCTATTTAGGAAAATTGACAGAATAACTCTGTAGTTTTACGGATCTATTGAGGATTCAATACTTGTGTAATCAGAAGTTATTACATCACCCTCGTAGTTTGTTTTTGTATCAAGTAAAATTATTTTTAAATTCTCAAAATATAGATTTTACTTACACATATTTCACTATCAAAAGTTCACAAACGAATCATCTAACCTTACTACCATTACCTTCTATTCGTGGCTGAATATAAAAAGAACGGTACTTTACAAAATCCTCTTCACCGTAAAATCCCTCAACTTTTTTTAACTTGCAGACATGATTATTGTAGAGCACCAATAGGTAAATTAGAATACCCAATGGTTTAAAAAACGTGTGACGTCCATTTGTTTCTGTTCTTGAATGTTACAAATTGAAAATTGATAGGTAAACTAATTATAGTGAAATACTAAATTACCGAAATCAAGATAATATAATACAGGGTGATTCATTAGTGTGATAAAGATCAGTTGTAGGTCTGTAATCATAGAAGATACAATAAAAAGTAATTTATAAAAATTGTAGGCAACTTTCAAGTTTCGTATTTATATTTTATTTTAAAATTTAGATAGAGGATACTTGAAAAGATATAACCATTTCTTCGTTAACCTTTATGTGACTGAATAGGTACCCGGGTACCTATTCAGATTTTAGATATAAATACTTTTTTTGTTTAAATTCGTTGAAGTGTGTGATTTCGTGACATTTCTAATCTAGGTTTTTTCTACACAATGTTACAATAGAAATAATATTTTTACGCTATTTTAGAAATAAATAAGGTCCAAAATTTTTTTACCCAGAAATGACGGTGTAGGTACCTGGGTACCTCTATCAGTTTTAAATGCAAATAGATATTTTTTATAGCCAGAATGAAAACGCGAAGTTTATCTGCATATATTTATTTATATAAATGGTAACAAAAAAACAAAAAAATCTTACATATAAGGTCAGTTGGTTTTTTGGCAACATTTTTTACATATAGTTTGATCTACAGAGTGTTCATTACAAACTGGCTTACAGCAGGATTTACACGCTTTACGAGTCTTCCTTTGTTTGAGCTTTAATTCTCGACAAATTTGGCAGCTACCAACAACCATAACACGCCCAGAAACATCCCGTCTTGGTTGTTCTCCGGCTGGAGTAACAATGGGCTCGATTATTTGTCGACCAAGAACCATTTCTAGCGACTGACGTGTGAAATAATTACCTACAACTTTTGGAATAAGGGATCGCATTTGTATAGCGGGCAAGCACATGTCATGAGCAAGATCTTTTAGAAATCTTCGACGTTGATCAGTTGCTCTAAAATTTGGATTGTGTTCCTTGTAAATACAATAAGAAGCCAAGCCACCAACATCTATTGTGTTGAAAAAAAATGCCAATGGCCAACGATTTGTTCTACGTTTTACTGTATACTCGCCTAGCATCTTATCCATGGTGTCAACGCCTCCTTTTGTTTGATTATAATATTTTATTATTTCAGGCTTCGCCACGGTAGTATCATCTACTTGGCCTGTAGTGTGCATCGTTGATAAAAGAATAACAGATTTGTTTTTCTTTGGAACATAGGAACATATTGTTGCATCTTTGTTGAATGCGAAAATGGTTGAGTATATAGGCCTGTCTTTAGATACCTGCATATTTGGTGGTAAAAATGCCTAATTTTTCCTGAGAGTCCCTACCAAAGTCATCTTCCATGAATTCAAAGTACGGGCCAATTGCAGACTTGTAAAAAAATTATCCGTTGTTACATTTCTTCCCGAACCCTTATACTTTGCCACTAGATCCAAAACTGTACGCTCACCGACATTTACCTGTCGTTCACCATCTAATGGTTTTCCAGTGTATAGTTGACCTTGTAAAGGATAAGCATTTGCCGCATCGCAAGCCCAAAAAATTTTTATTCCATATTTTGCGGGTTTCGATGGAATGTATTGGGTAAATTTAGTATGTCCCCTGTAAGGAAACAATTGTTCGTCTACTGTTATACATTCTTTTGGCTTGTATTGTGTACCTATAAATACATATATGGAGTTTTTTGATAAAAACAGGTATTTTGCGTTTATATTCCAAATTATTATACAGTAGGTACCCAGGTACCTACGCCGTCGTAAGAAGGTGTTTTTTTTCCCAGTCACATAAAGGTTAAAGTTCAACGCCTAGTATAATTGAATTGGTGTAAGTGAATAATAATATATTGAAGTCAAAGCTTTTTAATTAGGTACTACCCAAATGTATGACATACAAAAAGGAGGTAATCATCTACATTTCACTCCTCTAATAATGTAAATTTTGCCGTGTTTTAATTATAAACTAGATACTTATTTCATTGCTACTGTGGAAACCCCAGACAAACACACACCTTAAATAATATATTTGTGATATTAATAAAATCATCAAAACAAAACAGTCACACACTCTATGTTTACATTACCATCATTAAGATAACCATAATTAGTTGTTTTTTAAATTAATTTGAAGAAGGTTATTTGAAAATAATATTACGCATATTTGTGTGCGTTTTCGTCGATTTCATTTCGTTAGAAATCCCTCATAAAGTTACAGATATCTTTTAAATATAAAAGAGATTATATTACACAATTTTTTCTTTTTTATTAATATAACAAATACGGGGTTGGGATAAAGTATGTAACCAAGTAAATAATATCCTCGTAAATATCTTTTAAACGAAAAGAACGATATTTATGAAAATTTGCAGGTAAGTGCAATGGAACAAAATGCATCTTATGTACATTTTTTGTTAATAATGTACTTCCGGTTTAACCGGAAATGCCATCAATTTCTTTAATTTAAATGGGATACCCTATATATTTTTACAGATTTTGAAAGAGCTTGTTATTTTGAATTCATACATTGAGTTTAGTGTAAAAAAATTTGTAAAAACGAGGAATATTGCACTTTAATCAACCTCCTTTGAGTTTTTTGCATTAGAGCAAAAAACTATTTAGATAAACTAATTGATGTTGTTTGTATGCATAATAATAAATAAACGAGTACTGTTCAGTACGTCTTTTGTTCTCCAAGTGTCAAATTCTAATTGACGGAAATAAATTTTACAATTTAGAATGGTTCAATTAAGTGAAAAAGAGCGTATTGAAATTTTAATGATGATCGTGTTAGAAGTCGTGAAGAAGTGTGTCATATTTTTAATATCCTATATCAGTAAAGTCTAACTAAATTCAGTATGATGACCATAAAATAAAGCAATGTTGTCAGATATATTTTCTAAAATTGTTGGGCTCACTATACAAATGTTTCCCATTACTTCAGTAAACTGTTAGCTCGTGATGTTCTCAGAAAGCTAGTTTGGAATTATTTAAAAAAAAATACATAATATAAATTTATTAGTAAGCATTAAAAAAAGTCGCTCGAAATTGCTGTAAAAAGAGAAATTAATTAAATCAACTTTTTGTATGCCTACTATATTTAAGAAAATTTTGTATATCTGGCAACGCATTGCAGGTGTTCAGCGTTATACAAACATCAAGTACATTATTGTTTATATTATAATGGAGTAACGTGTCACTTACTAAGGCGGACTAACTGTAACTAAAAAAATTAAACTCCGAGGGTAGCCTGCGATATTAGAGATATTAGTATTGTTCAGGGGCGTGTGTGAATTTTGTTTTAAAGAAATATTTAAAATAATAGTAGTAAATATCTAGTATCTATTTCTTGGTCGAGTGAGTTTACTGAATTGATATCAATATAATATTTATTTGTTCGTGGACGTTAGGGTGAGTTTTATGATTATAATTTATTTGTAATTAATTAGAATAGCATTTTGGGGACACGACAGTCCAAGATGATGCGCGGGAATCTAATAATTTGGCGCCACAAACAAATGCAAATGACTTAGCAATAAATTATAGGGCCGAATATAAGAACAAAGATTTACATGTTTAGTGTCAACGCGTTGTTTTAAATATGTGCGCGTGTTTGAAAAAAGAAAATTCTGAAATTTCTGATAATGCGGTTATCGCGAGAATTCACAAATTACCGTTAATCGGGTTTACAACGATTTATAAAGTAATAGTACCAAGTTTAGAACTGCTTCGTGATAAATTGCGGGATATTCCTGAATATACTTATCAATGTTTTATTGAATTGTGGATTCAAATATAAGAAGTTAGATAATCGAATGGTGATAATGGAATCTCGGCGTATCGTTGAACTAAGACAGGAGTATTTAGCGCAAAATAAAAGGGTATCGTGATTCAAATAGAACTAGGTATAATTTATTTAGACAAAACTTGGTTTGATACGCATGATGTTGTCAAGTATGGTTGGGTTGACGATACAAAAAACTGTTCTTTAGATACTCCGTGTTCTAGAGGAAAACGTGTTATTATTGTTTTACAAATTTTATGAATTTTGTATGCAGGCTGGTTTTTTTCATTCAAATTGATATAGTAGATTAACATTATTTAACAATATTTGAATTTATAAAAAAATTATATGCACGGCATTGGGCGGCTTTTTCCTTCAAGGGGATTAAAAATATGGTTAATCACACTGACTTTAGTTAGACTTTAACTAAAACATTACAGCGTTTTAATACAACTGGGATGGTAAAAAATTTGCTAAAACCTGGAAGGCCGCGGACTGCAACGAACGAAACTGTTAAACAAAATATTGAAATCGATTTAGAAGAATCACCTCAAACTTCCACCAGAAATTTGGCACTAAACCATGGTATCAGTCGAAGTTATGTAGGAAAGATATTAAAAAGTGAAAAGTATCATTCATATAAGGTACAGTTGGTTCAAGAATTGTCAGACGATGATTTTGACCTACGGCTGGAATTTTGCGAACGGCTAATGGACATCTGTAATGACAACAATTTTGCTTCTAACATAGTTTTTTTCCGATGAGGCAACTTTTTGTTTAAATGGAACAGTTAATCGCCATAACTCAAGGTATTGGTCAAATGAGAAACCTCATTGGATTCATGAGGCACATACCCAGCATCCACAGAAGTTAAATGTTTGGATTGGAATTGTCGAAAATAGGCTTTTAGGCCCATTTTTTATCGACGGAAACTTGAATGGTGACAAGTATTTGGATCTATACTAAATAACGAGATTCCTGCACTTCAACAGAATGGGCAATTACCACAAAAGGTTTGGTTTCAACAAGATGGAGCACATCCCACTATGATAGACGGGATAGGGATTTTCTGGATGCGAATTTTCCAAATCGATGGATTGGACGTAGAGGATTCATAGAGTGGCCTGCTCGTTCTCCGGATCTTAACCCGTTAGATTTTTTCTTTGGGGTTATCTAAAATCACGTGTTTACGTTAAACGACCAACAAACTTACAGGAATTGAGACAAAGAATTATTGATGAATGTGAACTAATACGTAGAGAAGTCTTCGAAAGAGTGACTCAAGAATTTGTTAATAGGATGGCATATTGTCAGCAAGTAAACGGCGAGCATTTTGAACATTTGAAGTAATTTTGTTTCTCATTATTCTAAAATATTGAAATGTACAACTATTGTACAACTAACAGTGAGTTATTCCTCGTTTTTACAAACAATTTTACACTAAACTCAGTATGTATGAATTCAAAATAACAAGCTCTTTCAAAATCTGTAAAAATATATAGGGTGTCCCATTTAAATTAAAGAAGTTGATGGCATTTCCAATTAAACCGGAAGTATATTATTAACAAAAAAATGTACATCAGATGCATTTTGTTCCATTGCACTTACCTGCATATTTTCATAAATATCGTTCTTTTCGTTCAAGATATTTACTTGGTTCCATACTTTATCCCAACCCCGTATATACAGGAACAATGAAATATCCAGTTTATAATTGAAACATGGCAGCATTGACATTATTATATGAGTAAAACGTAGATGCCTGCACACTAATTACAATTTGTGATTTTCTACTTTTCCACCTAATAACTACTCCCGAAAGGTGCCGATAGATCGCACCACAATCAATCCACCGCAGTATGGAGATATGTAAGACCATCAATTGCACTTCTGCATTTGATTTTAAGCAAACTTTACTTAAGTTTCTGTAGATCCATGCATTCGAGAATTATGTGATGCCAGGTTTCTTCTTTCATTCTACAGAATCTACCTTCTTCCTCTTCCACTAGTTTGAGGTTTTCGAGGTGCTCATTGACACCAATTCTAAAAGCAGTCCAGTTTCCAAAAGAGTGTTACGGCTTACCTATCTACTACTTCGTTTCCTTCTATTCCAGTGTATCTTGGAGCCCGCAATAAAGTAAGTATCCTTCCCAGTTTATCAAGTTTTTCTAGACACCCTCATACTATTTTAGAAGTGATTACGCAAGTAATTTCAGTAGCAATATTGATACTATCGACCTTTAACCTTTCTACTTCGAGTATGGGTTAAAGAAACCCCGTAAAAATTATATTTTCTATGAAAATAAAAAGAGATGATACTTCTTACCTGCCAATACTTGAAAAATGTTCTTGTAGGCATCGTGCAAAGCCATAACGCGATGTGGATAGTGATTATGATACACAAAAAATGAATCGTAACTCGCCAAAATATTTGTTCATAAACCTTATCGTATACTTGCGTTGCACAATAATAATTTTATTTTAAGAGTTATGTATTAAATTTAGAAATTTACACAGAATTCAATGAGGTGTCTTAGCGTTAAGTGTATCAATTTTTATTCAATTATATAATAGTGGATAAAGTGCAGTTTTCAGTGTTGTTGTGACTGTAGTTAATAAACTTTTTTTTATATTACCAGATCTACATATTTGGTAGAGGTAGAGAAGAATTGAAATGAGGTAAGTTTTGTTTTTTTTGGGGGGGAAGGAGTAATTTTTTCCAGGTGGGTCATCAAATTCAGTTTGGTCTCAAGTGTAACGCCCAGATATTTAACTTTCAGTTGTACGAGGGTTGTTTTTCAAAGTATTTTCCATCATTTGAAAGGAGTTATTCCACTCGCTTGTTGGTACATTCAAATAGAGTTTTTGAAGACGTTGACTGGATTTCCTTCTCAATTTTTGTAAAAGTAGAAAATCCAGGATTCATCACCACTGACAATACTGTATATATTTTTCAATTGTCCAGCGTTAAACCGCTTCAGAGATTTTTCACACCTATTGACTCTAATTGCTTTCTGTTCTTCCATAAACAGATGCGGTACACAACGAGAAACTAATCTTTTTACAGATAAGTAATTCTTAATGTAAAATTTTTTATTTGTGGTCTTTGAAATGCCCAATGTATATAATCTACTCTGCAATGTTTTTTTTATATTAGAGTTCAATTTAACCTCATCGTACAGTTAAAGAATCTTTCTATTCTACACTCACCAGCAAAAAAACTCGACCATCTAAATGTTCGTTGTCCAAGAACGCCAAATTGTTGATAAGATCTTTGGTATTAAAACAAACTACAGAAAAGTTTTCCAAAAATGTTGATAGCCCATTTATACAGGGTGAAAACAAACCTTTTATTTGCAGTCCAATTTCTTAACACCCTGTGGAACAGTTCGGGAAATTTGTAGAGTTTACGCTTAGTTAATTACAAAGACCATCATTCTCGCCATCTTACCTCTATAAAGTTAGCAGAGCCACTTGCAAATAAATCGATGAAAACTATTCCAATAATTGTCGAGAATTTGTCGTGAACGTAAAAAATTTGTCGCGCTGTTACTTTATAGGGGGTGGCTCTGCTAACTTAATATTAATAAATACATATCAAAAGCATCAAAATTGTTACGAATAATTGTCGAAATCCATCTGACTAAAAAAAAACGCAAAAAAATCCATTCGTTCTAGCATTATACAGTGTGACCCATTTTGTTTGGAAGCACCCCTATAAAATCCGCATTTTTCAACCGATTTTGATTTAGTCTTTTTCGTTAGATTCAGTATCAAAAACAGAATTTGAGCACAAATTTTCATACCATAATAGCTATTTTCAAGGCACTCTACGTTAATTTTTTTTTGCCAAAAAAGACGAAAGTATATTAGGCATTTTTTTTTCTCGAATATGACCACACCACTGGATTCAGAATCATCACAAGTGTAAACTATCAAAATTTTATAAAAAAAGTTTTATTAACAACAAAGTTATCACTACATGAATTTGGAAAAAGTTGTTTTTTAATCAATATTTTACTAAGAATGTAGACACATTTTAAAAATGGCAACATGGTGAACAAAAACTAGGACTCAAACATATTGCACTGTAAAAATTCGAAGCCGATACCTTAATCCGTTCTGGAGTTATAGCTTCTGAGAGTAATGTAAAGTTGTGCTGATGTGACGAAAATACAAATTAACACCAAATAATACATTTTGATTAGTAAAGTACTTAATAATAATTGAATTATACATTTTTGTAGCCTCGACTAGACCTCCGTTAATGTCCACACATTTCTCGTATCGTTTGCGACTATCTCTTAGCGCTTTTTTATTTCATGTGGCGTTATTCCAGCACACGCCTGTCGTATTCTGTCACACAGTTCTGCTCTATTCCTTGGACGTGTCTCATACACTTTTTGTGTCAAAAGCCCCCACAGATAAAAATCCAATATAGTTAAATCGGATGATCTAGGAGGCCATTCGATTAACTCGCTACCGCGACCTATCCAACCATTTGGAAATTTTTCGTTAAGCCGCTGCCTGACAATCCTAGAATAGTGTACAGAACAACCATCTTACTGAAATATCAAATTTCTTCTTTCTGCTAGTGACCGGATAACTCACCTTCCAAGAATTCCATGAAGTTATTGGCATTCATGTTACCCTCAAAAAAGAATGGACCTATTATCCTGTCTTTTAAAATGCAATATGTTTGAGTCCTAGTTTTTGTTTACCATGTTGCCATTTTTAAAATGTGTCTACCTTCTTAGTAAAAAATTGATTAAAAAACAACTTTTTCCAAATTCATGTAGTGATAACTTTGTTGTTAATAAAACTTTTTTTATAAAATTTTGATAGTTTACACTTGTGATGATTCTGAATCTAGTGGTGTAGTCATATTTGAAAAAAAAAATGCCTAATATACTTTCGTCTTTTTTGGCAAATAAAAATTAACGTAGAGGGCCTTGAAAATAGGTATTATGGTGTGAAAATTTGTGCTCAAATTCTGTTTTTGATACTGAATCTAACAAAAAAGACTAAATCAAAATCGGTTGAAAAATGCGGATTTTATAGGGGTGCTTCCAAACAAAATGGGTCACACTGTATACCTTTTTCTTTTGAAATTTCCTGGTTTTTGAAAAAAATTTGCATTTTTGGCATTTTAAGTGTTTTCCATGTCATTATTGACGAATATAAGGTTTTTTTAAGCAACTTCCTATTTTTCAGAAGCAAAAAAACTATTTTTCAAAGCTGAATGATAGAAATATTTCTTTTTCACAGTAGTACACCTACGTAACTTTGTTGATTTTTTTTTTCAATAATAAATTATATGAACAATTGCCAAATGACCAAAATAGTATTTGTCGTTGGGTGTTTGAATTTCCTGAAGCAAAAAAACTAAGTTATTAGTGAAATTTCATTATTTTTATTCTCTCACCAGTATATACGCGCACCGTATGATGATTTAATATTTTTTTTCGGTTCAGAAATTCATAAACTTATTTTCCAATGACCGAAACGAATTTGTCGTGGATTCTCCAAAACTTCATGAGTGAATGAAAGAAATATTCCGATTTCTCAGGTATACACCTAGGTAACTCGGTTAATTTTAATTTTTTTCATCCAGAAATGTACTGAACAATTGTCGAATGACTGAAATGTAATTGACGTGAACACAGAACAAATGTCGCGCTCTTAATTTCTTTCATAGGGGGTGGCTCTGCTAACTTAATATTAAGTTAGCAGTGCCACCCACAAATTAACATGAAAAAGCATCACAATTGTTACGAATATGTGAAAGATATTTCCGTAAGAGGTGGGCATACGAAATATCGAAAAATGCGAATTATGTTTTTCTTTTTGTTTCAAATTGCCATTTGTACAGACTCTCTAGAGTCTATCCTATCTATCCAAGAATTATTTACTGAACATCCCATTGTCCAAGAAATCCATCACTCTTATCACCATATTTATTCCCTAAACACCACAGTCACCATCATATGGATACCCTCACACATTGGTATACCTGGAAATGAACTAGCCGATCAGCATGCCGAAACAGCGTCAACTACTGCCACAATTACTTCTCATATCCAAATTTGCAGGGATATTAAGGCAGAAGCAAAAAGAATCGTTAGATATATGTGGCAAACTCACTGGAGCTCCACCAAGACTTCCCTACTATCTATCTAGCCTATTCTCAACACACCTCTGTATACTGACCCCTCTGGACTATCTAGACAAGAAGTATCAATACTAAGTAGACTTCGAGTAGGTCACACCAAACTCACACACAGCTACTTAATGACCTCAAGCAACAGACTTTCCTGTCAAAGCTGACAGTGCCCACTTACTGTTAAACACATCCTGGTTGATTGTCGCCAATTTAGCACAAGAAGACGACAACATTATCTCAAATCCCAGCTGCAAGACATCCTAGGGGACCCAAACCAAATCGAGACAACACTGAGATTCTTAAAAGATATATCATTTTATCATAAACTTTAAATTATGTTTTTAACTAACTGTAATAACTATTGTTTTCTGTAATCGCCCCTGTGCAAGTGGCCATAGTTGCTGAGCACGTTAATTGAATAAAAAAAAATTACTGTTGAATATTAATATTAATTAATTAATTTTTTTGTCTACAACAATTCCAGGCTTTTATTTGAATATATGTATCTTCAAAATAAATCAAGATAAAAAGGTTAAATAAAAACTGAAAGATGGTCTATGTAATAAACTAAGCGTAAACTCAACAAATTTCCCGAACTGTTCCACAGGGTGTTAAGAAATTGGACTGCAAATAAAAGGTTTGTTTTCACCCTGTATAATAAGCTATCAACATTTTTGGAAAAATGATGAAAAATTACGAACGTTCTTGGACAACGAACTTTTGGGTGGCCAAGTTTTTTTGCCGGTGAGTGTATATAGAGATTTACAACCTGTGTGATTATTTTTTAAATTCAATTCTTACCTTGCTTCATTCCAATAATAATACTATAAAATTATCACACTACACCTACACTTAACAATTCTTATTGATATACTAAACGCGTTCAATTATATTTTTTTAGAAAATCAGTTTCACCTCCTTAAAAACGTTTTTACCGATTACCACACTATTAAATTATAACACATACTTTGCAATCACGAATTTTTGGGTCGTTGAAGAAATTGTAGTTTTATAGGAAATACATTTTGAATTCGATGAACTTATTTGTAGTTTTCCATTTGACAACATTTCACTTCTACTATACGAGTAGGAACGAGGCGAGGTAAAAGTAGTTAACATTTTTACATATCGATATAACATGTACAAATAAATAATCGGTTCAATAATTACTGTAATAATAACTACGAGTAAGGAAGGAAAACTGTGGCCTAGTAAATAAAGCTCGAGACCAGTAAATATACTCAAATTTTTTTCTCCTCTCCGCATAATTTATTCTTGGATTTTTATTAATTTAATTCGATATTTCTTGAATGAAATTATGGACAGCTTTAACCGGTTCCTATAGCCCCATAAGCATTGTTATTTTATCAATAACGTCAAGCTGACAGTTTATTATCAATACAGCCAAATGGATATACACTGTGTCCGTAAAGTATGGAACAAATTCATTTTTAGCTAAACAAACCATTTTAAGAAATAATCCTGAAACACGTCGATTTTTGATTTTAATTTACCGTATTTACCGATTCCAATTGGTACAGGGTGGACAAAAATACAATAGTTTTGAGTGAGCTCATAAAGTAATCCTGGAGGTTTTGATGAAAGTTTATGGTTTCAACAGGATGGTGCACCTCCACATTATGCTGTAGATGTTAGAAGGTACCTAGATGAAATTTTTCCGAACAGGTGGATTGGTAGACGTGGACCTATTGAATGGCCAGCGAGGTCACCAGATTTCAATTCTTTGGATTATTTTATGTGGGGCCATCTGAAGAATGTTGTGTATCAAACGAAACCAGCAAATATTCAAGAATTAAAAGAGAGAATTCGGAAAGCAATAAACAATATTTCTCAAGACACAATAAACAGGGTTCAACAAGAATTTGTACACCGTTTGGGTTACTGTCAAATACAGCAATGGCTGCAGTTCGAACATTTATAAAGTCATGTATTTCATCATATTCTGTCCGCTAGACAATAAGTATTTTTGATAATATTGTTAATTCAACCAATGAAGAATGTTACGCGTTACTTTATCAGCACACACAAAACTATTGTATTTTTGTCCACCCTGTACCAATTGAAATCAACATGTGATACATTTTTGGAATCAGCTCAGCTAGAGTAATCCGAAAATTGAGACAAAATGGGGGTGTTCCATTTAAAAAGAATGACGGTGACGTCATTACTCGAAAGTAATTCACCCTGTATATTAGATTATTATTTTAAAATACGGTAAATTGAAATCAAAAATCGACGTGTTTCAGGATTATTTCTTAAAATGGCCTGTTTAGCTAAAAATGAATTTGTTCCATACTTTACGGACACAGTGTAAAAGAATAACCAAATATCGCTTCTGTCGCTGCTGCTGCTAGAAAAATTAAGAAAGAGATATGAAGCAACGTATCAAGCGACATGGCGGATGGAAATATGCAACTATTGCGGAAAGTTATGTAGCGGAGAGCGTCAACAATAAAAAGGAAGTTGCAAATAAACTTGTATACAATATAACGAAGCCAGAAGTCTCCTGCAGTACTTCAAGAGAAACAGAAAACTTGGTTAGAGATGAAAAAATTATCATAATATAGGGAGGAGATAAAATTGTATTGTATATAAGATTGCAGCAACTGTAACAGGGGGTGTCAAAATGTAGCACCATGCTTTCTAGCATTTTCAAAGAACTATCCGATAAATTGTAGTGGTAGTAGACTTAAGTCAACATGCTTTATATAGTGTTTTCGAAACGTCGGCGTTGCCGTTTCTACTAGAAAGCAATTGCAGATAGCAAGAAAAATTACAAAAAATGTCATTTAAAAAAATTTGTTGACTAACCTCTTAGTAAACCTTCGTTTTGCTCCAACCTCCTATCGACTTCTGAATTATTTTCCCGCCTTAAAAATTTCGCGAATAAACTTTGCGAACCCATAGTTCTAATATATCTACGCTAAACACTTAAAAAAGTTTAACACTTACATAAGTACACGTAAAACATTAATAATTATTTTATCCCGTTCGATAAATAAATTTAATACGAAAAAAAAATTAAGTAGGTAAGAAAAGAAAACTATCAATTTTTAGCTTCAACAGTTGTCTCGGTAACCACAATCTTTTCGTCCACTGTCTTTTACAAGTCAATTAGGTACTTCTCTTTATTTTTCACACACTATTTTGGATTCTACAGTGCCTTCTGGGTAACGTCGAATTTATAATCGGCCGCTAAGGGTTCCTTCTCATTTTACCTGGAAAGTGAAATACATTGTCAATGTAAAAAAATTGGATTGTTCAGAAAAATCAATAACAACTAATAAAAATATAAGTTTTATTTATTAGAATATCTATGACATTAACTAATATAATAAAATACGTGGGTTGAAACCAGTGACGTATTAAGGATAGACCAGACTTGTTTACATCTTGGTTGTCCCCGACATATTTAGACCGAAACCATCTTCAAGTGATGCCAAATCTCATATAACAAAAATAGAAGTTAATTAATATTTCCATTTAATGGCTGTGGCAGAAAATGTTTCACAATTTCTATAATTCCAAACTAAAACATTCTGAAAATATTCTACAATATTTTGCGGGTTTAAAAAATTTCAAATTTACCTTCACTTAAATTTGATACAAAAAAAAATCTCAGTTCTACTCAGCACATTTTAGGGGTGATATTTCGGAAGAGGGGCCTAAGGGCTAAGGACAGTTTGTCATAGGAAACATCCAGCATACGAGGATATATTGAAAAATTCTTAGCCTACTATAGAACCAAACAAAATTTCATTGTCCAAATATTTTATTACCCAACATATTCTCCTCTTAATTAGATACAATTATTACAGCGAACCTGCAACGTCTCTAGACCTTTCAAAAAAAATGTTTCTTCTTGCTCTGCAAACCAGACCTCCACAGCTTTTATTACCTCCTCGTTGGAAGAAAATTTACCTTTTAAACTTTTTTTCAGTTAAGGAAAGAGATGATAGTCGGACGGAGCCAAATCTGATGAATAAGGGGTGTGTTCTAGTAATTCAAACCCTAAATCACGAATTTTTTGCGTGGCAACATGAGATTTGTGTGCAGGGGCGTTGCCTGCAAAAACAAAACACCTTCGGATAGCTTTCAGTGTCTTTTCTCTTTAATTTTTTCCCGTAATAATGTCCAATAGTGATCTCCAGTTATTGTTCTACCCTTATCCAAAAAATCAATCATGATTACTCCATGGCAATCCCAAAAAACTGAAACAAGAACTTTTCCAGCAGATTTTTGGACACGAAAATTCGATTGGTGCTTTGTTTCTGGATCGTAGAAATGTACCCAAGTCTCATCCATAGTAACAATTCGGTTTAAGAAGTCTACATCGTTTTCAAATCGAGCACAGATCGAACGCGATGCTTCTACCCTTGCACGCTTTTGGTCAACATTCAAACATTTGGGGATCCATTTTGCAGCAATTTTTCTCATGTCCAAATTGACGTGAGCTATATGATGAACGCGTTCGTATGAAATATTCAGTGCTCAGATATCCGTTTTAGCCCAATTCGACGGTCTGATAAAATCATGTCATGAACTGCATCGATATTTTCGGGGACTGACACAAAAACTGGCCTTACCATTTACCTCTTTTGAAGCTTGCAGCCCAACTTTTCACGGTCGCATACGAAGGACATTGATCACCAAGGGTATTAAGCATATCTTCGTAAATCTGCTTACCTCTTAACCCTTTTAAATACAGGTAGTTACTTGATGATGGCTCGATACTCCAATTTTTCGATTTTCACAATTTCGGTGGACATCTTTTTTCTTTTAATTTATTGCGTAACTCTGGTTTACTTTTTTGACGTCAAACTTCACACTGACACTTCTAATAAGTTATTGTTCGTTGCTATGGTAACGCAATATTTTGTTAATGCATGGAACTGGTCTAGGCTAACTAGATATCAATACATCCTCGTAGTTTTATACGGTCAATCAGTCCCTGAATTTTTTCGCATGAATTTAGAAACATAAATAAACGTTTTCAAAATCATTAGTTAGCTCCTGTACTAAAAACTAAACACTCGATATAATAATGAATAAAGGCTGATCTGTCTTTAATATGTCATTGGTTGAGATTTATAATTTAGAGGTTAGGTTTAGAAATACCAGCTTATTTTAAAAACAACTGAGTAAACAATAAAAATATATCCAATTCACAATTGATTTATGTGTTAGTACAATTTCCAGGGATTATAATAATAAACGTTATTGCTATAAGAAAAATTAAAATCCAAGTAGACAAATTTTGTATTCGAACAAGACCTGGTGAATAATACTGAGAAACTATTTAAAATAATAATTGTTTCAAGTATTATGTAATTTTGTAAACGTGCTCACTTTTTAAATGAATATAATAAACTAAATAATAATGATAGAGATATCTACAAATTGAAAAAAGATAAGGAATAATAAACACTAACAACTAATAAGTTTAAATACTTAGTCATAAAAAATATAAGAATACACTCACATACTAAGTGGACAGGAAAAAGTTCAAGAATAAGGATTTTAAATAATTGTAAAACTGGTCAAAAGGATATTCTTAAAAATCCAAAAACAGATTGTCCTGCGAAAAAAAGTGTGAAAAATGAAGTGTGGGCATAAATGAAGCCTTAGTTGTACAGGGTTTTTCATTATATATTGTCTCCCCTACATTTCTTAAACGAGTGGGCCAATTTTGATGACATTTTGTGTGTGTTTTAGAAGTAGGTACCTAGATGGTTTAAATTCACAATGGGTTCCAAATTATTAAAATCAACAAAAATCAGTTCATTGATTAAAAACATCCACACAGAAGTTGAAATAAACAATAGAAAAGTCGTCCTATACTCTATACAATTTGGCAAATATTAGTGAAACTATAAAAAAAATCGTATGCAACTTTCTTGATAAAATAATTTGCTATCATTAATAGAACCAATAAAATTAAATAATGAACATTAGAAATAACAACCACGCATTGTTTCCATTGAAATATTTTTAACTAAACGATGAGCAATGTATAAATTGAACTATTTTTGTTTTCAATAAACCGTTTCTGTTTAGTAATTGTCTTTTGTCAGTCTTGAGTCACTGACTGTACAAATCGATTCAATTTGTAATTCCATTTTGCGTCAATGATTTTAATTCACTTAATTGAAAGTAACCCATCTAATTCGTTACAATCAATTTATTTTCAAAAATGGCCAGTGGTGAAATACGTCATTTGTGATTATGAATAGAGGAGTTCAGTCTAAGGTCAGTATAGCCAACAAAAAGTGGTTTTTCTGACAAGAATGACAGTTAATGTCTACCATTCAAAACATAAGGTTTTTGCATGTTTTTTAACATTGTGAACATCTATATTGCTTTATCAAAACAATGAATACACCCCCGAAGCGTGAATCTCGAAATTTAAAATGACGTTTTAGGTGAATAATCAACGCATCAATGACCAATAATTTCAGAAACTTTTGTTATGTCACTAGTTATGTCAGATGTCAGTTTTATTTGTTTTTATTGACATTCGTTTAATCGTTCATGTTTATTTTCAATAAGACTTTTCTAGTTCTAGTTAGTTGTATCTCTTAATTCTTCTAATTGCTTTTTCCAGTGACATCTGACATAACTAGTGACATAATGACAGAAATGGAATGGAGTATTTCTAAAAGTTCCTAGAAATATTGGCCACCGATGCGTTGAGTATTCAGCTAAAATGTCATTTTAAATTTTAAGATTTACGCTTTGGGGGTGTATTCATTGTTTTAATAAAGCCATTTAGATGTTCGTAATGATCAAAAACCTGCAAAAATCTTATGTTTTGAATGGTAGACATTAACTGTCATTATTGTCAGAAAAAACAGTTTTTGTTGGCCACACTGACCTTAGACTGAACTCCTCTATTGAAAAATGAATTAATAATTTTTAAAGAATTTTTTTAAAACAGCTATCAAGGGAAAAATATATAAATTGAATGTGGGTAGTTATGGTGATAATTATTAGAATTATGGAGAGAGAGAGAAATATAGAAAAAATATCAATAAAAATTGAAATAACCCATTGAAAATTTTGGAAAATCTTAAGTAATCATGCAAAATAATTATATTGAAAATGGAAAGATAAAAAATTATACCACAAAGGAGGTATTTGGTGATAAGTATTCATAATATAAAGTCAATTCTTTAAATAAACCGATATAATAATCAATTAATAGATCTAAAGTTTGTATCTTTTTTAAATTGTTTAATAAATAAGGATAATTGAGACAGAATTTGATTTAAAAATAATTTAGTATTGAACCTAACCCCAAGATAAGAATTTTTTTGAAGTAAATTAACAATTAAGTAAGTAAAATTAAATTTAAAAAAATATATGCATTATAATAGTAAAATAATAAAACAAAATTTAAAATATTATAAACAAATAGAGCAGTTGTAAAAATCTATATCGAGATCTATATAATATGTAGTTAACCATATTATACCCAGTGATCAGATTTTACTTTCCAGTACATTTCTAAATGCAGATAGGATTTTCCCTTCCCCTTCTTGAAAAAGTCTAATAAGTTTTCAACAAGGGGAAGGGTACATAGTTTCTTTTACGGTATTTTAGTAATTTATATTATCTGAAATAGTTAATAAGATCTTTTTAATGTCTACTATTTTAAATGCTGTTGCTGTTGCCATATTTCAGGAAACCTACAACATCTTTGAGACAAACATTTTTATATCTTTTTAATTGCCAGTTTCATTATGTTATTAGGTGGACCTACAAACCTGTTAATAATTTCTGGGCTATTTTTATCATAAGATTTTTTTCTCCAAGTTATATTATAAACAGTTCTTGAGATATGGCTTTACTAGACACCATATATTTTGTTGTAAATATTTGAGGTTATGGTGTTTACAAATTGACCTATTTTATGAATATAAAGTGGTTACCTGTCTGGGACCCTAATTTAGCAGCCATCCAAACTTAGACACAATATCTTGAATGTTTAGTTTCGACATACAAAAAATTTATTTGAATTATTACATCGTATTTTTACAATAACTAATTGAGATAAGATAAGTAGCATGATTTTGAATCATATAAAAGTATACCTTACGGAAGTAGTAAAAAATGACGAATTTTTCGAAAATCTACAATGGAATTATATAAAGTGGAATAATAGTTATAAATGATCATTTAATTGGGTGCATCTCTCAAATACAGAAATCCATTAAGATAACATCAAAACTGTAATAACTGTTTATCAAAAATATTTCTAACTTTTTTTAACTAACAACCAAATCTGGCTTATTCAGCACACTTTACATAACCTTTAAAATTATACCTTTATAGATTAAATTCCATGAGATGGCCTCTTCCACCAAGACCTATTAAGATTTATTTTGGTTACCTAAATCTAGATTACCTCCGATTATATTCATTCTTTTTATATATGCCTCAAGACTGAACATTTGAAGTAGTTTCTTTCCATAGCTTCCCATAACCTATTACAAGAAATCACACATTCACTGGCAGTTGGCACTTACATACTTCCAGTCTTCCCTACCTGGTATAGTTATTTGGAACTTATTATTAAACCTACCTATATCTTGTGATTATTAGGACAATGGGTTTCCATTTTGGTTTCCACATTGAGTCACATGCTTTTAGCTCCTCAATAAGCTTTCAAAAGTTAGCACTGTGCATTAGACTTATGTGCTTTTGACTTCAAAGTAGTATTCTATTCTTATAATATCTTACACACAAGTTAAATGGGAACAAAATTTTCCTATGCATGGAATTTTAAAAACCAAACTGATATTAAATAAGCCAAAAATATTTAGATCTTTCAACTTTCCGATCTGTTGGACATACAACTTGAAGGTGGAATATTGTGAATTACTTAGTATGACCCAGTTACAAGTCAGACTTACACTGAAAATCTATAAATCAAATAAACAAACAAAATGTAAAGTTGATAATTTGTGATTAGGGGGAAGTCATAGTGCCAAAGCTGTACCTACACAGCCAATATGTTGTGTTATAATTTGACAAGTAATTTTATAGTAGGTATATGGAAGAAAGGTGGCTAAGCATTTGTTGAATACATAAAGAATTTTCAATACCCACTTAAAATTATAGAGAAATAATAAAAATTGTAAAAATATTCTAATGATTTTCATATAAAAACTCATATATATTTTTTAGATCAACATATTTGGTTTAGATATATCAAATAAACAATTTTTCATATCATTATTAGTTGTTATTATGTACTCAATTTTATTTAAAAAAAAACACCTAAAATTCTAAATATAAAAGTTGCAAATATCAACCATTTCAAATATGAAATATAATTATCAAATGGTACATTTGTATAGTTATTTTGATGTAACAGTATTTTGGTTACAAATTTGATTGCCTCATCACATATGCCATTTAGTAGTATTTGCAAAATATCAAAACAACTGTATGTACTCATTTGTGGATTTGTAGGTTTAGCCAGAGTGTATATTTTTCAAAGAAGTATAAGTCAACATTATAATAATAGGCATCCTTATAGTTACAAAAAATAGTTACCTATAACATAATAAACTGCAATTCTTAGTTCTTACATAACAAAAGTGTAAAGTCCTTGAATGAAAAGTGGGAAATTAGATACCTACTTACCAAACAATCATAAAAATGAAATTAATTGGATGTAAGAATACAAATTAAACGAAAAAGATACAAGATTAGATGAATAATACGTTAGTTGACTGTGGATATAGATTGTAACCTTAAGGAGTTAAACGCTTGATAATTATATTTCACAATCTTATGAAAATTACTAGAGGTATTCAGGGGTACTAACAACTTTTACAAAAAGTACTTTAGGTGAAGACTTTAGATAAAATGGAACAGTAAATAGGTATCTACTTAGAGAATTTTACTTAATATAGGTGGAACCGATAAGTCTGACTTTGTTTAGTAAATTGTTGTACATCATATAAATGCTCAAAGTATCAAGATATCTATGTACTTCCTTGTAGGAGAAGTTTAATACTTACATAAATATTCTGGTTCAACCAAGAGGAAAGGGATATCAAGTAAACGTCATATATCCATGATATAGGTGTCTTCGAAACAAATGTCAGTCTCCAGGATCATTTTTTGCTCGATAACCAATGCTAGAGGTCACAAACGCAGATTCCACATTGTGCATCTTATTAGTGCAAATTCCAGTGATTTTGTTCAAATTTATTGTACAAAATACTTTTATAAATTCATTAAAGTCACTTGTATGCATAATAGTCGAATGTAAAAACATTTAATACAAAAAATCTGTTAAATTCAATCAAATGTCCCGTTTATATCAGTTCAAGTTCTAACAAGTAAAAATGAGTCACAACTTCTAATTTTTCACAAGTGACGTCACAGTTCTATGTAAAAAGTTGCAAAAAAACTAACCTCACTTTTTCAGTTTCTTTTTCTTTTTAAACGTAAAAATTAAATTTATTACCAGTCTTAGAGCTTCTAATAATCAAATTTAACGTAGACATCTTATAAATCTTCATTTTTAAACTGAATATCGAGCAATCACGAGGTTTATTAACGATTGTTAAAATATATAGATGGCTTATTGTAAGACCGAATACCTAGCTAGCAACTTTATTTAAAACCGATTTCGCACTTTAAGAAAGATTTTTTTATTTAAGACGAATTTTAGAACGTCCCATCGAACACACTTAATTTGCACAATTTACTTGAATATAATATGACACCAAATCAGCAAAATTTGATCAGATCACACCCTCACAAAACCATTTGGCAACTGCAAGGATTTTTAAATTCGCGCAAGTTCATTCAAAGCCGACACAAAAGTAGGGATGTGAAGAGGTGGAGCAATCCAAGGTATATAGCTAGTAGAGGTAACACCAAATCAATTTCAATGTATCAGTATTTAATGACGTCACGACAAATTTTTAGGAAATAAACAAAACTGTGTTTATGCAAATATACATATTATAAATGTTTAAAAATGTATTAATAAGCAATGAAGTGTAATTTAATAACAGTATTTATCACATACTTGATAAGTTGATTATAATTTTATAATTGATACTTGTAAAATAAGTGCAAATTTAATACAGCAAGGGCTACAGATCGAACATTTAACATAAAGTCGTGTATCAATTATCGGATTTATATTAAACTCTTGTATTAGGCA
The DNA here is from genome assembly GCA_949126875.1 of Lochmaea capreae. Classification (NCBI taxonomy): domain Eukaryota; kingdom Metazoa; phylum Arthropoda; class Insecta; order Coleoptera; family Chrysomelidae; genus Lochmaea; species Lochmaea capreae. Next base: position 12,273,114 of record OX421397.1, on the reverse strand, counting down.
ATAGAAATAAAAAAAAATTATTTTCTCATCTCTCATCAAAAATCTTACCAAATACAGAGTGTTTGTTACATTTAAAAAATAATACGATGATGACATCACATTAATGTGTATTACCCTACACAGTGTGTTCCAGAATCAAAAACTTGGGAGATGATAGAGAGACTAAAAATTACCATAGAACTTCATATAAATTGGTTCCCTTACTCTTCTTCGTTAACGAACTATAGGGCTCTAAAGTTTATAGTTTAAAATTGTTTTTAATTATTAAAGGCTTATCGGAAATTTTAACCGTTTATAAACAACATATTAATTGCACATTCATCCCATTAAAGTTGAACAGTTCCGCAGGAAATTGATAATTTCTCCAGTAGCGCTACGTTGGGATGAACGCGATTATTACAATGAAAAAGAGATTAAAGGTGGATTCATGCAAGCAAAAATTAAAACTTGGATTAATTTAAAACTAAAACTAAGGAGATAAAACCATGTAATGTAATGTAGATTTTCATGCAAGAAACTAGGTTAGGTTAGGTTCTATGTGAGTGGGGCCTTCTCGCCCTCTCCACTGCGACCCTCGTTGGGTCTATTGTGGCTAACCCCCAAGGTCTGAACCAGACTCATCTTCTTTAGGTGGTAATTTAGTCGACAATGTCCTGTAAGCAATCCCCACAGAATGCGTAGGTTTGTTCTACTCCATTCCAGGTTCTGCTAATTTTTTGTACTTGAAGGATTGTATATGAACGCCTTCGAGTGAGAGAGCCCCGGTATGTCTGCCCAGTACGTGAAGGTGTTCCTTTTCGCCAAGGTAGCTATGGCGGATCTAGCAGTGCTTTCCGCAATGCCAAAAAATGGTTCAGGTCCGATAAATAGAGACTCTAATCCCTTTTTTGCCACACTCCTAGATGCCCCGCCACCTAGGTCAAAATGTCTCTGTTTTCCTTGCCTAGTATTTCAAGGGATTGTAGACAGTTATGAACCAGCTTAGATTTGATCCTGTTCGAGCTCAGTGCTTTAAAAGCAGCCTGGCTATCTGACAGGATGTGTATGTTCTTTTTTACAAGTTGATTCATCAGCTCTGCAAGAAACCAAGATATTAAGATTTAAGTTAAAACTAAGAAAGATGGCCAACTTTCAACTAAGAAATTTATTTCTTCCATGAGTAGGACACAACGCATGCGTCAAACTTTGACCACAGATCACCAACTGGTGATTTGTGTTGTTATTGTTTACATGAACTTGTATTAAATGTTAGAAACTATTTTATAGTTTACGATTGCTATTGGAAATGTTGACAAATGATTGGAAAGAGTGCGCGTTTCCGATTGGTTAATCATTTCTTAATTTATGATGCATGAACAGCTGACAATCTTAATCTTAAATTAGTTTTAGGCCCGGTCTTTCCAAGTCCGAATAAAGTTGTGAATAATATATATTTATCAAATAAGAACTAGATTCGTCTTTCCAATATTGGATAATTCATATTCGCAGAATATATAGCATTATTCTACAGTTAAGTTATTAGGAGGTTTAAGTTCGAAATAAAGTTGTTCGGGTTGTGAATAACAACCGACTGATGCCGATTAACTACGAATTGAGTTTTTCTCTTTTCAAAGTGCTGGCGATTCTAACCTAGTTTAAATAAAAACTGTCACATCCATTTTGAAATGGATATTTTTAATGATTTCGAGGAGATCGAAGATCAAGAGATACAAGAAATTGTATATTTTTTAAACCCAGATCGTCACCCATATACGGTTAGAGAACGTATTGACCACTTTGAAAGATGGGATGATAAAGAATTTTTACGCCGTTTTCGATTATCTAAAGAAACTGTGATTAACTTATTGGAGGAGATAGGGCCCCAACTACAACATCGTACAGATCGGTAAATCAAAGTAGAATTTGCAGTGTACCTATATTATTATATTTTTTTGCTTTTTGGTAATACACAATTTCAGCAATTATTTAAATATTTACATGAAATCCTAATTTCAGTGCTGTCAAGCAGGTGACAGCTAGCCTAAAATCTATTTGGCAACTTACAACGCGTCCGCGAAACATAACAATTGTCTATCACTTTCTATTATATACACATTGTGCATGAAACTATCTTTCCCTACACATATTATGAAGTTAGCTATTGTAATTTTATTGCAGCCAACGTTAAAATAATTATTTTTGTTATGTTAATTCACCGAATAAGAAATCAATGGTTAAAGTCAGTTTGAAAGACATTTACACTTTATTTGTTGAATAAGACTTCCTAATAAATTTATTTTCCAGTTAGTTATTGGCCACTTTATTCGTACTTGGAAAGACCGGGCCTTAGTCTAGTTGATGATAGACAAAATAAAAGAGACGGATTGAAGTATAGGCACAGAATACACCAATTGGTGTATTCTTTGGTATAGGCGATATAAGGCATAGCGTTTCTGTTCAACTGACCGGCGCATCGAGTCGCTGCGGTCGCGCGAACTACAAGACACCTTACACAAGCAGAATAGAATAAAATCGTTTAAAATATCATAAATTACATTACTCTCCAACATTTCGCCTTTAATGTTGATAAATATTATAAAATATCATTGTATATTAACTTTCAAGTCATTAAAAATGGAAATATACAAAATCAATCATATATTGGTTGGTGTGAATCTGACTTCTGTTTGTCAAAGTCAAAGTGAAGGTGTCAAAAATTAGTAATGGATGGTGAGGCTTGTGTATATTATCTTTGTGATGAGGTGAGTTGGATTTAAGATTAGTTTAGTTTTAAATTCATTCAGGATTTTAGTTCTAATAAAGGAAATAAATGTAAGTGAACCTTTAAAATATCATCACCAGGTATAATTCGTCATAGTTGTATTGCAAAAAATTGTAATAGCAAATATTGTTGGCCACTTCGCAATTTGGAGTTTAAGAATAAAATATTTTTCAAATCTCCATCTGATATTAATCAACAGTAGTACTAAATTTTAGAACTTCCTTATACATCCAAAGATCAAAGGTTGTGTGAAGATCATTTCAATAATAAGGCCTTACAAGTACCTAGTTGAACATAATAATAATACCCAAGCTTTTGAAAATACTGTATTGCTTGTAAAACGAAAGCGTATTTTATTCTGACAATAATGATGGTGAGAGGTGTACCAAACAAAAATAATTATTTTTTCTTTGTAACTTAATGTACTGCGATTAATTTTTTTGGTTTCAGACCTGTTCCTGTCTTCATAGAAATGGATAATTTACCTAGTTTTTAATTCCTTTTTATAAAAATATTTGTTTTTTTGTCAATTATTTTAAAATAATGTACAATTGGATATGAAAATGAAATTTTATTTTATTTTTTCTAATGAAATAATTATATAATAAACAATTTTTATACAAATTGTAAAATTCACTTACTCATAATCCAAACTAACAAATTTAAATATCCCGCCTTTAAAAATTAGTTCCAAAAACCCTTCCTGGTGTGCTTCGCTCAACGTGATGCAAACTGTTAATACAGGATCGACAACTCATTAAATATTATTTCTCTATGAGCTTGCCCATTCTATCTACACTACTCTATGAAAATTGGACCCGTTGTCATCGTAGAGACTGTTATTTTACAATAACAGCTCCTCGAAACAACTGGTTGAAGCAGAGGCATCCAATCTGTACTTACATTTTTTAATGATATGCCACAACCGAGAGTTATCCAAGCAATTTAAATATCGTTAGCCCAGACAACTTGTTTGATTGATTATTGTATCTAAATAATTTTAAGTATACGTAAAATGTACATACAAAAATAGTATAGGCTTATAAAGATTAAAATAAGAAGGTATATCGGTAATAATCCAGCTTAAGTTTACTGATAAAAAGCATATGGGTAATTATTTATTTTTATTCAAAATGATTGATAGTATTTTAAAGATGCGGGATCATACTATTAGAAAAATATTGGGGCATCTATAGTAAAATCGCAATCGGTGCGGAGTAATTTTATAGGACTTGCTCAGCACAAGTGGACCAAACAAAATATGTACCTGCAGTAATGAATATGGTGAAAACAAGAAATTTATTTGTGCCGACGGATATTGTAGAAAGATAACAATGACCGAGTCTTATCTTAATACGTTCTAGGGGTATAATAGGCGTAGATTTAAGAACAGTATTAGGTGTGCGTATTGTTAATATTTGTTATGTTGCTTAAGTTTTAAATTATGAAAATACGTAGATATCCTATTAAATAAGTGTGGTTTAAAATGTTGACCGTTAAATTATGGCTCGAATTCTAAATAATAATTGTGTTTGTAACAATGCCATCAACTGAACCTGAAGGATATTCAGTTCTTAAGAAATTATAAACATTGTTTAGTATTACACCGACAACGCCGACTTTTTCGTACGCTTTACAGGAGTAAACCCGGATCCGTACTGCAAATTTTCTGCCATTGTCACTATTAACCGAAACTAAATAATCCAAATAAATACTTTATAAAAGCTATCAAGGGAGCAAGTTCTTTCTAAATTCACTAAATGAAACAAAAATACACAAATTCCATACTCAGGTAGGGGAATTATCTCTGAAATTATAATCCCACCCCGTCTTTCAACAATAATAATATGCAAGTCGTTTATATGTTCTTAAAAAAATTATAACCGAATACACCAAAATAATATAGGCATTCAATAGGGCGGATGTATTTTGGGCGTTAAAGGATTAATGCACTTTTTACAACATGTAAACTAGGCGCCAAGACCGAAGGGTCATTTTAATCCTATGTGTATTTTGGGCGCTAACCGACTGAAGTGCGTGATTTATGAAATACAGTTATTTATTAAATCACCGACATTTACAATAAGATATATTTTTGTAAAGTAAATTATAATAATTTTCAATAATAACCCAACCAAACCTACTCCTACCAAACCACCTTCGTATTTTTAGTCAATTTTTGAAGAATAAATTATAATGTCTGGCTGACTCGACCTACCTGCACTTCTTAGCGGCGAAAATACATGTCGGATTATCTACCCTTCTTGGTCAGACAGGTAAAGAAGGATGGTTAGCGCCTAAATTACACCCGCCGATTCAATAATATTCGTAATAAATATTTCACTAAGCCGAATGTTTCTATACCTTAAAAATAGTAATAGGTACCCAGCCATGAAATGACCTGTTCCGACAGTTTTATTACCCGCACCGATTGCGATTTTACTAAAAGTGATCCAAACATGCGAGTGTAAAGTAAATAAATTAATATTGGAGACAGGGATACTTTTCGGGGGGTAAATTGTAACAAACTATATCAAGTGTCATATTAGATTAAAGGACGAATTGCAAGGGTTTTAAATATATTTTTTTCATAATTTTGAAATTGATAGTTTTGAGGTCATTCGAGAAAATAGATGAAAAATAACAATCCCTTTTTATCTCTGAATCTGTGGAGCAGCATGGTGTTGATATTTGTGTAGATTTGAGTGAAATTCTATTATTTGCTTTTTCGATGTCCTTTCTTCCTGATTTTTATTGTTTTCTTGATTTATTTTTAAAGAGCAAAGTATAATACCCATTAAATTAAAGTGGTACCAACATTTAGTAAGTCACTGATCGTAGTTTGGTTCCTATCTTGTTTTGGAATATATTAGGTAATATTAATAAGTGACAAATGGGATATTCAAAAATAAAATTATCTAAATTTGGTCTTTATATAAGTATATTTTCCACGTTGCGACAAATCGCAGCGACTTGTTGCTGGGACAAATCGCTGCGAGAAAAAGTACAATCAGCACATCGATAGTTTGTTGCTGCGACTCATCCAAACCGCGGGTCTGGTTACGTGTTGCCAACTTCGTTAAAAAATTGGCACTTTTGGTTTCATAACCTCACAGTGTGAAAATAAAGCAAATAGGAGTAGTTTCTCTAGAATAAAGTCTTGAAGTTAACAGAATAGATGAGGAAAACAATGAGGGCATTGTAGAGGGCATATGTGCTACTCTACGAGAAGAAAACGTAGAAGAAATCCTGTGACAGCAATGTCAGAGCGTAGCAGCCAATATAAATTTTGGGTTGGTGCGACAAAATCCACCAGAAAAGTTACCAAGTCGCAGCGACTTCTCGCTCGGAAACAGAGCAAGTTCTAATTCATGCGACGAAAAAAAAAGCCAATTTGCATGCAACTTTTTCGAGTTGCAGCGTGGAAAATTGACTGTAGATTAACAGAAAAAAATGAAAACAAAAATTTACTGAAATTATGCAACTTGTATTGCAGATACATCACTAGTATACATGTGAAGTTGTCGATACTTTTCCTTCACTGTTCCATGTTTCAGCTTCTTCCTATTTCTCCTTAATTGGTATGTCTCAGCTTGATGTTCAGGACAAAAATGTTGACTTCTGACATCTATCACTCTGTTGTTTACCTTCTTCAATTTATTAATAAAAGGTATAAAGCAAAAACTCGAACTAATCAAATGAAACCACATGGGAATGCAAACAACTCACTGTCACTTTAACTTAAACTTCTTTTTTTTCTCGAACTTGGGTGACTACCGTTACTTATGATTATTTTGTTTCATGTCAAAATAATATGTGACTAACTTCAATTTATACTAGTGACATCAGAATCTAAAAGGCGGAAATAAGGACAAAAAAAACTATTAAATTTGACAAAATAGGATGCGACGACACCTTATTGTCATAAACTTAACAATATATCAATCATAGTGCATTTTGTATTTGATTTAGTTTGTTTTTTTGGATATAAGGCAGAAGAATGCCATATTATAATTAACATTTCGAATTTAGAAGCCTCCTTTGAAGTTTGTTAAAAAGAAAGTACAACCTATGAATGATCCAACTATTTTTTGTACTATTTTCAAAAATATAAAAACGTTGAAGTTTTTTAAGAAATTGTTTACAATCAGTAGGACTGAAAGTTTTTTTTGGAAAAAAAATAGTTTAACTCACTGTTTATCATTGCGTCTCCTTTTAAATAACCAAACTATTCTTTTTATCACTATTTCCTGACGTTGCAATCATGTAGATCAAGTCAAATCAATTACATCTTATTTTGCAAATGACAATAAGCTTATAAGATTATTTAAATAGTAGAATTTAATCTTTATAAAGATAAATCATATCGGGTATAAGTGTAACAGATTATGACCAGAATCGGATTCAACAATTGTGATTTTTTTTAATGAGTGAAAGACTAAAATGGTATAAGACCATTGGAAGTAACGGTGAAAAAGAAAAATTCTTTAGGAGAAATGAAAAGTTGCAAAAGGCAATCAGTTAAAATTGTTTTAGGAAAAAAATTAAGGATGTTTATGTAAAAGTACAAAACGTCGTATGGAAAAACTGACTACGTTTCGTTATAGCCTGTAAAAAGTGGTAATAGGTGTTGTTACTTCGGCTCTAGTATTTATAGTTGACAGAAAAAAAAAATGGAAAATCGAAAATTTTCATTATTAAAAAAATATTTTGAAAACAGAAATGCACATAAATAATTTCTTGCATTCATTTTGTTACACCTTTATTCACGCAACTTTTGTCCCAGTTAAAAATAAGTGTATTATTTTATTATCACGTTTTTGTAAAATTCCTTAGGGACTCTAGAAGCTATACTAGTCTCTGAGACGTTCCTCAGGAACTAAGTAGAAGTAAGGGGGCCAATTGATGCTTTAGATCTCAGTGAATGTCACCCCATCATACATACATACATAGGGTTCGTGTCCTGGAGACGGTGAAAATAATTCTTGTTATTATATTGTGACATTTTGTATATGAAAACCTTCAATATACCCAATTTCTATTAATCTGTAAAGACACCTTACAGTAAATCAAACTAAAAAGTAAAAAATAAATGAAATAGAAAAAAAATTAATATAAAACGTTTTTAAAACGAACTAAAAAGTAAAAAATATTTTTCTTGCAAACTAAAAACGTGGGGCGCGAGCGACAATTCTATAAAAATGTAGAAACTAGCTAGCATTAAAAAATATATTATTCTATTCACATAATAAGTATAGTTGACGTAAAAGGTATAGTGCGAACTTAAAGTTGCCGGCTTTTTGTTTGACTCTAAGACTAAGAGTATACCAGTCAATATTATAATTATTTAAAATGGTTACTTTGTTGACGATAAATTCATTTAATGTTATAATTTCGACTAATAATCGTTATTAGTTATTAAATAAACAAGTTTGTTAATGAAGGCGATTAATAAACGAAACTGTTTAAAGCACGAACGAGCGATAGCGAGTGAGTGCCTTTAATAATTTGACTGAACTATAACTATTTTTAAGAGTGGGTTGCAGGTGTTCTCTTTAGTCGGTGGTCTGATATCAAGAAAGTGTGTGTGTTTTTTTGTGGAAATTGTAAGTAAGTATACATATATTTATTAGCAATTATCTATTTGGACGAAACTCGGCATGATACACACGATACGGTTAGGAAAGGATGGGCTGATGGGTCAAAATACATAACTTAAAGGGGATATACGATTAGATAGCTGGCACTATATCTTTTACGTCAACTATAGTAAAATAAAACAAAAAATGCTCCCACGTTTTTAGTTGCAAGTCAAATTATTTTCAACTTTATAGCTTGTTTGGAAAGGAATATCAAAAAAAAATTGATTTCATTTATTTAATTTCAATTTACTGTTTAAACAAATAATATATCCTATAGGGTGATACATACGTGACTGATGATGTCAGCACAGGTTTTTTTAAACACCACCTCTTTTTTTCCAATTATGGATGTCTCTTGTTGAGGTGATTCCGAAAATGTATCACGAGTTGATTCAAATTGCTACAAGGTGGACAAAAATGCAAAAGAACTTTCATGAGCAAACCTAGCCACTTAAAAACTACATTTAAAATTAGAAAAAGGGGGTTTTTGTTAAAAAAAATTGTTACTAACGTCATCACTCAAAAGCTGTATGATAGTGATACATTATTGAAAAAATAGTTATAGTCTATTTCGGAAAGGTATTGGGTAATAAAATGGGGAATTCCGTCCATTTCGGCTCAATTTCGGTGTCGGCCATAGGCGTAGGTCTTGAAATAGTATTGTTTGTAATATTAAAATTTCAAGTAATTGTGTAAGAGAATTAGGAAAAGTATGTTTTCTGGCCTGAAATGCCAATATCGAAATATTGTGTAGGGATTACTTAGGTAGTAGATTATACAGTTACGTTTTGCTTATATGGGCGCAAAAGAAAGGATCTGGGACAAGACACAACACGACATTCAAAATGAAAGACGTTAAGCTACTGTTTCATCAAGCCATTAAGGAGGTGACACCAGAGAACTGGCGAAAAGCAGTCCAGCATGTCATTAAAGAAGAGGAGAAAATGTGGGATCTTGACTACTTGATCGATCGGACCTTCGGCCCATCAATTATAACGTCAAGAGGAGATGACAGTTCCTCAGATGACGAAGAATATTATGATTTTTTATAATTTAATTTCTGTATAATGTATTTTTTGTATAATGTTCAATAAAAAATAAGTGTACCTAATACTATGTACATAATGCCTAATTTTTATTCTGTTAAAATAAAATTCTTTCCTTTTTACGAGTATCCACCAGGCACGCCTTTGGCACACTATTTTCAGTGTTTGTGAATGGATAACAATAGGCTAAACCCATATATTCACCCCAACCCGGGTGGTACTACCTGCACTTGATAAAAAGAAAGAATTTTACAATGAAATCAATGCCAAACTATAGAAAGTGGCTTAAATATTCGTTGGGTCACTCTGTGCTCCCTTTGCATACCTAATACCCTTCTGAAATAAACTATAATTGAAATCAACAATCGACCTGTTTTGGGATTTATTCATATTTCTTTTAATTGAGTTAATAATGAATAATTTATGCATAACTTTCTGGAAACACTGTATGTACATATTCCCTTCCACAAAAAATGCACTGTAAAGAAATCTACTACAATAAAAAATTATTATTGTTTATTTTATAAATAATACATTTTTAACGCCAATCTTATCGAATGTGATTTGCAGAAAGTTTACAACAAACAATTATGTAACAATAAAATTCTCACATAATAGATAAGACAACATTGAAAAAACAATTAACATCATTATTTAATTTGTTGACAATTATATGTCGACATGGAATGAAAAAAATGCACGACAAAAGAATTTATTACCCTCAATATTTTTAATAACCTGCCGCTTGTTTATTTATGTATGAGAAATTATAAGAAAAATTTAAGAGATAGTAAACTTATTAAACGAGTGGAATGATTCATTAAATGCGGGGAAATTTTAATTGCCGACCTTGCTCCACCTCTAGATTTCACTAGTGATGGGCGATATGTTTAGAGCTGTGATTTTATAACTGATATTTGAAGTAATTGAAGGGGTGCTAGTTCTTTTATCAAATATTTCACACTTGTATGAATGTATGTATATTTTGGGGTGTCATTTACTGAGACCGAAGAGATCCATTGAGGCCCCTTGCTTCTACTTAGTTCCTGAGGAAAGTTTCAGAGACTAGTAGCTCCTTCCAGTGGCGTAAATAGGATTTGAATCTCTTTGGTGATAAATGTTGAAGGACGGAGGGGGGGATATACCTCATCATAGTATTATAAACACGTAAAAACTGTGGTGTTTTTAAAGTTTTTTTTAGCCTTTCAGAGGGCCATTGGGGGGTGATTGATCACCTTGATCACCCCCCGTATTTACGCCACTGGCTCCTTTAAACCTATTTCTCGGAGGAATTTTAGGTTGCTTGCAGGTTTTAATTTAGGTAAGTCTCTTTAGATGATGTGCTCTAGGATTCTTAATTGCAATCAGCAAGTATGTGAATGCAGGTTTCTTCTTCCATACCACTAAATCTACATTCTTCTTCCTCCATTATTTTGAGCTTTTCCCATGTGCCCATTTAGGCGACAATGTGCCGTTAGAATCCCTGTTAAAACTCTTAAAGCAATTTTACCCTGACATGTCCAAGTTCTTCTAGATCTTTCCCATGGTCAGATCTTCTCTGCGTTTAGGCTTTGAATATATCTTCCAATATTACATTGGAGCAGATACCGCAAAGGTGTTTTTCAGTTCCCCTCTTTGCTAGTCCATCTGCTATTCGATTCCAGTGCATCTTGGAGACCAAACTAAGGTGATGATGATAATAATGCCTAGTTCATTATGTTTTTCCAAGCATTTCAATACCACACCACTTCCCAATAAACATTTTCGTTTATATAATAGTAACCGTAAAGTTACCATCACTATTTTATAAAACTGCAATTTATATAAGCTAAGCAAAGTAATATTTCTGTAACTCTTATAAACCCTTTACAACACTTAAATGGAGCAATTTATAAGAGTTGCGAACACCTTTATTTAGTAACGTTATAAAACCCATAAGTCTATAACTAAAAGTAACGGAAATATATTTAGTTTTATTACTGACTTGGTTACTCTTATAAACTTTTCCTATAGACTTGTTGGTAACCTTACCATTACTAAATTATTTCTTTGTCAAGCTGTCATCTGTCACATTTTCAATATGTGTTTTCTCTTTTTAGCATACATTGGTTATTATATTGTTTCTTTTTGTTAATTCCACAATTTTAAACATCAGGCAGTATAGTAATTCATTTTTGTCTCCATGTTTATATGATATTAAGAAGGATGATGTGATATATTATGTGCACTTTAATATTTGTCACATCATTTCCTCACATAAGGTTGGACCAAAATTATATTTTTTACTGTAAATGTTAGCAAGGCACTTCTAAAAAATTAAATGGCCTTTGAAATATCTACCTATTATTAAAAAAATTCTTATTGAATTTTAAAAAATAATTAGTTTAATTTTTTTAAATTTGTTCATAAAACAGAATCAATCATATTATGTTCTTACAATATAATGTAAAATAAGAGTCCAATCTAAATTCAGTTTTCCAAAATTTTGTTAAATATTTAATTTTCTATTCCTGTTTATATCTGCGTTTTAGAAAATTATCATGGCAGATAAAGCATACACCCTTATAAAAATTAGTTACCACAAAATTACTGTCGGTAACACTATAAAACTTAAAGTAACACTATATATCCATAAATGGTGATTCTATAAAACTTCAAGTCTACTATAAATTATTAAGTGTTAGTTGAGTGTCACAGCACACCACAAGTGATGGTTAGAGAACTTTTGGTGGTAATATTCAAAGGTAAAGAAAAAATTTTGACGTCATTTGTTGATAAAGTGGAACTGGAAGATACCTGTCGATTAACGAAAGTGATGATTTTTAATTTACCAGAAGATGCTGGCACTACTTGTGTTATTCTAGTAAAACGCCTAGAAACTTTTCGGCAAAATGTACTGCTGTACTTGATTTTTTTCCAGCTATTAATCATAGTTTTATTCACAATTTTCTTACACAGTTAATACCCACACCTATTTTAGGTTAAGTTTTTACTGAAACACAAAGAGAAAACATCAGTTACCCAAAGTTTCATAACGTATTTATAAAAGAACTTGTTACTAAAAGTTTCATAACGTATTTATAGAAGAACTTAAGTATCTGAAGTTTTAAAAAGGTAAACAACGATGCTATTATAAAACTCAGAAACCATTAGTTTTATTACGGAAGTAACGGCAAACCTTATATAAATTTGTTATATAAATTGAGGTAACGATTACTTCAAGTTTTATAACACAGTCATATAAATAGTTACAACTCTTCATTATAAATCTAGAACTTACAGTAATGGCATAACACCCTAATAAACCTAATTTACTATAAGTGTTGCAATAAAACTACAAAGCATTTCCTTATATAATTGTGTAACCTTTATGAATACGCTATAAAAATATCAGTTACTATAAGTCACGAAAATTGTTTATTGGGTTATATCAGTTCCTTATATTGTGTTGGAATAATCTGTGTACTATTTAATGCCATATTTTCTGTTAATGGTTTTGTGATCCATATAAAATCAATTAAATATTGAAGGACCAAAAACACTTGTTTACTAACTATTACTGTTCAAAAAAAATCAATTCGTGATAACTAAGTAATAGGTAGGTACTTGTGGTACTATATTAAGTTGAAAGTGTACAATTTTTTCGACGAATACTGTTATAAGTACCGCTGTAACTCACCTTATATGTATCTTTGTATATTCCACCACTTTTGTATCAGTAGTTAAGACCTCCTTATTAGCAAAAAACTGCGCACTTTTATATAAAACAATAAAGGTAAAACGGATCGTGATCGCGACGCATCGCATACCTTGAAAAACCACCAATAATGAAGAAGACCGCATTCTCATGCTTCGAAAGTAGGACGAACATACAGTACCATGTATAAATGCACTTCTCTCACAAAATGCCATTTTCCATTTTATTTATGTGGTAAGTGGTTCGAGCGGCTGGTATTCGGAAAAATTCTTCTACTAATAACTTCAATATATTATTATAAAGGATGTCTAGAAAATCTATTGTCAAATACAAACTACAGATACTAGGTGTGATATTATGTCCATAATATTATTAACAATGTTATACGTATGTTTCTTGCTGCTATTGTACCAAATTTCCTGTTTTTAAACGATTATGGTCCTAGAGTAGAGTATCCCGTATTTGGCACTGCCCCCTCAATCACCCGACTTCAATCCTTTAGAGTATACATTGAATTTTTAACATTTAAGAACTTGGTGACCAAAAAATCGTAATTTGTTACAATTCTCCGAATGTATAAACAATATAATACGCTTCTTGTAATCAATTGACAATTTTTTTTTTGTTTTAAGTTCGATTTTTTATAAAATCCATTTTTAAACTTTTTTCTACAGTCTCATTTTTAACTGCTACCAGATTTTCTGACCAAAAAATCTTTTTTCTGAAGCAACAGACTGGAAATATTATGTGTAAAGTGTAAATCATTAATTTTTATCAAAATTCTGATGGTAGTAGAAAAAATATTGTATGCAATTCATGTGTAAAGTCAGATTCGTCAAAAAAGGGTTGCTTTACACACTAATTGCATAAATAACTATTTTGTATGACATTCTAGCATTATAGTGTACTAGGAATGGGATCCAGTGATCTGTTTTATTGGGATAGCTTTTTTTTGCTTATTTCGGAAATGTTTGGTGTTTTTTTCCCTGATACTATGATTATTTTTGTTTTAAAATATGTCTAAATCAGTTTTGGGATTTTGTGTGTACCGATCAACACCAATTTCAATGATAAATCATAAGAAAACCTGGATAAAAACTTATGATACTATCCTGATAACGCAGGTAATTGATTATTGGAAATTACCCTTTCTCATTCGTAGCCAAACTTGATTAGTTTCGGCTGAAATACTAGCTACACATTTATCTGCATTTAGTTGTATTAAAGCACTTTCTTTGATTTTTCGTCTTTTATTATTTTTGTCGAATCCCATTGAATTTTATGCCCCTCTTCCCAAGCATGTTAACAAATATCTGACTTAAAGAACTCCCTATCTTAATATACTTTTTGTGTTCATCTAATCGGCTTTTCAATGGTCTAGATGTGTCACCTAAATAATATTTGGATATCCGATATATAGTTTGGCAAGTTTATCTGAAGCTACGCGGCATCGGTAAGGGGCGAGGAAACATGGCGGATATCTGTCAAAAACGTACCAATGGCGTACGGTACCTATTTTTATAAAAGTATTAAAAATAATAATTATTATTATATAATAATTATATATGGAAACTGATTTTTACTTTGCTTTAAAGGTAAGGTATTTTTCAAAACACGGTATTTGTTAAAAACAAATAATGTTAAGAATCGTACTTGAATTCAATATGGATACGAAATAGTTCAAAATCTGACACTGACAATACCAACGCCTCTGAATAATCAATGTCAGTCAATTGCCAAAGTGAGAGGGAAGAACACACGCACGTGCTTGCCAATAAGAAGTCAGCTGGTCGCTAAGCAACGAATGCCTTTAGACAATTTTCACCAATTGAGTTAGTTCGGAGTAAAAATTAGGGTTTTCGCACAACGCTGCCAGAGCTTGAAGGAGCCCATAACAAATTTGGAAAATGTTCATCTTTTAATATTCATAAATTGAAAAATATTATTAACAATGAGCCATTCTCTATATTGCTATTTTCTTTATTTAAAAATTCTTTTGGGGGGGTAATTATTGTTATTTAAAACTGTTTTTAGTAAAGTTTTCTTCTTTGTGAATTAATTGTCATTAGAACAAATAATTTTGACCCTATCGTATAAAGAATTTACTATGTGTTGGTTTACGGTAAACTCTTGTTCCATACTCTATAGATTTTTATTGAAAAGCAAAAAAAATTGTTATATTTTATTTCAAATTTCATAGATTTTTCTCCTTCATTTATATTTGTTAAAAAATCATTCAGAGATAAGAAGTCATAAGGCCATATTGCGAAAATGTCATCTACATAGCTCCACCGGACAAATGGTTTTAATTATTGATTATTTATTTAAATAAAAATGTAATCGTGAAAAATATAAGGATCTGCGCCATCTATATTTTAATAAAAGAATTGATCAACATTCATTTTTCCCGCTCTCGTATATTACCACAACCAGGTGTTTTCAGATCAAGTTACCTTTGCTGAACAAGATTCTCAGTTCCTCAGTTGTTTCGTGACCTTTCACTATAAGAGCACTAGATTTATTATAACAATTTTATAAGAATATGTTCGTAAAATTGACAAGTAAAAAGTAGTGATTCGAAGTGAAATTTTCGGTGATTTTAATATTAATTTGAAGAAGAATTTGCTTAAAATGTAAGTCATACGCATTTAACAACTTCATTATTCGTATTGTTTATAAATATCATTATTCTTTTGTTTAAACACCAATTTTCGTCAATTGTTACCATGGAAAATACTGTTTCTTTGTTACGTTTTGGGTTAACAGTTTTTTTTTAATGTTTCACTTGGATTTATAAACGTTTCACAATTATTTACTTAGTGTTTCGATTGAGTCGTATTTTTGCCATGGAAATATTATCAACAAATTGAAGGACAACTTCTTTAATGTGATGTTATATTATTATTAGCATTATTTATTAATTTTTTTTTCGTTGGATTAAAGATCAAAACACCTGTCTCGTAGAGGAATCATATTTCGTACATAGTCGTAACGGAAGAATTTCCATGTTCGAAGGGTACAAATAAATACCATTTTTCTTTTTTTTATTGTTTAAAAATATTTTTTTTATTAATTGTTTCGAAATTATGGTGACCTCCAAATTATTGAACAGAAATTGACAGTGACAGATGTCAAGTGACATGGCAATACGAAATTTTTTAATGTTTTTCAATCAACGACCGTCAAATATTTTACCATTTTTTTCCAATATAGTTGAGACACTATGGAATGAGATAAAGACAATTGTTAAATATGGTTAGTTTACCAATAAAAATATGGAGATAGGAAATGAAGGTAAGTATGTAGAACCAGATCTACAGCTCAAAACTAGTCCAATTTTTTTGTAACCCTTTATATTATCAACAAATATATATTGATTAATATAATATAAATCCATAAAAATAATTTAAAGTTGCCACAATAATCCAAATATTACAATACAGGGGCTGTATTTTCGAGATCACTCGAGTACAATTAGTGTACTAAATTGAATGTTTACCCTGAGGAAACATCTGCACAAAACGGGCAAAGTTAGTGAACCTATATGCAGGAAATGTGAACTCTATGATGAAACACCTACTGACATACTCTGCTTCTGTCAGAACTTACATGGACTCAGACGGAAGCAACCATTACAACTACTGAAAATCACTCCAGTCAAACTAGTAGCCTACATAGAATACACAAAGCTTCTGGAATGGAATGGGAAATGGTACAAAGATTCAGTTCAAGTGGCTTCGTGTACGATTTGTGTTGCATGTGGTGACTCGAGTTGGTATGCACCATTCGAATATCAAATTTCGGATGTGATTATAACCTATTTACTTAATTATAGTTTCCTATAAGAATTGCCATATAAGTATCAATAGACCGGGTTCAAACCTTACGTATACAATTCTTAATTTCCGCAGCTAGACCCATTAACCACTTTTCTATAAAGACATAATAATTTATCAAACAAGCTGTTTCATGTCAAAATTAAATAAATGACGTTTAACGTAAAGTTTTTAGTCGGCACTCGATTTTACTCAGAAAATTTCACACCAATACTTTATAACCAATAAGATGCCTTAATTTTGACTAGTTACCATGGCAACTAAAAAAATTTCCGGAAATTTTTCCGGAGCTCCTGGATATTTAAGTGGATATTTTTTGACAGTTTTTTCAAGTAAACATACCATTAAATAATGTAGATATAAGTACCTGTGAATAATGCAACATTTTTTGTCTAATTACTTGTTGATTTTCTTCACCAAATCGCGACGTTTCGCTGTACACTTATTAAACTCAACATACAGACGTTTCGAACTAGTAATTATTAAGTTTTGTGACAGAACCGGTTAAACAAAAATGTCAAATTAACATATGTGAAAAACAATAATACCCTGTCCAACTTGACAGGCAGTGAAATTAATTCAAAATGTCAGGTTGGCTTAATAATATTTTTCAAATTTAAGGTGTGGAATTTTATTACCGAATATTTTAAGAAAATTTCCGGAAATAATTTAAGCTCAACCTGATAGTAGTTTTTATTAAAAGTTTTTCCAAAAAAATATGGCTAGTTTCAATACATCTACGAATCCGTTTATCCAAATTTTTTAAACTCTCAAATTTTTTTCCCTATAATTTCAAGACTGAATTTTACATTTTTAAAATCAAAATATTCTTTTATAATCTTTGATTCAAACATTTATTATTCACAACCAGTTATGTCTAATGCCCATGCTGTGCGATTAACTGAACTTAAAAATGATCTCATCGAATAATTATATGGAAATTCACGAAACTCTACTGTTTTGTTTTACGACTATTTTTTGTCGATTATTTAATGGTATTTATCGACATCAAATTTAAGAAACATCCATAATATGGTCAATCAACTATTAAATATGAAATACGAGGGTGGCATGATTAATTTTTTAAATACGAAACGCAAAATTGGTTTATACAATATTTTTTCGTCAACCTTTAAAAAAAATTACATTGTACATACTCATTTACGAATAAAAAATCAATACATGTCAAAGATAATAGTTAAATACTATTATAACGCCTTACTAAGAAGCAACAACTACTTCTCTGGGTATATGCCACGTCAGATATTGAATTACACTTCTAAGTTAAAAAATTACAACTTTCATTTTAAATAGGATATACCTATGAGAATTTTCGTCTTTAGTTCAATATACAGATTGCGAAATGGCTTTTCGAACTCTACGATTTACGACAAGCAAAATATGAGAAAAGCAGCTTGAAAGAGAGAGAAAGAATAATTGTGCGTGGTCAGCGAGGGCGTGTATTTAGTTCCAGAGGCTGGTCGAATGTTCATTGCCCCCCTAATTTAACCGCTGTTGCCAGAAGCGCGGATTAATTTGTACAAATGATATTTTTGTCTCGTTATCGTTGACATTTTTTCGAGCTCATGCACTATTAGGTAAAACTAAACACTTTCATCCGGCAACAGTGTCCTTTACAGAGATAATTCACATTTAAATTGCTATTCCTAGGTCTTTTCTCTACAAATATTGATCACGTTGGAAGCGCATGCCATTGTATTTGAAAATAAAACATTTACAATATGCCTTCATTAACATATTTAACCTGCGAAAAAGTGCAAATTATAAAATGGTATTTTGGAGGTCATTCGGCTGATGCAATCGTTAATTTGTTTATTGTGGCATTTGAAAATCGCCCAATTCCTTCAAAGTCAACAATTTTGAAAATAATTATTAATTTCGAGAAATTTGAATGTGTTTCATATTGTAGAAAATGCCAAGCTTCGGAAGATCCAAACGAACGTCCAATAAACGACGAAAGGCAAACTAGAGAATTAAATGTTTGTTTAGCAGTTGAAACAGGACAACCATCTTCTTCAAGACAAATTGCTGAAGAGGTCAACATGGATAAGACAACTGTACCATTGTTACAAGGTTCAGACAACACAGGAAATTTCTCACGAGGACAATATCAGACGAATGGATTTCTGTGCGGAAATTATGGAACGTCAAAATGCTGACGAGAACTTTTTAAAAAATATTTTATTTACGGATGAGTCAACTTTTTCATTACATCAAAAACACAATCCATCCTCTCTGGAAAATAAACATCTAAGCATTCCGATCCGAACACAGTATCCGCAGAAGCTAAATGTTTGGACGGGTATTTTAACAGCGGTTAAAATAGGGGGGCAATGAACATTCGGCCAGCCTCTGGAACTAAATACACGCCCTCGCTGACCACGCACAATTATTCTTTCTCTCTCTTTCAAGCTGTTTTTCCCATATTTTCCTTGTCGTACTTGTGTAAATAGTAGGGTTCGAAAAGCCCTTTCGCAATCTGTATATTGTTGATCATTTATAATTTCTACCTATCCAAAGACTCGAAAATTTTCCAAAACGACGTAAACAGTAACAAACTATTTGAGCAAGACCAAGACTGAAAATACAAGACCAAGTCTACAAGTATTTGAGCAAGTCCAAGACCAAAAGGACAAGCAAGACAATACTGTTTTGGTTGTTGTTTTGCTCATCTGGGGCTGTCTATAAATCACGTAGCCAATTCGGGGGGTGGGGGGGGCTCGATCTAAGACTACGCTGGATCACATTGGAGGGGGTCATAAACCGTGATCCGTAGCTTTTTTAATCTTAAAGGAATCAATGAGAATCTAAAACTAAAAAAAGTACCAAAAAACGAGACAGTGATTTTTTTGTTTCGAGCTTGATATGATGGAACCTATTATAGAATGGTTTTAAGGAAGAAGATCTTGATTTGAATTACGTAAATATTTCAGTAGAGAGCGATGAGAATTGAGAATGCCGAGTCAAACTTGCCGGTAATTGATAACTTATATGATTGGCTTGTTACCCCATTTGTACTGAACGATGTCTACGAGCAATAAAGATGATATTGAAAGTCTACAATTATTTTTTTAAATGTAATATAATAAACTTGATTTTGACGTGCTACGTAGTATCTTAGAGGGGGGGGGGGTGACCGAAAGTTATGGTAAGATACATAGGGGAAGGGTGGGTGAAAATTGGAAAAAATGGAGCTACGTGATTTATGCAGAAACTAGAAGTGGCAGGTCTATCAACTTGCGAGGAGAAAATTGAAATAGTTTTGATTGCGGGAGATTTTGTAAAAGTCATCGAGAAGCAGCAGCTATTTTTAACAACAGACATCCCAATAGACCCAATAGAAATATTCAGCAATCGACAGTTTAAAAGAATTGTAAATAAATTTTATAATAGTTTTAATAAAGACGCCAAAAGCGGGTTGCCAATGAAGACAAGGAATTACAAGTGATGCCATCTGTAGTACAACATCCTAAAATGTCATTGCGGAAAAGAATTTGTTAAACGAACCATTAAATGACCAGAAAGAGATGGTGGATATATTGAGGCTTTGCATTATTTATTTATACCTAAAATGATTAAAAATGGATAATATTGGATATCTAACAATATTTTTCAATTATGATCAAGTTTTCTCAATAACAATTGTCGCTATTTGCAAAAATAAAGGTACTTTACTCTCGAGTTAAATTCATATTTTTTGACAAACCTCGTATACGGCTTAAAAAAATTGACATACGATGGTTGTGTTGTAAGTTTTAGACCATGCATAACTTTTTATGAAGAATAACTTTTTTTTCTTAAAACTAATAATAAAAAAATTTCCCATATGATGCCGACTTAATTGGATACACTGTAGGTATAAGTATTATTTTAAGTTGAACAAATTTTTGGGGGGTAATATCCCTAGTGCTTTTAATTTTTCCGGAAAAATTCGGAAAAACGAGTTTCTTAGTAATTTTTTTTAACAAATAGCATGAGCGAGAGTGGTTTTAAAAACCCGAGTCGATGACGAGGATTTTTCCACTTTCGCGAATGCTATTTGTTAAAACAGATTACTTAGAAACGAGTGTTCCAATTTTTCCACGGGAAAAATTAGATGCACGAGGGATATTTGGTAAGATTATTTCCTTAGTTAAATAAACATTTTATTTTAATACATTTTTTTTTAAATTAACATAATAATTTTTTCGATTTCTTTTTCCGGAATAACTGTTGACAGTTGTTAAGTAATTTATCCAGTTAAAATTTATATTTGACATACCAATTCTTGATAGCGATCGGTCAAAATTAATTGGAAGGAAATAATCTAAATAAAATTTCCAGAAATTTTTAATAATAAGGGTATCTTACACTCGTGTCAAAATCAAAGGCTCCTCGTATATTAAGTGAATTTTACTATAATTTGTTTTAATTTTCTGAAAACCCTTTAAAGTTTACATAGTTACGCTTATTGTTTCAATCTATATATAGACGTAACACAAGATTTTTCAAAGAAAATATAATTCCACGAGTTGTAAAACTAGTTGAGATTATAAAAAAAATAAGAGCAGCTCGGGTACTGTTTCTAAAGTATGTACTTACATTGTTGGCGTTTTATATAGGTACTTGTGCGCTTTTAACGTTATTATATATCATTATGAGTTGTTTCAATATTAATTATATAGGAAAGTATATACAAAGTATGATAAAATAGAAGTAAACTGGTTAGGAATGTACCCTTTGAATAAAAATTAGAATTTATATATTATGTTCTTTTTTACTGGTCTACTATGTCTTCCACGGCGACACTTACAGGCCTATTCTGTATCTAAGTGGCAGTCAAGCAACTTTATAGCAACTGACTGACAAGCAACTCTAGATACTATAACTTTTTAACCACTTTCAATAAAATTGCTATTCTGGTGACTACTAGAGAATGATTAGTCACTTTTATAGTGTAAATCGACCCTACTTTTCCACTAACAAGTCTGACAACTGGGAAAAGTGAGGTTAGAAGAATATTTTGTTATTAGTGTTCAAATGTTCATAGATAAAGATTAGTTTAGTAAGATTGTGACGACCTGATAAAATTAGAGGGTGTTTCTTTTTGAAGCTAAGGGTGAAATTCATAGTAGACACTTGAGGGTCACTCATCCTGATTGTATGCAGAGACAGGCGAAAAGTGAGGTTGAGTTTGAGTGTAACTTGAGTGAAATATGAGTACAGGTTCCAGCCCCCCCGAATGAAAAGTTATAACCTAAAAACCACGTTTGTACCTTACACTTAGGGTTGCCAACCGTACTCTAAAATAGAGTATTGTCCTCTATATCATGTAGGCGTACTCTATAATCTATAACACTAATAGAGTACGCTAAAATAATCTTTTTTACAAAATGTTTACTAAACTAGTGCACGTCTGTAATAATATGCAAAAATCCATAATCAGAATAAAAAAGTCTACTATTGCATGTTTGCTGCTATAAAAAAATCTATATATGGATATGTATAATATCCCTTTCAATCGAGTATCTGGCCTTAGTGCAGATAACACAAACTCAAATTTTGGTGTGCATCACTCATTATACACTACTTAATATGGTAAATGTAGTACCTGATATTGTTAAGGATAATTGTCATGCACATATTGTGCACAACTGTGCGAAACATGGAATGGGTTTTCTAACTTATGATGTGGCATTACTTATTCTTTTTTCTTATTTTTTTGGGAATCAAACCACAATAATGTTTTCTATTTTTTATTTCGACGTTTCGGTAGCGTTCCAGCCTCTGGTAAAATGTGATCTACTATGAATGGACCTTAATAAAATTTGACAACAAAGTTTTGTAGCCTTAAACTTCAAAATATTATTGATTGTCTAGTTGTCAAATTTTTTCGTTGTGTCAGATAGGGACCAAAAAATTATTTCTATACTAGTTAATCTTGACAACGGTAGCTGGAACGCTACCGAAACGTCGAAATAAAAAATAAAAAACATTATGTTGGTTTAATTCCCAAAAAAATAAGAAAAACCTTTTCATCTTTATTCTTGTTTTTAAATATTAATTATTGTACAATCAACAGTTTTTGAGTTGTAGAGCTGGAAAGGTGAATATTAATAATAATTTATACCAAATTTTTTTGAAATTGGAAGTTTTATGATGAGCATGAAAGTAAATGAAAATCACGTCATCGTATTTTTATCGTAAATAAACCTTATATTCTTTTTATCCACATTTTAATTACTTTATCTAAGGTTCTTTTTTTCAATTTAGATCTTTTTTGCTTTTGTTCAAAAAGCTTTCTCATTTAATACACATATTTATATCACATCATATACATTTTCACTTTAATTAATTTATATGTCAGAGCTGCATTCCTTATAACCGGATAAGTTCATAAATAGAAAACAAAACAATTAATTGCTGCTTTTAATGCAGTAAAAGTGTACATGTCTAGAAATTAAAATGCGATTCGAATTTTACGCAATGTCAGCAAATGGAAATATCTCGTATGACAAGTTAATTCTTGAAGCTATTTCAGTAATGTTTTTTTCAGAAATAGCTAGAATTTATTTAGAAGTTTGTGGGTAGCGCTTTTTATGATACAATAGAACCCCGATTATCCAGGCCAGCCGGGACCGAAACTTTGCCAGATAATCGAAAAAACGGATAATCCAAAATCCTCATTTTTAATTTTATTAAAATTCTTTCAGACAAATAAATACGTCAAAGAAACAAAAGAAACGTGATACATGTAACAAAAATTAAAAGTTTTAATATTCATACATAATACTACGTATTATTTTAGGCGACGTGAGCATTCCTTTTGCGACGGAGGTGAAATATCTAGGGGTAATCTTAGATAAACAGCTCACCTGGAACGCCCACTTGGAACGAGTGATAAACAAAGCCAGATTATCCCTCTGGAATCTCAGAAGGATATGCGGAAAATCTTGGGGTATGAACCCCAAACAGATTTACTGGATTTACCAAACAATGGTCACGTATGGCTCAGCTGTCTGTTGGACCAAAAGTCTGCAAAAGGCAGCTAGAGCAAAGCTGCAAAGCCTGCAGCGAACAGCATGCCTGGCCATTATCGGAGCAATGTCATCCACACCAACGGCAACTAACTCCTCTCCACATTCTGAGAAGAAAGCCAGGAGAGCAGCTCATAGAATGCTATCAGTGGAGAGGCAAATAAATGGAGAAATTCTGAGGGATCACTGGGGAATTCTGAGTTAAATATAAAATCACCACATTCTTGGGATGCCCTCGGATCTCTCTGTCACAAAACTTCACGTGGACAAGCCCTTTAAGGTCCTCATTCCCACGAGAGACCAATGGGATAGCGAAGAAATCTCCTTCCTAGAAACGGACTACGTGATTTACACTGACGGATCCAAAACCGGAAGCGTGGCTAGAGCGGCGGTCTTCAGCAGGAAACCCAGAGTTGAAATCATAGCCAACCTGGGTAGGTACGCTACCGTCTTTCAGGCTGAAGTATACGCCATTGAACTGGCTGCAAGAGAGCTGATGAACCAACCTGTTGTGAAGAAGAACATACACATCCTGTCAGATAGCCAGGCTCCTCTTAAAGCTCAGGATAAAATCTAAGCTGGTTACAAATTTTATGAATTTTGTATGCAGGTTAATTTTTTCATTCAAATTGATATATTAGATTAATATTATTTCACAATATTCGAATTTATATGCACGCCGGCTTTTTCCTTCAAAGGGATTAAAAATATGGGTCATCACATTAACTTTGGTAGAACTATACATGTATGATTGAAACTCGGATTTAACATCGTCATCTGCAAAGGGCTCTAGATACTTTTTATTATAAGTAAATTAGTTCAGATGGACATAAAATCACATCTAGTAATGTAAATCCAGAAATCTAAGAAGGTCTTAAATCAGTATAGTCAACAACCCTCATTATTACCTATTGTCCGAAATATAGATAAGCAATAAAAGAAAGATTCCCAGGTCCGGATTAAAATATCTCATGAAATAGTTTGGCATTTTAATAATAGTGGGCTCTCCATTATTTTTGGCTTTTGTTGGCAGTTTTGTATTTAAATTTATTGATGAAACTAAATTTGTTAAAGTATGATCATTTTATTAATATGGCATTCCCACCCTATCCGTTATTTTAAAGAAGAAAAAAGTTATAGATCAAAATTTCGTAGAATTGATTCAGGATAACAATTTTATTATTTTTATTTGGCACTTTTACTGGCTAGCATTGATAGTTACGCCTCCTTGTGGTGAAACTAGAAAACTAAAAATAATTTCCATCCGTTTCTCTCGGACAATTTTAAATACGGTTCTGTAATTTCAATATGTACTGCTCCAAATGCAAACATGCAACTACCCGATAAATAGCAACAGCTTTCACATTAAAAAAAAATAAACTTTTGTTATGTAAACTGAATTATTTGCTACAAACGTCACAGCCTAACTGCAGAAATCTGGCCATATATCGACGGTTATTTTTGGCAAGAGCGAAGCCAAGAAATGTGCCTAAAGGCTAAAGTGAACAAAAAACAAACCGGTCCTGTGTACCACTTAGCACCGGCATCTTATTTTCCATATAATCAAATCCGAATTTTATGAATGAATGAATCTGGTTACAACACCGTACCCTGCGCCGCCCACCTCACGATTTGATTTAAAAACGATTGACGATAGAATAGACACACACAGCATATACTCGTATTGCGCAATTTCCTCTATACAGGGTCTTCTAATAATAACTGAATTAGTTTTGCTAAATAGTGAAATTTAAATTTTTTCAATTATAATTTGTGCACAAGAAGTTCGTATTCTATCGAATAAATTTGGGATTAAGAAGCAATAAAAATACACATTTATACAGGATGTGTTACGAGGAGCCTACACTATCTATACGTTGGAAACTACCTACACGATTTTTATGAAATGCTTCTCATATTCATTCCAAAGTGATTGCATCACCCTGTATGTTGTGTTTGGCCTGCGGTTGGCTTATTTCGTATTTGATGTTAATTAGTAATGTCACGTAAGTTAATTGGTGGGTCCGGTGGGCATAATATAAGTGCAGGTATTTCAATTAGAACGGCCGCTTAAGTTTAACACTGGATTTAGATATTGTCGTTTTCCTTTCCGTGTTTTGAGGCCGACAGACACGTGCACAGAGACGGATTTTATATATTTATATATCAACAAATAAAAGACACCCACTTCGAATGAAACTGGATAGCTGTATTTTTTATAGACCGTTTTTAAATTTAAAATCATGCGATATAATTGGTTTGGCACTGGACAATTTGTTAGTATTGACAATTTAATTCATGTATAAAAAATCGCATATGCCACAGTGCAATTGTCACTTTGACAGCGGCAAAAGTTAGCTTTAACTTTTACAGCGACAAATACACTAGTGGTTTTTTCACTTATTCATTTGTTCATCAATTATCGCGGTGTTGGTTACCAGAATGTTTGTCAACAACTTATTGAATTTTCAAGAACTAACAATGAGTCGATTCGGTGTGTCTACGAACGCCGAAATTAGTCAAATTGTTAATACCTGTGTGCCTACTAATACAGTTGCGACGCAATCATCAATCTGGCGACAATTTTCTACGTTTTGCGATGCAAAAAGGTACACATTTGAGCCAGATACTTCCATCGAGAAATTGAATGTAATATTGCAAGATTGGGCATTTAATATGCGAAAAAGTAACGGAGAAGACTACAAAGAAGCGGTAGTTAAAACAATTTGGAACACCACCGCTAAAATGCTACAAAGTAAATATTATAACGAATTTAATATTGTATTCAACCCTTTCACCGATGTTCAGATTAATTCATCACGAGCTGCACGTAATGCTAAACGTAAAATCCTACAAGCACAACCCGAAAAGAGAAAATGTAGTGCATCAGCTCTTAATAAAGTATTTGCAATGGCCAGATTATATAACGAAAATGAACCGGAAGGACTTCAAAAGAAATTATATCACATTTTGGCGTTTGAACTAGCTTGGCGCGGAGGAGAAGCAGCTTACTGCAAAACCACTTATTTCGTATCTGAAATTGAAAATAATGGAAAAGAAACTGGACGTATCGAGTATAATCCTCTATTTTCGAAAACTAGACAAGGCGGCAACAATAAATTATGTGACAGCAAATGGATCACGCCTAATATTTTCGACGAAGATATTTGCCCAATACGTTTATTCAAAAAGTTAATGGAAAAACGAAACACTTTTATAACTTCGGACAGAGTATTTCTTACACCAAATCCCTTTTGGAAAAAGAAAAATTCTAAAGGTTGGTACAAGAATTTGCCGATTGGAATTAATGAAATTTCCAAATGGACTAAACGCTCAGCACAACGCATTGGTTTAGATGTCAAACGTGTCAAAATTACAAATCACTCAAATCGAGCGGCAGCAGCTAGCGAATTAAGTAAAAGCGGAATTGAAGAACAAGCTCTAATAAAAATAACAGGACACAGCAATTCATCATCAATAAAACCATACATTCATCATTCAAGCATTATTCAATCAATTCGTTTGGAAAATGAAAAAACTTCAACATCTACTACAGAAACGATTAGCTGTGGCACCCGCAGCGATATCACTGTTCCTAGTATGAATTTCAATAACTGCGTTTTTAATAATTGTACATTAAAATAAAAATGTGTTTATTTTTAATGTATCATAAATAAAGTTTGCATTGATATGTTTCCAAATTTCTCATTCATTAAATTGTCCTGCCGAATTACACTCGAGGTTTGTATTTATATTGGGTAAATTTGTGGAGTAAAGCTAGAACGAATTTAGCTGGGCGTATAGTGAGTGTAAGGCTATGCCTAGTTTATTACCCTCCTCGCACTACCGACCCGTTTACAATAAATTGAACCAGCAAAAAAGTCGACCATGCGCGTGGATGTAATCTTAAATATACTATTGTTATTTATATAAAAAAAAATTTTTTGTTCCAGGACGGCCACGCAGATAGCTTTAACATTGTTTCTAGCAAGTATCTTGGAAATATCTTCAGAAAGAGAACACAAGGTAATGTCCGAAAACTTAGTTTTAAAATAAAATCAGTTTGTTTAACACACACACTGTTGTCGTTTTTTTATGTGCAAAAATTGGACTTGAATATAGGCATTACAAATAATAATTTCTCCAAGATCCAATCCAAACCAACGTTTGCCATTTTTTCTCAGGGTATTTCTTGTATAACGAAGTCCAACGGTCTTTTACCTCTTATCCATGACCACAACTAGGAGCAGAACTTTGTCTTAAATGTGTCCAACGGACTTTTATCTCATATCATGACTTTTTGTTGGAATTCATGACCACAACCTTAAGCAGAACTTGGCTTAAATGTGTCCAACTGTCTTTTACGTCATATAATAACGTGTTGATGAAATACATGACCACAAAAAACAACAGAAATTGGTTAAAATGTGTCCAATGGACTTTCATCTGATATCATGACTTTTTGTTGGTATTCATGACTGCAACCATTAGCAGAACTTGACTTAAATGTGTCCAACTGTCTTTTACGTCATATAATAACGTGTTGATGAAATACATGACCACAAAAAACAACAGAAATTGGTTAAAATGTGTCCAATGGACTTTCATCTGATATCATGACTTTTTGTTGGTATTCATGACTGCAACCATTAGCAGAACTTGACTTAAATGTGTCCAACTGTCTTTTACGTCATATAATAACGTGTTGATGAAATACATGACCACAAAAAACAACAGAAATTGGTTTAAATGCGTCCAATGGACTTTTATCTGATATCATGACTTTTTGTTGGTATTCATGACTGCAACCATTAGCAGAACTTGACTTAAATGTGTCCAACTGTCTTTTACGTCATATAATAACGTGTTGATGAAATACATGACCACAAAAAACAACAGAAATTGGTTTAAATGCGTCCAATGGACTTTTATCTGATATCATGACTTTTTGTTGGTATTCATGACTGCAACCATTAGCAGAACTTGACTTAAATGTGTCCAACTGTCTTTTACGTCATATAATAACGTGTTGATGAAATACATGACCACAAAAAACAGCAGAAATTGGTTTAAATGCGTCCAATGGACTTTCATCTGATATCATGACTTTTTGTTGGTATTCATGACCACAACTATTAGCAGAACTTGGCTTAAATGTGTCCACTTAATTACTCTGGGAAGCTGTGACTTGAAACATATTTTTACGGCACATCTATTTATTCTTTCTAAGTACAGCTTTTGCTTTTCAGGTCCATAATATAGTCCTTTATCCAGAAAAGCACTCTTGGTGTCAAATAACTCCAATCCAACAAATAATTGCCGCACCCGGCTATGAATCTGTAACGATAGACAACAATGTCTGCGTGGGCGCCTGCTACAGCTACTCCATACCGAAGACTCAACCAGCAGAACCTGGAGAGTTCATCGGACCATATTGCGACAGCTGTCAACCGTCAGAAATCAAATGTTACCATGTAAATCTCAAACTGGTCGAGAAAATCTTAGACTCGCCAAAAATTCTACAAAAACGTGTACAAATCATCACTAAGTGTTCTTGCCAGAGTTGCGATACAATCAGAACGGAAGATTGCGAAATTACAGATGGCAGCACAGTGGAATTACCGCAGAATCTTTTTACGATCGATAAAAACGGTAATAAATCGTTTAGCGAAGAAATTCCGGATCTTCTGGATAGAAACGATACTTATCATCCCGATGTAAACATCGAAAACGACATTAAAAAACAAAAATATAAGAAATGGTACGAAAGTCATCAGAATGAGATGGAAAGAACGTACAGCTCAGATTTGTATAAGTTGTTTTTAGAACAAAATAGGGATAACAATTTGAAAATAGAAGTGGATTTGGATGATTCCAAATTACCGGCGAATTTCGGACTAGAAGGTACATCAAGCGGTCATAAGGGAAACCATATTGGAATGGGAATACAGACAAAATCAAACAATGATTGGGATGGTAAGTAGATAATTTCTAGCTCATAGTTATGGGGTACCCAGTTCTAAGTAATTTTAAAATATCTGTAGCTTTTAAAGTGGGTTCAGCACCACCAGTCAGAGGCTTAGAGTCCTCGGCACATCAGCCTTTAGGCTTTCTGTGCTCGTGGTTGTGCTGTTTATATGAAGAGACCAGTAGCCCTTATCAGACTCAACAGTCTTTTCACTAGGTCCTTCTTGGAGAAATCCTGGATGTTCTAGTCCTACTGCTTCACAATCGAAGATAATGTGAGAGGCTGTTTCCTCCTCTTCCATGCACAACCGATAGATAGGTTCCCCCCTACATATGCCGATTGTATGCATGTGCTTCCTTAGGGTACAGTGACTGGTGAGTAGACCCGTCACTATCCTTATCTGGCCTCTGCTAAGGTTTAGTATTTTACCAGGAGTTTGCTGTGTTCCTGTTTTAGCACGTGTCTCTAGTACGACTGATGTTTAGTTTGAGTCCACCGAGATATATAACCACGTACAGAAGTTTTAGATATCTCAAATACTGGTTCAGGACCAGTGAATGCAGTTTCAGGTCCTAGCTTTGCTATGATGTCTGCCTTTTCATTTCTTACAATGCCCTTGTGCCCCGGGACCAACTTAAAAAAGTGGGTTTACATTATAAGATTTTCCTTATGATCTCTCATAAGCAAAGCCTAAGAAATACTTAATATATTACAAATCACACAATATCTAAAATATTGTGTATACGTGCTTATGAGTTTTGTAATTATTAGAACAGGTCGTTGACTGTCCTTGTGTCGCAAACAGTTTCAAATGGATGAAGATGGTCAACGCAGAGTTGCTAAGTTACAGAAGCATGAAATTTTTTCTTACTAAATAATATCTTCAAAAAAAAAACAAACAGGAAGAGACTTGGACTCGAAAATGGTTGTAGAGGCGAAGCCTCCCTTCTCAAATTCAACTCCGAGGGTTAGCGAGGGAGTTGAATGTTGGCAAGGTCCACTGGCTGATCCTCTTGGGGTTTTCTTCTAATGCCTCTTGAAAGTCGTCTAACAATTAAGTAGCCTCCTAATATAAGTAGAAAGCAATATATCGGAATTGTCCATATGCTTGGAGTTTGGGGTATTTTTGATGATGTCATATCCGGGAAATTTTCAATTATTCTTGTTTTAATTTTTTGAAGTTCATCTAAATTGGTTTCTTGTAGCTTTATTAGGAAATAATCTATATACTATATTTGGATCCATAAAAGATTTTGTTGAACCTGAATCGATTAGTATTTTTAAGTCCGTATTCCGGAAATAAAATGTAATGTAATTCACTATTATTATTCTTCTTCTTGTCGTTTGGGCCTACTTAGGACCACGGGGCTCGTTTGAACTCTTCACAAGTGTCTTTTGCTTCCTTTTCATCCAGTATTCCTTCATTTTCTGGCTGTGTTCCTGCTTTCTGTCTTCTGTCCACTCAATGCCGTTGTTACCTGTGCTCTTTTTACTTGTAAGTGATTGGCTGAATATTCCTTTCTGGATTACCTGTTTATAGTTAGACCTATTCTGCATAGCCTCAGGCGAGATCCCTAGTTGTTCCAGATCTGCGCGTACTGTATTGATCCATTTGCCTTTGGAAGCTTTTCCTCTACCTGTTACAAGGAGAACCCTATTTGTGAGTCGCTGCGGTGCCATAAGAGTTACGTGTCCATAGAAAGCTAGGCGTCTTCTCCTCATAGACGTCACTATGTCCTCTAGTTGGTTATACAGTTCGTTATTATGTCTGATTCGGTAGGTACCATCCTCTTTCTTTATTGGGCCTAGGATTCTTCTCAGTATCTTGCGATCTTTAAGCTCTAGTTTCCTGAGCTGACCTTTCCCGGTCATAACAAGACACTCTGAGGCATATAACACAGATGGTCTCACCACAGAGGTGTAGTGTTTGAGTTTCAGGTTTTTAGAGAGGCACTTGGAAGTGTAGATACTCTTGCAGGCATAGTATGCTTTCTCTAGCTTTGTGCATCGTGTGTCCATAGCTAGCGTTTCGCTCTCGTCGGTGGCGACCCATTCCCCTAGATATTTGACTGCCTGAACTTTGCGTATGGTGGCGGTCTCTAATGGGATTGTAGAAGGTGCTCCTTTGATGTTGGTAATATACTCGGTCTTTTGCATGTTGATTTTTAATCCGGTCTTTGCTGCTATCTTATAGAGATTCTGTAATTGCTGTGTGGCCTCCTCCATGTTATTGGCTAATAGTGTGATGTCGTCAGCAAACGCTAGGCAGCATATGTTTAGCTTGTCTTTCTTGTACCCAAGTCGCAGTCCCGCTTCCGCTGGTAAATTGGCTGTCCATTCTCTGATGATCTTCTCTAGTATGCAGTTAAAGAGGCTTTTTCTGAAAATTTCTGTTTGTTGGTTCGATATCAATTAGATCATGAGATTCTGAATTATATGTTTGATTGTTTTGTTCGATATAGCTATTGTTATTTGAAATTTCATTTATTTGATAATCATAAACGTTATCTTGCTCAGAGTCCTGAAAAGAAGTTTGACAGTCGGTATTAAACAATTCTTCCGAGATAAAATTCCTGCGAAGTCTTTGATTTGAGTAAGAAGTGTTTGAAACATTTGGAACGTTACGGATGGAAGTATTCGGGGGTGTACCTCTGTTTCGAGTTGAAACACTCATTGGTGTGGGTTTTGGTAGGTTTTGATTTTGTATTTGGTTGGGCCTAAATACATCGTTGTTCCGATTTTGTCTAAAAACGTTAGAACTGCTTGGAAAATGTTGGTTTCTCAACGGTTGGGGCTGAATTGGGACTGGCCCTGTTGGAAACGTATTGGTATAAGCGTTATTGGGGGTATTTGAATTGAAATTGTTCCTATTAAAATCATTCTGGTGATTAGATTGATTTGGATTATTTAAGTAACGGGGGTTATTGAAACTGGGTCTTTGCTGTTGCCTGACTTGTAAGAAATTCTGTCTATTAGGATTTTTATTTTGATAATTTTGGAAGTAACTAATGTTATCTTCTTCTAGGACAAATTGCAATGCTTCGTTTAAGTTGTTTGGTCCCATGCTCATGATAATGATGATGACTGCTTATCATACATGGAATAATGATGTAACTCGGGCCAAAAAATATATAGATTTTTTAGATTAATAATTAGATTAGAATAGAAAGTTTCGTAGTCTTTTATCTTCCCTCACTTCAAAAGGCTCTAAGAGGACTCTAAAAATTTAATCATGCCTAGGACAATTCGGGCTTCAAATGTTGTTTTTATTGTTTAGACGAAAGCGATGAAGACATTAACTCGGAAGAAAATAGTACACTTCCAAACGACATAGTAGTTTTACCCAGTACTGAAGTTAAGCATCATGACATTAAATCAGGAGAATTGGGTGGCTTGAAATCGCATCAAAATCATCACCATATCGGCGAAGAAGAACTCATTGGTAAGAAAATATTTACTAACAATTATATTACGGTAGTAATTTCCAAAAAATATCGGACCAAATCGAAAAAGGGAATATTAGATTCTATAAGATGACATTCAGTTGTCCCAGTAGTTTGTTTATGATAACTTTGACAGAAAGCTATTTATATTTTGAGCCTTGGCTTACCAAGTGTTTACAGGCGCCATCTGATGTTTCCAATTGAAAGTTTGATCTTTTTAACCATAACCTTCTTCAGAACTTTTTGTCATTTAAGTATAACTTGTGTTATCTACAGCGACTTGAAAATTTTGTCTCAGCGAAAAAATGGAATTAACTCGTGAACATTTTCGTGCGATGATTTTTTACGACTTTCGACGTGGCTTATCAAGACAAGAGTGCATCGATCAACTCACTTCGACTTTTGGCGATGAAGCCCCATCCTCGGCCACTGTTAAATGCTGGTATAACGAATTTAATCGTGGCAGCAGTTCGCTCGGGGACCAAAGTCGTGAAGGTCGTCCAACATCAGTTGTTCTGCCAGAAAACATCGATGCTGTGCACGAACTGATAAAGCAAGATCGACATGTGACATATCGCGAGATAGAGGCATCTTTGGGCATTAGTATGACAAGCATCAATAAGATATTGCATGAATATTTAGCTGTTAAAAAGATTTGTTCGCGTTGGATCCCGCATAATTTGACCAAAGCTCAAAAGGATGCTCGTGTCAGTTGGTGCAAAGAAATACTCAAGAAATACAATCGCGGTGCATCAAAAGCTGTGTATAACATCTACACAGGTGACGAATCTATGCATATGAGCCCGAAACAAAACAGCAATCCACTGTATGGGTCTTCCAAGACGAACCCAATCCGACAAAAGTGGTTCGTGCGCAAAGCTCCTCGAAGCAAATGATCACCTGTTTCTTCGGAATAACTGGACATTTGTGGCAGTCGTGCCGTTAGAGCAACGTAGAACGGTGAATTCTGGATGGTACACAACCATTTGTTTGCCAGAAGTGCTTCGTGAAATACGAAAAAACAACCGGCAACGAAGGATCATTCTTCATCATGTCAATGCCAGTTCTCACACATCGGCTAAAACATCCACCTATTTGACTGGCCAAAACGTCGAATTGATGGGTCATCCTCCGTACAACCCTGATTTGGCACCAAATGACTTCTTTTTATTTCCGCATATCAAGAATAAATTACGTGGCCAACGTTTTTCGGCGCCTGAAGAAGCTGTTGATGCATTCAAAAATCATGTTTTGGAGGTACCTCAATCGGAATGGAAAAAGTGTTACGAAAATTGGTTCGAGCGCATGCAAAAGTGTATTGATCATCATGGAGAATACTTCGAAAAACAATAAAGCCATTTTTAATAATAAATTACTGTCTTTTCATTATTAGGCTCAAAATATAAATAGCAGCCTATGTACATAACTAAACGCCATTCGGCAGACAATAGCAAAAGTCAGCAACAAGTTCTAGCAAGTTTCTCGTATATTATCATAGTGTATTCATAAATATGTATTTACATGATTTGAATAAGAATATCACCTTATTGGTTTATATTTATAAATACTTTTTAACGCGCTTACTTCACTTGTATGTAAGTTTGTTTGTAACCGACTCCTTTGTACTCGGTTTTTGACCCAATTTAAACGAACAGTTTAATTCGAAATTCTGCACACTCGTCCTTGGATCGATGACAATACAAAATATTAATAAAACATTGGGTGTTATTAAATCTTGAACTCAATGTATAAAAATATTCACGAGGTATATATCGTTTTTGCTTGAAACGTTCTACTTGAGCAAATGCACCAGCTGGCGCAGTGCCGTTCGTTTCCGAGATAATTGAGGCGTTCCATTCTTAAAACTTACTCTGTAAATGACTCATAGCTCAAGAGAAATTCTGTAATTGTAGTGCCTAATCAGTGGCGGCTCGTGACTACTTGAAACAAGGAAGCAAAAGTAATTGAAGACGCAGGCTAAATTTTTCAAAGCAATTTCAATGAAAAAATTAATAGTTTACAAGACGGTATTTCTGAGATACCAATACTTGGACCGTTTGAAATAGCCATCCTGTATATTAACAGAATATTATTGTCACATAAGAAGATTATAATAGTACATTATACTATAAGGGAGAGTCATGCGTTATTTTGGCAGAGGTTCAATTTGAAACCCGAGGGCTACAATGCTCCGAGGACAAAATAGCATCTCTCCCGAATGGTATATACTATTTTTTCCACGGTCGGGAGTAGAAATCAGTTTCTATGACCTCAAAATTAAAACAGAAGTAGTCGATTATTCCCAAGGGAGTATAATGCTCCCAAGGGAGTTTACATTTATGGAGAACGTTTTTCATTATACTCCCTTGGGAATAATCGACTACTTCTGTTTTAATTTTGATGTCATAGAAACTGATTTCTACTCTCGACCGTGAAAAAAGTAGAATTTTAAATGACAGTTTGGTGGCAGCAGTGTAGTTGACACTGTCACGAAAGTGACATTGACTTTAAACTTCAAATCATATTTAAATAAGTATTTATCCAAAATGTATCCTTTATTCATAAGTAGCACAATAGAAAATTCATATCTACTCCGCCGCTGAAAGTGACAGTTATAAAATTTGCATCAGAATTCATTAATCGGTTAACAAATATTTTGGATAGAGCGTTGATGTTGTAGAGCAGTGTATTTATAAATTAAGACCCGGTCGTATCATTAATATTCAACATATTTTTTTATAAAACAAGGTTCGTTTGCGTCATACATTAAAATAATTCCAGCTATCGCGGAAAGATATAAGATTCGGCTTTTTTTACCACTGTTACGAATTATTTAAAAAAAAAATCAATATAATACACATTGATAGGAAAATCT
This sequence comes from Lochmaea capreae, assembly GCA_949126875.1. Lineage (NCBI taxonomy): Eukaryota > Metazoa > Arthropoda > Insecta > Coleoptera > Chrysomelidae > Lochmaea > Lochmaea capreae. Next base: position 12,236,809 of record OX421397.1, on the reverse strand, counting down.
CAAGATTAACTGCTAAAAAAATGGGTTTTTTTATTATAATATTTATGGGTAAGTCACCGTATTTTTCAACAACTTCAAATTCTGTTCATCAATAATAAACTTTTAACATTTAAAACTCGAATCCATTTTGCTGATACCATAACCTACATATTTTGCAATCTAAAATCTTATACGAGGTTGGGATAAAATATGGAACCAAGTGAATATATTTTAAACGAAAAGAACGATATTTATGAAAATTTGCAGGTAAGTGCAATGGAACAAAATGCATCTGATGCACATTTTTTTGTTAATAATATACTTCCGGTTTAACCGGAAATGCCATCAACTTCTTCAATTTAAATGGGACACCCTATACATTTTTACACATTTTGAAGCTTGTTATTTTGAATTCATGCATACTGAGTTTAGTGTGAAAAATTTTGTAAAAACGAAGAATAACTTACTGTTAGTTGTACAATAGGTGTACATTTCATTATTTTAGAATAATGAGAAGCAAAATTACTTGATAACCCCAAAGAAAAAATCTAGCGGGCTAAGATTCGGAGAACGAGCAGGCCACTCTATGAATCCTCTACGTCCAATCCATCGATTTGGAAAATTCGCATCCAGAAAATCTCTAACCTATCTATCATGGGGAGGTGCTCCATCTTGTTGAAACTAAACATTGCCCATTCTGTTGAAGTGCAGGAATAATTTCGTTATTTAGTAGATCCAAATACTTGTCACCATTCAAGTTTCCGTCGATCAAAAATGGGCATATAAGCCTATTTTCGACAATTCCCATTCAAAAATTTAACTTCTGTGGATGCTGGGTATGTGCTTCATGAATCCAATCAGGATTCTCATTTGACCAATACCTTGAGTTATGGCGATTAACTGTTGCATTTAAACAAAAAGTTACCTCATCGGAAAAAACTATGTTAGAAGCAAAATTGTCGTCGACATTACAGATGTCCATTAGCAATTCGCAAAATTCCAGCCGTCGGTCAAAATCATCGTCTGACAATTCTTGAACCAACTGTACCTTACCAGGTTGCAAATTATTAAAAATATGACACACTTTTTCATGAGTTCTAACACGATCACCATAATCGATCATCATTAAAATTTCAATACGCTCTTTTTCACTTAATTGAACCATTCTAAATTGTAAAATTTATTTCCGTCAATTAGAATTTGACTCTTGGAGAACAAAAGACGTACTAAACAGTACTCGTTTATTTATTACTATGCATACAAACAACATCAATTAGTTTATCTAAATGGTTTTTTGCTCTAATGCAAAAAACTCAAAGGAGGTTGATTAAAAGTGCTATATTCCTTGTTTTTACAAATTGTTTTACACTAAACTCAGTATGTATGAATTCAAAATAACAAGCTCTTTCAAAATCTGTAAAAATATATAGGGTGTCCCATTTAAATTAAAGAAGTTGATGGCGTTTCCGGTTAAACCGGAAGTATATCATTAACAAAAAAATGTACGTCAGATGCATTTTTTTCCATTGACTTACCTGAAAATTTTCATAAATATCGTTCTTTTAGTTTAAAAGATATTTACTTGGTTCAATACTTTATCCCAACCCTGTATATAGCAATTCACTTTACTACAGATATTAACAAAAAAAAATATTATTGGCATCTCAAAACCGAAGCCTTGTATACAAACCTTAGTACAATTAGTTTCCGCTAGATATCCCGTAACAGCAAAAATGATATCCTCATTCTGTTAATTAAAATAAAAGTATTATAGATAAAGTTACTGATTATTTTATGATTTCTAGGAATGAATGTGGTACATATGATAAAAGGACCTCATGGTAGTTTGGTGGTAGCACCTGTAGAAGCTAAATTACAAATAGATTCCGATGCTCTACAGCCTAATAGCGAAGGAGTCGTTATAGACTACGGACCTGCAGATAATAAACCACGTAGTAAATTGGATGAACTATTCCAAAATTAAAAGAATATAAATATATTAATTATAAAAAAAAAATTTTTAAAAAATTGTTGAAAATTCAAAAAAAAGATGGTTTAATTTTTGAATATTTTTTTTATGTTAAATATTTAATATTATTTTCGTTTTTTGTGTCGGTTTGTTTAAAATTTTTGAATTTTTATTCATATTTCATTGAGGCTATGTAAACAAAACGACATGAAGAATGTAAGAATCTAGTCTCAAAATTTTTAGAATGTTTTCTAAAATATTTAATGTATATGGCAAAATAAAACAAATTCATGTATTCTATGCTTAATTCCACAGCTAGCGCAAACTTATTTAAAAATTCTATTCTGAAGAACCACACCTGATATTCCTTATAATTTCTGTTAGAGACTCAGAAGTTTACGTTAGAGGGCGTTAGAAGCACCTCGGAGAGGAGAAGATATCAATTCAACGTTGCAAGTTGGGTTCGAGTTCAAATCTAACCTAAATTTTAAGCCAACTCATGTAAATTTCATGACTGATTCAATTTACGAATAAGCGATCTACATTTTTAAGGAAATGTCAAATTCGAGGGGTGCAAATTTACAAATATCATTATCCGACAAAAATGACAGACATAAGAAGACATTCTGTCATTTTTGTCGCTAGTCCGACAAAAAAATCGACAAACTCTTAAGCAACCAAGATTTTTGTCGTACTAAATTTTTCCTAAATTCTCAATCGACCTGCGTTCCAATTGGAATTTAAAAAATAATGCTTTTCATAATATTTCAAAATATTGACAAATTACGATTAGGTTTTTCAAGGAGGGGAAGGAAAAATAATCAACGTTGCAATCTTCCTTTTCTTGAAAAATGTACAATATACTGCAATGTTGCAATGTATTAACATTACAATTAATGGTTTTTTTTTGAGGTGAGGATTATTTTGGAACGGAAAGTGTTTGATACAATGTCTACGTGAAGAGGTGCAAACTGGCACAAAATCCTATATAAATGAGACAGTTGAAAAGTTAGGTTAGATTTGAACCCGAACAAAACTGACAACGTTGGACTCTTCTAATAAAACGAATTAGGTGCTTGGGTTACTATATGTCATATAATTTCTGATGCTTGTGCCCAATCAAAACTAAGAAGAATAATTGTGAACAGTGTGACATGGAAGATGTAGTATTCTGCAAGGTTGTCACGTAGTGAAATTCTTCCCAGTTTCAACTGATTTAACAATGCTGGTGTATTATTCCATTGTGTAAAACAATTTTCATGTCACTTGTCAACAATTTATTTTAGAACAGTATAAACTGAGTTTCAAATTAACTGTAATTTTTAAAATCAAACTAATATTTGCCTACGTAAATATTACAATTTGCCATTTTCCCAAATAAAAAGTGTCATACATAACAATACTATATATACGTAATAAATAGTCCTTAGTATGTACCTATGTTATAAATACAATAATTTTTATTCATTTTTGATTTTTTTCACATACAGCTTTCATGTACAACATGTTTGAAGAGTGAAGCTTTTGAATTTAACTAGAATTCCTTGAAATGTATTAAGGTTGTTACACACCGTGCGGTAAATCTGCCGGATGTGAAACATCATTTTTGTAGTACCAACAATCACTAACCTGTTTTATAAAAAAATGCTTCACTCTGTATATATATATTTTTTTATACTGTTAATTTAACTAGATTTTATTAAATTTGTATTCTAGTGGTAACATTTTTGAAATAATCTTTTTATAATAATAATTAAACAATTTTTAACCATTTTCTATATAATTGGATTTATTAGTATACGAGGGTTAATCAAAAAATTCTTCGTGTCGTGTCTACGTTATTTTTTGTAATAAATGTAAATATTTCTAAATTATTTAGAATTGGCTGTGTGTCTACTTTAGTCAAAAAAAAAATTCACATTTTTTACTATTTCTGTTAAGATATAGATATAATTTATCATTATATGCCTAATTCTCTAAGCAGCTAATGGGAATCTAAATAATACTTAATTTGTTATTTGGATTTCAATTTTTGTTGTTTTGTCATTTTCCTTTAAATATTTGTACCTATTTAAGTAAGATATAATATATTACTTTTGTGAAATGTAAAATTTTTTTTAACCACTATCCTTGTCTCAAAAAAATGTTTTTTTGTGAAGCAATTTGAATGCAAGTCAAGTATTCATTTAAATGGTAAAGAAACTGCAAATGATTCGCTGTTAAGTTAGCAGAAGAAAATGCAAAAGTGGTGTTCACAATACACAATCGTTTCACATATACGAGGATATATTGAATAATTCTTAGCCTACTATAGAACCAAACAAAATTTCAATGCCAAAATATTTTATTACCCAACATATTCTCCTCTTAATTGGATACATTTATTACAGCGAACCTGCAACGTCTCTAGACCTTTCAAAAAAAAATGTTTCTTCTTGCTCTGCAAACCAGACCTCCACAGCTTTTATTACCTCCTCGTTGGAAGAAAATGTACGACCTTTTAAACTTTTTTTTTCAGTTGAGGAAAGAGATGATAGTCGGACGGAGCCAAATCTGATGAATAAGGGGGGTGTTCTAGTAATTCAAACCCTAAATCACGAATTTTTTGCATGGCAGCATGAGATTTGTGTGCAGGGGCGTTGTCCTGCAAAAACAAAACACCTTTGGATAGCTTTCCGCGTCTTTTCTTTTTAATTTTTTCCCGTAGAGTGGTCAGTAATGTCGAATAGTGATCTCCAGTTATTGTTCTACCCTTATCCAAAAAATCAATCATGATTACTCCATAGCAATCCCAAAAAACTGAAGCAAGAACTTTCCCAGTAGATTTTTGGACACGAAACTTCTTAGGTCTTGGAGAACCAGAGTGTCGCCATTCCATCGATTGTTGCTTTGTTTCTGGATCGTAGAAATGTACCCAAGCCTCATCCATAGTAACAATTCGGTTTAAGAAGTCTACATCGTTTACAAATCGAGCACAGATCGAACGCGATGTTTCTACCCTTGCACGCTTTTGGTCAACATTCAAACATTTGGGGATCCATTTTGCAGCAATTTTGTCTCATGTCCAAATTGACGTGAACTATATGATGAACGCGTTCGTATGAAATATTCAGTGCTTCAGATATCCGTTTTAGCCCAATTCGACGGTCTGATAAAATCATGTCATGAACTGCATCGATATTTTCGGGGACTGACACACTGAAAATTTACCTCTTTTGAAGCTTGCAGTCCAATTTTTCACGGTCGCATACGAAGGACATTGATCACCAAGGGTATTAAGCATATCTTCGTAAATCTGCTGACCTCTCAACCCTTTTAAATACAGGTACTTGATGATGGCTCGATACTCCAATTTTTCGATTTTCACAATTTCGGTGGAGATCTTTTTTCTTTTAATCCTTTCTTGGTCAGACAGGTAAAGAAGGATATTAGAGACACTTTGTTGTCTCTTGTCAGCCTGTTGAGGGTTATAAAAGTATTTCTAAGCATAAAATTTATATAGTTTTTATACTGTTGATATTACAGAAAAAAGCTAATAATAAAGCGAACTCTAATAAGGTCAGCTGTGCTGACCGGAGTAAAATATAAATATCTATTGTCAAGGAAATTTCGTGATATAAAAACTCATATCGTTCATTCCTGGTGCAGGTAAAGCAATATCTCTGGAATTAGGGAGAAAAAAACATAACCATATGTCAGACTTCTTATCACTAAAAGATAATTAAACCATACTCCTATTCATAATCCTATAATTAATTCCAATATACCTCTATATATATATACGTCTAATATATCCCATATTGTAATGACATATGGTCAGGTAGATAAACAAAGCGCTATCAGGAAAAAGGCATCAAGTGGTAAATCAGAAGACAAACAATAGAGATAATCTCCCTCGTGACAGCGGCGGCAAAAGTACGGGGTCTAAATCCACAGTAATACAGAAATAGTTTCAACTGCAGTAGAATATTATGTAAAGAGTATTTAATGATGGCTACCAAGGCAGGAATTTAAAAATTACGATTGTTTCAATAGCCATTAAATACAATTAAATATTCAAATGTTGCATCGTATTGGATATAATTAAAGTACAGTTTTCGCATGTAACAATCACGCCATTAAACTTTAATTTGCAAACTAAAAGAATTTCTATAATCGCAGCAGAAACATCAATTACCTCAAGATACAAAATCAATTACCTAGAGATACATACACCAAGAAATATTTCAAAATCCAAAAACTAACCCATTAAAACAAAAATCCCGGGGTGAACAAGAGGGAACACTGCGAAGAGGAATACCCACACGGAGACCCAGCACTTTCGAGTTGTGGAAGAGAAGAAGACAGAGGACCACTCAGGGCAAGGTCTGTTCTACCAAAAGGAGTACGATAGGTCTTTGACTAAGGCAAAATGTGACAACAAAGAACAACGGTTACCAAATCTAGTACTAGAAGAAATAAAGAAATCCTGGTCCCCCATAGAAAGAAAGAGGAGTGGGAAAACCACGTCCGCGAGAGAATGTGGTCCTGGAGGAATAACAGGGAATGTTCACTCCAACGGTGGATTCTTGTATGTATGTGTAATGGGGTGACATTCACTAAGACTGCAAAAGGGTGCTTCGGGCCTATCTTTCTTATTATATAACTTTTATAATGGATGGTTAATGGGACGGGATTTCTTATGCGCAAAAATGTGTGTGTATTGTGTGTTTTTTTAAACTAAATTCATGACTGATGAAGAAGAACTTTGCGAAAGAACACAAATCTATTCTCTCGCGAAACTCTACTCCCTCAATCAATAATTCGGCACCTGGAAAATGTATAGCATTCTATACACTTTTCTTCTGAATCTAAAAAGTAGCAAAAAGTTAACAAAAACAATGTTCATGCGATTTTTTAATTCTTAATAAAATGATTGGACTATTATAGAGTTAGGAAGAAAAAATAAATAAATTGAATCCTTAACCACCCTATCTACGCCTATGCTATTGTGTTTTCCGAAATGAGATAATCCCCGGAAAATTATATATAGGACTCCAGAAAAGGTTATAACTGAGAAGTGTATAAAAATGCGTAGTGAAAAAATATGGAAGGGAAAATGGTGAAAAAAGATCAAAAGAGAGTGTACAAAATAAAATTGAGAAGGTCAAAGGCAAATGCGAGAGAAAGAAATAGAATGCATGGACTAAACGCCGCACTGGATAGACTAAGAAGGTAAACCAATTTAAAAAAATATTTATTTCACTACTAGTGTTAGAAGATGACATTATTTATGCTGTGTTCAATTTTATAAGATAAATTTCTTTTCAAGTGGTGACTTTTGAAAAAATTTTGCGCATTCTGAACACTTCAAAGAATTCCTTCCTATATACATACTTAACAAGATCACGTTAATTATTTAAACATTTTCTTTAGTTAACAATAAAGAAGGAGGTTCAAGAACATTTTGTTACTAACTTTGTTCAAGTTTGTTCATTTTTTTCAACGGAAATGAAAAGTGTTCAGAATGCACCACAATTTTTTCAAATTTTTAAATTAACAATTAATAGTTTTAAAATAATTATTTAATGTCATCTATTTGCTTTTGTCGAGACTCAAAATGACTCGCTGATGCCTATTTTCAGCATTGAATTAAAATTATAAATAATGGAGATAGAATTCCGAGATTTCAGACTTTTTATTGGAAATTTCATCATATTTAAGAATCTTTTTTATTTCCTAAATGTTTATACTTTTCGAGATTTTGGTAAAAAACAAAATTTTCCATTTTTATTTCATGAAATTTTTTATGTTCAAATAAATGCTCTCGATACATTTTTCTATACATAATCCCGTAATCAAAAACAAATTATATGCACTTTTTGAATATTTGACCAGCTTTGTGCATATTTTCTGAATATTTTGAAATTTTTTTATATTAAAAAAAATAATAATAAATGATTTAAACACTATCCCTGTACAATAATTATGTGAAAATATCATGTATCACGTACAAGCGTCTTTGGCGCTTCAGTGTTTTTATGTTTATTCATGTATTCTTAACTATTTCTTTTTAAATTATTTATTATATTGTATTATATTCCTTGAATAAACATTATTATTATTATTATTATTATTATTATTATTATTATTATTATTATTATTATTATTATTATTATTATTATTATTATTATTATAAGGAAACTATTGGGGTAAATGTAACCTTGTTAACAATTTACCGTTCAAAATTTGTCAGATTTTCATTCTATATCGAGTAGATTTTTGCAAATATAGTTTGTAACTTATAAATATCAACCCACGTGACTTCTGTCATAACTGGACTATGCTGCCAAGCTCTTGAAATAGTATGAGAATCTAGTAAATGTCAAATGAAGTTATCAAATGTTCTTCTTTTTATTTGGCTATAGGTTAGGTTTAATTTTTGATAGTTACTGTATATAAACAAACTTGAACTTATTTCTGTATAAAACTTTTATTTGTATGTTAAAAGTACAGCACTAAGTAAGAAATTATTATTTTAAAAACTATTGAGCCTAAAAAGGTATGTATGAAATAGTTGGAAAATTCAAGATTCATTTTAATAAAAACAAATTCATATTGTGGTTTATTTTTCTTGGAAATCCACTGTGTGGATGTGTGTCATATTTTAGGAAACTATGATTAGGAACATTCTACATTAAATAATTGTTCTTCCTCCAATTACAGCTGTAACATTTCTAAAGTGAAATGGATTATCTGTAAATAAATTGTGCAAATATATTTGCTAAGTATTATGAATAGTGTAACAGAATACAATAAATACAGTTGATTGAGTATAATATTAAACTCATACTTACTAGCTTCATACATGCTGTAAATAGTCAGGAATAGATGAATAGTAAATACATCAACTATTCCAGTGTTATTAAGTTTCATTTATACGTTAACTTTGACAACTCATCACTTCTTGTGAAAATTTACTCAGTTTTTCGCAGTTTTTTATAACAAGGAGATGAAATAATCGAAAAATTGAATGATCAATATTAAACTGTCACAACATAACCTTAAAAATGTCAAAACGTCAACTGTACCAGATAAACCATTTTAATCGCGGCAACAGCGAGAATTTTTGCCAACATATAAAGTTTTTAGTACGACTGATGTTAGTTTGAGTTTAATAATTAAGTAACCCACGAGTTGTATTACATATGAAATCAATTACGAAACCTTTCTTTAAGCATATATTCATATTTTTTGATAACATGCGACCTATAAATTTCAACATTTATTAGGATTAAGGCTGTAAAACATACTGATTGACAGCAGCAAAAGAATGACATAATACAAGCGAACGTCTCTTTTTTGGCACTTTGATCACGTGGGTTGATATTTATAAGTTACGAACTGTATATCGATGATTCTGTCGGGTGAATTTGTTGACTTGGACTTAGATCCCTATCTATTTTTCCCCATTTTCAACTTATTGACTAGACTATAAGCGCTTTCGCCGCATCTTTCAGGGGTTCTAATTTTTTTTAAAAGGATAATATTAAAAATTTTTATAATTTTCATATCAATGTCAATTTTAATGAATACAATACAAAAAAATGCAGTAGATGTATATTTTTGTTTTATTTTCAGCCATGTACCTATATATTTGACACATTCAGACAGCAATTCAGTGCCTCAAAAGCTTTCAAAAATAGAAACCCTTCGACTAGCGAGAAATTATATACTGGCACTTACTCAAACCTTACAAGAGGAAAGACCAATGGAAATGTCACGATTTATCAACATTTTAAGTTCGGAGCTGAGCCAAACTACATCTAATTTGTTAACAAGTGGTTTTTTAAGCAGACACGGGTATAGGTTGCCTTATTTTTACCAAAACGATTTAGAAAACTGCAGGTACTTTTTTATATTCTTTAAGTAGTACGTATGTGTGTATATGGAGTGATATTCACTGATACCTTAAGGATCTATTGTGCCCCCTTACTCCTACTTAGGTCCTGAAGAAAGTCTCAGAGACCAGTAGCTCCTTTAGTCCTATTTCCCGGAGGAATTTTAGGATATATGCAGGCTTTAACTTATGAAAAGGTACCTCTTCTATCCATTAGTCTCCTAGGTGATGTGCCTTAGTAGTCGAGGCAATGAACTAGTAAAAAGGACAAAAGTTGGAAAACTAGTGCGCCGGACCCTGGGCGCGGACGTCATCTCCGAGAATTTTGCTGAGAGGAGTGCCAAAAATTACTCGATAATCATAACAGGGGCGTTTTGTGGGGCGTTGAATCCGAATTTCACGTCGAAAACGACCCCCCGAACACCTAGTGCACCAGAACCTGACCCTAAGCGTCATCTCCGGGGCGTTTCCTGACACAATCAAAAAAGGCGAACTGAAATTCGTCAGGGGAGGTTTTTTGGGTCGCTGAATCCAAATATGACATTGGCGAACACTGCGCCGGACCCTGGGCGCGGACGTCATCTCCGGGAATTTTCCTGAGAGGAGTGACAAAAACCACCCGAAAATCGTAACTACGCCTACCTGGTGCGCCGGAACCTGGACGCGGACGTCATTTCCGAGCCAGGTTCCGGCGCACCAGGTGCCCGTGGGGTATTCGGCGATGAAAAACCCCCCATAGTGATTTTCTGTTCGTCTATTTTCGGTCGTGTATGGAAACCCCTTGAAGAAGGTGTTCAGCCTGAGGGTCCGGTGCACCAGGTGCCCGTGGGGTGTTCGCCGATGCCAGATTTGGATTCAGCGACTCAAAAAACCCCCGGGCGTTGAGTTTCTCTTCTGTCTCGCGTGATTTGTGGGAGAGTCCCACGGAGACGTCGTTCTTCGGCGCGTTCCTGAGCTCCAGGTGTTCGGGGGGTCAATTTGAACATCATATTCGTGATCAGCGACCTCCAAAACACCCGAGTACCCGATCTGGGCCAGTTCTGACACTTATTTACCAAGTTTTGAAATCTTCCAAACGGCCTCCCAAATAATGCATTTTTTGAATGCATTTTTGGCTGCAGCAATGCAATTTTTCGTTTGCTGCAAAATCTAACCAGTCACATTTTTTACAAATATTTTTTGGAAGAGAATGCCGGAAACCGCATTCCGGTCCGTCCACTACAACTAGCTTTCCAACTTTTTTAGTTCATTGCCTCGACTATAGGATTCTGAACTGCTGTGCAATTTGCAAGTATGTGGCTTCCATGCAACATAATCTACATTCTTCTTCCTCCACTATTTTGTGCTTTTTCAGGTTCCCATTCAAGCGACAATGTCTCGTTAGGATGCATGTTAAAACTCTTAGTGCAGTCTTACTTTGACTTATGCATTCATTTGATCTAAACGGGTTGTAGTCCCCCGTCAGAATCTTAGATTATCTAAGCTCTACTAGATCTTTTCAATGGTCAGATCCTCTCTTTCTTTTGGCTTTGCCTATTTCATTTCTTCCATTACATTGGAGGTGATACCGCAAAAGGGTTACGGCCCCCAAAAGGGTCTTTCAGTCCCCCTCTTTGCTAGTCCATCTGCTATTTAATGTCCTTCTATTCCAGTGTGTTCTGGAATCCACAGTAAGATGACTACATTGTTCTTGCCTAATTCTTTGAGTTTGCCTAGGCATTCCCACACCATATTGGAACTGACTACAAGATTTGATAACTGTCTTTAAGTACAGATCGACCAACATAGCTTTGCCTCTGAGATGTGCAAACGATAAACAGAGAGGGTTAGTGTGCGACAAAGACCGCCTTCGCCCTTTTACCGGGAAGTACAATCGAGAGAAGAATTTTAGTCGAAACCGTTGATTGAATGCAGTACCTGAATCAACGTCGAAACAAATTTGGTTTATGAATGTTTTTTCTCAAAGACTCTTTGCAACCCTGATAGTCCTGATGGCGAATGATATTTCTATGAATCTTCGCAAGAGGAATCCTTATTCCATCTGCCGTGGCTTCTGCCTGCATAAATCTTAAAACATTGTTGCCAATTTCTCTGCTTTGCCAACTCAGAAGCTTGTTTTTCACTTTACTGTTCAAAGGCAATTTCAAAGTAACGAACACATAATTATCACAACAGTTCACTAAATAATTTCTGCACTGACTGTACTAACCGATGTTGACTGCACGAGATCCTCGACATTAATGAGCTCTCGCCCCACTCCGCCGACTAGTCTACTGCGCAATGCGCATCCAATTCTCAGAGGCAAAGGTATAGGTTTGTTCCAACCTACGATAAAACACGGTTCTGGAACCGTTTTGGAATCGTTAGGGAATTATTTATACGCAGGCGCAAACTTTGCACCGTCCCAGAACTGTTAGAGGCTGGAACGGTTTTAGGCGTACTTTATTATCGTTTAACGACCGTTTTGTTTATCTAATAGTAAACTCACTTTTTTAAATATATTTTTATAATGGTTGGTGTAAAAGAAACTCCACCTCATCCTCACTGGATTCTTCCGATAAAAAATCGCTGTCTCCTTCGCCATCCATGGTATTTCCTGAGTCACAAATAGTTAATTCAATCACATATTCATTTTTAAGGGAGGTTATTACCTTTTTTATAACGTTTTACCTCTTCGTTATTATGGTTATTAACAAAATTTTTGATTTCGGATAATAGACGAGTTGCGAACAAACACGTCAATCTTTAAAACAACAAACTGAGAACAGCTGAGAAAATATTTACTAACAGCGCATGTCAGTCCTCACAGTTCCTTCTTTCGATCGAGTATCGAAATTACCGTTCCGTTGCGGCTCTAGAACGATCACAAAATGGTTGGAACGCAAATAGAACCGTAATATTATGGTCACGATTAGCTTGGAACGGCACTAACTATATGCACTTGCGCAGTGCCGTTCTAGAATGGTTCTTCGCGAGGTTGGAACGAACCTAGTTGGTCGATCTGTAGTAATACATGAATTCTTTTAAATGTTTTAGGTACAATACATCCGAATGTTCTAAATACAACAGTTCGCAAGCAGTTTTTGATGAGAATCATGATCATTTCTGGGAGAATTATGGTTTTGGCTACAAACACGACACAAGTCAAAGCTTCAAATATTGGAATATTTGTAACAATAACGTTTCAATACAAAATGAAAATGATTATAATCGTTTGTATGCAAATAATAAAAATAATTTTTATTTCACTCAATGAATATGGTATTTATATTTTTTTATATTTCCTTCTTAATTGTTCTAATAATTTGGAAAACACTTTAGCATAAGAAGTCTAATAATAATAATAGGTCGATAATGAAGTCAGTTCCATCTTGGACCATATTACCACAAAGTACTTTACTCACACAAAGAAGCGACACGTTCATTCTTTTTAAAACAGCCTCCATTATTAAAGTGTCCTTATTGTCATTTTATTCTTTAGACCACATGTCAAAACACACAAACTTCAACTCCAGCTGAACGGGGGACCCAGCCCAAAACGGCCGACTTGTCAAAAGCAGGTGTTCTATAGATCAGTCCAGAACTGAACTGAGAGGTCGGCCATATTGTAATGGAGGGCAACCGAATAGATTAGTTGGAGTTTTCGCTTGTGATGTAAAGTATTTAAAAAAAAATCTAGCTCGTAGTGAAGTCGTCACACAGACTTTGTTAAAACAACCGGAAATCGAAAAAAAGGTACCTTATCTCTTTCGTCCCGCATTCCACACTTAACAACACTACCAAAACGATGGCATTTTAGATAAGTAACTAATTGGTGGAAAATATATGTCGATCTTTTCACATAAACTGTTTATTAACCAAGCATCTTGATAAAGTGCTGGTAATATCTTCATAAGAAGATTTTTACTACATAGTTGACCGTTGTTTACCTATAACTGTGTCCTCCAGCACAATATGGCCGACCTGTCAGTGATGACGTCATTCTGGAATGGTCTATGAGGGCCTCCATTGCGACTTGAGCCTTCTACTTATTCATAGTAGCCTAAGATATTTTCTGGCCTTGGAGATATAGACTTCTAGGTCTAGAGCATGCAAGGGAGGATAACTCCAAGAAGGACCTAGTGAAAAGACTGTTGAGCCTGATAAGTGCTACTGGGCTCTTCACATAAACGGCATCTAAGCATCTAACTTTCCAAAAAACATATTTGTCCATTAACTGATGGCTATCAACGTACAAGGACAGTGGCCTTATTTGTTTCAGTGACATAAAATGACAGCACTTTAAATTTTTGTTAATATTTTTTTTGTATTACGTGAAAATTGTTGTCCATTAAGGTTTTGTTTGGTGGGTGAAAAAAATTGAGTTGCTAAAATTTTAGTTCGATGGCAATGTTATCTGCAAAGTGTAAGAAACTTCCAGGTACATTTTAAATTCATTGTTATAATAAATAGTATAAACTTCGTCTATACTTTTTTTAGGTTCAAAATTCGGCATCCCTAGGCCGGCTATAATAAGGCCAGCATCATGTGTAAGTAATATTTTTAAAATTGTAAAAGAAAGTAAGAATCTTAAAATTAAAATTTCAGTTTATAATACAAACTGGATTGTTTCATAAAGAGCGACAGCATTAAGTTATCTTCTGTAAGTTCCTTGTGGCATTACTTATTCTTTTTTCTCTTATTTTTTTGGGAATCAAACCACAATAATGTTTTTTATTTCGACGTTTCGGTAGCGTTCCAGCTACCGTTGTCAAGATTAACTAGTAATGAAATAATTTTTGGTCCCTATCTGACACAACGAAAAAAATTAAGACTACAAAACTTTGTTGTCAAATTTTATTAAGGTCCATTCATAGTAGATCACACCTCTGGTAAAATGTGAAATTAAATATTTTATTTTATGACATTCTAACGATATGTAGTCCACTAGAAATGGAATCCAGTGAAGTGCACGTTCCAGGAACGGTTTTTATTGGGATAGCGCTTTTTTTCGCTTATTTTGGAAATTTTGTTAATAAAACGCGTTTGTTGTTACTTTTTTGTGTATGATTATTTTTGTTTTCAAAATATGTATAACTCAGTTTGGTGATTTTGTGTATTGAAGTGTGTATCGATTAACAACTATTCCAAAGATAAATCATAAGAAAACCTGGATAAAAACTTATGATGCTATCCTGATAACGCAGGTAATTGATTATTGGAAATTTCTCTTTCTAACATTGGTAACCAAATTTGACTACATTCGGCTGAAATACTAGATACACATTTATCTGCATTTAGTTGTATTAAAGCACTTTCTTCGATTTTTCGTCTTTGGGCTCTTTCAATATTATTTTTGTCGAATCCCTTTGAATTTTATGCCCCTCTTCCCAAGCATGTTTGCAAATACCTGACTTAAAGAACTCCCTATCTTTGATATACTTTTTATGTTCATTTATTCGGACTTTCAATGGTCTAGATGTTTCACCTAAATAGAATTTGTCGCATTCACAAGATATCTGATATATGAAGTTTTTTGAAGATTGTTCTTCATTTTTTGGTTTCGTTTTTGTTAGTATATATTTCAACGTATTGTTAGATTTGAAGCTAGTTCGAATATTGAATTGATTACCAATTTTCTTAATTCTTTCTGATAAACCCTTAACATACGGTATTGTCAAGTTTTAAAAAAATTATGTTAGCTGAATTATTCTTATTATTGTTATTATTATGGGGTATTAACAATGAGCCCCTCTCTATATTCTTAATTTCTTTATTTACAAATTCTGCCGGGTAATTATTGGCATTTAAAACATTTTTCAACAAAGTTTTCTCCTTTGTGAATTGATTATCATTAGAACAAATGATTCTGGCTCTATCGTAGTCTTAAACTTCAAAATATTATTGATTGTCTAGTTGTCAAATTTTTTTCGTTGTGTCAGATAGGGACCAAAAAATTATTTCATTACTAGTTAATCTTGACAACGGTAGCTGGAACGCTACCGAAACGTCGAAATAAAAAAATAAAAAACATTATTGTGGTTTGATTCCCAAAAAAATAAGAGAAAAAAGCATTAAGTTAGTAGCAGTTAATTTTGACATTTGATATTTGTTGACAGGCGCCATCTATGTTGTTATATGCAACACGTAAGAGAAAACCACTCGTAAAATAGCCAAATAGGACATAAATCACATCTATTATCTTTAGTTTGCGTATGGCAGCATACTTTTTGAACACCCTGTACACATAGCAGTAAATATGTGTGTGTAAATTTGTCGACGAGATAAATAAATCTGTAAGCAGAAGCAGAACAGGTTTCAGACAAATTTTTCATTATTGCAGGATCCCGACGCACTAGCGATTTCTGTACTCTCTTTTTCCGATGAATAGCAGTAACTGTAATAATGGATTTTTTTGAAACTTTTGTCAATTATGTATTCTTTCAGCAGTTCCATGCTTTGACCCATTATTTTCTTGGTTCAGTTGCCTGTACATATTTTGAATCATTTTTTGCGTAGATAGCGACCAGTACATACCAAATTTATTTCTGTCTATTGTCTCAAATCCCTACTCTCCACTTTCAGAAATTTAAAAACCTTTGGTAAAAAATTTAACAATAAAATATTCATGTTTTATACATAGGTACAACAATCAATCAACTTATTATATTAATTATTCGGAGCCTATAACAATATCTTCCTCTTCGATTGGTCGCCAAAAAGTCATAATTTTAATTATTACCAACAATAGTTTTAGTCAATAAAACAAAATCTCAATCACAGCAACATCTAATAACAGAAATGAACTAAACCCACCCTGGGATGTTAACACTCCATGTGGACTATAAACAGTTCGAGTACATTTTTCATAGACCAATCGGAAGCTACATTGCACCAATGAGAATCAATTGTTCGCTTTTGGGTAGGTCAAGACTAGAAATGATTCATGGTTTTTTTATCTTTTCGGTTTCTTAATCCTCAAAGAGACCTTGCCGCATATTGTTATTTTATTGTGAAACAGTGCAAACTAATTCTACTCACAACTATACTTTGTGGTTAAAACATTTTCAGCGCATTCCGAACCAATTAATTAAAATTTATATTTCGACAAATTTCTGAATTTATCCAAAAAATAAATAATCACCCACTACTGCATTATCTCACCGCATACGTGTTAATTTCTCTATTACCATTAGGTAAAAAGTGAGATAACATTCCAAGGGCAAACATATCCAACCCATTTTTCAGCAGTCCCAAGTTGATCTCGAAACTGGTCGGTTGAAATTCGAGTGTTTCCTCGAAATTATTTTATTAAAAATTTAAATATCTTTGTGTGACTGGAATAAACAAATTATTACATAATATATAGTCATCGTAAGTATTACTTCATCGATATTTTAGACTGTTTAAATAATTACTTATCATAAAATGTCAATGTCATTATTTTATTTGATATAAAACGACTGAAATTTAAATTTTTGTGTGTGTTTTGATACCATGGAAACAACATATTCAAGGGTTTCAATTGATTTTAAAATTGATTAAAGATATGTTATTGGATAGATTTTGATTTTGAATAAACAAAGGATTGTTTTTGGACGCGTGTGAAAGTAAATCAATATTTCGGTGTAGGCCTATAATGCGCATGGAGAAAAGTATTCCGATGGATTAAGACGTTTAACTTTTTTTTTAACCATTTATAGGAATAAACAATATTTATGTTTTTTGTTTTAAAATTCCACTTATATGTTTTCGGTAGATGCGTCAAATTTTCACCAAATTAAAGGTGTAAACATTGTGATTTAATTTCTAAAAATAGATTGCGTGTGAATGCTTCGTGTTTGGAAAGTTGGGAAATTAATAAATTAGAGTTTTCTTTTGGGTGTTTTTCCGGTAAAAAGTTTTAAATACCTTTTTAGATGAGTCAAATATATAAAAAAGTTTGTCAATAAACTTTCTAAAACTCAAAGTTCACAGAAATGCAGGTTGTGTTCTAGCCGTTTTTCTCCATAATTTAATTTTTTTAACCATATTATTGTGGAAAGGATGACCGATTATCACAATACTATGAATACCGCGGAAATGTTTGTAAATATGATGAAAGTTATCGCTCCGTTCTCGAAATGTTTATAAAAAGAAGCCCCAACGATTAATTATCTTCCACCAAGAATTTTTTCCAGGCGTGTCTTCCAATTTAGTTTGGAATCAAGGATCACACTCCCTGATACAATTGAGTTTGTAAAGCAACTAAACATCGAATTTCTGAAACACCATTATGTTACTACTTTTTTTACTTTCAAGTTTCAATAATATTATTTTGAATATACCAACAAGCGAATGGAATATCTGATTCCAGAATTGGTTTCAAATGGTGCAAAAATTCAGTTCTCTTCGTGGAGAATACTTTGAAAAACGAGTGTTATCTACTGTTTTTTTTTCTAGCTCCATATGCAAAATATAATAGATGTATGTATGTATGTATTTTGGGGTAACATTCACTGAGACCTAAAATATCTATTGTGCCCCTTTACTTCTACTTAGTTCCTGAGGAAAGTCTCAGAGACTAGTAGCTCCTTTAGTCCTATTTCCCCGAGGTATTTTAGGATATCTGCAGGCTTCAACTTAGGTAACTGTCCCTCTTCTATCCAGTAGTCTCCCAGGTGCTGTGCCCTAGGATTCTGAATTGCTGTGGAGTTCGCAAGTATGTGGATGGAGAATTCTTCTTCCATTCCACAAAACCTACAATCTTCTTCCTCCACTATTTTGAGCTTTTTAAGGTGCCCATTCAGGCGACAATGTCCCGTTAGGATTCCTGTTAAAACTCTTAGTGCAGTTTTGCTTTGACTTATGCATTCATTTGATCTGAACAGGTTGTAGTCACCCAGAAGAATCTTTGATTGCCTAAGCCCTACTAGATCTTTCCAATTGTCAGATCTTCTCTTTTCTTCGGCTTTACCTATTTCTTCCAATATTACATTGGAGCTGATTCCGCAAAAAGGTTCCGGCCCCCAAAAGGGTATTTCAGTCCCCCTCTTCGCTAGTTCATCTGCTATTTCGTTTCCTTCTATTCCAGTGTGTCCTGGAATCCACAGTAAGGTGACTATATTGTTCTCGCCTAGTTCATTAAGTTTGCCTAGGCATTCCCACACCATTTTGGAACTGATTACTCAAGAACTCAGCGCTTTAATGGCTGCTTGACTATCAGACATTATGATAATCCTTTGCCTTCTATATCCTTTGTCAATATTGAACTGGGCACACTTTCTTATTACGTGAATTTCCGCTTGAAAGATACTTGGGGTTTTCCCAAGCTTTCAGAGTGTTTGGTGCCAGGCCCGTACACCCCTATCCAAGTTCCTTCTATTGCTTTTGAGCCGTCTGTGTACCATTGAATATAATAGATAACCCTCGTATTAAATAGAAATATTTTTAAAAAGTAATACCTATTAATTCTTAACAAATATTAACTATCATTTTTTAATCAACAGATAACAAATTACGTTCTATTTTTAGTATTCGCGTTCATTTTGTTTAGTAAATGCATAATTTTTATTTTGAGATCATCAATGAATCTAGTTAGCTATTTTAAAATATTACATAGAAATGCGCGTTAGGTAACACACTTGCAGCAAATAAAATGTAAGTCCTCGTTTTTTAAAAACACTGTTCTTAAAATAAACGTGATAGTCTCGACAGTAAATATTGTACAGGTCGTGAAATTCGCTGCAATAATTTTATTGTAATTTTTTCTACTGAACTCCTTCTGGCGGAAGATCACTTTACGGTATCGTAGAAAGTTACTATTTTGTTATAGAAAATCTGTTTTGTTTCAGATGTCAACCGAAAATGGAGTTGCGCCCCCCACCGCTGATATGGGAGCATTAAATATCGATCAAGTAAAAGATTCTCCGGCGCCGTCCCCGACACCTGGCGGCGATACGACACGAATCACTTTCGAAGAAAACTTTAAACATTTCGCAAAATTCGGTGACCCGAAATCTGACGGCAAACAAATTACTCTTTCCAACAGCGATAAATGGATGAAGCAAGCCAAAATTATCGACGGAAAGAAAATAACGACAACAGATACTGGTATTTACTTCAAAAAATTGAAATCCCAGAAAGTTTCAATCGTTCAGTATAAACAGTTTTTGGAGGATTTGGCGAAAGCTAAGAAAACAGAAGTGGATGAAATCAAAGCCAAGTTGGCTGAATGTGGAGCACCCTTATTACACGGCACTGTAAGTACTTTTTGCTTGTCAAATCATACGCACTCGCAGTTTCATGAATTGAGCATAGAGATAATATAGATCCGAGTTCTTGATTTTATTTTGCATTGCGTATGCGTAAAAAGTTCATTATCAATTGTATTTTTGTAATTCATTAGAAATTGATATGGAATTCAACTATTCACACTTTCTAAATGGCTGGAAGGGAGGCGAAATTTTACTTTGTAGTGCGTTTGTGAATGCAGGCAAGATTGAAGATTTCTAACTGATTATTGGAAAACTTTATGTGGAAACATCCTGCTTGCATTTACAAGTTCAATTAAAAATAAAATCTCTAGGAGTGCTCATGACATATCTACTCTATCAGTGTCTATTGGAAATCTTACATTTATGTGCTCTTCTTTTTTAGCCAATCAGTAAAGCCACAGGTGCAGTCGACCGACTGACAGATACGTCAAAATACACTGGAACTCATAAACAGAGATTTGACGATTCTGGTAAAGGCAAAGGAATCGCCGGTAGAAAAGATGTCGTAGATACCTCTGGATATGTCTCTGGGTTCCAGCATAAATAAGAAGAAATATAAAGTATTTGTAAACTGTTTTCGGAAAATTTATCGATTTTGACACGTACAACACCTTTGAATACTCTAAGTATAAGTTTTGTATGTAAATATTTTTAAATACATTATATGTATATCAATATGGAAATATATTATTATAAATTTAAGTTCTTGTACCAAAATAATACTGGGGATCAAAATAATAAATGATTTAAAGTGTGCTACTTATTTTCCTAACGTCATACATTTTTTAAAGCACTGTTATGCAACCAGTAAAATTCTTTCACCACAGCGATCGAGATTAAAAACGGAACACAGCTCTAGTTTGTCATGCCATATGTCATGTCGAAAATGACATCTGATGACATTTGTCAATTGTAATATTCCATTTTTAATTATAGAAGAGGTGAAAGTGACAAACGAAAGAATTAACTGGTTTTCCCTATCAATATTTTTATAAAACCCTTATGTAATGGATGTCACGTAAGTTATTTTATTAACATTGCCTAGAAATATCTGACCACATATATTTTTTTAGGTCTAAAGAAAAATATGACACCTCATCTGATGGGTCTTCCACAAAGAAGAAACACAAGAAAGAGCATAAACACAAACATAAAAAGCACACCTCTGAAAAAACAGAAAAAGATAAAAATAAAAAACACAAGAAGCACAAAAAACATCATAAACACAGAGGCTTTGAATCGCCAGATGATGCTAACGGAAGATACACTCCTGTTGAAGAGAGAAACGGCCTCATTACCAATGGGACCAATACAGATATACCTACAACAGATTCTAAACTGGTTATTGATGCTATAACTACAGGTTTGTTAATTGCTTTAAATAAGTCTTGAAACTTCTAATAGTATTTCCTCTAATAGGTCTAGTTTCTGACAAATTGTCAGAAATAGTTTCATCAGAAAGTGAAGATGTCCCCGAAGCAGATTGTGATAGTGTGGACATTGACATGAATGTTATCGAAGCAGATATGGATTTAGAAGAATTGATGAAACAAAAAGAACTGTTACAAGCTCAATTAGCCAAAGCCGAAAGCTTAAATGTGCCAACTGAAAATATTGCAGTGGACAAAGTAGCTGATGAAATAATTTTATTAGATGATTCAGATGACCAAGAACCAGTTACTATTGCTCCAAAAAGAAAAAGATCCAGAAGTCATGAAAGGAAAATTGATATTCGTAATAAAGATAATTTAAAGAAAAAAAACAGTCATGGTAGAGATATTTACTCTCAAAGAGAACAAGATAGAAGAGATAGGTATGTTAATTTGTTGACTGTGTGGGTTTATATAGAAATAAGTTCTATTTTTAGGCACAACCGTGAATCAGATCGTTCCCACAGGAACCGATATGACAGGGATCAATCACGTGATAGATCCAGGACCCATTATCATGAATTATCTCATCGATCAAGAGATAGATCCAGGGAAACAAGATCTAGAGACTCCCGTAATTATAGAGATAGATATAGGACAGATAATGATAGAGATAAGAGAGGTAGAGACTCAACAAAATCGAAAAATGTCAAACATGACCAATTCAAAGATTCGTTGAGTGAAGGTCAAAAGCGACAAGTAAGTAGTGATAGTAGCGATGTGGAAGTGGATATTGATATTGATTTAAATGAGGAAGATGAGGAAACTATTATTGAAAGGAGAAGGAAACAGAGAGAGGAGTTGATGAAGGTAAGTAGTCCAAATTATTAATGCTACCAATTGGTTATTATGGTTAATATTTTAGAGGCTAGGTGCTAATAACTCAAATAATACTGGTGATACACAATCAAGTATCTCGGCATCGGAATCTCCTGAAGTTCAAATTGTTGAAGATTATCCAAATATTACTCCTGAACCTCCAAAACCTTCTACAGCACAAGTACAAGATAAGTTGAAAGAAAATACCAAAATGGAAATAAAACCAAACGAGCAGGAAGAAGAGGCACTTACTCCACCACTTTTACCTAATATGAAAACAGTTCAAATTGTTTCAAACGATAAAAAGAATGAAAAGAAAAGGAGTGACTGGGATATGTTTGCTGAGCAAGATATGTACAAAGTTAATACTGTAAGTAAATAGAGTTTGTATATAATCAAAATTTGCAGCTAGATTTTAGATTCTGTGTGTTTCCTTTGATCTTTGCCACTACCAGGTAGTTGTCATTTTGTGTCCTCTTTGAACTATCACATCCATAATATATTTCTGGCAAACTCTGCTTACAACTATGTAGGTTATTATAGATTTTTTCTTTTCAACCATTCTCGTGAACCTGCATCTTCTATAATTAATTCTTAATTATTATAATCATTTAATTGAAGATATAAAAATGTTTTTAGTCATCTCCAAATACTATTACTACTAAAGGCTCGGGTGCGGAAAATCCTGCTCTTACTGACAATTGGGACGATGCCGAAGGATACTACAGAGTAAGAATTAGCGAAATTCTTGATTCTCGTTATATGGTATATGGGTATACTGGTCAGGGTGTTTTTAGTAATGTTATTAGAGCCAGAGACCAAGCAAGAGGAGGTCAAGATGTAGCTGTTAAGATTATAAGAAATAATGAAATCATGTAAGTTTTATTTTATTGATTGTTAATCCCTTGTTAAATACATGGGAATTATTCAATTTTAGGCACAAGACTGGATTAAAAGAATTAGAAATACTGAAAAAACTGAATGATGCAGATCCGGATGATAAGTTGCACTGTCTTAGGTTAATAAGACATTTCTTTCACAAACAGCATCTCTGTATGGTGTTTGAACCACTTGCCATGAATCTTAGAGAGGTTTTAAAAAAGTATGGAAAAGATGTAGGTCTACACGTAAAAGCCGTTAGAAGCTATACTCAACAATTGTTACTGGCATTGAAGTTATTGAAGAAAACTGGAATTTTACATGCTGGTTAGTTTTTTTTTACTTTTAATTTGTTATACAGTGTGATTTAATCATGTTTTTGTAGATATAAAACCTGATAATATCTTGGTCAATGAAAGTAAACACCTTTTAAAACTTTGTGATTTCGGATCAGCTTCGAAAATAAATGAAAACGAAATAACCCCTTACTTGGTATCAAGATTTTACAGATCCCCGGAAATTATTCTCGGTATGAGTTACGATTACGGTATCGACATGTGGTCTGCCGCTTGTACCATCTACGAATTGTATACTGGACGCATAATGTTTTCCGGAAAGTCAAATAATCAGATGTTGAAATTTTTCATGGATGTCAAAGGAAAGTTTCCCAACAAGGTTATAAGAAAAGGAGCGTTCAAAGATCAACATTTTGATTCAAATTATAATTTTTTGTATCATGAAATCGATAAGGTTACTGAGAGGGTGAGTTTTTGAATTTTTTGTAATAATAAGTTATTGTGGAAATTTTTAATTTCACTTTTACAAGCTTTTCTTTTATTCTGATTTTTTTAAATTTCATGTACGTTAAAAAAAAATATCATAAATGACATGCAGTATTGTGCAAATTGATGTGAATATTGGGAATTTCTTTATTATCTCAATGATTACTGTAACAATAACAGATGTTATATGCTTTGCCAGTTATTGTGACTACATGTGTTTTGTGGTCTGGGAGAAATATCTCCTTTTTGTGTTTGTGGCATCAAAGAGATTAAGTGAAGGAAAGGTAAGTACACATAGTGATCGCACATCCATGCTGCAAAGAGACAGTGCTAGTAAGTGTTTCTTAAGCTTAGGAGCTGAAAATTATTGTACAAAAAAGGGAGACTGGATCAGTTGAAGCTCAAGGAAATATGAAGAAAAAGAAAGACAACTTCTCAAGAAGAAAGCTTTCTTTTGAAAGACAGTAAGGAGATTCCAGAAAGACAAACTATGATCTTCAGCAGAAATTAGAAAACGCTGGAGTAAAAATTCGCAGACTTTTTTTGGAAGGAGGAAGAGAAGCCATGAGAACTCAAAAGAAACAGCTTCTAACAGAGGCTATGATGGAAAAAGACTGATTCAAGCAAAAAATACACTCATTGGACAGAAGAAATGTCTAATGCAGAGGTATCAATAAAAGTTTGTAAGGTAAGGAGTGGAGAAAAAGTTTAAAAAGTGACACATACAGTCCAGAGGATGTTTTGGAGTATTTTCATATGACAGAACACGAAAACTTATACCCTTGAAGGCATGATGAACAGTGAAAAATTTAAAGTGATGTTAGAAACTTGTATAGGAACAAAAGTGGTTTTGAGTTTACAAAGTTAAAGAAACGCGAGAAAAATTTATTGATTCTATGAAGTTTTATTAAAAGCAAAAGGAGGCCATATCCGATGATAAATAAAACTATCTGTATTCACAATAATTTATGCAATACTGTAGATTCACCAAAAAGCCAAACAACTCACGATTTATCTTATTTTTAGTAGAACTAAAAAGATGATCATCTAAAAATTGTCTTTAGTTTATGATTTTGAATTTTAAACAAAATCTTCTTGATAAACTTGATCTGATGCTTATATGTATTCAATAATTTGAGGTTATTTCTTTCAAAATTTACCTGCACCTACTTCATAAGTTTTGATCATGTTCATTACACTGAATAATTTTTTTGTCATTTAACATACCAACTACAAATTTATTAACTTATAGTCAAAAAATTCTTTACAAACAATATTTTATTTGCTGTTAACGTCAATTTCGGTCGATGGAAATAACGAAATCCTCAGATTGACTTATTGTTTAAAAACGTTCACGTTTGTATAAATAAGGCACTATATACAGGGTGAGTCATGGAGGAGGAGAAGTACCAAGATTTAATAAAGTAGATAACAAAAACGGCATATCAATTTTTTTCCTCGTACGATCACTCAATTATACTTTCGTAAATCTTGATTGGAGTTTCCAAAAATCATATACTGGGTGGATTTTTTTTATATGAACCAAACGACAAATCCAAAACAAATTTCAGTATTCGCCAACTAACTTGATGTCCTAAATGCTTTCTAGGGAGCTATTGACGCCGCCCATCCGATAACTGTAAACAGTGCCGTGAAAGTTCTGAGGATACGCTTCCTGTTACAAATTAACAATACTTGTACAATTAATACAGTAAAGTCCGCCTGGAAATATATTATCCTAACTTAATAAATAATATTTCATTCTTTGTTATAATTATATTGATTTTAATAGAAACGGATCTGCTTTATACCTGAATTCTGAGTACATAAATAATATTTTAAAAATAATGTACCCATTACAATAACATGTTATTTATCTAATTGAAGATTATAAAGTCAAGATTTTTCTAAGTGTGCAAAATATTCAATATATTTAAAGTTTGGTTTTTACCATTTGTGACGTGTTTGAAAAAAAATTTCTAGGTTAGGTTGAAAGCTAATGTTTAACTAAAATACCAACTACCTATTCCAAAAAATTAAGGTTTAATTTGGCACGTAACATTTTAATCGTAGGATCATTAAATTCGCTAACTTGCTTGCGATGGCTTGCTAGCTAGCTGGCTTATCTGTTGCCTGGGATGTTTTAATTTTCACGTTTATTAAGGTATCTTCATCACTTTTTTGTCTTAAAATAATTAAACACTCTATATATCACTTGACGAGTTTGTCCTTCAGTACATTTACGATTTTCTTCATTAACGGCTGACATTTTTACAAACACTTTATTGTACAAAGCAGAAACAATAACTGTGTGACGCTACGCTACTGAAAATCTTAACACCTGATAAGGTTCGATGCAATTGGCGTTTGTCAAAATTTTACCACCAATAGCAGACGAATAGGCAGGGCACTATTACTCTGTCTCTCTTAGTTGGTAATTTCTGGGACATCAAGTTAGTTGGCAAATACTGTATTCCCCTTGAGAGCATCAAGACGAGTTAGGAATATGTACAGTTCCTGATGACTCACCCTATATTATCAAAGAATAAAATATATTTTGACAACATATATGTGCAGGAATCTGGTTTTTAAAGTTTGTTTCAAAAGTGTGGCTGTTAGTGAGTAATGTCCATTTTTTTCTCTCTAGGAAAAAGTCGTAGTTATGTCTGTAGTAAAGGTAACGCGAGACTTGCAATCTGAATTGATAGGAGGACAGAGTTTACCGACAGACCAACTACGAAAAGTTACCCAACTCAAAGACCTTTTGGAAAAGGGCTTGGCGATTGATCCGGCCAAAAGAATCAGTCTTAATAATGCCTTAACACACCCTTTCATACAAGATAAAATCTAGATGTGGTTTAGAGAGGTAAACAAAAAAAATGAGGAAATCCAAAAATATTTTTTTCTACAACATGCTTTTTACACACTGTTAAGACGTTGTCTGTACATAACAATAGTTAAGAGAATGTAAATGTTCATTTAAATAAATCTTTAACCGATTTTATCATTTTCTCGTGTAAATTCGAATTTAAAATGAAATTCCCGAAGCTTAGTTGTGAAAATTTTTGGGGCAAATAACAAAAAATGTTTATAAATTTTTTTTAAGCAAGAACTTTAGCCTTTTTGGATAAGTTAGGGCTTAATTTATTTGAAAAAACTTCCAATTTCCATAGGCGCACGATAATATTTCAAAAGTGGAATAATTTATTTTTATCGGTAATCCTCATGACTGTTTTTTTTACTATTGGAATATTTCAGTATTTATCCCAAAGATTTTCGCAAAGTAAATGTCATATTTTATGACGTTTATTGTCAAAAAGCTGTTACCAGTACATTATTGTTTTGTTACAGAAAATCATAAATGGAATTACGAGAGAATCGTGGCTACAACCAGACTGGTTAAAAATTCAAAGGTATTTTTGGTGGGCAAACGACATACGATAATAGTAATTTTTTTATTAAACAGTTGAATACATTTTTGAAAACAAAATTTCTATTCGGTTCTTAAATATAACCAACACTGATTACCAGGGATGTAACAATAGTTTACAAACAGTAGTTTTTTTAAAAAATGTATTCAAATTTCAATATAGTTTCCATTTTATATAATTTTCATTTATTATTCTCACCAGCCATGTTTTCTTTCCAGTGAAAAAGCTAAGGCATGCAAAGAAAGAATATTGATTGTGGCATGATTAATAATAATTAACAACGTTAACAAACAAGCTTGGGAATTGTCTATAAAGAAAAAGGATAAGTATTTTGATAGTCGAAAGTCTTTAATCTAATGTTGTTATTTTTCTTTTAGTTTCGAGCATAAGATATATATTTTTTTAAAAGCGGAAGGTAAGTTGTTAAGTTGAAACGAAAGCATCGCATTACTTGTTTTTTTTTTCGGAACTATTTGTATTGGGTATTGAGGCTGAGTTTATTATGGTCAGGAATAGAAAGTGTTTTAGCAGAGTCGATCCTTTCTAAAAGATATATTTGTGCGGACAAAAACATATTATTCGACATAATTTATTTTCAAGATTGTGATTTCGTGTTTTAAGTAAAATATCTTTAGCTGCGTTGAACATTTTTTAGTAGGAGTTCGCGTCACTGACATGATAATGTGATGTGTATTATGCGCTTGTCAGGCAATTTTTGGGTGAGCAAATTGATATACAGATGTAGCGCCCTATATATTGTTTGAGGGTCCTTATCTTGGCGCACGAACTCCGTTTTATCATAGGAACAATTTTTCGAAGGGGTTAATTTGTTGGTGAAATTTTTCTGGTTAATTTGCTTGTAAAATTTTCCGCCTATCATAAGCGTAGAATACAATTTTTATATGGTGTTGATTTATTTGTAAATATTTCCTTTTACCATGGGCGTACGATAAAACTTTTACAAGGGGTTAATTATTTGTAAAAAAATGTATACTATGGGAGTACGATACAAATTTTTTGAGGGGTAAATTAATTGGTAAAAATTTCCATTTACCAAGCGAATACACTGAAAATTTTAAAATAGGTTAATTTGTTTGTGAAATTTGACATTCACCATATGCGTAAGATGAAATTTTTAAAAGGGATCCATTTACTTGATTTTTAATTTCTGTCGACATGACTTTCTACTTTTAATTTTTTTAATATTTTTCATAAATATGTTTTCAATATAGTCATAACGAGCAATATCATAGTCGTACGATAGAATTTTTATAAGGGATTAATCGGTTTGTAAATATTTCCATTTAGCATGGACGTTGCCTTTAAATAAAGTGTTGAGTTTAGATTTTTATTTTGACTTATCCATGCATTTCCGGTTTATGTTCAATATGGATTCGATTATTTAAGAAATACGTTGATAATAGTGAAACATAGGGGAAATTCGACCAGTGCCTCAAAGCAGCAAGTTCCTGCGTTTCCAGATCGTAATTAGAACGAAAAATTTCTAATAAAGCAATATACATTAAGGAAGTATTTTATTTATTGGCCTCCCTTTTTTACTTTACAGCTGACTATGTGTTGATATTTTTTAAAAATGCATCATACAACATTAAGCTTTTGCTTATTTATCAATAAAAAGTAGGTTTGGAGATATTTTTTGCCAAGAGCTGTAACGAAAAACATTTTTGTGACTGTGATTTGGTTCTAAGAGGGGTAACCGCTGAAGGAAATTTCTACAAACAGTTCCCCTTCGGGATCGAGTTCTTCCGAGCTCCTTCTGAATTACTACACAGTTTGACTTTATCTGACCAAGCATACTCGATAGAATTGAGGTCGGGCGATCGAGAGGGCAGTTCCGAATGCGAGATACCATAGTAGTCTTTGACTACTCTTGAATGATACGGCCAAGTATTATAGTCAAATAGCAGTATGGAACGAACGTATAACATTTATAACTGCGCATGTTCCTATCATGCACTAACAATTCTGTACGCCCATCACAATATGCCTCCCCATATAACAACTGTACCACCTCGGAACGATTGTAATTTGTAATTCCTATACTGTTAGAGAATAGGAGATAAGTTAACCGATTTCTCTGTTGAGAATATCGCCTGAACTGCTAACTGTACGATTTTCAATTTATTAACCTACGCTTATGTTTACTTTCACTTTTGTCAGATGTTTAAAAATATTTCCAGAGTCTGTAAAGAAATGAACTTGTTGGCATGGAACATGTGAATTGGAGTGATAAATGGAGGTCCTCACTGTTCACAAATCAGTCGAGGATTATTGACTGGTTAACTTATAGTTAACCCGGTTTGTGTGGTCAAGTTCAAAGAAAAATGGCTTGGGTACGCCAAAAGAAATAATGCATTTTCCAGATTTCTCTCTTATCTTTGATAAACCTGTGAGAAATCGATGGAAAGTAGAAGCGTTCACCAAGATACAAACGCTTAGGAATAATGTATCCTGCATGTTAAAAGTTTCGATATAGAAAATCACAGAATAACCCATTGAGTATGCCTTAAGTGCTTTTGGATATGTTAAATTCCATATTTAATAATAATATACTTCGGGTTTTTGGGACAAAGCCTGGAGGTGCTAGAAGTCGTACGAGACCATGTCTTAAATCGATTTATTAATCGAATAGTTGGTGGTTAATCGATTAAAATGTGATGGGTGGGTGTGGATTGTATATTAGTCACTCCCATAATTTAAGAATTATTACCTTCTATATACAATGCCACATACAATAATTAGACAATAAATATTCAGTTTTTCACAGAAAAAAATGATATTACGGATATAAGTTACCACTAACAACATGCCTGAAACCGATCGGTACCCGTCCTGGGTAAGTATTTTGGGTAATATATATTTAAATTTAAAGATCCCTCGTAATTTTTAATTGTTTATTATAATAATTGTTACGTATAGATAGCAAATTATGTTGCTATCCGATTGTAATACGTCAATGGAATTTAAATATTTATTTACAAACAATTAAATGTTTTTTTACCTCACACGTTTTTTCTTATACTCTTGAGAATTATGTTATCTCTACCAATATTTATAAGAAATATTTTAATTTTCAGGTGGGGTTGATGTACATTTTCAACCTCATCGTTGGGACGGGGGCTCTAACACTGCCTGCTGCATTTGTTGGTGCCGGATGGCTTTTCAGTACTTTTATGTTGATATTTTTAGCATTTATCAGTTTCGTCACTGTTACCTTTGTTATTGAAAGTATGGCATGCGCTAATGCTACTTTAGAATGGAGGAGGATACAATTAGATGATTTTGACGTAAGATTTTAACTCATATACCTTATAACATGCATCAGAAATATTCAATAATTGTTTCACTACCTTGTTGAAGTGAAAACCTCTTCAGAGTGTCATACTTATTATACAGTGCTATTCAAAAGTCCCTTCCCCCCCCTCGTATCTTTTGAACGGCTACACTTACATTAATAAAATTTGGAATGTGAAAATAAAGTGTTGTAAACTTCTCTACGAATGGTAACAGGTGACGTAATAGTAATAGATGACGTCACAGTGCCACTCTGGCCAATAATTTTAAATAGGATCTTATGGCAAGTGATATCTCGTTTGAAAGGCATTGACATTGGCTACATAGCCATGGTATTAATTTTGTTTGGGTTTAAACTAATTTTGACGGATAAATTAAATAAATACCAATTATTGAAATTATTTTTTTAAATTTAATTAATCAAATATCAACAATGGATTCTTATAGCAAGTGTTCGAAATGTGCTCCGTCTACTTCCTGGCAGTGATACATCCTATTAGTAAACTCGTACTCGTACTCGTTCGAATGTGTCAGCTGTAATTGCATTGCATTCTTCAATAATTCTTTCTTTCAAAACGCCAATGCTATCTGGTGCCGTAGTATAAACCTTGGATTTCAAGTACCCCCATAGAAAAAAATCTAATAGTGTCAGATCTGGTGACCGAGGTGGCCATTCTATAGGACCTCGCTGGCCGATCCATCTACCTCGATATTCTTCATCCAGGTAACGTCTTACTGCACCATAATAATGTGCAGGAGCACCATCTTGTTGAAATGTTATTTCCAGATGGCCGAATTCATCTGGATTATCTTCCAGAATTTCAAGAATTAACGGCTCAATTGCATTTTGTAACATCTCCAGATACACTTCACTGCTTAAATTTGAATTTAGGAAAACAGGACCAACTATGTGGTTTCCCAAAATACCTGCCCAAACATTGACTTTTTCTGGAAATTGGGTATATTGTTCACGAAAGGTGTGAGGATTTGTGTCACTCCAATATCTTTTACATTTTGTGTATTCACATTTCCATTGAGGCAAAAAGTACTTTCGTCACTAAAACAAATTGTTTTTGTGTAATGTGGGCTTTGACTAATTTTATTTGTCATACATTCACTGAATTCGAGTCTTCTATCGGGGACGTCATCCGAAAGGTGGTGCACCATTTTTAACTTGTATGGATGAAATTTATTTTTAGCCAACACTCTCTGTACTGTACTTTTACTTACTTCACAGATAGACGCAACTTTAGTTGAAGAGGAAGTAGGGTTTACTACCATTTCAGCAACTATATCAATTTTTTTATCATCACTAAATGTTGGTCGACCAGATCGTTTGGCATCTTGAACACTACCTGTTGCTTCAAACTTGTGAAGCTCCCTCAAATAAGTTCTCGAGATAGGGCGATCTGGGTATCTCTCATTAAATAAACGTTCCGCTTCATGGAGCTTATTTCCAGATTCACCAATTATATTAAGATAGCTGCTACTTTGTCGGCTTGAGTACGTACTATTTTGCCTATGTAAACTCTTAAACGTCTCGTTAACAATAATAAAATTAAATATTTAAGCTGTTTAGAAAAACTTTGCAAAGCAACAAATACTATTAAATTAAAAACGTCAATTTTTTTGACAACTAACCAGAGGCGGACTGAAAAATCTCAATCAATATTTAAATGTGAAATAATAATTTTGGTATTTATTTAATTTATCCGTCAAAATTAGCTTAAACCCAAACAAAATTAATATGGCTATGTAGCCAATGTCAATGCCTTTCAAACGAGATATCACTTGCCATAAGGTCCTACTTAAAATTATTGGCCAGAGTGGCACTGTGACGTCATCTATTACTATTACGTCACCTGTTACCATTCGTAGAGAAGTTTACAACACTTTATTTTCAAATTCCAAATTTTATTAATGTAACTGTAGCCGTTCAAAAGATACGAGGGGGGGGGAGGGGACTTTTGAATAGCACTGTATAGGTTGGATATGCTAATGGGGTGTTGCGCTTCGACGTTATCATGTGCGTTCTGGAATATTTTTGATGTGTACCATAATTTATTTTTAAAACAACTTAAATTATAGAACGGAAATTTTTTTATAAGCGATTATTTTTTAATTTCCATTTTCCAAGGGCGAACGATAAAATTTTTAACGATTCTTTTATTTGCTTATTCATTTCTGTATCATCAGCATGAATCCCTATTGTTAATATTTTGTTTTTTGCAAGGATGTATGAAACAACTGTTAAAAAAGATTCATTTATATGCAAAAATGTCATTCTACAATTGGCGTACGATAGATTTTTTATAAGGGATTCTTTTTTCACTTCTATCGGCATAACCCAATTTTTTTATGGGATTCATTTAATTTGTAATTTCACTGTATTTATTTCGTGTAAAAACTACAGTATGGCGTTTTGTTTGCTTTTTTTAGGAAAATGAAATCCTCAACGACTCAGAGTCTGAACCAGAATGTAGTAATAACGAAGTTACCGCTATTCTAAGAAGAGTACCTGCTAGTTCAAGCCTATATAAAATTGATACCAAAGTAGAATTAGGCGAGATAGCTTACCTCTATCTTAACAAACTCGGGCACACTCTATTTTTTTTCTCTCTCTGTATATATCTCTACGGCGACTTGGCTATATACAGCGCCGCATCAGGCAAAACTTTAGTTAACTTATTTTGTAACAACGGAAACAGAACCGATGATTATCATACTAGATGTTTAAACAATTCATTTTTAACCAAAGCAGATATGTACAGATTGTTCGTTACCAGTTTTTGTTTATTAGTAGGCCCTTTTGCCTATTTCAATGTACAAAAAACAAAGTATTTGCAGCTACTTACAATTTTTATTAGATGGTTAGCTTTTTTTATTATGGTTACCTTAGCTAGTATTAGAATATTCAAGTTAGGACCACAAGGACACCCCGATTTAATTAATTTAAAAGAAGTACCAGCTTTGGCAGGTAGTACGGTTTACAGTTTTATGTGTCATCATTCTCTGCCCAGTCTTATGGCACCTATTTCCAACAAACGTAAGATTGTTAGTAAAGTTAGTTACGATTTTATAGCCATATGTGGTTTTTATTTATTATTATCTTTAACAGGAGCTTTCGCTTTTGCTACTTTAAATGATCTCTATTCATTAAATTTTATTTATACTCAAGATTCTAGTTATATGAATAAAATAATCGGATTTTTCTTGGTGGTTTTTCCGTTATTTCCAATGTCCACGAGCTTCCCAATAATAGCCATTACCTTACAAGGTAATTTGAAAAACTTAATGTTGAATACAGCTACGCAAAGAAACAACGTAGTACTGAACCGTATCGTTTTTCCCACGTTGGCAATAGCACCACCTGTCATTGTCGCCCTCTGTACGCATAATATTAAGTATTTAGTTGAAATTACAGGTACCTACGCTGGTATTATAGTTCAGTACATAATTCCTACCATTCTAGTTAATTATGCGAGGAAGAAGTGCGTTAAAGACTTCGGGTTTTCTGTTCACAAGTTTTCTAGTCCGTTTAGACACCGTTTTTGGTATTATTTCGTACTTTCTTGGTCAATTATCTGTTTAATATTTGTAACTGTTGATATTTTTATAAATAAATAACATATTTATATAATAAAAGTATTTACGCCTTTTTTTACCTCAATATACCACAATTTAAAAGATTCATAGCTGGGGTAATAGAATGGTAATCTTGTCCACCAACAACGATAGTCATCCAGGAAAACGTCCATCCCAAGTAGCATTCAATGTACAAAGCATATTCCTGGTATATCCATAATGTTCAAAATATATACCGAATAAAGTGGGTGCATCCCCAATATATTGTTTCATACCTTGGATGGTATATACCCTCCACATTGTAACCACAATATAACAGGAATGTACTTCAGGGTATATCCATTCAAGGATATACCTCTGACATTCATGGTATATTAGAAAAAGTTGCCATGTCCTGGTGTTGTTAGTTTGTGAGTTGTGATGGAAGTACTGAGGAGGTGGTAAGTAAACTATTATTCTAACTTATCAAGGGAGATTAATCTTTCCCGTTTATGTTAAATATTAAATAGTTTCTTATTTCTTTTAATTTTATATTATATTTGTATTTTGCACTTTCGTCTTCAAGCTTATAATGTCATCTTCACAAAGGAGATGCAGGTTTTCATATAAAAGTTGAAAAAAGGTTAAATGATAGGACCTATTTAGGGAATATATACTTGGTATATTCCTGTTATATAACATGCATATGTAAGGGATATTCCGCATGTCCCTAAAACATACCACACATCCACTGTGGTACATAGGGACATATTAGGTACATGTTAGGTACTTGATGTGACATACAATAGACACAACCCTAGCAAGTCCTAGGGATATACATATTGTTATTTATGTACATTCTAGGAATGTACCTTGGACCATGCCGGACATTCCAGGTATGTTCCTAGGATATTAAAATGCTACTTGGGATGTTGTATGTAAGCTGATCAAAAAATATCGACATGTCAAATATTGTAAAATTGGACCATCATTGGGTATTTCAAAGACCATAATTCAAAAAATTTTACATGAAGAATTATCTATAAAAAAATTTCTTTCTCATTGGTGTCAACAACTCTAAGCCAGTTTAATATATAGGTATATACAGTATTGTCGTGTGATGAGTCCTGGATTTACTCTTACGAACCCTAAAATGAACGTCAGTCGTATGTTTGGGTGTTCCTTCCAAGATGAACCAAAACTGACGAAAGTTCTCGAAATGTTTCCAAGAGATGGTAGAATAGCGACATTTGTCTCAAAAGCGGGTATTGTACCAAAAATTCCTATGTAAAATTAGAGAACTGAAAAATGTTAGAAACAAAATAGGCGGTACTATGACGTACTAACCCCTAACACACACAGTGACGGATTTAGGCTTCCTGGAGTGGCACTCTGTAACAAAATAGAGATAAAGATTCCCTTCTTTTCGCTATTTAGTACTCTGTAACTGAGTTCGGCCGTTTCCGAGCCTAGTTGAACATGACCGAATATGCGATAGCGAAGCGAATGATAGCGA
The DNA here is from genome assembly GCA_949126875.1 of Lochmaea capreae. Lineage (NCBI taxonomy): Eukaryota > Metazoa > Arthropoda > Insecta > Coleoptera > Chrysomelidae > Lochmaea > Lochmaea capreae. The sequence goes on along the minus strand of OX421397.1, from coordinate 12,201,011 downwards.
CAACTCCAAGGGTCTTTCTATTCAAGAGACTTATCGTTCTGTCTTATTCTACTTAATAGGGCATGTCCATCAACTGACAGTTGACAATACCCCTGAGGAAAAACAATTATTTGGTTAGATTTCAGATTTGTAATTTGGTTGTTTTGTATTGATTTAATGATCCTTTTTATTATAAACAGTCATATATAACTTTTAAAATACCTAAAGCAACTAAAACAACGTCGAAAAAAGCACTAAATCAAAATCAAATAACTATTAAGAACCACGTGTTGAGCAAAGAACGCTTGTTTATATCAGATGTTGTATGTTCCATGTCAGATTCCTCAGGGCATGACGTCACGTGGACATGCCCTATTGTGTACGATTTTTCATCTCTGTTCGATGACAAGAGAAAAGAGGTTATGTTGTTGTTATTAATTTTAATTTTGTAGGGTTAGTTGTGTCAAAGGTTGTGTTTGTGGAATAATATTATACCTACCTGAAAAAAAAACTATCATTCTTGCAATGTTTTTGATTTAATTCACAAGAAATCATTACACTGGCAAGATTTTCAACAAAACCCAATAAATTAACAAAACAGAATGTTTACTCTTTGCCACTGCTATTAAAAAAAATCGCTAAACAATATTATTAATTATGCACCAAGCAAATAGGTAAATACTTGAAGCAGTGTCATAAATGAAAATGTGAGGTTACCAAAGCTAACAGATAAATGCCAGATTTCTTGTTCTTTTTTATTTTTAACTTGAAAAAGTCAAATTTGCATAATGTTTTCTGAATTATTAGTAGATTATTCTCTATCCGAATGACGATCCCGAATCTTGTCGAACTATAGCCGAGGCGATAGAGATTCGCATATAGAGTACCACTAACCAAGTATAGCGATTCTTTTCGTTTGCTTATTCTTTATCTTTTTCCTTAAAATACAAATTACAGAGTGCCAGCCCTGCCGCCCTAGGGCCGGTTTGATGCTACGCCGTTTTAGTGGAAGCTTCTTACTGGCAGTATCAAATTACATTCCAAACAGTTACTAGAATAGCTGTTTCTAAACGCTGTAATTTTCGCTTCAGATCGCGTAGTCGGTTTTTCATTTCTGCTCTCGGCAATTAATTCCAGTGCATAAATTATTCCAGACTACTACTTTTCTAATGCGTAACATGCATCATGTCGAGAAGACCAACGCGAGTTCGAAAAAGAATTGTAACTCTCACAACGATGTGAGAAGAAATTAGTACTTGCAAAGTAGAAAATAGTCGACTGCTTCTATTACAGATTCAATTGCACGTGATTTTACTAAATTTAAAGAATGGGATTTGGCGCTGCAGTATATGTCAAAGCTGTCAGTGGAATGGGGAGAACAATAAACAAATCCATTTCTGTTTTTCTTCACAGGCCTAGGCCTGAATGCATCACTGCTCACACATAACCACAGTAGAACTTATATGATTGGCTGCTGAAGGCGACAGACGTGTAGGGGCTAGTACGTCATACTGCATTATACCAATGAGAGCAGCCTTTACAAATGGCGCGTAAAATTGTGTGTTTGAAATGAAAATTATGTAAATTATTGTACTAGTCATATTGTAATACAAATAAAAATATATAATTACTTCATATATAGTATAGGTATCAATATTAAAAAACATTATTGCAACTCGCCTCTAATTAATTTTAATGAAAATAATTCATTAAAAAAACTTTTGTGACAGATGAACATGCACTTGATTATTTATTATCCAATAATTGTAAATCATTCAAGAATTTACATTGAGGGTGCGTTTCAAAGACGTCTCTATTACATTTATTTAATTGCTGATATTAAATATAAAATAGTAATGTTTGATTCTAATTACAGTATTATTATTCAAATCTTCTAACCATTAATTTAATACTCATAAGTAGGTGTCATTGAAAATAGCAATAACAAACCTTGACAGAGAGTTAACCTGCTACATAATGAAAATAAATTTCATTCATCAAGATTGTCGAAAATGTTAACGGTTTTTTGAGTTAAAAAATTTCAATATATCAAAATATTGATACTTTTTTAGACAAAAATCGAAATACTCTGATAATAATAAATGAATCTTATTACAGTTTCCTGTAATATTGTCGTATTTAATAGAGTGAATGTATCAACAGATGTCGAAAGGAATAATTATAAATATTCAACACTCTATGAATTTTTTTGAAAAATAATATTTTTCAAAAACAGTGGCCGTTTAACTAAGGAGCAACAACTACTTCCCGTGCATATGCACCGCCGGATATTGAATTACACCCCAAAGTCAAACGGGGTTGGTATATCTACAAGATATTTTAAAACCAACCTTTCTGGTTTGCCTTGTACTGATGAGGCGCAAATACGCCGAAACCGGTCTACAAGTTGTGTTGTCCCTTCTAATTGCAAACCAGAAAGGTTGGTTTTAAAATATCTTGTAGATATACCAACCCCGTTTGACTATGGGGTGTAATTCAATATCCGGCGGTGCATATGCACGGGAAGTAGTTGTTGCTCCTTAGTTGAACGGCCACTGTTTTTGAAAAATATTATTTTTCAAAAAAATTCATAGAGTGTTGAATATTTATAATTATTCCTTTCGACATCTGTTAAAAATAAATGCACTGCGAACCCAGTTGGTATAAATGCGTTGAATCATTATGTCTATAAAACTTCTATTTGTTTAAAAAAAAAATTAATGATTATATCATTTTTCCTCGAAAGAGGTTGTATACGAGGGGTAAAATATATCTTCACTAGTTTAAAACTGTTTACTAAATTAAATAAAATGCTTCACAGGTTGCATGGGATTTATCAAGGTCAATCGAAACAAACAAAAAAATGTAATATCAATTTATTAATATTTATTACAACCTATTAGAAACTTAACATTCCGTTAACAATTTTTTACCTTATTGTTGGTTGCATGGCTAATGTGTGTTTATTTTTTTATTTGTATGAATGGTACCCAACCTTGTGCATTCCTTGTTGTAGGCGTTGATTAGCATACTATTACCTACATATTATGGTAGCGTTACAGAGCATAATGCACAGGACTTATTAGTTGGCAAACCATAACCATTGTATAGACATTCTTTACAATCAATACTATAAAACTTTTGTATTTACTATCAAACTTCAAACGACGTGTGTAAGAGATACTATAATAAAATAAGTATATGTTCTATAATAAGAAAAATAAATAATATATTAACTGCAAAATATAAAAATAAAATAATAGGTATTCATATCAAACGAAATAAAGTAACTATTGGGCCAGAGGCGAATATGTATGAGATGTCGTACCTGAAAATAAAAAGAGACGAATGAGCAATCAAGCCTACCAAAAGTATTTTATTATTAAAGAAAGTAATTAAAAATGATATATTGGTAAATAACTGAAATTATTATCTTTTCCAATCATCTTTAACTAGCAAAACAATAATAATAATAAAGTTGATTATGTCAAGAACTTGTTGGTTTATTTTCCACAAAAGAAAGAACTGACCAAATATTAATTCTCCATTCCGTTGACACTGCCCACCTACAGTGTCTCTATCGATCGATATACAACAGGGCAACAACACTAACCATAACCACAAGAATAACGAACAATCACTCTTGTAACAAGAATAACAAACAATCATTCTTGTGCCATAGCAGTGTGAAAACTAGAACACGTACCACCCTCAGTGTAACTAGTCCGTACTGTCCACCTACAGTACGACCCTTGGAAAAACTGACCACCCTCAGTAATCCAAACACCAAACGCATCCACTGACCGCAATGGACTACGCCGAAACGAACAATATAATATTACTAATCACTTTATTTTCCATTACACCCCGTAGGTAAAATTATATAAGTGAAATAAAACAAATGCTAATGGATAATACTTAATTACTCAGTGAGAAAACTCACCTTAATTTCCAAAACGATTCGAAACACCAATATTCAGTAGAACACACCCAGACACAAGTAACTTTATTATAATTTAAAATTAATCTTTTCTGTAGGAGACTTAAATAAAGAATGTAACTAAAATTCTTTCAAACAACCCTTAGGGCTCATATAAAGACTGTTTACAACTTTCTTCGATAAACGATATCTTATCTTATTTGTACATGTTTATATTGGAACGATAGATTATGTAAGGGTATTCGTTTCTCACAAATTTATATTTTGTGTCTGTGAATGCTGATGTTTCGTATTTTAAAATTTTATATACTTTTATATAGGGAGGTAAAAAAAAAAGGGGAATATATAATTGCACTCTTGAAAAATACTTCTCACTTTGTGCCTACAAACTACAAAATTGCACGTTTACACTCTGCATTAGTTAAATCTTCACTTTAGGCTTAATCACATTAAAAAGATAGAAACGCACTTTGGATTTGGTACATTTTAACTTTTAACCTTACCCACTACAGAATGATAGAATCACACTTTGGATTGGAACATATCCACTCTGAAATAACAGAATTGCACTTTGGATTGGGTCCGAATTTGGAACACCTAGTAAACTTTAAGAGAAGTACACATGTATACATTTTTATTAAGAAAATAAACAACAAAATATTATAATTTATTCTTCAAAAATTGACTAAAAATACGAAGGTGGTTTGGTAGGGGTAGGTTTGGTTGGGTTATTATTGGAAATTATTATAATTTATTCTTCAAAAATTGACTAAAAATACGAAGGTGGTTTGGTAGGGGTAGGTTTGGTTGGGTTATTATTGGAAATTATTATAATTTATTCTTCAAAAATTGACTAAAAATACGAAGGTGGTTTGGTAGGGGTAAGTTTGGATGGGTTATTATTGGAAATTATTATAATTTATTCTTCAAAAATTGACTAAAAATACGAAGGTGGTTTGGTAGGGGTAGGTTGGTTGGGTTATTATTGAAAATTATTATAATTTACTTTACAAAAATTGTCATTCGATAAATTCACTTATTCGATAAATTGTTTTTCGATAAATTGTATTCGGTCAATTGTCATTCGATAAATTGTTTTCGATCAATTCACATCTATCGTTTCAAAGTGCAATCTATCATTTTAGTGTGCAAACCGTTTTTAAAGAGCGTGATACAATATTTTAAAGTGAATTAAGTTTTTTTAGAGTCGAAAATTATTACAATAAGTTAAGTCTGTTATTTTCATGTTGTAGCAGATTTAATATAGGTTAATGTTATTTTCTTAAAGTGCATTTTGTCTATCAAGAGTGGCATATATTATTTTATGTGCATCACCTTTAATTAATGTTTTAAAGATTTTTTTTAATGTTTATTCGTTTCTTTTTAAGGCGATTTTAGTCTTTTTTAAAGTGAGTTTAATTCCCACCCAAAAAAAAATATTCTTACACGTGAAAATTCAGAGTGACTACGTAACGATAACATGAAAACACCAAAGGATTGTGATAAATGCTCAATATGCCTCCGGTTTGACACACTGTTGACAAACCCGTATGATTTTTTGATAGTATATAGTATAGTATAGTATAGTATAGTATATCGTCTTGGCTTTTCCCGGCAATCATTTAAATACGACCATTTACGACTTTCTTAAAAGAATTTTTCCAAAACTGAAACCCAAGAATAGGCGAGAAACAAGGCAAGGGCGGGCCATCAACTTTGTATCGGATGTATGATGACTGCATTGAATTCATTTAGCAGTATTAAATATTCCGTTTAGGCGTGCGTTTTTAAAGAGCTTTCTATACGAGTATTATAAGTTATCATTAATTTTTTTCGTCGGAAACACAAAAAAACAAAGGATGTATGATAAAAATTAAAATTTAAAATAATTTTAAATAGTCCGCCACTGGCGATCTCTTCTACAGCAGCTATTGGCCATATGATTTATTGCAATTGGCCCATTAATTTTATGATTGCCGGCAAAAGTGAAGACGATATACTTTGTGACAAACTACACCAACTTTCAAATCATGAAGACTATATAAGGAAATCGGAATCAATGTATGCCAATTTCTGGTCATGGCAGTTTAAATCCAATACCAAAAACATCTGACCGCAGAACAATAGTAGCCAATAATAAGCCTTGTATACACTTTAGAGTTCATGCTGTTTTATTCGTTGCTAGCCAGGCACGTATCCAGGATTTGGATGAAATTGATCGAAAAGCCTTCGTTGCTTAGCGACCAGCTCACTTCCTATTAGCAAGCGCGTGCGTGCAGTGTTCTTCCCTCTCAATTTGTCAATTGACTGACATTGATTATCCAGTGGCGTTGGTATTATCAGTGTCAGATTTTGAACTATTTCGTATCCATATTGAATTCAAGCACGATTCTTAACATTATTTGTTTTTAACAAATACCGTGTTTTGAAAAATACTTTACCTTTAAAGCAAAGCAAAAATCATTTTCTATATATAATTATGATATAATAATAATTATTATTTTTAATACTTTTATAAAAATAGGTATTGCGTACGCCATTGGTACGATTTTAACAAATATCCGCCATGTTTCCTCACCCCTTACCGATGCCGCGTAGCTTCAGATAAACTTGCCAAATTATAATTTGTACTGATGAAACCAGTCTGCAAGTTATGTTGACCTTCTAATTGCAAACCAGAATGGCTTGATCATATTGACCCCGTTTGAAATGTAATTCATTATTTGTCGGGGACTATAAATAGCCCGGGAAGTAGTTGATTCTTCCTAGTTGAACAGTCACTGTTTTTGAAAAATATTTTTCCAAACTTTGTACAGCGTTAGAATCCTATATTTATTATTCTGCATCTATTGGTAACACGCTTTACTCCATACGACAATTTTACAGGAAACTATAATAATACTTTAGTGTAATTATTTATCGATACTTTCACTTACTCCAGTCCTGATATAGTTTAAATAACATTGTGGGTAGAAGGTAGAAGGGATTATCTTAATAGGATGTTTTTATAAGGCTTGAAAGAAATGTGATAGGAAAAAGTTTTAATTGAGTCTGGAAATGGCTAGCAGTAACATTAAAAAAAATGTTCGTCTCCAAAATATTCCGATATTATATACCAAGGGTACTTATTATGAAGTTGGATTTAACGTTGTAAGTTTGTAATGTTTATTTTTATAATTATTTTTTGTATTTTGATCTAAATTTTTTTCAAGAATTGGCATTTCAGTTGTATATATTTTTTATTTAATTAATATTTTTAAAATGTAGAACCGTAGAAAAAATGTAGTGTATACTACGTATATGGCAATTGTAAGACGCAGACGCGGTTGAATGGTAGCTTATAATACCGAACAGAACATTGATAGGTATGAACCGCCGTAGCGCAGGGCTTAGCGTAACGGCTTGTAACAGAGGGGTCCCGGGTTCGAGTCCCGGTGGTTTCGATTTTTCAATTTTCAGAATATTTAGCTTATACAATTAGGATCACTAAACTCGGTAGAATTGTAGCAATTTTTATTTTCTATGACCAGTTCTTTGTTTGTTAAAAAGGTCAATAAAAGTCATTGAACAAAAAATTGTCCTAAAATTTAATTTTTCAGTTTTTCGCACTTTACACAATATTTTTCTATTGAACTGGTATGTCAAAATTTTTGTTATATTTTCCGATTTTTTCGTTTATTCGGTAGTAGGCGAAAACCAGTTGTGAGTCACACATACAGGAAAAGCTTTAGCAGCCCACAACTATCAGCTGCCCTCGCTTCACTACGCTCGCTCGTGTATCTAATTTTCTGCTAAAGGTCATTTTCTGCCCTTGTGACATAATATACTATTTGATTTCACATGAAGGTCTTTTCAAAACATAGAACTCTTCAAAAAAGAGTTTCCAAAAGGAAGGCATTTTTAGCTAAAGACGTGAATTTCTTTGAAATAATAAAAAACATTTCATAGAAAAAATATCTGCTTATTAAGCAGTAAAAAAGCTACAATCCGTTCAAGTTTGGTAATCCCTAGGCCGGCGACACAAGTAGCCTTGCCGCCGGCATAAAATACAATTCGACTACACCAAACTGGCTTGTCCAGTTATTCTTCTACCCTTATCCAAAAAATCAATCATGATTACTCCATGGCAATCCCAAAAAACTGAAGCAAGAACTTTTTCAGCAGATTTTTGGACACGAAACTTCTTAGGTCTTGGAGAACCAGAGTGTCCCATTCCATCGATTGTTGCTTTGTTTCTGGATCGTAGAAATGTACCCAAGTCTCATCCGTAGTAACAATTCGGTTTAAGAAGTCTACATCGTTTTCAAATCGAGCACAGATTGAACGCGATGCTTCTACCCTTGCACGCTTTTGGTCAACATTCAAACATTTGGGGATCCATTTTGCAGCAATTTTTCTCATGTCCAAATTGGCGTGAACTATATGATGAACTCGTTCGTATGAAATATTCAGTGCTTCAGATATCCGTTTTAGCCCAATTCGACGGTCTGATAAAATCATGTCATAAACTGCATATATATTTTCGGGGACTGACACAGAAACTGGCCTTCCCGATCGGCCATCATCTTCAATGGAAAATTTACCTCTTTTGAAGCTTGCAGTCCAATTTTTCACGGTCGCATACGAAGGACATTGATCACCAAGGGTATTAAGCATACCTTCGTAAAACTGCTGACCTCTTAACCCTTTTAAATACTGGTATATACTTGATGATGGCTCGATACTCCAATTTTTCGATTTTCACAATTTAGGTGGACATATTTTTTCTTTTAATTTATTGCGTAACTCTGGTTTACTTTTTTGACGTCAAACTTCACACTGACACTTCTAATAAGTTATTGTTCGTTGCTATGGTAACGCAATATTTTGTTTATGCATGGAACTGGTCTAGGCTAACTAGATATCAATACATCCTCGTATACTCTGTTTTTAAATATGAAATCTGTATTGATATTAAAGACATTAATTATTCAATACACACGTGCGACAGCTTATTCAAAATAAAAGTAGGGGTTTAGCACGCACTAGTGTTTTTAAAATAAAAAATTCTGTTAATTAGGTTCGACCAATTCAAAATTGAACTACTGTTTACCGTGCATTCATTCCAACTAACACACTGAGCGATTATATTCAACATTTCAAGTTTTATCAAAACAACAGTATAAAGTTTTACGTGAAATAATAATCTAAACAGTTGAATATTGTGCTTCCACGTGTCGTTTGTTCATTTGGAAAAAATGCCTGTAACCGAAAAAACATTGAGGTTTCAATCTATACCGATACTGTATACGAGGGGAACTTATTATGAAGTCGGATATGATACTGTAAGTAATGGGGATTTTTATATTTATATACTTTATAAAAATGTTGTTACAAAAGGTAAATATTTTTGACAAAAAGCCTTGTGGAAAACGAAGAAAAAAACGTTTTTTTTTTCATTTAACGTAAAAAATACTGAAGCAACTATGATATTATGTATAGAAAAAGAAAATGTGGGGTACTATACCTAATTAGAAACGGAGAAAATTTTGGAAAAACAGAAAAATTGGTAATTTTTTTTTTAAATCCATATCTTTGTAATACTTCAATTTTAATAGCTCAAACTTAGTACAAAACAAGTTCTTTATAAGTGGAATGTGCAGACGATAGTCGAAATTTACTTTGATCGCAATAGCAATTTTAATTTTTTCATGCGATAATTTGCAACGTGTCTGTCCGATTTCAAATTTTAAACAGGTTTTAAAAAGTATAAAAGTAGAGCAGCAAAACGTATAGTTTCGGTTTGCCAAAATCGCCCGAAAAGACCACCGAAAATGACCGAACCCCGGACCGTAACGGAGTGGAAGGGCAGGGGTGATACGATACTGGTTAATAAAGTATATTGCACAATATTTCTTTGACTCGGTATCTAGTCTTGAGGATTTAATAATAAAAGGTTATAAATCCCTCATTCTAACCTAACTTAACCTAACCACTTTACCATGGACTAACCTGCCGAGAACCAGAAGAACAGAGACGATACTCACACGACTTAGAATAGTTCACACACGACTCACCCACCAACATTTACTGTCCAAAGACAATCCGCCCATATGTGACATAATATGTAATTTGCAAATAAGTGTATCACACATATTAGTGCAGTGCCCAAAATTTAAAACGCAACGTGAACAAAACAGTATTGAAGGACCGTTAGAGAACATATTGAATGAAAGTTGCAACATGGAAAATGTATTAGGGTTCCTCAAACAAACTAATCTCTGTTCTAAAATTTAAGCTACCTACCACATAACTGTATGTATTTTATTGTACACTAAAACCATAGAAATTGTATTGTCCCACTGCTAATAGCCCTTAGTGGTTGATGCAGTTTGATATTAAATTAAAAATTAAATTCCTCATTCTACAGTCAACAGTAACAGATCCGTAATTGGTAGATACTAAAACTATATATATTATTTTATCACTCAACATTTCAGATAAAAAATAATCATAGGCATTATATTTTTGAAGAAACGAGTACGAAATATCTTGGAATGGAGTATACCTTCCGTGTGCGGAAAAGTAGCAGGACCGGCCTTAAACATCTAGGCATAGGGATTTAATGTATTCTCTGATCTAAATAGTCCATCAACAAACAATTTCTATAAATTTACTTCAATAAATATCAAGTAATTAGGTGGACAGCTGGATTCAGCACTACTTTAATAAACCTCTTCTTCTTCCAATATTTGTTAGCTATGTGCGATTTAGTAATCAAGTGTCTTTTGATTTCTTTTGGCCATAACAGCTTCCTAAATAAAAATAAATTCGTAAATAAAACAAAATAAGATTCTTTAAATTAAAACAAATTAAAACTAAAAAATTAATGAATTAAAAGTTCATGGGGACTTTTGAATAGGACGTAACCCCGAGATATCAAATTTTACAGGAGGAAAAAAAAACTGTATAACTATACGAAATTTAAATTAATTTTTGTAAACAATTTTTTTTCTTTTCTATTTAACTATCTTAAATGTCATTGGTAACAAAACAAAACAATTTTCAAATTATTTTTATTGTTTTTGTGGGATACGATCTATTCTATCCCTAAATTAGTAGTTTTTGAGGCTTACGTCATAATAGCACCAGCTTGTTTTTATTACTTTTTATTGAAACAGAAAGCTTAATTCAACATTAAACCTACTGAAACATAATAATCAATACACAAAATAAGTGTCTTGTGAGAGAAATGGTTTAAGCTGTTGAAGGTGTTGCCGTTTTATTAATGCGCTTTGATGAATTTTGTTGCTATTTTCAGTTTTGTGTGTAGTTTCTACAATTCCCAGTTGAATTTTTTTAACCCAGGAGAGCACAATCTTTTTTGTTAATCCCAGAGTTCCTAGAAACATTTTTTTGCAAACAACAAATTTTCCGTCATCTTTTTTTAAGTGAAAAACAAATGAGCCCCATCTTCTCGAAAAATTCTTGCCATAACTTCGTTGTTTCTCAGCGAAGTCAACTAAGCTGCATACGCAAACCTTTTTTTCCTCCCACGATAGTCTCTTATTGGATTTTAAACATTCTTTTGAAGTACAACCCAACCACTGAGATCTGGCTGGATGCTGACGGTTCTGACTTACTTCCCCATCTTTAGTTCGAAAGCTCTTCAACACTGTGTTCTACATTTTGAACATTTTCTTCATTTCCACTTTCTGATTGTGACAAGTAATCGGGGTCACTGGAAATTTCAGTCACTTGAAGGCAATATTTGTTGCATTCTACCATGTAAACAGTGTGAGTTACGTCTGATTGCAGTTGAAAATAATTTAAGAACGATACGTCTTATTACTTTTTGTACAATACTGCTCGATATAATTTTTGTAGGCTTACAAGATATTGCGAGCATGCGCAGTTTAAGCATAGGCATCTACTAAAACAAAAAAACGAATTTCGATAAAATTGTGGGTTACGTCTTATTGCAAATATACCATCGATATCTTACTTGTAAACGTGAAAGTTTGTGAGGATGTATGGACATTTTTTTCAGATTTTTTTTTTACCTACGAGTATGTAAAAACCGAGTACAGAAGGCAAAAAATACGAGTAGACATTTCACGTCTGTCGCTTAGTTCGCCTTTTACGTCCAACTTTAGTAAGTGAGAGATGCGAATAGTGAGTTATATCCTCGTACTTCATAAAAGACAAATTTTTCTCTACTTCGACTAAGGTAGATATAAAAAAGTTATGCTGGCACTTACTTAACCCTCGACCCCCTAAAGCCACCACTGGAAAGTAAAAATATGGAACTGTGAATCGTACTTTAAACTATTTATATTAACAGTTTATTGAATTGTTTTTTTCATGTTAATACGATTTAACATAAAAATGCCTATGTACAGCATCTGGGTTAATCAATGATGGGATAAAGAATTTGTGTTAAATCTATATTTTAGTGTCAATTTTGAAGGACGAATGACTCTACACGTAATGTTTTGTATCGATTAAAGAAGCCGATAGAAACATTGTCGCAGTAAACAGATGAGTTTATAAAATAATACTGTACTGCTACTAATTTAAAAATTATTATAGATTATGGTATAGTTTGTCTCAAAGTCTTAGCTTTTGCCGGCAATCATAAAATTAATGTGTCAATTGCAATAAATCATATGACAAAAGCTGCTGTAGAAGAGATCGCCAGTGGCGGACTATTTAAAATTATTTTAAAAAGGATCAAATTCACAAATATCTATCTTTTTGTATTTTTGTCACACATCCTTTGTGAAGACCGTTTCTCTAAACTTTCTTTCTTTTTCCTCCTATATGAGAGATTATTAAATTTTATCAAGTTAAATATGAATCCTTAATATCTTTTGCAGACAATTTGGAACAAATCCATTTTCTGATTCAGCGTGAATAATAGTCATGCGCTTTCCATTGTTTGAAGGTGCCTTAGTCTTACAGTTTTCACTGGAATCAATTTTTGATACTGTATCGTGTGGATCAAACCATTGTTACGTCCAGGTAGATTATAGATCTGTCTTCGGATTGGTACTTCTTAAAGTCCTGAAGAAAATTGAATCTCCAAGTGTGTAATCTTTGCGACTTGTTTTTTGTCAATTTTGCGATATGTGAATCCCATTTTACCAATAACTCCACGGAGGTGTCATCTTCTTCTAGCTTCCTTTTTAGATTGTCTAAATTAGCAACAATCTGGCTTTGTATGTATGTATGTATGTCATTTGGGGTAACATTCACTGAGACCTAAAAAATCTATTGTGCCCCCTTACTTCTACTTAGTTCCTGAGTAAAGTCTCAGAGACTAGTAGCTCCTTTAGTCTTATTTCCCCGAGGAATTTTAGGATATCTGCAGGCTTCAACTTAGGTAACTGTCCCTCTTCTATCCAGTAGTCTCCCAGGTGCTGTGCCCTAGGATTCTGAATTGCTGTGCAGTTCGCAAGTATGTGGATGGAGGATTCTTCTTCCATTCCACAAAACCTACAATCTTCTTCCTCCACTATTTTGAGCTTTTTAAGGTGCCCATTCAGGCGACAATGTCCCGTTAGGATTCCTGTTATAACTCTTAGTGCAGTTTTGCTTTGACTTATGCATTCATTTGATCTCAACAGGTTGTAGTCACCCAGAAGAATCTTTGATTGCCTAAGCCCTACTAGATCTTTCCAATTGTCAGATCTTCTTTTTTCTTCGGCTTTACCTATTTCTTCCAATACTACATTGGAGCTGATTCCGCAAAAAGGTTCCGACCCCCAAAAGGGTATTTCAGTCCCCCTCTTCGCTAGTTCATTCCTTCTATTCCAGTGTGTCCTGGAATCCACAGTAAGGTGACTATATTGTTCTCGCCTAGTTCATTAAGTTTGCCTAGGCATTCCCACACCATTTTGGAACTGATTACACAAGAACTCAGCGCTTTAATGGCTGCTTGACTATCAGACATTATGATAATCCTTTGCCTTCTATATCCTTTGTCAATATTGAACTGGGCACACTTTCTTATTGCGTGAATTTCCGTTTGAAAGATACTTGGGGGTTTTCCCAAGCTTTCAGAGTGTTTGGTGCCAGGCCCGTACACTCCTATCCCAGTTCCTTCTATTGCTTTTGAGCCGTCTGTGTACCATTGAATGGCATTCTTTCCAAGTCTGGTAATGGTATTTGGATCCCATTCCTTCTTGTTGCTTAATTCCGTAACGAATTTCTTTGAAAAGTTATACTTTTTAGTTTCATGGCTTTCATAGAGGGAATATATTTTTCTTCTTATTATATCTTGTTGACCATTGTCCTGAAAATCACTACGTTTTTTTTCTTCCACTTAATTTTTCACTGTTAATAATATCCTTTATAGAGGATATCGGTGTCTTCGTAAATAAGCAGGTTTCTTTTAATGCTTCTTGTTTAATGAATCCTCTACTCACAAAACAATCATACACATTTTTCACAATTTGCTTTGCATCTAAGGACAAGTGATTTTTGGACGAAACATTACGAAAAAAATTAATGCTAACTTATAATTCTCGTATAGAAAGCTCTTTGAAAACGCACGCTAAAACGGAATATTTAATACTGCCAAATGAATTCAATGCTGCCGATGCAAACCTAATGGCCCGCCCTTGCCTTGTCCGTCGACTGTTCTTGGGTTTCATTTCAGGTAAAATTCTTTGAAGAATATCGTAAATGGTAGTATTTAGATGATTTCCGACAAAAGCTAAGACTTTGAGACAAACTATATGAAAATGTTGATGGTTGTACCGGGTGTTTGATTAAGAGAGGTGACCCGCTGTATCTCGGAAACTATTTATCGTACAGCTTGGAGAAATAAATCTGTTTTACAAACTCGCATCTGATAAACTGCAGGAAATTATTTTCAAGTTTCATATTCCACTGCTAGAAGACAATAATAAAACCAAAACATAATTTTTCTATAATATCTGTACCATTATAGTACCATAAAATTTAAATATTCGTAATGATTCGATCATTTTACGTAAGTTTGTTCCAATACTTTTTCCTCTATCTTGTAAAATAACCGATAGGGGTGAGCGGGAAAGCTGACTCAATAAAATTGTTATATCTTTTGTTCCGCTTTATGGATTTTGACAAACGTAGTATCATTTGAAAGGGAATCCAATGACTAAAAAAGTATCCAATCATCGTTTTATTCGAGTGGTTTTAACGGTGGCGGTGATTGAACAAATGTTTTGGTTTCAACTGTTTTTTGGGTACCTTCAAATGCGAAGCTATATTTTTTAATAATCTACTTGAAAGGCATGGGGATTTAAGAAAATATAAAAACCGCATTCCAATAGTGTTGACAACTTGAATATACAATTAATGTAGAGAGAATTTATGAACCAGTAACGGTAAGTTATTTAAAAATACATAATGCCTCACACAAATAGCAAAGCTTACGATATGTTGAAAGTGTATTTTGAATGTTTTTATAATGCTCCTATTGCAGCAAGATAATATTCGTTGAAATATCCGTTGCGACAACATTTTTGCTGAAGTGCTTTCAAAAATTTGGCTAAACTTTTAAAACAAACCGGATCTGTTCAAAATAAAAGAAATTCTACATGACAGCGAAGAAACAATACAGAAATAGATGAAATTTTTAGCATACCTTGCTGAAGATCCACGAGCTAGTGTAAGAAAACTGTAGTTTGCGGGTTAGGAAATTCTAGGTATTGTGTTCAGTATATTTTAAAAAGTAATTAATCGTTTTGATCCGTATTTTGTATCTGTTCATCGACGATTAAAAGCTACAGGTTAAAAGACTGGATCATTGCAATTGGCTTAACGATATGCTGAATAAAAATCCAACTTTTTCATCAAATATA
The DNA here is from genome assembly GCA_949126875.1 of Lochmaea capreae. Classification (NCBI taxonomy): domain Eukaryota; kingdom Metazoa; phylum Arthropoda; class Insecta; order Coleoptera; family Chrysomelidae; genus Lochmaea; species Lochmaea capreae. The sequence goes on along the minus strand of OX421397.1, from coordinate 12,185,261 downwards.
CGGTGCGATGATGCTACAATTATTATAGAAAAATTATAGTTTTGTGTTTTTATTGTGAACTACTTCCTATAATTACGTTATAAACAATGTAAAGTTTTTTTTCAATGACTTTTAACAAAAATATTCAAATATTTCTATACACCCATATGTTTTTTTTTTTAATTCAAGGTTAAGGTCAACATCTTGGTGTATTAATGTAATTTTTAACTGCTATCTATCTAAATTAATTAATAATACCTATTAGAGGTTATTAAAAAAAGAGAAAATTATAGTTTCGAACGATAATATTGTCATTATTTTGAAATAATTATTTCACAATTATACTTAGATTATACGGGGTTGGGATAAAGTATGAAACCAAGTAAATATCTTTTAAACGAAAAAAACGATATTTATGAAAATTTGCAGGTAAGTGCAATGGAACAAAATGCATCTGATGTACATTTTTTATTTTGCATTAGAGCAAAAAACTATTTAAACTAATTGATGTTGTTTGTATGCATAGTAATAAATAAACGAGTACTGTTTAGTACGTCTTTTGTTCTCCAAGTGTCAAATTCTAATTGACGGAAATAAATTTTACAATTTAGAATGGTTCAATTAAGTGAAAAAGAGCGTATTGAAATTTTAATGATGATCGGTTATGGTGATCGTGTTAGAACTCATGAAGAAGTGTGTCATATTTTTGATAATTTGCATCCGGAGAGAAATCCTATATCACGCTCAACAGTAACTAAAACATTACGACGTTTTAATACAACTGGGATGGTAAAAAATTTGCTAAAACCTGGAAGACCGCGGACTGCAACGAACGAAACTGTTAAACAAAATATTGCAATCGATTTAAAAGAATCAACTCAAACTTCCACCACAAATTTGGCACTAAACCATGGTATCAGTCGACGTTCTGTAGGAAAGATATTAAAAAGTAAAAAGTATCATCCGTATACGGTACAGTTGGTTCAAGAATTGTCAGACGATGATTTTGACCGACGGCTGGAAGTTTGCGAACTCCTAATGGACATCTGCAATGTCGACGACAATTTTGCTTCTAACATAGTTTTTTCCAATGAAGCAACTTTTTGTTTAAATGGAACAGTTAATCGCCATAACTCAAGGTATTGGTCAAATGAGAATCCTCATGGGATTCATGAAGCACGTACCCAGCATCCACAGAAGTTAAATGTTTGGATGGGAATTGTCGAAAATAGGCTTACAGGCCCATTTTTTATCGACGGAAATTTGAATGATGACAAGTATTTGGATCTACTAAATAACGAAATTATTCCTGCACTTCAGCAGAATGGGCAATTACCGCACAAAATGTTTGGTTTGAACAAGATGGAGCACCTCCCCACTATGATAGATTGGTTAGAGATTTTCTGGATGCGAATTTTACAAATCGATGGATTGGACGTAGAGGATTCGTAGAGTGGCCTGCTCGTTCTCCGGATCTTAGCCCGTTAGATTTTTTTCTTTGGGGTTATCTAAAATCACGTGTTTATGTTAGACTACCAACAAACTTACAGGAATTGAGACAAAGAATTATTGATGAATGTGAACTAATACGTGGAGAAGTCTTGGAAAGAGTGACTCAAGAATTTGTTAATAGGATGGCATATTGTCAGCAAGTAAACGGCGAGCATTTTGAACATTTGAAGTAATTTTGTTTCTCATTATTCTAAAATAATGAAATATACACCTATTGTACAACTAACAGTGAGTTATTCTTCGTTTTTATAAATTTTTTTACACTAAACTCAGTATGTATGAATTCAAAACAACAAGCTCTTTCAAAATCTGTAAAAATATATAGGGTGTCCCATTTAAATTAAAGAAGTTGATGGCATTTTCGGTTAAACCGGAAGTATATTATTAACAAAAAAATGTACATCAGATGCATTTTATTCCATTGCACTTACATGCAAATTTTCATAAATATCGTTCTTTTCGTTTAAAAGATATTTACTTGGTTCCATACTTTATCCCAACCCTGTATACATGTATACAGGTTTTCTTGAAACTTCCCTGTCAAAGGAAAAATACAGATACTATATTTGGCTCAAGTTTCGTTTAGCCGATATCAGTTACATGGAATATCGGTGTATAGGATGATTATATACAAGAAAGCTAGCACTACATAATTTGATTTTTACCGCGGAAATTCTTCGTTTCTGAGAAAACTCGAATTTTTAATTTTTCTACTATTAACTAAAATTCGAAAGTTTACGGTGTTTTAGATAGTTTTTTTCGTTATAGAATGACGTGAAAACATTTAATACGATGTATAACGATGTGAACTAATTTTTAGTCGAAAATGTATTCTTATCACAATAATTTTCATTGATTTTTCCGGGTTTAGAAGTGCCGAATTGTGATAGGAAGATAAAAATTACATATTTTTGTTTGATTAATAATTTGCTATAACTTTTCTATATAACTTTTTCCGCGGAAATTTATCATAAGGGTGGTGTAATAGAAAATCTTCAATATTTCGAAGTTTTCCATACTTTCTGGATCGTGTAGTGAAGTGGAGTGCTGGGTGGGGAATATTATATATGTGCGGTTTTTTGCATTTATTGGAGATTTTGACCTTCTTACTGCGCCTTATAATTCACAGAAAAACAGATTTCGTTTGAAATATTATTTATTTTTGAAATTGCCATATTCTAAATGGAAACAACGAATAAGCTCCATGAATGGATCCAAGTTAATTTTTTTGCAATGGCGTCGCCATAAATATTCGCAAAGGCGATCTGCGAATTCATCTGGTGGAATGTGTTTGCCTTTTAAAAAATTTTTGGCAGCAGACCAACATGACTCAGTTCTTTGAGTATGGACACCTTCCTTGGTAACAAATTCCTCACTATGGTTTACAGTGCTATGCTGATACCCGTATTCGGATAGCTTATCAGAAGCTTTCCACATATCCGAATGGATAATAGAGCCCTTTTCCACATGTTGCTCCAGTATTGAGATTAGGGTTGCCGCATGCTTTATCAGGATTGTCGTTTTTATGCTTTATTGACAATTTTTTTTAAATTTTCGCATTTATTAACCATAGCGATATTAAGTTGATAAAAATAGATATTATTTATTGATCTGTGTTAAAGGTCGGGAAGAGGATCACTGCATAATGGTGAAACAACGCATTTTCGCGGCAAAAATTTTTAAGTATTATACTCCCTGACGTACATTTTTCAACAGATTTCGGCTAAACGAAACTTGACCCAAACAATTTTCCGTGCGCTGTTCTGAAAATACCACTTTAACGTCTTTGTAAAAACAGACGAAAAGAAGGTGTTTTCAGATAAGCAAAGAGACTTCAGATTTTGTTATCTTAGTAGATTTTAAAAACAGATATGATGTAAAAGCTATAAGTAAGAATTGAGACACAGGATGTTTCAGTGAAGTTTTTTTTTTAAGGGAAGAACCTTTTCTGGATTAATTCATAGCTTTATAAACGGCAACCCATCGTTAGAAGAGGATTTTCTACCAGCTTATAAGACACCAGAAGGAAAACGAGCTTACGAAGACACTTTAAATTCTGTTAAAAAGAATTTTCCTCAATATGTTAGAGAATTAGAAGGAATTGCAGATGGATCAAACGTGCCGTTTTACAAAGTAAGTTGTACAAAATGGCTATTTATAGCAGCAGTTCTGACCCATCAGTTCTCTAAAATTTAGTGGTCCAAATCAACATTTTAAAAATAGTTACGAAAAAAAATTTAAGTTGAATTAAGGGGTAAAATCTAACAAAACATTAAGCTAAGGGATGAGGTAGAAAATTGGAGACCGATGATTTAGAGCACGAAATAATTATTTTTGTTTTATTTGTAGCTGTTTTTGTTACACATGGATGACATAATGTTATTGGCTGTTAACAAAGATGCAGAAAATGAGCACCCTACAGGATGTTCATCTATTTGCGTAAATCATAAAGGACACGTAAGTATGTTAACAACAATACATGAATGTACATATTTCAGGGGTAATTTATAATGCTCCAGTTCCCCACTACTATACTAATTGAAGACAAGCAAGAAGGGATACTTTCATTTCGTTTCAAAATTGCTGGAAAAATATTTAATTGAAACAACTTTATGTATATTCTATGTACAAAAAAACTTTGAAGCACCGGCAATATCCAGCAAGGCAGCTAAAATAAAGGAATGTGACCCCATTACAGTATTTTGCATTGGAACCATCTGAGTCGATTTGTCATCAATGGGATGAAAAATCTGGTTCTTAACGTTGTACAATACTAGTTCGGTTCATGTACGAATTCAACAAAGCGATCAATTTTCCCCGCTTAAACCAAGTTCAGACGTATTTTTCCGCTGGTACTCAGCATACAATGTTGTGTAGGTGACATTGATACTGACAGTTAAAAATAAACAAGTTTTTATATTTGCAATTTGATTGAAACAGTTTTGTTTTTGTATTAGTTATCCCTTCGACAAATAACAGTTATCTTAATTTTAAAAATGGAAGAAATGTCCGCAGATGAAGATTTCATGGAATTAGTTAATATTTTGCAACAGCCACAAAGGCAACCACAAATTTATAGACAAAGGGGCAATCATTTTGGGAAGTTGAATGACACTAACTGTTTACAAAGATTCAGATTCCTTCGACCCTATTTTCACCTAAAAACTCTGAGTCTGCAGTATTTAATGGAAATTCTATATACTAGGCTTGTTCATTTGAAACCCATCTTTGGTCAGGTTAGCCTTGGAAACAATTGTAATCATTCAACTGACGTTTTCCAACATTAGTAGTGTATGCAAACGTCACACAGATCTGTTTATTTCGTTTAAATTTGACAGCGATTTTAAGTATTGTGACTTTGAAATGGCGTTTGTTGTTAACAATCCGTCCAAATGTGATAAGCGTACGGTCATTCAATTTTTGTGTGCTGAAGGTGTGCAACCGTTGCAAATTTATACGCGAATGCAAGCAGTGTATGGAAACGCATGTTTTGCATATCCAACTGTGAAGGAATCATGGTGTCGAAAATTTAAGAATGGAGAAGAGAGGACGAATGATAAGCCACGACCATGTGTGGAAGGCCTGATTAGAGAAAATCGTCGAATTTCAATCAGAGCAATTTCAGAAAATGTTGGTGTGAGTATAGGATCTGTCCATGGTATCGTACACAAACTAGGTTACAGCAAAGTTTGTGCGCAATGGGTTCCTTGTCTTTTGTCAGGACCAAAAAAGCTTGCGAATGGGCTTGTCTTTGCAACATCTCACGGAATACAGTCAAAATGGTAATGACTTTCTCTCGTCAATAGTTGCTGGCGATGAATCTTGGTGTCATTATTTTGAACCATCCAGTAAGCTGTCATCGATGCAATGGAAACACGCAAATTCTCCGCCACCAAAGAAGTTTAAAGTTCAACCTTCTGCAGGCAAGGTGATGTTGACATTTTTTTTCGACCATGAAGGACCCTTGCTGATAGAGTTTACAGAACCTAGAGTGCATATCAACGCAAACCTGTATAATGAAACTTTGAACAAGCTCCATCAAGCAATAAGAAGAAAACGTCCAGGGAAGCTTTCACGTGGTGTTATTCTGCTTCACGATAATGCTCGGCCTCATTTTGCCAACGTAGTGAAAGAAAATCTGCAACGAAAGAAATGGAGGATATTAGAGCATCCACCCTATAGTCCCGATTTATCGCCTTGCGATTTTCACATCTTTGGGCCACTAAAAAAGGCGTTAAAAGGTAACCGTTGTCAGTCGGACGCAGAAGTACAAAACGCTGTGAAAGAATTCTTCCAGCAGCAGCCACAAGAATTCTATAAGCAGGGTATACATCGGTTGGTGAAACAGTGGGGTATGTGCCTCAATTGTAGTGGTAGTTATTTGTAACTGTACTTGTCAATACATTTTTCCTGGACCAAACATGGGTTTCAATTGAACTATCTTGTATATGTGGTCCTACCCTGAAACTTTCCTATGCCATTTCTCTTCTGCTATCACCTGCTATCTGAGCAAACCATTAAAAAGTCTATACAAGCACCTATAGTCAAAAATCTACACTTTTGTAATGTGGAAAATAACAAACTAAATCACCTTGATTTCTACTGAAACATTTAAAACGTCTTTCAGGAAATATTAGGACACACAGAAGATGCTTTGGGTGAAGTATTAAACCACATTTATTTTGTTTCTGCTCACATCATACCCGATAAAATTGAAGGAAAATGGCCGGTAAAAGAAGAAAAGTTTACTTCACTCTGTTACGCAGGACACTTACCAGGATACACAATGAGTTACAACCATCATGGATTAATATTCACCATTAATACTTTGAGTGTTAAACGTACATACCCTGGTAAAACACGTAAGTATAGTTCTATGTAGAATTTTTTTTAAACTCTCCTTTCAGGTAGTTCATAAACTCTACATTACCACTTGTCCATTCCTTACTCTATTTGTATATATTTCAATTTTTTTCACAAATTGAGTTAGTTCGGAAAATTTTGGTTTTCGCTCAGCATTGCCAGAGCTTGAAGAAACCAATAACAAATTTGGAAAAGTGTTCATCTTTTAATATTCATAAATTAAAAAAATAATGTTAATAGACAAAATCCAAGGAAACAAGCACATCAAAGAATTAACGTTCAATCATATTGTTAATTAATAATGAAAAGTCCATTTTCTAATTATTATCACTACATACTTAGCACTTTAGCTTTTTCATAGTTAAACGTGGCAATATCGAATGTTTTCGACTGCATTCCTTTCACGGTTTCAGATAAACTTGCCAAACTATACGTAGGTACAATGCACACAAATCTAGAAAGTTAGTTGCCTTTAGTAACCTCTATTGATATACTTTTAAACATTTTTTAGTTGAACATTTGATAAAAAGTTATTGAGGGAGTGATTTTGGACAAACTTTACAAAGTTTTCTGATGAAATTTAACAAATATCAAAATAAAACATTTCGAAAAAAATTTCAAAATCTCTAACATCAAGTTTTCCTTTTAGCAAGGGTGTTTATAACAAGGGCACTTTTGGGTTCGGAAAATTTTGTCCAGGCTCAGGAAATTATTAGAGATCGAGGATGTGGTGCTGGTAATGGGTGTTCAATTAATATGACTTTTTTGAATCAAGAAGGCGATAGAATGTTTCACAATGCCGAAATGGCACCTTCGGACAAACAAGAATCTCAATTGAACGTGTTTACCGCTAGTCCTGGTGAATGCATTATCCATACTAACAAGTAAGTGAAAAAATCCGAAAATAAGTACAATTCGTCAAACGTAAGTACCTACTCTCACTCCAACATCTTGATTGTATATTAGCGTAGTCAAAGTACACAAAATATCCGTAAAATGCCACAAAAAACACAAAAAACTTGAAAATTCAAAATTCAGTATTTAAAAGGGTTGTGATTAACATGAGAAAAACTTTACTATGCTAGGCATGCGATTTTCCGGAAAATCGTCGAGTGAAAATTTTTGTTTTTGTTTTTTCGCTCTAATTGTTTAAATAATGAAAACACAGTAAAATGTTCAAATCAAAAATTGTAGCTAATACATTTATCTACAAAATTTGTCTGAACATTTTTTTTGTATCTGAATTAGTTTTTAAAATATATACGAAATTTCCATAGTAGTACTTTTGAACATCATCAATTTTCAAGTTTTTAATTTTGTGATCGTAAATAAACAATGACATTTAGAAAAAAAAATTTTATGTGTTCTAAAATGGGGTATCTACAAATACATTGAAAAAAAAATTATTTTTTAAATTTTTTAATGTAGTATCATCGATTTTCCACGCTCTCTCACCTGCTTTTTCACCATTATCTGTGCTCCCTTCTCTTTCTTACCTGAGCCATAGGTGTGTTCTTTTGTATCGCGATCTCTTCTTAATAGGTTCATTATAAAGTTCACAAATTTAATTAATAAAGTTTAGTTAATAAATTTGGCTCACGGGCCGTTCGCGCGTAAGAATTGAATACCACTGAAATTAATTTTATCTCGTCAACTTTTTAATTTACAAAAAAACTTTTTAGACAAAATTTGTAGATAAATGCATCAGCTACAAATTTTGATTTGGAAGTTTTTCTGTATATTTATTATTTAAACAATAAGAGCGAAAAAACAAAAACAAAAATTTTCATTCGACGATTTTCCGGAAAATTGCATGCCTAACATCGTAAACTTTTTCTTATGTTAAACACTACCCTTTTAAATACCCAATTTGCCCAACGGCAGCAATGGAAGTGATTCTCAACCTCACACCATTACATATGGTGGTGGAGAGTGTTGCAGAAAGAACAAGATACAGACTAAGTAGAGAGGGAATCATTAAAAAGAAAACCACCTCTTCACTTCTTAGAAATCAGACAACCTAGGACATGCCACAAGATGGTATGATGAAAAAGTAAACTTTTCAAAGAAATTCGTTACGGAATTAAGCAACAAGAAGGAATGGGATCCAAATACCATTACCAGACTTGGAAAGAATGCCATTCAATGGTACACAGACGGCTCAAAAGCAATAGAAGGAACTGGGATAGGAGTGTACGGGCCAGGAACCAAACACTCTGAAAGCTTGGGAAAAACCCCAAGTATCTTTCAATATTGACAAAGGATATAGAAGGCAAAGGATTATCATAATGTCTGATAGTCAAGCAGCCATTAAAGCGCTGAGTTCCTGTGTAATCAGTTCCAAAATGGTGTGGGAATGCCTAGGCAAACTTAATGAACTAGGCGAGAACAATATAGTCACCTTACTGTGGATTCCAGGACACACTGGAATAGAAGGAAACGAAATAGCAGATGAACTAGCAAAGAGGGGGAGTGAAATACCCTTTTGGGGGCCGGAACCTTTTTGCGGAATCAGCTCCAATGTAATATTGGAAGAAATAGGTAAAGCCGAAGAAAAGTGAAGATCTGACAATTGGAATGATCTAGTAGGGCTTAGGCAATCAAAGATTCTTCTGGGTGACTACAACCTGTTGAGATCAAATGAATGCATAAGTCAAAGCAAAACTGCACTAAGAGTTTTAACAGGAATCCTAACGGGACATTGTCGCCTGAATGGACACCTTAAAAAGCTCAAAATAGTGGAGGAAGAAGATTGTAGATTTTGTGGAATGGAAGAAGAAACCTCCATCGACATACTTGCGAACTGCACAGTATTTCAGAATCCTAGGGCACAGTACCTGGGAGACTACTGGATAGAAGAGGGACAGTTACCTAAGTTGAGGCCTGCAGATATCCTAAAATTCCTCCGGGAAATAGGACTAAAGGAGCTACTAGTATCTGAGACTCTCCTCAGAAACTAAGTAGAAGAAAGGGGGCACAATAGATCTTTTAGGTCTCAGTGAATGTTACCCCAAAATACATACATACATATACATACAATACCCAATTTTGAATTTTCAAGTTTTTTGTATTTTTTGTGAGGTTTTATGTGTACTTTGATTAGGCTATATACGTTCTTGACCTTTTTAAAGTTTTCAATTGGCTTGTCACCTCTTGCCTCGCTGTATAAAAATGTAAAGTTTCCAACCCATCCCTAGTCGATTTAACTCTAACAACTGATGAATTCAGTCGCTGTTCATTGCGCACTAGGAGGGCGTTCCCATATTAAAATCTTTCGTTTCTTCCTCAAGGTGCAGGGACGTTTAATATGCTTAAAAGACAAATATTTTAAATGGTTTATTTTAGGTATCTTCGAATCAAAATAGAAGAAACAAATGAAAATATGACAAAGAGTAGCAACAATAGACTGGCAACATTTGCAACCTATCCTGCACCTAAACAAAAACAAGATATTCTAAAAATGTTAAGTGATACCACCAATGTTAACTTTCCAGTATTTCTCGACACACCAAATAATTATGTCAAAACAGTTGCAGTAGGTGAGTAAACTGAATTTGTGGAAATGTCCCTACACACAAAATAACAATTATTGTCGAACTACACATACTGATAAAAAGCTAAGTCCGGGAATAAACGACCCACTTTTCCACAAACTACACAACCACAACACCATATTTGTTCAATAACTATACTATGAGCTTGTATCTAATGAAAATAATTATTCATTCAGCAGAATTAACAAGGACGAATATTATGTGTAAAGTTGCAAGCGAGAAATTTTTGAAGTATATTTATAACAAGTATTTAGATAATACAAATGATCATACTATTAAAAGAAGTATATGTTCTTCCAAAGTTAATGTGATGACCCATATTTTTAATCCCTTTGAAGGAAAAAGTCGCCCAATGGCGTGCATATACATTTTTTATAAATTCGAATATTGTGAAATAGTGTTAATCTACTATATCAATTTGAATGAAAAAAATTAACCTGCATACAAAATTCAAGAAATTTGTAATATAATAATAACTCGTTTTCCTCTAGAACACGGAGTAACTAAAAAACAGTTTTTTGTATCGTCAACCCAACCATACTTGACAACATCATGCGTATCAAACCAAGTTTCGTCTAAATAAATTATAGTTCTATTTGAATCACGGTACCCTTTTATTTTGCGCAAATACTCCTGTCTAAGTTCAGCGTTACGTCGAGATTCCATTATTATCATTCGATTATCTAACTTCTTATATTTAAATCCACATTTCAATAATCCCGCGCATCATCTTGGACTGTTGTTTGAAATGGTCTCCAAAATATCATTCTAATTAATTATATTATAAAACTTACCCTAACGTCTACGAACAAATAAATATTATATTAATGATGCTTTTCTACACTAGATCACCTACACTTTCCTATAAATACCTATAACAATTCACTAAACTCACTCAACCAAGAAATAGATATTATATTAAATATTTCTTTAAAACAAAATTCACACCCGACACTGAATGATACTAATGGAATATAAGCCGAACCACAACACAACCCCCCCGAACACCAGAAAGACCATAGAATTGTTTCTGCGAAAATCGTCAAAGGGAGTATACTTCGGTTATTTCGTTATATTACGATGAATACTGCAGTTGATGATTGGTTGTTTCGAAGTCTTGACTGCACGTTGCCAACTCTTCAAAATTTTCTTAAATATAGTATAATATATTTTTTTTCTTGAATAGGTTTTGTGATAATTTTGTTTGAATCCGGCATGAGATTAAACATAGGACAAAGACATATAAAGAATCGCTTGTTAAAAAACTACTTACTAAAATTTAGCTCGCAACCAACTAAAGTCATAAATTTGTGTTTTAGGTATATTTGATTGTGTTGCGAAGACATGGAGTCTGTATTCGGACAACCCATCAAAGAATGAACCATTGGTAGTACTGCCGTTAGTACTTAAAAACAACTAGATATTCAAGATTTTTAAAATAATTTATATATTTATGAACCTAATTGTAGTATTGGATATTATCACTGTGTGTTAGATATTGAAGTATTGATCATCAGAATTAAAATAAAATAGTTATAAACAAGCAAAATTAGTTTTATTTAAAACCTGGTATATATTTTGATCAAAATTTTACAAACTAATAAGTTTATATGTTGTTGAGTCATAAATATAGCGTAGCATTTCTACATAAAATATTTATCTGTGCAGCGCCCAAATCGAGGGGTTGGTCACTGAGGTAGGTAATTTTTGTACAAGGACTAGAGGTAATCTAGCGGTAATCCAAAAAAAGTTTTGGGTAATCAAAGGTAGTTTCGGGTAATCCAGAAGGGGTTTTGGGTAATCCAAGAAAATTTGGGTAATCCAAAGGAAGTTTTGGGTAATCCAAGGTAATCTTGAATAAGTAAGTTCAGGTATTTTTTATATGGTACATTACGAGGTATTTTAAATTTTCATTCAATATTATGCCGGTAAATCCAGTCCAGTTCAAGATATTTTAATTCAGGGGAACATTTTTCAGATAGGTATGAATTTTGACTCGATATTCCCAAGCAATAAAGCAGATAGCAGAGAGCAATTTAAATCGCGAAATATTTCCATAGACCCTTTGCTTCGAAATTCCCTACAAAAAAAATTTTTGCGACATGGAATTGGCTTTTAATTGGTAACCAGAACGTGAACTCTGTAACAGAGTAGAAAGGAAATTTCTTTCTATGTTAATAACACAAAACAGTCTAACCCACAAAACAGTCCAACCTTTATTCTGTTTTGTGGGTTAGACTGTTTTGTGTTCCTAGCATAGAAAGAAATTTCCTTTCTATTCTGTTACAGAGTTCACGTGCAGGGGTTTTTTGATGCGGGAAAATAAATGCCACAGTCAGTTTTTCCATAAAATGATTGTTTCGCATTCAAATAGTGTAATAAAATTATAGAAAAAACACATTTTCAACATAAAAAGTCTTGTAAATTCCACAAAACTATGAAATTGGGATTGAAATTTCGGAAGAGTATTTGCGAATGAATATTTGAATGGGAAAAAAATTTTCAGAAGGCTAACTTGACGGGTTTCCGTCTTGTGAATAATCAATGTGAAAGTAGTAAAAATATTCGAAATTCCACTTTCTGAAATTTCATGTATGGATAACTCAACTATTAGGAGAGATAGAACGTTCTAGTCTCCGGCATTGGATTCAGGGGAACATTTTTCATATGAGAGGGAGAGAGCAAATAAAATGGAGAAAGTTTTCCATACCTACCCCTTGCTTCGAAATTTCCTACAAAAAAAAAATTTTGCGACATTGAATTGGCTTTTTATTGTTGACCGGGGGTTTTTTGATGCGGGAAAATAAATGCCACAGTCAGTTTTTCCATAAAATGATTCTTTTTCATTTAAATAGTGTAATAGAATCTAGGAACAAACGCATTTTGAACATAAAGTCTTGTAAATACCACAAAACTATGAATTTCGAACTCAAATTCCAGGAGAGTATTTGTAAGAGATTATTCAACCGGGAAAAAAAATTTCAAGAGCTTCATTTGAAGAGTTTTCACCTTGTTAATAATAAATGTGAAAGTAGTGAAAATATTCGAAAATCCACTTTCTGAAACTTCATGTATCCACAACTCGACTAATTGGAAAGATAGAACGTTCTAGTCTCCTCCGTTGGATTCAGGAATACATTTGCCATATAGGTAAGTCGATATTTCCCAGCAGGGAAATATCAGACAGCAATTTAACTCACGAAATATTCAAATTGGTAACTGGGGGTTTTTTGATGCAAGAAAATGAATACGAGAGTTTTTTTTGATAAAATTATTTTTTTGCATTCAAATAGTGTAATGAAATTTTCAGAAAAAAGCATTTTACATCAATTTTACTTCAAAAAAAGCAATTCTTATCAATTTTGATGTTTAAAATAGCAGGTTTTATAAATTTAACATTGAAAAAAAGGATTTTTCATCAATTTTCATATTTAAAATAGCAGTTTTTTTGATGTTAACATTGAAAAAAGCATTATTCATCAATTTTGATGTTTTACATAGGAGTTTTCATGAATTTTACATCGAAAAAAATCATTTTTCAATCTTAGGTAATCTTGGGTAGTCCTAGGTAATCTGTGGTAATCTTTATCAAAGGTAATTTTCGTACCTACACAAAAGTTTCTAGTGACCAACCCCTCGGCATAAATGAAGAATTATGTATAAAATATAATACATTGCTAAATTGAACAATTATATTAAACTAAGATAGATTAACAGAAAATAGTTTTATAATTACAACAGTTATTTCAAATATATAATAAAATGGAATTTTTTAAAATAAAATATACTTCCACCTCTTCAATTTTAATTAGATAAAACATTAATTCACATTCCACATGATCCTCCAGCACAACCACCAACTGTGGGAGGGTTAATGTCTCTCATGGTTCTGAATCTAGCTCCACCATTGCCACCACCTCCAGGTCTGTAAAAAGATTCAAGTATTCAATAAAATACTATGTTACTATCAGAAAATATATTTAATATTTGTTTTCAATACTTACCCGAAAGGTCTTCCACTACCCCAGCCGCTTCCACCTCCTCCACCACCACCGCGGCCAAGGGAGCTACCACCTCCTCTAAATGAACTAGAGCCACTTGAACTGCTTTGACTCGTGTAATCAATTGGAATCAGAGTAACAAAACTAAAACGAAAAATGTCAATTAAATGCCAAACAATATTGTTTTAATACTTACAAGCTAATGATGAAGTTGATTACACCATCAAACATTTTAGATATGCGTGTGAATAATGGTGGATTTGGTTGGACTTGTCCCCCTAAAAAGTGAAAATATAGTGTAAAATATAATAATGAATACACCACAAGGAATAGACAGAAGAGTGTAAAATATTCAACAATCGGTTATAGAAATTAAATAACTTACCTGTTACGTACGTCATTTTTAATTTGTACAGATATCGAATTTGAATTAAACTAAATCACAATTTTCACCAATTATTTATTCATCCAAATAAATTTATTAATTTTGAACACGTCAGATTACTACTGTTTTGGCGAGTTTGACTTTGACGTTTGACCAGGTACTTTTATTTTATGCGCTATGGGTGCCAGATCTGTGGTGGGTGCTACTTTATATAATTTTTTTGTCGTAATTTCAGCAAAAAGCAGAATTAATTTCATTAATTTTGGTGGTGTGTCACTGGCTATGTCTCTGACAACTTTTCTAGTATTATTTGACAAGTCTGATGTCATTTCCAATACTGAAAATGAAATGTATTGTTTCACGAGAAACAGCCTAAGTTGATATGTCAAGATTGTCAAGTTAAATCGGAAACGCCAACCATTGCCAATTCTGTGTTTCATGTTTTCCTTCTTTTTAGTGATTTCGCTAAGAACACGAGAATCACGTTGTAAAATTTCATCAAAAGCCTAGGTAAAGCTCTAATTAAACAATTTTACAGTATTAAAAATCGAAACTAAATGTCTCCTTCATCTATTGAGGATGTGTAGATTTTCTTTTAATTAACCTTAATTTTAGCATGGCTCCAAGGTACGAGATAGCAGTTGGTCTTCAAAAAGGCCACAAGACCACAAAAATTGCCACTAAGACAAAAGTAAATAAAATTCGTCCCGCCAGGTTGAAGGGGATCCAAACCAAACACACTAAATTCGTTAGGGATATAATTCGCGAAGTAGTAGGACATGCTCCTTATGAAAAAAGAGCTATGGAATTGTTGAAGGTACATATTTTACATTTTATTTCCATTAACTTGTCTTTCTTAGTACAAATATGTTCAGCTTTAAATTGAAAGTATTATAATTGCATTACGAAGAAATCTGAAATAGTGAATAACTAAATTGTCTACATTTTGTAGTTGTATTAACTTTAATAATTTTGTTTTCAGGTATCTAAAGATAAGAGAGCCCTCAAATTTTTGAAACGTCGTCTTGGCACACACATCAGAGCTAAGAGGAAGCGTGAAGAACTCTCAAACATTTTGACTCAAATGCGTAAGCAACAAGCTACACATAAGTAGAATGTAAAGTTTTAATAATTAATAAAAAAAGATTGTACTTTCTAAATGTATTATTTATTGTGGTTTAGTGGGAGTGAGATTAGATGTTTCTTCAGTTGAAAAAATTAGAAGTGATAGGCTAGGAAATATTGAAAAGTTTTCAGATAAATTCTGCTCATTGGAAATTAATCAATGTATCTATAGAAACTGCTAATAAGGATGTAAGGAGAACAATTTTAGCATATTTGTTGTAAAATCATTTGATACAAAGTGTAACTGATTATTTGTTTATTTAATTAAAAATGAGGTCTTAAATGAAGTGGTTATGGACAACTCAACATTCTTTATTATATAAACACCACAAAATCTCAGTACATTGAAAATAGTGAGTGTTTCTACTCTTTTGAATTGATAGTTCAAAAAATTAAAAAGTTGTTTGTCTTGACAATGTGTAAATTAAATTTTTTACTGACATTGTCACTACTAATACATTTTTTAAACATACCATATGATATCAAGTAGTTAAGGAATTTCTTGTGATGATAAAATGTTAAAAGGAAATAGTTAAAACTTGCAGAAAATTCTTGTGATAACATTTAATAGATGTGGTTGATACATGATTCTTGTGGTGAATATAGTAAGTATAGAAAGATTCAGGGGAAAAATATCAAAATAGAAAAGTATAATTGATATTTTTTTTAATAAATACAAAGCATCAGTATAAAAATTCATTAAAAATATTCGTTATGATGTATGAAATTTATTAATAATTATCTCATCAGCATCATCTACTACAGCCTCATCCCAAGGTCCATAAATGGTCTCCTTGTGCTTTTGCAAATACACGAATAACAATGGACAAACGAAACTTATTAAAACAACAGTAAACAAGTACAAAATTAGCGCTAACTTACTTAAGCTCACCAAAAAAAATATATCAACTATTAAAAAAATCCAAACAAAATGAACAGGGTTTTTCAACGCAGTACATAGAATTGGAAACAGTACAAACATTTCTATGGCAGCAGTCATTAAAATAAATGCATTAAATGCTGTTGACAGTCGTGAGGCTAAGCAAATTGAAGCGAAAATTGCTGTGCTTAAAGATACACTATTAGAAACTATTGCTGCGCCTACTCCGTAGTCAAAGAAAACCATATGTATTACCATCATTAAGAATGTTGTGGTGTAAATGGTATCCGTGCTTACAGTATCTGTGAGTGTATGTAAAACTGGAGAAAAGAGCCTACCGACAACTATAAACGTGATAATAGTTCTAAGATCATTTCCAAGTTTATGAATTACATTTTTACTGAATGCTACAAGGTAATACATGAAACCTATTGTAGTCACTACACTCATACATGTGAGCAGAACAGTTGGTTCGATCCAGTCATATAGCAAATAAAAATATATCAATACAAAGGTTACTATATTGCAAAATTCTTGTAGTATTAGCAAAGATCCTAATACTGCTTCTAAAAAATTCAGTTCTCTGACGTTTATATTTTTCTTCAAGTCGCTCAAAAACATGTTTTTGTCAGTATAGTTATCTGGATATGGCTGTCTTTCATACAGTACTTTTTTCCATATCATTTTTGTATTTGTAGACATTATTAATAATCATAAATATATCTTTAATGTTTGATTTTAAATTAATTGATTAGTTGGGTAAAGCTCTTCTTCTTTAATTAAAAAGGAATAGAGAACTTTAAACCACAGATAACTTTAAACTTTACGGTAGTCCTCATGGATACAAATTACTATTTGTTATGACATGTGACATGACCAACTAAAAAAGAAGATAGTTAGCTGTCAAAAACATTGGTTAGTTGGGTAAAGCTCTTCTTCTTTACTTTAAGAAGGAATAGAGAACTATGCGGTAGTCCTCATGGATACAAATTACTGTTTGTATATTTGTTGGTTATGACATGTGACATGACAAACTAAAAAAGAAGATAAAGTTAGCTGTCAAAAACAGCTGTATTCCTGTTCCTGTATCAATAACATGAGCCCAATAACAAATATAATACGTAAATAAGCTTAATCTTGAACATTTTTTCTAATGATCCGTGAACAGTAGTTTGTTCCATAAATAGATCATGTACATGAAGTTTGTTTGTTAGAGTTTGTAATGGAGTACGTAGCTTAAGTGAATTAATAGTGAAAGTGTAAATTTTAAGTATATAGGATATTTGAATTTATGGAATATGTATTCAGATTCTGATTCAGATCAAGACACATTAGGTTTAACCGACGTGATGCGAACTGTAATCGACACGTATGGAAAACATATTTTTTTTATCAGCTATTGGATAATTGTTTGTTATATATGTAACTTATTCATAATTATCAAAGTTTTGGAAACAATTCAAGTGTGCCATAGGTCAATGACAAATATGTAAACATGTCATATAATTTACTATCAAAAAATAAATATATATAGAGTTAGTTATTTACATGAAGGCGCAAATACCAATTGAAATGCTATTAATAATTCATTTTGCAAGCGGATATATCAACAGCATTTTTAATAACAAAAATGATTTATATTCATAAATTTACAATATTTTTCCACCCTTATGCTACAATTTAATCAATGGATGCAAGAACTGTACTTAATAACCATAATTAAAAGTTCATTGATAATATACTTTTTTGTTTTAGTTGGCAAAATGAGTTCAGCTCTGTAGTTCATAATGAAGATGATAATTTTGTAGGACCTCCTCGACGAAAAGCTAGATATAAATTTTCAACAAAAACTTTAGATGTATGTGGAATTATTACAATTTTCATATAATTACATAACAAAATTTGAAATTTTTAGGCAAGCGAGTTTTCATTAATGACTAAGCAGACTTCAGGCGCAGAAGAACCAAGATTTAAAAAATTAAAGAAAACCAATCTTGCTGAAATAGTGATTAATAGAGAGGTAGGTTAGGTTTAATGTGAAATATTGTCATATAGGTATTTCTCATCTGAATACATATTTTATGCACCACACAGCTTTACATCAATTAGAGTATGTTCTGATTACATATATTACTTATCAACTTTTTTCAGAAAGGCGTTTATGGTGAAAACGGTTTCTCAAACAGAAGAAAATGCCAAATTTCTAATTTATATTTACCAAATACAAAATCTATATTGGACCACTCGTCAGACAAAACATTTTGTGGTGTTTTTTCAAAAAATGGAAACCGTTTTATTACAGCATCACAAGGTAAACTAAAGAAATGTGAATGTTACATATTGTAATCAATATTTGCTTTTCTTCCAGATAGAATAATTCGAATTTACAATTCAGAAAGGAGTACATATGAGTTTCAACATCACATTTGTGCTAGAGATGTTGGTTGGAGCATACTAGATGTCGCATTTAGTCCTAACAGTGAACATTTTGTTTATTCTACGTGGTCCTCATCACGTAAGTACTTTATTTATTTCCAACAGTTTTCAATATAAAATACAAGTCCTACTTATTCACAGTAGAATTTCATATGTTGTGGTTTAGTTTATATATTAACTAATAGTACTTCTGAAGAAGATGAATCAAAGCACCAAGTAGCTTTTGTATTCATGTATTTTAATGCTACAATTGTATTTTTATTTCCTTTATATTTCTACTTCTGTCTTGTTTTGGTTAATCTCTTTTTTCTTGTTTCTTTCAAAAGCATTGAAAATGATGAAGACACTGCTGTGCTAACCCCAAGTTAAAGGGTGATAATTATAGTCTGTTTTTGGTACTTATGGCACAAATCATCAACCATCTATTATTATCAGTCATATTTATATTATAAGTTACTGCCTTTGTAGAAATAAGACAAAATATGTCTATAATTACTTTCTAAACTGGTTCTGTAGGTTCTTTGTTCAAAATTCGTTACATTGTTGTGTAACTAAATCCTTATTCTGTATGCGAAAAAACTATTAAATTGAATGTGTTGTGCCATCAATGCCAAAGAGATAAACATATTTTGATTACCAGCATCTTTTCAGTTCACCTTTGTCCAGTGGATGAATCCGAAGATCATCAGGAACCATTAAATCTTGTAAATAGCAGCCGAAGATTTTGTGTCTTTTCTGTGAGATTTTCTTCAGACGGTAAAGAACTTGTTGGTGGAGCTAACGACGGATTTTTGTACATATACGATTTAGAGACGCACAAAGGAATTTTTAAAGTTAGGATTTTTTTTTAAGTTGACCATTTAGCGATATTTTATTGTTTTTTATTTGTTAGATACCAGCCCACGAACATGATATCGATGTTAATTGTGTAATGTATGCAGACAATTCGTCCCAAATAATTTATAGCGGCGGAGACGATGGTCATGTCAAAGTTTGGGATAGGAGAACACTGAGAGATGTCTTTCCTAAACCAGTTGGTATTTTAGCTGGTCACACGAATGGTATCACTTACATAGGTAATATTTAACATTACCCAAGAACCATACTATAGTATGCAGATCCCGTTAATGTTTTCTTTTTCACAATGATATATGCATAGACAGTGAAAATCAGCTTTCAGAAAGTTGAGTGAATAAAAAACTCAGCTAGCCTACAAAGCTAACAATTTAGATTGTTATAATGTTAACAATGCCAACACTTATTAATGAAACCCTTATTTTTGGGCACGTGGACTTGTGTAAATAACACCAATTTTAATACTGCTTGTTCTTATTGCGTGCCCCAATAACCCCCTTTATGAAATAAGACCTTGTTAGATCTACAATAACCTCTAAATTTTTATTTAAGATTCAAAAGGAGACAGTAGACATCTGATATCAAATTCTAAAGATCAAAGTATAAAACTCTGGGACGTAAGAGTGTTTTCTGGTAAAAAAACGATTGAAGCGTCACGTAAAGTAGTTGCAAATCAAAATTGGGATTACAGATGGGAAGACATACCGAGAAAATGTTAGTACTTTACTTTTTTCTTAACATCTTTTGTGTCTAATTTTTTTTTTAAATTCTAGTGAGTTCTGGTGGTGTAATAGAAGGTGATACTTCTGTTATGACATATCGAGGACATGATATAACTAAAACTTTAGTTAGATGCAGATTTTCGCCTTTAGAAACAACTGGACAAAGGTATATCTATACTGGATGTGGTTTGGGCAGAGTTGTTAGTAAGTTTACACTTTATATAGAAAAATATGTGTGATTTTTATTTGATATGAATTTTCAACTAAATATTTGTTCAGTAGAAAGTATCATTGGTAAGATTCAATTAATTTTTTGTTAAGAAATCTTAAAATTGTAGCTAATATTCACTTAATAAGAAGTACATAAACAAAAATAACCAATATTAAATAAATAATAAAAAAACACTTACACAATGTTCATCCGTAATCCATTATTTGGTCTGCAGCATGTTCTAACCAGAAATTTTGAAGTACGAACCATTTCCATAATTCCACGGTATTTACACATTCAGCACTTAAGCCGCATACATACATTACACAAGTTTCTCTATGGTACAAATTTTTAGTCCACTATAAAGCAACCCTTATATATACTTTCTATTCAACTACAGCAAATATATAGTACAACTCGATATTATATCTCAACAGGAATATATAACGTAATAAAATTGTACCTAGAGATAACCATGTGATTACATTTAGCATTTCATACAGTAACAATGTTATATAGTCATAGACAACCCTGAGTTGCACAAGTGCACATGAAAATTAATTTGGTGGTAGTATTCAAATACACCTTTTACTTAGGAACCTAAAAGGTAAAGGCAGGTGATGATAATAGAGTTGCAATTTTATTGACATTGTTTGTTGCAGTCTCTCGAATTTTGTAAGTTAAGAAAAAGTGATTAGAATCTGAAATTTAATTGAGTTTTTTTATTTTTTCGTTAATGTATGTCTTGCCTTTTGTTAGTTTATTGTTTTGTTGGGTTCTTCAATGTCTCAGATTTATCTTACCTATAATTTATATTTGAGAATACTGTGAGTATAGAACTGTAATAGCTGTATCTTTTTAAATTAGATTTGGTTGGAATTTACTTAAAAACTCTAATATTAATTTAATAATCTATCAATAAAATGTGTGCTTAAACAGTCAATTTTAACTTAAATAACTAAGATATTTAGAAAATAGAAAAAACATTTCAGGCATACTCCTTGAATAACAAATATAGTGGACAAATTTTCTAAAATTGAAAATATTTTTACTAGCTTTACAATCATTTCTATTTTTGTTATCCAAGTCAACAGTCACCTACCTTTTATACCGTTTAGGATATTGTATCCAAATCTGCAACAAATGGAGAGAAAGATTTAAAATAGTGAAAAATAAATATTTTTCCATTCCTTTTTTATTATTACTTCTTATAAATTTTGCTTAAGTAAAGAATGCAATAAATCAAGTAAAAATGGAATTATTATTAAATTATACAAAATATTTTTGAGTTACCTACTTTTAAAGGATATAAGAGTTAAAAAAATTACGAAATTTGTAAACTAACAAACAACAGATTGCTACAACACTTAACACAAGTTCTTTCTTATTCACCATTTTTGAAAAGAAAATCAATCTTATTGTAAAAGATAATATGTTAATGGAAGTGAGCTTATTTACTGTTTGCTACGTTTGAAAATAGTTCAATCTACAACTGACGTACATCAGCTGTTACTACAATAACCCGTCTGCGCATGCGGATCGTATGAATTGCAACAAAATATTTTGAGATTTGTTTGCCGGAATTTAAGCAAAATATTTTAAAATTTGTAGCAAAATTTTCGTGATAAATTTCAGAGCAATACTCGCCAGAATTCTTTGCTGTGTAAACCGGTTATAAAATTACATTTAGATGAATAGTAGAAAGAAATTAAAGGAAATATTTCTTAAAATAAAAAGATGTCATTTTGAATAGTTTACTGTACAACGTGACACATTTAAACTGTGTTTTATTTAGAATTTCGCACGAAATGGTGAAAAAATGTTTCAAATAATTGAGTGATATCGATTTTTTGCAAAATCAATCAAAAACTTAAGCTTTCAAATAATTCACCAGACCCATTTAAGTTGTTTTATTTAATCGAGTTATTATCTAGTAACCGCCTCATCTATTCAACTAAAAGATTACCTTACCGTTTAACGAACTATAATCTTTTAATTCTCCACAACTATTATGAACACTCACTTATATGTAGTGAAATTTTCTGTTATGTTATTATTATCACTTTAACAACAGTCACTAATACGAATATAATTTACACAAACGACGCCATACCGATACCAATCATTTTCACAGAGCTACCGATTGTTAAAATTTAATTTGCCCAGCACTCTTACAAAAAAACACGGAATAACAAGTATATTCAGAACAAAAAGTTCATTACATGAACGTGAGGCATATATTTGCGACGAACTTCTTTTCATTTTAAGTTTAAAATTATAGTAATAACTGATATTTCTTTAAATAACTGAATTTTGATAAATTTGATGGTCGGAAAAAAACTTTTCTTCAAATTTAAAGTCATAATTTAATAAATAATTCCTGACAAAGCGGTATTATGTTTTAAAATTTTAACGAGTCCAAAAAGTATTTGCATACGAGTGTCAATTGAATATTTCTGAAATATAGAAATTATATTTTACAAAATTATATCAAAAAAATATTTCGAATAGTAAAAATTCAGGTCAGTAAATTCCCGTTTGAATTCATTTATGTAAAAGTATATATCTTTTAATAATTAAAACTGTCTTATTGAGATCTTCACAAGGAAAAGGGTGTCTGCATCTTTTGAGAGCAGCAGTTATAGCAAGAGCCCTTTAGCTGGACAAACTATTTTTCCCCAACCTTCGTCGGAGAATAGAAGTCACTAATTTTATATGAAGCACTAGGTATCATTATTTTCAGCCCATCTATAATCTCCCTAGTTTTTGGTAAAAATTCCTATAGCATCTTGTATAGTTCAATGTAAATAAAAATTATTGTAATTGTAGTTTATGATGCTCTTACTGGTAAGATGGTAAAAGCGTTAGGAGGGCACCATGGTGTTGTCCGAGATGTAGATTGGCATCCCGTTCGCAGTGAAATATTAAGTTCATCGGTAAGTAAGTTCTACAAAAGTATATATACTTAGTGGTTGTCACTGTGCATTAATGAATACATTCTAACACGTTAATATGAGCACTACCTATATAATGGAAGAGTATTCCCTATTCCCCCACCAAAAAAATTCAGTTAGTAAGCACAAAGATCCTTTATACTTTCTTTTTATGAGTACATCTGCTTATTAAAGGTTATTTTTAACCTGTATTTTGTTTTTAGTGGGATCAAACTGTTCGTAAATGGGTGTATCACAACAAACAATTTATAGACGAAGAAGATTATTCTAGTGAAGATTTGGTAATATAGACAAGATTGAGGTGCCAAGGACAAGTTTTTGGTGTGGGGAATGAAACAAATTGCAATTTTTATAAATAATGTAAATAAATATTTTTTTTTATAGTTAATAGTAATTTTTTTTCCTTTCCTACAAACATCAACACATAGAACTTATAAAAACATATCAAACCTAAGTATATTACATTGGAAGATACAAATATATTTAAAATAATATAAAGTACACATATTAGGTATTAATGCTCACTATTTTAACTGACTGGATTCCAAATAAGAATGTACATCATATATAATACAAAGATAATGAATATTAAAGCTACTGCTATAACAAATGTTTGCCTATTATGTGTTCGCAAATGAGCCAACTGTTCTTCATGAGTATTTAATAATTTACGTACTTCTATTAGTTCGTTTTCAATTTCACTTTTCTTTTTTTCTTCTAAAGTACCAACATGAAGTTTTTGTTCTAGAGCCTGTATTCTTTCATATGTAATTTTGATAGCCTCTTCAGTTTTTTTCATCTGAAAAGAAGCAAATCTAAATTATTATAACAGAAAATGTATAGTTGAATGAGCTCATGTGCTTTTATACCAATCTATGCAAGCAATAAGGTTAATAACATTAATTACCTCAACCATTACTGAGTAATTTACTGTACTCATTGTAACTGAGGTTTATTGAAATCTAAGTGACCAAATATTCGGAACAAATTATTTCCAAGGGGTGACGTGGCGGTAATTTATTTCTAAGGTTTCTAAGATAATTTATATCTTAGATTACCTATACTTGCTTGTAAACATTTTGATTTTGTAGGTTACAATCACAAATGTTCAACTGACAGTTCCAAAAATTGAGATAAAACATTTTTCGCGAAATCGATTCCTAATCGAGTACATAGTAGGAGCACAGAGTACACCATCTAGATGGTGTACTCTGTGGTAAAAGTGTAGATTAGTCTGTCAAATATCTTAGTCATAAGCTATTAAACATTGGGAAAAAAAGAAGAGAACCGTGAAGTTTTAGGTTATGTTTGAAGCATCAGAAAAGAAACGCCGCCGAAACGTTTAGTAAAATTCGTTATAAGCAATTAAAGATAACTTACACATATTCAAAATGAAACTTGTACGGTTAGTATTGAGATCAGCTGTTATGTGTGATGTACCTATTTTGGCTAATATTTGTTTTTATCACTAGATAATTTTTTTCCATAACCTTACTCCGTTTTTTATCTTACAGGTTTTTGATGAAATTGAGTCACGAAACTGTGACTATAGAGCTTAAAAATGGTACCCAAATACATGGTACAATAACAGGTGTAGATGTAGCTATGAACACTCACTTGAAAGCTGTGAAACTTACTCTTAAAAATCGCAGTCCAGTAACTTTAGACACATTAACTATTAGAGGCAATAATATAAGGTATTTCATACTCCCAGACAGTTTACCTCTTGAAACTCTTCTAATTGATGATACTCCTAAAGCGAAAGCTAAAAAGAAGGAATCTGCTCGTGGAGCAGCTAGAGGTAGAGGAAGAGGACGTGGTAGAGGTGGTCCTAGAGGAAGGGGCAGAGGAAGAGGTCGCCGATAAGAAACCAAAAAATAATGATTATCTCTTAAGTTAAAATTTTTCTAAAGACTTATTTTCTGTGACTAGGTTTAATATGTGTGCAAAATCCTCTGAATCAATTAGGCAACATTGTTAAATTTTTCATGGTGTAAGTCCCAATGAGGATTGTAATTACTTTTTTAGAAGTTTTTGAATAAAAGCTTTTATTTTGTAATTTATATCAATATATTTAGTGTGGTATATATACGAGAAAGGAGCTACAGTCACATGTAAGTGCCATAAACAGTAATGTTGGAATATAACAGGCAGAACAGGTAACAACATTTTGAAACAGTCTTGACTGATTGACTCCAACCCATGGGAGCCATGGTGAGTAGGCAGCTTATCCATACACTGCCCGGCACTTATGCACTCCTAGTTGTTATGAACAAAAATTCTATAATTGTGCTCATAAAATATTCCTTAAACAAATCATCATAATTTTGTTTTAGTTTTAGTTTGATGCTTTTTTATGTATCAACAACCATAATTATACACACCTGTCAATCATGGCACATATTAAACTTTCATGTGACCAGAGTTGCTTCCTTGTACCATATATTATATTTTTTATGGTTTCATTTTCGTTATAGTGACAAAAATAATTTGATTGAACAAGATAATGTGAGGGAAACATGTAGGTATACCTTTTAAAATAAAGTATGTTTTACACTGTATAAAGTAGTTTACATTCTTATATAAGGAAGGAAAATAACTATTTGTCAAAAAACAACTTAGGACTTCATTGTTGATTTGATATAAGGTTATTATAAACTGCGATCAATAGATAACGACTTGAAAAGTCTAAACTGATAATTTTTTTCTATTATAATGTGCTCCTGCTGATTTTATGACGAGCTGTAAAATGTATTTTGTTAATTAGCCCTTTAGCATCTAAAAAAATGCGCTCCTTCTGCTTTTTATCTTTGGATACGCCACTGGATAACGTCTACTACTTAAACATTCATTTATTAGCACAAAACAGGTAAAAGTAAGACTGCAATAAAAAATATAGTAAATAATAGATGCATTAGAATTTTTATTCAATAACCACAGCATAAAAAGTAAAAATAAAATCAAGTCCGTATACCACTGATTATTTAAAATACTGGTGGTATAATATTTAGAAAATAATTATAATTTTACTACTTGTAATAGCCTTATATTACTATAATAATCTTTAATATCCCTTGTATACGCTTCATATTATGGACTAAACATGTCTACTTAACACATCTTCCGATTTTCACACAACAATCCACAATAAACGTTTTGCAAATTTCCCTAAGAGCATGCGTCGCGTCAACTGGTGCGTTTAGATGAGCTCTAGCGTAAACATGGCGAATGTCGGGCAAACTGTGTGGTTTTAATAAAAACAAATAAATGTGATTGTGTATATAAACTTTATAAGACCAATTTAATAAACTGTGTGTAACATAATGTGAGTGATTTCTTACGATAATATTTCGGGTTCGAGTTATTATCCGGGGTTAATTACGTTTGACATTTATTTGTCACGATATTTACCTTTTTTACATTTTTGCATAGGATTTTTAATTCGATTTTTAATAAATTCATGACTACTGCTTCTGGCCTCGTCTTACTTGCTAAAATCAATTTATATGTGTATTCGTAAGGATTGTAACTCAATTTTTTCAACTGTCAAATTTTTTTAGGTTAAGTTTTGTTACATTTTGATTATATTCAGTAATTTTCACTTTATTTTGTAAATAACTACAAAGTAGTTGTAGTAAATATTTAGGTACGTTTAGTATTTGTGGAAATCAAGATGAAAATCGCCAGGAAAACATGCGGAAGGCCTTTTTACACAACCAAAAACTACTACTATACAGGTAAGGAAGTTTGCTTTCAATTATTAGGTAGGTATGCATGTAGGTAAATAAATTAAGTTTAATTTAATAACAGCTAAAAGTACCCAGATATTTAATTTTATCTCATTTTTGTATCGAGTTTGCATTTGGCAAGTTCACAAGAATTATATGAACTGATATATTTAACAGCAGATGGCAGTAAATGTGTGATATAATAAATATTCCCAGGATAATAAATCCCGGGCTAATTAATAGATAGTATCTACAATGTATTCAAAGTAAGATTCAAATAAAACAAAACTTTCAAGAACGTAATACTTATTTTAATATATTCACTACTTTATTTTAAAAACATCGTCATTGTATCAATGTTAAAATATAGAATATTAAATTGAATTACCTACATATGTATTTAAATTCAGACAGTGCAGCAGTGATACAATATTGAAACCTTAAAAGTATTACCTGATGTTATCTAACTAATACAATAATAATTATATTTACTGCTACAGCCAAAATTATACCTGTACCTATACTATACAGGCATATGTTTTGTGGTTTTTAATAAATAGTATATTTACATAATATGTTTCACATAAAATTTATAGTTTAGAATTTACAGCTAAATTTATAATGAATCAAATTGATGTATGGTCGACTTTCTGAAATAACAAATAATAGAGTGAAACAAAACAAATATAAAAAACACGATACATTATATAACACTGTTGCGCTCGAGAAAAATAGTGAACAATAAATGTCGATCGTTATTTACTTTGTTTCTAGTTGTGGTTTTAAATAATATAATTTTGTATGCATTATTAAAGAAACATAGAGCTAAAAAAAAACAATAGATACCTTTTATTTTTAAAAGTATTCTCAACAAAGTTAAATGCATTTGTGCATCCTTCGGAACCAGTTCTGGAAGTAGTTATTCCACTGGCTTGCTGGTACATTCAAAACAGAGTTTTTGAAGGCTTTCACTGCATGTTCTTCTGACTGGAACTTTGACTATGCAGTTCATTTTCTTAATTTTTGGAAAAGTAAAAAAGTTGTTAGGCATTAGGTTGGGACTGTATGGAGGATAGTCCAACAATTTTCTTTCCGAGCCCGTCTGACAAGCCTAATTGCTTATTGTATTTTGCTCGTGCTTTCTCATAGCATCCAGCACCAGCACCCTGCATCAGTTTGTACAACTTCTTAGTTGGGTGTTTGCTATATAGCTCAGCGTTTCCTTGCAGTTGGCCAAGTAATAACTGTCTTTTGCGATCAAGAGTGTCGCATGTAAACAGTATATGTTTCACTGTGTCCGTTTCCCTACCACATAATCTGCATGTAAGGTCTCCGTTATATAGTTTTAATTTGTACAGGTGTTCCTTTACTGGTGCATGACCACTGACCAGTCATGAAACCTGTTATGATTCTCAGCTGATTTCTGCACAGCGTTAGCAGTTCCACTGTATGTTTCAGGCATGGTTCTTTTATACAGGTTTTCCCATGCATTTATCTTAGGACATTTACCCAGAAATTTCTCTGATCCAGGTCTTTGCAGATCCTCATACTATAGTTTTTGGTATACCGAGAATTTGTCCTGGTTCAGGCTGTGTATCCTCTGACCCTCTTTTTGCAAGTTCGTCAGCTTTTTCATTGCCCTCGATACCCTTGTGCACTGGTACCCAGGGCAGTAGTGCAGTAACAGTTCTTTGATATTGCAGAGGAATTGTTGCTACATGACCCACTTTTGAGACAAATGTCACCACCATACAACTGCCTTCCAAAATTATTGTAAGACATTTTCTCAGCTTAACTCCATTTTTGGACTGACCCATCAACTTTAAAACTTCAGTTCAGGCACAGCTTTAAACGAAGTGGTTTGAAAATTTGGCGTTAAGTTAATTTTGACATTTGATATTTGTTGACAGGCGTTATTAAGACACTGCGCCTCTGGCGGGAATGGCTAATGTTGTATATTATTTTAACGATACAGTGGACCGCATAAATAACTAACCGACTTAGTTGGTGCCAATACAAAATACAAAAATTTGGTGACTTTGGTACTTCTTTTATTTTAACAGACATGTTGCCGGCTCTACAGAATTTTCTTAAATATGGTAATATATATAAAGTTGTTTTAATTAATAATTTAAAGAAAGAACTTTACATTTTCAATAACTCTCTATTATATTCCTGTATACGTAAATAGGAACTAGTCAAGTAAGTCTAAACAATTGGCGGTGTTGTTGTTAGTGGTTGCATTATTCCATCAATCGACAATATCCTCATCTATGTATCCCTCGATATTTTTCACACAAGACTGGTCACATGTACATAAACTCCAACCAGCGAAAACTAGCTTGCCGTGTGAGCCGATGAGTATTAATGTAGCGATAATGATTGATCGATATTTGGCCGAATCTAAAAATTCCTCGTCGCTTTGTCCTGTTTATTGGCAACACGATCTGATGGTTTAAATTTAAGTTTAAAGTTATGTACACTACGTAGGTACACTTAACAAAAAACGATACAAATTATCATTAATTTATTTTATAAACAGGTGATGGGATTCGAATCGAAAATGCGCTGATTGTAACAGAGACGTACTCTGTATTATTTGCCCTATTTTAGTAAAATAATAAACTATTGATAAATAAATTGTTTTTCCACTATCTATCTAAAGTAGGGTTTTATAATTTGAAACTATTTTTATAATCCAACTTAAAAAACATGGAAGCTATAGTACTTTATATAAAATATTTTTATTATACTTAACAGAAAATACTACATTTTCAACTGTTTATAAAATACAGTAAATATGACATTTTCGGAACAGCGCACGGAAATTTTTTCCCGATCCCTATTTCCGTGCGCTTAATAATAAACATAGATATCCATAATACTAGATATCCTATGGCAACCCGAAGAAAAAAAAGAAACGAGTAGTGTGTCTATAGCAACGATTTATTTATTAATGACAAATTTTATTTTCTGTCAGTGAAAATTAAGTATTTATGTATTTATTACATTTTGCAAAAATGAATTCAGATTGTGAAGAAAATCGGGATATTCCCGAAAATATCTTACAACGAGCGGCAGAAGTGAGTGCAGATTTATTACCAGTGAAATCCAGGTTGAGATATGAACAAGAATATAACAGTTTTACCGAATGGCGGACTCAGAAACGAATCAAAATTGTGAGTGACGATATTCTTTTAGTATATTTTTCTGAAAAAGCCAACACTATGAAATCCTCCACTTTATGGAGTCGATTCTCTATGTTAAAGAGTTGTTTGGCAATAAAAGAAAATACTCACCATCAATATCCAAAAACGATTGCTTTTTTGAAACGACAAGCTGTAGGATATATACCAAAGAAATCCAAGATTCTTACAGCAGAACAAGTAACCAAATTTTTATGTGAAGCTTCAGATGGAGAATATCTACTAGCAAAAGTAATTTTAGTGTTTGGCATCTTCGGTGCATGCCGCAGATATGATTTAATACGTTTGAGTTTAGATGATGTGGAAGATAATGGGCGTTTCCTTGTCGTGTTCTTACGAGATGGAAAAACTCACAGGTCAAGAAGTTTTACCATTACCAATGAAAATTGCAAATTCGATCCCTGTACAATTTACCGTAAATACGCAGATCTCCGCCCTAAACATATGGAGAGTAGAAGATTATTTGTTGCATACCGAAACCAAAGATGTTACGCTCAACATGTTGGGTGCCATACTATCAGTGGTATTCCAAAACTTGTTGCAAAATACCTAAAACTAAAAAATCCCGAAGAATATACCGGACATGGGCTAAGGCGCTCTTCGGTAACCATGTTGGTGGAAAGCGGCGGTGATTTCCAATGTAGCAGAAGGATATATAGAAGAGTCCATACAAAGAAAAATTGAAGTATCACGGAAGTTGTTTAGCCCTTGTAACTTGGAAACTACAACATCTGTAACAGTCAATCAAGAGAACCAAAGTACACACGAACACTCCGCTTCAACATCTTTTGCAGAGTCTTTAGTTCAACAAAAAGAAATGCAAAAGGGATTGAGCTTCAACAATAATACGAATTGTACAATAAATATTACTATTAATAATAACGGTTCTGTCCAAAATTAATTTTCTTAGAATTACCTACTTGTATTTTTTTTGTTAATTTGAGTTGTATGTACTTACATT
This sequence comes from Lochmaea capreae, assembly GCA_949126875.1. NCBI lineage: Eukaryota > Metazoa > Arthropoda > Insecta > Coleoptera > Chrysomelidae > Lochmaea > Lochmaea capreae. The sequence continues at coordinate 12,153,889 of OX421397.1, read as the reverse complement.
TTTACTGTTTTAAAAATAAAAATAAATATTCCCGATTTTCTTAATAATTTTTTGCGATATTTTTTGTTTATGTTGATTTCCGGTACCTAAGTATAATAAAAAATATCGTTCATTACTCGTCCAGAAATGGATTTTCCGTTCTTGCATGACTTCCCGTGTTCGGCTGCGCCTCACGCGCGCACGGAAAAATCCTCATTTCTGTACTGGTAATGAAATATACTATTTCCTTCGCTCTTTATTTTAACGTAACACTTATATTACGTCTATTCCTCGTATTTGTCATTTCACTTGTTTGGCCAAATAAAACCTCAGCCATATTTACGTTATACATGGACTCCCTTACATTTCCACATCTCCCTATTTCCCAAAAACTAGGCCACTTCACTTCCCCGAACCCATAATTTTTTCTATCGTCATTTTTAACTTTGGTCATTTGTATCTGTTACAGGAGATGAGATAAAACAGAACTCGGTTCCAAGTAAAGTTTATTTCACGAATTTACGCCTGTTTCCGATTATCCGCAAAAACTCGACGAGCAGTGTGTAGCTTGTTCAATTCAGTGAGAAGGACGAAAGTAAATTGCCCTAGTACCACTTCTAGACACAAATGTAAAACAATTTTATTTTTCCCATTATTGTATTCGAATAAATAAGAGATCTGGTTACCAAAAATTAATAAAAAAAGGGAAAAACATGTTTAAAAAGAATAAAATTTCGGATTTCTAACGCATCAAATATTGGGAGAATTTACTATCGAACATTTCAGTACAGTTTACCATTTCATTCGATGCTTTTATGACTAATCCGGAACAGGCGTAAATTCGTGAAATAAACTGTATAATGAAATATTCATTAATGGTTCTTTTATAATAAAAATAATACAGAGTTCGGCAAAAGTCCGGGACCGGACAAATATCGAAGAAAATATAAATTTTTTGGAAAATCTTTTTATACCACAAATTTTACTCCAACTTAAACTATAATTTGAAAATATTTTGAAATATACAGGGTGTTCCAATAAAGTGTGGCGTATCAAAGTTATATTTTTTCTTATGGAACACCCTATATATTATTGCATTTTCTGATTGCCCCTAAAAAATATAATACTCCTACGTAATGGTTCCCTATACCTAAATACAGAGGGTTCCGAGTTATGCTGACCTTTTTAAAAATGTGAACATTTCGAAAAAAATTAATCTCATTGATATAACAAATTCTAGCAAATTTTCTCTTACATCTGAATAGTTGGACTTTCGTTGAATGTACTCCACGATCGAGTACTAAACATCTCATTACAGGGTGTTCAGAATTTTCAGTTCCATTATTAGATCATTCAATTTGCAGTATCAGGCTTATTTTAAATGGAACACCCTGTATTTTAATGATTCATCATGTTCAGAAAAATGTCCTCTTTCGAATGGTATGAGGGTGTCCTATACCTAGGTATTATACTTTTCGTGCAATGTACAATTTTCTTAAATCGTATGCTAAATCGATTTTAAAACATTTGCAATTCTCTCTAAATTTCAAACTAATGATCTTGGCATAGATCACGTTTTAAGCTTTCAGAAAATACAGGGTTTTGCTATCCTATACCGAGTGGTTAAAAAGATATAGCCACTTTCACAGAAAAGTCAGTATCCACATGGAGAAATTTTATGAAATAACAAAAAACAAAAAAATTTCACACAATACGAGTGTTATGTTGAAAATTGGTTTAATTATTATTATTTAGAACATTAAAATACAGTTCCATTTAAAATAAGCCCGATACTGCACATTGAATGATCTTATAATGGAACTGAAAATTCTGAACACCCTGTAAAGAGATGTTTAGTACTCGATCGTGGAATACATTCAACGAATGTCCAACTATTTAGATGTAAGAGAAAATTTGCTAGAATTTGTTATATCAATGAGTTATTAATTTTTTTCGAAATGTTCACATTTTTAAAATAGTCAGCATAATTCGGAACCCTCTGTATTTAGGTATAGGAAACCATTATGAAGGAGTATTATATTTTTTAGGGGCAATCAGAAAATGCAATAATATATGGGGTGTTCCGTAAGAAAAATTATAACTTTGATACGCCACACTTTATTGGAACACTCTATATATTTCAAAATATTTTGAAATTATAGTTTATTTTGGAGTAAAATTTGTGATATAAAAAGATTTTTCGCAAAATTCACATTTCTTCAATATTTGTCCAGTCCCGGACTTTTGCCGAACTCTGTATATTAGAAATATGGACTACAACAGAGGCTACAACTCTTATTAAATGGTTTATTGGAAATTAGTAAAATTTCAACCGTTTATGTAGACTCCGACCACAATAACTTTGGGACACCACATGGTCGCGGGTGTGGCGTATCAGCCAGTGGCGTTACTGACTTGCATATGAAAATGTAATTTTCATACTAAATTTATTGTTAGGAATTTATTTCAAATATATATCAATCTTAATGGTTTTGGATACCTGTAGAAAATTACATAATGGTATCACTCGCTTTATCAGGTATGCGACGGGATTAAGGCTGGTCCTTTTTTGAATTCGTTAAATAATTAGCAAGGAAAAAAACAATTTACCTAATCCAAACCTAAACACTTCTACAAATGTATCGAACATGTTGAAATAAGAAAGACTTTAGGCACTTCAAGATTTAATTGTCTACAAGGACAATTAAACCTATTTTTTTTGAAAAATAGGCCACAAGAGGATGACACTTAACATTGTATGGGAATAAAAATAAAATTGCTATAAAGAACGGAATAAGATATATCACTTGCCTATGGTTTTTAAGAGGAATTAGAACACCTTCCTCTGCTTATTTTTGCATAAATGCAGCAACCCGATCTATAGTTTCCTTTGTTTGACTATGCAAAGCTTTTCATTGTTTCATTCTCTTGGGAGACATATCACAAAAAATTCCAAGACATGAAAAATTCACTATTCGCAACAACAAAATCGCACAAGGAGACCGAAAGTAGAGATGGGTAACACTGTGCGGTGCGGCACTTTTGTGTTAACACAGTATACTGTGTCGAGTGTGTTGACAGAGATAGCTCACCGGCACTTTTGGAACACACGAATATAGTGTATGGTGTGGGGCACGCTGGACTGTGCCGGTGTGCCACTGCAGCACAATAGACAGCTAATTAATACGTGATGCTGAATCCAAAGAATACGTTTGGTTTTGGTATATTCTTTGTTGAAGCTTCGGCAGCACTGTGTCGCTGCGTGTTGCGTTTGCATTCATGTGTTGAGCTTTGTAGCACGTATTGGGTGAATATAATAGAGAACGTGAACGTAGGCAACTGTTTATTGTTGTAAATGTGGTGGTTGACATTTAGGGTAGATAATAATAAACTGATTTATCTGTGACTGATAATAAGCATATGGTGTGTTGTGTTTCATGTGCTGCGCTATAAATAGTGCATGCGCCATACTAGTGTGTCATATGATACAATTCTGTTAACACGAAGTGTTGACACACTTAGATGTGCGTGTGTTGAAGTGTTAACACGCCGCCGCTGGCTTGAAGCCGCAGCCAGTCGAAAGATCGGCATCGCTTTCGAGGAGGTCCTACATTGAATCACGTGGTGTCTCAAAATTATTGTGGTTGGACTCTACACCACAATTGCACACTTTTGTCGTCATAAACGTGCCTACAGTTCACTTGTGAATATAAAATTGCCCGTATCTCTTGAACCGTTAATTTTATCGAGATATCACAAAAATATTTTTTTCTTTAAACCTATTTAAAAAAAAGTTATTTGCTTCATTTATAATGAAAAAAGTAATATTTAAAAATATTACCACATGATCCATTGAACTTAGTCCGTACCTGAGTTCACAAGTGTAGTATAGACTCGTTTATGACGACTAAAAGTGTACATTCATGGTGTTTATAAACGGTTGAAATTTTACTAATTTCCAATTAGCCATTTAACAATAATGATAAATAAAAACCATATTTAATTCCCAAATTTATAGTAAAAGTATAACTTTTTGTGGCAAGTCTGAATGTTTGATGGCCGAACGTCAGTGAGGCCGACAATTTCAGACGAGCCACAAAAAGTGCTTTTGCTCCGAATGAAACATGCTATTTTTTCCGCAAACGGCATCCAGACTATAGAACTAATTAATATTTAAATAAAAATTCAAAACGATTGCAACGAAGTTGATAAATTCAGAGAATAATAATTATTATAAAACTGCGCACTACATTTCCGTGGTTACTGGTTTTGTGATTGCCAAGTCAAAAACAAATTTGACAGTTCAATAATATTTTATAATGTCAGAAATATTGTAAGTGATTTGAAGCAACAATTGGACTGTGCATTTTTGGTAAGTACGTGAGCATCAAAATTTCGTTTGTTGTAGTAAAGTGTACTGAAATTTTCTTTTAGATTATATTATGTCGGATTCAGAACCCAACTGTACACCGCCCGACGTTGTTGACATTGCTAAGGCAGCTACGAATGATTTAATTCCAACTAAGTCAAGTAGAGTTTATAATCATGCTTACGAAAGATTTCTCACATGGTGCAATGATAAAAACATTTCAAACTATTCGGAAAATGTGCTACTAGCTAATTTTTTTGAAATGACAACTACATTAAAAATGAAGAGTTCAACAATAGTATTCCATGATAAAATCATTACTGAATATTAAACATGGATTAGATATTAGCAAATATATGAAACTACGTGCTTATCTGAAGAAGCAGAATGAAGGGTATACTCCCAAAAAGTCAAAGGTATTCACAAAAGACCAGTTTGAAGATTTTTTAAATAATGCACCTAATGAGCAATATCTAGGAATTAAGGTTAGTTATAATATTCTAACCTGCATAAATACAATCAAGTTTTTAAATACATACTACTTTTAGGTTGTTCTAATAATGGGCGTATCTGGAGCATGTAGATGCGATGAAATGGTGAACATGACAATAGACGATATAAAAGATTTAGGATCTGTTATTCATATAAAGATTCCTGATAGTAAATCTAAAAAGCTACGATCGTTCACAATTATTGGAGAAAAATATATAAATCTTTACAGAAAATATACTTCTTTACGTCCGCAAGCTATGGAAAGCCGACGCTTATTTTGGAAATTTCAAAAGGGAAAATGTTACCGCATGGTCATGGGAATTCATACAATTAGTAACGTACCCAAAACAGTAGCAACTTATTTAAAACTACCGAATTCAAAAGATTACACAGGCCATGCGTTAAGAAGAACTTCAGCTACTTTGCTTGTGGATGGAGGAGCTGATATTACTTGTTTGAAACGGCATGGAGGTTGGAGGTCGAGCACTGTCGCTGAAGGATACATTGAAGACTCTTTGTCTAATAAAAAACAAACTGCAGAAAAAATCTTGATGTCAAATTCTTCTTCACTGTACCTGAATGCAGCTTCTCATGAGCGAAATTATGTCGACGTTGATGTAACAGAAGCAACAACAAGTAAGGAGTCACGGGAAATTTTGTCGATGAACTCTTTCAACTCTGCACAAAATTCGCTTGAATTGGAAGTGAATAAATCAGGTAGTGCATTAAATATGTGCGGTGCAACCTTAAATAACTGTAATTTTACTATTAATAATTATTATCGTTAATAAAGTTTAAAAGTTCAACTAATAATTATTTTCCCTGTTAAAAATTCTACTTTTTTGTACGGCCGTCAGCGTACAAAAAAGTGGCGTCTGCGTGAAACCATACTTCAACATCATGAATTGACGTTAATAATGTCTACTTTTTTTGACGTTTGCGGAAAAAATATTTTTTACGAAGTTCTCTAATTATCTTTTTATCATCTCCCCAATTTTTGGTACAAAGCCCTGGGACACCTTGTATACAATACTCCGAAGCCGAAGCTTTTCATTGATTTCTATTCCATTGTCATTATATTTTTTGAATTTATTGCCAAAAGTCGTGTGTATGTCTTTTACTTAATATTCGTCAAATATTTATTCTTTGATAGTTTTGTATCGATAAAATATTGACAAACATTTATTTTTTCACAGAAAGTCATTATATTAGGTCGACTACCGAAAATAACTCGTATACACTGATAGGTACACTGCAAAAAAAATATTCTTATTTTTTGTTATACGAGGATGTATTGATATCTAGTTAGCCTTGACCATGCATAAACAAAATATTGCGTTACCATAGCAACGAACAATAACTTATTAGAAGTGTCAGTGTAAAGTTTGACGTCAAAAAAGTAAACCAGAGTTACGCAATAAATTAAAAGAAAAAAGATGTCCACCGAATTTGTGAAAATCGAAAAATTGGAGTATCGAGCCATCATCAAGTACCTGTATTTAAAAGGGTTAAGAGGTGAGCAGATTTACGAAGATATGCTTAATACCCTTGGTGATCAATGGGACATGAGCAAAATTGCTGTAAAATGGATCCCCAAATGTTTGAATATTGACCAAAAGGGTACATTTCTACGATCCAGAAACAAAGCAACAATCGATGGAATGGCGACACTCTGGTTCTCCAAGACCTAAGAAGTTTCGTGTCCAAAAATCTGCTGGAAAAGTTCTTGCTTCAGTTTTTTGGGATTGCCATGGAGTAATCATGATTGATTTTTTGGGAACAAATTGAAGAGAAAAGAAGCGGAAAGCTATCCAAAGGTGTTTTGTTTTTGCAGGACAACGCCCCCGCACACAAATCTCATGTTGCCATGCAAAAAATTCGTGATTTAGGGTTTGAATGACTAGAACACCCCCCTTATCCACCAGATTTTCGATTCTTTACACATCAACTTTATTATCGCTTCCAGAAGGTAGTTAACGGTTTTCGCAGTGTAGGATACTTAGTTTGAGAAGTTAAGGACATCCTAGAAAACTAGGACAAGTTTCTATTAGAGTTGATTGATTGGTTGATAAGACAAAGTTTCCTTGTTTCCAAATTTACGATAGAAAACTGAAAGGCTTTCATTAAATTAGAAGAGGGTGTATCAGTAACTTGGAGAAAATCCTTAGGTCGGATGTGACGAAATTTAACGTATGGGATTTTTTTTCTTACCATAACTGAAGTGTGTGGAAGGGTGTGTTGGCATTGAAGAACTCCATTTGCCACAGACTTTTTAGAATCTCTTTGAATATAATACTCAAAATTCAACTAAAAATAATTTTGTTCTCAGAGCTAAGTGGAGTAAGTTTCTATTAATAAATTAATTTCTCGTTGATGGTTTTTGCAAGAAAAGAATGTCATTCAAATCACACAAAATCACACACTGAAGAATTGTCGCAGGCGTAAAAGGGAGAAGGTATAAATATAAAAAAAAATTAATTAAAAAACATTTTTTTCTTACTTCTAAACATTTTTTAAAGATTTTTTTAATCGCACATTTAGTACCGTTACTTTTTATCCAATTTCAACATTACTTCATTTTTTTTCACTTGAATTAAAAAATTTTATTTTGTAATAATACTATCGATTCACTTTCTCGCTCTTCTTTATGCTCAAATTTCTAATTAAAATCGTATCAATTTGACTACTATTCTTAGTTATCTGCAGCCCTCAACTCAAGGAGGCAATTATTCTGAATCTAATTCTATCAGTGCAAACTTTGAATTTTATTCAGATTAATTTTATATTGATTGACGAAATCTAAGATTTCACTACACTTTTTCTGCATCAGGAGAGATAATTAAAACCTAATTTTGGATGCAAACGTTTCAGAGATGACCAAAAAAAAATAAACAATATAATTCAAAGCTTTTACTATGGAGTGATCAAATTTCTTTTAGTTTATCGTTGTCCCTATACAATACTAGCTATAGTTGTGAGTAGAATTAGTTTGCACTGTTGCACAAGCGAACAATTGATTCTCATTGGTGCAATGTATAGCTTCCGATTGGTCTATGAAAAATTTACTTGAATTGTTAGTCCACATGGACTGTTAACGTCCCAAGGTAGGTTTAGTTCATTATGAGATATTGTGTTCTTAGATGTTGCTGTGATTGAGATTTTGTTTTATTGACTAAAACTATTTTGTTGATAATAATTAAAATTATGACTTTTTGGCGACCATTCGAAGAGGAAGATATTGTTTTAGGCTCAGAACAATGAATATATTAGTAGAGTAAACAGATTCTATGCCAATATGAACAATGTCAAATTTTATTTATTTATTCTGCTTGATTCCATGTCGCAGTGAATATAATAAGTTGTTTGATTGTTGTATGTATGAAACATGAATATTTTATTGTTAAAATTTTTTACCAAAGGATTTACAATTTCTGAAAGTAGAGAGTAGACAGAAAGAAATTTGGTATGTTCTAGTCGCTATCTGTGCAAAAAATGATACAAAATATGTGGCCCACTAAGAATGGACGCCGGCCATATCTCATGAACCGATAATCGTACAAGTTCTGTAATAGTTATTTACGTAATAAGTGGGATATGGACATTATTAACGCACGCATGTGAAGTTTGCACGACGAGGCCGTAGGCCGAGTCGTGTATTCACATAAGTGCGTTAATAATTCCTATCCGACGTGTTACGTACAAAATTTTATCTACAACTGTTTATTGGTAGGTATTATTAAAAGTATTTATATCATGAAATTTTATTTAAAAAAAATACTCCAATCAAACGTATTATGACTGCAAACATAAGGTACTGTGATCATATTTTGTAACCATAGTAACCATAGCAAAGTCAAACAAAGCTGTGGAAATAAAATAAATTAGTTGTCATTGAATTGTCGAAGTTAAATGAACAACTATCTTCGAAAATGAGTTCAAGCGAAGACAATCTCCCTTCAGATATAGAAAGTGCAGCTTCAAGTGTTATTTAAAATCTTGTGCCAGAGAAATCACGAGAAAAATACCAGCTGGCTTATGATCGTTACGAGAAATGGTGTCGAGAAAAGAAGGTTGGAAACATGAGTAGTGAAAAAGCATTATTAGTATATTTTAACGAGCTAAGCAAGATACAGAAGCCTTCATCCCTTTGGTGTTACTATTCCATGTTACGAACAGAATTTTCAATTAAGCAGAATGTCGACATCCAGAAATACTTACATTTGATAACATTCCTAAAACGAAAATCAGAAGGGTACAAACCTAAAAAGTCAAAGGTATTAACAAAGAAGGAAATAACTAGATTCTTAACAAATGCGAACGATGAGAGATATTTGTGCATGAAGGTATGTAAGACTCCTGTGTAGATTATAAAAAGGTGAATTCATATTATATTCACTTTAAGGTTATATTGATCTTTGGTTTGGCTGGTGCATGTCGGCGGGAAGAGCTAACAAATATGTTGTTTGAAGATATGGAAGATCAAGGAATTTGCTATCAAATTACTATACCAAATACCAAAACAAAGGTGCCTCGAGAATTTTTTATAACATCTGGAAATATTGACGGCGTGAATCTAGTTGAAGTCGTCAGAAAATACGTTGCATTGAGACCTAAAAATTGCGAACATAAACGATTTTTTGTTGGATACCGGGCTGGAAAATGCACAAAACAACCAATTGGTATAAATACTATTGGTAATGTGCCGAAATTAATTGCCCAATTTCTGGAATTGCCTAATCCAAGAGAATATACTGGACATTGCTTTCGAAGATCTTCAACCACACTTTTGGCTGATTCTGGGGCAGATCTTTTGAATATAAAAAGACATGGTGGCTGGAAGAGTAATTCTGTCGCTGAAGGCTATATCGAAATGTCTGCTGAAAATAAAAAACGAACAGCAATGAAAATTTTGGGACAAATTGAAAACATTCCTTCGACATCGGGAAATATTCAAAATCAAAATATAAGCAATTATTCTAGTCAAGCGTTGGGCTTGTCATGTCTGGAATTAATTTATACAATTGTAAGGAGTGCACTGTAAATATATACAATAAATAATTTGATTATATGTAACCTAAACTACATGTTATAAAATAAATATTTAATTCTGGTTTTAATATTTTTCTTGATTCTTATTACCGCAATAGTGCGGTAATGTATTCAAAAACGCACTAGTGCGGTAATATACGTCATTATGACACTTAAAATAGTGTCAAATCGTACCTGTTACATGACAGTTGTAGATAAAAAAAATTTTATCGGTAAATCGACCAAGGGAAATTATTTTCAAGTTCGTAAGATGACCGCTAGGGGGCGCAATTGCTATGGCTAATCATAAAGCGGGCGCTTTCTCAAAAAATATGCAAGTAAAGATTTATTTAGAATAGCGCCTTCGTAACCACCGGAAATTTTGTGACATTTTTTGTTTGAGGTATTTTACTCTATTTTATAAAATGTAGTGGTGGGGGAACGTCTAATATGTTTTTATTTAAATGGCAATAACTCCAGTATGGGTTGACGGATTTGAACAAACTAGGTCTTGTTTAAAACAGCTCTTTTTACTTAATAATCAGCTGCATAAATTATTTCCGAATATATTTTGGTGTGGTACGTAGAGGGCGCTGTTTGACATTACAGTTATTGCGCATTATCATGAAAAGTTTAAATAGTAGGCTATGTCTCTTTTTGCATAGTTAAATAGTGGACAAAATTCCTAAAAAGTTAGCGCAAACCGCAACTTCCTATCTTTTTTCTAACCAGAGATATCAATAAAAGAAGTAACATTAGACCGCTAACTATGAAGTATCTCCGGAACCCATGGTGGTATTATTATTTTCAGTAATAATAGTTGGGGGCGAAAGTCAGGATTTATATTTGTAACGGAGGAGGCAGCCGGCTTATGGAGAAATGGGCTTCGGTGAAATTTCATGAATTGTTAGTATATTGTAATTGACGACTTTCTGAACAATATTGACCATGGGCCCAACTCAATCCTATGACTAGTTTCAGAGATACAGGGTGTTGAAGTTGGAAAATAGCCATTTTTTCAAAAAGCATGTATTTCCTATTTTCTTGTGATAGTGTTCTAATTACACTAAATATCAGTCCCTTATGGGAGAAAGTTCCATTTGCTACAGGGATACTCAAAAATTAGAAAAATGGAACGTTGACTTGAAAGATAATCCAACTTTCAGGAATTTCAATATCTAGCTGGATTTGCTTCTGGTTGGTTTATAATAATGAGATATGCAAACATTTTTTACAGGGCGAGTCAGAAAATTTTTGATAAAATGTTATATATAGTAAAAACCAAATAAAGTTGCGTTTACGTCACCAAGGTCGTATTTCTATCGCATGTGTGGCTACATTTCTATCGAAAAGTGCATATACTTGAATTTGTTAATTAATCGGTTCTAAAGATAACCCAATCAATAAAAAAACTTTTGTACCAAAATAATGTATAAGCAATATAGCTTTATTGGGTTTAGACGTCCCTCGATGTAAAAATTTGTGTTAAAACTTTCATAAAGAAGCCTCCAATTATTGACGGTAAAATAGTCACTGCCAGAAATAATGTCATGTTGCCGCGTTGTTTGTGACTTTTCTACTCGTGTAGTGTCATCGATTTTTGAGGTTATAGTTACGTGCTTTATAAAATTTTCTTGTGGCAAATATTTATAATCAAAACTGTTTTCTTTCAAAAGAACAAAGCATTTTCTTCTGTGATTGTTAAAATGTCCAAACAGCTGAATAGCCGATGCAAAGAACTTGTGGCTTCATTAGTAAATTATTTTAAACAAGGAAGGAATAATAATGGTCCTTTGTTGCCCTTAAATGCTGTACAAGAAGTAGGTAATACGTGAATAAAATATCCTTACTTTACTTTACGAAAATTTATATTATTTTAGCGTGTAGCTGCTGCTTTAAAAATCAGTGTAAGAACATCTTCCTCCTTACCTTTGCATATTCAACTCTATCGAATTAATTTGGGGCATAGCAAAAAATTACTACAATAGGCATACTGGTAGGGATGGTTACAGTGCGAATAACTGCCTGAACATGTGGAACGAGGCACTGGACATGATAACTCCTGATATGTGGAAAAATTCTATACAACATACTGAAAGAGATATTTAAATGGTATGAGAGGGAAAGACTATTTGATCGTCCAGAAATTAGTCCGATAGTTATAAATTTTAATAGTGAAGAGAGTGACACTGATGTTGAATCAGATGAAGAAAATGAACAAGAATTTGAATCTGCCTAGTTTCATTTCACAATATGCTGATTTGTTTAATGTTAGTTTTGTCTTTGAAAATACGTTCATTATTAAACATATTTTATTTTATTGCAGTAATAACCTCACCACTTTTATTTTAGAATTCCTTATTTTGTGAATTATATTCATAAATTTAATTAACAAAAAACGTAAATGAAAAAACTCCACACTATATTAAACGAAAACTACCAAACTATCAATGTTTAAAAATACTCATTATTTTTATTTCACAATATTTTTTTTTATAATTTTTACAAAAAGCTTAGACCCGACCGGTTTCGATGTTTATACATCATTTTCAAGGGGTGGAAAACCTACTTTTAAGGAATGGTCATTGGACTTTCTTAAACCACTTGCACAAACCTGAATTTCCTCGTTTGGATTTACATTATTTGAAACAGCTGACTTGGCAAAAAGTTATATTCGTGACAAACGTCAAAGAGAAGAAACAAATATTCTTCAATTCGATGAATTTGTGGAGGAGCAGAACATTTTACGAATGCGAGCCTGCTCTAGGTTTCATAATTCATGTAAATATATGTTGTGGATAGCTTTTACTGTTGAAGATGATATCGAAAATCAACCTTTGGAACTTCACTATTATTGTACTTGTAAGTCGGGAGCTAGAACTTTAGGTACATGTGCTCATGTGGCCAGTGTTTTATGGTTTTTGGGCTTAGCCAGATACGAACAGAATGTGAAATATCCATCTACAAACAAACTCAAAGCAAAGGTAATAATGAAAGTATCACAGAAATTCACCGAGGAAATATTTAATTACGGGGAGATTTCCAAAAAAAAATCGATTCCCGGATTTTCATCCATACATATCTTTTGAATAGCCCTGTATATTATATATATTTCAAAATTACAATGTCACCTGCTAACATGCAATACAAAGTATATAAAATGTTATCAAATGTAGGATACAGAGCGGTACAGTCAACTGAAACAAGAAAATAATGGGTCAAAGCATGGAGCTGCTGAAAGAATACATAATTGACAAAAGTTTCAAAAAAATCTATTATTACAGTTATCGGTAAAACTGCTATTCATCGGAAAAAGAGAGTACAGAAATCGCTAGTGCGTCGGGGTCCTGCAATAATGAAAAATTTGTCTGAAACCGGTTCTGCTTCTGCCTACAGATTTTTTTGTCATTATTGCAAATCAGTGGCGTAACGCGGTGAGAAGCTCCGAAGGCAAGATTCACAATTTTTTCAATTGGAAATTTAAAAAAAATTGACTCTCAACACTTCTTGTAGATTCCTAACGCCATTTCTTCCAATAGATGTTCCAAAGCAGTGGTAATTTACCTTGACATTCAATATCTAATAATTAAAATAAGGGGGGAAACTTTAAAGTAACTTATTTAAAAAAAAATTCCTTAACTCATCTTGAAATTCTCATTTTCTTCTGCTTAAAAAATCTGATAAATAAAACATGTTTTATTTTGTATACTCTTTAAATTATTGCCCATGACTCACGCTTTACAATAATATTTTTCGAATTTTTTTTTCCGTTCGTCATACTAAACTATTCGCATTTTTTACTAATTCGATTGAATCTTCGTGTTCATTTAGTAGACTTACTGTAAACAAACCGGCTTCCACTGAATAAACCAAACAATTTACTTCATTAGAACCTGATATAAACATACCCACATCACATAAATATTTTTGTATTTCTATTCGGCCTGTCGGTAAATAACGTACGACGTTAAATTGACGACTACGGGTAAATATCTGGATTTCGTTTTCCTATATTATGTCTATCTTGTGCTTTCACAATCTTTTCCAACGGATTCCTCTTTAGTTTTTAGAATTTTCATTACAAATTTTGTCGTATCAACAAGCCAGTGAAATAAGAATAACTCCAAAAGATGCAAAAATGCATTTTTCATCGTAGAGAATACTTTGAAAAACTATAGTCTTCAAAAGTTATCTACTTACTGTTTTTTTTCCAGCTCTATATCCAAAATTTAAATGGCAGCCCGCGAGCAATAACGCGGTGATGGTCTCCTGAATTTTAGAAATCCCTTTTATGTATTATACTAAGAAAGCACAGATCGATCGCGATGCTTCTACCCTTGCACGCTTTTGGTCAACATTGAAACATTTGGGGATCCATTTTGCAGCAATTTTTCTCATGTCCAAATTGACGTGAACTATATGATGAACGCGTTCGTATGAAATATTCAGTGCTTCAGATATCCGTTTTAGCCCAATTCGACGTTCTGATAAAATCATGTCATGAACTGCATCGATATTTTCGGGGACTGACACAGAAACTGGCCTTCCCGATCGGTCATCACCTTTAATGGAAAATTTACTTCTTTTGAAGCATTATGTCCAATTTTTTACGGTCGAATACGAAGGACATTGATCACCAAGGGTATTAAGCATATCTTCGTAAATCTGCTTACCTCTTAACCCTTTTAAATACAGGTACTTGATGATGGCTCGATACTCCAATTTTTCGATTTTAACAATTTCGGTGGACATATTTTTTCTTTTAATTTATTGCGTAACTCTGGTTTACTTTTTTGGCGTCAAACTTCACACTGACACTTCTAATAAGTTATTGTTCGTTGCTATGGTAACGCAATATTTTGTTTATGTATGGAACTGGTCTAGGCTAACTAGATATCAATACAACCTCGTATAATGGAAACTGTGGCATACAACCCGTGGGCATAAATATGTACCATTGGAATATTACCAGCAAAGATTGCTCAGTACCTGGGTCTACCTAATGTTAAAGGATACACAGGACATTATTTCAGACGATCGCGTCAGCGTCTCTCGTGGCAGACTGAGGAGAGGACATTCTGAAAATAAAGCAACACGGAGGATGGAAATCCAACGGTGTAGCCGAAAGATATGTTGAGAGTTCATTAGGAAATAAGTGAAGCATTTTAGAAAACATTCTGGGCCAACCCCCTGGCACACATGTCGATATCACATTAATCAAGAAGTTCAAGAGAATAGTCACCCAGAAAATGGACTTACTTACTTTAAATAACTGTTTCTTTAATAATGTTGATTTCAATGTTTATAAATCTTGAAATACTATTGAATTAAAATAATGAGTTAATTGTCAGTTTAAATAATGAAATAATTGTCTGTTTTTACAGTAATTAATAAATTATTCTTTGAAACATAAAAAGTTACGTAAAGTTTTTACATAACTACTTTTCATAAGTTTAATGAAGGTTAAGAAAAATTTTACGTTTCCTAATGTCAAGGAGTGATTTAAAGTGTCACGTTTGATAGCGGAATTAGATAAACAAAACTAAAGCACCTATATTCCACGATAGTTAAGTAGTCTTGTATAATAAATAAAGTGAAGTGATCTTTGTTATTGGGTTTAGTATAATAAATATAATACGCAAAAATAAAACAGTTGCGATCTTAAATGGGCCACACTGTATAATTGTTTATGCTGATAACGGTTTTGTCAAAGATGCAGGTATAGTTTTTAAAAGTGAAAAATCGGCTATGAACTGCGAAAACTTTAAAAAATCAATTCGTCAGCAGGAACCTATGTTCAATTTTATTTTTTAAAAACATAGAGTACAAATGAAACCAATCCTGAGCCACGTTATACAAACAACAAATTTTCAAACTCACTATGAAAATCGCCTTCTTTTTTTGTGTGGAATCGGCCTAAAGAAAAACCAACCCGGCAGGTAAATTAACCAAGCAGGGCTGAGCATACCAAAAGCAGGAACCGAAGACAGGTACGGTATAGTCAGCAACACGCGAGAACCGAACGAGAAAATATTATATAGTGGGCGCGCGCGCGTCCTACCTCGCCTGCCTGCCAATATTGATCTTCGCTTGTTCGGCGTTCTCGGCCGCATCAGGACCAGTCAAAGGATAGCTTCAGCAGAGTAGCCAACTACGACACACAACAACAAAACACTGACCGCGAAAATTTTCCCGCAATGCCGCTAAAAAGAAGCGCGTAATTTTTTACGATACTTGAAAATTTCCGCTAGTGCGTGTCGGGTATTGTTTATAGTTTACCGAAGTGACCCTGTCGAATTTTTTTTTGAAAATACTTTTTTTACCAGTGCAACAGTTGAATCGGGTCTGGAACTCGGTGCTGTAGCAATTTTGTGGTTTTTAGTCGTCTAGAAGGAGAAAAAGTTTTAGGTAATTTTCTTGTTGTTTTCGTATACATTTTTTAAAATTACATGTTATGAGAGAGAAAACTTGAAACTTTTTAAGGGTTAAATTGAATAAATTTAAAATTTTCTTGGTAATTTCTGTATATATTTTAATTTTATTATTTAAAAAATGTATTTTCTCAAAGGGTTTGATCAACAAAATAATTTTCGTAACCTTAAAACACTTTTGGGTAATTCAAGGTAATTTTTGAGAATTCTAAATAATATTTACTTAGCTGTAATTTTTGAAATTATTGAAACGATATTGACGAACTTGTATTTTTTCACAATAATTTAAATTTTAAGTCGACGCATCGTAAAAATACGCTTTTTATAGAATAGAAACCGACTTGGTAGAATTTTTGCGGTATAGTTTATCCAAAGTCTGTGCTAGATCAAAAAAAAAATCATTTGAATTTTAAACTGACTTAAGATAAACAATACCACCTAATAATGTTTTTTTTTTCTTAGGGCACGAATATAAGAGTGTTGCTAAACGCATTTTTATCTATACAGGGTGAAATATTGTTGTGATTCGTCATTCAATATTGAGACGAAAAGTTCCTGTGTGAATAGTTTGATCGTTAATGAGATAGAGGGTGTTCAACGTTTTATTATGTTAATAGACATACACATAACACATGGGCTGAAAAGTCCCGGGCCTAACAAAGAAAACGTTTTTTTTTATTGATCAACGTAATCTCCATCAAGAACAACGCAATCATTCCAGCCCCGCTCTAACATTTCAATACCACTTTTGTAGAACGATTTATCTTTTGCCTCAGTGTCAGCGATAATTTCTTCATTCGAGCGGAATTTCTTATCGGCGATCATTTTTTTTAGGTCTGCGAACAGCCAGTAGTCGCTAGGAGCCAAATCTGGCGAATACGGTGGATGTGGGAGCAAATCAAAGTTCAATTCATGTAGTTTTGTCATTGTTTTGATTGACTTGTGACACGGTGCGTTGTCTTGATGAAACAAAATTTTTTTCTTTGCCATATGCGGACGTTTCTTTGCAATTTCGGCCTTCAAACGCTCCAATAACGCTATGTAGTATTCATTTTTTGATGGTATATCCCTTTTCAAGATACTACACCCCAAAATACCGAGGCCATAACCTTTCCAGCTGATTGTTGTGCTTTCGGGCGCCTTGGACGTGGTTCTCCAGTTGCTGTCCACTTAGATGACTATCGTTTTGATTCCAGAGTGAAGTGATGGATCCATGTTTCATCAATTGTCACATATCGACGCAAAAATTCCGATTTGTTACGTTTAAACATGGTCAAATACTGCTCAGAAGCATCAACACGTTCTTGTTTCTGGTCAACAGTGAGCAAATGCGGCACCCACTTTGAACAGAGCTTTTTTATCGTCAATTTCTCATGCAATATGAAGCCAACACGTTCTTTTAATATCTTTACGATGTCGGCTAACTCACGCAACTTGACTTTTCGATCATTCAAAACGATTTATTGGATTTTTTTGATATCTTCTGGTGTTACCGCATCATTTGGACGTTTACTGCGTTCCGCATCTCTACGAACACGTTTGAAGTCAACAAACCATCGTTTCATTGATATTTCTGATAGAGCGGAGTCCCCATAACACTTTTCAAGCAATTGTTTCTCTTGAACGGTATTTTTTCCCATCAAGAAGCAGTGTAAAATTAAAACACGAAATTGTTTTTGATCCATTGTTTTGAAAGTCAGGCCCGGGACTTTTCAGCCCATGTAATATGTTCAAAATGTGCACCTGCAGCTAAAATAGAAGATATTGTAAATTTGAGATCAAAGTTAGTGATTGTAAATATCCCCACACACAAAAATCCATAGGATTATGTTCAGGTGACATTGGAGATCATCGTCCTATGCAACGGTTTGAAAGACAGTTATTTACTATCTACGATGAGAAATGAAAAAAAAGGGATGAATCTTAAAATATAGTAAAAAACTGTTAAAAAGTAAATTAACAATATCAAGACCCCGGTAATGACAGCTGAGTAATACATTGTCAAAGTTTCCATTCAATTATTAACTTGTTAGTAAACTTTTGTAAAATTGCAAACTATCCCAATTTAATTACTGTATCAGATTACGTAATGGCGAGAGCTTTGAAAGCTTTTTCTTTTGATATTATCTCTCCCGAAACGTATTCAACCCTTATATACGAACACAGTTCGTCTAACTAAATTTTCTATATTCGATGTCGGTAATTATTCTCAGAATTTACTTCAATGTCCTTAAAGAAATTGTGTATTTTCCTTAATAATAATGCTGAAATTAGAAAGAGATCTTTCAGTCGATTTTGGGTGAAATTCCAGTAGTTTTCTGTACACTTTTTAATTTATTTTTGAATCCAGGAAAAAATAAACCTTTATGTCACAAAATAAAATATCGAAAAAAAGATTTTATATTAATCAAAGTAACGGTTTGTTATTTTTTAACCATGGAATGTTAAAAAAAATACCAGTGGTTAGTCACAGAAATTACAAAATATCAAGTTTGCACATTTACTTGAATTTGAGAAAAAAAATTAAAAAGTCAATTTTACTCAGAACCTTTTAGGAGGGAGGTGGGCTGAGGAAATTAGAATGTAGATTCTGTAAAATGGAAGAAGAAACTGAATGCTCTAGAGAATCTCACTTGGAAGATTACTGGAGAGATGACCTGAGTTGAAGAAGAAGACACAGATATTCTAGCTAGAGTCCGACTACAATAACTTTGGAACACCACGTGATTCAACGAATGCAATGCCGATCTCTGACTGGTTGCGGCTGCGAGAAAACGACGGAGCAACGGGAGCGTCGGGAGCTTTTCATTTCAGTGTTGACAGCAGACCAGACAGTACTTTTCTTTCGGTCTTCTTGTGCGATTTTGTTGTTGCGAAAATTCATAAAATTTGTAATACAATAATACGTTTTCCTCTAGAACACGGAGTATCTAAAGAACAGTTTTTTGTATCGTCAACCCAACCATACTTGACAACATCATGTGTATCAAACCAAGTTTCGTATAAATAAATTATACCTAGTTCTATTTGAATCACGATACCCTTTTATTTTGCGCAAATATTCCTGTCTTAGTTCAACGATACGCCGAGATTCCATTATCACCATTCGGTTATCTAACTTCTTATATTTGAATCCACAATTCAATAAAACATTGATAAGTATATTCAGGAATATCCCGCAATTTATCACGAATCAGTTGTAAACTTGGTACTATTACTTTATAAATCGTTGTAAACCCGATTAACGTTAATTCGTGAATTCTCTCGATAACCGCATTATCAGAAATTTCAGAATTTTCTTTTTTCAAACACGCGTTCATATTTAAAACAACGCGTTGACACTGAACATGTAAATCTTTGTTCTTAAATTCGGCCCTATCATCGGTATCATTTATTGCTAAGTTATTTGCATTTGTTTGTGGCGCCAAATTATTAGATTCCCGCGCATCATCTGGGACTGTCGTTTCTCCAAAATGCTATTCTAATTAATTACAAATAAATTATAATCGTAAAACTCACCCTAACGTCTACGGACAAATAAATATTATATTGATATCAATTCACTAAACTCACTCGACCAAGAAATGATACTAGATATTTACTACTATTATTTTAAATATTTCTTTAAAACAAAATTCACACACGCCCCTGAATCGACACACAATACTAATATCTCTCTAATATCGCAGGCCACCCTCGGAGTTTAATTTTTTTTTAGTTACAGTTAGTCCGCCTTAGTAAGTGACCCGTTACTCCATTATAATATAAACAATAATGTACTTGATGATTGTATAACGCTGAACACCTGCAATGCGTTGCCAGATATACAAAATTTTCTTAAATATGGTAGGCATACAAAAAGTTGTTTTAAATAATTTCTCTTTTTACAGCAATTTCGAGCGACTTTTTTTAATGCTTACTAATAAATTTATATTATGTATTTTGTTTTAAATATTTCCAAACTAGCTTTCTGAGAACATCACGAGCTAACAGTTTACTGAAGTAATGGGAAACATTTGTATAGTGAGCCCAACAATTTTAGAAAATATATCTGATAACATTGCCTTATATTATGGTCATCACACTGACTTTAGTTAGACTTTACCACTTAGTGAATGGACGAATATTTGTCGACACGTCAAAGAATATGAAAACTCACAAATAGAACGAGAACACATCCTCGATAAAACGTTGGATCATTTATGTTTTAACGTTAATACTGGCTCTTCTGATGAAAGTTTCTCAGATCTTGATAGCGACAACCATTACAATCAGCTGATGACTCAGATTAATAATAAGATTATATTTATGATAAGTTTAAGTTGACATGTTAGATACGTTTGTGAAAGTGTTTAGGTTTGGAATATATTAACTTTAGATTAGGTAAATTGTTGTCTTCCTTGCTAATTATTTAATGAATTCAAAAAAGGCCAACTTTAATCCCGCCGCCTACCTGCATAAAGCGAGTGATACCGTTATGTAATTTTCTACCGGTAACCAAACCATAAAGATTGATATATATTTGAAATAAATTTAGTACGAAAATGTAACGCCACTGGCTGATACGTCACACCCGTGACCACGTGGTGTCCCAAAGTTATTGTGGTCGGACCAAAATAAACAATGTACCTACATGCCCAGCCACTACCCAACCCTAATCAAGATTTTAATGTTTGTCAGGGTTTTACCAACTGAACTACTCGATTTTTCCAAGTAATTAAAATCTCTCTAGTTTCAAGTTTAAGATATGCGTGATACAATTAAGCAGGTGTCCGAAATGATGTATTGAATGCATAATTTCCTTCAAATACATATCAGTTGCTCCATAAATCTATTAATTTCCATAATTGCTTTGTCACTATGACTGTTTGGAGTAGTATAGTTTCGGTAAATGGATTTTACATATTGCTCTAATATATTAGCAAGATTAATGTAATGTGAAACCGGGTGTTCTAAAAGTTGTGTACTAAACGCACCTCAATTTTCAAATTAAGTAATTTCGTACAAAACACTGTATTCAGCATTTCAATTGGAGCTGGACCCTTGGTGTCTATGGAGAAGAGCAGCACAATACAAGGTCACATTTCGTCTAACCCCAGTCGAAAGGATCATACCGGCTCTAAACTCGGAGGAAGACCCGCTGATTATGTTGAGCAGCGGATGCATTTGTTGGTAGTTGATAGACTAGATCTAAAGGTTCGACCTCATCGGCCTGGGGTGAAGACTTCCAGGAAGAATAATTAACTTGCTGAAATGAGTTCCTCAGGATCAGCATATGAATCGTTGATAATCTTAACAACCTCATGATGACCGTAGCAAAATTCCCGAGGGGTGAACCACTGATGGTATTTTGGTGTACACTAGTATGGTATTTTTTTTTAAATTCGTTATTATTTCGAAATATTTGGTTTTATTTGGTAATAGTTGGTATTTAATGGTATTATTTGGTATTTAATGGTATTATTTGGTATTTAATGGTATTATTTGGTAATATTTGGAATGTTTTGATATTATTTGGTAATAATTGGTATTATTTGGGGTATTGTAGGTATTTTCTGATAATTTTTGGTATTTTAAGTTGGTAATTTTGGTATCATTTGTCAGATATGATATTTTAGTGTACAACTTTTGGTCAGTGGTTCACCGAGAGGGGTGAACCGCTGATGGTATTTTGGTGTACACTAGTATGGTATTTTTGGAAATATTTTGGTATTTTTTTAAAAATCTCGTATTATTTGAAAATATTTGGTATTTAATGGTATTAATATTTGGTATTTTATGGTAATATTTGGATTTTTTTGGTAATATTTGGAATGTTTTGGTATTATTTGGTCATATTTGGTAATAATTGGTATTATTTGGGGTATTGTTGGTAGTTTCTGATAATTTTTAGTATGTTAAGTTGGTAATTTTGGTATCATTTGTCAAATATGGTATTGTTCAGTTGTTCACCCAGAGGGTGAACCGCTGATGGTATTTTGGTGTACATTAGTATGGTGTTTTTTATAAAATTTGGTATTATTTGGTAATAGTGGGTATTTAATAGCAATATTTGGTATTTTTAGGTAATATTTGGAATATTTTGGTAATATTCGAAATTTTTTGGTATTATTTGGTCATATTTGGTAATAATTGTTATTATCTGGGGTAATATTGGTATTTAATGGTATTATTTGGTATTTAATGGTATTATTTGGTATTTAATGGTATTATTTGGTAATATTTGGAATGTTTTGATATTATTTGGTAATAATTGGTATTATTTGGGGTATTGTAGGTATTTTCTGATAATTTTTGGTATTTTAAGTTGGTAATTTTGGTATCATTTGTCAGATATGATATTTTAGTGTACAACTTTTGGTCAGTGGTTCACCGAGAGGGGTGAACCGCTGATGGTATTTTGGTGTACACTAGTATGGTATTTTTGGAAATATTTTGGTATTTTTTTAAAAATCTCGTATTATTTGAAAATATTTGGTATTTAATGGTATTAATATTTGGTATTTTATGGTAATATTTGGATTTTTTTGGTAATATTTGGAATGTTTTGGTATTATTTGGTCATATTTGGTAATAATTGGTATTATTTGGGGTATTGTTGGTAGTTTCTGATAATTTTTAGTATGTTAAGTTGGTAATTTTGGTATCATTTGTCAAATATGGTATTGTTCAGTTGTTCACCCAGAGGGTGAACCGCTGATGGTATTTTGGTGTACATTAGTATGGTGTTTTTTTTAAAATTTGGTATTATTTGGTAATAGTGGGTATTTAATAGCAATATTTGGTATTTTTAGGTAATATTTGGAATATTTTGGTAATATTCGAAATTTTTTGGTATTATTTGGTCATATTTGGTAATAATTGTTATTATCTGGGGTAATATTGGTATTTTCTGGTAATTTTTGGTATTTTAAGTTGGTAATTTTGGTATCATTTGTCAAATATGGTATTTTAGTGTACAACTTTTGGTCAGTGGTTCACCTCGAAAATTCCCTTCCAAAACTTAACAACTTGCCTCACTTTTAACTTTTTCTGTTGTTGTTGCCGTTAGAGTCATCGCTCAAGTGAACATAAGAAGAATGATTATTTTTATGACTGATTTGGTATTTTTTACTGATGCCTTATCATATTTGGAAATAATTGTTGAGTATTTCGAAATTTTATTTGAAACTTACGGTGTCTATACAGCGTGAAATTTTATTCCTTACAACTTTTATTTTCAACGATATAAAGTCTTGGAAAGTTGTAAAACGCACCGTTTTCGAGCTATAAGCAAATACTAAAAAAAAAATGTAAAAATTATGCGTTTTTTTGGCTCAAAAGTTATGCTCACCTTCTGGATAGGTGCATACTCAGTATACAGGAAAATTACGGGAATACGGGAAACAAATTCCCTAAAACGCATTGGGTTAATATGACTGGCCTATTTACAAAATATTCGCTTTTTTTTAAAGAATAACCTAAAAAATCAAATGCCAAAATTAACTATAATGTTAAGTTAATTCGACGCCAAAGTTTCGAGACCGCTTCATATTTGTCGGCGAGATAAAGAAATCTGTAATCAGTAGCAGAACCGGTTTCAGACAAATTTTGCATTATTATTGCAGGATCCCGACGCACTAGCATCTTCTCTACTCTCTTTTTCCGATGAATAGCAGTTTTCCCGATAACTGTAATAATGGATTTTTTTAAACTTTTGTCAATTATGTATTCTTTCAGAAGTTCCATGCTTTGATCCATTATTTTCATGTTTCAGTTGCCTGTACATATTTTGTATCATTTTTTGCGTAGATTCCAAATTCCTTTCTGTCTTTTGTCTCAAATCCCTACTCTCCACTTTCAAAAATTTAAAAAACTTTGGTAAAAAATTTTAACAATAAAATATTCATGTTTCATACATACAACAATCAAACAACTTATATTCACTGCGACATGGAATCAAGCAGAATAAATAACGCACCTTAAGAACACAATATCTCGTAAGTAACAGAAATGAACTAAACCCACCCTGAGACGTTAGTCCATGTGGACTAACAATTCAAGTTTCAAGTTTTTCATAGACCAATCGGAAGCTACATTGTACCTATGAGAATCAATTGTTGCTTGTGGGAAGGTCTAGACTTGAAATGATTTATAGCTTTTTTATCTTTTCGGATTTTTAATCTTCAAAGAGACCTTGCCGCATAATGTTATTTTATTGTGAAACAGTTCAAACTACTCACAACTACACATATATACTGAATTTGATGACAAGTTGATGAGGGAGTCGGGAAAATTTTCACGCAATAATTTTTCACAATTTTCTCTAGAAAAATGCCTTGCCGAGTTGGTGTTTCTGTTGTCGGCAATCAAACAACACATCTGTCGTCAACTACTCGTTGGTATGGAGAATTTAAACATCGTATTGACTAAGATTAATGTTTGATTGGAACAGAAAAAAAAATGTTATTTAAATTCCAATTTTATAAAAACCCGTATTTATTTATATTATTTTCCAACGTTAATTTCGAAATATTTGATTAAACTCGAAAACTTTATTCTGGAACCCATTTATTTATTGATCTATTTCAGTGCTGAAAGGATAAAAATTGGAACTAAATATACGACCGAAATGAAAGCTTTATGCTTTTGAATTTTGCGATATATCAAAAACGTTGCTGAGGATTTAACGAGGTTGATCCGATTATTTGTCGTTTTTCCTTTCTTAACTCTAAAACATTTTATTTCTCTTGGAAAAGCGAGGTTTGTACTGCGACAGATGTTGTATAATTTTTTCTAATGAAAAATGCGGTTGACCCTAACCTCATTTAGAAACGCCAACTAGATTTTGATAAAGTAACATAACAAAGGAATAAATCCTTATCTAGGATATCACAAGGACATGGACTTGACGAAGGCAGGATCTGCGAGGCAGTTTATAATTGGTGTTACTTTAGGGTGATTCATAGGAAACTTATTTTATTTAAAATCGTTGCTTCCGTTTTTTTATTCCTTTTTTTATGACTGATTTTAATAAAGACATTCTTCATATTAAGTAGAGATAGCCAACGGTACACAAATAGAAAATACTATTAATATAAAAAACGTTATGCACAATTTTTCAAAGGCCAACCATTTATGTTGCTGATAGGTGAGAAGGGAATAAAAAGGTGTCTGTATATTAAAGATATGAAACCTAAAAGGGAGACTAGTATACATGAGATTGGAATAGTTAGAACAGGTATTAATAACCCTTAAATCACCAGGGCGAGAAAGTAAAGAGTTCTGTAAACTTGAATACATTAGCGCTTACTGTTGGATGAGTGTGCCGCGAAACTGCGGATGGAAGACGAAAATCCGCCATTTATGTATTTGGAGTACAGGAAGGAGGAACGCGAAAAAAGGGCTGTTGATTGTGTACTATGAAATCATCACGCAAACAATTATGTAAAGGCTCGAGTAGTAGGATGGGGTAGGAATGGGGTTTTTATATGGTATAGTTGACGTAAAAGATATAGTGCCAGCTATCCCCTTTAAGTTATGTTGCGGAGCTAAACTCTGAAAGGTTTTTATATTATTTTCGTCTACTTACCAAACATAATTCTATATTGAATTTGTATTTTGACCCATCATTCCATCCTTTCTTAACCGTATCGTGTGTATCATACAGAGTTTCGTCCAAATAGATAATTGCTAATAAATATATTATGAATACTTACTTACAATTTCCACACAACAAAAATTCTTCCTTATATAATTGAGCGGCGGGTGTCAACCGGGCTCCAAACGACCCTATTTACCGGTGTCGGCCACTTTGCGCCCGACCGTTTTGCGCTCCTACCTGAAATCGGCCACTTTGCGCTCTGCTACTTTCATAATCTACTTTATTTTCTTCGATCTGCCCATTTGCAATATAATTTTAAATTCCTCCTACCTACAATAATAGTCCGGTAAAGGGTAAGTTAAAAATATTAGTTTTACAAGAAAAGAGAAAGAATTTTTCGATTTGGATTAGGGTAGGGGGTAAGGTAGGGTGGTTTTGGTTGGGTTATTATTGAAAATTATTATAATAATCTGTCAATTACACAATTCAATTTTTCGATTCGGATTAGGGTAGGGGGTAAGGTAGGGTGGTTTTGGTTGGGTTATTATTGAAAATTATTATAATAATCTGTCAATTACACAATTCAATTTTTCGATTCGGATTAGGGTAGGGGGTAAGGTAGGGTGGTTTAGTTAAAAAAGTGTATGGAAAGCGAGGAGATGTTCTTTTCATAGAGAACGACACGGGGTGTCTTGGAACTACGCTTGGCAACGTCGGTGAAGAGAGCTACATTTAGACGCTCCTATTTTTCTGTAGTAGGTACCATGGGTTTTAAGCAAATTTTCTAAGCTAACCTTTACCGGGCTATTATGTTATAATAAATTTAAAATTATATTGCAAATCGGTAAATCCTAGAAAAAAGGATAATACATTTCTATTATGAAAATCGCAGAGCGCAAACAGGTCGATTTCAGGTAAGAGCGCAAAACGGCCGAGCGCAAAACGGCCGTATTCCTATTTACCTGTGTTGCCGAAAAGGTCACTTAATCCTATCCGTCAACCGGGCACTAAAAATACGAAAGTGGTTTGGTAGGGGTAGGTTTGGTTGGGTTATTATTGAAAATTATTATAATTTATTCTTCAAAAATTGACTAAAAATACGAAGGTGGTTTGGTAGGGGTAGGTTTGGTTAGGTTATTATTAAAAATTATCATAGTTTATTCTTCAAAAATTGTCTAAAAATTGAAAAATATTTTTACAAGCAGGTAGTCAGTGCCCGGTTGATGATGCTTCTTTTAAGGATTAAAAATTCTGGAGCCCGGTTCACCTATCGGATTATCCGCCCTAATTGAGTCCCACCCTGTATAGGTTCACATTTTGAACTATTTTTGTGTAAGTTTACGATAAACTAGAACATATCAATGGTACTATGAACTAAAAATACATATTTATTTGTTAATAATAAAATTACGTGGTCACGAAAAACAAGGATTTTTCAACTTTAATCCCCTGTATATCGGAAACTAGTTATAGGATTGAATTGGTCCCATGGACAGTTTTGGTCAAGAAGTCGAGTACAACATCATATCCAAAATTTGACGAAACGCCATTTTGTCATAAGAAAAGCGCGAGGTCCTTTCTCGTATGGTTTTTTTAAAATACGATGCTATAAAGTTATTATTATTCATTTACGAGCAAAAACAAGCATTTCTTTGATATTTATACAGTTTGTGAATCATTAAATAAGTAGTCAACTGTAATTTTATTTGTTTTTCACATGTCCATTATTACTTTCTAATTCGCCACCGAATTAACAATAAGCTATTTATACGCAAATCGATAGGTGATGACGTAAATATCGAAAAATAGAACGCGATTTCTTTGAATATAATTTTTTTATCTGTCTTTCCATCAATGTAAGTAATAAATTATGTTTATAGTTACTTATGTTATTATTTAGATTACATAAGGATGATCCCAATTATAAACAGTTCTAGTTCTGGCTTATTTTCCGTTCATGATTAATTATTGAACCTCACCATGACACCTAATCGCTTTAGTTTCGTTGCGCGCGCGTTGTAATAATTGCACCTTTTGTACAAGTGCAGTGGTACAACAAAAAGGTTGGATTCAAAGTTGATAAGTGTTTTTTGAAATTCTTTTTAAAAAACAGAAAATCCTATTCGATTTCTTGTCCCAAAAAGATCTATTACCAAAATTTTAGTGTTTTACACACCCTGTCTCATACTTATTGTGCAGTAATGACAAGTATTTTAAATAGGCGAATAATAAGCATTATTACCGGGCAAAAATATACTGTTATGGCTACTATGAATTGGCTATACTACCGCTAGAAGCGTCAGGCAGCCGTTTATCCCAAATCGGCACTATAAAACACTAATAAAACTTACATTTACAACAATCCTAGTATAGTTGTGAGTAGAATTAGTTTGCACTGTTTCACAATAAAATAACAGTATGCGGCAAGGTCTCTTTGAGGAAGAAAAAGCCGAAAAGATAAAAAAGCCATAAATCATTTCTAGTCTTGACCTACCCACAAGAGAACAATTGATTCTTATTGGTGCAATGTAGCTTCCGATTGGTCTATGAAAAATGTACTCGAACTGTTAGTCCACATGGAGTGTTAACGTCCCAGGGTGGGTTTACTTAATTTCTGTTATTTACGAGATATTATGTTCTTAGATGTTGCTGTGATTGAGATTTTGTTTCATTGACTAAAACCAATTTGTGGGTCATAATTAAAATGATGGCATTTGGCGACCATTCGAAGAGGAAGTCAACTGAAACAAAAAAGCATGGAGCTGCTGAAAGAAGTAGGGATGGGGATTCTTTCAAAAAAATATCGATTTTTAAATCGATTCGAATCGTAACCTGATAGATCGATTTCTAAAGAATCTTTTTTTTTCAAGTTTGTATTTACAATGTAAATATAAATCCATTTTATGAAAAACAAGAAAGATACCATAATAAACAATCCCTGGGATCTCTTATCAATAAAATCAGGGATTTTTTAGTTCAGGGAATTCGATAATAACAATTATTTATATTATCAGATGAGGTATAAAAGAAGACATTCATTTTCTAAATGTATTTGTTACATTAAAAAGCTAAAAAATAGATAATATAGCTTACAGTTCCCAATGCTTAATATTCAAGCTTTTTAAAAGCAACAGCCTGTCAAGTCTATTGGGATCCAAACGGTTCCTCTCATCACTTGCCTGGCGATGTTGCCGGCAAAAGGCGCTCACAAGGAACAGATGATCTTACGATACCCATATACATCACGGCTATTGAGTGAACATGGTGATACATAGAGTTTTTTTGTTCTTGCCAGTAAAGTATAGGATCATTCTTTAGGTGCACAACTGCCTGCGAGTAATTAAACCTTTAACCGGCAACACCGTAATATTACGAGTATATTATTCAGTTAATCGTATATATATTTTTTTATCAAAACAGAAAAAATCGAATTTCGATTTTCAAGGGTGAACTATCGATTCACTGAATCGATTCAGTACAACATATCGATTTAAAAAATCAATTCATTTGGTCCGAGGTATCGATTCTTCAATTAATCGATTTCAGATCGCGATCCCTAAAGGATATATAATTGGCAAAAGTTTCAAAAAATTCCGTTATTTAAGTTATCAGTAAAACTGCTATTCATCGGAAAAAGAGAGTACAGAAATCGCTAGTGCGTTGGGATCCTGTAATAATGAAAAATTTTTCTGAAATCGGTTCTGCTTACAGATTTCTTTGTCTCGCCGACAAATTGTGAAACGGTCCGAACTAATTTTACTCACAACTATACACGTTTATCTCACCTATTCCATATTTTTGTCTATATCTCCTAAACTGAATATTGTAAGGATCCGTACCCGCTTTAAATAGATTCAGCTTGAAGTTATGTCAACAAAGAACATTTTCGCCAGTTTTTGTTTCTATTTTTCAAGTATATATTCAAAAAAATTACTTCCTAGCAAAATAAATATATTTTCGAGTTTAATCTGTATCAAATAATTCAAATATAAATTCATAAATAATTAACTACGTCAGCCATAAAACATAGGTTCGTACGTCAAATATCATTTGCCCGCATAATATTTGAAATGGGAATAGGAATAATATATTTTTCGATCGATAAAACACGTGCCGAGTTAAATCTGCGGCGATTTTGATAGATATATATCGCAAAAGCCTTCCTCCCGACTAGGGAAAAGTAAATTTACCTTCAATGTTTATCCTTTCAACAAAAAATATGATTTACGTCCCTCGACTGAAGGAGTCGGAATTTATAATTAGATTTAATTTCGCTCGAAACGTTGATAAATATCTGTCTAATCTTTTAAATTCAAAATTACTTCTAGATTAGATTAGATTAGAAATGGAGTGGCTCTCTGTCCTATCCCACTGCGACCTTTACAGATCTATTGTGGTCCCCCCTATCCTTAGAGCTCGATATCTAGCTTTATTCTTTTTGTTAGACTTATTAGCCTGGATACCGCCTCCCGTGCATAGCTCTCTGCCCTCGGTTTTTCTTCTCCGAATAGGTGAAACCGCACCCTTACTAAGCCTTCGCACTCACAAAGTATGTGCTCCGCGGTTTCGTCTTCTTCCTGACAAAACCTACATAGGCTGTCATCTGCTAGGCCAATTGCGTGCATATGCTTCCTCAGCCTACAATGTCCGGTCAGCATTCCCACCATCATTTGACATAGTAGGTCGCGTGACAGTTTGGCCGAAGGGCTTTTAAGGAATAGATTAGCGTGCCTTTGTCCTGGGGTTTCATTCCACCAGCACAGCGCCTGATTGTTTATCCATTGGTGGATACTCTCCTTAGTGAGGTTTTTTGCAATTCCACAGGAAGGTTCTGGCCCTATCATGACCTCAGTAGCTCCCTGCTTGGCTAATTTATCAGCCTTTTATTCCTTGGTGACCTGGTACCCAAGCTAAGGTCACTCTATTATGACTACCTAGTTTGTTGAGGGCCTTGCGACACTCCCACATCAGATCTGACGTTGTCCGATATGAGCTTATCGCCTTTAGTGCCGCCTGGCTGTCGGAGTAGATGACGATTCTTTGGTTATCCACCTTCCGTCTCATCAACTCTTCTGCACAGCATTGCACTGCCATTACCTCTGCCTGAAAGACAGTGGCATGTTTCCCTAGGCTTAGAGAGATCTTCTCTTGTACCCCATATATTCCGGCTCCTACTCCAGAATCTGTTTTAGAGCCATCAGTGTACCAGTTGAGATTCGCTGTTATAGGAGGCCCTGCCTCCCAGCCCTTTCTCTCTGGAATAACTACTCTGTATTCATTTTTGAAGCTGTATTGTGGAGCAATCTGATCCATTGGCATTCCCAGTATTGGATATGCCTTTATTTCTTCATATAGCTTTTTATAGGCATTGCCGTGTCCTTGACTTATCGGAGGAGGCCCCTGTAATAATCTGTGACTAACAGATCTTGCATTTCCCTGAACGAAGATAATATGTAGTGGCGGTAGGTTTAGTATTACCTCCAGGGCTGCAGTCGGCGTTTTTCTCATGACCCCTGTGATACTCAAGCAAGCTTGCCTTTGGATACCACTTAACTGCCTTTGCGCTCCAATCTGCAGTGTCCTGGGCCACTTCTAATGCAGAAACAAGAATTTCTTTTTCGGAAAACAAATGTTTATTCCATATAAATAATACAACATTTTTCATACGTTATAAAACAAATTAAAAATTTTCTCCTGGAAGTGCCTCAAGGGCCGTTAAAAAAACGTTTTCTCGTGTAACGTACAACCCGTCAAACATAGGAAGTGATAGGAGTTTTCAAATACGGTCACGCCCCCGAAGTGCGCAATGGACAGCGGCTGAATTCATCAATTGATAAGGTATAAGGGCGAATAAACATCTACTAATCTGAGATTTTCTCAGGAAATAAGTAGATTGGGGATACAATAGATCTTACCACTTCAAAAAGGGTGGTTATTTATAAAAATTGAAAATATTTTATCAGGATTTTTGTTTAAAGTGGGCAGTTTGTAAAATAATGAGTTTGCTCTATAATTCAGCCTCACACTGTATTCACTCATTCGATTGGGTTGCGCTCAACAGCCCAGGCACTTGAACTGAATCTTTGTACCATTTCCCATTTCAGAAGCTTTGTGTTTTTCATATATGCCACTAGTTTGACTGGAGGGATTTTCAGTAGTTGTAATGGTTGTATTATTTCCTTTCCAAAGTGCTTCCGTCTGAGTACATGTAAGTTCTCGCAGAAGCAGTGTATGTGAGTAGATGTTTCATCATAAAGTTCACATTTCCTGCACATAAGTTCACTAACTTTGCCCATTTTGTGCAGATGTTTCTTCAGGGTGCAGTGTCCAGTCACCAGGTCGGTAACTGTCTTCAATTGTCTCTTACACAGTATCAATAGCCTGGTTGAGAGTTCCTTGTATACCTTGTTCAATAAACTCTTTGTATGGAGGTGCCCTTGTGTTGACCTCCATTTGAGTTCCAGTTCCCGATTTCCCCTCTTATGCAATTTTTTGTGATTCTACCAAACGGTTCCGGACTTATGAAGTCTCCTTTAGAACCTACTTTAGCTAACTGGTCAGCCATTTCATTACCTGTACTCCCATTATGTGCCGGCACCCATATTAGAGACACTTTATTGTCTCTTGCCAGCCTGTTGAGGGATTCTTTACAGTTTTTTACCAGTCTAGACCTAGTTGTACTAATATATACTATAGAGCCGATAAATGTGCCATTGTGGTATTAATCAAAAATATTGTGGATTCAAGTTCAAAGAGTCCATAAGACATAACAAACTATTCGGTTACCAATAACACGTTCAGTGATAAAATCACAGTTCGTAATATATCGCTCTTCCCAGGACAATGACCTAGGAAGACAACTCCTCGGGAGGATGTACAATGGGTCACATGTGGCCTAGGTGCTGTGAGCCTACACTCACCCTCCCTACTCTACAGATACAGATACAGATCGCTCATCACTATTTGCACACCCAACTTCAATCAGTCGAATATCTATATAGTCCAGTAAATAAAGACCGAGAAACCCCCCCAACCTGTTCATCTCATTATTGTCGGACTTTTTTTTTGCAACTTGTGGTATTCACGGGTAGATTACTCTCTGAAAATATGTCCTCCGCGAAATTTGCGGAAGGAGCTGAAAAATGGCCAATAATCCCAAAAATTGAGTTTTCCGCCGATATCTCCGGAAATATGACACTTAGAGAAGTGGGGTTTTGCTAGGAATGGAGAGCAGTTTATTATCATTTTTGTCAAAAGTTCAACCGTTTTCGAGATAAACGGGCCCAAGCGTACCTTAGATTTCGAGCTGCTGCGCGGCGTCTCCGGGAGCACGCTCCGTGAATGTAGACATGGGAGGGCGGGCAAATTGGCCCATAACTTGAGTAAAAATGAATCTTTTTCATGATTCAAAGTGCCTATGAAAGGAGGGACCTGTTCCTATAACATCGTGTAACTTTTTCGTTTTTTTTTATTTTCCAGGAATATTGAAAAAACTGGCCAAACTTTATTTTTCCTGAATATTTGACCGCCCTTATCAATCCGTTTATATTTTTTAAATTAAGCGTAGTTTTACCGAAACCTTTTGGATAATGGTGAATGTATTCCGAAAGAATGAATAAATAATTTTTGTGTATTATTATAAACAACATGTTTTTCTTGGGACGTTTTTTTTTGATTTCCGGAGTTTTCTGAAAATTATCGGGTCTACCGCAAATTGATAAACAATGATTGGCAATATCGGTCTTTAATGCACACTATTGGAAAGCTGAAAATGTCCTCTTTTCGATGGTTTTTAAAATTTTTGGCTAAGTTTTTTGGTTTTCCGGAAAAATTTTGCAAGCCTTTTTTTGCAAGAAATATTGATCCAGGGACAAAAATGATAGGGACCATTTTTGTAGGTAATGAACTGTACTTGATTTCGAGCAAAACCCCATTTCTCTAAGTAGCATATTTCGGCCAAAAACTGAATTTTCGGGATCATGGGCCATTTTCCAGCCCCTTCCGCAAATCCCGCGGAGGACATATTTTCAGAGAGTAATCTACACATGAATACCTACAAGTTGCAAAAAAAAAGTCCGACAATAATGAGATGAACAGGTTGGTGCCTTTATTTACTGGTCTAATAATGATTCTAGTGGAAACGTTTTTTTATTAATTTTATTAACTGTAAAATCTGAAATTAGACTGGAAATTTATTTCACACTCGTTAATTTTATATAGACGTTATTAATTTATTTTGGACAATAAACAATATGATAATCCGTTCATTTTGCAGTCGTTATTACCAAAATTTACGAAGATATAAATTTAGATATTGGGGGGCGTCCATTAATTACGTGAGGTGTTCAGGGGGAGGCATCGAATCTCACCAAATTTCACTTGGGGGGGGGGGGTGTATGCGTCTTGGCAAATATCACGTAATTTTTTTCTATCAGAAAACGATGAAAAATTGCGCTAAAGTTCAGTTGAAATTGAAATAAAAAACGTGTCTTGAATAAAATGTGACACAAGTCTTTGCTAGTCCAACGCACTCACACCCAAAACACAAATATCGGAAAATCTAGATTAAGGGTTTGGGGGGGTCATAAAAACCTCAAAAATGCCTCACGTAATCAATGAAATTGTACATAAACTTCATTATTCTGTGATAAGCACGGGTATAGTATCACAAAATTTTATATTTGTAATCTTTTGATTATTTTACGTAAATTTGCTCCATCCCCTATCTTGTAAAATAACTAGTAGGGGTGAGTGGGACTCAATAAAATGTTTTCTTCGCTAAGGTATTATGGATTAGAAAACTAAAAATAATTTCCAGGATGTTGTACAGTAAATAATTTCTGAGAAACATCCGCTCATCTCTATTAACGAAACTCCCGATAAATATAAGCATGTTACATTTTATACTTGACGGAAAAGGTCTGTTTCACGAATATCAACAAAAAAAGACACAACAACTCTTCAATAACATAACAAGCACGAGTAAAGTGAAACTTGAACATCCTTAAGGTGTAAGGGTCAAACCTCATCCGTCTTTCGCGACGGAGATGACGAATATCTCTTTTATCATACCTCTTACGTTTCTCCCTACTTTCTTAAGGACTTTAAAGGGGCCGAAAAACAGTCGCGCGGATTGGTATTGACAAGTCTTCTAACAATTTTATTTATACACAAAATATACTCTGAATCATTCATTGACTATGTCTACTGTTCTCTCAGACATTTTGGACGATACAATCTGTCAGGACCCCAAAAAATAGTTGTTTGTATAAAATATGTGCCTTATTCCTTCGTTAGCTACTACAGCTGGAGATAAAAATTTAACCGTTTATTAACACCATAAATGCACATTTGTAGTTCAAGTTCAAAGGCTGATTATGCAATTATTTTCACCAATAAAACCGCCAAACGTCTGTCGCTGTTGTCGGTTGTTGATATTATTATGACGGGGCGTAAATGAAATTTGAATAAACTTTTCATTGGCTATAGAAGTTCCGTTTTTATTTTACATCCCGTAAGCTGTTTTGTAGTTTTTAAAACGAAACCCAACTAAAGCATTTTTTGAAACGCTTAACAATATATACATACATTTAAAATCGAGTGCAGTGGGTTATTTCCTTCGGGAATCACATTCCGTAATAACAAACGAGTTTATAGCGTAATAACAAATTTTATGGCTTCCACAGTAATAAGTGTAATGCGAAAAATAAGAGGACCTGCTAGGTAGTAATACCGAAAGTCGTTTTTCTAAAAGTTACATATTTTTCGTTCTAAATGTATCGCACAAAATGTAAATTTTCAAATAATTAAAATTCACTTAGAACCAATTAAAACTAAACATCTATCTAGGACCGATAACAATTCAATAATCTGAAATTTGTTCCAATACCCTGACCAGGGTAATCAGCCACTGGGGGGGGGGGGGTGTCAGAGAGCTGCAGCCCCCCCCCCCCGAGATTCATAATAATTACAAAAAAGTAATAAGCCCAATGGTCATTAATTATGATTTAAAGTAAGTGACAATCAAACTGTAACTACAATTACATCTCGAGAAGCAATTTTTGCGACCCCCAGCACATCACATTTGTCGAAAATACCCGAAAACGATATTTCACGTTTTGCAAAATCTCAAGAATCCTGAAGTAATTTATTGAGCAAACTTGAAAATATTTGGGAACCATAAAAAACTTTTAATTTTCCAGGCACGACTTTCGGAAAATTTGAGAGACATTTTCATTTGCCCCCTCCCCCCGAAAGTTAATCCTGGGTGCGCCCTTGATCAACATCAACGTCCTATACTTAATACTTGAACAAAAGTTGCCTAATACAAAGACATTTCTTACACCATTTTCTGTTATTTCTTCTAGTTCTTCACAAAAATTGTCATTTTCCTCTGCTCCTCGAGAGTCAGG
The DNA here is from genome assembly GCA_949126875.1 of Lochmaea capreae. Taxonomy (NCBI): domain Eukaryota; kingdom Metazoa; phylum Arthropoda; class Insecta; order Coleoptera; family Chrysomelidae; genus Lochmaea; species Lochmaea capreae. Next base: position 12,117,595 of record OX421397.1, on the reverse strand, counting down.
CAGCACTAAAATATTTAACATGTCCCCCAATCAGATCTAGACTGGTCTGGTACTGTCTACAAAAACTATTAACCCTGGCTAATCATAATAGAGTTAGTGTTAAGTGGGTCCCGGGGCACGAAAGGATAATCAACCCTTCAAAAGCTTTTTCCTTATCAATCCTTTTTTATTTTAAATCTTACAACACCTCAGTATATTTCGACAAGGTTTCTTCTGTTATAGTGACTTAATTCTAATATTTTCTTGTGATGATTCTGTAACTAAAACCGACTCTGGAAAACTTCAATTTTCTTACAGCCTAATGTAGCGTCGGGTTTCATACCCTACATTTTTGAGAGTGAATTTATGGATATTATCTCGAAAAAAGAAAATACTGAAACAAAAGAAAAATCGGAATTTAGGGTAGGTTTAGGGCTTCTTTTGTGTTTTATGTCTTGTCGAGATAGCAACATATTGAACCCATATGTTATATTGTGCGGGAATTCACAATGGGAATAGAAAATCGATTTTCTTTATAGAATGTTGAAATAATAGGAACTATAGAATATGCGTTGTAAAATATTATGTGAATCCTATAGACAGCGCCAGTTCGCGTGGTTGAGATTGAGACCTTTTTGTTTTTTCTTCTTAATATATTCATCTGCCAACAATATCTATCCGAGTCAAATGAAAATTGAAACTGATAGAAAATTGATTGTTTACAGAAGTTAAGCGTATCCATTTTCGTCGCGAGGAAAATCAACAACAAACTCTTTTTGCTTTAAGATCATAGAAAATGCTTTTCAACCTATACAAAGTGGCAGAAACAAATTTTCTGTCACTACACTAAACTAATTTATGTACCAAGAACGAAAAACTGCATTATAGTCGAGTTTGCAAATTGCAAGACTGCAAGCAGGCGAGACAATAGACAATTATTCGCCGAGGTGCATATTAAATTTTTTCGTCGATCTTTATGAAAAAAATATTAATTTCCGAATGAAAAATCGTCTATTTTTGAAGGTACGTATTTTTAGTCCGCAGACGCTTTTCGTTCGCTATGTGTGTGTACTTAAAGTAACGTAATTTGCTAATATTTCGATTTCCATTAGGTTTACAAAAAATATGTTGGATAAAAGTTTTTCAAATAATCCAGACCATCTGCATAAATCGATTAGAAGTATACAGGGTGCACCGCTGCTCCATAATAACTTATTAACATATTTTTTTAATTAGTACATCATGTATATATTTCCAGTTTTTCCTTATCTATTAAATTACAAATACAACAGTCAAGACCGCATAATTCTACCTTTAATAATTCCAAAGTTACATTGGTTGAATCTAAAATTATAAAAAAATTGTATATGTCAAAAAAGTGGTAGGTTTTTCTGTCATTAATATTAGTTAATAAAATTTTAGGTTTCTCGCCAAAAATTCCAAGTTTCCCGCCAAAAGTTTTAAGTTTCCCGTTAAAAATTTCAGGTTCCCCGTTAAGAATTTCAAGTTTCCCGCTCAAATTTTAGGTTTCTCGACAAAAATTTCAAGTTTCGGTGGAAAACCTGGAATTTCGGAGGGTAACTTGAAATTTTTGTCGAAAAACTTAAAATTTGAGAGGGAAACTTGAAATTCTTAACGGGGATCCTGAAATTTTTAACGAAAAACCTGAACTTTTTGGCGAGAAACCTAAAACTTCATCACTTAATATTAATGACAGAAAAACCTATCACGGTGGAAAACCTGGAATTTCGGAGGGTAACTTGAAATTTTTGTCGAAAAACCTAAAATTTGAGAGGGAAACTTGAAATTCTTAACGGGGAACCTGAAATTTTTAACGGGAAACCTGAACTTTTTGGCGAGAAACCTAAAACTTTATTACTTAATATTAATGACAGAAAAACCTACCACTTTTTTGACATAAACAATTTTTTTATAATTTTATATTCAAACCAATGTAACTTTGGAATTAACAACAAATGACACTAGGACGAAAAGTACTTGAATTCAAAATTAACCGATTTTTCATCCGTGAATTAGTACGTAAATAGTTATTTATGCAACAAGTGCAAAGAACACGTTTTGCACGAGTTGCATACAATATTTTTTCTACATTCATGCAAAAACTGGAAAATTAGAATATAATATGTTAGGAACTCAAACTTTCTTAATATTAAAAGTAAAGGAACAATTTGTGTAATTTTCAATATTAATATTTCTTAGTGAATTATTTTTTAATTCTAATTCTTGATTTGTAATGTACCACTAGTAATTGTAATTTGTACATCTTCATTAGGTATTTTCAAACTGAAATATTTGTTTAGCAACATTAAGTTTGCTTGTAAGTGATTCCTCTACATATCCCTTCGCTACTGTCGACGATTTCCATCCGCCATGTCTTTTAAGCTCTAGTATATTTGCTCCTGTATCTGCAAGAAGTGTTGCGGAAGATCTCCAGCAGTGCCCTGTATATAGCTCAGGATTTAATAAATATCATAAATATCATTTACCATGTCAGAACTCAGAATGTATTTTAACCGTTCTTCTTTTTTTTTGTATCTTTCTTTATGGCCTCCACCTTGTCTGTACTTAATCATAGCTGGTTTTCGCTTTGGCCATTTAAATTTTAAATAATCAAAGATTTTTGCAATAATTGTAACTCGTTGAGACTAAGTAGTAAGATATACATATACTATTGCTGTATTAGTGCAGGATCAGACACTTGCTCTGGATTTTTATTTTATTTAAATGTTTATGTTTGTCATAAAATATAAATCATCACAAAACTGACAAGAATGACAGATGAGTGCCAACGATTATATACTAGGAAGGATAGTCTACTTTGACAAATTTGTTTGTGTGCGATGTTGCAGCTATGACGTCACCACAGGACCTCGCGTATATTTAAATACATTGGTTTATACTTACTGAAAATGCGTTTCTATTGATTTTAATTAAAAATAAAGGTTGTTCGGCTTTAAAACTAATTACCTTTACCATATTAGAACACTATATTTGCTTTAAAAAAGAAAACACATTCTTTTAGTTTTATTTTATTAATAATTATTGTATTATCCTTACAAAAGAATAGGAATATCGAAACAGTTTATATCTACAAAAGGAATTCATATAGTAATGTAGCTAGAAAATATTTATGTCATTTAAATTTCCTATATTGGATCTAGTAAAACCAATTATTATTTCTTCAACAATGTTTCTATTAGTTTTTTTTTAGCTCTTTTTGCCCGAAGTGTCTCTTCACTCTCTTCAGAAGATTCAAGGGCTCTTTTTACTTTAACAGTGGGGACAGCTGTCTTCTTCAAAATCTTGCGTAAAGGTAACTCTGAAAATAATGCAGGAATGAGTCTTAAGAAAAATTATTTATTTTTAATTAAATTATAATTAAAGAAAGCTGCAGATTTATAATTGTTTTGGAATAAACCATAAAATACACTAAAAAATTGTATAGTACTTACTTAACAACTCATTCTGTAAGTCTCTTCCATAATCATTTAGTGTAAAGTGTTCAGAACAAATTGTAGACGTAGCTACATTAAAATTATCTGTCCTTCTACAACGCCTAACCCATTCTTTGCGAATAGTGGAAGACACTAAATCGTTCCCTTTTGGAAAATAATGAAATATAATAGGAATGCCTTTCTTTTTACAAATAATTTACTTGTTTTTGCACGTAGCAATAGCACATATTCTACCAGGCATGCCTAGACTAAAATAGAAAAAACAACCTTAAAATAATATTTCTACCAAGTCATAAATCAATTTTACCTTGAATATAATAGTACAAAAACCAAGTTTGCAAAATAAAATAAAACGAATTATGATTAAAAATCACTAAAACTATACCTGAAACAGAAAAATTCTGACAATATAATAAATATAAACGTAAACCACTATGTAAACAAACGGACTGTCTGCTATTTAGGTCCTACTGTGACGTAATAACGTATGCGCAATTGCGATCTTGTTTTCAAAATGCTTGAGAATAGGAACTAGTCCATCCTTAGTTAGTATATAATCGTTGGATGAGTGCAACAAAAATTTTGTTGCACTAGTGCAAAAAAGAACCACTTTTTCCATTAAATGTGTTTCACAAAAGTGTTGTTTTTTGCATGAATGTAGAAAAATGTAATTTTTCTAAAGGTCGACGAAAAGAACAGTGTTATTGATTGTAAGTATCATTAATTGAATTGGAAAAATTACGGAGAATAGATTTACGCATAATAAACAAAGTAATCATAGCTTCGAGGATATAAATGCTTGGCAATTGTTTTAAAAATAGTTTTAAATGATCCTTACATTATCATTTTTAATTATTATTGTTTTTATTGACGGATATAAATAATTTAACACGTATACTTTATAGGAAACATCTTGAAGCTCTCTCTGACGTCCATACAGGTAAAACCGGATATGTTAACAAAAAAACTCCTTGCTGTTTAGTATTTCTTGTAATCAAAAAAGAAACAGCAGTGGCAATCGCATTGGAGATAATAAAAAAGGGATACGTACAAAATGTGAAGAAAATCCTAGACAGGAGATACTTTTTATGGCTACAAAAACAGCTTGTAGAAAGAAACGCGAGTTATTAAATATGACCACGCCCTATTAGTGCGCAGCGGACAGCAGACAACGGCTGAATTCATCAGTTGCTATAGTAAAATCGCAATCGGTGCGGTGTAATAAATGAAAATGGGACTTGCTCAGCACAAGTGGACTAAACAAAATATGTAATTTTACACTACCTGCTTCCCTTGGGAAGTGGTTGCAAAAATTATAAATTATAATTATTACGAATTATAAATATCAACTCCTATAGTCGACTTTTTTGCTGGTTCAATTTTAGGGACGATAGTAAACTAGACTTACTAAAATTGTACTCTGTATTCGCACAGCTCGTGTAACATTTCATTTAAGCGACTTCTTAAATACATTAAATGTTAAAATTAACTACAGTTTCTCTCATAGTTTATGTTTCGATTTATTTTCGTATGAAAATAAGCCACAATTGATATTTCAGTCGCTAGTTTTATTAGAACAGTTGTAAATCTTTTAAGATCAACAAACACTTCTACTAAATATTTTTCTGTATTGTTAACGTAACATAACAATAAAATTTCGACTACATGTTTTTCAATTTTTCTAATAATAGGTGCTCGTAATGTAAAACAAATCGTTACTTTACACGGTGAACACTTTTATTTTTTTTTATTTTTTTGGGAATCAAACCACAATAATGTTTTTTTATTTTTTTATTTCAACGTTTCGGTAGCGTTCCAGCTACCGTTGTCAAGATTAACTAATAATGAATAAATGAAAAATTTTTGGTCCCTATCTGACACAACGAAAAAAATTTGACAACTAGACAATCAATAATATTTTGAAGTTTAAGACTACAAAACTTTGTTGTCAAATTTTATTAAGGTCCATTCATAGTAGATCACACCTCTGGTAAAATGTGAAATAAAATATTTTATTTTATGACATTCTAACGATATGTAGTCCACTATAAATGGAATCCAGTGAAGTGCACGTTCCAGGAACGGTTTTTATTGGGATAGCGCTTTTTTCTTGCTTATTTTGGAAATTTTGTTAATATAAACGCGTTTGTTGTTACTTTTTTGTGTATGATTATTTTGTTCTAACGATAATCAATTCACAAAGGAGAAAACTTTGCTGAAAAATGTTTTAAATGCCAATAATTACCCGGCAGAATTTGTGAATAAAGAAATTAAGAATATAGAGAAGGGCTCATTATTAATACCCCATAACAATAACAATAATATTAATAATTCAGCAAACATAATTTTTAAAAACTTGACAATACCGTATGTTAAGGGTTTATCAGAAAGAATTAAGAAAATTGGTAATCAATTCAATATTCGAACTAGCTTCAAATCTAACAATACGTTGAGATCTATTCTAACAAAAACGAAGCCAAAAAATGAAGAACAATCTTCAAAAAACTGCATATATCAGATATCTTGTGAATGCGACAAATTCTATTTAGGTGAAACATCTAGACCATTGAAAGTCCGAATAAATGAACATAAAAGGTATATCAAAGATAGGGAGTTCTTTAAGTCAGGTATTTGCAAACATGCTTGGGAAGAGGGGCATAAAATTCAATGGGATTCGACAAAAATAATATTGAAAGAGCCCAATAATAAAAGACGAAAAATCAAAGAAAGTGCTTTAATACAACTAAATTCAGATAAATGTGTAGCTAGTATTTCAGCCGAATGTAGTCAAATTTGGTTACCAATGTTACAAAGAGAAATTTCCAATAATCAATTACCGGCGTTATCAGGATAGCATCATAAGTTTTTATCCAGGTTTTCTTATGATTTATCTTTGGAATGGTTGTTAATCGATACACACTTCAATACACAAAATCACCAAACTGAGTTATACATATTTTGAAAACAAAATAATCATACACAAAAAAGTAACAACAAACGCGTTTATATTAACAAAATTTCCAAAATAAGCAAGAAAAAAGCGCTATCCCAATAAAAACCGTTCCTGGAACGTGCACTTCACTGGATTCCATTTCTAGTGGACTACATATCGTTAGAATGTCATGAAATGAAATATTTTATTTCTCATTTTACCAGAGGTGTGATCTACTATGAATGGACCTTAATAAAATTTGACAACAAAGTTTTGTAGTCTTAAACTTCAAAATATTATTGATTGTCTAGTTGTCAAATTTTTTTCGTTGTGTCAGATAGGGACCAAAAAATTTTTCATTAATTCATTATTTCATTACTAGTTAATCTTGACAACGGTAGCTGGAACGCTACCGAAACGTTGAAATAAAAAAATAAAAAAACATATTGTGGTTTGATTCCCAAGAAAATAAGAAAAAATAACAAGTAATGCCACAAGGAACTTATAGAAGATATTTGAACACTTTTATTTTGCCACAATCGACTTCCCTTAAAAATTAAGATTTGGAAATGTCTGAATACGAATAATATCAGAAATTATCATTTATTTAGAAAAGTGCGAGAAGAAAGTGGGAATGATCGAGGGGTTTTCACTAGTACAATTTTGTACACCTATTTCCGAAATCGGAAATAATTTCCTAATATTTGCGATATTTCCGAAATATTTATGATATTACCTACCTAATATTTCCGAAATATTTATGATATTTCCTAATATTTCCGAAATATTTCTGATGTTTCCTAATATTTCCGAAATATTTCTGATATATCCTAATATTTCCGAAATATTTATGATATTTCTTAATATTTCCGAAATATGTCTGATATTTCCTAATATTTCCGAAATATTTCTGATGTTTCCTAATATTTCCGAAATATTTCTGATATTTCCTAATATTTCCGAAATATTTCTGATATTTTCTAATATGTCCGAAATATTTCTGATATTGCCGAAATGTTTTTTATATATCCGATATTTCTGTATTTCTCACATATTTCCGAAACATTTCCTAATTGTTTCTGATATTTCTGAAAAATTTCCGATATTTCTGGAATATTTCTGATATTTCTCAAGTATTCCTACATTTCCGATATACATATTTCCTAGAATTTTTACACCTATTTCCGAAGTGTTTCTCAGATATTTCCGAAATATTTCCTACATATCCTAAATATTTACGAAATATTTCTGATATTTCTGAAATATTTCCGATATTTCTTAACTATTTCCCACATTTCTGATATATTTCCTAGAATTTGACAACCTATTTCCGAAGTGAAAAGCCCCCCGGGAATGATTCAAGTGATGACGAGTATTCTGAAACAGAATCAAGGCCGTACCCAGGAAAAATTTTCGGGGGGGGTTTAAATCACCGGGGGTCTTTCAAGTGTAAATGACGCATTTTTAGGCCGTCTTTAACTCTTAATAAACCAGAGTTTAGAGGCAAAAAACTATGGTTTGACTCGAGAATTTTGACTAAAAAATAAAAGGATTTTTAAGCCATCAGAATGTTTTTGCAATAACATATCATGTCTGACCCTTTAACTATAAGAATTTCAAGTACGGAAATACTTTCCTTCGTAGAGAGGGAGAAAGAGACTTTTCACACGGCATGCTTCTCGTGATGCATTAGCAAGCCCAGTTGCCAGTTCAATGCATATTACTTACAGACAGCAAAATATTGAGAAAATATTTATGGAAAATTTCGGGGTGGGGGGGTTTCAACATTTCCGAACCCCCCCCATGGGTACGGCCTTGAACAGAATAGACTATTATTGTGTTTAAAACTAAATATCTTTCGTACATATAATCAATAACCTTATTTACCTTCAAGTTTTGTTGTTATAAATTGTTATTAAACACTTTCCACTTTTTTCTAAATGTACTGACGGATTCTATTAAAATTTTATTTGCAAAAACAGATAATGTATTATTATTATAAGAAAACAGCCCCCATTGTTGAGATTTGAGTTAAATTTACAGAATCTCATTGTACGGCAAAAAAATCGTCAACCTCTCGAAAAAAAATATTGTAAGGTATAACCAAATCAAACTTTTTTTTCATTAAATAAGATCCACTAGAAATAGACTCATCTGGCTATACGTTCATAAAAAATCGGACACAATTTGCTGCTGAAATTTCCGTCGAACTGAACACCTTATCGCTATAACTTTCTAATCCGAAAGTGGTAAACTAAGGGCTGCCCTACTATATTCCTATATACAGATTGCGTAAATTACTTTGGAACCCTGGCTTCGGATTACACAAGTTCGACAAGGATATATGAAAGAGAGAGAAAGAATAATTGTGCGCGGTCATTACTTTGTTTCATCTTAGAGGTGTATACTTATTTCCCGAGACTGGCCGAATGGTCCTTTACAAAGAGAATTCACTAGTTGGTGGTATTCAGTATGCTCCCAACATGGAAGGAGTGAGGGTGTTAAAGAAATAAAAAAAATACAATCGTTATTACGTAATCTGTACATCTTAAAATTCATTTTTGTCAACATGATCATTTCAGACCAAGTTGACAATTTCTAACTACAATAGGATATTATTTTAGCCATTGTAACTTGAAAATAAAACAGCATTTCTTGAGAGAACCATAATTAATAAACCAAAATCCCTTCCATTAATAAATTAAATTGAAAAAATAAAATAAGTAGGTAGGTACCTACACCTAATCTAAACATAAAATATAAACTTCCTGAAAAAATAAAAATAAAAATCCATTTTAAAGGTAAACATAATTTTAATGAATTAAGTGCTCAAATAAACCACCTTCCTGTGCCAGACGATAACCAAATCTGTGATAAAGATTTGATCTCATATCTCTAAGATTATTTGGCGTAATGCTGGCACAAACGTGCTGTATTTTCACCCTCGAAAAAAAGTCAACGATAACGAGACAAAAATATCATTTGTACAAATTAATCTGCGCTTCTGGCAACATCGGTTAAAATAGGGGGGCAATGAGCATTCGGCCAGTCTCGGAAAATAAGTATACACCCCTAAGGTGAAACAAAGTACACGCCTTAATGACCGCGCATAATTATTCTTTCTCTCTCTTTCAGCTGTTTTTCTGTCGTACTTGTGTAATCCGGACGGTTCGGATGTAATTTACGCAATCTGTATGTACAGATTGCGAAAAACTTTAATATGTAATACAACTTACACAAGTACAGCAAGGATAATGTGAACAACACTATTTGAAGGAGAGAGACAAGAATTGTTATAGTTGTGTTATTGTCTCTCTCTTTTAAGTAGTACTGTTTGTATGATCCTTGTCGTATTTGTGAGAATCGCATGACCTAATACATTTTTTCGCAATTTGTATGTTATTTACATCCACAATAGATACATAACAGATTTGGTATCAAACGACATCAAACACTTTTACAAACTCTCATCAAACGGTAGAAAGACGTTTATTTTATTTTTATCACCGGTGAAAGTAAAATATCTAATGTTAGAAAAATAAAAACTTAATTCGACTAATGGAAGCAGACCTTGATTTTTTTATTACCTCCGTTATACGTTAATGGTTGAATTACCTGCAGTTAACGATAAGATTAATGTAAAAGGGTCTTTAGTGGCTAATAATGTTGGTTTAACCGATAATTTGGGACAATGACACTCTATAATCAATACACATATAGTTTGTCTCAAAGTATATCGTCTCACCTTTTGCCGATAATCATCTAAATACGACCATTTACGACATTCTTAAAATAATTTTACCTGAAATGAAATGAAATTAAATCACCTTCGTTGCTAATATGCAATTTTTACAAATACAAGCAGGACAATATTACATCTTTGGCTGAAATAAAATAAATATTAATGGCCATAAATACCAAAAGTTTGATTTGCTCACATTTCTGCTCTATTGGAACACGTTTTTCATACTGCGCAGACTCAATATGTTCATAACAGTTGGAACAACAGTAATTCAGAATCCTAGGGCACAGTACCTGGGAGACTACTGGATAGAAGAGGGACAGTTACCTAAGTTGAGGCCTGCAGATATCCTAAAATTCCTCCGGGAAATAGGACTAAAGGAGCTACTAGTCTCAGAGACGTTCCTCAGGAACTAAGTAGAAGTAAAGGAGCAGATTAGATCTTTCGGGTCTCAGTGAATGTCCTCCCATCATACGTACACACATACATGGTACTATTGACTGCGCCAGTTTGAAACGCACTCTAATACATTATGTATTAGTTGAAATTAATTTGAGCAGAGCCGGAAGTTCATCCGTACAGCCTTGAATTCCCACGAACCATCCCCACAAACAGCCTTTACCCCAACTAGAGAATTTTTATAAGTATCTAGGTTTTTGTTGGTGACAGTTTTTCTATAAAACGAATTAGGGAAAACATGCATGTCCCGTCCTTTTAAAAATAATATCTAGTTACAAACAAATAAAGAAATCGTATTTTTTAGGTCTCAGTGAATGTTACCCCAAAATACATACATACATACATACAACAGTTAGAACAAACCTATTAACTAAAAATCTACTTATCCTTCTATTGTTGGTTCTGGTTGGTTCCCTTCATCTGATAAATTAAACAGATTTTAATATCTTCAACGAGTTAACGATAAAGATTCTTGCACATACTTATCAAACAGCAACCTTAGTAATAAATCCAAACAAAGTAATCAGAGTGTCTCTTTTATGGATCCAGCCGGCATCTACATTCTTGCAATTTCATAATTTATTGCCGAAGATGTTTATTACTGTTAATTGCTAAATAGGCACTGAACAACATTTTTGAAATTAAAATTCGATTCAGAACCGGATTCCTTTGCTGCAAAGTATCTAGAGTATTGTTAAATAGCACATTACTTATAGTCTATTTGAAAATGATTCACAAGTGATCAGCAGCAAATAAAAAAGGTGTATTGTAATACTAGACTCAACCAAAATGCAATAACATCATAAAATGTAAATTACTGGTTAATGTTGTAAATCATTTTAACGACATAATACTATAATTGGCCCAATTTAGTTAATTTTTTGTTTTTTATGTTGTCTATGCTATCGTGGAAGAATAAATCATTCAATTTCAGTAAAATGTACCATCTCGACAAAAAAAAACACAAATCGACAAAGTTAAATTATTCCTTTTCTTGTTTGCTTTTTCCCCAATCAACCATGAACTTAAACTGATTGTATATTACAGAAACTGCTTGTTTTTCCCCTTCCCAGCTTTCCACTAACCGAGGTATTGTATTTGCAGTGAATGGAAAATTCAATTTTCTCTAAATAAGTTTCCCAACGATTTGAAAAGCAAACCATATATACACATCAATTACCTCATTGATAAGGATTTGAAAATAACAAAAAAAAACATTAACAAGCCTGAGATGATTAATGAATTTTAAACATATATAATCAGTCAAATTATTTCCTCGAATTTCTTTTTATTGACAATATAAAAATCCACGGATATAACAGTACAATACAATACAATATGTATTTATACAATACATAAAATAATTGAAATAAATTAGCACACAAAAACCAGTAATATGGTGTTAAACAACAATCGTGAACAAAAAGGGGTAACTTTTAGTTTACTAGACACTTTGTATGAAACTAAGAACTTGTATTGGACATTCTCTTGAAACCAGGATTTATTATGTTTCACCCATCAAGGTTGAGAAGATCATTTGGCTTTTAACATGCAGTCTGTCCATTTGCAGATGGTTTCGGCAATTTGTTTTTGACAAATCGATATGGTGATCACTTCGCGAGAGATGTTGTCAAAGACAGTCTTTATACCTAGGAAGGCTAATAATACCTCTTTATTTTCGGGAGCATTCTGTACTAAATGATGAAGTACTGTCTGTATGGAGAGTCTTCAGTATAAATCAGGCTTATGAGTCTTAGTGACTTTGCTTTGAGGTCACCTGTATTCCCAGGTTTAAGAATAAAGTCCACCCACAATTTCCTCCAGACCTTGGGTATGTACTCTAGTCAATCGGGAACTGGCTAGATAGGGAACACCAACTCATCCTGATGAAACATCTGCACAAAATGGGCAAAGTTAGTGAACTTATGTGCAGGAAATGTGAACTATATGATGAAACACCTACTCGCATACTCTGCTTCTGTGAGAACTTAGACGGACTCAGACAGAAGCACTTTGGAGAGGAAATAATACAACCATTATAATCCCTCCAGTCAAACTAGTGGCCTACATAGAAGACACAAAGGTTCTGGAATGGAAGTAGATAACATGGGAAAAGGCACAAAGATTCAGTTCAAATGCCTGGGCTGTTGAGTACAACCCAAACGAATGAATAAATATACTACCAGAGTTTTCTTCTCGTTTTGTGTACATCCCCCTTATCTTGTCTCCAATGAGTTAATTGTCCTTTGAGAGTATCTTATAGAGTCTAGCACATTCTTCCTCTTCACAGGGCCTCCATGAGCGATTCTCAGAGCCTTGTTGAGTTTTTCTATATTCGTTCCACTTTCCGGCCTTGATTGCCCTACCGGTTTTTTAGTTTACTTTATAATTTCACCATACAATTTTAATAGAAATCACTTACCGAAAGGTCAATTTGATAAAATAAGTCCGTGATATATCAAACGGCAATTTTATCGAGTCGTCGCTCGTGCAGGGCGGGATTGGCAAAGTTACGACGTATGCACTCTATACTCGGATATCATGTAATTGGTGTAAGTTGATGAATTATTTATAAAAATAGGTGATCGATTGCATGTTACCTATTCCAAACACGAATATACCTTTTTTTGATAGAACAAAACGACGAGGAACGTCGCCGACATCGTGGCGGAATCTCTAGAACTGAAAATTTCAGTATAAGTTTGATACTTCGGCAAAAATTCATACGATACACATACAGATTGCGTTAATTACATCCGAACCGTAAGGATTATACAAGTACGACAGAAAAACAGCTGAAAGAGAGAGAAAGAATAATTATGCGTGGTCATTAAGGCGTGTACTTTGTTTCACCTTAGGGGTGTATACTTATTTCCCGAGACTGGCCGAATGCTCATTGCCCCCCTATTTTAACCGCTGTTGCCAGAAGCGCAGATAAATTTGTACAAATGATATTTTTGTCCCGTTATCGTTGACTTTTTTTCGAGGGTGAAAATACAGCACGTTTGTGCCAGCATTACGCCAAATAATCTTAGAGATATGAAATCAAATCTTTATCACAGATTTGGTTATTGTCTGGCACAGGAAGGTGGTTTATTTGAGCCCTTAATTCATTAAAATAATGTTTACCTTTAGAATGGATTTTTATTTTTTCAGGAAGTTTATATTTTATGTTTAGAATAGGTTCTTTTTTTTATTTTTTTTGGGAATCAAACCACAATAATGTTTTTTATTTTTTATTTGGACGTTTCGGTAGCGTTCCAGCTACCGTTGTCAAGATTAACTATTTATAGTATAGAAACACAACAAAAATATTTGACAACTAGACAATCAATCATATTTTGAAGTTTAAGACTACAAAACTTTGTTGTCAAATTTTATTAAGGTCCATTCATAGTAGATCACACCTCTGGTAAAATGAGAAATAAAATATTTTATTTCATGACATTCTAACGATATGTAGTCCACTAGAAATGGAATCCAGTGAAGTGCACGTTCCAGGAACGGTTTTTATTGGGATAGCGCTTTTTTTCGCTTATTTTGGAAATTTTGTTAATAAAAACGCGTTTGTTGTTACTTTTTTGTGTATGATTATTTTTGTTTTCAAAATATGTATAACTGAGTTTGGTGATTTTGTGTATTGAAGTGTGTATCGATTAACAACGATTCCAAAGATAAATCATAAGAAAACCTGGATAAAAACTTATGATGCTATCCTGATAACGCAGGTAATTGATTATTGGAAATTTCTCTTTCTAACGTCGAAATAAAAAATAAAAAACATGATTGTGGTTTGATTCCCAAAAAAAATAAGAAAAAAGAATAAGTAATGCTACAAGGAACTTAAAGAAGATATTTAGAATAGGTGTAGGCACCTACCTACTTATTTTATTTTTTCAATTTAATTTATTAATGGAAGGGAATCTTAGTTTATTAAATATGGTTCTCTCAAGAAATGCTGTTTTATTTTCAAGTTACAATGGCTAAAATAATATCCTATTGTAGTTATAAATTGTCAACTTGGTCTGAAATGATCATGTTGACAAAAATGAATTTTAAGATGTACAGATTACGTAATAACGATTGTATTTTTTATTTCTTTAACACCCTCACTCCTTCCATGCTGGGAGCATACTGAATATCACCAACTAGTGAATTCTCTCTGTAAAGGACCATTCGGCCAGTCTCGGGAAATAGGTATACACCCCTAAGATGAAACAAAGTGATGACCGCGCACAATTATTCTTTCTCTCTCTTTCATATATCCTTATCGTACTTGTGTAATCCGAGGCCAGGATTCCAAAGTAATTTACGCAATCTGTAGGTCGCGTTCACCCCAACAAAGTTGATCAGGTAGCGATATTTAGTTTGATCCATTGTTTCTTAATTCTTCTGGGTGTCTATTCACTAAGAAGTGAGAGTGAACTCTTTAAAGTGAGCATGCGCGCTATATCACAATTGCAAGTTTCGAGAGAACACGCATGCGCCCTCAGAGGAGCTCTCACTTCTTAGTGAATAGACATTCTGAACGTGCTTATCTTGAAATAACACCATAACCTAATTTTATTTGATACATGACCTCAATAATTATTCATTTGTTTTCAATTTCAATTCAGTTTAATAGTTCCAAGTGGTGTTCATTCATTTTCAAGATACAAATGTCTAAAATGTCTTCAAACCAAAATTTGTTACGTGATCGGCTGACAAAACACGCGTTCAGTTGATCGCTCCGGTAACGCTACGTTGGGATGAACGCACATATCTTGACTGACACCTATTCCAGAGATGAGATGATAAAATTGAAAGTAACTATGTAGACCACTTTAACTGCTTTCTTTTAGTATCTTTCAATATAAGGTTGTATAATTCTTCTTTTTCTTTGTTTCAGGCGTTGGACCTTCAAGGTCTCAACCATGGGGTGTTTCGGTAGTAAAGACAAACTGTCGAAAGAGGATATGGACTTTTTAAAATCGCACACACGCTACGACGAAAGTACAATAAAAGAATGGTACAAAGGATTTAAGGTAGGCAAAATTTCATCATTCTCATGCTTATAGAGCAATTTTTAAATGCCCTACTTCGAGATATGCGTGATCGTGCATATACGGGGTTGGGATAAAGTATGGAACCAAGTCTTTTAAACGAAAAGAACAATATTTATGAAAATTTGCAGGTAAGTGCAATGGAACAAAATGCATCTGAAGTATATTATTAACAAAAAAATGTAAATCAGATGCATTTTGTTTCATTGCACTTACCTGCAATTTTTCATAAATATCGTTCTTTTCGTTTAAAAGATATTTACTTGGTTCCATACTTTATCCCAACCCTGTATTTTGTAACTGACTCTGGAATTTTTTATATTTATAATTGTGATTATTTTATTTTCACGTTAATCACGTAGTTTTTAGAAGAAATGGGGGCAACTAATGAAATAAATAAATTATATATAAGTACCAAATGATATAACAATATTATTTAAAACAAAAGATTAATATAGAACAAAACTTTTACTAAATTTAAAAGATCAAAGTCGATTGCTCGAAGCTCTACCACGTGCGCATAGTCGGGCTTACCTATTTAAAAAAAAAAATACGCGTGAGTGTCTGTCTTCATTAACTCTACTGATTAGTTATTCGACCAATCACCGAACAGTAAGGGATTTAACTCGCATTGTTTTCTATCTCTAATTCATCTACCAACGAGGCCTAGTACCTAGTACAAGGAGAAGATTAAACTCGCCACCATAACTCCTTCTAAGACTACCATCAAGCGTAAAGAGATGCTACTAGTACTGACTGGTGCAAGGAACATTAATGGCTGACTCCTGCTTGCAGAGTTTGACCTGTGGTCAAATCTAAATAGTAGATATCAATTTAAGATGCCTACCAATAATGTAATTTGGTCCACAGTCCCAAAAAGGTCATTGGTCATTGTTTCCCGGGAACTGCTGTATTAGAGGCACAAAGAAATCTTTATGTACTTATCTGTGACTTTTTTTTTCTTCGAGCCCGTCTGACAAGTCTCCGATACACTGCAGCCTAATGGCTTATTGTATTTTTGCTACAGGTGTTCCTTTACTGGTGCATGGACAGTCATGAAACCTGTTATGATTTCTCAACTGATTTCTGCACACTGTTAGCAATTACGCTGTACGTTTCAGGTATGGTTCTTTTATAAAGGTTTTCCCATGAATACGCCTTGTCGTTCTCTGATCCAGGTCTTTACAGATCTTCGTACTCTAGTTTTCAGTATACCGAGAATCTATTCTGGTTCAGGCTGCGTATCCTCTGACCCTCTTTTTGCAAGTTCGTCAATTTTTTCATTGCCATCGATACCCTGGTGACCTGGTACCCAGCTCAGCTTGACGTTATTCCGTTTGGCTAACGTCAGTTCTTCTATGCAATCCCACACTAGTCCGTTCCTGGCTTGAGATTGCCTTAAGTGCCGCCTTACTATCTGACATCTGTGACGTTTAGTTTTGTTTTGAATTGTGCTTGCTAATTCACTTTAATTTAAAGTTGTGTTGAATTCTCTCACAAATCATGAAATAATTTTGAGTGGACGAGAAAAACATTATACGACTGCAACTACGGACTCTTGAATGAAATAAACCACAACCCTTAATAAGGTCCACGTACAGCGCTTTTACTTTAATTAAAGGAAGCTTGTCCCAGGATGTCGATCAGACATTATGTCATTATTCGACTGAAGGTCTTTTAGAGGCGACTTTAATTTCTACAGATGTTAGAAACTTTTTTCTGTCCAAGAAATAGAAAAGTTTTCATTGGGTGCTCTACACTACACTCACCTTTTTTTTAATTGGATCGAAAAAAAGGTTTTCACATCATCGGATATTACAGGATAATTGGTGAAGTAATCGTAACGACCTTCTTTGAGGTTGAACGTTGTTTCCAGCAGGATAATTTACTTTGTTTCGTCGAGCTTAAGGTTTACGACAGAGAACTAGTTCGTCCGTAGAAGGCTATATCAGAAGATGCAGTCAATAAGCGAACTGCTTCCAGGATTGGTAGCAAAGGATGCAAAAATTCATTTCTTATCGTGTTATCTACTGTATCGTGTATGTATGTATGTATGATGGGGTGACATTCACTGAGACCTAAAAGATCTATTGTGCCCCCTTACTTCTACTTAGTTCCCGAGGAACGAATCAGAGACTAGTAGCTCTTTTAGTTCTATGTCCCGGAGGACTTTTAGGATAACTGCAAGTTTCAACTTAGGTAAATGTCCCTCTTCCATCCAATAATCTCCTAGCACCTAGGATTCTGAATTTCTGTGCAATTCGCAAGTATATGGATGGAAGCTTCTTCCTCCACTATTTTGAGCTTTTTCAGGTGCCGGTTCAGGTGGCAATGTCCCGCTAGGATTCCTGTTAACTTAGTGCAGTTTTACTTTGACTTATACATTGATTGTCTAAGCCATACTAGATTTTTCCAATGGTCAGATCTTTTTTCTTCTGCTTTGTCTATTTCTTCCAATATTACATTGGGACTGATACCGTAAAAGGGTCTTTCAGTCACGTATATTAAGTTACGGGGGCCATTTTGGAGGACACGTTCCGGACCCGGCTCATAATTTGTTGCTAATTTGTTATCTTAAGAGAGACATAGATACGACCGCACCGGGGGGGCTAGCCCTCACCAGCTGGCTCAGAGATCACCAACTAAGCTCGGATCTCAGAACCTTCAGCCAGTCAAAACCGAAGGTCCGATACCTCGAACGCCCTTGTATGATCCGAGGACACATCTCCAACTCCGCCCGTCAACTAAGCTCGGATACTAGTGTCTCCATTGCTGGAGGTCCGACACCTCAAACGCTTGCTGACGAGCATCATATGTTGGCAAACCACCCCGTGGTATGGGGCAGTCGTAGATTCCGGTACTCAAACTAGGCTAGATTACAAGTCCAACGCTAGCACCTTCACCATTGCCACACCGTCAATTCCAATGTTTACAGCGGTATCTTACTTAATCAATATATAAGGCGTGAGATGTTTTACAGACCAGTGAGTCTTACCTCAGGGTCCATCCACCCGGTAAAGTAGCTAACTTTCGAGGTTTTTCGGTTGTTTCTATGAACTCGCATTACACGTGGTCCCCTACCGTAATATTACTTAGGGTGGCCAAGTGCAATATCTCGGTAACGGAGGAAGCTAGCGGTACGAGCCTGGTGGCATATTCTGTTGCTAATTTGTTGCTTTAAGGTGGCTTTACCAAAAAATTCCAAAAACCGCCTGGTTCGTGTCGCTAGCTCGTCTGGCACCCGATATATCGCAGTTGGCCACAGTAACTTAATACTGCGCGAGGGTGAGTTTGACATGTAGGGGTGGTTTTTGGAATTTTTCGGTAAAGCCACCTTAAAGCAACAAATTAGCAACAAAATATGCCACCAGGACTGGCACTCTGTAATTTGTATTTTAAGGAAAGAGATAAAGAATAAGCAAACGAAAAGAATCGCTATACTTGGTTAGTGATACTCTATAAGCGAATCTCTATCGCCTCGGCTATATTTCGACAAGATTCGGGATCGTCAATCGGATAGAGAATAATCTACTAATAATTCAGAAAACATTATGCAAATTTGACTATTTCAGGATAAAAATAAAAAAGAACAAGAAATTTGACATTTATCTGTTAGTTGTTAGGTTTAGTAACCTCACATTTTAATGTTTGACACTGTTTAAAGTATTTACCTATTTGCTTGGTGCATAATTAATAATATTGTTTAGTAATTTCTTTTTAATAGATGTGGCAAAGAGTAGACATTCTGTTTTGTTAATTTTTTGGGTTTTGTTAAAAATCTTGTCAGTATAATGATTTCTTGTAAGTGAAATCAAAAACATTGCAAGAATGATAGTTTTTTTTTTCAGGTAGGTATAATATTATTCCACAAACACAACCTTTGACACAACTAACCCTATAAAATTGAAATTTAGAACAACAACATAACCTCTTTTCTTTTTTCATCGAACAGAGATAAAAAATCTTACACATTGAGTAGAATAAGACAGAACGATATGTCTCTTGAATAGAAATACCCTTGGAGTTGTCGCTATCATTCGCTTCGCTATCGCATATTCGGTCATGTTCAACTAGGCTCGGAAACGACCGAACTCAGTTAGAGAGTACTAAATAGCGAAAAGAAGGGAATCTTTATCTCTATTTTGTTACAGAGTGCCACTCCAGGCTCGTATCGCTAGCTTTCTCCGTTACCTAGATATTGCACTTGGCCACCCTAAGTTAATATTACGGTAGGGGACCACGCGTTTCTCGGCAACGGCTGGAGCAACAAAATCAATTATTTAGTAACAAATTAGCAACAAAATAGCAACAAATTATGATCCGGGTCCGGAACGTGCCCTCCAAGATGGCCCCCGTAACCCAATATACCTACGTCTTTCAGTCCCCCTCTTTGCTAGTCCATCTGCTATGTCATTTCCTTCTATTCCAGTGTGTCCTGGAATCCACAGTAAGGTTACTGTATTTTTCTCGCCAACCCTCATATTTATTCTACGTCATCAAATTTCAGTAAAGGTTTCTTGTTAGTCCGAGCTCTTTTTAAGCTGCTTAAAATGCCAACCTGTTGCTGCACCGCTACTTAGAGCATCCATTAAAGGACAAACCGAAAATCTCCTTTACATATTGATCCTTTTTATCCCGACCGCAGCTTTCGCATTCTCATACGTATCGTATTTTTACGGACGCCATTGTGTTGTCACATTTTCAGAAGCGGGACGCATAGTAAAGCTGATATTTATTGTGAGAGAAAATATAACTCAGGGGTAGATATATATATATATACTGGAATATGGCCTTTGTCTGCTGAAACAAAAGAGCTCTCAGAAGGACGAATAAATGAACGGAACATACCGACTTCGGTGACAGGTTGAAAAGGGAACTTGAATTAAAAATTCGAAGCTTTGTAACTTGGAAGGGAAACAAGAGGAAAGTGCATGGAATTTCATTGTGATATTTCGTTAAATTCAGTCCATTATTGGATTATTATTTCTTGCTTTCCTACATTCATCAAAAGGGAATCTACCAAGTGACGAATGGAATAGAATTGCGAACTGAAAATGGAAATAGTTAAATTGATTAATGAGTGACAAGAAGATTCAAATTTAAATCAAGTTTAGACCTTTTTGACTCTAGATTAGTGACAAAATAGAAATAACTTTATAGAAATTTTCGATGTAGAGTAGGTTGAAAATTAATTCATTATAACTTTAATTTCAACAAACTCGATCTCATTGTATGTTTTGCCGCCTGAACGATCTAGCCTAATCAAAGTTCACATAAAACCTCACAAAAAATACAAAAAACTTGAAAATTCAAAATTGGGTAATTAAAAGGGTGGTGTTTAATATTAGAAAAAGTTTACGATGTTAGGCATGCAGTTTTCCGGAAAATCGTCGAGTGAAAATTTTTATTTTTGTTTTTTCGCTATAATTGTTTAAATAATAAATATACAGAAAAACTTCCAAATCAAAATTTGTAGCTGATGCATTTATCTACAAATTTTGTCTAAAAAGTTTTCTGTAAATTAAAAAGGTTACGAGATAAAATTAATTTCAGTGGTATTCAATTCGTGGTTACGCGCGAACAAATTTATGAACCGCTCGACTTGAAAATTAATAATTTTGGGCTTATAACATTCTGAAAAAATAAATAAACTCATGTAAAATGTACAGAAAGATCTCAACTTTTAGATAGAAATACTTTCAAATTTGAAAAAGTAGATTTTCTGACTGTAATATCAGTTTATTATAATTCCTATTTAATTAATACTTATCCCAGCGAAAATTCCTTTTGGATTTAGCATTGCAAATGAGCATAAAACATTATTATAAAAGCAGAGCCATCAATATTTTGAATTTTAAACGAATGCTTCTTAAAAATCTGTTTTTTTTGAATGCTTAATTTTACTTGTTTTTTTTAGACTTCATTCAATTATATCTTTTTTCGAAATTAATATAATTCAATAAAACTTTACTACTAAACACTTTGAAGCATCTTCTTTCGAAACTACTATATAGTTTTTCTATAAATATCAAATTTTTTAAATAATAGACAATTATTTAAAATAAATACTTAAATCAGAGGTCTGTCAGCAAACCTTCTATAACTTTTTATACCGTTTATGATATTATCTAAAAATTTGTGAACTTTATAATGAACCTATTAAGAAGTGATCGCGATACAAAAGAACACACCTATGGCTCAGGTAAGAAAGAGAAGGGAGCACAAATAAAGGTGAGAGAGCGTGGAAAATCGATGATAATACATTAAAAAAAAATTGTTTTCAATGTATTTGTAGATACCCCATTTTAGAACACATTTCATATGAAAAACTTTTTTCTAAATGTCATTGTTTATTTACTATCATAAAATTAAAAACATGAAAATTGATGATGTTCAAAAATACTACTATGGAAATTTCGTATATATTTTAAAAACTAATGCAGATACAAAAAAAATGTTCAGACAAATTTTGTAGATAAATGTATTAGCCACAATTTTTGATTTGAACATTTTTCTGTGATTTCATTATTTAAACATTTAGAGCGAAAAAACAAAAACAAAAATTTTTCACGGATATTTTGTGTACTTTGACAACGCTAAACACCTGATAAAGCTCAAAATAGTGGAGGAAGAAGAATGTAGATTCTGTAGAAACTAAGATGAAGTAAGGGGGCACAATAGATCTTTTAGGTCTCAGTGAATGTCACCCCATCATACATATACACTGCGTAATCTCTTTTACTTGATAGTAACGTCCCAAACGTCCGTTTTCTACTAAAATTTTTGTCATAAAAATGTACCTATTCCTTGGCCTAATTGGCTCTAATTTAACCTTGACGATGTGTGGAACTTAACATAAGAAAAGTATATACAAGCGGAGTAAAATTTAACCGCATTCAATATCGACACTATTTATACGAAAATTTCACGCATTTGTTAAATGTTTATAATTCAAATCTAACAAAAATATTTATAGCTTCCACTTAATACCGTATTCCGATCTTGATATAATATGCAAATGGGTTTACATAATTCGACTTTCGATTTTTTTTTTGCGTATGTGCACGTATTCGATTGTAATATGTTCATTTCTATTTCGAAACAAAATTATACGTATTCGAACATAGAACTTGGTTGGCATGTTAAAATCGGTAATAAGTATGAGGTTGAATATTTTTTGAGAATAAATTTTCCATTACACGAGGTGTTCGAAAACTCACATTTCTCACTGAGAAAATAACTTTTATTTTGTATCTCAACTAAACGGAAACTCTTGACAACGTCGCAATCGGTCTAACAGCGAACGTATGCTACACCAAAAATCAATATTAAATACGTACTACCCATTAATTAGCCATCCCTGTCCAACGAACCAAATCTTCCAATACATCTTCTCTTTCGCACCTTGCACAAAAGCAATATCTGGAACAGACCCTTACCACCCCCACTCTCCAACCAGCTAATCGCCCCAACCCCAAAAAACCAGTATCTCGTCAGAACTCACGCTAGAAGCATTGGCTTCTCCCCTATATTGCTTCACACGTAACCCATGCCGGTTAGGTATAAGTGTTTTACCAAAAAAGTGAGAAAAGTGTCGCTCTCAGGTAGTCACCAATTGCTACCAGCTGTATGTTTGTGATATTTTTATGTACATAGTTTAGTAAACTTAGTGAAATTAAATCCAGTGTTTTATTTCGGAATGAGTCTGGAATGAATGGTGAAACAGCTCATTTACACAGTACGGTTTGAAGGGATACAAAAGAAAATTCCCTCAAATCGCACACGAGGGTAACTTTGAATGTATGTCAACAGTCAATAAGACCTGAAAAATCTTCTTCTTTAGTCCTATTGATTGAAGGAATTTTAGAATATCCACAGGCTTTATTTTAGGAAGGCTTGTCTACTGCACACCATCAGCAGCCATGGAAATCATCTCCATGTATTTCTGGAAGAAGAGACTAGATGGCGATATATGGAATTGGTTCTGTATGTCCCTTGTGGTGTATTCCAATGACGTATTAAAGATAGACAAGCCTTGTCTACATTTTGGTTGTCACCAACACATTTAAGACGAGACTCTTCTTACATGATGCCAAATCTCGTATAACAAAAATCGTAATTGATGAATATATTTTAGATTTTAGCAGCATTTTCTGATTAAATCGTAAGTAAAAAGTGAAAAGCATTTAAAATAGGTATGGCCAACCCACGGTCTTAGCTTGGCAACCTCGAACTACTTCTGTCATTTTGGTGAAGTTTGTCAATAAGATTTTAATTATAGTTGTGTTTTTTTTTTGGTTTCTGATTGATATTTGTATATTAAAGTGCTTTTAAGATATTTATGATGGTAAGAAAATGTGTATGTGTTAAAATACATGTAATAAGAATGATAATCGTTCATGTTACAGGTAAGGTTATAGTAGCATGAGCGTAGTATAAGTATAAGACGAGGAATTCAACATTTGTTTTCATAATAATATTGTTAAATTTTTTTATTATCAGTTTTCTGAAGTCAAAAGATCTTTGTGACTATGAATATCTTTCGGTTTATTTTTTGAGTGAATATAAGTACTAAGGATGTAGTTGTTTATATTTTTGTATTTGTAGTAAAAATCTTTAACAACAACATTATTTGCAAACTTTTGGAAAACTTAACAAGCGTCTGAATTTGTAGTTACTGTTGGTTGTGAAGCTGAAAACTGTCTAGAACACTTACTTAGTAATATTAATAAAATTGAACAAAAAAACCTTTCAATATTATATTGACATGTTTATAATCCGTAGTGCATAACTTGTTTTAACTTCAAAATCCTTTAAAGGTATCTATTTCTATTAAAAAATAACTTTTCTATGAGCTACGATCTTGGATATAATTTCCACGTATTCAAACGAAAAAAATTATTAACGTACATCCCTTAATCTTAAAATAATTTTTATAAAATAGTTTAAATGAACCCTTTTGAAATATACGCTACTGTGCGTTGTACTTGCCCTGATTTATGTTGCGACCAAAACATTGTGTAGGTACAGATCGACCAACATAGCTTGGCCTCTGAGATGCGCAAACGATAAACAGAGAGGGTTAGTGTGAGACAAAGACCGACTTCGCCCTTTCACCGGGAAGTACAATCGAGAGAAGAATTTTAGTCGAAACCGTTGATTGAATGCAGTACCTGAGATCCTCGACATTAGTGAGCTCTCGCCCCACTCCGCCGACTAGTCTACTGCGCATCCAATTCTCAGATGCAAAGCAATGTTGGTCGATCTGTACTAATGTGTGAAAGCTGGTCTATCTTTAATACGTCATTGGGATACAGAACGTATATACATAATAGACTGGCTCACAAGTGCCATTTTGTTCTACATGTAATCTTTAACCTGGTATTTTTAACGCAAAGTAACCCATTACGCACGAAACCGCGCAGCGGCAAGTGCGTAATGGGATGACAACTTCAACATTTTCTACGCCCATCTATTTTCTTCTGAGTGCTCATAATTTCATATTTTTCACCACTAACTAACATATTCGTAGGTAAAGTTGAGAAAGTAAAGAAAATGTTCGGATACTAAAATTTGTTACAAGAATTGATAGCATAAAAGAGAAGACGTTTATTTCCATATCAAGAAAAAGCGAATTATTTTTTTTGAAATTGTATAATAAGTTGCCGACTTTTAGGGGCTACACTCTTTTAATCTAAAATGTATTTTACTAATGCTAAGAGCTTTTATGCTTCTCAATTGATTAAAAGTATGTAAATAAACCAAATAAAGTAGTACGTAAATAAAAATTTGATTGCAATTTAATTCAACAAAGAAATTTAAGTTTTCTTATCTAAACGCACGTGTATGTTATGAGATTTTCATTACGTGCATGTTATTGTTAAATGTCACTTACAAGGAATGTCTACAGTGCGATTTTTGGTGT
Source organism: Lochmaea capreae (assembly GCA_949126875.1). Taxonomy (NCBI): domain Eukaryota; kingdom Metazoa; phylum Arthropoda; class Insecta; order Coleoptera; family Chrysomelidae; genus Lochmaea; species Lochmaea capreae. The sequence goes on along the minus strand of OX421397.1, from coordinate 12,092,040 downwards.
TTACGGACATGGGCGTAAAAAACCACTTTAATGAAACCCGTAAACCGATTCTAAACTACATTTATGTCAATTTATGATGGATTGTAACAATCCTACACAATAAACAGATACCGCAAAAAGAAATCCAAACGTTGTTTTTGTTTTTAATTAAAAATCATCAATCGTATTAAACTGACACGCAGATGATTGAGGTATACAACAAACAATAGAAATATTTTAGGAGATTGTTTATTAGTGGCGGTTTTTGTAGGATGAAAATTAAAATAAAAATATTTTGTCATATATGCAACAAACAACCCCGGTACTTTAGACGAATCAATTTTATTGTTAGTACTTTAATATTGACAACTATTTAGATTATCCTTGTTAATTCAATATGTTGATAATGATGCTATAAATATTTCTTATTGGTAAAAGGTCGTTACTTTCACTTTTTGCTAAACGCAAGTACTATTTTAAACAAGGAATGTATATATATATTGACCTAGATGTCAGTACGGTCGTCGAGCCGGTCCCTATTTCCATTGTTTTTTATTAAAACAATATTAATAGTGACAGGTTTTATATTTAAAATATACAAGATTAGAAAAAAAAAAGGATAATTGTAGTTGTCGAAGAATAATTATTTATATTCACACTTCATCACTTCATTTTTGAAAAATAATATTTTTCAAAAACAGTGACCGTTCAACCAAACATCCATCCATCCTTCGAATGGACGGGCTGGATGTTCAAAAAAGATCGCTCGCCAGCTTGGCACAAGTGAAAAAAATATTCGTTGATGAAGAGGTTCATGAAAACATCCGTCCACTGGATTGGATGCTTTCGGTGTGTATCGGAGCGCTCCGTGGACGTCCGAAATCGGACGGACGGATGCCGGTGTGGCCCGGCCTTAAGGAGCAACAATTGTACTTCCCGTGCAATATGCACCGCCGGATATTGAATTACGCCCCGAACTTAAACGGGGTTGGTATATCTACAAGATATTTTAAAACCAACCATTCTGGTTTGCGATTAGAAGGGACAACACAACTTGTAGACCGGTTTCGGCGTATTTGCGCCTCATCAGTACAAGGTATGTGCTATCCGTCCGAGAATCTCTAATTCCGGGCTGTAAACCAACCCCGTTTGACTTTGGAGTGTAATTCAACATCCGGCGGTGCATATTCCACGGGAAGTAGTTGTTGCTCCTTAGTTGAACGGTCACTGTTTTTGAAAAATATTATATCCGCAATTAGTGTCAAAGACGCAGCTTCTTTCTTAAGAACAAGAGAACATTCTTCTTGTAATGTTCAAAATTTAATGGCGTTTCTTAAATCAACTAATGTTTAACTAAAGCGATACATTTCGAATACATCCGATATATTGGAAATTGTATTTTGCTTACGAACTAAATCTAATAAAATGCAGATTTTCTTTACTGGATTGAAAATATTGGAGAAATATTGTATGAATGTCGATAAATCGGGTTATATAATAGCTATTTATGTAACCAGTTATGAAATGCATCATTTTGTGTAACGGGTAAAATTTTTGCGGGACGAGCGAGCGAGGTCCCGTAAAATGACACGAGCTACACAAAAAAGCATTTCATAACGTGTTTCATACAAGATTTTATCTAATTTTGACAAAAAGAAAATTTAATTTATTTCATGTGTTTTTTTAACAATTTTTAATTAATTATTCTGATTTGAAAACAGCACTTTTTGATTCCTACAAGTTATGCAACCAATATTACACAAGACAATACTTTTATTTTACTCCACCATCTGAAGCTACAGGATTGCAGCGAAAACTACAGCAATTCTAGTATTTGTTTAGAGTGCAATTTTAGATCGTTTTAATACTGCTAGTAAGAAGTTTCCACTAAAAGGGCGGAAATAAGACTAAATCCTCCACTGCCCCTACGAAAAATTTCTTAACAAAATCATGAACAATCTATTTTCTTTTGTTACAGCAAGACTGTCCTAATGGCCGTCTCACACCTGCCAAATTCGTAGACATGTACAAGATGTTCTTCCCATCAGGTAACGCAGAAGAATTTTGCGACCACGTTTTTAGGACTTTCGACATGGACAAAAACGGATACATAGATTTTAAGGTAAGATCGAAATTTTATTAGTCTTGTTACAAATTTAGCATAAAGATTAAAAGAAAACACAGCTGCCCCATAAATACTCATCTGTTTACAGTGTTGCCACGATCACTTCACTATGTATCGGATATAAAGAAATTTGTTTATTCAAATCATAAATTTTATAGATACTGAGATAGGTATTTTATTAGACAATTCAGGAGCATTACCGATGAAAAATTATGACAAAATTCCTGTTTAAATTGAAATATAACTGTCTAAATTTTTTATTTAGAGCTTATTCCCGAAAAATAAACGTAAATTTGAATAAATTATGGAAAATGTGAGCACCTGGATACGCATCGCAATAACTTCTGGATTATTATGTAACATTTTGTTGCCATTACCCAGCCGGAAATAGAATGAGTTTGACATTTCATATTTTTTTATTCACTATTTTATTATATGGAGCTAAATAATTTCGGGAAAGGCTCCATAACCAAAATGGAAGGGATTTATATAATATAAACCATTTCCGTCTTTACTGTCCTTTTCCATTTAATTCAAACAAAATTGCAATAGGGACAAAAGATATTTCAAACTGTAAACCATAGAGAAATAATATAAAATGAGAGTTGTCGATTCTGTATTAACAGTTGGCATCACGTTGATCGCAGCGCACCAGGAAGAGTTGTCGGAACTAATTTTTAAAGGCGGGATATTTAAATTTGTTAGTTTGGATTATGGGTAGGTGAATTTGACAATTTGTCTAAAAATTGTTTATTATATACCTAATTATTTCATTACAAACAATAAAATTATATTTCATTTTTTCTAATGAAATGATTATAATTAAACAATTTTAAGAAATCAACACACATTTAAACTTTTTATTAAACTGCACTACTAAAATTATATTATATTTGAGAAAGTTAATCCAATATCACATCAAATTGCACATTATTTTAAAATTTATCTATTTCCATGAAGACAGGAACAGGTCTGAAACAGAATCCTATTTTTCTACGTATTCATATAGAGTAGTGTTCCACATATCCGGATATTAATGGTGGCTATAAACAGATAAAGATAATTAGGAAATGGGAACCAATTATTACAGATTACTCCGTTAATTATCTCCGGTATCGTGCGTGATAAGCGCATTACCATGAATAGTTTTCGACTGCTTTTATACTTGAATTTTATGTTACAACAAAAATACAAATTTCTTCCAGTTTCTATATTAATTATGGATAAATGTCATCGAGACCCTCTCTTGATACAAAACATTATTTTTTCTAATGAGGCCACTTTCACGTTAAATGGCGAGGTTAACCGTCAGAATTGTAGATACTGGGCAAAATAAAACCCTACTGGATGCGTGAGCATCATACACAATACCCGCAAAAGGTAAATCTATGGGCTGGAATTGTAAGAAATCGAATAATCGGACCCTACTTTATCGAAGGTAATTTAAACGGGGCAACGTTCCTTGAGTTTTTAAGGGGGTATCTCGTACCTACTTTACGTAATTTGTTTCCCAGCAGACGTAATCCTGGAGGTTTTGATGAAAGGTTATGGTTTCAACAGGATGGTGCACCTCCACGTTATGCTGTATATGTTAGAAGGTACCTAGATGAAATTTTTCCGAACAGGTGGATTGGTAGACGTGGACTTATTGAATGGCCAGCGAGGTCACCAGATTTCAATCCTTTGGATTATTTTATGTGGGGCCATCTGAAGAATGTTGAGTATCAAACGAAACCAGCAAATATTCAAGAATTAAAAGAGAATTCGGACAGCAATAAACAATATTTCTCAAGACACATAAACAAGGTTCAACAAGAATTTGTACACCGTTTGGGTTACTGTCAAATACAGCAAGGGCTGCAGTTCGTACATTTATAAAGTCATGTATTTCATCATATTCCGTCCGCTAGACAATAAGTATTTTTGATAATATTGTTAATTTAACTAATAAAGAATGTTACGCGTTACTTTATGAGCACACACAAAACTATTGTATTTTGTCCACCCTGTACCAATTGGAATCAACATGTGATACATTTTTGGAATCAGTTCAGCTGGAGTAATCCGAAAATTGAGACAAAATGGGGGTGTTCCATTTAAAAAAAATGACGGCGGTGACATCATTACTCGAAAGTAATTCACCCTGTATATTAGATTATTCTTTTAAAATACGGTAAATTAAAATCAAAAATCGAAGTGTTTCAGGATTATTTCTTAAAATGGTCTGTTTAGCTAAAAATGAATTTGTTCCAAACTTTACGGACACTGTGTATATCGTAAAATCTTGCAAATAATTTGTGTATCATCAAAACAATTATTACCACATTATTTTCACGAATCAACCAATACTACAACTTGTAAATAGGAGTCATTAACTCAACGTTAATTCATTATTCACGTTGGTTGTCTGCTTTTGAACATAAATTAAGCAAAGCTCATTTAGAGCGCGCCATTTCACGTTTCGTGAACATAAATTCCCGCTCGTTATTAACCGACTTTCTTCTCTGCATGGGTCAGTTTTATTATGCCGAACAAATATACCCATTAGTTTCGATACATATTCGCTATTCGCAAAGTTGCTACTATAATTACTTAGGTTATGCATCGTATCTATCAGATTTAAACAGCTTACAACTTTTTAACGACTAAAGGCTTTTACACACTTACCGGAACCGGCTGACTGACACCGGATAACTGGTTGATAAAGCTTTCACAGAATCAGTGATGGCCTGATTGCTGGTTACTTTTTTTTTATAAAAAAGGAGCCGGGCTTATTGTGGATTCTCCTAATGTTCTGACTACAGCCTATTCAGCCAATCCGCTCCCTGTATTAGCTCATACAGGTTCTTTACTGGTTGGTTGTAGAAGTCTTCTGGAGTCATTTGGGGTCTTCCATACAGTTTTTGCCTTCTGTGGTCCAGCGTCTCACAGTTGCATAATATGTGCAGAGCTGTTTCGGTGTCCTTTTTGCATTTTCAGCATGTAAGGTCTACATTATACAGCCCTATTTTGTTCAAGTGCTTCTTTGTGGGAAAGTGTCCCGTAAAAAGCCCCGTTATGGTGCTCATTGAGAGCAGCTCTTTCGCTACTTTTTCTGATAGCTCTTTTATAAATTTCTTCCCATGTGTTTGCCTGGGCGTATTCTTAAAGTGTTTTGTGTGCTGTTCTTTTACCCACCCTTTTAACCATGACCTAGTGGAGCATCTAGGAATACATACAGATGGTTCGGGTCCGTTCATCAGAGTTGACGATCCTGCTCTTGAAAGTTCGTCAGCTTTTTCATCGCCAGCGATTCCTTTGTGACCTGGGCCAGTGTTATACTGTTCCGAGTCGCCAGTCTTCTAAGCTTGACTGTCACTGTAGATCCTGATCTGCCAGTTGTTGTAGGCTCTCATGTTATTTGCCCTTGGACAAGCAAGTATTGTATAAACCTCTACTTAAAATACCGAGGCATATTTACCAAGCGAGACGATTCCTTCATATTTGCTCGACTTGCTGTATATACCCGCTCCGGTGCCGAGCTCATTCCTTGATCCCTCTGTATACCAGATCAGGAGTAGTCCTCATTGCTCCTGTAATGCCTATGCATGAAATTCTTTGGACCTTGCTTAATTTTAGCATCGCAGAGGTTTGTCTAATCTTTGGCCACCACACCAGAGATGCATATGTTATCCTGGGGATGACAATCATTTTGTACAGCCAGTGTACCATGCTTGGTCTAAATCCCCATTTAGTGCCGTAAGCGCGTCTGGCAACCATGAAGATTGCCTCTGCCTTCTTGATCACGTGCTGAAGGTGTCGGTTCCAAGTTAAACCGGGGTCTAGGATAACCCCAAGATATTTTACTTCACCCGACAATCGTATTAGTTCACCTTGAAGCGTCAGAGGACCAAGTCTTTCCTTTTTCCTTCTTCTGGTGAGGGACTTATACGTAGCCCTGCTGGCTACTTACTCGGTGGACTATTATTCAAAATTGTTGGAGAAATGGTGTTGGAAGAAATGCATAAGGGTTAATCCTGCAAAAACTGCCTGGAGGTCAAGTAGTATTCTGGATGCAGAACTAATCTGGAATTCACATGTACTTGATGAAACAGATAAAGGAAAAATGATACACATGGGGACTAAATCCTCCGATCGTATGTTGGCTGTACATTGTGTATTTATTTTAAAATAAAAAATTAATAAAAGTACAAATTGTAATAGATCAGTGTTGTTAATTTAGTTAACCTTTAACCACCACGCTATAAAGTAACTTCATTAAAATTATAGTGTTAAAATTCGATGTAATTCATTACATGGAGCCAATAATACCACATAATTTGTTGGCTTTCTAAAACAATTTTCATAACCAGCTGATCACGGCTATAAAATGTGCAGTAACATATTTATTTCTAATCGCAATGTCAAATAATCTAAGAGTTTAACGTGGAAATTATCCTATTGATTGCGCCAACTATAACATTATCGAAATACGAATACACAAGGTTTTTAAATCCTCCCAAGATTTGCATTCGTTCGAATATTAGAACAAAGAACTCGAGGAAAATTTATTAGTTTCATGCAAACCAACAATTTTGTCAGCATCGAATAATCATTAAAGGTATGTTTATAAAAGTTTGCGTAAAGCGACGGCGCGGCCGGTTTTGTTTCTTGAAAAAATACAATTCTGTGCACGCGATAAAGCAATTTTAATTTCTTTTATCAACAACGTGTTTATTATTATTTTGCCTGAACATAAGTGACTAGCTTAGTTACGGGGAATTTTACCATTTAAAAACCAAACATTGACAGAAATGTAATTCAAAATCGCAAGACCAAGACAGATTCTGCTCATCACTATACGTTATTCTGCATCTGCCCAAGGAACTTTGTAGAGTCCAACCACAATAACTTTGGGCACGTGGCCGCGGGTGTGGCGTATCAGCCAGTGGCGTTACTGACTTGCATATGAAAATGTAATTGTTCTGGAATGTATTAAGGACATTTACCTCATTTCTAGCTTTAGGTTTAAAACTTCCAGTTCTCTGCTTCGTTTCCCTTCAAATATAAAACTAATCACTTTTTTTATCATTCCCTCTAATTTTTTCCAGCTAGTTAACATACTTTTTTTATAAAATCCCATTGTATCACGAATCGTATTAAATCTCTATTGACCATTTAAATTCCACTAAAATTCACCAATGAAAAGCTTAATTTTTAAATCAAATCACACTGCAAGTAATCCTTATTATAATAATCGGCTTAAGGTGTTAAAATAATAATCCGAACACATATTTCCATACACTTTACACATTATTATAATAAAAGGTTTCTTTTGACATGGAATGTGTTCAAATTATTCATGTATTCGATGCTTTAACAAGTAAAAGTTACAACTGTCAAGTGAGGGTGAACATAATACTGGGTGTATAAATTCCACTTTTATCTTCGTTATTCAATGAGATATTTTGAAACACTTTGCTTAAACTACAAGAAAGTATATCAAGAAATGCGAATTTTGAAAAAAGTTCCGGAATTTCTGCTATGCTCCTCAGAAATATCTAAAAAACAATGAAAAATAAAAAGCAATAGGAAAAAAATTCATCGTACGCCCATGGTAAATAGCAATTTAACAAATAAACTAACCCCTTTTGTACCTTAACCCTTACTAACAATTTTTTTTCCAAGAAATCAATCATGGAGACTATAAAAGTAGATTGAACTCCATGTATTTCAATTTTTGGTTAGGGTAGAGGGCGCCACTATACCAAAAACATCTGACTGCAGAACAATAACAGCTAATAATGAGCCTTGCATACACTTTCAGTTCATGGTATTTTATTGGTTGCTAACTCATTTGACAATATGTTAGGTAAGTGAGGTTAGGGAACAGAAATGAAAAATTTTAAGAGTAAGAAATATATCTTCGTCCTCGTCTTTGAAGATATCTTAAATTGTGATCGTTTGGAAGTAAAATATCATGATAAATATTATTTCCTACTTTATTTATCTTTGAATATTTTTAAACATCTTTGGTATAGTCTAACTATTCTCAGTGTAAATACCATAAAATGAAGCAATGTTGTCAGATATGTTAGTTCGTGATGTTATAAGAAAGCGTCAGCTACAGTATTTATCGTAATATAACGAAATAACCGAAGTATACTCCCTTTGACTACTTTTTCAGAAAAAATTCTACGGTCTTGAGGGTGTTCGGGGGGGTTGTGTTGTGGTTCGGCTTATAATCCAGTAGTTACATTTTGTGTCGGGTGTGAATTTTGTTTTAAAGAAATATTTAATACAATATCTATTTCATGGTTGAGTGAGTTTAGTGAATTGTTATAGGTATTTATAGGAAAGTGTAGGTGATCTAGTGTAGAAAAGTATCATTAATATAATACCTATTTGATGGTGTAGTGGTTAAGTGGCGTCAGTGAATTGATATTAATATAATATTCATTTGTTCGTAGACGTTAGGGTGAGCTTTATAATATAATTAATTAGAATGGCATTTTGGAGACCATTTGAAACGACAGTCAAAGATGATGCGCGGGATTATTGAATTGTGGATTTAAATATAAGAAGTTAGATAATCGAATGGTAATAATGGAATCTCGCCGTAACGCTGAACTTAGACAGGAGTATTTGCGCAAAATAAAAGGGTACCGTGATTCAAATAGAACTATAATTTATTTAGATGAAACTTGGTTTGATACGCATGATGTTGTCAAGTATGGTTGGGTTGACGATACAAAAAACTGTTCTTTAGATACTCCGTGTTCTAGAGGAAAACGCGCGTTATTATTGTATTACAAATATGAATTTTGTATGCAGGTTAATTTTTTTGTCATTCAAATTGATATAGTAGATTAACATTATTTCACAATATTCGATTTATAAAAAATTTATATGCACGCCATTGGGCAGCTTTTTCCTTCAAAGGGATTAAAAATATGGGTCATTAGATTAACTTTGGAAAAACTATAACTGCAAACACTATTTTCTTAAATTCAATTCACGTCTTCGTTTTAAATCAGATGCACTACCAACCACTATTGAATTGCAATAATTCCTAACAACGCACATCCTGCCTCTTTTTAATGTTTAACAATTTTAATCTTTCTAGTTTCTACTTTGGTATTGAGTTAGTTTCTATCTATGGTTGGTTCGTTAATAGAAATTTGCTCAGATTAATCTGTGATCACGCTACCAAAAACCCGTCGACTCTGCGATGCAAATACCGAACCTATTGAATATCCAAAAATGTTTTGGTATTTTGATATTTTTTTGACAAATCTATCATAAACCTACCCAAAACCTTTCGGCTAAGCTTTTTACAATATTGAAAAAAATCCCCATAACCACATAATGATTTAAGTTCCAAGCTATACTTTTCTCCAACTTCCTAAATCAACAACAGTGTATCAACTAATATAACCATAAATATACTAAAGATATTTAAAAAAAAGTAATAATAAAAAACTTTTCCGTGAGTCTTTTGACAAATTGTTTACTGCTGAAAACGACATTTTAAATGGGATTTCACATTCGAGCAATTTGAAATGGAAATTTCACTGAACCATGCTGCAAATAGATTAAGTCCAATTGTTAAGATCATAGAAATGTAACATAGAGCTGATATTTCGTCATAGAGTGCTTTATCTTGAGTCTTGATAGTTGAAACGGAATTCATCGAGTCCATTGTATTAGTCGAATTTGGATCGGACTTATTTCTTATCTATTATTTCTGAAATTGAAGACAGTTATACACGTTCCGTTTGACCTGAGAGGTAGATCCGTACTGGCAAGTGAATCAAAATTAATACAGTTCAAAAAATATCTTGCATTGCACCTGTACAGACGTGTACAGCTATTCAGTTAAAAAGTGGAAGCAGCTATTTTCAAAGGACTATCCAAAGACTCATTTTTCCCGTCAATTTAGTTAATATTTGAACGCATTTGATAAGTTTCTGGTTTTCGAAACTAATTTTTGTATAGTTTTGAGTAAATTTAATTTGCACTGTTTCACAATTTGTCGGTGAGATAAAGAAATCGCCTAATTTTCCGCGAGCTGCCAAAGTTACTTTCTGCTTAAGAGCGCCAATAATGTCAAATTATGACAGCTCTCGGAAAACATCAACTTTGCAGTTGCTTTTCAAGGCACAAAAGACGACTTTCAGAAAAATAGCTATTTTTCGTCTAAAGATATGTAAGTTTTTTAGCTTCAGCTGTGTGGTATTGTTTTAGACTTTGTACACAATGTCCCAAATATGATGGTATTTCTAAAATTAGAGGAAATAGAAAAATGTAGTTGAGATACCTTTACTTATTTTTTTGTTAAAAGAGCTATGGTCCAACCAGATCTTCAGTCAGCTCTTTCATTTTCGAGATATAGAGCGATTTTCCAAAATTCACTCAAACTGCTAACTCAAATATCTTCTTATTCTTACTTGCTGTGAAAAAAATGCAAAAGAACTTTTGATAACATGTCAGAAGGAGAGTTGAGTGCAGTAGGCAATTTATTTTTAGGAAGCTCAAGTTTAGTAGATTTTACTGATACTTGGGCATTTTTAAAAGTTTCAAATTGACTTTATCAGTTGAGAGAAAAAATTCAAAATATCCAAGTTTTTGTTCCACTAACTTAAAAATAAAACGAGTACTGCTCCTTGGTACTTCTAGTAAAAGATCCTTTGAAATGTTTTCCCAACTATTAAGACGAAGAAGATATTATTTGAGATTGCAATTTGGGTAAATTTTGGAAAATCGCTCTATATCTGGGAAATAAAACAACAAATTCGGTTGGACCATGTGTTATCAAGTCGTACAGCAGTGACTCCTCTTTCAGGGTGTAACTATAGAATAGTACCCGGAGTTTGCTGAAGGAGTACTGTGTAGAACGATAAATGATTTATCGACAAGCGATTTATTTCCTTGGAACTTGTCTCTTCTGCGGGCTTCTTTTAAATAAAACGCCGTTTGTGAACGTACACTTCTCCGTAGCTTCACCACGATCAGTGTCAGAGCTTCAAACGGTACTTCTTGCTATGATACTGGCTGGCTATCTAAAGCTCAGCCTCGGAGACAATTGCACGAGTATTTATCCTGATTGGCGTAGTTCCGACTGCGCCAATCAAATTCCACCGTGGTGCCTACATCAGGACGGTACTGTCGAGCTCGGGAATTCTGTTTACGCTGTGACGTCACGGGTATCTCCCGATTTGTTTGACGTCACACCACGTATTTTCCACATTTTAAAATTGAATTTAATTAATTTTTTATTATTTTAAGCTCTGACTTACGCAGTTGAGAACACATGGCATGCTTAACCAAAAAAATAAAGCCATGATATCTGAACTAGTTTTTTTTTATCTCCTCCAAGTTTTCCAAAACCATAAAATTTGAGACATTCAGTACATAAAATTTAAAAAAATATGGTGGAATATAACCGTGGATTTTATAATAAATTAAAAACTATACTAACAGAAATATAAAAAATACTTTACAAATAAAATGATTTCTTAAACGCCGCGTTGCTTGAAAACCTTCGTAAAATGGAGATATAAAAGAATATGACGTTTTAATTAAATTTTCAAAATTTCCGACCGGTCTAAAATTTTCCTCTAACCGCTTGAAACGATAACGACCCAACCATGAATAATTATCCTTGTGAAGTTTCTAACTTGTTCCATAACTTCGCCTTGAAAACGCTAGCAGGGTCGGTCTTAAATTATCTTTTAAAGTGGTTTACCTCCCAGATTTTCGAAATTAAATTGTATTAAAGTTCTCCTCAAACGCCAAAAAAACATTATTATGTGGGAATAATTGAATCGTACGAGGTTTGTCCTTTATATTTTGCATACTATATTGTTTTTCAATGAGGAGAATAGTATATTCCACACAAGTAAAAGACTATGCTTTATCCAGGACTATGCATACAAAAATTTTCCTTTGGGAATCGAACTTCGATCGCCCGCGTAACAGTCTCTCTACCACTGGGCTATCGACTACATTTATTTATTAAAATGTAAAGAACGTAGATAAAGGTAACTCATATTTTTAATAGAAACCTTTACAAACATATTAAATCTTCACTATCGCTATTGTTGTCCATTTTGTTCTCTATTTACAGATACATGCAATGAAAAACAGAACATAGGGATTTTAAGCATTGTATCAGAACTGCTTTCGAACAATATTAAGCTTCAACAGATAAAAACGTGATTATTACAATCGTTCATTTGGACACCTACAAAATATCTTACAATTCCCACCACTCCGTAGTCTATACTGTGGGCGGTCCTTAAATACGGTCAGACAGTCAGTAAACAGCAATATCCGAGTAATGTTCAAGCCCATAACTATTCAAAATAAAATAAATTCGTAGAGAAATCAGAATGTACACCGTTCAGGAGTGTTACCTTCTTCAAAATAGAGTTTTTGAATGCGTCGACTGCATCTTCTGGAACCTTTGACCACGCAATGTACAATTCAGCAGTAACAGTTACAAGACCCGATTTTGAGACAATTGTCGCCACAATATTTTCGGATAACTTTCGTCGGCTTTGTTTCATCTTGGAACACTCAAACAGCTGACTGACGTTTATGAGTTTGAATCAAGTGTGTTTCTAAATTCATGCAAAAAAATTCAGCCCATATAAAATTATGATTGGATTTTTTTGACGGTAAGCGTATGAGAAAATAAGAAGTCACTTTGTGCTAAATCAGGGTCGAACGACAACTCATTAATTCCGATTTATTTTCACCATTTTTAAAGCCACCAAATTAATAGACCCAATTAGACTTGCTTAATGTGACCGAAATAGTTTTTTCTTTGTTCCCAGGGCGTTAGAAACTAATTAAACAAGATTAACGCTGTCGTAACGACGGATGTTTCCCAACCTAGCGGATCAGCTGTATTAAAATTCCGGGTATTTAGGGAACAACAGAAGGGCTTGACGGACAATAAGGGAGGAATGCCTTTGGAGACTAACATTAAACGCTTAATATCTGTCTGTTATTTTGCATGAAAGATAAATATCAGTATCAGGACGTAGTTTTTAAGGGTATTGAAAAAATAAAATACGATTTCTTTATTAGTTTGTAACTTGATATTATTTTTGAAAGGATTCTATCGAAAAATACGGGACATGCATGTTTTCCCTATTTGTTTTATAGAAGAACTGTCACCAACAAAAACCTAGATACTTATCAAAATTCTCTAGTTGGGGTAAAGGCTGTTTGTGGGGATGGTTCATGGGAATTCAAGGCTGTACGGATGAACTTCCTGCTCTGCTCAAATTAATTTAAACTAACTTTTTACATAATGTATTAGAGTGCGTTTCAAACTGGCGCAGTCAATAGTACCATGTATGTATGTACGTATGATGGAAGGACATTCACTGAGACCTGAAAGATCTAATGTGCTTCTTTACTTCTTCTTAGTTCCCGAGGAACGTCTCAGAGACTAGTAGCTCCTTTAGTCCTATTTCCTTGAGGAATTTCAGGATCTCTGCAGTCTTCAACTTAGGTAAATGTCCTTCTGTCCAATAATCTCCTAGTGCTGTGCTGTGCACTAGGATTCTGAATTGCGGTGCAATTCGCTAGTATATGGATGGAGGTTTCTTCTTTCATGCCACATAATCTACATTCTTCCTCCACTATTTTGAGCTTTTTCAGGAGCCCGTTCAGGCGGCAATGTCCCGTTAAGATCCCTGTTAAAACTGTACGGATGAACTTCCTGCACTGTTCAAATTAATTTCAACTAACTTTTTAAATGATCAATTCCAGGTACCTTCTTTACATAATGTATTAGAGTGAGTTTCAAACTGGCGCAGTCAATAGTACCAATATAATCTTAATATCAAGTAAATAAAATACCTTCTTAGCTCCAGTAAAAACGTTTTGACCCAATTCATCATCCCCATTTAAGACCTTATCTATGCACAAACTACGATATAATAAATAATTGAAGGGGTCAAAAAGGGATGCTTTTAATAAGTTTCATGTTCCTTTTTTCTTCTTGTTACAGGAATTTCTGCTAGCGATCGATGTGACGTCGAGCGGTACGCCGGAGGAGAAACTAAAATGGGCCTTCCGTATGTACGATGTCGACGGTAACGGCGTCATAGACATTCAAGAGATGACGAAGATCGTCCAGGTGAGTAATTGCTATTAAATTGAGGAAAGTTGTTGGTATTTTTAGCCATTTATATTAGAATTACAAAAAATTATTGATATAATAAATCAATTAATCATTATGTCCTGAATTGAGGGAAGCAAATAATATTTTTTTGCATACGCAACTGGGAATCATTAGTCAAATCTATTCGCTTGTGTCAAATTTAATGCAATGCAGAATTTGTGCTGCATTCAATTAGAGCGCCATTCTATGTTACAATGGAACCCCCCCTTTTTACAGTGGAGTGCGTTGTATACAGAAAAACATTTTCCATTCAAAGTAAATAGGTTTTGCTGATTAATTGCAACGGAATTACCTGTGATAATCCGATTATACAGAGTGATCATAAATTTGACAATCACTGCCAGTTTAAAACCAAAATAATAAAACACGTGCGTTTTTTAACTGTATCTCTCACCTGCTTTTTCCCCTTTATTTGTGCTCCCTTCTCTTTCTTACCTGAGCCATAGTTGTTTTCTTTTTTATTCGCGATCACTTCTTAATAGGTTCATTATAAAGTTCACAAATTTTTAGATAATATCATAAACGGTATAAAAAGTTATAGAAGGTTTGCTGACAGACATCTGATTTAAGTATTTATTTTAAATAATTGTCTATTATTTAAAAAATTTGATATCTATAGAAAAACTGTATAGTAGTTTCGAAAGTAGATGCTTCAAAGTGTTTAGTAGTAAAGTTTCATTGAATTATATTAATTGCGAAAAAAGATATAATTGAATGAAGTCTAAAAGAAACAAGTAAAATTACGCATGCAAACAAGAAGCATTCGTTTAAAATTCTAAATATTGATGGCTTTGCTTTTATAAGGGCGGGTCCAGATCAAGCGCGCCGATCCGCGCCAAACGTTTGCGAACGTTGCAGGCGCGTTCAATTTGGACGGGTTACCGCGCACAAACGCGCAATAACGTGCACGAACAAGCGTTCGCAAACATTATCCACTTGTTGTCGGTACATCAAAGAAATTTGCTTGTTCGCGCGCGTTTGATTTGGACGAATTTTTAGTTTACTTGGTGTGTTTGTCAAGAGCGAATGCAGTTGTAATAAAGTCCATTGCCTTATTTAAACAACTGTCTACCTGTAAAAACTTATTTAAAATGGAAGACGTTAATAATACAGAATGGGACCATGAAAGAATTTTATACTTTATTGATTTATATCACGAGTGTCCAGAGTTGTGGGATCCCCTTATGCCACTTATTACAATAAATGCAGCACTCGCTACATTAATTTTTTGATAATCGGTCATGTTTGATATCTACGAATGAAACAAACGCACTAAACTTGGAACCTTTCCGAACATAGCCAAACGTGCGCGCATTTGGTCTATCTAGACAATTCTCCGAACATACACGAATTTTGTTCGCAAACGTTCGCAAACGTTTGGCGCGGATCGGCGCGCTTGATCTGGACCCGCCTTAATAATAATATTTTATGCTCATTTGCAATGCTAAATCCAAAAGGAATTTTCGCTGGGATAAGTATTCATTAAATAGGAATTATAATAAAATGATATTAAAGTCAGAAAATCTACTTTTTCAAATTTGAAAGTATTTCTATCTAAAAGTTGAGATCTATCTTTACATTTTACATGAGTTTATCTATTTTTTCAGAATGTTATAAGCCCAAAATTATTAACTTTTAAGTCGAGCGGTTAATAAATTTGGCTCACGGGCCGTTCGCGCGTAACCACGAATTGAATACCACTGAAATTAATTTTATCTCGTAAACTTTTTAGACAAAATTTGTAGATAAATACATCAGCTACAAATTTTGATTTGGAAGTTTTTCTGTTTATTTATTATTTAAACAATTAGAGCGAAAAAACAAAAACAAATTGCATGCCTAACATCGTAGACTTTTTCTCATGTTTAAGACTACAAAACTTTGTTGTCAAATTTTATTAAGGTCCATTCATAGTAGATCACACCTCTGGCAAAATGTGAAATAAAATATTTTATTTTATGACATTCTAACCATATGTAGTCCACTAGAAATGGAATCCAGTGAAGTGCACGTTCCAGGAACGGTTCGATAGCGCTTATTTTGGAAATTCTGTTTCACTGTCAGACTAATTACAATACGCTCTATATTATTTTGAATATAAATGTATGAATCTTCAATTTTTATAAGGTGCTGTACAGAATTTTTCCAGCTTTGAATGGGTTTATTATTAACTACATTTTTAATTAATTCTATAACACTGGGTACCACAGTAGAAGTAAAATTTTCTGCTCTCAACTTTGATTTTACTTGATAACACAAATGCTCTATGTGGTTGAATATGCAATGGTATGGAGGAAGACGTAGCACAGTATGTCCCTGTTCCTCAGCTAAACTATCGCACGCATATTGTTTTTTAATAGCATTTTCAGTTCAAATATTGATTCACAAATAGAGTATTCAAAAAATCAAATTTTTATATCTTGTAGGAATAAACATCTCAACACTGTAAATTCTTACACTTTGTATAAAAGAGAAACACAAAAAAAATCTCAAGGGAAAAACCTTAACAAACGTTCACTTGTTAAAACTGATATTTTCGAGCAATCGAGCCGGAACAAAGTAAAATATAAACAGGAATTTTTTCGCAGGTTTAATAAAAATATGTTGGCGTTTGCCAGCTCATTAACTCTCTCATCAAACTCAATTTGTGTGCTCGTTGTGTCCGGGAGGCGAGAGGGAAGGCGGATCAATAGTGGAGTAGCTTGTTAGAAAAATATATAAGTGTTAATATTTAAAAATAACAATCATTTCTGAAGTTTAGGTAAGAGTATAGTTGTGAGTAAAATTAATTTACACCCTTTCACAATTTGTCGGCGACATAAAGAAATCTGCAAGCAGAAGCAGAACCGGTTTCAGACAAATTTTTCATTATTGCAGGATTCCGACACACTAGCGATTTCTGTACTCTCTTTTTCCGATGAATATCAGTTTTACTGATAACTGTAATAATGGATTTTTTTGAAACTTTTGTTAATTATGTTTTCTTTCAGCAGGTCCATGCTTTGACCCATTATTTTCTTGTTACTTTTTGTAACTAACATCCAACATTTTTCCTATAGTTTATTTCAGAAAGGTATAGGGTAATAAAACCTCATTAGGTATGCAAAGGGAGCACAGAGTGACCCAACGAATATTTAAGCCACTTTCATAGTTTGGCATTGATTTCATTGTAAAATTCTTTCTTTTTATCAAGTGCAGGTAGTACCACCCAGGTTGGGGTGAATATATGGGTTTAGCCTATTGTTATCCATTCACAAACACTGAAAATAGTGTGCCAAAGGCGTGCCGGTAGGATACTCGTAAAAAGGATAGAATTTTATTTTAGCAGAATAAAAATTAGGCATTGTGTACATAGTATTAGGTACACTTATTTTTTATTGAACATTATACAAAAAATACATTATACAGAAATTAAATTATAAAAAATCATAATATTCTTCGTCATCTGAGGAACTGCCATCTCCTCTTGACATTATAATTAACGGGTCGACGGTCCGATCGATCAAGTAGTCAAGATCCCACATTTTCTCCTCTTTTTAATGACATGTTGAACTGCTTTTCGCCAGTTCTCTGGTGTCACCTCCTTAATGGCTTGATGAAGCAGTAGCTTAACGTCTTTCATTTTGAATGTCGTGTTGTGTCTTGCCCCAAATCCTTTCTTTTGCGCCCATATAAGCAAAACGTAACTGTATAATCTACTACCTAAGTAATCCCTACACAATATTTCGATATTGGCACTTCAGGCCAGAAAACATACTTTTCCTAATTCCCTTTCGCAATTACTTGAAATTTTAATATTACAAACAATACTATTTCAAGACCTACGCCTATGGCCGACACCGAAATTGAGCCGAACTGGACGGAATTCCCCATTTTACTACACTATACCTTTCCGAAATAGACTATAACTTAAATAATGTTGTCATGTCATGTAGTTTCTCTGTATCGATACGGTTCGAGGAGTAGTTGTTTCTAATTCGGAAAGCGTTCGTATACAATTTTCACGTTCTATATTTATCTGACATATGATTAATGTAAGGAAATTAGTGTCAGCGCGACCGTACTATTATAAATAAAGCACTACGATGGGTATATAATGGTCCACTCGAGTCCTTTATTTCTCCAAACAGTTATCGTCATCACCATAAATATACACTTCAGTTAAGGGATGAAATGCATTTAATTACCTTAAGAGTCCTTATCAGTCATATTATCGAAAAACATCAAAACAAAACTACATTATGATGAAACTTGAGTTAACACAAATGTTGGCCAGTTAATTCAACATGTTTGATTGGTATATACCATTTTTTTATGGAATGAGGAAAAAAGGGACCAACAAAGGGTAACGTCTTTTGACCAACCAAAAACATTAGATGAGCTACCACATAGCCCTGATATGATCCCAAAATTGGACTACAAAAATTATTTTATAAAACTGTTGTATACCTAGTGGTTTTATAAAAATTATTAATAATGATGTCTTGCCTGCCTACTCCTATCTTACTCTCCGGGCGAGTCTGACGCCTGCACGCCCATTTCAGTCACCCCCTCTCACTATCACATCACATTATTGCCTCATGTGGACATTTCGTAGATGAAATCCCACTTCTGATATAATTCTGAACATTGAAAAAGCGAAACCATCGGGACTCCAGAATGTTTATAAAATTGTTTTATAATTATTGGAAAATGGTTCATAAAATATTCTATCTGTAGAGTAGGGAGGGTGAGTTAGGCTCACAGCACTTAGGCCACATTAGACCCATTGTACATCCTCCCGAGGAGTAGTCTTCCTAGGTCATCGTCCTTTCCAGGACGGTGGACAGGTCACTAGGAGACATCTCCTTTATATCGGCAGGTGTAGGCCAAGACTCACCGGACACACACTCTCTTATTGACGATAACTCCGGGCACTTGCATAAGACATGCCTGACAGATTCATCTTCCTGTTCACACATCCTGTATAAAGGTGTGTCCACTAGCCCCATTGTATGGAGGTGTTTCCTTAATTGACAGTAGCCAGTCAGAAATCCTACTGTTAAACGTCATCGCCAAATATTTATTCGACTGCAGCTTCTCAGGGTCGCCCAGGGTGATCCTGGCAAGATTGCATCCCTTGATTTCATCCCATCTCTTTAAAGATTGAGCATGGGTGTAACGTTTAGCTAGTTCTGCAATTGTCGAATTCGTAGGTGTCGCCGGGTTCAAGAATTCTTAGTCCAGCCGCTTTCCTGGCTAAAGAGTCAGCAATGCGGTTACCTTTGCTCCTGTCGTGTCCCTTAACCCACCTCAGGATAATATTGTTATCTACCGAGGCGTTAGCTAAATCTCGATGGCACTCTAATACTAGCCCTGATGTTAACACTTTGTGTGTTCAAGGCTAGTAGAGCTGGTCTGCTATCAGTGCAGATTATTATGCTTTTGCCAGAAATTTATAACCGCTGACGAATAGTTTTTGTCGATATATGCTTTCTTTCGTCTTACATTTTATGCACCACTTGTTGTAAACTACTTAGAATAAGGGATGTACATCTAGTTTTTATTTTACGACGTGCCCAAATCTAGTAATCCCAATTTTTCGGGGGTTGAGCAATATACGAACAGGTAACATGATAATATTATATGCTTCTTGTCTCCATTCAACCTCGCTCCCATCAAGTTTAATGGTTTTGAGCTTCAATTTTCTTTTCTTAGTGAATGCTATTAAGATGGTTTTGGTGGGGTTGATGTTAAGTCCCACTTGCCTACACCAGCTGTTTGTATAGTTCAAACCCTTTTGTACGATGTCACAAAGGGTGTTTTCGAATTTTCTCCTGGCTGTTATGACAATATTATCGGCATATCCTTGGCAGGATATTCCGAGGTCAGTCAAGCCACACAGGAGTTCGTCAACCGTCAGGCTCCACATTAATGGGGATGCTACTACTCCCTGTGGACATCTTCCGGTTGTACAGATGGAGACGGTGTCTTTGCTCGTCCTCGTCTCTGCTACTCTAGTGGTGAGCAGTTCCGACATCCATTTGGAGCTGTATACTATAATGCTCTTTTGTCTGCCTCATGAGGAGTATTGTCAAAAGCGCCTTCTATATCTAAAAATGCGCATATTACAGATTTAATTAGCATTTCATTCTGAATATGATTACGAAAAAATTCCAATCAAATAATTTTTCCAAATAACTTTTTTTACGACAATCTTTATTTTGTTTCAGGCCATATATGACATGCTGGGAGCATGTTCTTCCAATAGACCCGCCGATTCGGCCGAGGAGAGGGCCAAAAATATTTTCGCCAAGATGGACGAAAACAACGATGGACAATTAACACAGGATGAATTCCTCAAAGGATGTCTACAAGATGAAGAGTTGTCGAAAATGCTCGCGCCCTAATGTGTTTAACCAAAAAAATAAAACAAAAAATAAGAAATTCCTACCGTCGAAATAGGTCCACATACACAACCTTTTTAATATTTTTGTGTCCCATTAAAAAAGAGGACTTTAAAAATACCATGGCGCATTTTCATGTGGATTAGGAAGTAATAAAACATGAAAGGCTTCGATGAAAATGTTTTAAAATAGGAGATAGTGATCTGTATTTATTTAAATTTTTGTTGAGTCCCTCTATATATCTTTCTCATTTAATCCAGCTTGTCTATGTTGCCCAGCTTAGAAAAAAAAAAGTATATTTTTATTACGGATTGGTAGGCCTATCCCAAAATTAGCTCTTAACTTGGAAATAAAAAATATTACATCGGGCAAACGTGACCTACTATAAAATACAGACGAATGAACACCGTTAACGTTTTATTTCCAACTTAAATGCGCGATAAACCTTAATTGAAGAAATGTTAAATAAAAAAAAAATAAAATAAATCACTTTGATCCTTTAAAACATTTAAATAAAATGAAAATAAAAAGGCGAATGAATTATTAAATGTGATAAAAGTAAATACATTTTATTGCCTACTCATTAGGTGGTAAATAATATTTTAATTAGTTTCAGTGACATTCGCACAAACTATAGATATTAATGATGTATTTGTTGTGTTTTTATTGTTTTATTTGTAATAAGACACGTTATTATTAGTATACAGGATGATACGCTGATATGACTCACTGAAATTTTTGGAAAAGTTAAAAAACTTGAATCGCTTATTGGCAATTTTTTAAAATGAAAATATTTCAAATCCCTACATGGCAGTTTGCAATTTTTATTAACAAGAAATGTTGATATGATAATTTGCAATTTTTATTGCAGTTTGCAATTGGAAAAAATTATGAAACGCTTTACGAAAATTTGCAGTTTATGGAAATGAAAAAACCTTGAATCGCTTTGGAAATTTCCAAAAATGAAAAGAATTGAAATCGCTCTACGACAATTTGCAATTAAAAAAAGAATTGTGAATCGCTTTATAACAGTTTGCAAATTCTATAAATGTAAATGGAAGAACTCAAACCGTTTAATGGCAATTTGTAAGTTTTGAAAACAAAAAAACTTGAATCGCTCCATGTGAATTTACAATTTAAAAAAATCGTTTATAGCTTTATGACAATTTGGAATTGATAGAAATGAAAAAATCATGAATCGCTTAATGACAATTTCTAAAAATGAATAGAAATGAAATCGCTTCATGGCAATTCGCAATTATTCAAAATGAACGAACTCAAATCGCTTCATGGTGATTTGGGATTTTTAAAAACAAAAAAAAACTTTAATCTCTCCATAACAGTTTGCAATTTTTAAAAATGATAAAAACTAAAATCGCTTCATGGCAATTTGCAATGAAAAAAGAATCATGAATCGCTTTATGACAATTTGCAATTGATAGAAATGAAAAAAGCTTAATTGCAATTTCTAAAAATGAATAGAATTGAAATCGCTTTATGGCAATTCGCAATTATTCAAAATGAAAGAACTCAAATTGCTTCATAGCAATTTGTAGTTTCTAGTAGTTTACAAGTTTTTAAAGCAAAAATCCTTCAAATACAAATTTTTCAATTAAAAAATTAAAGTCCATCTAGACATTTTTCGACTTTTGCTCTTCTCCAAAAATAACTCAAAAAAACGTTTCAGTGCCCCATCCTGTAGATATACAGATGATATTATTCCTTACATGGCATTTATACATATACAACCGTTATTTTTGTACATACACTTTTTAACATTTTTAATACGTTTTTAGAATATCATTCACGACGCATTTATAACATACAGGGTGTTCCAAATAGAAAAATATTCACCCGCTTTTATAAATTAAAAATAATCTAATGATTTTAAAACTAGAAACAATTTTCGAGACAACCTGTATGATTAACAGTATCATTATAAGATATTATCGCTTTAAGTATAAATAAATTAGTTTCGTTATCGTTTTCCAATATTTGTACAAATTCTATTATTTGGAACACTCAATATTCGTTAGGAATTTTACTTCAACTAATTATAGTTGCAGTGCACAATGTATTTTGTCTAGATTTTAGTTTTTTTTTTTGCTGATGTGGCAATCGAATATCCCAGCGTGAGACCAACAATTTTTAAAACAAAAAATTAAAAAAAAAAATAAGTCAATTAATATTATAAATTAATGTGATCCTAACCTACCCCACTTATCTAGCAATAGTAGTAATAGAAAATCATATTGATACTCTCGGGGAAATTACGACAAGAATAGAAAATCGATGAGTGTTATGTGTGGAAATTTGATGGGTCAGTCGATATCGGGTGAGTATTTTTGTCATTTTTTCTACTGATAAGCATCATTCCATTGCTACTGTCTGCCACAATTTTGTGTGAACCTTAATCCGTGATAGAGGTATACACATAAAAAAAATCTACATATTTTGCTAAAAACATCATTTTACTTTTAGCTTTCAACTCATTTTAACTATGATATTTAAGCCTTTTGTCCGTAAGACGACAAGTTTCAAACTGTCAAAACTGTCAACAAGTCGCTTTGATGCTGTGGTTCACCGGAAATTAAATAAAGTGGTTGAAGGGTATTTGTTAAATGAAAGCATAGAAGAGATGTCCACAAATAATGTCAAGGAGTCAGTTAAATCTTTATAATAAAGCATCTTTAAGGTTGGAAGAGAAAGGATTACCTCATTAAATGTCGATCCTATTGAATTGTTCCTCCACTAACGCCAGTTTCTTTCTTGGCTGGCTGATATCCTTTAAAGTGTTTGTTGATCCCTTTCTAACTTGGTGACTGTCTAATAAATATTTATCTCCAAATCTTGAAGAAAAGAGTACCAAAAAATCTTGGTACTTTGTTTTTGAAGAGTTGCCTGCTTGGAATATTCCTCTCTCGAATATTTGATGCTTTTTTACCCAGACTCGGATAAGATGTTCAACCTGTAGCTTAATTTAAAGCACAAAAAACTCCTTGGTTTTCAAGCAATGATTCCATCTAACTTTTAATAGAAAGTTGAACACTACGAGCCTTTGATAATCTTTGTTGATCTCTTTGAAACTTGGTAACTGTCTAAGGAATGTTGGTACATACTTTGTTTTTAAAGCATACTTGGAATATTCCTTCCTCTGACATAATTCCACAGCTAAGATCAATAGTTAGCTGTTTTTTTACAAGACTCAGATATGATGTTTAACCTATAGCTTCGTTTAAGGCTGTCTACCCACAAAAAACTTCTCTTGGTTTCATTCAAATTATTTAATATAAAAAGGTTCAAGCGGGACCACAATTAAATCATCTTTTCTAGTATCACAAACTCCCTTGCTGGAGTAAGTGGTCTGAGTTTCTGTATACGGAACTGGTGTGTCAATTTTCCTAATCCCTAATGATGAATATTTGTAACACAAACACAGAAATCTTCCATCAGTTAATTAGTTTTCTTCGCGTTTGACCTCAATGTTACATTCTGATCCACACACTTCGTATGATTTGTAGAGAAGAACAAGAACAAATCCGCATTGTTTGTGTTTATCGCTTGAACAGTTTCCTAATTGAATTAACTTTTGGCACACTATAAGACCTGACTGGCATTTCCCTACAATAGGGGTAGTGTAGGGGAAATATTTACCTATAGTTGTTTCACTTCCTGCTCTGTTTTCTGTCTTAACCGTATTAGTATAAGAAGTTGCCTAACGTCTGGTTCACTAATAATTTTAGCGAATTTGTCGTGTATCTAAAATATTTTTAACAGTAAGTCTATTATTTTTAATAAAAAATTTTGTATTATCACAGAATGTGTAGATTTCCACTACTAAATTACCAGTCGTACCTTTTATATTTCTGCTTGTTGCTTAAAAAAAACCTGATGCATTTAATACCATTTTTATTTTTTCATTTAGCTAAGTACTATTCATTAAGTATTCATTAATATTAAGACTGTTTAGGTGATTTATGTCACATATTACACTATTTGGAATACTAGAAATTTGAAATATTAATTATGTTTACCATTAATTTGGTTATTATTCCATAGTACGGTCAAGTGCCTACGACTGGCTTTTGCTAAACTTTGTAATGGTATTCAGTGTGGTTTTTTGACATTCTACATGGAATTAATTATTTCTCAGACATTTCTTTGAGTTTTAGAATCAACTGTGAACACATTTTCTTATTATTTGACACACTTTCAAGAAGAAATGTTTAAAAAAACAAATAATAGTCGGTAAAAGTAAAATATTTTTTTTGGTAAGATATGTGTATTATCTAAAATGTCTTAATATTGCACTCTAAGAAATTGGCAAGTGCTCTTTCTTAATCAAAAACGGACCAGATTGGCAGAGGGTATGCGCGTTTATGGGTAAATCAGAATTTTAGATGTTTTTAATATGGATGTAATCTGTACTTTACATTTTAGGCATGTCATATATATATATATTATATATATATACAAGGTACGCCATTATATACACATACATTCAACGTATATAGGTCTACTGTTTTTATATCTTCATATAACTTTTTCTTCTCATTTCAAAGGAGTTTTATCCGATCTTCTTCTCTACCTATTCTTTTTTTTTTCGTACAAATATTATCAATGGTTTTTGCTGGTCAGCAAATTTAACACAAGTTTGTTATTTCACTGATAAATTTACCTCAAAAACATTTTTATAGTTCCGACCTTATCGGATGCGTTTTGAACGTCAAATATAGGAGGTGAAAACGTCATTGAATGCGGTGAGAAATAGTCCAGGACCTAATAACATAAATTTCAAAAAAATATTGTAGGGCATATCTTTAAAATACTCAAATTTTTCTTTAAAGTTTTATAGAATGTAGAAACAATAATTTTATAGAAATCTGTTTATGTACTCTCTTTTTCCGATGAATAGCAGTTTTACCCATAACTGTAATAATGGATTTTTTTGAAACGTTTGTCAATTATGTATTCTATAACAATATCTTCCTCTTCGAATGGTCGCCAAAAAGCCATAACAAATAGTTTTAGTCAATAAAACAAAATCTCAATCACAGCAACATCTAAGAACACAATAATATCTCCTAAATACAGAAATGAACTAAACCCACCCTGGGACGTTAACACTCCATGTGGACTAACAGTTCGAGTACAGTTTTCATAGACCAATCGGAAGCTACATTGCACCAATGGAAATCAATTGTTTGCTTGTGGGTAGGTCAAGACTAGACATGATTTATGGCTTTTTTTATCTTTTCGGCTTTTTAATTCTCAAAGAGACCTTGCCGCATACTGTTATTTTATTCTGAAACAGTGCAAACTAAGGCGGCGGGCAGATTGAACGAGTTGTGTCGATCAATTTGAATCAAGTAAAAATCAAACCGACGTTACCTTATGAGAATTGTCACACGGTTCGATCGATCGCTGTCATGTCCAGTTTGTTTTTCAAACTTGCTCTAATTTGTTATGTTTAACAAAAATTGAAGAAACTATATCACAGACACCTGTTCTTAAACATTTTAATATAAAAGAAAAAAGTAGATTGTTCTAAAGAATCAATTGGTGCAATTCTGCTGGAATCTGGACATCCAGTAGCTTATGCATCTAAAGTATTAACGTTAACACAACGCAATAACACACAACACAAATAGAGACGGAACTGCTTGGAATTGTGGGTTTTAAATGAAAATATTCTCCAAGTGTTGGTCGGTTACGAAAAACATCTCGTACCCACATTGTTCTTCTTTTTCTTAATATTTATAATATTTTGCCACAAAAGGTATAATACTTCGGGTTCGTCAGAATCAGACATGATATTAAATTTGAAATTATAATATTTCAAAATTCAAGTGGAGTTATAAGTGAGGTTAGGATATCGATAGCTGTTAAATGTCAAATACAAAAATTGTTTTCTTCATACCTCGGTCGAAAGTACGCACTTTCGTCCCTCATAGCAGGGACGAAAGTTCAACATTTACTCCCTGTGAAAAGTACACTCGTTTCCTCTATAACAGCGGGAGGAAAGAGTTTCTCATGCGTATTTATACTCGTAACTACGACCAGCGGCACTCGCTTCCGACCGGCTATGAAGAAAAATATTATACACTCCACGGGCCGAAAGTTGAAATCTCGGTCCTGCGCGTCATGATGCCCTCGGCGAATTTCGGCCCTGCGCGTCATGACGCCCTCGGCTTCGCCTCGGAGCATCATGACGCGCAGGGCCGAAAATTCAACTTTCGGCCCTTGGAGTGTAATATACTATTTCCTTCCTGATGCTTGCTTGCTTAGTGTGACGAGCATTTCAAGTCTCACTTGACTCGACACTACACGACTCGATACCAATTGATCAGTGTGCCCGCCGCCTTATTCTACTCACAACTATAATTCCTCAACAAAGTGAAGTAATAAGTATGACGTATGAAGTATCTTTATTATAAAAATGACGCCTTTCAGACATGCGCATACAAAAAAAAGGATAGGACGCTTCGCTTCTTATTTGCTGATGTATTCTGTGGTATAATGAATAAATTAAACCTATTCCAAGATAACTTCCTCAAAATCCTAATTAGCTCCTCAACTAACACTTTTCGCTGGTTTGTATCGTTGTATATTATCAACTTCCGTTTGAAGAAACTTATACGATATATATACAAACAGTTAGGTATTTAGTGGCTTGCCCTGTATAAGTTTAATAGTAAAATACTCTTTGTAGTAATAACAACTATCCGAATTTTAGAGCAACTTTTTCTGTACCCTCTGTATCAGATTTTGGGAACAGTTTTATCGAATATATTATAGGTACTTATATTACTTACATATCTTGTAAAGGAAATTAGATAAGGAGATTGATTTGTATTGTTTATGTTTCCATTTTACAAAGGATGTGAAAAAATTTTTGTTTACGATATACCACCACCACATTGATATCGTTACAGTATAAAACGCATTATAAAAGTGTGGTAAGTAAAACTACTATTTATATAAAATACAGTCAATGAACCCTTATTTGAATGATTGAATTCTTCATTAAAATCGCAGTCCTATTCTCTAAAGAAAGGTTAACTTTATTTAAAATCGAAATCTATTCAAAATTTTCACTCGGTTATATAAATAAATGTAATGAATTTATTAACGTCTCTTCTTTTTAATTATTGTCAATATAACCTCACTTTTTGTGTTTGATTGAGAAAGAATTTAAAAAAATTATAACATCTAACTGCTTTTTTCTAAAAATGTTCGTTAGTAGCAAAATTGTCCATTATATTCACACCCAAAGGGCAACTGTTTTAACTCCTTTTTTAGAGAATCGGAGTTGAATATTCAGTCAAAAGTTGTTGAACAAAGCATTTTTATTATTGAAATTTAACTTGAAAATCAATACGTTTAATCTGAAAAATATATTTCTTAAAATGAATTTATTCAGGACAGTTTTTAGATGATTTAAAATTGGCCTAACAAATAACGAACATATGCTTAAAATTAAACATTCAATTTGAAAAATGAATATAACATTGTCCTCTTAAAACTTATTAAATTGAAAATTGGGCTTAACTTAAAATCTGGAAGCTTGTTTAATAATTTTAAATGCCAAAGGACGCCACACGTTCAAAATGGATCTCGCTTAATTTTTTTGAATTTTGGATATGTTGTAGATTTTGATATCCTGTGTCCATTTGCTTATTCCAGTCTTGAGATACAGGTCGTTAAGGATTAATAGTAGTGCAAAATATTTAAAGAGAAAGGTTTTCCTAAATTAAAAACTACTTTTGAAACTTTAACGTCTTGTATCTCAAAAACTAGTGATTGGACTGAAATGGACACATTTGTCGCAGAAATCAAACTCTACAACATACCCAACACTCAGAAAAGCTAACAGAATACATTTTGCGGGTTCCTATTTTAATTTATTTGATTTTATAAATCTAATCTCGCCGATAAACTTTTTTTATCACACTTTTCTTTTTAACATTTATCACATGAAAATTAGAGCAACAAATCTAATAAAGTAAGATTATAACACCAAAATATAATGAGAGTTTTAAAAATGATTCGAATAAGGTGATATATTTAGTTCCAATATTTTCCATAAAAACATTTTTCCCTACAAAAACCCCTAGCCATGTTCTGCCCATATATCGTTTTTTTTTTGTAAAATGATATATATATTGGGTCAAATTAAAAAAAAAGAAATGGCGAGAAATACTTTTAAATTTTTTTGTTCATTGGAGCTGCTAGTGTTTCATTCAGTTTAGATTATTCTTTAAAAAAATGGTAAATTAACCACAAAAACGACCTGTTTTGGTATTTTTTTCATATACTATTTATTTGGTTGATACGTTATTTTATGGACGCACTGTATAAGACTATAAATTTCACTATCTTTATTTTTTGCGACACGTATATTATTTTTTATTAGGCCATACCATACGTCTTGATAAGAGAAAGAGAGATCGATTAGGTTAGTGAGTTGTTATTCAAATGTCCTTGGAAAAGTGTTTGTATGCTGAGCACTCGCGTTCTGCACGTTAGAAGAACCCTTTTTGGTCGATGCTGACAGCTTTCATGCAAAATGTACTATTTAAAATTCTATAGGGAGATAACCCAACGGTTTTTTAGATGTTTCCAAATTATATTACTTTATAAAGTTGATAGTTCAAAGAAATTAATTAAAATTGAGTTATCCGGTCCCAGAAAATATATTAAATTTGTAATGGGGCATAGAGTATTTGGAAAGTTAGCATATTTCCGGAGCTACAAGGGAAAGCGCTTCGTATTGAAAGGGATTATCCTTAAAATTTCATTCTCTCAGCTTGGGGTTTTGAATTATTTATGCAAAGTGGTAATTAATATTTTTAAGTTATTATTTAAACAAGTGGTTAGGTTACAACGTTTTGCAAACAAATACAAAGAAACAAAAAAGTTTCAAAATTAATGTTAAAAAAAATTGATTTACATTTTTAACTCTTAACATCCCATAACTTTTTTGTGTGCAGATCTATACTATACCTACTTTTGACCCTAGATTAAGAGGAATAAGTTGTTACACCCTGTATATAAAGACTAAAAATGACCGTTTTTATTCAGTTAATTTATTGATTATAAAATTTCTTATTATTATGTTTCAAAACTAAAATACAAGTCTTCCTATTCTTTAAATTATCTCAGCTTTATTTATGTACCTACGTACATAAAATTTTAGTTATTTTCAACCATAAAATAAACCATAAAACTATATTTTGCACACAAGTCTCGTGTATAATGACCCAGCTATTAAAAAAAGTTTGTTGTTTATTCTAATTTTGTGGCATCACTTATTTCCGAATTCTTTTTATACCTATTTTCTTCCCACTCTGTATAACTGCATATACGTCTTTAGCGAAACTACCTTGAGCTTATATCCATTAACTAGGAGTCGGTGAAGTAGGTAACTACCAAGTTGTATACTTTTTATCGGTCGTTTCCCATTTTTTTGCGTGATTTGTTCGGAAATTCATTTTCAGGAACTCTAACGTCATCTAGTAGATTTTATTTTTGTTCCAGTTATTTATCGCGTGGTTATAAGTAGAAAACGAGCTATTGGGGTGAAAAGTGTTTTGTTATAAATGGTTTTTTCGTAAGTAAGAATTTCCAAATCTCTTTCGAATCAATTTTTTAAAACTATCTCAAATCTGTAAAATTAGTTCTAAATCTTAAACGTGTGTTTCAGCTTGTAATTGACTGTTAATTTTACCAATATAGACCGTTCCAAGATATTTCGTTTGGGAGTTATGTAATATTGGATATAAACGAATTTTAAAAATGTTTGTATAGACAAATTAAGAGAGAATCGCTCGCATTTTGAAAATTTAGTAAATATAGACGTATGCTTATAATATACAGGTTTAAACAAAAATATGTTTTTTACCAGGAGTTCAAGATGAACTTAGTTTTAACTAAGGTTGTGATGGAGCAGAGTTTATCAAGCAAAGGGGGTCTCACGAAGTGGGCATGGAAAAAAGGCAATTGTTTTCAGGTTATAAGTGACACAGATTGTTTTGAAAAACATATTTTTGTTTAAACCTGTCTATTTTGGAGTATATTTTTAAAATGTGAGCAATTGTCCATTAATTTATCTAGAATATTTTCCAAAATTCGTTTAAATCCGACGTAAATTATTTGAAATTTAAATTAATTATTTTGCATGTTTATTTTTAAATAGTTTGTTACCCAAAATCTGTCCACTACTTCTGCTACCTGTATTTTTATAGTGCCAGGGAATATTTTAACAAAAATAACACTTCATACAACACATTTCTTGTAAAACCCTTCCTACTTTTACTGTTAACAAAAATATTTAATGCATTTAGATTTTTTGGGAACAAAATTAAAAATATTTTACTTGGTATAATAATTTAACATTAAAAGTATCAAACGGAATATTTTTGTTAACAGTTTAGTTAACTTCATCATTCACCAATAGCATATATCGGTGTTTTGAATGGTCATGTCTTTACTCATATTTTTCTACTTGCACATATTGTACAATATTCTTAATGTATCGTTTACTCTAGTTGTTAACTATAAGGATAATGTTAATTGTAAGGAACAAAGGACGTATTCGGTATTATACATGAAATAGCCCTTGGTTCTGAAATAACATTTTAAGAATATTGGAAATACAAAAAGCGAAAACCTTTGAAAACACAAATTCAAATAAAAAAAACCAGAACTATAAGCGAAAAGGGTAATATTGAAAAATTCTTAAACCATATCGATGTTTCGAAAATATTTTTGTTGTAAGAATTGAATATATCTATTTCGGAAATATTTATACAGAAAATTATTGATAAGTAGCTCTTAATTTTTTTAAATAAAATTCGTATGGTCTAATGTGTACTCTCATTTTCTGTATTCCAAAAAGTTCGATAGGTCATAAAGAAGCTAATACAACATTGAACCACAAAATATACTAGATTAGATCACAAATTACTCACTCAGACTAGATGCTCGTTTCGAGAAAAAACGTTAATTTCAAATGTCAAAAACAAGACATGTGACATCCAAAACAGCCAAGAAAATTTTGTAGTGGCAATACTGAATCCATTGGGTTTCACGCATAGATCAATTCTTGTCTCTCTTTCAAGTAGTGCTGTTCATATGATCCTTGTCGTACTTGTGTGAATCGTATGACCTATTGAACTTTTTCGCAATCTGTATACAAGGTATTTCATTAAGTAGGAAGATTTCTTTTTATAATACCTTTGAAACCACTTTGATACACTCTTTATATTCTGTTTGTTTTCCAAGAGTCTGGAAATTCCTGACAAATGAAACACTGTGTATATAAAAATTTTAAATTTCGATATTCAAAATCGTAAAAATGAAAATATTTTTTATTTCTTAAGATCGTATGGGATGAGTCAAATTAAGTATCGTATTAGCATTTGGGAAAATATGGTGAATTAGAAACTGTAGAATTAAAAATTAGAAGTTAAAAGAAATACCTAAAATGATATTAATTTTCATGTTCTACAAATCCACTCGGAAATTTCACTTATTTCAGAATTAAAAAAAAAAACGTTACACATCAAAACACAGGGTGTTTCAAAATAAGGTGGTCCTTCTTGCTGTGGACACTGACAATTGGAGTTTGTCATAAGTGCATCCGTTTTCATGATACAGTGTGTGGAAAAAATTGTGTTATAGACATTTTTTTCGATTATGCCCAAACAACTGGCAACAGTGAAATGAAATTTTATATAGATATCCATAAGAAGCCGACACATCCCATAAATATTCATACAAAATGTCATTCCAGTGTTTCACTTATCACTTTTCACTTATTTATCAAGATCCTACTATCCTAACAACCTTTTTTTGAAACACATTGTATATAATTAGTGAACTAAGTATAGTTTGTTTCAAAAAGTAAATAGAGTATTGGAATTTTAACCACCAGACGTTTTATAATTAATAGTGTAAAATATTCTGTCAAGTTTGAGTACAACTCTGCAATTTCCGACAAACATCTGGTTGTTAAAGGATTATTGCATTCCAATACTCTATGTACTTTTTGAAACAAACTATAGTTACTGATTCTATAAATATTTGTCGCTTTTTTTATATTTTTTTCAAAGGCTTTTGATCAAATTAAGTCAAAAAAAATCTCGAATGTATTAAAAGTAGTAGGTATATATTATGAGGCCCGAAGCAGTTTTTAGGGTAAAAAAAAATATTATAATAACACATATTGATGGCAGATATCTTTGGATTTTTATCACTAAATATTATGACAATTAAATCATATACATATTGAAACGAGAATTTTATTTCAAAATAATAATGATTTGGTAAATACCCATAACTGGGTCGACCCAGAGTAAAACTTTTGGTCAAGATTCATGTTATTTGTAATTTTGACATTTTCTGGAAAATATTAAGTACCGCTTATTTTGGAATTATCCTCGTCTTTCGGTCTGCATCCGTTTCTAGGATGATAAGAAGTAAAACTTCATATATTTATCCTCTCCTTTGAGATTTAATTCAAGAATTCGTCATCAAAATATCGATTTGGAAAATATAGACGACTAAATTTTGCCCATAGTAAATTCACAGACGAATTTTACCAATAAAGGAAAATTCTTCACTATGAACTTATTATATATCCTTTTTACAGCGCTGATTTGGCACCAAGCGACCAAAATAAATCCCACCAGATTCTAGCTTAACCCACGTACACATTACATCACTCGGATTTGTAGCAAAAAAGGGTTTCGTAATAAAAACCTGTATTTTGAGATAAGTTATATCTGCAATTAATTTCTTATTGTTTTCCTGTTAAAAAGGATAATGATAGTAGTTTCATTATTATTCTATAATTGCATGCATATCGGTAAAAAAAAAACGGTGAGTGACTAATATTTTCCGTACACTTTTCAAAATCGCTACAAATAATGAATCAAAATAAAAAGTGGTTTTACCAAATCTATCGTTGAGAAATGTTCCTACCTGATCGATTAACACAAAATTTAACCATTTAAACATTATATCTAATATTTCAGTTAATTTTTAGGGAGAAGATAGAAAATTGAATTGGGGGTCTAGGGCTGGTTGAAAGAAGAAGAGTTATGGGGAAACAGAATAGTAAATTGAAGCCGGAAGTTCTGGAAGATCTCAAACAAAACACGGAATTTTCAGGTAAATTTTTTAATTCGATCTATATACATGGTGATTGATTAGTGTGATAAAGTTTAGTGCCTCCTTTGTCCTTTGAGATATCAATTTGAAAATTTGAGGGTTTATAGCCATCATCAGTCTCCACATTTTAAAATTATTTACAATCTTACTGGGTGTTCCAGAATGCTATGCTATATCAAAGTGACAGTTTTTTAAACGAAACACCCTATATTTTATCGCATATTTGGAATCAGCTTGACTTCCCCATTACAATAATATAGGGTTGTGATGTGTTCTACGGAGTATTAAAAAAGTTATAACCAATTTTCCATAAAAATCGTAACAAGTTCAATACCCTGTACAATGTAAGAGAAATTCAAGAATAAAAATCTGTTGCGGCCAAAGCATTTGAATAGTAGTGAAAATCCTGGAAAATTATTTATTTCGTTAATATTCATTGAATCTGATACAGGGTGAATCAAAATAAGAATACATTATTTTCTCGGTTTTTTCAAATGGATCACCCTGTATTTTATGTGAGAATTGAAAAGAACTATCAACATCCTTCTTTTTTTATATAGCATTCTCTATACCTAAAATTATTAGTTCTTGAGATATTTTGATTGTTCTATGCAAAACATTGATTATATAAAAAAAAAGTGGTCCTACTACATATTTACCTACCCACACATACAACGACCATCTAATTTGACTGTGTGTCACTATGTGATATGGATTAGTTTATGAATAATAGTGAAAGTTGTGCCTATTAACACAACCATTTTAATGAAACGTGGCTCCAATATTTGTGTGTGGGTTTTCAGTAACTGCCAGCAAAACATTAATTTCATTTTCTTCTGTCACAGAAGTTTTTGTTTTGTAGGTTGCCGCCTTTCAGGAAAACGTTCATGGTATTCTCCTGCTGATAGTAAGGCGTTTTTATTGCATTCTCCCAATATCCAGATCATGTCAATCATTTCATCACTAGTGTAATTCATTTTTGCCCTAGTTCAAATTCTTCAAAACACCAAAAAATGTAGCAAACCGCTAAATCAAAAAACACTAATGCACCTACTGCCATGTCATGTTATTGTCAAATATCAATTTTTGACAAATCAATCACACCCAACTCACAATTAATTATTAAATAATTGGATATAATCCATGTTTTGCATAGAAAAATCAAAATATCTCAAGAACTAACAATTTAAGGTATAGGGAATGCTTTATAAAAAAAGAAGTATGTTGATAGTACTTTTCGATACTCTGATAAAATACAGGATGATCCATTTGAAAAAACGGAGAAAATAGTGTATTCGTATTTTGATTCATCCTGTATTAGATTCAATGAATATTAACGAAATAAATAATTTTCCAGAATTTTTACTACTATTCGAACACTTTGGCCGCAACAGATTTTCATTCTTGAATTTCTCTTACAATGTACAGGGTATTGAACTTGTTACGATTTTTATGGAAAATTGGTTACTTCTTAAATACCCCGTAGAACACATCACAACTCTACATTATTGTGATGGGGGAGGTCAAGCTAATTCCAAATATGCGATAAAATATAGGGTGTTTCATTTAAAAAACTGTAACTTTCATATGGCGCAGCATTCTGGAACACCCTGTAAGATTGTAAATAATTTAAAAATGTGAAGACTGATGATGTCCATAAACCCTCAAATTTTCAAATTGATATCTCAAAGGACAAAGGAGGCACTGAACTTTATCACTCTAATCAATCACCCTGTAGAGTGTCCCAGAAGTATGCTCCAAAAAACTTGGGATATTTAATTTTAACATTTGTTGACAGGCGCCAACTGTATTTTTATATGCAACGCTTAAACAACAGCCCTCGTATTTATAATTTCCCAACTTTTTATTACGAACTTCTGGGACCCTGTAAAAATTTCAATTACTTTAAAAAATCAACCAAAAAATAATAAAAACTATTTAATCCTAGACGCTGAAATCCAGGAATGGTATAAAGGATTCTTAAAAGACTGTCCTAGCGGTCACCTTTCCGTAGATGAATTCAAAAAGATTTACGGTAATTTCTTCCCGTACGGCGACGCCTCCAAATTCGCAGAGCACGTTTTCCGCACATTCGATGCCAACGGCGACGGCACCATCGATTTCCGGGAGTTCTTGTGCGCCCTCTCTGTCACCTCCAGGGGTAAACTCGAGCAGAAATTGAAGTGGGCTTTCTCCATGTACGACCTCGACGGCAACGGCTACATCTCTAGACAGGAGATGTTGGAAATTGTCACGGTGAGTAGCGTTGTCACTTGACGTTCGTCGTAACGCCACATTTTCTTTGAATATATAAATTACGCTAAACCTCCGGGGCTGTAATAATAATAATTGTAATAGCTTGGAGATATTATTAAGAAAATTGATAACGCTGGGTAGGTGTAATTACTAAATTGAAAACACAGGGGCGGCGTAAGGGGAGTGTATTTTTTTTTTTAAAATATTATTGATATTTTATTTAATTTTAATTAATTTGTTTCTTTGATAAGATCTACCAAGTTCAAATTATAGTAGTAGTTAAAATAAAATAATATATTACCTCATGAGGCACCTCAGGGGCACAATAGATCTTTTAGGTCTCAGTGAATGTCACCCCATCATACATACATACATTAATTAACAAAACGTTTTTTATATGCTAATAGCAGCAGGACTGGCACTCTGTAATTTGTATTTTAAGGAAAGAGATAAAGAATAAGCAAACGAAAAGAATCGCTATACTTGGTTAGTGGTACATACTCTATAAGCGAATCTCTATCTCTTCGGCTATAGTTCGACAAGATTCGAGATTGTCAATCTGATACAGAATAATCTAATAATAATTCAGAAAACATTATGCAAATTTGACTATTTTAGGTTAAAAATAAAAAAGAACAAGAAATTTGACATTTATCTGTTAGTTGTTAGGTTTAGTAACCTTACATTTTAATGTATGACACTGTTTAAAGTATTTACCTATTTGCTTGGTGCATAATTAATAATATTGTTTAGTGATTTTTTTTTAATAGCTGTGGCAAAGAGTAGACATTCTGTTTTGTTAATTTATTGGGTTTTATTAAAAATCTTGTCAGTATAATGATTTCTTGTAAATGAAATCAAAAACATTGCAACTAACCCTACAAAATTGGAATTAATAACAACAACAACATAACCTCTTTTCTTTTTTCATCGAACAGAGATAAAAAATCTTACACATTGAGTAGAATAAGACAGAACGATATGTCTCTTAAATAGAAAGACACTTGGAGTTGGCGCTATCATTCGCTTCGCTATCGCCTCTTCGGTCATGTTCAGCTGGGCTCGGAAACGTCCGAACTCAGTTACAGAGTACGAAATAGCAAAGAGAATCTTTATCGGTGTTTTGTTACAGAGTGCCAATCCAGAATACAAATTTTAAGAACGTAAAGAAAATAAAATTAAATTAAATTTAGTAAAAATATTCCGTGTGAATTTTCCCTTGTTGATACAACAACAAATTTCACCATTTTATCATTTTTTTCAGGCAATTTATAAGATGGTTGGATCTGTAATGAAGATGCCTGAAGATGAAAGCACTCCCGAGAAACGCACCGATAAAATCTTCCGACAAATGGATCGCAATAAAGACGGCAAATTGAGTCTGGAAGAATTTATAGAAGGAGCTAAGAGCGACCCATCTATAGTGCGATTGTTACAGTGTGATCCCCAGGCGCAGTAGTCGCCACAAATCATACTCTCACCAAAAAAAAAATAAAGACTTTGATTTTTTTTAATTCTGTTCGAAACCGTAAAAGGTGTAGACTAAACCACGTTGTAGGAAACCCTGACTGGATCAGGGAATTCGTATCAACGGTAACGGAGTGTAATTTGACTCTTGACGGTATGAGCTGGAAAGAAGATTGTGCTTCACTAGTCTTCTGCCTCTTGAATATGATACTTTAATCTTAGAATTGACAACAAACTATTTAGAATCTAATTTTTTTACTTTCCACAGATTTATGGGTTATAAAATCCACAATCTCTTTAATAATTGATACTTATACTCCTTCCTATAACAATTTTAAAAAGTTGTTTGTTCTAATTTAATATATCATTCTAGAGGATTTAAATTGTTGGTTAGTCTACCCCTTAGATAGTTTTTTTTGTTTAGTTGTGTACATCAACCACTCTTGTGTGATCGCGGGGTAACTCGGCAAAGTCCCGGTTTTTTGTAGAATTTTTTAATGATGTTGCTGAATATTTTTACTGAATCGCTTATACTCAGTTGAGAAAAAGAAAGAGTTTGGCGCCATTTCTGATCAAACAGTGTATAGTCTCCAAATTTTACAAACATTTTAATAAAAATCAAAAAAGAATTAATGAAAAACCACTTTGGATGTACCACCCTGTACAAAGATCAGTCTCTGTTTGTGCAAAATATCTAAACGTTTACCTTCCAACATACTTTTCACGTGAATGGCAGAAATAAATATTATTTGTATGACAAATGACAGATAACTTCAAACGTAGGACGTAAAGTATTTAAAAATCGATTATTGGATCACAACTATCGATTAAGTGGTGAACGAATTATCGTTTATGCATATCAATTCAACGATTAATAAATTAATAGTACGCAGGCGGGAAGTAGAAGAACCAATTTAATAGACACGTAAAGTATTTTCATGTTGCCAAGCAATGAATTTAAGTATTCGTCCACCACATTTCCTGCTTTGTAAAAAAATTTTACGTGTCAGTGACGTTACGTATCGTGA
Source organism: Lochmaea capreae (assembly GCA_949126875.1). Lineage (NCBI taxonomy): Eukaryota > Metazoa > Arthropoda > Insecta > Coleoptera > Chrysomelidae > Lochmaea > Lochmaea capreae. The sequence continues at coordinate 12,053,442 of OX421397.1, read as the reverse complement.
GAATCGCGCTTTATGGTTGAACATTTCTTTGACATTTGTATTTGACAGATGCCACTTTGCACTAGACTTGTGAATGCAAGCAGGCTTGAAGACTCCCGATTAGTCGAATCATAAGTTGCTACATTTAAACTGCATAACTTTTTTCTTTCCCTTTACTTGAAAACTTTGTGTAAAATGCTTTTGGTTTTTTTTTTCGAAAAGGCGAAGGAAAAATTCCATGACTGCTGAGGCGATGCTTTACCAAACTGGGCCGGGTCGTCTCTCGGCGTCGACTGAATCAAACTGGTTTGTTCAGTTCATTTTTGAATGGTTCTTGTGGAGAATGTTTGACGACGATGACGTTTTATTAGGGTGTGCTGCTTCTGATTACGGTCTAGTTTGAATAGAAACGTTTACAGTGAAAGTAAACTGTTACAGGATTATTATGGTCTAGAGTCTGTCCTGGCTCTCCACCGAGTCCAGAAATATGGAGTGCACTCCTCTTCCACACATAACAAAACTAATTTGAATAAAAGTGAATCGGTGATCTGCTTCCTGCGTAACCGTCGGAGACTTCTTTGACATTAACCGACGTTTGTCCGTTGGAAAAAATAGACCGGCGATCAGGACAGATATTCTCCTTTTTTTATCGGCGTCACTGCCTAGACCAGTTTGGTGAAACCCCAGCTATCCCAGTGTAAATACAACCAATCAAAAGTCCTTAATTTTGCTTGCATAAGTCTAGGGCAGTTACGCCTTCGGGATTTGGCGTTAGTATAACGGAAAGATCCGTAACGATACGTAGTCCGTATAGTAGAACTTACAACGTATCGGCACTGCGCACGGTCACTTTGATACGGATACGGTAATGATTTTACTTGTCTAATCCGCAGTAGAAAAAAAAAATACATCCACTAATCGTTGAATCTTTATACGACTTTTGCGCTGTTTGATTTCGATCGGCTTAACGAAAAACATATACAGATGTCGCAGAAAATGATGAGTTCGTTGATAGTAAACTTCGAAACCCTTTTACAATTTTGCGATGTAAATAATTGGTAAAGGGTATGTATATCAGTATTATTGGTAGACAACGAACTCGACAATTCCACGCTTCCACAAATATTTTATGGACATCTGGAAGTTTTTACACAAAATACTGTCAAGTCCTTAAAGGACGACGAGTTAAATATTTGTTGTGTGAAAATAAGTGTTCTGATGTCGAATTGATTGCTGTTGAATGTGTATATTTGTCTAAAATATTTCAGTGACAACATGCTAGATTTTTAAAATTTAGTAATCTCATGCCTTACGTAGCTGGGAAATGATATTTACGCTACATAAAAATAGTAGATAGATCTAGAGTCCTACATTAGGATTTTTATAAAAACAAAGTATTCAGTATGTTCTCACTTTAATGTTTCATTTTTTTCATCTGTGTTAATCTAAATGTTGTGGAATGTTCATTCTCCATCCGTTTCTCTCGCCGTGATTTTTCTTGGTTAACTATGAAAATATGTACAGTAGAAACGGTGGAGTTTTACCATCACGTGACTGTTACCCCAGCAACAATATTCATATGAATCAAATCAAAACTTCTGTCAACTCAATAGAAATAATCGTTATGACTAATATTCCAAAGGTCGGCCTTTTACGAATCGGTAATTAAGAAGAAATGTAACGGTTTTAATTGTATTTATTTTATTTATTTGGTTAACATCGATATATTTATTAAAATTAACGGCATTTTAGTTGTTATGAAATGTCAAAAGTTAACAAGTTGATAATGTACCTATTATATTCGTACTTACCAATGTCAAATGGAATAAAAAGTCAAATTAGTTCTTACAAGAACTGATTTTAACAATAAATACACTTTCAATCCAAAATTCGCTAAAAACAAAACAATAAACTAAACTCGCATAACCTCAAATGCGGTAGTGTCAAACTCAAGTTTTAGTACGATCAGTTATACACGTTACGTCAATCATATCGTTGTCTCTTTTTACGATTACTACGGCAAATTTAAAGAAACTATTACGTATGTCTTGTAGTTGGTCTTGTGAAGAAGACAATCGATCGTACGTTATTATGTTTGATTTATATTGATAGAAGAAGATAGTAGGTAGAAAATATGTGTTGCATAAATCGTTGATTGGGTCACCGTTTCTACTGTATTTCCGATGGTGGACGCTGCAGAATATGTCAAAACTATCAGTGGAATGGGGAAAACGACAAACATCCATTTCTGTTGGCATGTGGCATGTACTTTTGATTCAATTTCGAATTTTGAGCGATAAAGGTGTTTTGTAAGAGATGGTGCCTGTTAAAATTAGTTTGGTGGACATTTTTAAATACATTGGCGACAGAAATCGGCCGATGGTGGAAGGTGAACACGTATTCAAATCATTAAATAACACTGAACATCAAAATATTGTGTCTGGTACACACCGACATTTACTTGGAAATATTTTGCCACACTTTGCATAATTTTGGATCTGTGGGGGTTATTGATACATTTGCATCTTTATACTGATTACATTGCGGCACAAAGCAATATACCTCTTGCACTTGCTGGTCATTATTAGAGTCTAAATAAGTACTTATTCTGATACAAGAAACTTTTCCAAACTATTCTAGAAATCAAAAAACGATATTAAAGCAGTCGGCAGAAGCAAACATGAGCCCTGGACCCCAATTCTTGACCATTCGCAACACTCAAGGTCACTCGCTTCCTAACGAATTCGTTAAAATACTATTCTTGAGCGCTCTCTGCTTTGCGCATTCGCTTGATAGTGTTCGCTATGCAGCGAGTACATTTTTGTACGTGATAATCAGATAATCTTACCCCTGATTTATAGATTCCGTAACGTAACGTAACGCAAGGATTTCCGTGAGACGATAAAAGATAAATCATAGGACGACTCCACTACCATTCATAGATTACTTCTGTCATCGTACCACAACACAACTTCATAAAGATGGAGATGGGTATCTCTCGCGTTACAGCCGCGATCAGCGTCATGCGTAAGGGCAATCTATGAATGGTAGTGGAGTCGTCCTATGATTTATCTTCTATCGTCTCGCGGAAATCCTTGCGTTACGTTACGTTACGGAATCTATAAATCAGGGGTGTATATTTATACTGAAAGTGACAGCGCGCGTATAGGTTGATATTATTTTTGCTGAAAAAAATTAAAATTGTAATTCTGTTTGAGAAATCGAGTATGGATGAGCTTGTGAATTCGATGTTAATCATCATGTAAGAGAGAGATAGGAAGTCGGAAGTTTAGGCTATTTTTCTCTAATAGCGCGCATGCTATATACACAGACAAAGACGGAAAAACCTCTGATGTCTGTCTCTTTCTATCTCGCCGGAATTCAGACGGACATTCCCACTTACACAGCGTCCTATGGTTTGTTGCCTCTATCTGTAGTATCTCTATGCTCATGTTTGCTTCTGTTAACTGTACTTTGCTCATAATACACGTACTCTAATGGCGATTTGGTTTGTTTTTCCCATTCCAAGGTTATAAAATTTTGACGGTAGGTGTCGCACCCTCAGCTCGTTTTCTCGAATATGAACTGTCCAATTGAGTGGTAAAATTGCTTTTTGTTAATTTACACATCTGTCAGTTCCCAATAACCAAAAGAAATTACGGTGAATGATCCTTTAATATTTGGATGACGTAAAAGTAGGTGCTCATTTCAAAGATACAAGATGGCGACACGTTGAATTTGGTACATCCCATGCTGTTGTATTAAAATTTAACAAAAATGACTTTTGGTGTTCAGTAAATAATCACACATCAAGTGATTTATATATTATTAAAAAAAAGCCGCGGATTGTTAGCTCATCCTCGCATAGTTTTAGTGACATAATATTTAAACTTTAAATTAAATTTAGTATTATAAGCAGAAAATGGTCGCGTTCATCCCAACCAAAGTTGTTCAGGTAGCGATTTTCAGAGTGATCCATAATTTCTTAATTCTGCTGAACGTTCTAATCTTGATATAACACCATAACCTAATTTTTTTTGACATATGACTGCAATAATTATTGATTAATCTGCGATTTCAATTTAGTTTAATAGTTCTCAGTTTTGTTAATTCATTTTCAAGATACAAAGGTCTAAAATATCTTCAAACAAAAATATACTACGTCATTTTATATGTTTATTTGTCATAAATGACAGTTAATGCATCACTGATCGGTAGCGTAGCGTATTTCAATTCTGATGGGAAAAATGGCGACCGCTACCACAACTCTCACATCAATCAGTTGACAAAACACGCGTTCAGCAGGAAATTGATTATCGCTCCGGTAGCGCTAAGTTGAGATGAACGCGACTAATTTTGAGAATAACTCTTTTTCTATAGAGTATCGGTTAAATTTGTTCGTAGATTTGTCATTTTATGTTGCTTTATTTATTACATTAGTTTTCCAAATCGAAACAAGTTCCCAGATGTCATGTATGACGTTTTGTTTTCTCTTTGTTCCCGTGGGTTAACTATCACTTTTTGGCTTCGCTTTAAGCTCAAATTATTTATTTACTTACTGGAACGTATTTAACCGAAATACTCTTTCTACAGGGTACTGATGATAAACTGCTGATTAGAAAGATCTCGAGGTCAGAACACACAAACCTAAGGCACTAAAGAGATAAGTATTTTCATCCGCCAATTTGGTGCCTGAATTTTATTGTTTTGTGATGTGTCGAGTTGACATATTGTGTAGAAAAATTTTTGATATTGAACATAACATTTTATTTTATCAACTTTCCTTCAGACTATTAACACCAGAAAATTGAGTGCAACGAATGGATCCTGGCAACGTCTCTGAGTAGAAATACAGAATCTCATGTCAAATACTTGACCAACACAAGAACAACGTCAACGTACAACAAGGCACCAAAATGGCGGACGAGAATACCTATGCCTACAGTGCTCTAGACAAACCTATAGAAGTGAATGTTTATGGAATGACCTTGAATAAAAAAAAATGAGTTTCCAAACTGAAGCGCTAGCAGCAATTCAGTTGTCGAAACAGGCCTGCAGCTAAGGCATTTAGCACGAAAAGAAGAAACAAATTTGAAATTAAAATTCATTCAAATTGTTGTCAGCATTGATTGTTGTTTATATGTCATACAAACCTGGAAGCATACAGAAGAAAAGACGGAGAATTTGGAGCAAATATTGGATTTTTCGTCGATAATAATATCTTGCAATGTTTCGAAATCAACTCCTAGATGAAGATCTACAGAGCTACAAAAATTATCTAAGGATGTCTGTTCAATATTTTAAAGCGAAAACCCACAAACTACAAAACACAAGTACCAAGGATCAATTTACTTAATTACAGTTTCCTGTAACAATTGTCCTATTTCAGTAAAGCGTGTTACAGTATATGTCAAGATAATAGTTGTAGGTCCCTTTAAAATTTAGGCCGTAAGGTTGGCTAAAGTTGGTCGAAATTGCATAGCGACCAAGTAAACAAGTGCTTCGAGTTGCGAGACTGATCACCGTTGATTGTCTCTCTGTTGATTTTGTGTGCCTTACCTAAACAACAATACAACGACCATTTTCATCATCATCGGAATCTGATTCACTAGAGCTACTCGAAGATGACACAAACTCTTCCAGTACTACATCAATTATTTCATTCTGTGGATCCATTATCTTTTTTTATAAAAATCAATTACATTAGGAAACTGCTCACTAAGTACTATTTCAACAGTTTTGTAACTGTCAGTAACTGTTGTTTATATGGCCATATGCAATTTTGACCAACTGTAGCCAACCTTACGGCCTAAATTTTAAAGGGACCTTCATTCGGAACGCAACCAAATACCTTACAATTTTGAAAATTACTTTTTGGAGAGCAGACAACTACTTACCTGGTTACATGCCACGATGGATATTGCTTCTCAGTGAACGGTCTGCTCTTTGAAAAGTAATTTTCAAATTTGGTAGGCGTTATAATAGTATTTGACTATAATCTTGACATCTACCTCGGACCAAATTATTGACGTTAAAAATGTCATCTCGTGTCATAATTGACCAATAGTAAATTAGATATCATCAAACTGACTGATCGTTTGAAAGCGCTGCTAAATAAAGAAAATTTGATCAAATTCATACATCGACGTCACCAGTGCAGTTTGACAAGTTTGACACATTATTTGATCGTGGGACACCTGCTTATTTAATGAAAATGCTCCTTTTACTTCCGGTTATACCATTTTATCTTAGTGAAACTATGTCCTATTTAGGCCATATATGTTGAGCTTTGTCTCCAGTGTATCAATTTTTTCCATCAGTTCTCAATACCTTTCTAATCGAAGGTTTATCTGCTGCACCCTGTAAAGATTTGTGTGTTGGGAAAATAAACATTTTATTGTGATAGAAACCTTCCAGACACTTCTATTAGTTGACGCATTTTTAAAAACTAACTTTAACATCACTTCGTTAAATAATCTATTATCCCCACACACAATCTATTTAAATATAAACTTTTGCTGAACTACTAAGATCATTATTACCTTTACTCTATTCCTCTCTCTGTATTATTGTAACCAGAATAATCCTATTCTAGTATCACTTAAATGTTACTGTTTTTCAAAGATTTTAATGTGATTCGAGGGAAGTTTTATATGATATGAAGAAAACCTGGAAATGGCCCTGTTATATACAAAAATAAAGCGGGAGTCAATATCAATCTTTCAGAAGAATTTAGAAATCGCCATGTAGGAAGATAAATTTACTTGTCTGGTATTTCCCAATGCAGATTAATGTACATAGAACAACATAACAGTCGCAAGCATTTTACTAAAACTTTCCCCCCGGGTAGACAATTTTTAAATCACCAACTGTCAAATTGTTTCTACTAACGCTTATTTTGAATGTTCTACAAACACCTATTAAAATGAGACCTTCTATACCTGAATACATAAAATAACAAGTATGCATTTTTATATGTTCCATAATATTCTAAAAGTCCAAATATGTAAATTAATCTGCACCGAAAATATTACACAATCATCTATCTAATTTGACGTACAGCTCTATTTTGTTTGACAGAACCAATTCCAAGCTTTATAACCACTCTATATGTAGATGGTCTATGTTAAACGGTATTCCTCTTGAAAATAGATAAAGATATCGATGCTAAAGGGGTGCTTGTGTTGAAGAATAGAGCGGTACAAGATGCTTCTTATAAATATTTACCATCACATTTAAAGTAATATTGAAATCGTGGAATTTGTTAGTGCTTGCTTGTACGAATAACGTTTTGATATAAAAACAAAGGATATTTATCATTATAAAGTTTTATTAAAAAGTCTATTTTTTTATATTGCTTGAATAGATTTATCTAGCAGCTCGTTTGACTTTTAGAAATGCTTCGTTTTTATATCTTTCGTTATTCTGACAGATCTTAATAAATTTTTATCGGCTTATTTGTTATACAGACAATTCAACAGTGTACAAGGAATTTTTAATACTAGTTAAGTATTTAGTGAGTGAAAATATAAAACTCATTTTCTTCTTATGAATATACCGATTATATAAACACATCGAAATATTTGGGTTTTGATTAAAAGAGTTACACGACAGAAGATACACTAAGCCACGTCCGCCACGCCAGATGGCACTGTGAGACTTGGAACACAGTTTTGACATTTTACAACTGTCATAAAAGTATTTTTGTGTCAGCTGTCACAAATGCAGTATCATTAAGGGCGGGTATTATATCTTTGAATTTAACAGTCAAGTTAACTTTAGGTTTTGAAACGTCAGTTTCATAAAAGTTTCGTTTTTAAAATAAAAAGAAGAAACGGGCAAAAGAAAAATACTACCTAATTTTTTTTAATTCGAGTTTTGACATTTTGATTTTTGTTGTGTAGTTTTGTATTGTCTGTGAATTTGGTGTATTCGTCCTCGATGCCGAATTTTTATTTTTTTTCCCTAAATTTATTAGCCAGAATGGATAGACGAGCCATAAACTTTTGTAATGAGGAGATTGAATATCTTCTATCATTGGTAGAAGAATTTAAGGACGTGGTGGAGTGCAAAAGAAGTGGCACTGTTTTGTAGAGAGATAAAGAAGTTGCTTGGTATGAAATATCAAAAAAACTATTGGAAATTGGTTTTGCCCCTAGGACAACTCAACAGCTGCGGGATAAATGGAGCAATTTAAAAAAATAATAAAAAAGTATGGACTGGAAAAAGTAGAAAGCCTTAAAACTGGTGGTAGTCCTAAAAATGTTATTAAGTGTACTCCTATAGATAGTAGAATTAAATCTATTATCGAAGTGGCCTTCGACAATATTTATAGCATCTTCATCGTCTGTTAAAAGTTCCTCAAAAATATCTTGGATATCGTTTGCTAACATTGCAAAATTCAAAGAAAACAAAGTAAACACTCAACCAAATCATCCACATTTCCACAAAGTTAACTCTAATCGATATCCCTTCCACCCGACAAAGTTAACTACGCCATTTTGAAGTTAACTATAACATGTGACGTCATTCTACAAATTAACTTTTGTTTAAATGTCAAAATAGTTTTATAATACCCACCCTTTTGGTTTTCTGTTCTCATGAAGGCTTAGTGTAACTACTCAAGGGACTATTTAATTTCGTTATAAAGAATGCTGATACAAATATAGTGTGTCCCAAAAATATTTGGAATATATTTGCTCTCTTATAAATTGTGTATTTTTCTTATAAATTCATATACAGTACCGCTTATTCTTTCTCTCCTTCCTTCTAACATATTTAATTGTACTGTGAAACCTGGAAAGCAAATATTTTTGATGTATCGTTTACTTTTAAAGATGTACGTGTATGTATTTACTTGGAACTACTAGTATATACACTTTTTAACAGATTTATGTTAAATTTTAAAAATATTAATAACTTCTTTTTAAAACAGGTGCGCGAATAGAAAATTCGCCACATATCATGCCTTAGAGAAGGGCTAGTTTTATAATATATGGTTACCCTTACAATGTAGTGCTAGTTGATAAACTGGAGCTCAACTAGCACTTTTATAAAACCGGCTTTAAGCGGTATTTATAATTGAAAACAAAATTTCTTTAAGATCTTGCCTTCTCTTGGTTAAGATATGAAAATTTTAGATATAAAGAACCTGTTTTCAAAGTATTTTTTCAAATAAAAGGCCAACTGCAGAAAAAAACCCTAAGAATTGCTGTTTAAAAAAGCGATTAACCTACATTTTATTGGTGGTTTGTTTTAAGATATTTTTTATTATGAAAAAAAATGTTCTATAGAAAAAATCATGAGAATGGTTCACCTCAGTTTGATGTACTTGTTTTTATCGTTAAATTCTCATGGATTTTTTTTGTAATTAATATAATACTTAGTACCGGAATGGTAATATTACAAAATATATACTGTTCTTACTACTACACTCAAAGACTACAGGCTAGTAGATAAAATTAGAACTGCCTTTTGATATTTCATTTAAACTTTGTTGTTCAGTACACTTTTCAGTTGAACTACCTTCTAACAAAATATCCCCAGATAATTTATGCTACTACTTTTTCTTTCTGCTTGATCATAAATTTTAACGAGTATACAGGATATTTCAAACTCATATTTAAGTCGACAACTATTTAAAAAAAAATTGCGCATTTCAACTCGTACTTTAGATTACAAAATATGGACTTAACTAAGAATTTTACAAGAAAAATACTTTGATAGTGACTTGATTGTTAGTTTACGCTGTAGTTAGAATTACTGTATACATCGAGGCAATCTTGCTCTCGGCCTATCACTGTCAAGTTTCAGTGCCTTGGTACTATACCACAACTTAGCTTTTAAAAGGCATTTCAACAAAATGTTTTCAGTAATTTTCTAATATTAGGTACTCAAGCTACATTTTGCAGTTGAAAAAACCACTAAATTTGCAGTTCGTATACGTCTTGACCGATGCAAGCGTTCATATGACCACCAGGCGAAAACTGGATTACAGATTTCGACTGCAGTGAAAATACAGGATTTCTAATGAAGGTACGCAGTTTGCATAGACGCTACCATGTTTTTGTGTCCTTGACAGCAAAGTACGGCTCTTGCACTGCCTCCCTTAGTTAGTTATATTCAATTTTCATGAAGGTTTGAATAAAATAGAAGTGATTTATGTTTAGTGACTTTGTGACATTTTTAAAGTTGGCTATAGAACGTATTATACGTAAACGTGCCAAGTAAAAGGGTGCTTTATGTGGTGATGGAAGTTTACCATTTAAATAAAGTTGCTACAAATGATGCTAGAGGTACAACGAAAAAGAATTGATGAATTTTTCATTACACTTGTGTTGAAACTAGCTCCAGACTTATTCAACATGAAGTGGTAACTGAAAGTAATATGATTTTAATAGGTGCTATCAAAAATGATGCTCATGTAAGTGCCTAAGTTGATGGTTATAAATGGGGAGAACAATCTGTACGATCTGAAATAGAAAATATTTTGGAAATAGAGCAGAAGAAAGAGACACTGTCAAACATTGAATGCAGAAGATATTAGTCCTATAAGTTGATTAACTACGGGCAATAATTTACTTAATATGCTTTTACTCGTACAAAATGGTCCTCTACAACAACTCTGCTGTAAAAAATTAAAATAAAATCACTTCTATTATCCATAAGGAGTCTAAGCATTTTTGAATTGGAATGTTGCAAAAAACCTGTTCCTACAAAGTTTTGTAGTTGACACATTGGTAGTCAAACTATAGTACCTAATTTAGAACTACATGCATACATTTTAATTCTGTTAATACGCTTCAAAATGAATTTTTAAGTTTTTTTGTTCGAAATATATTCATAAATATTGTGGATACTTTGTTAAAAGCCATTTAAAGGCTCATTACGTTAAAAAGTGGGCTAATAACAAATAAATTGTGAAAAATGCAATAGATCTAGTCGCTCTTTAGTTTTTGTACTACAGGCCATTTTCAATGCGGCCTTAGGCACAAAAAAAGTATAGGTGCAAACACACACACACACACCGAATATGTCTCGATCTTCCTTAAGTCTGGCGCGAATGTGGTTTTCAATACCAAAATAAACTTACTCGTCTATTACATGTAATACCAAAATAAATTTTGCTGATGCATCAATCAAATGTTGATTTTTTGTTTTATTTACATAAACTCACCTTTTCCTTCTGTCCTACACAATAAAAAAAATGAAAAATTGTTTATTTTCTCAATCATTATTGAATTGGCTGAAAAAGTTTGAATGCCTCGTCAGAGTAAAACTGCTTTACTATCTAACAGGTGTCGGCTGAAGAGGCACATCAAAATATACATACATATATTATTTACCCTTGAAAAGGAATAAAACTGTTTATTAGGGAAATTACATTTACTTATGTACAGTACAAACTATAAGGAATCCTGACATATAAACTAATCGGACATCATTGATTTGTTCCCTCTAGCGATAAAATCGTTCTAGGATTCGTATCGCGCAAGCGCTGTATTTCTTTAGCGTTCAAAACTGCGATTATTGTATCATTCTTAGGACGGCACAAAAACTGTACCAACTGAAAGGAGGATGATAATAGAACGATACTGGTAGAACTGACATGCACATAACACAAAAATAGTTGATGATAAGCTTTATTTCGGTTCTTGTTCCTGGATAGTTCGTAAACTTACCTGGAACTGCGTAGAACTAGCTTGAATCAGTCTTAGGAACTATTTGCGGTTCGAAATTGAGAAAAATCTCCAACCCCGAACAACAAAGTACAGGTGTCAAAACGATCATGTTGAAACATGGTTGAAACAGTTTTAGAACAATAATTGCACGATCCCGAATACTTTTGTACAATGATATGTTTGTTACAGTCCTGCTGCTGTACTCGATACGATACTCGAACGGTTCATACATGCCAGTTGGAACAAACCTATAAGTAATTCAATAATTTCTAGTCGTCGTATATATCAGTTCAATACAATAATTTCGAATATCTTTTGTTAAAAGTATCTTTAACGAAATAAGAGTGAAAAGTGCCGCTAATTTGAGTTCTCGTTACCAATTTGACATCTTCTAAATATTTATCGAATTTTTCTAGTTTCCATATTGGATGTCTGCGTTGTCTGCATATTCTCTCTGCCCATGTTTGAGCGTGAGGAATGTCTCTTCTCACACCTCTTCTTCTACTTTCAATCACTTCCATTATGTCATCGTAATAATTCTTTCGGTATTCGTAAAGGTATTTGTATGGAAGAAATTTTGGTCTGAAATAAAAAAGGACTAAATTGTTTTTGAAATAAGCTAAAACACTTATATATACAGACGTTTCAAAAACCAAAGAAAGTTCAGGATGTGGAATTTACTCCAGATCACTAAGCCTAAGGATTATGTGGGGAATGGGAAAAAACACCAACGTGGTTCAAACAGAACTGGCTGGTGTCTCAACTGCCACTAAGGAACTAACCAGAAAAGGAATTTCTGGCAAAACAACGTGTTACATCAGGGTTAGTATTAGAGTTCCATTGAGATTTAGCTAACGCCTCGGTAGATAACAATATTATCCTGAGGTAGTGGGTTAAGGGGCACGACATGAGCAAAGTTAACCGCATTGCTGATTCTTTAGCCAGGGAAGCGGCTGGACTAAGAATTCTTGAACTCGGCGACACCTACGGCCTGACGAATTCGACAATTGCCTTACACCCATGCTCAATATTTAGAGATTGGATGAAAACAAGGTATGCAGTCTTGCCAGGATCACCCTGGAAAGCTGCAGTCGAATAAATATTTGGCAATGACGTTTAACGGTAGGATTTCTGACTGACCACAGTCAATTAACGAAATATACCTCTATACAATGGGGCTAGTGGACACACCTCTAAGCAGGATGTGTGAACAAGAAGATGAATCTGTCAGGCATGTCTTATGCGAGTGCCCGGAGTTATCGTCAAAAGGAGAGTGTGTGTTCGGTGAGTCTTGGCCTACACCTGCCGGTATAAAGGAGATGCCTCCTAGTGACCTGTCCTCACCTTCCTGGAAAGGACAGGATGGACGATGCCCTAGGAAGACAACTCCTCGGGGGGTTGTACAACTCACCCTCCCTACTCTACAGATACAGAAGGTAAAACACTGTTGGAAGAAGTAAATTTCACTGTTTTGCTGAAAATAAGAAAAGGAGTAATTTGTGACTCATTAGATCGTCTAAAAGTTTACGAGGCTTGTACCTGCAGCATTCAGGAAGGAGGTGTCAACGTTTGTCGAGTCGGGAGCGCTTTTTTTCTGGTAACCGGCTGGAATCCAAAATATATATTATCTGCAAACGGCGCAAACTCACATTCATATGTCATTGCATCCACTCTTGACTGCTGATCAGGGGAGGGATTCTGCTTCACTATTATAAATGATCGAATTGTACGATACCAAATTCGATATCGCAATAAGAATTGATTCTGTTCCAATATCGAATTACCTTTCGGTAATCGTCAGAATATCTACAGTGCACTTGCGCAGTGCGGGTGTTGTCAAAACTAAAAGCGGAAAATCTTAAAACTTCAAGAATATATTCCATTTGTTTACTATCTGAATCATCAAAATGTTACCAATTTTCCATGAACGTCTTTTGGCAGAAGTTAATCGAGAAAAAATCTGAGAGATTAATTCGTAGACGACAAGAATTGCGTGCATTTGGTGATCCTTTTCGTCAAACAGAAAACAGATTTATTCAGCTTTTTAGCTTCAATAAACTTTCAGTGAGAAGGCTAATTGATGATCTGAGACCATTTATGATTGAACCAACAAATAGGAAAGGTGCTACCACTGAAAAGAAAGTATTATGCGCATTAACATTTTTCGGATAAGCGTTCACCATACTCCAAAGCATTCATTTTTTTGGTAAGCTCGCCCTATAACACTTTTAATGAATAAGTATCTTCCATTATTAGGTCCATTAAAGCGGCTTGTTGCCAGGGAGGGATGCTCTTCCATGAAAGAAACAATGAGTTCCCAATGGGCATGGCAAATTCAATTCACAATATTCACATTCACTTATGCAAAATTGATAGGTGTGGAAAGTAGTACGGGTAGTCTATACTTTTCCCATAGCCGCTATAAACAATGCAAAAACAGTATCAACACCATAATCTATGATCAACACCTAATATTGGAGGCAGTTTTTAATAAGAACAAAGGTTAGATGTTGCTTCTCAGTGAGTAGGTTATTCCGTGGTTCTACGAATGACGTTTGAGGAGGTCATGCGCACTGAGCTGTAATAATTGCTGTACATCGCACCGAATATTCCCGGTAAAATAGAAATCATTTGTGGATAAACTGGGAGGCATGGCTGGGAGGATTGGAAAAAAAACAAGAATATTGATAAAATCATCTTTTATTGTGCAAAAATATCTGCGGTCTCCTATTCATTAAATCAGAACGTACAGTTGATAAGCTAAAATAAACAATACATTTTCAAAAGGTATATTTAAGATAATACAATGTTTCATGATTATTAATGGCCGCATGCACCGTTTGCACTTAAACTTGTTTAAGCTTTAAACTAGTTTATAATTTTGAGCCATTCTATGGAGGTTAAACCAGTTTAGACTTAAACGCCCAATATTGAAGGTTTAAGTTTGAACTGTTTTTTTTGACACTTGAATAATATGTCTCATGAAAGATTGATTAGATTTGATTAGGCAACTGTCAAGAAAAAGTGGTTGTTTCTAATTATTTAAACTGTTGCACGTTTTATCAATAGAATACGTCCAAACTAAATAATGTAATTCGGAATTCAAATAACAAGCGTTATTGTCACCAAAGAACGTTTTTCACACAAAAAACTCCCTAAATTTTTCGACGTTGTCAAACTTCTTTCTGGTTTAACTAAACGTCGTTTGGTTCATACCAAGCAAACATTACGCATTTTTATTTGAACTTGACGACACAAACCGGGTTAACTATAAGTTAACCAGTCAATATTCTTCGACTTGTATTCCAAACCATGACGTAACAGTTAACCAACCACACAAACCAGCTCACTGAGATAGTTTGACAGAGTACCTAGAGTTTAGAGAGATATTGCTTGTTAAAAAATGGTCTGCGGTAATTACGTTTGCAGTATTTTGACGTTTATTAAATGCGCGATTCACTTTCTTACGTCTCTAACGCTAATAACGTTAGCGCTTCGCGTAATTTACGGTTACGTACCGTTGAGTGTTATTGTAAATACGGCACATAATTGTCCTGCGCAGTTGACAAAATAGAACAAATCGCATCGGATTTCTGCATATTTACCAAATCGAATTCAATAATGGAGCCTTAGCGATCTTCTATTTTGGTTTGGCTCCACTCCAATATCATTTTCATTAGCTCCAGCTAAGATCGCCGCTTCGTGAGCTTCATCCACATTTCATTACTTTTATTTTTTTTAAATATGCAAATATAGTAAGGTTGTTTGGTTTTTGATTTTTTTTACATTATAAGTATACACTGAAAAAGACAGATTATGTCACTTCCTACATAACGCAGCGCTACGTTATCAAATTATAGTGATGGCAATAACTCTTATTTCCAAATAAATTTTAGGTAGACCGTTATTAAAATAGCGCTACATGAATACCGCACCGTATGCGGTATTGCAATTGGCAATATCTCTCTTTTGTTTAACCATCCTTTGCCGTTACGTCATAATCGGTGACGTATATGCTGTTTTACGTTTGTCTTATATTAGTTGAATGTTATTTCACACTTAACCTCAAAATTATAATCAATGACATTTAAGAATTGTTTTCAAATGATGCATGTTAAGGTGTGTTTGTATGAATAAATTAGTAATGCCAAAAATTGTATTTTGCTTTATGCGTTGCGTATTTTTTTACATAATTTAGTTTTGTTTTAACTTGAAATCTTCGTTTTTTTTAGCTGATTTGTTTCAAATTTCTAGCTTGAGGATGTTTAACGCCTCTGAGCATGATTTTTTACTGAATTTAAAAAATTACGGATTACCGAATCATGATTAAATCGCGAATTATATACAATATATATTAAAAATGTATTATATGATTATATTTTTGGGGTGATTTCAAAGGTTATTTAAAATTAGATAGAATATCTATATGCTCATATTTTTGAAAATTGTATACCTAGTAATAATTGTCTGTGTCATTGTGAGAAACAATTTCGTAAGTATTCCTGAGAAATGCAAAAAAACACATGTATGGGAGAAAATAGGCAATAAATATATTTATTTCAGAAAAAACTCCCAATAAAAACAAGAAAAAGGAACGAACAAACGGATAAGAAAGGTAAACTGAAATATCATATTATGTAATGAAATAATATGCAAAGTCTAAGCTTCATCACTGACAAAAACATCTTCATCATTATTGTGGAAGTCCGATTCATTCAGATCTATGATAACAGGACTGCATTTAACGGTAACAGCGGCATTCCAGCATAGCATTCTCTTGAAAAGTATTTAATCAACTACAAAATTAAACATTGCTCTTTCTCATTATACCGGCAAGGAATTTTGATAATGAAAAATTAATTTAAAAAGGCGAAAATGTCCAAAAATACTGAACAAATCAAAATATGACAACTGAACTGTCAAAAGTAACAAATAAAATTTACGTCGACATTGGTTAAGAAATACGTTATTGACGTCATAATTCCGTCTCATCTATTTCATGAATGAGAGATAAAGCTGGACAATGTATGACGTAACGGCAAAGGATGGTTAAACAAACTCTAGTTATGTTATTAGAGGTTAGGTGTTTGTTTATTTCAGGGTTTCCACAAACCGTTACGTCATAAAAGTTTACCCGGTTTGTGTGGTTAAGTTCAAAGAAAAATGGCTATTAGGGGCGTTTAACTAAACTATATAATATAGTACTATAAGCGGTGCATTCGGCCATAAAGAAACCAGTAACTATTTCAAACATATTTCAAGTTATTTTAACTGCGGCAGTGTTTTTATTTCATTCAAAAATATAAAACTAAGTTGGAAGTTGCATACGGAAGAGCACAAATATTTTCAAACAAAAAAGTTGTAACAAAAATAAGGTGACAGAAGAGCATTTTATTTACAGAAAAAGTCCACGGAGTTTGAAGGTTATCTAATTGGAACCAATTGTAAAGAACCAAAAATGTTGAAGAAACTACTTCTGAATAAATAACTGAAATGAATCTGCAATATTTATATATTGGAAAGGCGTTTATCTTTAGAGTTGATTTAAAGATATTTTGAAGCTTGCTGTCATTGTAGGATATTAACGAAATTCTAATCTTACGGATTAAGGTGAATTTCCACAGATCCGTCATCCGACGATACGATCATCCGAAAGTTCTGCGATTGGTGGAAAAATTCAAAATTGACAAGCCGCGAAATATTTGTCCGAAAGTTTTAACTTACGTCCGTTATCGGATAAAGTTGAAAAATGTTCAACTTTTATCCGTATCGGATCTGATTTAACTTTTTCATGATCTGCCATTTTTGTGGGATACTATTTAAGTATGAGTAATAATAATTATAGATAGTAATCTTCATCATCGATGAATTATTGAGAATCCATTTTTCTCAAATAAACTAATTTATTGTCGAAGACCAAACCCAAACAACAAACTAACAAACTGTGCAACAAACCAGCAAGGTAAAATTTAAAAGTGCAAAAAACTGTCGACAATGGCTTATATGCTGTCACTTGTCATTCACGTTGCCAAACTTAAAAGTGATATGTTACTATTTTTGTTACTAAAACGTACGATTGTTTCCAAGCAATGGAATTTGGCATTTGCATTCATCCGATACGACGTGATTCGATTTACAATCGAACATCGTATGACGGATCTGTGGAAATTCACCTATAGACGTATCGGTTTGGCAGCACGCTCATTAGTACAGTCATTTATTGCGAAAAAATAGGTTACCTGGAAAGTTTTTCGAGAGTTTTGAAAATTGGTAATTCTATAGATATTTATGTGCTGCTGGTCGACGCGAGCTGCGAGGAAACGAAGACGTAAAATAGAAATTCGCAAGTCAAAATCTATAAAATCGCAAATTTTCGAAACTCCTGGAAACCTTTCCAGGTAAAATTGATCGTACCACTTAGGCTACAATGAGATTTTGAATAAACATGTGGGGAAAATTCGACGATTTTATGGAATTTATATTAGATAAGGCCAAAACGTAAGTCAAGTAGAAACGGTTGAAATTGATGCCTCTATTAGTAGTAATCAGGAAGTTGAAAAAAAAAGAGAAATATAAATAATAAAACATTGACATTTTGTTAAAATAACCATATATAATATTTAATATAAATATTAATTCTTAACAATTAAAATTAAAAAACTGTCTATGTACATTTGAAACTGCGAAAAATTAAATATATTTTTTTATTGAAAACAATTCTACATTTTTTTCAACTTTAACGGTTTTATTTAATACAGTAAAGGTGAAAATTGCTTATTGAATTGATTTTTGAGATGGTAATAGAAGAACTTCTGACTTAACTTTGTATTTTCGATAAATTCCAGATCGTTTCTTATTCTCGATGTAATGACTTTATATTGAATAGTCTTATTTGAAAATGTTCTTAAAATTCTTTCCGCCCAAGTTTGAGCTCTAGGTATATCTCTTGGTATTCCCCTATTTCTTTTGTCTAGATAGTCCATCACATCGTCGTAGTAGTTTCTTCTATAGACGTACAGATATTTGTACGGTAAGAACTTCGGCCTAAGAAAACAAATTTTTAATAGAAAAATATGAAGCGCTTTCAATAAATAATAACTTTTTAAGCAAATGATGACAAGGCTGAATATTTTTTTGAAAATATTGTAAAGATCCACAAATAACCCATCTTCTCCCTTATATTGTTAAAACCCAATCGATTCAATAATAAATTGGAAAAGACATTGATGACACATATACAGGTAGAATTTTTAAAATAAATCATCTGATATAAATTTAATTTATGATGGTATGCACTTACCTTAATACATTAAAAATCCTACCGCATCACAATTACACAAACAATGAGTAGATAAGGAGTAGCCGATTGATTTTTATAAGAGATCATAACCAAACAAAATATACTTAGACAATTCCAGAATTACGTCACTTATCTTTCCACCATATTGTGCTGGAGGACAAGCATTCTATTTAGTTTTCAGTGTTAACTGGTAAACAACGGATAATAGCTAGACTTTAATTAACAAATAGTGCGAGGAAAGAGATAAGGTATCTTTTTTTTCGATTTAACGACGCGAGGTGACTATTTAATTGATCACAATCACAACTTTAAACTTGACATTTTATAGGTTACTAACAGCCAGTTAAAAAATATTAGGTTACCTCATGGTTAAGAAGTAACCATCGGTTACGAAAATATTTGTGTTTCACAATATGTGGTCAATGGTATAAGTGTAGGTTAACTATTAAAATATTTAACTGAAACCCAAAGTACGGGTAATTGTGCTAGCCCAGGAAATCAAACCTAATTTATGGTTGTCAACTGCATCAACTGTCAAATTTTAAGACTATATATTGTTATTTTTAATTACGAACAATTAGAAATATGAACGATTAAAATGTCTATAGCAGCGACGATGAAGCCAGGCGGCCAAGAACTATTCGTCCAAGACGTAATTATTTCGAAGAATTCGACAACATCCATTTGTTCTGCAGATTTCGTTTGTCCAGGAGGACAGAAAGTCTATTTCCCATCCAACAGTAAGGTACGTTTTATCAATTTATCAAGAGTTAAACAAAAAAATTTTTCATTTTAATTTTCCTTGATTACAGAGTTGCACGTTGGTAGTTTCAGTATAAAAATATAACCTCCAAAGGTCTTCTTTTTCTTTTAATTTGACATAGAACACCATACTATCGATGGTTTTCATACCAACGCAACAAAAGTTATTACAATTTCATAAGTTATCTGACAATTAGTTAAATGATGATTGTGAAACAAGTTCTATTGGTTAGGGCGCGTTGTATCAAACACCTAAACTCGGTTTAATGATAACTGATGTTTAGACTGATGTCATTGATTGATAATAAATACATCAATCAGTCACAGTCTAAACATCAGTTATCATTAAACCGAGTTTAGGTGTTTGATACAACGCGCCCTCAGTGTCTCGGTTAAGGTCACTTAACCCTAAGAGTTTACCACCGATTGTGAAACTGGCCGTTAGTGTACTTATATCAGTATATTTTTCTTCATAAAACACTAAAACAACAAGATTCAACTACTACTAATCGATTTGGCAGACAATATGGCCGACCTGTCAAAGTCATGTGTTCTGGAATGGTCTATGGTATGTAATAATTAATTACAAAAATGTTATATATAATCACGTTCATTTTTCAACTACTTATGGGAATACCTATTTAAGTCAACTCGGCTACACCCTTTTTCAAGTACCTACCTACATTTAAAGATAGAAGTTTTTCTGTGTTCTCACAGATTTAAGTTTTCGGTTGATTCCCGAATCTAGCAATAAAATATTGTTCTAAAAGTTCCTCATCGAGCACATCATCAAAGATTTATTCAATTTTTGTTTAAATGTATCAACATATAACAATATGACAAGGACACAGACATAACTCGCAAGTGATAAACATAACCTCAACATGTTGGCCACAATTACCGACAACCAACGATACCATATCCAGCTAAAATGGGATGGGTAAGGAAGGAATGGTGAGGTATCTAAAACTGACATATAGGAACAGGAGCTCGAGTCCACGGAGCTAGATCCAGTTGTAATGACCACGTATGGTTTGGGAAGTTTGCATCTGTATTCCAGGCAAAAATGTACACTATCGACATGTGTTTTCAAATGAGCACCGAAAGGGGTTATGGAGGTCAAAAGATCCTTACAGACTTTAGCCTTCCTCCAGATCAGATCTGCTAGACTGGTCGGGGCACAAAGGTATTGTATACAGTGAAACGACAGACACTCTAGCAAAGCTAAGTTCTGAAACTGCATTCACTGGCCCTGAACAAGCATTTGGGATATCATAAAGTGACATATACAGGGATAATCATATCATATCAAGTACTATAACAAGTCTGACAACTGAGAAAAGTGAGGTTAGAAGAAAATTTTGTTATTAGTGTTCAAAAGTTCATAGATATAGATTAGTTTAGTAAAGCTGCGTCCTCACCAAGTCCACACTGTCGATCGACAGTGTCGACTTGTTGTGTACGTTGCGATTGACGGTGTCGATCGACAAAATAAATCGATCAACATGTCGAATTGTTTTCATGAACAAGACAAAGTCAAAGCTTTTATTGAGGCATACAAATTAAAATCAAATCTATGGGATTCCAAAACTAATAATTATAAAAACAGAAACATGAGGCACGATGCCTTTATGGAAATCTTCGACAGACATGTTGATTAGTCTCGACATCATTTCTGCCAACTCTGGTGTGGACGGATGCAGTTCTGTCGACTTGTTGATCGACCATGTCGATCGACAGTGTCGACTCGGTGAAGACGCATCAAGATGGTGACGCCCTGATAAACTTAGAGGTTGTTTATTTTCGAAGCTAAATCTCGAAGTCGCAGAGTCGCCAATGAATGGCTTTAAACTAAAAATTTTTTATGAATGTTTTATTTTATAGCCCTTGTTTGCTGAAAATCCTCGGGAAAACAATTTTCTTGTACATTAATAAGCAATGTTTTAAGCGATTTCACTTTTTATTAATGGGCCATACTTTCGGTCATTTGGACATTTTTATACATTAGAGGTAATAATGAATTCACGTCCCATTTCCTCCTTATCCTCTGAACCTGAGGATCTCACACCATTAACGCCTGGACATGTAATCATCGGGCACCAGCGTATTTCATTATCTAACAAAATGTTCATTATCCACGGATCCGTCTTCCTACCACCACACTTCAACTTTTCTCTGACAGTTGCTAACGTTAACAACCGTTGCTCAGCAACAACTATAAATTAACTTTCGTAACCACTGGTTACAAAATACCAATTGAAGACAAGTGGCAACCTAACCACTGACCTTGTTCTAAACCACTTGCTCAGTAGCAACTTTGCGATGCAAAATAGGGCCGATTATATTTTAATTTGTATAAAAAGTATAACAGTAATAGCAACTTTAGTATTAAACTTAATTATTGAAAAGTATGTTTCTTAAAGCTGCTTTGTGATGATAACCAAAAAGGCTTGTTGGATCTGTATATTGGTTAGATGCATATATCTAATAAGTTCCAGATCAAAATTCGTTTGTAAATTCACTCGAAAATTGTAGTTTACAATTTACAAGGTTGAGATCCCTTCCGTTTCTTCGGTGTAGAAAAACAGTTTATCAACTAGATCAGTATTGTTAGGAACCGAAAAGACAAGAAATTGTGGTCAAATATCTAAGTGCTGCATCAAATACGACACACATATTTTGAAGATTATTTATTAAAACTTATTAGTTACTTGATAAACGACTTTTGGCGACATCCCAGCATCAGACATATCGTAGGAATTAAGCGTGACTTATTAAAAGTGTTTTAAAAGCTAATGCATAAGTAGTTATCTACCACGAACTGTTTACTTTCGGCTTGCGACTTTTTTTTAAATAAAACAAATTAATATATTTAAAGTATCTTCTTTTTGTGACATTTGTCGACCCGTTTTTTGTGATATTTCGATACATTTTCATTTTTCCCACTACGAGCCTCTAAAAGTTTTCTCGTGAACCTACTTTTAGCGCAGAGCAGCCCTTTGAATTGTGTTTATTTCTGATTTTGACATTTAAAATAAGATTGTTGGCTCCAAACTTCGTACTTGAAAGTTGTAATTTAAGTAACATTAAAATATTTTCTTAAAATAGTCTCTCCTAACGCTTCTCTATTGTTTTCTAAAAATAAATGTCAAAACTTTTAAGAATGCATTGCGTGTGAGGCAGAGTGTTTGTGTCAAAATCTTTTTTGTGTTTTTTTTGGCACAATTCGCTTCTATTTTTTAAATATTAGTTTTCAATAGTAATCATTATTATTTATGGATGTTTACTAAACAATTTTAAGCAACAGTATATAAACAATACTGGTTGATATTTCAAAGAACGATATCAATAAATGTGACATAACCAATTTTTTCTTTCTATTTTTCAGCTTGTACTCAATAAGTTTGTTTTAGACATTAGTACGTACACCTAGCCCCATCTATAGGAATCCTTTAAAACTAATTCATTCATTCATTTGAATTATTAATATATACTTGCATATTTACCTAATCCAATGTTTGAATAATATCAATTTATCGGGATCTAAGTATTCCTCTTCAGCTTCAGGCCTGGACTCTTCTTCTGCCGCTTCAGCTTCTTCAGTAGCAGCTGCAGCTGCAGCTGCATCTTTCTGTGATTGTACTTGCTCTTCCACTTTTTCTCTTTTGCTAAGCGCTTTTAGTGTTACTGGTCCGTCTTCGGTGTCTCCACCTCCGAACCAGTCATCTCCTTCATCGGCCATATTGGATTACTGTTGATACAAAAACTAGAGTGTCAAAAATAACAGGAATAAAGTATATCGAGTGCTAGGGCGAGTTAATACTATTTACTATCGGCACGGAGGGCATGGGGGCTGACCTGTGGAGTCTACTAATAAAGACGGCTAAACATAGCGTTGCATGAGGGCATACAAATTAGATCTGGAGAGGAGAGGTTGCTAGAAGTACGTAAGCCCAAAATAAATTGGATCAGATGGAGAAGAAACGAAGGAAAATGTTTTATTGTCAACAATTTTGAATAAATAAATGGCACAATAGAATTGATTACATAATTTGATATAAGTACAATGTTTAGTCACTTTTTTTTGTATCTCAAAAGTCTTAGCTGCTTTATTAAATTCTCTAGCTGCATAATTCTTGAAGAAATGCTTTAGTGAATGTTTATTTCACGTATATAAGGAATTTAATCGCAATGTATTGAACGGTTTTATAGCTTTTCAACATGCTTTTAATTTTCTTCTAGTGTATCTCACTACCTATAAATTGGTTTTTTACTTAAATCCCGAGTGTTTTTGATATAAGCATACTAGCATGGAAATAAATAGGGTTAGAATTTCGTATTTTTCAAAATACAAACAGAAAAAGGAAAGTTAATAATGTGGTAGAAAAAGTTATGTCTTTAGAAACAGGCAGAGATATTTTTTTTGTTAATATATTTATGTTTACAGGCTTTTTGAAGGCATTCTCCATAATAAGGTCCTAGAAATTTAATAGGATCAAAATAACTGACGAATTAAAAAAAAAGGAAAACTTATTTTAAAATAAAAAGGAAAATCAACAGTATTTCTAAAGATATTCGATGGAAATTTTGAAGATTTAATAATGACATGCATTAAACGTAACATAAAACACCAACAAACATGTTTTAATCCTCGGTGAGAAGTATCGTCACATAAGTCACATTATAAATAATATTTTATGAAAAAATTAACACCCACCTATAACTTGAACAAATTGAATAGTTGAACTTGGATGTACGACTAGAAATAAAACAAAATTAACAACAGTTTTAAACGAAGCCGTCTCCTCCCCACTTCCCCTTTACACCTTGCCAATTAATGTACAAAAAAATAAATTAAAATTGCGGGAGAAAATAATTTACTTTATTAGCCGAGACAGTGCCAGGAGCAAATTAAATTTTTTCTCGATTAAAATGTTGATATCATTTATATTTTAAAGGGATTTGTTTTTCCTATAATTTTTTTGGTTAAAACATGCACTGTTGCCAATCTACGCAATGTAATGGAAAATAGAAAATTAAACCACCTTTTCAAAGAACAGACCGTTCACTAAGAAGTAACAACTACTCCCCTGGCTATATGCCACAAAGGGAATTGTTAAACGAGGCTGGTATATCTGCAACATATAACCAACCATTCTGGTTTGTAGGTTCCCACACAGCACATGTTCATCCTATGTACGTCCAATGAACGTTCCTTTCAGATATTCAAATTATCCATTAGAAGTCCCTTACGGTACGTAAATCGTCCAATGAACGTCCAATAGAGGACCATACGGCACCACTTTGGACATTCAATGGTCATCCTTTGAAAACTTCCATTGGACGTACTTGTACATCCGTTGGAATTACTTTGGACAACCAAAGTACGTCCATGTTGTCTCCAAAAAAGGAATGGTGGACGTTTATTGGACGTAATTCACTGGTTCAAAAAGCGCCCATTGTACATCCAATGGCCGTCCCACTTGGACACAAAATGGACCTCCCTCGAATATATATTGGACCTACAACACACATCCATAGCAGATGTTTTAGTATCCAATGTATACTGAATATTCTGGATATCCAATATAAATTGCATATCTATACCGGATGACACAGGATCGTATGGTACACCCCCTTTTTCTCTCTTAGTTTCAAAGATAATTGACTGAAATTTTGTTTCTTCGTTGAGAATGCTCTGCAATCACCAAAACAGAAATACTAAAGTATTACCACAGAATATAAATAGTTTTATCCACTACTACAAGATCATAGACAAGAGCACCAAAAGTTTTAACGAATAAACAAAATTATTTATTACACAAAGACAAAAACAAAAGGCAGAATGGCGAAAAGAAAACTGACGCTGGCCGGCTATAATAAACACACCTAACCTCAGATATTCTTCTTTTTCTTATCTGATTATTCTTTCACCGTCCCCAAACGACGGTATTTTGCCCGTCGAGTTAAAAAAATGTGTAATATCGTCGCCGGGCTGCGAATACCTCCAATGTAACAAAAATATGTGAAATGAGATGAATACACATTGAGAATTCTATTAGTATTCCTCAAAAGTTTGTAATATATCCGAAATGATGTGGAATCGCCAAACTTGCAGAAAAAAATTAAATACATTTCCCCAATGTAACAGAATTCAAATTTTAGGTAGGTATTCCTTTGGAAATATATCCCATGTGTTTAAATCAGATTTATAATAGCACATTGAAGATATTTCGACATAACATGTATGCACGTAGGAGATATTACCACAAATGTCAAACTGCTAACCTCACTTTGATTTAATTTTTAATTGATTCGACAAGAAGTGTGTACTGTGCAGGTAGATACCTTCAAGCTAATTTGCAGTATGTGATAATAATTCTATGTGAGCTGGAATATCTCCAATGTGCTCTGGTCTGGAATGAGCAATATCTCCAAAGTAACACTTTTTCCGATTTTCATTGAAAATATCACCAATCAGCAAGGAATCGAGTATAACTTGATAAATACATTGCTATATATTACACATCATGAGAAAATTACGATATTACTTTAATATCTAGTGATAGAAATGCCCAGACATGTGTATCAATAGGCATGATGACTGATTTTGAAAAGCTGCTCCACGATGTTTTCTCATATATACTTTATCTACAATAAATGTTATTTCTCTGAGGAAAGGAAAGTTTTTGATGGAGAAATTCACCTTTTAAAAATGCATTTTAAATTCTGCGCCAAAACGCAAGAATAGTAATGGCGTCTGTCTGTGACATCATCAATTCGTAAATACCATTTATAGGTGATCTGTGTCATTCTTAGAACATAATACAGACTGTTTTATGTCATTGGTAAAATCGTCAAACTTCAACTACTTGACAGCTAGCAGGTTAGAAGTTTATTTTGATACATAATTTGAATCACACAAAGGAAATTCAAAACAGAACAGATGTTCGGACCATAGATAGTTCGGACTTATCTATGGTTCGGACGAAAAACAAAATATCAAGGTCAAATTTGCGAAAGTTCGACGTCATTCTCTTCTGATTGGCGTTTGAGCTAAGATGGCGGATTGTTAAATTTTGTGCATATATTTTTAATAAATTATTGGTCATCACACATT
This sequence comes from Lochmaea capreae, assembly GCA_949126875.1. NCBI lineage: Eukaryota > Metazoa > Arthropoda > Insecta > Coleoptera > Chrysomelidae > Lochmaea > Lochmaea capreae. The sequence continues at coordinate 12,026,600 of OX421397.1, read as the reverse complement.
TTAAATAAAAATAGGTAATTTTTTTCGAATCTCTGCATCATATATAATTATATCAAATCAATATTTTAGTGATTCTTAGTGACTGTCATCATGCCTATTGGCTGATGATAAAGCAATACATCATCGGTTGAGTTTGTCATTCAATGTTTTGCTAATAGAAATACATTTCTAATTCTTTGATGAAATTGAAATAGTACGAACCAGATATTTTATCATAATATATCAGTACTCAAGTGTTTTTCGTACGTTATATGTACGTACAATGGGTGTACAGAACTGGAATATCCATTATACGTCCATGGACGTTTGGACTTGGGCCGAACATCCATTGGATGTCATGTGCTGTGTGGGTTAGGTTAGGATCTATGCAGTTTCGTCCTTCAAATTACATAACCGACAATCCGGGGTCTGAACCAGACTCATCTTCTTTAGGTGGTAATTTAGTCGACAATGTCCTGTAAGCAGTCCCGACAAAATGCGTAGGTTTGTTCTACTCCATTCTAGGATCTGCTTATTTTTTGTACTCGAAGGGTTGTATACTCCTCGCTGCTCTCGATTCTGGTTTGTAATTAGTAGGTGCAATATCACTTGTATACTGGCTTCGGCATCAAAATAAAATGGATATCATTTTAGGAACTATTTATCTAAAAAATGGACCATCCGGAACATTGTGGAATTAAATTTATCAACAAAAAACAACACACAACATAATGCACGAGCGAGCATAACGTAGCTGATAGTTAAGGGCTGCTAAAGCTGTCTTGAATAAATCATGTTGGTGGTATACAGTTCAAACGAAATATCCTAGAATGGAGTATACATAAAAAAATGAATATGTTCTTACTTTTTATTTCGGAATAGAAATATATCACTAATTTGCATGATGAACTTTGATTTATTACTGGGTAGCAGTTTGCCAAGCTTTACTCTTTTTTTTTTGAGGAATAATTGAAAATTTAAAACTCAAAAATAGACCAGTTTCAAGTAGAGCATCGTACAATAGAAAACATACAGCGCACATGCACTCAATAAATTTTGGATGTATTTTATTTTTAAACAATCCAAAATTTCGGTTTCGCAAAATATTATTATTGTGTTTGTAACCAAAAAAACAGCTGTTCGGAATAATTGACTGTCTCGAAAGAATTTCATTAATTGTCTACGATCTAGCTTAATTTTTATTAAACTGCACAATACTGATTTAAATAAGCAGATGTGTAGAAGAATCGAAAACAAAGTAAAACTGCACTAAAGCGGGATTTATAGTTTGACGTACTGTAAACGTAGACGCACTGTGAAAAGATCAACTATCAGAATTTACGTACCTTGTTTATAAAGGAACGTAAGTGCATGACGTAACGTTTGGGGAACGGACTGGAACGGAAGAGTTGGCCAACTTTTATCTTTTTAGAGTGCGTTCTTACGTCCGGCCAATCAAAGGAAAGAATTTTGTGTGATGTTAGCGTGGCTATCAGCTGTCATTTAATGTTGTGTTTTTGAATGTATAATACAAAATTTAAAGCTCAAAACAAGATAGGACACAGGCTGTAGATGATTTGTATAATTTCTAGGTTAATTTGAATGTCGCGAGTATGTTACCTCTGCCCATGCGCAAAATTTCCGTTCCGTTTATTTATAACTGCAACAATTTTTACATACCGTTCGTTACGTATCCAGTGCGTCTACGTGTGGTATACGTTTACAGTCCGTCAATCTATAAATCCCGCTTAAGAGTTTTAGCCATAGAGATAATATACATAGAGTAGGCAACCCATAGCTGGAAGCGTCCACGGAATAAAAAGAGATGGCGAATAAAATTGGTGATGGTGTCTCTCTTTAATATCGCGTGATGCACATGCGTGAAGACTGTAACACTACAAACCTTTAAAGAATTTAGAAAGAGGAAGCAATACCAAACTGGTTGTCCATCTCTTTCTAATGGGTGGACGAATACGCTTACACGAGCCCCTATGACATGCCTACTCTATGTATATTATCTCTATGGTTTTAACAGGGATCCTAACGGGACATTGCTGAACGGGCACCTCAAAAGAGACATGGAAGAATAAGAAACCTCCACCTACATACTTGCGAAATGTACGGCAATTCAGAAACCTAGAGCACAGTACCTAGCTAGGATATTATTAGATATAATAAGATAGAAGAGGGACATTTGTAGGGCGTCTGCCCAGCACTGTAGTGGAACGACGAATTATAGGTACCTTTGCTCAGGTATAATTTGGCAATCATTACCTATATATACTTAAAACGTCTCAGTTTGCATTGAAGGTATGATTCAGTCAAATGGTGGTGGTGGTGAATTGAATTCTTATAATGAGTGGTTTTGAAATAAAACGTTTTTCGGTTGTGGTTAATTTATCCAAAATCAAGTCCGAACCTGCTCGTAAACCATAACTCAATATTGAAGGCAAGAATTCAACAGTAACCTATACCTTGGCGAATATTATACATTATTAACATGGAGTCTCACTATTATTCTCAAGTGGTCTGAGTGGTCAACATTACCCCCAGCTTTAACACCACTCGAAGTTTATGTATGTTATTTAACTAATTTAAGTTGGCAATTCTGTAGACCACTGATTGGTCAGATTCCGCCCAGTTTCACACAACACTTCGTAGCATATTGGTATCAGCTGATAATTTATTAATTTCCATTTTTGACAATTCTGACAGATGAATATGCTTCTTTTTGTCATTGCATCCGCTGTTGTTATTTTATTATTTTTACTTCGTTTCTACTCTATTTCGTTAAAACTGTTCCTTTAAAACCTTCAGTAAGCAATTGTATTGAATATCTGCAATTATGGATCCTTCTACTTCGAGTACCTACAGCTCTTTGCATATTAGGCTGGCAAAACAATATAAACGCTGAACATAGATTATTTATGACTCTCACAATAAATGTGTGTAAACAAATATAATATATTGGATGAAAAACAAAAAATATTCATGTTAAATCCCAAATGTCTCAAACAGTTGGTGGCGTGGCTGATTTATTCGTACATCAAGGCATATTTATTAGATTTGAAACACGACTATCGACTACTTTCTCGGAACACACCCTTCAGCTACTAATCTGGTAACTTTTAGTGGTGTGAGTAAGGCTTTTCAAATTACCCCTCTTGGTTTTTAAATGAACTATAGAGTTTTAAACACCCTCAATTCATTTTTATTACCGCTACGCCAATGAAAGTACAAAAAATGTTATTACATAAGAGTAACAATTTTTTAAATTGAGTTTCTAAATATAAACAGGGTGTTTATAACACCTATGACGCTTTGCTGTGGAAGTAAAATACTATGTTCTAGTTTAGAGAAATAATATATCTAAACTATGGAGTACGTGAAATTCAAAAATGTAATGAATTTACAATTTCAACACGTTATATTCACATACTTTTTATGTTCTATAGTGGAATTCACATTTAGACGGCAGTACACACGGCCATTGTTAGTTTTGCTATTTTTGTAAAAGATCGAGAAGCAGGAACGTCTTTACGAAGACAGTACCGAAATATGATTTTTTTATTGGTAAACACGTCGAATACCTACAAATCACCGAGAATAAGGTTCTAAGAATACACCATTTATTGGTTCTTAGGAGATACAGGGTGTTTTGTCGATTTTGCTCATATATTTGTAAGTTCATAACTAACTAATCACTCGGAACGGAATTTAGAAAAAAATTTATATATAATAATAATAGTAATAAATGATTTTATTGGTAATCTACTATACAAAATTAAGATTGTGTAACATTATTCTATTTAAATATCAATACCATAGTATAGTTACCAAAAGGCAGAGTTCAAGCTGTTGGTCTTCAGAAGACTTAGCTTGCTCTTCCACTCAACCCGAAAATAGAAACTAAAACTAACTAATTAAACTATAACTAGAAACTAAATAGTAATTTTTGTGAGAAAAACAACTAGAACAAATAAAAAAGAGAAAGCTATGGGCAAGAAATGTGAAATTTGAAGACAAAAAAAATTGAGAATTGAAAATTCACGTTAATGTTTCAATTGGAGTAAGTATTATATATTCCCCCGACATCTTACCATACTGGAAACTCACAAAACTTACACAAACTGACCTTGCAACAAATCTGCTTTTATTTTATTCCTAAAGGAAGTACTTGTGAGCTGTTTATATTCGTTTGGTATCTTGTTATATGCATTTGTCACTTCATACGAAAATGACCTTTTAAACAGAGACGTGTGATATAACGGAGGAGTTAGTGTATTTTTAAACCTTATATTAATATTGTGGATGTCAGTTCTAAAATTTTATTTTTTCATAAAGATACGGAGGTTTACGCAAAGAAACAATTTTATAATAAATTGTACAAGCATGAAGGAACCTTCGTTCATTCATTTTTAACCAGCCTAATTGCCGGAGGTGTCTAGTTGTAGGTTGTCTACCCCTTATAACACAAGTAAATCGCACGCAACAATTTTGAATTCGTTGTAATTTATTACTATTAAGCTGCGAGATACAAGGCCCATATACTACATCCCCATAATTCGCATGAGAAAGAATAAGTGACTCGCAAAGCATTTGCCTAACTATAGATGTCAGATAAAACCTATGGCTTTATAATAATTTTAAATTGGAAAATGACCGACGGAGTATTTCATTAACATGATCCTGATAATTTAAATTGACATCTAATATTAAGCCCACGTTCCTTGCTTTATCGACTAGTTCAATTTTGTTCTGGTTGACTTTGATCACCAAAAAGCATTAATTTTGTTTTAGACGCATTAACTGTGAGACAAAATTTATTGGAGGCTTGCAGTAAGTTGTCAATGTCCTCGTTTATATGCAAGCAGGCCTCATTCACTTCGTCCTGTTTAAATACATAATACAGTTGAGTATCATTTGCATATAAGTGATACTGACACCATTTGAGATGTTTCCTGAGCTCAGCTGTATAAAGAGTAAACAATAAGGGACCAAGAATAGAACCTTGTGGAACTCCATTTTCTACCGTCGCCATTTCAGAAGACTCTCCATTATAAGATATACTTTGCCCTCTATTCGACAGATAATTGCTTATAAGTTCAATAGCACTTACGTCAAAGCCGTAGTAGTGAAGTATCGCGATTAATAATGCATGTTTAATACGATCAAAGGCTTTACTATAGTATAAAAGAACTAGTACTAACATTTCATTATCATCTAATGCGCGATGAATATCATCAGTTACTTTTAGTAACGCTGTAGTACAACTGTAGTTTGCCCTAAAACCGGACTGGTTTTCAGGAATTAAATTATAAGAATTAACAAAATCCCTCATTTGCTCGAACATTATTTTTTCAAATACCTTTGACAACACCCTGTATATTGGAATTTTAAAAATTTCTTTTTATATTTGAATAAGTCAAACATTTTTAGAACCACTATTTGCTGCTTGAGAATTTCCCTTTTCCAATGAAATATCCTGTATAGGTACCTAATTATAATCATTACAGTTTAATACTCGTTTTAGTGAGGCAAGCAAAACATAAGTACTTTTTTATTATTTATTATTCGTGACATAGGAAAGTTAAAATATCTCGCACACGCTTCCGTAGAAGTTTATTTATAAAAAGGACAAATGAAATAATGCTTTAATGACAGATCCAAGTCTCCTAATAGCCTTGCTTCATTGACATTTTCGTTGGAATTGAGGTTTGGTCAAAGTATTTCAAGGATTGTTGTCCGCAATTGTAGGTACAGAGTGAAACAAAACACGTTTAGATATAATGTACAGTGTAATATTTTAATTACTAAAATGTATAATTTCATAGTACGAAACGAAAAATGAACAAAATGGCGATCTTAGATAAGAATTTTACATCAAAGAGTTTTTTCAACACTTTTCCGTACAGTATGTGTCAAAGTTTTCATTATATAAAGAGCGCAAGCGCTGCCGCTATGTCGAAATAGCGGCAATACAAAGTTTTCATACTGTTTTGATTGGCATTCATTGCCTCTGCCTTTACAAAAAGTTCCAAAGGAGGAAGTCCAATAAGAGCTTTGATGCCGTCCTCCGTGCTGTTCATTGCCCCGGTAATACCAAGATCGAAGGGCTTGTCTTTGGAGTTTTATCGTACACGACATGAGGAGTTATTATTTCTTTATGACACATACCTTTCTACATGAAACAATACTTAAAATGGCATAAGCTGGCGCATGCCCACAAAATTATGAAAAGGCCTATTCCAACCATTGGCAATAAAGTTTGACTGAAGCTGTAACACTACAAAATAGCAATTAACAAAGGAGCAGGACTTGTTGCGATTTGTTATAACGAAGTACTTGATACACACAGTGCATTTAAAACGCGAAACAGTTGAAAACTGTGCTAGTATTGGTGTCGCACAAACGCTATTTATCACTATTTTGTATATAAATTACGCAATTTTAAATTTATTATCAACTTCTTTAATTAAGCGACCAACTATTAGCTGAACAAGAAGCTTAAGTTGCTTAATTCTCAAGGGTGATTTACTTCTTGGATTGAATCCAAATCAATTTCTATTGCATATAAACTAGGGAAAAAATTGGCAATCTTAAAAAAAGTGTAATTTAGGAATTGTGAGTAATTGCCTGTAATTATAAGTTGTATGAGCCAAATCGTTTATATTCATAATTCATTTTAATGGCAATTAGAAGGTAGTTTGAAAAAAATTAAGCAGCACGCGTCATAAACAATTGGTTTGACTAGTAGGTATGCAGCCCTGATTTGAACATTATTGGACACCTTTGAGTCCAACTGTAGATAAAATATTGTGAACAACAATTGCACAAGGATACCTACCTTTTCGAGTTTAATTTTAACGTTAGATATATAATCTATGGATATACAGGAACCGTATTGATATCCATTAGGATCCCATTCAACACACGAGCATACAATGGATGTCCAATGGATATCCACATTGGACATAAGGGATATCCATAGGATATCCGTTCATGTCCAGAAGGATATCCTATGGACATCCATTGGATATCCATTTGCCACAAAATTGGACATCCCATGGATGTCTGTTTCGTACTAAGAATGGATATACCTTGTAAAAATATGGACATTCACTGGACATAATAAATAAACCATGGAGAATTCATGGACTTTTATGGACCTGAACTTGATACGTTCTGTACATAGACAGGATGGGATATGGACATCCCGTGTACTTGTTATGGACATGAACTATATATTTTGTCCACGACTATTATGATAATTTTAACATTTCACGTGTACTTCTTCACTTCACTTCGCATATATTGAGGATTATTCATATTCATACAAATGCCACAATTTATTATTTTAAAATTTTCACCTAGACGGGGATTCGATCTTATGTCTAAAAATTACTCACTTCACCAAGTCAGCGCCTTAAACCACCATGCTATGCAGATACATTATCAGGCTGTTGTATATATAGGAGTAAGTAGATCGTTTTATATGCAGTTTTTTATCTGGTGTGTATGATGTATGTCAAAAGAAAAAGTGACGTTTTAAATAATTAAATACTTATTATACTATATTACGTAACAAGACCTATTACGCACGAAGCCGCGCAGCGGCGAGTGCGTAAATTTCACGAGTGCGTAAATTTCACGAGTGCGTAAATTTCACGAGTGCGTAAATTTCACGAGTGCGTAAATTTCACGAGTGCGTAAATTTCACGAGTGCGTAAATTTCACGAGTGCGTAAATTTCACGAGTGCGTAAATTTCACGAGTGCGTAAATTTCACGAGGGCGTAAATTTCACGAGTGCGTAAATTTCACGAGTGCGTAATGGGATTACAACTCGTGTAACGAACTATACTTTTTCTACGCCCATCTATTTTCTTCTGTGTGCTCATAATTTCATCTTTTTCATTACTAACAGTCATATTCATAGGTAAAGTTGAGAAAACGTTCGGATACTATAATTGGTTACCAAAATTGACAGCATAAATGAGATGACGTTTTTTTCCATATCAATAAAAAGCGAATTATTTTTTTGGAAATTGTAAAATGTGTTGCCGACATTTAGGGGCATCACTCTTTTAATCTAAAATGTATTTCACTAATGCTAAGAGCTTTTATGTTTTTCAATTGATTAAAAGTATGTAAATAAACCAAATAAAGTAGTACGTAAATAAAATTTTTATTGCAAGTTGATTCAACAAAGAAATCTAAGTTTTTCTATCTAAACGCACATGTACGTATGTTATGAGATTCTCATTACGTGCATGTTATTGTTAAATGTCACTTACAAGGAATGTTGTCAGTGCGATTTTTGACGTTTACAGACATGGGCGTAGAAAAAATGTATAATCTGTTGAATAGCATAAGTAGTAATTGGTAGTTTTTTGTAATAAAGTATAGTGTTTTAGTTTGACCGAAAATGTATAGGTACCTACCTAAACAGGTAATTAATAGTCGTTGACAAAATATAGTGTTCTACTCGCATATAATGGCTATTATTCACTCCTTGCGGCTCGCGACATCGTGAATAATAGCCATCATTATATGCTTGCTGAAGAATATACTATAGGTCATGAACTGGAGACATTTAGGACATGAACTGGATATCTTTTGTACAAAAGCTGTCTACACAGTCTAACATCAAATTATTATTTATTTTTATGAAACCACAGATGTTCAGCCTTATTCACTCTTCCTCCTTCCAAATCAGATACAAATAGACATTTTATGTAATGCCATTTCCATTAGCCGCACTTGTCTAAGCTTTTGCTACCTTCAATTCTTTTTTTTCATTACATGAAACTAAAAATATAATAGGTACTCATTATACGAGTGTAAAATAATCGAGTAGCAGATGAAAGGTATAAGTATAAAATATAGCGGACCCAGTACATTTTTAATGAGTGTATATTTCGATTCGACCAAAGGATGAATAATGGATGTCCAATGGACGTTCATCACTCAAATAAATATTCACGTCCAGAGGTGAACGAGAGCTGAAGGTCCAGTTAATGTCCCCAAACGGATATCCATTGTACTAGTAGTAAATGGACATCCATTGGATGCCCATTCTGTGTCCATATCCATATGGACCAATTGTGGACATTATATGGATATCCATAGGATATCCTGTGTTTACTGGGATATTACAGTTCTTAAACAATTTTTAATAGTTCTCTACAGTTCTTGTAGTTATTGCATTCTAATGAAAAACTTATCGGAGTGAAAAAAATAATGTACTTATGCGACCAATAAATGCTCATTGCTTCATATATGTGATCTGCTTCTGTTCTCCTGGGAAAAGTATAAACTTTGCGCACATGTACAAACTGCTATCGCACCTCAAACCTTAATCCATAACAACTCATGACTAGATTATAAAAATTAATGTACTGTCATCTTTTACTACGTAGTCTGGTTTTTTATGTTAAAAATGTATCTTCTTTTTATAAATATTTCACTTCCCATAGTTACGACTTTCCCTGTATAAATAAAAGTCTCGTCGGCTTACAGAATTCCATGATTTACGTCACCTGTCCTATGTCTTGTAGTTGTCAGTGTCAAAAGTTTTGAGGTTAAAACTATTTGTGTCTGTAAATAATAAGTGAATAATAAATCAGGTATTTTTCAATTTGTTAGATTATAGATTTATTGTCACGGTTATATATTATGCTAATTATAGTGCACTATCAATCTAATACTGCGTACTTATATTTTTTTCAAGGACTCGTTATTGATTTTGGTCGTCTACCTATAAGACAAATATTTTACATCACAGATTTTGCTTTTAGTTCATGTAAATTATTAAATCAATTGAAGGCGTATCAGTATTTTGAATATTTAAAAACGAACATAAAATCAATAAATATTTGGATGTTATTAAAAAAGATTACATGTTTAATTCTCAGGAAAGGTAAGGTGTGTTAAGTAATAATTTATCAGTAACATGTTACCCTGATGAATCATTTTTTTACACTACAGAAATACCACAACCATTTTATCTACTGAATTATTTTTAAAAATCACTTAAACTGTAGATAAAATAAATTTAATTAAATATTTTAAATATTCTTTGGTAATAAAAACAGAAAACTGTGATTAAATTATTATACATTTATATTGTTTCACATTTAATGTTCTAGGTATTTGAAATAAATAAAGATGACAGTCCAACAGTATTGTTTAAGATGGAATAATCATCAACCAAACTTCATATCTGTATTTTCTAGTCTTCTAAATAGTCAATCCCTTGTAGATGTCACTTTGGCAGCTGAAGGCAAACAACTACAAGCACATAAAGTTGTTTTATCTGCATGTAGCTCTTACTTCCAAGTAAGTACTTACAAAACAAAATTCAATGCAGTTTGCTATCATTTTAAATTTTCTAGTCATTGTTTGCAACCAATCCATGTAAACATCCAATTGTAATTCTCAAAGATGTCAAATTTATTGATTTAAAAGTAATGGTGGATTTTATGTACCATGGTGAAGTTAGTGTATCTCAGGAACAACTACCTTATATATTGAAGACAGCAGAAATGTTGAAAATTAAAGGTACCTCTAGTTAGTTCAGTGTTTGCATTAACAAGAACAATTAACTATTTATAGTGTTTAACAATATTTGCATTACCATTTCATTCTTCTGTAGGGTTGACAGAAATACCCATGGAGAATCCAGCTGTCAAGTGTCAAAGTCAGCCAGAAAAAGGAGAAATAAGTGCACAAAGTACAGATAATTGGAGTTTGGAAGAAAATAGAGCCATGAGTCCTTCTTCACCTTCAAGTAAACGGTAAGTAGAGACATATTTGAGTCCAATAAAACTCAACCAAAAAAATGCCTTATATTTTAGAAAGTTGATAAAATTCTATATAATATTTTTTTAGGAGAAGATTGAAAAAGAACATAATATGTAGTCCAACGATAACAGCAGAACCTGCAGAAGGCACACAGAACGAAATTTTATTGAGTACTGTAGATAACGTTTTTGAAACAGTTTTAAAAACAGAAGAATCTAGAAATTTTGAAGGCAATTCACAAAAATACAACGGTATTCCTATTCCAAGTATACAACCGTCAACATCTCATCAAAGGGAGACAGAACAACCTACCCATCAAATAATTACAGTAAGTATCTTTTCAATACCTTGACTCTGGAATATTTAAAATATCATAAGCAAAATTGGTCAGGGTAAGTTATGATAATATAATTTTTAGCAGATAACTCCTCCCCAAGAAATAAATATAAATACTTCACAAGTAGATTGTTCACCAGTAGAAATGTCTCGAACTTGTACAAGTAGTCAACCAACAACTGGTAAGTGAAAATAATTTTCAGTTCAATAGCATTAAATATTATTGTTGATTGTCAAATAATAGTCACATTATTTTTGAATATTCAAACTTTTTTAAATACTTTATGGTTGGCCATAGATTTTCTTACTGTACTTATTAGAATTAATTGGTTAGTATATTTTAAATTTTTTATTAATATTCGTTTTTATCAAACATAAGTGGAATTTACCAATCATAAAGCTTTTGAAAGGTGAAAATAATATAAATATGCTTGTGTAATTTTGTGATACATCCTGTGTAACCCAATTAAGCTCATTAAGTCGTCTTAAATATTTTGTTTATTTATTCTCATCCTTATTATTTTTTTGTTCATCAGCTACTAACAGTTCCAAAACATTCTACGTTCTACAACATTTTTAATTGTCAACATAAATTGAAATAATATTCTCAAGCCAGTTCAGTTAGATTTAAACCAAAAATATTGAGAAACTAATTGTAATTAACATTGTTCTTCATGGATAATATCTTTTTAATCCTTCTCCACTAATAATAAATACATTTTTGAAACGGGTAATGTGCGTTATGCATTCTGTTACTTATGTATTTCCAAGTATTCAACAAATGTGAGTAATGAATAATGACTAATGAAGAAAACTACACACAATTGCCTAAATTTTTTATAGGGTAGAAAATGTTTTTTTATTAAAATAATCAAACTAAAAGCGTGTTGATTATGTTCTGATCTTTATGACAGAGAAAAGGTTTTTTTTTGATGATTCAATTATATGTTGTGTCGAATTAGGTCCAAATAAAACAATTTTGGTTCTGTTAATTCAGAAATCATGATAATTTGACATTGACACTGACAGTTTTACTTCAGTTACAGAATAAATTATTCTGTGCTTGAGTTTAGCGACTGCTCTACAACTGTGGCCTTGAAACTTCCCGCGCGCAAACATAAATTTATGGTTAAAAAAGTTGCCCAGGCTGGGAATCGAACCATATTTCTCTTGCTACATAGCTAAAGCATTTAATTTCATTCTACTAGTAAAAAGTGCAGGATATTTTTGAGAAGAGGGAGGAACAATACCATGATTTTTACGATGAATTCTTGCCCAGGATAGCCGATTCTAGAGTGAAAGCTGTCTCTAGACACGCTTATCAGTGAGATTAGAAACCGAAAAATCGGAACTTACTGCGCGTGCGGGAAAGCCATAGTAGTAGGAAACTAGATGCAAGTGTTAAGGTGGATTTCCACAGATCCGTCATCCGATGTCCGATTGTTAGTCGTATCGGATAAATTAAAATGTCGATTCGTACGTTTTGATAACAAAAATAGTGACAAATCACTTTTAAGTTTGGTAACTTGAATGACAAGTGACAACAGCAGGAGCTATGAATGTGTCAGGTCACTCTTAAATAATTAACATATTTTTTATTGACATAATCGCATTTCTTTGTTCGTTGCTTTCAATCGTCTTTCATTATAATTATTATTATTTATTCTGAAAAATACACACAAAAAAGCAGTTCATTAAAAAGTTAGGTTAAATCAGATTTTTTTTACGATTCACAACAACTGACTGACCTATGCTGAGATAAAACATATTAAAATAAATCTTATTTTATTTTCGAAAAACTATTGGGGATTCCATTTAAGATCGTAGCGATGCGGTGGCGATAACTGAACTACTATAGAGCAACGAAAAAAATTCAGAGGCAACCTCTCTCGCAACTGAATCAAATACTCAAATAGTGAAAAACCTATGACAGAAAATGAGGTTATAAAACATTGTACAACAAGTGTCAAACTCGTATTTAATAGATTTCTTGGTCTTTTGAAATCAACATATTAATTCAAAACTGAAAAATGTCCGAAACAAGTGGCCGGTGGTATAACGTCAAAGTTATTCATCATTGGCTTTTGTATATCTGAGCCTGTTTTTTCACTACAACTAATGATCAAAATGTCATTTCACAACGAAGTAATTTGTTGGAATGATTATATTTTGTTTGTATTCTCCTTTCATTTCGATTAGTGTGGCAGCACTGTTGGTGATGGAATATGACATTATTTGTTAACAGAAACACTCTCAACGTGATTGACTTTTAGTTCTGTGATCTGTGACTTTAGTCGTCTTTGACTGCGCATCCTGTTTGTTTCGTCCAACCAAATTACAAATCTAAAATCTAACCAAATAATTGTTTTCCTCAGGGCTATTGTCAACTTCAGTTGTTGTACATGCCCTATATTTTTCAAAAACAGCATACAAATTCAATGAAGAATAACCTCAAATTTGATTGACTTTTCTTTTGTTGTACACGGAACCACAGGTATAAAGAATTACTATGATAGAACTTATATGATTGGTCGACTTTAAGTCGATAGGCGTTTAGTGTACGTCATACTGCACCCTTTACTTAGTGGGTATTGTGTTGATGAGTGGTAAAAGAAATTTGAATAGACTATAGTTCCGTTTTCTGCCGCTAAGTAGGATTAAATGAATCTCCAATTGTTTTGGTAGATTTTATAAATTTAAATTTAACCATAGAACTAGTTGTAGAATAATTGCCTAGCTAATTAACAAAGAATACCGCCTTGTCGCTTATTTGCTTTACACAGTTCAAAACTACTCTCTTTTACGCAATCTAGTATGATGCTAACATATCCTTATCCTTGCAGGCATTCAGTGGAATGTTTTGGATCAAACTGGCTTCACGCATTTTTCATCAACCTCCGCAGTATTATCAAATAACGTTGGTACACAATTCACCCACAATAGCGAATCACATCCCACCTCTCATCCCAATAACAATATCTTACACCATCCCAATACCTCTGATCAATACCAAAATCATAAAAGAAAAAGAAGTTTCAATCCACAAGATGAGAACTTCCTTAGAGCATTAGAAGCCGTCAGATTTGGCGGGATAGGATTTTGCAAGGCCGCTAGGATGTACGGAGTGAATAATCGAACTTTGTGGTTAGAATATAAAAAAAGAGGGTATCCGAATTTTAGGCTTAGTATTAAGAATCGAAATCAACAATCGGACAAATCTAAAGAGCAATCTGTAGTTGGTAGTGATAGAGAAGCGTGTACGGTTAATCATCCTATAGCGATTATAAGTAGTGATGTTTTTGACGGGAAACACGTGGACTTTAAACAGGTTCAACAACGACCGAAATATTATGATGGTAGCGAAAATCCTACAGAAACTATTAATTTTCAAAGTATCAATCTTGAACAAATATAGAGCGCTCTGTTATGTGATGTGTATATTTTATAAGAATTAAAAGCGATGAATATCTATTTATTTGTTCGATCGTTAATCACCAGGGTGAAGTTGCGGAAATCCAGAGCACATACCGAGTTATATTGGTGTAAATTTTGAATTTTTCCGAACAATATGACTGACTTCCGCTTCAATGCTGCCATATGAATGTGAATTCCACTGTCTCATCGAAAGTGGCAGCACAAGCGAGATCGAGGCGGATACACAGTCATTGATCGAAATTACAGTACCTTGGTCCGATCCCGCGGCGGTGCGGTAGCGAAAAAGACGGTCCATGTGCATCGTGGCTAAACAGACTAGATGAATACCGCACGATATAATCAGTGTTGTCGTTTTTACCAAAAAATATCGAAGTTTCTACAAACTTTCATTCAAAATAATATAAATAGAGAAATCATTGAACAGATGTCAAAGAATAATTATTTATATTCACACTTCATATATATAATCAAATTCCCTTCTACCTTTCGGTGTAGGGAGATTTCTCAAAATTTCAAGATTCATCAACAAAAATGTTCCATTCTTTCCTATTTTTTTCTAATTGTTTTGCTTCTATCATTGTTTTTCCTCTTTCCTTTAATAATTTGGCTACGTTGTTATCCCAGGATTCTTTGGGTCTACCTCTGTCTCTTTTAACACTCACCTTTGCTTCCCATACATTTTTAACTAGTCTAGTATCCTCCATTCGCTGTAGATGTCCCCACCAGTTCAGTTGTCTTTCTTCTATATAATCTAGCACGGACTTTATTTCTAGCTCCTCTCTTATGTCTACATTATTTATTCTATTTGTTATTCCTTTCACAGATCTCAGGTATTTCATTTCTATTTCATTCACTTCATGCATTTTTGAAAAATAATATTTTTCACAAACAGTGACCGTTCAACTAAGGAGCAACAACTACTTCCCGTGCAATATGCACCGCCGGATATTGAATTACACGCCAAAGTCAAACGGGGTTGGTATATCTACAAGATATTTTAAAACCAACCATTATGGTTTGCGATTAGAAGGGACAACACAACTTATACATCAGTACAAGGTATGTGCTATCCGTCCGAAAATCTCTAATCCCGGACTGAAGAGTACACTTCAATCACAATCAATATATGCCTCCCTGTAACGGAAATGTAAGCGACATCTTCACTTCCAATCCCAAACCAAAATCCGAAAAAATTTTGACAAGTCACGTGGGCTTGAAACAATAAAGCTTATTACAGTTTCCTGTAATATTGTCGTATTTAATAAAATGATTCTAATCGCAAACCAGAATGGTTGGTTTTAAAATATCTTGTAGATATACCAACCCCGTTTGACTTTGGAGTGTAATTCAATATCCGGCGGTGCATATTGCACGGGAAGTAGTTGTTGCTCCTTATTTGAACGGTCACTGTTTTTGAAAAATATTATTTTCCAAAAAAGGCATGAAGTGTGAATATAAATAATTATTCTTTGACATCTGTTGATAAAATCACTTTATTAAATACGACAATATTACAGGAAACTGTAATTAGCTTTAAATCATTGATACGATGTGACAATATCTATGGTGGAAATGATTTTAATTTGTGTTGTTATTCTTTTAGTGGGATTGTTGTTCGTTTGTTCCGAGTTGATATTCATGCATTAAATAAAATAGTATATTTGTGTAAATTATTTTTGGTAAAATGTAACTGAGGTTGATATTCTAAATAAAATCCGTCGTATTTGTTTGTTTTAATGTTTGTCTTGTGCGTGAGTAATATAATAATAATTTTTATAGTGAATTGGTTGCATGAATAAGAAGGATGAAGTTATAAACTTTGTGAGTGTCAAAAATGTGAAACTTCTTAAAAAAATCATGTACATACATAAAAAATACCGAACTTTGGTTTGTGATTCCAACCAACTCATCTACATCTGCTATGTAAGTTTTTTATGTGAGCAGAATATGTAGCTTTGTTTCTAGGTCATTATTTCTTCTAACGAAATGTGCCTGTACGTCAAGCTTACTTAAAATTTCACTCTCAATACTCGACCATTTATCATTATCGAATCGCCGAAACCCACACTTTGAAGCCAACATCTTAATAGCTGTGCCGCGCTGTTTTTAATTTTGTTAATCATTACCCGAGGCTTTTTTTTGCTGCTTTATTTTGACCTCCTTAATAGATTGAATAGATCACGTTAATATATATCAAATGTCAAACGAAAACGTCAATGTCATTGTCAGCCGGTTGACAGTTGACATTAGTATGAGGTGCGTTGGCACATTTACTGAAACATACCGAAGTCTTCAGATTAACGTTTTATACATTTATCAATCCATATAATAAACATTGGAAGTACCTATATTACGAAACCATAGAAAATGAATAAATAAATAATGCGATATGACAACACTTGTGGTGGTTCTGGATATTATGTTAGCTTCATGTAATTTGTGTGTTATAGTGTTTCTAATGTGAATGTAACGACAATAAAATAAAGCAATGTAGTCATATATGAATTTATTAGAAAGCATTAAAATAAGCTGCTTGGAATTGCTGGAAAAAGAAAAATTAATTAAAATCCCTTTATGTGTGCTACTATTTTTAAGAAAATTTTGAATAGCTGGCAACGTAGCAGCAGGTGGATAGGAAATCGAATAGTCCAACTCCAGTAATTGGCATTATAGGCATGTTTTTTTATTCACCGGTAGATCCACCAACTGCGTTTTTATATTCATTGGTGGATTTTAGATTGAAGAAATGACACGTTCATTTATTACTGTTGCATCAACCAATATTGCAAACCATTCCACCGCTATTTCGAGGAGGTGGCTTACAAAATGACAGCTTAACCTCAAAAAAGTAAAGATTTGAAGCGGTTATAGCGAATTAAAGACATGGACGAATGAATAGAAATAAATTTAGAATGTGATGATTAAGTATTTACTGCACTATTAACAGCGTTAGAAATTCAAAAAAATTCTAGTAGTATTGATTGTCAGATATAATGATGAACGATGTAAACAACGACCACTTCGTTTTTTTATGTGCCACTGATGACTCTAACATGTCGTTGCAGCGGAGACTGACGTCAGTATACCAATGGTGAATAAATTATGTAAAAAAACGTGCCTAATATAACGAAGTAACTGGTCAGTTATTAACGCGGTCCTCTGTTTCATAAAAAATTTTAACGACCTAAAGAAGTTGGGGTTACTTAACATTAATTTCATCCAGGGGCGTGTGCGAATTGAGTTGTAGAGAAATATTAATATACTATCTATTTGTTGGTTGAATGAGTTTAGTTATATTATATTATACATTTTATGAGTTTTGTATGCAGGTTACTTTTAATCTACTATATTAAATTCAATGATAAACATTATTTCACGATATTCGAATTTGTAAAAAAAATCTCATCTTTCTCATCAATGGGATTAAAAATATGGGTCATTACATTGACATTAGAATAACTATAACTCATTTAGCAAGTTCATTGTGTGGAGGATTTGAATAAAATTAAATTGAATTTTGTATTATAGTTATTTTACTTTTTTTTCACCTTTCCCTATAAAAAAAATAAATAGATTAAATAGATATTTTTCCTTAACTTTGTAGTTTTAAGGATCTAGGGATGAAGTTTTTTGGTACACTCTATACACTGTGTGTCCAATGATGGGGTGCCCAAGAGGATAACAATTTTTATTTTCAGCTTAACCGAAAAATGTAATTCTTGATCAAAAGTTTTGCCTAGACATACTTTATTTTAAATAAACTTATTCTTAACATTTTTTAGTAACTTTTTCTCCTCGATCGTCGCAGTCGCCTCCGCTCCAAGAAATCCAACACATGGGTCCAAAACGAGGACGTTTCCTGATGAGACAGTCGCGAATAAAGCGCGAACCTGACCTTTATCCGGAAACGGATCTAGAGCCAGTCGGCTTATCCCAGTACCTGAGCCTCCCTCCACCTATTAGAATAGAGCGGCAGTGCTCAGAACCTATACCTTGTATTTCACCTTCGCCTGATAATCTACTTATTGTTCCCGAACACGTCCTAGTTAAGCAACATTCACATCCCATATTGCCAAGCAAATCTACAGAGGTAAGTCGAAAGTAGAATTATATATGTAAGAATTGTCCATATACGTAAAAATCACGAATCTTTCCGGTTACGTCATACTTCCCTGAATGTATCAAAGACACACTCTAATTTTATGTGGATATCGCTGACCGCGTATGTCCAATTAAAAGAAATGGAAAGGTACATACATGTATTTTGTGCCTGAATTAAGCTACGTCTTTATTGGTTTGTCACTCTGCCTTGTGTTGTGACAACGATTGTATTTAAAAAGCGAAACGTCACTTTATACGGAAATCATTGTCACCATTGAAGTTCGTCGTCATTGTCATTACTTTAAATAGGTAAAGTTCAACTTTAAATAGGTAATAGTATATTACATACCTAGCGGGGAAGTAGATCATTACAGCCCAGGCTTTGTTAGCCGTGGGTGGGATGATCCTTCCCGCTTGGTATGTATACTATTTTATTCACAATCGCTTAGTTACAAGCTTTTAAAAACATTAATTTTAAGAAAATTTGTTATCAAAATTTAATATTTATTTCGACAAAGAACTTCATGAATCTGTTGCTAGGCAATATTACTAATTTATTGGTTTTGACAATTATGTCATAAAATATTCTTTCTGTCACGGAATTTTAATTTTTTTGCTCAAACAAGTACATAATGTCTTATTTTGAATTAACGTGTACTCCTCCGGAAGTCCAAGAAGCTGCGGTTGAGGGAATGAGTAATTCCGTAGAAAAGCAAAGAAAGGTAAGGTATTTCAAATTGTAGTATGACGTAACGAGAAAGATTCGTGACTTTTACTATAGTAATGTGAGAAACCTTAGCACACAATATTAATATTTATCCTAAAACACTGGGATAGGGGGCCAGGAACCAAACACTTCATACTGCTAAAATTTCTCTTCTCCAGCTACTATATTTATGGACAATTCTTAAAGAAACTCCCTGTATAAATAAAAGTGGAATGGAATATATTTTGTTATAATAATCTTTCAAAATTAAATGATATATTTAATTATTTTTTAGAGCAGTACCAGATCCAGTCACTGTCCCGTAGTACGATTAGGTCCCGCTTTAGGTTGTAATTTTTGTTGGAATACTGTCGACACACACGGAAGGATTCTAAGAAGAAAAACCAAATATCATTGCCCCGAATGCCAAACGAATCTCTGTATAGTACCTTGTTTTCAAGAGTACCACAAAACTCAAGGGAACACTGGACCAGCCAGTAGTATTGATCCATTATTACCGTCTTCGGCTAACAAATTGTATCCCAAGAATAGTTAAAATATTAATTAAGTGTTAATGTCTAAAAATAAAGTCATATTTATTTAAAATTGTTTTTATTTGTTTATTTTTAATGAATCCCGGAAACTCCAGTTTAAGACGAAATAACAAAAGTTTTGAAAATTGATATAAATTATATATAATACTACACGGTCTTCTAGGTCCACAGTTTTTCGATAATATTCTTCTTCTCTTTTAAGACCAGTCCTCCTCCCTCTTAGGTCTTCATCAGTAACTTCATTATATAACCTTTATTTGGTTCTTTTTTGCCTCCTAACATCCTTCTTAGTATGTTGTTTTGTATAGAAGTAGCTTGGTCTTTCTAGATAGTTTCTTTGAATTCTTTATTTTATTTAGGGCTCCTGTCTGTTTACGCCCATATGTTAACCTTGTTACTATGTTCTTGTCACCATCACCTTATTTTTCAAAAAGTATTCTCAGTATTAAAATCGTTTCAACTGGCGCAGTCAGTATATAAACTCGGTATTTACCTACGTTATTCGTTGAAAAAAAAACCTAGAACAAGCTGAACAAACGGGTTCTTGGGAGCTGCAGAACTAAAATTACCGAAGCAATTCTTGGATAAGCGACTTTACTCCAAGCACCTGTAGGGAAATACGTATTTAAGAGCTTTAGTTTAGTTATATAAAGATTTCTGTGGTCTAGATGTATCTTTCACCGTCTAGTATATGTGACATGAACAAAGTTTTTTTGTTCAGTGGTCTAACAAAAAAGTATTTTGTCGATAAAAATCGTTTCAACTGGCGCAGTCATTACGATAAATCCGGAATTATCGTTTAAACAACATTAAATTAAGACTGAGTTTAGCTTTGCTATTCCTTGCGTGGTACACGGAGACGGAGAAAGTAATGAGTAAGTTTACTCCAAGTAGGAAAATTGCTACATAGAATAAAGGATGAACAGTTCTAGAAGGGAATTATAAAGAGTCCCAGTATTGTCTAGTTGTATCTTCTATCGACTAATATGTGATGTAAGCAAGGTTTTATGTTCTGGAACTAGTTATAACAGAGTCGGTCTATCTTATCAAACAAAAAAGCATTCTGTGGATCCAAAGAAGTATAGAAAATTGAGCCAAATTGTATCTTGGAAGACTAGTGAAAAGTTTCATGGATCTTACATAAAGACAATATGTATGTAATGGAACTGGCCTAGCTTGGAAAAAAGTTTTTTTAAATTAAAATTGCTTTAACTGGCGCAGTCATTAGAATAAATGCCGAATTATCGTCAAAACAACATAAAATCAAGACTGGGTTAGCTCTGCTATTTCTTATGAACGAAAATTAATGAAGAAAATCTTGGGTGAACGAGTTTACTCCAAGTATTTGAAGGAACATTCAACAAATAAGGACAAACTAGCTCTAGCGGACGATTATAAAAGTACCGATGGCCTAGTTGAATATTTTATTTACTAGCCAGTTGGTCGGTCGCTTTTGGGTGGACCTGGTGTATTTTCGGTACACTTTTCATCGGTGGTATTGTTTTTATGGTCACTTTCGTTGCACCTCTTCCGAATCTATGGTGGTGAAGTGTACAAATAGTCCTGGAAATTGGGTGAAAGGTCGTTGTGTGGAATGGTACGAAGAAGCCGCCGTAGTGGTGGGTAGTATAATTTGCAACCGTGGTCGAAATCTATTCTTCCACGGAAGTCGTTTAGCGTAACCAACATGTAATTTTCGTAGTTGTTCTGGGATTGGATTGGTTGGTGTGAGAAATCTAAAGATTCCAGTAGTATTTTAATGACTAGAGGTGGTCTATCTATATGTGGATCCCAGAAAGTCTAGAAAATAACATGTTAAATATAATGATTGTATTGTTCTAATTTAAATTGTAACACAGCTAATGGTTAATCATATTTTATCATACTCTTGTACGTCCAATAATATTTTTGTATGTTTCTATAAATAAACTCGCAATTCACCATCCAGATCGAACTAATTTTTTCCAAATCTCGATTTTTTTCACAAACAATTCACTCATCTACCGTTATAAAAAGAAAAAATTCAAATTTCATTCATCCCAAAATAAAAAGTGATGAGTGGGAGCTCAAAGCATATTTTGGTGGGAGAACTAACTACTCTGAACATAATTTCAACACTTCGAGACTTGTGGTGGTTCTAAGTGCAAATATTAATTAAAATAAGAATATTATATAAATTTATTTTAAGGTAAGGAATAGTTTTTATTTAAAATTATTTTCGATAAATTGTTATTTAGGAGAAAATGTTTTTTTTTTATGTAAATTTAGATTCGATATCGGTCAAGACTCCGAGATATTTATGTGTGCCGAAAGTTATAAATATAAGTGAGCCGCTTCTAGTTAAGATTTCAGATACCCAATACATGTGTGTGTAACTATCTAAAAATACAGTTGGCATCGATTTTATAAAGATTAAAATGTAACTTAAATCAGCAGAGGCAATTAATACATGACACTCTGTGTATGGTCATGTAACTTTTTCTACCGGGTTGTTTTCACCTGTAATTACACGTGACATATGGGTGTGGTTGACCGTATTCGCTAATATTTCATTATGAAATATTCAGTCCAATATTCTGGAAGCTCCTCTTATAAACATTGCAGCTGGTGCACATTTCACATTAATTAACCAAACTCGACAAGTAGAATGTTCAAAAACTATAAACGGTCTTATTTCGTTGAATTTCGTAAAAAAAAACTAAGTATATAAGTAAAGTGGGGTTATAAAATACTACTTATATATACTTTATTTTCAATTTACACAAATCTAATTATTAATAACTTTAAAATACGTCTATTCTCTTTCCATATTATTCCACTCCATGTGAATTTTTCATCGCACAAAACAGTTTCTTGCGCTGAGAAGTTATAAATTACGTACTACACTCGCCCGAAATTTTGTCATACAACTGTATAGGGCATGTCCACCAACTGATAAATTGACACTAATGACAATCGCCCTGAGGATAAACAATAATTTGGATGGATCTTAGATTTGTAATTTGGTTGTTTTGTATTTATTTAATGATCCTTTTTATTATAAACACTCATATATAGCTTTTTGAATACCTAAGCAATTAAAGCAACGTCGAACAAAGCACTAAATCAAAAGACTATTAAGAGCCACGTGCTACGTAGAAAACGATTGTTTATCTCAGGGCGACTGTCAGATAATGAAACGAGGATTTGTCCTGTGGGTGACTGGAATCACTGACATTGTCACGTCCCTTGAAGTTATTACCGTAACCGCTGATTTGACATTTTAGTAGTTATACTTTTTGGGGCAAAAATTTGAACGGTTAACCAATACCTCGCTAAAAATCGCCTATAGTAATAATGTATAAGGTTTGTTCCAACCGCAATCAGAAGCAGTCAGAAACGATCAGTTATTTTCTAATCGTTTTTTACTGTTTCTGATTGCGGATAGAACAGACATTCAAAGTATGAGTAGAGCACTATAGAGATAGGTATTCTCGTCCGCCATTTTGGTGCCATCGCCGAGCAGTAGTATAGGTAGCGAGTAACGCAAGTGAAAGCATGTGAAGACGCGTTGTTGTTGGTCAATAACTGCCTCAAGTGTGATTATACATTTTTTAATAAAAAACATGTTTATTAATAGTCTACTACATATACTATGCTACAGTGACTCTGCTCCGTTGCTTTCCACCAGGAACCAAAATGGCGATGAGAATACTCATCTCTTATAGTGCCTTAGTATGAGTAGTCTTGGGCTTTGTTGCTGAACACGTCACAGCTATGACATTTGACAACTTTGACGGCGCGAGCTTGCTGTTTGACAAGCATGTATGTTCATGACTCAATAAAAGATCTAAGGCTTCAGTCAGAATATAAAAAACAATCGCATCATTAACCATTGAACAAATATATTTATGACGTTTGCATTTATGCTGTTTATAAACGGTTGAATTTTGATATATTTCCAAGCGAGAAACAATTTTTTATTTCCCACTTTAGATGCCTATATTTCGTTAACGAAGAGAATATGTCACATATTTAATACTATTCTTAGCCCTGCTATCATCTTCAAGTTTTTGGTACGAACTCATGGGACACCCTGTATATTTTCCAACTGTAAAATTGGTGATTAGCGACTGCATAATTTGTTTTAACGTTACACTCTGCAATGCGCTTATTGTTCGACCTTCAACAGTCAAGGTAATACCGTGAAAAATCGGTCAAAAGATAATAGATTTCTTGAAAATCAAAGTTAAAGATAGCATTCGAAGCCACTGGTCCCTAGAAACTGACAAACTATTCTTGGATCGACACACAAACCTCAAATATTTTTATGAAAGCGGTATGTGTGTGTATTTAAATGTAACTTTTCCCGTGTTTGATAGAAATCGTATACAGGGTGATATGAAATTTTTAAAGAAATAAAATATTTTAAAACTACTCGTAAAATTCTGTACTAATCAATAAAGTTTGACATTCGAAACGACACAGTAGCGTAGGTGTACACAGAGATTAAAAAGAGGTATTTTGAAAAACAATTTTGACATTTGTAGTTCGACTTGCGTACATTTTTAATGGATTAAAAAGCGATATTTTAAAAACTATTTATATTAATAGAAGTACAAATACGAAGATGACTTCCAGACGAACAGTACTTAGCAGACCAAGGACAAAATTATATGATGCCAACTACAATATTGGAGAAAGCTATTACAAATCTGCCTTAGATAGGCTAGATAGGAAATACTCCGGCAGACCCCTTACACCACCTCGTCAAGAGTCACCAATTGCAGGTAAAGACAAACTCAACTTAAATTTATTCATCACAGAATAATTTTACGTGGGCAGAAACACAACTTTACCTTTACAAATATCGTTATGCAATTTCCCTTCCCCAGTGGTAAAAAAATATGAAATGTTTTGGGTTGGCAGCTTGGACCGAAGTTCCCCATTGACACATACTTGTCAGATGTCAAATAAAACTATAGAACTACGATTTTAGTGCACTTTATTCCAGTGCAGAGATTCAGAATTGTTTTATTTTATTTTCAGAAAGTATTGCTGAGCGACATGCAAGAATTTTTGCCGATGAAGATTTGGAATTTTCACGTAAACGCGCTGAAAAACATATCAGAGAAGAGAACGCTTTCGATTCACGAGGCGGACGCTTTGCTAGAGGGGGAGCTCTTTTGGAACATTTGGAAAATGATATTAACGATGAGGTGCGCCGATTTTTTGCGTAATCTGTCTATCTCATTTGATGATTTTTGAATTTGTAACAGATGTACAATAAAAAATGTTTATATAATTTAGAAATGTATAAGTGTAGTATACATTTCAGTAGGAATTAAATTTTTAAAGTATTTTAAATATAGGTAAAGTTTATCCAAAATCATCATCAATAAAGAGCGAACACATGGAACAAAAGCATAATTTACAAGATTTTGTATTGTCAATTTTCCAGTATGAGTTCGTGCTCCATATCTAAGCCATTTTTCTTTGAATTTGACCACACTTACCGAGTTAACTATAAGTTAACCATTCAATAATCCTCGACTTATTCCAAACCATGTCGTAACAGTTAACCAATCACACAAACCAGCTCACTGAGATAGTTTGACAGAGTAGTTATCTTGTTTGAGGTTAGGTGTTTGTTTATTTCAGGGTTTCCACAAACCGTTACGTCATAAAAGTTAACCGTGACGTTAGAGCACAATAGATCTTTTAGGTCTTAGTGAATGTTACCCCAAAATACATACATACATAACCGTGACATCATGGTATTGTTAACCCGGTGTGCGTGGTTAAGTTTAAAGAAAAATGGTTCTAGTCTTCATGGAATGTCTAAATAAAAGGGTCTAAAAATAGATTCTAGTTAAGGCATAACAGATAACAATTCTAAGGGAATAAATTACATAACGCCATATTTTATAAAATTTAATTGTTTTGTTTTAATACATCGTTAAAAAATCTGTCTTCTACATTCCAACATTACTAACTCTCTAGTATAAATTGAAGCTACGCTCAAATTTTGACATGGAACAAAATAATCATAAAATAGTACTCACCAAAATTGTAGAACAGAAGAAGTTTAGGCTAGAGTGACAGCAAGTTATTTTCTTTTTCTTCTTTCATCTGTGTTCCGCAAAGTTGTCAATATTTTAGTTTTTTAGTTCATGTATTAGTACAATTAGTATAATTTATAAAATTCCGACACAATAACAAACAAAAACTGAAAATAAAAAAATAATGCATCGAATTTAATAAATAAACTACAGCGATAGATATCAAAATGTCAACCTAGAATTATTTTTTTGTCGTGATCAAGCTGGAACATAGAACAACAAACTAAGACTATCGACAGCTTCACATTTACACTAGTGGCGTATCTGCAATATAAGTTGCATACTTACAGAACATTTCTATTTACATTTAATTCTTTTAATCTGGAGACAAAACTTGAGATAATTATAGTTTTGGATTACCCATTCGTCACTTATACATATTTCCTAAGAAACAAGGGGTTAAAATTTGAAGTTGAACACCCTATTGACTGTATTTGAACTACTTAAAAAGTTTAGATTATAAAAATCAAGAGGGAGTTCCTACTAAGTGTCAACAGACAATTTAAAAATTTTAATTTATAGGCATACTTACGTTTTCCTGATTTGATACCAAATGGTTCTATCTCAAACTAAAATGGAATAACTATATTTTATTTCTACATCTGTTATAAAAATAAAACCGTTTCTGAAAACAAAATTGAATTAAAATAGTCTAGTCTGACTAAATTACAGAAAGTTTCTTCGAATTTCAATAAATTTTAAGACCTATTTTTACTAGATGGGTTTATTTAACTTACATAGCATTAAATTACACTGATAAAAAAGAATTGTTTCAATAATTCAATTTATACATTTTCAGAAGCGTTGGTTGTACTGTTTATCTGTTAGTATTATGTTTAAAAATAGTTTTTGATGGTCATAAACTTCGTTATTGCCCACACATATCAGTTGATTTGTGCATGATGATGATGAAGTTTTCTTGTTTTACGTATCGTTTTTGTATTATTCTTATAACATCATTTGAAAAATTACATCGAAACTTTTAATTAAACAATTTTAAACAAGATTTTAAAACTCTTCCTGATTTTGACGTACGTGGTTCGACTCTATCTCTTTTTTCTTTGTGTATTCACTATCAAACTTTTTTGAAATTGTGTTGCTTTGATGAATCCGTCCATCTTTACTCCAGGACCAGAAATTTTAACACCTGCCTACACAGAAATTCATTTAGAATATTATACTAATGATTTTGGTGCGGTAGTTACTTGAAAATTATGTCATTTTGTGCAAACAAAAGATCTTTAAAGATAAATTCAATGGTTTTTTCCTTCAAGTTTCCCTCACTACGGGAAAATAAGGTTAATAATTGAAAACATTCATGGGCTTGATAGCAAATATAGTAGGTTTAGGGAAATAATCAATCCAAGTACTTGAAAATAAGAAAAGTGAGGTTAAAAAGTAAATAATATATTCATACCAAACAAAAATTTTTTAAATTGTACACCATACATATTGAATTAACTTATTTTTTAATTTACTCAATTTTTGTGTCTTGTTTTATCACATTTCCATTTAATTAACGCATTGTCATCACGTCATCAACGATATTATAATAGAGGACATTAAATCGTTGTCAGAAAAAGATTCAAACAGTCTTTTTATTACTCCTGCTTCATTTTAAAAGGGCTTTGTGAATTTAAAATTCGTTCATTTCTCAATATTAAACATTTCTGTCAGAAAATTTCAATGTTAATACATATTTTAGTTAAATGAGAAATTAACGAATGGGCCTTTTTGTGAATTTTAACCTAAATGTGCAAAAACAGCTTTAAAAAGTGTTCATAATGTGGTTAAATATGCAGGTTAGTATCTGTTTATTATACCTATACAGTGTGTAAAAGCCAAATGGAATAAATTCATTATTTCGGTTACTGTACATATTTATAAAAAATCCCGAAACACGTCAAATTTAAATTATAACTTGACATTCTTTAACGTGAAAATGCAACCCCTACCTTCAACCCCCTTAGAATGACAGGTACAACCCCCAATTTTTTAAATGGGAAGTATAGGCTTGTGATATATCATTTGGAAGGTCTCTTCATTCTCTATTCAAAAATGTTATTGTTTTTAAATTTAATGCAAAAATTAACATAAAAAAATTAAAATCATGTTGTTACCGAAATTCGCTAAAATATACTCGGAACTTATTACAATATTACTCAAAACGTATTTCCCGTTTAGGTCTTGATAATGAGAAAGTGAACAAAAACCGTAGCAATGTGGTTTTTAGATGGTAACCATTAAAAAACTTTAAAGAATTTCCGTGGCAACGCTATTTTAACAAGCAGTAGTAAATTGTTTTATTTAAGTTGTCATTGTTGTAATTTAAGTATAAAGTTTGTTCAATTCAATTCTGAAAAATGGTTAGATTAACGGAAATGCATAAAATAACAGTTTTACAAATGATTGGTTACGGAGATAACATCCGAACACAACAGGAAGTAACTCGCCTATTTCATGAGAAATTTCCTAATTTACCGCCTATATCCCAAGGAACAATAAGTAAAATAGAAAAGCAGTTTCGCGAGTTTGGACATGTAAGGCAGATAAAAAAAGCAGCTGCTAATGCACTGAGTGATGAACTCAAATTAGATGTGTTGCTTGAGTTTCAGGAAAACCCACATACATCGAGTAGACAGGCATCCACTACATTCAGTGCTAGCCATACATCGATAGCAAACATATTAAAAGAAAATAAATTGCATCCGTATAAGATGATACCTACTCAGGAGCTCATGGAAGACGATTTTGATAGGAGAACTTTTTTTTGTGAGCAAATGATGGACATGTTGGATAACAATATTATCCAATTAGAAGACGTTATGTTTTCTGATGAGTGTACTTTTTTACTTAACGGTCATGCTAATCGGCAAAATTGCCGCTA
This sequence comes from Lochmaea capreae, assembly GCA_949126875.1. Classification (NCBI taxonomy): domain Eukaryota; kingdom Metazoa; phylum Arthropoda; class Insecta; order Coleoptera; family Chrysomelidae; genus Lochmaea; species Lochmaea capreae. Next base: position 11,997,697 of record OX421397.1, on the reverse strand, counting down.
CTGGTCCACGGAAAATCCTCACTGGATGAGAGAAGAACACACTCAATACCCTCAAAAGGTTAATGTTTGGGCAGGGATTGTAGGGAACAATATAATTGGTCCCTTTTTTATTGAGGGCAACTTGAATGGCAACAATTATTTGGCACTACTTCAAAATGATGTCATTCCAACGTTGGCAAATTTATATCCTGATCCAGGTAATCCTCAAGTTCCAGCGAATACGATATGGTTTCAGCAGGATGGAGCACCACCACATTACCAACTTAATGTCCGGCAGTACCTCGATACCATATTTCCCAATCGGTGGATAGGGAGGCGAGGATCGATTGAATGGCCAGCGCGATCACCTGATCTTACATTATTAGATTTCTTTTTATGGGGATATGTGAAGAGCCATGTGTACAAAACTAAACCTTCTGATTTAAATGACTTAAAAGAACGAATAACGCTTGCGATTAGGTCGATCACGCCTGATATGTTAAATAATGTTAGAAGACAGTTTTATTTGAGATTAGGATGTTGCCAAGACGTTCGCGGAGAACATTTTGAACATCTACTTCATTAACATTCATAGTTCTTTTTCGTGTTCTACATTTTATTACGTTTTGCATTACATTTTAGTTTTTGATTGTATGTAGCGAATTTCGGTAACAACATGATATTAATTTTTTTTATGTTAATTTTTGCATTAAATTTAAAAACAATAACATTTTTGAATAGAGAATGAAGAGACCTTTCAAATGATATATCACAAGCCTATACTTCCCATTTAAAAAATTGGGGGTTGTACCTGTCATTCTAAGGGGGTTGAAGGTAGGGGTTGCATTTTCACGTTAAAGAATGTCAAGTTATAATTTAAATTTGACGTGTTTCGGGACTTTTTATAAATATGTACAGTAACCGAAATAATGAATTTATTCCATTTGGCTTTTACACACTGTATATACCTGCCCAGGACATTTTAAATGAAGCTACTATATATACAAGGGCAATAACTTTCAAAAGTATTCAGTTATTAGTTTATATCTAATTAAGTAGTAATAAAATGACAAACTTTTAATTGAAATAAGTTCAAATAGGTTTTAAAGTGGCTCAATCCACGAAAGTTTACTTTTGAAGTTTGAACTACTACCTGTGCTAGTGCTAGATTTCTTAGAATCACTGTCACCACTACTTGTGTTTATTATTATTTCATCAACTATTTGATTTAATGGTGGTTCTAGTTCTGCGTTTACTTTCACTTTTGTAGTATTGTTCCAATTGGCATGCTTAAACCGTTCGGGAATCATATTAAGTACTGTGTAGTGCGCAAACTCGAATTTGCGATGTACACATCAACTTTATCACCCCTTCCAGAAGGTATAGTTTTTGTACCGTCCCAAGAACGACTACTAATTGGAACGCGAAAGAAACACAGCACTTGCGCAAACGATACCTAGAACGATTCTGTCGTCAGTCGGAACAAACCTATAAATTCTAACTTGTATTTTTTAACCGATGACAGTTGACGTTTTCTTATCATATTCCTTCTTTTTCCGTAGACTGCCTCATCGATAAGACGTCTCCGAGCTAACAAAAAAGTATCAATCATAGATGACGTAGATCTTGAAAGTACTTCAAACAACCTGAAATCCATGCGTTTACTCGACAGATCTGAGAAAATCCTGGATTCCGTTGGTATAAATGAGAGCTATCCAAGAAAATTGGCAGGGAAAGAAGAAACTCAAAGACGCAGTGCTTTAAAAGTAAGATTTAATCCGGACGAAGATAATCTAACCAAATGGACACCGTTGGAAAATAAAATCTCATCGGTCAAAGCGAGAAAAGAAACAGTGACAAGTTATATTGAGACAGATACCGGTGCAACACGTAGAGCAAAATTAACAAAAGATAGACTTAATGATTTGGAAGATGAAATGTCTGCTATACAAGAGAAGCAGGTTGCTAGAGAAGCCAGAGTTGCTAGATTAAGGAAATTGGTGGCTGAAACCGAACAAGATTCTTCAGAATTTGAACTATCTCAAGCTAGAGCTGAAAGAGCAGAAGCTCGAAAAGAACGAGCTGCTATCGAATATTGAGAATAAGATTTATTCAAATAGAACCAGTCTTTATTTTTCGTTTTTAAAAATTGCCGACACATTATTTTACTACCTATAAAACTCTTTAGAATATAAATTTATTGCAAAATATAGAAAAAATTACAGATGAATATTTCATGTTCCGTTCCGACGGTCATGATTCACCCTGTATCTATATATTTTTGACATTCTAAAGCTGGAAATGCATCGTCTGTATAATTTTGTTGCAACAAAACAATGTGTACAACAAATTGAATAAGCAAGCACAATGAGTTGACCATGTTAATTTAAATATTGTATATCTCAACGGATGTCATTGACAAACGAGTGTCCTAGGAATGTGCTGCGAATAAACGGTTACCCTGATGGTCTCCGGCATCGCTTTTTGTTGCATTACATTAGGTTTGTTCCATCTCGCGATGAAACTAATTCGGAATTGTACTGCGTATGGCCGTGGCATTTTAGTGTTCCAGCGCATATTTTTGAAAACTAGTAGTTACGCTGAACCACCAATTCGAAGTTCCATCTCATTGGTTTGTTCCAACTGGAATTTATGAACCGTATCGAGTACTGTATAGTGCATAAACTCGAATTAGGGATGGACATATTAACTTTATCACCTTTTCCAGAAGGTAGTCTTTTTACCGTCCCAATAACGATAATTTAATCAGTTGGAACGTGAAAGAAATACAGCACTTGTGCGAACAATACCTAGAAATGTTCTATCGCCATCAGTCGGAGTAAATATGCAATGTTACAGTCGTTGCGTTTCCAGTCAGTTGGTTGTATAAACGTCGTCCCTTACAAATCTAAACTCATTTTTTTTTAGAAACGTTTATGCAACTTGTTATACATATCTGCATTTTTTAATATTATGAGGTCCACTCAAATGATAAATGAACAGAATCTTCAAATGTGTCATTTGTTCACATTTAATACTGCCTAATTTGATTATGTTTTCACAATTTAAAGTGATCATTTTATTAAATCGGCATTCCCAGTCTCCCCTAACAGTTATTTTAAAAGATAGAGAAAAAAGTAGTAGATCAAACTGTAGGAATTGTTTCAGAATTACATTTTTATTATTTCTACCTCACTTTTGCATAGCATTTTGAATAAAAATTGGGAATTGTGTTAGCATCTGTTTCTTTTGGACGATTTTGTTTCCGAAAGTTGCGCAGTAAATACTTTCTAAGATACAACAGCAGCCAGTACTGGAATATTTTGAGAGAATTGTATTTGACTCTGTCTCGTATTGTAGGGATATTATAAAAGAATACACCAACAAACAAGAAGCAAACCTTACAGTAACCGCCAATCTTTTTTTTGTATGCGCATGCCTGAAAGACGTAATTTTTTTTAATGAGATATCTGTCATACTTCACTTTGTCGGCTGTCAACCAAACGTGTCACTACAAATTATAGACGATTTTCTCTTGCATGTACCAGGCATACTTTGGTATCGTTATAGAGAACCTCGACTGTACTACGCATATGACATATAATCATTCACAAGGAGATTTGGTCCATTTTTGAAATTATTCTCTACTTTCAGCGTAAACAATAAACGAATAAGTCATAGACTACTGGAATATATACATAAGATCGAAATCTTTTTGTGGTTATGTACGGATTGAAACCACAGAAATAAATATTAATTGCAACGCAAGATGACAACAAAAATAAACGAGAATTGATACTAAACGAAGTATATTCGACTCCGGCTCTGTGTGCCCATACTAGGTATACCGTTGTATACCAAAATCATCTATCGTCAATATTTGATCATTTTTCTCAGTGTATTCTCTAAGTGTTCTGTCAAAGCAAAGAATACACCCTAGACAAAATATATTATTTCTCTATGGGTGTATTCTTTGGTCCAGGTAATGAATTTTGCTCACCGTTTGCTTGCTGTCTATTCTTTGATCAGTATGTCGAATTTTTTGACATCTGAATAAAATTAGTATTCTACATTTTTTTACAAAAAAATAAGCACCTATCTCACGGAATATTTACTGTAATGGTTTTAGATAGATTCTTTTCGGCATTCTGTGCGTGTGTCTGAAATAATCTACCGCGGAGTTTCTAATATTTATCTCTCTCTGACACACAAGTGCCTAGTTCACTAGTACAAATCGCGTTTGTTATGCAAAAGTGACAAGTTATGACGAGGCGCCAAGAACTGTTTAGTTTGTGAGATAAGGAACGATAGTATCCAATTTTTGTCCCAAGTTAATTTTTTTATTTCATAAAGAACCAATGACTATACCTATATTATTAAGATTTCTTTTGGACTGTTTACTTTTTTTTACCTTTGTCTTTTTTGCTATTTTATGTTTCAAGAATCCTGGCGGCATTTTATTAGGTATATTTGCTTATTGTACATAGTGTATCATACACCGAAAATATATTACATACAATAAACGATATTTCTTTTTGTTTGTACACGTCCCGAATAAAATAAAGAAATGTTATCAAAACAATTTCTATATTAAAACAAATTTTAGACAAAAAATATAATGATTCCATCAAACTCCTAAACAATACAAAAACTATTAAAAAATCACAAATAGAAAATCGAAAAACTTACATTGTAAATCCAAATCCTTTTGTATTCACAGCACAACATTGAAAAAATATAAAATTCTATCAAGTAAAATACAATAAAACATAAAATTAAATGAAGAATGCGCAGAGAAGAAAGCGAATCCAAAACTGTACTACAGTTACATAAAAAGCATCTGCGGAAATGTTTTGGCTTTCTTCCACTTCCGTACACGTAAATGCATTTCTGCTTTGTCTGTTTTTTTTTTATAAAAAAGTAAGTTTTCAATTGATCACAATCGTAGTGCAATATATTTTTTGGAAAATAAATTTCGATTTTACTAAACAACTTATCAAACTTAGAATAAGACGTGAGCTTGTAAATAAGAACATACCCTTCTAGTGCGCAATGGACAGCGGCTGAATTCATCAATATTGCATTTCTTCACTTTTGGAATTTGTTTTAGGTCAATAGGCAAGGCGTTGAAAAATTTGGGACCGAAAAAAAAGAATGTTCTCTATGTTAATGTTTTTTTAAAAGATTGGATATTAACATTCATGCTAGTGGTAGATCTGTTTATCCTAGTATTTTTCTGGTTGAATTTCTCTTGATCTATGAACATTTTCTTTAAGCGTTGGTGAGTGTATAATAGTTTGACATTTAATATATTTGCTTCCTGATATAGTTTATCGGTAGAAAAATCTTTATTTTTATTCAGGATGATTTTTAGTACCTAGTGTGTTTTGTGTTGTTTGTACAATGTTCAGTGTGTTGTTGAAGGCTCCACCCCATATTGTGATGATGAAGACAGGATTGATTCGGCTAGGGAGTTGTAGAGCATTATGAGGATTTTTCTGGAGAGGATGTCTCTTAGAGAATAAAAACTGTATATAAGTGTTCTAAGGCGTTTGTTAATATGCATGATAAGATGAGATCATCGTATGTGTTGATCTAGAACTACCCCTAAATATTTAATCGATGACACTTTAATATTAAGTCAGTAATTATTAATAATGCAAAGTATTAACAAGTAAAACTAGGGAAGGATTTCTTGTCACATTTTCACGTTTCTTTCTATGTTTGACAAGCTGTACTGTTTAAAAACAGTTAAAGGATAATTCACGGTACATCTAACCTTGCCCAAGCCGGATACGTTCCGTGAACACGAGGAAAGAGTTCTTTTGTGTCAACTACCACTGTTAAAAGTTCACAACCTACTTACTGCAGTCGGGGTCACGTATCACCTAGGTATAAGTGAAAAAAATCTTTAATAATGATTGGACGGGCCTTCACCGATGCCCGGCTTCGGCCCGTCACGGTATACCGAGAATCATACTCAAATATGTTTCGTAAAAAAATTTCAAATATAAAAATATTTGTTTAGGCTAGTCTTCTTTTTTTGAGATAATTGAATAAAAAGTAAACATAATTCCTCAAATTATGACTATTAAGATTCTATTACTTTTAAAATATCTCAATATATTATTGTATTAAAAAATGTCCCTATTATGTTCGAATGTATCAAGTAGCCTTTAAAACTACTGGTTAGACCAGTTACAAATCACATTTTAATAATTAGTTATCATGTCCAATATAAGGTTTTTAGGTGAGATTCAGTGAAAGTTATCATGCACTTATATATTTTAAGGCACCCAGTATTTTAAATGGGGTGTTAAACTTAACAAAAATATGATGTTTTCTCTATGTTATAAGTTAGTGGTGGACAACATCATATTGGAAAACGATTATTTTTAATATTTTTATTCTCACAAGGTTTTTATGCCGATTTGAAAATTCAACTTTTGGACGATTTAAATAATCCGCCATTCATAATGTGACGTATGCTCACTAGAACAGAAGTTAGCTACATAAGGGTTGACATAGGACCACAATTCTGATGTGATGAAGTACTTATAGGTTATACTTATGTCATATTGCTGTTATAGTGACTTAGGAATTGCTTTTTTTCTCCCATCATCGAGTGTTGAGTATAATATTTTGTCTATGTCACTTTCAAACTAAAAATCAAACATACACACACGTATACAATTACTTACATAAAAATGATCTTCACAGAAATAGTAATTAGTTTTAGTCTGTTTATATTTGCTTCTAGCAGCCTCAAACCAAATTTTCTTTTAACTGGTACTGCAGGCACAGTTACAAACTTTTTATCTGGCGTTGTAACTGTTGTGTTCGTGCAGTATGATACAAAACAAGATTTATACGATATTGACATTATTCCAACATGAAAAATTGTGGAGAAAAACTAACTAAACTCAACCAAAAAAGTATTGACATAATTTTTTTATAATATTGAAAAGTCAAGCTTAAATAAACTGTAAACAAAACCAAAACACTCAAATATATTACAGACTTTGACAGTTCTTCAAACTTCAAATTCGAATGGCCTTTTTGTAACTGGCTATTAGTTCATAAAACATCTAAATCAGAAATATTTAGTGAAGTGACGTATCTGTAGTGAAAGTTGCAAATATTTAGGAATTCCTAATTTCCAGTTTTCTCGTAAAATATTCGGTATAAAAAATTTGTAAATTAATTTTTGCAAAGTAGTACCAACATACTTTAATAAAATACCAAAAGCCGGATATCGGTTTAACACCCCAGTGCATTTTGTGTAATTCGGATCTGGGTAGATTAAAAATGCCTCGTCTCTTCCTAATCGCCTGCAATTATCAAATGTGTGCAGAAAGCTTTCCAAAAAATTGTCAACCGAATGATTCATTTCCTAACCTTATTTTGGCCATTTCTAACCTCTTCCATTAACACCACTTGTGTCCTGAAGATATTAGCCATTTTTCTTTGAACTTTTTCACACAAACTGGGTTAACTATAAGTTAACCAAAGAATCATCATCTACTCCGACAGCAAAACAGCACTAAAGGCGATAAGCTCATATCAGACAACGTCAAATCTAGTGTGGGAGTGTCGCATGACCCTCAACAGACCAGGTACTCATAATAGAGTGACCCTAGCCTGTCTGTTAGGTCACCAAGGAATAAAAGGCAATGAAAAGGCCGATGAATTAACCAAGCAGGAAGCAACTGAGGTCATGATAGGGCCAGAACCTTTCCACCTACCACCAATCGATAAACAACCAGGCGTTGCGCTGGTGGCATAAAACCCCAGAACAAAGACACGCTAAACTATTCCTCAAAAGCCATTCGGCCAAACTGTCACGCGACCTACTATGTCAAAGTCGAGAAACGACGAGGATGATGGTGGGAATGCTGACAGGACATTGTAGGTTGAGGAAGCATATGCACACAATTGGCCTAGCAGATGACAGCGTATGTAAGTTTTGCCACGAAGAAGACGAAACCGCGGAGCACATACTTTGTGAGTGCGAAGACCTAGTAAGGGTGCGGTTTCACCTAATCGGAGAAGAGAAACCGAGGGCAGAGAGCTACGCAAGAGAGGCGGTATCCAGGCTAATAGGTCTAGCAAAAGGAATAAATCTAGATATCGAGCTCTAAGAATAGGGAGGACCACAATAGATCTTCAAAGGTCGCAGTGGGATAGGACAAAGAACAACTCCATTTCTGATCTAATTTAATCAGTTTACCAATCAATATTCCTCGACTTGTATTCCAAACCATGACGTAACAGTAAACCAACCACACAAACCAGCTTACTGCGATAGTTTGACTGAGTAGTTATCTTATTGGAGGTTAGGTGTTTGTTTATTTCCACAAACCGTTATGTCATAAAAATTAACCGTGACGTTAGAGCACAATAGATCTTTTGGGTTTCAGTGAATGTTATCCCAGAATACATACATAACCGTGACGTCATGGTATTGTTAACCCGGTTTGCGTGGTTAAGTTCAAAGAAAAATGGTTATAGTTTAGAAATTACCCGCAAGCGCACAGGTACAACTTAAATAGGAAAAACCTCGCTCAGACTGGGGATAAAACCGTCCTTATATTTTGTTTGAGAGACTAGAGATTTATCAACTAAACCGATTTTGTATATAAATCCGATTTTTAAAACCTATTTTAAAAGTAATGTTAATGTTTCTATGTCATTTTGGATTAAGTACCTAATAAATTAACTTTTTACCTACCATTTCAGCTGTGCGCATGCGGGACATTTTTAGAACTGGACGCAAGTCTTCTGTGAACACCAATTACTTCATATATCGTCAACCTAATTATCAAACCTCGTAACTCCAAAATCACAAAATGTACAGGAAACACAAAAAACATTCCTAAAAAATTTAGATAAGTTGCTATCATTTGAATTTTTTTGTAGTTTTTTAAAGTACATTAATTACTATAAAAGTAAGTAATTTTATATTATTATATTTTATTTTAATAATTTTTCGGGAGATACCGAGTTTTTCTGGAATTAAAGCTAAATAAATATAGGAGATACGAGGTTTTATTTTTCAAGCTAGTTCAGTGTTTAAGTTTAAAAAATTGAAAACTTTACTTATTTATTTTATTTTATACAAAAATACAAAATTAACTAGTTATTACAAAAAATTAAACGCTTTTTTTTATAAATTTACAAAAAATTTTTTGCCAAATTACTCGTGAGGTAAGGAATCGTAAAACCCGTGGTAATCAGTGTCAAGATTTTTTTTTTAGTTGTTGCAAATGGTTATTTTTTTCGGTTTTAATTTTCAATCTAGAATCATATAATGGTGGAATGTTCTCACTCGTAGTAGTAGTTTTTCTATTTATTCGTATCGGAAGCTCCTTCCATTCTTCAGAATGCCTTAGTTTAAAATCAATGGTATACCATTTGGATTATACTTCAACGCACGAATATCTGTTACTACTGGATCTCCCACCTTCTTACCTGGTCTCTTTCAAAATAGCTGATCTCTCTTCTCTTGAAGTCCTTTTATTTTTCTGCCTTGCTCCTTTATCTTCCTGCCCAGTAACGTGCTCTTCTTCACGAGCAGCCTTTTCTTTTTCCATGAGTTTCCATGAGCGTACCGTCCATTCCCCTATATCCATTGTGTTCAAACACATTTTTTTGCACACCTTGATGATCTCATTATCTTTTCGTAAATAGTAGATAAATGCGTTGGTTCCCCTTGATTTGTTTTCATTTTTTCTATCTCTTTGTCTTTTAGTACTGGACACCTTTACATGCAGCTGAATAAATAAATGTTTTTCCTTCTAATTCAATTGCCAAAAGTCGTTAAATATTTTTTTTCTATTGTCTTCTGTAAGTAGATAACATTTTAAGGTGTTTTTTCTTGTTTTTCCCGTTATTTTTTCAGAATTTTTACATCTTATTTTCATATTTCGCTTTTCTTTTGAAACATCGTACTTCCATCCAGTGTCTACCAGTTTTTTTCCATTATACTCCTTTCCGGATTCACGATTTTTTTTTATTTTTCTCTCTTTTCCAAGTACTGTGTTTCACATGTCTTCTTTTTTTTAAAGGTTCCTCTTCAGTTTCACTTTTGTTTCCAATGTTGGTAGATACATTTTCATGATTTGGATCTTCACTCTCTATTGTTGCATCAGGGCGTTGTACATTATTTAACAAAGGCGCAGTGTCGGAATCAGAGAGTGCATTTTCAGTAGGAAGGGAATCATTTTTTACAATGGTATATAACGGTATGTCACCATCAGTATTTACAGTACTGGTCCCAGTAACAGAATCTTCAAAAATTAATTCATGTTGGAGTGTCATTTCCAAAATTTTTTGATCACAAGACATTCTGAAAGTTTATTTACGATTTGTTAACGCTATTGAACAAAAGTAATACCAGTGACTTACCTCTCTTTTTTTATTATTTAACGTAAAGCACAATTAATACACTATTAAAGCTTCTATCAAACCAAATATTATAATAAATTTTGTCTTTTAAAATTTGTATGTTAGAGATCATGGAGTTACTAGGTATTCTAGGGCACGAGGTTGTATATGGAGTTAAGAGGTTTTCTCTTCTTTCCATATTATTAAAATAAAGTAATGTGGAGTTACATGGTTTTCTCCATCATAGGTAGCTTTTTTTTCTCTCACAGATGGCACCAAAATCTCATTTTTGACCAAAATTGGAGATGCGAGGTTTGATAATTAGGGTAATGATATGTCCAAAAAACACAACTTAAATTTAGTCATAATGAGAAAATCAGTCAATACACATGTTTGTATTGTAATAAATGCAATAAATTTTGTTTCACAAATCATATAGACAGTACAGTACAAAAACAGGAATGTATATCGGCTTCTTAACATACTATAACCAATAACAGGCAAATAGACTAACATGGATTGAATGTAACTTTAAAAGAAAATACGTCGGGGTAGCTTAATCTATAAATGATTAAGTGATAATTTTATTTTGTGCTATAGCAGTATCTGAGTTGTAATTTGCATATTCATAATACCAATTACCAAGTGACAGTTGACAAGCCAAGTGACATTATTGACATTTTCACAGCCCTTAAGAAAGTTTGTGATTAACAATTGATGAACATACTAAATTTATTTGATCCATGTTAGCTATTTGTATGTATCTGTTATAGCAACAATACTAACTATGTGATTTTGGATGACATATTGTTTACTTATTATAAAAATAATGTTCTGAATAGGCCACTACAGCTGATAGAGTAGGTCAAATACCGAATTTTAAGTATAATAATTGAGCATACTTCAAGAGATAACGGCAGAGACATTGAAATACTGTAAAATTAAACTATGGAAGATAAATTTGCCCATAAAAGTGCAATCAAATAATGAGATCAATGTTTGACATTAGGTACCATAAAAACCTAATAAATTTCAGAAATAACAATCTTAAATTGACTAATACCACATATTTAGTACCGTTACTACAATTCATTATATCTGCCACAAAATATTTTATTCAATACCATGGGCAAATATCATGACCAAGCCTGGTTCAACCATCATATCCTCACCCATGTGTCCATTATCGCAGGATAGCACCAACACTGCTTGTTTACCTGGTACTCTTTTACAGACATAGTTTTCGTATTGGCGACGATTGTTCTGTCTAGTTTCTAACGAACAAAGCCCTGGAGGCCATCTACGTTCATGGCAGTTTTCCATTAAGTCATCGAGAATGTGTGGTGGGCATCCCATTTCTGTTAGTGTCCTTTTGATCATTCTCTAAATAAAGGATAATTATAAATTTGTATATTCATTTTTTATGTTTGTTTACCTGTAAAATTTCATCTGGTGTTGATATCATTCCTCCCCATCTAGTAACTCTCGCCCTTTGTAAAGAGTTACTCCAACGCAGTACTTCATCTCTCTCCATGGCATCAGCTATTGCCCTCATAGAGGGATTCGATATCCTCATTGCTCTCATGAAATCCTGATTGAAAATTTAAGTAAAATTCATAAAGCCAAATAACTATTTTAAAGTGAGTTACCTTAAGCAATTGCATCTCTCTTCTCTGTTCTGCTAACAGGAATCTCTGTTCAGTCATTTCCTGTTGAAATTCACTCAATTTTTGTTGTTGAGTGTGTATCAACGCTCTCAATTCCTTAACACAGTTGTGATCCTTCAATTCATCCTTAGGAATGATGAGACCGCACCCTTGTTCACAAGGAAGTGGCCTTTTTGGGTTATGTTCACATTCTTCCAAATGTGTCGCTAAAGCATCCAATTTTAGCACACGGGTACACCCATATTGGGCATTATCACAAGTTATACATAGTCTAAAAATTAGTATTTAAATAATGTACATGTAAACAGTAATGCATTAGGTTTTTATTTATTATTTATAGCTGCCAAATTTACCTTGAAAGTAAATTTCTTATTATTCTTGGTACTTGCCGCAACTGAGGAGAAGTTACAATCTGCCGGTCAACTGGGCAAGTTGGTTGTCTGGAAATCCATTCTGTTATACATGCTTTGCAAAATGCATGTTCACAAACAAGTGCCTAAAAGGTTTTTTTTTTTAAATTTTAAAACAACCAAAAAAATCTATTAATTTACAAATCTTTCATGTTTGGTAATATGGAAACAATTTCAAAATTTACCTCCAAATTAAAAGAAATCCATAAGGTTGAGTTGTATAAAATGACCAAATTAATTTATGCAACAATGACGACAGTAAGTATGTAGTTAATTGTTACATAAATTTAAATTACAAAAACAGGTACCAATTTGTATCTTGATACTTGAAATTACTATGTAAATAAGAGCAAGACCTTCAGTATTCAACATACCACATAACTTCAATGCTTTAAAAAGTTTACAATGGTAATTATTGAAAAACGAATAGATTAGTTGGTAAGTTATTAAAAATGTTTAAAAACCTGAATGGGATCCTCCAGAACACCTGAACAAATAGGACACACCAGTTCTTCATCTACTTCTCCTTGAAATCTATTAAGTTCAAATCCCATGTTAACAGCATAAGATCATAGCAATTTTTTTAGATTTCATGAGGTATTTTTTGTAATAAGTTTTTTGGGGAAGCAAGTTTTGGAGCTTTCACCTGCCAGCCTCCCACTTCCTGAATCATGTCATATATATCATATCAAACTCCAAGAACTGTCACTGTCAGAGAATGTTTACTAACAAATGCACTCAAGGATAATGTTCCTTGTAAATTGACGATGTTATAATAAATAGGGTTATAACTGAAAAGTCGTCAAAAACATATTATCGCTTTTTCAGATGAATTGTAATATAAAAAATTGAAAGACAGCATACTATTTTCAGGTAAGGAATCAAATCAAACCAGCAATGCTCTTTATCATCGGAATATAGACTTCACTGGAATGCAGTGGAAGGCTTGAAGTCTCGATATTTTTCGAGCAAAAACTAACTTTCGCAGAATCGATTTTTCCCTCTATGTCAAATAATATTTATTGAATTATGTTCATTTCCTATTTATAAAATCGTCTATCCTTTTTTTATTTGGAGTAGCTATGATTGAGCGTTTCTTTTTAAAAAGCTTGGCACAAGCTACCGAGCCAAATTTCAAACGTAATTTGTCACCTGCCATTTGCTTGTAGATCGAAAACTTTTACTGTAATAAATTATAAAATAAATAATTGTGTGATTAGTTTTAATGTTCACGTTGAGTATATTTCACGTCAGTATTGTTTTTACAAAAGATGTATAAAAGTCTTTTTGTTTCGCGCAGTTATCAACAGCAAAGGTTTGTTTTTAAATTGTGTGTGGAAATTAGATAGGAAGTACCCCATGTCAGTTCACTGTTAATTGTATTTGGTAAGTAATCAATTTAATTTATTAGATACATCAGTTTAAGTGGGAGTTTAGTGTTTTGTAATGAAATTATTAATTTGTTGCTTTTGTTTAACGTTGTTTAAAAAAATGTAATGGAAACACTGGACTAAACATAACTTTTTTTTATTGTACCTAACACTTTAATTATTTTGAATTGAGAATTTAATTGATTTTTGGTATATGAATTATTATTACTTAGTTCTATGATTTATGTAAATTTGTTGTACAAATTAATGCAGAGTCTGTTTGGAAAAAAAATGGTTCAGGTCATTAAAAACAAATACTTAGTACCTAATTTGATAATACTGTGATAAGCAAATTATTGCTTAAATTGTCTATAAGTAGCAGTAATAATAGCGTCAAAAAATGAATTAACCATGTTTTTAATCGCATACAAAATGCATCAGATTTGTTTTTATTATATAAATAGTCTTTTTATTAATAAGTTTATTTTGTTTGGGCAAGTGTGAAGTAGAGAAACTGTTATATAAAATGAAAAAATGTTTCATTTCCGCTTGCTAAATATAGAAGATAAATTGGTCTAGTCTCTAGATGTTAGTCACAATATTATCAATTCAGTCTATTTATGAAATTATAGCGTTTTGACGGGGTCTCTTTATTAATTTTCTTATTAAAGCAGGTCAATATATATTAAATACTATCAAAAACATGAATTTTTTCAGTACCTATGTATGGGAGCATGTATCCAACAACTTTATCACAAATTATTACTAATATTTTATATTGATCATATGAACCTTAGACATTTTTCTCTCTTTTACAAATGGAATAACATGACAATTAATCTACATACTACTCTTTCTTCTGCAATTTTCTCTCAACTTGGTGGTAGCATTGCTATGGCAATATCAATTGTTTTTTGAAAATTCATCACTTTTTAAAATAAATTTCTACACCCAGATGAAACAACTCCTAAAAACAACTTCATGGTTTTAATAAAACACTTCATTTATCTATTATTAAACAGGAAACAGTTTCTGATAAATGACCACCATCTTATTACAAAATCTCAAGGTTGTCAAGATAAAACACAAGCCTGTAGACTTAGTATTTGTAGAAACTTTAAAACTCAGTGTTGACATAGAGTTCTTCAGTGATCAAGAAACATGTTCTGTTGTGGTTTTCATCAATCACCATTATGTATTCTTTTTAGGTTCCTTAACATGAACAGGAGTCTTCGCCCAAGTAGCAAGGTAGGCAGTCAAGAATTCAGCTCAAACTATCTGTCCAAGCAGTATGATGGTAAAATAGCAGGATTATATGATTTGGAAGAAACACTTGGTAGAGGCCACTTTGCAGTTGTTAAACTTGCCAGGCATGTTTTTACTGGAGAAAAAGTTGCTGTTAAGGTTATTGATAAGAGTAAATTGGATGAGATTTCAAAAGCACACCTTTTTCAAGAAGTAAGAATAATTTTCACACTATTCCCCTGGCTTTTATGTAGTCAATGATGCCTTTCAGGTTCGCTGTATGAAACTAGTTCAGCATCCAAATGTGGTTCGATTGTACGAAGTCATAGATACAGCAACAAAACTTTATTTAGTATTGGAATTAGGTGATGGAGGTGACCTCTATGAATATATCATGCGACATGAAACTGGACTTCCTGAAAAAGTTGCCAAAGAATATTTTAGTCAAATTGTGAGGTAAGTTTTTCAAAAAATTAAATTATCAAACTTGACTTTATATGGAATAAAAATACTTTTAGGGCGATATCGTACTGTCATCAACTTCACGTTGTACATAGGGACCTGAAACCAGAAAATGTGGTATTCTTCAAGAAACAGGGCATTGTCAAATTGACAGATTTCGGTTTTAGCAATAAGTTTTATCCTGGACAAAAGTTAGAAACATCTTGTGGTAGCTTAGCATATTCTGCACCCGAGATACTTTTAGGAGATTCATATGATGCACCAGCTGTTGGTAAGCTACAATAACTGTCAGTGGAATAGTGAAATATCTAAACAATATTTTTTTTTTTAGATATTTGGTCGTTAGGTGTTATTCTTTATATGTTAGTGTGTGGTCATCCCCCATTCCAAGAAGCTAATGACTCTGAAACCCTCACAATGATTATGGACTGCAAATATGACATTTCCAATCATGTTTCACAAAATTGTCGAAAGTAAGTTTATGATACATACAATATTTTCTTTATGTTAGTAAATTTTCCTCTTTTATGCACTTTTCAGCTTAATTTCTAGAATGTTGTTAAGGAATCCCGAAAAACGAGCTACACTTGCTGAAATCTCTAAACACCCTTGGCTCAGTAGTACTAATACATTACATGTTGATTCAGTACCTTTAGTTTCTAGAGAACAACTAACTGAAGATGATCATACTGTCATTGTTCAAAAAATAGTTAATGGAAACGTTGCTACAAAAGAAGAAATACAAGAGTAAGTTGCACATTTTTTTTTAAATTCCCAATGCAGTGATTAAATTGGTAACATTCATAGGTCTCTGGATAAAAATGAATACAATCATATAACAGCAACATACTATCTTCTTGCCGAACGGAAATTGAGGTACAAACGACAAGAACAAGCAGCTAAAAATAAAAGACCGGTAGAATTAGCCGTGTTGAAAAATACGCAAGACGTTGAAAAAGTCACTTCTATCAGTATCAAACCAACATTGTTGAATGTTCCTCGAACTCCCGGAGATTTGCCACAGGTGAGTCTACAGCAAATTAAAAAAGAAACTTTATTTCTCACACCCGATTAATTTGAATTCCCCACCCTGATCAATTTTCTAAATTTTTCAAATGAAAATACGGGGGCGTCCAATAATTAAACAAATTAAAATGACAACATTGTATCATTGGCGACGATTTAATTTTTAAAGGAGGTTAATTTCTTGGTATTTAAAAATTCTCATTTAACATAGGTGTACGAAAATATACTAAAAGGAGTTCAATTATTTGTAAAATTCCCATCTACTTACCATGAGCATATGATTAAATTTTTATGAAGGAAAAATTTATTTCTAAAAAATTTCTATATCATGAGCCAACGATAGAATTTTAAAAAAGGATTAATTTATTAGCTACAATTTTCATCTATCTATAAAATTTTTAAAGGGGGTTAATTTATTTGTAAAATTGTCCATATTACCATGGGCGTAGCAGTATATTTGTATGAGGGATCAATTTATTTCTAAAAAATATCTACATCATGGGCGTACGCCAAAATTCTTAAAGGTATGTAATTCATGAGTAAAAATTTGCATTTACCATGGGCAAACGATAAAATTTTAAAAAAGGTTTTATTTATTAGCTAAAAGGTTCATGTACCTATTGATTAATTTTGTAGAAATTTCCATGGGCGTACGATTACATTTTTATGAGGGATCAATTTATTCCTAAAAAATATCTACATCATGGGCGTACGCTGAAATTTTTAAAGGTGGTTAATTTATTAGTGAAAATTTTCATTTACCATGGGCAAACGATAAAATAAAAAAAAAAGGTTTTATTTATTAGCAAAAACATTCATCTACCTATTGATTAATTTTGTAGAAATTTCCATATTACCATGGGCGTACGATTACATTTTTATGAGGGATCAATTTATTCCTAAAAAATATCTATGTCATGGGCGTACGCTGAAATTTTTAAAGGTGGTTAATTTATTAGTAAAAATTTGCATTTACCATGGGCAAACGATGAAATTTAAAAAAAGGTTTTATTTATTAGCAAAAACATTCATCTACCTATTGATTAATTTTGTAGAAATTTCCATATTACCATGGGCGTACGATTACATTTTTATGAGGGATCAATTTATTCCTAAAAAATATCTATGTCATGGGCGTACGCTGAAATTTTTAAAGGTGGTTAATTTATTAGTAAAAATTTGCATTTACCATGGGCAAACGGTAAAATTTAAAAAAAGGTTTTATTTATTAGCAAAAAGGTTCATCTATCTATTGATTAATTTTGTAGAGATTTTCATATTACCATAGGCGTACGATTACATTTTTATGAGGGATCAATTTATTTGTAAAAATTCCTATATCATGGGCAAACGATAAGTTTTTAAAAAGGATTCATTTATTAGCAAAATTTCCAAATTTTTGATAAGGTTAGGTTAATTTATTTATAGAAAATTCTATATCATTCCAAAATATTTGCCACGCTTTCAATTTGGACGTTACTAAAATCCATTTATTGTTGTCGGTTTATTGTTCGAAACAGTGGCTGAAACAATTTATGAACAAAGTCTTGGAAGAAATAAAAAAGAAGCCGAAAATTTACATTCGAAAATCAAGTCTGCTACTGTCGCATCTTAATTCATTCACATCTGTTACAAGTTCAATCACATTGCAGTAACTAATTTTTGAACGTTATACCAAAATTCTAGTGAACCCCAAATGCACACATCAATCATAATTCACAAAAATCCAACATTTTAATTTTATGGCGTGCTGTGATTGTTGCGAGACTAGAAAATCGCGAAAACTCGACTTGGACGAACCGAGATTCGATCAAGAATCGTACTTGGGACGCGTACGACATTTTTTCTCAGCCACAAACCCGAAATATTTGTTTGTATCGAACAGTAGATTAGAAGACGCTAACTATATAGTGAGTAGATACATTTGCGATGAAGGATTACCGGACGGATGTTCCGAAGAAGATCTTTGGAGAGCTAAAACCTTGTACGATTCGACTTACGATCACCGTACCGGCGAAAAAAAGAGTTTTCTAACCCGCCCGTCTTCTTACGTCTTTTTAAAGACGTTAATTTTCGGGGGAATGTTATCGTTTTACGAAACTATACCTGGCTTAGCGTTTTGGCAGATAGTGAATCAATCTTTCAATACCTTAGTGCATTTGAATAATAGAACTGACGAACCAGCTCCTTCCAATAAACAGTTATCCGTTTCTTACTTATGCGCTACAGGGGGTGCAGTTTATTCGGCTGTGATTCTAAATAAATATTTACGAAAAATAAAAGCGTCTAGATTAGCTTTAAGGTTAGTACCGTTCGGCGCTGTAGTCGTCGCGAATTTGATCAGCATTCCCATTCTCCGTGCGCAGGAACTAAAAATTGGGAGACCTATTTACGACGAATACGAAAAAGTTGGAAATTCGAAAGTTGCTGCTAACTTGGCCGTCACCGGTGATGTTGCTAGTAAAATTATGAAAGCGACCCCTCCGTTGGTGTTAACCCCAGTGGTGATGGATTATTTAGAAAAAAGAGGAACGCTTTGTAGATATCCGTGGATGTTGGGTTCAGTACCTTTGAGTATTTTATTTTTATCTTTGACATTTTTGTCGCCTTTAGTTGGGGCATTATTTAAACCCAAAGTAAGTATACCTTTTAAACACATCGAACACGATGTAAGGTGTAGGTTAAGCAGGAAAAAATACTGTTGTAGACCTCCTTATTTCGTTTATTATAAAACCGCATCGCCCATACCGTTTTAAATCAAAAACATACAAGATTGTTTTTGGGAAACAAAAAAGAAAACACTAAACTATTCATTTATTGTAACATGAAACTGAATAAAAATATCTAATACTATAAAGGGTTTTCATCCGTGTCTTCTTGTTATAAATATCAACCTGCCAAAAGGATCCTATGCAAATCTCACACATGAAACAATAACAATAGGGAACTTGCCCATTTTTTTTTTATTCTACTAAAATGTGTGTTTATATATGAAAACACATTATACCAAATATCAGTCCTTAAATCGCAATACTTATTTCACAATAAATAATTAAAGTTGGAATCGCCACCGGGTGTATTCAAACGAAGAAAAATGCGCGGCAGCGGCTGTGACGTCACACCGCACCTTGCGCATCGGTAACCGCAGAAACAGCCATTTGAAGCATTATTGATTTTTTATCGAATTCGAATCGTTAGTGTCAGTTTCTCAGTTTTTAATAGAGGTGTGGCGTGACAGAATTTTTGAGGAACTGTAGCTCACAGTGACAAATCACAGCTCCATTTCGGAGCAGTGACAGCATTTTTATTTGTCTAAAAGTGACTGTCTTTGTCGTGATATTAATATAGAATAGCTCCAGTTCTTGTCACGTTACTGTGTCCTTGTTTTGTGACCGCGGGCTGGGCAGCAAAGTTTTGCAAAACACGGCGCGCGCATGTAATGATTGCGTGAGCGTGACATGGTTAATGTCAGTTGTTACGAGTCTGGAGCTGGAGTCTGCTTGTGTGAAAAATTGTCAGTATTATGGTCATATTTTCAACCTACAACAGGCCAAAAAGCAACATGTAATATGTGTAGGCAAATGGTAAGTTATAAAACTTCCATAAGTAATTTAAAACGGCACCTCCAAAGAAAGCATCCTTTAATAAAAATTGCTTCTGAGTCTGAGACGTCCAGTAACGAATCTAAAAATGATTCTGGCAATTTAGCATTAAATAATAATGATAAAATCCATGAAGAAAATTCAGTATCCCTGCCGTCAAATAATACAGCTCAATCGACAAATAGCATTGAACATCAGCCGTCAATTACCACTTCCATTGCCGGTTCGTCAAAATCTGTAGTCCAAAGTAAATTGCATTTTTTTGCCAAAGAAAATTAGTCTCCAACAAAAAAATAAACTTGATAGAAGTTTAATGGGTTTATTTATTATTATTATTTCAACCAGTTCCGAAAAATCACTGTTTGGTTTTTAAAACTACAGTGACAATACATAATACATCAAAGAGGTACAAGCTCTTTGCAATAAATTAACCAGTTCAGAAGAATCACTGATCCAAAAAAAAATCGCAAAGAACTATCTGCTCCGGTTCCGGCAAAGGAACGGTGACAAAATCACCGACAGTGAAATCACGCCACACCTCTAGTTTTTAAGTGTTGTTTGAATTGTCGGTTCACAATCGCCTGACTCGAAAAGTGCGGTCTGACGTCACAACCAATGGCAGCGCGTTTTAAGAGCAGTTCAAATTATTCAAATTTTAACCCTTTATTTCTCAGGTAATTTAATCGTTATTGGAATTTTTCTTTTTCTACGAAGTTCCTTATGATAATATCTTACGATTTTAATTGTTTTTAAATGATTTTATTTTTTTGGCAAGTTCCCTATTATCTTGGACAGTCACTTAGCTCTCACCCTGTAATGTCAAAGTTGGTATCGAACTACCAGAAGACTCCTCAGTAGGAATACTCAATAAATTGTCTCTAGGACAGTCTAATATGGATCACATTGAAAAGGGATAGTGTTATAGGTGGTTTTATTGAACCAGAATCTGCCAGAAGAGTTTTAGACTTTTGGAAACCAATGGAAGTCAATTTGAAAACCTTATAAAAATAATTTAGTATTGTTTTGCTGATTTGTTTAGAATTAAAATGTTACTATTAGGAAATTGGAATTATCCGTAACTCCCAACTGATTGACTTTTTAATCCTCTTGTATAGGAGAATCCAACAATGCAATAATGTATAGGGTTTTCCATTTAAAAAATTGAAATTGCGAAAATAACTCGGGAAGAGTTGGCTGCTCGTCTTTAGCCGGTTTACGGAATGATGAATTTATTCCTTTTATTTGGACCATACTGTATATTTAGCAACAAATTAAATGTTTAAAGGTTTATCATTGTAGAAGTAAACACTGGTGGAAAATATTTAAAACACTTACATTTGGAACCATGCACAGAGCAATCTCCATCCCTACCCTACCCTACCTAGGGAATTCTGAGTCTCTTAATATTTCAAAAACTATAATTTCACAATAAAATGTGGAATATTATGCCTGACTAAATAAATTTCTTAAAAAACTCTTAAAATATCTCAGGATCTGAATTCAGCTATAGAAAAAATTAATTTCTTTGCCAATTTTTCATTTTGTGTTACACAATTAATAAAATTTATTTTTTGTATTTAAGTTTTCAAATAAAAAAAAATTGAATTTTCAAGCGAATTTTTTTTCTATTGTTCAGCAAATACTTTTTTTTGTATTTTTTTTATTATTCTCGTGTTGATAACCCTCTAATTGAAATAAAAAATATTCACCTGAAAAAGAAGAAACACAAACAAAATCCACATAAAAATATCCTCTTGTTGAGGTGTTTCCCATGTTTGTTTAATATATTTATAAAATTATTGAAAGTGAAATAACTTATACGAAAAAATAGCAAAAACATTTTAGGCACACTTTTTAAATAACTAAATTTCAAAAATATTTAAATAAATAAATGATAAACAGAAAAAAATAATCAAAAACAGTCAGAAATCGAAAAAAAAAAATTATTAATTGTTATAAAAATTCAACGTTTGAAAGGAAAATTTTTCTAAAATTTAAATTATTATTTTCATAATTACTTCTTTTTTTGTTATTCGTCACAACATTCTTCTACCTTTAGGCATATCGCATTTCTTGATCTGAAACGAGACGGGTGAAATCTGTAAAAAAAAGAAATTGAAAGTTTTCAGAAAAGTTAAAGTCATACAACATACCTAATAAGTATCAGACATTAAAAATGTATATTTCTTCTCCCATACTTTGATGTTATCATTAGATATGCACAAATTCGACTGTAGATAGTGGTAGCCATATTGAACATTGATCAAATAGGGGAAGGGGATATTGGAGGAATCTTGATTAATATCATTAAAGTACAGTTCCTGGATATCTAACGATAAAATTAAATGATGTGAGTAGAAAAAATAAAATTACGAATACTATTCCCAATTTTCAGAGATCCCGTAAATGTAGCATAGTACAGGAAGACGAAGAAGAAGAGGATATGCCGTCTTGCGCAGGTCGCGAGGATTTGGCCCCCACTCTAAATCGACGTGGTTCGCGGTCTGAAGGTCGTTTGAATTTGACGTTACAAGAACGTTTGGCCGAATCGGAAAAAAGAAAACCTCTCGAACTGAAATATCCAGTCAGTGCCAAAAAATCCTTAGCTACGTGTAATAAGAGCCAAAAAGTCGAAAGTAAATCTCAGTCGAGAATTTCAAAACCCGAACCGCCGATAATATCGATCCATACATCTGGAGAAGAAAAAAAAACTCTCAGTACGGAAGATCTACTTTCAGAAGTTGGTAAGTTTATATAATTTTCATGTGATTTTATTTTATACAGTGACATTTTTTTTAGAAAATAATTCTCGACATACTATAGTTACTTGTAATACGTCCTATGAACGTAGACGGGCCAAATTCCATAAAAGTCGAACGGCTTCGTGCAGTTCTTCAGATGCGAGTGATGATGACAGTGAGAAACGTAAAAAACGAGCTCAAAAACTCAATACTCCATCTAAATCGATTGAAACGCGACGAGATAGCCATGACGATAGCAGTGATTCGCAGGTAAATTCGTCCATATTTCCGTTTAAATTCGATTTGTATGGTCAAATTAAATGTTGCTACATGAAATATTTTTATAATTTGTAAATAAAACCAATAAATTCCTAATAGAAATATAGTTTATTGTGTCACAAGGGCAGAAAATGAGCTTTAGCAGCCCGAGACTATTAGATGCACGAGCGGCGAGCTTAGAAAATCGAGGACAGCTGATTGTAATGTATTTAATAAGAACTTACTCTATGGCAGGGTCGCCAAGTAAGGTCCAAGTAAGGTATTGGGAATAATCACAAATAGGTCATTAATTGTTGCCTCAATCATAAACTAATCAGTTACTAGATGTGTTTAATAATGAATCGTAGCCCACTTATTTGACTTAACCAAAACTTCTATATATTTGTTTATTTTACGCTTTCAACACAAAATTTAATATTTATATTAAATATTGTTGTATATCTAAATGCTGACGCTACTGGTCCTCGACCAACATATCTTTGAATGTTTAATCACTACGAATTACTTGATATACAGGGTGTTACATGATAGTTAAGGGCTGTTAAAGCGTTTCCTGCGTGTGCGACACACAACCGTTTTTCGCCTACTACCGAATAAACCAAAAATTAGGAGAATATAACAAAAAACTTTGACATACAGTGACGTTTTATTAAAAGTTCACGTGACAGAAAGTGAAAAACGTGGAGTTATGAATTTTCCGCCCTTGGGCTGCTAGCCAATACTTTCCACCCTTGGGGTGCTAAACAATACTTTCCACCCTTGGGGTGCTAAACAATACTTGCCACCCCTGGGGTGCTAAACAGTACTATCCGCCCTATTTTTGGTGTTGATATGATTGGTTTTCCGGTGAGGTAGGCGAAAAATTCTTAACTCCACGATTTTTGTAGTTTTTAACTATCTGTCACTTGTAATTTTGTCGTTTCACCGAAATTTTTTAATTAAACGTCAGTGTATGTCAAGTTTTTTGTTATATTTTCCTATTTTTTTGGTTTATTAGGTAGTAGGCGAAAAACAGTTGTGTGTCACACAAGCAGGAAACGCTTTAGCATCCCTTAACTATCAACTGCCCTCGCTTGTGGAACTAATAGTCTCGGGCTGCTAAAGCTCAATTTTTGCCCTGGTGACACAATATACTATTTCATAAATTACAAGAATTGCTTCATTAGGAGGATACATTATAGAAATTGATATAAAAAATGTCTGTTTTTACATATTGAAAAAAAATGTATGAAAAATTGAAGAAAAAGATGGGAAAATCGAAAAAAATTAAATACATGGAAAAAATAATGAAGAACAGGGAAAATTTATTTATTTTTATTATTATTCCACAAAAGAAATACTTAACCGGGTTTAATCAGCAGGAGTATAATTTATAATTTTACGTAATAAAAAAAATTTATTTTATATTTTCCTCCATTTTATTTTATTTTTAATTTTTTTATTTCGTTATTATTTTTGATTGAACGTATTTTATAAATTATAGAAATTGATATAAAAAATGTTTATTTTTCAATTTTCTGAATATTTTTTATCGTTTTTTCCCATTTTAATAGTGAAAAAATTGGAAATAGAAAACAATGCAAAATGAAAATTTTTTTTTTAAAAGGTACATTTTTGCAATAAATAGTTTTTATTTATAAAATGTTTAAAGTTGAATGTTAAAAGAGTTATTTGGGAAAAATTGCCACTTTCTCTCAAAACTAATTAATTTTTGCCCCCCTTCGATTTCTAATATTTTATTTAGATTTTTCTTCTTACTCAAACACTGAATATGAACTACAGTAGGAACGGTGGAGCTTTACCATCACGTGACTGTTACGTCAGCAACAATATTCATATGAATCAAATCAAACCTTCTGTCAACTCAATAGAAATAATCGTTTTAACTAATATTCCAAAGGTCGACTTTTTACGAATTGGTAATTAAACAAGAAATTTAACTTTTTTAATAGTATTTATTTCATTTATATGGTCAACATCGACATATTTATTAAAACTATCGATATACTGAGTGAATAAGTTACAAAGTCCAAAATTAATAAGTAGTAAAATAAGCATTGTAATATTCCCGTCTCACGGCATTTTAGGTGTTATTGAATGTCACAAGTTAATAAGTTGATAATGTATTATATTCGTACTTACCAATGTCAAATGGAATAAAAAGTCAAATTAGTTCTTCCAAGAACTGATTTTAACAATAAATACACTTCCAATCCAAAAATCGCTGAAAACAAGAGAATAAACTAAACTCGCATAACCTCAAATGCGGTAGTGTCAAACTCAAGTTTTAGTACGATCAGTTATACACGTTACGTCAATTATATCGTTGTCTCTTTTTACGATTACTACGGCAAATTTAAAGAAACTATTACGTATGTCTTATAGTTGGTCTTGATCGTACGTTATTACGTTTGATTTATATTGATAGAAGAAGATAGTAGGTAGAAAATATGTGTTGCATAAATCGTAGATTGAGTCAAGTGATGGTAAAGCTCCACCGTTTCTACTTTATGTTTATGTGAATTTGTCTCATAAAATAAAATCTGTATCATCAGCTTCGCTAAAATTTGTTTAGGAACCTGGCACGGGACCGGGGTCGAGCGGTTTCACCAATTTGACAAGCAGCGGGGTTAATTTCGATTCCAGCTCTACTAATACCGATAAACAAGAACAAAACAAACAACAAGAAACGTGTAATGATAAAAATGGAAGGAATCATGCCAATTCTTTTGAAAGAAATCACAGGTAACTGCTTTTAACCAGCTTCTAATTATTTTTAATATATTTTTCTTCTAGAATATGTCGGAAAAAGGGTAGTAAAACCCGTCTCCGGGAAAGCCAATCTCTCAACAGGATAACAGAAGTGCAAGAAGATAACACGCAAACTTTAGTTGTATCGACAACTCTTTTGGGCGTTCACGGATCGATAACACCAAAAGTAAAAAGCGTTGGAGCTAAAATACTACACGGCTTTACTCGATCTTCGAAAAAAACCCAAGAAAAACCAAAAAACTACGACGAGAAGTTGAGATTGTCCAGAAGAGACACTTTCGACGAAAAATCGGAGTGCAATAAAATCGGGATCAGAAAGATCCGAATGCTAGGGAAATATTTTCACGTACAAAAAAAACTCTGTGTCCCCTTGGCGGGTTTGTTCAGAAGAAACGGCTTGTATAAGGCTCAGTCGTGCAGCTCATTGACCAAAGACAGAATTTTGACGAATTCCAATATATTGCAAACTAGAAGTAGACCTGTAAGCTGTATTAAAATTGACGGCGATATAAATCAAAACGAACCTTTGATACCCTACGTCGAATCAAACAAGAACGTCCTCGATAATGTATGTAATGAACTGACGGATATTGGCACCGTTCAGGTGCATATTGGACAAGCATCAAAATGTAGTTTCTGTTGAAATGTCCTTAATCGGTTACCAAAGTTGAATATATGGTGGTTTTATGTCTGTGTGGTCGTTAAATATTTATCTACGCTATCGAAAAGCGGACTATTAAAAATGGAACACTCTGAAAAATTTCTATACAAAAAATGTTGATTTAAACAAAATTTCATTCTTGGTTGAGTATATTAAATATTGGGTACAAAAACGATTTCTATAATACGTTTTTTTTTTCAAATATAAAAAAATTATTTTCTACATAATAAAAAAATGTTTCTGAAGCCAGCCCGTTTCAAAAATTAAAAAAGTCTGAGTATCTGGAAAAATGAGGAAAAATAATTTACGGGCGATCCGAGTTCGGGAAGGGGGAGGGGGTGAGTTTTTGGGAATAACAAATGGTTTATCTCGATTTCCGGCAAAACTACAATTCCTATAAAAGATCTACAACTTTTGTATTTACACTTTTTTCACATAACCTCAAAATTTATGTGGAAAATTCAAAAATGTTTTTTTCACAAAATTTAGTGAAAACTTACATTTTTATGTCCCAAATACACTGTAATTTGTTTGATTTGATTTGAAATATTTATTTTTTCACCTTATTTTGACTTAATATCGAAAAAGCTCCCAAAATATCAGTTTTTTCGATATTAAGTCAAAATAAGGTGAAAAAATAAATATTTCAAATCAAATCAAGCAAATTACAGTGTATTTGGAAAATATCAGAAATATCAGCTTTTTTCAAGTAGTAGGTGTGCTTTCTGTTTGTCGAAATCTCTACTTCCCGATGGCGTGAAAAAAAAATATTACTATAGTAAATCATCTCAGAAAATGAAAAAAATCGAAAAAAATTCGAATTCGAAAATTTTTTTTAATGCAATTTTTATACTATTTCATCTAAAAAATGTGACTGCTGCAATTTTTTTCAACTGAAAATTTGATTTATTAAATTCCAATAACATTTATGTCATAGAAAATCTAATAATATATAAAAATAAATGTAAATCGTACTATTGAATTTAGATACTTTATTCTGATTACGTTATTCACTACAATATTTTTTGATTTACTACGGTAATATATTTTTTTTTCACGTCATCGGAAAGTAGACATTTCAACAAACAGAAAGCACACAAACTTTTTGAAAATAGCTGATATTTTGACGGGTGAATTTTCGATTGAAAATTAGGGCGCTTTTTCGATATTAGTCAAAATAAGGTGAAAAATTAAATATTTTAAATCAAATAAATTACAGTGTATTTGAGACATAAAAAGGTAAGTTTTCACAAAAATTTGTTGAAAAAAAAATTTGTTTGTAGAAGATAAAAATAAAAAAAACCAAAAACTTGGTTTTTTGAATTTTACACATAAATTTTAAGGTTATGTGAAAAAAATGTGAATACAAAAGTTGTAGATCTTTTTATTACCTACAACTTTGCCATTTGACTTTTTTTCATAGTTTTACCGGAAATCGATATAAACCGTTTTTTACCCTTAAAAACTCACCCCCTTCCCCTTCCCGGCCTCAGATCGCCCGTAAGTTATTTTTCATTCGGTTTTTATAATATTCTCCTCATTTTCCAATTGGTTTCATCCTACTATTATTTTTTTTTCACGTTATCTCTAATTTGAAGTTAGTTCTAAATTCCTTCCTTTCGCCTCTTTGTATGTACACCAGTTAAAATAGAATTCCAAATAGCCATATTGCAAATTATGTTAAAAATTAAACCTTCGTTACGACTTTTCGACAGTTGGGATAGAAGAAGCATCACACAGATCTAACTCCTGTTTGTTTGTTGTTAAACTTTTTAGATTCGTTTATATTATTATATTGCCGTTCTTATTTCTCTCAACATTTTAATGATTATAGTTGGTTTATTTTAACCGAGGTGTTCATTTTATTATACTTTTATTGAAGAGCATAAAGATATATTTGATGTGAATGTTGTTATTAACACAAAAAGGCGTATAAACTAACTTATTTTAGATTAGATTATTTATAAATAAATTATTTCCAAAGCGTCTTCACCTTTTTTGAGTTTTTTTTTTCGTTACAAGTTGGGTTAGAGGTTGAAGGTAAGCGACTTGAAAAATTAGCATTTTCCATTATTTATCTCGTTTAAAATTGCAGTATTTATGAATTTTATATAAAAAATTGGCATTTTTTTATCAATTTTCTCGTTTAAAATTGCAGTTTTTATGAATTTTACATGAAAAAATAGCATTTTTCATCATTTTTCTCGTTTAAAGTAGCAGTTTTTATAAATTTTACATAAAATAATAGCATTTTTCATCAATTTTATCGCTTAAAATTGCGGTTTTTATGAATTTTACATAAAAAATAGCATTTTCCATCAATTTTCTTGTTTAAAATTACAGTTTTTATGAATTTTACATAAAAAATAGCATTTTTCATCATTTTTCTCGTTTAAAGTAGCAGTTTTTATTAATTTTATATAAAAAAATAGCATTTTCCATCAATTTTCTCGTTTAGAATTACAGGTTTTATGAATTTTACAAAAAAAAATAGCATTTTTCATCAATTTTCTCGTTTAAAATTACAGTTTTTATGAATTTTACATAAAAAAATAGCATTTTTCTCGTTTAAATTGGCAGTTTTTATTAATTTTATATCAAAAAATAGCATTTTTTATCAATTTTCCTGACTACAATTGCAGCATTTATGAATTTTACATAAAAAAATAGCATTTTTCTCGTTTAAATTGGCAGTTTTTATTAATTTTATATCAAAAAATAGCATTTTTCATCAATTTTCTTGTTTAAAAATACAGTTTTTATGAATTTTACATAAAAAAATAGCATTTTTCTCGTTTAAATTGGCAGTTTTTATTAATTTTATATCAAAAAATAGCATTTTTCATCAATTTTCTTGTTTAAAATTACAGTTTTTTTGAATTTTACATAAAAAAATAGGATTTTTCTTGTTTAAATTGGCAGTTTTTATTAATTTTATATCAAAAAATAGCATTTTTCATCAGTTTTCTTGTTTAAAAATACAGTTTTTATGAATTTTACATGAAAAAATAGCATTTTTCTCGTTTAAATTGGCAGTTTTTATTAATTTTATATCAAAAAATAGCATTTTTCATCAATTTTCTTGTTTAAAATTACAGTTTTTTTAAATTTTACTTGAAAAAATAGCATTTTTTATCAATTTTCTCTTTTAAAATGCAGTTTTTATGAATTTTACATAAAACATAGCATTTTTCATCAGTTTTCTTGTTTAAAAATACAGTTTTTATGAATTTTACATAAAAAAATAGAATTTTTCATCATTTTTCTCGTTTAAAGTATTAGTTTTTATTAATTTTATATCAAAAAATAGCATTTTTCATCAATTTTCCTGACTACAATTGCAGCATTTATGAATTTTACATAAAAAAATAGCATTTTTCATCAATTTTTTTGTTTAAAAATGCAGTTTTTATGAATTTTACATAAAAAAATAGCATTTTTCATCAGTTTTCTTGTTCAAAAATACAGTTTTTATGAATTTTACATAAAAAAATAGAATTTTTCATCATTTTTCTCGTTTAAAGTATCAGTTTTTATTAATTTTATATCAAAAAATAAAATTTTTCATCAATTTTCCTGATTAAAATTGCAGCATTTATGAATTTTACTTCAAAAATTAACATAAATTTAAATTTTAAAATTGCGGTTTTTATGAATTTTACATAAAAAATTTTTCATCAATTTTCTTGTTTAAAATTGCAGCTTTTATGAATTTTACGTCAATAATTAGCTTTTTTCATCAATTCAGACAACGTGTATCAACCGTGTTGTAGTCTTACATTCTTCAAACAATATACAAAAGCCTTTGTTGCTCACGACAATCTTATTTCTGCGCTTAACAATCATCCCAAGCCAATTTTTAACAAATGCACCGCTTCACCCTACAGTTTAGGCCACATTACAAAAAAAAGCACTTGTATTAACTACTTTCCTACATCTGTACCATGCGGCAATATTTTCTAGAATTTTCTAAAAGGAGAGGGATTCCAAAATAAAAAATCACAAACTACCCAAAAGTCCTCCACCTCTAGGTGCAACTAGTCTCATTCCTCACGCTAATGTTATATTAAGGGTTATTTAAGGCATGTTTTATTCAATCCAACCCTAGGGTAATTCTTTCCCTTGGTTTTCGAGAAATCTTATTACATAGAAATCCTTTATGTTCCTTATTGTCAATATATAGAAAAACTCCCACTCGTACAACTATAAAGCTAATGATAGAAAGCGACCACTATAAATAATTGAAAACGTAGATGCCTCCATAGATGAAGATATGTCTCAATGTACAGTTAAGATGAACGAAAAGGCCAATATCCGTTGCTTGAAAAAAAATAGCAATCTTGGCTGTAGACCTTCTGAGTGAATCCAGCTGGAATTGCTACGAATCTATCATGATTTTTGAATGATACACTTCTTCATGTAAATCGAATTTGTTTTCCTCTATATACCACGCGTAATTGTTTAAATATTTAAAATTAAAGAAATTTTCTTAGAGGCGCTACTGGTTATCATAATTAATCAATTCCCGTAGAACTTACGACCCTTTAAAATGTTTCGTCATTACCCACAACATTTCATATTATTAATTTTGCATAAATATCTTAAAATTGACATTTTTAAATAAATAAATGTATTTCGTAAATGTTTAACCACGACGCCCCTGGTATGATATTGTCATGCTTAACTTTTAAATTGATCGTTCAACAAGAAACTAAAAAAATTGTTTACAATTTACGGTATCGGTGCTAACAAAAACTGACAGAATAAAAAAGACGATAGTGTGCTGTGATAGTTTTAGTTTGTTTGCAAGACAAAGGTTATTATTGTTGGAGCGTATTGACAACCTAAAGACTTTAGTTTTTAAAACGCGAGTGAAGTGTTGTGTACTTATGAAATATATAAAATATTCTAGAAAAATGGTAAGTAAATTGATTAATTTAGTGTTTGGCTCTTAATTTTTACATACCTACTATATACCTAGTTCATCTAGAAAGTATCAATAAATTGTGTTTTTACTTTTAACGAAACGGTAATATTCGATATTCCTTGACGCTGCTGAATAATTAGGTATGCTGCCAATCAACTTATATTAATATTCTAAATCTGATAAATGAAACGTATTCTGTTTTCTGTATAGCTAAGTTGTTCTATAAGAATATACCAAAGAATAAAATTAATTACAAAATGTAGGTATAAAAAGACATTATTTCCTATATATATGTAGAAATTCAATTAGTAAGAAATGTTATACAGATTTTGATAATAATATTAGAACCGGTGCAAAATGACTAAATTTGATTATATTTGTAATATAAGAATTTAGGTACCAAGTTGTATCATCAACATTTCAGATTATATCAGTATAATTAATGACAATTAACTAAAAGTAAACCTTTATTACTTTTGCTGTTTGGACCATTTATTTTGTGGAATCTACTCATATATATTAATGTTATAAATGATACTAATTGTTTCTAATAATTAATTCCACTGATTAATAAATGAATTAGGTATCTATGTAAATTATGAAAATATATTAATAATTATAAAAATATTTTCATAATTTACACGATTTTATTTATTAAATAGTAGAATGAATAATGCACGTAAAATTGTCCAGCTAGGAATAGTTGGACCACACGTTGAGTGCAATAAATACTTTTTGCACGAGTTGCGTATAATATTTTTTCTACATGGATGTAAAAACTAAAAAATGTCTTATTTAGGTTGCTGTTTATGGACTAAACGCTACAAAACGCTAAGTAAAATGACAGGTGAGTGCTATAACATTTTTATTTCACTAGAGTAATAAAGAACTAGTTTTTTCACTGAATATAGTTCAATGAAGTTTGGTTTTTTCAATGAACGAAGAAAAAAGAAACTGAATTTTTGCCGCAAATGTAACACAGACATTTTTTATCTTCTTGATTTTCTCATATAGGATCTGTACTCAAACTGACAATTTGACACTACTGACAGTCGCCCTGATGATAAACAATTATATATTTTTATTTTAGATTTGTAATTTGGTAATTTTAACAATTTCGAAAAAAGTATATTAATATTAAGAACCACGTGTTGTACAAAGAACGATTGCTGATCATCAGATTCATCAGGGCGACTGTCACATGACGACACTTGGACTTTCCCAATATATTATACTTTTCTAAGTTCATTTATAATTGTACAAATTCTTCAACGTTTCGAATCTTTTCTATACATCTATTCCACCTGTCTTCTTTTTTCTTCTTGCGACATTATTTAACAAATTTTAAGCATGATACATTAACAATACTTGACAGACGCTGTTGTAAAACAAATTTGGCCATACCATCCACACCACTACCTTCTTCGTTCTAGAATGTTACAAAAAGAAATATTAGAAATAATATATAAAATTCAGCATACTTTCTAAACGGACTATACTAATATTTATTATGAACTCTATTGTTTGTGGACCAGGGTCGATAAGTTTTTAAACCAAAAAAAATTACAGTAGGATGAAATCCATTAGAAAAGGAGGGGTATATGATAAAAATGAAAGGAAAAATGAATTACGGTCGATCCGAGTTTGGGAAGTGGGAGGGGGTGAGTTTTTAAGGGTAAAAAATGGTTTATCTCGATTTCCGGCAAAACTACAAGTCCTATGGAAAAAAGTTAAATGGTTAGGTAGGTAATAAAAAGATCTACAACTTTTGTATTTACACTTTTTTCACACAACCTCAAAATTTATGTGGAAAATTAAAAAAGACAAGTTTTTGGTTTTTTATTTTTATCTTTTACAAAAAAATATTTTTTTAAACAAATTTTGGTGAAAACTTACCTTTTTATGTCCCAAATATACTGTAATTTATTTGATTTGAAATATTTAATTTTTCACCTTATTTTGACTTAACATCGAAAAAGCACCCTAATTTTCAATCGAAAATGGATGATTTACTTTTTGCCAATTGATATTTTTGAAACCTTAATTGATTCAGTGTTATTTTTTCTTTTTTACATTTATAAATAGATTTGATTAATTGTAATCCATTTTTTCATATTTCCTTTTCTTGCATCTTTCTTATAAAAAACATCGGCCAAATTTTTCCAACTTTTTCAAAATATTGTAGATATCTTATTAAATATTAACTTTATTAACTTATTTGTTTGTTAATTTCAATTTGCAATTTTTTCGTTTATCAATGTAACATGAAATATTACATTTTTTGAGTTATTAAAGTGTAAATTTTAATAAGTAGCTCAAAATTGTACATAATGATTAAAAAAAAAATTTCGAATTTGAGTTTTTTTCAATTTTTTGCATTTTCTGAGAACATTCACTATAGTAATGTATATTTTTTTTACATCATCAGAAAGTAGAGATTTCAACGAACAAAAAGCCCCCCGACTTTTTGGAAAAAGCTGATATTTTGACGCGAGAATTTTCGATTGAGAATTAGGGTGCTTTTTTGATACTAAGTTAAAATAAGGCGAGAAAATAAATATTTTAAATCAAATAAATTACAGTGTATTTGGGACATAATAAGGTAAGTTTTCACCAAATTTCGTAGAAAAAATTTTTTTTGAAAAAGATAAAAATAAAAAACCAAAAACTTGG
Organism: Lochmaea capreae; assembly: GCA_949126875.1. Lineage (NCBI taxonomy): Eukaryota > Metazoa > Arthropoda > Insecta > Coleoptera > Chrysomelidae > Lochmaea > Lochmaea capreae. The sequence goes on along the minus strand of OX421397.1, from coordinate 11,963,497 downwards.
TTATTTGAATTTTTCACCTAAATTTTGAGGTTATTGTAAATACAAAAGTTTTAGATATTTTTATTAGCTACAACTTTACCATTTAACTTTTTTCAATAGGACTTGTAGCTTTGCCGGAAATCGAAATAAACCATTTGTTACTCCTAAAAACCACCCCCTTCCCGAACTCGGATCGACCATAATTTATTTTTCCTTTCATTTTTATCATATTCCCCTCCTTTTCTAATGGGTTTCATCCTACTGTAATTTTTTTTCATTTTTTACCATTTTTGCAGGCTTCGGCCCTGGTCTATTAATTGGTGATTGTATTAGATCAATTTTATTGTTTTATTCCTTATAACTAAGCAACATGCAATACGTTTCCTGTCTGAAATGCTGAATTTATTTATTGACGACTGGAATTTTCAGTATAAGTAAAACAGATTCTAAATACCTATAACTATTTTAAAAAACTTAACTACCAATATACTAGATATTATTTTATTAGATAAATAAGTAAGCTCATCGTTTATAAATGGTATATAATGTTTACTTAATATCTAAAATATAATATGAAAGTTCATAACACAATTTCTCCATAACATAATTTATTTTACCTGAAATGTATTTATAATAAAGCTCATAGATAAAAATCAAAGTTAGATGTAAGTGCTGAAATAATATTTAATTAATGTTTAATAAAATTACATACTGATATTTTTTTTCAGTTTTATTATCTTTTCGGAAAATTGCGCGTGTAGATAAAACGGATTAAACGGATATAGGTATAGATCGACGTTTCAACAAAATTGATTATACAGGGTAAAAAAACTGTCAAATGTGGCTGTTAATGCTAATAAAATAACCATTGTGAGTTAAACATGCCTCATCCGGAAACAATATTCATGAAAAATCAGGTTCGTTGTGATCCAAAAACCATCGGCAGAGAGCCAATCGGTGTGGATAATCTTCAGGACTGAAAGCTTGTACGCATTGAACATGAAAAGGGTAGAGAAGTTGTTCCTGAAGGACTCTGTGTACTGTCTTCCTGCTTGTTTCGATCTGGAGAAATATTAGACGTCTTATGTCAAATACATATGTATGAAAATTCTTTACATTTCAGCTTTTATTGTTATTGGTTTGAGAAACGCAAATCATTACAATCACCAAGGATTTTAGACATATTTTTTTCCTATTATCTATTTTTTTATAATTTTATGTTTGAAACATCCTGCCATGTCATTTGAAAGACATTCTGAAGACGTCATGAAACATAAATAAGACGACGTGTGCTGTCTGGGGTACTATTTTTACTAGTAAAACGTTTTATACATAAACATTAACTTTATTAACTCAATTTAAAACACATAAAAAAGCTACAAAAAGACCAAATCCTTTATATTTGTATATGTAGTGGAAATTATTTGAAAACTTTTAATGTGGTCGGACGGCGATGGTTCTTTGTACGACTGCGTTGAAACCGTTATGAGGATCGGCGGCATAATCGACTGTTCTTCTTGTACCATCCGGATCTGTCAAACTGTATTGGCCTCTTACTATATCGCCATTACGGGTTTCGTGTTGACTTTTTGAATCGCCTAAAAATCAGTAAATTATTGAGGTAGTATCGATTCACTTATGATGACGTATGAAACACTATAAAAAACCTGTTACAGTATTCGCCAACTAACTTGATGTCCTAAATGCTTTCTAGGGAGCTGTTGACGCCGCCCATCCGATAACTGTAAACAGTGCCGTGCAAGTTCTGAGGATACGCTTTCTGTTACAAATTAACACAACTACAATTAATAAAGTAAAGTCCGTCCGGAAATATATGGTATCTTCATCACTTTTTAATGTCTTAAAATAATTAAACACTCTATATATCACTTGACGAGTTTGTCCTTCAGTCCATTTACGATTTTCTTCATTGACGGCTGACATTTTTACAAACACTTTATTGTACAAAGCATAAACAATAACTGTGTGACGCTACGCTCCTGAAAATCTTAACACCTGATAAGGGCACTATTACTCTGTCTCTCTTAGTTGGTAATTTCTGGGACATCAATTTAGTTGGCGAATACTGTACTTGGTACTTTACCTGTATTTTGATCGTTGACAGAATAAGCATAGGTGTATTGAGGATTTGGATCGTACGGTTCAACTCGTGTTTGTACAAATGGAACATTTACCGATGCTATGGCCGGTTGAACTATCGCTGATTGTACTAACGGTTGAACTATAGCAGCTGTACGCTGAACAAATGCGGATGGTTGTTGTATTGAAGTTGGATGCTGCTGATAGGTGGCATAATTCAACGGGTTTGTGGCAGTACTGATGGTTATTAAAAGGGTGGCAATAAAAACTTCCTGAAAAAAAAAGTGTAAAATATTTATTTAACAAAATTAATGAAAGTCTAAGTTTTGATAACATATAGAATATGACGATGTTGGCATTATTTAAAACATGGAGGATAGATATCTAAGGGTTGCGTTCCGAATGCAGGTCCCTTTAAAATCTAAGCCGTAAGGTTGGCTAAAGTTGGTCGAAATTGCATAGCTACCAAGTAAACAAGGGCTTCGAGTTGCGAGACTGATCACCATTGCTTGTCTCTCTGTTGATTTTGTGTGCTTTACCTAAACAACAATACAACGACCATTTTCATCATCATCGGAATCTGATTCAGTAGAGTTACTCGAAGATGACACAAACTCTTCCAGTACTACATCAATTATTTCATTCTGTGGATCCATTATCTTTTTTTATAAAAATCAATTAAATTAGGAAACTGCTCATTAAGTATTATTTCAACAGTTTTGTAACTGTCAGTAACTGTTGTTTATATGGCCATATGCAATTTTGACCAACTGTGGCCAACCTTACGGCCTAAATTTTAAAGGGAAGTTCATTCGGAACGCAACCAAGGAGATCGAACTCGTGCGGAAAAATTGTCAAAACCTGTCCCTAAAATCGTATATTTAAAGAAGTCGTCTCACGATGAAATAGTTTGTCAAACTTGACTAATCAAACTGCATTGGCGACGTCGATGTATAAATATTGAAAGATTAATAAAAAACCATTCTAACTTTTCTCTGTCAAAAATCTCTGTTTTAATTTGATAACTTTAAAATGCATGAATATATTGATTTGACATTATGCAGGTTGTTTTTAAATATAAAAATCATATTTTGATGAAAAAACTTGTTTCAGTTCTTGATTGAACATTTGGAAGAATATTTCACCTTTCCCCTCCCATTTTTAACGCCACTGGCATTTGAAGCTATTTTCACTTTATTTTGTATTCCTCAATGGTTTTCACGTTTCACATTTAAAAAGAACCTGCCAAATGTCAAATCAATATATTCATCCACTTTAAAATTATCAAATTAAAACATTTAATTTTTCATAACTTTAACACCCTGTATTTCGAAAAGTAAATAGGCTGGATCCCTCAATCCTTATTCCAATTTTACGAGAGGTATCTACATGCAAACTTTGTAAGTGTCATTTGAAAACACCCTGTATAATAGTATATTAAGTACCAAGTGTTAAAAACGATACTTTGGTTAAAAGTTTTTTTATGAAAAGATGTTTTTGACACTAGGTGCATACTATACTTTCTCTACACCCGCAGGATATTAATTATGATATATTTTAATTATATTCACAAGATGGCAGACAATGACTGACGTGTGATTGAAAAATCAAATGACACAGAACTACAAAACTATCACGGAATATTAAATATAAATTACAGAAGATACACTTGATGTGACGTTTAAGAAACAAAAGATAAACGAGATGTGGCTTTTCGCACTTTAAACACTAGTGTTTAAAGTGACGTTTTACGAATGTCAAACCCGGTTTTAATGACGGAAGTAGAAAAAAATATCAAATCTTTTTACCTTGCAAACCATATTATTTAATTTGAAGTCGAACAACTAACTAATTTACAGAGGCTTTAGTCCGTTTATATATACTGAAATTATGTATTTTGATATCCTTATGCCTTTCACATACAAGTTCATTGATATTGTACTTTATTCGGATTTCAGTATATTTCACATCGGGTACTTATGACACAATTATTTTTTTTCGTGCCCAATTGGTGTACAAGTATTCGACTAGAATTACTGCTTTTACTACTGAAATTATACACTTGGAGGTTACTTCCAACAACCCCAAGTTCTTTAATTGGTAATATTACACCAATCTTTGTTTCGAACATTTCTTTAAGTCAGAAGTATACAATTTTTTCATTTTCTATAGGGTTTGGTAGGTAAACCGTAATTACCTCGAGAACTGTAGGGATTTGAAAAGTGAAAATTGGTATGATGGGGTGTCTAAGGGTGAACTATTTAATATACCTATAAATTCTACTACAGGTTATATCGGAAAATGTTTATTATATTTTTAATGGGACATCATAGTATACAGGGTGATTGATTAGTGTGATAAAGTTCAGTGCCTCCTTTGTCCTTTGAGATATCAATTTGAGGGTTTATAGCCATCATCAGTCTCCACATTTTAAAATTATTTACAATCTTACAGGGTGTTCCAGAATGCTGTGCCATATCAAAGTTACATTTTTTTAAATGAAACACCCTATATTTTATCGCATATTTGGAATCAGCTTGACCTCCCCATTACAATAATATAGGGTTGTGATGTGTTCTACGTGGTATTTAAGAAGTTATAACCAATTTTCCATAAAAATCGTAACAAGTTCAATACCCTGTACAATGTAAGAGAAATTCAAGAATAAAAATCTGTTGCGGCCCAAGCATTTGAATAGTAGTAAAAATCCTGAAAAATTATTTATTTCGTTAATATTCATTGAATCTGATACAGGGTGAATCAAAATAAGAATACATTATTTTCTCGGTTTTTTTCAGATGGATCATCCTGTATTTTATGCGACAATCGAAAAGTACTACCAACATACTTCTTTTTTTATATAGCATTCCCTATACCTAAAATTATTAGTTCTTGAGATATTTTGATTTTTCTATGCAAAACATTGATTGTATCAAAAAAATATGGTCCTACTACATATTCACCAACAATACCTCCCCACACATTCAACGACCTTCTAGTTTGACTGTGTGTCACTATGTGATATGGATTAGTTTATGAATAATAGTGAAAGTTGTGCCTATTAACACAACCATTTTTATGAAACGTGGATCCTCACACTTGTGTGTGGGTTTTCAGTAACTGCCAGCAAAACATTAATTTCATTTTCTTCTGTCACAGAAGTTTTTGTTTTTTAGGTTGTCGTCTTTCAGGAAAACGTTCATGGTATTCTCTTGCTGAAAGTAAGGCATTTTTATGGCATTCTCCCAATATTCAGATCATATCAATCATTTCATGACTAGTGAAATTCATTTTTGCCCTAGTTTAAATTCTTTAAAACACCAAAAAATATACCAAACCGCTAAATCAAAAAACACTAATGTACCTACTACCATGTCATGTTATTGTCAAATATCAATCAATCACACCTAACTCACAATTAATTATTAAATAATTAGATATAATCAATGTTTTGCATAGAAAAATCAAAATATCTCAAGAGCTAACAATTTAAGGTATAGGGAATGCTTTATAAAAAAAGAAGTATGTACTTTTCGATACTCTCATAAAATACATTTGAAAAAACGGAGAAAATAATGTATTCGTATTTTGATTCACCCTGTATTAGATTCAATGAATATTAACGAAATAAATAATTTTCCAGAATTTTTACTACTATTCGAACACTTTGGCCGCAACAGATTTTCATTCTTGAATTTTTCTTACAATGTACAGGGTATTGAACTTGTTACGATTTTTATGGAAAATTGCTTATAACTTCATAAATACCCCGTAGAACACATCACAACCCTATATTATTGTGATGGGGAGGTCAAGCTGATTCCAAATATGCGATAAAATATAGGGTGTTTCATTTAAAAAAATGTAACTTTGATATGGCGCAGCATTCTGGAACACCCTGTGAAATTGTAAATAATGTTTCGAACATTTCTTTAAGTCAGAAGTATACAATTTTTTCATTTTCTATAGGGTTTGGTAGGTAAACCGTAATTACCTCGAGAACTGTAGGGATTTGAAAAGTGAAAATTGGTATGATGGGGTGTCTAAGGGTGAACTATTTAATATATAAATTCTACTACAGGTTATATCGGAAAATGCTTATTATATTTTTAATGGGACATCATAGTATACAGGATGATTGATTAGTGTGATAAAGTTCAGTGCCTCCTTTGTCCTTTGAGATATCAATTTGAGGGTTTATAGCCATCATCATTCTCCACATTTTAAAATTATTTACAATCTTACAGGGTGTTCCAGAATGCTGTGCCATATCAAAGTTACATTTTTTTAAATGAAACACCCTATATTTTATCGCATATTTGGAATCAGCTTGACCTCCCCATTACAAAAATATACGGTTGTGATGTGTTCTACGGAGTATTTAAAAAGTTATAACCAATTTTCCATAAAAATCGTAACAAGTTCAATACCCTGTACAATGTAAGAGAAATTGAGAATAAAAATCTGTTGTGGCCCAAGCATTTGAATAGTAGTAAAAATCCTGAAAAATTATTTATGTCGTTAATATTCATTGAATCTGATACAGGGTGAATCAAAATAAGAATACATTATTTTCTCGGTTTTTTTCGAATGGATCACCCTGTATTTTATGTGAGAATCGAAAAGTACTACCAACATACTTCTTTTTTTATATAGCATTCCCTATACCTAAAATTATTAGTTCTTGAGATATTTTGATTTTTCTATGCAAAACATTGATTTTATCAAAAAAATATGGTCCTACTACATATTCACCAACAATACCTCCCCACACATTCAACGACCTTCTAGTTTGACTTTGTGTCACTATGTGATATGGATTAGTTTATGAATAATAGTGAAAGTTGTGCCTATTAACACAACCATTTTTATGAAACGTGGATCCTTACACTTGTGAGTGGGTTTTCAGTAACTGGCCAGCAAAACATTAATTTCATTTTCTTCTGTCACAGAAGTTTTTGTTTTTTAGGTTGTCGTCTTTCAGGAAAACGTTCATGGTATTCTCTTGCTGAAAGTAAGGCATTTTTATTGCATTCTCCCAATATTCAGATCATATCAATCATTTCATGACTAGTGAAATTCATTTTTGCCCTAGTTTAAATTCTTTAAAACACCAAAAAATATACCAAACCGCTAAATAAAAAAACACTAATGTACCTACTACCATGTCATGTTATTGTCAAATATCAATCAATCACACCTAACTCACAATTAATTATTAAATAATTAGATATAATCAATGTTTTGCATAGAAAAATCAAAATATCTCGAGAACTAACAATTTAAGGTATAGGGAATGCTTTATAAAAAAAGAAGTATGTACTTTTCGATACTCTCATAAAATACAGGGTGATCCATTTGAAAAAACGGAGAAAATAATGTATTCGTATTTTGATTCACCCTCTATTAGATTCAATGAATATTAACGAAATAAATAATTTTCCAGAATTTTTACTACTACTCGAACACTTTGGCCGCAACAGATTTTCATTCTTGAATTTCTCTTACAATGTACAGGGTATTGAACTTGTTACGATTTTTATGGAAAATTGGTTATAACTTCTTAAATACCCCGTAGAACACATCACAACCCTATATTATTGTGATGGGGAGGTCAAGCTGATTCCAAATATGCGATAAAATATAGGGTGTTTCATTTAAAAAAATGTAACTTTGATATGGTGCAGCATTCTGGAACAGCCTGTGAAATTGTAAATAATTTAAAAATGTGAAGACTGATGATGGCCATAAACCCTCAAATTTTCAAATTGATATCTCAAAGGACAAAGGAAGCACTGAACTTTATCACACTAATCAATCACCCTGTATTATTTAATTTAATACAAAAATAAGCGTTGTTCAATTTTTTCAAAGTGATACCATGTATCAAAACATAATCTGTTGAAAATAACGTAACTAAAACTAAAATAAAAAAATATATAGAATGTCCCGTTTAAAATAGAATTTACAAACAACTCACGTTATGACATCATTACCTCTATGGTCCAACCATTCAAGTTTGTATGATTTTTGGCGCAGTTATTTTAAAAATTTCTCATTTGTCAGTAAGAGAAAGGATCAATAATAAAAATCAAGTTAAAATGGGAGGAAAACAGACATATTTACGGCGGTTAACGTGTTAAGTTAAGGGATCAGTCATTCAAATCGTGGAGAAATGGGGCAACAATTTGCGAGCAGTAAAAAATTAGACATACTTGAGGTATTTAACGTATTAAAAAATTGATTAGTCATCGAAAAAGAGAAGAATGTACGAAAAATATCAAGCAATTGATAAATCAGACATATTTGCAGCTCTTAACGCACAAAGAAAAAGGTTCAGTCATTCGATTTGAGTAGAAATGGACCAAAACTGACGAACGATTAAAAATCAAACTCAATTGCTGCGTTTAAAGGGTTTAGAATGAAAATCAATCATCCAAATACAGTGAAATTGAACGAAAAATAAACATAGAATCGTGAACAATTCATCAGACGTATTTGCTGTGCCTAACCTGGTAATTTTCCCATATTTTTTGGAAATTAGCTTCAATCACCCTCTTTACTACCAACGACCCTAGTTATTTCTAATTAGTGGGTGTTGCTATTGCAGTCATTTTAAATCTCAGGTTACTACAGAAAACTGTAGAATGCAAATTGTTTCTGAAACGTTTTATTTCGCTTTAGAAAAACCTTTAAACGTCTGTTACGTGACAAATCAAACACTTTATAAAATATAAATATTGACATCGTTTAAACCAGTATCCACTAGGGAGATCGAGAGAAAACTTTGACAATGACATATGTGCAATTTTTAAATGACGTATTAAATAATAGATCAGTCACATTATTGCCTATACAATACAATGTTTTGGGCGCAATATAAACCAAGGCTAGTTCGATGCACGGTAATATCAAAGAATTGTCATTGTTGATTTGTACATATCGATTTGTTTGCCGGAAGTAATTACAGAGTTTCGAAAATCCAACCCCCCAACGACACTGTAAGACAAGATAAGTAATACTAGAATTAAAACGATTGTCAATGTTATATATTTAAATGTAGAAGATTCGGCGGGTGTAATTTAGGCGCTAACCATCCTTCTTTACCTGTCTGACCAAGAAGTATTTTCGCCGCTAAGAAGTGCAGGTAGGTCGGGTCATAAAATAACTCTTTATATTAATAAAATACGAAGGTGGTTTGGTAGGAGTAGGTTTGGTTGGGTTATTATTGAAAATTATTATAATTTATTCTTCAAAAATTGACTAAAAATACGAAGGTGGTTTGGTAGGGGTAGGTTTGGTTGGGTTATTATTGAAAATTATTATAATTTACTTTACAAAAATATATCTTATTATAAATGTCGGTGATTTAATAAATAACTGTATTTCATAAATCACGTACTTCAGTCGGTTAGCGCCCAAAATACATATAGGATTAAAATGACCCTTCGGTCTTGGCGCCTAGTTTACATGTTGTAAAAAGTGCATTAATCCTTTAGCGCCCAAATTACATCCGCCAAGAAGATTGAATGCTTTCAATTTCCTGTTATTAGGTTAACGTTACTGTTTCTCGTATCTTATCCACATAAATAAATACTTATATTAAATAAATCTGAAACACAAATACCATTTTTTAATGGTGTAGGTAAAACATTACTTAACTTTACATATTTTTATTATATTTGGCAATAATGTTTACGATGTTATGTGGTAATGTTTTCTCTTATTCGCTTTTTTGTCAGGAATTTTACATTCTTTGTAGGTGTCCCAACCATCCCAATCGGGTACAAGCATAAATTTTGCTATTGGTGGGAATTGACGCTTTATCAGGTCTCCTAACACCTTGCATGCCTATTTTTTCAAAAAAATATAAACTTTACTTTTAAAACGACTTTAAAAATAATAAAATTTGAAAGTCCGCCAAAACGCGCTTTACGTCATAAAGATGGCTGCCCCATGGAGTGACGTCATTTGTTTACGTTCTTATTCGTGTATCACGCTCTGAGTTCTTGTGACCTAATTTGTTTCTGGAAGCTTTAAAAATGGATAAAGCCGAAAAAAAACTTTGTATTACAAGTATTGCATTGTTCCAGAGTGTAAATCAACGACTATTAAAACTCCAGACAAAATATTTGTTACTTTACCTGGTGGCCCAAGCAAAAATGCACCTAAGACAAGGGCATTGTGGTTGCAAGCTATGCGTCACTCAACACTGAACTAGTAAATAAAATATTTTCTTCTAAAAGTTTTAAAATATCCTCGGAAACATCGAATATTTATTTCCACTTTACGTTGACTTTTAGAAATAAAAAAAGCACACACAAACACGTAATGGTCTCAAACAAACATATAAATGATATTTTTACGTCGATGAAGCAATTAATAGTTAATTAAAATACAATATAAACACAAAACTACACAGAACCTAATGCAATACCGACCATATTGACAAAAGTAATCACATGGTATGACATCACACGTATCATCGGTAGCGTTCGGAAATCGTCGGGTGGTGGTCGGAAACTGCAATAAAATTTGAATATTATTTTAAAATTTAGAAGTAATTTCCAAAATGGAAACTGGTTTATTTCATATTATTAGTTATTTTTGATATCAACTTTACTATTATAAATTAATATCTAAGCAAAATATGAAATATGCGTGTACCAAATTGTCTTATTTGAATATATTCAAGTGTCGATATTATTTCTAGATCCTTTCTTATTTTTGTATTTCTTAATTTATATATTCTTTTGAATCCTTTAACTCTTCTCAGATATTTCTTTTCTACTGCTTGTATTTTGCTCTTCTGTCTGCCTGTCAGTGTCCACGATTCACAACCAAACGTCAGAATTGACCTTTATATGGTCTTGAATACATTTATTTTTGTTTTCACCTATATCTCTTTTTTCTTTATAAAAGCCTGGTTCATTGAATAGTGTTTTTTGCACTCTTGTAGTTCTACACCTAGATATTTGATGTTACTTGTTCAATTATAAAAATGTCTACTTTCATCTGTATGTTTTTGTGTTCATTTCCTACTGCCATAACTTTCGTTTTGTTTTTATATGATTTCATCCCATACTGTTCTCGGGCATCATTCCAAATTTCCAGGTTCTACCACGTTTTCGGCCACAATGACTGTATCATCTGCAAATGCTCCTTCTGACACTTGCACCCAGTGGCGGCTCATGAACTTTTTAACAGAGGAGGCTGGACATGAAACGTTTTTGTAAAAATATACTCTATTCTGCCAATTAATTTAACCTTTTCGCAGCGACCGTATCAGCTATACTTCAGTGACAAAATTAATTGTTGCCCAGCAAGAACCAACGTGGAGGTATAGAGTTTCTCTTGCCCAACAATTTTTTATGTTCGTTTTTTTTGGATATTTAATTTTGGGATTTTTCATATTTTGTTTTTTTTAAAAATTGATTTTATCAACTTTTTTATATATTAACGGAATCCTACGGTTTTTAGTTTGCGAAAAATGATCAATAATATTATCAAAAAATGTATCATTTTGTTTTAAGCGTTTTACTAAATCTTTTTCAATAGATATTAAACTAACATTGTATACCTAAGCGATTTTGGCCCATTGTATTTATCAGGTAAGTTTTAATTCGTTTGAGAATAGAAAATGATCTCTCCACCGATGCCGACGTGACAGAAATGGTGACTGTCAAACAAAGTAGTTTATAAAACTGAGGTAAAACTTGTTGCAAATCATTATTTATCATAAATTTTATCATATCGGCGTGACTGTCTTAGGTACTGGACTAAAATATCTATTCGAGTATTCAACGCATAATTCATTGTGCAGTGCTATTTTATCAAAAAATTTATATTCTAGAACTAAGTTATCTAAAAGTTTATTGGGAAACTGTTTTGAAAAACATTCGAATAATCTTTTATTCGTCAAGTCGAAAACGAGTATCATCGCGACCGCTAGAGGCAAGCCTCCTGAGAGTGTTGCCATTTCCGGTATTTTTTACGGTATTGGCAAATTGGACTGGTCGAAAAAACGGCAACTCTATTGAGCAACACCTGTTTCGGTATTGAAATGTTTGTAGAATCATCAGGGCACCGTTGTCAGATTCAAAAATAGCTAGTGAAAACTGGGAATTAATTGTAAAATTTGAAAATTATTAGATAAACAGAAAATAAAATGAAGAATAATCTACAAAATATTTCTGGTGGTATTTGCTGGATAAATTGTTGAGGAGGCTGATCCTCCTTCGAGGAGCCGCCACTGCAGTTGTACCATTTCCATATATCTGAGTCCTACCTTAATATTTTTAACTTTATATTTCTTTATTACCTAATCAATATACCTACAATGTCATTGTAGTACTTAGAGCTCCTCTATTTGTTTGTAAATAAACACCAGATTGATTTTTCTAGTTTGCTTTAAGTAAAGAAAAAAATACAGTTTGTCGTAAATAAACTTTAGCTCAATTTACCTTTATCCAAGTTCCCCCTACGGGAGCTGGCGCCCTTTGAAGAAAAATTCTTTGTATCTGTAGTTTGCGTTTGGCAGAACAGTTTTTGATCACTCTGTAAGTTTTTATTTACCTTAAAACAGTGTTTAGCCAGAATTGTGCGTTAATAATCTAGTTTTCCTAGTATTTGAGTTTAGTAGGTACATCTTTTATAAAAAAATTAGTATTTTTAATATCTTCAAATTCTGTTTTGTGAAAAAATGCATTAAACATGTTTATACATTCTTAATGAACTTTTTGTTCCGTCAGTGAACCTTTATCATTCAAACTATCTATCTCCGGCAAACCAAAAACATGTTGAGCATCTGCGCTGTTTACGATGTCAACTAAAAGTCGCTCTTCGACGCCGAGCGTCGGTACCCGTCTACGTCTTGCTTCCGTACTGAACGGTCGACTATAACTACTCGCCTTTTTGGGGTGAAAGAATTTCGTAGAATCAGCGCGCGCGATTTAATACTTTCTTAGAATTTTTGATATTCCTGAAAAGTTTAATTGAAAAAAAAAAAGAAAAACATATTCGAGATTTGTGAGGTTTAACTACATGACAAAGGAGATTGAAAAGTTCAAGGTATGTCGTTAAAAATATTTGAAAAAAATTTATTTAAAGTTGTTCTTTGAAATATCAAAATAACATGTTTGAACTGTGAATTGACAAAAGGATAAAAACTTTACCTTTTTATTTAATCCATTTTTCTCCTAATTTAAACGCTACGATAGGCTGTAATAAAATTTAGTAAACAAATATGTTTTTGATATGTTTTTTGAGAATGTTTCTTTGGTCTTATGTTAACTATAACTACTCATCTTTTGTTGTGAAAGATCAGCGCGCGCGATTTAATATTTTGATAAAACTTCTGATATTCCTGTAAAGTTAAATGAAAAAAAAAGAAAAACATATTCGAGATTTGTGAGGTTTAATTACATGACAAAGGAAATTAAAAAGTTCAAGGTATGTCATTAAAAATATTTGAAAAAAATTAATTCAAAGTTGTCCTTTGAAATATCAAAATATCATGTTTGAACTGTGAATTGACAAAGAGATAAAAACTTCTCTGACCAAAAACTTTGCCTCTTTATTTAATCCATTTTTTTCCTAATTCAAACGCTACGATAGGCTGTAATAAAATTTAGTGAAAAGATATGTTTTTAATGTTTTTTGAGAATGTTTCTTTTGTCTTGAGCTACTTATAACTACTCATCTTTTGTTGTGAAAGATCAGCGCGCGCGATTTAATATTTTGATAAATCTTTTGATATTCCTGTAAAGTTTAATTGAAAAAAAAAGAAAAACATTTTCGGGATTTGTGAGGTTTAATTACAAGACAAAGGAAATTAAAAAGTCCAAGGTATGTCATTAAAAATATTTGAAAAAAATTAATTTAAAGTTGTCCTTTGAAATATCAAAATATAATGTTTGAACTGTGAATTGACAAAGAGATAAAAACTTTTCCTACTAAAACTTTACATCTTTATTTAATCCATCACTCTCCTAATTTAATTATGTTTTTCGAGAATGATCTTCTTTTGTCTTAAGCTAATTTAATCTTCATAATTAATCAATAATAAAATCCACAACAGAAATGAAAAATTTATTAGTCGACCGGTTTCGAAAATTATAGAAATTTTTATAAATAAACAAGTAACTAAGATACCTTATTTTTTATATTTTGCATATAGAGCTAAAAAAACAGGAGAAAACTTTTAAACACTATTAATTTTCAAAGTAGAGATATGCATTTTTTCATCCTTTGGAACTATTATAATATATATCGATTTTACCAAAGCGTTCAACAGAGTTAACCATTCATTCTTATTAAATTGAATGCACCGTATGCAATTTGTACGTTGTGCTGTCTACCTCCGTTGCATCGGGAGTACCGCAAGGTGCCCACCTAGATCCAGTGCTGTTCAATATGTATGTTATATGAAACTCGGAAATGTTAATGTTTGCGGATGATCTAAAATTATTCAAGTGTATAGTCAATGCTAATCTTGTTACAAAGTAATTTGGATAATCTTTTAAATTGGTGCAATGTAAACCTACTGAGCGCCAACAAATTTCATTTTTCAGGAACTTGCTGAACAATTCTCCACTTATGATGATGTGAGAGGCGTTAAAGACTTTTGTGTGTTGTTTTGGGTCATAAGTTTGAGCTTTGTCGCTGTATTCATTCAGACTTTTCTTCTGTTTCTTGGTACGTTCAAACATGGAGTATAATTTTGTTTTGTGAAATCCGTTCCGAATGACAAATTATGGACAAAATCAAACCAGTCTATGATATTAATTTTAGTATAGAACTTTTCAATTCCTCCGTTTCTACTTTTAAAAAACAAAAACCTTAAATCTCTAGCTAATTTTCATTATTGGTAATTTAAATTATAATATTTCGTTTTATATTTTATATTGTATTTTATTTAGCGTAATATTTCGTGAATCTTTTTATTGTATTTTATATCCACCCACTTTTAATTTTTTAATCTAATTTTGTACGAAAATGGTATGACCGTTAAAAAAATAAATAATTCTGGTAGCAGTTATTCCACAGGCCTGTAGGTGCATTCAAAATGAAGTTTTTGATTGCATCTTCCGGTTTAAAAGTTAACTACTGTTTTTTTTTCTAGCTCTATATGCAAAATATAAATCACAACAAAAATCATTATAAATATTTAGATTTTGTTATTGAAGACAGCTATACAGTGTGTACGTAATGTAACGTAACTTGCTAATATTTGGATAAACAAATGTGGCCTGTTAAAAGGCCTGTTAGACAACGTAGGTCATGAACATTTGTTTGGAGACATTCTTCGAAGGATGTATAAAAGCCTTTGATTAAACCAATTCTGGTAAATTATGCCAGAAGTCTAAAGCTCTTCTTGCCGTCCAGGTATTCAGTGTTTGTTTGGCAAAACTTATTGCGATGCCAATTGTAGGTTCTGGTCCGATAGAAACACGTGCGGCTCCCTCCCTTGCAAGATAGTCTGCCTTCTTGTTTCCTTCCATGCCAGAATGGCCAGGGATCCAGACCCGCAATACATTATTGAGTTCTCCTATTGAGGAGAGTCTTTTTTGGCAGTCTAAAACCAATTTCGACGTAACACGGTGTGCTTCTGAACTTTCCTTCCTTTTTTGTAGGTTTCGCTTTTTGCATCCCTCATACTTAGGTATTCGGTATCTTCAAATGGATTTATCTTACGTTGATGTTTATTGAAGTAGATTGAAGTAGAAATCCACATCAATTTGACTGTGTACTCTTTATATTCTTCACCACTTTCTTTGCGCTTATTTCATGCTCAATCTTTGAGGATTTCAGCAATAATGATAGTTGGGGTAGATATTTCTTCCGCTGACAAAAAGACATAAATTGTCTCCATACAGACTTTTTACTCCTCTTTGTATTCATTCGTATGGATTTGTTTACATAATAATTAATTTCCGTAGTGGAAAATAAACCAAAACGAGACATTTTCAAATTTCGCTTTTTGATTTATGCCAATAAACTTTGACATTTGTGCAATCAAACAAAATAGTCGCTCTGTTTACCTAAATAGCCGCTCATATTACATAATGTGAATTCAATCATGCAATTGTATAGGTGCAGCCATGTGTGAATGAAATAATCAAAGGTATTGGTTGAAAAAGTATAGAATATGGAATATACTAAGTGCACTATTTAGAACTCTTTCCATGTACAAATACTTATCGATTATGTATTATAATATAAAAACCACTTTTACCAAGAGTAATTTGGCATTGTTTACAGGTAAAAGCGTGTCATTTTAACACAGTTCTTGAATAAATGTTATAGATAATTATTATTGATCAATCTCGTCGACGTGGGCGTAACACAATTTTCAGTAGAACGAGTGACGTCAACATATTACTATTTTACCACCTAATTGGTATAAAACTAATATTTATATGAAAATAATACAATAGGATGTTTGATGAAAAAAACAGTAGATAACGAAAATGGCAGTCAATAGGACTCTAATTGGGAAAAGAAGAAGAGGGCAGCATAGAAAAAGATGCTTTGTAGACATTCATCAGAATCTTTGATTGTCTAAACCCTACTAAATCTTTCTAATGGACTGATCTCTTTTCTTCGACTTTGCCTGTTACTTCCAATATTACATTGAGGCTGATACTGTAAAAGGGTTCCGGCCCCCAAAAGGGTCATTCAGTCCCCCTCTTTGCTGGTCCATCTGCTATTTCGTTTCCTTCTATTCCAGTGTGACCTGGAATCCACAGTAAGGTTACTACATTGTTCTTGCATAGTTCATTGAGTATGCCTAGGCATTCCCACACCATTTTGGAACTGATTACACAAGAGATTTAATGGCTGCTTGACTATTCGACGTTATGATAATCTTTTGCCTTCTATATCTTTTGTTAATTTTGAACTGTGCACACTTTTTTATGGCGTGAATTTCAGCTTGAAAGATACTTGGGGTTTTTCCCAAGCTTTCAAAGTGTTTGGTTCATGGCCCGTACACTCCTATCCCACTCCTATTGCTTTTGAGCCGTCTGTGTACCATTGAATGTCATTCTTTTCAAGTCTCGTAATGGTATTTGGATCCCATTCCTTTTTGTTGCTTAATTCCGTAACGGATTTATTTGAAAAGACCATCTTGTGGCATGTCCCAGGTTTGTTGATTTCTAGGAAGTAAGGAGATGGTGTTTTTTTAATGATTCCCTCTCTACTTAGTCTGTATCTCGTTCTTTCTACCACCATATGTAGTGGTGTGTAGGAGTGTGGTGTCTGATATAAATAAAATTTATTGAGGAACTGTATACGTGGTTTCTGTAATAAGTGTGATGTGATTTGTTGCTACATTGGCTATAGTGTATTCATAAAAAAGAGAGAGTAATAAAAATGCAAATTTGGATAAAATTTGTACTGAGTGATCAATCACTTTTTCTTCTCTTTTAAAAATTTTGGAATGTACCTCAGGTAAAAGTCCTTTATTTTTATATACCTCACCCTGTTCGACCGGAGAATACAATAGAAACCAAAACCCAGAACAATAGAAGGCAAGGGATAAACTATTCTCATAGGCGCCGCAATTGGGGGAAACTTACATTTCAAGTACCGTGGTAATGTATATAGGTGTTAGTAAAGAAAATAGTAAATATGTAAAAAGCTCTAATTTTAAAAAATCGAATTGGCGTTTTAACTATAATTGATAAGCACACCTAAAAATTAAACTAAGGCTAAACAAATGGTTGGTACGTTAAAAAAATGTTACGATTGTCAATTATTACAACTACTAAAATAATTAAAATTAAATGGATGTAGTTACGTTTCTTTAAAAACAGTCAAAAAAATAGGAATAAATAAATATAATAAAACATTGAACAGTACGTTTCTCTCAAAACAGTCAAACACAGAATTACAAAAAAAATTGTTATTAAACAGGTAGATACGTTTCTTTAAAAACAGTCAAAAATAAAATAGGAATAAATTACTCAGATTCAGAAGAACAGTAAATGCACTCATAATCACTCTCATTTTCGTCCTAAGAAATAATTAAAGGTTCCACAGTTGCTTCGATTAAACAATCAAGTTTCCACATTTTTTCTTCTACTCTTAAAACATGTTGTAATTACATAGGTAGTATTATTCCTTGCTACATACCCTTTCATTTGAGCCTACGTACTATACAGGGTGTCCCACTATAAAGTAACACATTTTGACGGCATATTACTCGAGAATGGAAAAAGATATCGACGTGCAGTTTTCGCTAAACTTCTTATATTCCTTTCAAATTTTTATTGACATAGTTGTCAAATGTATATTTTTTCCCGAAAGCGCCGAAAAAAAATGACCATTTTTGAAACGAAATTATCTGTTTATTTTAAATACAACACCCTATATTTTTTAATACCATCTGAAAGTCCCTCTCTTCCCCTTTCCAAAAATGTATACATTATCGACATATACTCAAGTTTTTAGGGAAAGATTTAATTTTTTATGAAACAATTATGAAAAATTATCACATTTTAACAGCTTGGAAACGTTATAACTCGAAAATGATACAAGAGATTAATGAGCGGCTTTCACTGAAATTCTTAGAAATATTTAAATTTGTTATGACACCGTTTGTAAGTCTCAAAAGTCGTCTACAATTTTCGTAAGAAAGTTACTATAACCCAATCCCTACAAACCTTCAGGAGTTAAGAAATAACATAGTAAATGTTTTTAATACCAGAACACCAGAAATGCTGCAAAATGCGTTCAGTAATTTTTGGATGAGATTAGGATTATGTAGAGATGCAGATGGAGGTCACATACAACAACTTATTTATTAAATATAATTTTTTTTTGTTTTGATGTGTTTTATGAAGTTATGTTTGGTTCCTTGTTCTTATATGTAAATAAAAATGTTTGTTTTAAATGTTTTCTTTCTTTCTAGTTTTCCCGATTCTGTAAATTGTTGTACCCAAGTTAATATCGATTTTCGTGTATAGGCGTATTTCTGTCAAAAATGGCTTTTCCTGGTCACTTTTATTAATTAACAAAAGTAACTTTCTTACGAAAATTTTAGAAGACTTTTGAGACTTGCAAGCTGTTAAAATGTGATAATTTACGTTTGGAAGTTATTGACATGGTTTCATAGAAAATTAAATCTTTCCATAAAAACTTGAGTAGGTATGTGCCGATAATGTATACATTTTTTGAAAGGGAAGAAAGGGACTTTCAGATGGTATTAAAAAAAATAGGGTGTTGTATTTAAAATGCAGACGATATTGTACTCATAGCAAAATCAAAAAATAAAATGCAGAAACTAATTAACTTATTGGCAAGAGAAATAAAAAACATGAAAATGACAATAAATACAAAAAAAAACCAAAGTAATGATAGTAAACGGAAAACAGCGAGAGGGGAGTAATGACAATGAATTGAAATGTAATCGCAAAACATTAGAAAGAGTAACAACCTATAACTACCTAGGAAGTATCATAACAGAAGATGGGAAAATAGATGCAGAACTCAATAACAGAGCAAATAAATCGACAAGATTATATTATTCCTTAAATCGAACACTATTAAGCCATAAACACATTGATATGGACACAAAGCTGGAAATCTATAACAAAATTACAGTACCAACTATTACTTATGCTAGTGAGAACTGGGTACTGCAGAAAAAGCAGGAAACAAAAATAAATGCAATGGAAATGAAACATTTAAGGAAAATAGCAGGTAAAACGAAATGGGACAAAGTAAGGAACGAAGAAATCAGAAGCATAACAAATCAAGATCCAATAATATTAAAGATTCAAAAGAAACAATTAAACTGGTTTGGCAACCTAGTGAGAATGAAACAAGATAGAATTGCGAGAAAAGTTTTGGAAATGGGAATATCAAGAAAAAGACAAAGAGGAAGACCCAGGAGGAAATGGATAGACCAGATTGAAGAAATTGGAAAGAACAAAGGAAACACTTTAGGAGAGATGAAGGCATTGGCCAGGGACAGAAAAGAATGGAAAAAATGGGTTCAGGAAGAACTCCAATCCGACGCCCGAAAAGGCATAAGGATAAGAGAAAGAAAGAAAGTATTTAAAATAAACCGATAATTTCGTTTCAAAAATGGTCATTTTTTTTCGGCGCTTTCGGGAAAAAATATACATTTGGCAACTATGTCAATAAAAATTTGAAGGAAAAATAAGAAGTTTATCGAAAACTGCACGTCGATATCTTTTTCCATCCTCGAGTAATAAGCCGTCAAAATGTGTTACTTTATAGTGCAAAAGCAGAACACGCTTAATAAACAATTTCTCTATCAGGTTAAAATATAACATATATTTTTAACTGCTGTCTTTTTTCAATTTTTTTTTTAAATTTAAACACCTACGCAAATGGTACGCTCGAAAAAATGGGTTTCTCATCGTTACTCTCTCTTCTTTATGAATACACTATAGAACCGGTACTGGCAGTCAAGGAAAATCCTGAAAATTATTTTTTTTCGGAGTCTAGTAAATGAATGTTATTTGAAACTTACCATTCAATACGCCATATTTAACAGCTTACAATTTACCAATTTTCATTGAAGTTTACGATTTTCTGTTTTGTATCAATGAAAATTTGAACAGATTAATTAGCAAGGTATACAAAAATGCTCGAGCTACGTTCATTAAATATTATATTTTTAGAATATTCATCACTTTGTCTACAAGCTCAATTAAATTTTCTATTTACAGAAAATTATATTCAACACCAAATATGGAATAATAAAAAATATTCCCATTTTAAAAATCTCAGTGGAATTATACAAGAAGTTGCTTTTGAAAAATGTTTAGTTGAAGAGGTAACTAAGGATATTTATCTTAAAAATAACTGTATATAAGTTGAGTATACTAATCTCAGAAAGTTCTACATATAATTTTAGTCAAAAAGGGTCAACATGATGCGTATTAAATATTCAAGGTCAGAGGTTGCAAAAAATTACACTCATGGAGAAAAAATAAGCGTTTAACTTCAATAGATTTCCATTATTTTTCTCCTCTTCAATTATACAGGGTGCTGAAGTTGGTACGATTTAAAGGTGCTTACAATTTTTATAAAAAACTTTTTTTGTATGTTTTATGATAACAGTTTTATCATACTAATCAGTCACCCTGTATATATCATTTGTTGTTTCATTCTATACTACTACCTGCGATCATGGTGAAAATATTGAAGGAGGCCTTTTTGTGGAGTTTACATATTTGTCACGTATTGAGTATCTCAATGTTCATTCTTGAGAAAAGGGATAGTTAGTTCATTATGCACACCCTTATAGCAAATTCCTGACCGCATTCCATTCGTACAGTGTGCTCCCTAGCTTAAGAGGGCAATTTGTCGATTTTACTGGTGACTGAGTATGCATTGTAATATGAGACCATCTTTCTTAGATTTGATCTAGGTTATCTGTTACTTGATCTATTGGCCTATAAGTGTTTTGATTCTCGCTATAAATTTAGAATAAAAGCATTTGGATACGTCCACATTTTTATTTCATAAATTACTTTATTAATTATGTGTAATTCTCGTTATCAACATTATATCTGAGAAAATTTGTTTTTTTATTCTATTAAATTAGTTATTAACGACTCATAAACAACATTTTAACATGGTGCGGTAACAAAATTCCACTTAAATTTGAAATTCGCCTTTGGGCACTGATAATCTTCTTTTATTGATGTGAGGCCTTTTTCATAGCAAGCTATATAGTTACAATTTCTGGGTCTTGGCTAAATGAGGTTTACATATTATATTTAGCTCGGTCACCAGACGAAAAGAGGGCTGGAAAACATGTTTTGTGACTTGTTTATTGAGTTGCCTATCAATCTTATTTTAGCTACCTATTTCTAGAGTAAATCACGATTCGTAATGTACCTTTTCAGTGGTTGCTGAACTTTCAAAACAAATATGTTTGAGAGCTCACTGTTAATTTTTCACCATGTTCAGCTTTGTTTTGAATATAAAACAAAAATCAAATATTTGGGTAATTTGAATACTCGTTTGACCTTGGGGCAAGTGACGTCTGGAATTATGTTGGCAGTATTTGTTAGAGTAGCTGACTAATTGCTGCTAAGGCCGAGGCCAAAACATCCAGCCTCAGCTGACAATTTTGTTTTTGTGGTTGAGTTAGTTAATTTGAAGGATTTTTTGGCGAGTTACCGTTTTATAATTGGTAACAGATAATCTGTTACCACTCCATTTTTGCGAAGCAACGGTTACAGGGGAAGCATGAATGACGTCACAAATTTACGTCATGGTTTATAAGACGGTTATAGATTCTGTAACACAACTTTATAGGTGGGTTATAATGTGGTTACAAGCATAGATAAATAATAATAAACAAAGAGGTGTTAGAAGCTGGCAACATGAATGACGAACAGCAGTTAGATGTTGAGAATGAAATCAACGACGAATCGCTTGTTGAAATCTGCCTAAATAATAAAGGACAGGACTATCTCATAGTACTACCCTTACAAACAGCATCCATATTATTAAATGGTCACTCAGTTACCTCTTTTTATAACCGCAATGTTTTCGCGAAACCTCTGAAATTACTATCCAAGGCTATGAGTGGGGTTATAACCGCTTGGTAACTAGCGGTTATCAACGGTAGCTCGCCAAAAAATCCTTTTGGTTTACTTTTCGGACATTGTTGTACTTTTGAGTTATTTGTGTATATAATTGGAAGAAGTGGTGCCTGGATTTTCAAAGGAAGATGTCAAAATTCAAAAACCAGGGAAGCAAACCTTAGAAATCCTACAGAAATAACGATCTGTCGTTTTCAAGGTCGTAGGCTCTTTGACGTCACGAAGGAGGAAAGAGTGACATCACGTTCAAAGCGCTCCGAAAAAAAAAATAAAAACACCCATTATACTGACTTTATTTCGTATTGTTTTGTACATGAACAATTTTTTTTTGAGGTGTCGTTCTATTAAATATCTTCTAATGAAAGAATTTGTTTTATCTTCATTGGTTCTCCAGTGCCATTAAATCTCGAATGTTTCCTTCTGACGGCGTTTTAAAAGAGAAAACTGAATGTCATTATAAATTCCTTGCGAGAAAATGTTTATGTGAGCAGCTTCACAGCCACTTATATCACTCTAGGCATTAATGGCTTTCCAACTGGCAAATCCCAAGTTGGGATTTGAGAAAAAGTGGAACATCTCCAGATAAATAATGAGTAGAAAAATATTTGGAACGCTTGATAAGAGACTTTTAACATTAATATTGTTCGTGGTGTATTAATAAGAGAGATAATGGAAGTGATAAGGCTGATTAAATGCATAAAATAAAGTAAATGCCGGGATTGACAGGCCATTTCATCGAAAAGTTATAGCTGCCTAAAAAGAGAGAAAACTGGGGTCTTGAACGTCACAGAAGGAATTGGAAAGAGGTAACTTCTTTCAGTTGTCTCACATCATTTCATCGAAATGAATAGAGTGGAACGAATGGAAGCACTTTTTTATATTTTTAGGGTTTTATTATATAGTGTGGAAACCACTTATGGAATAAAATTCTTTATGTCATTATTTTAGAAAATTATAAAAAATGCCGAGACACGTCAACTTTTGAATTGAGTTGTGCGTTATGTAAACATAAATTTAAATGTACAGGGTGATTCACGCAAGTATGCCATAGTCGGTTTTTTTTTAATGAATGAATGAATGAAAGAATGTATATTTGCATATTTTTGAAATCCTCTTAATGAACCGATTTCTTCAAACTAAATAATGTATGGCCAATTATGAATTATACAGGGTGGAATTTTTATTTTTACAGTTATTAAACACATACATTAATTACCTGATGTATTTGATTTTAATACATTAAAATAAATGCTCAAAATGTTCTCCACCTAGTTGTTGGCAATAGCACAGTCTCCTATAGAGCTCCTCCTTTACTTTGTTTAAAGTTTGAGGTGAAATATTCCGTCTTTGAGGTCTACAATGCTAGTTGGTTGTGTTGCATATACTTTGTTCTTGAGATAAACCCACAGAAAAAAATCTAACGGCGTAAGATCTGGCGATCTAGCTGGCCACTCAATAGTACCTCTTCGTCCAATCCATTTATTAGGGAAGATTTCATCTAAATAAGTTCTTACCATTAAAGCATAATGGGGTGTTGCCCCGTCTTGCTGGAACCAAACATTTTCATTCGGTAAGCTAGGATCTATTGCGTTGGGATATAAGTTTGCCAACACAGGAATAACTTCATTTCTAAGCATATTTAAATATTTTTCAGCTGTCAAATTTCCATCTACAAATATAGGACCAATATAATATGGTCGCCTATGATACCGGCCCAAACGTTCACCTTTTGAGGATACTGAGTATGTGGCTCACGCATCCAATTAGGATTCTCTGCTGACCAATATCTACAGTTATGTCGATTTACCTCTCCATTAAATGTGAATGTTGATTCGTCAGAAAAAAGAATGGTACCAAGAGCTATCTCATTTCTGTTCAGCTTATTCATCAATCTTTCGCAGAAATCCATTCTACGATCTGGATCGTCTTCTGTTAACTCCTGCACAAAAGTTAATTTGTAGGGATGAAGTTTATGAAGACATCTTAGAACAGTTGTATGACTAACATTATTTTCACGGGCAATTTGACGTGTACTTGAAGTTGGATTCTCTTCGACACTTGACAAAATATCCACTTTCACGTCATCTTCAACGCAGTGTGGTTTTTTTCAATGGTTTGACATGTCCAAGTTCCCTGAATTGTGCATGAATTTTAGACACAGTACTTTGTGAAATATTAGGCAATTCGGGATACCTGTGATTAAATAAGTTTGCCACTTCAACTTGACTTCTGCAGTTATCCCCGTACCCGATCATCATTAAAATCTCAATTCGGTGAGTCTCAGTTAAATATTTAATTGTTATGTCGACAAGGAAAGAGTGTTTGACAAATATTTTACTTTTTCAGTATAAACTGTCAACACATCAACAACTGACAGAATAGAAAATAATCCACATTATTTACCGATTTTGTCTAATTATTGGCGTTTTTAGGCAATTTTTTAAGTATTTATGATAAAATTCATGGGCGTAGCAGGTTTTGTTTAATATACAAATACGTCTAATAATTAGTTAGTTTAGATTTATGATAAATCCATATTTAGCTAATTTAAAAAAGTACCAATATTTCAAGTGTAATAAATTATTAATTTTAAAATTTCACCCTGTATAATTCATAATTGACCATACATTATTTAGTTTGTTGAAATCGGTTCATTAAGAGGATTTCAAAAATATGCAAATATACAGGGTGTTTCATTAAAAAAAAACAACACCGACTATGGCATACTTGCGTGAATCACCCTGTACATTTAAATTTATGTTTACATAACTCACAACTCAATTCAAAAGCTGACGTGTCTCGGCATTTTTTATAAATTTTCTAAAATAATGACATAAAGAATTTTATTCCATAAGTGGTTTCCACACTGTATGAAGGTTGTCTTTCACATTTT
This sequence comes from Lochmaea capreae, assembly GCA_949126875.1. NCBI lineage: Eukaryota > Metazoa > Arthropoda > Insecta > Coleoptera > Chrysomelidae > Lochmaea > Lochmaea capreae. The sequence goes on along the minus strand of OX421397.1, from coordinate 11,937,931 downwards.
GCATAATATGGAACTTGGAAAAACAAAATAGTATATTCGGGATATTTGCGCGATATAATTTGTAATTAGAAGGGATAACATCATTTTTGTAGACCGTTTAACTTGTACACGCTTTACTAAAATGACAATTTTTTGCAGAAAAATGTAATTTAATGGATGATATGTACCAATCAGTTGTAACAGTTATTTGATCTTGCCTAGGGCGGCATTTTAAAAATCGGTTCAGATTAGTTTTTATAAAAAAAATTTCTATAGAATAAATTATTCATAATACAATGTCCATTCTTTAAATTTAGTGGAATCACGTACAATTGAATCTGTAACAGAAGCATGCAGTCGACCATTTTCTGCTTTGCAAGTACTAATTTCTTCTCACATCGTTGGGAGTTCTCGGTGCAGCGTAAAAATTTGAAAGTTACGATTACTTCTCAAACTCGTTGGTCTTCTCGACATGATGCATGTTACGCATTAGAAAACTAGTAGTCTGGAATAATCGATGCACTGGAATTCATTGCCGAGAGCATAAATGAGAAGCTACAAGATTGCAGCATGTAGAAACAGCAATTATAGTATTTGTATGTAATTTGAGATAGTTTTGATACTGCTAGTAAGAAGCTGCTGGCTACATGACCCGCTTTTGCGAAAGTGAATTCAGGACTCATCAACACTGAGTTAATTTAACAAGGAGGTTAAGTTTAACGTTTGATATTTGTTGACAAGTACCAACCATGTTTTTATATGCAACACTTAAAAGAGAACACTCGTATATTTCATATTTTAATCCTGGATTTAGACTGAGAAAACATGTTTTTTCTTCTTTGTTATTTATTGTCGGTCCATTTCTGCGACTATGGTTAATCACCAACGCCGAACCCACTAGTGTTCCAACCATGGTTATGACCTCAGTTTTACATCTGCTCCGAAAGACAGCATATCTACATTATATATCTCGCTCATTGGTATAATTCCTGCGAGATCTAATATGCTACTCACTCTAGTAGTCTAAAGTGTTTCGCTGCAGGCTGTAAGTGCTCTACGACGGTGTTTCCCAGTAGTCACCCATCCAAGTACTAACCACGTTCGACATTGCTTCTCCATAAATATCGCATCAGATGCGTTCCACTACAGAGACCTTCTTTTTATGTTGTTTCTGTTCCTAGACAATTTCATCAAACTTTGGTATGTCAAATAAATACCAATCGATTTCGACGTCATGCTAACTTTGTTACCTTTTTTGGTCTGTCAAATAACATACCGAGATCTGCAGCACGGTTACTGAAATTGGTGGCTTTCTAGTTTTTGCTTTGGTTTTTATTTGTAAATAAACAAAGTCGTTGGAACGAATTGTATTTTTGGCCAATATTATAAAATTCTTCAAGTTTTGTCTGTTTTTTTCTTCTTTTTTATGTAGTAATAATGGAATAGAATACGTAAGTGTCAAAATATCTTCCGTATGTTCCTTGTGTTATATTCATTTTTCTTTTTGTTAGTTTTGTTGAGAAATTAAACCAAATTATTTTTTTTTAGTCAATTTTATCCTGTACCAACTGAGAACCAAGCGATTTCACCTGTAATTGGTATTTTACGTCATACCGGTGACGTAGGACCTACCAATTGGTTAACCAAGTCCTTACCAACCAAAGCGGACCGAAATCGCTTGATATCAAAGTTATTATTAAGAATCTTTAGAGTTTTTTCCCCGAGCCCGTCTGAGAAGTTTCCGATAACACTGCTGTCTAATGGCTTATTGTATTTTTGCTCGTGTTTTCCCATAGCACCCAGTCCAACACCTTCGTCTCCTGCAGCAGTTTGTACAAGTTCTTAGGAAGAAGTTTGCTATATAGCTCAGCGTTTCCTTGCGCTCCAGCTGATTTCTGCACAGTGTTAGCAGTTCCGCTGTACGTTTCAGGCATGGTCCTTTTATAAAGGTTTTCCCATGCATTTGCCTTGGGACGTTTACCCAAAAATTTCTATGCTGTTCTCTGATCCAGGTCTTTACAGATCCTCGTACTACAGTTTTCGGTATACCGAGAATCTGTCGTGGTTGAGGCTGCATATCCTCTGACCCTCTGTTTGCAAGTTCGTCAGCCTTTTCATTGCACTCTATACCCAGATCAGCTTGACGTTATTCCGTAAGGCTAACGTCTTCAGTTCTTTGATGCAATCCCTTACTAGTCTAGAGGTCAATTTCTGGCTTGAGATTGCCTTAAGTGCCGCCTGACTATCTGATATGATATGGATCTGCTTGCCTTCGGCAGCTCTCCTGTTGTTCTATGGATACCTACTCTTGCCCCTCCCTGTATCACAAGGTGTAATCTTTAGAGATAAAAGTCACAGTTTAATCAACTCAAACACCGTTTGAAGGTCTTCTCCGTGTTGATAAGGTGTTAGAGATCATAATATTCATACAGCACCCTTTTTCAGATTCCAATCTTCACCTCAACCCAAAAATAATCTTACTCATCCATTTTTTTTATATTTTCGGGTAAGGCTAAACAACTTTTTTTATTCCCAACTGTACCGAATATTTATTTTTCCCTCCATATATTTTCTGTTCACGACCCTCGTAAGATTAGATAAAGTGATAAAGAATAAAACGGATCTCTAAATATATTGGAAGGTCGAAAACCATTTCCCGGGGCAGTGTTTTCACCTACTTTTCATTGCCACACAGTTTCATCAATAATGGATTCAATTTTAATACATAGGAAATGATGTGAACTATGAAATATTTGTCTATGCATCTTTTATTCCATTGTTCAAAACTTCTGATATTGAATTGAAAGCTAAATTGTCTGAAGTTGCGTAGGTATCAGATAAAGTATATAAAATGTAATATAAAAATCCCGTTAAACGCCTTCTAACAAACCTTTTTTCGTACACTTCATTAACGGTAGGTACTTTTTGACTTTCCTTTTTTATGTCCTTACGCTCGGACTGGATAAACTTCAACTGTAAAATTCCAACGTGAGTTGATTTTAATTACTATTATGTGGTATTTTTAAATGTGAACTTTCTGCTGTGTTGTAGGAATCACTCGCATCGAATTTTCATTCTAACCGAGTAGTAGTTTCTCAAAGATTTTAAATATACGGGGTTGGGATAAACTTTATCTGATAAAGTATGGAACCAAGTAAATATCTTTTAAACGAAAAGAACGATATTTATAAAAATTTGCAGGTAAGTGCAATGGAATAAAATGCATCTGGTGTACATTTTTTTGTTAATAACATACTTCCGGTTTAACCGGAAATGCCATCAACTTCTTTAATTTAAATCGGACACCCTATATATTTTTACACATTTTGAAAGAGCTTGTTATTTTTAATTCATACATACTGAGTTTAGTGTAAAAAAATTTGTAAAAACGAGGAATAACTCACTCTGTTAGTTGTACAATAGGTGTACTCGTATATTTTATTATTTTAGAATAATGAGAAACAAAATTACTTCAAATGTTCAAAATGCTCGCCGTTTACTTGCTGACAATATGCCATCCTATTAACAAATTCTTGAGTCACTCTTTCCAAGACTTCTCCACCTATTAGTTCACATTCATCAATAATTCTTTGTCTCAATTCCTGTAAGTTTGTTGGTCGTCTAACCACCTAACGATCTAACGGGCTAAGATCCGGAGAACGAGCAGGCCACTCTATGAATTCTCTACGTCCAATCCATCGATTTGGAAAATTTGCATCCAGAAAATCCCTAACCCGTCTATCATAGTAGGGAGGTGCTCCATCTTGTTGAAACCAAACATTTTGTGGTAATTGCCCATTCTGTTGAAGTGCAGGAATAATTTCGTTATTTAGTAGATCAAATACTTGTCACCATTCAACTTTCCGTCGATAAAAAATGGACCTATAAGCCTGTTTTCGACAATTCCCATCCAAACATTTAACTTCCGTGGATGCTGGGAATGTGCGTCATGAATCCAATGAGGGTTCTCATTTGACCAATACCTTGAGTTATGGCGATTAACTGTTTTATTTGAACAAAAAGTTGCCTCATCGGAAAAAACTATGTTAGAAGCAAAATTGTCGTCGACTTTGCAGATGTCCATTAGCCGTTCGCAAAATTCCAGCCGTCGGTCAAAATCATCGCCTGACAATTCTTGAACCAACTGTACCTTATACGGATGATACTTTTCACTTTTTAATATCTTTCCTACAGAACGTCGACTGATTCCATGGTTTAGTGCCAAATTTGTAGTGGAAGTTTGAGGTGATTCTTCTAAATCGATTGCAATATTTTGTTCAACAGTTTCGTTCGTTGCAGTCCGCGGTCTTCCAGGTTTTAGCAAATTTTTTACCATCCCAGTTGTATTAAAACGTTGTAATGTCTTAGTTAGCGTGATATAGGATTTCTCTCCGGATGCATATTATTAAAAATACTTCTTCATGAGTTCTAACACGATCACCATAACCGAACATCATTAAAATTTCAATACGTTCTTTTTCACTTAATTGAACCATTCTAAATTGTAAAATTTATTTCCGTCAATTAGAAGTTGACACTTGGAGAACAAAAGCCGTACTAAACAGTACTCGTTTATTTATTACTATACATACAAACAACACCAAATTAGTTTATCTAAATAGTTTTTTGCTCTAATGCAAAAAACTCAAAGGAGGTTGATTAAAGTGCTATGTTCCTCGTTTTTACAAATTTTTTTACACTAAACTCAGTATGTATGAATTCAAAATAACAAGCACTTTCAAAATATGTAAAAATATATAGGATGTCTCATTTAAATTAAAGAATTTGATGGCATTTCCGGTCAAACCGGGAGTATATTATTAACAAAAAAATGTAAAGACATCAGATACATTTTGTTCCATTGTACTTACCTGCAAAATTTTCATAAATATCGTTCTTTTCGTTTAAAAGATATTTACTTGGTTCCTTACTTTATCCCAACCCCGTATATTTTTAAGTGAACAAAAGATAATTTATATTACAGAACTCAATCACTTCCTTTTTATTGTTGACGCTCTCTGCTAGATAAATTTCTGTAATAGTTGTAGATTTCCATTCGCCATGCTAAGACATCAGTATATTTACTAGTCTTGAACTTTATTGCCAGCCTTCGCTATCGCTCGAGCGCAAAATCGTTCTCGACTAATAAATGTTACTTACATCCCTTATAGTATAAATAACAATTAGTAACTTCACTTTAAGGTTATAACTTGGGATTGCCGTGCCTGTCCAGACGTAAGCTAGATGTTAAAGCACATTCTGTGAATTTATTGAGAAATAACGAAAAGTGGAATAATAAAAGCAGTTTCCAGCACATCTGCTTTATCAAAAAAATAGTAATAATACTCCTCTCTTTTCTACTTTTCATTTTACGAGCTTTTAATGCGAATCCCTTTGAAAATTGTTTTTCGGTCTATGTGTGTATGATATAATACATTTTCCAGAGACAGTCGTGCGGATGAAATATCAAACAAATCTAGTTTTTTTGTGTAAAATATGTACATATAGAATATCACCGAAATGTTCATTCCATTATTTTCCAGTTTTATCAAAAGTTAACTATAAATGAGCAAGTTCCGATCAGACTTCATCCAACTATTATAAAGTTGGGTAAACAATTTATAACTTTGTTAAATTTATTACAAAGTCGAATTGAAAGCTGAAATTCTGTGGTAATAACTTGAATTGTGAAAGTTTCATGAGTGAATTGGACGTTTGCTATCATCTACACCTTTTTTTTTAAATACAAAAATATGTCAACTAAATTAACTCGACAAAGGAAATTTATATCCATTGATAACATTTTTTTAGATGTTTTTTTCTTCTCTTTTTGTATTCCCATTTTTATTGTTATGGAATATTTGATCTCGATAGACGTATGGATCAACTAGGGTTTTTTTCACTTACTTTTTTATTTGTATTTCTTCTTTTATTACCTTTTCTTATATTGTCAAATTCATAATGGAATCTTTTTCCTTTTTATAACGCTATTATTGGCTTCGACAAATTTTAAAACATACACATTAATTATAAAAGCCATTCCTATAGATTGTCATGAATATTTTTAAACAAAATCGAGAAGTAGGTTCCTGTTCTGCACAATAACCCAATATTTCATAATTTTTTATTAATAAGTGACATCAAATAATGTTTTTCTACGCCCATGTCTGTAAACGTCAAAAATCGCACTGACAACATTCCTTGTAAGTGACATTTAACAATAACATGCACGTAATGAGAATCTCATAACATACATGTGCGTTTAGATAGAAAAACTTAGATTTCTTTGTTGAATCAAATTGCAATCAAATTTTTATTTACGTAATACTTTATTTGGTTTATTTACATACTTTTAATCAATTGAAAAACATAAAAGCTCTTAGCATTAGTGAAATACATTTTAGATTAAAAGAGTGATGCCCCTAAATGTCGGCAACACATTTTACAATTTCCAAAAAAATAATTCGCTTTTTATTGATATGGGAAAAAACGTCATCTCATTTATGCTGTCAATTTTGGTAACAAATTATAGTATCCGAACATTTTCTCAACTTTACCTATGAATATGACTGTTAGTAATGAAAAAGATGAAATTATGAGCACTCAGAAGAAAATAGATGGGCGTAGAAAAAGTATAGTAAGTAAACTTTTTCACTTCGTGCGTAATGGGTTACTTACAACTCTTGTTACGTAATATACTATTATTTATAATCTGTCAGTAATATAGACATTTCTTAACTTCAAAGCGGTAGGGAAGTGACTCATTATTTACTTTCACTTCCACGCTATAGCCGGAAAAGTACTGTTCCTACAACCACTATGTAAAACAGGCTTTTCTACACAAATTTTTATACGCAAAGCAGGCCTTTTCTTAAATCTTTTGATAACCGTTGGAAAAGTAATGCGAAAAGTACACGCTATGGCACTTTTCCGCACCGAAATGTCAAACAAACCTGTCAACTTGTTTTGACAATTCAACCTAATAGTGATTTTTTTATTGGTGTACAATTTTTAAACTCTAATCAAAAGTAAGTAAATATTTATTTCATTATTTATTTTAATATATTAATTATTAAGCATTATTTTAGGAATTATAAACCAAGATCAAAATAATTTATCTTTTGAGTTCTCCAAAACTATATAAAATACTGTATTTCTTTCATTCATAAATGTGGTTGTAGGAAAAATATTGTGTACAACTTGTTCGCAAATAACTCTTCCCACTCGCTAGATTTGCGCTCGTGGGAAAAGTGACGCTTTGCGAACTAGTTGTACAAACTACTATTTCCGGCTAGAAGCATGTGTCACTTTTCTGAAGTATGACAATATTGTGTTAAGCTGGTTTTTTAAAAAAAGTTAATACCTTTTTTTGCTTTTCTACGGAATTATTCCCACATCCGCAGCTTCTTGGACTTCCGAAGGAGTACAGGTTAATACAAAATAAGACATTATGTACTTGTTTGAGCAAAAGATTAAAATTTCGTGACAGAAAGAATATTTTATGACATATCTAATTGTCAAAACTAATAAATTAGTAATATTGCCTAGCAACAGATTCATGAAGTTCTTTGTCGAAAAAAATATTAAATTGTGATAACAAATTTTCTTAAAATTATTTGTTTTTAAAAGATTCTAATTAAGCGATTGTTAATAAAATAGTATACATACCACGCGGGAAGGATCATTCCATCCACGGCTTTTAGCGACCCTCGGCACTACGCGCCTCGTGTCTCTAACAAAGCCTGGGTTGTAATGATCTACTTCCCCGCTAGGTATATAATATACTATCAGAATAAAGCTGTAACAATAAGTAGAGAGCTGAGATCATGCATCTCCCTAAAGTATCAAGTTTTCACAATTTTGTTTCAAAACATAGTTTGTCTCTTCATTATATACTGTGATAAATCTTCCTGATCCTTGCTAAACCAATATAGAATGAACCATCCAAGTAATATTAAAGTATTATCGTGAACATTATTTTTTTTCCATTTCTGCGTCGGGAAGGTAGCTACACCTCGCATTAGTACGAGTTTAGGGTCTTTTCTATTTTACTACGCCCATGAAAATTTCCATGTTTGACTCTATCGGAATCCATTTCATAAAAAAATCAAATGTCAATATAGAGGGAGCCACAATTAGCGCAAATTTTGAGGTTAAGTCAATAATTTCACTAATGTAGCTATATACCATGAAAACACCATACGCGGTTTCCAACATCCAACATCAATGGGGGGATTTTGGGGGGTTAAGAGAGTTCGATACCCCCCTCCACCTGGAAATGTTCAAAAACATTTTTCGAGTCCCACATATTGTTGACCAAACTCGTAAATTTTTTCAAGTTGACCCCCCTTTTTATGGATTCTATAGACTCGTACGAATAATAAAAAAGCTTGTACCGCCGGGTCCCAAGAGCTCCGAAGGGGGGAGCGAGGTAGGGGGGGATTTTTTTTACAGCCGAAAAACTTGTATGTTTGCCACTTCGGGGTCTCAATTTTTTATGTCATACGTTTTCGGAGAAATCTATGAGGTCCGAGGTTGTACGTTGGGGGCGTAAAAATCCATGTCTGGTACTTGTGTTCAAAAAAAATTTACCTACACAGCCATATATATATTTTTTGTCCAAACTTTTCGGTTTAGAGGCTCACGTTCCCCTTTAACGGTAGAAGTAAAGTAAAAATAACTATTTCATCCACCTTCCCCTTCATGAATTATTTTCCCTTGTTTTATAAAAATGATTCTCGTCTTTTTGGATTTAAATTATTTCTTTCCAGTTCATCAACATATTTTTTTGGTTTCGTAAATATTACTTAGGTATTTAAAATAATTAATTAAAAGAAAACAAATTGAGCGAATATAAGTGATAAATCCCACAGAATTTATCCAGGTCATCATGACAAAACAAAAATAAGTGTATTATTAACATTGCTTCATTTAAAACATTGTCTAAAGTTTCCTATACGATGCTATTGTATAATTAGAGTAGTCGACATCGAGGGTATGAGACGCAGAACAAACTGCCGCAATTTGTTACCAGGCTGAGTAAAAATGTTTTCAACGTCGTAGATACGTGAAGATATTTTTAATTATATATCTATATTATATTGCGACTAACAAACTGCAAAAAAGTGACAACTTGTTAGTTGGTAATTGGCGACATTGATAGAGATGCTTGCACTTTCAGATACCTACATGTATCAAACCATACGATGTTTTACTGACAAATAAAGTTGGTCTAAACAGGGCTCGATTTGAGGCGGAACGGCGTTCCGGGACCTCTTTCTCTGAAAAGAAAAAATTGGAATTAAGGCAATTTTAAAAATTCGTTACTTAAATCAGTTTCGAGTGAAATCGCCATATGTGACATTTGCTTTAGTGATAGATAGACACCAACTATTTTGGCCTGAAATATTAAATATTAAAAAACTAGTTCATCCTAAAAAACAGTTTGGCCTGCAACATACGAGGATGTATTGATATCTAGTTAGCCTAGACCAGTTCCATGCATAAACAAAATATTGCGTTACCATAGCAACGAACAATAACTTATTAGAAATGTGAAGTTTGACGTCAAAAAAGTAAACCAGAGTTACGCAATAAATTAAAAGAAAAAAGATGTTCACCGAAATTGTGAAAATCGAAAAATTGGAGTATCGAGCCATCATCAAGTACCTGTATTTAAAAGGGTTAAGAGGTAAGCAGACTTACGCAGATATGCTTAATACCCTTGGTGATCAATGTCCTTCGTAAGTCATCGTGAAAAATTGGACTGCAAGCTTCAAAAGAGGTAAATTTTACATTGAAGATGATGACCGATCGGGAAGGTCAGTTTCTGTGTCAGACCCCGAAAATATCGATGCAGTTCATGACATGATTTTATCAGACCGTCGAATTGGGCTAAAACGGATATCTAAAGCACTGAATATTTCATACGAATGCGTTTATCATATAGTTCACGTCAATTTGGACATGAGAAAAATTGCTGCAAAATGGATCCCCAAATGTTTGAATGTTGACCAAAAGCGTGCAAGGGTAGAAGCATCGCAGTCGATCTGTGCTCGATTTAAAAACGATGTAGACTTCTTAAACCGAATTGTTACTATGGATGAGACTTGGATACATTTCTACGATCCAGAAACAAAGCAATAATCGATGGAATGGCGACACTCTGGTTCTTCAAGACCTAAGAAGTTTCGTGTCCAAAAATCTGCTGGAAAAGTTCTTGCTTCAGTTTTTTGGGATTGCCATGGAGTAATCATGATTGATTTTTTGGATAAAGAACAATAACTGGAGATTAATATTCGACATTACTGACCACTCTACGGGAAAAAATTAAAGAGAAAAGACAAAGGTGTTTTGTTTTTGCAGGACAACGCTTCTGCACACAAATCTCATGTTGCCATACAAAAAATTCGTGATTTAGGGTTTCAATGACTAGAACACCCCCCTTAGTCACCAGATTTGGCTCCGTCCGACTATCATCTCTTTCCTCAACTGAAAAAAAGCTTGAAAGGTCGTAAATTTTCTTCCAACGAGGAGGTAATAAAAGCTGTGGAGGTCTGGTTTGCGGAGCAAGAAGAAACATTTTTTTTGAAAGTTCTAGAGACGTTGCAGGTTCGCTGTAATAAATGTATCCAATTAAGAGGAGAATATGTTGGGTAATAAAATATTTTGACATTTAAATTTTGTTTGGTTCTATAGTAGGCTAATAATTTTTCAATATATCCTCGTATACAACCCTCGTATAACCTCACCACACAGAAAAACTTAATTTAATTTTGGATATAAGCTTGTAAAATAATGTTTTTCTCTAGAAATATACTGAAAACACTGGAAATACAACTTAAATACATTTTCCTAATATTTTCACTATACAACTTGGATTGAATTACATTTATATTCGTTTGAAATGCGTCTCTCTTAGTTTTATTTTGACGAATGGAATTTTATACTTCACGTAGAATGCTAGGGCGTTGCTTAGATTGCATTCGTTGTTTCAATTTGTTTTATGCAGTTGATAAATGCACCTCTTCACGTTTAATATACCCTGATACAAAATTGAACAAACTCCTAGTAAAATGTTCGGAATATTCAGCGGAAAAGTAAAATTACGTCATAAATTCTATGACAAATATTTCTGGGCGTAGGTAAATTGCGCACAGTGGTCAAGAAGTTTCCCAAATTTGGGAAGGGTTCGGCAGGTAGTTGCAGCCAGAGGATTAAGTCTCTGTATAGGTAAATGGCGCACAGCGGTCAAATTGTATCCTTAGTCCGGTATACCTCAAAAACTTTTTCTTTCTGATATAATCAACGAATAAAAGTTGATGAAAAGAACACTTCTTGTAAACTGATATTTCATTATGTATGTACAAACAGACTATCATTATCATTCTATTAAATACCTACATTATACAGAAACAAAATTTTATTCTCAAAAATATAATAAACACAAATTATTTGGGCAAATTGTAGTAACATATTGATTTTACATAAGTGCTTAAATCTATCAATTTATTTTTATAAAACCTTATTTGTTGGTCCAAGAACTCGACTTTCTTTTGAGTTCTTGTACGCAATACTTTATTTGTAGGACGCACCGGAATTCGGTCCCGCTACCTGCCGAAGGGACTACCTGTAACGGATTAAATTCGAAGTGTGGTCACACCAGCGAAAATGCGATTTCGGAATTGGGTCCCATGTACCTACTATTTGTTTAATTTGACTTTTATTTTCCTTCACATTTTTTTGGGCGTAGGACCAACAGTACACACTTATTGTTGTTGTACTGGCATGTTTAAATTTTACGCTAAATGCGTATCGTCAAAAATAAAAACAGTACGTGAAATAATAACCCAACCAAACCTACCCCTACCAAACCACCTTTGTATTTTTAGTCAATTTTTTTGTAGAATGAATTATAATAATTTTCAATAATAACCCAACCAAACCTACCCCTACCAAACCACCTTCGTATTTCTAGTCAATTTTTGAAGAATAAATTATAATAATTTTCAATAATAACCCAACCAAACCTACCCCTACCAAACCACCTTCGTATTTTTGAGATAATGATTTTTGAAAACAAAATTTAAACCCATCTATTATTAATAAACGCTTACCCTTTTCACTCGTCATAGAGGTGAAATTAATATTTTCCATGTTAAACAAACAAACAAAATCACAATAACGGACACAAATAAACACGTCTTACACTCTGCACTTCAGAAGAACAATAATTGCTAAAAATAATCTTTTAATACCCACATGAAATCTACCTGCTTCGACAGCGGACTGAATTACGAAATCACCCTTTCGGATTTGGACAAGGTCCCTGTGAGCAGGTAGCCCTTTTGCTAGGTACCCGGACCGAATTCCGAAACACCGTATTTGTACAGGTATTTGCACTTTTTATTTTTATAAAGGACATTGTTTGAAATGTAATTAATAATTGTATAAATTTAAAAATATTTGGATGGGAAGTGTAGAAACTTGCATTAAAATGCAAATGAAACGATTCGCAAGCGTTTGTAGAACGAGAAACGCTTGGGGACATTTTTGCCCATAACTTTGGAGGAAATCTTGATTTTCATCTATATACGTATTAATTAAATAATCAGCAAATTTCGTGATAGCATCACCTTCGGGTTTTTCAGCCATCATTTCAAAGCAAAACATGTCACTTACTTGCTCTGGTTGCAAATAAGGTAAACCAAACAAATGTTTTAGCCATTTTCCTACTTCCGATTTTTGATTACGATATTCTACGGACAACCCTAATTGGAGAATTTTCCGGTACCAGGCCTATTTTAAATGAAATCCTTCTATTTCAGATATAGGGAAAACCGCATACAGCGCTGAATGTATTCCATCTTCAAAATCTACAACTATTTTCTTTGGATTTAACGTTAAATCAAATTTTGAATATTCCATCTGAATTGTTGAAAACAGTTTAAAATAAGTAGAAGTGGCTTTAGATGTAAGTAATGCAAAAACCAGTGGTACATACTGTCCATTTTTAAATCCGTGTAGAGTGAACAATTGGTAAAAAAACTTTGGGCAATATTCAAATGTGCCGTCTACGTAAATTACTTCTACAGAACACAAAAAATTTAAATTTGTGAAGCTTGAAAATATTACAATGTTATTTTCTCGATCGTTTGTTATTAAAAAACTTTCTTCTTGTATCGTTTTAATAGACATCGAGTCTAATGCTTCTTAAACGTCCTGCACGCTTTTCGGCAACGGAGGCAAATATGCTCGACGCGCATTGTATAAGTTCTTCGGGGGTTTCTGAAAAATATAAGAATATATTAACCTCAATTATGCCTAAGCACATTGACATTTCTTACCTTTTATCTCCTTATGTATCACTTTCAATGGTGTAACTGATATTTCTTTTGCAGCTTTCCTTTTTAGGCTGTTACTGATTTTTTCACGACACAGTTTTGCGGAATCTATATCATGATTATGGATGAGATCCCTGTCGATGATATCCTTCTCATTAATGGTATTGAATTTGGCTTTGCAATTTTTATTTGTGCAACGCCAATGAGTTTTGCCAGAAACAAGGATTCTTCCTTTGCGAAATTTAGCTCCTATTATTATTAGCGTTTTGTTCTTTTCACTCAGCATTTGTTCCAGTTTAGAAATCGGACGAACTTACTAACACGAATGCAAAAACTAAACTGATCTATGTACCTACGCCTAAAATTGTTATCGTAAAGTCATTAGGGGATAATCCTTTGAATCTTTGGTGACTTTTAAAATTCGTGGAATCGGTAGAAAGTTGTATGCCATTTACCTAGACCCTTGTGCGCAATTTACCTATGAAAAAGAAACATTTTGGGTATACCTGGCTACAAACTGACTGCTGTGCGCAATTTACCAACCCCGATATTTCTAGTAACAAACCATGTAGAAATTTAAGTTATATCGAAGATTACAATGTAGTCTTTGTTTATATCTAAACAACGTGATTCTCACTAAAAAGTGGTAAACGTAGTTCCGTGCTATTAAAAATCATTTCAAATCAACTCCTAAGAGTCCTAAGTGCTCCAAACCCGTTATGTGGTGTTTCTTGTAAATGTATTCGTAAACTCATCTTCACTTTTCAAAAATTTTATCATACACCTGTATCTGTATCTGTAGAGTAGGGAGGGTGAGTGTAGGCTCACAGCACTTAGGCCACATGTGACCCATTGTACATCCTCCCGAGGAGTTGTCTTCCTAGGTCATTGTCCATCCTGTCCTTCTCAGGAAGGTGGACAGGTCACTAGGAGACATCTCCTTTATATCGGCAGGTGTAGGCCAAGACTCACCGAACACACACTCTCTTATTGACGATAACTCCGGACACTCGCATAAGACATGCCTGACAGTTTCATCTTCCTGTTCACACATCCTGCATAGAGGTGTGTCCACTAGCCCCATAGTATGGAGGTGTTTCACTAGTTGACAGTGACTAGTCAGAAATCCCACTGTTAAACGTAGGTTTCTCCTGGTCATCGCCAAATATTTCTTCGGCTCCAGCTTCCCAGGGTCGCCCAGGGTGATCCTGGCAAGACTGCATCCTTTGATTCCATCCCATCTCTTAAGGGATTGAGTATGGGTGTAGCGTTTGGCTAGTTCCGCAATTGTCGAAGTCGTTAGGCCGTAGGTGTCACTGGGTCCTAGAATTTATGATGGGAGGAAATTTATTCAAATGAATTAATCCCCTTAAAAAATTTTATTGCACGCCCAAGGTAAATGGGAAATTTTTACAAATCAACTATTTGTTTACACAAATTTTAAGTGACGTCTATGGTAGATAGAAATTTTTGCAAATAAATGCAACACTATAAATATATGCTTCAATGTCAATGGTGTTGCATAAAAATATAACGAATAACCAAAAGTATTGTGTGCTGCATAAAAGCGTGACGATGACGAAAAATCCATGACTCAAAAAAAGTGCTCAACGTTTTCACTTAAAAAAACACCGACAAAACTTATCACATTTATCACTTAAAATTGAATGACAAATCGCCTTCCGTCATCTAAACTTCAATTTTCAAAAGTATTCTCCCGCATTTGACGAAGAGAGACTGAAAATTAGCGAAACATTATTAAAAATATAATCAATCTGTGTGCTCAGACAGACATTCAATCACACTTTATCAGAAAATATTATAAATTTTAACTTTCCGTAATCCACAAAATTTTCATCGATTCATTTATAGAACCGTCTCGGCGTTTTATTATGAAGGAATTAAGAACATTCTAACGAGGTGTGCACTTGAATTAATTACCATCGGATATTTTCCCTTTTAAGGGTTAATCGCCGATACTTGTTAGCCCTGTTATCGACATATATCTCCGCGGATTATGTAACGTAAAATGTTTGCTATATAAGTTTTTTTCGCAAAAATTATAAACTTATAAAAAAGTACTTTTATTCTCCGCGATTTGTTTTAATTGAAAAAGTTCGTACTCAAAGTAACATTGTTGGTAAAGAGAGTATTTCTGAGGAAATAAAATGTAATCGAGCTGAAAAATTGCTTCTAAAGTGTGTTCATCTTCATAGAGAGTTAGTCCAGTCATCTAATAATTTTATCTGGAAAATTAACGTAAAATATACAAACCTTTATTGTTGCATCCTTAAATATTCAAGGTCAGAGGTCGTAGAAATCAGTTTTTTGAGGATATCTCGTCTTCTACGCCTCTAATCTTATTTGTATATATGATAAAAATTATAGAGGATGAAATTCTCTACAAATTTTGTTCTAAACCCTTTTTTATACGTTGAACCGTTTTTGAGATAGAGGGCGCAGAGTGTAGAGCGCTCAGCCAAACGTACGTACTTGTCTAAATGTCAATGCTAGCCTATTTTTTGTGTAGCTACCTTTTAGATTATTTAATTAAAAAGCTTCTCAACTTTTCTTCTTTCGAATAAGCAGTAGTTTAATCAATTGAATTACTATTTATCCGTGGAAATTTCGAACTTCTACGATGACATCCCATTCATTTTTCACAATAAACTTATTCCTAATTAATTGAACTTTTTCAGATGGCACAGTCGAAAGTTCAATTTAAAATTTTTCTCGTTTGATTATCAGCTTTTCAATTTTTAATATAAAAGAAAACTATTAGCACTTTTGACGAAGTTAGCATTGTTCCTAACGATGTTTAATCTTATTTGAATTACATGCCATCTCTTAAAATACAAATCGTCTTTTGAAAATGTACAAAACAAAGAGCAAAAAAATCTACAAGGTGTATAGTTCTTCCAAAGTTAATGCGATGACCCATATTTTTAATCCCTTTGAAGGAAAAAGCCGCCCAATGGCGTGCATATAAATTTTTTATAAATTCGAATATTGTGAAATAATGTTAATCTACTATATCAATTTGAATGAAAAAAATTAACCTGCATACAAAATTCATAAAATTTGTAATACAATAATAACGCGTTTTCCTCTAGAACAGGGGGAGTATCTAAAGAACAGTTTTTTGTATCGTCAACCCAACCATATTTTAAAGGTGGGTGTATATCCTCATACAGTTTTAATTATAATATAATTACCATTACTACTATTTTCTTACATATTAAGTTAAAATGTATTTTATTTTATATATTTATTCATGTAATAAAACCGTAAGGATTGTTTGAATAACAAATAAATGAATAAACACTTGACAACATCATGCGTATCAAACCAAGTTTCGTCTAAATAAATTAAAGTTCTATTTGAATCACGGTACCCTTTTATTTTGCGCAAACACTCCTGTCTAAGTTCAGCGATACGCCGAGAATCCATTATTACCATTCGATTATCTAACTTCTTATATTTAAATCCACAATTCAATAATCCCGCGCATCATCTTGGACTGTTGTTTCAAATGGTCTCCAAAATGTCATTCTAATTAATTATATTATAAAACTTACCGTAACGTCTACGAACAAATAAATATTATATTAATATCAATTCACTGACGCGACCTAACCACTACACCATCAAATAGGTATTATATTAATGATACCTTTCTACACTAGATCACCTACACTTTCCTATAAATACCTATAACAATTCACTAAACTCACTCAACCAAGAAATAGATATTATATTAAATATTTCTTTAAAACAAAATTCACACCCGACACTGAATTATACTAATGGATTATAAGCCGAACCACAACACAACCCCCCCGAACACCCTCAAGACAGTAGAATTTTTTCTGCGAAAATCGTCAAACGGAATATACTTCGGTTATTTCGTTATATTACGATGAATACTGCAGTTGATGATTGGTTGTTTCGAAGTCTTCACTGCACGTGCAACTACGTTGCCAACTCTTCAAAATTTTCTTGAATATAGTAACATACAAAAAGTGGTTTTAATTAATTTTTCTTTTTTCAGTAATTTCAAGCGACTTATTTTAATGTTTACTAATAAATTTACATTATGTATTTTTTTAAAAATATTTCCAAACTAGCTTTCTTATAACATCACGAACTAACAGTTTATTGAAGTAAGAGGAACATTTGCGTAGCGAGCCTAACAATTTTAGAAAATATATCTGACAACATTACTTTATTTTATGGTGATCACACTGACTTTAGTTAGAGTATAGCACTTTTGACGAAGTTGGCATTGTTCCTAATGATGTTTAATCTTATTTGAATTACATGCCATCTCTTAAAATACAAATCGTCGTTTAAAAATGTCCAAAACAAAGAGCAAAAAAATCTAAAAGGTGTAATCACTTTCAAAAAATTCCTTCAACAAAATACTTATTTGTCTTACACTATTATTCTATCAAGTTAATCACAACAAAACTTGATGAAGGTCAGCTTGTGCTGACCAAAGTTCAATTTAAACGTTTATTACTAAATCTTTAAGGCCAGATATCGAGTCAGCGAAATATTGTGAAACATTCTTCACAGAAAAACGAGTTCATAGCTATCTAAAGAGCAATTTCAATATCGGATTATCTCACTCAATACGTCTTATGGATAGGAAAGCACATTTGCTCTTTAAAGGACTCTCATTGGTCTTAATCCCTCAAATGAGTTTTTTCCCATTTGTTGCCTTAAGTGGTTTTCAATAATATAAAAAATATTTCTAATGGTGGTTTTAGATTTGTCTTGAAAAAGTTGGGACAATGGACTGAACATTTACAAAATCCAAGATTTAAAAGTAATCGTTTTCCATCGAGATAATTTGAAATACTATCCGGAAATTATAATCGATTTGGGTGATTTAACAATGGCAATTTATTTGATGTCTGTAACGATTCGCGAGATTTACGAGTCCAATAATGACTGCACCGATTGATTTATCACCTTTCAGTACTATTATTATTAACACATTAACATAACAATCGGGTGGAATCAACAATTAATTAGAAAATTTCAAAAAATGGTTGGAATTGGTCGATTAAATACAATACAGAGTGAGTTTTGAACGAGTCAATTATTCAGTAATCGCATCATACGATTTTTAAAATATTCGGTTTGTAAAGCTGGGCTTCTACCTCATTAAATGAACAATTTTCCTGACATAATAATAAAAATCATTTTCATGCTTCCATTAAATGTATTGTACAAAGATGGCGCCACTGTAGCATCAAAAATCTGTTTTTTACAGAAAGACACTTTTTTATATATTTCCTTTGTTTAAATTCAAATTCTCAACACTTTTGAAATATTCTAAAAACTTTTATTACAACTTTATTTAAAAAAATAGAAGTAAAACCTTGTATAGTTCATATGATAGCCTTTTTGGTGTGCGTCATTTATTGTTAATGCCGTTTTAACACATTACGCTGGAAGAAATAGAAAAAAAGGGAGGTCTGTGATTAATCCTAATCAAAATATCACAATAATGAACCGTTTAAACGTATTACAAACGTTAACCATAATATTTGACTTAAAAAAATTTGATTGGTTGATGTTTAGATTACGCGCAAGCACGACCTATTAATCGGGCGAAATTATATCGTTCAATTTACGATGCGGACGTACCTTTCGTAGCGGCAATGTCCCACTGTCAGTTCTCGTCAGGTCTGTACTTTGTTGTTTACGGTCAATTGTAATTGATGAAAAGTGAATATTAATCTGATTGTTAGCATTTTATTTATTTAGATAATACAAAAATATGCCTCGATATACGAAAAAAGAGCAGCATCTTATTTTGATAGTTCTCAAGTATTTTCAGTTAGAAAAAGAAGCTTGTAAACCATTGATACCTTCAACTTCAGTGCAGTATTTTTTATATAACTATGAGTGAAATTAATATAAAATAAGTTAATCCTATATATTTCATTGGGATTGCTTGAATATTTCATTTTTATCTATTACGTTTAAAGTTATGAACATCAAATACATGGGGCCAGTAAAAACATCAATGAGACCGGGTCGATGAAATGCATCCGTCCAACCGCTGAGTTGCATCCCATTAACAAATTTAATATGGTGTCTAAAACTGGTAGATAATTAAATAAAAGCGAGCATTGTTGTCATGTTTATTCTGATATCGTAATTGATACTAAATTTTATTTTCGAAACTGCGACTAATAGAGTTTTGTAACAATATAGTGAATAATATATTAATTTGATTTAAACAAATCCACAATTTCATTTTTCGATTGGGTTAGGGTAGGGTAGTTAGGAGAACATATCATGTTTTTTTTATTAAAATATAGCGTAAGAAAGTATGATGACGATTTTTTAATCTCTTACAGATATATGTTCCAATTTTTATAAAAATATTTACGATTCAAATAATATATCGGCAACATTGCTGTAAAATTTGATCAGGCTTTGACCATGATAGGTTAATTAACAGGCCTTTTTGGATTACGGATGCAATTCGACGGTTGCCGTTTTTTCAGGTAAAATTTTACTTTTTGGGATGCAACTCGCCACTCGCCAATGAGACAGTGGCCTCATTTAAACAAGTAAAACAATAAGAATTATAAGTGAAGAATAACTTTTTCCATAAAACTTAAGGATAAAATAGGGTCTTATACGGTGCAGACTTAATTGAACACGCTGTATAATTCTTTTGCAGGACTATATTTACTAATGTGAAATTATTTTGATATGTAAATTGCAGTGTTTAGATATCCCAAGTATTATTAATTTCATAGTCTTTTCGAATTTGGCTGAATACGATCCTGATGATTTTATTTATCAAATTAAACGTTAGCTATATATCAAAATAAGAAATAAAATATCGACATACCCACAACCCGGATATACGTCACAAACGATGACGCACACCAAGAATGCTATTATATGAACAACCACATTCAACTATGTAATTCAAATGCAGGGATCTACTCAAGGTTACCGTCTAATGATGAAACGTTTTAATCATTGGAAATCCAGACAGAGAGAGATCTCGACAATACTAATAAATTTAGTCGTTCCTACAACCTCTGAGGAATTCACTGCATTATCCTTAATTTTAAGCAAGTTGACAAGGATGAGTAAAAGACAAATTTGACGTAATAAATATTTCTAGAAAGTATTTTAGAGCAGTGCATCGATAGTTTTTAATGGGGCACTGAATGACTGATTTGGAGCATTTGGGAATTGTCTTTTGCTAGGACTTCACAAGAGTGCGCGACTTTTGTCGCTTTTAAAAAAATAAACCACAAGAAACATACAGAATTTTAAGCAATATGTTCTTGTATAATAACGATATTTGGTGAGACGAGACAACTCGCTGCTAGAGAAATCCCAGTCTCACCTAGCTTCGTCTGAATCCCTCTCTTTCACTAAATTTACAGCGTCTTATTTGGCGAAAACTTGTTTTTCGCTGTCAATACCAATATTCTGTCGACATAATATAATATGACCAGTTGGGGTTGGGGGTAGGACAAATCCTCGGCACCTAGTCCTTTTGTGCGTCATCCTGAAAGTCCCTCTCAGTACGTTGATAACGTAACTAGTGTTAGTCAAAACTTACTGAACACAGATTTTCGAATGGATGATTCAAAGAGGATATGCTCTACCACACCAACTTCTTGTTCAAAGCCTCGACTTAATGATGTTTCTGGTAGCCTCATTCTATGAGGATGTTTACCTAGTTGCACGTTGCAAAGCGTAGGCTCCCACCACTGAAATTGTTGACTTTACGGAGCTGGCAGGTTCAAAAAGTTCTTGAGCTTCTGATCAGCGCATCAACCGCACCTTCAGACTTGGTCGACGACAGTGTGTGTGTGTGACTACATTGATGTTTGTCGCTTCAACCATTCTAGAACTGACCCAGATATGATACGTGGTCTCTTTAGCTTTGGTTGGTTAGTAAACAGACGATACAGGTCGGGTTAGTGGGCCCCAACACTGGAGCCGTTGGCTTATTGTATTGTCCTGTCTGTCTGCTAGTCCGTGAGAAGATTGTGACCTTTATGAGATCTAGAAGTCTCTTCACAGTATCTATTTTGGTGAGGTTGTAGGGTCATCCAGCCCTATCTGTCTATACCTCCACCAACGTAGAGCCTTACATTCGAAAATTATACGGGTGGCTGTTTCGTCCTCCTCACCACATAATCTACATATAGGTTCTTCTTGGAAGATCCCCATTGTGTGAAGGTGCTTTCTCAGGCCGCAGTGTCCGGTTATAAAGCCGGTTACCAGCCTGATATCTCTCCTATTTAACTTTAGGTCTCTTTAGTTTTAGGTCTAGTAGTACTTGTACAGAGCACATTTTTTTCTAGCGGAAATGTTACGCATATGCCATTCAATCCGGTTTGAACTACGTGGGAATATTTGCCTTGACCATTTTATGTTGAGATCAAGGTTCGTGATTTAGGATTTGGAATTAAAACGCTGATTTTAAATAAAACACTTTATTATCGTAAAAAATTATCTAGTGAATTGATACATCGCAGTATTGTTCAACACTGTCGTTCTCGTACTTTCCTCTTGGAAAATAGGTGATCTATGATTGAGATAATCCATTATGATATCGATATCTTTAGGACCAACTTTTTTATTGATTATATTGTTAGCCAACATATCGTATCCATCTCCACCTCCGCTTAAGAAAGAATTGATGGCTATGGCGTAATATTTTTCCATGTCGATATCTTCGTATATTGGGACGAGACAATTCTGACATCTGACTTTAAGTAACGTCACTCTCTGACCGGCGGGTCTGCTGGTATCTATTTCCACTATAAAACCTGATGGAATAAATGCAAAGATATTATTAGAGATGAAAATACTTTCAAGAAAAAAGTTACAAAATTACAGGATTAAATTTCAGATATTAGACGGGATTAAGGAATGTACATTTAATTGAGGATCAGTTTACATGTCTAGTACAACAACTATGAAATAAATAAAAAAGTTATGCTTATAAAAGTTAGGTTATATGATACTTTTTAAGTCTTAGATAAATGGTTTATGGAAAGAATAAAATGTTTGCACAAAAGGTTTTTTTTTCGGATATAACAATTAACAATGTTGATTTGTGTCTAGCCATTTTTGGAAACTGACTCTGTGGTCTGGTTTGGACTAGTTTGGAACGACTTCTCATAAATTTTAAGGTACTAAGATGCATTAGGAACATTTCAAATGCAAAAAAACATGTCTCTGCACTTTTTCACTTTTTGGCCTCTATCTCAGCCGATAATCAATATTTTTGGTTTTTTTAGCCAGAATCAGCTCCCGCGCTAACTTGAGACATATCCTATTCGATTTCTTGGGAGAAAATACAGAAGAATCTGTATTAAAAAGTTTCAAAATCCAGCTGTCTTGGTAGATGAGTAAAATATTGATTTTTCCATTTTTCAACTCTAATTACTCACATTTCGGATGGATTGGAAAATGTTCTAACTTAAATGGAACATTTTTGAAGCTCCCCAAATCTTGAACTTTTTGTCGAAGAAATTCCTGTCTGAAATTACGAAAACTTTATGATACTGACTCTTTTTTTCTTTTATAATTTTAACAAAGACTGCTTCTGGTATAAAAAGTGTGGTGTGCACTTTTGCTGGTCTGAAAATGTTAACTTCATACCTTGCACAAAATCGATAATTTATACATGACAACCAAAATCTACTCGTTTGAATAATATTTCATGTAATTTTTTATGCGTGATCTGCTTCCGGCTCAAAAATAAAATAAAAAGTGAAAAAAAATAAAATAAAGCTAATATTTTCGTTAAAAAAAGGCTACAGAAATCCCCCAAAAAAATCTAGCCCAAACAAGACTTTGGAGTTAGGTTTCAAAAATGGCTAGGAACCCAAATCCAACAATGTTAATCGGTCTGTAAGATTGGTAGTCCTTTTACGTAAATGCTCACCCTATACCTACATACCTGAATGCTGAACAAGGCTTAGTGAAGCCGTAGTAATTCCAGAAAAGCTAGCAGCGTTTGCACCGTGTTCGAACATCTCTTTCAAGTATTTACCTTGAATCTCACCATAATCAATAGTATTTTCGAAAGGTTGTGCTGTCATTAGATCGTTGAGTGTAATATCTGTAAAAAAAAAGTGAGAAACAAATCAATCTAAATTTGATACTTAAAATGAGATAAGATGAAAGGAACTCTGTAGGCCCAATTACTTCAAACTGAACTGTACAAAAAATGAGATAACTATCGATGGACATAATAATAAGAATACTACCTACCTCCCGGAGATAACTCAGCTCTAAGACCACCAGGATTCGTTATACCAATGGCTGCTTGAGTCCAGGATCCGTTGGGAGCTGATTTCGTGTACTAAAATGTAAATATTTTCATAACGTAAGTTCTTTAGTAACGTTGCAATCTACAGGGACCAATCTGCAAGGTCGGGCGATATTAAAAATGGGCTTCATCCTAATTCGGTTTGCACCAAACCAACAAACCAACTTTTTCCTTCAGATCAAATCCACAGAAAACCTTGATTGATTGTTTGGTTTGGACCACCAGTCAAAGGCTTCGAGACCTTGGTACCTCAGCACCCGTTTGTATCGTTTATTTGAAGAGACCGATTCCTTTATCAGGCTCAACAGTCTTTTCACTAGGCCCTTCTTGGAGAAATCCTTTCTTGCGTATAGTTATAGGGGTTCTGTGCACAGCCCTATATATACCAACTGTATGCATATGCTTTCTTAGGATACAGTGACCGGTGAGCCTTTGCTTTTGTAGCCCCCTGCTGTGGTTTAATATTTCGTTAGTCAGTGACTCGGAGTGCTTTTTGTCCAGGAGTTTGCTGTGCTCTTCCTTTAGCAGCCTTTTCATAAATCAATTCGAATGTCGGTCACATGTGTGCTACATTTGTAGGGAGAAGCAGAGAGATTGGATCGACTGAACACCCAACTAGTCAATATCGGAAGGTCTTTAAAAAACTTAAACGATTGCAATTAAAACGAGACAATCCGCATGAGTAGATTAAGCCCTGTATGGTG
This sequence comes from Lochmaea capreae, assembly GCA_949126875.1. NCBI lineage: Eukaryota > Metazoa > Arthropoda > Insecta > Coleoptera > Chrysomelidae > Lochmaea > Lochmaea capreae. The sequence continues at coordinate 11,913,566 of OX421397.1, read as the reverse complement.
ACCATAATTCGCTATTTCCCTGTATATTAGGATGTTTAAGTAAAATCAATACCACTTACCTCATAGACCATTGCGTCTGTAACAAAGTTTCCCAAACCACATTCACGAATATAACAATAATGATTTGATAGTTGGACCAAACTGGAACCAATCACTTTATCTCCTTGCTGGTCTATTAAATCTTTCCAAGGTTTCAACTGTTCATTAATTTCTGGATCTGAAAACGTTAAAATCGATATATATATATATATTCCGAAAGCTTGGAAAATAGTGTAAAGAGTACTCTTTTTACAATTTTTGCCGCTTCCCCAATATTCCTGTCCTTGTATATACATATATGTGTATATATATGGTAAATGGAAATAAATTTATATACAGGGTTGTGAATGGTTGAAGATATTTGTTTGAAATTTTGACCGATTGTAGCCAGCCTAGAGGCTCATATTTTAAAATTAGTCGCAATTGTACAGCGTGTTCCAGAACGCCGTGCCTGATGAGTTATATATTTTTAAATGGGACACCCTGTATTTTACTTCAAATTTGAATTGTGCTTGACTTCGCTACTACAATGATATAAGGTTATAATAGGTTATAGAGTGTATTAAAAAGTTCTGACCACTTGTTTCTGTAAATCGTAATGACTTCAACGTCCTGTATACTTTAAACTGCACAATTTCAAATTAGTCTTTTATAGCCATACGTCTGTGATAGTCGTCTAGTACCACAATTCAATCGAACTGATTCGGTATCTAAGAAACCGTATACAGGGCGAGCCCAAACTCGAATACATTGATTTCACAATTTTTTTAAACGGATCACCCTGTATTTTATATCGGTAAATGAAAGTTACTTTACTATACTTCAAAATTTATACCCAAACTGAATAGCTTTTGTGATATTTCTATTTTTTGATTTTATTTAAAAATGCTATATAGCATAAACTGTGTTGTAAGAAGCATTTTACGCATGATTACAAAAGCAAAATCATGCAAAAAATATTTGGACGGTTTAATCGATTAAAATTTATAGGTCGAGGAGTAAACGGCTAGATTATTTGTTGAATAATAATAACAACAAATACTTTCTATACATACACTGAAAATACTAATGTTCAAAAAGGTAGGTACAGTTTACATCATCCCACCATTCCCATTGAAAAAAATTTGTCATTTAAAAAATATCTAACCTTGTGGTAGTGAGTTCTCTAAATATATTGGAGCACCGGACCATTCAACAATCTCTCCATTTTGGTCTAAATACACTGTGATATTTCCGACGTACTTTGTATAACATGCTGCTTGAGTTATTAAAACTTTATGCCCATTTTTGCTGTCTATGATGGTTGGATACGGTCCAGCAATTGGATCTGGACCTGGAGGGTTATCTAAAAATAAACAAGCATGCTAGAGGGAAATCTACTCCATATTATGGTGGTTGAAAGTGTTGCAGCAAGAATAAGATGCAGACTAAGTAGGGAAGAAATCATAAAAAAAAACTTCCTTGCTTTTTAGAAATCAGAAATCCTATGAATGGGATCCTAATAATATTACCAAACCTGGAAGAAATGCTATTATATGGTATATAGACGGCTCTGAAGTAATAGAAGGAGCTGGGATAGGAAAGCTTGATTAAATATTTGGAAAACAAAGTAGTATCATCATATCGGATAGTTTATCAGCCATTGAAGCATTGAGTTCTTGTGTAATCAGTTTAAAATGGCATGAGAAAGTCTAGAAATACACTTTAAACTAAGCAAGGACCACATCGTCAAGTTAATGAGGATTCCAGAATACTGTAAAAAAAAGGAAATGAAATAGCAGATGATCTTGACGATTTCCGGTAAAATAGTATTTGTCTATCATACCAGTTTTCCCGGACTCCCTGCAAACTTCACAGTCGTCCTGAAATGTTAGACAGAAAAATATCAAAAGGAAAAAACCAAAACACGGACTGCTAAAAGGATAATGTATTAAAAAATATAAGCGTGGGCGAATGTCATAAAATATTAGTAGTGATGAGCAAAGTAAGACCAAGACCAAGACCAAGAATCAGAGAGTCTAAGTATGGTCTTGGTTTTGCTTTTTCGCAAGACCAAAACTAACACTACGAGACCAAGAACAATTTTGCTCATCACTATATATATTAGTACACAACCTTTGTCAACAGTGGACCACAGACCATTCCAGAATGACGTCACTGACAAGTCGGCTAAATTGTTCTAGAGGGCACACGACATAATTCTATTTATTTTTCATTGTTTACTGGTGAACAACGTAGTATGATAGTTAGACTTTAAGTAGTAATAAGTTCTTAAAATTATCTAAAACGTCATCGTTTAGTAGTGTTGTGAACTTAAGAGTTAAGGTATCTTTTTTCCGATTTACGGCTGTTTTAACCAATCTGTTACTATTGACTTTCTTTGGAATCATATAGCTCCTCTGTTGATTGCTTTTTTCGTTGTCTGACTTTTTAATTATTATTTAATTCAATTCAGAGACAGTTTACTGACGGTGTATGCAAGGTTTGTAAAGCTGCGTCCTCACCGAGTCGACACTGTCGATCAACAAGTCGACAAAACTGCATCCGTCCACACCAGAGTTGGCAGAAATGGTATCTATCAGACTAATCAACATGTCTGACGAAGATTCATTAGCAATTTCCATAAGGGCATCGTGCCTCATGTTTCTGTTTTTATAATTATTAATTTTGGAATCCCATAGAATTGATTTTAATTTGTATGCCTCAATAAAAGCTATGACTTTGTCTTGTTCTTGAAAACAATTCGACATGTCGATTGCAACGTACAGTATTCGCCAACTAACTTGATATCCTAAGTGTTTTCTATGGAGCTATTGACGCCGCCCATCCGATAGCTGTAAACAGTGCCGTGCAAGTTCTGAGGATACGCTTTCTGTTACAAATTAACACAACTTGTACAATTAATAAAGTCCGTCCGGAAATATATGATCCTACCTTAATAAATAATATTTAATTATTTGTTATAATTATTGGTATATTGATTTTAATAGAAACGGATCTGCTTTATACCTGAATTCTGAGTACATAAATAATATTTTAACAATAAGGTACCTATTACAATAACATGTTATTTATCTAATTGAAGATTATAAAGTTAGGATCTTATATTTCCGGACGGACTATAATTAAAATTTGTTAGAAACTAAATAATTTCTTCCAGGTAGTAATGAGAATTGAAGAAACACAAGATAATGGGAAATTATTTAGGCTAGGTAGGTATATTTCTAAGAATAGGTATAAACAGTTTTTATATTTACGAAGAATCTGACTCACTGCCGTTACTGGAATCACTTTCATCTAGAGTAATCACAAGAGGGTTGACGTCATAAAGCATATCTGTTTGAAGTTCTCTATCAAAATATGAGTCTTCCATTGTTATGACATGGTCACACCTTTTCCTCCAAAAAATTTTTCTAGGTTAGATTGAAAGCTAATGTTTAACTAAAAAACCAACTACCTATTCCAAAAAATTAAGGTTTAACTTGGCACGAAACATTTTAATCATAGGATCATTAAATTCGCAGATAAATAAAATAAGCTGTGCTAACTTGCTTGTGATGGCTTGCTAGCTAGCTGGCGTACCTGTTGCCTGTGATGTTTTAATTTTCTTGTTTATTAAGGTATATTCATCACTTTTTAATGTCTTAAAATAATTAAACACTCTATTTATCACTTGACGAGTTTGTCCTCTTTTTCAATTGTGTCTGGAAAACCCTCAGGGATGTCGTTCAGGGCCAGGTTAGGGCTCACCAGGTGTTCGGGTGATTCAGCGCACACAAAAAGCCCCCATAACGATTTTCGGTTCGTTATTGTCGATATTTCCAGAAAAATTCTCGAAGATGATGTCCGCGTCCAGGTTGGGGCTCACCAGGTGTCCGTGGGGTGTTCGCCGATGGTATATTCGAATTCAGCGACCCAAAAAAACCCCGGGTGCCCAGTTTCTCTCCACTCTCGCATAAAGTTCGTGATATTCCCCGAAGATGACGTTCATCGGCGTTCCTGAGCTCCAGGTGTTCGGGGGGTCAATTTGAACATCATTATCGTGATCAGCAACCTCGAAAACCCCCGAGTACCCGACTTCAGCCAATTCTGACTCTTATTTACGAAGTTATTATTTTTGCCAAAAGGCTTCTCAAAAGATAAATTTTTTGCAAGCATTTTTGGCTGCAGCAATGCAACTTCCGGTTTGTAATAGGTACAAAGTATGTACAAATGATATAAATACTTTGTGCAAAAAACCGCATTCCGATACGTCCTATCCTAAAAGATTTCCTATCATAATGCTTAATTACCTTTACTATACAAAACGTTGGCATTTTAGATACTTTTAAAAACTAATTATTGTTAATTAAAGTCTACATACTATTATCCTTTGTTTATCATTAAACAATGAAAACAATAGAATGTGTGCCGACAATATAACCGACCTGTCAGTGACGATATTCTGGAATGGTCTATTGATTTAGTCCCGATGTTTTGCTATAAATTGTTGATTACGAAAATAACTTTATTTTCTCACCTCCTGTCCACAAGAATGAATGCGAATGTCCACCGACGATCAAACTGATTTTATCTGACGCGTTTTTGGCTATTTTTTGATCAACATCATATCCAGAATGTGACAGAACAATAACAGTATAGACGTCTTCCTCTCTTACGAGTCTTTCCGCTTCAGCATTTACACTTGCCGATTCGTCGAAAAAAATCAGATTGCCTGTCCGAGAGATGCTCTGAAATAAAATGAAAAATACTGATCATTATATTACGTAGGAAATATAAGTTGTTCCAACATCGTCCTTCTAAAATAAGTATACCACAAATTGTCTGAAGACAGAATTAAAATCCAGTCCCTTAATCTAATATTTCCTTCAATACTTATTGTGTTCCGAGCGAACCAGGACACGTGTTGTACTGACTCACTTATTGAGCGTTAAATTAATACAGGAAGTTCATCTATACATTGACATTTAGAACTAGGAATCGGTAGAAGTTTATAATATACAGTTTTAACTAGAGTTAGCCGACGATCTGCGACTAAACACGACCTTATAGAGTGAATCTACTTGCTATAGCTGACCGTGGTTAAAACCCCGATTAATTTTTCTATAGAAGTGTCAAGCATTGGACTAGGTGGGTGTTCTTGAGATTATCTACCACTTGCTTCAACATTTTTGCAATTGTGTCGCTGTTTCTCCAAAGGTGCGACATATAAATATTTGACGAGAGTCAAGTGACACATTTGACACTTGTACTACCTTAATACCCTGCTTAGAATATCTTATGTTTATGGTTGATACTCACTGGACAATCGGTAGTTGTTACTCCTACGATACCAATTTTTTTTCCATCCCTTTCGACGACGATACTCTTTTTATAAGTACCTTGAATGGTGGGCTCTTGGCTGTCATCAATGTTTGAAACAACTATCGGATGTTTCAGAGCTTTTATATAGGGCACGATACCTTCGATACCATCGTCAAATTCATGGTTTCCAAGGACCTGAAAAATTCACAATGTAATAATAGGTTGACAATAGAGGGTTGCTATTTATATTTTGAGCCTTGGCTTACTAAGTGTTTACAGGCGCCATCTAATGTTTCCAATTGAAAGTTTGATCTTTTTAACCATCACCTTCTTCAGAACTTTTTGTCATTTAAGTATAACTTGTGTTATCTACAGCGACTTGAAAATTTTGTCTCATCGAAAAAATGGAATTAACTCGTGAACATTTTCGTGCGATGATTTTTTACTTTCGACGTTACTCATCAAGACAAGAGTGCATCGATCAACTCACTTTGACTTTTGGCGATGAAGCCCCATCCTCGGCCACTGTTAAACGCTGGTATAACGAATTTAGTCGTGGCCGCAGTTCGCTCGGGGACCAAAGTCGTGAAGGTCGTCCAGAATCAGTTGTTCTGCCACAAAACATCGATGCTGTGCACGAACTGATAAAGCAATATCGACATGTGACATATCGCGAGATAGAGGCATCTTTGGGCATTAGTATGACAAGCATCAATAAGATATTGCATGAACATTTAGCTGTTAAAAAGATTTGTTCGCGTTGGATCCCGCATAATTTGACAAAAGCTCAAAAGGATGCTCGTGTCAATTGGTGCAAAGAAATGCTCAAGAAATACAATCGCGGTGCATCAAAAGCTGTGTATAACATCTACACAGGTGACGAATCTTGGATCTATGCATATGAGCCCGAAACAAAACAGCAATCCACTGTATGGGTCTTCCAAGACGAACCCAATCCGACAAAAGTGGTTCGTGCGCGAAGCACCTCGAAGCAAATGATCGCCTGTTTCTTCGGAATAACTAGACATGTGGCAGTCGTGCCGTTAGAGCAACGTAGAACGGTGAATTCTGAATGGTACACAACCATTTGTTTGCCAGAAGTGCTTCGTGAGATACGAAAAAACAACCGGCAACGAAGGATCATTCTTTATCATGACAATGCCAGTTCTCACACATCGGCTAAAACAACCACCTATTTGACTGGCCAAAACGTCGAATTGAAGGGTCATCCTCCGTACAGCCCTGTTTTGGCACCAAATGACTTCTTTTTATTTCCGCATATCAAGAATAAATTACGTGGCCAACGTTTTTCGGCTCCTGAAGAAGATGTTGATGCATTCAAAAACCATGTTTTGGAGGTACCTCAAAATTGGTTCGAGCGCATGCAAAAGTGTATTGATCATCATGGAGAATACTTCGAAAAACAGTAAAGCCATTTTTAGTAATAAATTACTGTCTTTTCATTATTAGGCTCAAAATATAAATAGCAGCCTATGTATAAAATGGGTTTTACGAAATTATTCCGTAAAACTCACAAAAACTTAGCAATGAAAAATGGTTATGAAAATATTAAATAAAGATGATTAATAATAATAAAAAGCAGGCCTGGGACTCTGCACACTGTAGAAGTCTACCGATCGCGTTTTCTACAGTATGATTCCAGTCGACAACAGTCGAAAGTCTCACTCCGTATACCATCTGCATATAAATCTTCTTTTATTTTTGAATTATAATTATTATGAAATATATTGAAGTTTTTATTAAGAAATCGTCGACAAAAGACGTGTGAGTGGAGTCGATAGTAGAATTCTATAGCGCCCAGAGTCCCAGTACGGGAATGAGGGTAAATGAAAAAGAATTGACGTGTTTACTCTTTAGAACCAATTAGCACGCTACTCCAACGGACAGTTCAAAGGTTGGGTCGCCCAAAAGGCGTAGTTGCCACGTTGGTTTATTAAGAGAGATCTTGCTACACCTCGACCAAATTCATTTCAACTCTGAGATGCGCAAACAAAGAAGCGAGAGGGAGAGATGGTAGTCCCTCGGAATAAACGCATGTACACTCGACGGAAAAAATTTACTTAGTTAAATATTTCCTAAATAAAATCCTGAGAATTTGGTTGAGCCTTTAATGTCATAAATTTGAAAACATGGTTCTTTACAGTGCAACGTTCTGCCTAGGACTGGTAGCTGCCGACATTGTCGTACGCGTGATCTACGCACATCCGAATCTCACAGTTGAAATGAATTTGGTCGAGCTGTACAACAATACAAAAAATTAAAAATAGGTAGTGATGGATAACCGTTAGTTTAACTACATTAATTTCTCTTTCAATTATATTTTTCTACTATCACTATCGAAAGTCATCTTTTGTGCCTTGAAAAGCAACTGCAGCGAGCTGTTATAATTTGACATTATTGGTGCTCTTAAGCAGAAAGTAACTTTTGCGCACGCCTAATTTTATTTATAGATAAGAGAGAGCTAGTAGTTAATTTTGGTGTGATAGTAGAAAAAATCTTGTGTGTGTTTAGAGCAGAAAGTCTTTTGGTAGTTTCGACAGATTGCCGCGCAACTTTCTGTCTCGACTACTACTACTAGGTACTAGTACTAGGTACTTTCTGCTCTTGATACATAAATAGCTATTGTTCATAGAAACTGAAAATGCTCTTTATTTCATACTGACTGGTAGATTTAGTTTACTGACTTCTTTTTAAGATGTGAAGTACCTCACTTATATTAAAAATATATTACATAAGATTTAAAAATAGTATCAAACTTCCTTGAATATTAATCAAAACGCTTCGACCTTTAATTTGTGTATCTGAATGGGTCAAAGTGGGGTCACGGTGTATAATAACTTCAAAACGAATCTAGACTACCAAGATTTATGTTGATTGTTTTTACTTATACAATTTTTACGTTATAACATTTGAAAGGCTGTTGCACCGAATCCTGTATGCCAACTTACAAATTGATTTTAATGACAGTCGTCCTGAGGATAAACAATCATTTAATTTTAGATTTGTAATTTGGTTGTTTTGTATTGATTTAATGATAATTATTATTATAAAGAGTCAGATATAGCTTTTAAAATACCTAAGCAAATAAAATAACGTTGAAGAAAGCTACAAATCAAAATTATATGATCTGAAACATGATCAAAATAACTATTAACAACCACGTGTTTTGCAAAGAGCCAGCGCCGGATTAAGCCTTCATGGGCCCCGGGGCAGAATACATAATAGGCCCTCTCCCCTACCTCCCCCCGCCCAAATTTTTTTACCAAAATTTATCAAAAAATATGCACATTTTTCAAAATTTTAATTTTTCTATATTTCAAACGTTTGCAAACGAATAACAGTATAAACTTTAAATATTTACTTTTCATGTTTTGGCTACTGCAAATTCGTCTATCAGTTTATCAACTTTCGTCTCCAAGTGCATTTCATAAATAATTTTTTATGCGTTTTAGAACAGAAAATGAACGTTCAACAAAAAGACATAAATATATTCTTAAAATTATATCCATATTGGGAAATGTAGAAGAACGATTTCTGATTAATTTCAAATAATCTCGGGCACAGTAATTCTCTAGCTTGAAAGCTTTTACAAAATCCTGTAAATGCACAATCTTTTCAACAAAATCACTGTCCAAATCATCAGGAAAAATTTGCAAGAGTTTTTTTGTTGCTTCGCGCAATTCATCAGCTGATTGGTCACTACTACTACTACTAATTTAGTCAGGCGAACCTTGGCCAAGACAAACTCAAGCCAAGGTTCCAGCACTGAGGCCACTGGCAGGCCCATTGTGCCATTCCTGCTAGTTACGCATCAATGAAGCCGACTCTCTCGATGAAGGACTCAATCATCTTCAGTGGGTGCCTGCTTATGTCCCCAGAGGCCATAACAGGGAATCCGAAGATTTGCCTGCGTAGCACAGCCCAATATGGACCTATGAGGAGAACATGGTCTGACGTTTCGTCAGCCATGCCGCACCCCCTGCATAAGGGGCTTTCCTCTAAACCTAGGTTACAGAGGTGTTTCCTCAGACAGCAGTGCCCTGTTAGGAGTACTGCTATCTTTTTTAACCTACTCCTTTGTAGTTCTAGAGCAGCTCTAGCATGTCCATCCTTTCAATAGGAGCTTGGACTGCCTGAGACCCTGTAGAACACTCCAGTGAGCAAGGTACCGGTTTCTCAACCAGTTCCTCGTCTCCTTACGGATTATTTGTTTTGTGAGGCCCAAGGTCGGGCCCGGGCCGTTAAAAGGAGTAGCCGTCCTTTCCACAGCCAGCGCGTCCGCCTCTTCATTGCCTTAGCTGATTGGCCAAGAAAACGCCCCTGGGCACCGGGGCATTTGCCCATTTTGCCATATAGTTAATCCGGCGCCGCAAAGAGCGCTTGTCACTTGACGTCACATGGACTTAAATTAAATGGCCATAAATTTCCATTCAATTATAACATTTGCTTTTGAATCATGGGGTATTATAAGGGGGTAGGAGGTTTGTCAGTGCAAAAATGAATATACTTTCAAAAAAAATAAGGTAATAAAGAGATATCGGTCAAATGAATAGCGCCTGTAAACTATAATTAACGGTATTGGCTTTAGTTAACAATTTTATTTAACAGTTATCGGAAGTGACCTTTCACCCACGAAGATGAATAATACTAATATGGGTTTCGAAGAATTATTCAAATACCTACATTATTTGGTTTCCTTTGTATGTCTTCAACCATATTTCTCATATTCGGAGCAAGGTCCTATGGTCCAAACCTTAATCTTCTCCAGATATTTTACTATATACTCAGAGATTAAAAGAAGGAAAGCGAATAAAACAGTGAGTTTATGTGGGAAATACACAACAAACATTTGCATAACCTTTAACTTTAACATAGAAAAACTCTGCGCATTTCCGGTATGTTAACTATTTAGCGATATTTCAAATACCGCCTGCCGTCAGGCTCCGTAAATTACGATATTGTTTTGAGAATCGACTCGCGCATAGGTTAAATGTCAAAATAAAATAGGCGCTAATACGGCCTGACGCTATTTGGGCTATCTATATCTATCTAATAAATAGTACGTGAGTTTGAAAATTTCCCTTCAGAAATCTCGCGGTGTTTTTCGGGAAAAGTTCATTCATCTTGTATGACTTACAACTAAAAAACGGCTACATAACTTACAAGACAAAAAAATACAAACTAAACATTCCAGTACCGTACACTGTATTGAAAATATACATACTTCGGCGTCTATTGGTAATTTGTTCATGAATTCTTGTGTGACGTTCCATTTTCCTAAATTGTACCAAAGTGTTCCCTGGAAATTATCCCCTGCGTTTAATAATAGTGATTTTGGCTTTTGATTAAGTAGATTTGTAATTTCTTTGTAAAGTCTAGAAAATCCTCCTATGCATTCATTGACATTTTTGCATGTATTGCCACCTGAACTGATCTGCTCGAACCTGAAATAAATAATAATGTCTTTTATAGCATTTAGAGCTAGGAAAAAAAACAGTAGACAACTTCGATTTTAAAAGTAATCTGAATCCTTTGAGCACGCAGTTTATTCTTAATATTTGTTAAAGTAAATCATCACCACTGAAAAAACTGTAAAGATTTTTTAAGAATCCTGCGTTAAGACGATTTAGAGTCATCAACAGATGCAATGTTTAGGTTAGGTTAGGTTAGACGGTGGGTAGAGCTGGCGTTAGCCTTCTGTCACTGAAATCTGATGATTCATTAATTAAAGTACTACGTCTAGCTTTAATCTCCTAACGAGACTCTATAGCTTAGACAAAGGCTTTTCGAGGTAGCTTGTAGCCCTTGGTTTTTCCTCGCCAAGTTCTAGAAAACGCAGTCTTTCGAGGCCTTCACTGTGGCACGACACGTGTTCTGCCGATTCCTCTTCCTCTTGACAGAGCCTGCAAAGGCAATTTTATAACATTCAAACGACTGTTAAGTCTGCAGTGTCCTATTACTAAACCTACTATGATTCTAACATCCTTCCAATTTTTTAACAGCATGTCCTCTGTTACTTTGGCCGATGATCGTTTGATGAACTCTTTGCCCTGTCTCTGTTCAGGGGTTGTTCTCCACCATTCCAATGGCTGCCTTTTTGTATGTGTTAGCTACACCGCAGAAGGGTTCGGAGCCAATGCAGGGGGCATTTCCTCCTTCTCGAACCAGTTCGTCAGCTTCTTCATTGCCCTTGTGTCCTTTGTGCACTGGTACCCAGACCAGAAATAGTCTGTTATGAGTTTCTAGCTGAGATAGGGCACGCACGTAGTCGCACACCAGTCGTTAATTGACCTTGTAGGAATCTAGTGCATGTAGTGCAGCCTGGCTGTCCGAGTAAATAACAATTGTTTTGTAACGAGACACTAATTTTGTTACAGATAATTCTTCATGTCAATTTTTTTAAAAAATACATATAATAGACTAAACCTCTCTTTTTGTAATACATTAAAAATTCTTTTCCATTTTTTTATTCAATCGGATTGAATAAAAAAATGGTTTTTAATTTTATGTATTTTCAATTTTTTCAGTATCAAATCACTGTCCTGTCTCGGACGTCACTTGACCATCATCATTGTCCGAAACTGACAGCAACACCTGGAAATTGAATGGTACTTACGACTCGAGCAAACATTAAGGTAAGTCAGTACAATTTTTCAATGTTATTTATCAAAATTTTGTTTATTCATAAATTTCTGTGATTTCATTATTCTAAATCTAAACGAATTCCAGAAACTGTAACAAATTCTACCTTTTTAGAAAGAGGACATATTAAGGTTTCTAAGAAATAATAAATATTCCATTTCCGGTGTAAGCGGAAGTGTCTGAACAAACTTGACCGTATGCCTAAACAAATTTAATGATTTTTAAAGGTGTTTCGTTTCCCAATTTAGGTGGTGATATCAATTCGCGTTTTCATTGGTTAATAAGCTATTTTATTTGCCTTTTTGTAAGCTGGTTGAAGCTATAGAATTTCATTTGAAATTACTCATAAAAAATCATAAGTAGGTAACGCCCTCTAGTTGCTGATTTAAAAATTAAAACTGTACATATGGTGGTGGAAAGTGTTTCAGAAAGTACGAGATACAGACTAAGTAGAGAGGGAATCATTAAAAAAAACACCTTCTTACTTCTTAGAAATAAAAAAACCTGGGACATGCCACAAGATGGTTAACTTTTCAAAGAAATTCGTTACGTAATTAAGCAACAAGAAGGAATGGGATCCAAATACCATTACCAGACTTCGAAAGAATGCCATTCAATGGTACACAGACGGCTCAAAAGCAATAGAAGGAGCTGGGATAGGAGTGTACGGGCCCGGCACCAAACACTCTGAAAGATTGGGAAAAACCCCAAGTACCTTTCAAGCGGAAATTCACGCAATAAGAAAGTGTGCCCAGTTCAATATTGACAAAGGATATAGAAGGCAAAGGATTATCATAATGTCTGATAGTCAAGCAGCCATTAAAGCGCTGAGTTCTTGTGTAATCAGTTCCAAAATGGTGTGGGAATGCCTAGGCAAACTTAATGAACTAGGCGAGAACAATATAGTCACCTTACTGTGGATTCCAGGACACACTGGAATAGAAGGAACTGAAATAGCAGATGGACTAGCAAAGAGGGGGACTGAAAGACCGTTCCAGGGGCCGGAACCCTTTTACGGTATCAGCCCCAATGTACTATTGGAAGAAATAGGCCAAAGAAAAGAGAAGATCTGACCATTGGAAAGATCTAGTAAGGGAGCACAATAGATCTTTTAGGTCTTAGTGAATGTCATCCCATCATACATACATATACACTCTAAAAATTAAATTTTCTTACAAACATATTATTTTGTAAAAAATCCAATTATATTTTGTAAGAAGAACTCAGAACTTTTTTCCCCAAATCCGCCACCCTTAATGAATGACCCTGTACAGTAGTAATTTATAACATAATTTTGGATTCGTATCATCCTTTTTCTCATCAAATGCTTACATACATTGCACATTTTTATGTGCTTTGGAATCTGTTTTGATAATTTTTCGAGTCTCTATTACTCCCTCAATTTCACCTTCAAAAATAATATTTATAACGTTCGATACCAATCATGCCTTAAGGATAAGCTTTTTCTATTTTTATCTATCCAACAAAGGCTCTTCGGGGAACGTCTTCACTTCTCACATGATCCCACAGGACTCTCGAAATTCGTCGCTTGTCAGATATATAACTTTCTCCTATCCTAAATGAATTACAATTTATTGCTCGTAAAAAAATTTAGAAGCAAGATTTGTAGAGTGGCTCTGAATATTATTAGCAATCCCGATTGACCTGATTTTAGATGTTGTTGTTTAGTAATCTCATAGAGACGGGCTTTGGCAACGCTGTAATTTATTTTGTAGCCATTCCATTATTCTCCATGAGGAGGCTAGTAATTTTTTTTGCAGGGCACTATGGTTTAGTAAAGTATTCTCGTCTCCAGCAAACAATATCCGGCCTATCAATAAGAAAAGATTTTCTGCTCTGTTTTTCCCACCGAAAGTTCATTCCATGAAGAATTCTCCATACTCTAGTTCTTGATAGTTGTGGCAGGTTTTCGTCATTCTGAGCGGGTTGCACAATCTTGTCCAATGTTGGTATTTCTTTTGCGCTATTCAACGAACACTGTTTTTAGCATCGTCATCAATTTCTAATGGTTTCTTTCCCGGGTGAGGAATAGGTTCACCGAGATTCCGGCATTTTCTCTCGCGTAAAAATCTATAAATCGTTGATCCTCCTACCCCTATCATATTGGCACAGGTCGCAATTATATCGCGAACAGAACTTGTGGGGTTTTGGTGCACAAGAGCATCATGAACGTTGAGGATTCATATTTTTTCCCGCAAAGAATATGCACTTTTGCTAACTCGTTGACTATATAGGAATTGGTGGAAAACTTGAACTTGGACGAATACATGTTACTTACTAGTTGCCGAATACTAACTACTTCAAATTTTATTCTATACAGGTACTTAAGATTTAAATATTAACAGGAAATTGAGTTGTACCTGTACAGATTACGGGGTAGGTAGTTCCGTCGCGCCTATGGTTTACAACTATTTTATGGTCCAAACCCCCGATACGTTCTATCAACTTCATTGGAACAGACTTTGATGAGACGAGTTAAAAATGAGCTCACCTTTTTCCAGCAGAATTTTTTAGTGATACACCTCTGGAATTCACTAATAATTAATAGAATATAACGAGTCTAATTATAATTTTAAAAATTCTAAAACAAAAATATGAAACTCGTTTACTTATCACATTTTGCTGATGAAACTGGTACACGAATTAGACTTGTTGTTGCTTTAACGATGTTTACTCGATAGAACTCAACTTGCGATAATATAATGTATAATTATAAATACAGAACCTGTTCATATTTCGTCCTGGAGAAATTGTTCAAATAAATTCGAAAGCTTGGAAGTACTAGATTGTTTTTCAACTAGCAGTCAAGATTACCCTTTGCTTCTATTCAGTATATTCCTCGGTCAAAGTAATTTTTACTATTCAAACACCTTCAGTTCTCTAGATTTTTCTAGATATTTATCAGCTGCACCCTGTATGTTACTTGAAGCAAAGAATACAGAAAACATCTTAGCTTTGTAATTGAAATCATGTGAACAAATAAAAACCAGACTGTCTAAAAAATATTCTGTCAAAAAATTTCCAATACAATTCGCTGTTGGGTACCCACGAGGAAAAAATGTCCACTTCAATTGATACGTTGCCATGGTGATCTGTCAAAAAAACACGTTTTGATTGGTTAAAAAGTACAGGTGTTATAAGGGAGTGAGAACGAATGTTTGCTCGAAACGCGGAGTGACTCGTTTCAAAACTGTTTATTCAACATTTCATAAACAATGTTTTTTCAATCATAACTTTTAACCTAATCAAGAGTTTTTTCGTACAAATTTAGTTTTGTAACTAACTGTAAAACTATTGAACTTTTTTTTTGTAAAATCCAAGAGAAAAAAATTTATAACAGTGAAGATGGTTTGATTATGGGCAACCCTCTCAGTCCCCTACTAGCAGAAATGTTCATGGACAATATAGAAAAAATAGTTCATAAACACCCCCTTAAGCCCGCTACTCACTATTCGTTAATGCGTCGTTTCGTCGCAGTACTTCACGAATTTTTGCTTAGTGAGTATGACTCGCTTCGCCGATGCGATTCGTTGTGCGGCGCTTCGCCTTGATGTCGGTATTTGGACGAATCATCAAACGAAAAATTGAACGATGCGACGAAGTTGACCCATTCGGTCTCCACGCGAATCATTCGTTGTTGTCAGTCGTGGTGTGTCTTCAAAATGGAATGGAATGAGACTCCACCAACAGATTTTGATGTAGATAGAGAAACTGAAGAGCTTTTTAATATCAATGAAGGTACCTAACTTTCTTTTGCTTTTTGGCTATAACTAATTTACTGACTTTTTTCTTATTAGGAAAGAACAAGTCTGCGAAATTTGAAACGACCAAGGAGGGAACAAGATCGTGCAGATATGGCATTCAATTAGCTTTTAGCAATTAAGGAACAAATAGCTAGAAATAATTCTAGCAGTGTAGGCAGAGATGAGTGCGCCGTTTATGCCGAGCTCCTTGTGATAAAATTACGAAAGCTGGATGGACGAACTCAACGCTTAGCTATGCACAAAATAGATAATATCATGTTTGATCTAACTTTCGATTCATCGACATTACCGTTACCCAGGCCTCACTCTTCCCATTCATCTCATGTTATTGGCACACCTCTGCCTTCTCCTAGCTCTGCGTGTGCTCAGTATTCCCCTCAATCAGAGCAGACATCCAGTTTTTATGAACAGTCGAACAGTACCTATGCTACTCTTCTTCGCACAATGGAACGACGTTTCATGCATCATCGATGCGAAGTGAATCAACGCACAATGAGTAGGATGTAATGCGTCGCTTCGTTCGAAGCGCGAATTAACGAAGTGAACCGACGAAACGCATTAACGAATCGCATCAACGAATAGTGAGTAGCCGGCTTTAGTAAGATATTTATATACTGGCACCGATATGTGGACGACATTTTAGCTAGCTTCACCGGCACAACTAGACAATTGGATAGCTTCATTACTTATATCAACTCAATTCATAACAATATCAAATTTACCGTAAAACTTGAACAAAATAATTTTATAAACATTTTAGACCTTACAATTTCAAATATAAATAATAAACATGATTTTTCTTTATTTCTATATTTCACAAACCATCACATACAGACATTATACAATTCATAAAATTTCGCTCCACCCATTCAATCATAAATTAGCAGCTTTCAATACAGGCTTTTAACAGCCCCATTAAATACTTTTCATTACAATAAAGAACCAATTATCAGAAATAGGTCATAGTCCAGCAAATAAAGGCACCAACCTGTTCATCTCATTACTGTCGGACTTTTTTTTTTGCAACTTGTAGGTATTCACGGGTAGATTACTCTCTGAAAATATGTCTTCCGCGGGATTTGCGGAAGGGGCTAGAAAATGGCCCATGATCCCGAAAATTCAGTTTTGGGCCGATATCTCCCGAAATATGCTACTTAGAGAAGTGGGGCTTTGCTAGAAATGAAGTACAGTTCATTACCTACAAAAATGGTCCCACTCATTTTTGTCCCTGGATCAATATTTCTTGCAAAAAAACGCTTGCAAAAATTTTCCGGAAAACTAAAAAACTTAAAAACCATCGAAAAGAGGACATTTTCAGCTTTCCAATGGTGTGCATTAAAGACCGATATTGCCAATCGTTGTTTATCAATTTGCGGTAGAACCGAGAATTTTCAGAAAACTCCGGAAATCAAAAAAAAAACGTCCCAAGAAAAACATTTTGTTTATAAAAATACACAAAAATTATTTATTCATTCTTTCGGAATACATTCACCACCTATCAAAGTCCCATTATCCAGAAGGTTTCGGTAAAACTACGCTTAATTTAAAAAATATTAACGGATTGATAAGGGCGGTCAAATATTCAGGAAAAATAAAGTTTGGCCAGTTTTTTCAATATTCCTGGAAAATAAAAAAAACTAAAAGTTACACGATGCTATAGGTACAGGTCCCTCCTTTCATATGCACTTTGAATCATGAAAAAAGATTCATTTTTACTCAATTTGCCCGCCCTCCCAAGCTTACATTCACGGTGCGTGCTCCCGGAGACGCCGCGCAGCAGCTCGAAATCCAAGGTACGCTTGGGCCCGTTTATCTCGAAAACGGTTAGACTTTTGACAAAAATGATGAGGATCATTTTTGTAGATAATAAACTGCTCTCCATTCCTAGCCAAACCCCACTTCTCTAAGTGTCATATTTCCGGAGACATGAATATTTGCTTTAAAATCGATTACAATATAACCAAACTCATTAAAAATAACAAATCTAAATCTTCAAAATCAGGAGTGACAAAAGTTATATCGATAGAACTTTTAGAAGTTTTAAAACTAGAATTTCAGATTACAAACGTAGCTATGACAACATAAAATCTGATTGTAACTATTCAAATCATTTATTAGCAAATCAACACACTTTTGAAATTTTACATGTGGAACCTAAATCCTTTTAATTAGTTATTTTAGAAGCCCTTGAGATTAAGAAAAACAAATACTCAGGTAATCTTCTCAACGATCAAATAGATATCAACCGCATTTTCCCTTATTAAACCTATTTACCTAGAAGATATTTTAGGAGGGATTGTTCGGAATGAATTTCCAGGTTTCAAATTAAGAACCTTTTTTTTCACATTATTCTTTCAACAATATCCTTAAAATTATGTATTAATACACTGTAATAATTAAAAAATTTTCATTACACCGTCACCCGTTTGGTAAAGCTACTGTGTTAGCGAATCGCGCTACAAGTTTTAGTTGAACATAGGTTCAAATATAATGAAGATTCAAACACATTAAATTGTTTTGTTTCGTCGAGAAAAAAATATAAGCGAAAAACGGTAAATATCGTAAAAATGTACAGTTTAAATTGACTTTAAAACAATGTGAGATTGACACATTGGAAACATCATATCGTCACCGGAAAGATAAAAGGTCTAATAAAGCAGTTGTCGCGCCCCCTACATCGACTAACAAAGTGGCAGAGCTTCTTCGGAAGCAGTGCCCTGTATATAAATTTGCGTTTGGAAGATTTAGAAACGTTTCTACCTTTTTGACTAACGCAAAAGATTGAGACTGTCATAAAACACTAGAAACTGTCAAACATTCTACAGAATATATTTGATTATTTAAAAATCTAGATTTATATTGGTAAATTTTTCAGTTTCATAATTAAAAGCAGTGTTATAATGAGTATCATTATGAAACTGAAAATTGGCTTTTAATTAACAACTTATAGTATAGAAGTAGAAAAATACACTTTGGCAAATACAGGAATGAATGTGAAATAGCCACGCCCGTAAATGCGCGTTATTAGATGTAGTAGGGATTAGTACGGTTCCTCAAGCAGGTATACTTGACTACTAACTATTGTCAGTTCTATTGTGTCTGTTAGATAGTGAAGAGCACTGCATGGGTACCTACTTTCATTGTTTTTACTGGATACCGAGAAAAATGTAGCAGACAGTAAAGTCAATTATAATTTGACAGAGGTGAAAAATCACCATACCTACCGAATTTATTAATACGTTCGATGAAAATGAATGGAAGTCACGGTATAACCATAAAAAAATGTATGTGGACATGGAACCTTGCCTTGATGTAGCAATAGACCAAATTATAATTTGTCCACAGGACGACGACAGTGACACTTTAGATTTAGAAAGTGATGAAAGTGAAAGTGACATAAACAATAGTGAGAGCGACGTACAAATATCTATTGCTTAAATTAATTTAGTGAATAAATATTTTATCTGTATTTTCATTATGTATTTTTAATTATTGTTTTTATGCTTTCGAAGGGTTTGAATCCCTGTTCTAACATATACATTCGGATTAAGTTTAAAATATTGTAATTCCCACTACCTACTTCTTTAAGTAAATACGTACAGCAGACAGACCGAGCCATGGCCGGTGGGGTGAAGTCTTAGATGCGTCAAGTGACGCCTGACGGACAGAGAAAGTATTCGGAAAATAGAAATGCAAAATACAAACTGAAGCTTCAAGCCGGCACGAATTTCGTGCGCATTTGTTGGGCGATACTTCTCACCGGCCATGGCTCGGTCTGTCCGCTGTATCTGCATTCTTATTTCGTATAGACTTGTATATTGTTCTAACATATATTATTAAACAGTAATAAATACTATTAATACCTTCATTTACGTCTCCTGAATAATTAAAGAAAGTTACTTAATATACTTTGATTATTTACCGTACTAATTCACCAAGCACATATTACCCTCTTTGTCGTCCGAATACTTTCTCATTTTAACTTCACGCCTCTCGTATGTTTCTCGACAGTCACTCCTGTATTATTTGCCAAACTTGTAAATTTTTTGTTCTTACCTAGCGTGAAAATCGTTGAAGTGTACTATAGATAGTTCGAAAAGGTCACTGGTACGTTTACTTGTAGTAGCATTGACGCAAATCACTGCGATTATCACAAGAAACGTAACACCGAGCGGGATTTTCATCTCGTTACGTTTTAAATGTAATTGATACTATTTCACTGCAAATTATTGTTTCGTGTGTGTATATTTATATATATATATATCTACGATATTTTTGTAATCTCTATTTAGAAAAAAAACATTTGATAATGAATCAATTAACATAATATTGCTAGTATGGGATGGATTTACCCAATTTTATCTATATGTTTTAATGAATTTACGTTTTTCATAACATAATTAATTTTTACGTCTACCATGTTATAAGTACACATAAATTCAAAAGTTTTGCATCACCCAATATCTCATAAAGTATTTTTCTCTTCATCAAAAATGGATTGGAGAATAATTAATTGATTATTTTTATGTTAAAAAACCATCACGGTTTTTTGTAAAAATTTTATTATCCACTTTTTTGGAAAAATAATTAATTAGAATTATTTGATAATGAGTATTTCCACCTAGAATCTATGCAGGCTTGGAGACGCCTACCCATACTGTTAACCAGATTTCTGATATGCTTCTTCCTGAGCGGCATGAACAAGCTCTTGTACACTCCTGGGAAGATTTCTGCGTGCTGCTACTGCCCTGGAAAGCATGTCCCAAGCATGTTCTATTGGATTCATATCTGGCGATAAGGTCAGACCAAACGATTGATGCCTTGGGTTTCTAGATACTCATTTACAGCTCTGGTGCGATGAGGACAGGCGTTATCGTCCATAAAACGAAAGCGTTGCCAACATCTGTTCAACATAGTCTCACGTGAGGATGTAGAATCTCTCTGAGGTATACATCACCAGTCATTGTTCCATGAACATGGATTAATTGTGTGCGGCCGTTGGACATACTCCCAGCCCAAAACATTGCACTTCCTCTCTCCATACATGTATTCGATGGCTATCATGTACCAAACAAATTCTTGTCTCATCAGAAAAACCACAGAACTCCCAAATTCTTCGGGCAAGGTCCATTGTAGACGGCGAAGTCTATGCGCAGGTAGTAGTCGGGGTACCCTCATTTGTCGACGACACCTCAATCCTGTCGAAAGTATTCGTCTCCGTGATGTGGAGACCGATACTGGAATTCCCAAGGCATGTCTCATATCTCTTTGGAGTGCAGGTAATGCCATGGATAAAAATGGATAATTAGACATTTTTATGAAACGCTATATACCCAGGCTGCCGTACGGAATCGAATGCAATGTGCGTGATCCAATCTAATCGTGTAGGAATCAAAAGCATTTACAAACCAACGTGGGTACTTCTAGTTTCCACTTGAAATTTTTTAAAACAATGGTCTTTGTTGCTCGTAAAGATAGTGACAATTCTTATCAGTCGTTGTTATTGAACTTTCCTCATACAATAGGTATCTTCAATAATATAGAATCATCAAGATAATGAAAGAGATTTTAATTTTTTGTTACTATTATTAATAGATCGGGAGCTGAATAGGCTTGTAACATGTGTATCGACCTGTTTCCATTTTCAAACTTATATAGTAAATCCTTTCATTTTCCGCTCGTCGTTTCATTAGCCACTTCCAATCCCCTAACCCTGACCGTTAAGACAATTGACATCTGACAACGGCCGTTTTCATTTTGAGAACTACAGCCTCTCCCTTTTTTCGCTACCGCTATTTTTGAGTCAGGGCGTACTTTTTCCGTATCGCTTATTTTTTTAGTTTTTTCTTAATTTACTGTGGTAAGCACAGCAGCTATGATATAGCCAAAATATAGATATGATATAGATAGAATACCGCCAAAACCAGTAGGATACACCTAGGCCATCTTATCTTCAAGTCATCTCTACCACCTAACCTAACCGGCTCAAGTCATCTCTACCACCTACTGAACTGCTCAAGTCATCTCTACCTTTCATCTATCAAGATAAGTACCGTATAAAGTACAGACCTCATTTTTTTCCTCGTTCCTTCTAAAGGCAAACTAAAGTTAATATTTTTGATTTCTTTTTTAAATTTCTTATCTACCCGGCTGTAAGAGCTGTAGGGGATCGTGTCCGGGTTAACGTGAATTCTTAACTTTCTTATTATTTAACTTCTAATTAAATTCTACAATGTGTTTCTACCTTTTTAACCTTAGTTTTCTTATTTCGTTGACGTCTAAAAGGTAGTGGTGCCCGAAAGCTTTCATAGTCTGTCAACCCTCTGGCATACCCAGTGTAGCAGTAGCATGCAGGTAGGTTAGTTTAGGTTCTAAGTGAGTGGGGCCTTCTCCTCATGTCCACTGCGACCCCCGTTGTGTCTATTGTGGCTCACCCCTAGAGATTACAATTCACCCCACAAGCCTGTGCTTCTGACGAAGTCCATGGTTGTATTTGGTGATACTTTTTTGAAGTCGTTCGGCTCTAAGGTACTAAAACCGAATATGTTATATCTTACCCTGCCTAAAGCTGGGCATGAGCATAATGTGTGCTCCGCAGTTTCGTCCTCCAAATTACAGAACCGACAATCCGAGGTCTGAACCAGACTCATCTTTTTTGGGTGGTAATTTAGTCGACAATGTCCTGTAAGTAGTCCCGACAGAATGCGTAGGTTTGTTCTACTCCATTCCAGGATCTGCTTATTTTTTGTACTCGAAGGGATGTATATGAACGCCTTCGAGTGAGAGAGCCCCAGTACGTGAAGGTTTTCCTCTCCGCCCAGGTAGCTATGGCTGATCTAGCAATGCTTTCTGCAACGCCAAAAAATGGTTCAGGTCGGATAAATAGAGACTCTGTTCCCTTTTTGTCAGAGTGTCGGCCTTCTCGTTGCCCTCCACCTCTCGATGCCCCGGCACCCAGGTCAAAATGCCTAGTATTTCAAAGGTAAGTTAGGATTATTGGCGTTTGGAAACATATTGGCAAAAACTGGAAAAACTTCTGTTCGCAGAAATTGCAGATAACGTTCGCCTATAATATTTTCTTGAAAAAAATAAGGATCAATAATTGTGTCGTTAATTATTCCCGCCCAGACATTCATTTTCTGATGGTGTTGAGTGTGACCTTCAGTCATCCAGTGAATATTATCCTTATTTCAGTATCAATAATTTTGACGATTGACTGAACCATTTAGAAATAATGTAGCCTTACCAGAAAACAAAATTTGCTTAATAAAACTTGGTTACATAAATCCCGCAAAATGTCACAAAACTTCCAACAGCGATCAGGATGGTACTTTTCGTGTATATACCTATATACAATAAGGGAAATAATGAGTTTATTTCATTTGGCAACTGTAAAATGATAAATCCTCTACCCAAATGAAAAGCGAGACATTTAATCAAATTAACTGATATACCTGCACAATTTACGAGGAGGGTTTACAGGTTATAATTGTCTTCTTTGAAATCTTGCTAATTTCACCTGATTCAATTTGCTAATACCGAATGAGATGTCATAATATTAAATATACTAATAAACTCAGAACAGGAGTTTCTCGTGATATATTCTAAATTAGACAGTGCATAATTCCAAATTCTTAAATTGTGATAAAGTCGCTTCACATCACATACTAAAGTTATTTCATGATAAAACTAGCTCCTTTGCAAGTCTAATTTTATTGATATAACTTCAATGTCAGAAATCCATGTTAAGTATCAGTGATTTTATTGGGATTTCTTGAGCTGTGTAGGCCAATAACTGGAACAAGTCATATCTAACTCAGCCGTTGTGAAGTAAGTCTAGTAATGGTGCTAGGATCCCATTCCTTCTTGTTACTGGATTCCGTATCGAATATTTTTGAAAAGCACATGCCACATCATCCTGTGGCATTTCCGAGGATTTCGGATTTCTAAATATCGAAGAGGTGTTTTTTTTTAATAACTCATTCTCTACACAGTCTGTATCTTGTCCTTTCTGCAACAACTTTACACCACCATATGAGCTGAAGTTAAGGATCGTGATGTAAAACTCTGTCTCATCTAGCTATCATCTCACATTGGAGTTACTGGCTATGAAAATGCTGACCACCATGCCAAAGCATCCATCTCTGCCATCACCACAAACATCAAACTTGGATTCAAGAAATCCAAAATTTTTGACTCAATAGCAAGACAGCTCTGGCGTTGTGTATATCTATATCTATACTGAAAAGAGAAAATATTCGTATCTTTGTATGTAACGAATAAGCTTAAAAACTACTGGGCCGATTTCAAAAATTCTTTAATTGTTAGAAAGCTACATTATCACTGAGTAGCATAGCCTATTTTAGCGTCCCGTCCCGTCTTCGCACATGTGCAATGTAATATCTTTACTAATATTATAAAGAGGAAATATTCGTATCTTTGTATGTAACGAATAAACTTAAAAACCACTGGGCCGATTTCAAAAAGTCTTTTGCCGATCGGTAGCTACTTTATCACTGAGTAACATAGGATATATTTAGCGGCCCGCCCCGGTTTCGCACGGGTGCAATGTATTATCAATACTAATATTATAAAGAGAAAATATTCGTATTTTTGTATGTAACGAATAAACTTAAAAATTACTGGGCCGATTTCAAAAACTCTTTTGCCGATCGGTAACTACTTTATCACTGAGTAACATAGGATATATTTAGCGGCCCGCCCCGGTTTCGCACGGGTGCAATATATTATCTATACTAATATTATAAAGAGAAAATATTCGTATTTTTGTATGTAACGAATAAACTTAAAAACTACTGGGCCGATTTCAAAAAGTCTTTTGTCGATCGGTAGCTACTTTATCACTGAGTAGCATAGGATATATTTAGCGGCCCGCCCCGGTTTCGCACGGGTGCAATGTATTATCTATACTAATATTATAAAGAGAAAATATTCGTATTTTTGTATGTAACGAATAAACTTAAAAACAACTGGACCGATTTCAAAAATTCTTTAATCGTTAGAAAGCTACATTATCACTGAGTAGCATAGCCTATTTTAGCGTCCTGTCCCGTCTTCGCACATGTGCAATGTACTATCTTTACTAATATTATAAAGAGGAAATATTTGTATCTTTGTATGTAACGAATAAACTTTAAAACTACTGGGCCGATTTCAAAAACTCTTTTGCCGATCGGTAGTTACTTTATCACTGAGTAACATAGGATATATTTAGCGGCCCACCCCGCACGGGTGCAAAGTATTAATAAAAATACACGACTGGACTGATTTCGATAGAATTTTATGTGTGGGTTTGAGTAAGTAACTGGATGGTTTAGATTCACAATTATAGACACGGTAGGTGGCGCTGAAATCGGGTTCATACTGAACAACTCCTAAACGGATTGGCCGATTCGATGGCATTTAGCATAGGAGCTTTTTCTATACAGCCATTCCAAAAATGGGTAGAAAATTTGTTTGTCCAAAACATTGAAAACAAATTCAGGTCTTGAATTTAAATTAAAAAAAACGGTATTCTATATTACGTGATTTGTTATTTATTGATTTTATTTGATAATTATGGAAAGATTCCACGTAGAACGGGCTGAAACAATTTATCAATTGATTTATTTGCATCGCTTTTTGATTGATTGGTTTTTGTGCATTTATTCAGAATAAATTGTGAGAAGTCTAGTGTATTTTTGCATCGTGTGAGCGCTAATGAAAAATGAAACACGCCCAGATTAATGGACGAGGTAACTCAAACGTAACCAACCGCATCGACTAAAAAAATACTTCAATTTACTTTGTATAAAAGTACATAAATACCAAAATAAAATCATCAAAATATACTAAAAATATCTATTCAATTTAAAAATGTATCAGCTGTCGTCTGAAATTAATCATTTTGCACTCGAAATATTAATTTCAATTGAATTCAATTCGCTCACGTATTATTTTTACTTATCTCAATGTTGTATTTGCGAGATATGTTCGAGTTCGATAATCAATTACACCCTGGGGTACTATAATATTGATTATTCCCCTCATCATGAAATAGACCAATTAGACACCACTAATTTTTGAACAAAATCTGTTTAAATACGTTATTAAAACACAAGTGATTCTAACCAATCGTTTTTATGACCTCATATTTATTTTCATCGGTGAGATAGATTTTTCATACAAAGAATTAGAGATAAGGCGATGAATACCTATACATCAGAATTTGAAATATGTACTTAAGAAGTCACATGAACTGTCTGGTGCAGAAATAAAAATCGGTCTTGTTTATCTGTTTCGCCTCCTAACGACCGTTTCATGCCATTGGCGTTACAAACGATATTTCATTCCGACAGCCATTCTATTTTTGACATTTGATGTTATGTTTGAAGAAATATTTTTGATAATTGAATATTTTACCACGTCGCCTCCTAAAAAACTTGTTGGTGTTACATTTTTTTAATATTCTAAAGTTGTGTGAACCTACAAAATGTGAAAACGTTACACTACTGATTTGAAGTCGAAAGTCAACATTACAATATGGCGCTGGCTTTGACAACATGTACGACTGCAACTTCAGGTGGGCTCTTCTTACAATGTGTACATGAACACTATTCAAATTTCGCACCAAAACATTAAAATAGTCATAGCGTCTCTATGACATCACACATATGTAAATACTTCAAAAATATTTAACACTTTGCAAATTAAATATGTATTTTGATCACTAATTTGAATTATTTTGTGTGATAGTCATGACTTCTATAACGAGTCAATATCATTTGAACGAAGCATAACCAGAAAATATGATAAAAGTTCGAACGATATACAAAAGATTGACGTCACACGTTTGTGATCAGTGTTTTAACTAAGATGGCGGATTATCATATTTTGTATTTATATTTTCACCGAAATAAATATAATCACAATAATGTAAAAATAAGTGATTTAGAATATTTGTATTCTATAAAATTATGATTATTTCAGTTATTCTTAGTGACTGTCATCATGCCTATTCAGCACAGGAAATGGTTAGTTCGGAATATGAATGTATGTATGTATTTTGGGGTAACATTCACTGATACCTGAAAGATCTATTGTGCCCCCTTACTTCTACTTAGTTCCTGAGGAAAGTCTCAGAGACTAGTAGCTCCTTTAGTCCTATTTCCCCGAGGAATTTTAGGATATCTGCAGGCTTCAACTTAGGTAACTGTCCCTCTTCTATCCAGTAGTCTCCCAGGTGCTGTGCCCTAGAATTCTGAATTGCTGTGCAGTTCGCAAGTATGTACAAAACCTACAATCTTCTTCCTCCACTATTTTGAGCTTTTTAAGGTGCCCATTCAGGCGACAATGTCCCGTTAGGATTCCTGTTAAAACTCTTAGTGCAGTTTTGCTTTGACTTATGCATTCATTTGATCTCAACAGGCTGTAGTCACCCAGAAGAATCTTTGATTGCCTAAGCCCTACTAGATCTTTCCAATTGTCAGATCTTCTCTTTTCTTCGGCTTTACCTATTTCTTCCAATATTACATTGGAGCTGATTCCGCAAAAAGGTTCCGGCCCCCAAAAGGGTATTTCAGTCCCCCTCTTCGCTAGTTCATCTGCTATTTCGTTTCCTTCTATTCCAGTGTGTCCTGGAATCCACAGTAAGGTGACTATATTGTTCTCGCCTAGTTCATTAAGTTTGCCTAGGCATTCCCACACCATTTTGGAACTGATTACACAAGAACTCAGCGCTTTAATGGCTGCTTGACTATCAGACATTATGATAATCCTTTGCCTTCTATATCCTTTGTCAATATTGAACTGGGCACACTTTCTTATTGCGTGAATTTCCGCTTGAAAGGTACTTGGGGTTTTTCCCAAGCTTTCAGAGTGTTTTGTGCCGGGCCCGTACACTCCTATCCCAGTTCCTTCTATTGCTTTTGAGCCGTCTGTGTACCATTGAATGACATTCTTTCCAAGTCTGGTAATGGTATTTGGATCCCATTCCTTCTTGTTGCTTAATTCCGTAACGAATTTCTTTGAAAAGTTATTCTTTTTCATCATACCATCTTTTGGCATGTCCCAGGTTGTCTGATTTCTAAGAAGTGAAGAGGTGGTTTTCTTTTTAATGATTCCCTCTCTGCTTAGTATGTATCTTGTTCTTTCTGCAACACTCTCCACCACCATATGTAATGGTGTGAGGTTGAGAATCACTTCCATTGCTGCCGTTGGGCATGTACTCATTCCTCCTGTTATGCATATACAGGCTAGTCTTTGAATTTTGAAGAGGTTTTCTCTCGTCGTCAAGAGGCTAGTTCTACTACTCCACTCCATAAGTGATAATTGGTCTCACTATGGCAGTATACATCCAGCTCAGGATTTTTGGGTTACAACCCCAGTTTTCCCTGCCAGATTCCTGCACACCATTAGAGCCATTTTTGCTTTGTATGTAATCTCCTTCTCGTGTTTGTTCCACAGGAGTTTGCTGTCTAGAGTCAAACCTAGATACTTGACTTCTTGTCTCCATTCAACGTCGTTCCCATCAAGTTTAATGGTTTTGAGGTTGAGTTTTCTTTTCTTAGTGAAGGCTATCAACATGTTCGGAATATACTACAGACACAAAAATGTGTCATGTTAAATTATTTAAAAAGCTTCTCAGTAAAAGAGGATATAATGTTTATAATGACAGGTTATTCTTTGCTGGAATAAATCCGAATTAAGATGGACACAAGAAGCAGCACAGAGTATCGGAATTGAGAATGCAAAAGAACTAACCACTCACAAAACATATCCTCTTAGAAATTACAGTTAAATGCGCACTGGCTGGAGTATGAAATAGTTGTGCGGTCAGTCACTGGGAGCGGAAGCGTCGTTACCTCGTGTAGTGGAAGTGGTAAAAACAGCTGTTATCCGCCATATTGAAAACTTTTCTGTTTGTGTTTTCACTTTGTTTTGAGTTTGTGTATTGTTGTGTATTATCTTGGTTTGGAACATTTGTGCTATTATCTGGTTTTACGTGGTATTTTTTTAAGTCGGACTAGTTATTTTAAATTATTTTGTGTGTGCTGTTTTTCATAAGTATTATGCTGGGGAAAAAATATCTTTGAAAAAAAAAGTATTGTATACCGGGTTGTTACGATAAAGAAAGTAGTCGCTTCCGTTTTCCCAATAAAAACTATAAATATTGGATCAATTGTGACGGGGACTACCGAGTTGTACCACGACTACCTGAGTTAATACATTTCCGTCTTTATTGGGGATTATACTGACCATCCCCCACCTACCCCCACCAAACCACCTTCGTATTTTTAGTCAATTTTTGAAGAATAAATTATAATAATTTTCAAGAATAACCCAACCAAACCTACCCCTACCAAACCACCTTCGTATTTTTCCCAGGAAATTCGGTGGTACAACTCGACGGTAGGATTATACCTACCTGATATCTTGTGGTACGACTCGGCGATCCCGATTGTGACAATAAAATTTTTAAATAACATGTTTTTGTTTTTTTTCCTGGAACTCTTTTTGTATGGTAGTGTTTACTTTGATGTTAGTATGCATGTATGACTTCCAATTTTTTTTAATTTCGTCTGTCGAAAACCGAAAAATTGCAAATTTTCTGCGTCTGCCACACGCGAATACATAATTATGCGGTCAGTCAAAAGATGGAGCTTCTTTCGGTTCCATTACGTAACACATGACAGTATTTTCTAAGGGGGTATGTTTTGTGTAACCACTCTAATTTATCTACAACAGCTAGTAGGTAAGCTGGCTAATAGTGGAGTTAAAGAACAGCAGCTGATCAAAATCACAAGACATAACGACGCATTTCCAAATGGATCCTACTCATGAAGTGGATATTATCAAACAAAATGAAAAACGTGCATGATAATAGAACTGCTAACTATCCATTTTCTTCTGCTCAACCGCCTTCATTACATAAATACCAATCTCTCGATTAATATAAATAGCAATGAGAAACAAACATTTACAACCCACACAAATTGCAAATTGTTGGTTTCTATCTAAGTTATTCCCTCGAATAATAAATTTGAATCGATTAAACTGTCGAAATATTTTTTGCATGATTTTCTTTTTTTCAAATAGTTTCATGCATAATAAATCCGAGACCGCAGTCAAGGGTTTTTGTCAATTTATTGTGCATGAAGCTATTTGGCAATAAGCAAAATCATGCAAAAAATATTCAATCGATTGAATTCGTAGGTCTTGGGATATAATATACGAATACCTCTACTAACTTCCAATCCAAACCAAAAGTGTTGTAGAAGTTCGTCTTAAACAGTGACCTGTGTATATTTTGGGATTTGATAACTTTAAATTTCATATAACTTAATTGGAAAATTAATGTTTATTACTTAATTCTACCAAAAATTAATGATGTATATGTTTTTCTCGTTAAACCATAACCTCACTTTCCCTAGTGGATCACAATGTTTTAACCTGTTAAAATGTTCGTTATTAGTTGAAAACTTAGTCATCACGTATGCTATAATTTAAATTGGATGTGCTTAGCTCTAAGAAATATTTGAAAATAATTTTTATCTTATTTTGCGTTAGCGTTTTAGAAAGTTTTGTAGGTTATATTCAAAGGAGGAGTCTCGCTACCTCTATTTTGGAGATATTATTTAATACTGCTATTAAAATGAATTGAAAACGGACTATGTATCTGCAAAGGTAAACAAAAACGAAGGAGAAGAAGGATTTTTTAAAGAACCCTCTATGTTTAAGAAGGAATCCCAACGCCATTATAGTGTTTCTAATGTGAATGTAACGACAATAAAACAAAGCAATGTAGTCAGATTTATTTTCTAAAATTGTCAGGATCACTATACAAATGTTCCGCTAACTTCAGCAAACCGTTAGTTCGTGATGTTCTTAGAAAGCTAGTTTGGAAATATTTAAAAAGATATGAATTTATTAGTAAGCATTGAAATTGCTGGAAAAAGAAAAATTAATTAAAACCACTTTATGTATGCTACTATTTTTAAGAAAATTTTGAATAGCTGGCAACGTAGCATCAGGTGGATTGGAAACTCCAGTAGTTAGCATAATACAACGAAGTAACTGGTCAGTTATTAACGCGGTCCACTGTTTCATAAAAAATTTTAACGACATTAACATTAGAATAACTATACCAGGTATACAGACGGCTCAAAAGCAATAAAAGGAGTGTAAGGGTCAGGAGCCAAACACTCCGAAAGCTTTGGAAGAGCCCCAAGTCTCTTTCAAGCGGAAAGTCAGGCCATGAGATAGAGTGTGATAAAAAATATAGAAGGTAAGAGATTATCAGGCCATACTGGAATAGAAGGAAGTGAAATAGCAGATAAACTATTAAAGAGAGAGTCTGCCGAACCACCCTTTTGCGGTATTAGCTGAAATTAAATATTGGAAAAAATAGGCAAAGCCAAAAAAAGAGATCTGATCATTGAAAAGGTCTAATAAGGCTTAGATAATCAAAAATACTTCTGGGTGAGTACGTTGAGATGATCAAATGAATGCCTGAGTCAGAGTGAAACTGCACTAAAAGTTTAGATTGTCGCCTGAACGGATACCTGAAAAGGCTCAAAATAGTGGAGGAAGAAGAATGTAGATTCTGTAGCATGGAAGAACGAACCACCACTCACATACTGGTGAACTGAATAGAGGGACACTTACCTGAGTTTAATCCTGCAGATAACCAAAAATTCCACCGGGAAATAGGAGGTCTGCTGTGTTATTATTCTTCTAAAAAGCTATTACATGGGCTATAACTGCAGGGGGCTACAGTTATATGCCAATATTTATGGTCCATCCATATTCTACTAACGTTAGAAGTGAACCGGCTATAATGAAAGCCGGCTACTAGGAGACGACTAGAAAATATTTATAACCTATAATCAATCATTTTTGAATTAAAAGTTTCTGGAATGGACGATAAAATGAAAATAAACACGTTGCTGCGAAAAACAATTGGACCATTTAATTGACTTCATGCTAAGCCATCCAAAATTTGGGAGAGGACAATTCCAAGGTGTACAAGGAAAGAAATGACTGAGTGATATGTGGCAAAGTTTGTCCAAGGAATTGAATGAACAGTGGAAACGAGTATGTTTGTAATCATTCTCCTGTACTTTCACACTATTTCATAAATAGTTATTAGAGATATATGATATGAATGATGATATGAATAGTCGAATAAACTCGAATTTGTTAAATTCAATGGATTAGAATTGTCTCTTAGACGTCTCCTTTCTACCCTTGTAAAGCCATAGGAATTCAATAGAACATACCGATTTTGAAACAGACTACAAAAGCTTTTAGCCACCACTCTCGTAGGTTATAAAGCCGTCTACAATTCTATCCCCACTTATAGTAGCAAAAACGACTACAAAATTTAAGAGAATACCGAATTTGCAGAACGGGCTAGAAGAAAACTGTGAAGTTAGCCACGTTGCCGATATAATCCAATCTTACGGCTTATAGCCATAGACATAATTAGTGGAATAATCCAGCAGGTGCTACTAGTATCTAAGACGTTCCTCATAAACTGTGTAGAAGAAAGGGGGCATAATAGATCTTTCAGGTCTGATCAAGCTTGACAAGCGGGCCTTTCTAAATGGAAGTGAGCCGGCTCAAAATAGATTTGTAGAAAAATAATATTTTTCTCGAAGGGAAATAATTTTCAAGATATCTTACATTCCAGCCGTACGAATGGATCAATTTGTACATTGAATGAACAATAAAAATATTTTCAATACTTCATTAATTAATTAAGTGAAGAATTTAATTAAACTCCATTTGGAAAAGTTTTAAATTAGGAAAATTAAAAAACTTTTTATAGGAACGCTTAAAAATATTTTGCAATCTTATTTGCAAATTTAAAAGTTTATAAATATACACGTATATCGGTTCAATCTATTTCTACGTGAAATTGAGGATTGTTTTAGAAGATTCGATCACAAAAAAAACCTTCAAGCTATTATCGTCTGGAGAAGGCGTGATGAAAAATTTTTATGTAATGGAAACCGCAAATAATATTTAACAGCAAAACACGCGACTTGGACTAGTTTTAGTGGAATTCGAGTTTCTGGTTTGTTTTTGAAACTAAAAAAAGTTTTTTGTTTCTGTTTTTGAAAACGAATCTGCTCGCAAATGAGTCAGTTCCTTCAATGGAAATTCGCCTCAATGCTATTGTGACTATAAAAGAATTACAGGAAATATTAGGTGAATAAAAAAATGTGAAATCTTCAGGAATTGATAAATTAACATCTGAGATGTTCAAGAATCTAAGGAAAACAGGAACAAAAATATTATTTACTTAATTACAGTTTGCTGTAAAAAAGTGTCTTTTTAGTAAAGCTTGTAATCAATAGAGCTTCTGGACGGATGATATCTACCTTGTACTGATGAAGCGCTAATACGCCTACCAGAGTGATATTGTCCCTTTTAATTACAAACCAGAATGGTTGGTTACATTTTGCAAATACAGATTGCGAAAGGGCTTTTCGAACCGTACGATTTACACAAGCACGACAAGGAAAAACAGCTTGAAAGAGAGAGAAAGAACAACTGTGCGTGGCCAGCGAAGGCGTGTATTTAGTTCCAGAGGCAGGCCACTGCCCCTCCATTTCAACCGCTATTGCCAGAAGCACAGACTAATTTGCATGTTATTGTATTTGAAAATGACACTGTTGCCGGATGGAGTTGTTTGGTTTTGCCTAATAGTACATGAGCTCGAAAAGGAGTCAACGATGACGAGACAAAAATATCATTTGTACAAATTAATCTGCGCTTCTGGCAACAGCGGTTGAAATGGGGGGCAGTGGACATTCGGCCGGCATCTGGAACTAAATACACGTCCTCGCTGGCCACCCACAGTTGTTCTTTCTCTCTCTTTCAAGCTGTTTTTCTCATATGTTCCTTGTCGTGCTTGTGTAAATCGTACGGTTCGAAAAGGCCTTTCGCAATCTGTATACCAGCCCCGTTTAACTTAGAAGTGTAATTATGGTTTGACAAGTTTATCTGAAGCTACGCGGCATCGGTAAGGGGCGAGGAAACATGGCGGATATCTGTTATAAACGTACCAATGGCGTACGGTACCTATTTTATAAAAGTTTTAAAAATAATAATTATATATAGAAACTGATTTTTGCTTTGCTTTAAAGGTAAGGTATTTTATTCAAAACACGGTAGGTATTTGTTAAAAACAAATAATGTTAAGAATCGTACTTGAATTCAATACGGATACGAAATAGTTCAAAATCCGCAGAGTGTGTTTATATCAAAAAAAGTCTTCAGTATTTATCTCTGGTTGTTTTCAGTGTACCACGTGTTCTTCCAGTTACCGTTGACATATTTTTCTGTTACACTGTATATATATTCATTCAATCAAGAAAAAACACTCAAATTTAGTCGATAATTCTATTCACCATGCTCCACATAGAACAAGTTCCGTTCTGCTTTAAATTTAAATGTGGGAAATTGAGATGAAACAATGTTAGTGTGAAACTGAAACAGTAAACAAGTGAAAACCACGAAATTCGAATCCACTTAACGAATATCGATTAAGCTTTCAAACTAAATAATTTTATTTTGTTACCAATAAATTTCCTTCGATGAATTCAGTCCATTTAATATGTAGTGTGTTGTATAGTATGAAATAAATTAATTATTTCATAAGCCAATAACTTTAAAACACCTGATTTGTATTAGGTCCACTGAAACATTTGAACTTTCTGGTCCTCTGGGAGCACTCACAACTTGAAGTAAAGCTAGGGTGTCACTGGGAGATTGGTTTATTAACACAAACAAAGCTATATTTACAATAGTTCCAGTATTTCTTCTAAAATTAAATTTAATCTTATTTCAAATTAATCCCAAGTTACTGAATTTCCATCACTAGAGGACATTTAACCCGTATTAATTCATAACCATACGAAAAAAAAATCAATTATAATCATAAAACAGAAAACACACTGATGTTTACAAATAAATTCTCACCCATCCTAAATTTGTAGCGTACTCTGATGTAGATTCCTTCGGATCTCTCGGTTCATCTGTCGTCTGTAGGTTTTGTATACAGACCATACGAATTGCAGCACTAAAACTACTACTTATGTATGTTTTCATCTCCAAATCTGCTTTGGCATGTTCCTCCTGGGCGATAAAGTTGCTGTTAACTACCCTCTTTTCCAGAACGGCTTGCTTCGTTGATCGGCCTCCCATATTTTACATGATTCACCTTATTTGCAGGATCGCCATGTGAAGTTGGGAGTCCACTGAAGCATGTGAACCTCCTGGTCTTTTGAGAACAGTCACAACTTGAAGTAAAACTAGGGTGTCACTGGGAGATTGTTTTATTAACACTAACAAAGCTATATTTACTTCTTAACATCACTGGTTATATATTCCTTTATATCAATCATTAAATGATATATTAAGAAGATAATATTAGAAAAATAATTAGAATTAGAATGGATAATTCTATCTTCGTGTCTTTCCCAACTGTATATGTATGTCCTAGGTAAGTACCTACATTCGTGAGAGCTGCTTAACCCTACCGACATCAGATTGTTATAGAACTTGAAGTGACGTATTGTTTTTAATTGGTATTAAATTTCAATGAATTTACATCTTGATTTTATGTAATGACAAACTGCATTATACAGGTGACTTATTTTAACTTCATCCACTAGTGACAATGATATCATTTTCACACTTATAAATTGGAACAGTGTTTTTGAAGACACAACTTTATCAGTCGCCCAACTGACAAGCATTTTATTGATTTGGATCGCTTTGTATAATGAAATTTTGTTGTACAATCCAAAACCTTGACATTAAAAATCGACGTGTTTCAGGTATTTTTTTTTTAAAGTTTGTGGCTTAGGAAATAATTGATTCTATACTTTACGGACGCACTGGTTCATATTAACTACAATTTATAAAGCAATTTAAAAATAGCATTAATAATTTTGTGGTTCAAGTAGGTATGCTCAATGTTATCTTAGCACTAGTACTAGAAAATAATAAATCCTCTAGGTCTAGGTAAAAAAAGTCGAAAAGAAATACATTTTTTGTCGTGACCTTTCCAGAAACAAGAAGTGTAACGAAAGAATGTTTCAACAACAAAATTTTTTACTTTTGTAGACCAGTTACTGATGTATGTACCTACCTATGATGGGGTGACATTCTCTGAGACCTAAAAGTTCTATTCCCAGTTACTGATACTGCTCGTTTTATTGTAAATACCAGAAAAAAGTCACTATGTGTAATTATTTTTCAGTTAAAACTTTTGCCAATCACCATGAGGGGTTCTGTCCATAGAGATACTATAGATAGATGCAACAAGCCATAGACCACTGTGTAAGTGGGAATGTCCGTGTGAACTCTGGTAAGAGAGCAGGAGACAGAGGATCAGATTTTTTTTGTTATATGAGAAAGGCAGCCTGAACCTCTGACTTTCTATCTCTCCTTTACATGCTGATGAGTTTCGATCTGGCTTTTTACTATCTGTAGTATCTCTATGGTTCTGTCACATTATGTTTGACATTTTGAGGTTTTGGTATTAACATTTGGTTGAAAAAGGATATATTGAATTTAATCGTCGCTCT
This sequence comes from Lochmaea capreae, assembly GCA_949126875.1. Taxonomy (NCBI): domain Eukaryota; kingdom Metazoa; phylum Arthropoda; class Insecta; order Coleoptera; family Chrysomelidae; genus Lochmaea; species Lochmaea capreae. The sequence continues at coordinate 11,877,172 of OX421397.1, read as the reverse complement.
TCAACATAAACATTGGACAGGATAATTGAATTTGATTCAAAACTGTGACCGACGTCCACTATTCTATAACAGATGAAACGAATACAATAATTGTGAGGCAAATTGCACCTAAATCATTTGAGAGCACTTCCGCATCGGCAAAAATTGCTAGTAACGTTCAATAGTTTTGAATTAATATGCAGAAAGGTACTCTTGTGCTCGATTCGTTGTCGATTTACTGTCAGAACCTGTCACCGCACAACTAGAAATTTATATCTGTGTCGAGATAAATGCATAGAAATTTGGAAATTACTTTGCAGTTTATGTACAGATATATCTGAAACAAAATAAGTACAGATTGTTTACTGATGAAATGCATTTGTAAATTATTTGAACATTCACTTTATTTCCGCACGCCACTGTCTTATAAACGCTTCCTTTAAGCGCGGGTCACACTAGGCTGGTTGTCAGCGGCTGAAATTAGCACCAGCAAGCAGCGGATGGCACATTTAGACGGCTGGCTACTCACCAGTTCACAGTTGTCTAGTTCAGTGCGTAAACGATAGACCATGGGCAACTGATGCGAGTGAGTCACTTGACCCGCTAGTCGCCGAGGTCTGCTACCAAAATTTAAACACGCCCAACGTTTACCAGTTCTTTTTATCAGACCATGGAACAAAAATTCAAATGTTCTTAACTGTTGAACCACTTCGAGTTTTATGTTTTTGTCGTGAATTGTAGCAATACTGTGCTTGAAATTTTGATGTACAGTCGAATTTGGAAATATAATAAACGTGGTGCATAAATGTGATAATGATTTTTAAAAGAAACTTGAGACACCCTATAGGATGCTGCAACTACAGTAGAAAGTGTAAACTGGGGCCATGCTTTGAAAACATTTTGGATTTTTATTCACGTTCGCCTAAAATGTTTTTTTTTTATATTAATGAACGTTTTATATTTATGCTATAAGTTTTATTTTTAAAACTTTTAAAGCGTAAACAAATTTTGAGAAAACCCAGTGTCTTGGTTGTAAATCCGACTGCATAATTAAATTTTTGTAAATGAATTTTCATCGCTAGTAATTCCAAATATTTACGCAACTTGAGTTTATATAATTGAACTGTTTTTTTGCACCTGCGACCGGTTAATATTGGAGCATAGTAAACTGCGGGAAGTGATAGACAGTTGATGTAATTGAATATAAATATTTCAGTATCCATGCTTGCTCGCAATCGATGGCTTCATTACAATCTGAAAGACGCACAAGATTATGCAAAAGTGCTAAACAACACTATACTTTTCCCCATTCTAAATAAATTTAATTAATAGAACCCACTAGTGTTCCTTCCAGTGGTAGGGATCTTTATCGAGTCGAACATCCAATCGGGACCTCGATTTTACGTCTCTGAAAGACGGCATATCTACATTATAATCTCATATCGTAAATAGAGCACTTGATATTGCAGAGACTGGTAAAAAACTGTAAAGAATCCCTCAACAGGCTGGTAAGAGACAACAAAGTGTCTCGAATACGGGTGACGGCACATGAGGAGATTGCAGGTAATGAAATGGCTGATCAGTTAGCTAAGGAAGGCTCTAAAAGGAGACTTCATAGGTCCGGATCCGTTTTATGGAATCACAAAAGATTTCATTAGAGGGGAAATCGGGAACTGGCTAGATAGGGAACACCAACTCAAATGGAGGTCGACACAAAGGCACCTTCATACAAAGAGTACACTGAACAAGGTGGACAAGGAACTCTCAACCAGGCTATTGAAAGTGAGTAAGAGACAATTGAAGACAGTTGCCGACCTGGTGACTGGACCCCGAGGAAACATCTGCACAAAATGGGCAAAATTAGTGAACCTATGTACAGGAGATGTGAACTCTATGATGAAACACCTACTCACATACACTGCTTCTGCGAGAGATTAGATGGACTCAGTCGGAAGCACTTTGGAGAGGAAATAACACCACCATTGCAACTACTGAAAAAACAAAGTGAAGGTGTTTCACAGGATTTTCCTGGCAGAAAAAAGGTCGACAACTACCAATGTGTAGACTAGAGCTGACAAAACTTCTCCCCAAAGACATCCTTTTATTTTTCGATTGATCTCTGAGGCAGGTGATTATTTTTCTAATATTTCACACAAATTGATCCCATTTGACTACTTAAGGCTGGACGCCGATTGCTGTTGAGGAGGTGCTGATTCTTGATACACATCTTCCTTCCTTCGAAGCTTATTGCCCTTTCTAGTACTTTCACGAATAACACACCCTTGAATTTTCTATTGTTGAGATACGAAAGTAAATATCTGCTATTTTATTGGTTAATATTCGAAAAATGATTTGGTGAATTGAATGGTCATTTATATACATTTTTTCAAAATTTTTTTCCCTCTTTCTAATTTCTCTACGCGTTACGATTGTCATTATTTCAGTTTCAGTTAATCCCACACGAAATTATGTGGATTGTATAAACGCAAAATTCCATTAAACCGACTTTAAAATTTCGGGCTCATCTGTTATTAAACATAAATCGAGCCAGGTTATGTGGTCTAAATTAAATTATTAATTAGTACAAACAAAAAACGTAATACCGTTATATACGGCCGATGTTTGTATTAATGTATAACGAATTATGTATCCAATATTCAATTTATTAACTATTTTAATTACACTACTAACATTATAATTAATTTGTCCTGATTTATCTTCCCACTCAATTTATATATTTTTTTCATAATTGTCGTTAATTAATTCCTACAAAATGTTACGCATACATTGATTATTATTAGAAAAATACGGAAAATTAATACTTTACTACTTTTTGGAAGAATAATCCATCATGCAGGATGAATAACGCCACCACAAGTTAAATATCTGGGAGTGCCACTTGATTCCAAAATGATTCAAATTTCTACCAGGGCAACCAGGCTTTTCTGGTAGTGCAGAAGAGTCACGGTACAAACCTGAAGAGGTTCACTTTCTTTACATAACTGTAATAAGGTCAACGATCACCTAAGGAACAATAGACCGGTGGAGACAAAAGTGTCTTCTGCAGTGGATCTGCTAAATAACGAAATTATTCCTGCACTTCAACAGAATGGGCAATTACCACAAAATGTTTGGTTTCAACAAGATGGAGCACCTCCCCACTATGATAGACGGGCTAGGGATTTTCTGGATGCGAATTTTCCAAATCGACGGATTGGACGTAGAGGACTCATAGAGTGGCCTGCTCGTTCTCCGGATCTTAGTCCGTTAGATTTTTTTCTTTGGGGTTATCTAAAATCAGGTGTTTACGTTAGACGACCAACAAACTTACAGGAATTGAGACAAAGAATTATTGATGAATGTGAACTAATACGTGGAGAAGTCTTGGAAAGAGTGACTCAAGAATTTGTTAATAGGATGGCATCTTGTCAGCAAGAAAACGGCGAGCATTTTGAACATTTGAAGTAATTTTGTTTCTCATTATTCTAAAATAATGAAATGTACACCTATCTTACAACTAACAGTGAGTTATTCCTCGTTCTTACAAATTGTTTTACACTAAACTCAATATGTACGAATTCAAAATAACAAGCTCTTTCAAAATCTGTAAAAATATATAGGGTGTCCCATTTAGATTAAAGAAGTTGATGGCATTTCCGGTTAAAGCGGAAGTATATTATCAACAAAAAAATGTACATCAGATGCTTTTTGTTCCATTGCACTTACCTGCAAATTTTCATAAACATCGTTCCTTTCGTTTAAAAGATATTTACTTGGTTCCATACTTTATCCCAACCCTGTATAAACTGCAATCCAAAAACTCTCCTTGGACATGAGGGGATTGCAGGTAAGGATTTCGCGGACCACTTAGCTAAAGGGTACTTTATAGATTCGGGGACGTTCTGTGGAATTACGAAAAAAATGCATTCGAAGAAAATTCCGATACTGAATGGACAAAAACCACCAATTCAATTGGGCCTTGACGGAAGATCACCTTTATACAAATAGTTCACTGAACAGGGTAGACAAGTAGCTCTCAGGTCTGTAAGAGACATTTGAAAACAGTTAACGACCCTCTAGTCAAACTAGTAGCATATATAGAAGACACGACGGTTCTGGAACGGAAGTAGATAATATGGGAAATGGTAAAAAGATTCAATTTAAGTGCCTAGGATGTAGAGTAACCCAAATATTTACTTAAATTAACACCAAGAATGCAACAATAGCAATCGGAGCTTATTGTACTCTTGTTATAATGGGTAAGAGTTATTTATTGTATAAGTGTATTAGATAGTGTTTTATCCACGTATAAGAAAGTTTAATTTTCTTAAGTGGATAAAATGCAACTAAAACTCGAATGCAATATAACGTTGGGCATATGCTTATTGGGTCCCAAGTAGCAGGTAGTTCAAAAATAGCGTGCTTATTGGGTCCCGAACTTTAGTCCTACCTGAATAATAATGTATGGATTCGGTCCCAGCCACCTGTTGTTAAACCAAATGAAAAACAGGTAGTAAAACTAATTTAAAAATTTGATATATTTATTACATTGAAATATTATTGTAAAGGTATACATTTTAGGATTTAAAAAAAAGGTAAAAATAAAATAGAAACACATATACATAAGGGACGTGATGCAGTTCCTCGCATCTACCTGCGTTAATCCCTTTTCGAACGGAGGGTAGGATTAAGACAGGTCTGCAGTTCCTCACACTATTGTTTTATTTATTTATATATTTCTTCCGCTATGTTCCTAACATTAGGGAAAATGTATCTATGCATTCGTGAGTTTTCAATAATAACCCAACCAAAACCACCCTACCTTACCCCCTACCCTAATCCGAATCGAAAAATTGAATTGTGTAATTGACAGATTATTATAATAATTTTCAATGGACGTGATGCAGTATTGAAACATTTACTAGCAATATGTAAATATTACCTAATCAAAATCCCTCGCACTGTCATTGTGGACCTTGCTACCTGATACCTAATCCCTTACCCTTCGTATGCTGCGAGGAACTGAACACAAATTTTGTACCTACCTGTTAATGTGCGAGGAACTAGACGACTCCGTACATAAGATATATTATATATATACATATACAATTAATTATTAATAGAACAATAAAATGAGATACATTTAATGAAAAAAAATCGACTGAAATATGAAATGCACTCGATGAAATATAAACAATGAATGAAATAGTATTTAATTTAAACATTCAGATACAATAAAAAGAGGGAGGATTGGATTTCCGAAAAGAGGTACATTTCCCCGAAGAATATCTTCAGGTAGTTAAGTACCATTGGGACCCAATACGCCTATAGATAAAGGGATTAAAATTTACACATTTTAATCTATGACCTGCCGGGACCGAATCCATCCACACCGATAACGTTTTATCCACAATCACAGTAATTTAGAATGAGATTTCATCAAAAAGTGATTTGACACTTGCTCTTACAGCAGCTGTAACGTTAAAAATTATGGAAATTAATTAAAAAAATTTGCAATAAATGGAAAAGTTCTGGTATAGTATTTCTTTGAAATAAATATTTTAGGTCGCATAATAATAGGGATGTCTGGTACCTCTAGTTGTTGTGAGCAGACGAATTTGAAAATCAGTTATGTAGAACACATGGGCGTAAATTTGCTTGTTTCGATACCAAGGCATTTCACGAAAATTCACAATTATGGAAAAAGGATTCTTCTCTATAAACATTGTGGAGACGTGTAGAAAATACATGTCCTTACGTCCGAATAAGTTATACATCGACTTATTCCTTTTACTATACAATAATTAAAAATGTACTTTATAACCTGTTGGAGTCAAAAGTTCCTTCAAGCGTTGCTTTTGAATCTTGCAAATGCAGAAGCTTATAGCGGCCATTGTATGAGGCACACTTCAACAACTTTACTGGCTAATAAAGGTTTCTATATCAAATAAGCTTAATATCGCAAGGAATATCCAAGGTATTCCTGGTACTAGTCGCTCCACTGTTTCTACACATTTATCAAAAACTTCGACAAACACTATGCGTTTTGAAACCGATGACAACTACGATGAAAACGAAGTGAAATATGATAAAACAAAACAGGAAATGCTAATTAATATAAATTAACATTAGTATTAATAACTAAAATGTAATTAATAAGATTGTATTGTATACATACAGATTAAAGGGTCATCCGACTTACACAAGTACGAGAAGGATAATATGAACAACACTATTTGAAGGAAAGAGATAAGAATTGTGCGAAACTCACAATTAGATCAGGTGGCCTATTCTCAAACAGTGACATTTTTTGTCGTATGCGAGATTGTACTTTTTTGTATACATTCTTGATTGACAAAAGTATAATCTTGCACTCGATAAAAAATGTTACTGTTTGAGAATAGTACCAAAAAGGGTTGGCGTGTATTCATTGCCCTTTTTACTTTTAACCGTTGTGTTTTGGTAGAGGGAACTGATCTAACTGTGAGTTTCACACTGAATAATTATTGTCTCTTTCAAATAGTACTGTTCGTATGGTCCTTGTCGTACTTGTGTGAATCGTATGACTTAATAAACTTTTTCGCAATCTGTATATTCCACTAATGGATATGCTTCATAAGTTTGGATAAAATTCCTTTTATAATGTGATTGTGGATGAATAGAATTTATATGTCAAATAGTACGACACTGGTTGTTTCAGAACTGTTGGATGCCAGCAAAAACTTTGATATTATTTAGGTTTAAATAAATTTCCCATTTAACTATATATTACGGAAAAGAGAGGAAACTTAATTCATCATATAACTTGATAGAATCAGATTATGATAAAAGTTTCGAAAGAATCACTCGCATAGATTCAGTATATAAATGTAAATTCCAATAACTGATCGCTTAGGTAGGATGGTTAAAAACGAGTCTCTATGTATTGGATACGTGACGAGTTTCTGAAGTAGATACAGTTTTGATATACGCATTTCACCCCTTCCGAGTTTGTCTATTTGCGATACATAATCATGTTTCGGGTACAATATATTTGTCAAGTTTGATTAATGAAAACTTCACAAGAAGATTTTGATGGCATTTTTCCGCATTTTTAATTACAATTATTGATTTTTCGCATCAGATAACGGATAAATGTGAGGTTATGTATATTGTACTGTATAATTATATAGACAAAATCAGTCTAGTGCGAACGCGTGACCAAAAACAGGCGATTGATAATGCTCTCGCCGAATTGACTGGTGTGGAATATACTTCTTTATTTAATATTCCCCCACACAACATAATTCACTGAATTACATTCAAGAGATCCTGCTGACCACTTGACCGGTGCAGAGGCGGCGTAAGGCGTGGGCGACGTTGGCCACCGCCTACGGCCTCGCGGCCCAAGGCCTAAGGCATATATCAGGCAATACTTACCTACCACATTCCTTTTTTAAAGATCTAGTCTGGCAACATTTGCTGGCGTTGCGGGCGGTGAATGACGCGGGGAATCCTCGCTTCGCCCGCTGGGGTGCGGAGAAGAAGTTTGCATCTCTATGAATAAAAATTTGAGTATCAAAAAATAGTTTCTCTCAACAAAATCCGTCCTCTTGCGTCCATCAGGGGGCCTCGCAAAATATATCATATCAAATTTAGGTCTTGCCCTGCCACTGGGCCGGTGCATCAACTCTACGACCTATCCATTTTCCCGTTAAGTTTTCACTTAGTCCTCATTATCAGCATCTAGAAGATCTTTTGCAAATAATAAAAATACGGCTCCATTTATTTTAAGACTCCATGTTGAAATTGCAGTTTGCAACGCGCATTTGCGAACTCGAAAAGAAGGGGCGGCCTCTACTGTGCTGAAGACATTAACCACATGTATCACAGTCAATATTATTATCTATGATAACAGTCCGAGCTCTTCCGATTCTTCCGGTTATTAACTGCAGATTTAAAACTTCCAGTTTAATGTTAAAGGTCGAACTACTTCAGTAAAATTTTCGAACAACACCAGTTAAATTTTAAAGGTCTAACCACATCAATGAATGTTCGGCGTTTAGGAATATTGCGGACAGGATATTTAGTGAAGAATCGCAGACAAATGTCTTTATATCTCGATATACAGGGTGTTTCAAGAATATGGTACAATAAAATCGTACGAATTCGTGATATCACGCCACTGATCTATTGAAATTTGCCAAAATTAATACCGTTGATGCGTGACACCCTGAATAATTGCAAGTACTGTTTTTACTCAATAGGATTGAAGATTTATCATAGATTTTTGAAAAACTTTCAAGAGCGTAAACATTTTTTGAGGTTATCAACAGTTTAATTGCATTTAGTAAAAAAATGGAATCCCAAACAAAACTTAATAAATGAATACAAAAAGTAATATTTGTAATTAAGTTGTAGGTTTATAAGATTTTTTATTTCTTATGACGAGATTTGCTAATTTTATTGTGTAGTATAAACGCACTTTTGTAGCAGCCAAGGCCAATATGGTGGCGCCCATGGCCCGCATCAGCTGACCATGTAGTATTTACATTATCATTCGTGCAAGACCCATTATCCACAACCCTTTTTAACCTAGTTCAAGAATTCATACTAAGAGAAAGTGGTATAAACACCCGAGGTTTAATTTATGGGTATAAACATCAATGTCTATCAAATGCGGACGACATAGTTGGTTGGTAAACAGACGAAACAGACCAGGTTAGTGGGCCCCAACACTGCAACCGTTGGCTTATTGTATTGTCCTGTCTGTCTGCTAGTCCGTGAGAAGATTTGTGACCTGGATGAGATCTAGAAGTCTCTTCACAGTATCTCTTTTGGTGAGGTTGGATATAGGGTCATCCGGCCCTATGTGTCCATACCTCCACCAACATAGAGCATCACATTCGAAAATTATATGGGTGACTGTTTCGTCCTCACCACATAATCTACATATAGGTTCTTCTTGGAAGATCCCCATTGTGTGAAGGTGCTTTCTCAGGCCGCAGTGTCCGGTTATAATTCCGGTTACCAGCCTGATATCTCTCCTATTTAACTTTAGGATTTCTTTAGTAAGTTTTGGTATGGGTTGTTTAACCATCAGTTTACTGTAGACGACATAGTGCTCATGGGTATTTAAACTATTGGAAGAGAATGCAAAAAACATGGTCTAGTGATCAACGAGAAAAAAACAAAATACAAGGTTATGAAGGACAACGAGGAAACCGATACAGAATAGCAAAAGTGAAACAATCCGAATATTTGGGAGTCACAAATAAAGAAGACGAAGAAAGGGAAATAGAAAAAAAAGGTTAACAAAAGGCAGTAAAGCAACAGGAATGGTATCGAAGACATATCACGAACAACTAAAATAAGAATGTACCAAATAATAATAATAAGACCGTCAGTTACCTACGCTTGTGAAACCTGGACAATGAACAAAAAAGAGCAGTATAAACTAGAGATATGGAAACGTAAAATGCTCAGAAATATTTATGGGGGAAATGAAGAAAAGGGAATGTACAGAAGAATAACGAACAGAGAACTACCAGAATTGTATAAGCACACAACTATAACCCATATAATATGGTAGGGACGTATAGGTAGAATGGCAGAAGATAGATGGGTAAAACGAGTGCTAAAGGGTGGTAAAAAGAGAATAGAAAGACCAAGTAAAAAATGGTTGTAGGAGGTTAAGAGAGACCTGAGAACAGTTGGAGTAAGGGACTGGCAGTACGAGGCGAGGAACAAAGAAAAATGGAAAGAGAGAGTGGAAGATCTCGAAGCCGAGGTCCAGATAGGCCTGTAGTGCTGATCAACTAGGTCAATTAGGGATAAACTAAAAATTATTCTTTTTTAATCGTACCTTAATAATGGGAAGATCAGAATGATAATGGAAAATCAATAGTATACAAGATAGGAATCTACTGAATACTTGAGATAAGTATTTAATCTTCTACTTCCATTTCAGAAGCTTCTTGTCTTCTGCATAGACCACAAAAAGCTTAGGTGCCGAAGACTAGAAACCTCTAACTGATGAAGCCGAAATAAACAATCAATCAATCAAGGCGACAGTCAACAAAAATATTGAATAATTTCGAGAATCTGTTTCTACTGCTACTAAAAATTGTCAATAAATATTCAGATCAAACACCACACAGGATTTCCTTAATTTATCAATACAGAAATATTTAAACATACCGTTTTACAAAACAATTTCATCTAATCCATCACAATTAGACTTTTGCCAGAACAATGTAAAGCATAATGACGTTTTTTTTACGCAAAAGTTTGCGAATTTAATATGAGTTCGGCGTAATTGTGATTATTTTGCGATAAAATGAAATTAAAATTATTACGTAACGTAATTGAGCTGGAAAAATAAAAAGTATTGTTTTAGGACAGTTAGACAGTTGAAATTACGATAATGAATATTTAAAATGTTTTACTTTTCCCAAAAAATGAAAAAAAAAATTCGTATAATTGGTTAAATTATGATTATTAGTGGGTACACAAGAAAGAGAAGAAACTTTTTTGACGTTCAACAGATTAGTTCGAAAATGGGGTTATATTTTAGTGGCGAATATAAAAACAAATAATTAATCTAACTTAACTTATATATACCGGGTGTACCAGACTAAATTATTCAGGCTATATCTCTTAAACGAGTAGAGATTTTCGAATGGGACAAAAACTGATCTGTTCCACTTCTAATACACTTTAATTTGGCGTGGAAAAAATCATCCCCCAAATATTCGTCCCTTAGTTACAACCCCTAACTTTAAACTTTTTAATAAAAATTACATGAAAAAAATAAACAAAAATAACCATTAACAAATTAATATCATTTACATTAGATGTTAGAATTGTAGTCAACCTGCTGCAACACACATTTCGAACAAATAATATTAATTTGTTAATTGTTATTTTTATTTTTTTTCATGTAATTTTTAATACATTTATTTTTATTGTTCGTTAATATAAGCTTTCTTGATTAATTTAACAAAATTAAAAAATAAACTGATATTTTTTTGATTATTTACGAACGAAATAAGATATTTTTGGAAAATTTGTTCAATAAATGATGGAAGACCAAAATTATAAAAAAATCTGCAGGCAGTTTAAAGTTAGGGGTTGTAACTAAGACATAAATATTTAAGGGATGATTTTTTCTACGCCAAATTAAAGTATATTAGGAATGGAACAGATCAGTTTTTGTCCCATTCGAAAATCTTTATTCGTTCAAGAGATATAGCCTCAATAAATTAGTCTGGGACACTCGGTATATACAATGTGATGTAAAATTGTTGTGTAATATTGCATAACATAGTTTCAAAGTGTTTTGTATCCTATTATTAATTTCTGTTTTCCGTTGTCTTGAATTTACACCCCTAAGTATTTAATTCCTTTCTTCAGCTCAATATTTGTTTTATCTATTGCTATATTTATTTCTCCACTGTCTCTACATATCTGTTTTGGTTTTATTTACGTTCAACCTCAGATTAATACATTTGTTTACATTTAAAAGTGAACCCAACATTACATCACATTCTAAGGTAACTTGCCAACCCTTTGTCTTACTTTTCCTTTGAATTGCGACAACTGAATTATAGGACACGATAGAAACGTTCAAAATAAAAATGTACTTTTAAGAAATTACATAAAAACGGCTTTAAAATAATTATCCTAAGTAGTTTATGTAATAAACATATGTTTTTGTTTGAAACTTTTGAGGTTTAAACGAAACAAATGCGTGTTAATAATTTTGTCTGTCTGAAATATGGCAACACCGAGAAAAGGGCGGAAACCATTTTACTATCAATTTTACCTGATTTTACTACGAAGTTTCAACGTTCCTAGTTTATTGAAGCTCTTGTTTTCGTCTCTTCAACTGATATTTGTGTGTGCGCGGACAGATATAATTAAAAACAATATTTTTTCGTGCAATCGGACGCGAAGTCATTATTTCGCGTTCTCAACACAGTCCGCGAAATTCAATTTCGCGGCCGTTACCCATAGCAACGGCTGCGAAACCAAACGTCAATTCCAAATTTGAATATCACTTCCAAATTTGACATTTCTAAAACACTACAAAGACGAGGATTATTTTTTATTGAATACCAACAACCTTATATTATTTAGGAGGAATATTAACATTAATTGTACAGTTTGTATTATTACTTATATTTACTCCAGAAGTTGAAGCAAGAACTGTCAAAATATTCTGTATATATTGAAACATATTATATCATTTCTATAGCACACATTGTTAAATAAATTAAACTGCTGTTGATTTTAGAGCAATGATATATTTATTTACAATGATCTAGTTTAATAATTTTAACGATTGCACGAAAAATAGTGTGTATGCCATGGCCGCGAAACTTTTTAACGACCTCAAGATTATCTTGCCTCGGCCGCAAACGGCCTCCTCGATAACTGTTCTTTCGGTACGTTAAAAAGGTATTTCGCGGCCTAAGCATACAAATAACTATTGTGTGAAAATCATGGTTCGCCAGTGCCAAATTTGCAAAAAAAACAGTCGGAATTTTCCTTACCTATCTTTTCACCTGTAAGTAAATAGTTCTATTGACCAGTGGCTACTACTACTACTACTACTACTACTACTACTAAGTTTGCAGGCGAACCTTGTCCTGGACAAACTCAAGCCAAGGTTCCGGCACTGAGGCCACTGGCCGGCCCATTGTGCCATTCCTGCTACCTAGACATCCATAAAGCCGAGCCCTTCAATAAAGGCCACAACCTTTTTCAATGGATGCCTGCTTGTGTCTCCAGGGGCCAAAACAGGGACTCCGAAGATTCGCCTGCGTAGTACAGCCCAGTGTGGACACTCTAGGAGAACATGGACTGACGTTTCGTCAGTCATGCCACAACCCCTGCATAGGGAACTTCCCTCTACTCCTAAGTTGTGGAGGTGTTTCATCATACAGCAGTGCCCCGTTAGGAGTCCTGCTATCTTCCTTAGCCTACTTCTTGGTAGTTCAGTAGCTGCTCTAGCGTGTCCATCAGTCCATCCCTTCAGTAAGTTTAATAATTTTAACGATTGCACGAAAAATAGTGTGTATGCCATGGCCGCGAAACTTTTTAACGATCTCAAGATTATCTTGCCTCGGCCGCAAACGGCCTCCTCGATAACTGTTCTTTCGGTACGTTAAAAAGGTATTTCGCGGCCTAAGCATACAAATAACTATTGTGTGAAAATCATGGTTCGTCAGTGCCAAATTTGCAAAAAAACAGTCGGAATTTTCCTCACCTATCTTTTCACATGTAAGTAAATAGTTCTATTGACCAGTGGCACTGTCCGACTAGTCCGACAGTTTCTCCCCACTCCTTGAAAGTTATTGATGAAAACATATGTATGGCGATAGAATGTTAGCCGCATTTTCGGATAGTTTTATTAATGACTTGCGGACTCTATTTGTAGTATTACTCTAAGTGTTCAACTCATTTTCTTTTAAAGTTTTATTCCATGTTTCTAAATTATGTTGTATGCCATTTTCTGTCACCTCCTTCAGCGATGTTTGTTCATTGTAAATTTCTGTAGCCTATATAATATGTAGTATAAGTATAGTACGTTGTAAGATATTGTAGAAAACACAAAAACAGTGAAAAACGTTCAGGTGAAATTGAAACTCATCTACTTAACACCATGTATATTTCATATTTTACATTTTCACTAGGATATAATCGGAACTCATTTATTTTTTGCCGAATTTGGAATTGTCAAATTTAAATCAATAATAATCGTGACCCCAATTTCTTCAGCTGTCACTTTGGCACCCAAAATATCAACTGTATGTTGACTTTTAAGAGTAGCAATTGCACACTTGCAACATCCAACGTGTTTTTTTACCTCGAGATTTTCCTCGGCGAGTTACATATTGTGATTGGAAGACAGACGAAATACAACAAAAATATGAGGAGCATTTTTCAAGATCATCCATCACATTCTTATATCAATCACGTGTGACAGACGTAAGCCGGCACAATATTATATGTTTTTTCCGTTAATTTTATCCCACTCAATATTAGACAAAAAATATGGTTCATGCACGATGGTGCTACAGTACATTTTACAGTACATTAAAATTCATCTCATCAATCAACAGAATTAAATCCATGGAATGTCTGGTTATGAGATTTTGTCCTGAATTTTTTTGTATGTATTGTTATTATTTTAGTTGTTTGTTATAATTTTGTCAAAGTATCTTATGATTTATACTTTTCTTTTGGGAAAAATTGATGTTTATTTTATATTATTTTTTTTTTAAATTTCATCAATCATACAGTGTGTATCCAGTTGATATTAATTCGTATATTAATAAAATTAGTTGAAACAATCCAAAACTAATACAAAATCCACAAACCCATTTTCCAGTCCGATAATCGCTTGGTACTCTCCATACCTCGACGTCATTCAATTTTGACAAGCACATTTCCATTAACCCAAAAGATTGATGAGGGAATTCAGGTTTAGTTTAATGATGGGGATTAAACTATATCGCGAATTAGTTACATACAGATAGAAGGAGTATGATCGAGCACATGGAAAGTTTGATAAATGAGTTTATTTATTTTTGCGTTGTTGGGTCACCAGATAAAACTTTTTATGTTTGGACTATATCGAAAATGTATCGCTTTTTAAAATAAAGAACATTTTTCTGATAAAATTTTACGGCAACGCCACTGACCACAAACAATCCTTCCTCAGTTTGGAAGAGGAAATTAGTAATAGGTATGTAGTGTCAAATCCTGAGAAATAAAACTTAAAATGAGCATAACAAAATAGATCGTAAATTTTTGCAAATATGCGACTGCTTTAGATCCTGGGGGGATTGTTATAAGGGGCCTTGGAGTAACTATAAAACCCATCCTACTTGAAAAAGTTCAGTAATTTTGTATATAATATTACATTTCATAATTTTATATTTCGTTACCCTAATTATCAAACCTCGTAACTCCAATTTTGGTCAAAAATGAGATTTTGGTGCCATCTGTGAGAGAAAAAAAGCTACATATGATGGAAAAAACCATGTAACTCCACATTACTTTATTTTAATAATATGAAACTCCATATACAACCGCGTGCCCTAGAATACCTCGTAACTCCATGATCTCCAACCTAAAAATTTTAAAAGACAAAATTTATTATAATATTTGGTTTGATAGAAGCTTTAATAGTGTATTAATTGTGCTTTACGTTAAATAATAAAAAAAGAGAGGTAAGTCACTGGTATTACTTTTGTTCAATAGCGTTAACAAATCGTAAATAAACTTTCAGAATGTCTCGCGCTCAAAAAATTTTGGAAATGGCACTCTAACATGAATTAATTTTTGAAGATTCTGTTACTGGGACCAGTACTGTAAATACTGATGGTGACATACCGTTATAATACCATTGTAAAAAGTGATTCCCTTCCTACTGAAAATGCACTACCTGATTCCGACACTGCGCCTTTGTTAAATAATGTGCTTGTACAACACCCTGATGCAACAATAGAGAGTGAAGATCCAAATCATGAAAATGTATCTACCATCATTGGAAACAAAAGTGAAACTGAAGAGGAAGAGGAATTAGAAGACATGTGAAGCAGAGTACTTGGAAAAGAGAGAAAAATAAAAAAAATCGTGAATCCGGAAAGGAGTATAATGGAAAAAAACTGGTAAACACTGGATGGAAGTACGGTATTTCAAAAGAAAAGCGAGATATGATAATAAAATGTTGTAAAAATTCTGAAAAAATAACGGGAAAAACAAGAAAAAACACCTTAAAATGTTATCTACTTACAGAAGACAATTGAAAAAAAATATTTAATGACTTTTGGCAATTGAATTGAAAGGAAAAACATTTATTTATTCAGCTGCGTGTAAAGGTGCCCAGTACTAAAAGACAAAGAGATAGAAAAAATGAAAACGAATCGAGGAGAACCAACTCATTTATCTACTATTTACGAAAAAATAATGAGATGATCAAGGTGTGCAAAAAATGTGTTTGAACACAATGGATATAGGGGAATGGACGGTACGCTCATGGAAACTCAAGGAAAAAAAAAGGCTGCTCTTGAAGAAGAACACGTTACTGGGCAGGAAGATAAAGGAGCAAGGCAGAAAAATAAAAGGACTTCAAGAGAAGAGAGATCAGCTATTTTGAAAGAGACCAGGTAAGAAGGTGGGAGATCCAGTAGTAACAGATATTCGTGCGTTGAAGTATAATCCAAATGGTATACCATTGATTTTAAACTAAGGCATTCTGAAGAATGGAAGGAGCTTCCGATACGAATAAATAGAAAAACTACTACTACGAGTGAGAACATTCCACCATTATATGATTCTAGGTTGAAAATTAAAACCGAAAAATATAACCATTTGCAACAACTAAAAAAAAGTCTTGACACTGATTACCACGGGTTTTACGTTCTCTTACCTCACGAGTAATTTGGCAAACATTTTTTTGTAAATTTATAAAAAAAGCGTATAATTTTTTGTAATAACTAGTTAATTTTGTATTTTTGTATAAAATAAAATAAATAAGTAAAGTTTTCAATTTTTTTAAACTTAAACACTGAACTAGCTTGAAAAATAAAACCTCGTATCTCCTATATTTATTTAGCTTTAATTCCAGAAAAACTCGTATCTCCCGAAAAATTATTAAAATTAAATATAATAATATAAAATTACTTACTTTTATACTAATTAATGTACTTTAAAAAACTACAAAAAAATTCAAAGGATAGCAATTTTTTGGAATATTTTTTGTGTTTCCTGCAAACAAACGGCATCAATTGCCTTAACTTTTTTTAAGACGTAAACGTATTGGATATACGTCGTGTCAATACGTTTACGTATATGTGCTGCCTTAATTGTCTAGTGTCTAATGGCTAACGGACGTATCTCGCAAAGAACGTCCAACCAAATTCAATTGTTGTGTAAGAAAATATGAATTTTTTATAAAATAATCCACCCACGTACGCCCAAACCTAACTAAACATTCCTATTTTCTTTCTTTCTGTAGAAGTACAAAAAATGGTATTTTTAAACTTCGTTTTGGCTTTAAAAGATGGGATATAGCATCTAACATTAGCACTCGCTTTCAATTTAAAGGCAGACGCGGCGGTAGTAGAGTATAGAGGGATTTTGCTTAAAGTGAAAAATCTCGTTTTCTCTTTAGGCGCGTATAGTTCCGGGGTGGATATTCCTGATTATAATGCTTTTATAGAAGAGGAAGATGAATTTATTGCGAATATGTATGTTTGTATGAATAGAAACACTATTAAACAGGTCTTATTTCTTGCACTATTCTTCTACGACCCGTTGACAGCTGGCCAACATATTCCCCCTACTCGCGCCAGTGTTCTTTTAGTACCAAAATGTCCGATGCAATGAAGCTCTTTTAACACACTTCTGATTTGTGATCTTGACAGTTGTACCAATTGGGGAATTTTATGTACTCCATCGAGTATTTCCAATGGGCGATCGTAAAGGTACAGGGAATCCCACTGAGCTATGTACGCTTTTAAGCTTCCACTACGACTGGCTATCTTTTACCAAGTAGGTTAAATTCTATTTCTCTTTTTTTTTGGTTATTTCTAAGGATCTCAATGAACTAGGCGAGAACAATACAGTAACCTTAATGTGGATTCCAGGACACACTAGAATAGAAGGGAATGAAATAGCAGATGGACTAGCAAAGAGTGGTACTGAAAGACCATTTTGGGGGCCGGAACCCTTTTGCGGTATCAGCCCCCATGTTATATTGGAAGAAATAGGCAAAGCCGAAGAAAAGAGCAGATCTGACCATTGGAAAGATCTAGTAGGGCTTAAACAATCAAATACTCTGATGGGTGACTATAACCCGTTGAGATCCAATGAATGCATAAGTCAAAGTAGAACTGCACTAAGAGTCTGTGGCATGGAAAAAGAAACCTCCATCGACATACTTGCGAATTGCATAGCAATTCAGAATCCTAGGGCACAGCACCTAGGACCTAGGAGATTATTGGACAGAAAAGGGATATTTACCTAAGTTGAAATCTGCAGATATCCTAAATTTCCTCAGGGAAATAGGACTAAAGGAGCTACTAGTTTCTGAGACGTTCCTCAGGAACTAAGTCATCATACATACATAAATACAAGGATTTCAAGAGGATTCTGATAATCATCACTTTCTGGCCTTATTGTAAAGATTAACTCCTTCCACTAGACTTTTCTTTAAGCCTTTGATAGTATAGTTGACGTAAAATATATAGTACCATCCATCTTGTAAAGATTAACTCCTTCCACTGTTTTTTCATCGAAACCAAACTTTTCTCGTAGATTCTTATATACATTGAAACATATTTTCTCTGCTTCCAAATTTGAATGTCGTCGAATCCTATTTGCATTACTCTCATTATTACTAAAATCATCACTCTTATCACCATTATTTAAATTTTCGTCGTTGTTACACACAATATTTTGGACCGATATTTCCCAAGGACGCCACATGATAAAAATACAATCGCTAATAAATATATGTATGCTTACTTACAATTTCCTCCCAAAAACACACACAATTTCTTGATGTCAGACCACCGACTATAGGGAACACCTGCAACCCCCTCTCTCAAAAATAGTTGTAGTTCAGTCAAACTATTGATGGCACTCACTCGCTATCGCTCGTTCGTGCTTTAAACAGTTTCGTTTATTAATCGCCTTCATTCACAAACTAGTTTATTAAATAACTATTAACGATTATTAGTTGAAATTATAACATTAAATGAATTTATCGTCAACAAAGTAAGCATTTTAAATAATTATAATATTGACTGGGCTATGACGGTATACTCTTAGTCTTAGAGTCAAACAAAAAGCCGGCAACTTTAAGTTTGCACTATATCTTTTACGTCAACTATACCGGCATTGACGTTCTAAACAGGGTGGCCTAGATGATTTGCAATGGTAGCATTCGTTGTAATAACAACCTATTAAAAGAAAGGAATCTGGTTGGCTTGAGATGCTAGGTATGGAATTTTACGTGAAATCCCCTTGTGGCTGGAAATTTACAGCTGATAATAATAATTATTGAAATTGTATTCCAACATTTTCACTATTTAATAATTCTGTCTAATTGTGCACAATTTGGTTTTAACTGAAAATTAATTTGTCGAGCGTATTTATTGAAATTTCAAACAAAATTGAATGTTCAATCGGATTAATATTATTATTTCAGGATTTGTTAAATGTTATATTTTTTAGTATCTATATCTACCTATAAACAGTATAAATACATTCCAACGGAGTAATGAATATTTTAGTAGAAAAATTGATTTTTTGTGGTAAAGTTGGTATTCGTATATTGTTTGGAGTGAAATTTTTTTTCTACGATCAATATCCAGAGTAGGCTTTTAAACTTTAAAATCCAACTGGAAAGTTGACCAGTTCCACGATCTGTCTTAATTTGACGCTCTAGAGCAAAAAAGTTACTTTTTTATATATGATAAATAAATGGAAAATATTAATTGAAAATTTCTTTTGCCTTCTATATCCTTTGTACTATAAGAATATGTAGAGGTCCATAAAGAAAGAGAAGAAGACATACATCTGGAGTCATCGTAAAGTCTAGAAATCGTCGTTCTAAGATGCAAATTGCCTAACTCCCAAAATGACAGTTTTGCAGGAGAGTTATTGTAAATTTTAATTTTAATTAGAAGCAAACCAAATTTAAATATTTTTCAACATTTCTCGTTTTTTATACATGTTAAATTAGGGATTTGGGCCGCTGTCAGATCATTGGATTGTGCGTTTGTCACCAGAAGGCACTAATACCTTTGTTTTCATCAAAAATGGACTTGGGCAATTTGCATCTTAGAGCGATGAAATGTCATCAAAACGTCCAGATCTATCTGGAACAAATGAAAAGTATAAATTTAATTGACAGCAGTTTGAGTATTTTGAAGTATTAGAAGTTTACTATTCTTAGTAGAGGTCCGACGTAACAATATTTTCTGACTAAATACAAATATAAAATTGAAGAATTTTCTCATTTAGGTATAAATAACGGATGTTTATAATTGTAGCGCTAATAGAGAGATATTGCAGTGCCCAATAACGCCAGGCACTAAAAGAATCTTCTTTATTTTGACATGTACGCAGGCGCAATCTGAATCTGGAATAAGGACAACTTTATTAAAATATTAGTGGACATTTGAAGGCGAGGATTAATTTAGATTAACGTTCCTTCATTTTCATTTCGGGCTAGATCGTGACATGCTCAGTGGATATGACTAGACCGGTGGCTGACAAATTTGATATTTTTGACAGTGGTATACGTGGTATATTATGTTATTGGATGCATGTTGGATGCTGGAGGTATTTTTCAAAACATTATGGAGAAAGGAAAATCGAAGAGACTGAGATTCAGTTATGATGATGACCTTTTTTTACTCAGGGAGATAATTGCCCACAATCCTCTCTTGAAAATCTGAAGTGCAACTTTATATCTTCATCTGCATAATTGTTCAAATCAAAGTTGCGTGCAGCACCATCAACTTCATCTCGATTGATCAATAGGTAACATCGGTCGCGTTCATCACAACAAAGTTGAAGTGATCCATCGTTCCTTAATTCGTCTTAACGTGCTTGTCTTGTTATAACACCATAACCTAATTTTATTTGATGTAGGTATGACTTAACTAATTATTCATTCATTTTCGATTTCAATTCAGTTTAATAGTTTCTCCTGGTATTCATCAATTTTTAAGATACAAATGTCTAAAATATCTTCAAACCAAAATATGTTATGTCGTTTTATATATTTATTACATTATATAATATTTGGCATAAGTTAATGCATCATTGATAGCATATTTAAATTCTGATGATTAAAATGGCGACTGCACCACAGCGCTCACATCTGATCAGTTGACAAGACACGTGTTCAGACAGAAATTGCTGATCGTTCCGGTAGTGCTACGTTGGGATAACCAACAGCTCAAATCTCAAAAAGATTTCTATAACTTAAATTTGGGTTATGTTTTATGTTATGAATTGAATAACAAACGACAGTATCGAATAAGGACAACTGACGATACTTGCAATACCTCTGTATTTAATCACAGAATAATGCCGGTCACTATTAAAATAAAGTCACCTTTAATACTGCCAGACGTTAATATTTCTCTATTATCACTAAAAAAATATATAAACTGCTCCAAAAAATTAACGCACCACTAACAAATTTGTAATTATTTTATTTACAAAATTTAATTAAAAATCAAACATTATATTTCTATAGACCTTATTAAATTGTTAACAAAAGAATCATTTTCTAAAAATGTAACCCTAAAATTTAGCATAGCAAAACTAACACAAAAGAAAAAAGAACCAAAAACGGAAATTTTAATTCTTTAAAGAAAGATTTTTTAGAGTCTTAATATCGGGTATTTCCACCTCTGCTTCTAATCGTGGCCTGGCATCGGCGATTCATGCTTAAAATAAGATTTCGAATACTGTTTTCATCCAGTTCATTCCATATTTCAACCAGAAGTCGCCCCACATCTTCCAAGTTGTTAGGCTGGTTGGGATGAGCTCGTAATTGCCTTCCGAGTATATCCCAAAGATGCTCTATTGGATTAAGGTCGGGACTTCGGGCAGGCCAAATCATAGTTTCAATGCCAACTTCCAATAAATAATCTCTTACTATTCGGGCTGTGTGAGGTCGAGCATTATCTTGCATTAATAAAAAATTTTCACCGATATGAGGGGCAAACGGCACAACATGTTCCTCAAGAATATCCAATATGTAACGTTCAGCATTAAGATTTCCATTATTTAGCACCACCAAGTCCGTACGACCCGTTAAAGAAATTCCACCCCATACCATAACCGAGCCTCCGCCGAATAAGGTGGTATTCGCTATATTGCATTGTGCATATCGTTCTGTTGGCCTTCTAAAAACACGAACACGTCTATCGCAAGTATGCAGACAAAATCTGGACTCATCTGTCCAAAGAACTCTTTCCCAGTCAGCTTCCCCCCAGTTGACATGCTCTCTGGCAAAGTTTAACCGGGCTCTACGATGATCTACGGTTAGTGCTGGCCCTCGAGCGGCAATGCGAGGTCTTAAATTATCTTGTCGAAGACGTTGTCGGACGGTTTCCAAGCTTACTCGAATCCCATGTGCGTTTTGAAGCTGAGATTGTAACATTCTTGTTGTTACGAATCGTTGTCTTAAAGCGGAAAGCCTTAAAAAACGATCTTGGCCGGGGGTCGTGATACGATGTCTGCCTTGGCCAGCTCTTCTAATGTGCTCACCAGTCTCCCTGTATCGTTCAACCATACGCGATATTGTTGTATGGGACACATTAAATCTCTCACCTATACGGCGATAACTCCAACCTTCTTCGTGCAATATAATGACTTGTGCACATTCATTAGGCGTCAAATTTCTGGCTTCACGTTGCATGTTAACAATTTAACCAGAAGAATATCACAAGACTTAAAAATTCAAATGTAGCAGCTAAAAATCAAACGACTAATGGCCTATTTATCTTACAAGCAATTATAGGAATTCAGAAAAAAACTCAATAACACAACAAACACAGTGATAATTTTAGTATGTCGTTAAAATAAATAATATTTAATGCTCTTCCAAAATTTTATGAAATATTTTACAGTTTGTTCAAAATGGCAAAAAAATTCAGAAAATATTAAGTGCTGCGTTAATTTCTTGGAGCAGTGTATATCAAAACTCCTCATTGTGTTGTTCTTATGAAAATTTTCTCAACCATTTTACAACTTTGATTTCTTGTACATTTTTTGGTAAATACATCTTTGTACTTCATTTAATTTAAATTTTATATTTTTTTTCTTTTCAGGTAAGCAACCACACATTTGAGTAAAGATATGTACGAAATAGGGTAACTATAGACTCATTATTTTATAAATTATTATTTATTAATTATAAAGCCTTTGTCAAAAGTGTAGTAGCAGAGTCAGTAGCATTTTTATGCAAATATGAGGTATATTTTGCATAAAGAACTAGAAAAAAAAAACAGTGGATAAGTTTTAAACACTATTATTTTTCAAAGTATTTTCCACGAAAGGGAATGCATTTTTCAAAGGGAATGCATTTTTCCATCCTTTGGAACCATTTCTGAAAGCAGTTATTCCACTGGTACATTACAAACAGAGTTTTTTTTTGAAGTGACTGCACCTCCTGGAGACGCCAGGTGCTGCAAATGCAATACGCATATATACAGATGGTTCAAAAATGAAAGAAGACTCAGGATGTGGAGTTTACTCAAGAGCACTAAGCCTAAAGATGAAGTGGGGAATGGGAAACAATACCAGCGTAGTTCAAACAGAACTGGCTGGTATCTCAATTGCCACAAAAGAACTAACCAGAAGAGGAATTTCTGGCAAAAACATAATAATCTGCACTGATAGTAGACAAGCCCTATTAGCCTTAAACAGACAACGTGTTATATCAAGGCTAGTACTAGAGTGCCACCAAGATTTAGCTGACGCCTCGGCAGATAACAATATTATCCTGAGGTGGGTTAAAGGGCACGACAGGAGTAAAGGAAATCGCATTGCTGATTCTTTAGCCAGGGAAGCCGCTGGACTGAAAATTCTAGGACCCAGTGACACCTACGGCCTAACGACTTCGACAATTGCGGAACTAGCCAAACGCTACACCCATACTCAATCCCTTAAGAGATGGGATGGAATCAAAGGATGCAGTCTTGCCAGGATCACCCTGGGCGACCCTGGGAAGCTGGAGCCGAAGAAATATTTGGCGATGACCAGGGGAAACCTACGTTTAACAGTAGGATTTCTGACTGGTCACTGTCAACTAGGGAAACACCTCCATACTATGGGGCTAGTGGACACACCTCTATGCAGGATGTGTGAACAGGAAGATGAAACTGTCAGGCATGTCTTATGCGAGTGTCCGGAGTTATCGTAAATAAGAGAGTGTGTGTTCGGTGTGTCTTGGCCTACACCTGCCGATATAAAGGAGATGTCTCCTAATGACCTGTCCACCTTCCTGAGAAGGACAGGATGGACAATGACCTAGGAAGACAACTCCTCGGGAGGATGTACAATGGGTCACATGTGGCCTAAGTGCTGTGAGCCTACACTCACCCTCCCTACTCTACAGATACAGATACAGATACCTCCTGGAGACTGGAACTGGTGTTTATTTTCGGGTTCAAAAGAGTAACAATACTGTATATTATATTTTTTGAGTTGCCAGGGTTAAGCCAGCTTAGAGTTTTTTTGGTACCAATTGACTGTTAATTGCTTTCTGTTATCCCGTCAACAAAAGTTTTTTCAAACGATACTACCTGTTTCGATAACCAGTCTTCAGAGACAGAAATAATGGCTCTGTTGGTGTAGTGGTAGTGTTCAGTATGTTCCAAAGGTATAATGAGGGTAGAAAATGTGATACAAGTGACATATTTTAAGGACACATATATTTTGAAAAGGTTTCTTAACAATGAATTTTATGAAGCGTGTATATAACATTAGATTACCCCATAAATTTTATGAACGAAAGTTTTTGGATACCGCTGGTAAGGATAAATCAGAAAAAAAATGTAGCGAACTCCTTTAGAAAAGATATTAAGAACAACATAACCGTCTTTTATCCTGATACACTAAATATATGTTCTCCAAACTGGCGTGCGCTCCCTAGTAACTCATAAAAAACTAATTTTAAGATGCAGGATGAATGGGGAATAGTTTTATACAGAGTGGAGCATCCTTCTTGATATATTATTCGTAGTAGAAAATTGATTGTTTCAAACCTTACTACCATACTACTAGTTCAGAATATTCTGGAAGAAAAACTCAAATAATTTTTGAATAAATCGCAATATTAAATCAATATACAAGTACACACAATAAGTTTAATCAAATGACAAGACGAAATATATGTACGTTGTGATTCATAATTAAATTATTTTGAAATAGGTTAAGAACGAATTATTTCGTTCGTTGGTTCAACTAAAATCGACTAGTGAGAACGCGTCTTTAGAATAAATTTCAAAATATTCCTGAGCCTAAAAAAATAATAATTCCCGACTATATTTTTTGATCCTTAGTGGTACCATAAGCGAAGAATAAAATTGATTGAGTAATAGATTTTATGTACGTCAGAGACAGCTTTAAAAGCAATGTATTGTACCAATGTGTATTCGACGGCTGGATACGTCTCGGTGAGAAATTTGAAGAATAAGTGTGGTAGAGTCTCGGGACAAGATAGTTTTTTAAAGGGCGTCACTTAAATTTGAATATCGTAACAGAAAAATCGACATATTGAGGTATAACATTTTTTTTTATCTACAATGTAACACGCATCTCAAAAATCAGCTGGCGAGAGTCAATATCGAATATTTTATGATTTTATAGGGTTGAGTGAGAATTTTAGATGCAACATTCATCCTGTTTGTGTTTGAGTCATTGGTATACCGCAACATGACAAGTTATTGTAAATACATACCAATCGATTCGTAAATTCAGTCAATTGTATTGTTTTATTAAGCCAGAAGTGACAGCGCTTCATCTAACAAGGTTTATTGTTTCTACTTTGTGGTGCCTTAGCAAATGCCAACAACATTAATGTGTGAGGCCAAACTTTGAGGAATACACTACATGATGCTTGCCTACACTCCATACGTCCATTGAGGGTTCCCATATATGTTACGTCATGGAAATCGTGGGCACAAAAACATGTTCATTGGGGCTTACAAGAATGGAGCTCTGTGTTATTCACGGATGAATCTAGGTTTTGTCTCTATCCTGACTCAAGAAAAGAGAGAGTCTGAAGAGGACCTGGTCAACAAGAAAGACTCAGATATGTACAGGGTGTTCGTCCGTATGGTGGTCTACAAGTTATGATGTGGGATGTAATAATTTTCCAGCTCGAACTGTTCCTGTTTTTGCGGAAGGAACTTTGAATCAGTTTCAATATATTGACCGTATCTTAGAACCTGTTGTCCTTCCATTTGCCACTGCGGCAGGCCCTGATTTGCTTTACAAGCAGGACAATGCAAGGCCACATACTGCAGCAACAGTAAGAGATTGGTTTGATACTGAGGAAATTACCCTTCTACCGTGGCCAGCACAGACACCAGACCTTAATCTCATCTAGCATGTATGGGATATACTCCAGATACGGATCGCTCCTTTGTTCAATGTTAATACTCGTCAAGGTCTCCAAGATCTTCTTACACAAGAATGGTCATTATTAACTCAAAACGAAATTTTAAGTATCCTAAGACGGTGTCGAGCTGTAATTAATGCTTTTGGAGGGAATACAGATTATTAAAAACAATTTTTGTTTAGATTTTTATATTTTACATTCATGGATGTGTTAAGAATTTCAATTAAATTAACTTAACCTTTTATTAGTGCACCTTTTAACTTTTGTTAAATTCTTTCATCAAAGAGAAAATAAATTTCACTGAAATTGAGATGAATTCATTACTGACTAATCAGCCATCATAACGATGTGTCACTTTTGAAAATCCGATTAAAATTCATGTATATACGAGGAAAAGTCTTTGTGTTCCTTAGACATTTTTGATGTGTGTATAATATGCATAATAATTGATACCTTGATAAAATATGTAATAAAATCAATTTCTGTATATTTGATGCACCTATATTTACAAGTTGAAAGTATAATCTATTGTATGATGGATACCATGACCATTTAAAATATCGATTTTAGGAGTGGACAAACCTCATTCCTTTTAAAAGAACCAATTTTTTTTCTTTGCTTTTAACTCACAACGCTCGGAAATATTGTCATATTCCGATTGATGGGTAAATATTTGATCGGTTATTTTTGTTAAATGGTATTATTTTTAATTTACTGATAAATCGAAAAAAATAATTTAATCTTTCCGTACCTAACTACACGGGGTTGCGAAAAAATAACCAAACCAAGACGTTATCTTTGAAAATGACGAATTAGTTAGCCAGAGAAAAGGACGAAGAATGGGATTGTAATTTTCTATTTTTAAAAGTAGAAGTTTAAGATGAGTGGTGCATACAATGTACGTCGAAAGAAAGATTGTATCGGCAGTAACAGTTCGTGAGTGGTTCCGAGAAGAAATGCCTGATGTACAACATAGCAAAGAAGCATTTACTGATGGATACATAAAATGGAGAAATATTTCCATACCTACCACTTGCTTTAAAATTTTGCGACACGAAATTGGCTTTAAATTGATAACTGGGGGTTTTTTGATGCATGACAATAAATGCCAGTCAGTTTTTCCATGAAATGATTGTTTCGCATTCAAATAGTGTAATAAAATTTTCGAAAAAACACATTTTCAACATAAAAAGTCTTCTGAATTCCACAAAACTATGAATTTTGGATTGAAATTCCAGGAAAGTATTTGCGAATGAATAAATGAATTGGAAAAAAAGTTTCAGGAGCCTAACTTGACGGGTTTCCGTCTTGTGAATAATAAATGTGAAAGTAGTGGAAATATTCGAAAATCAATATTCTGAAATTTCATGTATGGATAACTCGACTGTTAGGAGAGATAGAACGTTCTAGTCTCCAGCATTGGATTCAGGGGAGCATTTTCCTTATACATATCAATTTTGAGTTGATATTTCCAAGCATTAAGTGAGATAGCAACGAACAAATAAAATGGAGAAATATTTCCATACCTACCACTTGCTTTAAAATTTTGCGACACGAAATTGGCTTTAAATTGGTAACTGGGGGTTTTTTGATGCATGACAATAAATGCCAGTCAGTTTTTCCATGAAATGATTGTTTCGCATTCAAATAGTGTAATAAAATTTTCGAAAAAACACATTTTCAACATAAAAAGTCTTCTGAATTCCACAAAACTATGAATTTTGGATTGAAATTCCAGGAAAGTATTTGCGAATGAATAAATGAATTGGAAAAAAAGTTTCAGGAGCCTAACTTGACGGGTTTCCGTCTTGTGAATAATAAATATGAAAGTAGTGGAAATATTCGAAAATCAACATTTTGAAATTTCATGTATGGATAACTCGACTGTTAGGAGAGATAGAACGTTCTAGTCTCCAGCATTGGATTCAGGGGAGCATTTTCCGTATACATGTCAATTTCAAGTCGATATTTTCATGCATTAAGTGAGATAGCAAAGAACAAATAAAATGGAGAAATATTTCCATACCTACCACTTGCTTTAAAATTTTGCAACATGAAATTGGCTTTAAATTGGTAACTGGGGTTTTTTTGATGCATGACAATAAATGCCAGTCAGTTTTTCAATAAAATTATTCTTTCGCATTCAAATAGTGTAATACAATTTTCGAAAAAACACATTTTCAACATAAAAAGTCTTCTAAATTCCACAAAACTATGAATTTTGGATTGAAATTCCAGGGAAAGTATTTGCGAATAAATAAATGAATTGGAAAAAAAGTTTCAGGATCCTAACTTGACGGGTTTCCGTCTTGTGAATAATAAATGTGAAAGTAGTGGAAATATTCGAAAATCCACATTCTGAAATTTCATGTATGTATAACTCGACTATTAGGAGAGATAGAACGTTCTAGTCTCCAGCATTGGATTCAGGGGAGCATTTTCCTTATACATGTCAATTTTAATTCGATATTTCCATGCATTAAGGGAGATAGCAAAGAACAAATAAAATGGAGAAATATTTTAATACCTTCCCTTCAAGTATTGATAACTCGACTATTCGAAGAGATAGAACGTTCTAGTCTCCGGCATTATATTCAGGGGAACATTTTCCATATACATATCAATTTTGAGTTGATATTTTCAAGCATTAAGTGAGATAGCAGAGA
The DNA here is from genome assembly GCA_949126875.1 of Lochmaea capreae. Taxonomy (NCBI): domain Eukaryota; kingdom Metazoa; phylum Arthropoda; class Insecta; order Coleoptera; family Chrysomelidae; genus Lochmaea; species Lochmaea capreae. Next base: position 11,848,378 of record OX421397.1, on the reverse strand, counting down.
ACAAATAAAATGGAGAAATATTTCCATACCTACCCCTTGCCTTGAAATTTCCTACCAAAAAAAATTTTTGCGACTTGGAATTGGCTTTAAGTTGGTAACCGGGGGTTTTCTGATGCGGGAAAATTGATGCCATATTCAGTTTTTCAAAAAAATTATTCTTTCGCATTCAAATAGTGTAATAAAATTTTCAAAAAAACACATTTTCAACATAAAAAGTTTTCTAAATTCCACAAAACTATGAATTTTGGATTGAAATTGCAGGAAAGTATTTGCGAATGAATAAATGAATCGGAAAACAAGTTTCAAGAGCCTAACTTGACGGGTTTCCGTCTTGTGAATAATAAATGTGAAAGTAGTGGAGATATTCGAAAATCCACATTCTGAAATTTCATGTATGGATAACTCGACTATTAGGAAAGATAGAACGTTCTAGTCTCCAGCATTAGATTCAGGGGAACATTTTCCATATACATATCAATTTTAAGTTGATATTTCTAAGCCTTAAGTGAGATAGCAGAGAACAAATTAAATGGAGAAATATTTCCATATATATTTCCTTGCTTCGAAATTCCTTGCCAAAAAAAATGTTTGCCATTTGGAATTGGCTTTAAGTTGGTAACCGGGGGTTTTTTGATGCGGGAAAATTAATGCCACATTCAGTTTTTTAATAAAATTATTCTTTCGCACTCAAATAGTGTAGTGAAATTTTCGAAAAAACACATTTTCAACTCAAAAAGTTTTGTAAATTCCACAAAGCTATGAGTTTTGGATTGAAATTCCAGAAAAGTATTCGCGAATGAATAAATAAATCGGAAAAAAAGTTCCAGGAGCCTAACTTGACGGGTTTCCGACTTGTGAATAATACCTGATTATGAAAGTAGTGGCAATATTGGAAAGTCCACTTTCTGAGATTTCATGTATGGACAACTCCACTATTCGGAGAGATAGAACGTTTTACTCTCCGGCATTGGATTCAGGGGAGCATTTTCCATATACATTTTAATTTTGAGTTGATATTCTCAAGCATTAAGTGAGGTAGCAAAGAGCAAATAAAATGGAGAAATATTTCCATATTTTCCACCTCAGGTCATACTCCTCAGGTTTTGCCCATATCTCTACTGCATGGCCAGAAAAGCCTAGCTGACTTGGTAGTAATTTTGTCTTACGATTAAAAGAAAATGGGTCAAATGATCGGGTTTATCAAATTTTTCAACTTAATTCAATTGGCAAGGCAAAGTTAGGACAGAACGTCTGTCGGGTAAAAAAGTGGTGTCTGTGCTAAACAATGGGTTTCAAATAATAGATTTTTTCAAGTGTACATTTCAAACTTTATAAAACAGGGCGGTAAGATAAACGCAAATTGAAACTGTCAAATAAGAGAAAAAATGTCTTGAATTCCAATAAAACTACAGCTTCACTCTATTTTATTTATGACTTGCAATACATCTACACTTACACTGACATCGATGGTACAAAATACTTTATATTGATTTAAACTTGTTCCTAAAAAGTAGCAATTCGATAGAATACTGTTTACAAAGATTTCTGTTTTTCAATAAAAAAAACAATAAATTTTGCTCTTTTTGAAATTCAATAAATTAACTTGTTAGGACTTGCTGTGCGAAAGATTGTGAATAGCATGTCTACTTGTTTTGGTAATATAGGAATGCACTTTTAAACAATAACGACAACAAATATCAAGTGTCGTCTTATACTTTTATAATATAAAAAAAAGGGAATTAAAACAATTTTGCAAACGAATGCGCCGCTGTGCCCTTCAATAGAAATAACGGAAGAAGGATAAATCCTTTGAAGTTTCGTCGGACCTTGACTGCGTATAACGTGTCGAACGTAGACCAAAACTTTTGAAAGACGTTCAATTGACGCTAACCGGGTAGGATCAAACTAAAATTATGTCTTTGTCCGTAGAGTATGGAACAAATTCATTTTTAGCTAAACAGGCCATTTTTAGAAATAATCCTGAAACATGTCGATTTTTGATTTTAATTTACCTTATTTTAAAATAATATTCTAATATACAGGTTGAATTTCTTTCGAGTAATGACGCCACCGTCATTTTTTTTAGATGGAACACCCCAATTTTGTCTCAAATTTCGGATTACTCTAGCTGAGCTGATTCCAAAAATGTATCACATGTTGATTCCAATTGGTACAGAGTGGACAAAAATACAATAGTTTTGTGTGTGCTCATAAAGTAACGCGTAACATTCTTTATTAGTTAAATTAACAATATTATCAAAAATACTTATTTACTAGCGGACAGTATTACCCTATATAAAATAATGTTAAATTTTTTTTTTTTTAAATAACAAATTTTATTAAAATTCGATAGGATTTTATGTAATAAATAAATATACAGAAATATTATTATGTGAATATTTGATTTTTACGCCTATAGAACAAGCGAGGGAGTTAAAAAAATTGTAAAAGCCTCGGAAGAAGTTTAACCCAAGTTAAATAAGGAGATTTATTAAAATTTACCCTCTTAAAAGTTTCCGAAAATAAAAATAGTACCTAGACGCACAAGTTATATAAAAGAAGGGTGTGAATTATTTTTATCAAAAACTGAAGATGGTGTGCATCTCGGCAAATCTAGCTTGAGATGCGGTTTGGTCTTTTTACATTAAAATGTTTCTTCTTTTCGTACATACTAGATTTTTGGATACAGGATAAGGCAGGATAAAGTATATCTGTTATTCAACAATTATATTATATGAAAGAAGAGATAATGAAGACGAATTAATTAGATAAGCCAAAATTAATTATTTATTTCAATCGAAATTCAATGCAAATCATCTAAATAATTGAAATTATTCCAAACACCGACCAATTTATTGAACTTGCTTCATTAAGACCTGTCAGATTCTATAATTAAACCTGTACAGCAACAGGATTAAACTCGCCAGGTTTGTTTTACCATATCAACCACACTTGCATTGCTTAAAAGGTTTATACTAAAACATATATGAGCAAATTTCATAAAACACCAAAGCTTTTGAATATTCAATTTTATCCAGAAACTCCAAAAAGACTTTAATCTAAGATTAATTAGAATTAAAAATTAATGTATAAAACAAAATATTCTGCCACTGATACGGATTGCAATAACTCCAAAACATACAGTCAAGAATCGTTGATCAAGAAGTCTATTTGTTTGTGACGTTTTGGTTGATCAGCTAGGAGACGTATGATTTGTTCAGATTCCATTTACGGCGATGTAAACAAAAACACCTGAGCAATTAATTTGAGCACTACTGTAGTTTATTTAACTGTGTTAGAGTACATTAGATTACAAGGGAGTCGATGAGCCAGGTTGACCTATATACAGAGCATTTCAATGAAAACTATCCACTCCACATAATTCCGAAAGAGTCACTTTTATAAAAGCTGAAAAAACACGTAAGAAATCATATGAACGCTTTTTTGCTCATATACAGATACATGCAGTGTATGTATGTATGTATGTATGTATGTCTTTTGGGGTAACATTCACTGAGACCTGAAAGATCTATTGTGCCCACTTACTTCTACTTAGTTCCTGAGGAAAGTCTCAGAGACTAGTCCTTTAGTCCTATTTCCCCGAGGAATTTTAGGATATCTGCAGGCTTCAACTTAGGTAACTGTCCCTCTTCTATCCAGTAGTCTCCCAGGTGCTGTGCACTAGGATTCTGAATTGCTGTGCAGTTCGCAAGTATGTGGATGGAGGATTCTTCTTCCATTCCACAAAACCTACAATCTTCTTCCTCCACTATTTTGAGCTTTTTAAGGTGCCCATTCAGGCGACAATGTCCCGTTAGGATTCCTGTTAAAACTCTTAGTGCAGTTTTGCTTTGACTTATGCATTCATTTTATCTCAACAGGTTGTAGTCACCCAGAAGAATCTTTGATTGCCTAAGCCCTACTAGATCTTTCCAATTGTCAGATCTTCTCTTTTCTTCGGCTTTACCTATTTCTTCCAATATTACATTGGAGCTGATTCCGCAAAAAGGTTCCGGCCCACAAAAGGGTATTTCACTCCCCCTCTTTGCTAGTTCATCTGCTATTTCGTTTCCTTCTATTCCAGTGATACATGCAGTGATAAACGGAACTGCTTTTGAACTAGTCGACCAATATTAAGTTTCAACAGATTAAAAACACGATTGTTACAATCGTTCATTTGGTCACCTACAATAAATCGAACAATTCCCACCACTCCGTAGTCTCAACTGTGGCCGGTCCTTAATTAGCGTCAGACAGTCAGTAAACAGCAGTCGATATAATAAATTCGTAGGGAAATCAGAATGTACATCATTCAGGAGAAAATTGAAATGTTATCGTGGTATTTTGGGGGTCACTCACAAGATCAGCGGATTTGTCCCCGAATGATTTCTTGTTATGAGGTTTTTCAAAAAATGGAATTTATCGGCTCAATTTTGAACGGGCTCAAAGTTTGATAGAATTAAGGACGAAAATTGTCCAGCATTGTTGCAAACATTACACCGAATCAGCTCAGAGATACAAGATTATCTTTGTTCGATAGATTCGGTTTTTGTTTGGCTCAACAAGAAGGACTATTTGAACCTTTAATTCATTAATTTTTTAGTTTTAGCATTTTAAGTTGTTTTTCGGAATCTACTTTCAGTTTGTTCTAATTTAAAAAATCTTATTTTGTTTTATTTACGAATTCATTTTTGTTTTGGAAACCGTTATGGATAAAAAAAAAGTATAGGCGGGCTTTAAACTGTTTAAGTGGGGCCTATAAATATTAAAAAATAATATAGATACGGCCATAAACTGATTTGTCACAGCAAACTGAAACTTTTAAACGCTTTTATTCCAGAATCACGATTTTGCTTATTCATGGTTTTGGCACTGGACCGATTACTTATTAAAAAAACAAATTTATTATCATATTACACTGTAATTATCAAATTTATTCAGTGTATTATTGTATTATTGGCTCACAATCAGATCCTCCCTCTTGTGATAGCATATGTTTGACACCAATTTTGGTAGCACAATGATTAAATCTTCGAGCGTATTCTTGACCGTATTCCGGTCTTCCACAATCATCACCCTTCAAGTGAATAGCTGCCAAATCTTTGCAGTTAAATTCTCCGTCACAGTTGCAATCCTGCAAATTAAAAACATTATTATTTTTAACAAATCTTAATAATAAATATTAGCTTTTTGTAATTTTATTCGTGAATAAACTCTCGTGGAGGTCACTCTTAGGTAAGCCTTTTTCTGTTTTCGTGTGTATATATGACAATTATTTTCTATAGCATAAAAGTAGCATGTATTGTTGGGTCCCTGGATGTTTAAAACAACAGTAGCTGTGCAGTGCGATATAAAATTGCCCGTATCTTTTAAACCGTTAATTTTATCGAGATGTCACAAGAAGAATTATTTTCTTTATAAATGTTTACAAAAGTAAATTGTTGCAAGAATAACAAAAAATGTCTGCATCAACCATAGAATTTAGTCAGTTCCTGATATCACAATTGTAGTGTATACTTATGACGCCAAAAATTCTGCGAGTATGGTAATTCTCAATAAACCATTCAATAATTATAAATAAAAAACAATTTTAAATTCCCTGTAGCTTGTTATTAAAGCAAAGTACAATAACTAACACATGGGCTGAAAAGTCCCGGGCCTCACACATAGATGGCGCTAGTTTTATTGCAATCGCCTGTTTTTCAGTTAGTACTAACTTTAAAAAGACAGCTGTCAAAATTTCATGATATTCTATTCATTAGTTCGCGATTGCTCACTGTTGACCAAAAACAAGAACGTGTTGATGCTTCTGAGCAGTGTTTGGCCATGTTTAAACGTGACAAACCGGAATTTTTGCGTCGATATGTGACAATGGATGAAATGATGGAATTTTGTTCCATCAAGACAACGCACCGTGTCACAAGTCAATCAAAACAATGGCAAAACTACATGAATTGAACTTCAAATTGCTCCTACATACACCGCATTCGCCAGATTTGGCTTCCAAGCGACTACTGTCTTTTCACAGACCTAAAAAAAATGCTCGCCGGTAAGAAATTTCGCTCGAATGAAGAGGTTATCGCTAACACTGAGACCTATTTTGAGGCAAAAGATAAATCGTTCTACAAAAGTGGTATCGAAATGTTGGAGCGTCGCTGGAATTCTTGATGGAAATTATGTTGATGGATAAAACTAATTTTGAACAAAAAAACGTGTTTTCTTTGTTAGGTCCGGGACCTTTCAGCCCAAGTATTATTTTTAGTCTTTATCACCTCCCAAGTTTTTGGTACAAAGTCTTGGGACCCTCCGTATACTCACCTTTTTTCCAAAACTCCTTGTATATTGAATGATGGTTCCAACGATACAATTTTCATCTGCCATACATCGTCTGTAAGCGTTAAGATTTGTATCTTCACCTGGAGATACAGTTAAAGCTCCAGCTGTTCTCCAATAATTTTCAGAAATTGAATATCGAGCACAATTTTGCCTTAACCAACACCCTGATCGGGCATGACACAAACATTGGACGCAAGGATACAGCTCATGATCTAGCCAGTTTATTACCCCTGTCGAAAGAAAATATAAAGTTACTTTTCTAGTTTTCATTTCCTTAAAGTGATGTGTAAATAGTAGTTTGTACAACTAGTGCGCAAAGCGTCACTTTTCCCACGAGCGCAGAAGTTTGTGGCACGAGCCGTATGGCGAGTGTCGCAAATCTAGCGAGGAAAATTTATTTGCACATTGTTTATATTGGCATAGAATACTATGTCTGTTCACTCTTCTAGTGTATTCATTGTTCCGAGCCTATAACATTATCTTCCTCTTCGAAGGGTCACCAAAAAGCCATAATTTTGATTGTTGCAAACAAAATAGTTTTAGTCAATAAAACAAAATCTCAATCACAGCAACATCTAAGAACACAATGTCTCGTAAATAACAGAAATGATGAACTAAGACCACCCTGGGACGATCACAGTCCATGTGGACTAACAATTCAAGTAAATTTTCGTAGACCAATCGGTAGCTACATTGTACCAATGAGAATCAATTGTTCGCTTGTGGGTAGATCAAGACTAGAAATTATTTATGGCTTTTTTTAACTTCTCGGCTTTTTAATCCTCAAAGAGACCTTGCCGCATACTGTTATTCCATTGAGAAACAGTGCAAACTAATTTTACTCACAACTATATCGTTCTCCGGGCCCTCGCCACACTATTTGTCGACCGTCAGGTGAATATCGCGTTGCCGTCGATAACCTGCATTGAATAAAGCACCTGTAGCAGTTATACGAGGTGTTACCTTTCTCAATCTTTTACAAACTTTTTATTATCAATTAAAAATTATTGCATTATTCCCTTCAAACCTGTAGTTTTCCTTTAATAATGCAGATATTGGGATGAATCAAAAAGCAAATTGTCCAGAAAAGATGAGGCTTAAAAATGTTGTGCAAATAAACATCATTTAGTCACTACATTTTTTCACAGCATGTTCAGAAGCTAAGCGTGAAATGCATATCCATCTGAACTTTTTGAAAAATCGATAGGAAATAATAATAAAATTGGGTGTACAGGCTGACAAAATATAATTGAAATTTATGAAAAGTCTTTAAGAGTACTTTGATTATATCAAATTTAATTTTTATAGAAAATATGGTGGTTCATGATTGAATTTACACCGATACTCACCCGTACCCGCAGTTACCACCGTCAACAAAAATAAAAACACAAAAAATTTCATTTTTGCTCAAAAACTTTATAAATCAAAATTAATATGTTCTTGTTGGGTTAACACGTTGGCTTATATTTTGAAAAATATCGACTTAAATGATTAATATCATTCAAAAGTTCAATAAGTCAACTTTATACTGAAAAAAAAAATTAAAATGCGTCATTTACTATATTTATTAAGTATTACAGTAGAAAGAAAATAAGGTTTGAGAACAATATAAGAGTATTTTCTCATTAAGTCTGGACCACTATAATTATCCAAAATATTTTTTTAATGTAACACCACTGCCCATCCACCTGCTGGGAATGTATCTGTATAAACAATTAATGACAGATCGGTTAAAATTGTAGGGAGCTCAGTCTAAAGGTGCCTGTTCACACGACAGTAAATTCTGAGAGTTGCTAGGCTGTTTTCATGTGAGGGTATTTTTATGCAAGTTCCACTCTCACGAGCAGTTCAGATAGTAGCCGGAGAGTTGCTCTCGCAAATAACTCCCATGACCATGTCCACTGGAGAGCAAGTAGCTTATGAATGTTTCATCGCAACTATTTCAGTATCAGTCTAGATGTCTTCTCATAAGCAACTAACCACTGCAGCAATAATTCTTTAAAAAAACGAAAAGAAGCTGTTGGGTAAAAACATGGTTATTGCGAAGACAACAATTCGGTGTCGCTAACAAATCTTGATCGTGAATTGGAAATCGTGGACAGGTGCCAATTTCGAAATTTTATTCGAATGGCCGCGGTGCGATTGAATTAGTTGGCCCAGCAATTGCGAAGAAAGATACGACAATGAGACAAGCTGTCCCAGTAAGAGAGCGCATACTGGTAACCCTTCGCTTTTTAGCATTGACTTACCTGGTTTCGCAAATTATGCAATTTGCGCTGGATCTCTTCTTTTGTACTGAGAAATTGCAATGCGATTTTCGACAGCACCTCATTTTTCAGCGGTACTCCTCGCATTTCATATTCCAAAGTATTGGATTTTTCTCGTACGCTTCGATTAACGCACAAGGGTCTTCCTTGGTGTAAGTTCGTCGTGCCATGTTTGTGGTTCTGAGAGAACTCTCACAATACGGACATACGGAATATTGCGAGTTGCTATCCGATAGCGTGTTTGCGCGTGTCCACTTGAGAGTACGAAAAAACTATCGGCAAGTTTAACGTGACTGCCTGCGAGTCTCAGGAGCGTGTCCACTGGCGAGTACTGTTCTCGAGAGTATTACCCTCATGTGGACAGGCAGCTACATTTTTTAAGTTCAAGCGGAATATCCTCAAGAAGCTTCCAAAGGTAATTTTCAGAAAATCTTTCAGTTATCTTGAATCCCTTTTTACCATGCAGCGATTCTGACGGTTGAAAGAACTGTTTAACTGAGAAAATATAAATTTTTGTTAATTGTTATCCATTTCGTTTGATTTTTAATTAAAAATTATAAGTCTTTCTATGTCTCCCAATATTACGATTGCAGCTAGATATCTTCGTTAATAAGCTAGTCCTAGTACTCCACGCTATAGCACCACAAGTGATGAGTGCTCTCACTATGGTAGTGTAAACCCAGCTCAGGATCTTTGGGTTGCAGCCACAAATTTTTCCTTGCCAGCTTCCTGCACACCACTAGAGCCACTTTTGCTTTATAAGTCAACTCCTTTTCGTGTTTGTTCCACAGGAGTTTACTATCTAGAATAAGACGTAGGTACTTGACTCCTTGTCTCCATTCAACCTCGCTCCCAAAAACGGTTTTGAGATGTATTTTCTTAGTGAAGGACTATTGAGATAGTTTTGGTGGGGCTGTTGTTTAGTCCAACTTCCCTTCAATGCTGTATTATGACAATATCATCAGAATTCAGTCAAACCGAACAGGAGTACGTCAACCGCCAGACTCTTCATTAACGGGGATGCTACGTCTCCCTGTGGACATCCCCTGGTAACTACAGAAATCTTGAGGGATTAGCGACTGTAACATTATTATCACGTCACGTGATTTCACGTGAACTCACATGAGCAAAGAATTTGTTGAGGCGGCTTTTTCCATTTATACACATTAAGAACGAACAAACTATTGTTACGTTGGAGATTCACGAGAAATCACATGATATTACATGACATGTCGCGTTCAAATTTTCTGTTTAAACATCAATTTTGTGAGGCGTGAAAACGTGAGTGCTGTCAAAATTTTTAATAGAAAAAGTGCGTTTACCATAACCATAACCATATGTAAAGTACATGCATTTTCCAAGTCTTCTCCAAACGCGGAAGATGAAGATGAACTGTCATCGCCATTATTATTGTTTATTTGGTACATTTTTAGGTTAAGCAAAGTGAAGTGACGTGATGGTAATGTGATTGCTTCTACATAAACATAAATTCACGTTTGGTGTGGAAGCATGTGAACTCACGTGACGTAACAATAATGTGTTTCCGTCTTAAATTTCACTGACTGGTAGATGCAGACACATTCCGTTTTGAATTGTTTGATCGTTTTTTAAAATAATTTCATAATAATTAATCAGTGTATGATACAATTTCTACTATCATTAAAATGTTTGTTTTCTGAGTGTAAATTATGTTATTATTAGCAGATATGTATTGCTAAATCTGTGAATTCCAAGTTCAAGAGCTTATCTGTTCAAGCTAAACAAAATAAAGTAAATAATGTATTTCAAAAAAAGGATGCATAAAACAAAAAATTGTAATATTTCCCATATTTTGATACTAAATTAACTGGAAGATATTTATAATGACACACGTTACAAAATAAATGCGTAAAGTTCAAAATATATCCGTGGATTGTACGGCCATAAATGACGTACTGGCCCGATAATAATATTCTTACAGGTTCGGATTAAAAACAGTTCATGCTGATTAAAATTGTTTATATTTAAAAACAATGTTTTTATTTATCAGCAAATGGAATTGCCAGTTTTTTTATCTGTAATCACATAGTTTGTGTTGTATTAAGAATTTTTGCCCGAAGGTAGAACAGTAATAGAGATTTTGAGAGAGCAAATTTTTGTGGCTGGAAATTATGAATTTTGTACCACGATACCACATCATCCCCCATAGATAATTCTGAACTAATTTCTGGCCAATAATACAACTACTCTCAATATGAAAGTAGTGAAAATATTCGAAAATCCACTTTCTGAAACTTCATGTATTCATAACTCGACTAATTGAAGAGATAGAACGTTCTTGCCTTCTCCAATGGATTCAGGGGAAACTTTTACATATGCATTAAGGGAGATAGCAGAGACAAGTTTAAATCGAGAAATATTTCCATACCTAGGTACCCCTTGCTTCAAAATTTCTTACAAATAAAAAATGTTGCCTCATGAAATTGGCTTTGAATTGGTAACCGGAGGTTTTTTAATACAGGAAAATAAATGCTATAGTCAGATTCTCGATAAAAGTATTCTTTCGCATTCAGATGGTATAATGAAATTTCCGAAAAAACACATTTTCAACATAAAAAATCTTCAGTCAAAAACTATGAATTTTGAACTGAAATTTCAGGAGAGTATTTGCAAAAGAATTATCAACTTGACATTTCCAATAATCATTTTCAATAAATTCCTTTGTTCGAAGTAGCGGTTTCAGTTTTTATTAATTTTTCATTGAAAAAAGCATTTTTTTATCAATTTTCCTGTTTAAAATATTAGTTTTTATGAATTTTCCATTGAAAAAAAGCGTTTTTCGTTTATTTCGATGTTTAAAGTGGCAGTTTTTATTTATTTTTCATCGAAAATAAGCAATTTTCATAAATTTTTATGTTTAAAATAGCAGTTTTTGGTAATTTTTTATTGAGATAAAACATTTTTTATCAATTTCCATCTTTAAAATAGCAGTTTTTATGAATATAAGATTGATTAAAATTATTTTCATCAATTTTGACATTTAAAATAGCAGTTTTTATGAAATTAACGTCGAAAAAAACAATTTTTCATCAAATTTGATGTTCAAAATAGCTTATTACGAATTTAACATTGAAAAAAATCATTTTTCAGTAGTAAGTAATCTTGGGTAATCTTAGGTAGTCTTGGGTAATCTATAGGGAATCTTTATTAAAGGTAATTTCCTTACACAAAAATTTCTAGTGACCAACTCCTCCGCCAACCCGTAAGCTGAAAATTGCCCTGGCCAGTAAGTATAAATCATTTTCACGATTGGTAAATTTATGTTTATTCTTATATGCAGAAAAGTAACTACAAATGACATCTTCGTGTTTATCGTAAATAAACCATAGAAATTTCCCGTACAACCGTGGCAATGCCGCTCACTTCACATACGTGCCATTTCAAACTGCCAGGCGTGCTAAGTCTGTTACGCGTGCTGTAGGTTGTTGACCCCTGAGATTACACGATTGGGTAATTGTTATTAAACAAAAATATGTATATTAAATTAATGCCAAATTATTAAATATAATGCAGTTATCATTGTCGACCTTGTATTATACTGAAAAAGATGTTTGAAAGAAAATTTGTAGATAATTTTACTCTTAACAATATTCATAATAAATGCAAATATCATTAAACCCACAAGAAGCGAAAGGTTATACAAAAAAACTGATTATTTTGACGTTTGATCCTTGATGTATCAAGACGCGGATACGAGATTTTATTAACCTTCTGAGACAACTTTTAGAACGAAAAATTAAAGGTTTATACGAGTTTACAGCTTATTATTTTTAATTCCGAGGTGAACTGACTAAAATGACTGGTTTATATTTTTTTGCACACGACATAGCCACAAAACTTTAATGTCCCGAATTTTACTACGTAATATACTCGGTGGCTTTGTTTCCTTCCTCTACACTATATTAAAAAACTAAAAAAAAATTATTAAACAATTATTTAACACTCAATTATTATTTTCCACTCGTTCATTCGTTTGGATTGTGCTCAACAGCCCAGCAACTTGTACCGTGTTTCTCATATGTTCTACTTCCATTTCAGAATAACTGGTTTTAAATACGGGTTCATCTAATATTGTTCTCATCTTGTATGTTTCCAACTGTATCAGTGTGTCCTTCTCAAACATTGTTCAGAGACCATATACCTCCCGATTTCACTCTAAGAATGGCCATCATCGCCTGAAAAATGTTCCAAAGGAGAAAGGGAAGATGCCGGTCCCAAACTGTTCATTGCCATAATAATACCAAGGAGAGTTAGTCTTTGGATTGCAGTTAATGTGTTCACTGCAGAAGACCTTCTCCATTAGAGTACTGTTTCATAGGTGATCCTTGGTCTTATCACACATGTGTAAAGCAAGCGAACTACCTCAGGTTTTGCCCATATCTCTACTGCATGGCCAGAAAAGCCTAGCTGCCTTGGTAGTAATTTTGTCTTCCGATTAAAAAAAATGGGTCAAATGATCGGGTTTATCAAATTTTTCGACTCAATGCAATTGGCAAGGCAAGATTAGGACAGAAAGTCTGTCGGGTAAAAAAGAGGTGTCTGTACGAAACAATGGGTTTCAAATAATAGATTTTTTTTAGTCTACATTTAAAACTTTATAAAACAGGGCGGTAAGATAGACGCGAATTGAAACTGTCAAATAAGAGAAAAAATGTCCGGAATTCCAATAAAACTACAGCTTCACTCTATTTTATTTATGACTTGCAATACATCTACACTTACACTGACATCGATGGTACAAAATACTTTATATTGATTTAAACTTGTTCCTAAAAAGTAGCAATTCGATAGAATACTGTTTAGAAAGATTTCTTTTTTTCGATAAAAAAAAACAATAAATTTTGCTCTTTCTGAAATTCAATAAATTAACTTGTTAGGACTTGCTGTGCGAAAGATTGTGAATAGCGTGTCTACTTGTTTTGGTAATATAGGAATGCACTTTTAAACAATAACGACAACATATACGAAGTGTCGTCTATACTTTTATAATCAGGGCATTTAAAAAAATTGCGAATTAAAACAATTTTGCAAACGAATGCGCCGCTGTGCTTTGCACTAGAAATAAAAGAAGTAGGATAAATCCTTTGAAGTTTCGTCGGACCTTGACTGCGTATAACGTGTCGAACGTAGACCAAAACTTTTGACAGACGTTCAATTGACGCTAATCGGGTAGGATCAAACTAAAATTATGTCTGTGTCCGTAGAGTATGGAACAAACTCATTTTTAGCTAAACAGGCCATTTTTAGAAATAATCCTGAAACACTTCGATTTTTGATTTCAATTTACCGTATTTTTATATAATATTCTAATATACAGGGTGAATTACTTTCGAGTAATAACGTCACCCCCATTTTGTCTCAATTTTCGGATTACTCTAGCTGAGCTGATTCCAAAAATGTATCACATGTTGATCCCAATTGGTACAGGGTGGACAAAAATACAATAGTTTTGTGTGCTCATAAAGTAACGCGTAACATTCTTCATTAGTTAAATTAACAATATTATCAAAAATACTTATTGTCTAGCGGACAGAATATGATGAAATTCATGACTTTATAAATGTTCGAACTGCAGCCATTGCTGTATTTGACAGTAACCCAAACGGTGTACAAATTCTTGTTGAACCTTGTTTATTATGTCTTGAGAAATATTGTTTATTGCTGTCCGAATTCTCTTTTTTAATTCTTGAATATTTGCTGGTTTCGTTTGATACACAACATTCTTCAGATGGCCCCACATAAAATAATCCAAAGGATTGAAATCTGGTGACCTCGCTGGCCATTCAATAAGTCCACGTCTACCAATCCACCTGTTCGGAAAAATTTCATCTAAGTACCTTCTAACATCTACAGCATAACGTGGAGCTGTTGAAACCATAAACTTTCATCAAAACCTCCAGGATTACGTCTGCTGGGAAACAAATTACGTAAAGTAGGTACGAGATACCCCTTAAAAACTCAAGGTACGTTGCCCCGTTGAAATTACCTTCGATAAAATAGGGTCCGATGATTCGATTTCTTACAATTCCAGCCCATACATTCACCTTTTGCGGGTATTGTGTATGATGCTCACGCATCCAGTGGGGGTTTTCTTTTGCCCAGTATCTACAATTCTGACGGTTAACCTCGCCATTTAACGTGAAAGTGGCCTCATCAGAAAAAATAATGTTTTGTATCAAGAGAGGGTCTCGGTGACATTTATCCATCATTTTTTCGCAAAATTGGATTCTTCTATCGGGATCATCTTCGTTTAATTCCTGCACAAGTTTGATAAAACAGAACCATTACTTTGTATATTATTTTATAATCTTGCTTCTCTTTGCCATATATATGCTGTCATATATTTGTATAATAATTGAGGTTATACAACAATGTACAAAGAAGTATAGTTTGGCAAACTTATCTAAAGCTACGCGGCATCGGTAAGGGGTGAGGAAACAAGGCGGATATCTGTCAAAAACGTACCAACGGCGTACGGTAGGTACCTATTTTTATAAAAGTATTAAACATAATTATTATTATTAGATAATAATTATAATATAGACACTGATTTTTGCTTTGCTTTAAAGGTAAGGTATTTTTTAAAACACGGTATGTGTTAAAAACAAATGTTAAGTATCGTACTTGGATTCAATATGGATACGAAATAGTTCAAAATCTGAAACTGAAAATACCAACGCCACTGGATAATCAATGTCAGTAATTGACAAAGTGAGAGGGAAGAACGCACGCACGCGCTTGTCAATAAGAAGTCAGCTGGTCGCTAAGCAACGAAGGCCTTTCGATAAATTTCACCAATTGAGTTTGTTCGGAGGGCGTGAAAATTATGGTTTTCGCACAACGCTGCCAGAGCTTCAAGAAGTCCATAACAAATTTGGATAAGTGTTCATCCTTTAATATTCATAAATTCAAAAAAATAATGTTAATAGACAAAATCCAAGAAAACAAGCACATTGAAGAACTAACGTTTAATCATATTGTTAATAATAAAAAGTCCATTTTCTAATTATTATCACTACTATAGTTAAACGTGGCAATATCGAATGTTTTCGACTGCATTCCTTTCACGGCTTCAGGTAAACTCGCCAAACTATAGTTCAGTTATCGCCGCTACGATCTTAATTTGAATCCCCAATCAGTAAAGTCAGGTAAATGTTTATAACACACGAGGTGTGGTTATATAAAATTTTCAGAAATAAGAATCTCATAAAACTTCACATTCATAATTTTAGACTTTATTTTATAATATTTTAAAGCTTTTTAATTTTTTGATGAACCTATTTTATCATATTTACGCTAGACGCAGTGTTAAGTTTAACAAATAATAAATAATTTCGATGATTTATTTGTAAAGTCAAAAAAACCAATAAATACCAAAAACTCATTTTAACGTTAGAACGTAAACATTTTTCAAAAAAGATGAAGTAATAATGTCTCATATGTAAACGAAAAATGTTTTTGAATGTTTGACATTACAATTATTATTACCCTACATAAAATAATGTGAAATTTTTTTATAAAATAAACAAATTTTGTTAAAATTCGATAGGATTTTATGTAATAAATAAATATACAGAAATATTATTATGTGAATATTTGATTTTTACGCCTATAGAACAAGCGAGGGAGTTAAAAAAATTGTAAAAGCCTCCAAAGAAGATTAACCCAAGTTAAATAAAGAAGAGATTTATTAAAATTTACCCTCTTAAAAGTTTCCGAAAATAAAAATAGTACCTAGACGCAAAAGTTATATAAAAGAAGGGTGTGAATTATTTTTATCAAAAACTGAAGATGGTGTGCATCTCGGCAAATCTAGCTTGAGATGCGGTTTAGTCTTTTTACATTAAAATGTTTCTTCTTTTCGTACATACTAGATTTTTGGATATAGGATAAGGCAGGATAAAGTATATCTATTATTCAACAATCATATATATGAAAGAAGAGATAATGAAGACGAATTAATTAGATAAGCCAAAATTAATTATTTATTTCAATCGAAATTCAATGCAAATCATCTAAATAATTGAAATTATTCCAAACACCGACCAATTTATTGAACTTGCTTCATTAAGACCTGTCAGATTCTATAATTAAACCTGTACAGCAACAGGATTAAACTCGCCAGGTTTGTTTCACCATATCAACCACACTTGCATTGCTTAAAAGGTTTATACTAAAACATATATGAGCAAATTTCATAAAACACCAAAGCTTTTGAATATTTAATTTTATCCAGAAACTCCAGAAAGACTTTAATCTAAGGTTAATTAGAATTAAGAATTAAAAATTAATGTAAAAATCAAAATATTCTGCCACCGATACGGATTGCAATAACTCCAAAACATACAATCAAGAATCGTTGATCAAGAAGTCTATTTGTTTGTGACGTTTTGGTTGATCAGCTAGGTGACGTATGATTTGTTCAGATTTCATTTACGGCCGATGTAAACAAAAACGTCTGAGCCACTAATTTGAGCAGTATCGTAGTTTATTTTACTGTGAGTAGATTGGATTACAAGGGAGTCGATGAGCCCGATTGACCTATATACAGTGCATTTCAATGAAAACTATCCACCCCACATAATTCTGAAGGAGTCACTTTTATAAAAACTGAAAAAACACGTCAAAAATCATATGAAGGGAACGCCTTTTTGCTCATATGCAGATACATGCAATGAGAAACGGAACTGCTTTTGAACTAGTCGACCAATATTAAGCTTCAACACATTAAAAACACGATTGTTACAATCGTTCATTTGGACACCTACAGCAAATCGTACAATTCCCACCACTTTGTAGTCTCAACTGTGGGCGGTCCTTAATTAGCGTCAGACAGTCAGTAAACAGCAGTCGATGTCCAAGTACTGTTTAAGCTCATAGCTATTCAAAATAAAATAAATTCGTAGAGAAATCAGATTGTACATCCTTCAGGAGAAAATTGAAATTTTATCGTGGTATTTTGGAGGTCACTCACAAGATCAGCGGATTTGTCACCGAATGATTTCTTTTTATGGGGTTTTTCAAAAAATGGAATTTATCGGCACAATTTTGAACGGGCTCAAAATTTGATAGAATTAAGGAAGAAAATTGTCCAGCATTGTTGCAAACATTACACCGAATCAGCTCAGAGATACAAGATTATCTTTGTTCGATAGATTCGGTTTTTGTTTGGCTCAACAAGGAGGACTATTTGAACCTTTAATTCATTAATTTTTAGTTTTAGCATTTTAAGTTGTTTTTCGGAATCTACTTTCAGTTTGTTCTAATTTAAAGAATCTTATTTTGTTTTATTTACGAATTCATTTTTGTTTTGGAAACCGTTATGGATAAAAAAAAAGTATAGGCGGGCTTTAAACTGTTTAAGTGGGGCCTATAAATATCAAAAAATAATATAAATACAGCAATAAAACATCAAACTGAAACTTTTAAACGCTTATATTTCAGAATCACGATTTTGCTCATTCATGGTTTTGGCACTGGACCGATGACTTATTAATAAAACAAATTTATTATCATATTACACTGTAATTATTAGATTTAGTTTGGTTCTGGATCACAGGTCTCTTTTGATATCATATCTTCGACACGAATTTTGCTAGCACATTCATTAAATCTTCGAGCGTATTCTTGACCGTATTCCGGATTGTCACAAGCATCACCCTTCAAGTGTATAGCTGCCAAATCTTTGCAGTTAAATTTTTTGTCACAGTTGCAATCCTGCAAATTAAAAACATTATTATTATTATTATTTTTAACAAATCTTCATCATAAATATTAGCTTTTTGTAATTTAGCATGTATTGTTGGGTCCCTGGATGTTTAAAACAATAGTAGCTGTGCAGTGCGATATAAAATTGCCCGTATCTCTTGAACCGTTAATTTTATCGAGATGTCACTAGAAGAATTATTTTCTTTAAAAATGTTTACAAAAGTAAATTGTTGCAAGAATAACAAAAAATATCTGCATCAACCATAGAATTTAGTCAGTTTCTGATTTCACAATTGTAGTGTATACTTATGACGCCAAAAATTGTGCAAGTATGGTAACTCCCAATAAGCCAATCAATAATTATAAATAAAAACAATTTTAAATTCCCTGTAGCTCGTTAATGAAGCAAAGTACAATAATTAACACATGGGCTGAAAAGTCCCGGGCCACACACATAAATAGCGCTAGTTTTATTGCCTGTTTTTCAATTAGTACTAACTTTAGAAAGACAGCTGTCAAAATTTCATGATATTCTATTCATTAGTTCGTGAGTTATTGTGCTAAAAGTGGGTCCCGCGCTTGCTCACTGTTGACCAAAAACGAGAACGTGTTGATGCTTCTGAGCAGTGTTTGGCCATGTTTAAACGTGACAAACCGGAATTTTTGCGTCGATATGTGACAATGGATGAAATGATGAAATTTTGTTCCATTAAGACAACGCACCGTGTCACAAGTCTATCAAAACAATGGCAAAACTACATGAATTGAACTTCGAATTGCTCCCACATTCACCGTATTCGCCAGATTTGGCTTCCAAGCGACTACTGTCTGTTCCCAGACCTAAAAAAAATGCTCGCCGGTAAGAAATTTCGCTCAAATGAAGAGGTTATCGCTAACACTGAGGCCTATTTTGAGGCAAAAGATAAATCGTTCTACAAAAGTGGTATTGAAATGTTGGAGCGACGCTGGAATTCTTAATGGAAATTATGTTGATGAATAAATTGAACAAAAAAAAGGTGTTTCCTTTGTCAGGCCCGGGACTTTTCAGTCCAAGTGTTATTTTTAGTCTTAATCACCTCCCAAGTTTTTGGTAAAAAGTCTTGGGACACTCCGTATACCCACCTTCTCTCCAAAACTCCTTGTATATTGAATGATGGTTCCAACGATACAATTTTCATTTGCCATACATCGTCTGTAAGCGTTAAGATTTATATCTTCACCTGGAGCTACAGTTAAAGCTCCAGCTGTTCTCCAATAAATTTCAGAAATTGAATTTTGAGCACAATTGTGCCTTGACCAACATCCTGTTCGGGCATGACACAAACATCGGACGCAAGGATACAGCTCATGATCAAGCCAGTCTATTACCCCTGTCGAAAGAAAATATCAAGTTACTTTTCTAGTTATCATTTCCTTAAAGTGCTGTGTAAAAATTTGATAGAGAACCTCGTATTTCTCTTATGCAAAATGGATGTCGATAAATTTGAATTTTGGATGTGCTGTAGATTCCCTGAACGAAAGTGTTTGTGGGCATATTGCAGTCCTATGACTAGGACGTTGAATTTGAAAAATAGCAGGTTTTCAAAAGTAATGATTACAAATTTGTTGTGCTCAATAGGGTCGTGAGAGACTTCTTGAGGGCTAGTCCAATACTGGAACGTCAACATCTTTCAAATATTGCCTCGCCATGTGCCATGTGCGGTTGCGAATTGTCATGTGACTTGAAGTACAGTGTACGTGCTTCCAAAGAAATGCCGCCCCACACCAGCACAACTCCACCTCCAAATTGAACTCTAAGAGAGGAACAAAATTGAGTGTATAGTTGTGAGTAAAATTAATTTGCACATTGTTTATATTGGCATAGAATACTGTGTCTGTTTACTCTTCTAGTGTATTCATTGTTCGGAGCCTATAACATTATCTTCCTCTTCGAAGGGTCACCAAAAAGCCATAATTTTGATTGTTGCAAACAAAATGGTTTTAGTCAATAAAACAAAATCTCAATCACAGCAACATCTAAGAACACAATGTCTCGTAAATAACAGAAATGAACTAAGACCACCCTGGGACGATCACAGTCCATGTGGACTATCAATTCAAGTAAATTTTTGTAGACCAATCGGTAGCTACATTGTACCAATGAGAATCAATTGTTCGCTTGTGGGTAGATCAGGACTAGAAATTATTTATGGCTTTTTTTAACTTCTCGGCTTTTCAATCCTCAAAGAGACCTTGCCGCATACTGTTATTCCATTGAGAAACAGTGCAAACTAATTTTACTCACAACTATATCGTTCTCCGGGCCCTCGCCACACTATTTGTCGACCGTCAGGTGAATATCGCGTTGCCGTCGATAACCTGCATTGAATAAAGCACCTGTAGCAGTTATACGAGGTGTTACCTTTCTCAATCTTCTACAAACTGTTTATTATCAATCAAAAATTATTGCATTATTCCCTTCAAACCTGTAGTTTTTCTTTAATAATGCAGATATTGGGATGAATCAAAAAGCAAATTGTCCAGAAATGATGAGGCTTAAAAATGTGGTACAAATAAACATCATTTAGTCACTACATTTTTCCACAGCATATTCAAATTGAATTTTTATAGTAAATATGGTGGTTCATGATTGAATTTACACCGATACTCACCCGTACCCGCACTTACCACCGTCAACAAAAATAAAAACACAAAAAATTTCATTTTTGATCAAAAACTTTATAAATCAAAATTAATATGTTCTTGTTGGGTTAACACGTTGGCTTATATATTGAAAAATATCGACTTAAATGATTAATGTCATTCAAAAGTTCAATAAGTCAACTTTATACTGATAAAAAAAAAATGCGTCAATTAGGGCCAAGTGGGGTAAAAATGAGACACGCAATACTTAGTTGAAAAATGAGACGCTCAAATAAAATGTTTAATTGTTAAATTCCAATCTTGTTTCTTGTTATAAATATATAGCAACACTTATGAAAACATCATCCCTACAATCTATTTCATTTTTTGGAAACAAATGACGTCAAAATTAAAATTACAAAATCTATCGCGTCGTTTGCGATTTAAATCTTTTAAAACCGGGTTTTGAACTTTTGTTGTGCAAGTTCGTATGTCGGTCGGACAAGGTTCGGTAAAAGTCGCTTCGCGCTCTGATGCTACTACTCTTGCATGTGCAATTGCATTTCAGTTCCAATTGATCAGTTTTCGATTGAGCACGTTTTTCCTGGAGGGGTAAATTTGAGACACGCTTGGAGGTAAAAATGAGACAGCACAGGTTTAAATATGAGACAAACATTTTGATTATTTTTTTAGCTTTTATTTACAAAACCAGGATGCCAAAGAAATATATACCCAAGCCGAAGAAGTATACGAAGGAAGATAAAGCAGCAAAGTTAGTGAGAACTGAGAGTTTTTCTGTAAGAGCTACAGCCAATGCCTTCCGTATCGATAAGTCGAAACTATGTCGCTATATGAATAAGAAGAATTCAACAAAACAAGGGCGAAAAACATCGTTATCTTTAGATTTAGCTTCAAAATTGATGACAATAGCAATAGCAAGGCTAGATACTACAAAACTAGAAAGATATGAAGCTCTACGGCTAGAAAATAAGGACCCTCTAGATATACAGTGTGATCAATTGGAAAGTTATGAACCCCAACAGCAAATTGTCAATATCCTAGCACTCCAAGCAGATTTAGATGATTTTGATGATCCCAGCACAACTTTGGCCTCCAATAACAATGTAATTCCTACGCTACCTCCACTTGAACCAGAAGACAGAAATTCTTCCTTTGAAACCATTTTGTTAAAGAAAATCAATAAAAAACTATCTGCTGTACAAAAACGTCGTAAAATACTTAGCGGCAGTCATATACTTACTAGCCAAGAATATGCAAAGCTGTTTGAAGATAATGATAACGAAAAGGGCAGAAAGAAAAATAAGGCCGGAGAAAAGAGTCGGAAAACAAAGACAATTTTAAAAAATCTACCTTCTACTAGTTCAGAATCTGAGTCAGAAGTAGAGGTTGAGTATGAGGATGAAAGCGATACCGAGAACATGACACTAGCTGATTTAGTAAGACATGAAAAATGAAGAAGAAGAGATACAAAATGACGATGAAATTGAGTCAGAAATTATGCCACTAGAACAGAATATAACTATTGGTAATTTCGTTTTGGTTAAATTTAAAACCAAAAAGAAAGACGTGCACTACATAGCAATTGTAAAAGATTTGTTACCTGATAATGAATTTTGTGTTTCCTATCTCACGCGACTCGCGACATAAACGCACCATTCGTGAATAATAGCCATCATTATATGATTGTTGAATAATATACTATTATCCAGCAGTTCCGGAAATCAATAATGTGGTAAAGGAAGATATTATTTTAAAGCTACCACCCCCCTCTCCGCTTGCAGGAACTTCTAGAGCAGCCGATGTTTTTGCCTTTCCAATAGATTTCGATAGATATTTAGTTCGTTATTATTCTTTTATGTTCAATGTGTTCTAGATTTTGTATTTTATTTTTAAGTAGAACTATTATTTTTTATTAGCATTTCTTTGCATGAGCTGGAATGCTTTGTTGAGTTTAACATGAAAAGAAATAAACGTATTTTGTCTCATTTTTTCCCTTAGTGTCTTACTTTTGGTTTAGAGGACGGCAAGACAGTTAAAACATGCATTTTACAACTGTATTATTTATAACCAGACATGTCTCATTTTTACACATTTTCTAGGTTAAATATGAGACAAAGTTTTTATTTTTTTTCACTTTTACTAAGGTTATTTTTATTTGTTTTTAAGCTTTCAATAGTTTTCTCATTATCATTTACTTTCCATAACATTTCTATCAATTCTTTTAAATGAGTCTAGCACACACAAAAAGTTAAAGTTTTAAAAAATGTCTCATTTTTACCCCACTTGACCCTACTATATTTATAAAGTATTAGAGTAGAAAGAAAATAAGGTTTGAGAACAATATAAGAGTATTTTCTCATAAAGTCTGGACCACTATAATTATCAAAAATATTTTTTTAATGTAACACCACTGCCCATCCACCTGCTGGGAATGTTTCTGTATAAACAATTAATGACAGATCGGTTAAAATTATAGGGAGCTCAGTCTAAAGGTGCCTGTCCACACGAGAGTAAATTCTGAGCGGAATATCCTCAAGAAGCTTCCAAAGGTAATTTTTAGAAAATCTTTCTATGTCTCCCAATATTACGATTGGAGCTAGATATCTTCGTCAATAAGCTAGTCCTAGTACTCCACGCTATGGCACCACAAGTGATGAGTGCTCTCACTATGGTAGTGTACACCCAGCTCAGGATCTTTGGGTTGCAGCCACAAATTTTTCCTTGCCAGCTTCCTGCACACCACTAGAGCCACTTTTGCTTTGTAAGTCAACTCCTTTTCGTGTTTGTTCCACAGGAGTTTACTATCTAGAATAAGACCTAGGTACTTGACTCCTTGTCTCCATTCAACCTCGCTCCCAAAAACGGCTTTGAGATGTATTTTCCTAGTGAAGGGCTATTGAGATGGTTCTGGTGGGGCTGTTGTTTAGTCCAACTTCCCTTCACTGCTAGATTATGACAATATCATCAGAAGTCAGTTTAACCGAACAGGAGTACGTCAACAGCCAGACTCTTCATTAACAGGGATGCTACGTCTCCCTGTGGACATCCCCTGGTAACTACAGAAATCTTGCGGGGCTAGCGACTGTATAGGCGGAAGCACATTATTATCACGTTTACCATAACCATATGTAAAGCACATGCATTTTCCAAGTCTTCTTCAAACGCGGAAGATGAAGATGAACTGTCATCGCCATTATTATTGTTTATTTGGTACATTTTTAGGTTAAGCAAAGTGAAGTGACGTGATGGTAATGTGATTGCTTCTACATAAACATAAATTCACGTTTGGTGTGGAAGCATGTGAACTCACGTGACGTGACAATAATGTGTTTCCGCCTTAAATATCACCGACTGGTAGATGCAGACATATTCCGTTTTGAATTGTTTGATCTTTTTTCAAAATAGTTTCATAAGAATTAATCAGTGTATGATACAATTCCTGCTATCATTAAATATTTGTTTTCTTATTATTATTAGCAGATATGTATTGTTAAATCTGTGAATTCAAAGTTCAAGAGCTTATCTGATGCGTAACATTCTTTATTAGTTAAATTAGCAATATTATCAAAAATACTTATTGTCTAACGGACAGAATATGATGAAATACATGACTTTATAAATGTTCGAACTGCAGCCCTTGCTGTATTTGACATTAACCCAAACGGTGTACAAATTCTTGTTAAACCTTGTTTATTGTGTCTTGAAAAATATTGTTTATTGCTGTCCGAATTATCTTTTTTAATTCTTGAGTATTTGCTGGTTTCGTTTGATACACAACATTCTTCAGATGGCCCCACGTCAAATAATCCAAAGGATTGAAATCTGGTGACCTCGCTGGCCATTCAATAGGTCCATGTCTACCAATCTACCTGTTCTGAAAAATTTCATCTAGGTACCTTCTAACATCTACAGCATAATGTGGAGGTGCACCATCCTGTTGAAACCATAAACTTTCATCAAAACCTCCAGGATTACTTTATGAGCACACACAAAACTATTGTATTTTTGTCCACCCTGTACCAATTGGAATCAACATGTAATACATTTTTGGAATCAGCTCAGCTAGAGTAATCCGAAAATTGAGACAAAGTTATAGAAAAAATTATAGAAAAGAACGGTGTGAATAATTTCATCAAAAACTGAAGATGGTGTACATCTCGGCATCTTGAGATGCGGTTTGGTCTTTTCACATTAAGATGTTTCTTCTTTTCGTACATACTACATTTTTGGATACAGGATAATGCAGGATAAAGTATATCTATTATTCAACAATCATATATATGAAAGAAGAGATAATGAGGACGAATTAATTGGATAAGCCAAAATTAATTATTTATTTCAATCGAAATTCAATGCAAATCATCTAAATAATTGAAATTATTCCAAACACCGACCCAATTATTGAACTTGCTTCATTAAGACCTGTCAGATTCTATAATTAAACCTGTACAGCAACAGGATTAAACTCGCCAGGTTTGTTTTACCATATCAACCACACTTGCATTGCTTAAAAGGTTTATACTAAAACATATATGAGCAAATTTCATAAAACACCAAAGCTTTTGAATATTTAATTTTATCCAGAAACTCCAAAAAGACTTTAATCTAAGGTTAATTAGAATTAAAAATTAATGTATAAAACAAAATATTCTGCCACCAATACGGATTGCAATAACTCCAAAACATACAATCAAGAATCGTTGATCAAGAAGTCTATTTGTTTGTGACGTTTTGGTTGATCAGCTAGGAGACGTATGATTTGTTCAGATTTCATTTACGGCCGATGTAAACAAAAACACCTGAGCAATTAATTTGAGCAGTACTGTAGTTTATTTAACTGTGTTAGAGTAGATTAGATTACAAGGGAGTCGATGAACCAGGTTGACCTATATACAGAGCATTTCAATGAAAACTATCCACCCCACATAATTCCGAAGGAGTCACTTTTATAAAAACTGAAAAAACACGTAAAAAATCATATGAACGCCTTTTTGCTCATATACAGATACATGCAATGATAAACGGAACTGCTTTTGAACTAGTCGACCAATATTAAGCTTCAACAGATTAAAAACACGATTGTTACAATCGTTCATTTGGTCACCCACAACAAATCGAACAATTCCCACCATTCCGTAGTCTCAACTGTGGGCGGTCCTTAATTAGCGTCAGACAGTCAGTAAACAGCAGTCGATATCCAAGTACTGTTCAAGTCCATAACTATTCAAATTTGTATTCGTAGAGAATTCAGAATTCATGAGAAAGTTGAAATTTTGTGGTGGTATTTTGGAGATCACTCACAAGATCAGCGGATTTGTCCCAGAATGATTTCTTGTTATGAGGTTTTTCAAAAAATGGAATTTATCGGCTCCATTTTGAACGGGCTCAAAGTTTGATAGAATTAAGGACGAAAATTGTCCAGCATTGTTGCAAACATTACACCGAATCAGCTCAGAGATACAAGATTATCTTTGTTCGATAGATTCGGTTTTTGTTTGGCTCAACAAGAAGGACTATTTAAACCTTTAATTCATTAATTTTTAGTTTTAGCATTTTAAGTTGCTTTTCGGAATCTACTTTCAGTTTGCTTTATTTACGAATTCATTTTTATTTTGGAAACCGTTATGGATAAAAAAAAAGTATAGGCGGGCTTTAAACTGTTTAAGTAGGGCCTATAAATACTAAAAAATAATAGAGATACGGCAATAAACTGATTTTCCACAGCAATCTGAAACTTTTAAACGCTTATATTTCAGAATCACGATTTTGCTTATTCATGGTTTTGGCACTGGACCGATGACTTATTAATAAAACAAATTTATTATTATATTACACTGTAATTATCAATTTTATTCAGTATTTTATTGGTTCCCCACAATCAGATCCTCCCTCTTGTGATAGCATATGTTTGACACCAATTTTGGTAGCACAATGATTAAATCTTCGAGCGTATTCTTGACCGTATTCCGGCCTCTCACAATCATTACCCTTCAAGTGTATAGCTGCCAAATCTTTGCAGTTAAATTCTCCGTCACAGTTGCAATCCTGGAAATTAAAAACATTATTATTATTATTTTTAACAAATCTTCATCATAAATATTAGCTTTTTGTAATTTAGCATGTATTGTTGGGTCCCTGGATGTTTAAAACAATAGTATCTGTGCAGTGCGATATAAAATTGCCCATATCTTTTGAACCGTTAATTTTATCGAGATGTCACTAGAAGAATTATTTTCTTTAAAAATGTTTACAAAAGTAAATTGTTGCAAGAATAACAAAAAATGTCTGCATCAACCATAGAATTTAGTCAGTTCCTGATTTCACAATTGTAGTGTATACTTATGACGCCAAAAATTGTGCAAGTATGGTAATTCCCAATAAGCCATTCAATAATTATAAATAAAAAACAATTTTAAATTCCCTGTAGCTCGTTAATGAAGCAAAGTACAATAATCAACACATGGGCTGAAAAGTCCCGGGCCTCACACATGGATGGCGCTAGTTTTATTGCAATCGCCTGTTTATCAGTTAGTACTAACTTTAAAAAGACAGTTGTCAAAATTTCATGATATTCTATTCATTAGTTCGTGAGTTATTGTGCTAAAAGTGAGTCCAGCGATTGCTCACTGTTGACCAAAAACAAGAACGTGTTGATGCTTCTGAGCAGTGTTTGGCCATGTTTAAACGTGACAAACCGGAATTTTTGCGTCGATATGTGACGATGGATGAAATGATGAAATTTTGTTCCATCAAGACAACGCATCGTGTCACAAGTCAATCAAAACAATGGCAAAACTACATGAATTGAACTTCAAATTGCTCCCACATACACCGCATTCGACAGATTTGGCTTCCAAGCGACTACTGTCTTTTCCCAGATCTAAAAAAATGCTCGCCGGTAAGAAATTTCGCTCGAATGAAGAGGTTATCGCTAACACTGAGGCTTATTTGAGGCAAAAGATAAATCGTTCTACAAAAGTGGTATCGAAATGTTGGAGCGTCGCTGGAATTTTTGATGGAAATTATGTTGATGAATAAAACTAATTTTGAACAAAAAAACGTGTTTTCTGTGTTAGGTCCGGGACCTTTCAGCCCAAGTATTATTTTTAGTCTTTATCACCTCCCAAGTTTTTGGTACGAAGTCTTGGGACACTCCGTATACTCACCTTTTTTCCAAAACTCCTTGTATATTGAATGATGGTTCCAACGATACAATTTTCATCTGCCATACATCGTCTGTAAGCGTTAAGATTTGTATCTTCACCTGGAGATACAGTTAAAGCTCCAGCTGTTCTCCAATAATTTTCAGAAATTGAATATCGAGCACAATTTTGCCTTAACCAACACCCTGATCGGGCATGACACAAACATTGGACGCAAGGATACAGCTCATGATCTAGCCAGTTTATTACCCCTGTCGAAAGAAAATATAAAGTTACTTTTCTAGTTTTCATTTCCTTAAAGTGATGTGTAAATAGTAGTTTGTAGTTTCCCACGAGCGCAGAAGTTTGTGGCACGAGCCGTATGGCGAGTGTCGCAAATCTAGCGACAGTTTGAACAGAAAGAATATACAAAATGAAAATTTAATATAGAAAAATCAGTTGAGTGTATGTTTAATAGTGAATAATGAATAAATAAATAATCAAATAAATGGTTTACTTATTTTTGGTTTGAATTTAAAATTTTTACACCCAGAAATTCACTGAGTATAATAAATATGTTGAAATGTCAAAAAAAGTTGACAGGTCATAGGTAGCTTTGTTTGACATTTCGGTGCGGAAAAGTGCCATAGCGTGTACTTTTCGCATTACTTTTCCAACAGTTATCAAAAGAATTAAGAAAAGTCCTGCTTTGCGTATAGAAATTTGTGTAGAAAAGCGTGTTTTGCATAGTGGTTGTAGGAAAAATTTGATAGAGAACCTCGTATTTCTCTTATGCAAAATGGATGTCGATAAATTTGAATTTTGGATGTGCTGTAGATTCCCTGAACGAAAGTGATTGTGGGCATATTGCAGTCCTATGACTAGGACGTTGAATTTGAAAAATAGCAGGTTTTCAAAAGTAATGATTACAAATTTGTTGTGCTCAATAGGGTCGTGAGAGACTTCTTGAGGGCTAGTCCAATACTGGAACGTCAACATCTTTCAAATATTGCCTCGCCATGTGCCATGTGCGGTTGCGAATTGTCATGTGACTTGAAGTACAGTGTACGTGCTTCCAAAGAAATGCCGCCCCACACCAGCACAACTCCACCTCCAAATTGAACTCTAAGAGAGGAACAAAATTGAGTGTATAGTTGTGAGTAAAATTAATTTGCACATTGTTTATATTGGCATAAAATACTATGTCTGTTTACTCTTCTAGTGTATTCATTGTTCGGAGCCTATAACATTATTTTCCTCTTCGAATGGTCACCAAAAAGCCATAATTTTGATTGTTACCAACAAAATGGTTTTAGTCAATAAAACAAAATCTCAATCACAGCAACATCTAAGAACACAATGTCTCGTAAATAACAGAAATGAACTAAGACCACCCTGGGACGATCACAGTCCATGTGGACTATCAATTCAAGTAAATTTTCGTAGACCAATCGGTAGCTACATTGTACCAATGAGAATCAATTGTTCGCTTGTGGCTGGATCAAAACTAGAAATTATTTATGGCTTTTTTTAACTTCTCGGCTTTTTAATCCTCAAAGAGACCTTGCCGCATACTGTTATTCCATTGAGAAACAGTGCAAACTAATTTTACTCACAACTATATCGTTCTCCGGGCCCTCGCCACACTATTTGTCGACCGTCAGGTGAATATCGCGTTGCCGTCGATAACCTGCATTGAATAAAGCACCTGTAGCAGTTATACGAGGTGTTACCTTTCTCAATCTTCTACAAACTTTTTATTATCAATCAAAGATTATTGCATTATTCCCTTCAAACCTGTAGTTTTTCTTTAATAATGCATATATTGGGATGAATCGAAAAGCAAATTGTCCAGAAAAGATGAGTCTTGAAAATGTGGTACAAATAAACATCATTTAGTCACTACATTCTTCCACAGCATATTCAAATTTAATTTTTATAGAAAATATGGTGGTTCATGATTTAATTTACACCGATACTCACCCGTACCCGCAGTTACCACCGTCAACAAAAATAAAAACACAAAAAATTTCATTTTTGATCAAAAACTTTAAAAATCAAAATTAATATGTTCTTGTTGGGTTAACACGTTGGCTTATATTTTGAAAAATATCGACTTAAATGATTAATATCATTCAAAAGTTCAATAAGTCAACTTTATACTGAAAAAAAAAATTAAAATCCGTCATTTACTATATTTATAAAGTATTACAGTAGAAAGAAAATAAGGTTTGAGAACAATATAAGAGTATTTTCTCATTAAGTCTGGACCACTATAATTATCCAAAATATTTTTTCAATGTAACACCACTGCCCATCCACCTGCGGGGAATGTATCTGTATAAACAATTAATGACAGATCGGTTAAAATTGTAGGGAGCTCAGTCTACACGAGAGTAAATTCTGAGAGTTGCTCGGCTGTTTTCATGTGAGAGTATTTTTATGCAAGTTCCACTCTCACGAGCAGTTCAGATAGTAGCCGGAGAGTTGCTCTCGCAAATTATTCTCCTGACCATGTCCACTGGAGAGCAAGTAGCTTATGAATGTTCCATCGCAACTCGTGTCAGTATCAGTCTAGATGCCTCCTCATAAGCAACGAACCGCTGCAGCAATAATTCTTAAAAAGAAAACCAAAAGAACCTGTTGGGTAGAAACATGGGTATTGCGAAGACAACAATTCGGTGTCGCTAACAAATCTTGATCGTGAATTGGAAATCGTGGACAGGTGCCAATTTCGAAATTTTATTCGAATGGCCGCAGTGCGATTGGAACAACTAATAGAATTAGTTGTTCCAGCAATTGCGAAAAAAGATACGACAATGAGACAGCTATCCCAGTAAGAGAGCGCATACTGGTAAATCTTCGCTTTTTAGCATTGACTTACCTGGTTTCGCAAATTATGCAATTTGCGTTGGATCTCTTCTTTTGTACTGAGAAATTGCAATGCGATTTTCGACAGCACCTCATTTTTCAGCGGTACTCCTCTCATTTCATATTCCAAAGTATTGGATTTTTCCCGTACGCTTCGATTAACGCACAAGGGTCTTCCTTGGTGTAAGTTCGTCATGCCATGTTTGTGGTTCTGAGAGAACTCTCACAATACGGACATACGGAATATTGCGAGTTGCTATCCGATAGCGTGTTTGCGCGTGTCCACTTGAGAGTAAGCTTCTACGAAAAAACTATCGGTGAGTTTAACGTGACTGCCTGCGAGTTACACTCAGGAGCGAGTACTGTTCTCGAGAGCGGTTCTCGAGAGTATTACTCTCATGTGGACAGGCAGCTACATTTTTTTAAGTTCAAGCGGTATATCCTCAAGAAGCTTCCTAAGGTAATTTTTATAAAATCTTCCAGTTAACTTGAATCCTTTTTTACCATCCAGCAATTCTGACGGTTGAAAGAACTGTTTAACTGAGAAAATATAAATTTTTGTTAATTGCCATCCATTTCGTTTGATTTTTAATTAATAATTATAAGTCTTTCTATGTCTCCCAATATTACGATTGGAGCCAGATATCTTCGTCAATAAGCTAGTCCTAGTACTCCACGCTATGGCACCACAAGTGATGAGTGCTCTCACTTCGGTAGTGTAAACCCAGCTCAGGATCTTTGGGTTGCAGCCACAAATTTTTCCTTGCCAGCTTCCTGCACACCACTAGAGCCTCTTTTGCTTTGTAAGTCAACTCCTTTTCGTGTTTGTTCCACAGGAGTTTACTATCTAGAATAAGACCTAGGTACTTGACTCCTCGGCTCCATTCAACCTCGCTCCCAAAAACGGTTTTGAGATGTATTTTCTTAGTGAAGGGCTATTGAGATGGTTTTGGTGGGGCTGTTGTTTAGTCCAACTTCCCTTCACTGCTGTATTATGACAATATCATCAGAAGTCAGTTAAACCGAACAGGAGTACGTCAACCGCCAGACTCTTCATTAACGGGGATGCTACGTCTCCCTGTGGACATCCCCTGGTAACTTCAGAAATCTTGAGGGATTAGCGACTGTAAAGGCGGAAACACATTATTATCACGTCACGTGATTTCACGTGAACTCACATGAGCAAAGAATTTGTTGAGGCGGCTTTTTCCATTTATACACATTAAGAACGAACACACTATTGTCACGTTGGAGATTCACGAGAAATCACATGATATTACATGACATGTCGCGCTCAAATTTTCTGTTTAAACATCAATTTTGTGAGGCGTGAAAACGTGAATGCTGTCAAAATTTTCAATAGAAAAAGTGCGTTTACCATAACCATAACCATATGTAAAGTACATGCATTTTCCAAGTCTTCTTCAAACGCGGAAGATGAAGATGAACTGTCATCGCCATTATTATTGTTTATTTGGTACATTTTTAGGTTAAGCAAAATGAAGTGACGTGATGGTAACGTGATTGCTTCTACATAAACATAAATTCACGTTTGGTGTGGAAGCATGTGAACTCACGTGACGTGACAATAATGTGTTTCCGCCTTAAATACCACTGACTGGTAGATGCAGAGACATTCCGTTTTGAATTGTTTGATCGTTTTTTAAAATAATTTCATAAGAATTAATCAGTGTATGATACAATTCCTACTATCATTAAAATGTTTGTTTTCTGAGTGTAAATTATGTTATTATTAGCAGATATGTATTGCTAAATCTGTGAATTCCAAGTTCAAGAGCTTATCTTTTCAAGCTAAACAAAATAAAGTAAATAATGTATTTCAAAAAAAGGATGCATAAAACAAAAAATTGTAATATTTCCCATATTTTGATACTAAATTAACTGGAAGATATTTATAATGGCACACGTTACAAAATTAATGCGTAAAGTTCAAAATATATCCGTGGATTGTACGGCCATAAATGACGTACTGGCCCGATAATAATATTCTTACAGGTTCGGATTAAAAACAGTTCATGCTGATTAAAATTGTTTATATTTAAAAACAATGTTTTTATTTATCAGCAAATGGAATTGCCAGTTTTTTTATCTGTAATCACATAGTTTGTGTTGTATTAAGAATTTTTGCCCGAAGGTAGAACAGTAATAGAGATTTTGAGAGAGCAAATTTTTGTGGCTGGAAATTATGAATTTTGTACCACGATACCGCATCATCTCCCATAGATAATTCTGAACTAATTTCTGGCCAATAATACAACTACTCTTATCGAACAGCCATCGGATTTTCTTGATATGGCTCCGGTCCACTTTTTTCCATTTCCAAACCTCAAATTATCCATTCGAGGCATCCGGTTTCAGTCGATCGAAGACTTAACATCGCGTTCGCCCCATATTCCATTTCAATTTTGCAGTAAAAGTCACGAATGTTTCTTGTTACGTCATACTTCTCTGATTGTATCAAAAACACTCTAATTTTATGTGGATATCACTGACTGCGTATGTCCAATTAATACAAACGGAAAGGTACATATGTCTTTTGTGCCTGAATTAAGCTACGCATCTACGTCTTTATCGGTTTGTACTTAAAAAGCGAAACGTCACTTTAAGCGTAAATCATTCTGTCACCATTGAAGTTCATCGTCATTGTCATTACTTAAACAGGTAAAGTTCATTTGCATTTATTATGATATTTTTCGACAAAATGTCATGTAAATGTTTGGACGAAAGGAATTGCCTAATGGTGGACCACTTCTGCCGTTAAATGTCATTCAAGAGGTGAGTTTTGTAACCATTTATTTGTAGAATTTCAAATTGTAGTCTAACTATGATTATGTTAAATTTGGTTTTCATTTATTTCCTCTTATAATTAGATCACCAGAAATACACTGTGGGCCAAAATAAAGGAGTACATTTTTTAATTGAAAACATTTTTTTGTTTTTTGGGCGATTTATTTTCTTTTTGCAGGGCTAATAACCTCACATGTCCTTAACTTAACTGTAAATTTGAAAGCAAAAATAATGTACAGGGTCAGACTTATAAAAAAAATTACATAACAGTGCATTTGAGCTCGTTGCAAATGAAAACTGTCTTAGCTAAAATTGTACTAATATACTTTTTTGGTAGATAAACTATCCAGAACACACTTCAGTAAAAAGGAAGTTTTCCGAAATTACCGGATTCGCGAAATACCATTTTTTTATTAAATAACATTTTAACAAATAACACATTTATGAAAACAGTTTAGTAACTGTAAGACTTTAAGTAAAATATTATGATGTTGCCACCATTATTTAATAAAAAAATGATATTTCGCGAATCCGGTAATGTAAGAAAATTTCCTTCTTACTGAAGTGTTCTGGATAGGTTATCTACCAAAAAAGAATATTAATACAATTTTAGCTAATACAGTTTTCATTTGCAACGAGCTCAAATGCACTGTTATATAATTTTTTTTATAAGTCCGACCCTGTACATTATTTTTGCTTTCAAATTTACAGTCATGTTGAGGACATGTTATTAGCCCTGCAAAAAGAAAATAAATCGCCCAAAAAACAAAAAAAAATATTTTCAATTAAAAAATGTACTCGTTTATTTTGGCCCACACTGTAGATGCCGAACTCTCTAACAATGATGCGCCGCTGGTGAAAACTGTCTTATTGATTGTTGTGTTTTTTATTATTTAGAAGAGGCCTACTTTCAAAGCGATAAAGTATATTTTGTATATCATTGACCAA
Source organism: Lochmaea capreae (assembly GCA_949126875.1). Lineage (NCBI taxonomy): Eukaryota > Metazoa > Arthropoda > Insecta > Coleoptera > Chrysomelidae > Lochmaea > Lochmaea capreae. The sequence goes on along the minus strand of OX421397.1, from coordinate 11,813,616 downwards.
TTTCCGATAATTTCTTGACAAATCAGAACATATACAACTGTCAGCTTATCGGGTATAATTGCGACATTTGAAATAGGTACACCACCCGTATCCTGTAACAAATCCTTTTATGAAATTTGTATTTTGAATCGATAAATCGTCTCTTATTCGCTCTTCATTAATTAAAAAGTGTTGGTTGAGTTTATTAAACAGGCACTTAACCATTAAATTTCAAACAGTCACAATGAGTGTTGTGAACTAAATTAATTTATTTGACATAGCTTAACAACCACTATAGTTTGTAGTTAACACAGTTAACACTGAATAGTGGAGTTAACTACTATACCCTGTTAATTTGGTTGTTTCATAATGGTGCGTCATAGGCGTACAGACTGAAATAAAAGGGTTTGAAGAAAAATTATACTTATCCGAAATGGTTATTGTACTCCAGTTTTATAAGACTAATGTCAAATGTCAAAATTAACTGTCATGTTTAGTTAACAACAGAGTACAGGAGCAATGAGAACATGGCAGCCTTGGAAGTAATTCTCAACGTCACACACTACATTTATGGTGGTGGAAAGTGTTTGCGGGAAGAACAAGATACAGACTAAATAGAGAGGGAATCATTATAAAATAACACCATGTCCTTATACTTCTTAGAAATCAGAAAACCTGGGATATACCACAAGATGGTATGATGAAAAGGTATAACTTTTCAAAGAAATTCGTTACGGAATTAAGCAACAAGAAGGAATGGGATACAAATACCATTACCAGACTTGGAAAGAATGCAATTCAATGGTACACAGACGGCTCAAAAGCAATAGAAGGAACTGGGATAGGAGTGTACGGGCCCGGAACCAAACACTCTGAAAGCTTGGGAAAAACTCCAAGTATCTTCAAGCGGAAATTCACGCAATAAGAAAGTGTGCCCAGTTCAATATTGACAAAGGATATAGAAGGCAAAGGATTATCATAATGTCGGATAGTCAAGCAGCCATTAAAACACTGAGTTCTTGTGTAATCAGTTCCCAAAATGGTGTGGGAATGCCTAGGCAAACTCAATGAACTAGGCGAGAGCTGTATAGTAACCTTACTGTGGATTCCAGGACACACTGGAATAGCAGGAAATGAAACAGCAGATGGACTAGCAAAGAGGGGGCCTGAAAGACCCTTTTGGGGGCCGGAACCCTTTTGCGGTATCAGCCACAATGTAATATTGGAAGAAATAGGCAAAGCCGAAGAAAGGAGAAGATCTGAACATTGGAAAAATCCAGTTGGGCTTAAACAATCAAAGATTCTGATGGGTGGCTACAACCCGTCGAGATTAAATGAATGCATAAGTCAAAGTAAAACTGCACTAAGAGTTTTAACAGGGATCCTAACGAGACATTGCCGCCTGAAAGGGCACCTGAAAAAGCTCAAAATAGTGGAGGAAGAAGAATGTAGATTCTGTAGGATGGAATAAGAAACCTTCATCCACATACATGCACAGCACTTAGGAGATTATTGGATAGAAAAGGGGCATTTACCTAAGTTGAAGCCTGCAGATATCCTAAAATTCCGCAGGAAAAACGGACTAAAGGAGCTACTAGTCTCCGAGACGTTTCTCAGGAACTAAGTAGAAGTATGGGGGCACAATAGATCTTTCAGGTCAAATGTAAATGTAAATTCGATACCTTAGGGCTGGGGTTCCCAACCTCGTGCCCGCGGGCTCTATGGTACCCGCGGATGGATTCGTATGTGCCCGCCACTATTCGACAGACAGAATTTTTTCATAAACATTAATTAAAAATGTGAATTATTTTTATTTATTTGTTAGAGTTTTAATTTTTTTGAGTGCCTTGGTTTATTAAATACGTTCGTATGTTTGCTATATATTGTAGATATGAGTGGTTTCTTTGCCGACAGTACTTGTCGCAATTTGTCTAGCGGCGAGCCAAACTGCACTGCACTCTTCAAGCTTGCCTAGAATGAACTCACTTCGGTTTTTCGACGTGTACAAGGAGTGATGTGCAAATAGCATTCCCGGCTGAAACCGCATTGTTGTCATTGTGATTGCGATTGCTGCCCATTTCGGGTCACTACAGTTAGCTAGGAGACATGTTCGTCTGACGAAACACGAATTAGGGGTTTTGATATTCCTTCTGAAAATTTTTAACGGGCTAAAAGCGAGGTGCGTATTCTATTATTATTATATTAATGAGCATCTTTATGATTGTTTGCTAACAGGATTATCGTCATACTCTCCTAATCATGAGGCACTGGCCAATGATATGCAATGCCAAAGATCACATTGACATGTTGATATTATATTTTTTTTTAAATGTTTTCTTTGTATTTGTGTTTTTTGTTTACGTTTTGTAAATACATTTTTCTGTGTGTATGCAATTTGAAAAGTAATTTTATTATTTTGAAACATTGTTGTTTATTATTTATCAATACATTATGAATATAAGAAAATAAGTTATGGGATAATTTGAAGTTATGGAAGTAATTTGTCGATTGAAAATAGGTGCCCACCCTATCGATATTTTAGAATGTGCTCTAGAGTCCAAAACGGTTAGCCTTAGGGTATAAGGTTATATAAAATAAGGATCTGCTGTGGAGCCCGCTTATTGGGTGTCCTTGAATACTGACCCGAACCCCTTATTCCCAAACAAAATATTTAAAGCCCAAAAATGATCTGTAAGCGACAAAATTTATTTATTGCCTACTCAAATGACAGGTGCAGTTGCATTTTTTTTACGATTGATATGACTGATTGGTTTTCCTGGAAATAGATACAAACCAATTACAGATTTGTAAGAAGAAACAACACAATTTTTTATTGCTGTTGACGTTGTCCAAATTGATATTTGTTACGATCGAAAAACTAACCTTGTCGCTAGGTTTTCGGTTGACATCCCGATTTTAATTGCGAATCACAGGATATATAGTATTTATTGACTTGCAGCGACAGCAAACAGATAATATTTTTTCGAAAAATAATTAATTCAACTGCTTTGATCGAGATTACTTTTGTAATAAATGAACCGGATAATTATTAATTTTCACATATCAATAATAAGGATTATTAATGACAAGAATATCTCTATCTGTAGTCTATATGTAAAAGTTTAAATGTGCATTCTCTCTGTAAAGGACACTGTTGCCAGATGAAAGTGTTTAGTTTTACCTAATAGTGCATGAGTTCGAAGAAAAGTTAACGATAACGAGACAAAAATATCATTTGTACAAATTAATCTGTGCTTCTGGCAACAGCGGTTAAAGTAGGGGGGCACTGAACACAACCCCAACTGTTTTTGGTAGCTGGAACTGAACATACGCCCATCGCTGAGCACACAATTATTCTTCTCTCTCTTTCAAGTAGTGCTGCTTATATTTTCCTTGTTGTACTTGTGTAAATCGTATGACGCGAATAGACGTTTCGCAATCTGTATGTTCTGCGTGACGACCATTTGTTGCAAGATAAATCCAATCATTTCTGTGAAGATTGTCTAAGTGAAAATTCTGGGATCATTTTGAATTTAATCACTTGCACCCTCTATTCTCTCCCTCATCTGAATACGAATTTGTATACGAACACTATAAGCTAATTATTTCAAATAACCCGCTAACAAAAATTGCATGAATTGAAATCGGGTGAACTTGCAGGTCAATTAATTACAGTAAAAGTCCCGAATGTTTCTCGTTACGTCATAACTCATAATCACCCGAATCAAATCAATAAGTTAGTTTTCACCAGCGGCGCATCATTGTTAGAGGGTTTGGCATGTAATTCTGGTGATCTAATTATGAGAGGAAATAATAATAATAATAATAATAATAAATGATTTTATTGGTAATCTACTATACAAATTTAATATTGTGTAACATTATTCTATTTAATATCAATACCATAGTAGTTACCAAAAGGCAGAGTTCAAGCTGTTGGTCTTCAGAAGACTTAGCTTGCTCTTCCACTCAACCCGAAAATAGAAACTAAAACTAACTAACTAAACTACCTATAACTAGAAACTAAATAGTAATTTTTGTGAGAAAAACAACTAGAACAAATAAAAAAGAGAAAAAAGGGAAAGCTATGGGCAAGAAATGTGAAATTTTAAGACAAAAAAAATTTAGAATTGAAAATTCACGTTAATGTTTCAATAATTGGAGTAAGTATTATATATTCCCGACATCTTACCATACTGGAAACTCACAAAACTTACAGAAACTGACCTTGCAACAAATCTGCTTTTATTTTATTCCTAAAGGAAGTACTTGTGAGCTGTTTATATTCGTTTGGTATCTTGTTATAGGCATTTGTCACTTGATACGAAAATGACCTTTTAAACAGAGACGTGTGATATAACGTTAGTGTATTTTTAAAATAAATAAAAACTACAGATGGACAATATACCTAATCAAGAAATGCAAAAGTAACGTGAAAAATTTGTTCGTGGGATATAAAAATTTAGTTTTTGCAGAAATAGACAATAAAAAATTGAACCAGTGGAAGTATTCAAATACCTTGGAGAATCTGGAAAACAATAAACTAAAATCCACGAAAGAAAAAGTAAAACAAAACTATATTCTGTCATGAATCAAAAATTCATCAATACAAAGGATATTTTAAACCAAACAAAAATCAAATCAAAGTGTTCGAAACCATATATATATATGTTGTGGACAAAGCCATGAATACGCGCGAAGTGATGAAAATTCTTTGCACGATGATGATTTTGATCGAAAGATGGAAGTTTGTGAAGTGATGATGGAGCGATGTAATAATTATCCACAATTTGTAGAGCCTGTAGTATTTTCAGATGAAGCAACATTTTATATAAATGCTACAAAATGATATTATTCCAGCCATTGTCACATTATATCCAGATAATGAAAATCCACACATGCCTAGTAATTTGATATGGTTTCAACAGGACGGCCCACCACCACTTTATTCGCTGATATTTCGTAATTATTTAGATACTATTTTTTCTAACAGGTGGATAGGTAGGAGAGGATGTATAGAGTGGCCAGCAAGATCTCGTGATGTAGCCCCCTTGAATTTTACTTTTGGGGTTCTTATCTTAAATCTAAAGTGTACATCAATAGGTAGTCAACGGCAAGCACATTGAACTTTTAATTTAATTTTTTTAACTGTCTCTAATTCGCAAACGAATGTTTTTGACTATAAGTATTACACATTTTTGAGATCGCCTAAAAATATAGACTTTATTCCAACTTAAACGTATTCACTGTATATTTACGCAGACTTATTAAACCACTGTAGAAATTTAAATTGTAACCACCTATGGTGCAGGTTTAATAAATTTGATGACGAATGAAATCTGCAGTACGAGAGAAGTAGGAATTGCAGGTCCTTTGAAAAAGAATTCCTGAAATGCTACGAACTACTCGAAACTCCATTTCGTCAAAGACTTCAAAATGCGTTTGAGGAAACGAACAACACTTTGTACTTTTATTATACCATTTATTACCATTTCATATCCATGATTAATTTCGTCGGAGGTATTTTTAGTTTTCACGTTTATATGACTTTACCGTTTTTGACACAATTTTAAAGAACGTTCTGTATACATGGTTATTAATTATATATGGACCCTCCGCAAATTCTCACTAGGATCAAGGTCAAGACGAAATTTTATTTCAAAAAAAAGTGATAGAAAAGATTGACGGAACAAGAACCTCAATTTTTAAATGGAACATCAGGAATTTTTAAATAAACTTTTGTTTTTCGTTAAAATTATTAATTTATATAATAGGTCAGCCCCTGTTTCTATGTCTGTCGTCTGTATAAACCTTCTATTTCAAGTACCCCCATAGAAAAAAATGTAATGGTCTCAGATCTGGTGACCGAGGTGGCCATTCTATAGGACCTCGCCGGCCGATCCATCTACCTCGATATTCTTCATCCAGGTGCAGGAGCACTATCTTGTTGAAATGTTATTTCCAGATGGCCGAATTCATCTGGATTATCTTCCAGAATTTCAAGAATTAACGGCTCAATTGCATTTTGTAACATGTCCAGATACACTTCTCCGCTTAAATTTGAATTTAGGAAAACAGGACCAACTATGTGGTTTCCCATAATACCTGCCCAAACATTGACTTTTTCTGGAAATTGGGTATGTTGTTCACGAAAGGTGTGAGGATTTGTGTCACTCCAAAACCTTACATTTTGTGTATTCACGTTTCCATTGAAGCAAAAAGTACTTTCGTCACTAAAACAAATTGTTTTTGTGTAATGTGGGTTTTGACTAATTTTATTTGTCATACATTCACAGAATTCGAGTCTTCTGTCGGGGTCGTCATCCGAAAGGTGGTGCACCATTTTTAACTTGTATGGATGAAATTTATTTTTAGCCAACACTCTCTGTACTGTACTTTCACTTACTTCACAGATAGACGCAACTTTAGTTGAAGAGGAAGTAGGGTTTACTACCATTTCAGCAACTATATCAATTTTTTTATCATCACTAAATGTTGGTCGACCAGATCGTTTGGCATCTTGAACACTACCTGTTGCTTCAAACTTGTGAAGAAGCTCCCTCAAATAAGTTCTCGAGATAGGGCGATCTGGGTATCTCTCATTAAATAAACGTTCCGCTTCATGGAGATTCTTTCCAGATTCACCAATTATTAAGATAGCTGCTACTTTGTCGGCTTGAGTACGTACCATTTTGCCTATGTAAACTCTTAAACGTCTCGTTAAACAATAATAAAATTAAATATTTAAGCTATTTAGAAAAACTTTGCGAAGCAACAAATACTCTTAAATTAAAAACGTCAATTTTTTTGACAACTAACCAGAGGCGGACTGAAAAATCTTCAATATTTAAATGTGAAATAATAATTTTGGTATTTACTTAATTTATCCATCAAAATTAGTTTAAACCCAAACAAAATTAATATGGCTATGTAGCCAATGTCAATGCCTTTCAAACATGAATCATTTGCCATAAGGTCCTATTTAAAATTATTGGCCAGAGTGGCACTGTGACGTCATCTATTACTATTACGTCACCTGTTACCATTCGTAGAGAAGTTTACAACACTTTATTTTCACGCTCCAAATTTTATTAATGTAAGTGTAGCCGTTCAAAAGATACGAGGGGGGAAGGGGACTTTTGAATAGCACTGTATAATAGAGGCCACGTGATTCAAATATGAGTGACAAGAACTTAGCCCAGGGGGTGGGACGTGCAATAGCGAAATCTAGATCAAAATTGACGTACAACTACTGCGACAAGCGTCCTGGTCAAGCACAAATTTGCTTGACATGTTTCAATAAGATACATTAGTTACATTTTTTCGTTCGATTTTTTTTTATTTATAACAGATTCAATGTTGTGTTACCTTTTATTATATATTGAGTGATTTCAGTTTGTTTTGAACAAAATAGCTATTTGTGTATCAAGAGCAGAAAGTAGTACTTTGGTAGTCGAGACAGACAATCTGTCGAAACTACCAAAAGACTTTCTGCTCAAAATACACACAAAATGTTTTCTACTATCACACCAAAATTAACTACTAGCTCTCTTTTATCTATAAATAAAATTAGGCGTGCGCCAAAGTTACTTTCTGCTTAAGAGTGCCAATAATGTCAAATTATGACAGCTTGCGGAAAACATCAACTTTGCAGTTGCTTTTCAAGGCACAAAAGACGACTTTCGATAGTGATAGTAGAAAAAAACCTTTATTCAGAGAGATTCTGATACCTTTTTTGTACAGAAATATAGTTTTGACCTTTTGTACTACAAAGTCTTTATGTTTCTAATTTTACTCAAACCAAGATTCACATGGCATTCTCCAGGAGCCACTGTCTAGATTCCCCACTTAAAATGTACGGCAGCGTGATGCATTTGTGAGAGACACGCACTGATAGCGTATAATGTCTGTCTCTCACATATGAGAGACGAAGCCTACTGGGAAATTTCAATGTCGCTCATATATGAGAGATATGTGTTAAGGGAGTTCGCAAAGAGCAATTTAAATCGCGTAATATATCCCTTTGTTCAAAATGTAGGGCTATTTTTTCAACAGCTGCGAGTATGCTATTCTTCATAAACTCGCCTCAGCTGAGCGCTTGTAGCAATCTTATAACTCGCTGTAACGATGTCATTATTTCCTGTCTTGTCTCGAAAATATACTTTTGACAGCGCTTGTCTCGTCCTCAACTTCAACAGATTCGCTAGCTTTATCTGTAAAATTATCATACTTCGTTAAATACTGCCTCTGGATATTGAAGTTGGTTTCTCCTTAAATTGTCTGAAAAAGTACTAATACATCCAAGAGTCTTGAAAACAGCGGTGTTCTTCTGACTACGTTTTTTCTTAATTATTTATCAGAGTAAAAACTCAATGCACATTAAAAATTGTAGTTTTCACTTTGAAAGTAACAAACAAACTAAGGCAAATGTGCACACGACGCATCTATTTATAGCAGCAGCAAAACGCGACAAACATTACCATAAAAGCCTGCTACAGAATTACGATATGAGATGGATTCCTACTGATAACACTTTAATTTCAAACATATTACAATGTTTCAATTTACTTTACTACAATTTCAAAAAAGCTAAGAGGCTGGTAAGCAAGATCGTTTTTTGTCGATACAGAATATTACACTTTTCCTTTTATAAGAGGTAGAAAACGTGCATTAATCACAGTCTCGTTCATGTTTTGAATACGGTACATTACCTGCAAATTAAAAAATATGAAAGCCTAATGAATCAAAGTAGAAAGAAAAACCTTGCCCGAGGAAAAATACTATAAGAGAAGAAATTAAATTACTGATCACAATAATATTACCCTTTTAAAAGGACATTCTTTAAAATAAACTTTAAATACAGAGTAGTCCAGAAAAAATATATTTGTATTGACCGCTTTGAAAAATTGGCAAAGGTCTCCTTCGTAGTTTAAAAACGATTTGTACGTGTTGTCCACAAATCTATATAAAAGACCTTTATTATTATTATTATTATATAGTTGAGCTTTTACCTGAAAAATAAGGTGAAAGTATGTCATTTATTGTTTTAAATCAGTTACGTTCACTTAATGGCACAAGAACTAATAAGGTGACCACAAAAGTGACAGAACTTTGATATCCCATTTCTCGGCTTCTTATAGGCAATCCTCCCAGTCCCCTATTAGCAGAAATTTTCATGGATAATATAGAAAAAATCATTCATAAACCCCCCCCTAGTAAAAAATTTGTGTACTGGCACCGATATGTAGATGACATTTTAGCTTGCTTCAACGGTACAACTAGACAATTAGATAACTTCATTACTTACATCAACTCAATTCATAAAAATATCAAATTTACCGTAGAAATTGAACAAAACAAGTCTATAAACTTTTTAAACCCTTACAATTACAAATATAAATAATAAACATGATTTTTCTATATTTCACAAACCATCACATACAGACATTATAATTCATAATAGTTCGGTCCATCCATTCAGTCATAAATTAGCAGCTTTCAATACTACGATACATAGACTTTTAGAATAACAGTTCCATTAAATACTGACAATTACAACAAAGAGCTAAATTTCATAAAACAAATAGCAGTTAATAATAATTACGATCCAAATTTAATAGACTATCATAAATGAAAAGATACTAAAACATATTTTAGAACAGGTATTTCCTTATGATAAAAACAAAAATAATCAATTTAAAAGCTTAACATACTTTGGAATACCATCCTTAAAAATCAAATCATTTTTAGAAACTTTAGACATGAATATTTGCTTTAAAACCGATTACCATTTATCCAAATTCATTAAAAACAACAAATCTTCAAAATTAAACAAATCAGGAGTTTATAAATTAAAATGTGGTAATGACAACTGTGACAAAATTTATATAGAGAACTTTTAGGAGTTTTAAAACTAGAATTTCAGAACACAAACCTAGTTACGACAACCAAAAATTAGATTCCAACTACTCAAATCATTTATTAACAAACCAACACACTTTCGATTAAATCTTTTAGAAGCTCTTGAGCTAAATAAAAACAAATATGCTGATAATCTTCTTAACGACCAAATAGATATCAACAATTCTCCCTTATTAAACCTTTTTACCTAGTAAGGTTCCGGTAAGATTGTTGTGAATTAATTTCCAGGTAAACTTCAATACTTTAGTTAATCCAATATTTAGACACTTTTCTATGCCGCTATAGCATGTATTGAAGAAAACATCAGAAGATCTACTGGAAAAAAACCAAAATATTCACATCCAGGCTCTGCTTAAAGCTATCAGTAATCCGACAACTACCTAGGGCTAGAATGGTGAAAAACTGTAAAGAATCCCTTAAGAGGCTAGCAAGTGGATCCAGATAATGACCAGTTAGCTAAAAAAGGTTCTAAAAGAGACTTCATAGGTCCGGAATCGCATAAGAGGGGCAATCGGGAACTGGCTAGTTAGGGAACACCACCTGAAATGGAGGTCGACACAAGGGCACCTCCATACAAAGAGTAGACAAGGAACTCTCAACTATTGAAACTGGGTAAGAGACATTTGAAGACAGTTACCTACCTAGTGACAAAGTTAGTGAACCTTTGTACAGAAAATGTGAACTCTATGATGAAACACCCACTCACGTACTTTGCTTCTACGAGAACTTACATGGACTCAGACGGTAGCACTTTGGAGAGGAAATAATACAACCATTACAACTACTGAAAATCCTTCCACTCAAACTAGTGGCCTATGTAGAACCCGCGAAGCTACTGGAATGGATTGAGGACGCAAAATTCCTCATAAAAATGTGTTGTCTCCTTGATTTTTTTTCATTAAGAGGAAACCTGGATGGTGAAGAGATCCAGGGCAGCGCCAAAATGCCTCTGAAGATGTTCAGATCAACGGTGAATAATGGGAAAATAAGGAAAAGAGAAATATTGAAAAACTAAAATAGAGTAAAAATAATTTGGCTACATATTCTAAAAGTAAACTATAAAGCATCATTATTTTTCCTATGACATAATGTTTTATATTAGCTCAAAGTTTATCATGAATTCGGTGACTACTGAATAGATCAAATTCGTTTAAACACAAGGGTCTGTCGTTAAACAGATACGCAATTACAGTTAACAGCGTTCAAGTCAACATAAACCCTCGACAGCCAGTGGCGTTACGAAAAGAAAATTGCATCACGTTATATTGTTCGAAAGAGAAACGACTCCGTTAAAAACAATTCGTTCAAGCAAAACTTCCGTACTTAGAATTGTACTTCAACTTTATCCACATCATAAAATTTAAATAGGAAATTGAAAATATAGTGGCAATATAGTAGATATTGAAAGTTGAAGTGTACCTCATATTTTAATACAGAATGTTTCATTAGGGATGAAGAAATACTTGAAAGGCAAATAGGGTTCTGAAAATACCCATTTATAGGTTGTTATGATCTTTGTTTTGTTCATTTTGTAAGATCATAACTAACGAACGACCCTGTATATATTTTTCATATTCAATAGACATGCTTCTCAATTACAGCCCAATTGGTCTAAATAATCTATAGTAACTCCTTTAGTCGTATTTCCTGCAGGAATTCTAGGATGTCGCAGATAAGTGTCAATTCCACAGAATCTACATTCCTCTTCATTCTTTAGTTTAAGCTTATACTGTCCATTCAGGAGGTGGTGTCCTGTAAGAATATGTCACAACTTCTAGTGCACTCCTACTCTGACTTAGTCACTACTTCACTCAGAAGTATCTTTGATTGTCTTAGTCCTACTAGATTCTTTCACTGGTCAGATCTTCTCATTTTTACGGCGTTGCCTATTTCTTCCAATATTACATTGGTACTAATTGCGCAAAAGGGCTCCTTTTCTACAAAGGGGTGCTCCAGTCATTCTCCTTGCTAGTTCATCTGCTATTTCATGTCTTGCTCTTTCTGGAACATTTTCCTCCATCATAATGTAGTTTTTCCGTTGGGTTGTCCCTCCCTGCCATTTTTGTATTGTGTGCTATCACCTTTTCGCGTTTGCTCCACAGTCCTCAAACCAAAACGATGGTTTTTACTTTGCTGATTATATTCTTTCTTGCGCTGCTTCGTCTGAAGGAATTTTTGATATATCTACGCAGGACACATTAATCAATTTTCCTGACAGATATTTTGTTTGTAGAAAGACTTTAAGTCCTCACGGGAGCACTCAAGGAATCTAGTTTACTATAGTCTGGAAGGTCTCAAGAAAAACTACTTGTAAACAAAGACCACGGATGATCTATTTCAAGTTGTCTGCGTATTGAACGACTCGCATTGAAATTTTAGCAGTAGGGGAACAGAATACGCCCCTATTCAACCTGATCCACTTGCCTAGGTCATTAAATACGCACGTGATTTTATTTTCGTGCGGTTTTTCCTGAGAGTCCTTACACTGATTGATTGGTTCAGCACCACCAGTCAAAGGCTTAGAGTCCTCCGCACCTCATCCTTTAGGCTTTTTGTGCTCTTTGTTGTGCCGTTTATGTGAAAAGACCAGTGGCCCTTATCAGGCTCAACAGTCTTTTCACTAGGTCCTTCTTGGAGTTTCCTCCTCTTCCATGCACAACCGACAGATAGGTTCCTCCCTATATATGCCCATTATATGCATGTGCTTCCTTAGGGTACAGTTTAAGGTACAGTGACCGGTGAGTAAACCTGTCACTATCCTTATCTTCCCCTTGCTAAGGTTTAGTATTTCGTTAGTCAGCGTCTCCGAGGGTTTTTTGACCAGGATTTTGCTGTGTTCCTGTTTTGGCACGTGGTCCTTACACTACCGACCGAAGCAAAGAAAATTGAAGCAGCAAAAAAGTCGATCATGGACTTTTATATTTGTAATTGGTAATGATGCAAACAGTTATTTAATTTAATGTTTTTTTTGGTAATCTTAAATATTTTATTATAGAAATTTATTAAAAATTCAGTTATTTTACTCTAAGGCAATAATAAAAAAATGAACGTAATCCCAATGGAAAAAATATCAAAATAAGAATTGTTTTCTTTTATACAAATTTTTCTTTTAACTGTGTACGTTTCTGAGATACATTTATGCTACTTTTTGCATAATCAAACTTGTAAAAAATCATGAATTTTTAGTGTTTTCACTCACCCGCTAATTTACTGTGTGCTGCTTCAAAATGACTGTCATGTTTAGCTGAAACATTTTTCTATTGGGCTTTTTAAGACTCAATATAACGTCGCCATAATTTTTATTTATATATTGCTGAAAATGCCCTTGTAGAACTATCCGAAATGATCCAAGGGAATAATAGCCATTCTACACAAGAAAAAGACTATACTTTCTCCACGACTATGCATTAAAAAAAATGTTTCATCGGAAATCGTACCGCGATCTCCCTAAGCTAACGAGATTGAATTTTATTTTATTCTTCACTGGTGTGGAGATTTTATATCATTATTTAGCTAAATGTGTAAAAATAATTTGTTCATTATTATACAGTGCTATTCAAAAGTCCCCACTCTGGCCAATAATTTTAAATAGGACCTTATGGCAAGTGATATCTCGTTTGAAAAGCATTGACATTGGCTACATAGCCATATTAATTTTGTTTGGATTTAAACTAATTTTGACGGATAAATTAAATAAATACCAAAATTATTATATCACATTTAAATATTGAAGATTTTTCAGTCCGCTTCTGGTTAGTTGTCAAAAAAATTGACGTTTTTAATTTAAAAGTATTTGTTGCTTTGCAAAGTTTTTCTAAATAGCTTAAATATTTAATTTTATTATTGTTTAACGAGACGTTTAAGAGTTTACATAGGCAAAATGGTACGTACTCAAGCCGACAAAGTAGCAGCTATCTTAATAATTGGTGAATCTGGAAAGAATCTCCATGAAGCGGAACGTTTATTTAATGAGAGATACCCAGATCGCCCTATCTCGAGAACTTATTTGAGGGAGCTTCTTCACAAGTTTGAAGCAACAGGTAGTGTTCAAGATGCCAAACGATCTGGTCGACCAGCATTTAGTGATGATAAAAAAATTGATATAGTTGCTGAAATGGTAGTAAACCCTACTTCCTCTTCAACTAAAGTTGCGTCTATCTGTGAAGTAAGTAAAAGTACAGTACAGAGAGTGTTGGCTAAAAATAAATTTCATCCATACAAGTTAAAAATGGTGCACCACCTTTCGGATGACGACCCCGACAGAAGACTCGAATTCTGTGAATGTATGACAAATAAAATTAGTCAAAACCCACATTACACAAAAACAATTTGTTTTAGTGACGAAAGTACTTTTTGCTTCAATGGAAATGTGAATACACAAAATGTAAGGTTTTGGAGTGACACAAATCCTCACACCTTTCGTGAACAACATACCCAATTTCCAGAAAAAGTCAATGTTTGGGCAGGTATTATGGGAAACCACATAGTTGGTCCTGTTTTCCTAAATTCAAATTTAAGCGGAGAAGTGTATCTGGACATGTTACAAAATGCAATTGAGCCGTTAATTCTTGAAATTCTGGAAGATAATCCAGATGAATTCGGCCATCTGGAAATAACATTTCAACAAGATGGTGCTCCTGCACATTATTATGGTGCAGTAAGACGTTACCTGGATGAAGAATATCGAGGTAGATGGATCGGCCGGCGCGGTCCTATAGAATGGCCAACTCGGTCACCACATCTGACGCCATTAGATTTTTTTCTATGGGGGAACTTGAAATCCAAGGTTTATACTACGGCACCAGATAGCATTGGCGTTTTGAAAGAAAGAATTATTGAAGAATGCAATGACAAGAGTTTACTAATAGGATGTATTAATGTCAGGAAGTAAACGGAGCACATTTCGAACACTTGCTATAAGAATCCATTGTTGATATTTGATTATTTAAATTTAAAAAAATAATTTCAATAATTTTGGTATTTATTTAATTTATCCGTCAAAATTAGTTTAAACCCAAACAAAATTAATATGGCTATGTAGCCAATGTCAATGCCTTTCAAACGAGATATCACTTGCCATATGGTCGGTCCTATTTAAAATTATTGGCCAGAGTGGCACTGTGACGGTATCTATTACTATTACGTCACCTGTTACCAAATTTTTATTAATGTAAGTGTAGCCGTTCAAAAGAGGGGGGGCCTTTTGAATAGCACTGTATAGTCGCGGAGAAAAATATTTCGATTTTTACTACAAGTCTAGCTACTTCTATTAGAACCCAGGAGACGCTAGACTATTTTCCGTAAAATAGAAGGGAGAAGACAATACAAAACAAAGCTCTATGCACCAAGAATACTATGGATAGATTAGAAAGAGTATACAATGGCGGCAAAAAAATGAACTCCATACAGGTTGAAGCATCTAGTAATGGAACTGGAAATTGCATGGAAATATAGGGGAACTAAGAGGGGAAAATATTTTTGAAAGTTAAATACGATGAATTTACTGTGATCGTTAGTCATGAGACACTCTGTATATATTTTTGTATAAAAGCTATTAGTACGGAAGTAATTTCAGTCAATTACTCAAGCTAAGCCGGATGTATTTTCCGTGCATCTAAAAATTAACTATGAAAATGCATATTTCACGGAAGATTACACGTTCATTATAATAAATTTCTGCTTAAATACTTCAGCAATTACTCTAGCAGGTCTTTTAAGGCTTGATTTAAAACGTCATTGTTTTCATCTCGGTGATAAAGGAGCGGGCTTAGTCCTTGAATGGAATACACACTATGCATACAGTTGAAGGATATTTTTATTTGTTCTCCAACTACGCTACCAGTATTTTTTGCACTTCTTTGTAAACTTCATCGGTCATTTCATTACATGTTATAAAATGAATAAATGGAACTTGTATACAGCAAATTACAATAGGTATTATTGTATATCGCTTACCCCCCTTACCATTGTGAGCTGAACCCAATAGAGCTTATATGAGCACAAGTCAAAGGTTATATTGCCAGGAACAACAAAACTTTTAAACTTCAAGAAGTACGGCAACTTTTGATGGATTCATTGGCGAATGTGACTGCCGAAAACTGACAAAGCGCCATAAAACATGTTATAGCTGAGGAGGGGAAAATGTGGGATCTTGACGACTTAATCGACGAAAGTACAGAGATTGAACCTTTAATTATTAACTTAGGACAAGACGATTCATCAAATTTTTCTGATGAAGAATTTAGTTAATAATGCTGTATACTACTACTACTTAGTTAGGCGAACCTTGGCCAAGACAAACTCAAGCCAAGGTTCCGGCACTGAGGCCACTGGCGGGCCCATTGTGCCACTCCTGCCACTTATACATCCATGAAGCCGAGCCCCTCGATTAATGACCCAATCCTGTTTCCTCAGACAGCAGTGCCCTGGTAGGAGTCCTGCTATCTTCTTTAACCTACTCCTTGGTAGTTCTAGGGCAACTCTAGCATGTCCATCAGTCCATCCCCTCTATAGGAGCTTGGACTGCCTGAGAACCTGTAGAGGCCTCCAGTGAGCAAGGTGCTGGTTTCTCAACCAGTTCCTCGTCTCCTCACGGCTTGTTTGTTTGCGGGGCCCAAGGTTGGGCCCAGGCCATTAAAGGAAGTAGCCGCCCCTTCATTGCCTTCAAAACCAGAGTGTGCCAAAAACCATTCTAGCCACACTGTGTTCCTCCTTGCTAGATCAGCAAGGCGCTCACGACATTCAGCAGCAAGCCCGATCCGTATAACCTCTGTCTAGGTTTATCTGCGCACATTCCAAGATAGCGTATACCTCAGCCTGATATGCAGACACACCCTTACCCAATGGAACACAGACTTGTGTCCTTGGGTTCCTGGGGTAAATTCCAGCCCCCGCCCCATCGCTGGAGATTGAACCATCTGTATACCAGACGATCCCATGAGGCTGTGAATTTCCCTCCCTTTCCCACAATTCTTTATTCTGGATCTTCACCCTATAGGGGGTTACGAATGAGTACCTGCGCAGGCAGACATCAGCCGCTCGAGCCAGGAGAGGGATATCTCCCAGAAGCCTGAGCTTATTGACGTGCCTGCACCCTTCCTCGTTTCGCACATATCCCAAACTTTTCAAGCGTAGGAGTGCCCTCCCAGCCTCAGCCTCACTCACATGGTGAAGAAGCCGAAGTCCAAGAATCACCTCCAACGCAGCAGTTGGTGTAGTTTTCATGCAGCCAGTTGCCCCCAAACCGACCACCCTTTGAAGGCGTGCCAGTTGCGACCTAGCCGTGGCGAGGGTTACCCTCGGCCACCAGACCAGAGCCGCGTATGTGAGCATCGGCAGCATGATCACTTTATAGAACCACAAGATCGTCTTGGGGGCTAGTCCCCATTTCGGACCAATGGCTCACCTTGCCCAGGCGACTATCAAGGTGAGCCTTCCATGTCAGCGTCTTATCCAGGATCACTCCCAGATATCTCACTTGTTCAACCACTGGAAGTGGCACTCCACCAAGGTGCAGGCCATCAGGTCTTATACCTCTCTTGAAAGCAATTACCTCAGCCTTGGCAGGATTAACTGCAAGTCCGTGGTCGTTGCACCACCCCTGTACCCTATTCAGGGATAATGCTGTATATATTATAGTTAAAGTAATGTTCACCTGCAATAATTTGTTATATTTTTTTTTTATTTTTCACAATATGTGCATACCTATAAATCTTAGTGCACAATTACTTTGTATTTTCATTATAATATTAATTATAATAAACGTTAAACAAAAATCGTAAATAATCCTGTTCTACGACTATGGACCGTTTGGTACACTGCGTCTGCTTCATTTGCATTTTATTACCTATTATTATTTGACCGATTACCGGGTAGCCTGGTCACAATTTCTTTCTTCTTAGTCTAGATACATTGTAAAACATACCTAAATAAGAGATAAAATGTTTTGAGACACCCGACCGCTATGAGCTATCAACTCCTTTGAAACTTTACTCAGCACCTTTTAGGGATGATATTTTTGCATGGATTTAGAAACACCTTGTATATTTAATGCCGAAAAAACTTTGAGTTTGAAGAACAGAAAAATTATTGTAGATAATATCAAAGATAATTAGGGCCTGTGGCATATTTTAAACCTTCAATATATAATGAATTTTTTTAAAAAAACTTTTTCGCATTTTTACAAAATGTTAAAGGAGTTTCAGATCCTTTTACCTACACATTAATTGGGAAATGAAAGGTTTGTTACTAAAAATTAACACAAAAATATTTTCTGTGAAATTGAAAAGGTTTAGAAAAGAAGCAATAAAGATAATTTTTTTTAGGATATCTCCCGCTTCTTAAAATAACTCCTATTTGAATCCTATACCAGCCGAACGTCCTGATACTGATATACCTGACATACCGTGTCAAAGGCGGCTCCTTATTTACACGATTACTTCACATGAATCGATTTAACTTAAGTATATCATCAAAACCTTGAAATTTCATTAAGTTGGAAAAACGGAACTGTTTGTCGCAACATGAATATTTCAATTTCTGATTAAAGCTAGATTTCCACATCAGATGGTTTCATTTCCGTCTTAAGCATGCTGAAATTTGGAATTAGATGTACAGATTTAGATCCGGGAATCTATATGTATATAACGGGTGGCTCAATATAATAGAGGGAGGTATACTCTAACTAAAGTCAGTGTGATGACCATAAAATAAAGCAATGTTGTCAGATATATTTTCTAAAATTGTTAGGCTCGCATCGCAAATGTTCCTCTTACTTCAGTAAACTGTTAGTTCGTGATGTTATAAGAAAGCTAGTTTGGAAATATTTTTAAAAGAATACATAATGTAAATTTATTAGTAAACATTAAAATAAGTCGCTTGAAATTACTGAAAAAAAAAATTAATTAAAACCACTTTTTATATGTTACTATATTTAAGAAAATTTTGAAGAGTTGGCAACGTAGTTGCACGTGCACTCAAGACTTCGAAACAACCAATCATCAACTGCAGTATTCATCGCAATATAACGAAATAACCGAAGTATATTCCGTTTGACGATTTTCGCAGAAAAA
The DNA here is from genome assembly GCA_949126875.1 of Lochmaea capreae. Lineage (NCBI taxonomy): Eukaryota > Metazoa > Arthropoda > Insecta > Coleoptera > Chrysomelidae > Lochmaea > Lochmaea capreae. The sequence goes on along the minus strand of OX421397.1, from coordinate 11,794,645 downwards.
ATTCTACAGTCTCGAGGGTGTTCGGGGGGGTTGTGTTGTGGTTCGGCTTATAATCCATTAGTATCATTCAGTGTCGGGTGTGAATTTTGTTTTGAAGAAATATTTAATATAATATATATTTCTTGGTTGAGTGAGTTTAGTGAATTGTTATGGGTATTTATAGAAAAGTGTAGAAAGGTATCATTAATATAATACCTTTTTGATGGTGTAGTGGTTAGGTCGCGTCAGTGAATTGATATTAATATAATATTCATTTGTTCGCAGACGTTAGGGTAAGTTTTATAATTTAAATAAATGTGATCGGCATTTTGGAGACCATTTGCAACAACAGTCCAAGATGATGCGCGGGATTATTGAATTGTGGATTTTTAAATATATGAAGTTAGATAATCGAATAGTAATAATGGAATCTCGGCGTATCGCTGAACTTAGGCAGGAGTATTTGCGCAAAATAAAGGGGTACCGTGATTCAAATAGAACTATAATTTATTTAGACGAAACTTGGTTTGATACACATGATGTTGTCAAGTGTTTATTCATTTATTTGTTATTCAAACAATCGTTACGGTTTTATTACATGAATAAATATATAAAATAAAATACATTTTAACTTAATATGCAAGAAAATAGTAGTAATGGTAATTATATTATAATTGAAACTGTATGAGGATATACACCCACCTTTAAAATATGGTTGGGTTGACGATACAAAAAACTGTTCTTTAGATACTCCGTGTTCTAGAGGAAAGCGCTTTATTATTGTATTACAAATTTTATGAATTTTGTATGCAGGTTAATTTTTTTCATTCAAATTAATATAGTAGATTAACATTATTTCACAATATTCGAATTTATAGAAAATTTATATGCACGCCATTGGGCGGCTTTTTCCTTCAGAGGGATTAAAAATATGGGTCATCACATTAACTTTGGAAGAACTTTACATTTAATGATGTGCTTTGGTAATTTTTAATCATACTTTTTCGCCTACCTTACCGGAAAACCAATAATATGAACACCAAAAATAGGACGAAACGTATTGTTTTTCATCATCTGTCACTTGTTTACTTAATTACACTTTCCCGTAACAATTGTCATATTTAAGTAAAGCCTGTAGAAGTCAAGATAATAGTATAAAACTATGAGTTCGTTTATTTAAATAAAAACCGCATTTAATTTTCTCAAACAACCTGTCAACGATAAACGTTTTTACCTGACATTAAATTTTAATACAGTCACATGTAATATTACGCAATTGTACATAAATTTGCTCACTCCGTTGAAGTTTTAACTATTAACGCAAATTAATCGATGGTTTGTTGATATCAAACAGATAATTTAATTAACAAAACTCATTATTACTTGTGCATCTGTTCGAAATATATGAAATTGCTGTTTTAAATGGACTGTATTCCCCGTAGAGTTTCAATTGAACGATTCAGCACACGGATGTCGATTTAACAATTTTAGAATTTAGGTCGAATTGAAATGGGTAATAAAAAAAACTATGTGATTAGGGCACGTAACAAAGTTAAGAATTTGTCTTGGAAATCAAATTAAGCTGATAATATTTTCAAGATGGAATAAAGCAAAATTTGAAATAATGGCGAAGGTGTCGGTACAGCCATGCACCCAAAATTTCTTTTTTTTTTGTAATTTTCTTAAGACGGGGCTAATAGTTTTTCACTATTTTCCAACTATTAAACAGTAGTTTCATGAACTATTATCTATGATTATTTAGAAAATTGAAGAATATCATTTCCAAGATTTTTTGTTGAATTAAACAAACATTTTTTGACTGGACATAATTTTTTTTTTAAAATAATGGTGAAGGCGACGGTATATTCTGCTCCCATAAACCTAATTTATGAATGATTTTTCTGTCCAATACGAATATTTTTCACATGTTTCAAAATGAATTGCGATTTCCATCGTGCCATATAATGAAAATGATTCATCAACACCGAATAATGTAGATATGTCATTTCAATTGACTAATAGGAATGATGTTTAATATATACTCTAACTATTGTCAGTGTAATGACCATAAAATAAAGCAATGTTGTCAGATATATTTTCTAAAATTGTTAGGCTCGCTACACAAATGTTCCTCTTACTTCAGTAAACTGTTACTTCGTGATGTTATAAGAAAGCTAGTTTGGAAATATTTTTAAAAAAATACATAATGTAAATTTATTAGTAAACATTAAAATAAGTCGCTTGAAATTACTGAAAAAAGAAAAATTAATTAAAACCACTTTTTATATGTTACTATATTTAAGAAAATTTTGAAGAGTTGGCAACGTAGTTGCACGTGCAGTCAAGACTTCGAAACAACCAATCATCAACTGTAGTATTCATCGTGATATAACGAAATAACCGACGTATACTCCGTTTGACGATTTTCGCAGAAAAAATTCTACGGTCTTGAGGGTGTTCGGGGGGGTTGTGTTGTGGTTCGGCTTATAATCCATTAGTATCATTCAGTGTCGGGTATGAATTTTGTTTTAAAGAAATATTTTATATAATATCTATTTCTTGGTTGAGAGAGTTTAGTGAATTGTTATAGGTATTTATAGGAAAGTGTAGGTGATCTAGTGTAGAAAGGTATCATTAATATAATACCTTTTTGATGGTGTAGTGGTTATAGGTCGCGTCAGTGAATTGATATTAATATAATATTCATTTGTTCGCAGACGTTAGGGTAAGTTTTATAATATAATTAATTAGAATGGCATTTTGGAGACCATTTGAAACAACAGTCCAAGATGATGCGCGGGATTATTTAATTGTGGATTTAAATATAAGAAGCTAGATAATCGAATAGTAATAATGGAGTCTCGGCGTATCGCTGAACTTAGACAGGAGTATTTGCGCAAAATAAAAGGGTACCGTGATTCAAATAGAACTATAATTTATTTAGACGAAGCTTGGTTTGATACGCATGATGTTGTCAAGTGTTTATTCATTTATTTGTTATTCAAACAATCCTTACGGTTTTATTACATGAATAAATATATAAAATAAAATACATTTTAACTTAATATGTAAGAAAATAGTAGTCATGGTAATTATATTATAATTAAAACTGTATGAGGATATACACCCACCTTTAAAATATGGTTGGGTTGACGATACAAAAAACTGTTCTTTAGATACTCCCCCTGTTCTAGAGGAAAGCGCTTTATTATTGTATTACAAATTTTATTAATTTTGTATGCAGGTTATTTTTAAATTTATATGCACGCCATTGGGCGGCTTTTGCCTTCAAAGGGATTAAAAATATGGGTCATCACATTAACTTTGGAAGAACTATACCTATAGGTAACGATATATTTTACAAGAAAATCGCCATCACACGAAACAAAATTGGATTTTAATTTAATATAAAATAAATATTACAGTCGTAGGTATAGTTGTGAGTAAATTTAATTTGCACCGTTTAACGTTAAAATAACAGAATGCCCTAAATGCCCTAAATCCTTTCGAGTCTTGATCTATCCACAAGCGAACCATTGACTCTCATTGGTGCATTGTATAGCTTCCGATTGGACTATGCAAAATTTACTTCAATTGCTAGTCCACATTGACTGTGAATATTTTCTGGCCTTCTAATAAAGAGGCGGGAAAGGCCAATAACTCAATTTCACGTAATTACGGTCCAAAACGGTAAACGGAGCTCGAAATCACTCAAAAACCCTCAATTCCACTATAAAGCACACAGGATGACTAAATAATGCACAAAACTACGCGAATCTACCTAGAAACGGAAGTTAGAGACCAATTGGACCATTTTCCATCCTATTTCACTTAAATAAAGATGGAAACACACATGAACACTGAATTAAAGTATAAAACGATAGTCCTTCTCTCGAGGCAGATAATTTAAAAACATTCCAACACAAATTTAATCTAAAATTGCTTTAAAAAACTTTCAACATCTCGTGCGTAGTCTCCACATTTCATGATCACCTTGTATTATTCAACAATATCCAACGCTTAATAATACTAACGCAATATCTAATTGGTACCTATTCGTCGAAATTATATTTAATTTCAAATATTAACACAGCCGATAGATAAACATGTACCTACATTCGAATGTACAAAATATTTACAAAAGATAAACTTGCCGTCCGGAATCAGGTATACATAATACTTAAATTAGATAAACGCCAGAATGGATACAAAACTAAGCTAACCGTTTAGAATCCGCAAATAATGCAAACAAAATTTCGAGTGTTTTGCGCTCGCTTTAATTAGAGGTACAATTTAGTTTAGTTGCCGGATATTTTAAAACGAACAGACGATTTTTAGTGAGAAAGTTTCTATTATTCGGATAAAGAAGTTTTGGTCGCTTTGTTCCTTTCAAATAGAAAAGCTGAAATTCCCAACTATAACTTAAGTAGTTTCTTGCTTTTTTTATGTAGGTAACTGTATAAAGTAACATTTAAGAAATATTTTGTACGAAGCTGTTGGTTTGATTTTAAACAATTCATAGAAAATATACAAGGCATCTAGCGGTGCTTGGAGGTCTTTCACCCCCTCGCTTTAAATTAATTAATTAAAATTCTTTTTCACTTTTCAGTTTGATCTACCACACCCACTCTACACTGCGCCACGGCGCTTTCACTTTTGACCACTCCCATATCACTTCTGGTCACACCAATTTTCTCTCTTGGCCACCCCCATTTTACTCCTAATTTACTTTTATAATTCCGGTGACAGTAGTATAGATGTAACTGTCAAAGCATTGTGCAATAAATCTTATTATTATTATTATTATTGTTCTGTATCGAATGTCAAGGCTTTGACACGTGTCAAATGGGTGGTCTAAGCAGCCGATTGAAGTGAGAGAAAGGGATGTGGTCAATAGTGAAATGAACGTTCAAGTGGACAAGTGTACAAGGAGGGTGGTCGAGAAAGGAATTGGTGGTATCAGGGGATAGCCTTGATCACGCTCACTTCACCCTGGGACACACTAATTCTTCCATTGACCACATCTCTTGGATATAACAGTGATATTAATATAGTTATCAAAAGAAGTATTATTCTGTGCTAGCTGTCATAGCTGCCACGTGTGAAAGGGGCGTTCTCACTAAGCAGAGGAGGGACTTTATCGAGAACAGTGGAAGGGGTGAGGTCAATAATGCAATAAGTGTGGCCAACATTGGAAGAAGCTTGGTTAAGAATAAAAGAATAAAATGGAGTGTGATCTATAATGGAATGTGCGTCAACGGGGTGGAACTTAGTCTGGTACTTTCCACTTTCACTCACGCCCGTTCCACTTTTAGTCACGCCCGTTCCACTTTTAGTCACGCCCGTTCCACTTTTAGTCACGCCCGTTCCACTTTTAGTCACGCCCATTCCACTTTTTGTCACGCCCACTACACTGTTGGTAACGCTGGTTTCTTTTCACTTGCAATACTGTCGGTGGCCGTAACATACATAGTGATATAATTATTGTTCTGTGTCAGTTGTCAAAATGCCACGTGTGAAAGGGGCGTTCTGATTAACCAGATGAAAGGGCGTATTGAGAGTGGAAGGGGTGTAGTCAATAATGGATTGGGTGGGGCCAAGAGTAAAAGGACTGAAGTCAAGAGTATAGGGGGCATGAACAATCAATTTGTAATAGCGCCTATTTCATTTTGAACACGCCCACTCCACTATTGGTAATGCCCGTGCCCACCTTAACGACACCTGAGCTATTCAATATTTTGACAGCTGATACACTTTGACAGATGGCACATAATTATTCGGTCCGCTCCTTGACGTTTGACAGTTTTGGTGCTGACACGATTTCGTATAGGGGGGCTGTCTTCGGGGGGTTGATCTCTCTGAAAAATTAAAAGGTAATATCCAAGAAAACAGCATTGCGCGATCCTGGTCCTTTACGGAACATAATCAGTCAGCCTTAATTTCCTCAATTATTGCTTCAGATCCCTTAGTAACAAATTTTATTTCATTTATAGATTCTTTATTATCCTTTGAAATGGTTTATCCTTAATTTGTCTCAGATACAAAGTCCATCTCTAATATTTTTTTTTACTTTTTTTCAGAAATGAACACTAATACAGAAACACAATGTAGATACTATACCATTATTTAGCTGCATTTGATTTATTCAAGGTAAGGAACTAAAATCAATAAATTAAGATATGATTAATGTTTTTTCAGACTTCAAGATGGAGTTCAACACCTCCAACTCGACCATCAGCACCAAATTTTACAATGAAACGTTCGATAACATAACCTACACGTTCGCGGACGAAGATAACGATATCTTATACTCAAACATAGTCGAAATATGCATATCTTTCCTCCTAGTTTGTTGTTTGCTAGCCATGTGCGTCAATTGTTTGGTTATAGCTAGTGTTTTTTGGATAAGAACCCCCATGACGCCCAACTTAAAAATCAGCCTAAGTCTAGCTGTCGCAGACGCTTTAAGCTCGAGCATGACAGGCTTGTTACTGTTCATTGAAAAAATCCAAGTGAGAGCATTTCTATCTTGCGTAGCTGAGTTACTACGTTTAAGTGGCATAGTAATAACAGTACTACATCTACTTGCATTAAGCTTCAATCACTACATCGGCATAATGAAACCTCTTCACTACAACGTGATCGTCACTAAAAGGAAAGTTACTATTGTAGTGATCATCTTGTGGGTTTGCCCGGTACTACTTTTGACAGGTCTGTCCACTTTGGAAAATAGCGAAAGGCTCATAGACGGCATACGTAACAACGTTTGCGAATTCCAAATATTTTCAACGTTTGCTTTCAGATTGAGCTACAGTTTTTTGTATTTTTTTCCGATAATACTGATGGTGACTTGTTACACGCATATTTTGATAACTGTAAGAAACCAACAGAACAAATGGAAGAACGTGTCTAGATCTGGTAGTTCCAAGTCGTCGAAAGGCCGAAACGGACTCTTGGCTAATACCAGTCAGAAGGTTATTAGAGAACAAGCTAGACTGCAAGGAAATATCAAAGCTGTGTACACTACTCTGTTCATCTTAGGTAAGTTGATTGAAAATTTATTATTAAAATTTTTGAAGCTAAAGTCAATATTTTCGTCGTTGTCAAATTAAGAAAATTAACTGATGAAATACTCATTTATTTATACAACAAACGACGACGACTAAACTTGATCACTTAGAGAAAGTAAAAGTCGTAACCAGCAAAGATAGGGTCTAAAACTGATGCATTCACTGGTCCTGCAGTTTGGAATATCAAAAACTGCAGCATGTGGTTGTAGATATCGGTAGATCTGCAAGTACACTAGTGATGAGCAAAATAAGTCTTGGCCTTGCAGTCTTAATCTTGCGATTTTGCATAGAATTGACGTAAATAGAGATGATCCTATCTGTTGGTTATACATGGAAGAGGAAAGAACAGCCTCACACCATATCTTCAACTGTGAAGCACAAAAGCTCATTGGAGATATAGACTCCTAAGACTATAGACCTAGTTACAAAGTTGATTTTTGAGCTCGTTGAGTATCCTCTCAATCATTTTACGCTGTTCTAACGACATAGTAGTGACATTTCCAGTAACTGATGATTATATGGTTTTTGTATCAAAGCTATTTATGATGACGATCTTGCAATATTATTTTGCGCACAGTATAAATTTTTGTGCACAACCAATTTTGGACGACCTTGACAAAATTTCGGCCATGATATAGACGATTTTTGATGATACATCATCACCAAACGTCAAATTTTAAAAAGGCAAACAAAAATACAATTTTTTTTTACAATTTTCAGGTTCTTGTTTTATTGGTTGGATGCCTGCTCTATTATTTTACATTCTTTCGTGTGATGATTGTCCAATAAGTGGAACTGTTCTTATAAATCTTAACAGAAATTACAAATATGAAATTATGATTGGTCGTTTAGTGGAAAATACGCTGATAATAATGAAGATGTTCGCGAATCCGATCATTTATACCATAAGGATAAAGGAAATAAAAGTAAGTTTTCAATTTAATTGATAATAGTTGTTTGTTTGTCTCTTAACTAGCCGCTTAGTGTCGGCAGTTTATTATTAGATTTATTTTTTGTACTTGTGCTCTCGATCTAATAGGTCGATTCTGTGTTTTTCGTAATAGCTTACGAATCTGTAGCTAACGAAAGTTCTGTAAATGGGATTTTACAGAATCTGTAACTTTGCGATTCTGTGATGTTGTCTGTAACTCACTGAATTACAGATAGACATTTGAACTACTGTACGTCAAATTTCGATACTTCTAACCTATAACTTTAACCAAATAACCAGAGACAACCTCAAACTGTACAAAAATATTCCATTTCCAACGACAGGAGTCAATACACACGTAAATATTTACCAAATCTGTAACTACAGTACAGTCTCTATAATCCGGCCGTGCGCCACTCCGGCACGTCCAGTAATCCGGCACTCGGCGTCGGAGGAGGGGTCAGTCAGTCGCATTACACCTGCCGTGAATGACTATTAGTGTCTGTGCCTTTTTCCTGTAGTGCCTACGGATTTGGTATTTTGAAAATACGCCATGTCGGACAAACGGAAACATGTCACCTAAACTTTAGATAAAAAGTACTAAATTTTAAAACGTTTGGAAAAAGGTGAAAAGTTAGCTCATTTGTCTAAGGAGTACAACATTGGCCGTGCGACAATACACGACATAAAACAGAAGAAGGACCGAATTGAGTCGTTTTTCCACTGTACTGTACTTGTTTTGTAGTAATTATACGATGTTTTTATGGTCTATTTAGCTTTTTTTACCATATCTCCACTAATCCGGCAATTTCGGCAATCCGGCACTACCGATCTCAATATAGGGCCGGATTAGCGAGATCCTACTGTATTTTAAAGATTCCTGTAAGATACAGTTGTACGCAGAATAGCAATTCCCCTGTAAAGTTACAAATTATCTTACAGACGTGCACAGAATAGACCCATAAGTAAAGCATCTCTACGGTCTCCACAGATAATATATGACGGTCTCTACGGTCCGCGGGAATGTCGTTCACTTCTCCAACGTCCACGTACATTGGCGCACATGCGCGAGCGATCGGATGATCATATAAGAGCAACAGCTAGACAGTTTACGAGGATATATTGAAAACTTCTTAGCCTACTATAGAACCAAACAAAATTTCAATGTCAAAATATTTTATTACCCAACATATTCTCCTCTTAATTGGATACATTTATTACAGCGAACCTGCAACGTCTCCAGACCTTTCAAAAAAAATGTTTCTTCTTGCTCTGCAAATCAGACCTCCACAGCTTTTATTACCTCCTCGTTGGAAGAAAATTTACGAGATTTTAAACTTTTTTTCAGTTGAGGAAAGAGATGATAGTCGGACGGAGCTAAATCTGGTGAATAAGGGGGGTGTTCTAGTAATTGCAACCCTAAATCACGAATTTTTTACATGGCAACATGAGATTTGTGTGCAGGGGCGTTGTCCTGCAAAAACAAAACACCTTTGGATAGCGTTCAGCGTCTTTTCTCTTTAATTTTTTCCCGTACAGTGGTCAGTAATGTCGAATAGTAATCTCCAGTTATTGTTCTACCCTTATCTAAAAAATCAATCATGATTACTCCATGGCAATCCCAAAAAACTGAAGCAAGAACTTTTCCAGCAGATTTTTGGACACGAAACTTCTTAGGTCTTGGAGAACCAGAGTGTTGCCATTCCGTCGATTTTTGCTTTGTTTCTGGATCGTAGAAATGTACCCAAGTCTCATCCATAGTAACAATTCGGTTTAAGAAGTCTACATCGTTTTCAAATCGAGCACAGATCGAACGCGATGCTTCTACCCTTGCACGCTGCTTTTGGTCAACATTCAAACATTTGGGGATCCATTTTGCAGCAATTTTTCTCATGTCTAAATTGACGTGAACTATATGATGAACGCGTTCGTATGAAATATTCAGTGCTTCAGATATACGTTTTAGCCCAATTCAACGTTCTGATAAAATCATGTCATGAACTGCATCGATATTTTCGGGGACTAACACAGAAACTGGCCTTCCCGATCATCTTAAATGGAAAATTTACCTCTTTTGAAGCTTGCAGTCCAATTTTTCACGGTCGCATACGAAGGGCATTGATCACCATGGGTATTAAGCATATCTTCGTAAATCTGCTTACCTCTTAACCCTTTTAAATACAGGTACTTGATGATGGCTCGATACTCCAATTTTTCGATTTTCACAATTTCGGTGGACATCGTTTTTCTTTTAATTTATTGCGTAACTCTGGTTTACTCTTTTGACGTCAAACTTCACACTGACACTTCTAATAAGTTATTGTTCGTTACTATGGTAACGCAATATTTTATTTATGAATGGAACTGCTCTAGGCTAACTAGATATCAATACATCCTCGTAAATGTCCCCATACCGGCACGAATTATTCGCAGCGGCAGCGGTAGCGTAAATTTCGCGACGATAGCGGCAGAGAAATTCGTCTAGTACTTCTCACCGTAGCGAATAAATCGTACGAAATGAACTTTTATTTATTCATTAATTTTCAATCAGTGACCACCGTGGAAGACAATGTACTCAACATCTGATGAAAAAGAGGCACTTTTGTTACTTGCCTTAGAAGCTGAAGAAAATGTCAAACAATTTCACTACTACTTACCATTTTCATTTAATTTTCTGCCAATCTCATCCCAATGTTTTCTTTCTTCCTAAAGTTTTTGTAATCCTCATGTTTTAAATCGTATAACATTATGGGTATTTCTTAACAATTTCTATCAAAACTTCCGTCTTCGACATTTTGTTTTGCTGGCAAAACAGGAATCGCGCGATATAAACGCTGTTGGCAGCGAAACTAAAATCTCGACGAAAAAACGTTGCAAAAACGCAGTTACAATGGCAAACTGACGGGCATGTTTGAGCGTTTTGATAAGCCGCAATAGAATTACAATGGAGCGAATTTTTGGCAGCGAAAAATTCGTTGCCGCTGCGAACCTTCAAGCAGCACGCGCACTGAATCGGAACAGAGCCATCGGAATCAAAAAGAAGTATCGGAAACTTTTGAAATATACAAGTAAACATATGATAGCCCACGCATTGTTCAAGACCGATCGGATCGGAAAAGAAACGGAGACAATCGCTGGAGTGGGCAACTTTTTCCGTTGGCTCCGTCGAAGTTTTGTAGTACAGTTGATGAGACAACGTCAGGTGATATAGCTTTTCGAAAATTAGTATTTTGTTTTCTAATTGGAAGTAGTTCTTTCAGTTCATAAAATTTCTTGGTAGACATTCGAAAATATTTGAAAAACTTTTCATTATCAGCAGATTAGGGAAGAGGTGATGAAATTCTCCATATACTTCTCTTTTGAGATGTATTTTATGAACCCAGAACCTTGGCTTTCGTTTTTGCTCGATTTCGTTGCATGCTAACATCTTTTTCCGACTCAGAACTTGAAGACTCCATTGTTACTATTTGCCATTCATAAAGTTAATTGCAGACTGGACTAACCAGATTTGTTGACCAGCAGCTCACCAGTCCGCTGAATGTGAGTACGCTGCCCACGCACGTATCCATAATTTGGTTTCGGGGGGGGTCCAACGAGAAAAAAAAAATGGCGTAGCAGGAAAAAATTTTTGGAGAGGTCAAAGGCCTTAGATGAAAAGTAGAAAATTGTCAAGGTAAAAAACAACACGTTAAAATACAGGTTTTGTTAGAAACATTTTTAATCTTCTGTTAAAAATTGAGTTATTATTTTTACCTATAGTTACAAACAATCCATAATTATAAAAAGTGTAAGTGTGTAGTAAGAATAATGGTTACAAAGACAATCTTCGCTTTTTTTTATTAGCCATAATGTCAAGTATTTTATTAGGAAAAACATCGATGTTCCAGTGTATTGAGAGCACAACCAGGAAACTTAGCCTTTCGTGCGACATTTTATTTCTTAGAAAGGTTTTTACCCTTTTAAGAGTAGAAAAAAGGTCTCTCGACACTGGCTGTATCAACAGGTAAAATAGAAAGAATAACCAGTAAATGATGAAGAGCAGGGAAAACATTTTTGTTACAGTGCTCCAAAGCCTTTAGGGTTTCGGTATTTCTGTATAAATATTCACCCACTTGATTGCAGACAGCGAGAAATTATCTTCAATATACATAGAAAGCTGCTCTAGCTGACTTTCAATTTCATTTGAGGCAAAGCCTGGTAATAAGCTTTGAAAAGCTATTAATTTGGTTGAGTTTGTTTCAAAACGATCTTGTAGATTCATTATAAGTTGATCGACGATAAGTTCCTTTGTGTTGCCAATAGTTAAGCAATTGATTTTTATTTTTAAACTTGTACATTTTAAAAATAATATTTTAAAAACTGCATGCCGTTCAATACGTTTATACATTTTTACTTTACTGCCTGTACCTACATAAAAATTATGGAATCATCGTTTTTCTAGTATGTGTTTGAAAACATTTCGGGGGGGGGGGCGGTCCGGACCCTCTGGATACGTGCCTGGCGCTGCCGATTCAATGCGCGGGCGCATTCGGAAATTTGACTGTTCTCTTCTGTTCCGAAGGCTCTGCTCCGATTCAGTGCACGTGCTGCTTTATACTGCTCATCCCGGAAGCATTACATAAGTACGTAACTGAATTAATGCAAAAATGTTTTGAAACAGGATCAGTTGCAAAAAAAAATAAATCACAACGACTAGTTAACAACGAAGCTATGGAAATTGCCGTTTTAGGATAACTCACGTTAGAAGAATAACAATCAATACGTCTATAAGGAAAACTTTGGTAAAGTATTTTCCCCCAACTCTTCAAATTAGGTGGGGGTAAGACAAACATTGATATCGTAAATATGAAAACTATCTATTGAAAGTTTATCTGTCACACCCTGTATATCATGTAACTAACCGGTATCGGTTGAAAAGTCGTCTAAAAATTATTTCAAAGCATTGTCCGATAAATATGCAGTGCGTATAGCATAGCGTCCGGCAAAAAAACGTACAATGTGAATAGGCCTGAATAATAGTAAATATTAGAAAAGAAAAGGAAATAATTTAAAGGAATAGATGCTTGGTGAACGAGCTCTCCAAATATCGTGTAATAAACATTTATTTATTTTAGGACAGCACAAATCGAATGTACCTAGCTATAACTGGTATATTTTGCCCGAGTAGAAGAAACAACAATACTTACGGTTTAGCCTATCAACCGTCCAGAAAACAACACAGCGTTATTACATCTCAAATGCGCAACAATTCTTTTAGAACATCTACCGAGACTCACGTTATTTGACAAGACCTTAACGTTAGAAATACCCCATTATAAATTCTTCTTGTTCAACTATTTTTTTAAATGTTTTTATATTTTCCAAAGGATAGATTTTTCTGTATTTTTCGAAAAATCCAATACTACACACGACCGAAAGATGTATTAGAGGTCGAAATGATTGGAAAGAATCGTAATATGGAGAAAGCAACCAATAAAAAAAAGTATAATACGCGCGGTACGTAAAGGAAATTCGAACATTATATTAACACTCAGCAACGTAAGATCAATACGTATTTTCATATTATATTTACGACGACGTTCTACAAACTTTGTGAAAGGAGCTAGTGGAAAGATTCCACATGAAAGGTTTGTTAGTGAATAGCGGAAAATATAAATAAATCGAGATCAACATACTACCTTCGAGAGTACAAATCGAAAGGAAAACGCAACCAAAATTAAAATTAAGTACCTACACAACAAATAACCTTTTCATTCTAAATATATATATAAATATTTGTAATTTATATATTCACGGTGTCCCAAATACAATGTGTAAAAGCCAAACGGAAGAAATTAATTATTCTTTATTTAGTATAAATGTACTTGCATACGTCATAGCTGTCATAACTGGACTACGTTGCCAAACAGTTAAAATAGAATGAGAATCTAGTAAACGTCAAATAAAGCTCACATAATACTCTTCTTTTTATTTGGCTAAAGCTAGTTATACCACATATAATTTCAAAAAAATGAGAAAGAAGAAACCACAGATAATTTAAGAATAGGTTATGTGTGATAGAACAAAACTTATTTTAGATAGCAATAAGTTTTGTTCTTGTGCATTGAAAATGCCATCCTCATTTCCAGCTTGAAGTAAATATATCTATAAAAGAATAATTTTGCATACTACATTTTCACATAAGTATTATGTGGGTGATGATTGTTGTGCTCTTTTTACAGTATTCTGTTCAGCTCGGTTGAGATCATTTTCAACCTGAGCGGGTGACCAAAGTGAGCACGAAATCCTAAAAAGAATGCGCAAAAATAATGAGTGGAAAAAAGAGGAAAGTGTATTATAAAATTGTGATGAAGTTATTGGTGTTTCCATATAAGTGCTAACACATTTTGAAACCTCTTCAAAATAAATCAAGTTCTGGTTTTTTTCCTTATGGTTTGAGGCATAGAGAAATGTTATATAATTTTGTCTATGGTTTGAGGTTATGATCAACTGAACAGAGCAAGTAATCAGAACCGAGCCCCCTCTAGAGGTAGTGCAGCTAGGGGCAAGGGGGGAAGCGATAGTTCAGCTCTGTTCAAAACTAGCGCTTAAATAGAATACGCAAAATCATTCAAGTGAACAGAGCAACTAAATTGCTCGAGCAAATTCTGTAAAAAGAACACACCAGATGTAAGATCAGGTGATCTCGTTGGCCATCCCTATCCCCCAATTGGAAAATATTGCATCGAGGTACTGCCGGACATTGCGTTGGTAATGTGGTGGTGCTCCATCCTGTTGAAACCATTTCTCAATGAAACTTGAGGGTTCCCTTGGCATTTACACACTGTATAGGTAAGTACAAAAATTGGGTTTGTCCTTGAGAGTTAACGAAATGTAATTTTCATAAAATGGAATGTACATCAGTTAAATGTTTTAACATTATTCGTCTTTTTCATATATAGGCAACTGTTCTTTCTTAGGTTTGTTCGTAGAGCAGTCACAAACGGTTGGAAACAGGACGACTCATGCGCAGAGCCTCTCTTTTGGAACGGTGAGTCGTCCAGTTTCCAACCATTTGTGACTGCTCTACGAACAAACCTATAATGTTTCAAAAGAAAGGAAACAAAAATGTTTGTCGTAAATAAAAAATTATTAGGTGAAGTCTACGTATAAGTATAAGCTCAATTGTTCTATGAATGTTGCCAAATAATTTTAAATCAAATAAAAATATCTAACGTTATGTCAGTTGTCAAACTACGTGTTTCTATTTATTTTATAATCAAACTAAATGTGAAAAAAGAAGATATTACGTATTGATGTAAAAAAGAATGTGTATTTTAATTGTTTCATTTATTTACCTACCAAAATAACAATCGGACAAAGACAAATAATCAGATTACGAACAAACTCTTACCAACACAGACAGTCAGACACAAACACAGACTGAAATACACATACAGATAGACACAGGAATATTGACGCAAACAAACGGAGAAAGACACGTACACACTGGTGGACAGACGGACAGAGAAATGAACAAATACAGAGAAGCCCGTTAGGCAAGTGCAGAAAATAATTGACAAACTAAGTCATGGGGACAGGCAGATAAGAACGACAAGAACGGGAGAAACACAAGCAGTCAGAAAACACATCAGTAGAAGAGAGGAAGAGATATGTAAGTAATAAAAAAAATAGATTGACACCCATAGTCAGACATATACACTAAGGGCGCGTTGTATCGAACACCTAAACTCGGTTTAATTATAACTGATATTTACACTGATGTAATTGATGATAATAAATAAATCAATATGTCACAGTCTAAACATCAGTTATAATTAAACCGAGTTTAGGTGTGCGATACAACGCGCCCATAGAGAGACAAACGGACACGATCATACAGTCAAACAAACAGGGACAGACAATTACAATTGACGTGTGACATTCACACAGGAAGACAGATAGGCTTGAAGATAGTTAGGCAAGGAGACACAGGATAAACAGAAAGAGAAGTTGGCAAACAACAGACTGGCAATGGAAAGGAGAAAAAGAGAGGTAAGTGCAATGGTAAAAAAAGAATGCGAAAAGTATTTAAAGAAAAAATCGGTATATAGTACATATGTTTTAAAATATTTGAAATTTTGGTTTTACCAAACAGGAATTGCTATTCCGATGAGAGAAACTCACTAATTGATTTGTTGAGCTGAGTAAATTTTATTTATAAGTTCAAGTACCTATTTCGGATGAATGCAACACTTAGTAATAGTCAATTTAAAATTTGTGTGTTTTCCAGGAAACTGAAGGGAAAACATCAGCAGTTTATTTTGTTGGAATATGAAAATATTAGAACAACGCAATGGAGGAACTGTGTGTTTGAATAAGATTCGACTGTAAGTATATTTTTTATTGATATTCTAACATTACCCGGAAGTAGAAATAACGATGGACCTAAGCGAATAGAGTAACTTAGTCAGTTGAATGTTTCCAATATCTATTGCCTAAATCTAAAATATCACAGACAATGCAGAATAGTCTCTTCCGTTTCTAGATAATTCCATATTCCATTGTTTCTTGGTCTCCATATTGACGGTGCCCTTAAATAGTCTGTTTATGTAGACACTTTGGCGAAAAAATTATCCTCTGCTAGTTTTGCCATTAAATTTGTGACTAAACAGCTTGATTCTTCTAATACTTTAACAACTTTTCACCTCTTCGAATCTATTACATACATAGTACAGACGACGTATCCTAAAACGATACCAAAGTATGCCTGGTATATGCAAAAAAAAATTGTCTTCTGTATTACAACTATTAGCAAGAGGTATGCAACTGAACAGACAATAGTGCATGTTTGGTTGCACACTTCTGATAGATGGCAGCATCGAACAATTTTTTATAAAAAGACCCTTCTGTCTTATCTTAGTACTCTATTGACATTGACATTTCTGGAAATTGTTATCTATGATTGTCATCATAGATAACCTACTCTCTAGGTGGCAGTACCCTCACTCATTCAGAGTAAGTATATTATCTATGGTTCAGAGTGCCCTTACCCTGATTGTCATTTGTCATTCATTCTTGCATATTAAAAAAAACGGCGTGGTGTCATGGTGGCTTCACAGAGAAATTATCCAATTATCTTTTACTATTTTTGTGCATATGTATTTATATTAAATAATTTATCTTTGAATGAATCTTTTGGTAACATTATTAATATTATCGTTCCGGAATTACACTTGATCCAAAGGCGGTATGTTGAAGCACACGTTAATATATTAATTTGATAGCTTTTTATGCTTCTATAAAAACTACAATATATTTCTAAAGCGGTTGATAATCTTTCAAACCCTTCAATCGTTTTGTGAAATTGTTCATCATGATGTTATGATAGATCGCATCGAAGGAAGAAATAAGGTAAAATTATTAGCTGTAAAAAAGCCAATCGGCTATTTCTCCTTCGAACATGATTTCTTTGTTTTAATTGTAAATCTATTTTACTATTTTAGATATATTGTCTGCAAGTTGTCGTCGTTCAATAACTAGTATTGGACCAGTAGAGTGTTTGAATTTATATGGAGTTGTACAATAAGCAATTGAAGCTCTACCAGACTTAACTATTATCTGATTTAGTGCTATTACTTGATGTCTTATTTATAAATTCCAGTACCTAGTTCTAGTGGAAATAATTTTAATATCTGCTAGGTTTTTGGGAGCAGAAAACAACAATGCAAAGTTTATTATTGGGATATGAAAATTCCAGAACAACAATGGAGGAACTGTGTCTTTTAAAAATGCTTGATTGTAAGTATATGCAATTATTATCTATATTCTAATATTACCCCATCCTAACTTGAAATAATATAGGTTATTTAGTGAAAAATTCATTTCATATTGGAATATAACTTTGTCTATATTATTAATTTGAATTATAAAACAGGTAAATTATTTATGTAAAGATGCTTTATTAAAGTTGAAATTAATAGCTAGAGTTATACATAAGCTAGTACTTGGTCGGTAGCAAGTTTTGTTTAATGGAATTGGATAAATAAATAATGAACCATATGAATTTACAATGAAATCTGATTATAAACCAGCTGTAGATCCTTGTCGTAGAGTACCCTTTGCTTTAACTAACAAATTGAAAAAGGAACTACTTGGAATGGAAAAAGATAAGATTCTAGTAAAGTCGAGAGTAAAGTTCACTGAACCCACAGAGTTTGTTAATCTCAATGATTAAGGGTACAGGTGATGGCATTCATTTATGTTTGGACCCACAAAATTTAAACAAGTTCTTTAATGACAGAACAGTATGGACTTCCAACATTAGAGGAGATAACACATGACAGAATATAATTATTTTACAATTTTTGATGCAAACAAGAGATTCTGACAGGTAAAACTTGCTGAAAAATCCTCTTATTTAACCAGTTTTGCAATACCATTCATAGTGTACCTGTAGCACCTGATGTCTTTCATAGAACATTCTTAGAGATTTTTGGAAACAAATTATGACTATTATATTATTCAAAGACTGAAAAGGAACACAACAGAATCCTCGAGAGTGTTCTTGAGATGAATGCAACACTTAGTAATAGTCATTTTAAAATTTGTGTATTTTTCAGGAAAGTGAAGGAAAAAGAACAACAGCATGTCAATCTACATTTATTTTGTTGGAATATGAAAATATTAGGACAATGCAGTGGAGGAACTGTGTGTTTTAATAAGATTCGACTGTAAGTATACATAATTATTATTGATATTCTAACATGACCCAGAGGTAGAAATTACATTACATACTATGATATAGTTTTGTACATTAACTTTGTCAGTTAAATTTTCCTAAAATCTATCTTGGCTAAATCTAAAATAGAAGGTCCTTTTGTTCTTTATGTTTCCTCCAATGATTGAATTTTATTTGTGTCTTGAAATATTGTGAATTTAACGGTTATAACAAATTAATAGTTTCAGCCCTCACTTACTGCATAGAATCCTTCCATAATTCTAAAATAAAATGAATTGTGTAATCTAGTATAATTTCATTTAGACACTTATGCCCGGTTGCAAGAACGCTAATCAAATCTCTCATCATATGATGGTTGATTAAAAAATTATGAACCATCAATGGGAGCCCGATTTCACGAAAAAAATAATGGTCGATTAATTGTTCATCATTGCAGGTACCTATCCGTTGCATTTTGATTGTGTAAATGATGGTTGATTTGAAGAATTAACGAGTTATTATTTCATTGATTAGCCGTTAATCATTCATCATTTTTAATAAGCGTTCTTGCAACCGGGCATTAGTATTACAACTATTAGTAATAAGGAGGTATGCAACTGAACAGGCATTAATGCATATTTGGTTGCATACCTATTAGAGAGGTAGATGGCAGCATCGAACAATATTTTTGTAAGGAGTATTCTAATCCGCCGTTTTGGTGCCTGAATTTTATTGTTTTGTGATGTGTCGAGTTGACATATTGTGTTGAAAAATGTTTGATATTGAACAGAACATTTTATTTCCTTCAGACTATTAACACCAGAAAATGAGAAAGTGCAACGAATGGATGCTGGCCACGTCTTTGAGTAGAAATACCGAATCTTATGCCAAATACTTGACCAACACAACAACGTACAACAAGGCACCAAAATGGCGGACGAGAATACTACCTATGTCTACAGCGCTCTAATATTTGTAGAGCGCTGTAGACATAGGTATTCTCGTCCGCCATTTTGGTGCCTTGTTGTACGTTGACGTTGGTTCAATATCAAAAATTTTTCAACACAATATGTCAACTTGACACATCACAAAACAATAAAATTCAGGCACCAAAATGGCGGATGCGAATACTCATCTCTTTAGTGCCTTAATATTTGTACCCTCGGCTATCAGCCATATGTGCAGCAGGCCATTTCTGCATTAACTGGAGGTCCTGCCTTCCATTCGCCTCTGTCTGTTATGACTAATTTGAATTTTTTGCTAAAGTTATACGTAAGAAGCATCTTGTCTGATGACATTCCCATTCTTGGGTCGATTTCCAACTCTTTGTATGGCTCGTTTTACTTCTTACTGTGTTGTTTCTTTATGAGCACTTACCATCTTGAAAACTTATTGGAGACTGATCTGGCTTCGCCTTGCATGTAGACCTGTCACCAATGGCTACCAGGTAAGCTTGCCTTGGGAATCTTGGGATGCCACCTAGCTTTTGGATCGCCCCAGAGTCTGGCGAGTCTGACCATCTTACTACCGCCCCTGTGCCATCATGGGTCTGATGACCTTGATATAATCATCATTTTTGTTTGTAGCCCCCAGTTTTTTGCACTGGTTGAGGAATTGAATTTTTTTGTTGTTTTGCAGATCTGTACATCATCTTTTGATTGGCCTAGAAGTTGAAAGAAGCATCTCCAGCTTCTTACCGTTATTAGCAACGGAAGGGTGACGAACACCTCCAACGTTGACATCGCCCTTCCTTTTGTCACCAGTGAATAAATCCACTCCATTTTTCGTACTTGTAAGGGAACAAAAAAAGACAGAAGAGTTGAGATGATCGAAGAAGACCGACAGAGAAAGATATAGTGACAGAGACCAATAGAAGAGGAGGAGAGTCAAAATGACAGTTATGTGAGTGTCGAAAGTAGGTAACTAGAAAGTGTAATTAATGTGCCGCTATCTCATTGCACTCAATCAACAATGTCAATGCAGCCATGTTTCAGTTATAAACTGGCATTATTAAGTGAGTGAAATGTAGATGGCGCCACACTAATGATACTTTTTAGCTACCTATTTTTCTGCCCTATACCTACTATCGACACGCGTCGCTAGATCGCACTACAATACGATCCATGGAGGTATGTAAACCATCAAGTAGGAGGGAATAAAATATTTATATAGATAAATGTAGTTTTCGGAGTTTTAACACATTTTTTCACCAATAGATGCTGCTTACATGGTTATCCGAAAAGTAACCCACTCATGTATGCAGGGATAAAAATTTTGTTATGAAGTCACGTACGAAACTCAAAGCTGCATTTATCTTCATGTTGTATGAATTTGTTTGGCTTCCTTTTGATTAAATATAATTTAAAGGGAAAATTACCTTGTTTTATTTTCCCTCGCCCATTTCCTCAATAAACTGTACTAATTCACATTGGTACTGCTTAGCGATCATTGAATTTCTGACGCCACAGAAGTGGCGCCATCTATGAAAAAACCCTCGATAGGCGGTGCCGTTTTTTTCCCAGATTCCCATAAAAGTGGTGCCATCTATCGGAAAACCCTCGAACTAACAAAGAATAGTTCACCGGTTTTCCGACAGATGGCGCCACTTTTGTGGGATTTCCAGAAAAACAGCGCCATCTGTCGGAAAACCTGTGAACTAATTTTTGTTAGTTCGACGGTTTTCCCATAGAGGGCGCTGTTTTTTCTGGGATTCCCACAAAAGTGGCGCCATCTATCGGAAAACCCTCGAACTAACAAAAATTAGTTCACCGGTTTTCCGATAGATGGCGCTGTTTTTCTGGAAATCCCACAAAAGTGGCGCCATCTGTTGGAAAACCTGTGAACTAATTTTTGTTAGTTCGACGGTTTTCCCATAGAGGGCGCTGTTTTTTCTGGGATTCCCACAAAAGTGGCGCCATCTATCGGAAAACCCTCGAACTAACAAAAATTAGTTCACCGGTTTTCCGATAGATGGCGCTGTTTTTCTGGAAATCGCACAAAAGTGGCGCCATCTATCGGAAAACCTGTGAACTAATTTTTGTTAGTTCGACGCTTTTCCCATAGAGGGCGCTGTTTCTTCTGGGATTCCCACAAAAGTGGCGCCATCTATCGGAAAACCTGTGAACTAATTTTCGTTAGTTCGTGAATTTTCCCATAGAGGGCGCCACTTTTCTGGGATTCCCACAAAAGTAGCGCCATCTATGCAAAATCCCACAAACTAACAAAAAGTAGTTCACCGTTTTCCCGATAGATGGCGCTGTTTTTTCTGGGATTCTTACAAAAGTGGCGCCATCTATCGGAAAACCGGTGAACTAATCGGAAATGTAAATAAAAATACAATAATAAAAAAAGACTTTTATTGAAAGTATGGATTTACATAGTTTTACAACAAGCTTAAAATATCACATTCGTTCATCTTGCGTTGGCTTCTATCGTGAGACCTACGAAAACCATAGAGATACTTCAGATAGATGCAACAAACCATATGCCTCTTTGTAAGTGGGAATGTCCGTCTGAACTCCGGTGAGATAGCAAGAGACAGACGATCAGAGGTTTTTCCGTCTTTGACTGTGTATGCAGCATGCGCGCTATTAGAGAAAGATAGCCTAAACCTCCGACTTCCTATCTCTCCCTTACGTGCTGACGGGTTCCGAGCTGGCGTGTTGCCTCTATCTGTAGTATCTCTATGGCGAAAACACATTTATACAACGGTGACCATTAGAAAATGCCGATTGTTTTTTCTCCTAACTGTGTATGATACCATACTTACATTGACTTCCCCTTCGGCTAATAGCACACCAGCACGGAAACATCCGCAAGACCGGTCGGCCCGAAAGGGGGCTTCTTAGCATAACCAATTCTTAGGACCACACTTCACAAGATATTTTAGTCATTTTATTGTCTTTGGTTAACAGGAGCGTCCGTACAAACATGAGGAACGCATGTAATAATTTTGTCAGTGACGTCTGAAAATAAAAGGGGTATCTTTTTTGTATTTTAAGGAAAATAGCGATTAAGGAAGTTTTGTAGTGTAGCGGTTAAAAATCGGTTTATGGTTAACCACAAATCCAATGTTTAACCATTGCGCTACAGCCCCTCCTTAAGCCGTTGATTGAAAAATAATATATACCTTTTATGTTTCATCAAGGATACGGACGTTCTTGTCTTAAATTATCTTTAAATCATAGTTCTGAAAGGGAGCCCCTGTTTTATGTCCACGTAAGACGATCGAATTGAATTTTTCCAAATAGTTCATAAACAAAATAAATATTAAATTCCAATAAACTTTGTGAATTAATACGACTATTTTCTTATAAAAACTAAAACTATTTCTTACATCGCCATGCGAATCAGGATCCGTTTCGAACTGTGATTTGATAAACGACATCTTGTGAAGACAACTCCAAAGAAACGGATGCCGTTTTAACGAAAATCACCGAGCAGCTTCCAATTACTAATGGTCGCCACCCAATCATATCATTAAAATCTGGTCTTACGCACAAACGCACACATCCATATACACCAATAGGTAACATTGGTGATGTAAGGTATTATACACAGAGTTAGGAGAAAAATCATAATCAGAAATTCACAATATATCTTTATCGATATCCGAACAATAGATAATCATTTTCCTATTATTAACAATACATTTATTAAAGTAGCAAAAGGAAGTATTTAAGCAAATTAAACAATTCATGAATATATCGATATAGACATATTTTTTTCCATTATTACAATACAATTGATGGACTATCATCAATATAGCCCAGTACTAATATATACACCATAATTTTATGATTATAGTTTGATATTGCTCTTTTTGAATTGCGATAACTACAATAAATATTGCAAAACAATAAAATACAATTATTCAGTTTCGTCTTCTCCGTTTCTTCAATCAAATGGATTATTCCTAACGTTATCATCTGGAATCCTAAAAACAATAACCTTATGAGTAAAATCCAGAACCAGCAAACTGACGTTACATATTTAAATGCACCAAAACAAACAGTGAGCATTTTTCATCAGCAAAACTATGTCTCTAGTTTGATAAAACCATCATTTTAAACATTTTCTATAAAAATAAGCCACTAGTATAAACACAGGACTAAACACTTTTCCCGTTAAGCTATTTAACAGATTTTTGGACAAATTTAGTGTATTAATTTTCTTTCGAAATTTAGAATTATTAATTTAACTTCAGTAAAGGAGAGCGGACGAAACGTGGTAGAATCGTCATTGTATATGTATCTATACAAAACCAAAAAAAGGATTGCAAAAAAAATCCAGATTCGTATTTAAAAAAATAAAGTTGATGTTGACGTTTACTAGAAAATATTAGGAATTATTTGTTTGATATCTTTCATAATAACAATAGCACATTTAAAAAAGGACCAATTTCGGTTTGTATCGAAAATCTCCGGAACTAGTCGAGATATTTTGATTTTTTTTGAACCATCTAAATCCCCATCAATGTACAAAACTTTTTCTCCATTTAATAGACATTGTCTCTATTGCGGTTTACGAGATCTCTGTTACATCAATTAAATCTGGTCCACCCTTTATACACAGGATTGAAAAATGAACAAAATTAGCAATTTCCAATTACTAATAGTCACAGTCAATTATGCCCTTTTCCAAATCCCATGTACCTTTTTGTACAAACAATTTACAGAAATATGCAAAACAACATAATCAGATGTTATATTTCTAATAGTTGTAACTAATTATCTTATTTCCTATTTTTGTTTAAATTTAGGAATTAAACGTCAAGAAAAAATTAATGTGCATGTAGATTTGGGAAAAGTTCAAATGACAAAGGTCCATCAGTTTCAAGGTAATATTTAAAATATCGTCACTTTAAAAGTAAAACTCACTAAGTACAATAACTGACTTTTGAAAATTTCATATTTGATAATTAATAAAATAAGAATAATACATTTTACTTATTTCTTTTACCGTTGATGTTTTTTTGATAATACTTTATTGTTAGGTTAGGTTAGTTAAACCACCTACTAAGTGGTAATGTCTTTTGAGCAGAATTTTGAAAAAAACGTCATCTAGTGAGTTTTACCTTTAAAGTGACTATATGCATAATTGTGTATACTTGCAGTTGAACTTTATTAAAATACTCAATAATGAACTTTGAAAAATGTGTTTTCTTTTCCTAAAATACGAACAAATACTAAAATGATTTCAACTAGCAGCTGTATGTTCATTTGAACTACTTGAATTTATAAATAAGACTTACCAAGGACTATGACTGAATCAGATAATAGTTGAACCTGGAGGAGATTCAATTGCTTATTGTACATCTGCATATAAACTCCATTTACTCTACAATAACCTACTGGTCCAATAAAAATGGTACTCTAGTTATTGAAGCAACTGTATCGAAGATAACTTGAAGACAGTATCTAAAATAGAAAAAAATATATTCAAAATTACTACAAAGAAAACATGTTGGAAAAACAAAACAGTCAATTGGCTTATAATTTTAATAGTAAACAAATATAGTTTAGCAGACTTTATTTGTTCTTCCTTTGATCTATCATGACATCAACATGAACAATTTTCCAAGGGTGATTAAACGATGTGAATGTTGTTAACTGGTTTATT
The DNA here is from genome assembly GCA_949126875.1 of Lochmaea capreae. NCBI lineage: Eukaryota > Metazoa > Arthropoda > Insecta > Coleoptera > Chrysomelidae > Lochmaea > Lochmaea capreae. The sequence continues at coordinate 11,769,345 of OX421397.1, read as the reverse complement.
ATATATTGTAGTTTTTATGGATTAATAAAAAGTTATCAACATAATATATTAGCGTCTATTTCAACATACGTATCTGTTTTCCTACCGCCTCTGGATCAATTATAATTCCAGAAAGATAATATTAATAGTGTTACCAACATTTTAATTCATGGAGAAATTCTATATAAAGGCGTGCTCAAAAATAGTAAAAGATAAGCAGATTTTTTCTAAGTGGAAACATAACGCCATTTTTTCTAATATAAATAATGACAATTTAAACACAGAAATATCAAATGTCTTCTTCTTCTTCCTTTTTGGGCTATATCCTGAGGGATAATTTACCCAGTTTTAAATAAATGTCAATGTCAATAGAATACGATGAGATAGAGAGGTCACTCAATTCAAATATTGTTAGATGCTGTCCACAGACATATAAAAACAAATATGTCTGTGATGCTATCACCTCTCTAACAGGTATGCAACCAAGCATGTATTAATACCGATTCAGTTGCATACTTCTTTGTTACTTATAGTTGTAAAGGTGGATTTGGGCGCAACAGATCCCCTAGGTCTCAGTGAATGTCACCCCAATATAAATAGAAAGGTGGATTTCCACAGATCCGTCTTCCGATAATACGATCAACCGAAAGTTTTATGATTGGTGGAAAAATTCAAAAGTGATAAGCCGCCAATTGAAAGTTTTAACTTACGTCTTGGGAAAAAGTTTGAAAAATGCGTCTTTGGATCTGATTTTACCTAACTTTTTCTTGATCTGTTTTTTGAGGATATTATTTCAGAATGAATATTAATATTTATTATAATGAAATACGATTAGAAGCAACGCAATTGTGTGGAGAGAAAGTTTAATGAAGATATGTCACTATTTTTGTTACTAAAACGTACGATTGTTTCCAAGCAACGGAATTTGGCAATTCCATTCATCCGATACGACTAACAATCGGACATCTGATGACTAATCTGTGGAAATCCATCTTAATACAGAGAGTCCAAATAAAATTATACTAGGTTATAATAATATTTGATTTTATATCAAAATTATGAAATGATTCCATGTAGTAAGTAAAGGTCACAAACCACCTACTCTAATAGGTGGTTTGTGATATGTACCCAGTATGTACCTACCAACATAAAATTATGTCATTTACCAACTTAATTTCTATTTATGATAACAACGCCATCTAGGGCTCTAAACCGATTTTAAAAAATTGATTTGACCTTGAGTCATCTGCGTGAACCGTCTATAGAGTAGGTGGTTTGTGGTAAAGGTTGAAACTATTAATTTGATATAACAGTTAAATTCAAATAAATTTCAATCATTGGAGGAAGAAGATAGAACAAAAACTTTTAGCCAAGATAGATTTTGGAAAAATTCAACCGACAAAGTTAAAGTACAAAATTCTAATATGAGATGCATTTTTCATTAAACCAACTATTCGCTTAGGTAGGTACTGTTATTTCTACTTCCGGGTAATGTTAGAATATCAATAAAAAGTATACTTACAGTCGAATCTTATTAAAACACAGTTCCTCCATTGCGTTGTTCTAATATTTTCATAATCCAACAAAATAAACTGCTGATGTTTTTCTTTCACTTTCCTGAAAAACACAAAAATTTTAAATTGGCTAGCATTCAGCTGAAATAGGTACTTGAACTTATAAATAAAACTTACTGAGCTCACCAAATCAATTAGCGAGTTTCTCTCATCAGCAAAATAATTCCTGTTTGATAAAACCAAAATTTCAAATGTTTTATATCGCCGAGAATTTCAGTGCGGTTACTAGCGGTTTTCAGATTTCATGGAACCTGTTTGGGGGTTCAAATTAAGATCGCAGCGCCAACTGAACTACTTCTGTGTACATTGTTGTATAACCTCAATTATCTTTTACACAAGATTTTCATTGTTTGATTGTAGTTAGATGTTGCCTTTGACTTTTTTTTTAATTTTTATTATATTATCAACTTATAAATTGAAATCAAACAATGGAAATTTTATGGCAAAGAGAAGCGCGTTCATAAAACAATGTACAAAGAAATAGTTCGTTTTCTGCCACCAGATAGAGTATCGCTTATATTGAATTCCCAATATACCGAGCACTTGTCATTTGTCAATATTACTTTACCTTTGTTTCTGGCGTTTCTGCAGCTTCCAAATACATTTGGATGAATACTTTTTAATTAATTTTAATTTACAATAAACAAACAAACAATAAACCGAAATGGCAAAGGAGAAGTATTTATATATATATAATCAGAACCTTGATGTACCCTAAGGTGTTAAGGTGTTTTTATATGTACAAATTTAGCCCATTCCCGTTTATTTCCAGCCTTTAACTTCGCCTCCTGCCAGTTTAGTCCCCGATCTCTCAGGATTTCCGCTACTGCATCATCCCAGGTTTTTCGTGGTCTTCCCCTGGGTCGTCTTCCACATGTTTTTGTTTGCCATATCATTTTTGCTTGTTGCTCATTTTTCATGCGTACTAAGTGGCCAAACCACCTTAACTGATTCCTTTCTATGCTTTTTTCTAGGGGTTTTACTTCTAGCTGTTCTCTTATGTAATCATTTCGAATTTTGTCCCTTCTTGTAATTCCCAATACTGCTCTTAGATACTTCATCTCAACCGATTGTAATTTTCTTTTTGTCTCTCTCGTAAGAACCCAGCTTTCACTCCCTGAATCTATATTATGCCATGAGTAATACTTTCATTCGCAAAAAAGAAGTGTCAAAGAGAACAAAAATGACAGTCTATAAAACCTTTTTTAAACCCATTTTAACTTATGGGAGGAGAAGTAGTTACCAGAATAAAAGTATGGTTGCTCTGGTGACAGATAATTCACCGAAGTTTCAGGAAATGATAACCGATTTTTTAGGAATTTTATTTATACGAACCGCCCAGTTACTAACCAAAGTATCCAAAGATAGTTACATATCATGTCCACCAGCTGACAAGATGACACTAATGACAGTCGCCCTGAGTATAAACAATTATTTGGATAGATTTTAAATTTGTAATTTGGTTGTTTTGTATTGATTAAATGATAATTTTTATTATAAACCGTCAGATATAGGTTTTAAAATACCTAAGTAACTGAACCAATATAGAAGAAAGCACCAAATCAAAATTAAATGAACCCAAACACGATCAAAATAACTATTAAGAACCACGTGGTGTGCAAAAAACGCTTGTTTATCATCAGATTCATCAGGGTGTGACGTCACGTGGACTTGCTCTATTCGTTTAAGTTGAAAGTAGAGAGCTTAGTACAGTCGAGTTACCCTATATAACGATACCAAAGTATGACTGGTATATACAAGAAAAAAATAGTCTATAGAGAGACAAACAATGTCAATTTACATATGACATTGACACGGGAAGGCAGATAGCCATATGCGGACAGACAGACAATGAGCGACTGACATTATAAGCAGAATGACAACAGGCAGGTATTGGAGAAGATAATAAGAGAGATGGGTATAATGAAAAAATAATGCGGAAAATATTCAAAAAACAGACTGTCAGATAGACACACACAAACGGACACAGGCAGACACAACCTTGAAACAGACAAACACACGAATACAAACCCACGCGAAGACTGGCAGTCATATATATACAGATAGACAAACACATGCAAACAGACAAAGGCATACAGTCAGACAGACAAACAATGTCAAAGAAGAAAAATGTTGACTGTTGACAATTGACCAATGGCATTGAGAACGAAAGGCAAGCTGAGAGATAGCAGACAGAGCAAGAAAAGATTTAAAGAAAAAAAGAGAGAGAATTAGAGAGCGTTTTACTAAATTTCCTTATTTTCTGTTTCACAGCTCTACCTTATATTCTCCGGATAGTAATAGAGGAAATATTTGTATGTAACGAATAAATGGAGCGATTTCAAAAACTCTTTTGTTTGCTTCATTATTACTGCCCTGGACTGCACCAGCACTGGCTTCGCAAGGTTGCAATGTATTATATAAGTATATATAAACGGATAAATACCTTAAGATGACCCTTCGGGTCTTTACACTAATAGCAGCTTATTAAAAGTTACATACCTTTTTGATTAACCGTTTTGTAAATTAATCCGTTTATTCGAATCAAATGATTAATAGACCTCGGTCGTTAAAACGTTTTGCTTGAGATAACCTAATGTCAATTTTAAATTAACCCAATTCCGTTAGTGCAATACATTTAAGTGAACGTCAATTTCACCCTAGATAAAATCACATACCTATTAAAATCGAGCCTCAAGACACTCGAATGCAACCAAGAATTGCATTGAACGTTGTAAAAAGTAGGTGTCGAAATAAATAAAAACTAGATTTGTTTTGTAATCGTATGTTTGAATAATCATCTCTTGCGGGCCTTATACAATAATATAGTTCCTGGTTGATTGCAACATTGCCAAACGTAAAACAATCGTAAAGTTAATATAGAGCGACTAATAAAAAGTGCTGTCAAATGTCTATTTCTTTCTGTCAATAATCTGGAGCAGAGAGTACTAGATTCCATGCTAGAAGTTTAGGTGTTTTTACAGCCCCGATTTAATACCAATTGAAACTTTGATGGTTACAAAACTGCAATGACCAAAAAAAAATTTTCAAGAGTCATCAGATATAATAGATTATGTGAACTGGAGGCGGACGTCTTATGGCCAAAGCGGGGGAGTTGGAAGTGGCTAATAAGACGTCGAGCGGGAAATAAAGAAGTATTTAGGATATAAAAAAGTCGATAGACATGCTACAGAATTCCTTATATAGGCACAGCCCAAACGAATAAATGAAATAAAAGGTCTCTGGTTGATTTGCTTCAAGGATTTTCTGACGGACATAATTGTCTTAGTTCACCCCTGTAATTTTTATAAAAAAAACACGTCTGAAATATCTACTTGTATTAATTATTAATCATTCATCACGAACCTATCGTAAGTTTAGATTGCAAATATAAACATTTATTTTTACAAGATTCCAAAGACGATTTTTCATTTCACATAAAAAATAAATAAATTATTTCGAAAATTGGTAAAATAAGATTGTTAGTAGAAGTTCGTATTAATTTGAGAAATCCTTTAATCTCTCCGGCTGAATATATTTCCATAACAGAATCAACGTTTTAATTTAATTAATTAACTCGAAAATTTCATCAATCTAAAGAATCAACAAGTTGTGACGGAATAGTTAACTGTGATAACCTAATATACAGAATATCTCACATTCTCTTTATTGATGATTAAACAATTTTAAACAAAAAAATAACATTCTCGAAGCTAGCGAAAACAGTAAACTAAAGTAACATAGATATAAGATGAAGGTTTCTAATTAATGTTGAAAACTGTTTTTTTTTTAAAGAATATATACTGTGTGAAACAACCAAATAAAATGTAAATTGTAAAGGACCCCGCACTTTTCTTATGACAAAGTGGCGTTCCGTCAAATGTTATAAATTTTGGATATGATGTTGTACTCGACTTCTTGACCAAAAGTGTCCATGGGACCAATTCAATCCTATGACTAGTTTCCGATATACAGAGTATTAAAGTTGAAAAATCCTTGTTTCTCGTGACCACGTAATTTTATTATTAACAAATAAATAAGTATTTTTAGTTGATAGTCCCATTGATATGTTCTGATTTATCGTAAACTTACACATAAATATTTCAAAATGTCAACATATACAGGGTGGGACTCAATTATATAAGGACGAATTTTTGGAATTCTAGGAAATTCTTATATTGAATAAAAACAAGGTCAGAAATAAAAAGTTACTTCATATTCAATGTTCTGGCATCAAATATACTAATTCTAGAGGTATTCCTTACAGGGTGATTCTAAATGCAGCCTGAAATTAGTTTTTTTCTATATGAAATAAATAAGTTACACCAAAATTAGTTTTTGATGTTGAAAACGTATTGGTTACCTAGATATTAGTACTTTTCTTATAATACAGGGTGATTTGCACATACATCTTGTTATTAAACCTACAAAAATTAGAGAAAATTCAATACATTCAACAAAATAGGCATAGTGAACGAAATTATAAACACATTTCTATGGATGCATACCGAAGTGTACTGAACCATTGATAAAAAAGATGAATAAATTATAAGTATTGTATCATCCTGTAGGTATGTACTACAGTAAATTAATTAATTAAATAAAATGCTGATATTTTTTGTCTGAAAAACTGGTCATAGTAAGATTTTTTTTTTTTTTTTCTCAGTTCATTTACTATTTTAAGCTTGTTACAAAACAAAATAAACTAATCATTTTGACGGATCGAATTATAAAATACAGGGTGATTCAGAAAAAGTGTATTTTCTCTACTTTTTGTCCGTTTAGTAACAAGATGTATGTGCAAATCACCATGTATTATAGGAAAAGTACTAATATCTAAGTAACCAATACGTTTTCAACACCATAAACTAATTTTGAAATACATGGTGTAACTTATTTATTTCATATAGAAAAAAACTAATTTCAGGTTGCATTAAGAATCACCCTGTATGGAATTATTATATTTAATGCCAAAACATTAAATATGAAGTAGGTAACTTTTTATTTCTGACCTTGTTAAGAATCTCCTAGAATTTCAAAAATTCGTCCTTATATAATTGAGTCCCACCCTGTATATGTTGACATTTTGAAATATTTATGTGTAAGTTTACGATAAATCAGAACATATCAATGGGACTATCAACTAAAAATACTTATTTATTTGTTAATAATAAAATTACATGGTCACGAAAAACAAGAATTTTCCAACTTTAATACCCTGTATATCGGAAACTAGTCATAGGATTGAATTGGTCCCATGGACAGTTTTGGTCAAGAAGTCGAGTACAACATCATATCCAAAATTTATAACATTTGACGGAACGCCACTTTGTCATAAGAAAAGCGCGGGGTCCTTTATATTGTACAAAAAAAAAATATAAGTGTAATAATTGTTTCAAAAGTTAGTAGATATAAACTTTATTGCCAGTAATAGATAAGACTAGGTTAGGTTAGCAAAAATGAAACATGATAGTAACATAATCAAATTCAATAGTGGAAACCCTAGAGTACTTTGGAATAGGATTTTTTATTATACTTAACAGAAAATACTACATTTTCAACTGTTTATAAAATACAGTAAATATGACATTTTCGGAACAGCGCACGGAAATTTTTTCCCGATCCCTATTTCCGTGCGCTTAATAATAAACATAGATATCCATAATACTAGATATCCTATGGCAACCCGAAGAAAAAAAAGAAACGAGTAATGTGTCTATAGCAACGATTTATTTATTAATGACAAATTTTATTTTCTGTCAGTGAAAATTAAGTATTTATGTATTTATTACATTTTGCAAAAATGAATTCAGATTGTGAAGAAAATCGGGATATTCCCGAAAATATCTTACAACGAGCGGCAGAAGTGAGTGCAGATTTATTACCAGTGAAATCCAGGTTGAGATATGAACAAGAATATAACAGTTTTACCGAATGGCGGACTCAGAAACGAATCAAAATTGTGAGTGACGATATTCTTTTAGTATATTTTTCTGAAAAAGCCAACACTATGAAATCCTCCACTTTATGGAGTCTATTCTCTATGTTAAAGAGTTGTTTGGCAATAAAAGAAAATACTCACCATCAATATCCAAAAACGATTGCTTTTTTGAAACAACAAGCTGTAGGATATATACCAAAGAAATCCAAGATTCTTACAGCAGAACAAGTAACCAAATTTTTATGTGAAGCTTCAGATGGAGAATATCTACTAGCAAAAGTAATTTTAGTGTTTGGCATCTTCGGTGCATGCCGCAGAGATGATTTAATACGTTTGAGTTTAGATGATGTGGAAGATAATGGGCGTTTCCTTGTCGTGTTCTTACGAGATGGAAAAACTCACAGGTCAAGAAGTTTTACCATTACCAATGAAAATTGCAAAATCGATCCCTGTACAATTTACCGTAAATACGCAGATCTCCGCCCTAAACATATGGAGAATATGGAGAGTAGAAGATTATTTGTTGCATACCAAAACCAAAGATGTTACGCTCAACATGTTGGGTGCCATACTATCAGTGGTATTCCAAAACATGTTGCAAAATACCTAAAACTAAAAAATCCCGAAGAATATACCGGACATGGGCTAAGGCGCTCTTCGGCAACCATGTTGGTGGAAAGCGGCGGTGATTTGCTCACTTTGAAAAGACACGGAGGATGGCTTTCTTCCAATGTAGCAGAAGGATATATAGAAGAGTCCATACAAAGAAAAATTGAAGTATCACGGAAGTTGTTTAGCCCTTGTAACTTGAAAACTACAACATCTGTAACAGTCAATCAAGAGAACCAAAGCACACACGAACACTCCGCTTCAACATCTTTAGCAGAGTCTTTAGTTCAACAAAAAGAAATGCAAAAGGGATTGAGCTTCAACAATAATACGAATTGTACAATAAATATTACTATTAATAATAACGGTTCTGTCCAAAATTAATTTTCTTAGAATTACCTACTTGTATTTTTTTTGTTAATTTGAGTTGTATGTACTTACATTTTTACTGTTTTAAAAATAAAAATAAATATTCTCAATTTTCTTAATAATTTTTTGCGATATTTTTTGTTTATGTTGATTTCAGGTACCTAAGTATAATAAAAAATATCGTTCATTACTCGTCCAGAAATGGATTTTCCGTTCTTGCATGACTTCCCGCGCACGGAAAAATCCTCATTTCTGTACTGGTAATGAAATATACTATTTCATTAGGAGTGTGGAAATAAGGATTTTTCCGTGCGCGCGTGACAAATTCTCGTGTGAGGCGAAGGCCAACACGAGAAGTCATGCAAGCACTGCAAAAATCCATTTCACGACGTGTAATGAACAATACTTTTTTTGTTGTTGTTTTATTTCATCGTTTAGTATGGATCTTCATTAAGTAAAAGCCTCGGAAGAAAATCCAGATATTCCTATGAACATATCAGAGCTAGCGGCACAAGCCAGTGCTGATTTGTTACCAGCTAAATCCAGGTCAAGATATGAACACTATCAACTTTTTATGGAATGGCGAGATCTCAAAAAAGTTAAAACTGTAAGTGATGATATTCTTCTAGTTTATTTTGTCGATGACGCCAAGAATATGAAATCCTCCACGTTATGAAGTGGGTTCTCAATGCTAAAGAGTTGTTTAGCTATAAAAGAAAATGCTGGCAACACAAAATATCCAAAAATTCTTGCTTTTTTGAAAAAATCATATTTAAAGAAGTTTTACCATTACCAACGAGGGATATACTTTCGATTCCTGTACACTTTACCGTAAATATGCAGATCTACGGCCTAAAAATATGAACAACAGAAGATTATTTGTTCCATACCGAAATCGTAGGTGTTACGCCTAACATGTTGGATGCCATACCATCAGCGCTGTCTCGAAACTTGTTGCAAAATACCTGAAACTGAAAAACCCCGAATATATCGGACATGGGCTAAGGCGTTCTTCGGCAACCATGTTGGTGGAAAGCGGCACTGCGTTGTAGTTGAAAGACTTTACTCAGGCTTCCGAAAAAGCATACAAAAATAAATATATTTATTTAGAAAACCTATTTTTAACCTAATTTTACGAACAGGTACAATTTTTTTAAAATTCATTATGTAAAAATAAATTAAATAAATAAACAAAATAAAATAAAGGGACATAGTATAATGTCGTTCTGCCGCACTCTGTATAGATGTCTGGTAAAATATATAAAGATACGCCTATTAACAAACATACAATACTTCCTTAATTGTTATTCTTTAGATTTACTCATTTACAATCAATTTCAACTAATTATGTAACAATGTCCGTTATTATGACCATTAATTTTAAACAGTAAGATGAATATTTTAGCGTAAAAGTATTAAATTGAATGAAAGGAATGAGTAGTGGTATTTTTTATTTATTTTCGCGATGGTTATTATGAAATATATAGTGTAATCGCTTTAGAATGATGAACTACCGTACTTATGGTCTCGTTCTACTTTTTTTATTATGAAGATATACAATGATGTTTAACGAGAAAATTAATTGAATCGTGCTGAAATTATATGCATTTATTTTATTTCGGAATACGCCTTTATTACACGCTCAGTGAAGAGGAAATCATTTTATAGGGTGTGGTAAATAGCCTTTCTGTATCTGATCTTTCGAGGTGCTTCCTCTTTGTTATCGTGACCAGTTAAAATGTCTGTAAGGAGGCGTAAATTTATTGTTTATCATTATTTTAGCTCCTTGGTCTCTTTGAGACTTCGGCACCTCATCCTTTAGGCTTTTTGTGGTTGTAGTTGTGCCGTTAGTGTAAAGAAACCAGTAGCCCTTATCAGGCTCAACAGCCTTTTCACTAGTACCTTCTTAGAGAAATCCCCCCTTGGGTACTCTAGTCCTAGGAGTGTATACATCCAATGAGACAGTGCTTCACATTTTCAAAATTGAATAAATGTATATAACCGATAGTTGAAGTAGAAGTTAAGTGCCTTGAATTCCCATGAACTTTTACTCCAACTTAGGTCTCAGTGAATGTCACCCCATCAGTGGCGGTCATAGGGGTGGGTGCCACGGGGCCCATGCCCCCCCCCCCCGCTCAACCGCAGTTGTTCAGAAATAATTAAAAAGAATAACATTCTCGTATAATTATCTCCATGTGTAATTAACAATTAAAAAACACTTTAAAATAAAATAAGTCGAAAATACTTTTCTCATCTTATAGAGGAATTTTAAACTTTGGCACTTGGACAAAGCAGGTAGAAAACTATACATTATACAATTAACATCTTTCGTAATTAACGACGACAAACACTTATCCACTGCTTAGCCAAGTCTTCATTTTTTGGAAATCCATAGCATACCGTTTCTTTCGTTTTGCGATTGGTATTTTTGCATGTAGCCACGGCACAGCCCGGCATTATGGTCTTATAATTAAAGTAAAATAAAGTTAAACACTTGGATCAACTCTATAATAATTTCAAACACTGGCTTTAGCATAAAACAATATCAATTATCGCAGAAAAATCGAAAAACCTCAGGAGAAACAAACTAAACACGTACAACTCTATCCAACAATTTCTGATTCTTATTCCAAGGTGACGTCATGCGCAGAGCGTGCACAATTTGAGTCGCATACCGTGGTTCAGTCGTATCACACAATCGCCCATGCCCCCCCCCTCTCAAAGTGTATATGACCACCACTGCACCCCATACAATGCATACAATGATTTGAATTTTTTTTGTGGTTTCTCTTTTTTAATACCTATTTCATAATTATGTTTATCTTTGACAATAAACAAAATTTTATTCATACATAAGTGAATGTTTATAAACAGGATTTCAATTTGAAATTTTCTGAAATTCTGCATTTTTCAATAAATGTGTCAAAACTGCTTATATCTTCTGTAAGTTCCTTGTGGCATTACTTATTCTTTTTTCTTATTTTTTTGGGAATCAAACCACAATAATGTTTTTTATTTTTTATTTCGACGTTTCGGTAGCGTTCCAGCTACCGTTGTCAAGATTAACTAGTGTAAAAATAATTTTTTGGTCCCTATCTGACACAACGAAAAAATTTGACAACTAGACAATCAATAATATTTTGAAGTTTAAGACTACAAAACTTTGTTGTCAAATTTTAATAAAGTCCATTCATAGTAGATCACACCTCTGGTAAAATGTGAAATAAAATATTTCATTTTATGACATTCTAACGATATGTAGTCCACTAGAAATGGAATCCAGTGAAGTGCACGTTCCAGGAACGGTTTTTATTGGGATAGCGCTTTTTTTCGCTTATTTTGGAAATTTTGTTAATAAAAACGCGTTTGTTGTTACTTTTTTGTGTATGATTATTTTTGTTTTCAAAATATGTATAACTCAGTTTGGTGATTTTGTGTATTGAAGTGTGTATCGATTAACAACCATTCCAAAGATAAATCATAAGAAAACCTGGATAAAAACTTATGATGCTATCCTGATAACGCAGGTAATTGATTATTGGAAATTTCTCTTTGTAACATTGGTAACCAAATATGACTACATTCGGCTGAAATACTAGCTACACATTTATCTGAATTTAGTTGTATTAAAGCACTTTCTTTGATTTTTCGTCTTTTATTATTGGGCTCTTTCAATATTATTTTTGTCGAATCCCATTGAATTTTATGCCCCTCTTCCCAAGCATGTTTGCAAATACCTGACTTAAAGAACTCCCTATCTTTGATATACTTTTTATGTTCATTTATTCGGACTTTCAATGGTCTAGATGTTTCACCTAAATAGAAATTGTCGCATTCACAAGATATCTGATATATGCAGTTTTTTGAAAATTGTTCTTATATTGAATGTTTACATTGTTTGACAGCTGTTTGTTTTGACTTTTTCTAAATATGTTATGGCTGTTGTAATTGTGGTATACAGATATGGTAAAGATATTTTAATGTGGTTCAATTAAGGATACTTTTTAATTTATGTTTACGAGATTGCGAATCGTTGTGTACTATGCAAAATAGAACGTATAAGTGATGTTTACAATGCATTCTTTCATAGGTAAGCAACAAGTTCTGAACAATTCTAGTTTTACAGTCCTGAAACTTCCAGTGTCGTATCATCTGATATAAATACTATTTGCCCATTCTAATAAGAATACGAATTTATATTATCAACAGAAAATCAACAATGTGTATTTGTATGCTTAGGCCGCGAAATACCTTATTAAAGTACCGAAAGAACAGTTATCGCCGAGGCCGCTTGCGGCCGAGGCAAGATAATCTTGAGGTCGTTAAAAAGTTTCGCGGCAATAGCATACACACTATTTTTCGCGCAATTGTTAAAATTATTAAACTAGATAATTGTAAATAAATATATGATTGCTCTAAAATCAACAGCAGTTCAATTAAATTTTTTTTTAATTCTTGGTTTTTTCACCTGAATAAAATTGGTAAAATATTAACTTTAGCTGTATTGAAATGTTCTAAAGGAACTCCGTAATAAGCCTATACTTCAACACACCGGTGTATTCACATATGCTAAAAATCATGACGGTATTTATACCGGAAGCAGATAAACGGAAAATACGTATCCTGATGAATCGATATTCATAAATTTCAAATTTACCATCTGTCGAACGGTAAGGAGATTCATTATATATATGGGAATACAAGACCATCCGAGAAACTTTCCACCGTAATTCTTAACATATACTAATAATTACGGTTTCACGGTATTTTTTCTCTACTCGTTAAGGACATACGACCATACGATTACGGAGACATTTTAAGATCCCATTAAAGATGATATCACGTACTTGACAAGGTGAGGAAAAATAAGGAAAGTATTAGTATTTTTATACAAAATAGTGAAATCAAAACTTTATAAACATTGAAACAATTTTAAGGCGAACAATAGTACATACGTCCATTTATTTGGTAATATTCAGTGGAGGATCTATGGGGGTGGCTATAGTGGCTTTATCCCCCCCAAGCCACCTCCCGTGTGACCCACTAAATAACAGCCGACATAAATTAAGAACGTCTTTAGAGAAAACATGGTACTTATTTAATAATACCATATTACTTTTCTCCCTATATCTACAATAAAATAATGCCGGCAACACCGCTTGCTAATAGGCGTAAACAACGTAAACACGTGGGTATCTAATTGTCGTATTGCGCTCCGCAGTTTAAGCAGAGAGTAACTCTTTGGCTTGATTATGAAGCGAACAATTTTGGATTTTTTTAATTCTAAATCGCCAACGGCAAACAGCCTTGCCAGTGAAATTGGGGCGACCATTTCTGTGCCTCGAATATGTAAACGGCAAACTGAGAGAAACAATAGAAGAATAGAAGTACAGAAGAATATTACAGAATCAACCTATTTATACCATTTATGGATCATATAATTGCTCAAATTGAATCCCGTTTTGATGGCATATGCAATGTTGTTGCACTCGAAGGCAATTCCAGTATATCTTCACAAATACTTGAAGCATCTGCCTTATACGAAATGGATATGCCCGGATCAGTTATGGAATTAAGTTCTGAGCTTAAAATTTGGAGGCAGCAGTGGCAGAGTCATCAAGCAATTCCAAAAACTGCTCTGGATGCTCTAAACGAATGTCATCATTTATTTTTTCCAAATTTAAGAACGTTACTTCATATATTCATTGTATTACCCCATGGTATTACCGGTAACAACAGCTACCGCGGAGCGGAGTTTTTCCGTTTTAAGGAGGCTCAAAACTTACCTTCGAAGTACAATGGGTGAGGTAAGGCTGAATGGGTTAGCATTAGCGAATATAAACTCATCACGCGAGGTTGACATTAATGAAATAATTGCTACCTTTTGTAAAAAAAAGCCTCGTCGTTTGGAAATGCCAAATTGGAACTGGACCAATAAAATACATTATATTTATCGATAAATTAATAATTATTAATTTATTGGTATATAATATGTATAGATATTATATTATACAGGGTGTAACAAAAAGGCAGGTCATAAATCATACCACATGTTTTGGGGCTAAAAATAACTCGATCCAACCCAAGTTACCCTAGTACAAATGTGTATGCGAAAAAAGTTACAACCCTTCGAAGTTACCAAATAAAAATTGATTTTTTCAGATATTTCTACAGTTGTTCTACATATTATAATGAAAGTTGACAAGTGGCTTTCTTATGATAAGAGCATCTTAAAAAAAAATTAAGGAATTATTGCACTCCGTTAACAATTTATGGGAGTTGAGATCCCCTAATCCCTCCCCAAAATTTTTGTGTACGTTGCAATTTAATGCTTATTGTGGTACCATTATTCAAACACATTATTTTTGAAACTTTTTTGCCCCCTAGTACTTTTTACAATTATCAGTTTTTATCGAGGTACGGCCCTTTTTTCATTATGCTTCAAAAATTTCGAGTAACAAAAATTAAAGTCAATGAATTTTTTTCGAGGGTCCCACATTTTGGATTGAATCTTAATTATTTACAAATGTGTAGTTTTTATTAGATGTTCGAAATGACCCCCATTTTCTTGAATACACAGTCGGCACCGTTCTACTAACGAAAACCGAATATTCTGGAAAAGCAATGGCTTCTGACGATATCTAATTGCAGCCTCAAGGATTCTATTCCTCAGTTGTTGTTCGCTCGTCATTTTTACAGCATACACCCTCGAAAAAAATTCATTGACTTTAATTTTTGTTACTCGAAATTTTTTAAGCATAATGAAAAATAGGCCGTATCTCGATATAAACCGATAATTGTAAAAAGTACTAGGGGGCTAAAAAGTTTCAAAAATAATGTGTTTGAATAAGCATTAAATTGCAACGTACACAATAATTTTGGGTGGGGTTTAGGGGATCTCAACTCCCATAAATTTTTAACGGGATGCAATAATTCTTTAATTTTTTTTTAAGATGATCTAATCATAAGAAAGCCACTTGTCAACTTTCATTATAATATATCGAACAACTGTCGAAATATTTGAAAAATTCAATTTTCATTTGGTAACTTCGAAGGGTTGTAACTTTTTTCGCATGCACATTTGTACTAGGGTAACTTGGGTTGGATCGAGTTTAGCCCCAGAATATGTGGTATGATTTATGACCTGCCTTTTTGTTACAATGAATACAAAAAATATTTTATTACCTATTATTGTTTTTTTTATTAATTTTTTTAAACTGAAAATGTAAAATTTTTGAGATTTTGATATTACCTATTGTCAATAAAGCCCCCCCCCCATGAAAACATCCTAGATCCGCCACTGGTAATATTGCTTTATTTCAAAACTGTTAATTACAAATTAAAAAAAAAAGATTATTAACAAAGGCGTAACTAATGCTGTGCACTTATAAGGAGTAACTATCTATTTCAGCCCTAAATAGGAAAACGAAAACATTATTTAAGAAAATAGTATACATCGATTGAATACTAGATATTGATCATAAAACTGGTTTTAATGAAACGTTTGAATTTGTCATACGAGGGTTGTTTTATATTTTGCATATAGAGCTAGAAAAAAAACTTTTAAACGCTATTGTTTTTCAAATCATTCTCTACGAAGAGAAATGCATTTTTGCATCCTCTGGAATCAATTCCTGAAACAGTTATTTCACTCGTTGGTCAGTGATGGATTTAGGCATAGGTCCGGGCCTAGGGCGGCAGTAAACCTAAATCCGCCACTGTTGTTGGTACATTCAAAATGGAGTTTTTGAAGCCGTTGATTGCATTTTCTGAGGACTGGAACCTTTGACCAAGCAGTTCTATCTTTATTTTTGGAAAAGTAAATAATGGCGTTAGAACTCTGTATGCAGGATGGTCCAATAATTCGATATTTTCTTGCTTTAAAAACTCAATTGTTTTCGGAGCAGTGTGGGAAATCGTATTGTCTTGGTGGAGGATGATTCGTCGTTGGGGGTTGGTTTTTCGAAACTTTCCAGCAAACAAATCAATATGTACTAATCAGCAGTAACAGGAATTGTTGCTACATTACCCTCTTTTGAGAAAAATGTCGCCACCATTTTAAAGAACAGATAACTTTTATAGGTTTTAGTTCATCTTGGAATACCTCAACAGTCGACTGAGATATTTTTTGGGGGGTTTTTAGACTCATCAAATTAAAAATTCAGTTTAGGTCCAGCTTTAAACTAAGGCCCGGTTGTACATGCATCGTTCAACTGTGGTTCTGCGTTGAACCGAGTTTAACTGCAAATTTTTGTTGTAAGTACGTCAGTCACTACTGATCTGTGGTTCAAATAGAAGTTTACGTGAACGGTCCTCGAAGAGCGTTCAAAGGCGGTTCAAGAGGGTTTTGGCATTTGACGTTGAGTTGTTAACCTCAAAAAGTGAGGTTGAATATCTGATAATTCATTATTTCAATCAAAATAAACGAATTATTAGAAGAATTAACCGACGATGAAGATTTTTTGCAAATTTTGAATAATTTTTTACATCCTAGAAGACCGCAAACCTTCAGAAATAGACCCAGTCAAGTTGAAATATGGTCTGATATTGAATTTAAATGTAGATTTCGATTAGAAAAACGAACTGTGAGATTTGTAATCGATCAGATCTCAAATATATATAGTTCCAATCCAAATAAACGAAAACGAAACGAAATATCATAAGTAACATCACATCACCCCTGATTTATAGATTCCGTAACGTAACGTAACTCAAGGATTTCCGTGAGACGATAAAAGATAAATCATAGGACGACTCCACTACCATTCAAAGATTACTTCTGTCATAGTACCACAACGCAACTTCAAAAAGATGGAGATGGGTATCTCTCGCGTTACGTTGCGTTACGGAATCTATAAATCAGGGGTCACACCATATACGTTACGTATAAATAAAGTTAGGATATACGGGATATACGCGCCAATCAACACTGTCAACTGTCAGTCAACGATCAAGTTTGGCATGGAACATTAAAATTTCAGATGAAAAGCGTAGTTCAGTGCAACCAACGTGACCTGAACGGCGTTCAACCAAACTAATGTTGATCTTGCACTCTACAACGAAAACCAAAATGAACTCGGTTCAAAGTTGACTGGCAGTTCAGTTAAACTAACGTTCACCTGTGACATCTACAACCTGCCCTAAGCGGTCTTAAACTTTCGGCGTTTAAGCTAACCTAAACACGACAGTTAATTTTTTGATATTTGTTGACAGGTGTCATCACTCAAAAGACAACCCTGGTATCAATATACGTCTGACGTTAAATTCGAGTGGGTCAGATAGTCGAAATAGATATAGTAGCAGACAGCGTTTCATAAATATCATCCTTTTCTTGTAAAATATACTCACTTGGTTCCATACTTTAACCTAATCCTGTATGTAAAAAAATTGTCAGAAACATAAACGTTCGGAGTTCAACGATCATAGAAGCGTTCCAGTTATTTTCACTTTGACTTTGCCTGTCATTATTATTACTAGCTATGTTCAGTATATTTGCATCGCAGAGGCGACGGATTTTTGGAGGTTGTCAATAGACTAGTTCTACTTCTACATGCAAAGACATAGAGATTGGACAAATAAAAATTAAATAATTGTATAAACAACACAAAACTTTATCATTAAAAACACTACGAGATTTATCTAATAACTATAACATAACCTTAAAACATCACGGATCGATAGCAAACAGATTTACATCGGACTGTCTACAATCCCTTGAAATACTAGGCAAGGAAAACAGAGTCACTGGGTGCCGGGGTATCGAGGAGTGGAGGGCAACGAGAAGGCCGAAACTCTGGCAAAAAGGGATCAGAGTCTCTATTTATCGAACCTGAATCATTTTTGGGCATTGCGGATCAGCCATAGCTACCTGGGCGGAGAGGAAAACCTTCACGTACTGGGGCTCTCTCACTCGAAGGCGTTCGAGTACAAAAATAAGCAGATCCTGGAATGGAGTAGAATAAACCTACGCATTTTGTCGGGACTACTTACAGGACATTGTCGATTAAATTACCACCTAAAGAAGATGAGTCTGGTTCAGACCTCGGATTGTCGGTTCTGTAATTTGGAGGACGAAACTACGGAGCACATATTATGCTCATGCCCAGCTTTGGGCTGGGTAAGGTATAATATATTCGCCTTTAGTACCTTAGAGCCGGACGACTTCAAAAAAATATCACCAAATACAACCATGGACTTCGTCAGAAGCACAGGCTTGTGGGGTGAATTGTAATCCCTAGGGGTGAGCCACATTAGACCCTACGGGGATGGCAGTGGAGGTGGCGAGAAGACCCACTCACATAGAACCTAACCTAACCTAATCCCATGCGAAATAAAACGTTAACTTTTGACGATATAACTATAAATTCAACTATTGCTGGATAATATTACGTATAGGTGTTAATTCAATTTGAAATGCAAATATACATTTTGACTGTTCTTCGAAAAGTATCTCCTTAATTGGATAACGCAATTCATTTTAATTGGATCGTCTGATTCGCTAGCTACAAAAAAATAAAAATAAAAAGAATTTTTACAAACCGACTTCATTTTATTCTAATTAAATCGTAAATATTACAATAGAAGAAAGCAACAGGTATGGGAAATGGATCTTCTTTATCTATTAATTCATTAATTGTCTGTAGGCAAAATTTAAATATAAATTTGTATATTTTACTATTTTTTTAAATTTTTTTTTTCCTTAAAGTTCGTTTTCACGTGACATCAAATCGTTATTTTTCACGTCATGACATTAAGAGCCTGTTGTTATTTTGAATATATAAAAATTGCCCTAGTACCACTTCTAGACGGATCTAGGTGAATTGATCGAAAACAATTTATCGAATGACAATTGACCGAATACAATTTATCGAAAAACAATTTATCGAATAGGTGAATTTATCGAATAGGTGAATTTATCGAATGACAATTTCACCGAATACAATTTATCGAATAGGTGAATTTATCGAATGACAATTTCACCGAATACAATTTATCGAAAAACAATTTATCGAATAGGTGAATTTATCGAATGACAATTTTTGTAAAGTAAATTATAATAATTTTCAATAATAACCCAACCAAACCTACCCCTACCAAACCACCTTGGTATTTTTAGTCAATTTTTGTAGAATAAATTATAATAATTTCCAATAATAACCCAACCAAACCTACCCCTACCAAACCACCTTCGTATTTTTAGTCAATTTTTGTAGAATAAATTATAATAATTTTCAATAATAACCCAACCAAACCTACCCCTACCAAACCACCTTCGTATTTTTAGTCAATTTTTGAAGAATAAATTATAATAATTTCCAATAATAACCCAACCAAACCTACCCCTACCAAACCACCTTCGTATTATTAGTCAATTTTTGAAGAATAAATTATAATAATTTCCAATAATAACCCAACCAAACCTACCCCTACCAAACCACCTTCGTATTTTTAGTCAATTTTTGTAGAATAAATTATAATAATTTTCAATAATAACCCAACCAAACCTACCCCTACCAAACCACCTTCGTATTTTTAGTCAATTTTTGAAGAATAAATTATAATAATTTCCAATAATAACCCAACCAAACCTACCCCTACCAAACCACCTTCGTATTTTTAGTCAATTTTTGAAGAATAAATTATAATAATTTCCAATAATAACCCAACCAAACCTACCCCTACCAAACCACCTTCGTATTATTAGTCAATTTTTGAAGAATAAATTATAATAATTTCCAATAATAACCCAACCAAACCTACCCCTACCAAACCACCTTCGTATTTTTAGTCAATTTTTGTAGAATAAATTATAATAATTTTCAATAATAACCCAACCAAACCTACCCCTACCAAACCACCTTCGTATTTTTAGTCAATTTTTGAAGAATAAATTATAATAATTTCCAATAATAACCCAACCAAACCTACCCCTACCAAACCACCTTCGTATTTTTAGTCAATTTTTGAAGAATAAATTATAATAATTTCCAATAATAACCCAACCAAACCTACCCCTACCAAACCACCTTCGTATTATTAGTCAATTTTTGAAGAATAAATTATAATAATTTCCAATAATAACCCAACCAAACCTACCCCTACCAAACCACCTTCGTATTTTTAGTCAATTTTTGTAGAATAAATTATAATAATTTTCAATAATAACCCAACCAAACCTACCCCTACCAAACCACCTTCGAATTTTTAGTCAATTTTTGTAGAATAAATTATAATAATTTTCAATAATAACCCAACCAAACCTACCCCTACCAAACCACCTTCGTATTTTTAGTCAATTTTTGAAGAATAAATTATAATAATTTCCAATAATAACCCAACCAAACCTACCCCTACCAAACCACCTTCGTATTTTTAGTCAATTTTTGTAGAATAAATTATAATAATTTTCAATAATAACCCAACCAAACCTACCCCTACCAAACCACCTTCGTATTTTATCACCATTAGGTACTTGCCGTAATTAGGGTTAGCGTTCGGTCAAACGGTCAAATTGTCATTCGATAAATTCACCTATTCGATAAATTGCATTCGGTCAATTGTCATTCGATAAATTGTTTTCGATAAATTCACCGCATACCCTTCTAGACACAAATGTAAGACAATTTTATTTTTCCCATTATTGTATTCGTATAAATAAGAGATCTGATTACCAAAAATTAATGAAAAAAAGGGAAAAACATGATTAAAAAGAATAAAATTTCGGGTTTCTAACGCATCAAATATTGGGAGAATTTACTATCGAACCTTTCAGTACAGTTTACCATTTCATTCGATGCTTTTATGACTAATCCAAAACAGGCGTAAATTCGTGAAATAAACTTTAAGTAACATTTACTAGTAGAGAACGATTTTGCGACCGAGCGACAGCGAGGGCTGGCATTAAAGTTCGAGTATATAAGAATTTTTCTCCTCCCCGCAGAATTTAACTTGTATTTTTATTAATTTAATTCGATACTTTTCGCATGAAATTATGGACAGCTTTGACCGGTTTTTATAGCGTCAAAGCATTGTTATTTTATCAACAACGTGAAGCTGGCAGTTTATTATCAAAAATTGAGAGAAAAAATTATTTTTAGTCTCTTTATCATCTCCCAAGTTTTTCGTACGAAGTTCTGAAAGCTTATGGAAGACAGATTTGGGTGAAAAGCTTCGGAAAATTATGAAATACCACGGTTCAAATCGGTATTGGCTCTGCTCTGACAATCCCTAAACGAAAAACATATTTTAATTTTTGTTTTGTTTTTCAAGAACTGGAAATAAAAATCATTTTGTAAATTTGACGATTAAAGTAAACAGCGTGAGCTCACTCACACTAATTTGCCTTTTTTTCCATCAGATAGCGTGTCCCAATCCGTCAATTAACCAACGTCAAAATCGCATCGTCAATATTTTCAAGCAGTATTTTTTTGCAAAAAAGGTTCAAAACCTTGATAAATTGATTGTTAAAGTATATTGTTCTCATCTGTTATAACAGCAGCCCTTGTTGCCTAATATTTTTTGTACAAATTCCACCCATTTTAAAACCGAATTTGAATGCAAAAATTCTAACACCAAAAATTGAATTCAGATGCAGTCATTTAATTATTGCGTCGAAATAAACTTGACATTTACAAATGAGAAGTTCATTGCTAGGAAATTCGAAGAGAAAGCACACACACAAAAATTAGACTCAGAAAATGAATTTTTCAAATTTTTTAATAACTACAAATTAAAAAAAAAATTGTTCCCGATTTAGAATAAGATGTTAATAGTCACGTTGCAGTTCTTAAAAGGAAAAATATAGTTTGCTACACTGATTAGCACTAAAGAGATTGTAAAAATGCCCCACCCGCTTTCTTGTCGCGTATAAATACGGAGGGATGTATGAAAATAGTCACTGTAGTTCATCCAGATCTTAGGAATAACGGATTTTGTAAAGCAGTGAGTTTATTATTATTTTTATTTAAAAAAAATATTTCTAAACGCAGTGATTTAAAACTCATTTATTCCTCAACTTCAAAAATATAAACAGTTATGAAAATATAATTGACTAAAAAATGTAATTTTCTATCTATCAACAAATATTTTAAAAAAATTTTAAAGTCGTAGAAAAAATATAGTATTCTACTCGACTAATAATATCATCTTATTGAATAATATACTATTATTTGAACAATTATTATTGTTTTTTCAATTTTTTAGAAATGATCGGGTTTTTCGTCTTCATTGTTGTCTCTGGTAAGTATTACTAATTTTTCAAGAATAAAAAACAATAATTTTACTAATAAATAACCAACAGCATGTTTATTTTAATAACATAATGTTTTCTAACTATAATCTGTTTGAAAATTATTGACACCAGTTAAAATAATAACAACACTCAACCAAAATACGATAACGTATCATAAAATGTAAATTGACAATTTCCAATTTTTAGCAGTCCTCCGACACTGATTTCCGGTATAACTGTCAAAATATTTTCTATCATTTTGCCATAACTTGTGACTCATATATACCAATTTTTATAAAAATCTTGGAGGTTGTTTCCAATACAATATAGATACAGTTTAACAACAAATTCATTAATTTCTACAGTTGCCTTTTCATCGGCTGGAACGTCCAAACATTTGAAACTCGTAGTTCCCGAACAGCAAGCGCAATCTTCGCACAATCTGGAAATAGCCGAAGGCTACGAATCTGCAGGTTATGGCGTCTCAGAACTACACGAATCTGGAGCAAGTGGAAGCGGCAAGGGTAGCTCAGGAGCAGAATTGACGAGCTTAGCTCATAATTCGGCGGTACAAGCCAAAAACGCTGTCAGAAGTCAACACACCGCTGGTAGTCAAGCAGCTTTTGGGATCAAGAGTAGTCTAGCTAGTGCAGCTGTTGGAGTAAGTACTATTATTTATAAGGAAGATAATCTTTTGTCCTCCTTCCTGATACTATACTCCCAGATTTTTCCTTCCTTTCTTTCCATTTCACTCACCATAACACATTATTTTATTTAGTTGAAAAAGCTTCAATTTTGCTCCATTCAGATTTTTTTTACAAAATTAATTTCCAGGCTGCTCAAACCGCCCAAGCTGCTCTAGTGGGCAAACAAGCAATTGTCCAAAACCTCAAAAAACAAGCAGTTGACGCACAACATCAACTCCAAGAAGAAATTGGCCAATTACATCAACTAGAAGCTGTAGCCTTAGCAGCAGCCCAATCATCCCAAGACGCGCATTCGTTACTCAACAGTATCACCGCCGCTTTGGCAGTAGCACAAGCAGGTGCATCTCACGCTGAACAAGCTGCTGCTGAAGCAGGAAACGCAGCTGCTTCGCAGCATGCTATGGTAGATGAAGCTAAGCAAAATATAGGCCAAATTTTATTACAACTTCAAAGTTCTGTAGGGGATCTACAACAGACTGAGTTTTCTGCTCTTAAAGCAGCTGAATCTGCGCAAATTGCTCAATCGAATGCTGCTCAAGCTGGGTTAGCTGTTGCTGCTGCCAGTGCCAAAGGACATAGTTCGGGAGGATCTGGAGGATATCAACGTTCTAGCCATCATTATTAAATTTGTTGAGTTGTTTATTTTTTGTGATTTTAATAAATTTTATAGAAAATTGATTTGAATTTACTGTTTGAACCCTTACTTTGAGCAAACTACTCATCTGATAGTTAAGTGCTTCCAAAACTCATTTTCTGTCCCTGTGACACAATATACTATATAATATATATATTAGGCGTCCTCGAGCTAATCGCAAGCATTATTCGTTTAAATCAAAAGGTTTAGTTTTTTTCACATATCCCCATAAAAAGAAATCTAATGATGTAAGATCAGGTGATCGCGCTGGCCATTCTATGAACCTCCTATCCACCGATTGGGAAATATTGCATCGTGGTACTGACGGACTTTGCGTTGGTAAAGTCGTGGTTCCCCATCCTGCCGAAACCATATCGTATTCACTGGAACTTGAGAGTTTTCTGGATCAGGATATAAATTTGCCAAACTTGAAGTGACTTCGTTTTGAAGTAGTGCCAAATAATGATCGCCATTTAAATTTCTCTCAATGAAAAAACCAATGATATGGTTACCAACAATCCTTATCCAAACATTAACCTTTTGAGGGTATTGCGTGTGTTCTTCTCTCATCGAGTGATGATTTTCCGTTGACCAGTAGCAGCAATTTTGACGATTAGCATGACCGTTTAATGAAAAAGGCACTCATCACAAAACATAACGTCTTCTAATTGGATAATACTGTTATCCAATATGTCCATCATTCGCTCACAAAAATAAATTCTCATATCAAAATCGTCTTCCATCAGCTCCTGAGTAGGTATCATTTTATAGGGATGCATTTTATTTTATTCTATATAGACTTGAAAACGATAACATTTTTGAATAGAGAATTCAAACCATATATCACAAGTCTATAATTTCCATTTAAAAAATTGGGGGTTGTACCTGTAATTCGAAGGGGGTTGAAGGTAGGGATCGCATTTTCTCGTTGAAGAATGTCAATTTATAATTTAAACTTGACGTGTTTCTTGATTTTTTTATAAATATGTATAGTAACCGAAATAATGAGTTTATTCCGTTTGGTGTTACCCATTGTATATAAAAAATATATATATATAATATAAATATATGAATTTGATTTCCAAAACACAAAAATACTAGCACAAGACACTATAATTATGAGAAACTTACAATTGAAGAAATGATACATACAGGGTGTACCAACCTTACGACAAACTTCGGTATATGGGTTATTTTAAGAGATATCAAAAAATGTTATCAACAAAAATAGTAGATGTGTTGAAGGTCCATTATTTTGAAATTATATCGAACTACACAGAGTGCTGCACAACTCCGTTACAAACCAAACATATGATTTTTTAAATGGGAACCCTGTATATTTTACCGAATTCGGATTGCTCACATTTTTTTGAAGCTTTTGATATGAGGTTTTGCTACGTTATACAGAGTCCTTCAAAAGATATGGACACGTTTATGTGTAAATCGTAGGTAAATCAACACTCTGTAGTTTATTGAATGTTGGAGAAAATAATTTTATTTTGCCAAACAGAGTTTCGTAATATGATGCAATATCTCCGTATTCTATTAAATTTTAATTATTTTCTTGCTTGTATACAGGGTGGACGGAAACTCGAACCTGTCATTTTCTTTCTTCTTTCAAAATGACATGAAAGAGAGAATCAGTGCGGCATTTCGATCTGCTAACGTTGATATGCTGAGAAATGTTAGTCAATCATTTGAACTAAGACTGCAGCATTGCATTGATGTTAACGGTTAACTTTGAACCTTTAGTATAATATTACGGCTAGGATTATAATTTTGGTGGCTTGTTTTGTTTAGAATAAATTGTTTATTAAAATTTATTATTAATTAGGATTTTTTGTTACATTCAACGTTTATTGCTTTCAAATAATAGATTGATAGTTTCAACCCTTACACTGTGAAATTCATACATATCAATGTTTCAAAATACTCATTATTTTTATTTCACAATATTTTTTATAAGTTTTACCACAAACCAAATTTGAACAATCAAAATACAGTTACTACATGACTGTCAGAATTATAGTAAACTTAACTTTTTAGAGTCTTTAGAAATAAGAAGGTACTCCAATGATCCTCAGTATACTCTTGTAAATGAGCAAATAGATACTTTACAATCTCCTTTGTTAGACTGTTTGACCGATATATTTTAATGTGTTTCCACCTATCTTTTCTCATCGCGAAAATATGTACATATTTACACCTTTTAACTTAGCTAATAATACACTTGTTTACTTTATTTAATTTCACTATCTATATGATACCTATTACTACCCTACCCTAAAAGTATTCCTTCCATTTTCTTAGTTACATAATAAACAATGTTTTCATTCCACCACTTGAAAATGATGTATAAACATCGAAACCGGTCGGGTCCAAGTTTTTTGTAAAACTTATAAAAAATATTGTGAAATAAAAATAATGAGTAGTTTTAAACATTGATTCACATAATAGGTCAATAATTATAGTTTACAATAAATATTACAAAATAGCTCTGTTTTTATAAACTTTTGGTATAGGGACTGCTTGACAAAAATTAAAGTTACATAATCGAAGATTCTATTTTTGCTATAAAATACAGGGTGTTCCATTTGAAAGAAAAAAGAAAATGACAGGTTCGAGTTTCCGTCCACCCTGTATACAAGCAAGAGAATAATTTAAAATTTAATAGAATACGGAGATATTGCATCATATTACGAAACTCTGTTTGGCAAAATACATTTTTTTTCTTCAACGTACAACAACCTACAGAGCGTTGATTTACCTACGATTTTAACATAAACGTGTCCATATCTTTTGAAGGACTCTGTATAACGTAGCAGAACCTCATATCAAAAGCTCCAAAAAAAATGTTAGCAATCCGAATTCGGTAAAATATACAGGGGTTCCCATTTAAAAAATCATATGTTTGGTTTGTAACGGAGTTGTGCAGCACTCTGTGTAGTTCGATATAATTTCAAAATAAGGACCTTCAACACATCTACTATTTTTGTCGATAACATTTTTTGATAACTCTTTAAATAACCCATTTAGCGAAGTTTGTCGTAAGGTTGGTACACCCAGTATAAAAAAAGAAGAGAATACTGAACTATGAACAAGATATCAAAAAAAAATTTATTATAATTTAATAAAAAACAAATTAATTATCATTTACTACACATTTTTTTGATTTATTATTCAAATATCGTAAATTTAGTTCTGGAATAAGTACTTGTATCATTTTAATTTAACTTCCATATGTATTAATGAGTCATTCATTTATACATAAAAACTAGATAATAGTCCAGTACATAAAGACCGAGAAACCCCCCAACCTGTTCATCTCATTATTCTCGGACTTTTTTTTTGCAGCTTGTAGGTATTCACGGGTAGATTACTCTCTGAAAATATGTCCTCCGCGAATTAATCAATTTTTATTTTAATCGAGGTGTTTTGTGACATACAAAAAATTGTCACCCCTTTTACTACCTACACTTGACAGCTAGCTACCCCCTCAGATTTTTTTAAATATCAAGGGGGGTCATGCGATTTATTTTTTCAAAATAATAATTAAAAATTTGCCCTTTAATTTTAAAGATGTTAATGTAATACATTATTTTTTTGATAATTTTCATGAATTAATAGTTTTATCCAAAATTTAAAAAATATACATTTTTTAGTTGTTTTGACCCCTCTTGCTATTTAAGAAATCTGAAGAGGTAGCTGTCAAGTAAAGGGGGTAAAAGGGGTGACAATTTGATTGATTAAAATAAAAATTAACGGGTTCAAGGATTTTTCATTTTTGTCTTAAGTAACCGAGATTCATAGGGGGGGGGGTAAGATTTAATATCCGCACCGTATATAGAAATATAAAAAAAATAAAGTGAAACTATATAAAATACATTGTTATTATTAATGAAGAAGATAAAAAGAAAAATTAGATCTTAGTAATAAGTAAATAAGTACCATAGTCAGTTTTACTCCTCTGTATCACCTGTAGTAGTATTATTATTTTTTAAAAAGCTAAAACTACCCTCCATTTTTATTAAACTTTTTGGGCTACACTGTATAAATGAGTTAAATTTTAACTTTTTGCAGACGACTAATCATAATAAACAAAGCAAACTGCTATTAAAAACTACCGTTTAATATACATATTTCAAAATTAAATGAGTTATGTTAATATGGTTCAATACTCTAATAATTAGCACTGAAGAGATTGTAAAAATCGCCCCACCCGCTACATATCTGAACTATAAATATGAAGGGGCGAAGATAAATATTTACTGTAGTTCATCCAGTTCTTAAGAACAACGAATATTGTGAAGTAGTAAGTTAATAGTATTTATTTTTTATTTTAAATAATACTTAATTAAAATTTTTTTTTTTTCATAAAATTAACTTATTAATTTAAGTGCTTTGGAATTAATTGTGGTCCTTACAGACCAGCTGTATTGAACATTACATTTTCCTTTGTATATTACAATATTTTCTGCATATTATGTATACCTTAAATGTCAAACTGTCAATAACACAAATGGTTTATTGCAGTGTATAAAGACTGTCTTTTAAGTGTAACATATAGTTGATACCTGTCAACAGACATGAAACTTCAAAAGTAACTGCCATTTTTAGTTAACTCAACGTCAAAGTTTTAGACAGCTTCGTTTAAAGCTGTACCTAAACTGAAGTTGATGAATCTGTCGAAAAATAGAATTAGCCTAGAAAATTTTTGACATTTTCAAAGAATGCCCTGCCGAGTTGGAATGAACTGCGTGGTCAAGGGTTCTTTTTCCTAGAAAATATGAAGTAAACGCCTCCAAAAACCCTATTTTGAATGTACCAACAAAAGGGTGAAATATCTGCTTACAGAATTTGTTCAAAAGGATGAAAAATTCATATCAAAATATAAAAGAAAACAAAGAGATAATAATAATTATTCTGTATGAAGTAATAAAATCAATCTGTTTTAATTTTTATATCAACATAATATATTATATCCTTTTTTTTTAGAAATGTTCGGGTTTTTCGTTTTCTCTGTGATCTCTGGTAAGTAATCTGTCAATTATAAGATTTAAAAGGATGCAATTCTATCAATTAATTAAAGTCAGCATCCAACCAGCTGAAACCATAGAGGTAATATAGAGTAAGTGTGCAATCTATAAGTGAAAACTTAACTTTACAATCATCAAAAGAACGCAAAGTAACATAATGAAATGTCAGAAAGTGATTTTTCCAGGATAAGTATAGATCAACGATAGAAAAAGATAAACTGATAAAATGCATGCCCACTCTATCTGTATCACTTCTATGGCTGATTTATTTTATATACAATGGTTAAAACTATTTTGTGTTTCCACAGTCGCCTTTGCTTCAGCTGGCACATCCAAATTCGTAGTTCCCGAACAACAACAACATCCTTCACACGCTCTGGAATTAGCTGAAGGCTATGAATCTGCAGGTTATGGTGGAGCAGAAATAAGTTCCCATTATGACGAATCAGGAGCAGTTGGAAACGGCAAAGGAAGCTCAGGAGCAGAATTGACTAGTTTAGCTCACAATTCGGCTGTACAAGCCAAAAACGCCGTTAGAAATCAACATACTGCTGGTACACAAGCCGCTTTTGGTATTAAAAATAGTTTGGCTAACGCTGCTGTTGGGGTAAGTAAAAAACTACTTTTAGAACTATACAGGTTATTAAATGAAAAAATTGTACTTTCAGGCCGCTCAAACCGCTCAAGCAGCTCTTGTAGGTAAACAAGCCATCATTCAAAATCTTAAGAAACAAATCGTAGACGCACAGCATCAACTACAAGCTGAAATAGCTCAATTCCATCAACTCGAAGGTGTAGCTCAAGTAGCTGCCCAATCATCTCAAGATGCCCACGCACTTCTCAATAGTCTCACTGCCGCTTTGGCAGCTGCTCAAGCCGGTGCATCTCACTCTGAACAAGCTGCAGCTGAAGCAGCCAACGCAGCCGCCAACCAACACGCTATGGTAGATGCAGCTAAGCAGAATGTAGCGCAAATTTTATCTCAACTTCAAAATTCTCTTGGTGAGCTTCAAGAAACCGAAGCATCTGCCATTAAAGCAGCTGAGTCTGCACAAATAGCGCAATCTAATGCTCAAGCTGCTGGTTTGGCTGTTGCTGCTGCTAGTGCTAGTGCTAAGGATGGACATAATGCAGGTCCTGCTGCAGGCTACCAGCATTCCAGCCACCATTATTAAATAGTTTATGTGATTTGTATTGTTTTTAATAAATTTTATAGAAAATTGTATCAGTTTTACTTTCGACAATTTATGTATATGAAAATGGCATAAACCACTTTCCAATCGTCATTTTGGCACTGCTTCTAACCTAACTTAACCGAAAAGGGAAATATTAATGTACACAAAATAAGTCATTAATGACCTCTATTTATGAACGATTTTCTATTAATAAACGGTTTTGGTATAGGCAACCAAAAATACAGTCATATTAAAAATAATGAAAAACTATTTTATGTAATGCTGAAAATAAAAATAATTAAATTTACTTAAATCTTAATAAGCAAATTAAATCAAAATCAGTAAAATAAAAAATCAAATGAAATGACTCCAAGGGACCTCCGATTTAAAAGTATCGAAGCCGAAGTCGAAATCGGAAGTGTAGTTTCAATCGGAAGTTCTGACTCCATAACATGCCAAGTTAAAACATCCAAAATTGAATAAAATAAAAGCGAAAACAGTGATACTTGAACCGACGACCTTCACTTTAGATCCGCATGCGTATACAATTGCACAAAGAATTCCAACAATGACAACTCAAAATTCAATATACGATAAAAAAAAATGATAAAAAAATCCAGTAACATTGGCAAATAGGATGAATGAGACCACAAAATGTTTACTCCTAAAACCTACAAATGTCAGAATAGTAAAATAACAAATCAATTATTAGGAAACTCTTCCACCATAGAGATCCATTTTTTTTATAGAAATCATTACTCGGAATTCAATTTTGAGAAAATTTATTAAAAGAATTAACATTAAAATATAGATAAAAAGGAAGAAAATGTATTAAAGATTATATAAAAATGTAAACTTAATAGGATAAAATGGCACTACTTTTATATTTTTCTTTCCACTTACAATAAGGCACTTTATATTTTACTTATAAGCTAAGGATGTAATATTACTATTTATTGCTAAAAAAAGATAAATTTTCTATAAAAAAAATCGTATAAAAAAATCCTACTTGAACTGTCAAATTGACATTTTAAAATAAATTATCACTTAAGCGGGATTTATAGATTGACGGACTGAAAACGTATACCACACGTAGACGCACTAGATACGTAACGAACGGTATGTAAAAATTGTTGCAGTTATAAATAAACGGAACGGAAATTTTGCGCATGGGCAGAGGTAACGTACTCGCGACATTCAAATTAACCTAGAAATTATACAAATCATCTACAGCCTGTGTCCTACGTTGTTTTGAGCTTTAAATTTTGTATTATAATCTAAATATTTATATACTTTGAATCACAATGGATTACGAAATACATGAAGATATTCTTCCTGGAGTCGTGGGACTACTATTGTGTGCAGTAGCATTGGAAAAGTGTCGACAAGCACAAACTCGAAAAACGACGCTAAACTAAACAGTAAACAAAGGATATCTACGCCAATCTATGCAACATTCAAAAACTCAACATTTAATGGCAGCTGATAGCCACGCTGACATCACACAAAATTCTTTCCTTTGATTGGCCGGACGCAAGAACGCACTGTAAAAAGATAAAAGTTGGCCAACTATTCCGTTCCCCTTACGTTACCTCATGCACTTACGTTCCTTTATAAACAAGGTACGTTAATTCTCATAGTTGATCTTTTCACAGTGCGTCTACGTTTACAGTCCGTCAAACTATAAATCCCGATTTACTGAAACGTTTAAAATAATATCTATAAATATTAAAATACATACACCTAACAACGTTGAAAAATATTTATAAACACTATCTGAAAATTAAGACAACTTGGTAACGTTAAAATCTGGTCCTGCTTAAAAAATGTCAAGGTATAAAGTATAAATAAAAAACAAGACCCGTCTACGCTAGTTTGTACGGTGGAAGAAGTAAATTAAACTGATGAAAAGTTGATAACAAAAAGTAATAATACATCCTGTAATTAATGGCACGTAAAAAATTACAGTATAAAAATTAAAAGTATGAGTCTTCAGTGTTACTGGATAGATACAAAAACAATTTAATTGTTTTCATATTTTAAACAATTCTAAACTTGATAACGTTGGGTATTTTATAGTTATAGTTATACAGGATGAAACCTATTTAAATTGACTGTACTTACAGAAATTTTATCTATCATGAGGATTGTTATTAGCAAATTTTGTCATTAATATAAAAATACAACACTTTGGACCCTTAAAAGAACATCTTCTGTGTCCTAGCATTAAAATACGAATATTTTTTCAATTCGACAGACTGTTTCTGTTGCGGTAAACAAAATATTTGAGAGACAATGTTAAATATTACCCACCCTGTATGTTATATAGCAAAATTACAACAAAAAATATATATATGGCTTAATTCCTAATTTTACACAGGCACTATTTGGTTTTGGCATTAGTATACGAAACGTACATATATATCTAGAAAAATTGTTAAAAGTGTGGTCAAAATTTACTTAAATTGAAAAAAGGGGTGAGTAAATTGCAAAAAATCGATAATATACTCACCTATTTTTAAGATTACCCGTCAAAAAATTTGCGGGTTATTCAGAATTTCCAGAGAAACCAAAAAAAAAATTTTTCTCAACATTTCAACCATGTACACTATATAATTTCAACCATCACATTTTGACCCGATATTTTATACATAACACAGTTTGAATGTGTCGCACTGTATCGGAAACTATTCAAAAAGATATTTTCTCTTATGTTATAAAGAAAAATATTTGATTATTTTCCTCACAATATCATTAAAAGTACCACTTTTCCAATTACGTATTTACCTACATGTTTATAACTTTGTTTATTTATACAGGGTGATTCATTAAGAATGTCCAATCTCTGAACTGTAGATTCTAGACCTCAAAACATGATGATTCTGCTCAACATGCCTTATGCAAACATTGCTAGTTTCCGAGATACGGGGTGTTCAAAGTTTAAATTTAAATTTTCATTTTCGCAACAATTTCTTATGTTTTCACAATTTCTCTTTGAAAATTGGCAATTTTACGTTTTTTGGCATTAGGAATCATAATTTGCACTCTAATTTAACATTGCTAATAGAGGGCGCTAGTTACAGTTGGTTGTGTCAATTAAATCAAAGTAAACTTTTTTTGGGCTAAACTTACAACTAAAATAATAAAAAAATATTAAAAAGCGTTAAATTCTACAAAAAAAAGTTACTCTTCTTTGATTCGTGTAACTCAATCGGTTATCGAGTTATTTGCTTCTAAAAAGTTCAATAAATTTTAATTTTTTCATAAAAAAATTTTATTATTCCTTAAATATGTAACAATAACAAATTTGTAAACAAAAATAAAAAACTTCAAAGCAAATGCTCAAAATGCCCACCATTTACTTCAATACACTTTATGATCCGCTTTCGTAAAGATCTCTTAAAATCAAATAATCGTTGTCTATTATTTTTAATTACATCCGCGGCTTCTTCAATTTTCCGTCGCAGTTTGGAAAAGAAGTAATTTTTTCTTTGTAAACTAATGCCTTCATTTGCGACCAAATTGAAAAATCCAAACGATTGAAATCAGGGCCTCTTGGTGGTGGTGTAATATGTAGGTATTTAATAGGTCCTTTTGAACTGCCAACCAATTTAAATGGACCTCTTTATTTAGATTTTCTTCAAGAACATTTACACGAATTACTAGAGGATATACCTCTCGCTGTAAGACAAAATATGTGGTTTTTGCACGACGGAGCACCACCACATTATTCTTTACAAGTTCGTCAATACTTAAACAGTTTCCGCATCGATGGATTGGTCGTGGAAGTGAGTTTGCTTGGCCACCAAGAGGCCCTGATTTAAATCCTTTGGATTTTTCAAGTTGGTCGCAAATGAAGGCATTAGTTTACAAAGAAAAAATTACTTCTCTTTCACAACTGCGACAGAAAATAGAAGAAGCCGTTGATGTAATTAAAAATAATAGACAAGGATTATTTGATTTTAAGAGATCTTTACGAAAGCGGATCATAAAGTGTATTGAAGTAAATGGTGGGCATTTTGAGCATTTCCTTTGAAGTTTTTTATTTTTGTTTACAAATTTGTTATTGTTACATATTTAAGGAATAATTAAAATTTTTTATGAAAAAATTAAAATGTATTGAACTTTTTAGAAGCAAATAGCTCGATAACCGATTGAGTTACACGAATCAAAGAAGAGTAACTTTTTTTTGTAGAATTTAACGCTTTTTAATATTTTTTTATTATTTTAGTTGTAAGTTTAGCCCAAAAAAAGTTTACTTTGATTTAATTAACTCAAACAAGTGTAACTAGCGCCCTCTATTAGCAATGTTAAATTAGAGTGTAAATTATGATTCCTCATGCTAAAAAACGTAAAATTGCCAATTTTCAAAGAGAAATTGTAAAAACATAAAAAATTATTGCGAAAATCAAAATTTAAATTTAAACTTTGAACACCCCGTATCTCGGAAACTAGCAATATTTGCATAAGGCATGTTGAGCAGAATCATTATATTTTGAGGTCTAGAATCTACAGTTCAGAGATTGGACATTCTTCATGAATCACCCTGTATAACGAATGTCAGGAAAAGAATAACCTAGAGATGGGCACACTTTTAATTACGGTCTTTTAATTATCTTGATTTATTGATTAACTGGAAGACTGAAGAGAATACAATTTTAAATTTTTATTGTATCTCGACAATAAAAAATGTAAGGGGTGTTAAAAATTATTAGATATTTCCCACAAAGAGTAAGGGAAAATAGTTTTGTCATTAACCCTTCCCATTCTTAAAAAATCTATACGCAGGTTTTTTATTAAGGGGAAACGTGAATGGAATTTTTATTTTCCCTTTCCGTTCCCTGTATGTTTCAAATAACTCACATTATGTGTATAACATTAATTTTTTTCAAGAAGTAGAAGGGAAAGGATCATTCCATGCACCCTTCCCCTTCTTGAAGAACATTAGTATTGAAAATTTGGCAGCAGCACATCAGACAAACATACTAACTATACTCCTTTTGTGGATTTACACTGGTTAATGAATGTACCTATACCTTAATAGATTTGTTTCTTTGCTATAGTCAGTATAGAATAAAAGAAGTCAAACTGTAATTTTTTTATAAAATCAACTTTCGAACAGTTCAGTTCTTGATACTTTAGGAAGCTGAATGCTCCCATCTCTACCTATAGTTTTACAACTATTTGACATTTGACATCAAATATTATTTTATTTCATGTCACTTATTAATAAAAAATAATATTATACTGTATAAGTAGATATAAAATTTTAGGAAGAGTTTTTTTTATATCATTGTGTCAATATAATAAAATAAATTTTTGTATACATTTGAACTATCAAATATGACAGATGATGAAGTTTTTTGTCAATTATTTAAAAAAAGAAGAAAAACTCGGATTCAAATATAACGCATGTCAAAATTTTTAATAAACCAATAAAAAATGTAATTCGAAAAGAAGGGTTATCTAAAAAATAATAACAGTTATTAAAATATTAATAAAGGAATAATTTTGAACGACAACCTGTAGAGAGGAGTTAGTAGCTGGGTCTCAAAATTTAAATTAATAAAAATAATATTGACCAAAAATATAAATTCAATGCAATACCTTATAAAATATTTTATGTAGATCAATATTTGAGAAAATAAAGGCATTTTTTGTAAAAGATAAAAAAAATATGATTTTGAATAGTTTCCTGTATAGTGCGACATATTTAATCTGTGTTTTATTGAAAATACCGGACGAAAAAATTGCCATTGAAATTTTTATTTTTATTTTCTCAGGAAACCCTGAATAACCCGTAAATGATTCGACGGGTAATCTTCAAAATAGGTGAGTACTATATATTTTTTCCAAAATCAGTTAAAAACTCGTGCCTCCGTATCTACCTATAGTTCACCGGAAAAAATATGTTTCAAAATTATATGATTCCTCTTAAAACGTTAAAAAATTTCCTATCATAAATTGCCATTAAAAAAAATTATCTCTGCGCTTGAATTGTTCAAAAATTAATATTTATATAAAAATTGCTTTCTGGATAAATAATTGTTATGGTAATGGGTCAATTATGTGAACATCTGTAAGCAAATCTAAAACTCTCTATAAGCCTATAGACAATTTGCTTCCTGTATAGCCTTTTCTACAAAAGTAGATTTTCCATAATCACCAATAACAGATATCATCGTAAAGTACAGAATTGTTAGGTAAATACTTGCAAATTATACCAAACGTCAAAAAATGTGTGAAATTCTAACCATTTTTTTATATTGCATATAATTTCAATTATAATTATCAAATGAAAATTAATGACTTACCAAAATAGTACTACGAGTATGTTAGAATCGAGATCGCCATTTTCATTTTCAATAAACCAGTACCAAAGTTGTAGTTGTTATGTTTATTTTTAACAGAAAATGTTTACCATTACTATTAACACTCACATTTAAGTTTTTAGTAATATACCTACCACTCGATTTGTCAAAACGAATTAAATTTTCACGCACGAAACATTTCAAAAACATGTAGCGGAATGAACTAAAAATTTACCTAGCCTAACCTAGGTTTGAAGTAATTACGGCCGGCAACTGCGATCAACCTTTTTGACAAGTTAGGTGAAGTTACCGAAGTCACGTACGACAATAATTTTTGATAGAGATGTGCAATTTAATATCGTGTTAATTTGTATATACTTTAAGTAAAAAATTAAAAAATTTACATTAACTTGATCAAATTTCATAAACAGATCAATTAAAAGAAAAAGAAATAAGAAATATTGGGCTAAAAAGTAATTCTATACTTTTTAAAATGAATGAAAAGTAACTGTAACAGGTAGTTACAGGTTAGAATAGTAACACAGCAATCTTTATCGAATATTTGTTGTGATTTTTTGTGTACGATTGGCTCAACTTTCTGCGACCTTGAGACTTATTTTGTTAATCGAAGAACAATTTAATAAAATATGTATGAAGGACCTCGCACAATTCTAAAGAGAAATTACTTTTCGTAAAATTGAGAATGACAATAAGTGTATGTTGTATGTAACATTTTAAATAACAAAGTTTTAAAACCTTAATTGTTTTTTTTTTCAATATGACACTATATACGAGGTAGTTACAAAAGATTCTAAATTTTGACCACAATTTTAGTTCAGATCATAACAAAAATGTACCTCCAACAACCCAAATTATTGCACGTTGTTAGTTATTTGGTACATTTTCAATTTGTAAAATAAAAATAGGGAATTTTAAAGATCTTCCCTGGTAGATCTCAGAATCTCAGGAATAATGACCGAATCTTCGGTATCACTAATATACCCCTTTTCTCCAGTGTAATGAGTTGGATAAATTAAAAGTGGAGCTGCCGAAAAAGCCACTAAATCTCGCCTTGGGTAGTGACCTTTCCAAGATTCCTGTAAAAATTGTTGTTTTTTAGTTAAAACGTGGAAATAAAAATATTATTTTCAGTTACCTGAGGGTGTTTGTCAAATAAAATCGGTAAATATTCGTCAACGGGAACCAAGCGTGTCAAAGGATCCCCGGCGAGAAGTTTTTTAGCTCCTCTAAGACTAAGAGCATACCCCAAAGTCCAATAGGAATAGCCTGCGTGTACAAGGAAATTAGTACCCTCCACCCAAGGTTCTTCGTTCTCCTCCAATCGTTTTCTACCAAAATAACTGAAATTTTTTTTAAATCTCCATTTATCATGGGCGCACGATTGAAATTTTAAAAGGGGTTTCTATAGTATTTAATTAATTTACAAAAACTCCCATCTACCACGGGCGTACCTACGATACGATTTTTGAAGGGCGTTAATTTATTTCTAAACATTTCTTTATCATGTACGTACGATAAAAATTTTAAAAGGAGTCAATTATATATGTAAAAATTCCCATCTAGCATGGGTGTACGATTAAATTTTTATAAAGGGTTAATTTTTTTGTAAAAATTTCTATATCTGAAATTTTTAAAGGGGGTTTATTCATTAGTGTATTTGACTTTTGTCGGCAGTTCAGATGACTGAAATACGATGAGAAAATGGATCGATTATTTTATAGTAGACATGTAAAAACTTACACCAAATCCCAATCCGGTATCCTCCTAACTTCTGCCATTACGTTTTGAACCTTGTGTCTAAAAAATGATTCAAATCGAATGTCGTCCTCCAATACCAAAGTTGTTTGGTAATTTTCTGTGACAATCTACAAAAAAAAAAGAATATCCAAGATTGTAATAAAGGAATTTTGAAATGAAGTTCACTTACTTTTTTCCAAATATTTAAATGGCTCATAAAACAACCTATTTCCCCCAATTTCATCGGTCTAAAACGGAAATTAATAAATAAACATAAATAATATTAAAGCAGCTCACCTTTTGTGATAAGGATCTGAAAATTCCGGCATAAATTTGAGTGCTTCTAAAAAACTTTCATTCAATGCTCTACAATGAAAATTTCAATAATATAATTAATTATTCTGATTGAATCAGATTCATTACTTACTGCCCGTCAACGGCGTCTATAATATCCACTTGGATTCCCAATTCATCAAAACAAACATTCATTCTCTTTCTTCTTTCTGGTCTTCGTAACAAATTAATCATAAAAATTTTATCAAAACCTAATGTATCTTTTCTGGGTAATTCTCTGACGAATTTTTTCAAAAGATCGTTAACGTACAGGGTGGTCATACTGTTTAAAACTTCTAGTTTAATGTTAGTCATTTGGTCATAGTCTAAAAATATATATTATTATTTGAATCCATTATTATCAATGCTCTGGAAAAATTGAGTGAATACCTAATTTCAGTTGATCGTTCTGTTCTAGAGGCACCATTAAAAATCCAAATTTCATTTCATTACAAATATTTAAAGATATGTCACTTCTATTTGCACTTATGGCAAAAGTAATAATATCATCATTTGGCCCATCGAAATTTTCAACTCTCTCAGGAACATATGTTAAATATTCAGACTCTTTTCTCCTTAAATCGATTAGTACACATGTATGAACCTTAAAAAATAATATTAACATGTGTAATAATAGCCAAGATCAACTATTTTTTGTTATGAAACTTTTAAGGTCTGTTGCGACATCTTACGGCAGAGTCACTAACACCCAGAAATTTAATAGGTAACTTCCGTCACTAGAAGACGTACATAAAATACACACTAGATGGCACTAGCGCCGCAAAAAATCAAACATATTATTTGAGATGATATATTTACCATAGGGACAGCAAAACATCCTACATTCTCTCTATGAAGAACGGGTGTGTACTCTTCAGTTCTTTGGTAATAATAATCTTCGGTCATGCCATACCAAAAGTTGGAGTAGAGGCCCTCAGATCTAAGCATAGGTGCTACCACTGTGTAGTTTTTGGAAACCAAGTAATTTAAGGTATCAGGATTGACCAGGAATACATCACAATCTATTGACTGAAATAGTTTATTCAAATTAACCTGTTTTTATTACAATATGGCTGGTATATGCGAGGTAGTGGTAAAAAAAGTAACTTGACAGTAATCTATGCTGTTCCAAAGTAATGGAAAATGGCAACAAGAACAAGAGAACCAAATCTTTTGAGTTTGTTTCATGTTGGAGATGTATGGACGGTGATTGTGGTCCAACGAGAAGTCTGCGTAGAAAATAAAAATATTCCAAAAACATTCAGATGGTGGATCTGTGGAAATTTACCTTAACGTTGCCACTGAATCGAGACGATAAATAATTTTTAATAATTTGTTTATTTTTACTTAAAAACAAAACTTAGTTTTATGTAAAAGAGCAAATACGAACAATGCCGGCTCCACAGTCTACGCTTATCCACAAAACTGAAATAAATTATGATTTTGAATTGAACCTTCCTCGTATACTATTTCAATTAATATTATTTGTCGTCTTTATATTTAGATACAAGTTCAAAAACCTACTTTTTCAAAAGAATAATAAAGTATATTAAGATTAATTTGGTTAGCTTGGTTTGATTAATGTGCCAACCAAAGCGTAGGTTTGCATATAATAGATTACACCACATACAAAAAATAATTAAACGATGCCTTATCGTATTTTAATGTTCAACAGAAATATAGAAGTATTTCTTATTAAAATAATATATGTTTTTAGGCTAATATCTTTTTGTATCAATTTTCGCAGAATGGAAACAATTTGTTTTGCAAATTTTAGCAATTGCCCTACTGCACTCTTTATATTTTATGGACACTTTGAAAAATAAAAATATTAATGTGATTTTATACACCTACAATTTTTGTATAAATACAACAGATCAGGTAGGTAGCGCTACCACAACATTTGCTGTTTGCAAGCCGCATTTTGCAGTTGTCATCTCTATTGTTAAACTTTTTTAAATATGAATATTATTTCAGCTTTTGGTTCTCTTTTTTGTGTCTTCCTGGCGGTTAACGTTGCGTTTACAAACGAAGACGAAAGTAAGTGGTTTCCATCATTATTTAAAATAGGTATATCTTCAAAAATAATTCTTTTTACAAAGTTTTATAGTTCAGTCACTTCAAGGTTTATATATATATTCAGCTTAGTCCGTTTCATTCCGAAGTCTAATCCTTTTATTTTAGTTCGTGACTGTATTATGATCTTTGTATATGTTTGCAATAAAAATTTTAAACACCGATTTTTAAACCGTGCTCAAAAATTTGCAAACAAAATTATAATCTCATAAATAATTTCTATTGATATTTAAAATACATCTCTATTTATTTCAGATATCTGTCAGGATCCAAATGCTTATCACACATGTGCATCTCAATGTGTACCCACTTGCACAAATCGACAATTTGCCAATTGCGCTCCCGAATGTGTTAACGGGTGTTTTTGCAAACGAGGCTTTATAAAAAATGAAGCAACAGGAAAATGTGTGCGAATCGAAGACTGCTTTAGAACTCAGGAATAAACTTTTTGCCGTAAATGTAAAATGTCAAAATTTCTATAAAGTAGTACCTAATTTGGGTTAAGTAGATTTTGTATTTCATACGATTTAGTAATTTTATTATTTAAGTTTTTTAAAATTAAAGCTCAACATAACATTGTTTTTTAATATGCCCCATAGACAAAATAATATATTTAATATTATAGATATTATTTCTCTATGATGTGCCCTAAGTGATACGTTACCACAGAACAGCCCATGCAGAAGGGTCACTTTCGTTCTTGGTGCCGATACTGTAATTTTATTGGTTATGGTTGCTATGTGAAAAGTAGACACATGTATCAATGTTGCATAAATGAATGTGAAGTGGTTTTCACTCTACTCTTTCGTTTCATTCGTATAGTTTTCTTGTTTATTTGCTATATAAATGTATAACATAGTCTTTAAATTCAATTAAACTGCTCCATTCTTTTTGGCAGTGTAAATTATTTCGACAGTTTTCTCAGCGCGTGATGAGGTGCTAGATCCATTATCAATGTCAAATCAACATCACTTACCCTAGCTACAGAATACACCAATCATAATGCTTGGAGTATTCTGTGCGCGGTAATACACCTTGTTCTCTGAGAGAATGTAAAATTGAACTACTCATTCTGTGGTCGTCGATTGCACTACCACAGAATATAACACCTGTCAATATATGGCAATTATAAATTTTATTACTTACCAATAAATAATCTGCCCAAATTTTCTTTGCAAAATGAAGAGCGGACTCTCTTAGATTAATTATGTGTTTAAAACGTTCGCTTGTCCAATGAGCCGGTCCATATTCACTGGGGTACTGCTTACCATCTTCAACAAATTCAGTATCAATCGAATGATATTTATTTTTAACTGAAGAAATCCACTGCCTTAAAATCTCCAAGCTATTATCTTCGTTATGATCACTTCTAATCCTGTAATAGAAAAATATTTTAAAAAATCACATGATAAATTCACGACACAACAGCAAGGAACACAAATACGAATTTTACCAAGGATAAATTACGGAACGTGTTTTGTTTGGTAGCACTGCGCCACTGATTATGCCAGTTGTGTCAAAAGTGTCATACGATTCGCTATCCTTTCCTTTTCCTTTCGAACTTAACACACGTTTGCTAAGGTAAGGTTATAAATGGTTTAACAAATTTTAATGAAAATATAAGTAACTTACCACAAAGCCATTCGATCCTTGGGGTAATTTAAAGATTCAAAATTCGATAGAAAGTAAGGTAAAGTATGTGCTTTGTTTCTAACCAAAATCGACACTAAAACTGTAGGCTGTTTGTTCTCGGCATGTGAGTTTGTCATTATCACAAACATGGGAATTAAAACTTTTAAAAACTTCATTCTTATAAGGGTTTCGAGTCACTAAATTCACTAACTAACTAAAATATCTTGTAAAATATCATTTTTTATGAGAAATGTAACATGCTTGCAGCTACGACAGCCATTTTTCTGCAAACGTGCACATCATTTTTTGATTGGATGGAATTTAAATGGCGGCATTTTTAAATTATCTGTTGATTTAAAAAATTCGTTATGCCCTATTTTTATAAAATCTATATTCATAACTACTTATACATACAATTAGTGGGGTTATGAAGAAGTACATTTAAAAAATGTTCATGTAAATATTAGTTTTAAATACAATATTAAAATTTTCTAGAATTATTTAAAATAGAAAATTTGAAATAAATTCCATCAATTGTGTTGATATGGCTTGGTGGTAAAAACATATATTTATGGTTTAAAAGATTGAGATGAAATATATAGCTCTAATTTACTTTTTTTTTACAGTTAGGTCAACATGACCAAGGGTACATCAAGTTTTGGTAAACGTCGCAATAAGACTCATACCCTCTGCAGAAGATGTGGTAGATCTTCATACCACATTCAAAAGTCGCAGTGCGCCCAATGTGGATATCCTTCAGCTAAACTACGTTCCTACAACTGGTCCATTAAAGCCAAAAGGAGGAAGACCACTGGTACCGGCCGTCTTCGTCATCTTAAAATCGTTCGTAGACGTTTCCGAAATGGATTCCGTGAAGGTGGTAAACCAGTTAAGAAAACAACGTAGGTTTATTAATATTTTGTATTAAGATATATTAAAAAAATTTGATTTTAATGTGGATGTTTTATTGAACATTTTTCATTCAAATATTGTGGAATACCAATTC
The DNA here is from genome assembly GCA_949126875.1 of Lochmaea capreae. NCBI lineage: Eukaryota > Metazoa > Arthropoda > Insecta > Coleoptera > Chrysomelidae > Lochmaea > Lochmaea capreae. The sequence continues at coordinate 11,725,975 of OX421397.1, read as the reverse complement.
ATTGGAAAGTTAAGGATTGTTTCAGGTTATGAAAGCTCTATTTTAGATAATAAGGTACTTTGTACAAAAATTAAAGTAAAACTGCAACAATAATAACGAACAGAGTTAGTGAAGGTTAAAGGTTAATAAGTTCTCTATAAAATATATTTCAATTCTTTTTATAAAAAATATGCAAAATAGTAACACAGCGAATATAAAATGTATAAATTTTTTTCAAATTGTTGGTATAACAATATCTGTTGGGGGTAAAGTATTTGGCAATTCAATTTTTTTTTCCTTTCTTTTCTGTTGAAAACTCAAACTAGCCTTATCGAATTCCAAAGGCATTATACCCAAGTCTCCACTGTATCTATTTTTCACAACCTAAAAACAAACATCTACAAAGTTTCCTAAACTAAATCGTTAAAAGTTGTTTGGTGCTGACCTGTAAGTATTTCTTTCCTTTAACAGCACTCAATCTCTTATCTTGAATAATAAGAATATTATCTGCTTCCTGGGATGCTTTAGCGCCTCCAAATATAGAATTAGAAGTTAAATCTTCAGCCTCTCGCTCTTTCCTAGGATGAATCACCAAAGTTACGTGACAATTTTTTCTGGTAGCAAACTCTCGAAAACAAGCTATGATTACGTCTTGTTTCCAAAATCGATCCATGTGTTTTTGATCTTCGCCAGTACCCATCATAAATTGCAAATTATCAATGATTACATGAGCTATGTCATGGACATATGTAGCATGTTCGATAGCCTTCAAAACAACCACATAAGTTAATAAGATGAAAAGTTTATAGTTTCTCAATTAAGTCTAACAAAAATTCACACAAATTTTAACTCACCTCCATAACAACTTTAATACTTTGCTGCCCATGAAAAGTCATAAAATAAATCGGTAACTTTTCAAGTTCATCTGCCCATTGGTCAAATAAATGCAAATTTTCATCGAGAGGAATGCCTGCTAATTGTTGCAACATAGTTTTCGCCAGTCTTGCATTTCTTATTTCAAAACTACCCCATAAGGTATTCACCTAAACTTAAACACGTTAAACAAATTATTTTACAATTTAGATTTGTACTTTTATTTTATCTGCTTACCCCTTGTATTGAAAGATCTAGAGAATAATCACTAATAAAAGTAGTTTTTCCACAGCCTGTTGGTCCAGTAAAAATAGTCAGTTCCCCAGTTCTATGTCCTTTCAGAAGTTTATTCAAAGTTGGATATCGTTTCCATTTAACTCCTTGAACCTACAAATAGATAAAACTACACACTGTGAACACATATATGTATACATTTTTCATACCTTGTCAACATTTTGTAGATCTGATAACACATCAGCTCTTAAACTAGAAAAAGTAGTGACTGATTTATGCCACACAGGTTGAGCTCCTGCAATTATTGATTTGAAATCTTGAGTCATATCTAAATGAGGTAGTAATTGTGTATCTGTAGTTCTAAATTGGAAAAAAAAATGGTTTTTCAGGAAGATATATTTTTAAAACTAAACATATACCTAACAAGTTGACATCGTTTTTCTCCTAATTTTTTTGAAAAGTTCCTTGCAGCTGTCCAAGATTTATTATCACTTCCAAACCATAGTACAAGTTTTTTGAACCTTTCTAGACTTGGCAATACATACAAAGGTAAGTTATTTACACTGTTTGGCAAGCACACAATATTTACATTTAATTTGGAATTTGCCAGAACTAAAAAGTCTGATATATTTGGTACTAAAACTGCTGTATCTTTATTCTTTGACATCCTTGCTGTTAAAATTCCTCCACATAATAAATTTGGTAATACTGTATCATCAGTGACTCGACTATGAATTTTTCTATAACCAACTACTTCAGATTCTACATTTTCAAGTGGAAAAAACATTAATGTTTGCTTTTCATTTAACCGTACATCAAGAGATTCAAAAGTACTATTAGGAATTACCTACAAACAATATTACTAAATGTAAAGTATATTTATAAAAGTTTTACCTACTTCAGGTAACTTAAACTTTTTCAAGACACTATGCAGATTGTCTTGATTCAAATATTTCAACTCAGTAGTTGTTGAGTGAATTTCCTTTATTATTTTTTCTATTTTATCACTATTTGATTCTTCATCTGTAGCTTCACTTTTAAGTTTTACTTTTTTACTTTTTTTCATATTAAAGTATGTTTCTAGTATATTCCATTGGCCTGTTTTTTTGCAACCACTACACATAAAAAGACCTACAAATAATAGGTACATTAGAATATTGTTTATTTACAATCTAACTTTGTTATAAAGTACCTGTGGTTTTGTTGATGTACAGTTTTGCATTTTTACTAGCCTTAGAACAAAATGTACAGGGCGTAACAAAGCAAGTGAAACCTTCCTCAAAATTCAAATTATTTAGTTTCAAAGCTTTCTTGATCACAGTTTTCGACACTTCTGGGATTTGATCAATTGCTATGTCATTATATTGTCTGGTTAATTTATTAAAAAAGACGCAAAATTTTTGGTTTTTGAACGAGCTAAGAGTGCGAAATTTAAAACTAAACATGATTCATTGTTTTCAATTTTGAATAAGCAGTTATTCACTAATAAACTCAATAAAACAAACAAAAGTCGGTTAATACCATGTCATATTTGATTTTTATAGGTTATTCGATTCTTCTTATTTTCGATTTATTGATATTAAAATAAAAAATAATAGTTAATCAACCAGTGTATTAACAATTTAATTCAATAGTTACAAAACTTTTTCGTCGACTGAATAGAGAATAGAGTATTACTAAAAAGTAGCTCATGTCATATTTTATAAGTCAATTTTACAAACATGGAATTTTGGTGTAGGTATGTTTGGCTGCCTTTGCCAAAATCGTTTATTAAATAATTAATCAATATAATTTGAGCATTTTATAATACTTGTTTTATAGACAATGATATGGGTCATTAATCCTGGTCACTTAGGTGGCCATGTATTAATGAATGAATTTATGTATGTTTGGTTGCCTATACGGAAATCTTTCAAGTGTACAGCACAAACCACTCACTTGGTTGTGGTATACAGCCTTGAAGTGGTGGAAAGTTATTTTAAATGTATCACTTTACAAAAAATCAAGTAATTTCCAAGCTCATTGTAAGAAAAAGTACGGTTTTAAAGAGTTATATGCAAATAGGAGTACATTAAGAAGGGGAAAGAAAAATAATCATATTTACCCTTCCTGAAATATATCCGAAACTTTGTAACCCAACGTAGCTTTCCGATTCGAATCGTTTCAACAGAATAAATTGGTTCCCGTATATGCTTGTTGAATTTAATCAGGCAATCCAACATTTTCGAAAGTTGAAACGAGTCACTCTTCAAATGATTAATCGAAACTTATCCACTAGCTATAAATCACGGGAAAAAGAGTTTGTTATTCATTAACAGGGGTTTATAGCTCAAAAAGGCTACGTCAACGAAGAAAGAACTACAGCGAAATTTGTTTATTCAAAACAATTACCCTGAGTAAAGAATAAGATTAAGAGTGTTAAAAATCTCACAATCCAGTTTACATCGACCTTAAATGTCGAGATTTCATTTCACAGTTCTTGAAGTAAAACCTTTGAAATGTCCCTGTAATTGCTTTGGAGCTATTCGAAACTAAAATATTGAATGATTAACAACTAACGAACCACTTTGATAAGCCTACACATCCAATTTAGTTGAATAATTTTATGTGGTCCAATTAAAACAAAATTTACTGCATAAACTAACACCTTTATTTAATTTGAATAAATATCCATCCATCTAAAAATATAAACAACTTTACATGCCCAATTTTTACTTATATTAGTTATATAAGGTATCGACTGGATGTATGTACCATCAAAATATTTTGCTAAGCAGCCAACTCCAAACAAACATGAAACTGAACCAACAGTTATTTTTTAAATAAATTTTAAATACAAATTATGTGTCAATTATTTATTCATAAATACAAAACCGTTTTCCACTGCTACATCCCACGGGTTCTGGAATAAATGCGATGGCATGTTTATACAATGGGTGGCTTTGAAGTCCATCATATATTTCTTGGCCTAGAAGGAATTATGTAAATTTCACTTTAGTAATATATGCAGTAAATATGTTCTTACCAAGAAAAGGGCCATTTGCGCTTTCTCTGCGTCTTCCCAATCTTCACCGATCCTCATTGGGTAACTTTTAGAGTATTCAGAGATGTAAGATTGCAACGAGGAATAGCACACTCCATCATCTATTCCATAACGTTGCAAGAAGTTATCTAAAATTAACAAAATGAAAATAATACTCACCAGTATTTATTATTATTCTTATATAAATTTCACCTTGGAAAGCTGGAGAAGTGAGTGCCAAATATTCGCAAAGCAGCTGAATCCGTACGTCGTCGTAAATACAAGGAAACCGGAACCGAAGTAATTTTATCAATAGATTATTCATTCTGTTTGTTGAAATATCACCAGGTCTGGGAAATAGAATATATTAATAAACTTTTAACAATAAAATACGAAAACTAACCGGATGCATATTACTTCATCATCAGTTCTTCTTATCAGTAATAATGGACCAGAATATCGTATTACTTGTTCAACTATGTTAAGATCGACATGTTCTCTTATGGCCAATTTTACTATGGGGTCTAAACAGGCCGGCATTGTGTTTAGTGCTAAAGGTAATACATCATCAAAAGTGGCATCCAGAACCTACAAAAATATTTTTAGAAATTGCTTTCAATATTTCTAAAAGACTTACCAATCCTTTGATATCAGGATAATTCATAGTTGCCCAAGATGCCGCATATCCTCCAATACTCCAACCAAATAAAATTATATCTTCTCTTTTAAATCCTAATTTCTGCTCTGCAAACTGTATAACAGCGTGTATTGCATTATGCTCTTGAGATGGATATGGACGACCCTGGTAATATTATAATTTTAGTTTTTGCGTAAAATAGGAAACTTAATTTCAAAAGTGTCACAATTACCGTGCTGCTAGCAAACCCTGGATGATTCCATCCCAATACAGAATACCCTGCTTCAATGGGTGTTGTCATTATACCGATTTCATAAAAACCAGCATTACCTTCACAGCATATAATAAGGGTATTGCCATTAGGTGAGATGTTTCTTTTATCAACAAACATAGTATCGATGTGATTGTTATCAGCTGTCTCAATTTTGAAGCGTTCTGCTTTGAAATGTTCTACCAGCTTGGCTCTTCCTTGCATAAGACTTTGTTCTGGAAATAATATAAAATTATGAAAAAAAATGAAAAGATAATGATACAGTATCATACCTAAAAACATTTGTAGAAACCCTATTGTTCCTGGATACACTAATCTTATTCCAAATGTGTGAATAGCAAGATACGCAATAATCTTGTAGGGAATTTGCCAAGCCCAATTTATTAAGTTTTTGTATGTAGTTTTCTTATGAATTTTTTGTCCAAGTTCACTGAATATAAATAAATGAAGAACTGCTATGCTTCACAATAAATTAAATGACTTACCTTGCATCCTGTGTAGACTTGAATTCAACAGGCCAGGATTTAAAGTCAAAATCATATTTCATTAACTGTTGTTTAGCAGCAGGTGTCATGCCTTTTTCTGCATTTTTAACGGTGGATAGAAATCTTGTATATGTTGAATTATTTGCCCTACCAATTCCTCTTAAGCAAAGTGACATAACTACAATAATTCCAGCAGTGGTAACTATTTTTGTAAGTATTGATATTCCTTCAGGTTCAAAATATCCTCGCTGATATAAAAATCCAACGATAGCTGGCGATGTATATATTCCTAATTTCCAAATTACATGAAACTGAAAGAAAACATGTCCAACCTTCAGTTTTGTATGTGTGTATTGATATCCAGAGGTACTTACAGAGTTTATACATCTTTCACTATAATATTCGATGGCGGAAGGTTCATATACTTTCTAAAATGTATTTGTTACCAAGTTATTAGTACGAGTTTGTTAATTAGTTCATTAAAAGTATGAACTTACCTCCAGTGGTCCTGTTCCGTATATTTTTTTAAGTTTTCCCATAAACATGCACGCCAAAAAGGTTTCGATTGTTGGCATTTTTAAAGATGTTAGTAGCAACTTTCTATACTTCGAAAACTTTCATTGGTACTTAATTTAATAATATTTACGTTAGTTTTGGTTGGGATTTGTATACATTCTTTAGCTGATAATATCGACAACCGTCATTGACTGACTGTCAGTGATAAGATGTCAATTTTTTTATGTCAGTAGATGCTACACCAAAAAATCAGTAGCAATCAGTACCATAGAGATCTCTATGATCAGAACACTTTCACGAGGACGTCGAACACACAGAGTACACAGACACTAGACACAGAATCAGCAGTTAAGAGAGAGAACAGAACTCACTGAAATGTTTGTTATCGGTGCTGCCAATGTGCAATGTCTTTATTTTCAGATATTCACTAAAGAAACGATGATAGAATATTGAATAGATTATAATTTAAGATGGAAAACAAAATTGACGTGTTTTTTCACACTTTCTATTGAATTCAATTTTAATATCGTAATAGTACCTACTATATCTACATAGTAGGAAATCTAGCAGCACCGCCTTTTCGAATTTCTATAGGGCCAACGCCGCCTAGCCTCGAACCCCGCTGCGTAGTTTTGTCAAAAATTCCCCATAAGCAATCTATAGAGCGACTCATCGATTCATTTTGTGTTGTCAAATCGAATAAATATCTTATGTATTCTAGTGTTTACTCCCCGGCTACGTTAATCCGTCACTGACGATATTTTATATTAAAAAATTATACGTAATTCAAAATTCTAGCGCGCATCGGAATCCAGCCACACCGTAATGTAAATTTTAAATACGCAAATATGGCAAAGCGTTTGTTTATGTGCCATTATTGCATTTTATTACGAACGTTTATCGGTAACACTCGGAACACCTCGTCTGTTTAACTAAAAATTCAGTTTGCGGTTTGCTCCTTGTTGCAGTTAGATTTAGATAGGTATATGTATATAAATAAAATCTTTTACTTAGGTAGATATATGTATCCCCTTGTTCGATTTACGATCATTATTTTTCGGGCTTCATTTTTAAACTTCTATATTATACCGAAAGTTTTTTTGGGTACGCCTTACGACCCACCCTTCCTTTATATATGCCAAAATGATTAAAAATACAAAAGAGGGTAGCTCGACTTAAGTAGGGGTACTTCTGTAAACTCGTTTTCAATATACCTACCATCCATAAACTGATACCTGCCAGTTTTTACCTCTGCGTCAACGTTAAGAGAGTTTTGTTGAAATATTATCAATGATTTTTATTAATTATATCTCTGCCCGGTAAAACGTACGATCAACTTATCTGATACTACGTTTACATAAACAGCATTATTATTATATAAATAGCCACCGTTAATATAGACCATAGGTTAGTCGTCATCAGCAAGATAAAAAATACACTAATAGTCTCGTTATAAGTTTTTAATAATCTTTTTGTTATCAATACTGTTAAATCTATAAAGATTTTCAAGTCTCCTCGATCTTTACCGATCTGGCAGTGACAGTACCGCCATATCAAAGTGAGATTGAATAAAGTGTTTTAAATTTTTGTAAATTATGGCAAAGTTTTTTAACTATACTCTTTTAGTCATCTGTACTGGTAAGTTTAACATATTCATTTATTTCTAATATATTTATAACTATAATTGTTTACAAGATCTCAAGTGTGATGATAAGTTGTACTTTTCCACCGTCTTTTTAAAAATAGCAACAATTCAAGATCAATGTTGATTGAAATGAAATAGATTTTTAAAAATAATTGTGTTTTGTATCTGTCAAAACGTAGATTTAGTTTCATTAATATTTTATTTTCAAATAGGTATATTTTCTAGTTTAAATGGACAAAAAAAAGTAACTTGCGTTCATTATAATTTATTTACAAGCTTACATTGTTTTGACAGTTCTTATACCTAGCTGGAACAATTTCTTATGTTAGGTACATTAATCATTGAGCTATACAATTTTTTGAGTTTGCAAATGTCTAAATTAGGCAATCATTAATATCTCGAGTGGTTTTCAATATATTTATGTAAGCTGCTTATCCTAAAAAAATAATGTTGCAATTTCTAGATATATTCAGAGGATAAAATCTATTTTGGAATTTTTTAAAAGTTCGTATCTATGACACATATTTCTATTTTAGTTTGTATAGGAGTCATGTAGCAAAATGTTTTTCTTCTATAACCCTTAGTTTTTTCTTGTATTGTAACATATACATCCATAAACTGGAAACTTTGCATTTCAATATTGTTAATTTGGCAGTAAACTTTTAATAATTGGTAATTTTAGAGGCGTTTTAGATAGGTATAAGCGGTAGAGGTGGGCGCGTCACAAGTTGTTCTATTTTGTACTGTGATTGAAACGGGGGGGATGTAAACTATTTTCAAATTATTGGTAAAGTGCTAATCTGTTTCAAGTTAATAAACTCAACAAATACTTTTTTAATTACCTAGCTACATAAGGTCATTCCCGATATGGACTCACACTGCTGTGAGTCCTTATACCTATTTAAATTAATTTTAATAAATATAGGTATCCCAGATGTTTAATATGATCGAAGTTCATTCTTAAATTATGATATGGAGGAATTTGGAGAGTACGTTAATCTGTTTAAAAAGATTAAACTTAATCCGATTTGTCTTTCTGATTTTGAATTGATTGCATTGTTTTCGGTTATCTCGACTAAGCTTTTCTGAATTATAACAATATACCTGTCGCAGTGATTTTTCCTTGCGGATTATTGTTATCTCGATTTTTATCCATCGACATTCTAAAATTAATCAACTTAAAAATAGCTCAAAATAATGTAACCAGCTACGAAAAAATAATTAAAATAACGTCTTATCTCAACAAGTGTACTGTTATTGGGGTTGTCTACCCACATAAATGCTAACAATGCATTTTAAAAAATACCATTGTTCTCCGATTGACATTAAACGTCAGTTTTAGTGACATTTATCGCCTAGGCATGGCACAATGCAATGATGCAATGAACATGCAATCAAACAATCACTTCACGCCAGTACACATATACCTACATAGGCAATAGGCTAACTTCGCTGTGTACACTATTATTTTTTTATATATTAAGATTATATTTATTATCTTTCGCTAGATATTATTCTGTAAGTATACAATTTAAGGTCTAATCGACAATAATAATTTAAAAATTCGATTCAATTACTACCTATAACATACGATAAAAAAATTATTAAAAATTGTTATATTCGTTATAATTTTCATTTTAATTTGATTTTTCTGAACACACTGTACAAACAATTGGAGAAAAAATTATACGTTTCACACGGCAGAGATTCAGATTTACTTGGCTAGCCGCGGCATAAAATCTGTTGTATGTATGTATATATGTATGATAGGGTGACATTCACTGAGACCTAAAATATCTAGGTATATTGTGCCCCCTTACTATTTCAACTTAATTCCTAAGGAACGTCTCAGAGACTAGTAGCTCCTTTAGTCCTATTTCCCTCAGATAAAATCTGTTACTTATATGCCTAGTTAAACAAATAACTATTGTTGGAAACTAATAAAACAACAGCAAAAACATCTATTTATTATAAATGTTTGCAACGCAATGTCGTAACTGTCTGACACGTTTGTAAGAATATTTTCGTTGATTCAAACATTTTACAATTCAATTCCATAATAATCTTCTATAAAGCACGTGGTTGCATGGTATAAACAGTCTTTTTACAACTACATAATGGTTCATCTCGATAACGATAACCGTTGATAAAAAGTATGGGTTTAACCTTTATAAATAAATAATTGTATTAGGTAATACAAAGTGTATCGTTTAATATGCAGGAGTTGATTTATGATAATAAAGTGAATATAAACGTATTAATTACGGAGAAAATACATGGTAGCCAATTTAAAAAAAACTCTTTATCAGCATGTGGAGAGGTTATTAAAAGTACCTATTGTCAATAATAATGGAGTACGTACGTAATTGTCACTAAAACAAAAGTCTTTTTTTATTATTCGTTTAAGTTTGGCGCCGAGAATTCCAGACTCAAAATGGATGATTTCCGTTTTTTTGATTACTTAGGCTACATTTGTAAAAAAACTTGAGTATTATACTATAGGGCATGTCCTCCAACTGACAGATGACAATACCCCTGAGGAAAAACAATGATTTGGTTAGAGTTTAGATTTTTAATTTGGTTGGTTTGTTTTGATACAATGATCCTTTTTATTATAAACATATAAACAGTCATATATAACTTTTAAAATAACTACGCAATTAAAACAACGTTGGAAAAAGCACTAAATCAAAATCTAATAACTATTAAGAACCACGTGTTGAGCAAAGAACGCTTGTTTATCATCAGATTTTGTATGTTCCATGTCAGATTCCTCAGGGCATGACGTCACGTGGACTTGCCCCATATTATAACCTCCAACCTCAAACTGAACTAAATACAGACAGAATCATGCTTCGACCATATCTTGAAGGAATCCTGACAATTATTTAGGTACGAACGCGCTTGCGTTAAAGTCGACTTTGAAGTTATTGTGAATGGCAAATGTCGTGCCAAAGTGCCACTTGGCCAGCGAATTGATTACGAATGTAGCCTTAGGGTAGGGACTGAATATGCCTTGAATACCTATTACTATTACTATCGGTAATTTATGCTATTTTCAGTAGTAATATTACAAGAGAGTGGCAATTAAGTAAAAACACTAATATATAAAAAATCCTTTAAAAAATATGTCTCCTTTGTTTCAGTTGGTTTCTTAGCAGTATCAGTAGATATACCACTATCATGGACTTCACCGAATTACGTAAAATTATACTCAAACGATACTTCAATAAATCCATTGCCAAAGCCAATAACACCTACTGAAGATAGTTGGATAGGTTCACTTGTAACCATTGGCGCTATAATAGGTCCAATACCTGCTCCATACATCTGTTCAAGGTTTGGCCGCAAGAAAGCTCTACTTGCAGCCGCTATACCTTTAATAGCTTCTTTTTATATGCTGGCTTTTGCGACTCATGTTTATATGCTTTACATCGCTAGAACTCTTGGAGGTAAGTTGAGTTTTTTTTAAATATCTGCGTTAGACATAGATACGTTATACCACTCAGCATCTCTAGCATAAATTGTCGAAGATATTGGAGGTGAATCGTTGCTATAAAAATCTCATTTCAATGCGGTTACTAGCAGATTTCATGGAACCTGTTTCGTATATACGGACCACTTGTCATTTTTTGTCAATATTACCTTATCTCTGTTTCTATCGTTTCTGCAGTTTCCAAAGACATTTGGATAATTTTAATTTCAATAAACCGAAATGACACATGATAAGTAGTTACCAAACTTCCCAGAATAAAAGATAATTCACCGAAGTTTCAGAGGTACGGACCATACTCAGAGTTTTTTAGTCAGTGTAAGGTCTGTGCGGCCATCATAAAGTGGTTTTTCTGACAATAATGATAGTTTATGTCTACCATTCAAAACATAAGATTTTTGCAGGTTTTTTTATCATTATGAACATCTAAATTGCTTTATTAAGACAATGAACACACTCCCGAAGCATGAATCTTATAATTTAAAATGACGTTTTAGCTGAATAGTCAACGCATCGGTGGCCAATATTTCTAGGAACCTATGGAAATTCACCATTTCATTTCTGTCATTAGTTATATCAGATGTCACTGGAAAAAGCAATCCAGAAGAATTGAGAGATAAACTAAGGGTGCATTCCAATTTACGCATAAAGCGCGTTGACTGCATAGAAAATTGTTCCGATTTAATCAATGCGCGCATTGATAGCGCTGAGACTTCTGCAATGTTGTACTTTCACAGACGCATAATAATGCGAACAACGTCCGCATATCATTTAAAGATATATTTTCATTTTCGCTGTCATCTTCGTCCTCACTAGATTCAGAATCAGAACTAATGTCACTTTTATGATTTTTTATCAAAAACTTTAACAAAAACATTGCAACTCCTGAAATTCGCTTCTTGATATTTTGCAAGGCAGCCATTTTTAAATTGTATCGCTAAGAAACGGATACAAGTAACAACCATGGCAGAATGCGTATACAACCGTTCCGAATAACTATAGCGCTTCATACACATTATTAAAACGGAACGATTTCGAAGCGCCGTGCAACAGTAATGCAGCTTATGCGTTACATGCGTAATTCGGAACGGGCCCTAACTAGAACTAGAAAAGTCTAATTGAAAATAAACATGAACGATTAAATGAATATCAATAGAAACAAATGAACTGACATCTGACATAACTAGTGACAGAATAACAGAAATGAAATGGTGACATGTCAAAAGTTTCTGGAATTATTGGCCATTGATGCGTTGATTATTCAGCTAAAGCGTCATTTTAAATTTTAAGATTCACGCTTCGGGGGTGTATTCATTGTTTTGCAGTATAGATGTTCGCAATGATAAAAGACCTGCAAAAACCTTGTTTTGAATGGTAGACATTAACTGTCATTCTTGTCAGAAAAACCAGTTTTTGTTGGCTACACTGACCTTAGACGGAACTCCTTTATACGCGCATTTAGTGAAAACGTCACGACTGTCATATGTCAAGTTTTTGGATGCAAACAAACTTTTATAATTAAGTTAAATTAGTTAAGTAATAATAAATATATCATGTTCATACATTCTTAATCGTTACATATTGTTAATACAATATTACAACAAATATATGTTTCTAAAACACTTGTAAATAGAATAGCCAAAATTGATTGTTTGCACCCAAAAGCTTGACATATGACATCTGATTACGCGTAATAAATGCGCGTATTGCTTTGCCCCCCTCTCTCTCTCTCTCTCTCTCGGTATTTCTTGATCTAAATTGTGTTTTCCAATAATTACTTAATGCATTTTTTAATTTTCTGTATTTTTAGGAATATCCTTAGGAGCTGGATATGCTTTGTTACCAATATATGTAGGAGAAATAGCAGAAGACTATAATAGAGGCATGTTATCCCAAGCTATTAACGTATTTTGGTCCACTGGAAACTTTTTAGTATACTCAACGGGTCCATTTATGTCCTACAAATCCTTCAATTTGATGCTGGCTATGCTCCCTACAATATTTTTCGTTCTGTTTCTTTTATTAGCTCCAGAATCACCGTACTATTTAATAGCAGAAAACAAGATAGAAAAAGCTACAAAAGCTTTGATGTTGCTCAGATCAAAAGACAGAACTGAGGTGCAAGAAGAAATAAGTTTTATTAGTAAGCAATTGAACGAACACAAAGAAAATGGTGGACTGTGGGATTTATTCTCCAATGATATTGTTCGTAAGGGGTTCATAATATGTTTACTTCTGGTTTTCTCACAAGAAATGTGCGGGTTTTCCGCTTTATTTTTCTACATGCAACTCATATTTCAAGCTTCAGGCTCTCAATTATCCGACGATATCTCGTCACTTATTTTGTCTGTTGTCATTTTAACCAGCAGTTTTGTCTCTCCGTTTACGGTGGACCGTTTCGGAAGAAGAACTTTAATAGTAGTATCTTGCTTCGGAATGTGTTCATCTTTGGGAGCACTAGGCACATTTTTCTTTTTATTAGAAGACACCAGTGTAAATACAGAACCTCTTTATTGGCTCCCTATAACTAGTTTGGTATTTTTCATCTTCTTTTTTAATTTTGGAATGTCAGTTCCATGGACCGTTACAGCAGAGATGCTTCCTGGACACGTTAAAGAAACTGCTACTACTATTATCACTAGTACCAGTTGGATAGTAGCTTTTGTATTGACCAATTTCTTTAACAATATCACGGAAACACTGGGAATGGGACAGACGTTTTGGTGTTTTGGATTGTACTGCTTCGTAGCGGGGATAACGGTATTTCTTTTTCTACCAGAAACTAAGGGTAAAAGCTTTAGTGAAATTCAAGATATTATTAGGGATGGTGGGATGTTTCATTTTAGATCTAAAAAATACGTTTCCGAAAAAAGGAGTAGCATAGATAAATATTAGGTAATTGTTTATATAATATATAAACTAAGGTATTAGAGATTACAGCGTGAAGAAAAAATGACGGAGAATAAGGTCTCTATCTATATTTAGTTAACGAAGATTACGATTTTCAATTTTCAACTCTCAAATATTTACGAGAACTTTTATATTTCGGTTAATTATTTATTTCAGTTGCAGTTTACACTGCTAGAATGTAGATTACCTTCAATACTTAACAAACAAATCCATACTGCAAAATAACTCCACACAGTATTAGTTTTAATCAAAAAAAATGTATTTATACCTAAACGTTTCATACCTACGTAATAATTTTTGTCAAACATCCACATATTATAATCAATATTTCTACAAGAAAACCACAGCATATCCACCTAGTGGTAAAGTGTTAAATCAACAAAACATTTGTTAGAATTAAAAAAGTAGTTTAACATTGTGATGCAGATAATTATGATAATAAAAAAATTCTATTGCGTTTCTTTGATTTTTATTCACTCCTTCAGGAATTCAATAAAAATAAAGTTCCTATTTATAGGCAACTTATTATACGTTTCTGTGTATTTTGTATTGCTGTAAACATTTTTCGTTATAGCAACTTGAGAGCCATTCATATTTGTATACGGTTAAATAAATTTATCTATGTTTAAATACTAATAAATAATAGAATCAATCACATTCTACAGACACGTAAACTAAATTATGGAGCATATAAAATTTGAAGTTACAATAATTACAAACCTTAGAACTAAACATCACTGTTTGGTTTTCATTGGTTGTCGCTGATGACATATAAAAAAAACATTTCCTAATTGATCACGAAAAACGTTTGTTTGTAAAAAAATCAAATCACAAAACATTGAATGTTTTGTGTAAAGTGTTATTTCAATGTTATATCAATTAACAAATAATATATACAATACCAAATTAATTAATTCAACAATGAATAATGCACCAGACCTAAATTATTTTCATATACTTTATCTCTCGTCAGTGATGGTTTGTGTATATTATCTCTGGTGATAGTTACAAAATGTGTTCAGTATATTTTACGTAGAGGTTATATACATTTGACCGATTGTGTAACGATGTTAATTAAGAAAAAATAACTAACCAGTACATACATATCTATGTAGGTACTTAGGTAAGTAAAATTTTATTAATAATTCATAAATATTGTAACGTTCCATTATGCAATAAAGTTGATACTTTGTGATTGGATATTAAAAATTGACGTCTGTATTTTTGTTATACCTTCCTATATACTTAACCTTGAAAATTTTCGCAAATATCGAGATATTTCGTGTTTTACACAAAAACATGTTCCTGCGTTTTATATCTAAGTACTACAGTTTTTTTATAATTCCTTGCTACCTCTTTAATATTCACCTGTAGAATTTTTAAAATAAATTTTCATTACTTGATGTTATCTGTGGTAATAAAAAAATCTGTTGAATCAGTATTATGTAAATTTAATTTTTATACTCTTAATAATCTCTAAATTGTATAAAATGCCCATTATTCTCATAAATAGGAGATTGTATAAAATGTTCTTGCCAAATTTATCTGAAATAATCAAGATACAAGCATAATATATCAGTGATAATGATAATGCAATTTTACCCATTTATAAATTAAATTACCTATATCATTGTTTTCTCATTACACAATATATTTTCCATTAAAAAGATCATATTTTAATTTAATTTAACTTTCATCTAATACAAGTAGTTTCCTTTTACTTTATTAAAACTACTTGAACATTCAAACTTGGTAAGTACATACATTTATTTTCAATTCTTAAGATGTCTTAAATATGTCAATCCATGGCTGAAAACTGGTCAAAAGGTTATGACATGTTTGTTTTGTGTTTACCTTTGAGAATGTTTCTAATATATGGTCAACTTGACCTATTTTTATGCAGAATAGAGCTTTTACATACAGTTGAAAGTACAAAAAAATGTCAAAACAATCATCAACCTGTTTGTCAATGTGTGAAAACAACAGCAGTTTATAGTAATCATAATGTATCATGTAAACATCCTGTTGTTTGTAGGATTAAAACAGGATAGCCTGAAACCAACTTTTTGGTTTTGTAATTTTGAAGATGCACCAGTAACCAAAATATTTTTCATTTAAAGCTTATAAAGTGTTAATATTAACACATTTTTGGAATTCATTGAAGGTTAACAACTTTTTCATAAAAAAGTGTAGTTTGTATATAAATTTGCTTTGTCATGTTTATTTGAATGTTTTACTAATATTAATCATGTTTTAGTAAAAAATGTATTTTTTTAAAATATGTTTGTTTATATCTGTTTTCCACTTATAAATGTTACTTTATATGTATATTTTTTTATCCATTGCAGATCCATACCTAGAAGATTGATGCAAATGTCATGCTCACACATTAATTTGCTAATCTGGCATGAAATTGAGATTTACACTAAGTAGGCAAGTTTTCTATTTCTACTTTGATATTGACATTTTTTTTAATTCTTTTTAATTTGTTATATTTACCACATAAAAATATGTATTAGTTTTCTAACCAGAAGTTACTAGTAAAGTAAACTTCTGGTCATAATATTTACTAAATTTTAAATATTGTAAATGGAATAATGTATTTTTTCTTGCAACTTTAGAATGGTAAGCTTGGCCAGCATCATCTAGATTCCATTGAATACACACAAGAAAAGGTACCTGCAACATCATGGGACTTGAAGAGAAAATTAACTATGCTTATATCGTAACTTTTTGTGGTAAGTAAATCAAATTAACATTGTTTTATATTTATTTTGTTATATTTTTATTAGATAGATAGATAGATAGTTTATTTATCAATTAATAATGCTATTACAAACAAAATAATTTCAAAAAATGCCATAAACGATTATACACTGTGCTGATTACATGTCAAATAATTGTATAGGAATAATTCATTTTTACATAATTAAAAGTTTCTCTTAAGAAAGTATCAAGGGTGATACACGATTTTAAAGGAATTGGCAAATATAACAGTAAAACTTTGTAAAATAGATAAATTTGTGTTGAACTAGTTCTTGTAGTCAGTGTATATGTTACTAGATGTTCTAGTGTTGTAAGTATGTGTGTCTCTAACAAAACTAATTTTGTTGGACATATATTTTGGTAACATATTATGAATTATTTTAAAAATAAAAATTACGTTTTGTAAAACCATTCGCTGATTAACACTCATAAATCCTAAACAGTCAAGCATATCTTTAATCATTGAGTGAAACAATTTTTCACTCAACGCTTTAATACCAGTGTCTATTTACTCTTAAAATAACCCTCATTGCTTTATTTTGTAAAATTTGTAATTTAGACTTCTCAGACTGGCTCAAATAATATAAAATTGTTGGACAATACTCAAAATGTGGTGCAATTATGGTTTTATATAACGTAACTCTTGTCATTAGAGATAGATTTGAGCTTATTGTCAAATAATTGATTTTTTTACTTATTTTCTTATGAACATACTGACCATGTTTTTTAAAAGTCCAAATCTTTATCGATAATAACACCTAAGTATTTACTTTCACTAACAAGTTTTAAGGACTTAATATCGCCTGCAACATTACTTTTGGTTATATCGTGGAGATATCCCAACTCTTGTTAACTTAGGTAATTCAATGTCTGTCGTGGCATATAGCAAAAAAAGTAGTTGTTGCTTCTTAGTGCCTTTTGAAAAGTATTTTTCAAAAATTTTTGTAAGGTGTTATAATATAATATTCAACTATTATCTTTCACATGTAATAAAAGTTGTGTGTATAATAAGTATATCGTTATTTACAGGTAATCTTCTGGCACTAACTGGAGATACAACATTAACATGGTCGTCGCCGATTTTACCAAAATTAAATTCTAATGATTCATTTCAAAACCCTCTCGGTAGCCCAATAACAGCGGATGAAGAATCATGGATAGGATCTTTACAATACATTGGCGCAATGGTTGGCATTTTACCCTTCTCAATTTTAGCAGATATATTAGGAAGAAAACCGATTTTATTATTTTTGGCAGTTCCTCACATACTATCCTTTATTTTTTTTGCGTTCGCCACCGACATTAAATTTTATTACGTAGGTCGTTTCTTAGGAGGTGTATCTCTATCCTCTGTCTATATAATCCTTCCTATGTACGTAGCTGAAATAGCAGAAGATTCGTACAGAGGACTTTTATTAGTTACTTATAGTACTTTCGCTAGTTTTGGAGATTTACTTCCATATATCCTAGGTCCTTATTTACCAGTCAATTGGTTCAACATATTTCTAGCAATTTTTCCTGTGTGTTTCTTTGTTTTATTCGTCACAATGGCTCCGGAGAGTCCGTACTTTTACGTCAATAAAGATGATAACAAAGCGGAAAAGATTCTTCGAAAACTAAGAAAGAAAAAAGATAATTACAGAGCAATTGATGAAATTGAAGAAATAAAGTTGGAAAAATCCCGCAATAAGCAAGGAGATATATTGAATACTTTGAGAAAGAAATATGTTATTAAAGGATTTTTAGTAGCACTGGGTTTGAGTAGTTTTCAACAACTTTCAGGTTTAGGAGCAATCCTAGCTTACACAGAAACTATTTTTGAATCGGCTGGTACGAACATACCTGCTGAAATTTCAGCAATAATAGTTGGATTTGTCCTCTTCTTAGCTAGTTTTGGGGGGCCGTTGATCGTAGATAGGAAAGGTAGAAAGTTCCTTTTATTAGTTTCCTCAACAGGATGTATTATATCACAAACAATTTTAGGTTTATATTTCTACTTGCAGGATAATAGCGATATTGCTTTAGACAGTTGGAGTTGGATACCGATAGCTTGTCTAGTAGTGTACGTTATTACGTTCAATGTAGGATTCGGCCCGTTGCCGTTTACTATAACTTCGGAGGTACTACCGTCAAACGTCAAATTTTACTTGGCTACAATCACTGGATTCACAGGATGGTTGATGTCGTTTTTGGTTACGAAATTCTTTAACAATCTTAACGAATCGTTGGGAAGGGGGGGTACTTTTTGGTTATTTGCAGCTTTCTGTTCATGTGCTCTCGTTTTTATTATTTTCGTCGTTCCCGAGACGAAGGGGAAGAGTTTTCAAGAGATACAAATTATTTTAGATAGGTGATATTAATTTTTGCAGATAATTGTACTTAAATAGTGAAGTATTTTTTGTATTTGTATTATCAGCTGTTTTATATACATATTTTATTAAATTGTTTATAAGTTTTTCTATTTTTTTTTATTAAATATGCTTAATTAGACAGACACTTGTAACAAGACTGAAGTGTCAAATGTTATTGCTTTGGAATATAATGAAATCAACTGAGCACTTGAACCTCTTGTAATTGCTTTTAAAGAAGAACACTGATATTGATAAACAACTAAGGGCTTAATATTTATTTTCAATGAAATACTTGTTAAGACTGCAGAATGGTGGAACTTGTGAATATCAGACCTTATTAATACATAAGAGAATAAGTGAGACACAAATTATACCCTGTGTATACAAATGTACACATTAACCCTAATTGTTTTACAGTAAAGACTACTAAACGCAATGTAGAGGTCACATTCAACATAATTTTTGGACATTCGTTTAATAAAAAGTAATATTCCTCTATTATCTTGTTTGAAATGAAATCATTCATTTTTTAAATTCTCTATACTTACTCCGCATATTTCAATTGTAGTTCATCAAACCTTTCACCAGGAGTATGGGCGCGTTTTATCTAACACCTAAACTTTGATGATCACTGATGTTCAAACTGTGATGTATTCATTATGAAGCAATTGTCATTAAATCTAATAGTTTAAGTGTTTGATACACTATACCAACTCTTACAATAGTTCTGATGTGGAATAAATTGAATGATAAAAATCAATCGACGTTCTAATCTAATTTTCCAGTAAAGTGTCACTTTTAAGCATTGTTATATAATGTATATTATTTGAGATTCTTCTAATTAGATATATAACTGTTGATACATTTTGTACCCATTATGCACAAATTAACATTTTAGATTACATGCAATCATACAAAATAAATATTATTTCTCTTCTTTGTTACATTTTTGGACCACAGAACTAATTCCAAGTTTTCTTTTCAGTGACTCTTAAGACACAGGACATTTGGTCTGAAAGCAATACGACTGTAGCCCGGAATTAAGGTGTTGGTACAAAAATCTTAAAGTTAAACTTTGATTATCTCGTTTCAAAATTAGACATTTTAACTATAACATATTGGACATTGTTTATTAAAATACATTCACTGATTAAATTTTCTGTTACCAGTTTCACATTCTTCAAACATAAGTTATATTCAAAAATATTTAAGTCATATATATTTATATTTTTAGGTACAAGAAATTAGACATCGTTTAATTATTGATCAATTTTCACAGTTTAATTTCAATAAACAGATTAATATAAATTCACATTTCCCGCAATTTCTTAATCACTATGGCGCATGACTCTTCCGCTTCCCACTTCTTCCCGCCAAAGGTACGATGACCATCATGGCCATTGTTCTCGAAGGCTTGTTTCGCCATTATGGTTTTGTCGGGTTTGCAGCTTGGTTTAACAGTCCTGACGGTGAGTCTTTTTAATAATTTTACTTAATTTAAGCATTTTTATTGTACATTTAGCCACGTTTAGATTGTTATCGCATTTATTTTACATAACCTCGCTTTTGTGTTGCCTAGTGAAGGCTTGTGTTCCGTCTAATGTTGCATGAAATTTTATTTGTGACTAGATGGAACACTCGCCTCCAACGGGCATACGTTCTTCGTTGGGATAATTATCGCTTCGCTTTATATATCGATGTCGCTTTTCGCCCCATTTTTCTTGGGGTTGCCGAGCAACAGGTTGCAGCAGTTCCCAACGTTTGTGCAAAGCTTTCGACTAATAGCGGCATTGTTGGAACAGAGTAAGTTGAGCAAATTATTTATTTTAACGCTTTTTTTTCTATAGTGCCGAGTTTTTAATATTTTTTTTGCTTACTAGTATCAAGTTGATGATTTTTATAAGACGTATACAAAGTTGGCTAATCTTAAGAAGCCAATCAAAAACCAATGGTGCAAGTTGTAATATTAATTTTAAAAGGATCAGATCACCTTGGCTATTTTGATTAAAATAAATTTCTTACTCTAGTTTGTTAAATGTTCGTTTTACATCATACAACAGTATTAATGAGTAATTGCAATCATATTATGTCTAGTAATTACTGTGTGATAAATTTTTGAATTATATTATACATTATAGATGCTTGGGAATTTGTGAAACAAGTTACTTTTTTTTGTATTTAACTTTAAAAACTGGCAAAGAAATTATACCTACACAATAAAGTTTTTTTCGAAGTTCGCATAGGTATTTACTTCATTTAATAGTTGTATCCCTTCTAGTTATTAGTTTCATATGATTGTTCTTTTTATTTCTTTCAACTACCAAAAAGATAGATTAGCTTCTATGTTTGTAAATTTTATGGTGTATTATTATTTTTAAGATACATTTGAATGAAATTATGCACCAGTTTATTGTTATTATATAGGTATCTATTTTAATTTTTTTCTACAGATTAACTAAATGTTTAATTAAGATAAAAACAAGTTCAGCTAGATTTATTTGTTCATATTGTTGGGATTATGCATAAAAATATCTTTTAATGTCCAAGCAAGCATTTTATTTTCTTCTCTTGTTCAAGTTCTATCAGATTTTCAGTTTCCGTTATGCTATTCATTAAATAACAGCTTGCAGAAATACGAAGGGGTATAAAACAGGTAGAAATTCATGTCTGCAAAATTTATGAGCACTACAAAAACTTTTGTGTTAACTTTTTGACAGTTGTATTTTAAAATTTTATTTAGATAATAAGCCAGGTACTGACTACCTGTTTGTGAATTTCCAAAAAGTATATGGTATTTCTCACTAATACTCAACATGCTTGAACTAACAAAAGGTGTAGGTATTTGTTAGAAAGCTAATATTTTTTACCTGCTCGCCCAATGTTCCATATTTCTTAGAAGGTTCTTATTAATAGACCATAATGATCGGCTTTTGATGGAATTTTGTTATTTCATTTGAAATTTTGGTGATGGTGCAGCGGCGTAGGTATCCAAAGTTTTTCAAATCTTATTTTTTTATAGCTTCACTTTTAAACCATTTTTTTTTTTAGCAATAATGATAGGATTACAGTTTTTTTAATGCCGAACAAGCAGATACTTTTTTGTCAAAAACGTCAGTACATGTCCCGAAAAAGCTTTTTTATTTAGAGAAAAAGTTCTGGTAGGTTTAATTTTTTTTAAGAGGCTTCTTTTATGAAATTTAAATACTACTGATGATTGAAATGCATATTTTAAATAATTTTCTGAGTTGTATTTCAATAAATAAAAACAAATTTTTAACTATAATAGTATACAAAAAAATTACGCTTGTCAAAACACTCTCTAACTTTGTCACAGGGACTTTGAAAGGAGCATTTTACGTGAAAAACTTGAATTTGTTAACAAATCCGCTTATTCGGCATTGAAAAAAATTGAAAAATAAGTTACTCATTTGCATTTTACTAAAATTTTATGGTTATATGAAAAACTTGTTCATACATTTATCTAAGAGAGTACCCAGATATGTTGAAAAAATCCAGATCCAACCTATTCACGCTGGATAAAATCCTGCTTATTGCAACAAACCTCTCATAATTATGTCTATGGAATGGAGATACAAAAGTATGACAGTTGATTTTAAGACATATCAGCTTGAGATCTACGAACTGAAAGTTTGTCTAGACTGAGACAATCTCTTTTATATCTCTTGATATGTATTAGTTGTCATTCGCATTCCGATTTTAGTTGATTCTAATTTTAATTAAGAGTATCTTGGGCAAATTATTTATTCTTTGTCAAAATTTTTCAAATAACTTGATTTCCCAAAAAAAATATCAAAAAACGAATGAAGCAAATTTTAATTTTTACATTAATGCCATAATTTCCATAATTTTATGGTTATTTCAAACGGTATGTATAATACTGGGTGTCCTACTACTTTCTGACCCATTTTAACTGCAAAAAAACGATAGGGATTTCCTTTTATATAAAGTTCTTTTAGTATAAATGTTTAATTAGTGAAATCTTATATAGTAATAGTATTTTTTAAGCTGAACTTTTCTCCCTTCCAAAAATGTAAGAAGCAGGACTTGTTAAAATGCTAATTTTGATTATTTTTAGATTATATAATATTTGTGTATTATCTACCTATTTCCAAAAAATGTTTATATAGATCCTCTTAGAAGTATAGAATTTAACCAAGCTTTCCCAGCTTTGTCGGATATATTGTTCTTTGGTGATCTAGTTGTATGAGTGTTTTATATTTCATAAAGCTGGTTCAGCAAAGCACAATGTATTCGACTGTACATCGAGGGATGTTCAACAACATTTTCAAAGACGTCGATGATGCAGTTAGAAAGATATTGAATATATAGAGGGAATCTGGCTTGAAGGAACTCCTGGTGTGATATGTAGTTTCGTATCGTATCACAGCCAGTAGTTACCTACGAAATGGATTCCCTTTTTCGTTGAACTTTGGAAGATAAGCAGATCCATAACAACGCTTCATCGCATATTTTATTTTTACTATTAATATTATATATGTGTACAGTTAAGTTTTACTGTCTCTTTTTTTGCATAGGATTGTTTTAGAATTACACTAGTTGAATATGTAATATCTTTGTGGTATTTAAAACTCTACATACTTCAATACCTATCCCACGTGAGTGTTCTATGAATATTGAATTGAGCTTAAATTTAGTTATACCAGATTTCTCGAATATACGTCTGTTACTGATTAAATACAATGACATCGACTAAATAGTAAGACTGTATATTTTCTGTATGTTACTTGAGATATATGCATTTTTATTTTTGTTGGAAAATTGATAAATTACTCTCCCGAGAGGTACACTTGTGGATTCCACCAATATTAAACCCAACAATTTGTTATATTTTGCTTATATTTATTGTTTTTTCAATTATAATTGCACAAGTGGTTTGTATTTTATCGGGTAAATTTGGGTTGTTTAATGAGAAACTGTTTCCTAGCAATTTGACGAGAATAACTGTCAACCTACAAACACTCCACCTTCGGTGTCGTGTTTTTAATAGTTGACAGTTATTCGAGTCAAATTGCTAAAGGAAACAGTTTAGAATTTGAACAACACAAATTTACCCAATATCAATACAAACCTCGAGTGTAATTCGGCACATTTTTATTTTAATGTACAATTATTAAAAACGCAGTTATTGAAATTCATACTAGGAACAGTGATATCGCTGCAGGTGCCACAACTAATCGTTTCTGTAGTAGATGTTGAAGTTTTTTCATTTTCCAAACGAATTGATTTAATAATGCTTGAATGATACTCTTTGTCAACTTGTAAGTGAGGTTGTATTGATGATGAATTGCTGTGTCCTGTTATTTTTATTAGAGCTTGTTCTTCAATTCCGCTTTTACTTAATTCGCTAACTGCTGCCGCTCGATTTGAGTGATTTGTAATTTTGACACGTTTGACATCTAAACCAATGCGTTGTGCTGAGGGTTTAGTCCATTTGGAAATTTCATTAATTCCAATCGGCAAATTCTTGTACCAGCCTTTAGAATTTTTCTTTTTCCAAAAGGGATTTGGTGTAAGAAATACTCTGTCCGAAGTTATAAAAGTGTTTCGTTTTTCCATTAGCTTTTTGAATAAACGTATTGGGCAAATATCTTCGTCGAAAATATTAGGCGTGATCCATTTGCTGTCATATAATTTATTGTTGCCGCCTTGTCTCGTTTTCGAAAATAGAGGATTATACTCGATACGTCCAGTTTCTTTTCCTTTTATTTCAGATACGAAATAAGTGGTTTTGCAGTAAACTGCTTCTCCTCCGCACCAAGCTAGTTCAAACGCCAAAATGTGATATAATTTCTTTTGAAGTCCTTCCGGCTCATTTTCGTTATATAATCTGGCTATTGCAAATACTTCAGATTTATTAAGAGCTGATGCACTACATTTTCTCTTTTCGGGTTGTGCTTGTAGGATTTTACGTTTAGCATTACGTGCAGCTCGTGATGAATTAAACTGAACATCGGTGAAAGGGTTGAATACAATATTAAATTCGTTATAATATTTACTTTGTAGCATTTTAGCGGTGGTGTTCCAAATTGTTTTAACGACCGCTTCTTTATGGTCTTCTCCGTTACTTTTTCCCATATTAAATACCCAATCTTGCAATATTACATTCAATTTCTCGATGGAAGTATCTGGCTCAAATGTGTATCTTTTTGCATCGCAAAACGTAGAAAATTGTATATAGCCAGATTGATGATTGCGTCGCAACTGTATTAGTAGGCACACAGGTATTAACAATTTGACTAATTTCGGCGTTCGTAGACACACCGAATCGACTCATTGTTAGTTTTTGAAAATTCAATAAGTTGTCGACAAACATGCCAAACTATTTATTCTGGTAACCAACACCGCGATAATTGATGAACAAATGAATAAGTGAAAAAACCACTAGTGTATTTGTCAACAGTAAAAACACAAGAGCTTTTTTTTTATCGGATAAATTTCTCTTTGCAACGAAACAGTTTTGCCAATCACTCATTTTACGAGAAAAACTGACATGATAAAATCGCGATACCGAAGGTGGAGCGATTTTATCTAATGTCAGTTTTTCGAGCAAATTTAGTGATTGGCAAAACTTTGAGTTAAAGAGAAATTTATCTGGTAAAAGAAAAGCTCGAGTGTTTTTTGGCAAGATAAATTAACGACAGAATATATGGATGAACAACAACAATAATTATCTTTATTAATACAATAAAATTCGATTATTTGAAAGTACAACTTCACCAAAACGATTCATCTTTTGGGTTTTTATATCAACAAAGTTAAATAATTACCACACCGATTCAAAATAAAAGCACTAATGTTTAAAATTCAAAAATCTGACAGACTAATTGACAGTTTTTGCAGTTTTGCCAACACTTAATTGCTGTGAAACTATAAGTAACCAAACTTGCGACTCATTGTTATTGTGTAAAAGTGACGTCCGCTTACTAGATATTGAGGAAGAGAAGTTTTTATCCGATAAAAAAGGATGCACCTTTTTTATCGATGTCAAAGTGACAATAACATTTCCAGGAATATGACATTTTAACATTGGAGTTTATTTATCAACAGTAAAAACACAAGAGCTTTTTTTTTATCGGATAAATTTCTCTTTGCAACAAAACAGTTTTGCCAATCACTAATTTTACGAGAAAAACTGACATGATAAAATCGCGGCACCGAAGGTGGAGCGATTTTATCTAATGTCAGTTTTTCGAGCAAATTTAGTGATTGGCAAAACTTTGAGTTAAAGAGAAATTTATCTGATAAAAGAAAAGCTCGAGTGTTTTTTGGCAAGATAAATTAACGACAGAATATGGATGAACAACAACAATAATTATCTTTATTAATACAACAAAGTTAAATAATTACCACACCGATTCAAAATAAAAGCACTATATGTTTAAAATTCAAAAATCTGACAGACTAATTGACAGTTTTTGCAGTTTTGCCAACACTTAATTGCTGTGAAACTATAAGTAACCAAACTTGCGACTCATTGTCATTGTGTAAAAGTGACGTCCGCTTACTAGATATTGAGGAAGAGAAGTTTTTATCCGATAAAAAAGGATGCACCTTTTTTATCGATGTCAAAGTGACAATAACATTTCCAGGAATATGACATTTTAACATTGGAGTTTATTTATCGATGTAAAAGTTAAAGCTAACTTTTGCCGCTGTCAAAGTGACAATTGCACTGTGGCATATGCGATTTTTTATACATGAATTAAATTGTCCTAAATAAAAATGATGCTTAGAACTTTTATTTTAATGATACTGAAAAACTATGCAACTTATATGTAAAACTATGTCTCAAAATTCTCCAAAGATTTGACATATTTTAATATACTGGGTGTTTCATATGGTTACAATATATCAAAAGTTATTTTTTTCCATTTTTACCATTTACTCCATTCCGGTCACATAGTCTGATCGACATGTACCATTTTTCATAAAATTTTTGTATAGTCACCGAAAATTACGACCAAGTTGTCCTTCGATTCGGAAAAGCATGTAGAGGGTTCAAGAAAAGGTCCCATAAGGGGCCGATAAAAATTGCAAAAGTTTAAAAGATATTCTCCGTCATTTTGGGTAATTGTCGATTTGAAATTTTGAAAAAACTTGAAGTTAAATTTTTCAAAAAGTCGGGCAATCGTTAATTAACAAAATTTTCTTGAACGTCCTTGTTTATTGTATATTAAAAATTTATTTTCGTACTTTCTAAAGCTAAAAGCTAAATATTTGTTATCACCTGTAATCCGAAACTGGCGTATTTTCGTGAAAAATGAGACGACCTTTGCTGTAAAATACAATTTTTTTTATAAATATTTATTAATTAACTTTGAAAAGTATTAAAATGATATTTTCAGTTTATTTTCGACCGGAATTGGCTTCGTCAATGGTATATGTCACTATTTGACCGGGAAAATAGTAGAAACATCATAAGGATTAGAATCTAGAATAATAATGAATTTAGTATAAACAATCTTCATAAGTAAACAATTTGTTTGAAAAAACATAATAGTATATTATAATACTAGGAGTAGAAGGCGATTATCATGTGTAGAGACAGTGTAATCTTGAAGAAACAAAAATAATTAACGGTCGAGTTCATCCCAACGTAGCGCTACCGGAGCGTCCAGAAATTTCCTGCAGAACGCGTGTTTTGTCAACTGTTCAGATGTGAGCACTGTGGTAGCAGAAATAAGCTACGCTACCGATCAATGATGCTTTAACTGTCATTTATGTCAAATATTATGTTAATAAACGTAACATATTTTGTTTTGAAAATAATTCAGACATTTGTATGTAGTAGGAACTATTGAACTGAATTGAAATCAAATAAAATTAAGTTTTTAAAATTCATAGAATAGAGCGTTTCTAATTAACGTCATCATCCTGCACCATATTGTTTTAAACAGCTGACCATGATCATCAGAAAGAAGCTTAAATGGAAATAGCATTTTTTACCGATTTAAATATAAATCAAGATCAAAAGTTGATTGGTTCTGGTAAATTTGTGTTCTATAGTTTGTATTAGCTGGATACTAAATTAATTTAAAGCTGTAAAAAAGGTAATTGTTAGGGGTGTTATCGGGTTGTGTTATTCGGTTTGAGGTTATATTTGTAGTGTGAAGGTGAAGGTTGTCCGGTGAAAGCAATTCGTCACGATGACGTACTTGGAAAAGGTCAATTGAAAAAGTTGAAGAGTGGTGAAATTTATAACTATCCTGTACCAAAAATTGAAAATATATAGGGTGATTCGTTAGTTGTGTTTGTAAAAATGAGCAAAATCGACAAAACTAAACTGTAACACCTAAATAAATGTATTTTTCATCTTCCCTTTCCCTATTTATTCCCAGTTTTTAATTCCGCATGGTACATTTTCCGGAAATTCACCCAACTCGCGTGTATTTTTTGAAGCCACCCTATTAAATTTACCCCTGAGACTGATTTGCTTCAAAACTAAGTTGCGCGAAGTGTAACAGAAATTTCCGTTTATCAACTGCGAACGTGTTAATTTGGTGTTTATTGTTTGGAACCACGTATTAGTTATTTTAAAAACCTATAAAACCAAATCGATAATATTTGTTGATAAAGTGCGTGATTCAAGTCAAACTTACTTATAAAATTATTTACCTTTGTGGTGTAGAATTTCCAACTGGATACTATCACGCTTAGCTACTTTTGAATAAGAAGTATCCGGTTTCTTTTTAGGAATTTTTCTTCCCGAACCTTGACGATAAACGTCGTCTGCTAATTTGATCTTCATTTCGCCCTAATAAAAAAAATTCTCAAGATATACAGGGTATTTCGTTACTTAATCGAGTCTTACGATCTTTGTAGTCGACTTTATGAAAAGGGGACTTTTAGGTAAAGTGAGTTTAGTTTCATAAATATTTTTTTTACTGCTCTTTATTACTTTATGCCTTGTTTTTTATTGTATGGTATCCCTGAAACTTGATGTTTTATTTTTTTTGCTCTTATTTTTATCAAGTGTGTTGAATGTAAGAGTGACAAACTAATTTGGTTTGAAGCGTTGAATAATAATAATAGTATTTATTGCCAAACAGATTTTACAATACCTTTAAAGGACAATACATACATTATATGTTTATATTAAATTATAAAAGTAGACAAATAAAAGAGATAAAAACAGTGAATCAAGTAATAAAAATAATATACATAATGAGAAATAAAATACAAACAAAATGCCAAAAACGGAGCAAAATCAAATACAGTATCCGCCAAAGTACACAGTACCGAAAATAAAAATAAAAATTAATTTTTAATTTTTGTAATGTAAGTGTTCAAAATGTCACCATTTCGACGCAAACAAGCTTCATATCGATTTTGTAAGTCAATAAACATATTTATAAAAAGTGGTTGATGTAACTGCCGAAAAATATTTTGTATTCTTTCCCGTAGTTCGGCAATATTCGCCGGCGGATTCTCCGAGTGAAATATTTTGTCCTTCATTATGCCCCAAATGTATGCGTCAGGTGGCGTCAGATCAGGTGAATGAGAAGGATATTCGAAGTCTGTTCCCGAGAAATTATTCTATTATCGAAATGCTGACGGAGTAAGTTTAAGGTGCGCACAGCTGTAGATATGGCTCGTTGCACCAACTTGTTGGAACCATTGTGTGCGAAACTGTAGATTTCGTGCACGGCAAAAGTTATTTAGATCTCTCACAAAAGGTATAATAATTTTCTCTCTATAACGCTCTTGGTTGACAGTAAGTGGATTCTGATTATCATCTTCAACGAAATAAGGACCAATCATTCCATGACCAGATACCGCGCACCAAACGGTAACTCGAAGACTGTGGAGTGGTTTCTCTACAATGACATCAGGACGTTCAAATCCAAGGAATCTGGTTGTTTGTCGATTAATATAGCAGCTAAGATGAACGTGACTCTCGTCTGAAAACCATATGTTTTTCAAAAATTCGGGATCTTCGTAAATTAAACTCAACATGCGACCACAGTAAATTTCTCTTGCACGTTTGTCCGCAGCATTTAGTCGTTGTCCAACTTGAATACGGTATGGATAACCACCAATTGATTTGAACATGCGACGTAAAGACGTTTCACTAATGTTGAGTTTACATGCAGTTCTTACAAGACTTCTTTGAGGTGATTGCACAACTTGGTTAAAAACACGTCCTTCATTTTCGTTAGTGCATACTGTTTTTCGACGACCTGAAGAACCTTTACGTTGACACAATACACTACCAGTGCGACGAAATTTTTCAACAACAGCTAACATCACACTTTTACTAGGAGCTGCTTTATTACATTTTTGTTGATATTTTATTGACACCTGTTCTAAGCTTGGACCATCATTACGACCTTTTCCGTATGAACGAAAATAATGCTCTAGCAAAAACACTTTTTCTTCCGTTGTTAAAACCATTTTTAAATCAAATTTAACTGCAGCGTACTATTAATATATCAACTAATGACAATTAAGTCAAATGTGACAAATCCATATTACATAAACAACTCCACAGCACTCTCTGTTTCGGTACTGTTTATTTTGGCGGATACCGTATTACATATTACTTGCTATAAGTTTAATGTTACTCATACTGTGAAAAAACAAATCGCACTCATTGCAAACTTTAATACAGGTATTTCCTTCTAAGATGGTTTAAAGCATATGTTGTAATCAACAAATTATTGCCTATGATGAATGTAAGTATCATTCTCAAGGAAAATCCTATCTGGTTTAATAGTTCCAGTAAAATACCATGATCCATTCTATCGAAAGCTTTGGAAAAGTCTGTGTGTACTCCTACTTATCCACCAGAATCAACAGTTTCGGCAACATACTGTATAATAGTTAATTAATTAAATTGAAGGCATTTATACAATGTAAAATGTCGTGTGAACCAGTGGTGATAAGGTACTGATGACTTAGTTTGTTAGGATTAGTGGAAAATAAAAAAAGGCATTTTCCTACGACCACATAGGAAAGTGACATATATCGCACTGACTAGTTCTATGGAAAGTGACATTTATTCATACGCGTACGGAAAAAAATCTTATCCGCACGTGTGCGGATAAAAAAGCTGTCTAATTGAATGTTGAAATGCTGTCTTTTTACTCCGCAAATTAATATGTATATGTGAAATGATTATTTCCTAAGTTGATTTGTCCATGTAATAATATAATATAATCTATTTATTTCATTTAAATTAAAAAAAAAATACCGAGCCCGGACTCGAACCACCCTACTGCTTGTCAAAAATCGAGCCCACGGATGCCTAGACCGCTCGGCCATCCCACTGTTGTAGCTTATGGTTCTTGTCCAAGATACTAATAAGCGCTAAGGAAATATACACAACAGTTTATTTATTCTCCAAAATAAAATGTGTTTATATCGACATTTATTGGACTTTCATGTTATTAAAACAATTTCAAAGGTAAGTAATCAAAACCATATAAAGTATTTACAAATACACATATATAAAACCTCTCACATCTACATAAAAAAGCAAGATTATACATGCCTAATTTGGTAAAAGTATATCGCGTGGTCGTAGGAAAAATAGTGTACATAACTTGTGCGAAAGTGATTTTTCACACTCGTGGGATTGTCTCACTCGGCTGCGCTCGTGAGACAATACTTCCCACTCGTGTGAAAAATGTCACTTTCCGCACACGTTACGTAATATACTATATCGAATGCATATAATAATCTTATGGTTAAAAATAATTGCTCCATCCCTATTTGTACAAGCCAGGCGATGTCCTATTTGCGTTAAAATATGTACAACTGTCGGCTTTGTTAACCCAAATCTTTCGAAAAAGGATTCCAAAATATTTTAGGCCGACTTATCTCATTATCAGAAGAGTTACTTGAGTCCCAAAGTAGATTCATTTTGAAATAATTTCGTTTAGATTGTGACAAGTCAATTTGTTTTGTTGCATGTTGTTTGAGGTTAGGTACCGTTATAAAGTAGACTTTACCGCCATAAAGGCCAGAATTCGGCAGTCCCAAAAGGAAACACCCTGATTAACGACGATTATATTCTAAATAATTGACTATTAGGTACTGAAACTTACTGCCATTTTTGAATTAGAGGTTTTTACATATTTTTCCATTGAATTTCTTGGTCCTTGTTTCCCGAATTTTTCTTTGATTGCTTCTAAAGAAGATCTTGTATTTTGTAGGGAAATCCCCGAAGTCGGTCGTTTAGGTTTTTCCCAATTTGTATCGTTTACACTTTCTCTTTTGAGTATCTCAATCTCACCACTTGGTAATATCATCGATATCGTTCTTTCAATTGGAATTGTTCTAAAAAAGCTTTCATAGTCAGGATAAACTTTACTCTCATAAAATTCTACTTGGTACCTTTAAAAGTACCAGAGAATTTGTTGAAGTTTGTCTAATATCAATTGCAAAACTGATATTAAAATATCACGATATAATTTAACGACGTGATTAAAAAATTACGAAATCGCTCATCACTAGCCAAGTTCGTTTCATCGTTAGAAAATCATAAACCTACCGGTTCGTTTGTCATCGTCTAATCCCTGTACAAATATCGCGGTCGACTTTACGCCGAACAAAGGAAATATTTTTGACCACAAATCACTTTCCACAACAGCGGCAACGTTAAAGGAAATCATTCATGTGAACTATTAACGCATAACGATATACGATTTCTGCAACTGATTTTGGACACACTTTTTATCTTTGATTTTAACTTACACAGATGCTCTCTCATATTCGGAATTTTGGTATTTATTTGATAATATACCATATGATTCATTACTTTCTTCACTCTTATTGTCAGATAATGAACTGTTAGAAGTTTCTATGTCTTCGATTTCTTGCGTTGATGACTAAAAGGCAAAAGTGTAGGTACATCGAATGAAAGTATGCTTTGTTTTCGAAGGGAATAAAAATATTGTGGTTTTCTCTAAATACTTTTTAGTTTCGTCCAAAGAGACCTAAAAGATCTATTGTGCTCCCTTTCTTCCAGTTAATTCCTGAGGAAAGTCTCAGAGACTAGAAGATCGTGTAGACCTATTTCCCGAAAGAGTTTTAGGATAATCGCAGGCTTAAAGCCCGCTTTACACTTCGCAATTCTAGCAATATATTGGAGCAGCTCTTTGACCTTGCAAAGTCTTGCGCTTGCAACGTTATCTATTTCATAATTATTGCAATATGCAATTTTCAAGGTGGATACCAACAAAAAAAAGTTAATTTGTGAGGTTAGGTTAGTGTGTCATAATATGATGTTGATATTGTCGATAAACTAACTTTGTATATATAAGTATTTATGCTGCATTTGAAAGTACACAGTCAACTTTTGTTTTGTTGGTAACTTAAAACTTGCTAACTTTTCCCCAGAATTGCATGCAAGCGACAATATAAATCGAACCAGATTGATTTTGGACAAGAGCTTAAAATGGCTGTAGACTTGCCAAATTATCCTCTACTGCGTATGGTTTTGATCAAAAATATTGCATCGTGCGGACTGTCCCGCCAGTAGTCACCTAGAAGTATCTTTGATTGTCTAAACATAATTCAAATTTGTATCCGATTATGCCAGATAATTAGAATTGTTTTATGGAATTATGAAAAAAGAAATATGGGTTAAGTGGAAAGGTACAATGCGCAAGTTATCAGTAGGTTTGAATTTGGAATTCCGTAAAAATTCCGACTGTTTTAACTGCTAGCAAGGCAAATTTCATTTTCTGGTTGAACACATAATTTGAAATCCATGGTAATAGTTGAGGTTTTGAAATTCGTAACTGCACTGCATGAACATTAAAAAGCTAATGGAATGGATTGATGACGACTGCGTTACGGGATGCTGCAACTAATAAATAATGTGCCCTCTAGTGTTATTAGAATATGAGTGTTTTAAAATTCGAGTTATCGGTCGATAATTAAAAGCGCTCATAACGTGATAATTCGATTATTGAAATAATGCGATTCTGATCACTAGTCTAAGCCCACGGGGTGGGAAGCCGAGTGTGAAGCTTAAAACTCTTAAATTAGTTTCAGGCCGCACCAGAGATGGCGAGAGTTTCGTCTGTCATTGTCATACGTCACGTTGAACTTCAAATCTGTTACCAACTTCTGGTTGTTGTGAGTCTCTAAGACGCCCTACTAGATCTTTCCAATTATCATATCTACTCCTCTTTTTGGCATTGCCAAATTCTTATTAATATTTCATTAGAGCTGAAACCGCGAAAGTATGTTTCAGCTCTTCTTTTTTGCTAGTTAATCTGCTATTTCGTTTCCTTTTAGAACTGGACCCGTATCTTTGAACGTTCGACTATTCGCGAGAACGTCGAATGGATTTTGTTCGTACGAATGAATTCACACGAATCGAACGGTACTCGAAAATTCAAATTGCAATATCTTCCAAACACAGTGGCGAACAGCTTTGTAGATCTTATGTGTCATTTTTTAGGTAAAGTGTAGTGTAGGGTAATGTAAAAAAACGTGACAAGAAGAAGATTACAGTGTAGTTTGTGCTTATTTCCATTTGGTGTATCAGAAAACCTTCTTGTCGTATGTCGTATCTTCCGCCATTTCCTTAGCATCTTGCAAATCATCAATTATTTGATGCATAAAAGCTTCATCTGGCTTCATTTTTGTTCAGTAGTGTCATTTATCGAAAATCTTAGTAAGTAGGTATAGTGATCGCTATGATTTTCTATCTCGCTATATCCACAGATGTTTGAGTTTATTTGTTTTTTTTGACGTCCTGCGCAAGACTCTACTCGCTTACTCCCATGTGGGACTGATACGACTGATTCGTTTGAGAGATTTCGAAGATACTGCTCGAACATAACAAATACACTCCAATCACATGAAATACGTGGGAGTATTTAGCCAAACGTTCAAAGATACGGGTCCTGATAACGCAAGAACTCAGGTTGCTCCTTCTTTTGATAAGAATCATAATGAGAAAAGAGCAATAAAGAAGAAAATATTGCAAAACATCCTGGTTAAGAAACTTGAGTGGATAAAAAGACACTACGTAAAAATGCTAACAAATAATATCTTAAAATAAATTTACTTTCATCTCGAATTCTCTTTCTGGTAATATTGTTTCTTGCGTATCTGTTTGCTGTATCAACTTCGAATCTTCTTGTGCGGATTCTCTTGTAGGTAATACAGTTGCCATCTTGTCGATTGTCAACAATTCCTTTTCTTGATCTAACGATGGATTAGTAGCGGTGAATGAAGGTTTTTCATTCTCGTTATTAAATATATCGTTGGACGCTTCGACAATTTTTTCTTTTTCTTGTTTGTCTAAAAATTTAAATACGTGAAAAATACGTGTCTGGTGACGAGGACAGCTTACCCAGATCGTGTGAGTTTACAGATTCGCTACTAACGCCCTGGATTCTTTTGATTGATTTAATGGCTGGATTTGTGTTACATTCGCATTTTAGTTTCCCACAAAGACACATGGTTTTAACTAAATTAGCTCGCCATTTGCTGTAAGCTCCGTTCCGTTTTTTCTGTTCGATGATATTGACGAATTTATATTTCACCGTTCTATCCATTTCTGCTTCTTCATTTTTAACTTCACATTCATTTGGGTCTGTACATTTTTCCTCTGTGCTGCGACTGCTCTTTTTACGGCTACGGTATCTATCACCTTCGATTTCAGGTCCAATCGAAAATAAGTCGTTATTTAACCAGCAAAGAAAGAAAAATTCGACCCTGGTGGGGATATTGTTTTGGCGGAGCGTAAAGAAAATTTGAATAGAGTATATAAGTAAGTAATTGTATCCTCACCTACACGTTTTCTTGTCGAAATCGACTTCCAAGTATTTAAACTCTCTATTTCTTTTTTTATAGTTTCACTGTCTGGGTCAGTGCTATATTCCTCTAATGGTTTCTCTATAGCGTCACATAATTTACATCTAGCCTTACCAATCAACTAAAATCCCACCTTTATTTTGCTTCTCCAACACCTAATGATAATTTTATAAAATTACCTTTACACTTTCCAACTTCAAGTGTTGTATATCGTTCACAGCCTTCATCAGCATCTTTTTATATTCGGCGTGAACTGACTCTTTAGTTTGTTCGACAGCTTCGTTAATTTCTTCAGCATTCGAATATTCTTTAACCGGTTCGATGTCATCTTCATTATCTTGACCTTTTTTGTTATCTATTATTGTACATTTTATGGGTTTCAAATTTCTTTCCATTACACTTTTCCAAAATGCGATACATTTTTCAATTTCCGTGTCATTTTTTTCATTTTCTTCAAAAATGTAAGTCTAAAATGTTTCTAGCTTTAGCATAAGTAAGCCCAATGACCTAAATTCTTCTTATTCACGTCCGATCCTCCTCGGAACCCATAACTCGTTTTGAAGGCAAGCAATATGAGTAAAACTTTGCTAGTATTGAGGTTGTCAATAACTTGCCAACCACAGCTCGCCACAGCGCTGTTTGGTGTCGGATTTGCCGGCAAGTAAGTGACAAACAGTTTTTTCGCCTTTATCAAGCCATACAACCAGATGGCATATTTTAAATATGATCAGTAACAAACAGCATGGAAAAAAAAAGGTGAAAAAACTGTCGAAAATTCCAGACAAAGTAAATATACCTTGTACGCTGATTCTCCTGTAAGCTGTTCACTGCTAGATCCGTCTATATCTTTTCTATCATTACAACTTTCTTTCTGCTTGATTTTTTGATCGCTAGATTTATCTAGCATGTTAATATTTTCTCTTTTCGTTTGGCAAACTACTTCTCCTTTGCGTGGAATTTGACCTTCGTCTTCTACGAAAGAACTATTTTTATTGAGATTTTCTAAATATTCAATGCTGTTGTCTGTTCTAAATCCATTCATTGTTCTGAAATAAAAGACCTTTGTGATTTGCCCCTTTTGTGCACTTTCGCTCATTTTTCTTCAAAGCTAAACTGAAGAAATGAAGTGTCTGAAAGAACAAGATTGAGCTGCAATGTTTCTTGAGAAAACTGGAACCACGTGAAGAAAAATAAGTGAAGCAAGATGGAATCGCCTACAGGTACAAATTATATTTATACTTTACCTTTTTATAAAATTAGATAATTAATTATATAAAAAATATTCTTCAGTGACAAAACTGTCACTTTTCGATTTAATTATCCACTTAACCTAGAACACTGTCTTTACCGCTTCAAAAACGTCTTGTGGTGCCATCTGCATAATAGAAAACGGTTTCCTGCAACTCAATGTGGTGGGAAATTCGAATTTACTGTATTACATTCTTTTTAAATCGGCTTCGCAAGTAAGGGTAACTAATTTAATTTAAAAATGAACTCGCTTTTGAATTATATAGTCCTTTAAATAGCAGAGAAAAGGAATCGGGATAAATAATATAATGAAGTACGGTAGAAAAACCAACGTAACTATCACTGAAAATGGTGTTCAGCTAAGGCTGACATTCAAGAAATTTTAAACTTCCTTAAAATTTCAGTAGATAGTGCCATTGCTGCAAGTTTCCATATATTGATTGTGACATAACCTAGAAAATTATGTTCATATTTTTAGTATGTGATTGTCAAAAATAAAAGTTTTTCCGTTTTCAAAATAATCAAAATTTGCAGCTATGGGGGAAGGTGAGTATACTTTTACAACGAAAAAAATAGCATAATTTCAAAATTTTAGGCACCGAAAGTCGAAATTTGGTCAGAAAACAAACTAAAAAGAAAACGAAGCAAGCTTCAAATCTACTAAACGTACATCAAAAATCTTGTTGTGGTAAAAAGAAATGCTTCTGTAACCAGAAAAAAGAAGTGGAAACTTGTGCGCAGAATACAAAACCCAATTTAATAAGTCGTGTGTGCGTTTGTGGAAAAATCAATTGCGAATGTTATGGAGTTCTAACTCACCCATCTCAAACGATCCCTCAATTTGTGGATGTTTATAGATGTGGATATCCAGGAGACGAAATTAAACCGATTTGTGTTTGTGGAAAGCCTGATTGTACCTGTCACGACCGTAAAATTCACACTAGAGAGCCCGGTAAAAATATACATCGTTTCAACTGAGTTTATTCACAATTTATAACCTTTTCTTTCAGATAATCGACAAACAAAACGATGCGAAATACCAGTCGCCGACGTTAAACCACCTTGTGTGTGTGGCAAGCCATATTGTAGTTGTAGAAAATCGAAACGTGAATTTGAACATGTTCCAGACATCGAACTTAGACATACCGAAATATGCGATGCTGTCAAACCGCTGGTAAGTTTCTAAATCAAATTAATGAGAATTTTGTCTGTCGATATATTTTTTATGTAATATTATTGGACTTCGATATTAAACGCAAAATATTTATCAACAACAAAGTGTCTTTATTATGTGTGCATAAGATTGCATAAGAGGGGAAATCGGGTACTGACTATATAGGGAACACCAACTCGAATGGAGGTCGACACAAAACGCACCTCCATACTAAGAGTTTACTGAACAAGGTAGATAAGGAACCCTCAACCAGGCTATTGAAACTGACTAAGAGACATTTGACCTGGCGACTGAACACTACACCCTGAGGAAACATGGGCAAAGTTAGTGAACCTATGTGCAGGAAACGTGAACTCTATGATGAAACACATACTCTGCTTCTGCGAGAACTTACATGGACTCAGACGGAAGCACTTTGGAGAGGAAATAATACAACCATTACAACTACTGAAGACACAAAGTTTCTGGAATGGGAGTAGATAACATGGGAAATGGTACAAAGATTCAGTTCATGTGCCTGGGCTATTGAGCACAACATTTTAAATAAGAAGTTTTCGCATCTTTAATAACCTATAATTGGTTTTATATCTTTTGTATTTTAGGTGAAAAATTTCTGTGTATGTGGAAAACCTGATTGTACTTGTTATCAAGATAATAGAATTGTTGACGACGATCAAGAATGTTCGTATCGAGTTCCATTGGTAAGACCACTATGTGTTTGTGGTAAGATAGACTGTGATTGTAATATAGATCGATATGGTAAGTCTGTATCTTTTTTCAATTAAATATGAACTCTTACAAGTATAATTTAGTCATGTGTAGACTGTATACTAATGTTCTGTCATATCAGGTGAAAAGAAAATTAACAAAAAGATAGAAATTCCTGCTGCGCCAGCTCGTTGTATTTGTGGAAAACTATTTTGCGAATGCAATATTGGACGTGTCACAGCGCCCTCTGCTGAGAGAATTGTATGTCCTGGTAACTAACACATTTTTCGATTTTATACCTAAAAAATTTAACAACTTTGGTTATTATTTTGAATTTAGACGATGAACAAGTTAAAATAGAAATGGAAAAAAGCGTGTATGTAAAGGAAAGAGAACAACTATTGAGAAGTTTCGAAATTCCGTCATTAACGGATGCTAAAAAAAATTTAGGACAACTAGCCGATTTTGTTTACGATCAATGTGAATTGGGTTTACGAACGTATATTCCCCAAGTACCCCAAATGGCGTACGGAGATCTTTGGGTATCACCCAGTGACTTATTAATACCACATGTTTGCTTGAAAGCCCCGTTGACAAGAAAATATATGCAAGCTCTAACTCATGAGGGAATTTTAGGTGAGATTATAGAAAAAAAAAGGTTTTTAAACGCTGTAATTTTCGCTGCAATCCTGTAGCTTTAGATCGCGTAGTCGGTTTCTCATTTCTGCTTTCCAATGTATAAATTATTCCAGACTACTACTTTTCTAATGCGTAACATGCATCATGTCGAGCAGACCAACGAGTTTGAGAAAGAATCGTAGCTCCTAAATTTGTACGCTGCACCAAGAACTCCCAACGATGTGAGAAGAAATTAGTACTTGCAAAGTACAAAATAGTCGACTGCCTCTGTTACAGATTCAACTGAACGTGATTTTACTGAATTTAAAGAATGGGCATTGAATTATGAATAATTTATTCTATAGACATTTTTTTTATAAAAATTAATGTGAACCAATTTTTAAAAAGCCGCCCCTCAAATTATGCCGCCCGAGGCCGGGCCTTTGCCTAAATCCATCACTGATTAGTGCCCTTATGGTTGTTCAATTAATTTTATAGACATTGGACATCATATCGAATTAAAATTTATCAACCAAATGGAAATAGAAAAGGAAGAAGCTTTAGAGACGCAGAGACAAGAATTGATGAAGAATTTCCAAGATAGTATCAAACAGACAATTAAAGACGCAGAGGCCAAAGAAAAAGCGGCTTGTCAACGAGAATTAAACAAAATGTCGGAAGAATTTAAACGCAAATTAAAAGATGAAATCAACGAGTTGCAAACGAGGTAAATTTTCTTCAACAAATTGCTGGAAGATTAAAATTTTTATGTTTCAGATTGGAAAAGGAGTATTTGGAGCTAACCAAAGTACAAGATGAAAAAATGATCAAGAAATGGCAGTTCAAGCTAAAACTGGAGGTAGAGGAAACAACTAAAAAGATCACTAAGAAGTTTTTGGAAGAATTGAGTCGACAAGAAAAAATATTAGCGATGCAATTCAAAACTGAACTCGCGTATGTTTCTAGAAATAATATATTGTGGTTTTGTATCTATAAATTCTTATTTTTCATTTTAGGAAAAAAGAAATACAGAAAGTGTACGAAACTGAAAAATTGCGTCTTGAACATAATAAAGAACTACAAGTGATTCAACACCGTTTGGAATGTAAAAATATAGCGAATATGATGTACGTTCTTGTTATGGAAAGAAGAAAATGCGTAGACGAAAAGGATGCTATTGTAGCTTATTACGAAAAGAAATTGCAAAAATTACAAAAGAAAATCGATGTAAACCAAGAAAAAGCAGAAGAACTTAAAAAAGAGGTATTATACTAGCCGAGGTATACCGTTGACTGATGGCCTGAAATCTCAGGTTAGTTTTATTGCAGAGACGAGCCTTCTACTGAGATGACCAGTAGAAAGTCAACGGTAGATCTTGGCGATCATTAAACTAAAGCTGAATTACCCTGTTTATATTATATTGATATTTGGTACTAGTAAAACTCTCGCAAATGGTAATTAAGTGAAGCAGTGTCGAGGGAGGTTAGTACTTGGGGACCACTGGAGAAACACCGTCGTAGAGCCAGTACATCCTGCGTATACCGAGGATGCAAAACTGAGGTCCCGAGTCCATGGATGTTGGGCTCGATAAAGAATCCTACCACTGGTTGGAACACCATTTGGTTCGGCAAAATTTGAGGTTAGGGGTAGAGTGCTCCCGGCGTCGGTGATTATCCACAGTCGCAGAAATAGATATTAAATAACCGAGTAAAAAAAAGAAATAAAAAGATGGAATTTTTGGTAGTAAAAAAAACACAGCTCTTATTCTGTGATTTTAGAATTTGTAAATTCCTTCATACAAGGTGCTACTTTTAGAATAGACGAGTTTTTAAATTTTTTGCCAATTGGAATCTGATGTATTTTCCTTTTATGTAATAATATTCTGCTCAAATTTCCAGAAAACAGACAAGAGCACGTAAAATCGTCTGTTTTACGGAAAACGTTCTTTTCGAAATAATATTTTCGGATTTTTGCTAGTTTTTGTGAACCCTTAGGTTGAAGGTCAAATGAAAAACGTTCAACTTCGAGAAACTTGTGTTCTGGAAATACTCAAACAGTATCAGAAATTCATCAATTTTGCCTTAAAAGCAGCTCCAACCCAAGCAGAATTTTTACTATCAATCGAAAAACTGATGTTATTCGAATTAACCGACACCTTGATGAAACTAGAATCGAACAGGCACAAAGAAAGGTATATTTCTTAAAATCTCCGATCAATCTTATTATTTTAATAATTAATCTCTCCGTCTACACAGAGCCGAAGAAGTTACCTTACCGTGGGGCGACTTGTCACCGAGTCAAGAATTCGAAACGTTGGACGTAAGATACGGCTTGGAAATTAAAGACTATCACGATTGCGTCCACGAGCACGCGATACCGAAATCAAAAGAAAATATGGTCTTACCAGCGTTTATTTTTAAAGAAAAACTATACGTAAGAGAAGATTTTCGAAATATGATGTCGCGAGGAATAAAACCAACGTCAAGTCACGATTTGTGGAATGACGATGTAGATGCGCTAATGGAAACTCTTAGATGGTCTGTTAGCGAAGAAGCAATGATTCTAAACAAGATGGATAGTAGCTTAGAACTGCCTAAGAAGTGAGCTTTTATTTTTGAGTTAATTTTACCATCTGCTATAGTTGCATATACTTCCAATCTATGTCAATCGTTTTACATTTATCAATTTCGGTGGATCTGGTATAGAACTAACGTTTAGTTTTGTGGTTCTAACAAAACCAAACAATTCATATGACATATTATGACAACTAAAAATTGGGGATTTAAGGTTAGCCAACTTTAACTTTACCACTCATGGCCACAAACCACTAATTTTGTGCCCATGGCGACCAACACTTATGACATTTCCGACATCTTACTGATGATTTTCATTAAAATTCTCGGGTATATAATTAATTGATTTTAGGATGCTGAGAGGTTCTAACGAAAAAACTTCCACTATCCAATTTAAAGAAGATCCAGAATCAGTAGAATTTGTAAGAAAGATGTCGGAAGATAATCGTTCGCTGAAAGAGAGAGTGGATACGAAAACGTCTCTTAAATATACAACGGTAAAAATGAATCAGTCAGCATTATGGGAATTTAAAAGATTTATTATTTCAAAGATTTATTTTCCAGCCGATGGTTAATCATATTGATTATTCAAAAATAGGTGAGGTAGAAGAGTCGCCGACTCTTTTAGGAACTCGAAGTTCCTTGGAGTTACTGTCACTGAAATTGAAGACTCATCGGAAAAATGATAGGTCGAAAGTGCCATCGTTTACGACCATTCCAGAAAAGGGTTTGTATTAACTCTGAGACGCACAAGTGCACATGAAAATTTAGTTCGATGGAAAGTACATTATTTGTCTGATACATTGGAACTTATTTGTTTATATTACGGTCTTGGACACTTGTTGGAATAGTATGGTCCTCCGCACTTGGTGCTTACTCGGCTTGTCGTATATCCGTGGAGGACTTTATAAATGTTTATGCTCTTTTCTATTCGTACCTACATTCGGGCTCTAAATAATTCAGAGATTCAAGGATCCTTCTTAGTAGCCACCTACTCGCACAGAGTGTACCAGTGGAGTACTGTGAACTACAATTTTACATGTACTTGGTCGTTTGAGGGTTGCCTCTTGTATTAACATCTGTATTTGACAATCAAATTTTTGACACTGTAAGAAAAACGAACGATTTTAAGTGGCGCCAACGCCAGTTTATTATTTCTGTTTGACATAGGTGTTGAAGAAGAAGAACAGGAAGTAGAAGGAAAATGTACCGAATCATACAAAAAAGAGTCAGCGGAAATAGCTTCTGTGGAAAAATTAGATGTAATTTATAGGAGTACAGAAACGTTGAAAACGACAAATGACGAAGCCGTACGGGTATCAGTTGCGAAAGGTACTAAAAACTGGGTTCATATTTATGTTTTAGGTCTGCGACTATTGCGCTATCGACATGTGACATTACTACTTTCGTACTTTACAGATTCGCAGAGAAGTGAAAGATTTCTTTCGATCGAAACCAGAGATTCGTTAATATTACGCCAATCTTCTTTAGCGAAAGCGACCAAGAGCTTTTCTTTAACTCCGAATGATTCGATTGAAGTCAAAAAAGATTCTGAAATAAACGCTTCGTTGCGACAAAAATCATCTAAACTAGTCACTGCTAGAGATTCCGTACTGCTACTGCGACAATCCAGGTCTCTTTTAAAAGAACCGGCTGTCTGTACAATATGCCACAAAAAGGAATCTGTCAAAGAAAAGGAAATTGTGCCGAGAGAATGCGAAAAATGCTCTAAAAACAAAGAGAGCTTAGAAATACTTAGTGGTGGTATCATACCTAAAAAATCAAAAACGGAAGATCATGAGAAGCAAATTAAGTAAGGAAACTTAAATATTGAATGTAAAGTGTCCCGTTTAGCCAGTTTGAGTGTCTGGCATTGAGGTTAGGATAATGTTCGACATGTTCACTGTCATTTTGTACTGATACGCCATCTGTTGATACTTATTTAAGATACCATGGTAACGTTTGTCTAAAATCAATTGCAACATTGTAAATTACAGTTAACATACAGGATCTTCTCGATTTTATTAATCTTAGATCAATGTAAGATCACAGTCCTACCGGTTTGTTAACTATCGTTTAGTCATTTTATAAATGTCGTCCTCGGACTTTATACCAAGCAAATGATCTATAAACCACTTTCGTTCATGTGGACTATGTCTTGGAGCAGATGTGAACCAATTAGGAAGAGAAATATTTTTTTAAAGCAGTAAATTATATTATATCCGCCTATGATTAAAATTCGGCAAGGGATGAGGAATACGTGGTGTAGCTGCTGCAATTGATTTTGGACAAACTTTAATAGTGAAAACTATAAATAATTATATTTTAGAATGTCCCATGTTGAAGTAATTTCAGTAAAAGACAATTTTAAAAATAATGTCGCATTTCA
Organism: Lochmaea capreae; assembly: GCA_949126875.1. Lineage (NCBI taxonomy): Eukaryota > Metazoa > Arthropoda > Insecta > Coleoptera > Chrysomelidae > Lochmaea > Lochmaea capreae. Next base: position 11,681,262 of record OX421397.1, on the reverse strand, counting down.
AAGTGAACCTTCTAGAATAGAAGACGAAATTGAAGCAGTTTCTGAAAAACTAGCCAAAATGTACAAACCTGTACCTAAAAAGCGAGCTCCCGGTAAATAATTTAGTTTATTTCTTTTATCACTTTAAGCATTCAACTTTAACTTGAAGTCCTTTCTATAATTGTCATTTTTTCAATTATTCTATTTTTAATAACGTAGTTACTTCTTTATTCGCAATAAACAAGCTTTTCTGAAAAACGGTACCCCTACTCCTTTTTTTGTACCCCTGACAATGTGAGTACAAAACTCTATGATGATCAGTGGAGTAATTAAGTTGGGAAAGTGTAATAAACAAACATTCGCATATAGAATATTAGCAAAAATTGTTTTTTCAATTCCATTGACAAGTTTTACAGTTTTTGAAAAGATAAGTTCTCACTGCACAAAAAGCAAAATTCGCAAATATTGAAGGAACTAAATGACAAAAACGTTATTAATTATCACAGGCCCTAAATATTTTGCGAGTTCGCTCAACTATCAAAGAAAATTCTCGCGAGTATGTGACATCTAGCGAATTTGCTACTACAAATAGTTGACATATTCTAAGGAGTTATTATTTTTTGTTTTAAGTGAAAAAGAAATCAGTCGACCACCAATGTAAAAAACAAATCTTTGCACCAGTCGTGCAAATCGTTGGAGAACGTGACTGTAAAGAGCATTTACAGAATGAAGAGGAGTTTACTATAGATCGCATGCGATCCTTCATATCGTTACTAAGTAATCACCCTAATCTTATTAAGATGTTCACAGCATGTCAAAGATAATATAAAAAAAAATACATTTTGACAACTAAATTTGTTTTTTAATGTTTTTACTTAACAACACGCCAATTGGTACTATAGGCGAGATGATTTAAATAGAAAAGTTAATATGCTAAAAGAGCAATGAAAAAAATTTAAAACTATCAAAACAAAGTAATAGTTGGTTAAAAAGTTTTCGTTTGTAATTATTCAGCAAAAACACTATATGATGTAAATACAATTTATTGAAAAACAATTATTTTACAAAATGAATAAACTGCTTACTATTTTTTATATTTTCTCGCTTGTTACTTTTTTCTCTCTCTGTAAATCCTCTGCTTTTGCTAATAACTGACTAGCATGCTCAAAATCTTTTAGTTTTGCAGAGACATATTCTTCGGCTGAAAATCCTTCTGCTGTTTTATACTGTTGAATAAGCCCTGCTTGGAAGACTTTTTCTTTTTTCAGTTCTCTTCGTTGTCTTTTCTAATAAAAAAAAGTAATTAGCTGACATGCTGTGGATATTTAGTAAAATCTTTTAAACATCCAATACCTTAGCCCATTCAAATTTCATCCTCTTTCTTAGTTTCTTTAGTTTATGTTTCTTCATTTTTTTCCGTCTTATTACTATCATTTTCACTGCTTCCTTTTCAATACTATCATCTAATGCTGGAGCTTCGATTACATCCTGTTTAGTAGATTCAATTTTTGGCAATATTGTTTTTATATCATTTGGTAAATCAATGATCTTACTAATGTTTTGAGGCAAATTTAAATTATTATTTTGTTTGTATATCCAAGGATTGTATATATTCGATACATTTGCTAATACTGGTAAATGTATAGAACTGGATACCTTTTGAATATGTAAATTTGAGAATTGTTTTATAGGTATGGTTACTAAAAACATTCAAATTAGTTTTGGTAAGAATAAAACCCTAATCTTACCCTTACATTTACTTAAATTACGATCAGTTATTCGTAAAATCCTGGAACACAACATCTTTATTAATTAATCATATGTAGCATAAGTAAGGTTAGGATTTTCTTCTTGCTCTAATCTATAATGTGTAATATCCCAGATTATAATCTACCCACCTTATATAGGGGAAATATTTTCTGATTTAATTCATGTCTATATTCAACAATAAGTTATTGTCAATAACTTTCACTCACATGAATTTAAAAATTTAAATTCTGTATTTACAATTTATACAGATTTTTTTAGAATAACGGACATGGTGGTTAGTGGCGTGTTGACGCTGAGTACTTGTGTGACGGTGAAGAAGCACATAACCATAGAGATGAGGGCATGTCCATCAACTGACAGTTGACAATACCCCTGAGGAAAAACAATTATTTGGTTAGATTTCAGATTTGTAATTTGGTTGTTTTGTATTGATTCAATGATCCTTTTTATTATAAACAGTCATATATAACTTTTAAAATACCTAGGCAACTAAAACAACGTCGAAAAAAGCACTAAATCAAAATTAAATAACTATTAAGAACCACGTGCTGAGCAAAGAACGCTTGTTTATTATCAGATGTTGTATGTTCCATGTCAGATTCCTCAGGGCATGACGTCACGTAAACATACCCTATAGATAAGAGATTTATTTATACGACTTTGTCTCTGCTACGACTTAATTTATTCGCAACGTTCGCAACTATTTGCGTAAGAAAAAAACTTGCATTTGCAACTTTTTTATGTGTTTTAAATAGAAGATAACTAATATAAGTTTAGAGACATTATAGTGGTAAACGGATTTAGTCAAATCATTTTTATGGTATATTCAATTTCGTAAAATGTAAAGAACATTTTATCAAATAAAATATTAATAAAAGTTAAGCGGCCCAGCTACAAACAATTTTTATTCCGATAAAACCAAAATCTAGATATGTGGGGTGCTAAAACACAAACGTCACTTGAAAGACATACTCAGCTACTATTCCAAGAAACAGACTTGAAAGCTAAAGAAAATGATTTTAGAGAGTTAAAAGATCCTATTCAACAAGTGGATATGGTATATGAACACATAAAACGATCTCCCAGATTTGAAGAAATCGTTGAAGAACCACAAGATAAAAAATCTAACGAACTTTCGTCTAAATGGAGAGCTGAGGGTAATAATCATTACATGCGACATCAAAATTATTTAGCTGCCCAAGAAAGTTATACCAAAAGCATTGCTTTAGCTGAAGCTGGAAGTTCTACTCTTGCTTTAGCATATGCCAATAGATCAGCAATTCTTTTTGAAAAAAAGTATTATAAACAAGCCTTGGAGGTAAGGAAAAACAAAAAATATTTGTATGATATTGTACTATTAGATAGTGGTTTTACATAAAGTAGATAAAATAGGTGGTTTCTAATATCAGTTTTTTTAGGATATCAGCAGAGCTTTGTCGTTGGATTATCCAGAAAATCTAAGAAACAAATTGAACCTTAGAAGGGAGAAAGCAGAGAAATTAATACACAATCAAAGATCAATAAGTTATTACGACCCTCCTCCACAAATTACATCAAAAAGTCCTGTAATATCATGTGCCTCTGATGCTGTAGAAATTCAGTATAATGAAAAATATGGTTAGTAAAAGGTTTAAATTTAAGCTCTACAATGTTATGAAATGAAATAATTTCATATTGAAGATTAATATTTTTCATTAAAGGTAGACATTTAATAGCAACCAGAGATATAAAAGTAGGGGAAGTAATCTCTGCTGAAAATTCCTTCTGTCATGTGATCCATCCTGAAAGCAAATATAATCATTGTCATGAATGTTTGGAATTATGCTACAATATGATACCATGCGAACAGTGTATCAATGCACTTTACTGTAGCGAAGAATGCAAGCAGAAATGTTTTGAACAGTATCACAAGTTTGAATGTAGATTTCCCAATGTCTTACTATCTCCCGAAATGGTTTTTATGAAGTTAACCCTCATAGGTAAGTTCTATATTGATTTTATTATTTGATTGAAGGAAAATTTAAATATTTCTTGACTCATCCAGTAACCATCAATATGTAACTTTGCATTCAACCTTTCAGCTAACAAATTTATCGATTAATATCTTTGGAATTTTGATTTTTGTTGAAATAGATTATATTATATATTTACTACAAATTTTTAAACGAAAAATTCATAAATTATTTCACATATATAATTCTTGGTGGAATGAACTAGTGGTTCAAAAAAATCAATATTCTCGAGATATTTTACCGCGAAATTTAAAATTTTGAAGTTTCTTCAAATAAGAACGGAGAAGGTACCGGCGGGGCTTCTCTTATCGTCTGTCGTCGAGTCAACAAGTGTGGAACTGTGCAGTAATCCATAAACTATATTTTTGCTGAAATTGAAAACTAAAATTTGCCGACAGAATTATCTTATAAGAATCTGGATTACTGCACAGTTTAATGTGATATAGTTTCTTGGTGTAGTTTCCTGGAATACAGTTTACAGGAGCATAGGTTTCCTGGAGTACCTATAGTTTCCTGGATTACCTACAATTTTCTTGGAGTACCTACAGTTTTCTAGTATCATAGCAGCGCAGAGGAGCACCAGTCTCTTTCTATCCGGTCAACGCATCAAGTCCAGAATAATAGAAGAAAACAAGCGGTTGTATCACTCTAAAGATAATTTTTTTTCCAATTGTTCCAAAATTTTGAAGACTATTTTGTATAATATTAGTCGTTACTAGCTTTTCTAGTTATAGTTATTTTTTTTGTACACAGCCAATCTTTCAAATTTTCATGTCAATATAATATTTACCTATATTAATTTTTTTTAAGTGAAAGTTTTATTTATTAAACCACCTCCTACAGTTTTTATCTCAATTTTGACTTAGCTTAATTAATTTCGAGTAGATTGCAACAGTTGAAAGTTGATTTTTGTATTTGATTTTTTTTCTAATTTTGTTATAGGAAACAAAATTGGTGGCGCCCTTGAATTTTTTCTTTTCTTAACTATCCTCATTTCCTAATTTCCGTTAGATCACAAAGTCCTGATAACTGGCTTTGTTATCTCCGAATATAAAATCAGTTAGGCAAGTACCTACATTAGTTTTCCAGCATTTTTTTTAAAATTTTCATATAACATTAGTGTTTTATGATCGTCCAACTCATAAATTGTTTCAATGCCTCATAGGCAAGGATTTACAGTAACTTTCTAAAAATAGCATTCTAGGTATGGAAGACACTCATAAACAAGATATCGAAGAAGACACCTCTAGCTATGTACATAGATCTGATTCCTTTCAAGAAATAATGAAATTGGAAATGAACGAAGATAAACGAAGCTATGTGAATCTTTGTTGTCCTGCAATAGTAGCTGCTGTAGGTTACCATATTTTGAAGAACGATCCAGAATTTACTTCAAAATATAACAAAGATTCCGATGATGATACTTTAAAAAAGTTACTTTACAGGGCTTATATGGTCAATGCTTTCAATCCTTTTAATATTAGAAAAATTAGATATACTCCATTAGACATCAAATCAAGGAGAGTTGGGACTGCTCTGTATGCTTTTACCAGTTTGTATAACCACTCTTGTCTACCCAATTGTGATTTTTTCCATTATGGACCTTTGATCGTTACAAGAGCACAAGCTTTCATCAGAAAAGGAGAACAAATTACTATTTGCTATGGGTAAGTTTATACATGTCATATAAATAGACAAAATATTTATCTCTCTCTACAGAAATTCTTATTCAACGACTGAGAAAAGAATGCGACAAGCGATTTTTAAGAAAAACTACTTATTCGATTGCGACTGTAAAGCATGTGTAAACAACTGGCCTACAATGGCAGATTTGCCAAAAGGCAAAAGTTTGCCATTAGCCTTCGAAATAAAAATCACTCAAAATACTTTTGATGACAGCGAGTCCAACAAAAGACTGATGAGTGAGTTGCTAAGAGAAGGGAAGAAACATCTGTATGCTTTAGAGAAATATCAACCATGCCAGAGTTATCTGAGGCTTCAAGATATGATAACCGAGATATATACATACCAGGCCAGTAAAGATGTTGAATTTTAAATAATTTTTCTTTAAAAACTCATCTTTATTTTTATACGCATTTATTAATGAATATCATAGCTTTAATTTTTATTGTTTTAACTCTTTGTGCTCAAAAATATACCAAATTAGTTTGGTATGCAAAATTTTTACCTGATCAAGCTTAGCAGTTTGGCATGTATTTGAATGCATGTGATTCACGAGAAAGTATTAAAATACCAAAAATAGTCGAAACTAAAGTATCTACTAAATGCCCTATTTTGGTATAATTTGAAACACAAAGGGCTTCTGAATACTTTTAATTTTCTTAAAATGTGTGAGTAAATATATAGGAATATTTATATTTAGGTTTATGTTGAAACCATCTTAATTATATTCAACAAGTTGTTTACTGAATTTGGCTTTTATTTTCCAATACATTTATACATTCATTTAGGTGCTTATAGACAATTGACAGTTACTCATATGTTTTAACTGTCATCTTCTGATATATTCAGTAAAATATTCATAACTATCGAGATCTCAAAGGAACAAAAGGGATTTGCTGAAAAATCTTTAACTTTCGACTCTTTCTAATATTTGTTTCCATTAACCACCAAAAGTGATAGGTTTCCAAGTTTTCATCTACATTTTTAATTCAAAGATAATTTAAATCCAATATGAGTATACATATATTTTCTTAAATAATAGGAAATATTACAAGTATTATTGTAACGAATTAATTTAATCCTTATTGTCATCACTTTTTGAACACATAACTAATGTTATTATTTAACTTCGTCAAAAGTCCTCTGGTAGCGTTCCATTCTGTCTACCCTTATTGTAATTTCTATAGAAGTCTGAAAAATCAACATATGCTTCAATTTTTTGATCTGGTCCAATGCCATCGTCGATCCTACTGTCTCGAGTACTAGAAGTATCACTGGTTTTAGTGGTGGCTGTACTACTAGTATTCTCACTATTTACAGAACCGGCAGTAACATTGGTGAACCTATCAGAAACAGTTTTTCTTGTAACATTTGGATTAAATGTTACAGATGGGGTTGTAGGAGAAGTTATGGCATTCGGTAAATGATAGTTGAAATTTCTCAGCACTAAGGTGATATCTTCACGTTTTGGAGAACACAAGTGATTAACGGAGCTTGACATATACCAGTCATGATGAAGACGAACTGCTTTATCAACTACTGCTTGTGCTACTCCTGTCAATGTAGCTTGTTCTCTAAACTACAAAGAGCATAACATAATTTACATTATTTTTCAATATAATGTAAATACTACACCTGTTCAACAACACAATGAGCTATGTACTTGTTTACTTGGTCAGTTCCTGTTGCTTCTTCAATAGATTTGTAAAGCCCTGCAGACATTAGTAATAAAAATCTTGATGAATCATCTAATGTTATCCCTCCATGTATATCTGGTTGAGAAATTATAGGTTCTTGACTTGCCATCGCTAAGTCTTCAAAGTCTTTATAACCACCTTTAACATTATAATTACCTAAACATCGAGTGTTTTCTTGATTCCCCAATCTTGTACCTCAAAACAACAATAATGAATACTTAATTTGTATACTTATGTACACCTACTTTTTCTCAAGTTGTTTAGGTTAATTCCAATTTGTGTCAGTCTCAATAATTCATCTTCATTTTTCAAATCATGATCTACACTTAATTGTACTACTTTAAGTACAGCATTGGCATCAGTCTGGCATAATAAAACTCGACAATTTCCAACATTTGCAACATACAGTTTATTATTATAAATTAAAGCTACTGCAGCTGCTGTTCCTGATGATAATTCATTATTTAATTTGTTAATATTCTGAACAATATGAGGAACTTTGTGATAAGCTTCATACTGACTTAATCCTTCAGGTAAATCGTACATTAGACTAGTTCTCTCAGCAAGTACATCTTCTAAGCTTTGCATATAACCTTTTTCAACAGTGAGAAAAGCTTGATTAAGTAACTCTTTAACTTCTTCATCTGATTTATTTTCTGTTAGTTGGGAAAAGTAAATTTCAGCTGTCATCCTCTGACAACAATAATCAGCTGCCCTTTTACTTTCATGACCATCAAATACTGAATACCTGCAAAATTAATCGACAGTATATTATTAACTTTCGGCTTTGTTACATTAGTAGTACCAGTAAAAAGAGTCGCTGAATTTGAAATGGCAACTACAGTCTTCATAGACGTGCTCTTCTTGAGGATTTCCATCTTCTCTGTAAATTTGATTTGTGGAATATCCTATACCTGTGTTTTTACAAACTGGTAAATCATCAGTCCAGCTTTGAGAATTTTTGTAGGTAGAATGTGGAGATTTGAGAGACTCCATAGTGTATAAATATTTTATACAAAAATAAAATAACATACATATAACCTATATTGTTCTTCTTCTTAAACGTAATGTAACTGCTAGAAACAAATTCCCTGCTAGAGTTCTGTGGATTTTACTACAAGATATAAGAACAATGTTAATCCAATATACGCGTTTGAAGAGTATTTCCGAGAGCGCTCCAACATTCAGAAAATTACCCAAACTGAACTACAAGTTGCAGGCTAAATAATATATTTTTCTTTATTTATGTCTACAGAATAAGCAGAATAGAGAGATGGAGTGCTGACAATAGTAAGAACAGTCACAGGATAACTTACTGTGAATGGGTTATTCTAATCTATACAGCAGTCACCTATCAAAAATTATAGACCTTTCAAAATATTCAGATATTTCTTAATTTGTGATTCCTTTAATAGTTTGTAGGCCTGTACCATTACTCTATGGCCTGTACTCTGTAGCTGTCGTAGGTTAAAGCCATAGACAAAATTATATATATATATCTTAGACAAGGAAAGAGCTTTCCTAATCTAAGATATATATTATTTCTCTATGGTTAAAGTTCTGCTCATAGACAAAATATATTATTTCTCTATGGTTCTGCTTTGACATTTAGTGTTTTCTCCCCCTACTTATACCTTATTCTATGGTTTTGTCGATCTAATTTTTCTTCTTAATTTTGTTTTAAATCTTGGACGAATAAATAATTATTAGTGTAAATAATGGCAGTATCTGTTCGAGGAATATCACAGCGTATAGGACATCTCAGCGGGGTTTTATCTACGGTAAAAACAACCCCTAGAACATACTTCACTTATTCAAATGAACCCTCTCAACCTATCAAAGGCAAAGAACCTAAATGGACAACAGCTCAAGAGGCTTTTCAAGACCTGAAGTCAGGTAAATAAATATTCATATTCCTTAGTATAATATGTCCTGATTAATTTCAATCGACATTCTTGTACTTTGACCAATATTCTTTGAATGGAGACACATTAGGGATATTTAAATTATACAAGCAAAAACGTTTAATTATAGAAATGAAATGATATTTTGTGAATATTGACTGATACTTTTATTGTCAATATACAAAATTTTTATTTTTCCATTGTTATCTAATTTAATTGAAATAAAATCTGTCACATGTCCTACTTACTATAGTTTTATAATCATAACACTAATATTAATCGAAAATAGTAATAAGAATTTCTTAATTTTCAATAGCATGTGCATCATTTTACAAAGCATCAAAATTATTTTGTATTTGTTATTCATGGTAATAATTAGTTTTATAAAGAGTTTTAGCCGCTGTTTATGATTTAGGTTAACTATGTAGGGAAATTAACAAAAATCGTACAGATACAGATAATTTAAAAATTCAAAGCCTTTGATCAATGCCTTTATTTTATTGAAAAATCAGCTCCAGATTAATTTACAATTTCCTCACATTTAACACATCATGATATCATTTCCTATTGTAAATATATGTTGTTTGTTTAAACTATGTACTATAATGTACTTTTGATTCTATATATCAAATAAAGTTAAGCAATTATTTTACTAAAAATATCTAAAAATATTCATTAAAGCTCATCTAGTTCTTATTTTTTTGGAGGCAATTAACAGATAGACAGATACAATCCATAAATTAACAGATACATGGAAAACTTTTATATTTTCATGTTTCTTAACTATATCAGTTTACAATGGTTTTGTTTGCAATATCTCTTTTTTTATTACAAGCTAAAAAGTGTTTTCCTTGTATTTATGTCCTTTTAAATTAAATGGTATTTTTGAATTAATTAGGAGGTGATTAGTAGCTAGAAATGGATTCTTATTACATAATCATCTGCAAAATTCAATTCAATTTTTGGATTCAAAGATCAATAGGTATGACTTTGAGAGTAGATTGTACATCTGATGTAGATTAAGAATGAATTCTACTTAACCTTCCTTTAATCAAAAACACCTTTTTGTATTTTTTTTCATTGTATAATATATTCTTTTAAATCATGGTAATATGAAAAATGTTGTTCAACCTTCACATTTTTTTAAAAAACTATAATGATATGCAGCCTATTATTAAACATGTAGAGTAACGGAATTGTAATAAAACATAAAAACGTGTTTGAAATTTCTTTCTTTAAATTAAGCATCTAATTTGCTTATCATTGTTTTAAGCTGTTACATACATTTTTATCATCATATATTAAGCTCCATTGACATGAATTTAAGAGAATTGCTATAACAATGGTTGTTAATAGTGGATGATCATTCATGAAATTAGATACCTACACTGCATATTAATATATCAATATTTAATTAGTTTGACATTGTGTTTATTCTATGTTAATTAGCAATTGTTTATCATTTGAGAATTACAATTCTACAAAATAATAATGGAGTATCAATAATATGAAGTTTTTATTTTCTTTAAAACGTTACCGATAATGATTATATTAGATAACAAATAAAACGAAAAATAAACTGACGTAAATCTAACAGTTGTTTTTCTATTTCTCATAGTTGATTTGGTACAGATAGTATGCTGTACTTTGTATCCCAGTATCAAAATAAAATGTTGCTAAAAATAGGTACCCAATTTATTAAATTGATTATTGAGGTTGAAAACACTTGGTATTTTTAGAAACAAGGTGAGCCAAAATCATTCATAAATTATGTATGTGTTGAAAATTGATTCATTACATGCATTATGATTATATATATATAAAAAAAGAATTTTTACTTGTAAAATTACTACAACGAGATATACACAGAGTGTCTTCAAGAAATAAAAATAACAATAGACTCTTACCAGTTGCAGTGAAGAGCTAAGGATGAGTCCTGAGGAACTGTACATACTCCTACATCGTATGGAGAGACCCCTATTTGGAATGTCAAATGGCCATTAAACAGTGTCTGCTACCATATTTTAATAATATACAGGGGGAGTTGTGAATTTGGACTGACATTTATTTTAATCATAACTTTTCAATGGTAACTTCTTGTCTCATATTTTGGTAAAACGTTACACAACTATTATCTAATTAACTGATTTATTCAAACTAGAACAAAATCAAGCTCGGTCTTAAAAAAATTAGTTTGTTTTGTTCATATAAACAATTTCACCCTGTATATGGTTTTTCAAAACTCTAATAAGGATCATAAAAAGTACACAAATAGACAACAAAAATGGCGTATTTATTTTTTCCCCACACGATTGCTCAATGTTAAACAAAAAAATCAAATTTAACTATAAATTAAAAAGAATTGAAAGTTTTTAAGACGGTCCTTATTTTCTTTTAGTTTAAATAAATCAATTAATTAGGTAGGTGATAGCAGTGCAATGTTTTACAAAAATATGAGACAAATCGAGATTACCGTTCAAAGGTTATGATCAAAAGAAGTATCAGTCAAAATATTATATGTACGTTTTATATACACTTTTTAATGGCCATTTGACATTCCCCATAGGGGGTTTTTGGCATTTTGATAAATCTATAGGTATTTGGTTTTTAGCTCAACAGAATTTAAGTTTTCTTGTAAGCCAAATTCACTCTGAACGGTCCATTCCTCAGTAGTAGAAAAATTTCAAAAGATTTGGGTTGGTTAATTGGACCGAAGTCCCCCATTCGTTTACAGTGGTTTTTGATGACCTCAGTTTTGTAATTGTTTAAAAAGAATTTCATGTGCCTATTAAACATAGGTTTTTGAAGGGGGGTAAATATTGTTGAAGCCAAACAATGGCTTAATCAGCATTATAAAGGGAACTAGGGAAATAAACTACATAAAATACCTTTTAAGTAAAGTTACATTAGATAGCTGACACCTTAAAGATATCCGACTGTATTCAAATAATGAATATTACGTTTTATAATTTGGTTTGCAGGTGATACAGTTTTCGCGCAGGGTGCTGCAGCTACTCCAATAGACTTATTAAAAGCAATGACAGAAGTTGGAAAGAGTAAGAAGCTTGAAAATGTCACCGTTTGTCATATGCACACTGAAGGTCCAGCAACATACACAGATCCATCATGTGAAGGAATCTTTAGGTAAATTATACCAATATACCTATTTGCTGTTTTATGATAGATAACTATCCCTTTTCTCGACCAAACTACTTTCTACAATCTCTTTAATTTCGGTGCTAGATATTGAGTGGAAATAATTGACGCACTCTGTATATGCTACACATTTACTTATTCGTTTCCCATAAATGATTATTTAATTTAGATGAGTGTTTAATATTTTTATTATAAACTATCTTATTTATACTATTTTTATTTGTGATATGCTAGACCTTTAAACCTATCGATTTGATAACCTTTACCAATTGTTACTCTGTTTACATGACCCCGTCAAATTATACAGGATCTATAATTTATATATGGATGTTTACCGAGAAACTGTTAGTGCATGTCTCACGTAGTTTGTATACGTATACATTACAAATGACGTATTGGTTTGCATACAAAAAATTCAACTTCAACAAACTTTTTAAATCAAATGAAAGTGTTGTAGGAAATTAATGAATGGGGAAATTTTAAATATAGTGAAATGAAAAATTATATTCTTAGGTGTTCTAACTTTTCTCTTATTTTTTAATTATTGCGAATTTTTCATGTATATGGGACTTGCTATATTTTTAAAATATATAAAAAGGAGAACAGTTTGTCGAATATAGACAAGAAAAAAAAAGAAAGTATTTGGAGAAATAGATAGTACGAACTGTGAAAATGTACACTTGGCATCAGAGTTTTTATTCTCTCCGTCTATTGTACTATACCTGGGGATGCATTGTTTTAAGATATTAGGACATTCAATATAAATGTATACTTTGGGACAAACTATACAAAAGGTTGCAAAGATATGAAAAGATTTAACAACTGAGCAAGTTTGATAATGTAATTCGGAAACATACTGAGTGTCCGAATCTTAAGGTACAACACCTAGTAGACTACTGGATAGAAGAGGGACAATTACCTAAAATGAAGCCTGCAGACATCCTAAAATTCCTCCGGGAAATAGATCTAAAGGAATTACTATAGTCAGATACTTTTTGCAGGAACTAAGTGGAAGAAAGAAGGCACAATAGATCGTTTAGTTCAAAAACATAGAAATTTATACGTATTCGAAACTTACTACTTTAAAAAAATGTATTTAATATGATTAAAAAGATAAAATTACGTTTTCACCAAAAACATTGCAATATAGTTTTGAATACAAATTTCGATAAAAAAAATTATAAGTATAAACCAACAATTTAAATTCGTAAAAAAACAATTGACGCTTTTGTGACAATATTTTTTTGTATACGCTTAATTTTGTTTATTTAAGATCATGTTCGTTTTTCATGGGTGGAAATGTAAGAAAAGCAGTAGCGGAAGGCCGTGGAGATGCTATACCGATATTTTTGTCCGAAATACCATTGCTATTTACGAAAAAAATCGTCAAACCGGACATAGCCGTAATTCAGGTACGTTGCTTGCAAAATGCCAGTTTTAGTACCAGAAATGTTTTTGCAGCTCTATTTAACGATGGGTATCCACATTCAGTTGATACAACTAAAAATATAACGGTTTCTAAATTTTTTTTGTTCAGGTATCTCCTCCAGATGCTCACGGGTATTGTAGCTTAGGAACAAGCGTTGATTGCGTACGAGCGGGGATGTCTCATTCAAAAATTATAATTGGTGAGTTAAAAATATTGTTTATTTAACCAAAATGTAAAATATTGTTATTTGGCCAATATGTATAAAGAAGAATCTCTGGAATTGTCTAAAAATGTGAACTGTTTGGAGCATGTGAAAGTTGAGATAGTAAAAGAGTAATATTGATGATAGCGTTGGTTACTATCTTAACTTTCTCAATACCATACTAATCAAATCTTACTTTCAGAGCACAAAACTCTAATACTTCTACTTTTTTTTAAATAATTTTTACATGTTTCAAACAGTAATCGACTTTTTGATGACATTTCTAGACAATTCCAGAGGCTTTTCTTTTTCTTTATGGACCTTTCCATATTCGCCAGTACAGGTCCGAAGTGGGTTGATAAGGACGAAAGATATTTTTTCACTATTTGTATTTTGTCGAAAAAATTTACAGTAAAAGTTGCAGATATTTTGATACAAACAAGTTTTTAACATGACCTCGACATTGTCGAGGAAAAATTTCCAATTAACCATCGATATAATTTCAGCTCAAGTTAATCCACAAATGCCAAGAACCTTCGGAGATGGCATTATCCACATTAGTCACATCGACTATGCTGTAAAAGTAGACTCTCCTTTACCTTGCCACGGTGGTAAACCTCCAACTGATGTAGAACTAAAAATTGGCAAAAACATCGCAGAAAATTTAGTGGAAGACGGCGCTACACTTCAAATGGGTCAGTTAGACTCTTGAAAAAATTCGAAAAAACTTTCTAAACGGTTTTTATTTCTCAGGTATCGGTAGCATTCCAGATGCAGTTTTGGCTCTACTAACCAACCACAAAGATCTTGGTATTCACTCGGAAATGTTCGCTGGCGGAGTAATAGATCTAGTTAATAGAGGGTGTGTTACCAACAGTAAGAAGAGCATTCACAAAGGAAGAATCGTCGGTTCGTTCTTGATAGGAACGCAAGATCTTTACAATTTTGTCGATAACAATCCATTTATCGAAATGCTAGTTGTAGATTATGTAAATAGTACCAGTAAGTTTGTTCATTTTTTCTTATATTGTAATTTTTTTAAAATAAATTTTGTATTTTTCAGGTATAATTGCTAAACAACCAAAAATGACCGCTATTAACTCTTGTATTGAAGTCGATTTGACCGGTCAAATTTCTTCAGATTCTATCGGTACAAGAATGTACTCGGGTTTCGGTGGCCAGGTAGATTTTATCAGAGGAGCGGCTGAAGGTTTCGATGGAAAAGGAAAACCAATAATAGCTTTACCTTCTTCTACTAATAAAGGACAGAGTAAAATCGTTCCTATCCTCAAATCCGGTAAGTGACAAAGTATTTTCCTCATTTCAAGATTCATCAACAAAAATTTTCCATTCTTTCCTATTTTTTTCTAATCGTTTTGCTTCTATCATTGTTTTTCCTCTTTCCTTTAATATTTTGGTTGTTATCCCAGGATTCTTTGGGTCTACCTCTGTCTCTTTTAACAATCACCTTTGCTTCCCATACATTTTTAACTAGTCTAGTATCCTCCATTCGCTGTAGATGTCCCCACCAGTTCAGTTGTCTTTCTTCTATATAATCTAACACGGACTTAATTTCTAGCTCCTCTCTTATGTCTACATTCTTTATTCTATCTTGTTTTGTTATTCCTTTCACAGATCTCAGGTATTTCATTTCTATAGCTTGTATTCTAGTCTTCATTTTTTGGTCCAGTACCCACGTTTCGCTGCCATAAGTCACTCACCCCAACTGTCTATTATCTAAAATTATGAATATTAAGTATTTCTACTGTATTTATTTTACAACACTTTAATTTTTTTTTAAGGTGCTGGAGTAGTGACGACTCGAGCTCACGCCCATTACGTTGTAACCGAATTCGGTATCGCTTACCTTTTCGGAAAATCTTTGAGACAAAGAGCACACGCACTTATCAACATCGCTCATCCGGATCACAGAGAAGCGTTAGAAAAAGCAGCATTCGAACGCCTTCAAGTAATGCCATCCCCTTAAGCATAAGTATTAACACTAAATCAAAAGCTTGTAAGATTTTTTTAGGTACCTATATATAAAGATATTTTCAATTTTATTTTGTTGGTACTATTACAGTATAATAATTTAATAGATATACATTTTTTTAAAGAGACGATTAATCCCAGAGATTTTGTTCGGGAATTGATTTATATAAATTTTAGTTTCTCTTATTGGCCTGTTGTATTTTTTTGTATAGAAAGTACATTTTTATGATCTATTTAATAACCAGGAGTAATTTTAAAGGCATTATTCACAACACCAAAAGTTGCTAGTTTAGTAGAAACTGTCAGTTTATGTCAATGGTAAAAAGTACAATATGACGAATAAGAAGTCTGGTTAAATCGCTCCTCCTGGTTTTTGACTAAGTGGTAAGTACAAATTGTCGATAGAATCGCAATGTCGAAAATATTCTTTTTTGAATGAAGTTTTTACAATATTAAAGTTGGTGTATTGTACAGAGTGGCCAAACGAAACGCCATCATTAACTACGCCACATCTAGGAAGAGTAAGCTCGAGGTACATTTTTGGACATTAAATATTTTAATGGCAATTAGGACCGAGAGAAAACTCAACTTTTCAAGAGAGGTGAGGTAAAAACTCTCTCAGTGGTGGTGGGTTGTAGCAGGGCTTCATTTATCTCCCACTATTGTTAGAAGAATTTGTCTGGCCATTCTGTATAAATTTTTTGGTAAGCCCGGTTTTAAAAAAATGAAACGACAGATCCTAGTGTACGTTTCAATTAAATATCAATATTTATTCCGTACTAATCGTCTTGTAATTTAGAAACGATAAAGTGATAAACCACTATTGTAATTTTTTGTTGTATATTTTTAAGATTGCTTTTGTAAATTTACACAAATAAAATGGTTATAGTTATACAATAATTGTGGATTTATTTCTTGAAATTATCCCTTTTTAAACATTTTTTCCACATCCATCGTTAATCCAATAATTCACACTTTTTGGCAGTACCTTCATGGACGTGGAGTGCATATCTATATCGTTTTTTCCAGTGAACCAGTCTGGAGATGGTCTTCCAATATTTAGCGTTTTGTGCAAGCAAAAAAATGGACCAACTTTTTGAGGCATCAAATTTAATTGCCCAAACATTAAGCAATATCGAGTAGGTGAGTAAAACCAATTATATGCAGTTCCACATTGTAAGGGTTGAAACAATTGAATTGATTAAGCAAAAAAATTAGTATCACTTTTTAAACATATGAACATTACTTCACTCCGTTCTCTCTCAACAAATCCATGCTCTTAAGTCAAAAACAAGGATATTAATGTTATAAAAATACAAACACAATAACAAAGATATTAAAGACCACTTTGTATCTATTACATGGAAAAAATAAAACTAGAAAAGGTGAAAATTTGTTATTTATGGTTTTAATTTATCATATACTGTAAGGGGACTTCCATAATTTTGCCACAGTTCAATAGCTTTGTTTGTAATGATACCAGCCGTTTCATCGGGAAGCTAAAAAAGATAAAGCGAACAGTTCATATATCTAAAGTGATACAAATTTCACAGTTAATATATTTCTATCTTGAGATGTGTGAGAAAATTTTACTTACAGCTTTTACAATTTCATGTGTTGCAGCAAGAGTGGTACAACGTGTAATTCTGCCTCTCAGTGTCATTAACAGCATTACCGATGCAAATGCAAGAATTATGTAAGATCCTCCTAGAAATTTGTCCCAAATTCTGAAAAACAGTCATAAGAAATTTATAAGCCCCAGTCCAATGATAATACTTACTTTTCTACAAAAATATTTTTTAATACTCCAGCAAAACAGCTTTCAATCCACATATCTACAGGCAAATTCTTGAATAAATTATTCTTTTTTATGATTTCATAATAGTCAGGATCTTCTTTTTCCAATACAAAGAATGTTTTCTCCACCAGTTTGTCTAATTCAGGGTGAAATTTTTGGACACTTTCCCAAAAATTTTTAAACATCCAAAAAATGTCTGTGTCATCATTAGAGTACTCCATAAAAGCATAAACAATGTGATTAAATGGTCTGGTACTTACTATATTTGAATCTATTGTGAAATTGCCAGATTTTAATAAACACATTGCTAACATTATTTGAGGTTTAGGTGTGTTTGAATCTATAACTCTCATTACTGTTAGTGCTCTATATAGATCTTGATATTCTTGTTTTCTCTGATCCATGATAAAATTATGGGAATCCATATGAACTGGAATTATACCTATGGAAAAAATAAAAGTTAGTAATTATTTAAATGTTGGTAAAATATTTTTACCTAGAAGCAATCTCCATACTAAATTTCTGTGGCAAGTTGGCACACAGTACCTTAAACAAAACTGTTTCAACTTCTCACAATCCAGTGGCTTTTCCTTTAGTAAAATTTCCAATGATTTTTTTTCTTCAACGCTTCTAAATCCTACTTTTTCGTAATATGCTGAACGAAAATTTTTTTCATCTCCCATTTTTCTTTTAATATATATCTTACAACTTAGTTCTAATTCTATTATAACCTATTCTTAAATTAAATTCAACTATGTTTGATTAATAAACGTGCACCATTCCATAAATAAAAGTCCAGCAAAGGATATATGTAAAGAAGTGCCCGAAAATTCCGTTCAGCAGTAATGATTTTCTTGATATGAAATATTTTTTCCAGGAATCAATGCCAGCTTTGAATAATAACATAAACCAGAATGTTGTAACTGCTATAATAAAAAATAGGGCTCCGTAAAGGCTGGTCAATCCAAGAACTCCTGAAGATTTAATTTGTAATTAATAAAAAAACTTTCAGTGTATAAAAAAAATCACCTACCTGCTGTACAACCGGAAACTGCTGCTACTGAAGTTCGACAATACTCAACAATTGACAAATTATTTCGAATTGCCGGTTCACTATAGGCTACAAATTCGTTTTTTATTTTATTTGCCATAGTTAATTGAACAAATCATAAATAAATGAAAATGTTACCTATTCAGTCCACCATACCATGAAGTGTCAAATTTGTCAGAAACGTCAGATCACAAAAGTAAATAAAAGGTGAAGTCCATAGAAGACGATATGGTCCAGCTCTATGACCATTAATACAAAAAGTGTAGACAGTACATTATCAAAATGGATGTTGGAACACTTGGGACTACTCAGTGCTCACCACTAGAGTAGCAGAGACGAGGACGAGCAAAGACATTGTCTATCTGTACAACCAGAGGATGTCCACAGGGAGGAGTAGCATCCATTCCCCATCAATGTGGAGCGGGAGCCTGACGGTTGACCAGCTCCTTTTAGGTTTCATTGAAAATCACCCACATACATACATGACCATAGAACTAGAAGTTATGATTTAACTCTATGATAATAACCATAGAACTAGAAGCTACGGTCTAAGCTCTATGACAATTGCCATAGAACTAGAAGCATGATTTAGTTCTATGATAGACATAGAGTTATAAATTACTTTAACCACGTCTACTTTTTCCAGCCAGCTCCAAGATTTGTTTTCTTTTTCATGTTAAGTGTCAAAGATAAAATTTGTTGACGTCGGCTCCATAACCTTAAAATGTGGGTGTGTAATAAAGTTTTATATATTTATTTAGAATTTACATAAAAAGATTATGTTATATGAAAATCCTAATTAGTTAGAAAATGGCAACTGAAACATCTTTATTATCTAAGTATATCACAATCTTCTTTGTGGTTAGTGGATATTGGTTAGTATTTGGACAAACAACTATTTATATTCAATTATTTTTCATTTATGTTGTGTAGTAAAATACAAATAAAAAATTGGTAATTTTTATTAGTTTTGAAGTTTCCTGTGTGCCAATAATCATATAAAACTATTTCAGGATTATTTCTATCACTACAGTTTTTGTCAATAAAACATTATTAAGCCACATTGAATTGGATGCTCCTATGTTTATAAACTTCACTCAAACATTAATTACAGCAGCAATATGTTATTTAAAGAAGATCCTTAGTGACACGTACCCAAGCAAATTTAGATTTCCAGATGTAGACTTATGGGACAAACATACTTTAAAAACAGTAAGTTAAAAATTAGTTTAAAAAACACTTCTTAACAACTAGGTATGTTCTTTTAGGTTTTACCTCTTTCTATACTATTTACAACTATGATTTCTACAAATAATTTATGTTTGAAATATGCATCTGTAGCTTACTACTACATTGGTAGATCTCTTACTACAATATTTAATGTTATATTTACATTTTTAATATTAGGAGAAACTACATCAAGAAAATGCATTGCTTGTTGTGCAATTATAATCGGGGGTTTCTGGTTGGGAGTGGATCAGGAAAATCTGGCAGGTATAATACTTACTATAGATTCATATATTATATATAATAAACTGTAATTTTTGTTTTAGGTAGTTTATCAATACCTGGATTTATATTTGGCATTTTAGGATCTCTATCATTATCACTATTTTCAATATTTACAAAAAAGGTTTTACCAAAGCTAAATGGAGAGATTTGGGCATTATCCTATGCCAATAATGTTTATGCCAGTATTCTTTTATTACCCATAATGGTTTTAAATAATGAACTTGGGGAATTATACAATTACCCAAAATTTTCAGAAATATTTTTCTGGTTTATAGTTATAGCTGGTGGAGTTTGTGGATTAACTATTGGATATTTCACAACACTACAGATAAAAGTAAGTAAAAAAGAAATGATCTGATCATATATGTTTGTAGAAGGTTGCACAATACATTGGAAAAATTACCATTTACAGTATACATCAGCACTTACACATAATATATCCGGTACTGCCAAAGCATGTGCACAAACAGTACTGGCTACTTACTGGTATAATGAAACAAAGTCACTGTTGTGGTGGAGCTCAAATTTTATAGTATTATTAGGAAGTGCTGGCTATACTTGGATAAAACAGGTTGACATGGAGAGGAAGCATAGGCAGAATCTTGCCTATCAGAAGGTTTAATGTAAGTTATTCAACATATATTTAATATTCTTTACTATTTTAACAGTTTTGTTTCAGATTTTTTTACACACATCCTTCATTATGAGGAAGAGAAAGTAGTTGATTTAATATTTGTGATAGTACCAACACGAATTTATATATATCTATAATAAATATAAGTTGACATAGTGGTCTGTAGTTTTTATTAATTTAAGAACCTTGAAAAATTGAATACCAATAGTCCATAGGTCATTAAAATAGGTAGATATTGTAAGGGAAAGAAGGTTGACACCATTTATGGTGAATTTCCATAACTTGAGGGAGCAATGAAATGAATTCCCAAAGAAGCCATTGATTTTTGTGAGCATATACCCCTGATATTAGGCCCAAGTTTCTCAGGAGCACAGAAAAACTGTATGGTCATTGAACCATTTTGAGCACCGTTTAGAACACAATATATTTTACACAGTGGCGGCTAGTGACTACTCTAAGCGCGGAGGCAAAGCAATTTAGTCCGACACTGCAAGTAAAAGTTTTCTCAACTCGTCTGAATTTCAAATTGATTTTTCTCGTTTACGAAATCCTCTTAACCAACCTAATTTATAATACAAACATGTTGAAAAAGCGATTTTGCCGTATTTGAATGTTTTTAAACTCGGAAGTATAATTTCGATTCTATATTTCTCATCGACCATTACACAATATTATCTTCGCACTGCTTGATTTTGTCCATTTCGTCAAAATTTCAAAAATTACTCTAAATTTTAACTGTTCCAATTCAATGACTAAATGAAAGATGGGACAAGCAACTCGCTTATAAGATCAAGTGCGGTATGTGTTACCCATAAATCGTACGATGCCATTATATTGGTGCCAAACAACGGGTGTGGATCCAAGATTGTTTTTTGTGTATTTTGTGAATAATAGCTTTTAATTTTAGACTTTATCAGAGAGGTCATTTGTGCAGATCTTAACTGGTAAGAGCCACCGTGAAAAAAAAAACAACCAGAAGAAGACTTTTTCATGGGTAAAAATGAATTGACCTATTGTTATCTAACTGGAACTCTTGGTGCCAACCGTGCAGTTGTTATCGGTCCTCTCTTTTATTTAGTCATTGAATCAATTAAACAAGGGAAAATAACTCAACTAATAAACCAAAACACAAAATACCATTCCAGAATGAAATCTCTATCTGTTGCTTTTTTCGTTGTCTGACATTTTAATGATCAATTCGGAGACAGTTTACTGACTGCGCCATGTGTAAAGTTTTTACCATTTAAATTAACTATATATTACAGTCTTTGAGAATCCGCCAATAATTTTGCAATTAAGTTATAAATAAAGCTGCCATAATTACATCCAATTAAAATTAATTTTATCCAGCATCATAAAATCGGTAGTAATGGAAACATTTATTCCCAAGATTAATATGATATTTTCAAATAGATAACAGGGCTATCGATTCACTGTACCTCTTATCATTTAACACATTATGTCTTATCTTTTCCCCCAGTTTTTGTATATTTATTTAGGTACACACAATCAATATTGAAAATACAGTAGTCATTTTGTGTCGAACAATATTTTGTTTTTTTTCTTTGCTAATATAATATATAGCGTGTTTAGTTGGGTGTTTGTGTGTATTTACAACAGATTAGACGAAACAATGATCTTGGGTCGTTGAAAATAATTATTGATTATTACTAAGGTAATATTATTTATAGTACTTACATTCTAGTTTAATTATATATTGTTCTTTTGAGAAGGAAAATATACACAGTGCTAAGAAAAATAATATGCTGTATATTTTCGGAATTTGATTCTTTTTTTAAATCTGGCATAAAATGAACTTTAATTAGTTTGAATCGATCTTGGCGACGTGTGACATAAACTCTCGTTTTCGACAGTAGCTTTAGTGTGATCTTAATCTACATAAATAAACCTGCACAAAACGAAAGCTCTCACTGGATTTAATTATGTTGAAAATTATTAACCGATTTATTCACCAATATTGAATTGGAATGCTGAATGGAGATCTAGATTTGTTTTCATGGTTTTTATATCTATTGAGGTGTAATAAGTTTCGCGCTAAATGGTAGGTATATTGGCTATAAACGATTATGATAAAACGAATTAGACCCATAAGTTGTAAAATCCGAGAATGCCCATCATAAATGTAAAAGGACCGGATTGTAATTATAATAATTTCTAGGTAAACCATCAATCTAAATATACAAGTTATTTTGATATGCAACAACTACATATCAGTTAAATTTCTGTTATCAAAACGGGTGCCACTTTAATTTCATTTATTTACTTATTTGTTAGAATAGCTGTATGTGACGAATTAATCAAATTCCGTCAAGCTCATGTAACTGTCTAGATAATTTTGTTGACACTAAATTCAAAAAAAAAATATTAAATACACCAACGAAAAGAAATCAGAATAACGTTTGATAAAGTAAGAGCCAGGTGCTGCAAATGCAATACGCATATATACAGATGGTTCAAAAATGAAAGAAGGCTCAGGATGTGGAGTTTACTCAAGAGCACTAAGCCTAAAGATGAAGTGGGGAATGGGAAACAATACCAGCGTAGTTCAAACAGAACTGGCTGGTATCTCAATTGCCACAAAAGAACTAACCAGAAGAGGAATTTCTGGCAAAAACATAATAATCTGCACTGATAGTAGACAAGCCCTATTAGCCTTAAACAGACAACGTGTTATATCGAGGCTAGTACTAGAGTGCCACCAAGATTTAGCTGACGCCTCGGCAGATAACAATATTATCCTGAGGTGGGTTAAAGGGCACGACAGGAGTAAAGGAAATCGCATTGCTGATTCTTTAGCCAGGGAAGCCGCTGGACTAAAAATTCTAGGACCCAGTGACACCTACGGCCTAACGACTTCGACAATTGCGGAACTAGCCAAACGCTACACCCATACTCAATCCCTTAAGAGATGGGATGGAATCAAAGGATGCAGTCTTGCCAGGATCACCCTGGGCGACCCTGGGAAGCTGGAGCCGAAGAAATATTTGGCGATGACCAGGAGAAACCTACGTTTAACAGTAGGATTTCTGACTGGTCACTGTCAACTAGGGAAACACCTCCATACTATGGGGCTAGTGGACACACCTCTATGCAGGATGTGTGAACAGGAAGATGAAACTGTCAGGCATGTCTTATGAGAGTGTCCGGAGTTATCGTCAATAAGAGAGTGTGTGTTCGGTGAGTCTTGGCCTACACCTGCCGATATAAAGGAGATGTCTCCTAGTGACCTGTCCACCTTCCTGAGAAGGACAGGATGGACAATGACCTAGGAAGACAACTCCTCGGGAGGATGTACAATGGGTCACATGTGGCCTAAGTGCTGTGAGCCTACACTCACCCTCCCTACTCTACAGATACAGAAAGTAATAAAAAAGACGGATAACTTTATACAAGAGTAGAATTTTCTCCAGGCAATTTATTGTAGTAGATGAACCGGATCAGGCTTTAAGGGGCGGCTTATTCATTGGTTTGAAATCCTTCTGCGGTGTCGCAAAATCTTCATTAAACATGGTCTACTTCAGATTATTTTATTACAAATAGAAAAATATACGTTTTGTTGCGCTACATCTATACTTTTTAAAACCGTTTTAAAATTTAAAATCGGATGCAAATTATCGCATAAAAAAATTGCAATTTGCAATTGCGATAAAAGTATAACCGTCGCTTGGCGTCTGATCTTCGCGCTTATAAAGGGCCTACGAAGAACTTCTTTTGTACCAAGTTTCAGCTCTTGCAATTTAAAAATGACGAATATATGAATTTTCCGGTTTTTCCTAATTTTCTCGGTTCCTAATTATCCGATTGACTCGCTCGACCCCTCATTTTGTTCGTATTTCAATTATCTACAATTTATCTATTCATACCATTGAGATTGCTTCAGTACGTTTTACGTTATATGAAAAAAACTAAAAAAAGTTTTAAATGTTTATAACAAATTACTGAACAACATTTGCGTGTCCAAAACATATCAAAATGATAATGTCTTTTATATGATGGCATTATCCGTTTTCTACTAGGATTTTTGTAAAAAAATTACTATACTTGCATACTCCTTTGCTTGGCCTACTAATCATATGTTCCATGCGCCCGTATTTTTATTAGCGAGATTCCCACCAAGAGAAAGAAAGCCAAGAAGCATGCTTACATGGCATCGGTCCTCGTAAATAATACTTTTTTTTAGGCAACCCTGCCATATTTTATGGTGATATTCTCACTAGTACTTTAAACATACTGGCCCTGTATGTAAAGGTGTCGATTTTAGTACCTAAGGTGAAGTAATAAATCTGGAGACAGTGTACAAAATCACTTTATAAACCATCTTTAGCTCCATAAATCTTGTCAACGTTAACATTTCTTCTGATAAACAATAAACTAATTTAAATTCAGTTCGTTTATTATAAATCTCGATAAGTTATTTTCAAATTTGTATAAAAACCGTTTCTCTTGGTATTTTAAATCCTCCTAACATCGTTTTGTACGTTAACACTACCAATAAAATTCAGTTATACACAAACAACTTCCGAAAATATCGAGTATAGATGTTTGTTGTGACGTTTTCGGTAAATGTTTGGATTGTTTGATATAACGCAGATTCTATGCCCGAGCGTATTTTAAAACAAAAACGATTATTTTTTCCATTTAGAATTCATCCAACGTTCGGCGATATGTCTTAAGGACGGTAAGAAGATGTCGTAAAATTTTTGATTGTTTTCACGAAAATATGATCTACATTACGTGTTGGAGCATTTTTATTTTGTTTGTCGTTTGTGGATGTCAAAGTCTGCTATTGGATGATGAAGAAGAAGGTAAGTTTTCAGTTACAAATTATTTATATAGTACCTACGTTGTAATTGTTACATACCTTTTTTATTAATAATTATATTAGTTTTTGTTATTAGGCCATGAAGAATTTTTGCTTTTGTACGGCTGATTTCTTGTGTATAGTTGACGTAAAAGATATATCTTTCTAATCGTTTCCACCCAAAAAAAACGCACTTTCTTGATGTCAGACCACCGACTAAAGAGAACACCTGTAACCATCCCTCAAAAATAGTTATAGTTCAGTTAAACTATTAAAGGCACTAACTCGCTGTCGCTCGTTCGTGCTTTAAACAGTTTCGTTTATTAAACGCCTTCATTAACAAACTAGTTTATTAAATAACTATTCACGATTTTTAGTTGAAATTATAACATTAAATGAATTTATCGTCAACTAAGTAAGCATTTTAAATAATTATAATATTGACTGGGCTATGACGGTATACTCTTAATCTTAGAGTCAAACAAAAAGCCGGCAAGTTTAAGTTCGCACTATACCTTTTACGTCAACTATACACAGATGTTTTCTACATCTTTCTCACATTGTTTAAAAGTCAATTAAAACTATCATTTTAACGATATTTTTGGGTTTTCGCTTAATTTTTATAGTTCAATACTTATTTATTATTCATTTGACATTTTGTAAACATCCTATATCGTCTTGTGTTTCTAAATTCATGCGACTAAATTCAGGAGGTGATTGCTCGTATCAAATTAAGATCGGTCTTTCCCATAACAAAATTTCCTCAACCCACCCGTTACCGATATATCACCCTTAAAAGATGGTGACTAAAATTAAGTTTTTATAAAATTTCAGTAAAGCTAGAAACTTGAAATTCTGCAATTTTCGTCCACTACGGGGGTGAAATTACCAACCCCTACTAGTGTAAACAATAAGAAAATAAATTTTTGTTCATTTTGGAGTTAGTCTTTACGAGAGTGCACGGGGATTACATTTTCACTTAAATTTGAGAAAAAAACCCTCAATTTTACTTGTTAGGGATGATCTCCCGAAAGGGGTGAGCTAAGGAGATTTTGTCATAGATCCATCAAAATTACGGGCAATCTCCTCCTGAATTTAGAACCTCCCTGTATGTCATTTTAAAAAATGTCTGTTTCTGTATCGCAAAATATGCAAGCTATCTGTCGTTTAAAAAAATAAAGAAGATTTTAGTATTATTTTAGGTGTTCAATAACAAGTTTAAATATTTAATTACAAGATAAAGTCTTATCAAGTTATTTTTCGATGTATGTTACTACTTTTTATTTTAATAAGAATATCTATAAATAAACAGTATTTATTGTCTGTAGTTTAATATATTCAAAGATCATTGATATCAGTGGCGTCCATATATCTATAACCATAGGAATCTTTTTACAGGACCATCAAAACTTATCTGTATAAAAAATTCAATTTCCTCGACAATTTAATAAATAATTTAAAAAATGTTCTATTAATAAGCGATTTTTATATAGGCAATCAAACATACACAGAATCTGACCCCTGGAACCTGCAACCAAACATACAATAGAATTCATGTTTCTGCAATTGGACTTTTAAAACTAGTAAGAAGCTATAATAGTTGAAGTGACTTACTTTTCATTGGAACACTCTGTAGGATACGCGAAAAATGTTTCTAGCGCGTGTATAAATAAGGGTGACTAACAATCGAGATTCTATAAGCGAACGCCTTAATACCCTGTATATTGGGGTGACATTCAGTGAGACCTAAAAGATCTATTGCGCCCCGTATCCACACATATTTACCTGTAATTTGTTTTATCTATTTAAATAAAATAAACAATTTTGCAGATTTATCCAATGATTATCCTTTCAATCCACCACAGTACAAGACGAAAACTTTAAGAGTAAAAAATGGAACTCCACTGAGGTTAAGGTGTCATCAGGATAAAGCTACATGGTATTTCAAGGTGAGTCTAACACTTAAGTCTCAAAAACGGTTTTTATATACTTTTGTGGGGTTTGAATAACATTAACCACATATACCTCGTTCAGAATAAATTAATGTGATCGCCAAACAAATTAATATAACCCACGCTGTGTTCCGGGTTGTCATAACCATAGATAACCTGCATAGCATCTGTAGCATTATCGTTTTATGCTGTCCATTTTTTTTTTAATTTAAGCATGGAAAGCATTCCATATTCTTTAATAAATAAATTATTTACAGCCCTGCGATTCCAACTTCTACGGAATCGTGTGCAGCGAAAAAAATCGTCATTGGAGAAAATTGGAAAACGTAACTAAAGGAAGAATAAATTTCGAAGCCGCAAATAAAGAAAACAATGGAATATACAAATGCTCTCAAAAGAATTTACCTGTCAAGATATTTATCGTCGATGTTTTTGGTAAGTTACACAATTAAATCTCAAGTAATTTAATACTAGCTACTTATTTTTTTATAGATCCAGGTTACAACGGTTCACCTCCTCAAGTTTATCCCTTAAAAATTTCGAACATAACAGGACCTATAAACATGGAATTCACGATCCAATGTAAAGTTAACAGCGAAGTACCACCCACAATAATCTGGTTCAAGAGTTGCTATGGACAAAAATGCGATTTCAAGTACTACCAGACTTGTTACTGTCACATTAATACTTCCATATCAAACTACAACACAGGAAGCACTTACCTCAGCAAGTATCTCATTTTTAATGCTAGAGATGTGGACAGTGGAACTTACGTCTGTTTAGCGGTTACACAATTCGGAAAAGACGATCAAAACGTGACTATAAGTGTCCCGTATAAAAAGTTAGATAGCGATTTATATTCACTATTGTTTTTAATACCCTTCGGGTTAGTATTAGTACCTTTGTTCATATGGTGGTGTCATTTTAGAAAAAAGAAAAAATCCGTTGTGATAGTAGTTGATCAGCAAAAGCAACTTATTAGAGCTCAAGGACAACCTAAAGATAATTTAGGTTGAGTGTATGGTTTACAAGTTAATGCATCAAAAGGATTTTTTACAATAGTAAAATGTTTGTACAAAGAATGAAAGGTTTGTTATTAACTAATTGCGTTTATATAAACAAAGCAATCTCTCTCTGCTTGGAAACAATTATTTTCAAGTACATAATAATGACTTTTCTTACGAAATTGTTTACGTTTGTTGAAAAAGTTGTATATATTTGTGACTGAACTGTATACAATCATCGTCTGTGATAATTTTTGTATATTAAATTATTTGAACAACCAACATCGTTATTTATTAACAAACAAAAATGTTTCAAAAGAAGCATGGTGTATTTGAAGAATAAACGGTTTCAGTTTCACGATTTTAAATTTTACCCTAGTTAAGATCAAATTATACGAATGACAGATTTCCTACAAATAATGATTTATTTATAAAAAAATAAGCAAATTCAAACTGAGATTAATGTAGCATAATGAATTACCATTATTTTTATTCAACATTTCCTGAATTGTTCAATTTACACACTTGAAATATTCTTGAGATCCTTTGGGATCAGGTTTGATGGTTTTTTCACCTTTTTGCCAATTTGCTGGACATACTGAAATTAAATTAAACAAGTTAACCCAACACCTTTTATAAACTACTACTTATTCCATGAACTTCTTCATACCTGCTACCCATGCATTGCAAAAAGTAATAAAAAATAATATAATCACTTGCCTTCTCCATGTTTTTCTACAAATTGGATAGCTTCGATAATTCTAATGGCTTCATCTACATTTCTACCGATGGGTAAATCATTTATTGTTATGTGCTTCAAAATACCATTGGGATCAATTATAAACATTCCTCTTAAGGCGATACCTTCTTTTTCCAACAAAACGTCATATGCTCTTGCTATTTCTTTATTAATATCTGAAAGAAGTGGGTATCTAATACTGCCTAAACCACCTTCCTACAAGAAAAAAAATATATTAAACATTTTTTTAATTAAATGTTACAAATAGTACTAACACTTTTCTTTGTATTGATCCATGCTAAATGTGCATAATGAGAATCTACTGAACATCCAATAACTTCTGCTGATATTGCCTTGAAATCTTCAAGTTTTTCTTCTAGAGCAACAAGTTCGGTGGGACAAACAAATGTACTACGAAAATTATTTATTAAAACTAATAATATTGTACTTCATTAGATTTGAACAAAAATACTTACAAATCTAAAGGATAGAAGAATAAAACAACAAATCTTCCTTTAAAATCAGCTAATTTTATTTCGGTGAATTCGCCATTGATAACAGCTGTTCCACAAAAATCTGGAGCTGGCTGCTGAACTCTTGGAGTTAGCAGTGATGATGCTGTTGAAATAAATCAGTCTTAACAAAGCAGAACCACAATTAAATTATATTTTGAGCTAATAGAGATAGAGCTGACTAAATTAATTACAAACTAGTACTTACTAATAGCAAAATTTCTATGAGCTATTTTTTTGGCTGGTACTGCTCTGAGTAATTGTGGAACCTACAATTATTACAATGCAGATCAATGTTTGAAATTTGAATTGATGAATAGTAAGCATGATTACAATACAATTTTTGTACAATACATTTTCCCAAAAAGTAGTCACGACCTACTTGGTGTTTCAAACAAAAATTAATATGAATAATTATTATAGGTAATACAAAAATTTGTTGTTGTAAGTATTATACAAGATCAAAGTTCATTTTAGGTCAAAAGCGATTTGTGTAATAGTTTTGTCATGAACTTACATTTATGTCTATCAAATTTCAATTCTGTCTACATAAGATAGGTATATATTATTATCTAGTTTCACCGATAAGTCCAATATTTTGAAATATAGTTTATATAACATAACCTCAATAATAACAAATACTTACCCTGTTAACAAAAGTCTTGAATAAACCAGCCATTATGGATTTGAAGTTAGTACGTAAGAAAATCAACTTGCTTCAGTAAATATAATACGAAAATAATATTATATTAAAAAATTTGTATCCACTGTTCACAAAATTCAAAATGACGAGTTTTTGATCCTTCGACCTTCAGAATTCAGATTACTCTAGTATTAATTTAACATACACATATTGTTTGACAGGTAGATGCAACCACAGATCACTATTCAACCATGGAGACTATATAGGCACGGAATATAATATATGTTCCGTGATATAGGCTCCATTGTATATTATCTCTGGGCTCCATGAATTATGCCCATTTTATGATCAATTTGCCGCGTCTTGTAATTTTTTTTTTAAATCGATATAAAAAAGTATAGAGAGTGAAAAATTATGGTTCAATGCACGGAGTGTGTAAAATCGTTTTAAGCCATGGGTAATGTAATTAAGGCTTTTAAAAGGGTAACATGATTCGTTAAATTCAATTGATCTGTATTTATTTTACACACAGCACTTTTTTGGTTTGAGTTATAGACACTATAGGTTACGCAACATACATTACTCCAGTTAGTTATTTTTTACAACACGAAACAATAATAGATTAAAAAATCTTTGATCTGCTGATGCTTTGCAATGAATGTCCAAAAGCACGATAAAACTATCGATAACGTAAATAGTTTCTCATTGAACGACTACTAGTTACTAAAGAGTCCCGTAACAAGTTTGATTCCGATTCATATCGTGCCTGATTCCTTCATTTAAGAAACTTTGTTTATTTCCTTTTGTAAAATATAAAATTTCAGGATAATAATATAGATCCAAAATATTTAATACGCCGACACATATTTTTCCTCTAGAAAAATCCATTAAATGTAAATTTATAACGTTATACGCTTTCTCATGACAGTTCACTCAAGCAATATATATGAGGAAAGACAACAAAACCCCCTTGCCAACAATATCCGAGATTGTTGGTTGGTATTTTCGCATCCGACGATAGACGTATAATAAAAAAGGCTATATAAGGAAAATGCATTTCTATTTCGCGACGCGAATGTTCCCCTCGAGACCGCCGAATAAACTCCATCGCCATTTTGTTCGGCGGTTCACTTTTCAACGGTCGTTTTAACGTTAATAACTTTTCCACCCTCTCATTCTTTCGTTCTCATACCTGCTTCTTATTCGTGTGTTCGGAGTGAAAGTCGTCGTGGTACAGTTTGTAATTGAATCGGGAGTATATGCTGGAAAAATACTCATGACTTATTTCCACAATTTAAAGTTTAGCTTAGATTTCTTAAGGATTAAACTATTATAATAATACGCTGCTGATAGTCTTTGTATTCGGAGGTTGTTGTCATTTAAACTAATGTATTATTATTATTACTTCTTTAAAATTGTATTTTAATAATTTTATAGTATTTATCATTCTGTACCTCAGTCATAATGGGCCCAAATGACAGGTCGGCCATATTGTTCTGGAAGGCACATTGTTTAGTGGTACGCAATTGATGATAGTGAGACTTTAGTTAGATTAGATTATAAATGGAGTGGCTCTTTGTCCTATCCCACTGCGAGCCTTGCTGTCTCATCAACTCTTCTGCACAGCATTGCATCGCCATTACCTCTACCTGAAAGACAGTGGCATGTTTCCCTAGGCTTTAGAGAGATCGTGATCTTCTCTTGTACTCCATCAGAGTAATAAGTTCTTAAAAGCACCTAAAATACCATCGTTTTGTAGTTTTGTTAAGTGTGGAGTGCAGTGAGCAAGAGATAAGGTATCTTTCTTTTGATTTTCGATTGTTTGAACCAAGCGATTGTTTTAACCAAGCGATACATTGACATTGTTCTACTGGGTCTGTTTGACAACCAACTGACTTACAGCACATGCCAAAACACAAAAGTTTCAACTCCAACTGTCCTCCAGAACCATATGGCCGACCTGTAAAAGTCTAGTGTTCTGAAATGGTCTATTGTTTGGCTACACTGACACGCAGAAAACTGAAATTTTGAATAACCCCGTCTTCTTCTTCTTTTATTTCGGTTCATGATCTTCAGCACGTTTTGGTACGTTCATGGACATTTTAATACACGGCAACATTGTCCAGTAGGCTTATTGCTTAAAATCCTTTTGATGTAAAATGTCTATCACTAGACAGAGAACGGTATCTGACGCATTTTTTAGTGAACTGACATTCTTACATGTTTAAAACGTCATTAAACTGTGGTGAATAAAAAGTCTCCTGTCATTCTCTACATAATTTAGCGTCAATGGCACTCAAAATAATCGTAATTTTCGATATTTTCAATTAATAGAGACGTTCCCCAACGCAGAAAAAAATCGGTTTTTCGCATTAACCATAAAGCAGTCTCGACGGACCGCACCGAAGTCATTTATAATAGATACCAGGCACTCCGAAAGAAAGATCACTAAAGGCCCGACAGATTAATCTGCGCTTTTCTCTATTAAAAGCCCCGGTGGACATGCACCCTCTTCAGATTTAAACCCCCTTACCCCACACCTCCGCATCGTGTGCTTAGCTCATAGAAGTGTTTTGAAAGGGGAGTAAGAGGATGTGTTTTGACAGTAAGCTACTAATTTTGATATAATAATAATACTAATACTAATAAAACAGGTCACACACTGAATCGAATCGACTCGCAAACCTAGAAATTGGAATCGCAACACTGAAAATAAAAATTTACGGGGAGTTTAATGTATTTCCTGATATATTAATGCTTCTTCAATTTTCATAAAATGCCTACATCTGATAAATACAAGTATGCTGTTTGGCTGTAATTAATATTAGAGATGTACCTACTTAAATTTTTAATAAAATGAAAAAGGTACAAAACCACAACCCCAAATTGTTATTTAAAACTGCAAACGTAGTGTGCAAAAGGACAAACAAACGCCTTTTTCAACTGTTGTGCTTTGTACTATTTTGTAACATTAAATCACAACAATTCGGGTACATATCTTACTTTAAGGCATCAAGAAACTGATTTTTTTCAAATATTTTTTCTTGATACATCAAGGAAATAGCAATTTCCGAACGGAAATACCTACCATTACATTTCTATTTATATTTTACACATAATCTATTCTTTCAAATAGTCTAAAAGGTTTTTTTAACAAAAATAATTTATGATATTATTTTCCGATTGGCATCCATAAACTAGAGTTGGATGTTCGATCGTACCGGAAAAATTGATGTGCGTGCCTAAAAGCAGCTCCGTTAAGTGATGGATAACTTCCATATGTGTGATGAATTGATACAAAAAAATCGTGTTTGATAATGCAGTTGGATATATGAACCTGTATATTGGTTTTTTATTTCTTTTGTGTTCGGAAAAATGCTTTTGATGGAAGAGTGTAAAAAATAATTCTTTTTTTCACAATATGGTGGTTGCACAGCCACTGTAAATTTCTAATGGATGCTCACGGTTTCCGTAATTGGCTAACAGCATGGTTTTTTTAGTCGTAAAGGTTGGTCAATACGAATTTATGTCTTTTTAAATATATAATATTTAGTAAAAATTCTAGGTAAGGTACCATTTTGTTGAAACCAAATATCATACTTAGCAACTTTATAAGGCTTTTTGTTTTTTGGCCAGTAGGCCTTGTCAAGCTCAACAGTCTTTTCACTAGGTCCTACCTGGAGAAATCCACCCTTTGGCGCTCTAGTCCTAAAAGTCTAAATCTCCAGTGAGACAGTGCTTCATATTTGATGATATGTTTGAGGCTGTTGCCTCCTCTCCTATGAAAAGATAGGGTCATCTCTGTAGTATATACCAATTGTATGCATGTGCTTCCTTAAGGTAGAGTGACCAGTGAGTAATCCCGTCAAAAAATGTTTGAAAACAATCCTGCAATCTCTATTAAACCTACCTCTATACCTACATTTTCTTGTTTTTCTTCTTCGGTTAAGATGACTCCTAAAAGTGTCGTTTTATAAGGACTAACATTTAGTACCTCCGATCGTATCCATATTATTACTAAGTTCCGTAACTCTTGCAGCTGTGGCTTTGTTTTTCCCCTGTTCCATGATGACTAAGTCATCATCAGCATATCCCAGGAGTCCTAATAACACATCTACAACTAGATTCCACAATAAAGAAGACAACCCCCCACGTGGGCATCCTCTAGATACGTGAGAAACATATATAAGCTCTTTGAAAAGGGCTGCTTTTATTTTTATAATAATAAGAACATCAGTTAGTCATCTAGTTCTAAAAAATCTCTGGTGACAAATGACAGATGTCTATATTGTAAAAATATATCCCTTTTTGTATTATCGTATATTTTACTCTGTATATAATAGTCGATTGAACGTTATAGAGATTTTATTACTAAGCTAATCTGACATTTTACATTATTTATCTCCAAGCCTGTACAAATCAATTTCGTTCATACTGCTTTACCTGCAGTAAGTCACGGCGTCGGTTCAGGCATTTGTGTCAATGTTTGAGCACGTTTTCATCCTCTAACCAGTGACGTTGCGATATAATCCATCACTATTTAGCTTCGTAGTGTGTCGTGTTGGATATATAACATGGTCGCACCATACACGCACATTGATCTGATACACAATCATAAACTACAATTTTGTCATAGAGAGAGAGAGATGATCCGGTTGGAAAAATTCATGTCGGATGACCAAGAGTTGATTCGATAAGTGATGGATAACGTTGATGTGTACCTATCTAATGAAATTAGTCAGAAAATATAGTGGGTAAAGATATAAAAATTTAATAAATTTGTAAGATTAATATTAATATTCCTAAAGTTATTAAGTTCGTTTCAACCACCAGTAACGTTACAAATACACATGATCAGTTGAAAAAAATCGTTCCAACCACCTGAAATTACTGGTTCAAAACTCTCGATTACTATCAGTTCTCTGTTCGATCACGTTTGCGGACCAGTAAAATTACCGTTCAAACGATTCTTGCTGGCTAGCGAGTAACGAAAGTTCTGAAATTAGGAAACATGCGCAAAGGTAACATTTTTGTTTTAAACTGTCAAATTTGGAATTTGTTTCTTATGGAAAGTGTAGTTCAAAATACATTCCAACCGTTTGGTAAAATATTACCGGTAACTTTACTTAATGGGGTGTTAAACTGATATCCGGCTTTTGGTATTTTATTAAAGTATGTGGGTACTAATTTGCAAAAATTAATTTACAAATTTTTTAAATGGAATATTTTAGGAGAAAACTGGAAATTAAGAGTTCCTAAATGTTTGCAACTTTCACTACAGATACGTCACTTCACTAAATATTTCTGATTTAGATGTTTTATGAACTAATAACCAGTTACAAAAAGGCCATTCGAATTTGAAGTTAGAAGAACTGTCAAATTCTATAATATATTTGAGTGTTTTGGTTTTGTTTACAGTTTATTCAAGCTTGACGTTTCAATATTATAAAAAAATTGTGTCAATACTTTTTTGGTTGAGTTTAGTTAGTTTTTCTCCACAATTTTTCATGTTGGAATAATGTCAATAACGTATAAATCTTGTTTTCTATCATACTGCACGAGTACAACAGTTACAACGCCTGATAAATTTGGTTTGAGGCTGCTAGAAGCAAATATAAACATACTAAAACTAATTACTATTTCTATGAAGATCATTATACGTGTGTGTATGTTTGATTTTTAGTTTGAAAGTGACATGGACAAATTATACTCAACACTCGATGATGGGAGGAAAAAAACACAATTCCTAAGTCACTATAACAGCAATATGAAATAAGTATAACCTATAAGTACTTCATCACATCAGATTTGTGGTCCTATGTCAACCCTTATGTAGCTAACTTCTGTTCTAGTGAGCATACGTCACATTATGAATGGCGGATTATTTAAATCGTCCAAAAGTTGAATTTTCAAATCGGCATAAAAACCTTGTGAGAATAAAAATATTAAAAATAATCGATTCTAGCACTAACTATTAACATCCTATTTTTGTTAAGTTTAACACCCCATTTCTCTTACACATGCGCACTAAACAGTTCAATTACTGGTTACGTTACAGAATTGTTGGTTGGAACGAACCTTATATATCTATAATAATTTCCTAAACTGGTTCCGCAGGTAGTTTTTCATTAAATACTGGATATTAACACAACTAAACAACTAAAGTATAGTCAGAATTTATGCTCCTAGCTTTGTATAAAGTCAGTTTCGTTGTGAAATAGTTATCGAACGTTGTGTTGTGGCAAAAAAGTGTTTGCTGGAGAAGGGACTATTTAAGAACAATAAACCTGTTCCCTCTTCGAATTTGCTTTATATCTACTACCCGTGAAGGTCTATTGTATTTGGGCTACTCGAACCTAATAACAGGGTGAATGTACAAAATTTTATTAATTGAAGACATATTTTTAATGTAAAAATGTTGATTTAAATTACCCAACGACTTTTCAGAGACTTATTTCAGATTAAAATGAGAAAACAAATTATTACACATGAAAACGTTTTAGCTTGTTAAAAATAAGATTGAAAAGGTCTAAAAAGCTTTCAATTTTTTGCTGTTAAGGGGAGTATTAATTACCATCATAGCAGAATGTTTATCAATTTTTTAATAATACACATTTAATTCAATTTATTTGCTACAAATCTACGTATATCGTGAAATGCGATGTGAAAACGATACGAATTTTTCGTATTATGTATTAAAAGTGCGAGAATTGCAGCCGAAAACAGAGAGGATGTGGCGTTGGTATTGACCACCGCCTCTAGTTTATCGGCGGCTTTACCAACCACCAAATACCGTCCCCTGATGCCAATAAATTAATCAAGTCTGCCAGACATTGCCGGGCTCAATGGCGGTTCTATTAGACAATCGGCCATATTTCCGATTTAGATATAAAGTCGATAAAAATATATATAGAGTGAGATATATTTAAAATAAGCTGTGAGTATTTTTAAATGTTTCTAACCAGTTCCGAACACTTTGTATATGAATTTTGAAATTCTATGACATATACACTTCCCAGAATGTGTATTCTTCTTTTTTGTTATCCAATAAACTAATCGACAGCAGTCTACTTGTTAAGAATCTTTTGTTTAAATAATTTAGCGTCAGTCAATTAAGTGTGAATTAAAAAACGTTATTGATGTATTTAATATCGATGTTACGACGTACGTCACACCCCCTTAAAATGATTTTATAAAGACCTCCGATTACCCCCAACTCCACAACCATTTGGCAATCAAAATATGTCATTTAATTTTGAGAAGAGCAGACCACATGTGCACAAGTCGATAGAACAAAAACCACCCCCTTTGCCCTTGCCCCGTTAGCTAGGGGTCGAAAAGCTTTTTTTACTTAAAGAGAACAAAGATGTTCCACATAATGCACCAGCCCATGCTGCAAATGATCAAGGGACCTGTAGAACATCATCATTCATAGATCAAACAATAAGTTGACAGAAGTGATTTCACTGGGGTTAGATATAGGCTCGTTCGAGGGTGTTTAGCAGAAAATCGTACAACCTTTATGGCTTCGATTAAAATGTAATCAGTCATTTAATTCAATGAACGTTGGTTGTTAATAAATTGTTTGTTTTATACAATAGTTTTTCTTTTAAAAATCCTATGGTTATAGTTATTTATTAATTTACTTAGATATTATCAAATGTTTTGTCATAAAACAAGATTTTTTTCAATTTTAATACTAAGATTCCCTTTTTTAATTATACCTATACGTACACGTCATTTGTCATCAGCAACCATTTTTTGGTTTTCATAGAACTAGATAATTAATCTCTAGTTTTGTGGCTAGAACCATGGAAATAGATAGATAAAGACGGATTTGAGGAAAAACTGACATTTGACACATTTTGGACATTGCATCATAGAAAACACAGAGACGGCCAAGACCATAATAGTCCGGGAAAGTAAGGTCGAAAAATCTGTTAACTATCAAAACTTTCCCATAATGGATTTTTCATTTTTAAATGAAAATATATTGACCCAGCATCACTCTCCTAAATTGTCTAATAATTTCCACTGGAGCTTGCGATGTAGCTTGCAAGCACAGCTCAGACCACCTAAAATTCAAGTGATTTATGCTCGTATCATTTCTGGATGTGTTCTTACAAAAAAATCGTAGAGATGAAAATTGAAGCAAATCTTATGCTCTTGTAGGTGACGTAAATAGTTTTAAAAAAAAAAATTTTTCCGATCTTAAATTTTCCAAAAATTGAAAAAATTTTCGAAAATTATATTTTTGGCTGGTAATTATAAATAAAATATTAATATCGAGGTCAAAACATAGATAAACATAGAGGGTAAACTTCTAAAAATTTACATTTTTTCAGATTTGGAAAATTCAAAATGGCGGCCGCGCAAATTGGAAACAAATTTTTTTTTTCATTCGCGTCTAAATTTATGAACATTAACGATATTGAGAAACGGTTTGTTGCAATCGGCAGAGTGAAAGTTATATTTTTATAAATAACATAAACAAAATTTTTAAAAATTTTTTTACATAATTTTTTAGAACATTTACCGAAAATAAAAAAATTTCCATCTAGTTTTTTTTCATTTTGGCGTTGAAAAATTTGTTTAAAATATGTTTTCACATTATAAATATGTGTGTCTTAGTAAGACGAGTATGTAAAAACAAAATTTTTTTAGATGCGACTTTTACAAGCTGAGATAAACAAATTCAAAGTCTGCTAGATACTGTAATAATATTGATTGAAATTTTCAAATTTTGATCACTTCGCTAGATTGTCGAATCCCAACTCAACTTAAACACAAATTTTCATTTTTCTACCGTCAATTGGTCCATTCAAAAGAGAACAGTA
Organism: Lochmaea capreae; assembly: GCA_949126875.1. Lineage (NCBI taxonomy): Eukaryota > Metazoa > Arthropoda > Insecta > Coleoptera > Chrysomelidae > Lochmaea > Lochmaea capreae. The sequence continues at coordinate 11,641,934 of OX421397.1, read as the reverse complement.
GTCCTATAGCTCGCCCGATCAAACGGTGCGGCGGCAGCTGCTTGGCGTTGTGGTGGGGGATCAGCGCTCGTTCGCAGTTGAACGAAGCTCAAGCTTTTATTTTGGTTTTATTCGTAAAAATTTTGCATTTGTGGTTTGCTAATAGTATGGTTATTATCAACCATTACATATTGCTAGAAATAAGGTACAATGATATTTATAATTTATATCTATAAATCCATTTATTATATATATATTATACATAATTCGAAACGTAGATACTAAGAATAATATTTATTCACAAATTTACATCTATTTTCTAAATTTTCTACAAATTCTCGCCCTTTTTGGTCTCTGAGGAAGTGGCTCTGTACAATTTTCCTCGTCATTATCATTAGCAAACAAATCCTCATCGATATTATTGCTACTATCAATAATTGCAAGTTCACAATCGAGTAATTGACTTATATAAAAATTCGGCTCATCACTCAGAGTTTCATTATCATCCTTGTCATTGTCAAGTACCGTACTTACAATTTCGATGTTACAACAGTTTTTGCCTTCGCAATTTTTACATAATATCGTGCAATGTATGCCAACTTTTTTACAACCACACCTGGAAGTGGAGCACCCTGTGGTACAAGAACACGAAATAATTTTCAATAATTCGTCGGGTACAAGTACGTCGTCAGTCATTTCTGGTGCGAGGCCATAATTATCAATGAATTTCCAACCCCAGTCGGTAGGCTTCATTTTGTCAATAATGGTTTTATCCTTATCCCACAACCGGAGTTGATAAAACACTCTAAAAGAATGAAATTTCATTGCAGCTTCCGTTGGTGGCAAAGTTGCTAAATTAAAAGTTTTTTTAGCTGAAGATTTTAAAAAACATGTAAATCGTAGCATGTTTAACGATTCATTGTGATTTGGTTTCGACACATATGCATATTTTATAAATTCTGTGCCAGCTTTTTCGACTTCAGCTTTCGTTGCGTTACTGTTGTAAAATATTTTTAGTTGATCGAGCAGTTGCATGCTGTTCCTAAGAAGATCTACGAATTTGAGTTCACCTTGGTTATAAAAAGCAGACGTGGTATCACAGCCGCTAAAGGCATGTAATAGTGACAAGTAATTTTGAAGCATTGGGTATTTGAAGCTGTCGCATCGATAAAAATTTTTCGCGTCTTTACCTTTGCCTAGTTGTTGAAAGTATATATTAGTTTTTTCATAAGCCAGCTGACTTAATATAACTATAACGTCTACATCCTCAGCAACGATGCAAGCAAATGGATAGTTATTGGAATAGTTTAAAGCCGACCGAACAAGCTCTGCATCGACATCTTCTTCTGCTTGGTTTACCAAAAATCCAGCATTAGCAAGTTTTCTTTTCAATAACTGAATAAAATTGTTTTTATTCGTATCATTGCTTAAAAAGTTGCGTTGGTTGATTGTTGGACTATCATCAGTAATAGCATATGCAGGTGATGTACACTGTTTTTTTCGCCGGATTCATTCTACATTTTTTGTTCCCCGGTCATTTACACTTTCAGGATAACCATTAAAACCGTTTGATCGGGCGAGCTATAGGACTACTGTTCTCTTTTGAATGGACCAATTGACGGTAGAAAAATGAAAATTTGTGTTTAAGTTGAGTTGGGATTCGACAATCTAGCGAAGTGATCAAAATTTGAAAATTTCAATCAATATTATTACAGTATCTAGCAGACTTTGAATTTGTTTATCTCAGCTTGTAAAAGTCGCATCTAAAAAAATTTTGTTTTTACATACTCGTCTTACCAAGACACACATATTTATAATGTGAAAACATATTTTAAACAAATTTTTCAACGCCAAAATGAAAAAAAACTAGATGGAAATTTTTTTATTTTCGGTAAATGTTCTAAAAAATTATGTAAAAAAATTTTTAAAAATTTTGTTTATGTTATTTATAAAAATATAACTTTCACTCTGCCGATTGCAACAAACCGTTTCTCAATATCGTTAATGTTCATAAATTTAGACGCGAATGAAAAAAAAAAATTTGTTTCCAATTTGCGCGGCCGCCATTTTGAATTTTCCAAATCTGAAAAAATGTAAATGTTTAGAAGTTTACCCTCTATGTTTATCTATGTTTTGACCTCGATATTAATATTTTATTTATAATTACCAGCCAAAAATATAATTTTCGAAAATTTTTTCAATTTTTGGAAAATTTAAGATCGGAAAAATTTTTTTTTTTTAAACTATTTACGTCACCTACAAGAGCATAAGATTTGCTTCAATTTTCATCTCTACGATTTTTTTGTAAGAACACATCCAGAAATGATACGAGCATAAATCACTTGAATTTTAGGTGGTCTGAGCTGTGCTTGCAAGCTACATCGCAAGCTCCAGTGGAAATTATTAGACAATTTAGGAGAGTGATGCTGGGTCAATATATTTTCATTTAAAAATGAAAAATCCATTATGGGAAAGTTTTGAATTGTATTTCCTTACTTTCCCGGACTATAAAGCATTTTAATTTGATTGACTGTCGTATTGCACACAGACTAGCAGCCCCTAGACGGTCCACGGCAATACGGTACACGGACCGATTTGGCTCTCTCTGTAGAGCTGCATCTGAAATAATGAAGTGCGGGATATTTAAAATAGAAGTATCTACTAGAAAATGGGGTTTATGAATAATTTTAGGTTAGGTTTCAATCTATTACTTTAAACCAATCGATATTGTGATAAATATTGAAATTTACTGTTTTTTGTTTATAATTATTCCACCGTAAAATTTATTTTTACACGTTTAAGCAGCAAATCTACAGTGTTACTGGAGAACTCTTAAGAAAAACGACAATTTTCCCGGATGATTCCATACAAAATCCTTTTAAAGAGTGTCATCGTCTGGCACAATGTGTAAGTGTAAGTAAGACTAGAAGTAGAGGTATACCTATCTCAATTTTAATTATAATTCTGCCAGCTCTCTCACATTTACAGTCATTTAGGCGAGAACAAACTCGTGAAGAGACATCACAGATACCCTTGACAAAACCCATTTCAACGGAATCCGCCGCCTCGTCGTTTACTAATTCTGCGTACAACACAAAGTACAGCGAAGCTCTACTCGAAAAAATCCACTAAAATTTCCCTGAAAATTAAACCTTCTTTGACACATTTAATCTGAGTCTCATTTCAGTATTATCGCTTCAAAATGGGGGAGATGGAGGACGTTTGGTGTGGGTTTTATAAAATACAGGGGTACCTATGTTGAAATTAATAATCATAGCGAGGTATATACAGATACATGCAATGAAAAACGATTTTAAGCATTGTATCAGAACTGCTATTGAACTAGTCGACCAATATTAAGCTCCAACAGATTAAAAACACGATTATTATAATCGTTCATTTGGACACCTACAACATATTGTACAATTCCCACCACTCCGTAGTCTCAGCTGTGGGCAATGGCATTTGCGCACTGGATCAGAACAGGTAAGGGCCAAGATTGACAAAAGAGAAGAATTTTAAATGATGAACTGTAGGATGGGAGGCCATTGCAATTTATATAAAGAAGAAATTAAAAAGGTGTAATGGTGGTAAACTTAATGTGTGTGTCAGCTATCAATTGTCATGTCGCATATTGTCTGATTTGTCAATTAAATTTTTGATGGCAATCTATCGTACAAATAAAACTAAAAGCATCCCTTACGTTCGAAAGAGAAGTGATTATTATAATATTCTGTAATAGGAATAAAAAAGACACCGGTAAAAATTCTAGCTATTTAACTTCCAAGGAGTTGGCATTACTGAATAAACCATAGAGATAGTATACATTTCTATGGAATAAACCCCTCTATATTGTATATAAAAAGAAGAAGAAAAATAAAAATCTATTAACTTTTTTAGCATTCTATTACGTTTTTGCGTGGAATTTTGTTACCAAAAAATGTTTCCTCGAACAACGCTGGTCAGACAGTCAGTAAACAGTAGTCGATATCCAAGTACTGTTCAAGTCCATAACTATTCAAATTTATATTCGTAGAGAATTCAGAATTCATGAGAAAATTGAAATTTTGTCGTGGTATTTTGGAGGTCACTAACAAGATCAGCGGATTTCTCCCGGAATGATTTCTTTTTATGGGGTTTTTTAAAAAATTAAATTTATCGGCACAATTTTGAACGGGCTCAAAGTTTGATAGAATTAAGGGCAAAAATTGTACAGCATTGTGCAAACATTACACCGAATCAGCTCAGAGATATACAAGATTATATTTCTTCGATAGGTTCGTTTTTTGTTTGGCTCAACAACGAGGAATATTTGAACCTTTAATTCCTTAATTTTTTAGTTTTAGAATTTTAAGTTGTTTTTCGGAATTTATTTTCAATTTGTTTTAATTTAAAGAATCTTATTTTGTTTTATTCACGAATTCATTTTTATTTTGGAAGCCGTTATGACCAAAAGAAACCACACAAATCACAAAAGAAATCGCACATAACCACATAACTAACAAATATTGGAAGAAGAGGCGGGGTTTATTACAGTAATCCTGAATCCAGCTGTCCAGCTAAATACTTGATATTTATTGAAGTAAATTTATAGAAATTTTTGTTGGTGGACTATATTTAGATCTGAAAATTGCATGTATCTGTATATTATTATGTAGGTCGAGGATATATTCTATTTACTGTTTACGAATGTACCCATTCAAAAAATGAAACTGATGAGACATTTCTAAAGGATGTCCAGAAGCTGTCCTGACAAACGCAAACTACAGATACTGGATGTGATTTTATATCCCATCTAATGTTTATCCAATAGTTCCTCCCAAGGGAGCTGGCGCTCTTTGAAGATGATGTTATTAAGTCAGTTTTACCGCTAACTACAAATTTTAAACTTGGTATACTAGTCCAGTAAATAAAAGCACCAACCTGTTCATCTCATTCGGACTTTTTTTTTGCAACTTGTAGGTATTCATGTGTAGATTACTCTCTGAAAATATGTCCTCCGCGGGATTTGCGGAAGGGACTGGAAAATGGCCCATGATCCCGAAAATTCAGTTTTTGGCCGATATCTCCCGAAAAATGCTACTTAGAGAAGTGGGGTTTTGCTAGAAATGAAGTACAGTTCATTACCTACAAAAATGGTCCCCATCATTTTTGTCCCTGGATCAATATTTCTTGCAAAAAAAGGCTTGCAAAAATTTTCCGGAAAACTAAAAAACTAACCAAAAATTTTAAAAACCATCGAAAAGAGGACATTTTCAGCTTTCCAATGGTGTGCATTAAAGACCGAATTGCCAATCATTGTTTATCAATTTGCGGTAGACCCGAGAATTTTCAGAAAGCTCCGGAAATAAAAAAAAACGTCCCAAAAAAACATGTTGTTTATAAAAATACACAAAAATTATTTATTCATTCTTTCGGAATTCATTCACCACCTATCAAAGTCCCATTATCCAAAAGGTTTCGGTAAAACTACGCATTTAAAAAATATGAACGGATTGATAAGGGCGGTCAAATATTCAGGAAAAATAAAGTTTGGCCAGTTTTTTCAATATTTCTGGAAAATAAAAAAAACGAAAAAGTTACACGATGTTATAGGTACAGGTCCCTCTTTTCATATGCACTTTGAATCATGAAAAAAGATTTATTTTTACTCAAGTTATGGGCCAATTTGCCCGCCCTCTCATGCCTACATTCACGGAGCGTGCTCCCGGAGACGCAGCGCAGCAGCAAGGTACGCTTGGGCCCGTTTATCTCGAAAACGGTTAAACTGTTGACAAAAATGATAAGGATCATTTTTGTAGATAATAAACTGCTCTCCATCACTAGCAAAACCCCACTTCTCTAAGTGTCATTTCCGGAGATATCGGCGGAAAACTCAATTTTTGGGATTATTGGCCATTTTTCAGCCCCTTCCGCAAATTTCGCGGAGGACATATTTTCAGAGAGTAATCTACCCGTGAATACCTACAAGTTGCAAAAAAAAGTCCGACAATAATGAGATGAACAGGTTGGGGGGTTTCTCGGTCTTTATTTACTGGACTATACTGGTTCCAAGATATTTCGTTTTGACTTATGCCAATATGATTAAGTTAAGACCAAAACCAACAGCAGGTAGTCGTTAATCCGATAACAATAGCACAGTTTCGTACGTAAATAATATTTATACATACAACAATCAAACAACTTATTATATTCACTGTGACATGGAATCAAGCAGAATAAATGAACAAACTTTGACATTGTTTATGTTGGCATAGAATAATACGTCTGTTTACTCTTCTAGTATATTCATTGTTCCGAGCCTATAAACATTATCTTTCTCTTCGAATGGTCGCCAAAAAGCCATAATTTTAATTATTACCAACAAAATAGTTTTAATCAATAAAACAAAATCTCAATCACAGCAACATCTAAGAACACAATATCTCGTAAATAACAGAAATGAACTAAACCCACCCTGGGACGTTAACACTCCATGTGGACTAACAATTCAAGTAAATTTTTCATAGACCAATCGGAAGCTACACTGCACCAGTGAGAATCAATTGTTCGCTTGTGGGTAGGTCAAGACTAGAAATGATTTATGGCTTTTTTATCCTTTCGGTATTTTAATTCTCAAAGAGACCTTGCCGCATAGTGAAACGTTCTTTACATTGTATAACACTGCAGTGATAAATTATTGTTTACTACAAACCCCCATTTTTTATTGCCACCACAAGCGTTCAACTTGGTAGGGGCAACGGTTAAATTTGGTTAAATTTAGTTGGTTCTGTATGACACGTCACGAAAAATATATGTTTGTTATGTAAATTCGGATAAAACTAAAAGTCCTACGTAAGTTATCTCAAAAATTATGACCCTCCGCAATATTATCCGAGTGGAAAAACTCACCCTTCGTGTGCGTGGTCAAATAAAATACCTATTAATTAGTGTAATATCACGTATCTATTAATTTCGGGTCGTAATATATATCTCCCATATGCTTCTAATGCTCGAATTTGAAACGACCGCATTTATTAGTCGACATCGAATATTAACGAAGATGTTAAGTTAACTTAGGAGATGTCAAAGGCGTACTTTTTTTTATTTAATAAATAATTTGATAGTTTTTCCTTTGATCTGCTTATACCTAATCAAAGGAAAAAGTCGACAAGGGAGTCGAGCACATATTTTAACATTTGGGCCAACTTAACTTTGTTTTTCAACATTTTACCTAACTCTTTTCTAAGGTTATCTTTTATATTTGGCATATAGAACTAGAGAAAAATAGTTGATAAAATTTAAACAATATTAGGCAATTTTTTCTTGCATACTTTGGTATCATGATAGTACTATACCTATGACTTATAAGCTGTCATTCCATAGAATAGTGAAATCTCTCGTCCATTCACAAGGAGCTTTATGTACATTTTTTGAAGTATTCTCTACTTTCAGCATAAACAATAAGCGAATAAACCAGAGACTACTGGAATAAACACAAGATGGAAATCATTTTGTGGTTATGCACGGTTTAAAACCACAGAAATACATCCCATAGTTCTGGTACGGTTTCACAAATCGAAAACGACAAGCACCTGTACTAGGTATACCGTAGTATTTGTGGTATACCAAGAAAAAATCTCCTACTGTTTTTCAAAAAGCATTTTCCACGGAGAGAAATGCATTTTTGTATACTTTGGAACCAATTCTGGAGGCAGAAGTACCTAATATAGTTCTTTGATCTTGCAGAGGAATTGTTGTTACATGACTCGCTCTTGAGACAAATGGCCGCCACCATCTTTTAAGAAATAATTCGATAATGGATAACTTTTGTCGGTTTTGGTTCATCTTGGAACACTCAAACAGAAGACTGACCACTTTTGAGTTTTCTGCGTTAAGCCGGCTTAGAGTTTTTTGACACCAATTAACAGTTAGGTTAGAGGTTAGGTTGCTTTCGTTCCCATTTAAAAGATTTGGGGGTTATACCTGTCATTGCAAGTGGCTTGAAGGTAAGGATGTCAAGAATGTCAATTTATAATTTAAACTTGACGTGTTTCTTGATTTTTTATAAATATGTACAGTCACCGTAATAATGAATTTATTCCGTTTGGTTTTACACACTGTATAGTTGTACGCGAAGGAATAAAATGGAAATAAATATCTTTTCTTAGTTTACTACCTGTTACATTTATGTTGGTGCGCCTATGTAGAGGATGCATTGTAGGATTCCTGTTAGACCACGAATTTTAAAAACCACGTCCATTTCCGATTCGGACAAAGTCCACGTGGCCACATTTAACACTCATTTATATTATCAGATGCAGTCCCTATCGTACTGGCATCTACATGCCAACATTTTATTATGGTTATCTGCAACGACAACGAACCATCGCGTGTCATTTGTTGTTCAGCCGGGCGAGGTAACTATTTTAATTGATTTGGTGGTTTAAAGAGCTCGAAAAAAGAAGACTTTGATGTTTCATAAACATTTTTATTAAATACAGGGGTGTCACAGAAAGAGACAAAATGACAAACACAAAAGAGAAAAGAAAATACCTGGAAATATAATCAATGAAAAACGACAACGTAGCTGGTGGCGTCATCTCCAAACAATGAATAATAAGTGGCCTGTCAAGCAAGTGTGAGAATCCAAGGTACGAAGAGATAGAAAAAGAAGAAGACCGAAGCTAACATGCGATATGGAGTAATAGGAGAAATAATGAAGAAACGAGAGAAATCATGGTTAGCGGCAAAGGCAACACTTCACAACAACATTTTAGATCATTTTGAGAACTTATAATTACCTGTTATCCGTTGTTTACCAGTAAACAATGAAAACTGAATAGAATATGACATGAGGCCCCAGAACAATGTGGCCGACGTGTCAGTGGCGTCATTCTGGAATTGTTTATTTGCTAATTCAACTTATAAACGCCAAACAAATTCCATGATAACTTAGGAGTAGTTATACCTTACATGTATAGTGACTGCTTATATCCAGGAATTTTCCAGATTTATAAATAATTTAAACTCAAATATTGTCTATTACATACTATTTATGACATCCATCTCTTTATAATGCTTCGGTTTAAATCAAAAACTTTGTACTCAAATTCCCGATTTAAACCCTTTTAAATTTTATAAATTCCCTTTGTGTTCTCACAGAAAATAGAACGGCGTTGATATCACACAATCTCCTCGAAAATAACTTCAATTAACTCCTACAAAAAGACTTCCATCTAGTGGGACGTTCTACTATAGTCGCCAAAGAGAAGCAGAGAGGTCTTAGATTTCTATTGAACGTTGAACGAAAAGAAAGATCAAATATATTTGATGAAAATGCTCCAATCGGTCTTCTCTCATCGTTTCCGATTCACTTCCCTTAATCGAATATTCGTCGCCACTTCGTTCACTTCTCCTCGACGATTGGAAAAGCTACGGCCAGGGAAGTAGCTAGAAAAGGGTTTTAGAATCAACAGTATTTACAAAACTACCGCTGCTTTAATTGTCCTAATAAAAAGTATAGCTCGTACAGTATAAAAACAGTTTTCTATGACGTCTGTCATAACTGGACTATGTTGCCAAGTACTTGAAATAGTATGAGTATCTAGTACTTAAATGTTAAATGAAGTTTATCAAATATTCTTCTTTTTATTTGTTTATAGATTAGTTTTAGCTTTGTCTAACAATTATTTGCAAACAAACTTTAAACGTAGCTACACGCTAAAAAATACGTATATACATATTAAATATAATTATTTACCTTTCTTACAGAAATTAAAGGTAGCATGGACCATTGTTATCACGTTTTTGTTCAATATTATAATTTATGAATGAAGCTACAGTTTCTTTGCAGCGGCTGATTAATTGTTTCGGCGTATTAGCTCTAATAAGAACATTTTTACAGTAATTTAATAATGCACAAATAAAAAAATTTGAATGAGCGAACACCAGAACACCTCATTTTGACAAGTCGGCCTTATTGGGCTGGGTCCCCCGATCAGTTGACCTTGAAAGTTTGTGTGTTTTGATATGTGGTGTAAGTCATTTGATTGTCAGACAGACCTTGTAGAACTTGTAGAACAATGTCAATGTAATAAATATTTTGTTTAAATAATGAAAACTTCACAAATAACACATGGCGCAGTTAGTAAACTAAGCAAAGAATACACCAACTAACAAGAAGCGAAGCCCGACGCAATATCTTTGATGTTTTGGTAACAAAAATGTATGACCTTGAGAGACCGACGTTGACAGATAACTTACTAAATACACTGAGAAAATGATCAAATTTTTAAATATCGGCGATATAGTTGGTCGACAAAGTGAAGTATGACAAGTATCTCATTATAAAAATGGCTCCTTTCAGACATGCGCATACAAAAAAAGGAAAGGCAGCTTCGCTTCTTGGTTGCTGGTGTATTCTTTGAACTAAGTCTGAATTGAAATAAATAATAATTAAAATGTCAGACGACGAAAGAAGCTATCAACAGTGGAGTTACACGATTCAAGAACAACAAATTGGAATGCACAGAAAGATCAATTAAATGGTCACCCCGCTTGGTTAAAACAGCCGAAAATAAAAAAAGATTTCTTGTCTCCCGCATTCCACACTAAACAACAACACAAAACGATGGCATTTTAGATTGTTTCAAGATGTTTTTACTAATTAAAGTCATCCGTAAACGATGAAAACTAAATAGAATATGAGATGTGCCTTGCAGAACAATATGGCCGACCTGTTAGTGACGTCATGGAATGGTCTATAAAGTTCGACGGAGGTAACGACAAAAAATGCAGAAACCAGTTGAAAAATGTAAAAATTTTACCAGACGAACCAATTTTAAACGCGTGTGCACTTTTGCCAACATATAAAATTTTATTAATGTTAAACTGTTAGTTTGAATTTGATATTTTATTAACCAACGAATAATATTTCATTTGAAATTAATTACAAAATGTTTCTATAAATATATATATTTACATTTTTAAATAACATGCGACCTGTAAATTTCAATATTTATTAAGTTTAAAGAGGCAAAACATAGTGATTGACAGTAGCAAACGAATTACATAAAACTGAGGAAAGTCTCTGTATCGGCACTTTGTCACGTGAAAAACGGTTTTTATAATGGATGAGCTCTACGTAATAATCTTTGTATTTTAGATCAATCCGGCCCTGTTAAATTTCCTCTGTCTTATATACCTAATCCCTCAACAAGAGACAACAAAGTGTCTGTAGTATTGAAATGGCTGACCAGTTAGCTAAAGAAGGCTCTAAAGGAGACTTCATAGATCCGGAACTGTTTTGTGGAATCACAAAATATTGCATAAGAGGGGAAATCGGGAACTGGCTAGATAGAGAACACCAACTCAAATGGAGATCCATACAAAGAGTTTACTGAACAAGGTAGACAAGGAACTCTCAACCAGGCTATTGAAACTGAGCACTTTGGAGAGGAAATGATATAAAATTACAACTACTGCAAATCCCTCCAGTCAAATTAGTGGCCTACATAAAAGACACAAAGCTTCTGGAATGGAAGTAGATAACATGGGGAATGGTACAAAGAGTCAGTTCAAGTTCTTGGGCTGTTGAGCACAACCCAATCGAATGAATGAATGAAAATACCTAATCCTGGCTCTTTTTTATTGTTTACATTTATTTAAATATTCATTTATACATGAAAATTTATTATGTATCAACTACCTATTCGTTCAGCTACCATACAGTCCTGATTTCGACACATTTTTGCCATATTTACCTCCATAGTCCGATATGTATCACTTACTTGTGATTTCTCTAATTTTTTAAACGTTTCGCGACGCCTCTGAAGGGTCTTTCGATCTCTCTTTCTCAACTTTTCGCCTCGCTATTGTCGATGATCAATTTTCAAAATGGCGTAACTACAATTCCAAGATTACGTAAAACCCAATTTGTCACCGCTTTATGTACTAAATTGAAGTTTACCATGAATAGATGAAAAGATTTGATCGAACACATATGTTTATACAGAGTGAAAAAGTAAAATTTCTACAATTAGAACATTATTGGAAAATTGAAGGTGATGAGTCTGTCGAAAAGTGGAATTAAGCTCAAACTTTATACAATTTTCTGAATGAAAGCACCAAACCAGTCGATAATTTCTCGTTGGTATAAGGAATACCTAAAAGTGGTCGGATTAATCTTAGATTCCAAGAACAATACGCATCTTCTTCCATGTTTTTTAGAACTTTTTTTTAAAAGGAGCAGTCCCTTCGCCGGCACCACCTCAGCCTCTTTCTTGGGCTTATTGTGGATTCTCCTAATGTTCTGACTACAGCCTATTCAGCCAATCCGTTCCCTGTAATAGCTCATACAGGTTCTTTACTGGTAGGTTGTCGAAGTATTCTGGAGTCATTTGGGGTCTTCCATATAGTTTTTGCCTCCTGTGGTCCAGCTTCTCACAGTTCCATAATATGTGCAGAGCTGTTTCGGTGTCCTTTTTGCATCTTCTGCATGTAAGGTCTCCGTTATACAGCCCTATTTTGTTAAGGTGCTCCTTTGTGGAAAAGTGTCCCGTAAGAAGCCCCGTTATGGTGCGTAGTTTGTTCCTGCTCACTGAGAGCAGTTCTTTCGCTACTTTTTCAGATGGTTCTTTTATATATTTCTTCCCATATGTTTGCCTGGGCGTATTCTTCCAGTGTTTTTTGTGTTGTTCTTTTACCCACCCTTTTAACCATGACCTAGTGGAGCATCTGGGGATGCCCACAGATGGTTCGATTCCGTTCATCAGTGTTGACGATCCTGCTATTGCAAGTCCGTCAGCTTTATCATTGCCAGCGATTCCTTTGTGACCTGGGACCCACTCCAGTGTTACACTGTCGTCAGTCTTCTAAGTTCTTCGCCGCATTCCCATACCAGCCGAGATGTTACCTTACAGCTCTGAAGTGCATTAAGGGCAGCTTGACTTTCACTGTAGATCCTGATCTGCCTGTTGTAGGCTCTCATGTTATTTACCCTTGCACATGCAAGTATTGCATAAACCTCTGCTTGAAACACCGAGGCATATTTACCAAGCGAGACGATTCCTTCGTATTTTCTCGACTTGCTGTATATACCCGCTCCGGTGCCGAGCTCATTCTTTGATCCGTCTGTATACCAGATCAGTTCATTCGCTCTGCTGAGTGGTGGTGCGTCCTCTTCCATGTGCCACGTCATGGTCTGATGCTTTCTTCAGTCGTGTTAGAGCTGCCCTTGCTTCGCACATTATGACACAGTGTAGCGGAGGAAGGTCTAGCATTGTTTCCAGCGCCGCTGTAGGAGTAGTCCTCATTGCCCCTGTAATGCCTAAGCATGCAAGTCTTTGGACCTTACTTAATTTTAGCATCGCAGAAGTTTGTTTAACCTTTGGCCACCAGACCCGAGATGCGTATGTTTTTAGAACTTTACTTAAAGTTCAAGTTTTTTTCTACTTCAGTTTCATCATTTCCCCCAATTTTTCCTCGTTAAATAACAAACATGCAACCATTTTACACTACCAAAAGAAGTAGATTATTTTTTACGAATATTTATTCTAGAAAGGCATTTGTTTGGGCACCATTACTGTTACTAACGGTAACTCTGTTAAAAATGGAACAGGAATTAATAAAAATATGATGCTTTCTCTCACATATATATCCTCATTTTTATTATGATGGAGTATGTGAGGTTTATCTCGGAATCGCACTGGTGATCTGCTGTTAATACGTTCAGAGTAAAAATGTATGTTCGCCATTAGAATGTGTATATAATATTTGAATTTAGAGCTTCGCCAGACTACAGGGGGATTATTTTGTACTCGTAGATGGTTTCGCGGTAGTTCCATCGCAATTAATCACATCGAGAAAAGAATTTAAAGTTTGCCGGATGAAAAAAAAACGCGTTTGCAGGATTTATAAGGACTCAAAAAATATATGAAATGAAAGGTTTGAGGTTATATTGTATCAGCAACTATGTTGGTAAGATGCATTTCCCTACATTTAAGTTTGTATGTACTGCAGACTTCGACGTCAGTTTCATGATATTTAAGGCATGTTTTTTTTTTAACCGGTAGATCCACCAATTCCCAAACTGCGTTTTTATATTCATTGGTGGATTTTAGATTGAAGAAATGACGCGTTTAATTACTACTGTTGCATTAACCAAAATTGCAAACGATTCCACCGCTGTTTCGAGGTGGTGGATAAATTTGGTGGCTTACAAAATGACAGCTTAACCTCAAAAAAGTATAGATTTCAAGCGGTTATAGCGAATTATTGAAGAAGTCGACGAATAAATAGAAATCAATTTAGAATGTGATGATTAAGTATTGACTGCACTATTAACAACCTTAAAAATTCAAAAAACTTCTTTTATAGTGGTATCGATTGTCAGTTGTCAGATATAATGATGAATGATGTAAACGACAAAAATTGCATTTTTTATGTACCACTGATGATTCTAACATGTCGTTGCAGCGAAGACTAACGTCTTACGTCAGTCTACCAATGGTGAATAAATGATGTAAAAAAAAACGTGCCTTTATTTTATACCTATTCTTCATGTTTTTCTACTTCATTGGTTCTAACCACAGAACTGCTAGTGTTCAGCTCTGTGATTCTTATAATAATTGATATGACCACAGAATAACCCTCTCACAATAGGGCATGTCTGCATTCTGATAAGTTGACACTAATGACAGTCGCCATGAGGATTATAGCAATTATTTGGATAGATTTTAGATTTGTAATTTGGTTATTTTGTACTAATTTAATAATACTTTTTATAAGAAACAATCATATTAGTTATTTAACCAACAATTGTAGTAATAAGGGCGATTAACAATCGAGATGCGTTAATGTTCGAAATTGTTAATTGCCCCTTTAATACTCGTGTTAGTTACAAAGCTTTTCCGTCGACTGTACAAATTGTATTCGTTCTTCTCAATATTTAAAAACTAAAAATATTTATTTGTTTCATAGGTAAGTACTGTCAAAATTAAATAATGACATTGAAATGTCACAGAGAAGGTCGCCGGTTCAAATGTCACTGTTTTCGTTTTTCTTACATTCTTTTTTGGATGTCTTAACACTAATAATTATTATAATTTTTTAGAATAATAAAATAAAAACGATAGGTGTGTCAAAAACTAGAAGTATTCTATGCTAGGAATCATTTTTTATGTTATGCTATTGTATGTTTGATTGCCTACACCACAGGTAACTGAGCCTTGAGTTGCCTATAGAAAAATCATTGATTATTGAAAATCATGCATTAATAGGGGTCATTAATCTACGATTTTGTGTACATTAATATAACTCATAAACGCACGGTCGACGGAAAATAGCTTTTAAAATACCTAAGCGATTAAAACATCGTCGAAAAAATCACTGAAGAGATGAGAACCAAGTGTTGTGCAGAAAACGAATGTCTATCATCAGGGCGACTGTCAGATGACGTAATGTGGTCTTTCCCTATGAGTTATTCTGTAATATGACACATGTCAACAAGTATAACCAAGAAAATTAGAGAATTGCTTGGCAAAAAAGTCGCGTTCAGTATATAAGTTTTGTTAAAAATTTTGTATGCTTTTTATTGAAAATTATTAAAAAACAACTGTGCTTCGAATCATTACAGAATTATCTCTTGTTATATTGATTATTGATATTAAATTAACCATCTCTACAGCCACGTTAGTGTGACAATTTACCACAACAGACAAGACACGAAGCACATTTCATAATAAATTATGTTAAACGTTAAATTAGCTTCGTAGTCGTCATTATGTCAGAATGTTAACACACAAATATCAACAATGATGTGTATAAATAGGCGTTAAGATAATAATTAATGCCAAGTTATCAGAGAAATGGGGAAACGAGAGTTTATCGAATTGAGAGGCTTTGTCTGCATAGTATGAGGAATAATATAACTTGAATTCTTGTGTGTACTTTTTTTGTTTAACTCTCGTTAAAACCATTTCTAATATTTCATCGACATCACCTGCTTTCCGACACGAGTGGTTATCACTAGAACGAAATGGATTTATTTAAACGTCCATTAATGTAAAACCAGCATTATCATATGTAAATTAATCATTATCTTTGATAATTAATTAAGGGCAGGTAAATGAAGTACTGGCGTTTTTTTGGGTCCTCACCAAATTAATCGACAAAGGGTTTACGGTCTGTGGCCCGCTTGATTTATGTGTGCTATACGATATTTTACAGTTTTCTTTGAGGCGATAAAATAGTTTTGGACCAATTGCATCGCTCTAACGCCCTAACGATTATTTTAAATTTCATTTTAATTACACCGATAACTTTCCTTAGAAGACTTTTATAGATAGATGAATTTAACGAAAATACTGTTAAATTGTTTACAATAAATCATTATAGAATATGCATAGTTAAATACTTTTATAACGCTTTACAAAAAATACTTTTCAAAGAGGAGACCGTTCACTAATAAGCAACAACTTCTTCTAGGACTATATGCCCCGATAGACAATGAATTACACTTCTAAGTTAAGAGGGGCTGGGATATCTGCACGATATAACCAACCATTCTGGTTTGTAATTAGAAAGGATATCATCCGTCCAGAAGCTCTGGGAGCATAATGCTGGATTGGAGACAATGCTGAAAGCACATCAATACATTAACGTCAGCAAAGGAATTGTTAAGAATGCGATATCAGTGGCGACATCCCCACATCTAACGACAAACCAAAATTCTAAATCTCGGATTTATAATTATTTATTTAATTACAGTTTCTTGAAAAAAAATTGCCATTTTAATAAAGCGTGTTATCAATAATTGATGTCAAATATAATAGTTAAATACTATTAATATTATTATGCAATTTTATTTAATTTTTCATGCAAATAATTATTTTCCAGGATAATGTGCTGATGGCTGGTCTAAGCGAGGCAAATTCTCCTCCACATCTCGACTACTTTTGAATGTAATGCACCACTAATACACACGTGTCATTCATTCGATTATGTTGTGCTCAACAGCCCAGGCACTTGAACTGAATCTTCGTACCATTTCCCATGTTATCTATTTCCATTCCAGAAGCTTTGTGTCTTCTATGTAGGCCACTAGTTTGACTGGAGGAATTTTCAGTAGTTGTAATGGTAGTATTATTTCGTCTGAGTCCACGTAAGTTCTCGCAGAAGAAGAGTATCTATGTGAGTAGGTGTTTCATCATAGAGCTCACATTTCCTGCACATACGTTCACTAACTTTGCCCATTTTATGCAGATGTTTCCTCAGGGTCACCAGGTCGGTAACTGTCTTCAAATGTCTCTTACTCAGTTTCAATAGCCTGGTTGAGAGTTCCTTGTCTACCTCGTTAAATAAACTCTCTGTAGACAGGTGCCCTTGTGTCGACCTGCATTTGAGTTGGTGTTCCCCATCTAGCCAGTTCCTTATGCAATATTTTGTGATTTCACAAAACGGTTCCGGACCTATGAAGTATCCTTTAGAACCTTCTTTAGCTAACTGGTCAGCCGTTTCATTACCTGCAATCCCCTCATGTGCCGGCACCCATATTAAAGACACTTTGTTGTCTCTTGTCAGCCTGTTGAGAGATTCTTTACAGTTTTTTACCAGTCTAGACCTAGTTGTTGGATTACTGATAGCTTTGTCCGTCCGTGTCGATTCTCAGTAAACTTGTGACAAAACATACTTGAGATGGTCATTTTTTTGTCCTTTGCGTAGTGTATTTTATTAGTATTAACTATTTTATTATTAATATCTGCTTCTTGTGTTCCGTTTTGGTCTATTAAAGTTCCTAGGTTTAACTTCCTCCTTTCTCTCTGTATCTTTCACTTTCGTTTTCTCCAATGATCATCACTTCTGTTTTATTTCTGTTTAATTTCATGCCATGTCTACCATAACTACATTTCACATACTTACGTTTTATTCCAACTATTTTTTATTTTTATTTCTTCACTGTGCACAATAGGCATGATGACAATCACTAAGAATCACTAAAATATTGATTTGATATAATTATATATGATGCAGAGATTGTAAAAAAATTGCCTGTTTTTATTTTACATGTGTGACGACCAATATTTTAGTAAAAATATAAGCATAAAATTTAACAATCCGCCATCTTACGTCGTACTTTCGCAAATTTGACCTTGATATTTTGTCTTTCGTTCGAACCATAGATAAGTCAGAACTATCTATGGTCCGAACATCTGTTCTGTTTTGAATTTCTTTTGTGTGATTCAAATTATTGCTGCAATTCTGTGTAAAAATCTTAGCGATCGTAACGATCTATATGACTCGTAATATCGGAACGGATACAAGTTTGGTATATACTTACAGGTTTTAATGTTTAACGATTTTACTATTTGCGTACACAGAATTGCAGCATATTATTTATCAAAATAAACTTCTAACCTGCAAGCTGTCAAGTGTTTGAAGTTTGCCGATCTTACCAATGACATAAAACAGTTTGTTTTATGTTCTAAGAATGACACAGATCACCTATAAATGGTATTTACGAATTGATGATGTCACAGACAGACGCCATTAGTATTCTTGCGTTTTGGCGCAGAATTTAAATTGCATTTTTAAAAGGTAAATTTCTCCTTTAAAAAATTTTTTTCTCAGAGAAATAACATTTATTGTAGATAAAGTATATATGTGAAAACATCGTGGAGCAGTTTTTCAAAATCAGTCATCATGCCTTTTGCAAATGTCCCACGCTTACTGTTATATCTAATATAAAAACTTTAATATTTATTTTACACCCATAATGTTATTTAATAAAAAACCTACCCTTCTTTATTTGTGACATCGCCACATATGGTGTCAGCGAAGTGTATTAATTCTGAAGAACATTTGGTACTATCTGATACAGATAATTAAGGCCTAAAATGACTTGCCATTAATTTTCTAGCCCTACCTAAACTTTTAATCTATTTTCACCTACACTAACGTATACGTATATACGCAAAAATTAGAGTTTTAAGGTCGTTAAGTTCATATTTATCATGGATCGTAGAAAACTGTTCCCTAATCTAAAATCTTGTTTGTTTAAGAGCTGTCATGTGGAAGAGAATGAACGATAAAACCCCGTGGCTGAGTTGTCAAATATTTAGTTCGTTAAGTATTAGATATAAGAATTATATATATATATAGTTGACAACCTCGTGAATTGTAAGGACGGTGTGGAGTGTGGAGTTCAGTGCAAAGTCAGTGTGACCAACAAAAAATGGTTTTTATGACAAGAGTGACAGTTAATGTCTATAAGATTTTTGTAGAATGCGGTCATCTATATTGATTTATTAAAACAATGAATGAAAATTTAAAATAACGTTTTAGCTGAATTCTCAACGCGTCGGTCGGTGGCCAATAATTATAGGAACTTTTGGTAAGTCATTATTTCCCTTCTGTCATTATGTCAGTTGTCAGCGGAGAAAGTAATAAGAAGAATAAATAGATACATCTAAGTAGAACTATAGCTCATCCATTATAATAGTAATTTACGTCATAAGTCCGGTAAGTCAAGTATTACAGTACGAAAGAGATGTCCTGAATATCGAAATGACCACTTTTTGTTGGCCAGACTGACCTTAAGCTCCTCTATTGCGAAAATCAATAAATTTGCTATCTTATCCAGTATATTCTACAGATCTGGCTCCCTGTGACTATTTCCCGTTTCCAAAGCTTTTTAGGAAGGGTAATTACCCTTCTAAAATTAACGTCTGAACCGTATGTGTGGTCTCGGTCCACTTTTAGGGCCTTTTTATCGATAATAATCTAACCAACTTTTTTTTTAATTTTTAGGTAATTGATAAATACAAGGGAGAATGATGGATGACAAATGATACTTTGGAGGTGATTAAAATTTGGGTTAATTGTAATTAGTTCAAATATACCCTGAAGGCAGAGCACAGGAAAGGACTCAGCACGTTTGTTTCCAAAATTTTCCACACACACCTACTTGATAAAATATGTTTGTATAAATATTGATAGTGGGGTTTTAATGTTGTACAAACATGAAACACACGCTATGCGGCGTGCATCTTTTTTTTATTAGCTATAACTTGTTTAAATTCGTCCCATGTAACTTATTAAATCGTATATTTCATGAAATAAACCTAATTACATTTTACATTAATTCTCTACCCCGCCATGTTGTGTGGTGTTTTTAATTACATTAATTGAACAATTTTATGATAGCTTTCATTTTGTAAACAGCATGAAACAGCAGCCGATGTGTTAACAACAATATTTTTCTGATAAGCTTTTGACGTTGCCGCCGGAAATATGTTTTATGCAAATTCCAATAGGGAGAGATATAATTGTTCTGGGAGGAAAATATCATTTATTATTATTAAAAAAATAGTCTCTCGTGTTTTGCACATGTCAAAGTAATTTTAAACAGTAACAAACAGAGTAGAAAAGCAAAGACAAGTGAAAATTAAAAAATGAGGACCAAATTTCTAGTTGGTGTCTCAAACTAAGGGCTCTACACATTATAAGTTCCTTAGACTTCAATATAAATGAGGAGAAGAAGACCGGCCAAAAAATCCTTGCTTACCAGAGAACACAAAGTTCAGTATTGGATTTCATAAGACTTCATCAGAATTGAGTATAGATTTCCATTTGGTATCTCTAACTAAGGGATCTTCTCATGATTTGTTGCTTATAGTTTAATGTAAATAATCTGCAGAAGATCGGCCCAAAAAACCCTTATTTACCAGAGAACACAAAGTTCAGTATTGGATTTTATAAGACTTCATCAGAATTGAGTATAGATTTCCATTTGGTATCTCAAACTAAGAGATCTACTCATGATTTGTTGCTGACAGTTTGATGTAAATAATCTGCAGAAGATCGGCCCAAAAAACCCTTATTTACCAGAGAACACAAAGTTCAGTATTGGATTTTATAAGACTTCATCAGAATTGGGCTTAGATTTCCATTTGGTATCTCAAACTAACTCATGATTTGTTGCTTAGACTTTAATATAAATGAGGAGCAGAAGACCGGCTAAAGAACATTTGCTTACCAGTGAATAAAAAGTTCAGAGATTGAATTTTAAAAGACTACATCAGAATTGGACCAGTCATGATTGGAAGCAACTTCTGTTTTCCGATGAGGGGGGAATTTGATTCGATGCTCGAACGGAGTCCTTATACACACGAGGTCTATGAATGTCCAACATTACTTAGACAAAACTATTGTCGGGGTTTTAAACTTTTCCGCTGTATTTGTTGGACCCAATTTTTTATTCGTGCAGGGCAACGCTTGTCCCGATGGAACTGAACAGTTTATTGGCCATCTAAATGATGTCAATATCCCTTAATTACAGTGGCCACCTAACAATCCTGATATGAATCCTATAGACTCAGTCTGTTACCAATCTCCTAACGAAAAAAAAAAAGAAACAAACTGGACATCATTAACCGAGGAGATTTAAGATTAAACCTTACACAATTGAAGCCAAATGTTGATAATTTATTATTAAAGCATCCGTTCCACTAAAAACATTTAATTATTGCTAATCTTATTTTGAGTAATTTTTATTTAAATTCAATCAATAAATGCCTGAAACTTAATATATGTTTTTAATTTAAGTTTTTAACACTAAACTTCACTACAGTTAGAAATTTACAAGAATTCAATATCAGGTAAGTAGGGGGTCTACCAAAAACCGAAAAAGATGGCAAAGGGTCTCCGACACAAAAAAGTTTGGTAACCTCTGCTATAGAGTATCTATGAGAATATCTAACAGTGGTATGAGCGTGTTGGGAAAGGAGGAGTAGTCGAGTGGACTTCATGTAAGGATTATTATGACATGATGTCAAGAACCGTGATTAAGATAAAAATAAAAGTTCTTGATAAGTGTTTCGGTTTTCCCCAAATCAAAAGCACAAGAAACATTGTGTTTTCCTTTTTAAATATAAATGTGATAAATTTATTAAAAAAATTTCATCCGAATTTAATTCTATAATAAAAATTTTAATGATGTGCTCTTTTTATAATCAAATTACCATAATGCCACCTGATATTCATCATATCAACAGCTGGATCTCTTTTTTAAAGGCGTAAATGACATAAATCAACCCAATAATATGACGGAACTAAATTTAAATATAAGCCTCTTGACATTACATTAGAAAGGAAGTGACTACAAGTACAAAGTATATAAAATATTGAGTACAGTTACTTTTTATATTTTGGGAATTGGTAGTATATACCAGTGAGTAAACTTCATACGTCAATAGTTAAATCGTTAAATATTATATATTATTTTATGATATCATTTTTGAACTGCAGTACACCTACAAAAACAATAATTAATTTATTATTTCTGAACTAAAAATTGTAAAGTATTTATAAACTTCTATCACGGATGTTTGGTAAAATAGCCACTTCCACTATGGCATATCAAAATGCTCATGTAGATTTAGGACCTTTTAATATTCTTATTTGTTTTAATACCATTTTTTTTAATGAAGTATTTATGTTACTGACATATCAAATAAAATAGAATCTTAAAAACCTTCATTGTTATGTTAATATAACGAAAGGTGTACGTAATACCGTTTTTATATCTAATCAAGAAGTTCGTTTTATTAACAAGTATGTTTAACTATCGTATCAGACAAGTTGATCTTGAGGGTGTCATGCCTTAAAATGTAACTTCGAATTACTGCTTTATAAAATTTTTTTAAATTTATTTTTGTTTTTATCAACTAACAAAACAGTGTCAATAATGAGGGAAAAAGATCAGATCAGATCAGATACTTGTGGTTTTTCCCAAGCTTTCAGAGTGTTTGGTTCCCGGACCGTACACTCCTATCCTCCTTGGCAGGATATTCCGAGGTAAGTCAAACACACAGGCGTTCGTCAACCGTCAGGCTTCACATTAATGCGGATGCTACTCCTCTCTGTGGACATGCTCTGGTTGGTACTGTCTACTCCTGTTCTATTTAATGCTCTTTTGACTGCCTCATGAGGAGTATTGTGAAAAGCGCCTTCTTGTTAGGGTCCCGTCCTGTCAGGGCACTATAGACTCAACAAACATATGGTTTGATAGACCTAGCCATGCAGGTTTTACCTAAAATATATGGTAGCGTCGGCTCACAAACTAGTTATGCTGCTGTAAAGGTCTGACTAGGTTTTCGACGATAAGGGAAAAGAAGCCACATCCCTCTCAATATACAAGATAGTTCAATTGAAACCCATCTTTGGTCCAGTACAGTTACAAATAACTACCACTACAATTGAGGCACATATCCCACTGTTTCACCAACCGATGTATACCCTGCTTATAGAATTCTTGTGGCTGCTGCTGGAAGAATTCGTTCACAGCGTTTTGTACTTCTGCGTCCGACTGAAAACGGTTACCTTTTAACGCCTTTTTTAGTGGCCCAAAGATGTGAAAATCGCAAGGCGATAAATCAGGACTATAGGGTGGATGCTCTAATATCCTCCATTTCTTTCGTTGCAGATTTTCTTTCACTACGTTGGCAACATGAGGCCGAGCATTATCGTGAAGCAGAATAACACCACGTGAAAGCTTACCTGGACGTTTTCTTCTTATTGCTTGATGGAGCTTGTTCAAAGTTTCATTATACAGGTTTGCGTTGATATGCACTCTAGGTTCTGTAAACTCTATCAGCAAGGGTCCTTCATGGTCGAAAAAAAATGTCAACATCACCTTGCCTCCAGAAGGTTGAACTTTAAACTTCTTTGGTGGCGGATAATTTGCGTGTTTCCATTGTATCGATGACAGCTTACTGGATGGTTCAAAATAATGACACCAAGATTCATCGCCAGCAACTATTGACGAGAGAAAGTCATTACCATTTTGACTGTATTCCGTGAGGTGTTGCAAAGACAAGCCCATTCGCAAGCTTTTTTGGTCCTCAGACAAAAGACGAGGAACCCATTGCGCACAAACTTTGCTGTAACCTAGTTTGTGTACGATACTATGGACAGATACTATACTCACACCAACATTTTCTGAAATTGCTCTGATTGAAATTCGACGATTTTCTCTAATCAGGCCTTCCATACATGCCACATTCCTGTCTGTTGATGCAGTAATCAATGCACCTGGTCGTGGCTTATCATTCGTCCTCTCTTCTCCATTCTTAAATTTTCGACACCATTCCTTCACAGTTGGATATGCAAAACATGCGTTTTGCAACGGTTGCACACCTTCAGCACACAAAAATTGAATGACCGCACGCTTATCACATTTGGACGGATTGTTAACAACAAACGCCATTTCAAAGTCACAATACTTAAAATCGCTGTCAAATATAAACGAAATAAACAGATCAGTGTGACGTTTGCATACACTACTAATGTTGGAAAACGTCAGTTGAATGATTACAATTGTTTCCAAGGCTAACCTGACCAAAGATGGGTTTCAGTTGAACAAGCCTAGTAGGAAAGATCTGAGATCTAGCCTACGATGTCTTGTAACAAAAACGGTTCTAGGCTCCATAAATAACCCAACAAACACAAAGAGCTATAGGAGGTTAGGTCTACGATTAATTGATGAACAAATAATTGCCTAAGATGAAAGTCTGGAGTAGTTTGTGTTATTTTTTTGAACACAGTTCAGCTAGTACAATGGTGTCTCTCACAAATATGGTTAATATTATATAAAAATGTTTCTGGATTTGGTTATACCTAATCGCCTTTTTTTATTGCAATTGAATTTGTTATTTCCATATTAATTTTAAATGAATATTCATATTTGCAAATTATTGTTACCTTTTTTTTTTGTAACCTATACATTTGGCATAACCCGAAATTTATTCTCGTTTTATCTGATATATAAAATTAATTAATGGACAGTAATTAGAAAAAAAATACAGTTACCTTTTACATTGGCAGAGGGATCAATTCAGAAGTTCGACTTTGAGATGAAGTTTTCTCAATTTAAAAGTTAAAATATTTCAGGAAAAAATAGTTAAAATGGTATTCAAAACGTAAACAATTAAAAAATGAGACTTTAACGTGAACAAAAATATTGCAATTAAATTCCGTCGTTAAAGAAGCATCACGATTCAAAAAAATTTATATATACACCGCTTCACCCCATAATTTGGGTCACATCACAAAAAACACATTTGTGTGTGTTATCTAAACTGTCCCTACCAACCAAGCACGAATCGTTACATTGCCCTAGCGCCAAAAAAATACATTTCGGATAGATCTAGGAGGAGTAGTATTCAAAGTTACTTCCTCGTGGTTTTTCTCCTCAGTTCCGTCGATTCCTGAGCCCGGCAATCGTGGCCGTCTAGACTCAAACCCTGCCTTTCAAGTTTTGCCGGCAATAATGTAATTTATTGACCTACAATCAATAAATCATTAATTTAAAGTGGAACGCTTTTCTCAGTCTTCCAAACCTCAGGGTACTAGTCTACCTCTAGCTTCTTCATCGCAATCAATAATATTTCATTTTCCCCCTTTTTATCCGTAATTAAAAGCCACATAAATGGTTGGCCACTGAAAGACAAAGATTGAAACTAAAGAAGCAAGTGAATTTGTATTATTAGCTACTCTCGCGTTTGACAATTTTTGTTAGGGACTTGATCGAAGAATTTTTGGTACGACACTGGGTGATTTAAGGTATCTAATACTCACATTTTTGGGCAGTTGGTATTTTCAGTTAAATTGAACCCTATAATTTAATATTCACATCATATCATTCTGCAAAGTCACGTAAAACAAAATTGCAATTTTAACGATACATGTTGTGATAAGGCGACGTTACATGCTCTTACTTTAAATGAATTCATCGGGCATACCACATTTTTTAAACCATACACACATAGACAGATACAGTACGTCAACAAATACAATATTTACATTAACTTAAATTGGAAAATAATACAACATATTTTAGATATAGCAACTGCATTTTGTTATAAATTTTAACCTGTATATACAGATTTTAAACGTTTTCTTGTAGTTCTTTTCAATTTGGCTGAAGAGTATAAGAAAGCCTAAAGCGGCTGGCTTTTCGTATTAATTAATTCTTCCTTACTCATTTTCGAATAACCCGCCAATGATTCGATCATAATATCTCACAAACCATTTGCTAACTATTGGTTTTCTTTTGTTTATGGAAGAACAATGTCGGTCGAAAGTATTTGCGTTGATGTCGCTTTGTCTTATATTCAAATTTTTAATTGCGCTCTTTTTTTTATCCCCATTATACAATGCTCATTTTCGCTTTTAATGACTGTTACGTTTTAATTTGAACGGATACAATTGTGCTCGAGTGGAGTTTTACAGGGCTAGAGGGTTGGAAATTTGGTATAATCACTAGTAATACCACTAGAGGTCAAATTATTTCCGGAAATTTTTTCGAGCTTATGAATATTTTGAAAATTATCCCGAGACGAAGAGTGGTATTCGGTAAGAAAATTCCTCACCAAATGTGTTTATTTCCAACAACATCAATTTTCGTCTTCATCAAGTACTTGCAAAACATAGAAGGTTTTGTCGACTTGATTATTTAGTTACCACGGCAACTCGGTGAAACTCCGATCGTAAAAACAGTCGATACTATAACCGTTGATCGACCGACTAATCGATGATTCTCCGATTTTTCAGAATACCAGTTGCACCAGAAAAAATTACAGTTGATATTTGAACCGACCGTTTAATGTGAAGTGAAGTGAGCGTTTAAACTGTAACCCTACATTATACGTACTGTCAATGTCATATAAAACATAAAATGGAAGGTAATAATCATCATTTCACTCAATTAGAAAAGGATTGTGCCATTGATATCATTTTATTATATAAAGGCGTAATTGAGAATCCCTTTAAAGTTCCCAACATCAAACAAATGTCATTAGTAAAATAGTGAGGTTATTACACTCAAAAACGGTCCGTATTAGCAATTATCTCCCGAAATCGGTGTCTCGCTTCGGTCAAGAAAGTAAAGTAAATATTCGCCAGAATATTAAGCAGTTGACACCCGCAAATACTATAGGAAATCGAAGGCAAGTGTATGGAAGCAGTTTATAAACTTTTGCGCAGAAAAAGCGTATGATTTCGACAGAGCGGATATACCTGTGGAAAACCTGGCGCTTATTCTTGAAGACTATGCCTTCAACATGCGAAAAAGAACTCCGAAGACTACAAGGAGAGTGTTATCAAAGAAAGTTCTTTCACATTGCTGCTAATGAATTGGCCTGGAGAGGAAATGAAGGAGTGGCAGCAACAATAGAATATTTTGTGGAGGAAATTGACAATCAAGGGGAGCCAACAGGACGCATTGAGTATAACCCGGTTTTCTCCAAGACCACACAAGGCGGTTCAAAAAGAATGGCCGACAGTAAGTGGCTAGTACCGAATACAGTCAATGAAGAATTATGCCCAGTAAGACTGTTCAAAAAACTAATAAGCAAGCGAGACCAACTCATAAAAACGAATCGTTTATTTTTAATTCCAAATCCAAACTGGCAGCACCCCAATTCCAAAGGCTGGTACAAGAACAGCCCGGTTGGACAAAATACAATATCTTCCTGGTTCAAATCGGCGGCATCAGTGATTGGAATCGATGTCAACAAGATCAAGATAACAAATCATTCTGCGAAGGCCACTGCTGTTTCAACTTTAGCCAGAACGGGAATTGGAGAACAGCAATTAATTAAAATAACAGGGCATGGTAGCAGTCACTCCATAAAACCATATCTGCAAATCGACTCGGGCCATCATCAGGATATAATTGACGCAATGAGGTCTGCTTCAACTTCTGCAAAGACAATTCAAGAATCTCTAAATCAAGAACAAGCAACTTCCAATCAACCTGCCATAGTATATAATAATTGCGTTTTTAATATAAACATTAATCATAATGGTTCAAAGAAATTAGAAAATATCTAAGCTTGTAGTTGAAATGAATCAAAATTATCATGTGAACAAATAAAAATTAGATTGCCAAAAAAAATATTCTGTCATTATAAACGTCAAAAAAATTTCCACTAAAATTCATCCGTTGCGATGGTGATTTGTCAGAAATACACGTTCTGATTGGTTAAAAATCACATGTGTGGAATTTTCAACGAAATTTTTTTTTTGGGTGAATGAAAACTTTAATATAGTTTGTTTTATTGGAACGTTACTAGAGACAGGACTCACTAAACTGCGGTAAAAGTTGTATTGTAAACTTGTGATGATAGACCTATTCACCTTGAATCGGTCCTCCATTTGTGGAGGAGGCAAAATATCTAGACTTTGCGCTGGATAACACTTCTAGCAACGTTTACACTAGCAATTTATGTTTTCTTATTTATTTTTACAGAAATTTTTGGTAACTAATCAAGTTTCTGTTTATTTAGTACTGTATATTAACTTTTCTTTCAATTGATCTTTTAATCCGAGAAGCCACATCGAAACACTAACAAGTTTAGACAAATTCTACTGATTTCAGTGTCACTTAATGCCCTAAATTTATTTTTTATTGAGCTAAACTTAACAATTAAGGTCCTTGAAATAGGAGTAGTTTTAGGGAGGATTTGCACAAAAGGGATCTCGTTTTAAGGGCTTTTATACACATTGGTGTAGAATTACAATTCGAATATGTCATTATTGAGTTACATCCAAGCGAATTATTAACGGAAGCAAACAGTTCTTATAAACAAGTTACACAAGAAGCAATTTCGGTTGATTTTACAACGAGCTGTCTATAATGATGGGTCAGGTCGAAGTGATAATCGTTGAATGTATATTTTTTTAGTACCTTCTTTTATTTCGTTGTTTGGAAAAAACAGGGGTGTTAAATTTAAAACTTTAGATGGTTGAGTTTAGGTGCGAAGAACCCTCTTCACCAGTGGTTGTGAAGTGTCAAGAGGCAGATGCCATTCATTTTAAATAGTTCATTTTCGAAAGTGCGAATTTTAAAAGTAACACACTTCGTTCAATTTTTTATCTACAGAGGCTTCTATTATATAGGGCGAATCGTTAGGAACTGTACATACTCCCAACTTATGTACTGACGCTTCTATGGTGAATATCAATTGACCAATTTGGCAATGGCGGAACTTTTGAATATCAGTTTCTAAACTCACACCTTAATGATGATGGAAGAAGATACACATATTATAACCTGCATATTATACAAATGTAGTATTAACAGTGTATAGGGCGTGTCCATCAACTGAAAAAGTTGACACTAATGACTGTGTTAGATTTTAGATTTGTAATTTGGTCGTTTTGTATTGATTTAATGGTCCTTTTTATCATAAACAGTCATATATAGCTTTTAAAATACCTAAGCAATTGAAACAATGCCGAAGGAAGCACCAAATCAAAATTAAATGATCTTAAACACAATCAAAATAACTATTAAGAACCATGAGTTGTGCAAAGAAAGCTTTATCATCAGATTCATCAGGGCGACTGTCACTTGAAGTCACGTGTCCCATTTACGTATATTTACACTGATGAAAAAGAACCCACTGATGAAAATGAATCCAATACATTCAATTATGTTTAGAAGATGAATTAAATTGAATTGTTCAGAACGTCTATAGATTTTTCTGCTTAGAATCTAATTGATTTTGTGAACTATTCGAATTTGTCCACCTCTCATATTTCATTGTCTACATTTCTTAAATTACCATTTTTTCTATTGACAGATTATGCGATTATTGATGAAAATATCACAAACTGAGTTGAAGCTCATTGCTATAAGTATTTAGAAAAGAAAAACGTTAGCGTAAAATGTTATATATAATAGGTATTATTGTTATTTTTAAAGCGTACCTCCTTATTGTATAAAGTTTTGTTTTTGTATATACAAGCAATCTTAAAAGGATCCTTAAAGAGAGTTTTACGTATAGGGGTAGTTTTCAAGAGTTGAAAAGTTCAAATATATCATAAACCATCTTCGAGAATATGTTAAATTATTGACTCTCCATGCTTGAATAAGATTTTTATCAATAACATGCTTAAATTGGCTGCTAAAATTTTTTCTACCATTAAACGAAAGGCGTCAGTCGCGATTATGTCACTTTTGAAGTTGAGTGTACTAATTCCTATTCGATGTGAAATGAACTGAAATCTGTATAATTAGAATTCAAGGCATTTTGTAGTTAGTAGCTGGTAGATGGGATTGAGTTCGAGCGATCGAGGGAGCAGTGCAAAATGCAGGATACCATAAAAGTCCAAAAGTTATCAACTTGGAAACAAAAGGTGAATAAAACAGTTAATACTAATGTTAATACTGATGTTCGGAGAAGAGCTAAAAATATCCAAAGAAGTTAAATATCTGGGAGTGACCCTTGATTCCAAATTGAATTGGAAGACACACCTGGAAAAACTTACTAGATACTAGGGCGATTAGGTTTTCTGGCAATGCAGAAGAGTTATGGGCAAAACCTGGGGAATACGACCTGAGGTGGTTCACTGGCTTTACACAACTGTAATAAGACCTACGATCACCTATGGATCAATAGTCTGGTGGAGGATGACAGAAGTGTCCTCTGCAGTGAATACATTAACTGCATTAACTGTATAAAAGTACCTAGAAAGAGAATGATCTTTAGCTTTGGCCGATATACGACTGTGTTTCAAGCAGAGACGATTGCCGCTATAGCCTGTATTGAAGAAAACATCAGAAGAGGATACACCGGACAAAAGATAAAAATATTCACTGACAGCCAGGCTCTGCAACCCAACAACTAGGTCTAGACTCATAAAAAACTGTAAAGAATCCCTCAACAGGCTGGCAAGAGACAACTAATATGGTTGCCGGCACATGAGGGGATAGGTAATGAAATGGCTGACCAGTTAGCTAAAGAAGACTATAAACGGAACAGTTTAGTGGAATCACAAAAGATTGCATAAGAGGGGAAATCGGGAACTGGCTGGATAGGGAACACCAACTCAAATGGAGGTCGACACAAAGGCACCTCCATACAAAGAGTTTACTGAACAAGGTAGACAAGGAACTCTCATCTAGGTGACTGGACACTGAACTCTGAGGAAACATCTGCACAAAATGAGAAAAGTTAGTGAACCTATGTGCAGGAAATGTGATCTTCATGATGAAACAGCTACTCACATACTCTGCTTCTGCGAGAACTTACATGGACTCAGACGGAAGCACTTTGAAGAGGAAACTATACAGCCATTACAACTGTTGAAAATCCCTCCAGTCAAACTAGTGGCCTACATGGAAGACACAAAGCTTCTGGAATGGAAGTAGATAACATGGGATATGGTACAAAGATTCAGTTTAAGTGCCTTGGCTGATGAGCACATCCCAATCGAATGAATGAATGAATGAATGAAAACAGTTAATAATTTTGAACAAAAATCCAAATCTCAATACTACTACGTCATTTAAAACTTCTCACAGAATTACTCTGTATTTGTAAGAAAATAAGTAGCCCAGTGGTATTTTTTTGGAGCAAATTTTAATAACACACATTTCAAAATTGAAATTATATATTAAATCACAGCACGCTCGTAGCGAACGACAATTGCGGACGATGATATTGTACAGTGTGTTATTATTTAACACACGGGTGGTATTAACACTGATTATAGAGTAGAGGCTATTGTGTAATATTTTTCGAAACCGTTCTTCGAATGCGGTGTTGGAAATAGGTGGAGCAAAGAATGAATGGATAAACATGGCTTCCACACAAAATGAAATCGGGAGTGTTTTTTTTTTCTTTTAGGACGTTTAAGTGCTTTGAAATTTGATAAAGATTTTGTTAACCATGAGAAAAATTAAAATAGTACAGTGAAATTATTAATAGGCTCATGAATCATGGAGTTGTTACAGTATATTGTGCAACAAGTGAGAAAAGTACTTTCCCCACATGTTGCACACTACACTTTTTCTACAACTGCACAAATTTAAAGAATACAGGTAAAGTACAGTAGATTAATATTTATTTTTATTGTTAGTAAAACAAAGCTAACACTAAGGTATCCTATCTCTAAACTGTTAAATAATTTTATTTAAAATTATAGTTTATGGTGAGATTTGGACAGTTTTGCATGGTCAAACTCGGAACGTTATTTCTTTTCATTAAATTCTAATATAATCTGACAGTTTTGTGACAACTAAGTAGATATTTAAAGATGGCAGTAGCCTACTAAGTTTTTGTCGATTTTATTTGATTCTCGATAAAAATGTATGTGGCGTGGGCAAAGTACCGTGAGAAATAGCATTTCTCATAGTATGAGCTATATTTGCTTTTGAAATTACGTAAGGTATGAGAAATACGTCACTTTTCATTGAAAAAATAGCTTTCCGTTATTTACTATATTTTTTGAGTGAATTAGAAAGAAAACAACATTGAAGTTGAAAGATGATATAATGAAATCGTTATCTGTAAGATCTTCTTTTATAACAGGAAGTTTTAGTGCTTTCTAATTCTTCTCTTTTATTGTAGTTTAAAATGTCAACTTCTTTTTTATTAAATCAAAATATTAAATATTAAAATAAATAAACATGACAAACAACTAAGTTATCGTAGACAATCTTTAAAGACAATGGACATTCATTAATCTATAAATATATGTAACTGAAGGTTAATGACATTATTTAATAACCATTTATCATCTATTTTTAGGAGATTTGTAAATTCATTTCATTAGGGGGAAAGGAAGTTCAACGGAATTTATTCTTTTTGTAAAAGGGGAAGGTGTGATGCCTTTTGGCCAATATAATAAGTTAACAATAATATTTAAATAAAAGACATAAATTCCCTTGAAGTTAATTCCAATAAATCTTAAGAACGTTGAATCGTTACGTAAATAGAAGTAGGAAGGTCGCACGTACGAAGTCAAGTTCAGAGCGTGAAATAAACATAAATAGTATTAGTTATATTTACTTATGATGAACTTGACTTGTCGTATAAATATGCAAACGATAGTGTTTTAAAGGACTATTAATATTATGTTAGAATATGAATATTACAATTCATAAGTGATAAGTAGTATAATAATGTATAGTAGTAAGTTTAAGTAATAAATAGAACGTATCCCAGTGCTACAGTTAGTTGTTGTTTTATTCCTGTAAGATGATAGAATCTATTTTACACTCCTTTAATTTCATTTTTATTAATATTATCAAATGAACGTCGACTGTGACGAATTCAATAAGTTTCTATAACGTTTTTTTGAAAGGGAGTCCATTGCGCTGAAGGAGTCCAAATATAATAGCACGATTTTTTTAAAATCATAACAATAATTGCATTATACTTTTTAGTTTACAAAAACACCCAACTACATTTGTAATACACTAACCTCCATTTAACCACCCTCTTTTTGTTAATATCCCCTTGCGAATAGTTGGCAACCCCGCGGTTTTAACAGCAACGCAGTCATAATTAACACACTTCCAAAATAAAAGAGTATTATTATTTAGCGTATTTGATAATAGTGGTGGTGAAATTTATTGTAACGGGAAGAATATACAGGATGTTTCAAATTCGTCGTTTAATTTTAAAATTAAAAGTTCCTATAAACATGTTAGATACGTTTTATCGTTAATGAGATACCGGGTGTTGACTTAATTGTAATTTATTTCGATCATAATTTTTCCTAGTGGTATCGATACAATTTGTTACACATGTTTATAGGAAAAACATCCCATTTTAAATTGCAGCCATTAAAGCACTGAGCTCTAGTGTAATCAGTTCCAAAATGGTGTGGGAATTCCTAGGCATACTCAATGAACTAGGTGAGAACAATATAGTAACCCTACTGTGGATTCCAGGACACACTGGAATAGAAGGAAATGAAATAGCAGATGGACTAGCAAAGAGGGGGACCGAAAGGCTCTTTTTGGAGCCGGAACCCTTTTGCGGTATCAACTCCAATGGAAGAAATAGGCAAAGCCGAAGAAAAAAGATCTGATCATTGGAAAGATCTAGTAGGGCTTGGACAATCAAAGATTCTGATGGGTGACTACAACCCGTTGAGATCAAATGAATGCATAAGTCAAAGTAAAACTGCACTAAGAGTTTTAACAGGAATCCTAACGGGACATTGCCGCCTGAGGCACCTGAAAAATCTCAAAATAGTGGAGGAAGAAGAATGTAGATACTGTGGCATGGAAGAAGAAACCTCCATCCACATACTTGCGAATTCCACAGCAATTCAGAATCCTAGGGTACAACACCTACGTCAGATTATTGTGTAGAAAAGGGACATTAATCTAAGCAGAAGCTTTCCTCAGGGAAATAGGACTAAAGGAGCTACTAGTCTCTGAGACGTTCTCAGGAACTAAGTACAAGTAAGAGGTCACAGTAGATCTCTTATGCCTCAGTCAATGCAGCCCCAATATACATACATACATACAGATTGCGTAAATTACATCGGAACCCTCGGATTACACAAGTACGACAGAAAAACAGCTGAAAGAGAGAGAAAGAATAATTATGCGCGGTCATTAAGGCGTGTACTTTGTTTCACCTTAGGGGTGTATACTTTCCCGAGACTGGCCGAATGCTCATTGCCCCCGCTGTTGCCAGAAGCGCAGATTAATTTGTACAAATGATATTTTTGTCCCGTTATCGTTGACTTTTTTTCGAGGGTGAAAATACAGCACGTTTGTGCCAGCATTACGCCAAATAATCTTAGAGATATGAGATCAAATCTTTATCACAGATTTGGTTATTGTCTGGCACAGGAAGGTGGTTTATTTGAGCACTTAATTCATTAAAATTATGTTTACCTTTAGAATGGATTTTTATTTTTATTTTTTCAGGAAGTTTATATTTTATGTTTAGAATAGGTGTAGGTACGACCTACCTACTTATTTTATTTTTTTAATTTAATTTATTAATGGAAGGGATTTTTAGTTTATTAATTATGGTTCTCTCAAGAAATGCTGTTTTATTTTCAAGTTACAATGGCTAAAATAATATCCTATTGTAGTTAGAAATTGTCAACTTGGTCTGAAATGATCATGTTTACAAAAATGAATTTTTAGATGTACAGGTTACGTAATAACGATTGTATTTTTTTATTTCTTTAACACCCTCACTCCTTCCATATTGGGAGCATACTGAATACCTACCACCGTTATACCACCAACTAGTGAATTCTCTCTGTAAAGGACCATTCGGCCAGTCTCGGGAAATAAGTATACACCCCTAAGATGAAACAAAGTGACGACCGCGCACAATTATTCTTTCTCTCTCTTTCATATATCCTTATCGTACTTGTGTAATCCGAGGCGAGGGTTCCGATGTAATTTACGCAATCTGTATATTTGCCATTAACTGTCAAATATTCTAGCCTCAATAAAAAAACTAAACAATTTATAAATTTATGTTTCTACTTCATTTAAAGTTGAAACGCTACACATAATTTGGTCCAATTAAAATTCTCTAGTCGGAACCAACAAGTGCCCGTTTGCCCCTTTTCGAATTTGCTAACAAATAACAATTTTATGTTTTTGTGGTGCGCACGCGACCCCCAAAAACCGAATTTCCGGCATTCAACGCGCTATCCTAATTAAATAGATTATTTTTGTTTGCTCAGATAATCATTTAATAGACCCTTAGCCCTTAATATTTGGCCATGCACTCCCTTTAGGGACAGATACAATCTGGAGATCGTTATCTGGCACTCTACACGCGCCCTTTCATTCGTATAATATACCAATTTATTTTCAGAAGACTGTTGGTTGTACTATTATTATTCTTATTATTATATTGTGCTCAAAGTGTATCTGGTTTTCGACGTATGATTTTTCGTAGATTAATTTACAAGATAAAAATGACTTTTGTGTGGTAGTCGCAAAGTTATTAACCTCTTTATTAAAAATTGCTTATTAAAATAGACAAATATACGGGGAGTCCAAAAAGTAAAGCATAAATTAATAGGTCCGGTGAAAACTAAACCGTCTGTTGAAAAATTTGCGGTAAATTCAGAATGTCCAAAAAAAAATAATTAAAGTAATTTTTTTAAGACCGACCAGAAAATATACACATTCTGGACAATTTTTCGTCTAGAAATAAACGTACAATTTTTTTTTTAGACAGACACTTCGATATACATTTAATTCCTTATCGGATAATTCGAAATCTGAATTCATATTATTGTTAAATTTGCGCACTCGCGAATTAAGATTGACATGAACGACAAATTAAAAATCAACGAACTGTCATCTCTCGACAATATATCGAAACGTTGTTGTCATAGTATCGAAATCAAGGTAGATTGTATTATAAAATAGCGATTGGAAAAATGAAAAATCAGGGACCGGAAAAAGCTTTTGCCGGTCCTTCACGTCCATTTTCCGGTCTTGGTCGGCAAAACGTTATTTTCTTGGCGAAAAATTGTCCAGAATGTGTATTTTTCTTGCTGCCACTTTGGAAAATGCATTTTTCCGATCATTTTTTAACTCCGTAAGTGCGCCGTTGCCGGTCTAGATCGGAAATTTGACAGAACAACGTTTTCATTAAAGACAAAATGCCAGCATCTAGCCATGTTAAATATCACAGTTGCCATGACAATACCGTTGCAAATAAAATTCTTAACGTCGAAAATAAACAAAACCAACCTGGAACTTAAAGAATCGAATCCAATATTATCGATAACGCAAATATTATGATTCCTACATTTACCGGAAC
Source organism: Lochmaea capreae (assembly GCA_949126875.1). Classification (NCBI taxonomy): domain Eukaryota; kingdom Metazoa; phylum Arthropoda; class Insecta; order Coleoptera; family Chrysomelidae; genus Lochmaea; species Lochmaea capreae. The sequence continues at coordinate 11,605,362 of OX421397.1, read as the reverse complement.
ATCAACGTTTGATAATAATTGTACTTTGCATAACTGTACGTTTAACATAAATATTAATAATAAATGAGTTAAGTTTTGTTATGAATTTTGAGCATTAAATATTCTGTTCCTATATTATTGTCAAATTATTAGTGGCTGCACAAAAAATATTGTACGCGCCACATTCGGAAAGTGTAAAGTATCACTTTCCGAGCTTGACACGTAATTAACTATTTTTTAACATTTCAACCATCACTTTGGTGGTTTCCCTTACCTTCCTTGAAGAACACTGGTATTGGAAACTTGAGAGCAGCAAAACGTACTAAAGTATAGTTGACGTACAAGATATATAGTGCCAGCTATCTAATCGTATATCCCCTTTAAGTTATGTAGCGGAGCTAAACTTTGAAAGGTATTTATATTATTTTCGTCTACTTATCAAACATAATTCTATATTGTATTTGTATTTTGACCCATTAGTCCATCCTTTCTTAACCGTATCGTGTGTATCATACCGAGTTTCGTCCAAATAGATACTAATAAATATACCTATGTATAATTACTTACAATTTCCACACAAAAACACACACCCTTTCTTGATGTCAGACCACCGACTAAAGAGAACACCTGCAAACCCTCTCTCAAAAATAGTTATAGTTCAGTCAAACTATTAAAGGCACTCACTCGCTTCGTGCTTTAGACAGTTTCGTTTATTAATCGCCTTCATTAACAAACTAGTTTGGTAAGTAGACGAAAATAATATAAATACGTTTCAGAGTTTAGCTCTGCAACATAACTTAAAGGGGAAAGGGGATTAGATGGCTGGCAATATATAGATCGTTTTGAACCTACTGTAAGATTTAGAAATCCGTAAAAATTCAGTTTCTGACGTTTGATAAGTCACCTCGCGAACTTTTGATGAATGCGAATCAACTAATGAAGACAGAAACCATATTTTTCTGTATCTTCTGTATTTAAGCATTTTATGAGTCAAAAAAGTATATAAATAGATATAAGTAATCGTAATACGTTTAATGTTAAGAACTAATTAACCAAATAATAACATCATTATCTCCCAGGAAAACAGTTTATCCAAGCACAGAGGCAATAACAATAATTCGGTGTTTTGTGACCCACACAGAACACCGAAGGGGGAGTACATACAACATTGGGCCCCCGCGATTAAACTTATCTGTCACTATCGAATCTTTTAACAGATTAACCATTGCCTTTAATTCGAATTTTAACTTTAATCATGTCCCTTCGAACATCTGGTACTTTTGGAGACGAGCACAATGCCCTATGTAAAGGTTTATCCCTAACTTCGACAGGTCAGGACATCAACGTATCTACATAATTTTTATGTGGTTGAAAAATAAAGATACAAGGAGTTAGTATTAGTAGAATGTATGTTTCTTCCTTTTAACGCATGTACAGTATATATTGCCGTTTTTTGTCTTATACGCATAGATCCAAGGTTCGTTACATGTTATACAGTATCTGAAGCTTTAACCGTCAAATTATGAGTCCAAACATTTATTAATCTATCTCTTTTTATCACTACCGCATTCGTCACGTAGTAGTATGACACATAGCAATGAGAAATATACAAGGAAATATAATACAACAAGTTCAAAATTTTTTGGGAAAGCTTCAGCAATTTTGATAAGAGAGTTGTAAAATATGGGTTAACAATTCGGTAAAACATTAAATCAGGACTTTTTGTTGGGTAGATGGTTAAAAATTTATTTTGTTCATGGGAAAATTTCCAAAAGCCGTTCCTGTATCAATCGTTTTGAATTCACTCACATCATTTTAATAGGGATTCAAATTACACGCGTCTACCACTCGTTCTTCCCTTTTGTTCGGTTCAGCAGGCAGACTGTCCACGATCTGTTTATCAATCTCCAGTGATTTCTTTTCATAGCCATTTAAAAGTCATCGCAATTTCCTCCACATATTTACAGTTGTACCACGATATTAATGAATCGTGTCCAGTACACAGAAAAAAAGGAATGTTTGAATATAGTATTTCGATTTATTTGAGATACAAATACTTGGTTTTAGTAATATTCTTTTCAGTCAAACATTATTGTTTGGAATGAAATAAATTGGTTTATTTCAATCAAATAATAGGTTTATTTCAATTTAGATGACCTCTGAAATCATGTGGTATGAAATAACTGCAATGTGTAAAACTCAATACATTTTCAGATCACAGAGGATGAAACAATAAAAATTCAGTCAAATGTGGATGGAACACCTAGCAAAAAAAGAAAAATAGAAGAGGAGGAACAGACTATTACTCTTCTAAAGTATATTGAAGATTCATCTCCAGTGTCATCAACCCCTTCTAGTTCCAGAAGTGAAACTACACATTAATTGGAAAATATCGACTTAGTAGCTAATTTAGATTATCTAAAAGTATTGTAATTGCAAAAATGGTTTTCGTTTGTCGTTTTATAAAATATAAATAAAGTGTTAAAAAAAATGAATTTTTTATCCAACTCCTGTCCATTGGAAATACTTCGAAAACAGGGTTTTTTACGGGAAAAATGAATAGGAACCCCTAGGGTTATTTTCACTTGTTACTTTTATGTGGTTCACATTCTTCAGGCAAGAATTTTATATTTTTAAACAAATTCTATCAATTCTTAATTTACCTAATTATTTCTATGGTTCAAATGACTATTCTCCATTTCATATTCTAAAATAATATCACAAAACCAATATATTTTTTTATTATTTGTTTTACTTGAGTAACTCACACTCTTCATTCCAAATATCAATATTCTTGATTCAATACTACGAATTCTGAAATTAAATGATTATTTAAACAAAATTAATAACTACCTATTTTTATTTTTTAACAGTCTGGTATTCAACCAAACAATGAGTATTCTAAAATATAAGGAAATATTTGTTTCATTTGAGTATTTACTATTCTTGAATATACAAAATTGTTTATTTGCTTCCATAGTGGAATAAATTCTCAGATGAAAATAAATTATTCTTGCATCAAATGAACCCGAAGAATTGAATGGAAGAAATATACTTAACAATTGACTTCATCAAATGTTTTCTTGTATCAAACAAATATTGGTGTTGGAATCCAAATAAACTAGTGTTTTCTATTAAATAATAGTTTTATTTCGCCATATCGAAACAACAAATTTGTTTGACTGAAATATATTTTGTTTGATTCAATACATTTTTTTTTTCTGTGTATGGAATTCGTGTCGTAAATTATCGAGAGAAATTTCTAGACAATTTGTCATGTTTTTGTATTACTTTTTCATTGAATATGTAGGAATTTTGAAATATTTTCACTACCCTTGCTTTCAGTTCAAGACTTTTAGTGTTTGGGGAATACAGGCCCCCCCCAAAATGTTGGATTTTTTTGTAATTTATTGGAAATAAATTTCATTAAAATAAATTGATAATAGTATATTAAGTACCAAGTGTCAAAAATGTAACTTTAGTAGCGAGTTTTCTGAGCACATTGTAAAAGTTAAAAATTTTTTAATATTTTTGTTATAATAATTTTCTTAGGTATTGAATTGAAGAGTAGAAAAATAAATGCTAAATAGTTTCAGTATCGTAATTAATTTAAAAAAAAACATTTTATTGCAAATTTTGAAAATATGCTTCAAGCCTTAACAAACTAAATTTTCTGGATGATTAATTTTATTATCCCTGTATTTCCACAGGTTATTAAAACCGCATTAATTTTTATTATAGATTTAGTTTAATTTCATTGATTTTGATTTTCTTGAATTCTTTTTTGTACAGGGATTGCTCCAGTTTCCAGACTACTTCCTCATAGTTCAAGGAAGGAATTGTGAATGAATAACATTATAATGTCTCCCAAAAATAAGATAGAAATGGCTATTCAGCATACAACAATAAAGGTAAGTATTATAAAGTGTAACCTTCAATATATAAGATGACAATAATAGACAAGGAGTTGGAAGATCTCCTCTCCTGATTTAGCCCCTCTCGATTTCTTTTTATGGGTATACTTGAAAAGGAAGGTATACAAAAATAGACCACAAACTACTAATGAACTCAAAGAATGGATATGCGTTGAGATTGCAAAAATAACCCGGGAAGAGTTGGATGCTCGTATTTCGCCGATTTACGAAATGATGCATACTGTATATTTAGCAACAAATTAAATGTTTAAGGGTTTGTCATTGTTGACAAAAAGCAACTTTAAATCATGTTATGCATAAAATAGTAGAAGTAAACAGTGACGACTAAGAAACAATAAAATATTTAAACACTTACATTTGGAACCATCCAAGGCGGAATCTCCATCCCAATACCATTTGGACTGCGCCATTTTTACCATTAACCATCACTAAAAAACCGAAATCGACCATTTCCATTTACCGACCGGCGATTGCCACCACATTTATCTCTTAGTCAAAGGCATACATCACATAGTTTCCCTATAATACAGACTCTAAGTCCACTACGTTAGAGCAACCTCGAGCCAGTACCTGTGTTGACTCACCTATCTATAAAAATCGGTTGCATGTCATTCAAAATAGATTACATTTTAGAGTACTGTATAAATACACATCTCATGTTGTAATTTACTAAATTAAATAAATCATACAATTCGATTGGTATAGAGAAGATGAGCGTAACCCGACTGCTTGTCCTGTAGTCCGTGAAAATCTTACCATATTACCCAAACACTCTTTTAAGTCATACAAAAATTAACAAGTTTCTACAAAATTGTAACTGGGAAAAATATTTTAAAGTTTAGAATTGCTAGAGTGAGGAATTTGTCTTAAAAATGACAATGTTTAACTTCAATCCGGTGCAGTATCTAGATTAAGAATATATTATAGTTAACACTATTAAAAATTACTTAAAAAGAAATGAATATTTTTAAACAATATAATTTTGAAAAAAACTTGTTAACCAAAGTACCTTAAGTTAGCGAGTAGTCCAAGTAATCTGGGCACAAAAAGTGTCTTTAGTGAAATATTAAAATTTTTAAAGAAGTTAAAAGATATTAAAAATATAAAAATTAGTTTGTATTGGAGAGTTTTTAAAAATATGAAAATTAGTTTGAAGTGATTACGTTAAAAAAAAGATTTTGAAAAACTACAAGTCTTATAAAGTCCCCAAGGAAATTTCTGTGATCACATTCTACAATAAGGATATACAGGCATACAGCAGTTTGAAAATTTGTGTAACCACAAAAAAATTTCTCAGTTGATAAAAAATTAAATTTATGATAAACAGTAAAATGTAAAAAAATTGGAAACACCCGAAATAATAAATTGTTGTCACTTCTTCTGAGTTGTCTGGAAGATCTCGTTGTATACCTAGTGCGTTCTGGGAGTGTCTTAATATTTAAAAAATAATAAGTTTCTAACGAAATTTTTTGTAAATATGCTAAATTAAATAAATGTTTTAAATTTGGAAAAATTTGAGAAAAAATTGAGTTTCTTAAAATATTACTGATTTAAAGTCAAATTAAATTTTGTAAGCAATTTCTTTTGTTTACTTTCTTATTTAAAAATATGCTATACTAAATAAATGTTTTAAATTGGGTGTCTCAAGATATTATATAAATTAATATCTGAAGCGATTTTTCTTTTTATATTATAGAGTTGATAAAATTTATTTTTTATATTTTGTTGTTCTTATTTTAATAACGCTGTTTAAATTAAAAAATATTAAGTTGTGTTAAATGGTTGACCTATTGACTCCCAGAACGTCGCACCAGAAATCCTTTGTTTTTCTCTTCTTAAATTATCCTTTCTGAGTTGTCTAGAGCAATCGGTTTTACCTAGGAAATTCTGAGTGTATTTCAAATATTATAAATACACTATAAAATGGTTAATAATACAGATGACTAAATAAAAGTCTTAGAAAACTATTTTCTTAAAATATTTCTGGATCTGATTTATTTTTTATTTAATAAGGTTTCGAAGTAAAAAGAAAAATTAAATTTTCATGCGATTTTTTTTTCTATTATTCAGTAAATAATTGTTTTTATATTTTTTCATTATTCTTGTTTTGATAAATTTATAATTGAAATAAAAAATATTAAATTTTGATTATAACCTAAATGATTGACCGATTTGCTCACAGAAGGTTGTAGCGCTGAAAAAACTTCACCTGAAAAAGAAGAAACACAAACAAAATCCACAAAAAAATATTCTCTTGCTGGAGTGTTTCCAATATTTAATATATTTAAGAAATTGTAAATAGCAAAAACATTTCAGGCACACTTCTTAAATAACAAAAATAAAAAATAAATTTATAAAATCTAAAATATTTAAATAAAAAAATTATATATGGGAAAAAATAATCAAAAACATTCAGAAATCGAAAAAAAATAATTATTAATTGCTATAAAAGTCAATTAAAAGGAAAATTTTTCTAAAATTCAAACTATTATTATTTTCACAATTATTTCTATTTTTGTTATTCGTCACAACATTCTCCTACCTTTAGGCATATCGCATTTGTTGAGCTGAAACTAGACGGGTAAAATCTGTAAAAAAAGAAATCGATATTAATTCAATATTGTTTAATTATTAACAGTAGAGGCAAATATTTAAAATATCTCGAGAAGAACTAATATTTAAGGAATCCACAAAAAAGTCCCAACTCCCGGAACTCTATCTCCATTATTTATAATTTTAATTCAACGCTGAAAATAGGCCTCCGCCCGTCATTTTGGGTATATATGCACACATTAAATAAATTTTTTAAGGTAATTGTTGTGTATTCAAACATGAAGATAAGAATATATAATACCATTATAAAACCCACTGTAACATACGAAAGTGAAACATGGATTCTAACAAAAAAACAGGAAGAAAAGCTGGAGCGCTGGGAGCGTAAAATTCTTAGAGCAATCTTCGGTGGAATAAAAACACCTGAAGGCTGGAGAAGGAGAACGAATGAAGAAATAGACGTGTTATATGGAGAATCAAAGATAACATCAAGAATAAAAACATACAGGTTAAGGTGGTTGGCACACGTAGAAAGATTAAACAAAGAAAGAATGACAAAAATGGCCCTTTACACGACTCTTATTGACAAAAGAAGAAGAGGGCGGCCTAGAAAAAGATGGTTTGAAAGTGTGATGTCTGATATAAATAAACTGAAAATACGAAACTGGAAACAGAAAGCTAAGAATAGAGAGGAGTGGAGAAAAATAACTGCCCTGGGTCTACAAGGCCTGTAGAGCATATATTATTATTATTATTATTATTCAAACATTTTAAAAAATTATGGTGTATTCTAAACGCATGTAAACTAGGTAATTGATAATTAACAAAATGTTCTTGAACTCCCTCGTTTATTGTAAACTTAGAAAAAAATGTTTATATATCTAATTGTCTTAAAAATGTTTCACATCGTGGAGCTCTTTCTATATACATACCGAATAAAAGTAACCTGGCCCTGAACGTCATCCCCGATGATTTTCCAGATATAATGAAAAAAACCACCCGAAAATCGTTACGGGGGGTTTTTTGGCTGCGCTGAAATCAAATATGGCACCGGCCAACACCCCACAGACACCTGGTGCACCCTAACCTGGCTCTGAACGTCATCTCGAGGGTTTTCCAGGCACAATTGAAAAATACTTTTAGGTTAGGGCGCACCAGGTGTTCGGGTGGTCGTTTTCAACGTAAAATTCGGATTCAGCGCACACAAAAAGCCCCCAAAACGGTTTTCGGTTTGTTATTGTCGATATTTCCAGAAAAATTCTTGAAGATGACGTCCGCGTCCAGGTTGGGGCCCACCAGGTGCCCGTGGGGTGTTCGCCGATGGTATATTCGAATTCAGCGACTCAAATAACCCCTGGGTGCCCAGTTTCTAATCTCTCTCGCATACAGTTCGGGATAGTCCCCGGAGATGACGTTCGTCGGCGTTCCTGAGCTCCAGGTGTTCGGGAGGTCAATTTGAATATCATAATCGTGATCAGCGACCTCGAAAACCCCCGATTACCCGACTTGAGCCAATTCTGACTCTTATTTACGAAATTATTAAAGCCTCTCAAAAGATGCATTTTTGGTTGCAGCAATGCAGCTTCCGGTTTGTAATAAAGTAGGTACAAATGATATAAATAATTTTTGCAAGCGAATGCAAAAAACCGCATTCCGATACGTCCTATCCTAAAAGATTTCCTATCTTTGGCATTTTTAGGATTTCATTGCCTCGACTACGACTGTAGAATGTTATATTTCTGTTGTGCAATTTTTTATTTTTCGATATTATTTGATTAAAATTATTATTTTTATCAACCACATTCATTTTCGATATTCAAGAAATGAAATCCCTTTTGAATTTTTACGCTTGTGTTTACATAAAACAAATTTCTAGTTGAAATTATCTAACAAATTAATAGTTTTCAAAAAAATAAAAGTCATACAACATACCTAATAAATATCAAACATTACAAATGTATATTTTTAAATTAAATAATCAAAAATTACCTGAATGACATCAAAAATATCTAATATTCACTACTCAAATGACTAACGCACAATGAACAACACTTCGTTCTTTGTTATCAATTCGTAAGTACCTAGTTTTTTTTGAAGTTGACAAAAAAACAACACGGCTCGGTTACTGCATTTTATTGGAAAAGAATATATGAGGTATTTACGTAGTCGAATAATTTTAATTTTATACAGAGTCGGCTACGTTACATTTTTATTTAGGATTTAAATATACAGAGTGGGATTAAAATATAAAACGACTCACGGGATTTGAATGAATTTTAATTTGTAAGAGTTTTATGATGTTTTGTTGGTATTAACACCTTCTCTAAAGTTTAATTTTTAGGTGTTGCAGTTTTTGTAAATCTTTTCGTTCACAATTTTTAACAAATTACTTACAGTAAAAATTTCTTAGATTATTTAAATTGGGACATAGATAAAAATAAAAAATAAGATCAATAAAATAAAGAATAAAAAAAAATCAAAAAGTGTAAAGGAAACAATACATACAGTATGATACAAAAGAAAAGAATAAATTCATTATTTTGTAAACCGTTTTAGGGAAAAATCTTGAAACCCGTCGATTTTTATTTTTAAATGGGCGCTTCGTCAGATTATTTAAATTGGGACATAGATAAAAATAAAAAATAAGATCAATAAAATAAAGAATAAAGTAAAATGAAAAAGTGTAAAGGAAACAATACATACAGTATGATACAAAAGAAAAGAATAAATTCATTATTTTGTAAACCGTTTTAGGGGAAAATCTTGAAACCCGTCGATTTTTATTTTTAAATGGGCGCTTCGTCAGATCTCTTTTTTATTTTTAGCGTCATCTATGCGAGCGTGAAAACGTCATTAATAAAATTTTTGAATAAAAAAGTGGGTGTTGCAATACAACAACTATTGAAAGGACTTTTAACTAGCCCTTCTTCACTTTTCAAGTATTAACATATAAGGAAATCGAGAGGAGTTGAATCAGGGAACCTTGATGGCTCAAATTGGTTCCTCTTCGACCTATCCGAAGACGTTGTCCAAGTAGTTTCTCACCAAGTCTGCACCACTATTTTGGTGCAGCCACAATTAATTTCTGTTTGGCAACAGCCGGTTTAATTTGGAGAGCAAAAAGTTGTGAAGAAATTCTAAATATTTAGAAACTGTTAAGGTTTCTTCGATGTCAATAACCCCTTGACAATAACAATTAGGTTGAACGTCAATAAAATAATTTTGATAAAGAAACTCTAAGTATGCCTAAATACAGTGTCTTGTAAATAGTCGTATTTAGTAAAGCGATTATGGATATAGCTATGCTACTGCCATCTTAATTCCACTGTAGTTAGTAAAACCGAAAGGGATTAAATTCATCCTTTTCACTGCATTAAACCTTAGACGTCATCAAGGTTTAAGGAAGAAAACATTATTTATCCTATAAACATAAAAATTGTTGTACAATAAATCTATTGACATTATTTTTATTGAGTGTATGCAAGGTTCATGATTGGCTGTTATTGTTCTGCAGTCAGATGTTTTTGGTATGGTATTGACTATGGCGCCCTCTACCATTACCAAAAATTGAAATACATGGAATTCGATCTCCTTATAATAGTCTCCATGTTTTTTATCTTGACATAGGATAATACATCTACTTACTCTACGAAACCTTATTTCTTTTTCCATAGGAGCAGAGTGCCTTATTATTTATTCAAAAGTACCATAAATACCTATAGGGTGAGACATTATTTTTTTCTATGTGAAATAAAATGATAAAACAGGTCGGTTTTACCAAAATTATATCGACACGTCATGTATCGCCTCAAATACAATAGGGTCGTAAAATTCGGCGCAATGGTTAAAGATTCATTAATATGTCAGTGTCGTGCAGTCAGTTTAAGGGTTTTGCCGAGTAGGGATAGTGTTTTTTTCATTATGTTGAATAATTTTGTATTAGGATAAATTTATATTGTGTAGATATTGTATAGATCTATAAAATTTAATTTTTAAAAAAATACATCATTTTTGATATAAGGAAAAGTCAGTTTGAAAGAATTTTTTTTTAAATTAGTGGGAAAAGATGGAAATTGAAGGTGGGTAGTAATGATGATTATGATTACTTGGTATAGAGAGATATTTTTGACAGGAGAGAATAATTAGAAATAAAATCAAAATTAAAATAACCGATTGAATATAAAAAAAAATTATTTTACTGGAAATTATAAAGAAGAAGTAATCATGCAAATCATATAAAAATTGGAGACCAAAATTATATTACAAAGGACGTATTAGCCGAATTTGAAGAATTGATAGCATTCAGAACAGGAAAGTAAAATTTCAATCATATAAATTACCAATAAATTTGACCAAATACTAGAAAAAACATTTGGAAATAATAATAATAGAAAATAGCTTTTTGAAAATCGGAGTAGCATCGAAATTTGTCATATAGTTTAAATCGGAATAAAATAGAAGATTTAATATTTAATAGAAATGAGAAATTTTGTTGAAAACATAAATCAATTCTTGAAAAAGGAAAAATAATAAGAATAATAATCAATTTAGAGAGTTAAAGTTTGTAATGTTTAATTGAATTGAAAAAATAGTTTTAATATTGAACCAAAAACCCTGACATAAGAATTTTTGTAATAAATTAACAATTAAAATTAAATAAATAATAAAATTAATATAGAATTACATAAAAATTAATAAAACAAAAGTTAAATATCATAAACTAATAGAGCAATTATATAAAACCAATATAATTTATTATATACCAAAAGATAACTGTACTTTAACTATTGTCAGTGTAATGACCATAAAATGAAGCAATTAATTAAAACCACTTTATGTCTGTTACTATATTTAAGAAAATTTTGAAGAGTTGGCAACGTAGGTGCAGGTGCACTCAAGACTTCCAAACAATCCAATCATCAACTACAGTATTTATCGTAATATAACGAAATAACCGAAGTATACTCCCTTTGACTACTTTCTCATAAAAAATTCTACTGTCTTGAGAGTGTTAGGAGGTTAAAGTAGGCTCTTGGGGAGGTTAAAACGGCTCTTGGGTGGGCTAAAAAAGGCAAAAAGCTCTCGGGGAGGTTAAGAGCCTTTTTTAACCTAACTTAAAAGGCTATCTTAGGTTAAAAAGGGGGGTTGTGTTGTGGCTCGGGTTATAAGTAGTCTCATTCAGTGTCGGGTGTGAATTTTGTTTTACAGAAATATTTAATATATTTCTTGGTTGAGTGAGTGAATTGATATTAATATTATATTTATTTGTTCGTAGACGTTAGGGTAAGTTTTATAATATAATTAATTAGAATGGCATTTTGGAGACCATTTGAAACGACAGTCCAAGATGATGCGCGGGAATCTAATAATTAGGCGCCACATACAAATGACTTAGCAATAAATGATATCGATGATAGGGCCGAATTTAAGAACAAAGATTTACCTGTTTGGTGTCAACGCGTTGTTTTAAATATGTACGCGTGTTTGAAAAAAGAAAATTCTGAAATTTCTGATAATGCGGTTATCGCGAGAATTCACGAATTAACGTTAATCGGGTTTACAACGATTTATAAAGTAATTAAACTAGGTACTGATCATTCTTTAAAGCGAAAACGAACAAATCAAAAACTGAATAAAGTTGACAATGCTACGAAACATGTTATTATTATAAACGGATTGTGTACGGGTTTTACAAGGACAATATAGTACCAACTTTAGAACTGATTCGTGATAAATTGCGGGATATTCCTGAATATACTTATCAATGTTTAGAAACACTGCGCGCGGTTTTATTGAGTTGTGGATTGAAATATAAGAAGTTAGATAATCGGATGGAAATAATGGAAATTTTATGAATTTTGTATGCAGGCTGATTTTTTTCATTCAAATTGATATAGTAGATTAACATTATTTTACAATATTTGAATTTATACAAAATTTATATGCACGCCATTGGGCGGCTTTTTCCTTCAAAGGGATCAAAAATATGGGTCATTGCATTAACATTGGAATAACTATACCTGGTATACTTTGTGATCGTATATAACTATCAAAAATTTTTAAAATACGTAGTTAATACCGCAATGTAAAATCGGTTCTTAATACTGTAATAATTACTTACTAATAATATGATACTTGCCTAAATTTTGCATTATTAAATAAACCCAACAAATGAAACCATTCAGGTCTTTACCGAAAAATGTAACGCCAATGGTTTATTGCCACTTTATGGCTATCGACCCTTTCTTGTGCTCCTATGCAATAGGAAATCTAGTATAGTATGTTCATTGTTCGGAATTCATTTGTAAATATATTTTCTCTATATTGAACTCCTGGAAAGAAGTGGATTAATTAAAAAATACGAATCGTTTTTAGTAGATATTCCATTTATTATAACAACAATTTTACTACACAATTATACATGTATTAATAACTTTTAATTTTTGGCATAATAGGTAACCCGATGCTTACAAATTTCAATTTGTACAAATACTTATATAATAGGAATAAACACTTTCAAAAAGAAAAAAATATGTATATTTACAATAATTTATTTATATTACATACAGTTTGCACAAATAGCAAAAGAATTACAGAAACAATAACATACTATTAAATAATAGTAATAATGGCACTGAAAAAAATAATTATAACAGTTGACTTTCGTATTTAAGTTCAATTTAATTATTTTTAATTTCCTTCGAAAAAAAAGTGTACCTACTCCTCTGGCTACCGTAGGAAAAACGAGAGCTGGTCTGTTGGAAAAATTGTAGTTGAGGGAATGAAATTCCCAAAATTTCCTTTTCTATTTTTCCAAAATGGACAGAGCATTCATTAGAAATAGTATATTATTCATTTTGCAAAAATTAAACATGAAGCACAAAGATCTATTTGCACGTAAACCCCTTTTTTTTAAATTTACATTTAATTACAATGTACATATCACTTGTTGAGTACATAACAATCGGTAATCTGGAAATTGTGATACATTTTAAGACTTAGCTTTACACGAACGCGGTCACAGGGCTTCGTGTCAGGCGCAGTAGGTAACTGAGTTGGCTGCGCCGTATGTTTGATAAGGATATAAACTTCATATGAAATACAAATTATTTGATATTTTTTCGAGAAGGGGAAAGGAATATAGGTACCACGGTTCTCGAAATATTCACATTTTTCCTTCCCCTTCTCGAAAAAATAACAAATAGCTTGTATTCCACATGAAGTTTATAACCCTACCAACTATACGGCGCATGCTTGCTGCCAAATGTAGTTACCGGCTTCGTCATTTCAAGTACCAATACTTCGTTAATAGAGATGGATTCGTTGACCGTTTTTTTTGTAACTATATCCAGATCACACACATCAGATGATTCTTCTTACATTCAAACCAATCCAGACATAGGCGGCCTATTTACAGGACTAGAAGGCAAACTATGTACAGCTGCAGCTACGGCCGCTTGATGGTGATAATATAAACTACTTTGGTAAGAGGGTGAAGATACCACCGAGCTACCTCCATTATTACCGTTATCTCTATTTTCTAAAGGATGGTGCAGACTTAGAGGATGACTTTGTTCGAAAGGGTGTCGTATTGAAGGGTTTGCTGATTCGTGATAAAGTATGGGAACTCGTACTAAACGTTGCGCCGCGTGTGCCATATTGGCTGCTTCTAATTCAGCAGCCAGTTGACGCTTCCATTTATTTCGACGGTTCTGGAACCATATTTTTACCTGTAACAAAGAAACGTTATAAAATATGGATTAAGTAGGTTTAAAATTTGAACAAATATAAATATAGGTTATTAAATCTAATGTTTATTCGGTATAAATGTTCTTGAACGTCATCAAAGTGTCGAAATGACCCTGTTCGTTTGACTCAGTTCATTCGTTTGCTGCTGTAAATTTGGTAAAATTTAACATTTACTAGATTCTTATACTATTTTCACTGTTTGGCAACATCGTCCAGTTATGACATCAAAGTACATTTATACTGAATAAAGATTACCTGAGTTTCAGTAAGATGTAAACTAGCAGCAAGTCCAGCTCTCTCGGATGAAGACAAATACCTCTTCATATCAAAAGTGCTCTCTAATTGAAACACCTGTGATCTAGAAAACACCGTCCTCGTCTTCTTTTTCCTTTTATTCGACATAGAATTCCCTGGACTCATACTAGCGCTGTTACTCTTTTTATCTTTATCATTATCGTAATCACTTTCATCATCTTCGACATCTTCTTCAATAACTAGATTTTCATTTTCCCGGTACGGACTCTTCGATCTGATATTGATGTAGTTTTGGTCTAAGAAAGCCGGATGCGGGGAAGATAGGATGTTTGAATTGTTCGGACTGGAAGGAGGTGATCTTTGGTTTTCTAACGGGGAAGATGGGCGGGAAGAACGACTTTCTGGGTTGGTTATTGTTCGGGTGTGTGGAGAAGCTGGTGGACTCGGTTCTTCTGTGGTTGAACCTCCTGAACAAAAAAACGAAAAGGTTAAAAATCAGAAGGAATTAGTTTTTCTCTAAAAAAATAGTCTGGCTTAACATTTGTTTGGTCCCTCGTGTAAGTAAATCTAAAATCATGTGCAATAACGGTTTCGGCGAAAATAAAATATCATTAATCAACGAAAATCAACCATTAAGATAACTAGCGGACACCGGCTGTAATTAAAATATTTTTTAAATTCATTCATTAACCGAGAGGCGAAGTGCTATTAATAGTAAGCGGGATAACCATCAAACAAAGGGACATTTTGGCCATTTACAAGTATCAAAACCATTTGTCCCTGCAACACCTGGTGCTTGTTAATATATTTTTGCACATTTTGTAACTCTTGCTGTAGGAATTAATTTCCATTTATTAAAGAAAAGCATCACGGGCTGTCAATTATTAATTTTTTATTAATACAACCTTTACTTTGTGAAGTATTTCCATATTTATTATTAAATAAAATCAACTGATTTTACAAAAGAAATGTAACATTTATTACTGGACCAGTTTCACAAATTACACTTGCAACGTTAGGAGTGAATTATAGAATAATGTCTTGTATTTTTGTGTTAACCTTCACTTCTACCTCAAATACAACGGTCAAAAAATACACGGAAAGCCTGGTAGTATAAGTACAAAAGACACTACACACCAGTCACCAAAGAATAATCGATAGGCTGTTGGAAGTGAACTGAATCATTCGAAAACGTAACAATCGGCAATGTAACTGAAGAGAAAATGACACAATTACACACAAAAACAATTAATTGCACCTAAAAACAAACAAAGCATACGAAATTACAATCAAAAACATATAATTAGACGCAGTGCCGTAGCGTGGAGCCAACCGAAAAGTCTCCACCACCCACACATTATTAGTTCAAATATTTTATGAATCGGACCTAATGTACACCCCAACCGGTATCTCGTGAAATGAGGTGACGATGCGCCGTAACAAATTTGAAAGTGGGGATTCAGCAAAGCCAATCGTGCGGAAGACGTTTTGCAGTGGGCATCTCGATATTAGCCGAATACGTTCTGTCTCTGCGTACTGGAAGCACCGCCTTGTCACGAGATACCAGTTTACCTGTACATCGTACAAAGTAATGAAAGGCAAGATAAACTACCACTGCTTTGGAAGAAACTTACAGCTATGGGAAAAAATTATTTAAGGAGCCCACAAGAAGTTAAGAAAATAAGGAGTGTTACTGTTTTGTTTGATTGAATAACTCGCTGTCGCTTGTTAGTTCGTTGGAGTTCAGGAATTGCGACGGCCAGTTGTCACTTCGGCAGAACGACTTCATCTCGCTACCTTACGGCTTCGTTTGCCAAATAAAGCAATTTGGAGAAATATTGAATTGAACCCAAAAACAAACAAGCAGACTGAATTACACTAAAAAACGACCTAAAACACACAATTAGACGTTGTTCAAAAATCAAACCACAGTTAAACGTTATTTCATTCAATAACACATAATAATTGTCCATTTGATGGAAATCCTTTTCAATTTCCGAGTCCCAATGCATTGGAAAAAATTAACAAATCGATCTAATAACGAAAACATTTTAAAATTAGTGAAAGATTTTTTTTACTGTCACGAACCAAAAAAAAACGAAAGCATTTTAATTTGAACAGTTCTTTTCTTATTTTTCACCCTGGTAAAATTAGTTTCAAGTTGCATGTACAAATTAAAAACTGTAAACTGATATCTGGTAATTGCAGCAAATTGTAAAACGGCTTCAGACGACTTACAAAGAATTGGGTAATCAAGTTTAAGGCGATTAGAAACCGGGTATTTACCGGAGTATTTTTATTGTTAGGCCTGATTTTCAATGAAAGTTGATGCGTCGCAGTTGAGGGTCTTGCGACGATTGGAAATTTATAATAATCAAAGTTTTATATCTCAAATTGTTTCTATAAAAATAAAATAGAATATTATTCAACAAGCATATAATGATGACTATTATTCACGAAAGTGCGTTTTTGTCGCGAGACGGTAGGACGAAAAACTGTCTATTATAGGTACTAGCCAAGTCGAAACTAGCAAGTATGCGAGGCAATAGACAGTTATTTACCAATGTGTATATTACATTTTGTTGTCGATCTTTACAAAAAATTAATAATCTCCGGATGAAAAATCGACTATTTTTAAAGGAAAGTATTTTTCGTCCGCAGACAGTTTTCGTCCGATGTGCAAAAGATAAGGTCTATCTATCACTATCCATTCTTGATTATTATGAACACTATAATATCCACACCACGGAGTTAGTAAATAATTAATTTGACAACAGTAAATGACAGTTATTGTCCCAGCCATTATCGCACCATGCCGTATCATAGTGACCACATCCGATTTTTCGGGGGTAATATTCCTATCCGGCTCTGTACCAGAATAGCGCTGGACATAAATAGCGCTGGACAAAATAGCGCTGCACAAAAACAGCGCAGGACAAAATAGCGCTGGACGAAAACAGCGCTCCATAAAATAGCGCCGCGAAAAGATAATTATGCTTCTTTATTTTACTACTATCTCATACATAAAAATAGACTATAGTACCGAATAATTAGGAATAACATATTTTTCATAAATTACAGTCATAACAATAGTTTTCCTAATTCAATTAGTCAATTCAACATCGCTTCCCGACCAGCTGACAGTGATCAAAGTGTTGGTAACTGTCTATAACAATATCAGAATATAAGGAACGGAAAACAAGTAAGAACAACAATCAATATTTTTCATCATACTTCAACACATATCGTTTCCCGACCAACTGACACAGATCAAAGTGTAAACAACTACTTGTCAGTGTCATATTTGTTTAAAGTCTAAAAAAATGCAATTTGGCATGTCTCAGAAAGGAGGTGATACATTATTCCACGAAGGATATATGTAATTACCGAAATGACAAGCAACGTGAAATTGCATTTTTTTAGACTTTAAATAGATATATGCCACTGACAAGTAGTTGTTTACACTTTGATCTGTGTCAGTTGGTCGGGAAGCGATATGTGTTGAAGTATGATGAAAAATATTGTTTGTTGTTCTTACTTGTTTTCCGTTCCTTATATTCTGATATTGTTTGTTGTAAAGGAAGGTTGATGCTTAGCGGTGAAACTTGATTTTTCAATCACATCCTACTGTAATAGTTGATTTTGCAAGGATATTTCAACCGGCGCTATTTTATGGAGCGCTGTTTATGTCCTGCGCTGTTTTTGTCCTGCGCTATTTTGACCAGCGCTGTTTTGTCCAGCGCTATTCTGCTACAGAGCCCCCTATCCCGGAAAAACGAGTTTCTTAGTAATTTGTTAAAAGAGATTACTTAGAAACGAGTGTTCCAATTTTTCCACAGGAAAAATTAGATGCACTAGGGATATTTGCTAAGATTATTTCCTGAGTTAAATAAACATTTTATTTTAATACAACATTTTTTTTTATTAAAATAATAATTTTTTCGATTTTTTTTTCCGGAAAAACTGCTGACAGCTAAGTTGACAGTTGTTAAGTAATTTTTCCACTTAAAATTTATATTTGACATACCAATTCTTGATAGCGATTGGTCAAAATTAATAGGAAGGGAATAATCGAAAGTAATATCATAAGGGCATCTAATGTTTACGAAAAAAATCGGAAAAACACGCTGCTAAGTAATATTTTAACATGAATCATGAGTGCTGGTGGCAACAAAAACCCGAGTCGGAGACGAGGATTTTTGCTATCAAGTTTTCATACTGGAAAAAACTGCTGACAGCTGCTGTTATACATTTTTTTTATCTAGAAACCATATTATGTTATTCAAAATTGCGCGTCTGTGATTGGTGGAAATTAAGACGAGTGAAATAGTCATCTGTATACTATGTAAATTGTCATTTTTTGTAAAGGTCAACAATAAAAGTATTTAACGATTTTTTCGAAGTATAAACTCTGTTGAACCAAACACCGATTTTCACGCCGTCTATGTTTTGAAGGGCTTTCGTCGATTAGTATCAAACTTTTAGTTTTGTAGGGCTTCGAGAAACCATTTTGGTGCTGTTTTAAGTATCTTGGAATATGCTGGTAAATCTGTCGTGGAGTTGCTTGCCACTTGAGATTATTGACATAATAACGAGTCAATAATTCGAAGGAAAATCTGGAGACGAGGACATAGCGACGACTAAAAATATTAATGTCGTCCTTGAGAAACCTTGCATGACAATTTTTTATTTTTAGAAAGCATAACTATAAAATCGGATAAATTGACTGTGCCATTCGAGAAAGTATAGTAGAAGACTTACCAGTGGGACTTTGTTGCTCTTTAGGAACTTGAGCTGGTATTCTTCCCCAGTACCAAGGAAGAGTCCTGGGGTCTGTGGGGTTACCGCATAGTGCGGCATATCTACTGCTTGCTGCTGCTAGGGCTCCAAAATGTGACATTAAGCCTAACCTGAAACAATATGTATAGCTGTGTAATTTGTTTATTATAAAAATAATATTTTCCTAACTAGTATAGAAAGTGATAACAAGGCCGACAATCAATATCAGTCAATAGTCGAAGTGAGAAGGAAGAACACACTCAAGCGGTTGCCAATAGCCAGTCTGGTAGTTGCATAGCAACCGGCCGCTCTCCACCAACTGTGTTCGTTCAAAGTACGCGGTAATATGTTTTTTGCACGGCGTTTCCGGATTAAAAGGAGCCCATAACATTTTGGTTAATGTTTACCCTTCAAGATTCAGTATTTGATAAAAGAATGTTAATAGACAAAATCCAATCAAGCAAGTACATAAAAGCGCTAACGTATATCATTATTAATTTATAGTAGTGGTTGATAATCATTATAGTATATTCTCAAAAAAATACTACTACATACTCAGCACTTTAGCTTTTTTATAGTTAAACGTGGCAATATATGGTATAGATTGTGTATATAATCAAGGGTAATATCGAATGTTTTCCTTTCATTGCTTCAGATAGGAATTCTGAATTAAAATGCGTGCGGAAAAGTATACTTGGTAGAAAAAATATAAAATATTTAAAGACCCACTTTTGCCTTTTATTCAAACCCATCACTTGAAAACCATTTATCATTTAAATGATATCGATACGATTCGTAATTTTCTTCTCTTTCTATTACCCGTATTGCACGCCCGGTCTAATGCCGTTTCGCCGTCGGTCTGTGCCGTCATATTTCAATCCAGGATATTTCCCTCGTGGCAATCTATACTAACTTAGTCTCTCCCATTAAATTTGCATCAAGTTAAGTGTTCCTCTTCAGAAGAGAACTCCTTGAGCGGAAGAAAAGTTCGAGACTTCCGACGGAGTATTCCCTAAGAAGCTTAGTCAGCCTCGTTTAAGTGCCTCGATATTGCTAGATACATGATCAGTAAACAACTTTGAAGTGAAAAGTATAGCCAACAAGTACTCGAGATATTGCAGATGAACGAGTTGCTTTTGAAATGTTTTCTTTTTGAAAGTATTGAAAATAATTGGGACGGAATACTTTTCGAAAATATAATAAATATAGTACGGCCGCTCTTAGTTTACCGCTTTCAGAATAGAAACTTATAGCGATAAGGTGTTCGGTTCGTCGAAAATTTTAGCAGTACTCAAACGTTATTTTTACCTGGTTTGTAGCAGAAAACACCTAAAATTGTGTCGTATTTTATTAGAGTATAGCCAGGTAAGATCCAACCGGATCTATTATATACTTCATTCTACATGTGAAAATAAAAAGTATGATCTTTTTTAGGGATTATGGTATTTTTTTAGTGATTATGACCTTTTTTAGTGATCATGACCTTTTTTAGTGATCATGACCTTTTTTAATGATCATGACCTTATTAAAAAAAGAGTATTTTCGTTTTTTTTAAATACACGTTGTTTCATACACGAAGCCAAGCTATCGATATGATCTTTTTTGAATGATAAAAAGTTTTTAAAAGCAAAAGTTTCACTGTTGTCACTTAGTTTAGACATAAGAATTTATTTCTCGAGGCGCGCAATTTAACAACTGTCTCTAGATGAATAGTACCTACATTGTTTACCAAGTAGGAAAAGCCTAACATTCCTTGACGACTGTGAATATTGCTAAGTCGAGGCGCAGGCCGAGTCCAGGTTTGTGGCTTTTCCTACGAGGTAAACATACTATTTTTCTGCAAATCGTTTAAAATGGGGCTTTGAAATTCGTAATAAAATTACTTTGGTTACTATGGAAACGTATTGAGGTTGAATTGTCAAACTTGACGCATGTAAAGTTAATTGAAGGTGTTCGGTAAGGTTAGGTTTATGGTGAGTGGGTCTATAAGGCCCTCCAGTGCGACTCGCAAGAATCTATTGTGGCTCACACCTATTCAGATTTCACCAAAGAAATTCAGCTTCTTAACAAAGCCGATTAGTTTATTTGGGGAAGAATATTTCAGGTCCGAGGGCGAGAGAGAATCCCTGCCAAACATCAGATACCTGATTCGAGCCGCGGCGGGGCAGGCACAAATTATATGCTCTGCTGTTTTATCATCTTCCAGACAAAGACGGCAGGTCGGATCTTCCAGCAGTCCAAGTTTTAGCATATGATGATTCAGATGACAGTGGCCTGTTAGACAAGGTAGGTCATGCCTGCTTTAGTCTAACATTTGTTTGGAGACATTCTTCGAAGGATGTATGAAAGCCTTTGAATGAACCAATCCTGGTAAATTATGCCAGAAGTCTAAAGCTCTTCTTGCTGTCCAGGTATTCAGTGTTTGTTTGGCAAAACTTATTGCGATGCCAATTGTAGGTTTTGGTCCGATAGAAACACGTGCGGCACCCTCCCTTGCGCAAGAGAGTCTGCCTTCTCGTTTCCTTCCATGACAGAATGGCCATGGATCCAGACCAGCAATACTTTATTGAGTTCTCCTATTGAGGAGAGTCTTTTTTGGCAGTCTAAAACCACGGTGAGAGCTAAGTGCTTTCAAAGCCGCTTGGCTGTCCGAGAAAATTTTTATTGTTCTATGTTGGTGTTACTCGAATGTAAAATGATAAGTGATGATGAATTTTCCATTTCTGGGACTATTCCAGAGCTGGTAGAGGCAGTGAATACTGCTTCATTTAAATTATTGTTTTCAATCATTTATATAGAACACTAACAACTGTAACGCAATATCATTTCATCACAGTAAGGAATTGAATAGGAAATCTTGACATTTTCTTTAAGAAATTTTGTCTGGAATGATTTGCGGAAAAATAGTTTATTTCTACACTATACAGTGCACAGTGCTTTAGTTTTGTCCGTATAAGGCAGGTTATTCATTAAGAATTGCTTTTGGAAAAAAAAATAGAAATTTGTCTATTTTTTTAATAAAAAATATGTCATTCTTTATTGCTCGTGGATCTTAACGTACCTATTTAATGATAAAAAAAGGTATGATTTGGTTTCTCCATTGAGGTTTATTACCACAGGCCCAACTTCGTCTATCACATGTTCTAATTCATTAAATTTCAGCCATATTTCTGTAGTTACTTGGTTCAACGATTCATTTCATAATTGTAAAATACTCGCTGGTTGGCTATGGTACATGCGTGTTTATCGTAATAAATTTTACATATCCCCCATACCATCTCAATTGGATTAAAATGGCAATGATATTGAAGGATACATAAAGCTTCGTGTCCATATTGCTGGGCTAACTGATCAACGACATAACCTTGTTCTTTTTTATGTTATCTTCTCGCACTTTTCTAATCAAATCTTGCTTGGTAAATAAATTATCATTTCTGATTTTATAATTATTGATGAAACCTTGGCTCTTCTAAAGTTTTTAAAACTTGTTCATCCCTATTATCATGGTAGTTTTCAGTATTTTTTGTTGCAGCAAAAACTAAACTGGCTTCTTGTAAAAACCCTCCAGCATTTACTATACAATATGTCGTTTTCCACAGCTATTGGAGATACGGGAACAAGCATATTTTTCACCATCTTTTTAAGAATATTTTGTTAAATTACCTTTTGCAAATATCCATGTCTCGTCCAAAAAAGAGGATTTTCTGACTCAAAATTTTTAATATGCCTTCTCAAAAATATCCATCGTTTGCTATACTATTATCAGTTTTTTTGTACTTAAATAAATAATGGGTCTATTCTGTGCACGTCTGTAAGATACTCTGTAACTTTACAGGGGAATTGCTATTCTGCGTACAACTGTATCTTACAGGAATCTTTAAAATAGTTACAGATTTGTTAAATATTTACGTGTGTATTGACTGCTGAAGTTGGAAATGGAATATTTTTGTACAGTTTGAGGTTGTCTCTGGTTATTTGGTTAAAGTTATAGGGTAGAAGTATCGAAATTTGACGTAGAGTAGTTCAAATGTCTATCTCTAATTCAGTGAGTTACAGACAACATCACAGAATCGCAAAGTTACAGATTCTGTAAAATCCCATTTACAGAACTTTCGTTAGCTACAGATTCGTAAGCTATTACGAAAAACACAGAATCGACCTATAAATCTGTAAGTATTTTTGATACGCTGGTTTTACCAATATGGCAGAGGTCAGTTTCAGATAATTTATTAAGTAAAGTTGTACGAGTAACAACTAGTTTTTCTCGATACATGTTTCCTTATTGCGTTTTTAACGCCATCTGGTAAATCTTTTTGGCTTGGCTCGTTTTCCTTTATTCGTTTCTGCGAATCGACCTTCTTCTGCCCTTTTACGTTGATTATGTAAACTCTTCTTTGATATTTTAAAAAGATCTACTGTTCGGTATAATAATGCAAGTAAGTACAGGGTGTAACTAGTGGTAAAACCATTATGTTTTTCGCATTTGAAATATCTTTCGACTTCTAATATGAACTGTCGTTGTTCTGGACTTAAATGTTTTCTTTTCGCCTGATTCATATTAAATTTTAACACACTGGACACTCAAATAAATACTTTAAAACTAAATATTACTATATACGTTCGACAACTTGGGCTGTTTACCAATAAAATGATCAATATAATTTCAATTACCCATAGATACCAGAGTACAAACTATTTTCTAAACCGTTTTATAAGTTAATTAGTTATTGAAGTAAATAAATATTAAATATAATGTTTCTGTAATTGTTTATCGGTCATTCTCAAATTATACCATTATCTGCTAAGTAAGTTGTCAAAACCAGCGTCATATTGTAAAATTGACATTCGACTTCAGTAGCGTAACGTTTTCATATTTTGTAGGTTAACACAAAATTAGAATATTAAAAATGTATTTATCATATGTATAGTTTAAATAAAACATATTTGGGAATTCTTTGAAGCATTTCGAGACATTTTCACATACAATAGACACTGGTATATTAAAATACTTGGTATCGTTTAAATATTTATACATGAAACGGTTGTTACGAGGCATAGATAAACAAGACCGATTTTGCCGATTTCTGCGCAAGGCTTAAGGTGGCTTTTTCTTATGTGAATCGGAGTCTACCTACATAGATTAGGAATTGTTCAAGATATCTAGACAATTTATTTAATAACGAATTTTCCGGTAAAAGTTACCTTATAAAATACACTGGCAAGCAAAAAATTGAGGTCACTTCAGAAATTGCGAATAATTTTAGCGTCAATATTGATAACTACATAATAGTATTAGTAGGCGTTAAAGCAATTTTTCCGAGACTTGACAACTGTCATTAGGTGTCATTTGATTTATTAGAGTACGACTTTCATGAAAAATGTGTCTTTTCGCTAATTGAACATTCACATTTCCCTTGCCTGGAGTTTACTGTTGATTCTTTGTGTAAAACCTAACGATTGCAAAGTGTAGTGATTCAACAGGTCCATATAATGCCTTTAGATCCGATTGTTGTGGCAAGAATTGTTGCGCTGTTACCATCTTGGTCGGGGGCAACGTGAAACTGCAAAAATTGTTGGTGCTAGTTTTTTTTGGTGTGCAAAGGGTGCACCAGCGCTTTCTGGAGACTGGCCTGATCACTAGAAGACCAGGGTCTGGGCGAAAAAGTGTTACCACTCAACGATATGACCGTTTTTTGGTGTCCACAAGTTTGCGGAATAGGACAGCTACTGCGGTTTCACTACGAAATCAGTTGGAAGAAGTGAGAAATGTCAACGTTAGTGAATGGACCGTTAGAAGAAGACTTCATGCTGCTGGACTGTCATGCAGAAGAATGGCTACAGGTCCCTCGTTGCAACGCCAGCATCGGACTGCTTTATTGACATTTGCCAGAGATCAAGTTCGTTGGAATGATAATGACTGGAGCGGGGTATTGTTCTCAGATTGGTCGCGTTTTTGCCTCACTGGGTCAGATGGACGTCGACGAGTGTGGAGAAGATACGCTGAAGTTTGCATTGACGAGCGTCTTACATTTGATGGTGGGTCAGTTATGGTTTGGGCGGGAATCACTGCACAAGCTCTTACAGAGTTGGTCTTCATAGAAAATGGCTCCCTAACCTCTCACTGGTACATTATGGAGGTGCTAGAAGACCATGTTATGCCTTTCATGGTGACTATGAGGGAACGTGGCATTTTTATGCAAGATAATGCGAGACCACATGTAGCCAGAATTGTCAGGGAGTATCTGGATGAGGTAAAAATTTGGCGGTTTTATTGGCCAGCCCGCAGCTCAGACATGAATCCCATAGAACATGTCTGGGACGAGTTGGGACGACTGATCCGCAGACACACAACAGCACCAAGAACTACCCAGGAGCTGAGAAGATTGCTGTTGCAGGAATGGGATAACATCGACCAGAATGTGATCCGCAACTTATACCGCGCCGACTTCAAGCAGCCATCAATGCATGAGGAGGGAATACACGTTATTAGTGTCAAGTTTTTTCATTTTGTTCGTTCCATATTTTCCCTAACAACAAAATGTTAAATTTAGCCCAAAATGTTAATTTGTTTCTTTTTCAGAATAAATCATGAAATCCAAGAAAGAAATGCATATTTCTGTAGTATAGAGTATCACATTCAGCTTACAAAAGCACATGCAATGATGTACAGTTTGCGAATAAGATCTGAAAATGTGTGACCTCAATCTTTTGCTCCCACTGCTCCCACTGTATATTGGGTAGGTACCATTAAGAAAATACCACGGATATAGTTAAGACCCTTTAAATTCATTTCTCTAGTTCTGCTTTGTATTAGATACATTTGTAATAACTAATTTGAATTTACCGTTATTCCTGCATAAACATTTTTTCATCAATTATTAAAAATAACGTTTGATTTCATTATTCAACAAAGTCTTACCGTATAGGTATATTATTATTGTTACAAAAAGAATTTTCTTTGGGATGCTCGTTAGTATATTATTCAAATAGATTCGAATTGTTGAGATATTTGTCTAATTCCACAAAAGGAGAATGAGCATCTAAAGATAAATAAGGCGGAGAAAAATAAGATGCTTCCAAGAGATAAGCTTTCTCAAGGCGTCTTTCATATAATCGTCTCAAACGCATGTCTCGTCTGTATTTTCTTTTCTTATTTTTAAGAAGTTAATAGTAATGACATTATTTGTGGATTAAATGTATGAAAAATGATAAAGTATGATTATTTAAAAGGTTTTGTTTTAAAATAATAATTCAAATTATTCCAATAGCAAGGAACTAATCGAGGTTTTAACACGTCTGGAAAATAGTGCGAGAAATACATGATAAAGAGACTGAACAACTGTACAGATATCTGACTTTTATTTTTTTTAGACAATAAAGAGTACACTATTACGAATACAAACGAAATGAGCTACCTAGGAATAAATATCAATAACAGATATGATGTGCCAGAAGAATTTAATACAAGAATAACAAAAGGAAACAGGAGCGCAGGAGAGAGAAAAATACTCTGAAGAATATAGGTATGGGGGAAGAAAGAAAGACGATATCTGGATCAGAAGAACAAATCAGAGTCTCATGAAAGCCCTCCGATATCGATGGCAGTAAGGTCGCAGCGTATATAAGATACTTAGGGCACATAGAGAGACTTGCATATAACAGAGCAACAAAAGAAGTACTTAGAAGAGGAGCTGGATATAAAAGAAAAAGGGGAAGACCAAAAAAGAAGTGGATAGAAACAGTAGAAAAGGACTCGACCATACGCAGATGGGAAGTGGTGGCAAAAAATAAAAGAGAACCGAGGAAAATAGCCAACCAAGCCTTAGGCCTTCGTGGCCTGTAGAGCTCTTATATATCTATATAGGTATAGACGCTCTGGCTATTACTTGTTACGTCAAACCGTATGATCTCAGCACAGCCACTGGTATTCCGTGGTAGAGCGATAAGGAAAGTATTCGTTTAAAATAGGCATTATCATCGCCTTGTCTACTTGTGTATTTACAAGTTTCTTTGAACTGGTGATTAATTGTGACTTATTAGACCTTGTAAAATTATTTTTGTATCCACAATAATCTTACTATATGACTGTTGATATATAGTAAACTTTAGGTATATTTTAGTAGTATATGATGTTGTTAATATTGAAAAATA
Organism: Lochmaea capreae; assembly: GCA_949126875.1. Classification (NCBI taxonomy): domain Eukaryota; kingdom Metazoa; phylum Arthropoda; class Insecta; order Coleoptera; family Chrysomelidae; genus Lochmaea; species Lochmaea capreae. The sequence continues at coordinate 11,577,961 of OX421397.1, read as the reverse complement.
TGTAAAAATGTATCCAACTGTCAGTCAGTATTTATAAAACTTGACAAAACAACTTCTACCTACTAAAACTAGAAGATTAAAATTAATACATTTTTATATCGACAGTTGTTGCACATTCGAGCAAATACCGAATCAGTGTAAAACACTCAGTAGCGTGCAAGCTGGAGAGGTGGCTTGGCTTTCAAAATACCTAAGCATTGTCGAAGAGAGCACCAAATCAAAATTAAATGAACTCAAACGCGATCAAAATAACACTATTAAGAACCACGTGTACAAAGATTCATCAGGGCTACTTTCACATGACTTGCGCTATACCAAAATTGTAAATAGTGTGTGGTATATCTTTTGCTGATATATCTCAGTACGTAACCAAAAGAAATCTTATTATTTACATGTATTTCGATAGTATAATAATTAATTAAAGATTTGAACCGACACCACCGGGCGGAGTCATAGTCTCCCTAGTAGTAATTGGCTACTACTGTATTACATAGTTTTGAATGATTCTCGACTCCGGACTACTAATTAAACATTATATATAGTTAGAAATTTCACTTACCTCGACAAAACTCCACTATCAGGTCCAACTCCAATCCCACTTGCATCCAGAGCATTCCCTCCTTGTGCTCCTGACAGAAACCCTCCATTTTTTTTAATCGTCGGATCAGCCCTCGACAATATACTCGATATAGAAAAATTCGTCGATCCCCCCACACCTTTCTTATTATCTTTGTCAGTCCTTTCGTCATCTTCACTAGTTTTTATCAATGGGTAAGACAAACCGGAACCATGATTGATGAGTCCGTAGGTGTCGGGTTCGGGGGAGTTGTTACGACTGGAGGAATCCGGACTGGAAACTACGTTTATTTCAGCTTCTCGGGCCGGGGATGTCATTTTATTAGACTAAAAGAGATAAAAAAAAACGGTAGGTATTAGTAAATTAATTTCTAATGTCACCTAATATTGCGAAAGACATAGGAATAGGTTTTCCTGAGCGTCCAAAAAACAGGGACTATTTGAAATCTGTCGTCGGTAAATTTTTTGACACAGACGTTATCCAAAATAAGAAATGGACTGGCAGAAGCCCCTAAACCGAAGATAAACAGAATTGTAGCTCAAGGTTATGGAATAGATCAGAAGACAGTTTTAAGGAAAAATAAGTTCTATCTCTACAAAATAAAAATGGTGTACAAACTAACAGAAGATGACCCAGATAGATGGGTGGAATATCTTGATTATCTCCAACACATCTGTTTTAGTGACGAGGACATTTTTAAATGGACATGTAAAATATCAGATACTGGTCTGACGAAAATTCCAGATTATTTCGGAAATGCCACATACAATTCCCGCAAAAAGTCATTGTTTTGGCAGGTGTAGATCAACTAGGTCATTACAAAAGCCAATAATGAGAACTATCATGAGATACAGACAAATTGGGATGCCATTTGGCTAAAAAGTAATTGGAATAGACAAACCAAAAAACAGACAGCGGATAAGATGAAAGAGAGTGGAAGAAATTTTATACCTACCTACATTTAAATCTAAAATCGCACCAGATGCTGAGGAAAAAGTTTTGAAATTTGAAAATGATACTGAGGGTCATTGAAATCGATATTTGTGATACAGATTTAATTAGAAATATATTTAAAGAAAAATATTAAACTGTTTAGATTTCAACTTAATTTCCGCTAGTATGTTTTGGGTAAAGAATATTTAAATATCTAGAAACAAAATGATACAGCAGATATCAAACAACTGTTATAAAAATTAAAACAAGGATTGATGGAGTAAAAAATGAGTGAAACAAAGCAAGAAGTTACAAAAAGTTTAAGGAGAAAAATAGAAAAGCAATGGCATGGAAATAGTAGTAGTATATGAATGGATAGTAGTAAACCTAGCTTATAAAAGATTGGAGAGAACACTTACCGATTTCGTAGTTTAAAGAGATGTCAAGAATCACAGCGTAAACATCTGTAGCCACTTAAAAAAATCACAACAACCACACAATCGAAGACGACCGTAACTCGCGTATTTTTTGCAAAACAATAAAATATCTGCGAACCGAGAGCTGGACTATGACAGAATACGTTGTAAGTACTTAGAATTGAGTTTCTGTGGACCTTAAAGGGCGGTTTTCACCCTGGACACTCCCCGGCTCCATCAGGAACACCCCTAAATCTACCGCACTCTCTTTCTAGCTCACTTTATTCATTAGTTTCTCTCTTTTTCGTATATCTCTAACGGTTTTGTGATACTTCTAAACCGTGTCGCTATGTGTAAATTTGTTTTGTAGGGGTTGCAACGTGTCTCCCTTGATAGAAGGTGGGGGTGATGAACCCCTTAAACTGTTGTTTCTTAGTAGTTGATTCCGTCACAAGATGTGCTTTCTCACGAGTAAATATTGAGGTAATCCCACAAGTTAACAAATGATTTCAGGTAATTTGACAGAATGTGATGTGGAAGGCGTGTTTTGCGGGTTGTATAAGGAGTTTTTGTGATGGGGTTAATTGACGAAAATGCTAAAGAGCGAACTAATGGGTGGGTTTGGTGGATGGATTCTCATGACAAATGGTGTAGATTTTTTTTTGTCATCTTCACTAGATGTTCCATCACGTTTGTGATTTATTAGATTCTATTCAGATACGGTTGGTTATACTTCGTTTCAAGATATTTCGTTTTGACGTTAAGATAATGCCCAATAGTATGATTACTTTACAACTGAAATGTTTGGCTGGTAAAATAATATTTGAGATGCATTTTTTAATTAATTTAATTATTCCACTATTTATTTTTGAACCGAATTCCGAATTTTTCAAAGTATTTTTCACGAGAAATGGTTGACACCTTATCTATAAATATTTTAATCTGATTGTTTTTTTAATTAATTCATTCGATTGGGTTGTGCTCAACGGCCCAGGCACATGAACTGAATATTTGTACCATTTCCCATGTTATATACTTCCATCTTTGTGTAGGCCACTAGTTTGACTGGAGGGATTTTCAGTAGTTGTAATGGTTGTATTATTTCCTCTCCAAAAAGCTTCTGTCTGAGTCCATTTAAGTTCTGGCAGAAGCAGAGTATCTATGTGAGTAGGTGTTTCATCATAGAGCTCACATTTCCTCTAACTTTGCCCATTTTGTGCAGATTAATCTGATAGTGTAAATATAAAGTGTTTTCCTTTGTCTGACCTGTACTGCATCTAATAAAAACAAATGTGTTGACCGAATGTAAAAGGATGTAATTCGAAGAGTGATATAATATGTCCTTTACCAAAAATGATACCAACCCTAGATTATATAAAAAAGCGATTAATCAATATACTTACCGGAAAAAAGTATAATTGTGGTGGACAATACCTACAACTTATCATAGCCGTCAATTGATTGAAGTACCAAATAATAACAGCAGTGAAAGATTATAGGTATTTGTTAAAAAATTACTTATATTTTGAAGAATCGTATAAAAAACCTAATCTATTACAAGCTTTAGCAGCGTTTAATATCCACATACAGTACAGCTTCCACCTTATTATTGCATATTTAACTTTAACCCCATAGAACACATGTGGCATCAGCTAAAATCCAGAGTTAGATCTGAAAACGTTTTACCTAAAAAATTAAACTCAAGTGTTATAGATACAGTTAATTAGAAATGTGACAAGTAATATTCCTATTGATAGCTGGAAAAATTCGATTCAGCATAAGTATTATTAAGGTGGAAGGTAGTTTTTGTTTTATTTACAATCATAGTTCATGTAAGTACCTAATATTTACTTTTCGATTTTATTTCAATTTCATATCAGTTATTATTTTTGTAAAATGTACCTAACTTTGAATCTATCCACTGTTTTGCAGATACCCTGTATACCTAGTTCAAAATATTTTTAAAATGTGACCATTATTAAACTTCATATTATTTTTTTAAACAGCTACCACTTAGATGTAATAAATCCAAGCGTATGCGGTATACCACCCTGTATGTTTCAACAGTTTAATTTGTTCAATTCCAATTAATAAGTAAAAGTTAAATTTGTTTTTGAAAAATAAATTAATGTTTTAGTGTATAAATTTTACCGGCAAGGGATCTGTTACTGTTTACTGTACAATGAGAGATTTATACATTTTTAATATTAAATCCCCAAGGTCAGATACCGAGTCAACGAAATATTCCGAAATGTTCTTTACATCTTCCGAAATAACTGGAAGTTCATTTTCTTGAAAATGAAGATATGAATTCAATCGTTGACCAAAAAGAAATGTTAAAATGGGCTAAAAATGTAGCATAATATATAGATTTACATCAACCCGTATCTGGTTATCATGAATATTTATAATGTCTTGTCTTGAGAAGTTGGTTGGTGGTAGGAAAATTGGAATTGTTTGCAATTTTTCCTAAAATCCATTGGCAACACTGCATACTGAGCGGATAGTCATTAGGTAGCAAATGTTCTGGTACTTCTGGATGTTCGTCAATAATTTGAAGAATTTGATCTTATATAGAGTTATGGAGTTTTTGCAGTTCTAAATTGTCTTTGATTTTGCAAAAGTTCCAGTCGCTTGTAAGCGAAGATCCAATTTAGCTTCAGAACATGATAAGTGGTTATTTGAATAACGCATCAGGGCATACTATTTGTCGGGCCTCTATAAAAATGCATAGTAGTCATTTCAGCATTGGTAAACACAGGCATCGTTATTAACTGAACAAAAACGATAGATTTCAGGTAGTGATGAGCAAAATTTGTCTTGGTCTTTCAAGACCAATACCATCCTTAGACTAGCAGGACCAAGACCAGAACTAAATGAACAAGATCAAGACCAATACCAAGACCAAGACCAAGACCAAGACCAAGACCAAGACCAAGACTATCCGAGTCTTGGACTTGGTCTTGCTTTACTCATCACTAATTTCAGGTTTGACATGGTAATTAACAAAATTGCAATGGCCACTGAAAATAAATATATTCTTTCTTATTAGTTTTGGAAACCAGTAGTGTCACTAATGAAAAAATATGGTCGAACCAAATCTCTCTTACCAGTCAGAATACGTTTATTGCAAAAAAGTCAACACTCTGTAACCCATTAATGTCAAAACTTATCGTACATGTTTATAGGAACTATTAGTCTTAAAATTCAATGACGAATCAACCACAACAATGTTTCAGATTATTCTGGAAACATTCTGTATATTAAACAAAAGTTTTTAGTTAAAATACTGGTTTTTTAGCACTGCTTTTTAAATTTAATTTACCTAGCAATATTTTCAATCAGAATGTCACTGGTGTTGGTGGTATTCGCCGTTGTTATCGTTGATTAGACTAATATGACAATTTACCTACCAAAATTGAAAGTTTATTCTTAGTGTAAATTGGAGATATGATTTGAAATCTTTTGAGATAATGCTTTGGCACTATATATTTTCCCCACAATTCAACTATGGTAAAAATTTTGAAACGTAAATACCTACGCATATTCGTAGATATTGAAATAAATTCAGCAACGGGTCTAGACAAGATCCTTGTGTAGACCTTTATCTAAAAACTAGCATTTCATTAAAAAAATAAAACATGGTGTCTATTCAGAATTTGAGGTGGAAGAAAAATAAAATCAGAAATTACAGGAATAATCTAAATCCGAGAAAGAACGATCGATAGCAGCGGCGAGAGGCCAACTCGAGTCGTGCGCCAGAAAAAGATAGATATACCTCAGCGGTGGCATGTTAACAAAATCTGGAACACAATGAAGCTATAGCCATTTATCGCTCTACTATACTGATCATTTCACTCCACACAAAAGGGACAAATGCATCGTTCATAAAGTAACAAATATCGACTTGAAAACCTCAGAGATGCGATTGGTGTGTAGCAAATTGGTGTGGAGGGGAAGGGCGAAAGTAGTACGGTGTCATTGGTTCGCGAGCGTAGTGGGGATGTATGGTCCTTCGAGCCGGAAAATTGAACAGGGGGAAAGTAAATCCAGATGTTTTCGCAACGTTCTTGGATTTTGTGCGAGGGGTGTTTTAATAGAACTGCCGATTCGGGTAAACTGAGTTTATTGCGGGGGTTGATGTTGATTTTAAACGGGCATTTTCGATTAAGGGTTTAATTTATAGCAATTTTATGACTAAAATACGGTTTGGTTATTATGGAGATTTCGTTTTATATAGGGTAATAATTATAATGTTTTTCATTTATCTAAGCCCCGGTATAATTTATACAGGGTGGTCCAAACTGAAATAGAAGATGCTCGGCCTTAAAGTTTACGAGCTGACGCATCTGACTTCAATGAAATATTGATAAAAATGATAGAGGACGGTAAAGTTAAAATGTTTTTTCTCAGTTAATTGAAAGATTCTGGATTAACGAACACAAAAATTTGTAAATAGGGTTTTTTTATAGGACGCCACATAGGCCACATTATTGCTTAAATATACGCCAAACTTTTTTCTTTGTTCAAGTCTGCTCTAATTTTTATGGAAGAATATGAAAGCCACTGATTTTAACATAAAAAAGTATACTTGTTTCTAGCGACTAAAAGTTTACGGGGTTTCATTAAAGCATTTGAGTTTGGACCATTAGCTAATTTAAACATAATAAAACTAACCTTTATTTGAATTTATTCCATATTCCAATCTATCTATTTGGGTTTGGCCTCTGCTTGATTTATTCCACGTCAAAGTTTTTCGAACCTTTCGAATCGCCTTGTCAAAGGTAGAATCTGAGACTTAGTTTACGAGTGTTGGGGAGCAAAATTCGACCGTTTAGTTAGCATGGACGGGTGTATTGAAAAACCATTGAACGTTGCATTGAAAAGTTATGAAAAACTTTTTTTTTTAATTTGACACCCAGCATATTATTACATTTTTGGACAATTCGGAAAATTCTAGATTTGTTTCATATATAATGTCACCCATATTTGCACATACCTATTTCAATTTTTCATAAGTTATCCGATTACAATCAACTCAAGATTTAACTTTATGCCTAACACTAACGAAAAAAATTACATTTTTGAAAAGAAATGTATCCCATTTCACCTTATTACAAATATAAATTGATCTCTTATAAAAGTTTTCTAGCACGCCCATGGTAAATGATAATTGGTAGCAGCAAATGAATCCCTTATAAAAATTTTACAGTGCGCCCATGGTAAATGGTATCTTAACAAATATATCAACCGCCTTCAAAAATTTCATAATAGGTACGACCATGATATAGATATTCTTAAGGCGGCATCCCACCGGACGCTCTGTTCTGCTCCGCTCTGCTCTGTGCCGAGCAGCGCGGCGCAGAACGACACAGAGCGGCGCACGTTTGCGCGCTATGTTCGTCGAGGAGCAAAAAGTTCCAGTATATATTGACACGCGCACGATGGAAACGAAAGTAGCTAGTGCTGCTGTTATAGTAATTAACCATTTTTTACAAGAAAACCAAAGACCCGGAGGAAACGTCGTTATTGGGTTACACCAGTATTTAGAATTAGAGACATTTATGGAGGAAATAATCTTTTAAGTGATTTAGTTGCTGGACAGTTTCAAAATTTTTGTCGTATGTCGTTGCAAGATTTCGGGCACCTGTTAACAATGATTGAACCAGTCATAAGAAAAAAGGATACTAATTACAGAGTTGCTGTATCTGCTAGAGAAAGACTGGCAATCACTTTACGGTTCCTAACCTAACCTTTCCCTGTACCCATTGTCTTTTTCATTTTCATTTTTTCTCTTCTATACGAAGACAACAAAGACGTCATCTTTGTTTTAACCTCAGCTACGGAACAACCCATTTTGTCAGCAACGAGTACCCATGCATCATGCTTTTTATTTTTAATATGGTAATTATTGCTTTTTGGATTCCACAATTCTGGTTTTTCTCGATATAATTCTATAAGTTTTTCAATTTCTTCATGATTCCACTCAAAACTCATTTTAAACAAAATGTAAACACAAAATCAAATCACGAACACCAGTCCCACTGAACGCGCACGTTTCTTTGAAGTACCGACAACCAACGGATAATGTTCGCCCTTGTTCGAACTTGCACGGCGCGGAGCAGTTTGTCGATCCCACCAAACGCTCAAGCCATAAACGCGCACAATCGAACGAAGACGAACGGCACGGCGCAGAGCAGAGCGTCCGGTGGGATGTCGCCTTTAGGAACGTATTGTTTCCCTTATTTAAATCAATTGTATTTCCTTAACACTCTTTAAAAGTTTACTAGTGATCAACACATCTAAGTTATGTCCTTACCAAATATCACACAACGCGGCAAAAGAAGTTTTCATTTCAATAAATCGCAATTTGAACAATGTATTGTTCTGGTTATGCTACCATAAGTTTAACCCCTATCAAACATTTCTTAGCGTGGCTAAAGAAGTTTTCACATCCAAAAGCACGCCACTGCTCTTGGTGATAACTACAGCTATACGAACCTTGTTTTAAAATAAAATAATTGATCCAGATGCTACGTTCAAAAAAATGTTTTTCCCTATTTTTGATATTAATATACCTACCTAAACAGTGGCGGTCATATACACTTTGAGAGGGTAAAAATACACGGTATGCTGACTTGTCGACTCAAATTGTGCACGCTCTGCGCTTGTCGTCAGTTTGTTTGTTTTTCCTGAGGTTTTTCGATTTTTCTGCGTTAATTGATATTGTTTATTTTTAAATTATTATAGAGTTGATCCAAGTGTTTAACTTTATTTCACTTTGATTATAAGACCATAATGCCGGGTTGTGCCGTGGCTACATGCAAAAATACCAATCGCAATACGAAAGAAACGGTATAAAATACTATGGATTTCCAAAAAATGAAGACTTGGCCAAGCAGTGGATAAGTGTTTGTCGTCGTTAATTGCGAAAGATGTGAATTGTATAATGTATGGTTTTCTACCTGCAATGCCCAAGTGCCAAAGTTTAAAATTCCTCTATAAGATGAGAAAAGTGTTTTCGACTTATTTTATTTTAAAGTGTTTTTTAATTGTTAATTACTCAAGAATGTTATTCTTTTTAATTTCTGAACAACTGCGGTTGAGCTAGGGGGGGGGCATGGCCCCCGTGGCCCCCTCCTATGACCGCCACTGTACCTAAACTCCCCAATACTTTACAATAAGTATTCGTGATAGCTACGACAATCTAAAATTCCCAAACAAAATTTTTTTTCTTGTTAAAAATGTGGGTATATAAGAAGGTGAAAACATTATTAACAAAATATTATCGACCACAATCTACTTCACTGAATAGCACTTAAAACTTCTTAAGAAATCTCTACTGCACTTTTGAAATACTTAACTGTAATACCTCTAATCTCTTATGTATAAGCCCTTATAGCACCTCAAGTGCCTTTCAATTGTAACAAAGTGGATACAAAGAGCTTACTTATGAGCCCTACAATAATGTTTGCTGCTGTTTATTTGAACGAGGTGATTGTTCTAAATATTATCAGATAAAAGTTTTTCAATCTTCCTTTTGTATGTTGCAAATCAAATTTTGTACAATATAGCGAATCCAGAAGTCTCCTGCAGTACTACAAGAGTAACAGAAAAGTTGGTTAGAGATGGTGAAATTAGGTTTGTTCCAACAAGCTTGAGAATCTGTACGGAATTTTTATGAGTTTGCGTAGATTGAAATTATCGTCGCTAATTTCAATCTACGCAAACTCAGTAAAATTCCGAACTGATTCTCAACCTTGTAGGAACAAACCTTATATGAAGTCAGAATATTTCATACAAATTGAGAAAAAACGAGAAAATATTTATCAAAATTTTGTAAATAATGTTCATAATTATACTAATTGTACTATTAATATTTATATAAATAAATAAGATACACGTTACGTTTTATATGGTAAAGGGTGATAAATTGACTTACAACCCGTCGTCAAGAGCAACAGTGTCAAAATGCGTTGTTTAGAATATTGAAAAATTCTTAGCCTACTATAGAACCAAACAAAATTTCATTCTAAAAATATTTTATTACTCAACATATTCTCCTCTTATTTGGATACATTTATTACAGCGAACCTGCAACGTCTCTAGACCTTTCAAAAAAAAAATGTTTCTTCTTGCTCTGCAAACCAGACCTCCACAGCTTTTATTACCTCCTCGTTGGAAGAAAATTTATGACCTTTTAAACTTTTTTTCAGTTGATGAATGAGATGATAGTCGGACGGAGCCAAATCTGGTGAATAAGGGGGGTGTTCTAGTAAATCAAACCCTAAATCACGAATTTTTTGCATGGCAACATGACATTTGTGTGCAGGGGAGTTGTCCTGCAAAAACAAAACACCTTTGGATAGCTTTCCGCGTCTTTTCTCTTTAAATTTTTTCCGTAGAGTGGTCAGTAATGTCGAATAGCAATCTCAATTTATTGTTCTACCCTTTTCCAAAAAATCACTCATGATTACTCCATGGCAATCCCAAAAAACTGAAGCAAGAACTTTTCCAGCATATTTTTGGACACGAAACTTCTTAGGTCTTGGAGAGCCAGAGTGTCGCCATTCCATCGATTATTGCTTTGTTTCTGGATCGTAGAAATGTACCAAAGTCTCATCCATAGTAACAATTCGGTTTAAGAAGTCTACATCGTTTTCAAATCGAGCACAGATCGAACGCGATGCTTCTACCCTTGCACGCTTTTGGTCAACATTCAAACATTTGGGGATCCATTTTGCAGCAATTTTTCTCATGTCCAAATTGACGTGAACTATATGATGAACGCGTTGGTATGGTATGTTCAGTGCTTCAGATATCCGTTTTAGCCCAATTCGACGTTCTGATAAAATCATGTCATGAACTGCATCGATATATCCGGGGACTGACACAGAAACTGGCCTTCCCGATCGGTCATCATCTTCAACGGAAAATTTACCTCTTTTGAAGCTTGCAGTCCAATTTTTCACGGTAGCATACGAAGGACATAGTTCACCAAGGGTATTAAGCATATCTTCGTAAATCTGCTTACCTCTTAACACTTTTAAATACAGGTACTTGATGATGGCTGGATACTCCAATTTTTCGATTTTCACAATTTCGGTGAACATCTTTTTTCTTTTAATTTATTGCGCTGCTCTGGTTTACTTTTTTGACGTCAAACTTCACACTGACATTTCTAATAAGTTATTGTTCGTTGCTATGGTAACGCAATATTTTGTTTATGCATGGAACTGGTCTAGGCTAACTAGATATCAATACATCCTCGTAGTTTGGAAAATTAAGAGTTTTTTTAAACCCGAAACCTTACGGAAGATTAACTGTTTTTTTTTCAAGATCATAAAGCTGTTTACAATCAGTGGCATTTTTCTGATACTCTTCAACAACCATCACTATGAATTGCTTGCAATTCTAGAAAACATGTTCGGCAATTTGTCGACGTATTGAATGTAAAGTGATGGCGAGGGGTTCGTCTAAAGGTGTACTTAAAACCTCATTGATAACACAAAAGGCGACAATGGACGTGTTTTCCTAACTAACGATCTCTTATACACGCCTGGCTTGTTAACAACTTACCATTGTGTCAAGAGGATTAAACGATTATTTTGAAGTGTAGACTTATTCATCCAGTGACGGTACCTGACATTAGTGACAGTAGGGAATTACATTTTCAACGATAATAATAAATTTTCGTTTTTGTAATTTTGTATTAATTCAAAGGAACAATTTTAACTTTCCTATGAAATTTTCCCACTTAAAAACGATTGCCTCCAGACAAAATATTTGAACGCAGCCTATACCTTACATTCATGTAATTTCTCGTTATGGGGTTACATAAGATTAGATAAGATGGTGGGTAGAGCTGGCGTTATAGCCTTCTGATGATTTATTGTGACGTTCTGATCTAATTAAAGTACTTCGTCTAGCTTTAATCTACTAACGAGGGTCCATAGCCTAGACAAAGGCTTTTCGAAGTAGCTTCACCTTCACAGTGGCACAACACATGTTCTGCCGATTCCTCTTTCCCTTGACAGAACCTGCAAAGGTTCTAACAGCCTTTCGGCTTTTTAGCAGCGGGTTCTCTGTTACTTTGGCCGATGGTCGTTTGATGAACTTTTTGGCCTGTCTCTGTTCAGGGGCTGTTCTCCACCTTTCCAGAAACTTAGTTTGCTTCCGTTTTTCAATGGCTGCCTTTTTGTATGTGTTAGCTACACAACAGAAAGGTTCGGGGTCAATGCAGAGAGTATTTGCTCCTTCTCGAGCCAGTTCGACAGCTTATTCATTGCGTTCTTTCTTCTGCATTGTGTTCTTTGTGCCCTGGTACCCAGGCCAGAAATAGTCTGTTATGAGCTGCTAGCTCAGATAGGGCACGCACGCAGTCCCAGTCGTGAATTGACCTGGCAGGAATCTAGTGCCTTTAGTGCAGCCTGTCAATCAATAGAGAAAACCAAATGTATGATTCTAGGAGACAATGGAGGTATCGAAGAAAAAACGACAAACGAAAACGCAAGAAAGCAAATCAAGTGAAGATTATATAAATATATAATTTTGTCTCAATTCGAGGATTATAATGAAAAAATATCGGTATATAGGCAGTGAGAGTGCAGTTTCCATCTTCAGTTGAATTTGAGAAAAAATAGAAATTCAATGTCACCCAGCACATTTTGGGGTTGACGTATGAAGTATAAACTATTTTCTAACGACGTACGCCTATGTTTCGACCCTTAGACCAAAGATTAATATCCAGTAGCAATGAGATGCCAACAAAATGGGCGAAGAAACATCTACAGTGTGAGATATAGTGACAATGAGTAGGGGATTATGCGATTAAAGAGAAAAGATTTTTTTCTTGAAACCAACATTTGTGTCGGCATTTACACTTCTTTAACAGGTATAAGCATACATTCAATAGACCCCATTAGCATTGTGTAACAGATGAGATTAAACTAATTCTAGGGAATAGTTTTCTCTATGCTTCTGCACTTCGTCTTAAATTCAGATGTATTTGTGTTTTTGAAAAAGGGCATCATCTGCTTTTACCATAAGTACAATAATAGTAGGGATTTGACCTATATATTGCATTTGCCAGGATTAAAGCACTTAAAAGAATGTCTTAAGGATACTTTGATTCGTGTGAATACTTTTAAAGAGTTAGTAAAGTTTTTGGATGAGTCATTGATATGAGAAAAACATGGCAAGCTGAAGATGCAGATACAGTTTTTAAAACCAACTCTATAGCCAACCTAGAGGAACCCAGTTTAATTATCATGATAATTGTACGATTAGTGGAATCGATTCCATGTTCTAGTTGGTTTAGGACAAAATTACTAGATTGGACTAAGTCTGAAAACATTAATATTCAAGAGAGACTTACATGAAGTACCAGATATGGAAGATGATAAAAACAAAGTTTCCAAAAAGATCTAGAGTATTATTTAGACTGTTATACAGAACCAATGGGTCATAAAGTTTTACGTTTACCGCCAGTACAGCGGCGTTGGAATGGTTTGGTCAGAAAGTAAGAGTCTACGATCAAGAAATTATTGAAACTATACCTTGTTTTTAAACTAGGAGAAGTATTTTAGGAAACCTCAACCACACCACTAAAAGTTACTAGATTGGGAGTGTGTTTGAAAGGGTCGTGTTCAGACTTTTTGAACTGAATGAAAATTACGTGAAATATGTATTGCACTGCTCGCTGTTTTCGTGGCCAATGAGGGATCAAGGAATGTCTAAATATCGAATGATAATTGGCCACAGGTCAGTGCGAAAGTAGTAACCAAATGTCACATTATTATGAAAAGATGTAAGGTTATAATAAGTAGTTTATGTAAAATCGCTCCTCTTAGTTTAAAAACAAGGTATAGTAGATCTCCATAATCGTTTACCTTGTGCAGACGTAACATTGCTTCGATAAAATATTCAACGTAACCTTGACAATAGCGATTAGTTCCTTGATAATCAGCGTTAAAATGTGGCTTCTTATTGGTCGATAGTAGCTCACAATTATTATTATAAGCTGCTTAACCATGGAGACTAGTTATAAGGAGCACAAACTCTGTATATAAAAAGTGTCCGTCGAAATTAGGAAAATTGTGGTGGCGCTGGGGAGGCTAGCGATTAAAATCATGTTTGACGTGTTAAATTTTAGGTTATGTAAATGGAGGGTTTGTTTATTTTCATTCGGTTACCTTTTATGCTTGGTTTTAGCAAATTTCAAGGAAAAAATAAGTATTTCCCGTAGCTGGTGCTATGTTTGGTTAAAGGTAAGTTTCTTCAATATCATTATATAGGCAATTGTGTTGCAAAATAGTAATGAAAACAATAAACCTAACCCGAGAGTCCTACATCAACCACTTACTGTTGCTCGAAAATAAGACAGGGACTGGGGCGTGTAATTTTTTTTATTTTTAACTTTACTTCTAGTTGGACAACTTTTCACGACACACGTTTTTCACATTGTAAATTTTTATAAAAACTTCTATAAACATAAACACTATTTTCATTTTTTGTTAGGTTAACTTGTTGAGCAAACTTCACTCTGTAATTTTAATCGCTAGCTACTCTCGCGCCATCTACTATTTGTACATTACCGCTGGACACTTTTTCGATATTTTCCTATACAAGTTTTCGACGAATTATATCGCCAATATTTGAAAATTTGATTCTTTTCTCAGAGATTGCGTTGGGCTTCGCTTCTTGTTAGTTTGGTTTTCGTATCAAATAGTTTAGGTTATCCATAGATGTCAGAGACTATTGTAACACCTCACAAAGTTTTTGATACTTTTGGAAGCATTTGTCAAACAAATAATTCCTCTTCGAATTTGAATTTTCCCTATTTGATAATTTTTAATGTATTTCTACTTTGATAAGTTACCCATACACCAGTGAAAGGAAGCAGGATGTATTCACGTTTTGGCAATTTCCTTCACAAAAGGCGGTAGGAGTATATATTTAATCTTACCATACACATAAAACTCATTTATACTACATATTTTCCTTATAGTGGCCGGCGGAATGAGTCCCATGAAATGAGAATCTAAGGAGATGATTTTAGAGATATCTTTTCAAGTTGCTCGTCAACTTTCTAAACTAAGGAACTGAGGAGGAGACATCAAAAGTAAAATTAACAGAGAATCGTCGTCCGTTTGAAAGTCTTTGATCATGTTTGAATGGCACTGAGAGAAGCTCAGCTCTCCTCAACTCGGAAACGTAGATCATCTTCATCTTCTCATTTTACTTTCTCATCCTTTCGCAAATTACCGACATTAAGAAACTCCTGTTTAAATTAAAATTATTAGCTGAGGTATATGGAATGATGTACAAGGGCGGGTTCCCAGAAGGGCATTTAATATAAAAATTAAAAATATTGTTACGTTGGACCTGTATTGAGGATATGTAGAGGTCTATAAAGAAAAAGAAGAAGACATAGATCTGGAATCATCTAGAACTGTCATCGAAAAATCTAGAAATGTACTATTTGCAGTGTTTGAACGTTGTTCACTATATATAAACTAGTACTGAACACTGGACCCTCCAATAAGCTATGGTGATATAATAGATATTATGTTTGACATGAGTATGTCCGTGATCAGTCCTGGAGGCTTATTTTCGTTTCAATCGAATTTGATTCGAATGCTACCTTACGTCAAATTTTCGAATGAAATGCAAAAAGTGTATTTTCGTGTAATAGAAATTGGTCCGTATGCGAAATTTTTCAATCGATTTATTTCGACTGGGTTGGAACCAATCGAGTTTAAAATCCGTGCTCGAATTTGAGTTTTGAGCATGCGCAAAAGCGATTCTCTGACTTTTCCGACTTTCAATTTTGTTTTTTACTTTGGTAAGGTTATGATTGTTGTTTGTTGATATTATAATTTTGATGTTATATATTAATAATGGATGATGCGATAATTAATTTGGCGGCTATAGGAGCACTTGAAGAGGCCGAAAACTTGGCACAACACGGTCGAGTATTAAACGAGCAAATTGACCCGTTTGAAAGTATTGTAGAAAATAAATTCATAAAAATTTATAGATTAAACAAGGCAACAGCCGAGCATGTTATTAATTTGGTGTCCCCATATATTGAGGAACCTTTCTCCATTGCCTCCAATCTTTTTTTGCCCCTGGCAGAGAATTTAGGGAATTGCTTATTTCTTCCCACAATGTTTGTGCCGTTTTTAATGTAAATTCTTTAGTAAATTTTCCACTTTTTAGCTCTGGGTGATCTAAGAGGAAGGCCACAAGATGTTCCTTTTTATTTGCAGTGAAATGACCGCTTCTTTGCTTTTCCATTTTTAAAAATGTATATTTTGCTAATTATTGAAACTGACACTTCAAAACTTCAAACTTTAAACACAAGGTAGGAGAATGGATACTCAAGATGCTCTCTAGTAGAGCAATAAGTATCAATGTAGAAGACATCACAGTAAGAGGACTGGTCATGAGGGGATGTCCGCAAGGAGGGGTCTTATCACCCCTTCTGTGGAACATAGTCCTGGACACCCTGATTAATCACCTCAACAACAATGGAATCTACACAATTGCATACGCAGATGACATAGTTATTTTGCAGACAGGCAAATTTGTGAACACACTGTGCGATAGAGCGCAGGATGGGCTCAAATTAATTGAAACATGGTGTAAGGAACACTCACTTTCGATCAATCCCAGGAAGACTGAGATGGTCCTTTTTACCAGGAAAAGGAGTTTATCGGGTTTAAAATCCCCCGAAATCTTCAAAAGCAAACTAAACTTTTCGGTATTACCCTCGACAGGAAACTAACATGGAACTCTCATCTACACAGCAGAGCAAAAAGAGCATATGTGGCTTATGAACAGTGTCGGAGAACAGTGGGACGCACATGGGGGCTGTCACCCCGAGTGGTCTCCTGGATCTACACTGCAATAATAAGACCTATGTTAACGTATGGAGCAATTGCATGGGGACCGAAGGTTCTACAAGCAACGGCCATTCAAAAACTATATCAAATACAGCGAATGGCCTGTTTAAACATAACAGGAGCCATGAGAACAACACCAACCGCAGCAATGGAGCTTATTACTGGTCTGACCCCTCTGGACCTGTATGTCAAGGAGGTTGCGTTGATGGCCATGGTACGATTGCGCAAGGCTGGTGTAAACCCCGAAGTAGGAGTGGGCAATTTGCGGTTAAGCCTATGGCAGGAAGCGCTTACTGCGCTACCTCTGCTGCAGGCAGCCAATGATGCAATTAAACCCAGATTTTGGTTTAATAAACCCTACAAAATACAAATAAAACACAACACAGAGCCAGATGCTGCAGATGCAATACGCATTTATACAGATGGTTCAAAAATGAATGAAGGCTCAGGATGTGGAGTTTACTCGAGAGCACTAAGCCTAAGGATCAAGTGGGGAATGGGAAACAATACCAGCGTAGTTCAAACAGAACTGGCTGGTATCTCAATTGCCACAAAAGAACTAATCAGAAAAGGAATTTCTGACAAAAACATAATAATCTGCACTGATAGTAGACAAGCCCTATTAGCCTTGAACAGACAACGTGTTATATCAAGACTAGTACTAGAGTGCCACCAAGATTTAGCTAACGCCTCGGCAGATAACAATATTATCCTGAGGTGGGTTAAAGGGCACGACAGGAGTAAAGGAAATCGCATTGCTGATTCTCTAGCCAGGGAAGCCGCTGGACTGAAAATTCTTGGACCCAGTGACACCTACGGCCTGACGAATTCGACAATTGCGGAACTAGCCAAACGTTACACCCATGCTCAATCCCTTGAGAGATGGGAGGCAATCAAAGGATGCAGTTTTGCCAGGATCACCCTGGGCGACCCTGGGAAGATGGCGCCGAAAAAATACTTGGCGATGACCAGAAGAAACCTACGTATAACAGTGGGATTCCTGACTGGCCACTGTCAACTAAGGAAACACCTCCATACTATGGGGCTAGTGGACACATCTCTATGCAGGATGTGTGAACAGGAAGATGAGACTGTCAGGCATGTCCTATGCGAGTGTCCGGAGTTATCGTCGATAAGAGAGTGTGTGTTCGGTGAGTCTTGGCCTACACCTGCCGATATAAAGGAGATGTCTCCTAGTGACCTGTCCACCTTCCTGAGTAGGACAGGATGGACGATGACCTAGGAGGACAACTCCTCGGGAGGATGTACAATGGGTCATATGTGGCCTAAGTGCTGTGAGCCTACACTCACCCTCCCTACTCTACAGAAACACAAGGCAGGAATATTGCAGGGTTATTAGAACTCTACAGTTGGTACCGTATAAATTGCGACGTTGTCACGTATGGTCATTCGAATTTCAATTCCGCATACGAATTTTAATTCGCTGACGTCTCGAAAATACGTTATGCCAATATCAATCGAATTGTTTCATTCGAAATCATTCGAACACGAAATATTTCGACGGAGAACGGAAATACACCCCCAGTTCAATATTCTTTTATACAACTGGCTCTGGTTCAACATAAATTGCTGCTAAAGCTCTTTTCACAGAGCTTTTAAGCAATCTTACAGTATTGTTAGTTATAATTATTAAATGTATTTGCTCAGTCTCAGTCTCGTCTTTTTATTATTGAATATATAACACTATTGACATAAGTTTTAGTTTTTGAAGTATTAGAAGTTTCAGTTCTATGTTTTGATAGATACTTTATTTGTATTGAATTGTGAAAGTTAAAGTTGTTAA
Organism: Lochmaea capreae; assembly: GCA_949126875.1. NCBI lineage: Eukaryota > Metazoa > Arthropoda > Insecta > Coleoptera > Chrysomelidae > Lochmaea > Lochmaea capreae. Next base: position 11,559,322 of record OX421397.1, on the reverse strand, counting down.
ATAAAATAAAGGGAGTTTGAGAAAGTAAAAGGAATTCATTTTGTATACAGTTAAGTTACACCAGGAGTCAGTTTTTTCTTCTGTAATATAATTTGTTACTTTTCTACTAACTTCTTTTAAGAGCCGACTTCCATTGATGTCATATCTTCACGATATAGACTTCTATAAAGTAATTTTGGATATTCCTAAGTTGTGCTTTGCTATTCTCCCCCTGGTTGCTGAAAATTGAACTTATCTCTACGGTATACTCGTATATGTATAAGTATAATTTGTTATATTTCATGGCTTAACAATATTCTACCAAGGACTTTCTATCATTTTCTATCATCCTCTTTGGGTTTTTAATTTTTTACCTGATCCTTCCATCCCACATTTTGGCCTAATCCTCTTGACATACTTATATAAGCATCCCACGCTAGGCGCCATTTTTCAAATGAAGAACTAAAGATTTATCTTATAGAAAATGTCTTCTATAACGTGGAAATCGTCTATTTCCGTTGATAGACTGGACAAAAATCGAACGGTGGAGATTTCTTTAAATTAATAATAAAAATCTCTTCGCTACGTTAATGAATTCGAAAGCTTTTTGAATACAAAATAATTCGTTTCTCCATTTTTATTGAAAAGCTTGTGTTTGAGCGGTATTTAATTTAGATTTTGGAGTTATCAGTTAAGTATGTATATATATATTCAAAAGGAAGATGTTGAATGAATAAATGGATCGAATAGACCGTTTTTCAAACGTTGGTGTTATTGGTTGTTTGATGAAAATATGAAAAAAACTTTAGAATATTAATATTTATCGGTAGAAACTACAAAAAATATTATGTAAAGGAGATTTGGGTTTTAGATTTTAAAAATAATAAACTTTGAACACAATAGAAATAGAATATATTATTGTCCTTAACACGTTCGCAGACAAAGCCTCTTAGTGCAGGGACGTTGTGTAATAAACCGTTCTAATATAAAATTGTATAGGTTTTTCAATACCTACATGGTATAAGTTTTGATATTAGATCAGCTACAATAAACACGTTTGCCCCCAGAAAAGTGTCAGATGGTGAAATAAAGTTCTGTGACACATGTGTTGGACATAGCACTTTGGAATCCGCAAAAAAAATCAATGATAAGCAAACGTTCTTTCAGTTTCGTGAAGACGTCGTGAAATAATACCTTAGAATAGGTATCCAATAAAATTATAATTAGTACATTCTGGCTCAGTACGTGGAGAAAAACGGAAACGCACTGATCAGCTGTCTCAGCAGGGGATGATGGACGAACCAATCAAAGACATTTTTCAGATACAACTCCCAAAGCTAAAGATTCACAATAAAGTCATCATATGAGATGTAAACACTGTACAGTGCAGAAGAAACAACATACCTCCGTATGTTCTCTATTACAAATATTAAATAGATATCTTTCTCCATTTATGATCAGTATAACTGTGCTATAGGAAACCAAGGGAAACTATATCTATTGATCTTTACAATTGTTACTTAAGAAGACAGTGTAATAGTGGAGAGCTCCCTAGATTTATCTGTTCATTGACGACTTCATATTGTAAATTCAACAAGAATAACGTTCATTATTCTTATTCTCTACTCCTGCTCAGGCTTCGTTGCCAAGGATGCGGGCAATGCTGACATTTCACTCAAACTGTACAATTTGGTATCTGAATGCTAAATTTGCAGGTCACTCTACTTTTATTTTCAGAACTAAAATCTTCACTGTCGTTTTTTGTTCTTTTTCTTTAGATGATTGACACTTTGCCTTTTTACTTTCTGGCTCTCGTTATTTGAACTGCTTTTGATATACAATCATCTGCCTTTTTTGAGGATTTATTTCTTTTATTTGTTTTCCTATCACCTGTTATTTTGTTTTGTTAATTAAGTATACCAGAATATATTGCTGTTGCTTTTCCATGGCTTTACCACAAACTTATACGATACGTATACAATAGAATGACAGATGCATGAAACTGTTTCGAATTTATTGAGTTACCTTTGGTGATCTTAAAGGGTTTCTTAAAATTGATTCCTTATAAGCTGTTTGAAGGTTTGGTTGACAGTTTGTCAGTGCTGTTAAGGCTTTTGGTGAGCTCGGTGGTTAATTTTTAATTTTATTTGGAAATAATTTGGTATAACCTTAATTTCTGACAACTTAACTAGTTTACTCAGCAGAAGATAATTAAAGTAGACAAACACCTTATCAGGCATAGTTTTGCCTCAAGCGATATTAGTTTAGGCACCAAACGGTAAATGGAGCTATTTGTTTGAAGACAAATTTGGATATCCTGTTTTACGAATCATCCTGTTTACCAAACTATCCCCTATATTTTTGTAAAAATAATTTATATAGGAATATTGAAAAATTCTACTCTGTTCACATCTCATTCAAAAGCAATGAAAATAAATATGTGTAACGAAGCATCCAGTAAGGATTTTATCGAACAGTTTCAAAGTATAATTCACTGAAAAATCAGTAGTTGTTGCTGATAACATTTATTCTCTGTATAATGTTCGAGTTTGGCACAGAAATCTTGAACACAAAGTAGTAAAGAGATTCCAGATTGGATAATCAATAAATCTTCTCTCGTGGTCTTAACCAATTACCACTGATTGAACCCAATTGCTGCAGGTCAGCACTAAAACGGAAAGCGACCGAGAGGATCGCATTGGCTACCAATCCGGTTAGCCGTAACCGTTAGTCGTTAACGGCAAACGTTCAATGCAGCCTTTATGCTATGTAACTCGGCGAGAGATCGACTAATTGAAAATTTTAGTTTAGATAGAAATACAATAAGTACGCTAGAGAGAGAAGTCGATCAGATGTTCAACGGTTTGAAAAGGTTTGATGGTCCGTTTTCATCAGCCCAGTCTTTAGAGAGAGGTCTTATTATTGTCGATCTAATTGCAGCTCTTACAGTTGATAACTTTTTCCTGTTTTTTTTTTGTTCGTTTACGGTTACAGTTTTCTACTAATTTTTTTTTTGTTTTCAAGTTGGTAACATCAAAGTTTTTGTTAATTGGATCCAATTATAGGAAATGATTTATATTTGAGGAATTCACATTCAAATTAGTGTATAGCGTGGCCAGTGGCCAATTCTACTTATTGGACTGTTATGTAGAATCAATGGGTCACACAATTTTTTGTTCCCCGTCTTATAATTGCCAGTACAACGTCATTTAAACTGATAACATTGCAATTGTATCGAATTGCAGAAACTGATCCACTCCTAACCCCTCAATCCAAAAATCCTCACTCATTCCAATGTTGGCTGAAGATGCTCCAGCAAGTCTATAGCGACCCGCTCCCGTTTAGGGAGGAATTTTTTTTAAATCTCCCGTTGAGGATGTAGTAGATACACGGCGTTGTAATCTAAGCTTGTTTCACCAATACTTTATAAATATAGTGAATTCCACTTGGAAGTTTTAAAAGCTACTTTTCACACATGATTTTCTTAAATTCTAGATACTAAAAGTAAAATTTGGATATCCGCAGATATTGTTTCAGACACGATGTAAAATGGTGGAGACAATGTTTTTGACGGTACTTAGGATTCCGTTTGATTTTGAAAGAAAAATTATCGAAATCAAGATTTGTGGAGATTGTCAGACAGTCTGATACTGATGGCGCCACTTAACAATTGTGTTCAACTACCGAAAAATGAACATTTACCATAATCTCAGTAATCCTTAGTCTACTACTTCGTATTACCTGCAAAATTGGAGTTAAAACAGAACCAATTCTTCTACTAGCGGCTTCTAACTTTACAAATACACATTATTTGTTCTCGCCTGATGAGCCAAAATAAACGTATCGGATCAAAACGGCATAGAAGTAGATAAAAATAATTTTAAGAGGTTTATTTTTAATAAGAAATTTTTTAAAGATATTCAGTTACGTTTCTGGTCTATTTGACGCCCCCCCCCCTAGAGAGGAGAAGTAGTGCTTCTATCAATCCTAAAACTATGGAGGAAAAATAAATTTTCAATGGTGATACTAGAAAAAAGGATTTTTTCATTTGTAGTTGTGGGTTCAAATAATTTGCACCGTTTCACGTTAAAATAACAGTATGCAGCAAGGTCCCTTTGAGGATTAAAAAGCCGAAAAGATAAAAAAGCCATAAACCTTGCGAGTATTGACTTACCCACAAAGGAACCATTCATTTTTATTGTTGCAATGTAGCTTCCGATTGCAAAATTGCAAATTTTACTTCAAATTATAGTCCACATTGACTGTGGGTAGGACCAAGGAAGGTTTAGTTCATTTCTGTTATTTACGAGATGTTGCTGTGATTAAGATTTTGTTCTATTGATTGAAACTATTTTGTTGGCGAAATTTATTGCGATGCCAATTGTAGGTTCTGGACTGATAAAAACACATGCGGCATCCTCCCTTGTAGGAGAGTCTGCCTTCTCTTTGCCATCCATGTCAGAGTGACCAGGGATATATGTCCTTCTATTCCAGTGTGTCCTTGAATCCACAGTAAGGTGGCAATGATGTTCTTGCCTAGTTCATTGAGTTTCCCTAGGCATTTCCATACCATTTTAGAACTGATATGATGATAATCCATGTATGTATGTATGTATTTTGGGGTAACATTCACTGAGACCTAAAATATCTATTGTGCCCCCTTACTTCTACTTAGTTTCTGAGGAGAGTCTCAGATACTAGTAGCTCCTTTAGTCCTATTTCCCGGAGGAATTTTAGAATATCTTCAGGCCTCAACTTAGGTAACTGTCCCTCTTCTATCCAGTAGTCTCCCAGGTACTGTGCCCTAGGATTCTGTGCAGTTCGCAAGTATGTGGATGGAGGTTTCTTCTTCCATTCCACAAAACCTACAATCTTCTTCCTCCACTATTTTGAGCTTTTTAAGGTGCCCATTCAGACGACAATGTCCCGTTAGGATTCCTGTTAAAACTCTTAGTGCAGTTTTGCTTTGACTTATGCATTCATTTGATCTCAACAGGTTGTAGTCACCCAGAAGAATCTTTGATTGCCTAAGCCCTACTAGATATTTCCAATTGTCAGATCTTCTCTTTTCTTCGGCTTTACCTATTTCTTCCAATATTATATTGGAGCTGATTCCGCAAAAGGGTTCCGGCCCCCAAAAGGGTATTTCAGTCCCCCTCTTCGCTAGTTAATCTGCTATTTCGTTTCCTTCTATTCCAGTGTGTCCTGGAATCCACAGTAAGGTGACTATATTGTTCTCGCCTAGTTCATTAAGTTTGCCTAGGCATTCCCACACCATTTTGGAACTGATTACACAAGAACTCAGCGCTTTAATGGCAGCTTGACTATCAGACATTATGATAATCCATGCCTTTTATACATTTTTTTTACTTTATTTATTTTCACTTTAATTCTGCCAGACACAACGTGAAAATAAATAGTACCTTTTTTCGATACTTGAACGATACTTCTATGGTATTGAGTAGAACAAGAAAATTATTTCGCTTGGTTAAATCCTATTTGTAACGTTAGACCAATTTACTTTCGGGGGTTCCTTTACGAACCTATTGCGATTTTTCTGAAATAATAAATATGACGTGCCATCGAACCGAAAATTTTCTATACTAAAAATATGATTCCGAGCCCATTTTTAGGTATATCGCAACATCTGCTGGTATTTGTCTTTTCACTTTTGTCATTTTTATAATTGAAATTACAATGGGCTTAAGTGGAAACGGAAACGATGCGCAGTGGACATTTATTAATTTCATCGTTTAATCCTTTAATGGCCTTTGTTGCTGGTAGTTTAAAGGAACGTTTATTTTGTATTTTGGCGTTTCCGGGATTTAGAAGGGTCGACGTGAGCACATTTTTATCATTAGATAATTCTAAACTAAATTCGGAAATGTATTAATAATCAGGTAAGTGACGTTAACTTCAATAATTCAATAAATTCAAGAATGGTTCGACACAGCCACCATCACCAAAGTAGCACAAAAAAAACATATTGGATTTAATTGAGCTTTAAGACAGTTTTATTATGACGAATTGAGATATACTGGTTTTATGGTTACCTTGCAAATATACTACCGGGACTTAAAAACTGACTGGCTTTGATGTGTCTATTAAGAATATACAGATTGCGAAAGGGCTTTTCGAACCGTACGATTTACACAAGCACGACAAGGAAAATATGAGAAAAACAGCTTGAAAGACAGAGAAAGAATAACTGTGCGTGGCCAGCAAGGGCGTGTATTTAGTACCAGAGGCCGGCCGAATGTCCACTGCCCCCATTTCAACCGCTGTTGCCAGAAGCCCAGACTAATTTGTACAAATGATATTTTTGCCTTGTCATCGTTGACTCCTTTTCGAGCTCATGCACTATTAGGCAAAACCAAACCCCTCCATCCATATTGCTTGTTTCAGATTTTCAATCTCATGGTTCAAATTTGCACACTTTCTGTCTTAGGTTGCCCCATAAGAAAAAATCCAAAATTCTTAATTCGGGGAGGAAAAAATATCGGACAAACAGTCCTATCCATCCTTCAGAAACATATTCATCCAGCCATCCTCTTGTCACCAAAGTCTAATGTAATGAACAACCATAATGCTGAAAATATATTTGCTCCAAAGAAACGTCATCTAATTCAGGTATTAAAAAATTGGACTATAAGATGAAGCATGTTTTAAAAAACTTTAACTTTTTTCAACAAAACTACAGATAAAAATGTTTCTCCTCTTGGCACCCAACCCGTGAACACATTGTATATTCCAGACTGCTAATAAAATTTCGCAAAAAACCTGCCTTGTAAAAGGACATTTTGTGAGCCTCAAATATAAAATACAAGCTACTCACATTCTCAGCATCACATCAAATAATCTCTAATACCATTTTCTAATTTTCTCTTTAATAAACCCCGTCGCTTTCAATCCGCATCTTTTCGCCCCCAGTTTTAAAATCAGAACCACTCTCCTCTGATAAAACGAAAGTTTGTCACCTATTATAACTCCAACGAGGTTATTTTCCACCCCTATTATCTCACATGTCGCCGGGCTACACCCTCTCCCTCAAGGGTGATCACTGCGGTAGTTAGAGTTAATAGAGCCTCGCAGTATTTACTACCTTTTCCTAATAGTCCTGCAAGTGCACCATAAACATTTTTGCCACCGGAAGAAGCGTACGAATGACCAGTGATAGCGTTGGGCGACTGGAGACATAAAAACCCTAATAGACTCTTGATGTGCGCGCTGAGCAGGCTGCGCCTCTAACTAAATCACCGATGTTGACAAAATAAATGAATGGTCTGCCTTTTTCCTACGCATTACACCGAATAAAATGATGGTCCTGCTTGTTTTATAACCGCGGCTGAATTTATGTGCCTGCTATGTTGTTACTCGAATGAGAATTTGTCGTTTTCTTTGTGCTGATGGACTCGGTAAAAGTTTTATTAGTCTGTCATTCTGCTTTTTTTGATTTATGGACAACAGCGAATGATTTCAAACTAAAAAAGACTAAAAACAATTTTATCCGATTTGTTTTTTAAACGTAAAAAATGTCATTTCAAAGCAGCTTTTTGCAATTTAATATCATTTTTTTTTAATTCCTTTTACTTTATCTACTAAATTTATAATCTCGAGGAAGCGACAAAGTTAAACGAACAGTCTAAGCCACATGGTGTTAAGTCTAGTGAATACCCCAATCTATTTTGTAGGTTTTTTGAGAGACTAGAAGCTCCTTTTGTCCTATTTCTGGAACGAACTTTAGGATATCCGCAGGCTCCAGTATAAACAAGTGCTCCTCTTCTATCCAGTAGTCTAAAATTTCTTAATGGTTGTTTCTTCTTCCATTCCACAGAATTTATATCCTTACTTCGCCACTGCTTTGAGCTTTTTGAGATGCTTTGAGGTATCTAACGTACCAAGGAGCTGCTTGGTGAGGAGGATGGTGAGAAAGATTCAGCAAAGTAGTCAAGGAACCATTTAGAAGATATTGCTTAGTTAGGGGAAGGGCTCCAGCCCAGTTTTGTATTGCATCTGTTTAAGTAGCCATTCTTCAGGATGCCCCCAACACTCAGTTCTATAATGGTATGGAACGCCGAAATGAAAATATCTGGCAAATGGAACAGATTGAAAAAAACGTAGCTAGTGATAGTTGAAAAGAAGTTTTGACATAACGACTGGTTACTGCCTTTAAAATATTTAAAAAATTATTTAAAAACTTCAGAAAGGGTATAATTATTTCTCAGCAATATTTATGATGAATAAACTTGAGTGGAAATGTAAAAAATATCAAAGCTGATAAAACAGAAACGTAGTAAAACAAATGACTCCATTTGAAAACCTTGAGGGTATCCCTAAAAGGCGAAAATTCTGTTTATATGCTCTTCTTTATGTTAACAAATGACGACAAAATGAATTATAATTAGGAGCATTTTCTAATTAGGAGTTGAGTGGAATAGGCGTTCTCAGGCACTCCCGCAGCTACTCTTTCTCTTATTACATCCCTCTTTCCTCCATTTTAAGTGAAATATCCCTTAATTCGTTCTTTGCGCTTTAACTTCTCCTTAGGCTCAATTTGGCTTCTTGATGTTGACAGAGAAGCGTTAGATTTTCAAAAAGAAAGATTAGAAGGAGAGTCAGTAATGGGGTATTTAGATGGGATAATAAATATGTGCATTTCCATAAATTGAAAAGAATTACGTTACCTCTGGTTTTGAATACCAGCAGTTTTTACAAAAGAATTCTTAAAATTTTCAGATCAAACTACAGTAACGTCAGCTGTCGATAGTATGTGAGTCATTGAGAACAAATAAATAGGTAGTTATAGACTGGTAGCCCATGACACATGTAGGCTTCATTATTTCAAACCTATACCGTCTTCATCACCGAGTTTTATGTGAAAAACGAGTAGAATACCAAAATTCATTTAAAAATGACTCCTTACTTCTGGCTAAATTGACTTTATTCAAAACAGTTTTGCTTTGTCTATAAAATATACAAATAATCAAAATTCGCGCGGAATTTATATTTCGTTGCAAACTGAAATTGTTTCGTTTCGAAAATGTTCAACTCGAAATAAGTTGATTGTACTAATATCGCTACAAGGTTGTATATATAAAATCCCCCGCCTCTGCATTACCGGCGGGCGATAATCTGGCGGCGACGGCAACTCTTGTAATTACCGCGACATAAACACTGTTTAGAAGAGGAGCTACATTAATTCATTAATTAGGATTCGTTGCCCCGTTGTCAGACGATGAATCTCAGAAATCTGATGATGACTACTAATGCCAGAGCGGAATTTAGTGACTTTTATATCCGTCTCTTTCTTTAGAAATTAACACGGTTTAAAGATCTCTTCGAGATGAATTAGAAATTTGACGTTCATTCCTTACTAGGTGAATTGGAAATGTTGTAAGATGTTGGTTAACGATCTAATTGATTTAAGTAGGTATCTGGTTTTTTTATTTCTAAATTGCTGTTGTGGCAAAATTACCTTACATATTAACTGAAACGACTTGCTAGCAAAGGATTGTAATCCTGGTCTTGCGTACTCAGTCTTGGTCTTGATCAAATAGTTTGTGTTCGAAAACAAACCATTTGTATTCGAACTTGCATGCCTTCACCTTACCCCCTTTTCTCATATCCTAAACAAATTTGCCTTGTCATAGTAACTAAAAATTGTACCAGTGTTCCAGTAGGTGAGCAGTTAGAATTATCTAATAAACTTAATATAACGTAGTTATTGTCTGTCAAGTTTGACAAATAAAAAGTTTTTTAAGTTCCCGACTATGTTTTTATATAAAACCAATTAATATTTATTAAAACTTATCGTCGTAGTAAGTACCATTACCAATAAAAAACCCAATCCTCCTCCTCCGCTACTAAGCCTGTGATAGAGGCCGCTGGTCATTGATCGTAAGCGAGTAAAAACCTAACCAGCGTAAAAAAATATACAGTCCACTCAGCTCATTTCCCAAATGGAGGAGAGAAGTAAATGAATACCAATCCTCCAGTTTGATACGTATTAGACTCCGTTTCACATAAGAATAAGCCAAGTGAAGTTTGCAACTGTATTGCGCAGAAACCAAAAAATCGGTCTTGTTTACCTGAGTCGCCTAGTAACGACCGTTTCATGTATTGGTGTTACAAACGAACATCGCCAATCGTTAATTGGAATCTACTTACGTCGTTTTGGAAAATTTTCGAGCCTTTTGTAAATCAATCAATAACATATGATATTGAAGTTAAGACGAATATTCTCTTATATCCTATTTAAAATGAAAGTTGTAATTTTTAGTGTAATCTTGGTCTTGCACTCTCGGTCTTGGTGTTGGTTTTGTTGTTGTTTATTGTGTCTCGGTCTTTCTAGTGTATGTATTATCTTGGTCTTGGTCTTGCAAACCAAGACAGATTCTGCTCATCACCAGTTAACTTGGGTTCATGACCATCCACACACATTTGCCTTGGTCAATGAGTATTGAGACAAATAAAACATGATTTAAATCTAAGCCCAATAGGAATGCATATATATGACTTATGAATATAAATAATACATATTGAGGGCCACGGGAGAGTTGTAACATCTATTAGTTTAGAGATATAATAATGTTGTGTTCAGTTTTTATTAGTGTAGGCGTACGTTACTTGCCCCCTTAGAATGCAGAAGTTATAATGTTTCAATAAAAAAACACGAAAATAAAATATTTAATTGGGCCTTTCAAGCCCAAGGCCAAAGAGATCTGCGATATAATAATAACTTTGTACACAAACGGTAAACAACCGAGCATCGTTTACCAGCATTCTATTGTTCGGCAACAAAGCTCGACGCCAGACGCTACTTTGTTGCAACTCGCTTCTGATTGGACACCGTCTTTTGTTCTCTTTACTAAAGGATTACTTACGCCTTCTAGATTTGTATAAATTTGGATGCATTTGCCGCAGCATATTATAGTTGACATCTTGTATAAGACCAATCTCGTATATTTGCGGAAATTAAAAAAAAAAGGGTTTTTGTTTGACAAATAATTCAAATGTTTAATAGTCGAATATTTAAGTATATATTCTACATATTATTGCTATGTTTATAGTTTCTATAACTTAGAAAATGTTAAGACAACAGATTTCCTTTCTGTATCCAGAAACGAGAAAGAAAATGCATCTAACAATGACCAGGAGACCACCTCCTTACTTCTTAGAAATCAAAAACCTAGGACATGCTACAAGATGGTATAATGAAAAGGTATAACTTTTCAAAGAAACTCGTTACGGAATTAAGCAACAGGAAGGAATGGGATACAAATACCATTACCAGACTTGGAAAGAATGCCATTCAATGGTACACATACGGCTCAAAAGCAATAGAAGGAACTGAGATAGGAGTGTACGGGCCAGGAACCAAACACTCTGAAATATTGGGAAAACCCCCAAGTATCATTCAAGCGGAAATTCACGCCATAAGAAAGTGTGCCCAGTTCAGTATTGACAAAGGATATAGAAGACAAAAGATTTTCATAATGTCGGATAGCAGCCATTAAAGGCCGGGCCACACCGACATCCATCCGTCCACGGAGCGCTCCGATTCACACCGAAAGCATCCATCCAGTGGACGGAAGTTTTCATGAATCTCTTCATCAACGAATATTTTGTTCACTTGTGTCAGTAGCAGTGCAGTCAGTGCATAAATAATGTCGTTTAATGTGCCTTGGTGTGAAAGTGATTTGTCAAAAAGTATCCTGAGGCTTGATGACTGCAGCTCTAGTCACGATAATGACCGGGCCCAGAGCTCATGTGCAGGAGAAACGTCCATGCGGATGCGAAGGAAAAATCGCTCCCCCGGCGATTCCAAAACATCCATCTATTGGACGTTTTAAAGGTCCAGCGGACGGACGAATGTCTGTCTGCGTTGCACTATTTGCCAAGCTGGCGAGCTATCTTTTTTGAACATCCAGCCCGTCTAACCGAAGGATGGATGGAGGTTTGGTGTGGCTTGGCCTTTAAGCACTGAGTTCTTGTGTAATCAGTTCCAAAATGGTGTGGGAATGCCTAGGCAAACTTAATGAACTAGGAGAGAACAATATAGTAACCTAACTGTGGATTCCAGGACACACTGGAATAAAAAGAAATAAAATAGCAGATGAACTAGCTAGATGGGGGACTGAAGAAGATAATATAGATTTTGTGGTATGGACTGGACATTTTTGTAATGTTTCACTTAAAATGTATTAAGACTTGTTTCCATCTCAGTATTATCAAGGAGCTGGACATTGATCTAATTGCCTTTTCCTTTGAAACGTTTCTGCTTGTTACATAACCACAGCTATAACTGTTTAAAGCCTGGTTACTCAGTGTAGTCTTATTATAGATAGAAAAATTTATATCGATCGTATCCTTGAAATAGAAAGGGAAAATAGCCTTGTTTTATTCGTAAAGTTATATTTCTAAAATATTCATAAAAAAATTGAAGTTTAATTTTAAGGAAATACAGAAGCATTTCCATCAAATATCTGTATCATAATCCCCGTTTGAAGTTTCCAACGTTTGAGGTTTTTTATAAATACTACAAATTTTTGAAAGCACGTTTGGTTATGTATATATATCTAGAAATCCATATTCAGAGAACCAAACGAATAAAAGTGATTGCCAGCCAAAAAGTCTGTCTGCATAACCAGTGCAGTGCCAGAAATTAGTGATTGAAGATTCTAACAAAAAGTAATTACCATCCAAAGTTTAAATTAAGTGGAAAAGTAGTACTTTCTGGTTTATGTTTTTCTTCTCCAATAGCGCCTTCTAATATTAAGTTGACAACCAATCTCCTTATTTCACTTCTTTTTTGTTTTGAAATGATCCAATTGCAGTTGTCTTGGATCTTATATTTTTTAGAATCATATTTAACACATATATAACCAGAGCTTGAAGTTTCCGTAATATTGCCTTACAGTTCACCGAACCAATATATGTGTTATCCGGCTCGAAGGACCAAATGTTGTAGATATTACCTGTAAATATATGTGATCCGGCTCGAAGGACCAAATGTTGTAGATATTACCTGTAAATATATGTGTTATCCAGCTAGAAGTACCGAATATTGAAATCTGTAATGAAAATCTACAAAATTACTTATTTTTTCTAACATTCATTCTCTGACAACTATTGACAACTGTATCTGATTATATACTACAATACAATACAATATTAAAAAACAACCGTAACAATTAACACGGTAAGAAAAGATATATCTTGGTCAGTTCGGTATGACTGAATTAAGACGACTGGTTACTGTGGCCAAATTGGGACTATTGTGTCTTCAGTATTCGTTAAAGCATTCCCATTTGAGTTTAAAAAAAGATTCCTTTATCTTTTACATCGATTCTGCTTTTCCTGACAGACGCGACATTCACTCAAAGTCTTTAGTTTCATTTTGATTGAGCGAGGAAACCAAGAATTCTTAGTTGGTGTTAGCTTTTGGCTTACCAGTGCTTTTGATCTCGTTCGATTGAAGTTCATTAGAGATATTTCAGTACTAGAAGACTAGTTCTATTCTAAAAGCATTAGGGCCAGTTCTACATAACGGTTCAGGTTCTATTATACTGGGAGTAGCTGTTAGCTCTTCATACATTTCATTTCCTAGTTCCTAGCCTTGATTACTGCTTGACTATCTGAGATACTTTGATGCGTATAATAGTTCCAAATTTAATTGGATGCTGGGTGAGTTTACCGTTGGTACAGCAAATTTTTTGTGATTTGCTCCTTCTACAACTTGGTGAATAGTCTATAACTTGGTGAATAGTTGTGACGTCCAGTATTACCTCCAAGGCAGCTGTAGGTCAGACATGCTCCTGAATATAATACTAGACGTAAGATATTAGTGTGTGCTGATGAAAAAAACATTTTAAATGAAATGGCTCGTTGATGTAATTTGTAATTTATCAATTATTTACAGCGTGTATATAAATACGATACCGTTTTTAACAAGATTAAATACATTTTTCTTAATATATTTGTAACTAAAAGTATGCAGTGAATGAAAGTTTGAGAAACTATAGGGTTTTAATGGAAATTTCTACACAACGCCACTGAAAATGTTTTCCATTTAAGCCTAAAATCCGCTTCATCCGAATAAGAAAAAAAACATCGGATAAAACCTAAAAGGATAACAATGCATGAATATTGATTAGACGAATGATACGTATATGCGCTAATATTAAGAAAAAATGGTTCGCGTTTTTTGTGGTGAATATCTTATAAGCTAAATTTTTTTTTTAAACTGACGATGCATTACTGGTGTGAGAGTTGATTGAAAATAATTACATTGTAATCAGGTTATTTTTTAAAACTACAGAATTAGAGTCATTGAAAGTTTTCCGCTTCGAATTCAAGGTAAAAGAACAAAAGTGACAATGCTGCCGCTCCATCTTTGGGGGTGGAAACTAGTTGACTTAAATTACTCCTGACGATACATACGTAATTTTTAAAACCGTCGAGGACATCGCACAAAAAAAATGTTTACTTACGCCCTTCGTTGAAGAGTTATAGGGCTCTGAAGTTTATAAAAAAAATTGTTTTGTTCTCGACAGTAATGTAGACTCGTTTATGACGTCAAAAAGTATGCAATTATGGTGTTTATAAATGGTTAAAATTTTCTAAATTTCCAATTGACCGTTTAATAATTATAAATAAAAAACCATACCTAATTCCCAATTTCCAGGGCAATTAATATTTATTGAAACAGGATTGTTTATATTGTGTCAATAGAACTGTCAACAATGACGTAAAGCTGTCTATACCCCAGAGCGTCCAGAAATTTCGATACGTAAATGAATACAGGGGGTGTATTTTCGTTCTCAGTCGAAATATTTCGTGTTCGAATGAAACAATTCGATTGATATTGGCCTAACGTATTTTCGAGACGTCATCGAATTAAAATTCGTATGCGGAATTGAATTTCGAATGACCATACGTGACAACGTCGCAATTTATACGGTACCAACTGTAGAATTCTAATAACCCTGCAATATTCCTGCCTTGTGTTTAAAGTTTGAAGTTTTGAAGTGTCAGTTTCAATAATTAGCAAAATATACATTTTTAAAAATGGAAAAGCAAAGAAGCGGTCATTTCACTGCAAATCAGAAGGAACATCTTGTTGCCTTCCTCTTAGATCACCCAGAGCTAAAAAGTGGAAAATTTACTAAAGAATGTACATTCAAAACGGCACAAACATTGTGGGAAGAAGTAAGCAATTCCCTAAATTCTATGCCAGGGGCAAAAAAAGATTGGAGGCAATGGAGAAAGGTTCCTCAATATATGGGGACACCAAATTAATAACATGCTCGGCTGTTGCCTTGTTTAATCTATAAATTTGTATGAATTTATTTTCTACAAGACTTTCAAACGGGTCAATTTGCTCGTTTAATACTCGACCGTGTTGTGCCAAGTTTTCGGCCTCTTCAAGTGCTCCTATAGCCGCCAAATTAATTATCGCATCATCCATTATTAATATATAACATATATATCAAAATTATAATATCAACAAACAACAATCATAACCTTACCAAAGTAAAAGTGAAAATTGAAAGTCGGAAAAGTCAGAGAATCACTTTTGCGCATGCTCAAAACTCAAATTCGAGCACGGATTTTAAATTCGATTGGTTCCAACCCAGTCGAAATAAATCGATTGAAAAATTTCACATACGGACCAATTTCTATCACACAAAAATACACTTTTTGCATTTCATTCGAAATTTTGACGTAAGGTCGCACTCGAATCAAATTCGATTGAGACGAAAATAAGCCCCCAGACTACAGAGTTGTACCACGACTACCTGAGTTAATCCATTTCTGCCTTTATTGTGGATTATACTGACCATCGAGGTGGATCATTACGAAATTACACATACGCCGTATTTATTGAGGGAATACCCAGTACCACTAATAATAAATTGTATTTAGGCGCATATTTGTTTTTATTTCCTCAGTAATTTTACCCAATAAGTGAACAGTAAAAGTTTTAAGGGAGGTCCGTTTTCAGATGAATGAAATAAGAAATAGTTATAAAATGTTTTATGTTTGGCACTATCACACGCTATTACTTTAGTAACCTACCCTAACCCCCTAGCCACCCCAATAGGTTATTAGAATTCAAGATTACGACATACTGGAATTTTCAGAACTATTTAGTTAACCTGGAAGCGGATTAAATAATTTGTATCTATATTTCAAAATATTACTGTAACACTATACCTGAAAGTCTATTTATTTTATATTAAGTTTATCAAATTTATATAAAATTGTTTAGGTCATTAGTCATTAGACTTTATTTTTAAATCGTTAATCCTCCCAGGAAATTCGGTGGTACAACTCGGCGATCCCGACAGAGAAGTAGTCGTCAAAAAATATTATATGAAGTACTCTAATAATTTTCAGTCTCTCTATCGTCATCATGTTGTATAATTTGTAGTTTTATTTTATTTGATAAATCCTTTGGTTTGATTAACGCTTTATTCGGTTTCAGTGATCACAAATACATTGAGAATTTAATTTGGATAATAAAAGTAAGATTTGTAATTGAAAATTCTATTTATTAAAATTTCAGGAATAGTTATAATGTAGTTATCAATATTTTAAATGAAACGTCATATCTGGAAAAGTTTTCGAACATTTTAGGCACACATTAATGCAAAATAATATTAAAATACATATAAGTAAACAGCATATTAAATTCACATGAAATTAGATTCAAGATCAGTTTTTCGCAAATTAGACATTTTTTTTGAACTTATAATTCAGTATAAGTGTAAAAACAATCCCAGAAAATGTAAAAATACATATAAATAAATTAAAATAAAGAAAAATAAACCATAAACTTATTTAAAGAAAAGTAGTTAATCTATAAACTAGTGTTTTTACTTAATTTGCGATAATTTCATGTAAATTCATCTCCTATGTCAACTTTGCATTTTTTAATGATGGTATACTTTCTTTGATTGGTGGTTAGTTAAAATAAATCTAGGAGAAACCTTCAATAGTTCAAAAACATCCCGAAATACTTTCAATCTTCTGATTAGTAGGACAAAAGGAATAAATATATGGTTTGCGATATCTGCACCTTCATTGAGTTATCAGCAGTATCTGTAACAAATTTATAGTTTTAAAATGGAATACCAAGCATTAAAACTACTGTATTTCCGTCAAAATCAGAATTTAAACAATCATTTCGTGCAACACTCAAAAAATATAATTACAAAACACTCAAGGATATTCGATAACATATAAAACCACTCAAATATACATAAAAACCACAGAAATCATACAGTTGTAGGGACTACATTTTATTCGATAATACACAACATGACAAAAAAACACCCTACTACATTAAAAAACTCTCAATTACACTAAAAACTACACAGTACCAATCAAATATACACAAAAACTACAGAAATCGTGCCATATTTTATTTAAAAATACACGATTACACACAAAAATACTGAATAAGACACACCAATTTTACACGGAAATACAATTATACGTAATAACATAAATTTAACATCAATAAAACATAATCGTTGCCAACAATAATACACAAGAACTAGCAATAACACTTAATTAAACAGAATGGTACATAAAAACATTCAACAAGTCACTCCTATAAAGCCATCTGGTCTAAAAAAGATAGGAAAACTGATGCAAAAGCTTTCATTTCTTGAGCTTAAGATAAACGTACGTCTTACCATATCATCAAATACGAGATTAACTGGAAAATGAACTGTATATTTTTGTAGTGGAAACTGCTTGTGATTTGAATAACTCGCAAAGTAAGTGCGCATAGGAAAAATATTCTCAGTGATGGAATATTATTAGATACAACGAAAAACCCTACATTTTAACAAAATGTCATATTATACCCCGTCAATGTCAATAGTGAATCTCTTACCTATTTTCGCCATATCTTGTAGCTTAGCTGCAAACATCATGCATAGCTTTTCTAGCAGCAAGGTCCGCAAGGACTGCAACAAGGAGAACAGCTTGGAAAACAGCAGGTGTAGCAGCAAGGATAACAGCAAGGATAAAAACACGGATAACAGCAAGGTGAACCACAAGGTGGACAGCAACCCATTTTGATAACTTTTAACGGAAATTTAGTATTGCTATAAGCACTTGAGAATTTTGAAATTAATTTACCGAAATATTTAATATGATTGATGAAAAAATGGGACAGGAATTGTGTGTTTTGATTTGTTTATGTGGGAGTCGTGGTTTCGAAAACAATTGAGAAATAACTTCAGGGTTAAGGAAAATCGATGATCTGTCAATTTTGATTGATCAAATGCGGACGTTTCTGGGACAGTTCGAGACAAAAGGTACAATAAGTATGGTACTTCCCACATTAAGAAAACGATAACCATGTGCCAAATTATAGAACTCCCCTCTCCTTTATTTCATGGTTTAGCTTGTCAGCTGAAGTATTGCATCAATAGTCATAGATAGGGAAAGAATCCGATGAGTATCCGGAGAAACTAGAGAAGTCTGTGAAATTATCTTTTCTTCCTTGACAAATGGTGAATTCCTAAAAGGTGATGGTGCTGGAATCAGTAGAGGGGCGTCTTATGAAGCTTGGTGTTCGAGTTCAGGTACAGGCTCATCTGATGATGACATCAAATGCCTGAAAATAGACTTGTCGCTCCCAGTAGCACGTATTCAAGGTTGGCCTCAATCAAATCGATTTCTTCGACAAGTGGACTGAATTTGGATGTCTGCACGTGAATTTTCCTTAGATCATTTCTTGGATTGGCCAGTAACGGCGGGAACGGCTGTACCATTTGTTAAACGGCGAGCACGGATGAGGGGTTGATGTAGATAGAAGAGATCGAATCGCATGTAGCGATTCAGACAAGACTTTCTTTTCATAGAAATATGCTTTACTTTTCATGGAGTGATTCTTCCACAATATTCCATTATACCTTCCGACCGTTTTTCCTTCGGGTTATAGAGCTGGTAGTGATTCCTTGTGGTGCTAGGATATATCGAAATTTTTGGAAATAAACAACAATAAGCAACAGTATGTGCTGGTCGAGAGCCAGTCCTTGGGACCACAAATAAAGTGGTCCGAGAACAAATACAAAAAGCCAATATACACTAGATTCGGGAAAGATTCCAAAGCTGGTAAGAACTGTAGGACCTTTATAGGGGATACATGTGTTAAACTGGCAGAAGATATACAAAATATCGGTAGGTAGCATATACTCTGGAAAAAGTGTCATTTACCTTATTTAGGTTTCCTTGGCGAAATTCCTTCTCAAAACTGAAACAGGGGATAGTTCCAATCTCCAGCGCTGGTGTAATTTTTCTCGAGTGCTAAAGATTTAATATGAAGGATAGCTAATCCGTTACCAGTTCAAAATGGCGGTTTGTGAGAAAACGCCTTTACTTCCTAAAGCTGTAGCTTCATTTTCAATCTCTGCATACTCTTTCCACTGCTTTTCGAAAAAAATGCATTGGGGCGATCATTTTGAGAGAAAAATCTGAATCCAGCACTACTACTGGAGGTATCAAGTTAAGTTAATTAAGACATATAGGATATGAAATGGTCGCATAGTTGACCCCCATAAAATCTAGTGACACAACTGTACCGACATCTCAAGTATGTGTAATGCCAAGGGAAGAAGCAAAGAATACACCAGCTTAACAAGAACCGAAGCCCGACACAATATCTTTGATGTTTTGGTAACAAAAATGTATGACCTTGAGAGACCAACTTTGACAGATAACTTAGTAAATACTCTGAGCAAAATGATCAAATTTTCAAATATCGGCGATATAATTGGTCGATAAAGTGAAGTATGACAAGTATCTTATTATGAAAATGGCTCCTTTCAGACATAGAATAACTATGCACTGTTGTTGTCTGCTGATTAATCATAATGTCATAATACTATATTTTTATCATGGTATTTTTATTAAATAAATCTGGATATATTTATATAAAAAAACTGTACTTTTTTCTGCTCGCCACTGTACCGATTACATCATTTTTTTTTGGTAGTTTTTGTTGACGTAATGTTCTTCATTAATACATTTTCCCATCAATGTTTCTAAAAACAAAGAACTTGAACGCAAAAATAAATCCGGGTAATTGGTGAAACTTTTGCCGATACAAAAGCCAGAATTTCGAACCAATTATTGATAACTGGAGGCCTCTGGTGTAAAAATAAAGTAGGAGACTAAACAAAGACGCTTTTTAACCGAACAGTCAGTCAGCAAAGTCCGTCTCGTTATCCGACGCTAACAACCGCTAATCTACCACTGTTCGTTTCTCATGGCCAAATTGAAAATACTAACAAATGAAAATCTAAAAATAAGAGTAGATATCGATTGAAAAAAGACAACAATACTGGTAAATTGGGGGGCGATTGTGAGCTGTGATTGTCGTTTACCCTGATGGAAGGGCTTTGATGTTGCTTTTTAATCAGTCTCGAAAACATCCAAGAGATTTCTTTGACATTTGACCGGGTAATCCCTCTTTTATATTCCACAAATCTAAAGACCTGCTTTAGATTATAGTTTTATCTACCATGCTACTGATAGAAAATTAAAACTCTTGAATCCTTACAGCGCAAAGTCCTTAGAGATGATTAACACTACGTGTCAAATTAATATTTGATAGGTAATTTCAGTTTCCTATAAAATAAAACCAGAATGGTTGGTTAAATCTTGTAGATCATACAATTCAATGTTTGTCGGGGCATATAGCATGAGAAGTAGTTATTTCTTCTAAGTAAACGGTCACGTTTTTGAAAATATTTTCAAAACCTTTTAAGGAGGTAATAGAATAAAACTATTATTCGATATAATATCTGATTATTGGAAGAAAATGGTGTATCTAAACTTGGGATGGCACGACCAGCTGTATTATTTTCTCAACGGATGACAGTGACTGTACCAAACTAGGGCATCCCCTTTTGTCGCGCAACGAGGCAATTGTATGCGGTTTGGAATGTTGCGACGCTGCGCCAGCAATACAGGGTGATGTATTGAAAAAATCAAAGTAAAACGGCGAATCTGGTAACACTGTAAATGTCAAATCTAGAATCTTCGTATCCCAAGTATTGTACAATTCGACCTAGCAATTTCAAAGAAAATCGAACCACTTTGCAACGAATTTATTGTACTAAAAATTATTTTTATAACAATATGTTTATTATTTTATTGACAAATATAATCATCGTCAATTAAAATGCAACATTCCGTATATAGTGTAAATCCTCAAGCACTTCACATTAATTAACTCCACACCGATCCCAATAAATGTGTTAAAATCTCCCCTAAAAATTTACATTCGCTCACTGTACCGGAAAGAGAAGAGCAAATAACAAATAGACCGTTATTCGTGCTACCAGCCATGGCAGTATTTTAATTAATTAATTAATGAATAATTAACCCGAGGGCGGAGCGCAATCTCAGATGAGGCTAATTGAAGTTAGCGGGGATCGAGGGAACAAGGGGCAATTACCATTTTAACTTGCTCTCTGTACTTTTGTGATGGAAGCATTGCGGAAGGAGTTGCGGTTATAAAATTTTTTGTAATTCAGTTACAATTTTGATACTCATTGTTGTTAAAATAACTAATTGTGCAACCAGTTGGGAAAAGCACACTTTTTCGTAACTAGTTGAGTAGCTAGCAAGGAAATAGTAGTTTGTACAACTAGTGCGCAAAGCGTCACTTTTCTCACGAGCGCAGAAGTTTGTGGCACGAGCCGTAAGGCGAATGCCGCAAATCTAGCGAGTACAAGTTGTACACAATATTTTTTCTACAACCACTTTTATTAATGAAAGAAATATAGTAATTTATATAGTTTTGGACAACTCAAAAGATAAATTATTTTGATCTTGGTTCATAATTCCTAAAATAATGCTTAATAGGTTAATGTTTTTATAATTAATAAATTAAAATAAATAGTTTACTTACTTTTGGTTGAATTGTCAAAAAAAGTTGACAGGTCATCGGTAGCTTTATTGTTTGACATTTCGGTGCAGAAGCGTGTACTTTTCGCATTACTTTTCCAACGGTTATCATAAGAATGCTTTGCGTATAAAAATTTGTGTAGAAAAGCGTGTTTTGCACAGTGGTTGTATGAAAAGAGTGTTTCCCAACGAGTTTTTCACAATACTTTTTCTAATTTCACATACGAGAGTTATCTTTTAACTGATGCATATAGCAACATAGTTCGCGCTTGTCAACAAATATCAAATGTCGAAATTAACTGTCATGTTTAGTTAACTTATCACCGCTTCGTTTAAAGCTGTACCTACCTTAACTGAATTTTTTAAGTTAATGAAGGCCTCTTGACATGGTAATACCTATCAGCTGATTGTGGTGACTGATGTTTTGTCATTTGTGATTCGATAATCGACAGTTTTTCTCTGAGCTTTTATCACTTTCATGATAATATTTATCCATTTTTATTTGGTGACGAATATTCTTCATATTACATTATATATTGGCCAGTAAAATGACCGCATTCACTTCGAACCAAACCAATTTTAGTGAAAAACATGAACTGGTCGTTGTAAGTAAAATTTGGACACTATACATTAACATCAATCCTAACTTGATCTGACCGCAAAGCTGGAAATTACACTGAAAATAGATATATTTACCATTAAAGCTACACAAAAGATAAGCTCGTTATAATAAAAGCCCTTGAAAATAATACAATTTCATAAATGGACTACGCCAGGGTACGATACAGAGCCGTAGTCAGTGCATTCAATATATAATTTTTCAACCATTCGACGACTAAAAAACAGGTTTAGCTTATAATATCCATTGAATTCGTCATATAAGTCATAAAAGGTCATGTTTACCACTTTCAGATTTAAGGCTTATAGATTATAGTGGCATAAACGTAGTCTTATTAGAAGCACTTGATCGCGGCGATTTTTGCGTAATGTAGGTCACGGTTTTTTTGGATTTTTTCATCTCGTTCAAGTCAGTTTTTGCACTTCAGCTGAACACATTATCGTTATAAGTTTCTACTTCAATAACTAGTTCATTTTAGAAGTAATGCCGTTCGTCATAGCGACTCGACTGCTTCTTTTCTAACTTGCGGGATATACTCTAATGTGATATTAGAAGAAATAGGCAAAGCCGAGAAAGATCTAGTATCTAGTCTAGTAGGAAAGATCTAACACTTAGGAGCCTACTGGATAGAAGACGGACACTTAAGCGAACATTCCACCGGGTACGGCACGGCACGCTGCATTGGCGTATCATCACAGCGTCACTTGCTGCAGCAGTAGAGTCTTGTTGAATATCATTCCACCTAGTGCAGCAATGTGCAGTATTCTTTCGGTCTCTTTCGAATTAACATGGTATTGAACAAAAAGAAAATAGCGTTAGCCATTTTATTAAGGAGAAGAAGACGATCAACGAGCTAGCTATTGGGTCCATCCCCTGAATACAAGCAGGTTGGAATGTGGTGAATATCACCGGCTTTGCCAAGAACTAGAAGAATATCCGCAAAGATATTTTCAATACTTCAGAATGAATTTCGATCAGTTCAACAATTTGCATAGATTGTTGGAAAATGCAATTAGCAAAGAAAATACTAATTTTTCTTCCATATTTCGGTCCGTCGCGTACGGTAAAAAATTTCAACTGATGCCGAAATCACTGCACGCAGCGATGCGCCGTACTGCGCTGCATTGACTTTGCTGCAACGGATTCGGTGGAATCATTCCCATAAGCCACTATGTAATTTAAAATTTATGCAGCGACGCATCTTGCCACTCCGTCAATGCAGCGTGCAGCGCCGTACCCGGTGGAATGTTCGCTTTACTTAAACTGAAGCCTGCAGATATCCTGAAATTCCTTCAGGAAACAGGTCTAAAGGAACTACTAGTTTTTGAAAAGGGGATAAGGAGCACAATAGATCGTGTGAAAATCTCCCCAATTTAGCTAGATTACGAAAAAGTTTAATAAGTCATACGACTGAGACAAGTACGATAAGGATCATATGAACAACACTTGGAAGAGGGAGACAAGAATTGTTGTACGTGTGAAACTCACAATTAGATCAGTCCCCTTCACCAAAACAGGTTGAAAATTTTAAAATAACGGTAGACATATAAATTAAGAATATCTTTTACAGATAAGTACATTTGGCAACAAAACGGTTAAGAGTAAGAATCAAAATGATCTCATGTCCACCTGTTTTGGTAGAGGAAAAGATACAACAACAAGAAGTAAAGCCCAGCGAAAATCCTATAATGTTGAAGGGCCGAAAATAAATAACCTTGAAAATGACAGCTAGCTCTGGCTTACACTGAGAATCATAATAAATGCTTACAACTTTATTCGAATCACACTGAGAAAAATATTTTAGCATAAAGTTGTGTTTTATCAATTGTATTATATAGGTATTATTTCCCTCAGTAGCTATTTCTGCCCTTTTCGTTGACAAAAATAATTTCAGCCCACAAGCAAACTTTAATCTAATTTGGGTCTGTTAAGAACATAAGAACAAGGCCTACATGTGATCGTATAACATATGACGACTAATTTAAAAGATAGTTTCCGTAGACTTGTCTGTTGGTGTATTCTTTGGTAAAGGGTTTTACACAGAGAACAATTCCTCTCCCTTTTCCAATTACTGTTGTTCATATTAGCCTTAGATACATACAACTCGTGCACATCTCCGTTAATTATTTGTGATTCACTAATGCCCGGTTGCAAGAACGCTAATCAAATCTCTCATCATGTGATGGTTGATTAAACAATGATGTACCATCAATGGGAGCCCGATTGCACGAAAAAAATAATGGTCGATTAATTGTTCATCATTGCAGGTACCTATCCGTTGCATTTTGATTGTGTAAATGATGGTTGATTTGAAGAATTAACGAGTTATTATTTCATTGATTAGCCGTTAATCATTCATCATTTTTAATAAGCGTTCTTGCAACCGGGCATAAGCTGTCAGCTTGGTGTGATCCCACAAGTATCTGCTGGACCACCAGCAAAGCGACTGACAAAATTGAACATAATCAACTTTTGGCAGCAGGCAACGGCTTCTAGCGGGTCACGTGACTCACTCGCACCGGTTGCTGACCACTCTGGCAGCGCATCGGTGGCGAATAATCAACACGTGGTCTACCGTTTTCATCTTGAACTGAATAACTCTGAACTGGTCATTCATTCATTCATTCGATTGGGTTGTGCTCAACAGCACAGGCAATTGAACTGAATATTTGTATTATTTCCCATGTTATCTATTTCCATTCCAGAAGCTTTGTTTATTCTATATGGACCACTAGTTTGACTGGAGGGATGTTTAGTAGTTGTAACGGTTATATTATTTCCTCTCCAAAATGCTTCCGTCTGAGTCCATGTACTCGCAGAAGCAGAGTAG
The DNA here is from genome assembly GCA_949126875.1 of Lochmaea capreae. Taxonomy (NCBI): domain Eukaryota; kingdom Metazoa; phylum Arthropoda; class Insecta; order Coleoptera; family Chrysomelidae; genus Lochmaea; species Lochmaea capreae. The sequence continues at coordinate 11,533,958 of OX421397.1, read as the reverse complement.
GTGTGAGTAGGTGAGTAGGTGTTTCATCATAGAATTCACATTGTCCTGCACATAGGTTCACTAACTTTGTCTATTTTATGCAGATTTTTGCTCAGGGTGCAGTGTCCAGTCACCAAGTCGGTAACTGTCTTCAAATGTCTCTTACTCAGTTTCTGAATTGGTGAGTAGCCAGCCGTTACAATTTGACCAAGTTAACATTCGCTGCTTGCAGTCATGTTTCAGCCAATAATGTGACTGCTGATCAACAGCAGCCGGCAACATTTTAAACAAAACCACATCCCAATATTTTTGCAGTCCAATTCTGTGAATATGTACTTAAACTTCATAAAATCCGACACGTGTATTGAAGTACAGAATAGACTGTGGGTGAGTGGGTCCAATTAACATAGCCCAGTGTAAAGGGATAAGCACGCGTAGGTAAGAATAATTCGGCCTCTAAGTGGTATTGTGATACGCTAGTGATACATACCGCCCTATTGTTTGATGCGTTCATAAAGCAAAAAGGGCCTAAAGCAACGATTTTTAACTAGAAGCTTAATTGTTACCGTCTAAATTAAGCATGGGAGTTGATTTCATTATTGGAAAGTTTTTGGTCGAGGTGGTCTTGCTGAGAATTATTATTGTTCGAAAGAAAAAACGATACAAGTACCTGCTGGGATTACAATATGTTGCTTTTAGGAAGTTTTCATTTTTAATGTTTTGTATAGTGGTAAGCGATATAATGTACACATTAAAAGTAATAAAATGTGACGTACTAATTTCCGAATAAAAAATCGACTATTTTTGAGTATTGCAGACACAATTAATGTTGGGACATAAACGTCGAAATTATTCCATGGTTCCGGAATCAGCCAACAATGAAGCAGAAGACCTTCGAAAACAGTAACCCAGGTATATGGCAAAGTGGAGTAGCTTTAAAAGAGAAGCAATTGTCTTGGACACGTGTCCAAAAGTATGTTGTTTCGAAAGGACAAGAAGAAACGAGAAGATTCGGCATCGCTGGGTCATGTACCATTGTACCATATTTACTCCTTCGATCTCACCATGCGATACGAAGAAACATTTGGTTTTGTACTAGGTAGTACAATTATAAAAACAGCCTGTTCATCGTACACATTTTCCCTCATTTGAATTTTTTCATCTCAACTCTTCGGCATGCTCCACTTACACCTATTATCATTGACACTCTCACTAGAAAAGATGTTCCATTCTATACCTCTTGTATTGCATTGATATAACTTTGGCGTCACTCGAAATAAGCTCCCAAGTACGTAATTGGAGGGTTTCCGATGAGCCGAGTCTCTCGGATCATAGATATATTCAAATGGAAGTCAAACACATTGACAAACCAGAGCGAATATATCGTAACCCTCGGAATACTGACTGGGAGAAATATCGAGAAGACCTTAAACTTAACCTTAGAAATATCAAAACTGTAATTAGAACAAAAGCTGATATAGAGGAAGTATCTCTGCAACTGCAGGAAGCCATACAAAACTCTTATCATCAAAACTATGCAGAATCGAGGCAAACCACCAACAAACAAAAGTGGTGGAATACAAACCTCGAAACGCTCAGAAAAAATACCCGCAAACTATCCAACAAAGCGAAGAAAACTGGGAACTGGGCAGCATACCAGCAAACCCTGACCGAATACAATAAAGAAATCCGGAAAACAAAACTAGAATCATGGAGGAAGTTCTGCAGCGAAGTTGAAAACACTTCCGAGAGAGCTCGAATCCATAAAATACTAGCCAAAAGCCCGGTTCAACCAACGGGGACCATTGAAAGACCCGATGGGAAATTCACTGGAAATGGGGAGGAAACTCTAAGTTTGCTTCTTCAAACCCATTTTCCAGAGTCCACCATAGCTACCTCTGAAAGCATTAACCCTAACATGTTCCGCAACGGGGCAAACAAGGTGGACTGGGAATTAGCTAAGAAAATGGTAACTTATGGTGGCATAAAATGGGCCATTGACTCATTTGACAGCTTCAAATCTCCGGGACAAGACGGTATAATACCAGCTCTATTACAGGAGGGTGTGGAGCATATATATGCAATATTTTCTTTAGTTAAAATTCTGGACTTTTTGGGTTTGGGAGAATCGCAATATCTTTTCAAAAAAGGAATCAGTTGACTAAACTTATTTATGTCAACATTTTTTTTATTAACAGCGTGCTTGGTAACATAAATTTTAAGACTTTTCGTCAATGATTGTTCTTTAAAAAAGCCCAAAAACAATCAACCTGGTTAGAATATAATACTTTGTTAAAAGCAAAACAACAAACTCAAAAAATTTTTAATTAAAAATTGAAATAATGAATATTTCCATATAAAGAAACAGAAAACTGATAAATGTCGTTGACAGCTGTACCAAAAGTGCTGTGTGAAGCGGGCGGCAATCTGACCAATCACTAGGCAGCAGAAATACCAACATAAATTCAAATCACTCCTCTAAGTATGCAAACAATATCACGTTCTGTATAAAATAGATTCTTTCAGTTCGATAAAATTCGATATAAATTTCACAGTAACGTTGCTTCAACGTCAATCGAATACTGCGGAAAATATATAAAACCATGTGTGGTAAGCAAAAGTATAACGGTACAAAGGGAATCAGCACATTTCAATGGAAAAACCTTTAGCGGGGGCGGCCATGACAGCGCAAAGCTCCTAAGCCGTCGACGGCGGCTTTGGAGAAGAAAGACGGCTAATAGAGCTTTCCAGAGCTTTCACTGGCTGGCGTTGAAACCCAATTCATGATCCAATAACAAAAGACAACTATATTACCGACCGCTCGGACAAAGAACAAGCCATCTCTCTTCCCGCTGTCGTCGTTCCCGTTTCGAATGATGGTCCAGGAAAGATTGGATATAGACGTTGCATGGCACAGTCAGTAAGATAGTTAATGCTCAAGGGGACGGTGGCCCGTATACGATTGGGGATCTTTTACACGATTATATTATATACTGTTTTTACTTACAAGTAGGTATGTCTTTTTCTTTGACTCAATAATTGGATAGGAAAATTGGATGTTGTGTAAACAATTTATAGGTTTTTCCATAGATAGGACATTAGTGTTAATAGGCATATGATGATTGATTTTGAAAAATACTGTACAAGACGATACCGAAAAAATGTGTCCTTTAGAAACAACAAATGTAGGAAGCAGCCAGTAGGTATTCATAATTTTGGATACATGTTCAAGGCAATTGCTGAAGGATATATAGAAAATTCGCAGGAAAACAAATTTGGTATACATTCTACGAGAAAAATCATTATCGGATGTTTTTGCCTACGTCCAACATTAATTTAAAAAATTGGAATAGTGTGTAGGATTTAATTTTAATAGTTAAATTTTGTTTTTTTCAATAAATTTTTCATGTTTTTGCCCAGTACACCTATAAATGTTTTCAAGGTCATTTTGGGGTTTTGTTAGATCCACCGATTTTTCTCCAAAAAAACGTCTGCTGGTAGCAAATTTTATAAGGACGACTCTAACATTCTTACCAGCCAAAATCGAAACCGAAACCACCCCTACAGGTATATTATCATCATAATACCTTTATATAAGAACAATTTCAATAAATTCGCAGATATACCCACTTTATTCACTCGAAAGAATCAAGATAATACATTTGAATTACAATAATGGCTCCTACCGATAGTAACGGTAATGGATACCTTCTGAATAATTTATCCTTTCAAAACAAATGATCGTCAATGTTAAATCTGAATGCTTACGTTACGAAATAATCGTAACAATAGATTGTAAGCCATATTCTAAACGAAAATAGTTAGGGTAAACCAGTCGAAAATTTAGACACACGAAAATTTTAATGAATCAGTTGTAACATGTATATTTCTGAAATTTAAAACACAGGGGATGTGTATCCTAGATACAAAAAGGGTGTACACATAGGTACTTCCTTTAGGAGAATTAATATATTAAAATGTATTCATTGAATTGAATTTACTGTTTGGACTAAACAATATACTTTAAAATTCGTCCAAAAGAAAATTGTAAGAAAATTACTAAACGATAAAAATATTGATCCAGGAATAATATCGGATATATTTAATTTGTTTAATGTATACGTTAATCAGAACTATTTTAGTTTTGACAATAAGGTAAGTGTATATTCAAAATGAAGTCCTACGAGGATGTATTGATATCTAGTTAGCCTAGACCAGTTCCATGCATAAACAAAATATTGCGTTACCATAGCAACGAACAATAACTTATTAGAAGTATCAGTGTGACGTGTTGACGTCAAAAAAGTGAACCAAAGTTACGCAATAAATTAAAAGAAAAAAGATGTCTACCGAAATTGTGAAAATCGAAAAATTGGAGTATCGAGCCATCATCACGTACCTGTATTTAAAAGGGTTAAGAGGTAAGCAGATTTACGAAGATATGTTTACTACCCTTGGTGATCAATGTCCTTCGTATGCGACCGTGAAAAATTGGACTGCAACTTTCAAAAGAAGTAAATTTTCCATTGAAGATGATGAACGATCGGGAAGGCCAGTTTCTGTGTCAGTCCCCGAAAATATCGATGCAGTTCATGACATGATTTTATCAGAACGTCGAATTGGGATAGAACGGATATCTGAATATTTCATACGAACGCGTTCATTATATAGTTCACGTCAATTTAGACATGAGAAATATTTCTGCAAAATGGATCCCCAAATGGTTGAATGTTGACCAAAAGCGTGCAAGGGTAAAAGCATCGCGTTCGATCTGAGCTCGATTTGAAAACGATGTAGACTTCTTAAACCGAATTGTAACTATGGATGACCCTTGGGTACATTTCTACGATACAGAAACAAAGCAACTATCTATGGAATGGCGACACTCTGGTTCTCCAAGACCTAAGAGGTTTCGTGACCAAAAATCTGCTGGAAAAGTTCTTGCTTCAGTTTTTTGGGATTGCCATGGAGTGGTCATGATTGATTTTTTGGATAAGGGTAGAACAATAACTGGAGATTACTATTCGACATTACTGACCATTCTACGGGAAAAAATTAAAGAGAAAAGACGCGGAAAGCTATCCAAAGGTATTTTGTTTGTGCAGGACAACGCCCCTGCACACAAATCTCATGTTGCCATGCAAAAAATTCGTGATTTAGGGTTTGAATAACTAGAACACCCCCCTTATTGACCAGATTTGGCTCCGTCCGACTATCATCTCTTTCCTCAACTGAAAAAAGTTTAAAAGGTCGTAAATTTTCTTCCAACGAGGAGGTAATAAAAGCTGTGGAGGTTTGTTTTGCAGAGCAAGAAGAAACATTTTTTTTGAAAGGTCTAGAGACGTTGCAGGTTCGCTGTAATAAATGTATCCAATTAAGAGGAGAATATGCTGGCTAATAAAATATTTTGACATTGAAATTTTGTTTGGTTCTATAGTAGGCTAAGAATTTTTCAATATATCCTCGTAAATCACCAATTTTGGCAAACATTTTTATGGACAGTTTAGAAAGAAAATATAGAACAAAATAACCTTGAGTGTTTCTAATTATAAGGTACCCAGTGGTAGATGACTGTTTCAGTTATTGCCAAATAAACAAAATTGTTACTGTATAGAAATTAATATTTGTTAATAATTATTTTTCCTTGCATGATGTATATTTTCCATTAAAAAAAAGAATTCAATTGAAAAAAGTGAAATATAATTTAAAATTATATCGATGCATTAAAAACATTTATTCGACAACGAAATTTAAATGCTTTTACACAAAAATCAAACACAGTTTGTAGACTTTGTATTGTTTAACAATTTTATTGACGTTTTATCACAAATTCCAGAGTTTACAAATCAAAAGTGTGATGATAAAATTACACATAAAATAATTCTAAAAATAACTAGTTCGCACCAATTGTTTTTAATGCAAAAATCAATTTTGTTTTAACTGTGAACTACTCAAAACTGGAAAATAATTGAAAAGCTTTCGCTTGTTTGTGGAGATAATCAAAGGGTACTTTATTCGAAATATTGTTTATATTTTATAATGAAAGTCATCAAATATTAATTTTTTCAGTGGTTTTTATTTAAAAAAAAAAAACTATTACTTTTCTCACGCTACATCCCCTACGTGCTATACTCATAACCTACTTTAGATTTAATTACTCCAAAGAACGTATACATTCGAAAAGTTACTCCTCCAATAATCCACTAATGCTAACCACAAGTCTAAGATGATGAAATTTTCTAATAAAGTAGTTTATGTATGCGTAGGTTTAATGAAAGCACGTGAAAAGGGCTCTAAGCGAAAGGAATACCGAAAAAACAGGAAAGGACTCAACCAAAATCACCTATCAGTGAAATGTATATGAAACAGGATGGGAAAGTCTTGTAAACGCCCTCAAGAATATTTTATATTACTTTGAAAACACCCTGTATAGTAGTTCAGCAATAGTAAATTGATTTTAAATACCGCGGAACTGTGCTTACTAATATATTATTAATTTTCGAAAAAAAGAATTTGGATTTCATTTTTTAGACGTATATAGTTTAGGTTAGGCTAGGTTTATTCCGCTTCTTAACAAAGCCACTTACTTTATTTGGTGAATGATATTTCAAGTCCGAGGGCGAGAGAAAGACCCTGCCAAACATCAGATACCTGATTCGAGCCGCAGCGGGGCAGGCACAAATTATATGCTTTGCAAATTATATGTCTTCCAGACAAAGACGGCAGGTCGGATCTTCCGACTGCCCAAGTTTTAGCATATGATAATTCAGATGACAGTGGCCTGCTAAAAGGACTGTTAGACAAAGTAGGTCATGCCTGCTATAGTGTAACATTTGTTTGGAGACATTCTTCGAAGGATGTATAAAATCTTTTGAATGAACCTATCCTGGTAAATTATGCCAGAAGTCTGAAGCTCTTCTTGCCGTCCAGGTATTTAGTGTTTGTTTGGCAAAACTTATTGCGATGCCAATTGTAGGTTCTGGTCCGATAGAAACACGTGCGACACCCTCCTTTGCAAGAGAGTCTGCCTTCTCGTTTCCTTTCATGCCAGAATGGAAAGTGCTTTCAAAGCCGCTTGGCTGTTCGAGAAAATTTCTTGTTCTATGTATGAGATTGGCTTGCTCCAATCTCTCCACAAATGAAACAATGGCGTAAATTTCAGCCTGAAATACGGTTGCATAGGATCCTAGAGAGGTTGAAATTTCTGTCCTAGGTCTGCGCCCGTATACACCTGCACCAGAGCCTGAGGGCGTTTTTGAGCCGTCTGTGTACCTGTTCATCCTTACGGAAGACCCATTCATCTCTATTTGGAATTAGGACGGTATAAGGCAGGTCGTAGTTTACTGCTGGAGGCATTATGTCAGAGGTCATTCCCAGAATACTGTGATTTTCAGTATCCACTAGCATTCTGCTTCGTTCTGTATAAGCCTGATTTGTGCATTTAGAAATATGCGCAATTCTGTATGTTGTCCATCTAGCCTCTCTTTCCAAAAATATATGGAGAGGAGGTAGGTCCAGAAGGAATTCCATGGCTGCTGTTCTTAGACGTAACTTAAGATTCTCACGACCAATAAAATACAACCTGTACAGTAATAAAAACTTTCTACTACAACCCTGTTAAACCATAAGATACTCAAAGAGGGGAAAATACCTTTAAGGGTGTAGGTTTACTTCCTAATAGGGTGAATTAGTAAAAGATTAGGGAACTACCCTCTTATTTGAACTCTCTGATATCAAAGATGGCTGATTTTTGTAAGGGCTAAGGGTGAAGGAAATAGACACATTTACCAAAGAAGATTGCTACTGTTGCAATTGATGCAAAAAAAGGTAATTGATAATAGTTACAGGTAATTTTTCTATTCATGCTTGATATAAATTTGTTCATTCAAAATAACTTTTGACACTGTAATGTTTGTATCCGATGTAGTTCCAATAACTTTTCTCAACTGTCTAACTATTGATTAACCTGTTTGAACAACTACTTTTATACACAGGATGTTACACAATAAACCACCTAACAGCTCCCACTTTAGTATTTATACTTTTGTTATATTATTTTAAATTGTTCCCAATTATTATTTTTAGTACTTCCCTCGTAACTAATATTTGTTTTGCGCATATTATAAGAATTTGCTCTGCAATAATCCGTGAAGCTGTAAGCATCGAATTTAAGTAAACTATAAAAATGGAATTTGTTAGAGCTTTCGAGTGAAATTAATTTGATAGTTTGCCATAAAAAGTTGGGAAAATTCAAAAATTAGAACCCAAAAGCTGATTACGCCATAGAAAGATTATTGCTCGGCAGGGTGTCGCTGTTTGTAACGTCAACAATAACAGCAGAAGACAACAAAAGAGGGCACAACAATGGGAAGATCCGACGTTGTTTGGACGATGACGGCGATGGTGATGGATGAAAGAGCATCCATCTATCGATAGAAAAACAGTATTGAACACTAAGCGGCTTTTTTGATGCGTTCAACCGTCAATAGTTAAAAAATTATTGACACATGGGAGTGTTTACTATATTCCAGCTTTTAAGATAAACTTTAATTATGTAGAGATAACAAAAAGTAGGCACAATAGCTGGGAGAAATCTTCTCATAATTTACAAGTAAAATCAGTTTTCAATAAATCTCACAACAGTATCTAATACTCAACTGGTTGAACTTAACTACATCTTTGAAGAAAATGTTAATCAAGTTTCCGGCGTTTCCAGCAAATATCAGTGTGAAGTAACAAGTCCTAATATATAATTATTATAGTAAACGAATACACTTTTTGTCAGTCAAAGCAGGATCTAATAATATTAATTATCTTAGCAGACAGCTTAAATAAAAGTTTTTCAAACTTATCTAAGATAAAATATAAATGTTCATTTTGTACTGAATAATTTACAACAGAATACAGTCTTTTTTTTGTAACAAGATATTTTGTGCATTAAGGAAATTTTCATTAGGATAGTTTTTTTAAATGTATTAATTTTATCATCTGATTTAAACCTTGCTAGATCTGAAACGGGTATAGTAAAAGTATTAAGTTTTACAAACTGTATATCGGTAGCACATTATGTAAGCAAACTCTTGTTTTGTATGGTCACTTAGTCACAAGTTTTAAGTTGGTTGTTGTCCTGAAGTTTATAACTCCGAAATATCATTATCAGTGACGAAGAATTGGATTTTTTCGAAAGAACCAACTCAAGTTAAATGTTTTATTATTAATTATTATTTATTCGCTTCTTTCCCTTAAAGTATAAAACCTGTAGTCGCTTAAACCAAAAGTAAGTAAGTTTTTCTATGACTGTTGAATAATGAACCCATTTTATGTAACATTTTTGTTGAGTAACTGGATGCATTACGCAAAACAAGCCACGCCCGTGTGTAATGGATCCATTACACACGACTATGGCCAATCACCGTCAAAGAATTCCATTACACACGACTATGGTCAATCAGCGTCGAAGTGCAATGTTTGAATCAGTCTCGCCATGAAATAATAATTCAACTATGACAGTATACCTACCGGAGGTGATTTATAGCTGACTTTTTGTAAAAGAAATGGATTCAGAAAGTGAAAACGAATTCAACTGCACTCCACCAGTAGTTCTAGAAGCTGCCAGTTTAAGTACAATGAGCCTTTTACCCGAAAAATCTAAAAAAATGTATGAAACGGTTTACCAGATATTCATGGATTGGCGAAAAGCGAAACATAATTCGTTTTCGGAGAATGTACTGCTAGACTATTTTGGCGAATTAGCAGTTAAATATAAAGCTTCCTCCTTGTGGTCACAGTATTCCATACTTAGAAGCACAATTTCAATAAAAAATGATGTGAATATTGAAAAATATATAAAATTACGAGCATTTCTGAAAAGAAAGCCCGATGGATACATGCCAAAGAAAGCGAAGATATTCACTGCTGATGAAATCAACCAGTTCATCACTAAAGCTCCTAATGACATTCATCTCGCAACAAAGGTAAGGCAATTATGTGTTATTTATAATTCATAAACTTCTATCAAAGATTTGTCGACCTGAAAAACAAGATGGATACGGCACAAAAAATTGTGGACTCAATTGGATGTTCATCTCCAAACCCGAGGTCTGAAAACATAGAAAATAATACCTCCACAACTTCTTGGATCTGAAATCTTCCTCTACTCCCTGTATAAATATTTCCAATTGCGTAAATTTCACTATCAATATTGCAAACAATAAATGAGTTTTTATTATAGCTTTCAAGATGGAATTGTTTGACATAAACCATTAAGTTTCTTCAATAAAATATTCTCTAAATATCTCGTTCGTTTGAATTGAATGGTGAACACTCAGCCATAGAAAAAGTATAGTATTCTACTTTCGTGTAATGGCTATTACTCACTCGAATGAACTTCATTCTCATGAGTAATAGCCATCATTACACGCTCGTTAAATAATATACTATTACAATGAAATTATTTTTATACTTTAAAGCAGATAGACAAAAACCCCCATTGACCATGACTAGGTAATTTTAACAGATTTAAAGAATAGTATTTTTAGATAAAACACCTTCGAACAAATCCCTTTCTATTATCAAATTTTCCTTGTTTTTGGAGTCGGAAAGAAAAAAAAAGAGACATCAACTCGACTAACAGAATCATTGGAGTTAGTGCCCTTTTATTGCTGAATGGATAACGCCACCGCACGTAAGTTGTATAAGAAAATTTGACTCTATTACAGAACTTCCTAATGGCCTCTTACTTGGAACTTTTTGTGTTTTTCTCTTATAATACTGGTCGGAACTACTCAGATGGAGTTAAAACTAGAAAGTTTTTCTTAATTGGGTGGCGAGGAAAGAGAAAATGGAAATAATTTTGTCGAATGATCTCCAATGGTGGAGAAATAAAAGGATGTTCCTTTAAATCTATTTTAATTTAAAGGCAACTAATATACTGGTTTGGTTGATACATTCAACAACTACTATGCTTACATCACTGATTTTATTTTCATACAAGAGTATTTATGTTGTACATGTACATACTATACTCAGCAATTCGTATAATTTGTTAAAACTTTCGAAAATAACGTGTTGTTGAGCCAACTGATGTGTATAATAACCCAGTCTAAATATCGAATAAGCGAGGTGTTAAAAGGCAAATCCCCCGATAGGAACGCGCGATGTTTTGATATTCAACCAGAGCCAGCAGACGTAATCAAAACTTGTGCATTTCCCTAAAGAAATCAGAAGCTCGTATTATTTCGAAGCTGCTGTCCTGTAATATAATAGAGGATCGTGTTTATATTAAACGTGCTTTGATTTTATAGTGGTCTAATCATATTTTCGAAATAGGATGGATTTGAAAAGTTTTGGGATGATGTAAGTTTTTTTAGATCGTAATTGGATTGTAGACGGTGCTGCTAGGTACAATTTGACGTTTCCATAATGACACTTGAAACTTAAAAACGAGACCTGTAATCCTACACATGGAGAGTCTCCATGAGTCAACAGATGGAAAAGTAGTACTGTATGGATCAGGAACTTGGAAAATAACAATCAAAGGAACATGATCACTTTATATGATGAAGAAGTTGAAGAAAGTCTAAGTATACTCTCTCCTTGTAGAAGGGTTGATAAAGTAAAGGTAAAGGGACCTGTAGTTAAATAAACGTTTTTTTGGAATGTGGCCAGATTTGTTAGTTAGAATTAATAATTCTAAGACTCAGTTGAAGATAATCTCCTTTAATTTCTTTAGCAAATAATTAATAATTTATTATTTAAACTCTCTGAGCAGTCTATGAAGGTTAAACACTTCTTTTCTTACTGGCCTCGTTCAACCAGCTAGCGAGAAGCTACAGTTATCTTTTTTAATAACGGCAAAGTGTTACTGCCTTAGTCAGGTCGTTTTTTTAATTTTAAAGAACAGAAGAGAATAATGAAAACTGATGAAAAGCACAGTCGCCTATGTGTGCCAGTGCTGGTGGTTGGATTCATAAAAGTAATTAATGAAAAGATAAAAGAGTAGAAATAATAAAGCACAATGAGCTTTGAAAAAACCCTAGTCACGCAAAAATCTACTAAACATGTTCAGATGAACAAATTACATTAGTCGCTCAGATAATCCCGGTTATTTCCCATTAACGAAAAAGCTTTTCTCTCTCCGAAAGTTTACCGAGAGATTATTGTCGATGATTTTTTTCCACTTCTTTGAGGCGCATTGAAAGAAAAAACACAATTAATACTTGGGGGCTACTAATTTTCAACGTTTACTTCGTTCATTCACGAAATTTTAAATTTTTCCATTTATTAAAGTTAAAATAATTCAAGTTTCCAGAATTTCATATTGAAAAACCAATTATTAACTATTGTTTGTGAAGACAAATAAATTAAAGATTGGAATAACTAAAAAAACACACCTTATAGTAAATCGAACTAAAAAGTAAAAAATAATTCTTAATTTAAAAATAAAATGATCAACGAGAGAATCAATGGCATTGTGGTAAAAGCGTGGCGTGCTTTGTACCTCACTCCAACCGGTATCTCGTGAAATGAGTTGACGATGCGCCGTAACAAATTTGAAAGTGAGGATCCAGCAACGCCAATCGTGCGGTAGACGTTATGCAGTGGGCAGCTCGATATTTTTACACTGTTGCATTGTTTTGATTTACCATATATACATATAATTATTGCCATATTTAAATATGTATTTTGAAACGTTAAATACTTACCAGTAATTAAGTTTTCCAAGTAGGATATTTTAAAATAAAAGTCCCTTATATAATTGTATTGTAATCATAATTTTATGATGTATTGTTTGGTAAATATTATATTTTTATCAAATCATTATATTTGTTTTCCTTCTATTCTACACAAAGTTTTAAAATTTTTGACCTGATTATGGATCTACAGTCCTGCAGAGCTTTTTATCGAGAATAATTTTTTTTGTAAAATGTGAGATAAACTTTCTTAACCTTTGTATAAAACTTTTTGGGACACACTGTATATCATACCTAAACAAAAATCATTACCTCATCCTTTTAGTAATTAAATTGTTCTGTTAATTATTTGAAACTCATTTCTCTAAATATCATACTAAAAAATACCCAACATTACTGTGATCATCCACATATTGACAACATTGTATACATTTTAATATCTAATGTTCGGGTAAATTCCATCCCAGTCTGGCCGAATACTTTCTCTCTCTGCGTACTGGAAGCTCCGCCTTGTCACGAGATACCAGTTTACATGTACATTTATACACTAACTCTGCATTTCGAAATAGAACTGTTAAGAAATCATAACAATTGATATTATTACCATAATGACATCAATTTTATTGTTAAATTAAGAATCATTTTTTTACTTTTTTTTTCGATTTACTGTAAGGTGTGTTTTCTTAAATTTTTTTCAAACTCGATGCCATATCAAAATTATGGTTTTTTTTAATGGAACACCCTATATTTTACAACTATATTGTATTGTCATCGATCCTTGACGAGTGTGCAGAAAAAAATTTCGAATTAATCTGAGCGTTTAAAGTGGGTAAAAATCGAGTTTAAAGGTTGCGTTATAAGGGGCTGTCTATAAATCACGTAGCCAATTTTGGGGGGAGGGGGTTCGATCTAAGACTACGCTGGGTCACGTTGGGGGGGTCATAAATCGTGGTACGTAGCTTTTTCAAATACCGCGGGCATATTAACTGAGGTAAAGAAGTCACACAAAACAGATAATAAGTTTGATTTTGAAGTGCTACGTAGTTTCTTAGGGGGGTTGACCGAAAGGTGCGGTAAGCTACATGAGGGGAGGGGTGGGTAAAAATTGGAAAAAATGGAGCTACGCGATTTATGGACAGCCCCTAAATGGAATACCCTATAGCCCGGGAAAGTAAGGAAATACAATTCAAAAGTTTCCCATAATTGACTTTTCATTTTTAAATGAAAATATATTGACCCAGCATCACTCTCCTAGATTGTCTAATAATTTCCGCTGGAGCTTGCGACGCAGCTTGCAAGCACAGCTCAGACCACCTAAAATTCAAGTGATTTATGCTCGTGTCATTTCTGGATGTGTTCTTACAAAAAAATCGTAGAGATGAAAATTGAAGCAAATCTTATGCTCTTGAAGGTGACGTAAATAGTTTTTTCAAAAAAAAATTTTCCGATCTTAAATTTTCCAAAAATTGAAAAAATTTTCGAAAATTATATTTTTGGCTGGTAATTATAAATAAAATATTAATATCGAGGTCCAAACATAGATAAACATAGAGGGCAAACTTCTAAAAATTTACATTTTTTCAGATTTGGAAAATTCAAAATGGCGGCTGCGCAAATTGGAAACAAATTTTTTTTTTTAATTCGCGTCTAAATTTATGAACATTAACGATATTGAGAAACGGTTTGTTGCAATCGGCAGAGTGTAAGTTATATTTTTATAAATAACATAAACAAAATTTTTAAAAATTTTTTTACATAATTTTTTAGAACATTTACCGAAAATAAAAATTTTTCCATCTAGTTTTTTCTCATTTTGGCGTTGAAAAATTTGTTTAAAATATGTTTTCACATTATAAATATGTGTGTCTTAGTAAGACGAGTATTTAAAAAAAAATTTTTAGATGCGACTTTTACAAGCTGAGATAAACAAATTCAAAGTCAATTAGATACTGTAATAATATTGATTGAAATTTTCAAATTTTGATCACTTCGCTAGGTTGTCGAATCCCAACTCAACTTAAACACAAATTTTCATTTTTCTACCGTCAATTGGTCCATTCAAAAGAGAATAGTAATCCTAGCTCGCTCGGCCAAACGGTGCGGCGGCAGCTGCTTGGCGTTGTGGTGGGGGGTCAGCGCTCGTTCGCAGTTGAACGAAGCTCAAGCTTTTATTTTGGTTTTTTTTGTAAAAATTTTCCATTTGTGGTTTCCTAATAGTATGGTTATTATCAACCATTACATATTGCTAGAAATAAGGTACAATGATATTTATAATTTATATCTATAAATCCATTTATTATATATATATTATACATAATTCGAAACGTAGATACTAAGAATAATATTTATTTACAAATTTACATCTGTTTTCTACAAATTCTCGCCCTTTTTGGTCTCTGAGGAAGTGGCTCTGTACAATTTTCCTCGTCATTATCATTAGCAAACAAATCCTCATCGATATTATTGCTACTATCAATTGCAAGTTCACAATTGAGTAATTGACTCATATCAAAGTTCGGCTCATCACTCAGAGTTTCATTATCATCCTTGTCATTGTCAAGTACCGTACTTACAATTTCGATGTTACAACAGTTTTTGCCTTCGCAATTTTTACATAATATCGTGCAATGCATGCCAACTTTTCTACAACCACACCTGGAAGTGGAGTACCCTGTGGTACAAGAACACGAAATAATTTTCAATAACTCGTTTGATCGGGCGAGCTATAGGATTACTGTTCTCTTTTGAATGGACCAATTGACGGGAGAAAAATTAAAAATTGTGTTTACGTGGAGTTGGGATTCAAAAACCTAGCGAAGTGATCAAAATTTGAAAATTTCAATCAATATTATCACAGTATCTAACAGACTTTGAATTTGTTTATCTCAGCTTGTAAAAGTCGCATCTAAAAAAAATTTTTTTTCACATACTCATCTTTCAAAGACACACATATTTATAATGTGAAAACATATTTTAAACAAATTTTTCAACGCCAAAATGAGAAAAAACTAGATGGAAATTTTTTTATTTTCGGTAAATGTTCTAAAAAATTATGTAAAAAAAATGTTTAAAAATTTTGTTAATGTTATTTATAAAAATATAACTTTCCCTCTACCGATTGCAACAAACCGTTTCTCAATATCGTTAATGTTCATAAATTTAGACGCGAATGAAAAAAAAAAATTTGTTTCCAATTTGCGCAGCCGCCATTTTGAATTTTCCAAATCTGAAAAAATGTAAATTTTTAGAAGTTTGCCCTCTATGTTTATCTATGTTTTGACCTCGATATTAATATTTTCTTTATAATTAGCAGCCAAAAATATAATTTTCGAAAAATTTTTCAATTTTTGGAAAATTTAAGATCGGAAAATTTTTTTTTGAAAAAACTATTTACGTCACCTTCAAGAGCATAAGATTTGCTTTAATTTTCATCTCTACGATTTTTTTGTAAGAACACATCCAGAAATGACACGAGCATAAATCACTTGAATTTTAGGTGGTTTGAGCTGTGCTTGCAAGCTGCATCGCAAGCTCCGGTGGAAATTATTAGACAATCTAGGAGAGTGATGCTGGTTCAATATATTTTCATTTAAAAATGAAAAATCAATTATGGGAAAGTTTTGATAGTTAACAGATTTTTCGACCTTACTTTCCCGGACTACTACATTCTATTACTATATTGTATAAAAAGACGATGACGTTGCAAAACAAAATTTTCTGATGTTGCCAGCATGTAGATTTTTTCTTTATTCAAAGGGAGCTGGAACAGTCAATGTGACAGTTCTTTTTTATTCGCCTGTACCTCGTAAGGCATACATTGAAGGTGTTTATTTATGAATAAAAGGCTTGTATAATATTCTCAAATTTATTTAATAAGTATATATTTTTGTGAAAGGTTTGGATAAGATACAAAAAATAGTAACCAATCATTCTATATCTCAATAAACATTTGATTATTTATAATGAATGACAAACTCTAGAACCATCTTCAAGAACACTGGAAGAAATAAATTATCTTGAGGGAATTGAAATATAATAAATATAATTCAATTTATAAAAGAATATCTCAATTTTTAATTATCTAGCCTATGATTAAAAACATCCAACTGAATAAATTTAAATATAACGTCGTCGTAGTTGTGAAGGGTCCTAATCCACCAATTCATAGTTTTGAGATAATTTAAAATTTAAATTGATCGGTTTATTAAATATCATGTTTTTTGCTCGTTTTTCTTTATCTAAAAATTATAGGTTGCAAAAATTTCAAGATGAAGTTACTAATATAATAGAAAATATACATGTGCTATAATATTTATGATTTTTTAAATAATTCTAAAACTTTGTGTGTTAGGACCTTTCACAACTTCCAGACGTCAAGAAATAATTAATTTTTCAGCAGGTCTAAGACTCATAATTGCCTATTTTTGGGTGGTTAACAGTGGCGTAGCCAGCCTTGCATGGCCGGAGGGGCAAACATATGGGGGCGCTTTATGATTTTTTAGAACCACTATTATTGTTTTTAAAAATATGGTGTTTGTTTTTGACAATATTATGTTACCAAATATTTTTTAATTTCAAGAAATGTTACAGGGTGCGTAATGAAACTATATTTTTATTGTGTATACGGGCACCAAGGGGCGCTAAGGAAAAGGGTCAGGGGGCAGCCCCCTGGCCCCTTCCTGGCTACGCCACTTGTGGTTAAGGTAAAAAAAACTTGTGCTTAACGAAATTTATTTAACAATATAAAATGCATTGAACATTATTAATTATCTTCTGATGAAGATATTTCTTCGGAAGAATCGTGGCCAAGCAACCCACTGTAAACCGTATGATATGTAGATGGAATAGTACCTGAATCACATAGCTTTCTTAAAGTAATTAGTTTGGATTTTTCTATGGGCAATGCAGTTGAATATAATGATTCAACTTTCAATGCGTCTAAATTATTTGCCCTTGCTGCAAGTTTTCTTATTTTTATACATTTAAATTCAGGGTCATTTAACCTTTCCTTACAAAATATATTTAAAGGGTCGCTCTTTCTATATTGTAGCCACTTAATTTTTAACCAGTTTACTGTCGAGCCATCTTCTAATTTATTTTTATTCTTGATTAACTTTGTGGAAAATGTTTTATAATCTTTAAAATCACAAAGATTCATTTCAGTGACTCTATAAAAAGGTTCAGTTATTTTTGCAGTTCTTGCTACCATATACCAACCATCTGGAGTGTATATATCAACTTTAGCACCCCTGCTTTCTATTGCGCTATGGACACTATCACATTCCATTTCCGAATGTCCTGATTCCATGAATTTTTGATTGATTATTTCAATAGGTAGCTCCGTGACAGCCTTTAAGAACATTGCTGCGTTTGTAACATTCCTATTCTGGCCAGCTGCAGTATCTGCAAAAAAAGTAACTTCCTTTATGTTATTGTCTAGATGGGATAAACAATGCCATAAGCAAGTAGCAACTTCTGATGATCCTTTTTTTCCAACTCCCTCATGCCACATATAGTTATTGGCTACCGAACTACCTAAATCATAGACAGTAAAATTAAATGTTTTTAGCTTCTGCATGTAATACAGCTTTCCAACATTTAGTGAAGGAGTTATTAGTACCTTCTCCATGTCCATTGTAAACACTATAAACTTATTGTCATTCTTTCCCCTCTCCTTATCCAATTGTTTATGTTCCCTTGCCTCCTGCTTTCTTTTAATATGTAAATCATATTCTTCTTGTACATTTCGCTTCTCATCATCATTGTAATTAGAAAATTTTATGCAAAAGTCACATTGGTCTTTTTTAGGCCTATGGAAGCCAATATTAAATTCGGTAGTAAAAATGTGTTTATAAAAACTGAATTTTTCTGGAGTAACTTCAAGTTCAACGCAATACGACTTGTAATCATTATAAAGTCGGCATTCGGATAATCCTGTAGCCAGGTAACTTCTTTTTGACGATTTTCTACAGTAGTGCGATGAAACCAAAGGCATGGACTTTATGTGATCTTTAATAATGTTTCTAACTGCTTCAGATTTCTTCTGAGGGGGAGATTTCCTGCCCCTTCGGTCTGCCTCGATTATTCCGGTATCTTGCAATTTCTTAATTGCTGTCTTCACTTTTTTAGAAGAAATGTCCAATGTGGATAAAAAAAACTTTTGACATACTTGGTGTACCTTACCATTTGAGGTAAGATTATAAACTTGTGTAAATTGTCGTCGTGATGGTCCAGCAGTGTAGCTTCTTTTCTTTTCAATACGTTTGACATGTTTGCTTATGAAATTCCACCTGAGTTCTTCTGTACTAATTCTTAGATAGGCACGTAATATTTCCTCTCTTTCTTCGTCGGATATTTTAGTATTGCAGGAATAGTGGCAATGACAATCAACGTCTTTCACAAAACGGGCTCGCTTGTCTTTTCCTTTTTGCGTCCTATATTCTGCACCTTCCATTCTTTTCTTCCTTTCTTTATTTCTTGTCCATTCTTCAGGATTTCGCGACCTTTTTCTTTTTAATTTCTTATTGATTTCAATATTTGAATCCACAGATTCTTTCTGGTTTATTTCATCGTTAGTTACTTCAGGCTCGGTTTCGGATAATTCTCTGCCTGGTTCGTTCGGTTTATACGTTTCATCATTGTCATCATTGACTTCGTCGAAATCATCATCAACTAAATCGTAATAAGAATTTTGTGTCCTAGTTTGACGCTTAGGAGTAGATCTAGGCGAGGATGTTGAAGGACCGAATTGAAAATCGTATAAATTCCAACTTGTAGATGCTTCAACAGCAGGGCTTAAACTCTGCATATTGCTCTCAAAACCATTGTTCTTTTCTGAAAAGATCATTCATAATTATTACATTATGTTCTAATGAAGACAAAAAAAACATTTTATATTCTTTCCCTGTATTTCGTATCAAGCCGATAGCTAGATAAACAGGGCAGGGAAGGTACCTTCTTGGCTAAAAGTTTCTTTTAGAATTTTAAAAAACTAATGCTTGTTATAGCCTTCACTTGCTTATACCATTTTTCTCCTCAATGACAGAAATTAACGCTTGAAATTCCGAGAGCATTTTTGACTCTTAATTATTCTAACAACAAATAATATTAAATTCAAATACAACAACTTTTGATATTTTATATAAAATAAATACTTTCCGCGACGTCTGACAACACTTTAATAACGTTGGAATGAAATAATAGGATTATGTTAATGGGGCGAACAAATTTGTTTACAACGGTTTAATAATAATACATTATTTAATATAATAATATTACTCACCTAAAGCTGTGCTGCATGCATTTTGTTTCACTGCCAGCAAAGCAATTTTCTTTCCTCTCGTTAAATTATCCATAATATTATTATTGAAAAGTGAATAAATTACACATGTCATACACTTCACGAAACAACTAAATGAGCATTTTCTGAAATAAAAGGGCCGCTCAAAATTTACGGATTGTGGGTTAGAACTTTTCACAATTATTCATTTCGCTCAATATCACTTTAAGTAATTGATAGTGAATGGTTCTATCTGACATAGAACTATTCACTCTAATGAATTGTGGGATAGGACCAATAGTAAATTTACCTAAATATGTACCTTCTAACTAATTTGATTGATAGAACTTTTCACAAATGACAATTAGCCTATGGTTGTGTCAAAAATGACCTAACCCAATATTCGAGTTTTTGTGGATTAGGACCCTTCACAACTACGACGACGATAATCTATAATATGCATTGATAATAATTAAAGTAAATGGTATTACTCACGTCTCTTACAGCAGTAAGCAAGCCCCATTGTGGCATTCTCCTCAAAAATAAGGATATAACCATCTCTCGGCATTTACTGCTCTATTTATTGGGCATTTTAATGCGTTTAACCACACACTGCTTATTTGACAAATTAATCAGTAACGAAAATAAGTATTTCCCAACATTGACGAAATAATTAATTCAGGAGCACCAGAAAAACTTGTAAATACGATGATCGATGTCAATTAACAAGGAATGACATACTGAACCTAACCTCAATTGTGTCAAAACTACTGAATTTTTCCAATTGATTTGACAATATCTTGAAGTTTTGCCAACCCGTTAGCTTAAAATTGCAAATTTATATTTACTCCGATATGCAGGAAAGTAACTAAAAATGACATAATAATTGTCATTTTATCGTAAATAAACCATATTGTCATCGGACAAGTGTATAAAGTTTGAATTAAGTCTGCTAAAAACATACATACTCACATACAGGTGAAGCTAATAAAATCGTGTTAATAAACAATACCGAAAATCAGAAACGTAGCAAATGTTTAATTTACATAATATCGTTGAGTGCTTGTATTTTTCACTCAACGATAATATATATTTAAAATAACTTACAATTGCAACAAAAACAAGCATCATAGCTCATTCATTCGTTTGAGTTGTGATCAATATTCGAAGCACTTATTGAACTGAATCTTCCCATGTTATCTACTTCCATTTCAGAAGCTTCGTGTCTTCTATATGGCCCAGTAGTTTGACTGGGAGGATTTTAATAGTTATAATGATTGTATTATATCCTCTCCAAAATTCTTCCGCCTGTTCTTGTAAGTTCTCATAGAAAAAAAGTAAGTGAGTATGTGTTTCATCACATTTTATGGGTTTGTAGGTTCACTAACTACATCCATTTTGTGTGCTTTAAATGTATGCATCGGCTGGCGTCAAATCGGGCTAATAGAAAGGAAATTCGAAATCCATGCAATGATAAATTATTTTATTTTTTAAGTAATGCTAGGGAGCGTCTGTATGTATGGCCCGTTGCGTCATTACTTTTGTTCTATTAGATTTTTCCACTAATCTTCTCTTTTTTCGTCAATTTATTCCAATATTACATTGGCGTTGATACATCAAAAGAGTACCTCTCTTTTCCTCTCATCTGCTCTTTCACTTCCCTTCTACTCCAGTGTAGCCTGGAGCCCACAGAAATGCTGTTTTTGCCTGGGTCAACTGTTTAAATAAGAGCTCATTGTATGATATTCTTTCCAAGTCTGGTGATGGGTTTGGGATTCCATTTCTTCTTGTCACTTTATTATGTATCGAATTTCTTTGAAAATGTGTACTTTTCTATCATATCATGACCCTGGAAACTTAAACAGCTATAAGAACGTTTTTAATGATTCCCTTTTCATTTTAGTCTGTATCTTGTTCTTTCTGCAACACTCTCCATGAAGTTAAGATAATGATCCGTCTAATCCAGGGGTCGGCAAGTAGTTTTAGATAGGGTCCGGATACTGTAGGAAAATTTTTACGAGGTCCAGAAAAAAAAACTTATATAATAATTAACATTTAAGTGATATTTATTGTATGGTTTCATATAAAGTTCTGAATTATAAAAAAAAATTCAGTCCCAAAATTAATGTGAGAAATTGCGCCGACTATCTTGAGTCAGTTTTTAAAAGTTTGGCTCTCGAGAAGAACAGCAAATTCGGAGTGTGTTTTCTAGGTGAGCTTCCGTTAATCTCGAACGATATTATTTGTTTTTCAAAAAATTCATCTTTGAGAAAGATGTTTCACATACATATGTCGAGCCAAACATAGTAGCCAAATTGATAGCTAGTTTTTTGCAATTTTCATATTTTTCTGGTACATGTTTTGTCCAAAACTCTTCAGTCGATACAGTTTTATAGGATATTTTCAGAGACACGTCTTCTTGCATATCAATCATTTCCATTTGAAGTGATGGCTTTGACAAATTAAACAACTTGGCAGCCACATCTGTCCATTCTGCAGCTACATCAATTTCAAATGGCGATTTAAGAAACGGAGATAGCTTGCCCATTTCTGCAAAGTCTTTGAATCTTGTAGCAAATTCGTTACTAAGATCGGCCAAAAATTTTACAAACACTGCAATGTCTTCTTCAGAGTTCTCTTTTTTATATTCAATACATCACGATATTTGGCGGTCCGAATTTCGACCTTTCGCGGTCCTCAAACGGACCGCTGGTCTAATCCGTTAATTGTTAATATGTTTAAATGGCCACTAATTTTATAATAAACAACTATTTATATATTACAGGAAAGAATAGACTAGCGATGCAGCGGCGTAAAAACATGTAGGCATCGAACATTAGCGACGCCAGAGGTGAAAAAAGAAAACCTATTGTAGACGCTTTTCAAATTCAGCCAATTTTCCCGTAAGAGTTCATGTTACTTATCTAGTCTCCATGTTTTCACTCCTCAGAAAGACTGACTCAAACTTAACCAAAATCAGTATCATCTGTCAAACATTATTATTTTTTTCGTTGTCTATAGTTTATGTCCCTGTCCATTGACAAAATTATCCATAAAAGTTGATACATGACCCAACTTTTCACATATATTTCACCTGCGTCGAACAAATAAGTTTCTTTTTTTTTGACAAGAAATATCCCTTCCAGCATCAAACAGGCAAGGCACGCGAGCTGGGAGATAAACGAATGACAAACTTTGATACCTATTTACATAAAACAAATGGCTGCGTTCGTCCACACGAAAACTTGATAATATTTCAAGTCTGCTTTATCTTGTTCTTCGCACCTATACCGAGATAGGTATATTTCCCTGGAGATGATGCACAAATAGTCATTTGCACCATAACATTTTTATTGCATATATATTTTTTCACACATACATTTTTGTATTCCAATAAAATATTCACTGAACTTATTTATTAGCTGCTGTTCTTGTTTTTACAATGAGTCAGAGACGTACTGATTAAATAATGTATCTCTTTTTTCAAATGTTTCAAAGCACACATTTTAGAGAGCTGCCTAAATTATTTTCTTTGGTCTAGTTTTGTGCCGGGTAGACATATTGAAACTCCCACTCATGTGCACTCTCAGATGCTTATTAATATACAATGTGCTTCGATAATGTGACGACCTGCTTCAGTCACACGAGTCGTTGGTTCATCTGAAGATTAAGAATTTAAGAGCTGATGTAACCTAATTAGCCATGTGAAGCGAGGCAGGAATTTTTGTTTAACACTGAAATAGGAAAAGTCGTGGAGTAGTTATGAATATTATTTAAAATAATTGTTCAGTCTATGCTGCAATTACTGTGTATTATTGTAACACCCTCTGTAATTTTTGTAATATGAGAGATAAGAATGTAACATAATTGTAGAGGTTTCTATACTATAAGGTAGCTAGTTAAACTTTTTTTTTAGAAAACTGTATTAAATATATCCATAAAATAACTTTTTATCAAAATAATAGCAACCAAAAGGCATTCTATGCTACTCTCTATTGCATTTTTGTATTTTCCTGTCTGATTCGTATCTTAATTTAAAAATGTCAATTCTTTGCTCGGGCGACAGGGATTCGACACCTAGGTTTTTTTTTCTTGTATGTCTCTTCTTCCGGATCTAATTTAGATGTGAATTTTCTATGCCTGTTATCGGTATGTATTAGAAAAATCATTCCTTTTTATTTTTTTTTTTATAAACAAACATAGGTTTTTGATTTCTGAATAAGATTTTAAAAATTATCATTTAAAATTCACTATCTTTCAAGTTATCCACCCTATTCAATGGTTTTAGTTATTGCAAACTTATATTTTATCAGGTTCTTACATTAGTAAATAAAGTATAATTAATTTTATTCATTTAAAAATTCGTCTAACGAAAAAATCACTTTCGATCCACGATTAACGTTCAAATAAAACCACTTAAATTTATTAGACCATGTCAAACATACGAAATAATCAACAAAAACCATTAGGTATATTGCCTCTAAATTATCAGCCACACCCAAAATAGTCGAAACAAAAAAATCGAGGTCGAACAACCACCTTCATCGTTTCTAGATAAAGAGATGTAGCATTGTCTGGCTAAAACGTGCCAGATATACGGCAATCACTAGCCTAGTGATATCTAAAACTGTTTGTGATTGGTGCGTTTTGTGTCGATCCATTAGCTAAAAGCACTCTCGACCAATCGCGGGAATTCGTTTCGAAAATATCGTTTTGTTCGGACACAATAAGAATTAACACACACATTGCATGTTACGAATCCACGATTATAATCGTTAAAAGATAGCCAGAAAGTGCTCTTCATAAAAATTCTGTTTCGCGTGCCAACCCGTACAAAAATTTATAGTATATGAGCCTACAAAGTATTGTAGTCAAACAAAAAAAGCGTAAGAGATGAAATAGAAAGATTGGAAGATTCTCCACGCTAGTTTAACTCAAACTTGTCCTGAAAAGGAGGAGGCAGCCGGCTTATGGAGAAATGGGCTTCGGTGAAATTTCATGAATTGTTAGTATATTGTAGTTGCGACTTTCTGAACAATAGTGTCCATGAGCCCAACTCAATCCTATGACTAGTTTCAGAGATACAGGGTGTAAAAGTTGGAAAATAGCCATTTTTAAAAGGCATGTATTTCTTATTTTCTTCAATGTATCGAGAATTTTTTCCTGTGATAGTGTTCTAATTACACTAAATATCAGTCCCTTATGAGAGAAAGTTTCATTTGCTACAGGGATACTCAAAAATTGGAAAAACGGAACGTTGACTTGAAATATAATTCAATTTTCAGGAATTTCAATATCTGGCTGGATTTGCTTCTGGTTGTTTATAATAATGAGATATGCAAACATTTTTTACAGGGCGTGTCAGAAAGTTGAATCGCCCTGTATCCTACATTTAATAAAATTTTATATATTTTGTATTGTATGTTAGTAGGTGACATTAAGTCATTTTGAAATATATATAATATACAGGGCTATTCAAAAGATATGTATGGAAGAAAATCCGAGAATCGATTTTTTTTTTTGAAATCTTCCTCTAATTACATATTTCCTCGGTGAATTTCTGTGATGCTTTCATACTACCTTTGCTTTGAGTTTGTTGGTCGGATGTAAAAGTTTTGTCAACTTGCTATTATCAGTTTTTTTATCCTGGCAATATGATGATATGAGGTGTGTTCTTTTTGACTGAGATCTCAGCTCACTTCAGTTAAAGTGATCTGAGATAAAGTGATGTGAGTAAGCACCAAAAAGAACAAACTACTCAATCACTTAGTTGCCAACAAACAATATTGTTCACAGTGCACGCTTTTTATTAAAAGTTCTTACTGGTGTTTAATATTCATCTCGCATAATGAGGGATAGTATTGATGAATCGTGTATTCCTGATGATATTGCAAAAACATCGACATTTGAATTAATACCGAAAAAATCGGCTCAGCAGTATGATATTGCATATTCTAATTTTCTCAAGTGGTGTAAAATGAAAAAAGGTGAAGAAAACTTAAGTGAATCCGTCTTTTTGGCATATGTACAAGAGAAATCAAAAATATGGAACGCGTCAACTTTGTGGAATAAGTTTTCTATGATAAAATCTAGTGCGATAGTTAAAAATGGGGTTGATGTAAGCAAATATTTCAAGGTAATAGTATCTTAAAGAGGAAAAATGTTGGTTATAGTCACAAAAATTGATCAATAATTATTATTAAGCAGATATTAGCGAATTACAAACATGTACAGGTTTTTTATACAATACGTCCAAACTATTATTTTTGAGGAGGAAGACGAGGAGGAATATTTATTGATATATGCATTGAATGCTTCAAAAAGGCGAAAATGTATTACCAATTACTTTGAGAGTATTATACCTAGATACACCTGTCAACTACGCAGCTTACATGACTTTTAGGTTCGAGGTTAAAGACAACGATTAAAACGGAACAACACGTCAGCTGATCGCATTTACCCACCGGTATACTTGGGTAGAAAGGATCCAATCATATATATGACTATGATCCGCTCAATTCGTTTAGTTTCCGAACGCAAGTGATCGTGATCCGGATTACTTTCCGAACATTCAGATCATGATCGGGTTAATCAATTTCATCCAGAATATTCTGTTCTAACCTTACATTGCTGAATGTCCAGGAACGATCAGTATGTACACAACTCACCTGTGCACCGGTGAGCTTTAGAAAGTCTAAAAACATACTATATTTTTTTCTATAAGTCCATCGACTAACACTATATCGCGTGACGAAGTTAGGAAATTAAAAGTTTAATCTAATTAACGCTTTATTGGAGTGGCCTTTTGTCTTTTAGATAGATTACCATCGTATTTCAAAAGGTTCCGTAATTGAGTGGTCGTTTTAATCCACTTACCAGCAGAAAGACCATCGGATTATAACGGCGCTTCCAATGTGTGACATTGGAACTATTTTAGGAGAACGAACCGTTTAATATCACACACCTTCAATACTTTGTTTTGTTTATTTCATTACATCACAACATTGGTAATTTGGAAAAGCAATTTTTTCCATTTAATTTAACAAAAACCCAGTTAGAATCAGAAAAAAAGAAAAATTACTTATGAACACAGACCATTTAAGAATATGATTAATGTGGAGAATAAGAAATTTCATCGATTTTCTTTGAATATTTTTCAGTTTAAGAGGCTGTAATGTTTCTTTGTGTTAAAGTGTGGATGTTTATATTTCTGTATTGACAATATAAAACGTCAATTAGTCCAATTCACAAAT
The DNA here is from genome assembly GCA_949126875.1 of Lochmaea capreae. NCBI lineage: Eukaryota > Metazoa > Arthropoda > Insecta > Coleoptera > Chrysomelidae > Lochmaea > Lochmaea capreae. The sequence goes on along the minus strand of OX421397.1, from coordinate 11,506,755 downwards.
TGCTGTTTTGTACCAAAAGGATCATGGTCAGTAACCGACTTAATGAAGTAATAAAAATAAAACCATGGAATTATTGCTAATAGCTACTCTCAACCGTCCAAATACATTTAACACGCAATGATGAATTTACTAATGAATTGACAACAGAATTGAGTAATTTTGTAACAAATCAATAAAGAAAACAGTTACGTAGGCGATACATTTTTTAAGGTCTACGAGGATGTATTGATATCTAGTTAGCATAGACCAGTTCCATGCATAAACAAAATATTGCGTTACCATAGCAACGAACAATAACTTATTAGAAGTATCAGTGTGAAGTTTGACGTCAAAAAAGTAAACCAGAGTTATGCAATAAATTAAAAGAAAAAGGATGTCCCACCGAAATTGTGAAAATCGAAAAATTGGAGTATCGAGCCATCATCAAGTACCTGTATTTAAAGGGGTTAAGAAATAAACAGGTTTACGAAGATATGCTTAATACACTTGGTGATCATTGTCCTTCGTATGCGACCGTGAAAAATTGGGCTGCAAGCTTCAAAAGGGGTAAATTTTACATTGAAGATGATGACCGATCGGGAAGGCCAGTTTCTGTGTCATTCCCCGAAAATATCGATGCAGTTCATGATATGATTTTATAAGACCGTCGAATTTGGCCTAAAACGGATATCTATAACACTGAATATTTCATACGAACGCATCATATAGTTCACGCCAATTTGGACATGAGAAAAATTGCTGCAAAATGGATCCCCAAATGTTTGAATGTTGACCAAAAGCGTTCAAGGGTAGAAGCATCGCGTTCGATGTGCTCGATTTGAAAACGATGTAGACTTCTTAAACCGAATTGTTACTATGGATGAGACTTGGGTACATTTCTACGATCCAGAAACAAAGCAAAAATCGATGGAATATCGATGGAATGGCGACACTCTGGTTCTCCAAGACCTAAGAAGTTTCGTGTACAAAAATCTGCTGGAAAAGTTCTTGCTTCAGTTTTTTGGGATTGCCATGGAGTAATCATGATTGATTTTTTGGATAAGGGTAAAACAATAACTGGAGATTACTATTCGGCATTACTGACCACTCTACGGGAAAAAATTAAAGAGAAAAGACGCGAAAAGGTATCCAAAGGTGTTTTGTTTTTGCAGGACAACGCCCCTGTACACAAATCTCATGTTGCCATGCAAAAAATTCGTGATTTAGGGTTTGAATTACTAGAACACCGCCCTTATAGACCAGATTTAGCACCGTCCGACTATCATCCCTTTCCTCAACTGAGTTTAAAAGGTCGTAAATTTTCTTCCAATGAGGAGGTAATAAAAGCTGTGGAGGTCTGGTTTGCAGAGCAAGAAGAAACATTTTATTTTGAAAGGTCTAGAGACGTTACAGGTTCGCTGTAATAAATGTATCCAATTAAGAGGAGAATATGTTGAGTAATAACATATTTTGACATTGAAATTTTGTTTGGTTCTATAGTAGGTTAATAATTTTTCAATATATCCTTGTACATGTGTGAAAATTTAATAAAATAGTAATGGAGGTATCAAGAGAAGAAACTTGACAATACACCAAACGCATTATAGCAGGTGGTTTGGTGTTATTGTGACCAAGAGCCCGACAGGATGAAGCGATAGTGGCATCCAAAGACATGCTTGGTTGGAAGCCACGGGAGCTATGAGGACAAACTCAACATAATCAGTAGTATTGCTGAATCTACTGTCTAAATAGATAGATAGATTGACCAGAGAGCAAGCAGATTACACGGTAAGACGAAAAATTAGCTATACGAAGAGTTTGAAACCGGCCCCATAATGAAAATGCCACCGGATGCAGCTCCGATTAATATATACAGAAGTGGTCAGCTGGAGGAGGGTGTAGGAGCAAGCCAAGCCAAAGACATGAGTCTCACTGTGCTTAGGCAAACCAAGGCAATATTTCAGGCTAAGAAAAAGGTCATTGCTTATAATACTGCGTCAGCTAAATGGCTATCAGCTCCATGTAGATATATTCCAAACTAGTTTGGGATTGCTTGGGAACCCTAGAAGAGCTCACCTCAAAAAAATTCCTAATTATATCATACTATACCTTTTTTATCGCTTCGAACAAATTAGAAAAAAAAGTTAAATATTAACAACCATCCTTTAGGAAAGAAACGATGATCGACTATGTTAACGGTATTACCCTCTGTTGGTTAATGATATTTTTAATTAATTCGAAATGTATTACTTTTAGATTAAGCCCTGAATGTATTTAATCGAGAATTGAAATCGATATCAAATACAATTTCATGATTAATGTTGTATAAATATGATGTTGATTAAACTAAATTAATTAATTTCAATAATGTTACACTTCTGCTGCCGACAATGTTTTATACCAAAAACGCATTTTAACTTTGTAAATATTATCAAATATAATTTTATCGAAACCAGTTACTATCGTTAAGTATTTTTAGACGTTTATTGCATGTTCCTGTTCTTTCATTCAAAATCAGTAGAACACACTAAAAAGTACTAGTCTCCTACAAGGAATTGTTCTTGGTCCAGCACTGGATCTCTTGAATGTATCTGACACTTTCGAGCTACATTTATGGATTTAACATTTATTCCAACGTTTAAGAGCAATTTTGATATCACCAGCACTCGAGTAGGAAGCAGAAGCTTTATTCGGGTTTTTGTTTCTGGACAGTCCGTAAACCAATCTGGAATTGCGCAGAACTAGTTGCGTACTTTATTCAGTCCTAAGAACTATTTTCGGACCGTTTAAAATTGAACACAGTTTGAAAAAACCCGAACATCCCGCTTGGTCTATAGAACTGAACTAACCTAACTAAATTGACAATTGAAGATAACTTATTATCATCACTGTTGTTATGTACCCTGTATCAACACACAATAAACAAACCCCTTCCTCTAACCTCTTTCCTCTGCGAATTTTCAAAATAGTTCTCTCCCTCCTCCTTTGCAAATGATTTGAGCATGCGTAAAAAATAATCCGAGAATCGTCCTAGCTCGAGACTTGGGACTGGCTGAGACGGTTTACGAACCGTCCAAGAATTGCTCTAAATAAACCCGAACGCCAAATTGCGGGTGACCTTACTGTTAAAATTCGACTGCGCAAACTCCGGACAGTCTTAGAACAGTAATTGCATGAACCCGAATAAAGCTAGAGTGTTCAAGTTTGAACTTTTTAATAAAAGACATAAAACCACATCTAGTATAGTCGGGCCGCTTACAAACTGTACTTGTAGTACAAGATCGAACAAATAGATCTTTGTAAAATATTAAAGAAGACTTTACATAATCTACATAAAACGGCAGAAACGAATAAAAGAAAACGAGCCAAGCCAAAAACTGAAGATTTACCAGATTTCGTTAAAAACTCAATAAGGAACCTATACAACGTATCGAGAAAAATTTATACATTATTTGAAACTGACATCTGCCAAATTGGTAAAACAAGCGTATCAAAAATACTTAAAGATTTAGGTTTTAAGTGTAAAGAAACTGAAAACAGAAATTACTTTTTCAACCTTTACTTCGTGAAATCTACTCATATTTTTTGTTTTAAATGAAACTAAAAGTTTCTAATTTACTCCCTTTGATATTAAAAAAATATATGAAAACTAAATTGAGTTGATAATTATTTCGATATTTAAAAATATCATATTTTGCTGCTGAAATCTCCGACGAACAGAACACCTTATCGCTATAACTTTCTAATTCGAAACTGGTAAACTAAGAGCGACCCGACTATATTTGTACACCTCGACCAACTCAACTCTGAGATGCGCAAACAAAGAAGCGAGACAGTACTATGACAGTGCCGCAGAATAAACGCATGTACACACTGCGGAGAAAGTTTAGTTAGTTAAATAACTTCCTAAATAAAATCCTGAGAATTTGGTAATCAATTTCATTTTAGTTATTAACTGTGCCTCCAATGTCATAAACTTAAAAACATCATGCACTATTTCACGACTTTGTTCACACAAAATCTTGTGTTTTAGCGACTTAAATTCCATATCAAAATTCCTACGCGGATTGTACCACTATGAGTTCAAATGGATCTTTACATTGCAACGTTCTGCCAAGGACTGGTAGCTGCCGACAGTATCGTACGCGTGATCTACGCGCATCCGCATCTCACAATTGAAATGAATTTGGTCGACTTGTTAGTCTAAAGAATTTCTGGGACCCTGTATATTTGAAATTTCAATTCCTTTCTTTTTCTCTGAAAAATATTTGTTTTAAAATCACGAAAGATTTTTGTCCGATTGTGATCTACATTTCAATCGATCTTTAAAAATAATCTCTTTTTTGACATTTGAAGTTACTCGTTCACTTAATGGAGCCAGATTTAGTAGCCCGAGCAAATCGAAATAGAAGTTGGCAATTTAACCCGCGATTTTGTACTCGGCTCTCTCGTGATCGACGAAGCATCAAACCAAAGTATCCTCAAGAGAACTGCGAACTTATTAAAGGCATTAGCACCGTCTGTTGGGTCCGGGCACATCTGTTAATTCGTTCACCCCATCTTATTTAAGGTTGTATTAGGTGCAGCGGCGGGTGAGAAATTAAATACTTTAAAAATCTCCTAATTGAGTTAAGATTAAAATTAATCTCGTTTTTGAAAAAATTAAAAATACACTAACAGAAAAAGAAAACCCTATAGGAACTGTTAATGTGCGCCTTATTGTGGTGTACAAAGGGTGTACGGACGTGAAATACATTCGAAAAAGTTGGGCATGTAAATATTAATGAGTGGACCATTAGAAGAAGACTCCGTGCTGATGGGAGAATTTCTACAGGTCACCATTGGTACGCTGGCTTACAATTACAAGATTCGAAAACACCTGGCATGGAATGATGAGAAATGGAGCAGGATGAGTCGTGTTTTTGTCTCACGGATGTTGGTATAGAGAAAACCCAGTTAGTATCAACGAACTACCGTTTGGCGGTGTATATAGGTTATGGTTTTGGTAGAAATTTCTTCGGAAGGACGTGCAGAGTTGGTCTTTATCTCCGTTATCTCATGTTATCTTTTGCACGGTCACTATGGTAGAGTATGGCATTTGTATGCAGTCCTGACATAAATCACATCGAACATACGAGGCATGTTTTTTAAGTAAGTACCGTTTTGGAATTAAAAAAAGACGTGCAAAGATATCGCAATAATTTTATTTTTACATGAAAGCCTGTACCTTAATCTACTTTTCTACATCATTTCCGTGAATATTGAGGCACTTGTCATAACGTGGCACCAGTTTTTGAATACCCTCCTCATAAAATTCTGCCGCCTGACTTGTTAACCACTGTATCACAAATGTTTTGACTTCGTTATCGTCTTGAAGACGCTGACCGCCCAGGTGTTTCTTCAAGTGCAGGAGCAAATGGTAGTCGCTGGGCGCCAGATCAGGGCTGTATGGAGGATGATCTAGAGGTTCCCATTGAAACTCTAGAAACTCAGTTCTTCATCATGCACATTTGTGCGGCCATCTTTAAATGCTCTCTACTTAAAAAACATGCCTCGTACTTGAGAGGAGCTGGGATGACGTATTCGAAGACATCCACCATAAGATGAGCGAGCAGAATGTTATTCTTAACTTAATAATTGAAAGTATACCTCGTACAGTCATCAACGTAAAAGAGGGAAACTATTATAGAGAGCAAGTTTACACAACCTCAAAGTTGTACACCCTGCTTAAAAGTCCTGTATTGGTCTTTAGGGAGAGACTGGCAGATAATATTTCAAAATCCAAGCCAAAGAAATTGTGATTTCCCTTCATTAATATCGTATTTACTGGCAATTTTAAAATTATGTGTTGAAAACATTGAAAGAATCTTAAAATGTATGGTTTCGTTAATTTCGTCAATTTGTTTCCATAAATTCACATAATCTATTTTCTCGCTACCTTAGTCCCTCATTTTTAACCCGCCACTGAATTTATTGAAATAAATATTATCACCCTCGAATTTTCAGACAGTAAATATAAAGTGATACATGTAATTAAAATGTACCATGGTTGGTTGATGGTGGTGTTTTGACAAGCCCACCCTTCCTATTATTTTGACAAGAAATATTAGGGATCATTGATTCGATTTATTTTTACGATGAATCCCTATACATTAATTTCTTTATTAAAAAAAGTCTAAAGTAACCAACCTTTCTTCAACCAACCATTTATATAGTTTTTTCCAAAAGTGTTGTTTTTTTTTATTAAAAGAAAAGAATCCTTTCGAAAGCTAAGTAACTGTATTAAGGTAAAGATAGGTTATTGATATGGAAATATTCCATGCCAAAGCAATACACTACATCGACATACGTGATTATATACAAAGGATTGGCTCTCATGAATCGATGCTTTCTAATCGGCTGTATCTAGACCCTAAATTGTTTGCAGCATTATACTACGGATACAATGTCGAATGTAATATTATTGAGAAGATACCTACCCAGATCCGGTCTCAGGACATATATGGTATCAAGCTTTTTATTATACAGAGCATTTCAATGAAAACTATCCACCACACATAATTCTGATTGACTTTTCACATATTATGCACTATACATTTTTGTAATCCTCTTGAAGAGGAGAATACCTACAACAATGTAATAATGTATAGGGTATTCCCTTTAAAAAATTGGTAGTGTGACCATAGGGATTAAACCTATAACGTCTACATAATATGAGCAAAAAGATGTCCCCCTTTATATGATTTTTGACGAGTTTTTTAAGTTTTTCATAAAAGTGACGCCTTCAAAGTTATGTGGGGTAGACAGTTTTTATTGAAATGCTCTGTATTGTAATTGTAAACAGTAAGAGTTTTAATTAGAACAAATTTCACTATTTATAAGAACAAAACAGAGACGAAGGAAAATACAATTATAAATAATCATTTATAATATCACTATTGCAGTCTATGCACGACGTCTATCTGTCAGTAGTAGAAGCAGAGGGCTGCTCTTCAATTTATTATTCTATTTGTACAGTTTCCTGTTACTTTAAATTCACACTTCAATCGAAAAATATGAGATGGCGTGCAGAGCTCAAACTTGAATATTTTGATGTAGAGATGTGTTGGGAATTTAGGTTTGTTACATTGAATTCCAATAGATGTCGGTAATAGCTTATTTTTACTTATATAGAATTATTTAATCCATTTAAATTTAATTATAATTCACGAAAAATAACAAGAATTACCGGTGCATTTGAGATTTAACTATCTGTTTAACAAGAGTTGTCAGAAGATTATTTTAATATAATAATAATTTTTTTAAATAATAATTTATTTACACATAACTCAAGATACATAAAAGACAAACAAACAAAACAATTAATATATTATATCCATATATACAAGGTGTTTTCGTTGAGAATTGTTACTGAAGAAACCTTAGTACATAATATGAAGATTTAACGTAAAACACTTCAATAACATATATATCTGCTTTCCGAGATACAGGGAGTTTTGACATCTTTGATCTTCGAATAATATTTTTTGTTCATACTTGCCAAACTTGGAAACCTACACGTTTCATCAGATATATCGGGATAGAAGAACTACAACAAAGCAGAACCGTACATTCGTTTTTGATAATAAGACTCATCTCCACCTAGGTATTATTTGAAGAAATGGACCCAGAATAATGATTTGCTCTGGTCATGCTTCTTAAATGGGTGAATTTTGTTGTTAGACTTTTTAATTTTTATTAAAATTGGATTACTCCCTTTAACAGTGGACCTACAAAGTCTGTAAATAATTTCCAGATGTTATACAATCCAATAATAATAATATATGTGTGATTTTACTTTTCTATACAGTTTTTTTTAGTCTATACGAGGGTTGTCATATAAGTATTGCATATAACAACATAGTTGGCGTCAGTCAACAAATATAAAATGTCAAAATTTACAGTCATGTTTATTTAACTTAACGTCAAAGATTAAGACCACTTCGTTTAAAGCAATACCTAAACTAAATAGTTGAGGCCCGACTGGATAGAAGTCCATTACAATTGATCGTATTTTTTTCCATGATATTTTCTTTATAAAGTTTCAATAATAAATTAGACACAGTGGAAGTCCTTTGAAATGCTACGGGGATTTTGACAAGACAGTGGTCCAACTTCACGTGGCTTCTTCTTATATGAAACCGAGTCTACCACAAGATGGAATCGTATTTTAAAAAACGAAATATCAGCATTTACAGTGAATGATTGGAATTATAGACTCACTTTGAGGCAAAATTATAATTAATTTAAACTTTGACTTTGTACAATTTAAGTGGAGCAACTTTTAGACGTATGAAAACATTTTCCACCAAACGTCGTAGTTGACAGATTGAATGTTGTTATAATAACTGAAAATTAGGTTAAGTATTTACTTGAGAGGTAAATTCGATTAAATGACATTCATTGAAACATAAATTCAAACGTTCTTATTGACGTAAAGCTTTCCGGCGTTCACAAAGAATCCTCTATTTCCAAAGAGCATGGAAATTTTTATTTATGGCTTATGAAAGGCTCACTAAAGAATATATCCACGTCCAATTACCTACAGCAGTTAGAAAGTCGCGCTATAGTAATTTGGCAATTTGTTAGTCGTTAAAATTCCCAGCTGTCTAGATATGTCATTTGACGCTCGGCTGGTTCAGAAGTCGGCCGCAAACATGTGTGTCGTCGACTTTAGTTGACTCGCGTAAATGAGATGTATACAAATTTTAAAATAAACCCGAACTATTTTTAGTTTTGTACAAGAAGTTACGTTTATAGCGTCGTTTTAATTGTATGAATGATAACAATGGAGCTACTCACACCGAAAATTGGACTTATGGGAGATATTAGCCAAGAAGTTTCAGCGCAATTAATAAAATACAATATATGTTTGATGTTTTACTTGAAAATAAATAAAAACTAATTATCGTCTTACTGAAATAACAAGTTTTTTTGTTGTAACTAGTATTATGCCTCCTATACACGACACGACTCCGCATTTCACCGGAACGTTCAAAACAAATCCCCGTACGTGAAGGTACTTAGGTCTGTCAATCCTTATTAGTGTCTGTGCTGATTCGTTATGCATAATGTGAGAATTGTCTTATAAGTGTTGCATATAACAAAATTGTTGGCGCATGTCAGCAAATAAAGATGTTTCGGCAATGAAGTACCACATTAGTCGACAATTTCTAGTTGGTATGAAGAACAGAAAGCAATTAGAGTAAAAAAAGTCTAAAACGGCTTAACGCAGGACTCTCAAAAAATATATACAGTACTGTCAGAGGTTTGTTTGTATGTTTCAAGATGAAGTTAACAAGTTACAATAAAGTGTCTCTAATATGGGTGCCGACACATGCAGGGAGTGAAGGATCTAAATAAGGAGACTTCATAGGGCCGGAATCACAAAAGATTGCATAAGAAGGGAAATCGGGAACTGGCTAGATAGGGAACACCAACTCAAATGGAGGTCCATACAAAGACTTTACTGAACAAGGTACACATAGACAAGGAACTCTCAACCAGGCTATTGAAACTGAGTAAGAGACATTTGAAGACAGTTACCGACCTGATGACTGGACACTGCACCCTGAAGAAACATCTGCACAAAATGGGCAAAGTTAGTGAACCTATGTGCAGGAAATGTCTCAATGATGAAACATACTCTGCTTCTGCGAGAACTTACATGGACTCAGACGGAAGCACTTTGGAGATGAAATAATACAACCATTACAACTACTGAAAATCCCTCCAGTCAAACTAGTGGCCTACATAGAAGACACAAAGCTTCTGGAATGGAAGTAGCTAACATGGGAAATGGTACAAAGATTCAGTTCAAGTGCCTGGACTGTTGAGCACAACCCAATCGAATGAATGAAAGATGAAGTTATCCGTTCTCGAAGTGTTTTCAACGACATTTGTCTCAAAAGTGGGTCATGTAGTATCAATCTATCACTCTACGTGATGGACTTTTGACCTATGTACCGAGTGTGCAAACAAGAACGGCCGTCGTCCATATCTTAAGATCCGATTGCAGTACAGCTTTGATTAAACAAATTCCAACAATAGAAAAATTATAAAATATTGAAAAATTTTTCAAAATTCACTACTATTACTATCCAGAAACATATGGACTAATTTATTTTTTTTACGTTTTGGGTAACATCATTTAGTCTGACAGCCTCAAAAATAGGAAATTTCTTCAGTCATCTTTAAATTAAGAATTTTTCGATACCGAAAAAAAATGGAATTGATTTCATTTTGACACACTTAATTAAAAAACATGTGTCATTTCCTCAAATTTGTCCATCTGTTAGTGAAAGATACCGAAAAAATTCTTCAGCTGAAAGCCGAAACTTATTGTAACGACCAGTGTCGTCCCTAAGATATTAAAAATCAAATAATATAATCTTATATCGATTGAGAGTGTCCCGGAAGTTTTTTTTTAAATTGGAAGCTGGTTAATTGTAGTAATAATCAATGTTAGCTATTCATGTAAATATTTTTACACGTTTGTTTATTACTGAATTAAAGGCTGCAAGTGAAAATTTGTTTTTTTAAAACTTTTGTGTTGTTTTCTTATAATTATTATTCTCCTCCCGTTTCCCATTTTCACAATTTAAAATGGGCAATACCGATGTCCGTCCCGCGGTCAGAAAATTGAGGGGTTTAGGATTTTTAATCCCCGACCGATGTCCGTCCCGCGGTCAGGTGGATACACAGGTAGAATGGGCAGGGTAGAATATTATTCCTAGAATAATTAGTATGATTCGTGTATTATCGACACCCTTCCACAGACCCTTACCTATAAATAGAGGAATATTTTAAATAATTGCTAGTAGTGCTTCTCGTTGTTTCGCGTGTGATACCGTTCGACTTTTGGCTTAAAAACGCACCACTTTAATTGGTTAGTGCTTTCGGTGTGCTCCAGAGAAATGGATGTCATGGTAAGTCAGAAAGGTAAACTCTTATCAATATTGATGGTTTTAAGTTTTATTTTCATAAAAATTTATGTAATAACATTACACGTTGGGCATGCGTTAATAAATTGTGTAAAGTCTATTTAAAACTAAATGATAAAAATGAAATTATTGAACGAAACCATGAACATAATCACTTCAAAAACGAAGAAAGTTTAATCAACCGTCAAAAACTTAATAATAATTTAAAAAGAAAAGCAGTGGAGGACATCGCGTCAACACCGTCAAAGATTTTGCATCGGGAGTTAAGGAAAACGGTGATATAGAAACAATTACGGTTCAAGACATGTGCCGTTTTCGTAAAAATATTTCCTATGCAAGAAGAAGTAAAATGCCGCCTTTACCGAAAGTATCTACTACATATTATATCTTATATGTATATATAATATATAATATCTGCAATATAAATAATCATACGGATCCACGGGACGGACTTCGGACAAACGTCTTGACCCTTTTAACCGCGGGACGGACCTCGGACGTACCTGCGTTTTACCCTGAACGCCGGACGGACATCGGAAACACCGTTTAAAATCTAGCTATATATAAACTCAAAGAAAATCCTGTGACGCCGCCACTGGGTGTCTTTATTGAATCAGCATGTTTAATTAAAAATCGACAGATAATCAATCAAGCCAGATTGTAGACTGGGGAGAAGAGACAGTTTCAGATCGAGCTCTAATTAACTAATTATAGCAGTTCGCACCGACGAATTTCACGGTCCGCACACCATCCAAACACTTCTTCCTGTCTTTTCTTCTATGCCGATCGTTTCGATATCCATCTTTTGACGTATAAATAATACCGTCAAGTGAATTGACACTTACAAAGTAAAACCTAACCTAGAATTTAACGGACTTGTCAAGCAATTTGTAAGCGGACCATATTTTTTTCGAAAATTGTCAATTAAATTCGTCAACGATTCGATTTATACGAAACACACTAGAATGATAATATATTATATGTTTTTTTGGCAAGAAATTCATGTGATTATCATGACAAAAAAAAAATGAAATTTAAAACCGTGGATCTAATAATAACCGACCGTCTCCATTAATTAATCTCAACTCCAATGTCTTTTTTTTCATTTACAAATAAGTTTGTCAAGCATGAATAATGTAAAATATTTAGAATGCTTTAAAATATAATTATACGGATTATGTTCACTTGGACAGGTTAATAAATGGTTTTAGGAAGAAATGTTTCAGTAGCGTTCTTCTACGATTATCTGTTTCCACTTCCAAACGATTTCTAATTAGTGTTCTTTTAATTAAGGATTTATTTTCAACCTCAAAATCGTCGGGTTGAAGTACTACATATTAATATTGTTACCATAATTAACCGAATGAAATAAATTTGAACGTTCATTTTTTCATTTGAACACCAAAAACAACAATTTGAGGTTATGTACTTTTCAAAATGTATTAAAAATTGAAGTACGTACGCTAATAACGAGTATAGTTCAGTATAATATTAATTAAAACCAAATAACGTCTCTGCATACGTTGTTGTTCACGGGAATTCAAGACTTTTTGTAGTTGATCCCACGTATGCTCGATGGGATTAAGTTTGAGCGATCGAGGGATGCTGGATATGAAGGAAGTCTAAAGGTGCATTTTCACCAAAAAAGCGAGCACGAGCGAACATTCGTGTATGTTTGCTCGTTTGGTCACATATTTATATCTCGTTCACACCAGAGCGAATATGTTCAAGTTCGGAGTTGATCCATCTACTTTGTGCGAGCAGTGCGAACGTGGTAAATATGACTGACCATGAAAAATATTGTTAGCTAGTGCTGATCTTTTAAATTTCTGCACTATCAGTCCCTAACTCGTCGGGTAATTCCCTCCAAGCATCTTCTTTTTTATTTCTATTTTTGTAAAATGGGTCCGAAGAATTCCATAAAACCGACCGAATGCGATAGCCATCTATTAATTTGCAACACACTATCATTAGACCATTCCATTTTAAATTTGGGTCACTAAAAATACCTACATATAACCGAATTAATATTTACTTTAAAATGTAAATTACAATTTTACACGTGGTAGCCCGGCAAAGTTGCATACAGCAAAGCACAAGCGATCGATGTGCGAGCGCAAGTATTTTCTTTGATGTACCGCCTTCCTCTCGATCTTTTTCGAACGCGAACAAGCAAACGTTCGCTCGCTCGCTAGCCCGTACTCACCAGAAAATTATTGATGCAGAATGCTCGCTCGCTCTTGTTCGCTCGTGCTTGCTTTTTTGGGTGAATACGCACCTTAAAGCGTCGTCGATCACGAGCATTATCGTATAAAAAGAGATAAGTTGTTTCAATAGCAGCATGAAAGAAACCTATAACATTATTCATAACTTGTACGTAAATTTGCGCTGTCATGTTCCCATCAAGCACTAACAATTCTGTACTCCCATTTAAATAAAAGCATCCCAAACAGCAGCTGTAACTCTGAATGGATGAACTCCTTGCACTGCTCTTCGACTTTAGGACACTAGAGTATCGGTCCAAACACGAACACACTTGAGTATCAGAAAACCGACCATACCTCGGCTTATTTGTGAACAATTCGGACCTCCATTCAGCATTCCAATTCACATTTCCTTTAGCCCATGCTAATCGAGTACACATACGAATTTATGTCAATAAAAATCCTCTCAAAAGATGCTGTTGGTTGATTCGACAAGTATGCAGAGGTTTTCTACGAATATACTCAGTTAGATGACAATATTGTGCGGGGAATATTATTTAGACGAAAAGAAAAAGTTGTCATGCCGGTACTACAAAAAGAAAAAGTGATTATGCCGGTACTACAAAAAGAATGAGCTGTTTATTATTTTCAAAAGAAAATTAGAATAGGCTCAAAGAATATCTCTATTCAAAAGCGTAAAGCTCCTAAATGCTCAGTTAACGTTTTTTTTTTAAATTTCAAACTATTTCAATACAATATAATGAAAAATTCAAAGCAGTAGGATTTGTTAAGATGCAATTGGTGTATTTGTTCATGATATTTTTATGATACAATACATAATAACAAGGTTAAATTCCAAAAGAGGAATTTTAATATTTAAAAGCAAACTAGGTTTCACGTAAATACGTATTACACAGATATATACGAAAAGCTATTTTTATTCAAAAGATGTAAGCACACTCTCGTAGATCATCAAAGCCATTTTGCGAATGATATTTCCCAAATTACCTCGAAGATAACAGCCTACATCTATAAAACATCTAGATATTATGATGTCCCATAAACTCTGATTTCAGAGAAGCGACGTTACAACCGCTAACTTCATAAAATATTTATATAACAATCATCATTCGGCCATCAAGCAACATGGCTGCTTTCCACGCGGGAATCTACCAAACTGCAAACTGTTATGAACTACTCAAATATTTATATTTGAATAGAGACTCCTCTTAAATTTGTTTTTGGGAAATCGAAGATCTACTTACTTTTCTTGTTGGTTTTTATTTTTTAGTAGGCCTTGGTTTTTTACTGCAAATTGTCTCGATTTTCCTACTAGATTGAAATAGGAAATGCATATAGAATATAAGGGAAGTCTTAGAGCTACTTTGAAGATTGGATGTCTGTGATTGTTTTCATAACCATTTTCCCGACTTTTCGAGAGAAATTGGTTGTTTTCTTTTCGATTTTATTTATTTAAACCTTCTATAAATGCCATTATGACAGTTAGCTAATCTGACAGATATTATATTTAAACGACTAGACGGACCCTGTATCGATGTTTTTTGAAACAAATTAATTTTCCACTTGAAAGATACTTGGGGTTTTTCCAAAGCTTTGGAAATGTTTGGTTCCTGGTTCTTTCATTTATTTGAAAATTTGTACTTTTTCATCAAACCAACCAAGGTATCTGCTTTCTAAAAAGCGACGAAATAGTTTTTTTAATCGCTCCCTCTCTATCTTAGTCTGTATCTTCAGCTGTTTTCACTGGAAGCCTTTGCTAATCTTTCAGGACCAGTTTTCCTTGTGGGGTAAAGCAAAGACCAGCTATTATTTCAATAATCTTACTTGGTGAGAAGTGGGGCACATGCCACAAGATGGTATGTTGAAAATGTATAACTTTTCAAAGAAATTCGTTACGGAATTAAGCGACAAGAAGGAATGGGATCGAAATAGCATTACCCGACTTGGAAAGAATGCCGTTCAATGGTACACAGGCTCAAAAGCAATAGGGATAGGAGTCAAACAATCTGAAAGCTTGGGAAACACTCCAAGTACCTTTCAAGCGGGAATTCACGCCATAAGAGAGTGTGTCCAGTTCAATATTGACAAAGGATATAGAAAGCAAAAGATTATCAAAATGTCGGATAGTCAAGCAGCCATTAAAGGACTGACCTCTTGTGTAATCAGATCCAAGATAGTGTGGGAATGTCTAGGCATACTCGATGAACTAGGCGAGAACAATATAGTAACCTTACTGTAGATTCCAACTAGCTTTAGAGCCTGCTGCTCCGTTTTGTGGTGCTACATGGAAGTGAATTGTTTCTACAGTAGTAATTTTCGTTGGAGTTTTTTTTAAGTTCATCTGTGAAATATGTGACATTTGGAGATCACTTATCTATTGGTAAAACTGCGTAGATCAGTCCCAAATTTGCAAATTTGGAATTGTTTATCCCGGTAATTTGTCAATAATAGTTAAGACAACATTAAATATAAAAGTGGTGATACATGTATTCAATAAAGTTGAATGACAACCTTTTCAATTGGTCAACAGGATTTGACATGTCTAGAGCTTCTTTGTTACCAATTTATATTTGATAGGTTTATTTTGTTGAATTATCTGACAACTTCTTTAAAAATTTTTGTCTTTTACGTTGATATTAAGACTCAAAATTAAAAAGTAATTAACACATTTGATAGATGGAAAGATTTCACGAACTAAGGCTCAAAAGCAATAGGGATAGGAGTCAAACACTCTGAAAGCTTGGGAAAACCCCAAGCATCTTTCAAGCGGAAATTCACGCAATAAGATGTGCCCAGTTCAATATTGACAAAGGATATAGAAGGCAAAAGATTGTCATAATGTCAAAATGGTGTGGGAATGCTTAAGCAAACTTAATGAACTAGGTGAGAACAATATAGTCACCTTACTGTGGATTCCAGGACACACTGGAATAGAAGGAAACGAAATAGCAGATGAACTAGCGAAGACGGGGACTAAAATACCCTTTTGGGGGCCGGAACCCTTTTGCGGAATCAGCTCCAATGTAATATTGGAAGAAATAGGTAATGCCGAAGAAAAGAGAAGATCTGACCATTGGAAAGATCTAGCAGGGCTTAGGCAATCTAAGATTCTTCTGGGTGACTACAGCCTGTTGAGATCAAATGAATGCAAAAGTCAAAGTAAAACTGCACTAAGAGTTTTGACAGGAATCTTAGCGGGACATTGACGCCTGAATGGGCACCTTAAACAGCTCAAAATAGTGGAGGAAGAAGATTGTAGATTTTGTGGAATGGAAGAAGAATCCTCCATCCACATACTTGCGAACTGTACAGCAATTCAGAATCCTAGGGCACAGCACCTGGATAGAAGAGGGACAGTTAACTAAGTTGAAGCCTGTAGAGATCCTAAAATTCCTCCAGGAAATAGGACTAAAGGAGCTACTAGTCTCTGAGACTCTCCTCAGAAACTAAGTAGAAGTAAGGGGGCACAATAGATCTTTTAGGTCTCAGTGAATGTTACCCCAAAATACATACATACATACAAGGGTTAAAACTTGAAAAGTTAACGTTCTTATTATTTTTAATCCATTCCACCAAAAAAGGTTTAAACGTAACCTCAAAAATTCTCTAAGCCGATTGCTAATTAACGGCTCTGCATACAAACGGCTGTGAATTTGCGCAGATTACTACACAATTAAGCGCCAAATTTAAATTTGCAGGTGTTAATGAAGCAAACTTCAATTGAACTAAAAATAATAAAGTAATTGGTCTAATACGGTGGAATATACCGAGGCGAAACACCGAACAAACGATATATCAATAGCTAGAAATCATTCTAAATATAATAAAATAAACATCAAACACATATTTTGTTCGAAATAAAACACAAATAATCTAAAAACCACGATATATTTAATAGACAAACAATTTGGAAACGATTAGTTTAAAGATCTCATTTTAGCTATTTGATCTAATATTAAACATCTGGAAATTCATATTTTCATTAATTTTGATGGTTCTTTGGATGATAAGTAGACATGTTTAGTGCTCGCTGTTTGTCTGCATGTGTATATAAATATCAGGCAGTAAATGTGTCCCCGAATCATTTGCATGCCGACTAACTAGCTGCCGTTAACATATCTTCACTTCTAACCGATCTAATTTCCGGTGAAAATAAAATTTGTACAGAGTGAAAGTCTGTAAATTTAATGGAATTCTTTGACCAAAATACATTTTTTAAACAAATTTTACTCTAAAAACCACAATTAACACTATAAAGTTACCACTTACCAGCAATGAAAGACGTTACGAATAAAAATTAATACTTATTGAGTCAGTTGGTTATCTATGGAGCGAGTGTCCACCACTTCACCTTCTTCACTGACCAGACCTTAGATCCTTCAGGATTGTGTTTGTTTCCTCTCGTATAAGTCTTGCCAGTACTTCACAGAAGTATAAAATGAAGTTTGTATCTTCTTCACAAAACCTTCATACGGTTCCCCAAGTGTTTGTTGAGTGGTGATATTGGAAAATCTGATTTTTTTTGACAGATTTACTATCTGGCATCTTGAAAAGTAAAGACTAGAATATTTAACAGTCGTTACTTGTTAGGAAAACTCCTTAGTACTAAATTTTGACCAAAATTACACCTTCTTCTTAATTTTTTTGATTATCGTATCGTATACATTCCAAATTAGAGTCGACTCAACTTTCTTATTATTTATACAGAATTCTTGACTTCCTAAGTCGTTTCCATCAGTATCCTACGTTGTGGCAAGCAGAATCCTCTTCTCGAAGTCTTGTCAGACCTTTGCAGTAGCATAAAGTACATATGTTACGTCCCAAGCCCGATCTTGTACGGAGTTGAGCTTCGTACAATGAATTTGTACGAAGTCCGATCTGTACAAGCCATTTTGTACGAAGCCAAGATTGGCGGACTTCGGACAGAGATGATTGTACGGAGTCGGAGCATCGATACTCACTCGGTAATGAGCGTCTGGTGCCAGGCGCGCGAGGGATGTGGTTTGGTAGGGGTAGGTTTGGTTGGGTTATTATTGAAAATTATTATAATTTATTCTACAAAAATTGACTAAAAATACGAAGGTAGTTTGGTAGGGGTAGGTTTGGTTGGGTTATTATTGAAAATTATTATAATTTATTCTACAAAAATTGACTAAAAATACGAAGGTAGTTTGGTAGAGGTAGGTTTGGTTGGGTTATTATTGAAAATTATTATAATTTATTCTTCAAAAATTGACTAAAAATACGAAGGTGGTTTGGTAGGGGTAGGTTTGGTTGGGTTATTATTGAAAATTATTATAATTTGAACATTATCTGACTCGAAAGCGCGGAGGAGGGTAGAATTACGCTGTCAAAGATAATTAGTGGGTGTTTATGGGTTTTTAATTGATATTATCGGCCCATCAGGTCTTCTTTAAAAAAAAACATATCCCCCTTCACATTTAGCGCAGACTTAGGACGAATCTGTCAATTACACAATTCAATTTTTCGATTCGGATTAGGGTAGGGTAGGGTGGTTTAGGTTAGGAATTGACTTGCTTTCTTTACACTTTTTCAAACGATATATTCACACAGAAAAGCTTGCTTTCCGTACACTTTTTTAATGGATATTTTCCAAAATGTTGTAAAGTGCATTAGAAGCGAAGGAAATCCAACCCAACCCAACCAACCCTCCTCCGCGCCTTCGAGTCTTAATAGCGCGCTCATTACCGAGTGAGTATCGATGCTCTGACTCCGTACAACCAGCGTTGTACAGAGTCGACTTCGTACAATCATCTCTGTCCGAAGTCCGCCAATCTCGGCTTCGTACAAAATGGCTTGTACAGATCGGACTTCGTACAAATTCATTGTACGAAGCTCGACTCCGTACAAGATCGGGCTTGGGACGTAACATATATACTTAGTTTGCCTCTTTTTCTTTACAAAACCTGCCAGCTCTTCACGTGTTTGTTGAGTGGTAATATTGGAAAATCTGGCTCTCTTTGGCAGATTGAGTATCTGACATTTTCAAAAATCTAGTTTAGAATCTGTTGGACATACTGATTGGTACAAAACTTTGATCAGAATTTAATCTTTTGCCCAGTAACCAGAATTATTTCCTTTAACTGAAAAATATAAAATTTGTACAAACTAACTATGTTTCCTTGACAAGTTAAAATCGTTCTTTGTTTCTAGATTTTCGTCCAATGCAATATAATTTATAAAAATATCTCAAAAACACACTTTCTCGTTTGATATGAAAATTTGTTGGGATGCCATGTCGTTGTAGAGATCAAAAAACCACTTCAAAGTAAATGCATATTCTGGACTTTCAAAGCACACAAATTAGATTCATTATTTTTGAAAGTTTAATGATACTATGATGATAGTATAATGTTGTAATAATTTCCTGATATTTAGTGGTAAGTGATTAATGTTTTGTATTTGAATTTTAACACGTTTCCGTTGGTATTCTTTGTACTGTCTATACAGGAAACAAATTCTATTGGGATAATATATTCCTTTTTTCAATATTCGGAAGTTGAATCCCAAAATGAATTAAAAGTAGATTCAAATTGGTAAAGGGTCGACAAAACTACATTTGTGTATGAATATAGGCGCAAATCCGATGAGTTCAGTACAGTACTTTTAGTACAGTCAATGGAGGTTTTCACCTCCGATTTCGTTGAATCTCCATCGATTTGCAGGAAAATTGGTGAGTAGGTGGGGGATACCTTAAGATATACAGGGTGTTTTCAAATGACACTTACAACGTTCTCATGTAGATACCTCTCATAAAACTGAACAAAATGATATAAGGAATGAGGGGTCCAGCTCATTTACTTTTCGAGATACGGGGTGTTGAAGTTATGAAAAATTAAATGTTTTTATTTGATATCTTTAAAATGGATGGATAAATTGATTTGACATTTGGCAGGTTGTTTTAAAATGTAAAAAGGCATATTTTGATGGAAAAACAATTTTCAATTCTTGATCCAGTGGTGTACATTTAGAAAAATATGTCACCTTTCCTCTCCCATTTTTTACGCCACTGGCATTTGAAGCAATTTTTATTCAAATTTGTATTCCTCAATGGTTTTCACGTGAAAAACGCATAACCTTTACATATCAAAAGATGTATAGTTTTCAAGATATTTAATGTTTTCTTGAAGTCTGCAAGATCACTTTTTAATAATTAAACAAAAAAAATATTTTTCTTGTATTTTTTTTTAATGACGACCAAACTAGTTATGGTTAGAAATGGAGGAAAAACTGATAGCAAGAATCCATGCAGCTACAGAAATTATTTACGGCAATCACCCTTTCTTTCCAAAATATGTTATTTTCAATCAGAAAACGTTGTTATGTTTATGTTTAAATGTAAATGGACAAAATTTTGAACATCTCTTGTGATTTGTTGGCTGCTTAGTAAAAAATTATGTATATTGTTTAAATTTGTAACTACCTATCTAATTTTTTATTGTCATCAATTCTTATGTTAATAAAATCACAAGTTTGGAAAAGTATTTTCAACAATCTTTTCTCAATGCTTTAGATGCATTGCTGTTTCACAGAATAGTTTTTGTTACATATTCTAACTATAACTAGTTTGATAGTCATTAAAAAAATACAAGAAAAATATTTTTTTATTTCATTATTAAAAAGTGATCTTGCAGACTTCATGAAAACATTAAATATCTTGAAAACTATACATTTTTTCATATGTAAAGGTTATGCGTTTTTCACGTGAAAACCATCGAGGAAAACAAATTTGAATAAAATTTGCTTCAAATGCCAGTGGCGTAAAAAATGGGAGGGGAAAGGTGACATAGTTTTCTAAATGTACACCATTGGATCAAGAATTGAAAATTGTTTTTCCATCAAAACATGACATTTTACATTTTAAAACAACCTGCCAAATGTCAAGTCAATTTATCCATCCATTTTAAAGATATCAAATAAAAACATTGAATTTTTCATAACTTCAACACCCCGTATCTCGAGAAGTAAATGAGCTGGACCCCTCATTCCTCATATCATTTTGTTCAGTTTTATGAGAGGTATCTACATGCAAACGTTATAAGTGTCATTTGAAAACACCCTGTATTTAAGTGACATAGTGCAAACATGCGCTTTTGCCCCTTCTCTTGGCTAAAAATTATTTTAAAAAAAATAGCACCAGGAATCGATAAAGAGACAAATTCTAAGCAAAATTTGTTATATATGAAGTTTTTGGAATACATCAATACTTTTTGAGTTATTGAAGATCAAAGATTGTGATTTTTCGTGATAAAAATACAGATTTTTCATAAATAACTCAAAAACTATAAGTTTTTACAAAAAATGTGTCATTACTAAGATTTAAACTAATAAAAAAACGAACAAATCACTTATTTTAAAAACCCTCTAATATTAATTCAAAGTGAGCTATAGGTAATTGTATGTATATTTTCTTTCGGCGAGTACTTAAAACTGAAATAACGGGAAATTTTATCACATATACTTCCGGAACACTTAAATAATAAATAATAATAAATAATAAATTACTCGGAAATACCTTTCGAATGAGCACTGCAAAAAGTTAATAGCTTCAAAATTGAGCAAGTTATGATAAAAATATGAGACTTTCGAATTTTTTTGGAAAAAACGAAAAATAAAACCTTCACCATTACCACAAAAATTCAAATTTATGGTTAGTTCATTTTTTTAGCATAAGTGATGACCTCAAAAATTTTGCCCGGTTTAGAATGCTTATTTTTGAAAAAAAAAGTATGATTTAATAAAATCGAAATTTTTCAATTTTCGTAAATTTCATTTTCTTTTGAAAATAACTTCAAAAATATTGGATATTCGTAAGAAATAATGAAGAACAAAATTTGAGTTCTTTTTTTAACAAAGATTTTTTATTTTTATAAGATTTAAAAAAACCGAGATAGAGCTGTTTAAAGCCTTTTACTGTGAGAACCATGTAACCGGGACCCTTTAACCCTTTATCTTTTAAAAAATTAGTGCTTTAAAAAATCTTATTCAAGACGATCTTATAACTCTTGAAATTACCTTTCAAATGGTTTTCGGATGAACCAGATATCTTAAACATTAACGGAGTTATTGTAAAAAAACAAATTATATTTTTTTGGAAAAATTTTTGGATCAGAGATTTGGTTTGCGTATATTATAGGAAAACGTGTCAATAGGTACCTACATGCTTACTAAATACACATGTATGGATGTGTGTTTTGAAGATAGAGAAATTGAAAGGAATGGTAAACATCTGCTCGAAAACGTGGTGGGGCTTTCTAGAATGACATGTGTCTATTGAACATGGAGGATATCCGAGGTGCCTTAGACAACCAAGAAACTGTAGTATGTGCATTTTTGGACATAGAAGGAGCTTTTGACAACACTCCACATGAGGCTGTCAAGAGAGCATTAAATAGAAGAGGTGTAGACAGCACAACATCCAAATGGATGTCGGAACTGCTCAGCAGAGACGAGAACGAGCAAAGACATTGTCTCCATCTGCACAACCAGAGGATGCCCACAGGGAGGAGTAGCATCCCCATTAATGTGGAGTCTGACGGTTGACGAACTCCTGTGTGGTTTGACGGATCTCGGAATATCCTGCCAAGGATATGCCGATGATATTGTCATAACAGCCAGGGGAAAATTTGAAAACACCCTTTGTGACATCGTACAAAAGGGTCTGAACTATACAAATAGCTGGTGTAGGCAAGTGGGACTCAGCATCAACCCCACCAAAACCATCTTGATAACCTTCACTAAGAAAAGAAAACTCAACCTCAAAACCATTAAACTTGATGGGAACGACGTTGAATGGAGACAAGAAGTCAAGTATCTAGGTTTGACTCTAGATAGCAAACTCCTGTGGAACAAACACGAGAAGGAGATTACATACAAAGCAAAAATGGCTCTAATGGTGTGCAGGAATCTGGCAGGGAGAAACTGGGGTTGTAACCCAAAAATCCTGAGCTGGATGTACACTGCCATAGTGAGACCAATTATCACTTATGGAGCCATTGCGTGAAGTAGTAGAACTAGCCTCTTGACGACGAGAGAAAACCTCTCTAAAATTCAAAGACTAGCCTGAATATGCAAACAGGAGGAATGAGTACATGCCCAACGGCAGCAATGGAAGTGATTCTCAACCTCACACCATTACATATGGTGGTGGAGAGTGTTGCAGAAAGAACAAGATACAGACTAAGTAGAGAGGGAATCATTAAAAAGAAAATCACCTCTTCACTTATTAGAAATCAGAAAACCTGGGACAGGCCACAAGATGGTATGATGAAAAAGTATAACTTCTCAAAGAAATTCGTTACGGAATTAAGCAACAAGAAGGAATGGGATCCAAATACCATTACCAGACTTGGAAAGAATGCCATTCAATGGTACACAGACGGCTCAAAAGCAATAGAAGGAACTGGGATAGGAGTGTACGGGCCCGGCACCAAACAATCTGAGAGCTTGGGAAAAACCCCAAGTATCTTTCAAGCGGAAATTGACGCAATAAGAAAGTGTGCTCAGTTCAATATTGACAAAGGATATAGAAGGCAAAGGATTATCATAATGTCTGATAGTCAAGCAGCCATTAAAGCGCTGAGTTCTTGTGTAATCAGTTCCAAAATGGTGTGGGAATGCCTAGGCAAACTTAATGAACTAGGCGAGAACAATATAGTCACCTTACTGTGGATTCCAGGACACACTGGAATAGAAAGAAACGAAATAGCAGATGAACTAGCCAAGAGGGGGACTGAAATACCCTTTTGGGGGCCGGAACCTTTTTGCGGAATCAGCTCCAATGTAATATTGGAAGAAATAGGTAAAGCCGAAGAAAAGAGAAGATCTGACAATTGGAAAGATCTAGTAGGGCTTAGGAAATCAAAGATTCTTCTGGGTGACTACAACCTGTTGAGATCAAATGAATGCATAAGTCAAAGCAAAACTGCACTAAGAGTTTTAACAGGAATCCTAACGGGACATTGTCGCCTGAATGGGCACCTCAAAAAGCTCAAAATAGTGGAGGAAGAAGATTGTAGGTTTTGTGGAATGGAAGAAGAATCCTCCATCCACATACTTGCGAACTGCACAGCAATTCAGATTCCTAGGGCACAGCACCTGGGAGACTACTGGATAGAAGAGGGACAGTTACCTAAGTTGAAGCCTGCAGATATCCTAAAATTCCTCGGGGAAATAGGACTAAAGGAGCTACTAGTCTCTGAGACTTTCCTCAGGAACTAGGTAGAAGTAAGGGGGCACAATAGATCTTTTAGGTCTCAGTGAATGTTACCCCAAATGACATACATACATACATTGAACATTTTTCTCTTAATCAATAAATTAAATTTTCAAGTCAAAAAATATGTCAAAAATTATTTCCAACCTAAAGTATGCTTTTTCATCATTTTTTGCACAAAGGGTACTTTAAAGTCGTAGTTTGAAGAATGTGAATTAAATAATGTTAATAAAGATTGAAATATATTAATAAAATTCATCTTAACTATTAAAAAATATTCTAACTAATTAATACTGATGAAAAAATCATTCCATTATTATTATGATAAGGGGTAGTTTCTAAGGGTGAAAAATTTCGCAACAAATAATATTTTAATACTCAGTAAATATGATTTCACTTCAGTATTGTACTATTTGATAGGTTAAAGTTTTTGAAACCAATTTTTACAGTGATTCCGCAATAACGGAGTAGTTTTTAAGGGTTGAAATTTCACTGTCAACCAAAAACTATATCATGAGTATCAAACAAACTGTTTATGTAATGTTAATATGCGATTTTAAAAACCAGAAATACAAAAAATGATTTTCGATTTAAGGGGTGGTTGCTAAAAGGGTTGAAAAATTAATTAAAATCATAAATCACGCATATGAATATTAAAAAACATTTATTTCATCCAATTAAACACAATTACTTAAGCCAGAATGGTTAAATCTGCATTTTTTCCCATTTTTAACAAAAGGGGTGGATTTCACCCCTAAAATGCAAAAAGCACAAGACGAGTATATGTCTCTTTTGAAGTAGAGGATAAAAAATACTCAATCTCAAATTTTCATCCAAATCTATGGAGGTTCAACGAATTCGTAGGTTGTAGCTGATTTTTGCATTCATTGACTGTATTATTTCATTTTTTGTAAACGCGACATAAAATCTGGGATATATTAATGAATTTGAATGTTATATATAACCGTTATTATAAAACTGCTGTACAAATATACTGAATATTTTCGAAAAAACAAAATAAAAATCATCATTGAAGTTATTTAATTAACAACAAAATTTCTCGTCGAATGATTTTATAAAATTTTAATTGCAAACATCAAACGTATATATGAAAAAAGTAAATTCAATAGCTGATCAAAAATAAAATCGACTAATAACTACGTTGTTTAACTTTTAATGAGCTCATTTTTCGTTTGCTCTTTATAATCATATACAATTAGCACGTTTTTAAATTGAAAGACATTTTTAATGAATACAGCTAAAAATATATTTATTTTGTTTAACTGAAATAAAAGAAAATTAATTAGATTGTATAGTCGTGGAAATAGGGCTAGTCCTTTTTTCTCATCATAAGGTAAATGTAGTTACAAAAAGTACGTGTTTTATTATTTTGATTTTAAACTGTCAATGGTTGTCCAATTTATGGCTTTGAAGGATCAAATACTCTACACAACAGCCATTAGGCTGTACTAACAATGATATACGTAAAATTTTGTGACCCATTGATTCTGCATAACTGTTCAAATAATACTCTCTTTTAGGCACTACATAAATTTCCCTTGTATATTCATCATTTTAGACTCTGAATAATATTGTAATTTTGTTTCATAACCTAATCAAAGTACACATAAAACCTCACAAAAAATACAAAAAACTTGAAAATTCAAAATTGGGTGTTTAAAAGGGTGGTGTTTAACATGAAAAAAGTTTACGATGTTAGGCATGCAATTTTCCGGAAAATCGTCCAGTGAAAATGTTTGTTTTTGTTTTTTCGGTCTAATTGTTTAAATAATAAATATACAGAAAAACTTCCAAATCAAAATTTATAGCTGATGCATTTATCTACAAATTTTGTCTAAAAAGTTTTTCTGTAAATTAAAAAGTTTACGAGATAAAATTAATTTCAGTGGTATTCAATTCGTGGTTACGCGCGAACGGCCCGTGAGCCAAATTTATTAACCGCTCGACTTAAAAAGTTAAAAATTTTTG
Source organism: Lochmaea capreae (assembly GCA_949126875.1). Lineage (NCBI taxonomy): Eukaryota > Metazoa > Arthropoda > Insecta > Coleoptera > Chrysomelidae > Lochmaea > Lochmaea capreae. Next base: position 11,480,344 of record OX421397.1, on the reverse strand, counting down.
TGCTTATAACATTCTGAAAAAATAAATATACTCATGAAAAATGTAAAGAAAGATTTCAACTTTTAGATAGAAATACTTTTAAATTTGAAAAAGTAGATTTTCTGACTGTAATATCAGTTTATTATCATTCCTATTTAATTAATACTTATCCCAGCGAAAATTCCTTTTGGATTTAGCATTGCAAATGAGCATAAAACATTTTTATTATAAAAGCAAAGCCATCAATATTTAGAATTTTAAATGAATGCTTCTTAAAAGTCTGTTTTTTTTGCATGCTTAATTTTACTTGTTTTTTTTTAGACTTCATTCAATTATATCTTTTTTCGAAATTAATATAATTCAATGAAACTTTACTACTAAACACTTTGAAGCATCTACTTTCGAAACTACTATACAGTTTTTCTATAAATATCAATTTTTTTTAAATAATAGACAATTATTTACAATAAATACTTAAATCAGAGGTCTGTCAGCAAACCTTCTATAACTTTTTATACCGTTTATGATATTATCTAAATATTTGTGAACTTTATAATGAACCTATTAAGAAGTGATCGTGATACAAAAGAACACACCTATGGCTCAAGTAAGAAAGAGAAGGGAGCACAAATAAAGGTGAAAAAGCAGGTGAGAGAGCTTGAAAATGTCATTGTTTATTTACTATCATAAAATTAAAAACATGAAACTTGATGATGTTCAAAAATACTACTATGGAAATTTCGTATATATTTTAAAAACTAATGCAGATACAAAAAAAATACTCAGACACATTTTGTAGATAAATGTATTAGCTACAATTTTTGATTGGAACATTTTTCTGTGTTTTCATTATTTAAACAATTAGAACGAAAAAACAAAAACAAAAATTTTCACTCGACAATTTTCCGGAAAATCGCATGCCTAGCATTGTAAAGTTTTTCTCATGTTACTTAATCACAACCCTTTTAAATACTCAATTTTGAATTTTCAAGTTTTTTGTGTTTTTTGCGGCATTTTACGGATATTTTGTGTACTTTGACTACGCTATCAGACCAACTAGAACATTAAATTTGAAAAAAAATAAGATATATTTTCTCCCCAACTATATTTTTACCTGAAATAACTTTATTTCTATAACCGATACTACTAACAATCAAAGACTATTAGTAGCAATCAACAGATGTTCAAAATTCAATTTACTATATTCCAATAAATATAATTAATTTCATTATAAGATTCTGATTGTATCCGGTCTATGGAGAATAGTTTCTTCAGTAGCAGTTACATTTTCATAGATAAATAATTCAAAAACCGATAAGCTTGTTTTGTTAAGAAATTATAAATTAAACTTTAAAGGAATGATATCATTGACTTCTCCAACGCAGGTATAGATTCGCCCTTTTAAAATATCATCGTGAATTAGGAGAATTATTTCCACAAGTCAAAGAGCACCCAAGAAACGGTAAGAACCTTAACTACGTACAGACTAAGACACTCTGGAGAGTGTTCACACTGTTGTACTTGTTTTCTCTTGTCTATAAGTTACTATCAGTCAACGTGTTAAAGTAACCCTTAGTCAGTCTAATTGTTTTCGAGGATTTGATTTTAAAAATTATTATTTATAACTATAAGAAGCATTCTGTCAATAACTGGAAATCGATATCTTTCACATGCCAAGTTATTCCTTTAACTGGCTTGTAGATAATCTGTCTTAACTCCCGAACAACTAATTTGTCTGCTACAAATTGGTTATTCACTTTTACATCCTGTCACAAACACCTAAAATACATCCTTTAACTCTCTTTTAACTATTGCATAGGCGGAGTCGTTTGTATAAAGAATGCAAATATTAATGGGGAGTTGAAATTATTAAACCATTTGTTTTATTTTTCATATATGCGTTTGTTCAGCTTTTATGTCTGAGAATGTATATCTAGTACATTTATGAATCTAGTGGCTTTCTTTCAAATTATATTCCTCAAGTTTTCTCTCGGCTCAAGTCTGGTAGTTTATAATTTAAGATTTATTAGATAAGTTGAAATCGATTTTAAATTTTGACCAGACATAAAAGTTACTAGAACTGGTAAAAGTTCTATTGTGCTTCGTGTTTCTTCATAGTTTCTGATGAATGTCTCAGGCCCTAGTAATTCCTTCAGTACTATTCCCTGGAGGAATTTTAGGATATCCGTAAGCTTTAGAACAGGTAAGTCTATCCAGGGGTGCCCTTTCTTCCTTCCAATCTACTCAAATTAGCTTTTTTCTTCTCCATAAGCTTAAGGTGCCCATTATTGAGGCAGTGTCGTCAGTCAAAGCTGCCAATGCAGTTTTACTCTGACTTATGCATTCTTTTGTTCTCAGCTGGTCAGTTTATCCTGGAGCTCACAGCAGAATAATGATGCTGCTCTTTCAAGCTTAATTTGTTCCAATTAACAGTAAAAAATAACAATTCCATTAGTTTTTATAAAATACACGCCAATGTTTTTACCTCATGGGTGTTTCTCTGAGAAATATAATTTATGCATGTTGTCACTGGCTGGAAGCCTACTATTTGTAAACATTACAGTCGTAATTTTAGAAGTTTCCAACGTTGAGAATAAAAAATAATAATTTGTGCTTATATAACTTGCCAGTTTATAAGAAGCTTAATACAAAAAAGTTACAATAAAAAGATTATTTTCTTTGGAGTTTTGTATGGTTAGGAAATCTTTTGAACGATCCATACTAGAGATGGGAACATTTTTGAGAATACTATTTAAAGCACAAGCTATAAATAGGCGATAGTTTATTGTAAAATCGAAGAAAAAAAATAAAATATTCTAAAAAAAAAGAAATACATATACTAGGCTTGTTCAACTGAAACCCATCTTTGGTCAGGTTAGCCTTGGAAACAATTGTAATCATTCAACTGACGTTTTCCAACATTAGTAGTGTATGCAAACGTCACACTGATCTGTTTATTTCGTTTATATTTGACAGCGATTTTAAGTATTGTGACTTTGAAATGGCGTTTGTTGTTAACAATCCGTCCAAATGTGATAAGCGTGCGGTCATTCAATTTTTGTGTGCTGAAGGTGTGCAACCGTTGCAAATTTATACGCGAATGCAAGCAGTGTATGGAAACGCATGTTTTGCATATCCAACTGTGAAGGAATGGTGTCGAAAATTTAAGAATGGAGAAGAGAGGACGAATGATAAGCCACGACCAGGTGCTTTGATTACTGCATCAACAGACAGGAATGTGGCATGTGTGGAAGGCCTGATTAGAGAAAATCGTCGAATTTCAATCAGAGCAATTTCAGAAAATGTTGGTGTGAGTATAGGATCTGTCTATAGTATCGTACACAAACTAGGTTACAGCAAAGTTTGTGCGCAATGGGTTCCTCGTCTTTTGTCTGAGGACCAAAAAAGCTTGCGAATGGGCTTGTCTTTGCAACACCTCACGGAATACAGTCAAATTGGTGATGACTTTCTCTCGTCAATAGTTGCTGGCGATGAATCTTGGTGTCATTATTTTGAACCATCCAGTAAGCTGTCATCGATGCAATGGAAACACGCAAGTTCTCCGCCACCAAAGAAGTTTAAAGTTCAACCTTCTGCAGGCAAGGGGATGTTGACATTTTTTTTCGACCATGAAGGACCCTTGCTGATAGAGTTTACAAAACCTAGAGTGCATATCAACGCAAACCTGTATAATGAAACTTTGAACAAGCTCCATCAAGCAATAAGAAGAAAACGTCCAGGGAAGCTTTCACGTGGTGTTATTCTGCTTCACGATAATGCTCGGCCTCATGTTGCCAACGTAGTGAAAGAAAATCTGCAACGAAAGAAATGGAGGATATTAGAGCATCCACCCTATAGTCCCGATTTATCGCCTTGCGGTTTTCACATCTTTGGGCCACTAAAAAAGGCGTTAAAAGGTAACCGTTTTCAGTCGGTCGCAGAAGTACAAAACGCTGTGAAATAATTCTTCCAGCAGCAGCCACAAGAATTCTACAAGCAGGATATACATCGGTTGGAGAAACAGTGGGATATGTGCCTCAATTGTAGTGGTAGTTATTTGTAACTGTACTTGTCAATAAATTTTTCCTGGACCAAAGATGGGTTTCAATTGAACTATCTTGTACAAAATTAAGAAAGTTGAAAAAATTGGTCAGATAATTTGTTGTTATATGCAACTCTTAAAATATAATCCTCGTATCAGGAATTCTGCCATTATTATTACCTAATATTGAGTGTCAATAAGTAAATAATTATAACTTTTCGTTTATTCGTGATGAGTGACACACAAATCCACCCTGTATCAAACTAAATTTGACACGCACAAAACCGTTAGCAGCTTCAACACCATTTCATTAATGCCGAATTAAAAATATAAAGGGATTTCATTTAAAGGGTAGAGCAATTGACAATACGTCAGTAGTAGTAGATAGAGAAAAATCGATCAGTACAAATAATAGGTTTCCAGTGATATAGTCAAAAAAGCAATTAACTGTAACGAACACTCGTTTAACTCGGTGTAAAAGGCACCTGCACAGAATATAAATCAATGAAAAGTTCTATACTCAAAGGTTGTTGTTAATTTAATAATAGAGAAAATGGGTTTTTAAATAACGTGTATAGGTTATATAATATCGAAAATTGATGATAAACAAGAACAAAAAATTTCACCAAGAAAAGCAATTGTTATTAATTACACTATTGGCATTGGCCGATAATATACGACTGTGTTTCAAGCAGAGACGATTGCCGCTATAGCCTGTATTGATGAAAACATCAGAAAAATATACACCGGACAAAAAATAAAAATATTTACTGACCGCCAGGCTCTGCTTAAAGCTATCTGCAACCCAACAACTAGGTCTAGACTGGTAAAAAACTGTAAAGAATCCCTCAATAGGCTGGCAAGAGACAACAAAGTGTCTCTAATATGGGTGTTGGCACATGAGGGTATTGCAGGCTGACCAGATAGCTAAAGAAGGCTCTAAACGAGACTTCATAGGTCCGGAACCGTTTTGTGGAATCACAAAAGATGGCATAAGAGGGGAAATTGGGAACTGGCTAGATAGGGAACTCAAATGGAGGTCGACACAAGGGCACCTCTATACAAAGAGTTTACTGAACAAGGTAGACAAGGAACTCTAAACCAGACTATTGAAACTGGGTAAGAGACATTTGAAGACAGTTACCGACCTGGTGACTGGACACTGAGGAAACATCTGCACAAAATGGGCAAAGCTAGTGAACCTATGTACAAGAAATGTGATCTTCATGATGAAACACCTACTCACATACTCTGCTTCTGCGAGAACTTACATGGACTCAGACGGAAGCACTTTGGAGAGGAAACAATACAATTACTGAAAATCCGTCCAGTCAAAATAGTGGCCTACATAGAAGACACAAAGCTTCTGGAATGGAAGTAGATAACTTGGGAAATAGTACAAAGATTCAGTTCACTGGGCTGATGAGCACGACCCAATCGAATGAATGAACACTATTGCAAATTACTGTTGCAATGAATTCAATTGTTGGTAGAATTTCTAAAAAATAGTTATTGGTCGTATAAAGTACGAAGAACCCATGAAAGGCCATAGCCGATTAACAATGATCATTTGGGCCCCTAGTCATTTTTGAAAACTGATTCTGGGATCTTGTTTGGATTGGTTTGGGACGTCTTCTCCTAAATTTTGAACTTCTAAGGTGCATTAGGGGGGCTGCATACGAAAAAAAGGAGGTAGTTTTTCCACTTTTTGGCCACTATCTCAGCAGCAAATCAATAAATTTTCATGTTCTTTTTTTAGTTTTACTCGAGAAGATTTCCAACAAATATGTATCATGGATACTTGCCCAAAGACTAAAATCAAAGATCATAGAAATGGAAATGAAAATACTAAGAAAAATAGAAGGAGTAACAAAGCTAGGCAGATTAAAAAACGAAGAAATTAGAGATAGACTTAAGGTGGATCCTATAATATCAAAAATAGAGTAAACTCAACTAAGATGGTTCGGACACTTGACAAGAATGAACGAAGATAACATAGTTAAACAAATATGGGAGGCAGGTTGGGACGGAAAGAAAAAATAGGTAGACCTAAGAAAAACTGGGATCAAGAAAAAGGTGACAAACTGAAGGAAAGAGGAACTTCTTGGACGGAAGCAAAGAAGATAGCAAAAGATGGAAAATATACTGCGGAACCCGCATCCCCGACACGTAACGGTGCAAGGGGATATATATGCATTTTTGAACCGGGAGCAGTTGCCACGTTAACTTGAGACATATCCTATTCGATTTATCGGGATAATATACAGAAGAATATGTCGGTTTTGTAGGTTATTTACTTGATTACAGTTTCCTGTATCAATTGTCATATTAAAGCGTGTTATGAATAGACGTCAAAATAATAGTGTAAAACTATTAAAACGCTTTTCATATTAGAAAGTTAATTTCGAAAGGATAGACCCATGGAGACTATATGAGGAGATCGAACTCCATGTAATTCACTTTTGGTAATAGTAGAGGGCGCCAGTCTCAAATGTGTACCAGCAACATCTGACTGCAGAACAATAACAGCCAATCATAAGTCTTGCATACACTTTCAGTTCATGGTTTTTTATTGGTTGCTTGCTCATTTGGCAGTATGCTAGGTAAGTGAGGTTAGGGAACAGAAATACACATAATACACATCAGAAATGAAAAATTTTATGACTAAGAAATAGGTTTTCGTCCTCGTCTTGGAAAATATCTTAAATTGTGATCGTTTGGTAGTAAAATATGATATATCTTGCCAAAAACATTTCACCTTTTTCCAGTTCTCTTTAATTTTACTTGCATATACCATCAGCAAAAGTAAACTATTTTGTGTGCCATTGTGCTTTTTCTAGACTTCTCATGAGTAATGTATAAAATTTGAATCCTAACATAATAAATACTCTTTCCTACTTTATTTATCTTTGAATATTTTCAATCACCTTGGGTAACTGAAAACACTCTGGCTTTCTTAAATTCAATTCACGTGTTATCGTTTTAAATCAGATGCACTATCAACCACTATTGCAATAATTTTTAACAACGCACACACCCCGTCTTTTTTTAATTTTTAACAATAATTTGAATCTTTCTAGCTCCTACTTTTAGTTTTTATTATTGTCATAAGTAATGATTACAATTTGATTACTGTCATTTATAAAAACTAAGGTTACTTATTTGGAACGTGCACATGTTGCAATGCGCAGCGTAGCGGTGAAAAAACAAACTCCTTAGATAGTCGATTTTGAGGTCAAGTTTTGTCAATTTCTCCGTATGAGTTAGATCTCCTTATATAGTCTCCATGGATAGACCGTTCACCAGGAAGCAACATTTACTTCTCGTGCAATATGGAAGTGTAATTCATTGTCTGGCGGGGCATGTTGCCCGAGAAGTAAATGTTGCTTCCTGGTGAACGGTCTATCCTTTGGATATTAATTTGCTAATTTATAAAGCGTGTTTTAATAGTTTTACACTATTATTTTGACGTCTAGAAGAATATGTACTAAAACGTTTGTAACCCAATCCACCTTTTGAATGCTGAACGATTTTTAATGCAAAATTACGATTATTACCGATTTCCTCTGTTATATTGCTCAGCATTATCTTAATATTAGATCTGACGTATTATAACCATATCCCTGACGATTTTCCATCAAAAATTACATGAAATAACATTCAAACGAATTAGATGTTTATAAAATAAGACATAAACCTCAAGAAGTTTTGGTAGATGAGCATAGTAAAATATGGATTTTTTTTCCATTTTTTGAGTCTAATTACTCACATTTTGGAATGTTCATCATTGTCACTTTTTGTTCTGCTGTGATATTAGCTAGTTCAACACTCAAATACATATTACGTTACAAAGCAACGGAATTTAAAACATCCTATGTTGACACTTTTCTTCTATACCCATTTAAAAGAACCCACCAATTCTAATTAATTTTAAATCTTCTACGGTCAATAACATCCAACCCCTTCTTTATCCACCCTCTTAGTGTAACTCAATTTTAAGGCGGTCAATTTTGAACATTCAGCAGATTTAGCTTTCGTATTTTTTTAGTTAAACATTCCCTTTAACTATCTTTAAACTGCTTTTATGAAACTTGGGCATAATAAACGAACAGCGTTTAATATAAGTTCTCAGGATTTCAAAAACAAACTAAAACTAATCATCTTAACCAAATAAACACTAAGGACAACTCATCATTCGCCTTCTCTCATCATATAATCTCTGTACGAAATTTTATCGGTCGCTTCGTACCGCACAAAAGCGATTTTCTAAGTAGCAGATGTGTCAATTTCATTTCAATCACGACATAATAGAGGCCGTAATGGAATCAGCCTTTGGTCTATTTGCCAACACTCTAGTGCGGTCCACTTCCACTTTCCATACTCTCTCCGTATTCTCCTTTCCTTTCACGACCACCCAACCTCATTTGAGAATCATCGATTCGAGTTTAAACTCCGTCGGTTAACTAAAGGCCTATTTACACTTTGATTTGCCTACATTTACTCGAGTTCAAATGGTATATAGATATAGATGGGTGAATCCAATTGAGAGTAGGTTTTGTAATTAGCGGAACGAGTTTATTTAATTAATTTGGAAATTATTACTTTGTATGTCACTTTTCGGGGAATACTTAATATCCTACAATCGTACTGGACAGTGGTGTTACTAAAGGAAAATACCTCACCAAGTACCACCCCTTTGGGAATGATATCTACACATAAATAAAAACACAATTCGTCAATATTTTTTTTGTTCATATTTTCTGTGCTGCCGAACCAACTAAATTTTGCCAATATTGCTTATTACACTTGCGCGAAGGTTGAGGAGCAAGAAAAATGTAGATTCTGTAGGATACAAGAGGGATACTAATCTTAACTGTAGCCTTTAGATATCCTAAACATCCTTTGAGAAATAGGTCTCAGAGCTCACCTCAGAACTAACTAGAATTTGTAGAGGTTTATTTAGGTGAAACATATAGACCATTGAAAATCCGAATAAATGAACATAAAAAGTATATTAAACATAGGGACGTCTTTAAGTCAGGTAACTGCAAACATGCTTTGGATTGGAAATCGAGTAGTCCAACTCCAGTAATTGGCATAATATAACGAAGTAACTGGTCAGTTATTAACGCGGTCCACTGTTTCATAAAAAATGTTAACGTCCTAAAGAAGTTGGGGTTACCTTGCATTTCTATGGGTCATTACATTAACATTGGAATAACTACCTACCTGCGTTATGAGGATGGTACAATAAGTTTTTTATGCATGTTTTGTTATGATTCATTATTGGAATTGTTGTTAATTGATACATACTTTAAAACACAAAATCACCAAACTGATTTGGATATATTTTAAAAGAAAAATAATAAAAAAGTAACACCAATAAAACCGTTCTTGGACATGCACTTCGCTGGATATACCTTTCCTAATAGACTATAGTATTTTTAGAATGTCATACAATAAAATATTTTATTGCACAAGTGTGTTTTCTGAATTTAAAACTGATGAATCTCGAGTATTTTTCTGTACCTTCATGCTTCCAAGTCTAGTTACGCCACTGGTAGTAGAAGTGTTTCCTGAAGGAAATTGTACACAAAGTAAACCTATCATTTATCAGTATAAATAAAGACATCATGTACAAACAATTTCACAATGTGTCACTCTATAAAATCAAGTTAATTGCCGCAGAGTAGGTATTTCGTTAAAAAGTAGAACTGGTTTTGAGGGTACAAAACCTTAGTATAAATGGGGATATAGGAGGGTATCGTGAAATGTGGACAGATGTCACTCGGTCAACACGTTAATAAAACTGCTTTATTAAATAATAGAGCAAAAGTAAATTTGATTTAACGTTGAAAAATAAGTTTAAAGCGTGTAGGAAGACAAAAAGTTGATAGGGATTTGGTAGTTTTTGTCCAACAAAAGGGTATGAAGACATTTAAAGAGTGAAAAAGGATATATTTTTAAAAATAGTTGATGAATAAGAATAAGGAGGAACATTCAGCCGCCCAACTAGCAACGTCGCTGAACAAACTTAACCATACTTTTCTTTAGTATTAAAAACTGCCTGTTCCCACAAGGTGAGAGGCTCCAGTTGTGCTGGCCCGCCACCAGTACCTATCATTTCTTTTCAGTTTCACCCTTCTTTGGCTACTGCATTTTTTAAAATCTTTTAAGTCTAGAATATATTGAAATATCACAAACTTGCACAAGAGGTTTTTTTTATCGGCGTGTTAACCTACCGCCCCTTAAACCAGTCTTTTCTAGCCTCTCCATTCACCACAATTTTTTAGCAACCTGTCAGGTAAACCCTTCCGTAAATACCCCGCTACTTAATTCTGGATGTTCTGTAATAAATTCAACCAGAAAGAGTTTTTGAACATCCGTTGGATATTGTTTATCACTCATTGTCAATGGAATCAATATAAAAATTTTTCTAAACAAAAAATTAAACTCAAAACGACAATATCAACAACACAAACTCGAAATTGAAATTTGAAACAATACAACTTGATAAAAGAAATTTTTAAAAAATAATGGGAGAAGTAGACTAGAACTCTGATGCAAAAAGGAGTAATAATAATTTAAAAACTGATATCCAATACAGATGCTTCTTAGCTTCTCACCGGCTTAGGCGAGATTTTCTATCAGTACGAACCATGCAAGATTGAATCTCTCTCGTTTTCCGCAACCCGTAGAGCACCAATCTTATTGGCCAGTACTGGGACTCTGCACAGTATAGAAATCTACTATCGACTCTATTCACACGTCTTTAGTTTTTAGTTGACTATTTCTCCATAAAAACTTCAATATATTTCATAGTAATAAGTCAGGAATAAGAGAAGACTTGTCGACAGTATAAAGAGTGAAACTTTCGACTACTGTCGACTGGAATAATAGTAATAATAGTACTGTAGTAAGCGACCGGTAGAATTCTATAGTGTTCAGAGTCCTAGTACAGATCACCTACTGGTTCTGAACTTGCCGAACACTACTCTCTGTGTTTAGTTATTGTTTACATAAGATTGTGTTACATGTAAACAAGTTGGTTTACGATTAATATTTATCTACAGTTATCTGACGATTACTATTGGAAGTTTTGACAGATTATTGAAAAAAATGCGCATGTCCGCTCTGTTGATTAATGTCTTAATTTATTGTTGTGTTCCTGTTACGTCATTCTGTTGGCTCTGTTGAGATAATTTTCAACCTGAGCAGGTGACCAAACTGAGCAGGACATCCTAAAAACTAGGCACAAAAATAATAAGTGGAGGAAAGTCCATAATAAAATTTTGGGTTGACGTATTGTTTTTTATTTGGTTTATAATAAAAATATTAAAAAATGAAAATATGCAAAGTGGAACGTAATTTGGAGGATAATCTTAGGTTCACTTTAACCGTTTCTGCTCTTTTTTGTCTCCTCAACTAAGTCCAATATCATTATCCTTTATCGTGATTGTAATGAAATTATTAGTGTTGGCATATAAGTCCTCACACATTTTGAAGGCATTTCAAAATAAATTCAAATTTTGAATATTTTGGTTATAATTTGAGGTTATGATCAACTAAACGGAGCAAAACATCGGATCCGAGCCCCCACTAGAAGTTGTTCAGTTAGGGGCAAGGGGAGTAGCGATAGCTCAGCTCTGTTCAAAAGAATACAGTGAACAGAGTAACTGATTTGCTCGAGCAAATTCCGTAAAAAGAACACAACATACGTTAGCTGAATATTTCTAGTTTAAATTTAATCTTAATCTTAAATTTATTTTAGTTTAGTTGATGCCGCACGAATCCAAATTAAGTATTTAGCGATAAATATGAAGAAAATAATATAATTTACATTAAAAACCGTCAAATTTACTTAAGCTTATAAAATAATAACAAACGCTGAATAAATTCTTAAGAATTTTGAAAAAAAATTTATACCGAAAATAAAAGGACGAACACCTAATATTTATCTTATTTTATCTTCCTTTAATCCATTTCTAATTATTTAACCTCTCTTTTAGCACTTTATATTCACACAGCCATAACCGTAAAATAAGACAGAAAAGGGCTCTTTTTTGATAAGCTCGGCTATCAACGAGCTTGAATCCCATAAAAACAAATAACATCACAATACCCTTTAATTAACCAGGTGACCATTACGTTTTCACAACTAGATACTAAATTTAAATTGTTGTACGAAAAAGCCTTTTGTTACCCGACCATTTCCCATAATTACGGACAATAACGTAGTAGTTAAAGCTTTTGAAGGGAAATGGCGGGTGTAAAATCTCTAAAAATGTATTTTAAAAAATGTTTGGTGCTGTAAATCTTAACAGTCAACGGTGATATAGTTTAGTGTTAAGAAATTGGCTCTTATAATGGCGTCTAGTAATGATTATTGTTCTGTGCCTCAGTGCAATTCCTGGTCCAAAAGAGGCACTGAAGATAAAACAACTTTTCTTAAATTTCCCGAGGAAGATAACCCAAAGATTTATATGAACACGGAATGTTGGAATGATCTTATCTTTTTCCTTAACTGAGCCTTCTGTCGATGACCGAGAACATTTCAACTCAGTTTTGGAAACATGTTCCAGCTCTGAACATTTTTTCTAAAATTATTTTTAAAATTGCTTAAAGTTAACTAGTAAATTCACAATAACCTACCTTGTTAGAAGGATTAGAAAAGCTGAAATGTGTTTACATCGGCTATCATCTCCTGCTTTGCAAGAACAAAGTATAATTTTAATGTACCCGTATATAATTTTGAGTTCTCCGCACTGGATGAGGTTCGGATTGCAGAGCGCTTGTCTGGCGACAGGGAGAACACAATTTTGTCACTGAAGAATTACCTTTCAGTTTTTCCATATAATATTATATGGTCATTGAGAACCTCTTCACCTTCTACTAGGTACACACCGAGAACTTTCGGCCCCTTCAACATACCTCATTTTTTTTGGGAGCCGTTTTATAGTACCGGGAGCACTTCAGCCTGTTGGTTTATTGTACTCTGCTACCACCTTTATTCCTTTTTTAGCTTTAATAAATTTCTTACCAATCTACAGCTAGTAGATTCGCAGTACTTAGGTGTTTTTATGGGACATACTATATATTCCCAAATCAACTAATACGAATATTTCCAGGTAAATAGCTGATATTATCACAACACGTCTGGAATATTTTCCAGTCCCCTTCCTCGTCGACTACGCCCGTGATCATGGCCTGCTAATTTCCCAACTCATTCTTTTGTTATTACAAATCATATTCATAATTACAAAGCAAATAGCGCTGTGCGCCCTTTTAAACATGGCACCGCCTTCCCGTGTTTCCCGCCCAATGCTCTCACATACTCTGATCTCTCTCGACCAATGAACACCGGCGATCTCCTTCCCGAGGATGCTGGAACGCCATTCTGTACCAGACCCCAACAGAATTCGAGTGAATCAAATTTCGTTTAGTGTCTAAAAACCTCAACTTTAGATAACAACTGTTTGGGATCTAAGCAGTTTAGTAAGCACGGGCAAAAACATATGTTGGTGTGAATGAAAAACAATTTAGCATTTTAGTTCAGTGATAAGAACAAACTTCTTTTTTGTTGTAAAAATAAATAATGATATAGTGTAAAATTAACTAATAAAATAATGACAATGTTAATGATGGAACGAATAATCACCAACACCAATCATAATACTCAAGAAGAAAAAGAAAAATTGCACCAATCAGAACCGCAAATTTTCAGAAGAAAAGCAAAAAGAAAAATCGACGATACCAGAGACGTAGAAATGTGCGAAAATTCAGACGAAGAAGACTTGAACGTAGACGTGGAAAATGACGATACTCTCTGCCCGGTTGATTTAACTCGAAGACAAGAAAATTTTAGTTCTTTCGATAACTTTCACAAGACTGATTCTAACAGCGGCTTTTCCAGTTACAAAGACGATAGGAAGAGCCCGAAAAGTGTTTGTAGTGAACGTAGTAGATCGAGAAGTCCTAGAGACCAAAGTCCATCGGTAGTGCCTATTCAAAATAGACGTTTAGCTTTTTCCGTTGAAAATATTTTGGACCCTAATAAGTTTACGGGCCGGCAGACTGTTTATAGTGATGGGTTCTGTTGTTGGAAACCTTTAGATGGATCCAGTGGATCTCCTGAATACGAAGGAAGTGATGCAGGTAATACAAATACAAGATTTTTGTTTAATTATTTTTTTTTATCTAAAATCTTTTATCAAAATATTAAAAGCGAATCAATCCCTTTTGACCTTGACCGCGAGGAACGGGCCTAGGGTGGCATAATTTGAGGGGCGGCATTTTAAAAATTGGTTCAGATTAGTTTTATAAAAAAAATTCCTATAGAAAAAACTATTCATAATTCAATACCCATGCATTCTTTAAATTTAGTAAAATCACGTGCAGTTGAATCTGTAACAGAAGGAGTGGACTATTTTCTACTTTGCAAGTACTAATTTCTTCCCACATCGTGGGGAGTTCTCGGTGCAGCGTACAAATTTGATAGTTACGATTATTTCTTAAACTCGTTGGTCTGCTGGACATGATGCATGTTACTCATTAGAAAAGTAGTAGTCTGGAATAATGTATGCACTGGAATTCATTGCCGAGAGCAGAAATGAAAAACCGACTACGCGATCTCAAGCTACAGCGAAAATTACAGCGTTTAGAAACAGCAATTCTAGTAATAATTGTTTGGAGTGTAATTTTAGATCGTTTCGATACTGCTAGTACGAAGCTTCTACTAAAAGGGCGGCGCATCAAACCGGATCTAGGGCGGTAGGAAGCCTAAATCCGCCACAGATCTACGGATCTACGGGTGCCCAAGAGAAGAAAAATTATTATTTGGAGCTTTAGTGAAAATGTTTGGTGTGCAACTATATCAGATGGAATAATAGAACCGTATTTTCTGGAGAAAATGTTAAATCAAGAAGTTGCTGGACAACTTTTCAATACCTGAATTAGATGACCTTTCTTTGGAACAAATATATTTCACACCAAACATGACAAGAAACGATAATAAGGGATTTTTGAAAACAGAGTGAAGAAATAATGTTTTGAAGTTGGTGGAGGCAATATGGAATAATTATTAAATTTATTGAAGTAAACGTCACTCACTAGATTATTATTACATTTACGAATTTTATTTAATTTCATAGAGTGTCAGAACAAGCAGAACTTTTTATCAAGAATGACATTTTTCACTAAAACTACAAATAAAAAATGAAAGTACTGCATTATACAGCGAACGCTAGACCTACCAAACCAATGATTGAAAATTGAGAGGCTTTGTCTGTATAGTATGAGGAATAATATAACTTGAATTTGAATACAGCATCTCTTAAAATCAAAAGCAATATAGTTCCATATTGATAAAACATATCGAAGGCAAAGGATTATCTTCATGTGGAATAGCCAAGCTGCCATTAAATGACTGAGTTTTGATGTAATCAGTTCTAAAATAGTATGGGAATGCCTAGAAATCCTTAATGACACCTAATGGAACATATGAAGTCGATTGGTAAGTGTAGTTAAGCTTTTCTCCACGATTTTAATAGAGGAAGTGAAGGTATTTTGGATTAGTAGTTTCAAAAAGATTTGCAAAAAATTTTAATATTATTATTTCAATTAAAATTAGTCTTAAGATCCACATGTGTACTATGTTGTACGAAAATTTCATGTTATTTACATTTTAAAAGATTTTTTACATAAATGAAAAAAAAAGTGTCAAAAACCTTAGTCTACGTAACTTGCAGTTGGAATACCACCAATTTGGAATATTCCAAAATACCAGCACAAGTTTTTTATTAGAAAACTAAATGGAACATTGCTAGAAAAGTAACCAAATATTTATTTCAAAGCAAACTAGGTAGGTACATTATTTACAATAATCGCATAGGAACATACGTTCCGGTACACTCACAGTGCACCCATGTGAGGCATTGAACCAACTGCTCTCTCCTTGTATTTTCTCTAAATTTTCCATCGCAGAAAAAACATACAGTCTCTCGATCTTATGGCATTTTATTCCAATTAAATTAAGGAGCTAGTTCTTCTGAGGAATTTCCTACAATCTTTGGAATACTCCAAATTTGCATCATTTATAGTATTCCAAATTAGCAACATAAAGACCTACGCAATAATCCGTTAAAAAAAATGCATCAACTTATCAAAAAAATACAAATACCAACTTCAAATATAAGCCTTAACTTACCTGGGTATCCAATAAAAATTAATTTTATAACAAAACTTCAGGTGATTAGGACTGCAGATTTAATTTCCACTTAAAAACTTCTTCTCACACGGCTATTAATGATTGACAGTTGTTTGACTTCTACCATGGATCAAAGTAACTAGAAAATCAGTTATCCACTAAGTGCAGCCTAAAATACTAGTTTATACCATATTTAACGAGATGGCACGATGCATATCTTGAATAAGTAGGTATTCCAAATTACCAACAGTATTCCGAATTACCCTCACTTACTCTAATAATGCACAAATTATTTTTACATATTTAGCTGGATATTGATATAAATTCTTCACGCCAGTGAAGAATGAAAAATAATTCACTCTCGTTAGACAATCACATTCTATAATTATCAAAAATCACTCTAAAATGAACAAATCAAATCGTCTTTTTTAAAACGTCAAATACCTAACTAGGTCGTTTGGATGATTCCAAATCTCACTCGCTGCGCTCGCTCGTTTTGGAATCTTCATCCGCGTGAATAATAGCCATCATTTTACACTTGTTGAAGAAAATACTACTCTTTTTGAAATTCTTATGTAACAATATCAAAATCTTATTTAACAAAAATTCACCGAAACTGCGTTACTCCGTTTAGTATACGTGGTTTTAACAAATAAATCTATTGGCCAAAGATAATTAAGGTTTATAACCATCTACCACAAGAGTACAGAAATTTCTATTAAGACATTTATAAAAAATTATGTATTGAATTTGAATCACTTTAAATTTTCAAATATCCTGATTCGCTGGTGCAGGTGTAGACCTTGGACTGAATCCACTAGGAACCTGTGCAACTGTATCTCAGGTAGAAATTCAACCTGTTGGTTACCTGTGGAGAGTTTGGAGGGAGCCCACGCAAAACAATACAAATTTTCTAGGGCAGCCAAGTGGTTTTAAAAGCACTCTTACCGTGCAACGTCAAAATTTTGGCATCTGGTAGGGATGGTAATGAAAAGGCAGATTTCCCTGATTGATTGATCGATGACCATTTTAGTTTATTGTACGAAAAACATATCGTGATCTAAAACGTGTCGAACGAATGAAAAAGCACGTGTTTGAAATAATTCCATCTCATTCATGTTTCTTGTATTTTTGTAGAGTCCTTAAAAACAAAAAAATCCAACCATCGCGTCTATACGGATTCGATGGTTTTCTTTATTTATTTAAATAATTTTTGTAATTTTATATATCTTTTTTATCTATCTATCACAAAAGAGGCTTTGAGGAGTTTTTCAACAATTTAATAAATTGATTACAAATGTTTTGGTGTATATTATGCATTAAAACGTTAACACATAAATCCAATTAAAGTTGTCAACGCAAAACGCTTTTAAATAATAAATATCAAATTAAAATATTGAATATTCTAAAGTGTATCAGCCAAAATAATGTGAATTGCTTTTAAATCACATTTCATATGGCACCATCTAAATATAAGCGATGACTTATAAGTTATAAAAATGTTTAGCTCTACTGACATTATTAATGTTTTTTAGTAAAAATAATATTAAAATGTTGTGCCAATACTGTTGGTTTAAAAATAATAATATAAGACAACTTAAGGATATTGTATCTGAATGAACGTTGATAGTTAAAATAATCATTTTTTGTACCTTTTTACAGGCAGTGTTGGGGATTTTGGTTTTAAAATGGTACCTATTTGATATAGAAATCTATTTGGAATACAAAATAGAATATACAGATTGCGTAAATTACATCGGAACCCTCGCCTCGGATTACACAAGTACGACAAGGATATATGAAAGAGAGAGAAAGAATAATTGTGCGCGGTCATCACTTTGTTTCATCTTAGGGGTGTATTCTTATTTCCCGAGACTGGCCGAATGGTTCTTTACAGAGAGAATTCACTAGTTGGTGGTATTCAGTATGCTCCCAACATGGAAGGAGTGAGGGTGTTAAAGAAATAAAAAAATACAATCGTTATTACGTAACCTGTACATCTTAAAATTCATTTTTGTCAACATGATCATTTCAGACCAAGTTGACAATTTCTAACTACAATAGGATATTATTTTAGCCATTGTAACTTGAAAATAAAACAGCATTTCTTGAGAGAACCATAATTAATAAACTAAAAATCCCTTCCATTAATAAATTAAATTGAAAAAATAAAATAAGTAGGTAGGTACCTACACCTATTCTACACATAAAATATAAACTTCCTGAAAAAATAAAAATAAAAATCCATTCTAAAGGTAAACATAATTTTAATAAATTAAGTGCTCAAATAAACCACCTTCCTGTGCCAGACAATAACCAAATCTGTGATAAAGATTTGATCTCATATCTCTAAGATTATTTGGCGTAATGCTGGCACAAACGTGCTGTATTTTCACCCTCGAAAAAAAGTCAACGATAACGAGACAAAAATATCGTTTGTACAAATTAATCTGCGCTTCTGGCAACAGCGGTTAAAATAGGGGGGCAATAAGCATTCGGCCAGTCTCGGGAAATAAGTATACACCCCTAAGGTGAAACAAAGTACACGCCTTAATGACCGCGCATAATTATTCTTTCTCTCTCTTTCAGCTGTTTTTCTGTCGTACTTGTGTAATCCGGACGGTTCCGATGTAATTTACGCAATCTTTATACTCTTCCAAAATTCATATATGAAAAATATAAATATCTGCAAATTTGTTGCAATTATGAATTTATTTATAAACTTCATTATTTTAAAAATATCACAATTATATATATTCACTATATAAAAAAATCTTTTGGATCCCGTTTTAGTTTATAAAAGGGATGGATATTTGTTGTACCTTCAAGTACATGTTTGGCAACAAAAAATATATCTTAAGCTCAGTTTCTAAAGATTTTAGCACATCATTTAATAAGTATATTTAATCGTTTGGTTATCAATTGATCAATCAATCCTCCGAAAAGAGAATCTACTAATGGCAGATAGCTGTTGGCTCACTGGAAGTCATGACTGGTTTAGTTCCTTAGTAGATATGGTGAATGAAATTCATATATTCGCCTTCCCTTTTTACAATATTGAACACGTGGAAGACATTGAAGTTTCAACACGTGAAAATTTCGAAAACAAAAAATAATACGAAAAACTGCTAAAGGTTGTCGTCACTTGTCCAGAGCAGTACGACACGGGAGAAACGTTCAAAAAACGAAAGAGATAAAATACATTTTAACAAAAAAAATTTAGATACGCAGACTTTTCAGGCAAACCATACCAAACCTCATAAATAGTGGAACTGTACAAGCTGTTACCGCTTTTGAATAAAAGAATGCACTCAGGTCTTCTTTATCTTTCCAGTTCCTTTTGTCAGTAAAAAGGATGTTACAACAGGTCTTTCGTCTGGATTCTGGCGGTTGATTTGGCATCGCTACCGTTTCAGGCGATAACCGCCAGATTAGCCTACACACAGATGGTACCTAATTGGCATTTTGCTGTGAAGCAAGATATAGGACAGAGAAAGTTTAGACGTAAACAGCATGATATTGATAGAATAAATTGGGAAGAAAAAAAACGTGGGTCTATCCTATTAATCAAATGTGGGAAGAGCTAGGAGAATACCAGCGTTTATTTTGAATATCAAACAGGGTGAAAGACATAATTTCCAATACTTCAGAATGTCATTTCAGAACATCTAATTTGCATTAGCAGGGACTGATGATGGCGCGCTCACTAGACCGTTCCATTACGGCACGTTTTGACTGTTCCTTCTGTGCCGTGCTGGAAAAGTGAGCAACAGCCTTAATACCGAATGAAACTGACGTTATGACATTCTGTAATCGTCCTTGGCACACATTTTCGAAACTCGATCGGTGAATGTTGCACGAAACGACAATTTTCATGCCACAAAATCTCTCTAGGGTTTGGGCAAGTGACAAATTGTCATATATGCGAGATTTAGTTTGTTGTGGCAGGTTTCTTATGAGTTCTATTAACAATTTATTCGCGATTTATTACAATGCTGACTTTTATACACCCGGTATCCGTGTGTAAAACTAAAGGCCGGGCCACACCGGCACTCATCCGTCTGATGGATGGACGTCCACGGATCGCTCCGATTCACACCGAAAGCATCCATCCAGTGGACGGATGTTCTGGTGAATCTCTTCATCAACGAATATTTTGTTCACTTGTGTCAGTAGCAGTGCAGTCAGTGCATAAATAATGTCGTTTAATGTGCCTTGGTGTGAAAGTGATTTGTCAAAAAGTATCCCGTGGATTGATGACTACAGCTCTAGAGTATCCTACACGAATCAGAGAAACCATGTGGACTAGGGTAGTTTTGTCTGATACCGAGTGGAGCACGTGTGACCGGGTCCAGAGCTCTTGTGCAGGAGAAACGTCCATGCGGATGCGAAGGAAAAATCGCTCCCCCGGCGATTCCAAAACATCCATCCATTGAACGTTTTAAACGTCCAGCGGACGGACGAATGTTGGTCTGCGTTGCGCTATTTGCCAAGCTGGCGAGCGATCTTTTTTGAACATCCCGCCCGTCCATCCGAAGGATGAATGGATGTTTGGTGTGGCTTGGCCTTCAATAAGTGAACAGTAACAGAAATAGACACATGAATAAGATAGGTTGAAAACGTTATTGAAACTGTTCTTTTCGATTTTTGTTTGACGTTATTCGGGAATAGCAACCACATTTTTATAAATTCCCATCATTGCCACCTCGTACTTATGCGACAATGTCGAATGTGGTCCAAGAATATGATCTCAAAAATTCTTTCGAAATTTTCGATCGAGATTCGAAAATAAGTACCTTGGCACCGGATTTTTATGAGAACACATATTTTATCTTCATATTCCTTGCTTTCTTTCCCCGAGCCCGTCTCACAAGTCTCCGATAACACTGCATCCTAATGGCTTATTGTATTTTTGCTCGTGCTTTCTCATAGCACCCAGTTCCCTGCTCCAGTTTGTACAAGTTCTTAGCTGGGTGTTTGCTATATAGCTCAGCGCTTCCTTGCGGTTGGCCAACTGTCTTTTGCGATCAAGAGTCTTGCATGTAAACAGTTTATGTTTCACTGTCTTAGTTTCCCTACCGCATAATCTGCATGTAAGGTCTCTGTTGTATAGTTTTGATTTGTAGGTACAGGTGTTCCTTTACTGGTGCATGACCAGTCATGAAACCTGTTATGATTCTCAGCTGATTTCTGCTCAGTGTTAACAGTTCTGCTGTACGTTCCAGGCATGGTTCTTTTATCAAGGTTTTCCCATGCATTTGCCTTGCGACGTTTAACCAGAAATTTGTGTTGTTCTCTGATCCAGATCTTTACAGATCCTGGTACCACAGTTTTCGGTATACCGAGAATCTGTCCTGGTTCAGGCTGCGTATCCTCTTTTTGCAAGTTCGTCAGCTTTTTCATTGCCCTCGATGCCCTGGTGAACTGTTACCCAAGTCAGCTATCTTCCTAGCTTACTTAACAATTGTAATGACCAAGACAATATTATATATCATTCAAGAATCCGATCCCTGTTGTAGAGGCAAGTGTCAAACTCCGTGTTTGTAAAGAGGACAGTCGTGCCACTACTACTACTAAGTTTGCAGGCGAACCTTGTCCTGGACAAACTCAAGCCAAGGTTCCGGCACTGAGGCCACTGGCGGGCCCATTGTGCCATTCCTGCTACCTAGACATCCATAAAGCCGAGCCCTTCAGTAAAGGCCACAACCTTTTTCAATGGATGCCTGCTTGTGTCTCCAGGGGCCAAAACAGGGACTCCGAAGATTCGCCTGCGTAGTACAGCCCAGTGTGGACACTCTAGGAGAACATGGACTGACGTTTCGTCAGTCATGCCACAACCCCTGCATAGGGAACTTCCCTCTACTCCTAAGTTGTGGAGGTGTTTCATCATACAGCAGTGCCCCGTTAGGAGTCCTGCTATCTTCCTTAGCCTACTTCTTGGTAGTTCAGTAGCTGCTCTAGCGTGTCCATCAGCATAGCATTCCAATGAGCGAGGTGCTGATTCTTCAGCCACTTCTTCGTCTCCTTGCGTATTCTTTGTTTTGTTAGGCCCAAGGTCGGGCCCGGGCCGCAGAAGGGAGCTGCCGCCCCTTCCGCAGCCAGTGCATCCGCCATCTCGTTGCCTTCAAAACCAGAGTGGGCTGGAATCCATTCTAGCCGCACCACGTTGTGCCTTGCAAGATTAGCAAGTCGTTCTCGACATTCATTAGCAAGTCCTGAGTTGCTGGTGCACCCACTCAGGGCTTTAATTGCTGCCTGACTGTCGGAGTATATGGTTATGCGTCGATCCACATAACCTCTGTCTAGGTTTATCTGCGCACATTCCAAGATAGCATATATCTCGGCCTGATATGCAGATACACCATCACCCAATGGTACACTAACTTGTGTTCTTGGGTTCCTAGAGTAAATTCCAGCCCCTGCTCCATCACCGGAGCATGAGCCATCTGTGTACCAGACAGTCCCATTAGGCTGTGTATTCCTCTCTTTTTCCCAGGATTCTCTATCCCGGATCATGGCCCTGTACGGAGTTACGAAGTAGTACTTTCACAGTCGTGCCAACTTATCGATGAAAGTAATTTTTTAAATCAATTTCCGGTAAAAAAACTGTCATGGAATACAATTTTCAAATAAATCTTGTCAATCCTGACAAAACTAAACGAATAAATGGTTAAATTCAATATTATTTTAAATTATTTTTTGTTTCATTCAAACAAATGTCAAGTTTAATTATAACATAATTATTTAGAGTAAATAATTTAATTTAACGGACCAACTATATACCTATATATATGTATATACTTTGCGAAAGAACCTCTAATAGCAAAGCAAAGCGAGCGTTCCATTTTCATAATTAATACATCTGCTTAGAGAAATAGCTGCAAAACCAAAGGATTAATTACAAAGTTCACGGCTTGCTAACGAGCCCTGAGGCAATTAAACTGAGGCTGTTAATTACATGTCTCGCTTCCGTTATTCCAAGAATCGCATTGTTTCCATCTCAAGACATTACAAGCGGCAGCTCAGCTTGCTCAGAATTCAGCTCGAACTGCTTCTCTAACTCGGAACTTGGTAGAGTATTTATGTTCGTGAGGTGTTACGAATTTACAATTATTTCTCTTCGTCTTTGTATCCGGGGTTGTTTTTGAATCCAATTTGTTTATTTGTTGGAACAACGTTTTTGGGGAAACGGCGAGAAGTTTAAGCCAAACATTAATGTTGGAAATATATATTATCACAAAGCATAAACGCATAAATAAATTAAATTAAACGTTTTAAAGTGTGAAATTTACCAAATAATCCTCTTCATAAGCTTGATATTTTGCTGTTTATATCTTACATTATAGAATTTTCAATAATAATTGCGTATGAGCTACGGCTTGTTTTGTTGCAACTTTTAGGCTTGAAAACTTGAGTTTACCATTTTCAAGGTCATGTTGGTGGTACAGTATATTGACTGGCTAGAAGTAATTTGACAGTCAAATGTCAAACGTCATAAAAGGCTTGGAACATCGCAAGTTGTAACGAAAATTCTTTCATGTAAGAAGACTGATTTTGAGTTTTACGACCAATTTATATTATTGGTAATAGGGCTGCTGTGAAAAGGCTAGTGCAAGCTACGTTTATTTCTTCCCCGCATAAAATGTGTCGTCTACATTGATAAGTTTGACGTTTTTGATGTTATGGTAATGAAGCACCATGTAAAATGGCATATTATTCATGATTCATGTTCAATCTCATTCGTACGCTTTTGAGAAAATCCTGTTTGTCGTCCAAAATCGTTAGCTTTGCCTGAATATATAGCTGTACAAGTATGCTTACTTTTATAGCATATCCACACTCAGTTTAAAATTGTCGCACGAAACGTAAAACTGACAATTTTCATGCGACAAAATCTCACTAGGGTTTGAGCAAGTGACAAATTGGCATATCTGCAAGATTTTAATTTGTTGTGGTTAGGTTAGGTTTTTTTTTAAATTAACCATAGAGCACTACGAAGTAGAGGCTATTGATATTCAACAAGAAATCTTACAAGAATTATATTTTGATGAAGGGTTTGTAGTATTTGGAGGGTCAAACACACTACCTACCAATCTAATATTTAATCGGGTAAAACTGACTGGAAAAACCATGGCTGCCAAAATGGGCACCTCAAAAATCTTGAACTTGTGGAGAAGGACGAATGTGGATTGTGTGGTGTGGAAAAAGAAGTCTCCACCACTACAGATACCCAGGGCATAGCACATGGCACAATTACTGGATAGAACACAGGCTTAGCTGAACCCTATGGATATACTATAACTCCTCCAAATAATAGGGCTAAATAAACTGCTAGTATCTGAGACTTTTCTAATGAACTGTGTAGAAGACATACATTAATTAATATTCAACGTATCTGTCGGAAGCGAACCAATGCTTAGCTTGTTTATATTCGACCAAACTGTCAGGGTCACCTTCAACAAAACTTTACGTTGTGGACAGTAGCTTTAGCGACTACTTTTCAACTTAAAATTTCCGATATTTAATATAATAAAGAATTACGAACTAGTGCGGTAAAAGGCAATTGTAAGAAAGAATTCGAAGAAGCATCGTTAACGGCAACGTCAAGTTTATAAGCCATGCTTAATTTGAAAACAATCATAAACTGGTTGGATGCATGCTTCGTAAAAAGGCCATTGTAAGGAAGGAGCACAGTAAACGCCAACGATTATGTCAGGTTTAATACGCAATATTTTTTATTACGATTTCCGTTTTATGTGATTTTTTTGTTGGAAAACGAATTGTTCCATAAAATGTCCATTTTTATTCAATTTTACATTGTGTAATTTCATATAATCACCCATCAAGCATAATAAAACAGTTGAACCAATTAACTTAAAAATCCTCGAAGCTCGCCGACTCCGCTGCCGTCGCCGCCGCCGTGATATCATAGCAGGCGGTGGAATTGGATGAATCCTGTGTGTTGTGATGGTTTAATCCCGATAAATCGGAGGCGGCGTGATGGTTGACAGTAGCGCCACCGCAGTGCATTGTTTTAGCGGTGAGCAGGCAAATGAATGCGGTTAACACGTTTGTCGCTTGTTACTCGTATTGATTTCATGGGTTGCCGTGATGTTCTCGAATTACCGGCGCTTAATCATAGTGAGCCCTGGATTTAGTGAATTAAGCGAGAGCACTTTGTATCTTCCATGTACGTTCTAGTGGCAGGGGAATGTGCGATAGGACAAACATTGTCAACATAATGAGCATTTCAATTTGTATCATGTAATACCAGCTTATGGTTTACAAATTAATTATCACAAACTAATTATCACACTAACAGCAAACATTTCGAAGAAATAATAGTAATAACTTATTTCTCACTTATTATAATTACACATGAAGTTTATATTATAGTAGGCTCCGTTTCACATAAGAAGGAGCTACGTGAAGTTTGCAACTGTCTTGCGCAAAAATCAAAATCGGTCTTGTTTACATTTTTTGACAGCTGATTGTTTTGATTTTCACTAAATATGTTACGGCTGTTGCATTCAACTGTGGTAGATATTGTGGAGAAATTTTTATGTGGATCAATTGAGAATAGTTTATCTATTGTTTAAATAATATTCACAAGATGGTGAATCGTTGTGTACTATGCAAGAAATAAAGTATAAGGTTGGTTGGTCTTCCATTGTGCCTAAAAATAAAATAAATACATTTTTGATCAAATCGTTAATACAACATAACCTTTAAAACACTATCCTACCTGAAAAATCGCCACGAATCAGCGACTTAATTTGGGTAGCAGCTACTCAGTAGCGTGTAGGAAAACACTCCCGTTTAAATACATGAATAGGTGGCGAATGAGTCGTCGCTACTTTTTCGCGGCTACTAGCGACTGGCGAATGTGGAGGAAAACGTACCTTTAAATAATTATTCCCATTAAATTAAAATCCTTATACTGCACAACACGGTTACTGGAATCAATGACTTTTGCTGTGTGTATTGCTGTGATTGTTCGGGAATGAAAGAATCGATTTAGATGTTGGTTGTAAACAAAGTGTAGCTATTCATTTAGTCGGTTTCATGATCGAATGTATCCACAGTCTGCTTATTAGAGATCAAGGTCCCCCCATTGACCTCTCAGTCCTCGGTATAGGCTGTTACACCTTGACTTGAGGGGTATTTTATTGTGGTGTCCACTTGGCCAGCTGTTTGACACAAGCCCCCACATCTAGTGCATATACCTCATCAACCATCTTCCACAGGATAGGGTTTAAATCAGGCAGGTTTCCACGAGCAAACTACCGCTTCAGCAACGGACCGGCTATCAACGAACTCGTCAAGACAACAGTACACTCTCCACGCAGAAGATACTAATATTGAAATTCTTCATTACGCGGGAATTCGTTGTGGTGTCCTTAGTTTCACGTATTCCTCCCTGTCCCCTATGATTCGATGAGGAACAGCTACTCGGCTCCCCCATCAACGATCGAGTCTCACATCACGTGGGGGGTTGATTAATTTATAAGTTAACATTATATCTATCACCTATCATGTCATTTATTATCTTATTGTTCTATGTTCGTTTTTGTGGACATCTTAGCTCCAGAATTTATCACTACACTGTCTTTTTAATTATTTGAAATTATTTTTTCCTTTCAGGCAAAGACCACCAATCGGACGACGAAGATGACGTTCAAAGTGATATAAGCGATGACGCCAAAGATCCATCGAAAAAAAAGAAGAGTGACTCGAAATCTCAAAATTCCGGCAAACCAAGACGAGCGAGAACCGCCTTCACCTACGAACAGTTGGTAGCGCTGGAAAATAAATTCAAAACCACCAGATACCTCAGCGTATGCGAACGATTAAACTTGGCTATAAGTTTAAGTTTAACCGAAACGCAAGTCAAAATTTGGTTTCAAAACAGAAGGACGAAATGGAAAAAACAAAATCCTGGGATGGACGTTAATTCACCGACAGTTCCTCCACCTAACGTTGGTTCCGGTGGATCCTTTCCAGGGTTCCATCATACCCATAATGGATTGCTTTATGGGCATCATGTTCCTTACGGCGGGGTTTACCCTTTGCAAACTACTAGTTCCGGAGGTTATTCCCCTTACTTCCATTTAGCTAATCACGGGCATAACTTGGGAACTTAAAGTTTATGTACAAATTAGTTTGTGGCTTGAGTTGGTTGGTAAAACTCTATACTTTTTAATTTTGATTTACATAATGTTCAACTTATTCAATTAATTTTAGTCACTATAGATCAAAGAAAATGGATGATACGCAAATTTAGTAATGCTCAAATAATGACCAAAGGATCCTGGATACTGTGGAAGCTAAAAAGGAAAATGTAATAATAAGAAAAGTACCAAATTCTCCATAGTATAGTCCAAAAAGCGACAATCGGTCTTTGTTTATTTCATACTGATTTTAGATAAACTATAATTCAAAAATTGAAATTGTGTTACCTATTCACAACTTCTTAAACTATAATATTACCAAATATCTCAAGCCATGATATTTCAAAATTGTATTTATTTGTATTATAAGACTGTATATTATACCGAGCACGTATATTCCAAAATACAATAATTTATTCATGAAATATCGATTTTTTTTTCAGATAAATGTACTAAGAAAGATAATCTTGAGTCCACAGAATTATAAACATTTCTATTGTTGTTGTTGCATCGAATTCACAAGCTATTTATGATGTGATAACCCAAATTCATAGATTCATTTTTTTTTAACAATCGCAAATGAAATAAAATTTATTTTTCCTTCTAGGCGTAGGTCACTTATAACTCACGAAAGCTTCTGCGGACTCTATAATACCTATTGTATTTTGGAAATAAGCAATAGATAATTTTTATCGATTTTCATGTAGCTAAGAGCCTGCTAAAAAAAATGTGCAAAAATTATTGTAATATAGCAAGAATGTAGAATTTAATGTAATGATCAATTGTACATGGATTGGACCTTGTAAATATATCACGCCTTCCTAAAATAATGAATTGTTTTATTTCCCTATATAGTATGTATAATTAAAAATAACATCTAGATTTGAATGCGCCTAGAAACGTTCTTCCTGAACCAAGGCTTTCTTTTGGATCAGTTCAAATGATTTGAGATCAGGAAATTGGAATGGACGAAATTTCAAGGTTTTTGATAAACTTGAAATATATGAGAAAATACATATTCAACTTGAAAAACCGTACGAGCCACAATTCTGTATGTATTGAGCTAAAATTTAGGCAGAACCCACTAAACATAAAAACATAACTAAAATATAAATGTTATGTCACATTGTTACTTTGTGATGTTATACAGAGATATGCTTGATATTACAGATACATTGCATATATAGCACTTTGTGCCTCTTATAAATATTACAATGTAATGTTTAATGATAAACATTACATAAATGTAACATATTTAACGAAACTTCAATGTAATTTCATTACATATATTTAATGTGGCTCCAAAACATTTATTCAATAACATTCCTATAATGTTACATATTGGTACCCTTTTATATTTCAATTTTATTTCGCGGTATACAGGGTGGAGCAGCATGGTATACCTTCATTTTTTTTATATTTACACAATTCTGGAATTTCAATCCCATTTTTTGGAAATGTAGAAAGAGAAGGTATACCATAAGATACTTACCCTCTGCCACAGAAAAAAAATTATCGAACTAGTTGAATGATGATGTCCAAAATTTAAATGCTACTGGGATATTGAATAAAAAACTTTATCTGCATAAAATATATAATGTAACTTTAAAATTTCCATAAATAAATATAGAATATATTGAAATGAAGAAAACAAAAAATAGTATTTAAAAAAAGTAAACATAAAGATATATAAAACATGTAGTGTTGAACAAAAAATAACTTTTATCTCTATTACAAATCTTTCCTTTTCAGTCTCATCCACTCCATTGCAATCAGTTCGAACTGTTTATCAGTAGTCGAGACATACACTTCTTTCGAAGATTCTGAAAAAAATATTATATGTACATATATGAGAGAGAGAGGTTGGAGAATAAATTAGTGGTGAGCACTTTAGTTTGAGTATGTCGATGAAAATTCTAAATCCGACATTTCAAAATTTTGTTTTTGTCCATTCCACGAGCAATACTGGGCAAGCTCATCCTCTATAATCTGCTGGAGGCACCACCTAATCAAATTTTGATAATCAGATCCCTGGACCAGTACTAGTTTGTTCCTATAGAATAATAAAAATATAAAAGAAAATCCCAAAACACAAACAAACTGAAATGACTGTCATTTTGAGTAGGGTAAATTTTTTTTGATAAAAAAAGTGAAGCATAATTTCAGTATACATATCTTCACACACTCCTGGTAGATTCAACTGAACAATAATAGTTGTTGACTAAAATTAAAAGTTCCCATCCCATATTGAACATAATGTTTGATCAAGACTATAACTTCTACAAACAGTACACCATATTTCATACAAA
Source organism: Lochmaea capreae (assembly GCA_949126875.1). Classification (NCBI taxonomy): domain Eukaryota; kingdom Metazoa; phylum Arthropoda; class Insecta; order Coleoptera; family Chrysomelidae; genus Lochmaea; species Lochmaea capreae. The sequence continues at coordinate 11,450,638 of OX421397.1, read as the reverse complement.
GAAGCACAGCTAGGAGGAATGGAGAATTATAGCTTTTCAAAAAATGAAGATAGTGGAGCTATCTGAGATTTATAAATTATATCCTATACTTATACCTCTAAGTAAATTATATGCGATAGAAAATTATGCTTTGTTAATAGACAGGGTTTCGATTATGGTATATCTCATCATGTTCGGAGTTCGCATAATATGCTTCCAGACTTGACTTCATTTTGAAACAAATTTAAAGTTCTAAAATATGAAGAATTTATAGAAACTCACCCTGTCGCTGTCCTCTTCAGATATTGATGTTCACACACGTTAACCGCCACTACACTTTCACTCATATTGAAGTGAGGATAGTACTTAGTTATTTATTTTTTGTTCAGTTAAATAACTCAATTTTACGCTAAATAAATCAATTCAAACGTATTGGTATTATATATTGTAAAAAGATGGAAGAGGAACACGCGGTTAAACAGAACGACGATACAACTATAACCTCAATATAATCTTTGACTAACCTCAACAAACAAAATAATATGTAATCAATAAGTAATGCTCGTTCCGCAAACTACCACCTGATTTTCTATCTCACTTTATCACATGCTAATCGTATATTTCCTGTTCACTCTTCTATCTACTCAAGGAAAAAAGATAAACGGAAATACATTTAAGGAACGTTTTAAGATAATATTAATTCCAAGTTTCTTGTACACATGTGGGTAACGTTTTGAGTTGGTTAAATACAAACATCGGATATATAACATAACCACTATGTATGAGACATATCTGGGCAACATAAAATCAACATTTTATATATTATTTAATGAATATTATTGGTTATGCTGTTTCGATGTAATTTAAATGTAACTGGAAAACATTGTGTTGGAAACTTCATGACAACATTAATGCAATGTAAGTTTGCAAATATTGCAAAAGTTATCTCTGGAAAATGTTTTTGTTATGTATCATGTTTAGTGGGAATACTCTTGAAAGAAGTATGTTTAAGAAAAAAATTCAACACCACTATAACCGGAAGGGCTTCCATTTTATAAACGTCAAAGTAAGAGTAATGAAAACATTCAAAAACCAAAAAAAGCTTTTAACATAAAAATTCTTTAGCCTGATTATATTATGAACATACAGTCCACAACACTTTGAATATTGGCTGACATTTTAGCACAGTACTCTTAAAATACCAATCTACTGGGAAAAAATTCAACCATGCCATAACTGGACAGGTCTTGAATTCATAAATCGGCAAAGTAAAACCTAAAAACCATATTCTGAAATCAAAAAGAGCTTATAACTCAAACCTTCATCATTATAAGTAGCTATGTGTCAGTTGTGCCTTAATCAAAGGCTTGGTAATATTGAGACTTTTTGTTTTTTAGACTATCCAGTGGTGACCTTAAATAGTGGTGAGTTGAGAAATATCTGTATAGGTAGTAGAGCTCTGACGATTATTTTTGGTTCTGCCTTAATATCCTTCCAAATCTGGATATGGGAAATTTTTATGACAGAAACTGAAGCTGTTTTGCCAGATCATTGCTAGGTATACAATATTTGACGGTATCCATATAATGTAGACTTTGTGGTTTAAGGAAAAGGAATCGAGATAAGGATGATAAATTTCTTGGACAATGTAGATAATTGCTAGAGAGATAGGATGGAAGTAAGAGGATCTATATAAATGACCACTTTTTTATTTGGGTGGTTGTTTAAAAAGCTTCTAGAATAGTGTACACTTCTCCAGGATGTACAAAGGAAGAATTAGGAAAGTGATGAGGGGATTGTTTGTTGTAGTGACTGAGCTGCTTATAAACTACAAAAGACAGCCGGTATTTGCTATGTTGACGATTTTATCGTTTTAGTGTCTTAAATATCCATTAGTAGATATCGTGTTCAAACCGGATATTTCAAATTATTCCCATACCTTTAAGCAAATGTTTTATTTATTATTTCTATTTAAAAACCAAATAATTTCCTTCTTTACCTCGGAAAAACAAAAATAAACACTAAATCAAACAGTCATCGCAGTAAGACAGTTCCAAAAACAATTTTGATGCGTTCACACCTCCGAAAGTATCTTTAGAAAGATGGTCTTTCAGATCATCCGTCGGCGCTTTTTACATTTCCAACAGATGCTTCCGAACGGAGCTCACACACACTAATTTGCTTTGATATTTAATATGTTTCGGTATTGTGGGATCGCGAACGCGTAACTGCGACCTATCAAAAGTTTTTGGAAAAAAATACGTTCTTGTGACGACCACATGTCTAAAGTTAAGAGCTTTTAATATTTGCCATGTCATTGGTAATTAGGATAGGAAGTTTTATGGGGGAAATTATGATTTTTTGTACAGGAGATAGACGCGTTAAAAACGTTCTAAATTTATCATGTAAGAGTTTAAGCACAAAATTTACTAAAATAAAGAAAGTTATCACTGATAATTGGAGCCGAAAATGTTTTAAAAATAAAATGTTACAGAATTAAGAGCGCTGTAATTGATTTTTTAAGGTCTTTTATCAAAAAATGAGAAAAGGGGAATATAATTATTATATTCAAACGAAGTTTATAATGCTTGAGTTTTTCAATAAAAAGTGTCCCAAGCTTCAGAAGATTTTGAATGAAAAATATTAAGGCTACAGCTTTCAAATTTTCAAAATTATGTTTATTAACTTTTTTTCTGAGACTAAAGATGTTTTTGCCGCTAGGTGCTTACTATACTTTTTCTACGTCCGCAGGATCTTAACTATATGTTATATTTTAATTATATTCACAAGATGACAGACAATGACTGACGTGTCATTGAAAAATCAAACACTAGTGTTTAAAGTGACGTTTTGCGAATGTCAATCCCGTGATTCAGATGCTGTTTTAGTGACGAAAGTAGAAAAACTTAATTTATGAATTAATTGTCAAAAAATAAATTTCCACTTCGACTATTTTATACCTAACCATTATCTTACCTTCTAAATTTCTATGTTCACATTTTTTTAATTTTCTTTCTAGTACTGTATTTTAGCAAGCTAGCTGAGCATTTGAGTCCTTTCTTCTCCGATGTCGGTGTGCAGGCATTTTAAATATCGCTACGTGCTTTAAATCATGTATGCTTTATTTCTGTATTTTGTTTGATACAAAAAACAATACCTACTGAAAATAAACAATTATCAAAATACAACTTTTATAATCCCTTTTCCTTAAGCCGGGCACAGACGACTCGTGTACTTGGCGAATAATAGTTACTTGTATATACTTGACATGTCGAGTGAATGGGTACTTGTACCTGCTTGTACATTTAATTGTCACTCGTTAGTTTTCCATTTTAGGTCCGAGTCAAAGGGATCACGATTATTCGTACACACCAAGAACATACAATACTCCATACTTGTCTATACTTGTAGAGGCCCTCAAACGAAATGCACAAATAATTTGCTTTTACTAGTGCGACTATCATTTAGTTTTCAAAGACTACCAGAAGCGTACAGACGTTTTTTTGATTGTTTTTTTTTTATTGAAATGGAGTGGACAAATGAGATTGTGCTAGACCATCTTCTTCTCCGCTTTTTCTTTTGTTTTGATTTAATTAAATAATAAGCAGAGCTCATCACAACAAAAGCCGCGGAAGCAATAACTAAATTCGCCGGACGACCGCTATCCATAATGGCTCTATTCTGTGCTCTATTAATTTGTACATAAAGTTTTTTCTATTTAGCCAAATGTTCGCGCTCGCGTACTTTTAAACTGTACACGTCATGTGAACGCCTTGCTTGACATCGCAATTCGCAAAGCTCGTATACTTGCCAAGTACGCAAATAATTGTGTAATCGCCAACTATACGAGTCGTCTGAGCCCGGCTATACATTTGGCCCGCAATTTATTTCCCAAAAATTAATTTCAACCTGCAATAAAAAGTTGCTCGCGAAAAATAGACTCAATCACCGATTGTGGGTCGTATACTAATCAACTGTTAGACGATCACGTTTTTACATGTTAAAATATTATGTTTCATATTATTATTACGCTTTGCAAGCCTTATAAAAGAAGAAAATTTGACAATGTGGGATTTTTATATCCCAAAATACCGTTTGAGAAACTTGTTTATCTCCCATTTTTACCCATATTTGGATAAACTAAAGCAAGCTGTACGTTTATGTTCCATTAAAAAAAAATCACTAAAGGTGCCTTTTCATGGTGACGCTCGACGCTGGCTGAAAGCGTCAAATCAGGTCAATTTCGACCGCAGCGCCATCTTAAATTAATACATCTAGCTTCAAAACAGTATGAAAAACATACCATGATAAAATATATCGCCTGTCAATAGTCTGTTAACCTAAAAACACAACGTGTGTGTGTTAAATAAATATTAATAATATTTACCTCGCACCTCATCAGAACTATCAAAAAAAATATAAAAAGCCAAACAATGTTTAGCTTCGACGCAGCATTAATTTCAGATGGCGCTCCGGTCGAAATTGAATCACGTGACTACATTTGACGCGTCACCTTAATTTTGGCACCGAATGTTATTTTTTTTCAACAGACTTCCACGCACCAGTAAGCAAATCTGTATCTTTCTTGCGTGAAAATTTCGAAGTGTGTAACGAGGAAATCTCGACATGGTTCCTCTTAATGTTTTCACAATTTTCCGCTAGATTATTTAATATGATCGTATTAAATATAAACCGAGTTTGTTAAGGTCGGTTGGCGATTCTTTGTATACTGCCAAATGGAACCCCAACGACTGGAGCTACTTTGTAACGGAATAGAACAACTGCACTCAATAAAAATAATGTCAATAGATTTATTGTACAAAATTTTTTGTATGTTTATAGGATAAATTGTGTTTTCTTCCTTAAACCTTGATGACTTCTAAGCTTTTCGGTTTACTAACTATAGAGGAATTCAGATATGGCAGTAGTAGTGTTGTCACTCGTACTGCCGTTGTCCGTTTACAAATATCTATCGTGTACTTTTCTATTACCTATTCAATCTTGTCATACTTGTCCATTATACAAAACTCAATTCGTATGTACTCGATGTACTTTTAGAAAGATTTTCCACTACCTCATCAAGCGTTGGAGGAATGATGTACATAAACAAACCGTACACTTACTTGTCTTAGTCCCATTTTTACTTTCTTCTCTATATCGTTCGTTCATAGCAGATACTGTACTTTCCTTTATGACACAAGCGTCTGCGATCAACTGGGTAGAATTATACTTACTCAATTTTAAAGGAATCTTTAAGAAAAATTCCGGAAACCGGGAAACAAATTATATACATTCACACAAATATAAATTAAAATTTGGAGGCGGCTAATGTTAAAAACCTTGTTTAAAAGTAGGCGTGCCATACCACATGTTAAGGAAACACCCAGTCATTAGATAGAGATAAACAATAGCAGGACTGAATGTTTTATCAATTTTCAATCGGCTCCAATCAAGTTCCGTGACATAAATAGTCAGAGCTGTCAAATTTCAAAAAATATTGTTCAACTTGTAAACAAACTTTTCTGTCCCTGAGTGCTTGTTTAATTTTTGAAATCAATTTTTTGTTGTGGTTTTTGTCTAGTGCAGTGAACTGTAGTATTCGAGTTTCACCATGTATTTCTTTGCAATATTGTTCAATTATTTTTCCATTTTATCTTTGCTCGGTATTGTTTATGATGAGTTTATGAAAAATCCTTAGTTTGAACTCAGTTTTAGTCTTAACTTTTCCTTAGTCATATCCCTAATTTAAAACTAGATTTTTGGAAGTGACTGATAAAAACGTCTTAGTTTATCACCTGTCCGTTGCCATACTAATATCGTCTCGTCTGTTTAAATGTTTAGGGCAGTACAAAAAGAATATCAACCTGGCAAAGTGACAACTGACAGCATCCATCGATTCGACGGCGCTTTTACTGCTTTTGAATTAATTGTTTCTTAAGGATTTTCATACCTAATTATTCAAACAAATATTCAGTGTGTAGTTAAATGTATTAAAATGCCAAGCAGTTTAACAGTAAATGTCAAGAGATAGTAACATTATTGGATGCTGTTTCTAGTATTTTATATTCACTTTTCACATAAATATTACTTATATTAAATGAATCTGAGACTATGTTACAAGTTTTTATTTGTAAATAAACACCTCCGATTATGAGGCACAGACTAATAAAAAAGAAGAGTGACAGATTGACATTTCTAGTTTCCTCGCAGTAAAGAAAATAACTACAGATTGGCAATGTCACAATATTTTGTTTTTGCAACGTCATCGTCTTTTTATCGTAGATAACCAATATATATCATTAACTTGTTAGGACCAAATTAAGAGGTTAAGTTACAACTGAGTTTAAATCAAAATATATCGTTGGTTTCTACTGCCATAAGTAACCTAACCCTAGCACCACTAGCTACAAATATAAACTCACATTGAATACATTAAAACTTCTCGTTGCTTTGTATGTGTAATACACATATTATCGTCTGCAGTGATAAGGCAGAAGTCTTAAAATGTGCAAATCGACTCGGTATTCTTCGTCACTGTGATTTTGTATGTGTTCAGAACTACCTAAACACTAACTGTTTTTCTCGCTCGCTTCTCCCACTCAACCAATCACTGTTGTACTCGAATTAACGATGAAAAACAAACTCCTGTATAAGGCCGCCTATAAATATCGACGAAAACAGTTTTGCATAAGTTAAAATCAGAATAGTGCAATTGATCTGTTGTGAAGCCCTAGCAATAGAGCGCTGATCGTCCAGCGAACGGAGGGATTCAACCATGAAATTGAATTATACAAGAGGCCAGATTTATTCCGGGACCTATACGCGCCAATTTCTCTTTTCCACTCTCATTTTCCAATACACATACACCTACCTAAACAACGCTATATAATATATAAATATACGTATAAGCATTGTATAAGCGACCCGAATATTTATTAAACGCGTTGAACTTTGCTAATAACATTGATATATCCGTTAATAAATTAATGAAGATATTGAATACCGCCTTAATCTCATTATTATGACAACGAGAGGGTCAGAAAATCTTATTACCTGTTTCGTCTTACATATCACCCCTCAGGTGTGACATGCGATACGAGATAGACATATTATCAACACTGTTTCGGGGGAATTTCTTGATAATTGGTTATTTAATACGGAATCAACTCGATAATATATAAATCATAGCATAAAATCTCCCGGAATTCGATACATCCCATGGTAGAATATTAAAAGGTGAAAAATCTACGGAGGCAGTATTTATGTCAGGGAATTTTTGAATGTCTGCAACACTGTAATGGAGTTGAAAAATTGCGTCGCAGTTGTGGAACCACTGAAAAAGCTAAAGTAACTATTCAATTCACAAGATTAAAATTTTTTTATTGTTTCATTCACCAAGATTTTGTCTGTAAAGGTGCGTTTAGATTGAGCGAAATTGTTTCGCGCAACAGTTTCGCGAAAATGTTTCGCGAGTCGCTGTCTCGGCATAACTGTTTACACGAGGCGAAACGTTTCGGGTTGACAAGCGAAAACAAGGTGAGCCGCCAGTTTGTGAGAGACAAGCATGCCGGCGCGAAACAGTAGAATTGATTTACACTACAAGAAACACGAGACGCGAGGCTCTCTGATGCGCGCTTCAATACCGACCGACGAGTGGCTCTCCACGAAACATACTCGCGGGAACGAACGAAACAAGTTTCGGGGTGAGTACCAGGTATATACGATGCGAAACATTTTCGCGAAACTGTTGCGCGAAACAATTTCGCGCAATCTAAGCTCGCCTTAACATATTGAATGTTTGCCTGCTTATCTTACTTACACAAGTTCATATGCATGCTCAATTGTCAAGGGCTAATGAATAGCTGATTTAGAATGCTGGATGGAAGCCCACATTGTTCATAGATGAGTCGAGGTACGGACGCGCAAAATTGTTATTGTTTGACGAAAACATGACTGCGCAGTTCTGGACTGTTTTAGATTCAGAGTTTATGTTATGGAGTTTAAAGCAGTCTGACCATTAATATTCTGGCAGATTTACGTACAACAAGTTATTAACAATGCTATAACGACAGAGGTTAGTTTAATTTATAAGAGTAATTCATTCATTCATTCGATTGGGTTGTGCTCAACAGCCCAGGCACTTGAACTGAATCTTTGTACCATTTTCCATTCCAGAAGCTTCTCTGTAGGCCTCTAATTTGACTGGAGGGATTTTCAGTAGTTGTAATGGATGTACTATTTCCTCTCCGAAGTGCTTCCGTCTGAGTCCATAAAAGTTCTCGCAGAAGCAGAGTATGTGAGTAGATGTTTCATCACAGAGTTTACATTTTCGCACAAAGGTTCACTAACTTTGCCCATTTTGTACAGATGATTCTTCAGGGTGCAGTGTCCAGTCACCAGGTCGGTAACTGTCTTCAATTGTCTTTTACCCAGTTTCAATAGCTTGGTAGAGAGTTCCTTGTCTACCTTGTTCAGTAAACTCTTTGTATGAAGGTGCTCCATTTGAGTTGGTATTCCCTATCTAACCAGTTCCCGATTTCCCCACTTATGCTATCTTTTGTGATTCCACAAAACGGTTCCGTACCTGTGAAGTCTTCTTTAGAACCTTCTTTAGCTAACTGGTCTGCAATTCAATACCTACAATCCGTCACCCATATTAAAGACACTTTGTTGTCTCTTGCCAGCCTCTTGATGGATTCTTTACAGTTTTTTACCAGTCTAGACCTAGTTGTTGGATTACTGATAGCTTTAAGCAGAGCCTTGCTGTCAGTGAATATTTTTATTTTTTGTCCGGTGTATCCTTTTCTGATGTTTTCATCAATACAGGCTATAGCGGCAATCGTCTCTGCTTGAAACACAGTCGTATATCGGCCAAAGCTAAAGATCATTATCTTTCTAGGAGAGTAATATAAGTAGAGCGTTTTCAAATAGACTATAACTAAGAGATTATGATTTTTAACAAATTGTGTAGAGAAAAAAAAATACAATACTATCCATTTAACTTATAATTTTAGCGTTAAAATTTACATAATTGCTTAATACTTTGACTGCAACTTGGCAATTTACATTTAAATAACGATCAATGGAAACCAATTTAAAGTTGTCAACTGTCTGAGTGAATCCTTTGTTATTTAATTCTGGATCGGTTTGATAGCCAAGGGCTTAAGTGTGAGAGAAAGCAGTGGAGGATAATAGGGTAACGAAAATAAAACATATTTTTTATTTTGTTTTTAAAGAAAACTATAAAGAGATGTGTATTTTGTTATTTTTATAAATTTTTTGGCACTATATATCATAAAATCCAACAACTACATATATAAGATAAGTAGGGAATAAAACAGGTCAAATTTTCAAGCTATTTCCAAAAAAAAAAAAACCAAAATGTATTCGAGTAGATTCGATTTTTTTATTTACGGAAAATTGGAAGCTTTAAATGATATATTTCATGAGGTTTAAGGATTTTATTTAACAAATAATCTAAATATTACTTAAATGTTTAGATCAGATAAGCAGTTCAGCCACTCTGTGACAGTGACAGTGGATGTTGGAAAAAAGTACGCATTCTAGACTTACAATTTTCCAAAAAATCTAAGGATCAAACATTAATTGTATATATTAAAATTTATAATTCACGTAACGTACGCCAATGCACGTGTGTAGGGTGTCGTGAGGTGATAAGGGGGAGGGTCGAACTTCGAACTCTAAGCCTCGGTCCTGATCCTGATCCTATATCCTGCATATGCTGACTTCACACAAGTGGACACTATTCAAAACGAAGGCTTATAACAATGGGCTTAAATCATTTTCAATGAATGAAATAAATGAGCGTAAACTTTTGATTTAATTGAAATAACTATTCTGTAAACACAAAAGTAATTGATGGTTCGGCAAATATTTCAATTGAACGATTGGACAGTTTATAACCGATCTGTGTTTTCCGAAGATTCTCACTACTACAACTTCGACGATCTATACAATGAAAATCCCTCCGGTTATAGTATTTTTTATCAGTAGATTAGTATTTCAATAGTAGTCTCCTAGAATTTTATATCAAAATTTTATGTATAAATTGTCGCGTTCATCCTAACGTAGCGCTATCGGAGCTAAGCGCATATTTTATCAACTGATCAAATGTGAATTATTTTTATCAGAATAGGGTACAAGCATAAATTTTGCTATTGGTGGGAATTGACGCTTTATCAGGTCTCCTAACACTTTGCATGCCTATTTTTTCAAAAAAATATAGACTTTACTTTTAAAACGACTTTAAAAATTATAAAATTTGAAAGTCCGCCAAAACGCGCTTTACGTCATGAAGTTGGCTGCCCCATGGAGTGACGTCAATTGTTTACGTTCTTATTCGTGCATCACGCTCTGAGTTCTTGTGAACTAATTTGTTTCTGAAAGCTTTAAAAATGGATAAAGCCGAAAAAAAAAACATAGTTTAAATCATACTTACGATAATGCTTTAACTCCTCTTATTTCCTCAGCATTAAAGCAGCTGTTTGACTTCATAAATTCAAGCAGCATAAATGAGTCTACTTTGGGCAAGTTATCAGTTTGTGCTTTTACAAAACCTTCGCTAGCCATATTTTTACGCACAAAATATGAAAAAATCGTCACTGAAAAATATCCTCGAAAATATCGAATATTTATGACCACTTTCCACTTTACGTTGACTTTTAGAAATAAAAAAAAGCACACACAAACACGTAACGGTCTCAAACAAACATATAAATGATATTTTTACGTCGATGAAGCAATTAATAGTTAATTAAAATACAATATAAACACAAAACTACACAGAACCTAATGCAATACCGGCCATATTGACAAAAGTAATCGCATGGTATGACATCACACGTATCATCCGTAGCGTTCGGAAATCCTCGGGTGTTGGTCGGAAACTGCAATAAAATTTTAATTTTATTTTAAAAGGAAATAATTTCCAATGGAAACTGGTTTATTTCCTATTATTAGTTATTTTTGATATAACTTTACTATACAAATTAATATCTAAGCAAAATATGAAATATGCGTGTACCCTATTGAAATACGCGTCACTAAAAATCGATGATGTATTAACTGTCATTTATGCCAAATATATTGTTAGTAAACATATAAAATGACATAACATATTTTTGTTTGAAGCTATTTTAGACATTTGTATCTTGAAAATGAATAAACAACACTAGGAACTATTAAACTAAATTGGAATCGAAAATGGATGAATAATTACTGAAGTTTTGAATAGATGAGGCTTTTACTTGATGAAGATCCATACTTAACTATGAAATAAAACAATTTAATTTGTTTAAGCCTTCATTATAATTGAACTAAGTTCAAAATACTATTTGTTACGCGTTTCGCTAACACAGTAGCTTTCTCAAACGAGTGGAGGTATACTCGTATCAAATAAAATAAGGTTACTCGTATAATATCATGATTAGACTTTCAGCAGAAATAAGAAACCATGGAAACCAGCCTGTAGAAAAACCTTTTTCAACTACTGATGTCAATCATTTTTAAATAGACTAATGCCCGGTTGCAAGAACGCTAATCAAATCTCTCATCATATGATGGTTGATTAAAAAATTATGAACCATCAATGGGAACCCGATTTCACGAAAAAAATAATGGTAGATTAATTGTTCATCATTGCAGGTACCTATCCGTTGCATTTTGATTGTGTAAATGATGGTTGATTTGAAGAATTAACGAGTTATTATTTCATTGATTAGCCGTTAATCATTCATTATTTTTAATAAGCGTTCTTGCAACCGGGCATAAGAGATTAAAAAATTACAAAGGAAAAATATCTTATTTTTATACGATTCTGGTCTTTTGATTCCGATCCGCCTCCTCCGGTACAGTATTGTCTCGGCTACTTGCATTTTTAATGGTTTCCCGGGAAAACAAGAAAAAGGGAAAATCGGGAAAAGAAAACCGTTCCGAAGATTAGCAGGAAAATACGCGGAACCTTTCGATTTCGATTTCACGCTCTCATAAATAGACGTTTATCTAAAATGGTGTCGAATACCCCGCGCCGTCAGAGATATACAGGAAAACGGAAAAGGTTTACAAATCGGAAAATCGAATAGTCAAGATAATGAAGTTTTTTATCTGAAAAATAAAATATCACACGATAAGGGTATGTATAAAAGCTGCTTGTGATAATATGATCCCATCGAAAACGTAAATGTGAAATGAGAGCCAAGTTCAATATTATGTTGATTATGTTGATTATTATTGTTGACTTCTACGACAAAATAAGTGAGATCTAAATGGGTGCCAAATTCAGTGGTCATTTCTGATATTTATTTATAACATAAAATATTTTGTAACAACCTAAAATAAAATAAAAAAGCAGATAGCCTCGCAAAGGAAGGAGCGAAGAAGGACAGGGCAGAAGCTCTAGACAGACCAAGACCACCGATTCAACTACTGAAGGATACCATAGAAGATATAACAGGGGCAGAACACGGGAAGAGATGGAGCGAGTGAAGCGATTGCTTCACTTCGCGACAGCTCTGGCCAAAAATAAACAAGGAGAGAATAAGAAAGATCCTAGAATATAGAAAGGACTCAATTCAAAAGATCACGGGAGTAATCACTGGACACTGCACAGTAAGGGCAAAACTCCGGAAAATCAAGGTAAAACTGGATGATTTGTGCAATGAATGCAGGAAAAGAGATGGTGGAACATCTCATGTGTCTATGCCCTGCCTGGCAGGTAAGCGCCAGAGGTATTTTGGGAGTAGACGACTTGAGAGTCTAGTAGAGCCAGCAGAGATGGACATCGGAAATTTGAAGAACTTTATAGGAGGATGGAAATGCCTAGGACAAGGAATAAAAGGAAATTTATAAAGGACTAAGGATAGGTAAAAACAGGATGACTCAACACCATGAGCCAAAGGGTATCACTATGGGCCTAGGGCCGTTGAGTGAACGGACCTGGTCGCCCATATAACCTAACCTAACTTAAAATATCTTTCCTTCTTATAATTTGGGATAATATTATATTGAAGCCTAAGGTCTGACTTAGCTAGTTCGAATATACGAATTATTATTAAGTACCTACTAGAACAGTCATGGAAGAGCCCTATATTCGATGGCTAATCTCTACCAGCAAGCCAAATTTTCAGAAGAATAAAATAAGAACTTACAGGTTCAGAACTTCCGAAGGCTAGGTATAATATAATTCGTATATGAAAACTAGCCAAGTCACACCTTAGGCTTCAATATACGTTATAAGAAGAATTGATATTTTAAGTTGTTGTAAAATGTTTTATGTTGTTATAAACAAATTTTAGGACTGACCATTGAACTAAGCACCCATTTAGATCTCACTTCTCTTGTCGTTAAACTGAAAACAGCTCAAATAACCTCAAAAAAAGTATAGCACTGTTGCCTTTAGAAACTGTACAAGATCCATCCTTCAAAGTAATTTGATTTCCACTCACCAAATTTTTGAAAAACCAGTAACTCAACATCTTATTTAATTTCGTCTCTAATTAGGTGTAAGTGCAATTATATCAAATAGCACCTAAATATTTTACAAAACGTCCATCATCCATTATTCAACTTTTAAGTTTACTTGAGCGAGCTATAATCCTTCTCAATTAAACATTTCTCATTCGTCCATTAAAGGTTTTTGAAAAACTTTCCGAAAAGTCTGATAGGATTGCGAAAAAAGGGACTACAAATAATCGATTGCAAAAGTACAATAAAAATATAAAGGTATTTTTTAAAAAGATTCGAAATGATTTGATATACAAAATTCCTTTTTGTATTCAACAGCAATAAAACCTTAATAAGTTGTCTAGAAAGTCTTAAAATAAAAGATGAATAGAAATAAACATAATAGGTATAAACTGATGAAAAAAAATTTTTTTAAATGAATTCCAAATTTGGCGTCCAAGCATTAGAATAGTATTGGCGTCTGTCTATGACATCACGGTTTCGTAAGCACTTTAAAACTTGACAGCCTGCAAGCTGAAAGTTTACTTTTATACATAATTTAAATTATTTTGTACGACAGCATGAGCTCTAATATCTATCAATTATAAGAAATACATAGATAAAATCTACGAAGATATTTTCAATGTTCTAGCTAGAAATACGTATTTGAATCTTGCAAGGAGAAACCCAGCAACTGTATCTTATATTCGAGCTCTAGATAGTGTCTTAACTACCCACTAATATACCTACATAGACGTTCTAGCATTGCGAAATCAAATCAAATCATGTTTACAAAACCGTGACGTCTCGTGCTTCTGATCGGTATTTCAGCTAATATGGTGCATAGTTAATTTTTATATTTATATTTTTAATTTATTGTAAAAATAAATGATTTCTTTGGAATATCTGGATTTGATATAATTATTTAATAGCTATTTATGCCATCACCATTACGAAATGCATAATTTTGTGTAACGCGTGAAATTTTTGCGGAACGAACGAAGTGAGTTTCGCAAAAACTCACAAGTTACACAAAATTTCATTTCGTAACGTATTGCATACAAGATTTTTTCTAATTTTGAAGAAAGTAATAAAAAAATAAAATTTAATATAATTGATAAAAATTTGGAAAACATAAATTTAGTTTGTTGCTGTTACTTCATGTTAGTTGTCAGTTTGACATTTTGTAAAAAAGTCTAATCGGAAGGTTTTTAGCGAGATTGATATATTTTTAGTTTTATTTTTAAAAAATGAGTGTTTCAAGCTCTGAAGAGCTCTATTATCAGTAATTTGTTACGTGGTGTGATCAGAAAAAAATTAAACATGTTAATGAGAAAGTTTTACTTGCATATTTTGAGGGTAAGAAAGATCTAAAAGTTTCCACATTATGGACACTTTACTCAATGTTAAGGTCTGAACTAAATCTGAAAAGGAATATTGATATTCAAAAATATACAAATTTGATAGCATATATTAAAAGGCAAGCGGACGGGTACAGTGCTAAAAAGTCAAAAGTTCTTATTAAAGAAGATTTTGCCAAATTTCTAGTGGAAGCTGATGACAAAGAATACTTAATGGCTAAGGTTGCAATGATAATTGGAATGGCAGGAGCATGCAGAAAACATTTCTTCCAGTGGAAAATGTTGTAGACGAAGGAAGCCATTTTCGTGTTGATATCCCACCTTCAAAAACAAAATTTATCCGGCAGTTTGCAATTACCACTGGAGACATTGAAAATACGAATCTTGTTGAAATATTAAGAAAATATATTAAGTTGCGTCCCCAGGTTCTTAGACACAACAGATTTTTTGTAAAATATGCGAATGGAAAATGTACCAGAAATCCTGTGGGAATTAACACATTTAGCAGTCTGCCAAAAGTTATTGCACAATTTCTTGGTCTTTCAAATCCTGTTCTACATACTGGCCACTGCTTCAGAAGAAGCTCTGCCACTTTCCTAGCAGACAGTGGCGCTGATATTTTAAAATTAAAGAGGCATGGAGGTTGGAAATCTACCTCTGTTGCGGAGGGATATGTTGAAAATTTCATGAATAATAAAAAACTTATAGCGCAAGAAATATTTGGTGAAACATCTAATGCAATGTGCGCCGCTTCCCAAATAACAGCAAGTTCGAGCAATGAAAAAAATATGTCGTCGGGAATTAATTTGAATAATTGCAATAATTGTGTTATCAATATTTATAATAATTAATTAATTTATAATTTATGTTTTTAACTTGTATTATAACAGTTTAATAAATATAATAGTTTTTGTCACTAATTTTAAAATACATTTTTCGTCACCAATTGCATAAAATGTTACTTTATGCAACTAGTTACAAAAAGTAAGACGTTTCATAATGTCAATCAGTTTTAAAAAGTGTCACTTTATATGTCAAAATTAGAAAAAAATCATTATTTGCCAACAAAATCTTCCATCTGTTATTATTAACGTGCTTCTGGAAAGCAATTTATCCAGGCGTACTTGTAACGAACAGGTGTCTCCGGCTCTCCTTTAAGAGTGGATCTTTCTTGCTCTATCGCACGTTTTAATAAAAGGCGGAGCCTTTGGCAACACCGTTTGACTCACTCTATCTATTACTGCTACTATACGAAAAATTCAAGGGCATTGTCAACATGGAGATAAAAAAACTTCGTGGAATTTGTAGATGTTATTAATTTGTTTATGTTAAGAGGTTCTTGGTCCTTTGTGAGATGAAACTATAGTTGTTTTAGTGTTAAAAGCGAAGCACATTCGACTCAGACCAAAACTTAATTTTAAGGATAACTTTGTATTTGATAGAATGTAAAATTGTCGTATCTGAACTACTGCAGATGCAAAAAAGGAGTGCATCTAAAACTATGCCTTGGGATTCACCCAGATTTTCTGAAACTTTACCATACACCGGTCTTAAAATAAAGTAATTCTAACACTAGTTTGCGCTTTCTAAGTATTCCTCAAACTAGTTAAGGAGGACTTAATATTAAGTTCCCGATTGGGTCCACTTAAGTTCGACTTAGTTTAAAATCGCAGTTGACAGTTGATTTAATTTAAAAACTTTCCTTTTTGGATGACATTAAGTTAATTCCTTAATATCCTCCAAATATTAGTCTTAGATTTCCCGTGATGGTTTATTCCAATCGATCTTATCATTTCAACTAGGTACATAAAGGAATTTGCACTCTATCAAAGATTTCGAGTGATAAAGCAATGTTGATCACGGGTTTAAGGATTGGTAGAAGAATCATTGAAATTTCGAAAGGATTTCCAAGTAAAATATCACCTAATAAGGAAACCTACTAACTATGATCAACTATTATTACAGAAACAGCAGCGTGTCTCTCATGCATCAGTTTAGCAGCACTTCAGTTTTATACCTGCGCTGGAAATTGGATAATCACTGATGAAGTTTGTTGTTTTCTTTGTATTTATAGGTTAACCATTCACAAAGCCAAATCTGAAAAGTCACTAATAAGTTACTAGGTGGTGTCAGTGTTGCCTTGTTGTATGCAATGCGTTAAGCAGTTCTTTACTAAGTAATGTTTAAGCTGCAGCGATGAAACAAGCGAAAAACGAAAGTGCTTCTTAAAGTTAAGAGCAGCTTAAATTCCAAACACTGGAAACGGGCATGAAATTGTAGTTTTTTCATTAAAATTTCAAGAAGAAATATGAATAGTTTAGAATGTTATAAGGACAAGTGGCTTCCGTAATATCCTATTATATTCCTTGTCCCGAAACTAATCCTCAATCAAGAGAGAAAAAGAAGTTTACACGCTTCCATAACGTAAGTAATTCGCCATACAGGAGAGTCATAATAAGGTCCCCATTGTATTCTTTTGTCAGCGATCGAGGACAACAATGGCCCAGATGGATTAAACGACGTACCGCCGTCGAATCTAATGCCGACCATTAATAAATTACACACACGACACCCTCGGGACGTTAAGCGATTGTGTACCGTTATTAGCGACGTAATGACATCTATTTATATTATAATTGCGGAATTTTAAATGACATTCGACTGTTTATGGGTCACAAAATTGTCAGAAAAGAAGTTGCCGGGTGAAATGGGAATTTCTCTAAAATAATTCATCTCGTGGAACCCTCTGGGACGCAAACTAAGCCGAAAGGTACTTTCCTTGGTGGTAGAAAATTGGAGGTCACCTTAAAATATTGGTATTTACTGCAATTGCATTGGGTGAAAGCACAAGAAGACAGAATCAGCAACCCTGTGGGAGTATGCTGATTCTTAGTTTTCAGGATGTCACCCACTCCTTTTTGGATACCTACTCCTATCTTTCAAATGAGGTTTATAAAGTAATCAAAAAATGTAAAAATAACAAGTTTCCAATTCAACTATTGACAAGTTACATTCAATTTAACATTTACAACATAATAATAAGACCTGTGACAATGCATGGAGCAGAAACGATGACAATGACACAAAGAGATGAAGAGGAGTTGAGGATGGTAGAACGAAAAATAATGAGAACAATTCTAGTGCCAATAAAAGTTGGCGACAATGAATACAGGCAACGTATAAATTATGAAATATTGAGAGAAATGAACGGGGAAGATATAGTAAAGAGAATAAAAAGGCAAAGAATAAAATAGCTCGGACATGCATGGAGAGAAGGAGAGCGCACAATCGCTTGCTCAATGTTACAGTGAGAACCAGGTGGTAGGAGAAGCAAGGAAGACCCAGATCTAAGTGGCTGAAGGAAGTGGAGGAGGACTTGAGAAGGATAAGAGTCGTTAGATGGAAGGAAAGAACGAGGGATAGGATACTATGAAAAAAAATAACCTAACCATCACAGAAAGCAGATCTAGAAAGCATTTATGCGGCTAAACCCCACAAGGGGTGTCTAGCCACTTTATACAGGGTGTGGCGCGACAAGTTTTGATTAAAAGTAATGGCGGATACAGTTATGTTAAAAATCTGAAATTACGTAGCTGTAGGTTTTGGATGACGCTGAGTTCAAATATAATGTTGTCCTGAATGTGGCACTTCCGGTTATACCGGAAATAGACGTCAACTTTGTTATTTTAAATAGAACCTAATATTTTTTATTTTATTTTCGAATTCTACATGAAATTTTAGATAAAATTTGTGAACAATGTCCTATACCAAAAATGAAGTATTTTCGAGATATTTCGTTTTTTTTCAGAATTTTGAAAAAATCCTAGTCCACATTAAATAACGATATCTCCATTAATATCGAAGCTAGTAACGTGAAATTGTAACCAATAAACAACAAGGGCTTGCCCGTTAACTCCATATGTCCAACTCATTGATATTTCATACAGGATGTTTTAAACTTAGCCGCCAACATGCACAATTTAAATCATTTATAAGTTGCTTACTTTAAATAGAACACCCTGTATTTTATTACATTTGCCGATGTATTTTTTTAAGCCAATTCGTGTGGTATGGGTATTCCCTATACCTAAATCCAACCACTTTTGAGATATTTCATTATTTTAGTTAAAACATAACAACACTTAATGATTTCAACATTAGTAAAGGGTAGGCCATGGCTGTCAAAGATTTGATAGTTAGAAGGTTTTTATTTTGACAGTTCACATTTGTATTTTATAGTAAATAATGGCAAATGTAGGATTTAGTAATGATGATTTTTTAAATCTTATTATTATTTACGGTGAGTGTAATAGAATTGTTGAACGGACTTGCCGTGTTTTTGCAGAAAGATATCCATATCGACCAAATGCAACTGGTGATATTGTAAGAAGATTGCTTAAAAACTGCCGTCAGTTTGGTCAATTTAAGCCAAAAATTAATAAAAATAAACCACTAGTGGACAATGACATCAACGAAATTAATGTTTTGGGTTATTTTACGGCCTCTCCAAATGCCTCCATTAGAGATTGTGAGAGAGATCTTACTTTGTCGACGAGAACAATTCATCGCATTTTAAAAAAACACAAATGGAAACCATTTTCTTATAATTTGGTGCAACACTTACAATTATGTGATCTTCCTCGAAGGGTAGAATTCTGTGAATGGTTTTTAATGAAGACCCAAGAGGATGAAAACTTCATAAACAAAGTTATATGGTGTGATGAAGCAAAGTTTAGCAAAAATGGATTATTTAATCGACATAACTCCCATTTTTGGTCTAATGAAAATCCACATGTTAGTAGAGAACGTTATTTCCAAGATAGTTGGAGTTTTAATGTTTTTTGTGCAATAAAAGACGATAAAATTTTAGCATTACAATTTTATGATGAAAATTTAAATGGTGAAAGATATTGCCACATTTTAGAAGCAGCTATACGACCGGCGTTACATGCTTTAAGAAATGGAGAGGCGGCTTCAGCTTGGTATCAGCAAGATGGAGCACCTCCTCATAACTTTGGGCCTGTTGCTCAGCATCTTTACGACATGTTTGATGATAGATGGATTGCCAATCGGGGTCCGTTTCGTTGGCCAGCTCGCTCTCCTGACTTGGCTCCTTTAGATTTTGGCATTTGGGGTTACATTAAAAATCAGGTATTTTCCATTCCTGTTACGACAAAGGAAGATATGATGCAGAGAGTCTTACTTGCTTTTAATTCTCTAACACCCGACCATATTTCCAGAATTACAAGACATAACCTAATGAAAAGGATTCATAAATGTTTAGAAGTAGATGGTGCTAATTTTGAACACTTACTATAAAACTTTATTTGTTTAATATTACATTTAGCTATTTTTTTTGTACGTTATCTAATTAAATTAATACAAAATACCTTGTCAACGTTTTTGATGATATCCACAATTAATAATCCTTTCATGCTGTTGGTTACTTTTCAGAAGTAATAATATGAAAAAATAATAAAATATCACCTTAAATCATGGAAATCATGGCCTACCCTTTACTAATGTTGAAATCATTAAGTGTTGTTATGTTTTAACTAAAATAATGAAATATCTCAAAAGTGGTTGGATTTAGGTATAGGGAATACCCATACCACACGAATTGGCTTAAAAAAATACATCGGCAAATGTAATAAAGTACAGGGTGTTCTATTTAAAGTAAGCAACTTATAAATGATTTAAATTGTGCATGTTGGCGGCTAAGTTTAAAACATCCTGTATGAAATATCAATGAGTTGGACATATGGAGTTAACGGGCAAGCCCTTGTTGTTTATTGGTTACAATTTCACGTTACTAGCTTCGATATTAATGGAGATATCGTTATTTAATGTGGACTAGGATTTTTTCAAAATTCTGAAAAAAAACGAAATATCTCGAAAATACTTCATTTTTGGTATAGGACATTGTTCACAAATTTTATCTAAAATTTCATGTAGAATTCGAAAATAAAATAAAAAATATTAGGTTCTATTTAAAATAACAAAGTTGACGTCTATTTCCGGTATAACCGGAAGTGCCACATTCAGGACAACATTATATTTGAACTCAGCGTCATCCAAAACCTACAGCTTCGTAATTTCAGATTTTTAACATAACTGTATCCGCCATTACTTTTAATCAAAACTTGTCGCGCCACACCCTGTATTATATGGATCAAAGTGTGAACAATGTGTACAAACGTGGTACTGATATTATGAAGGACAGTTGTACCAATTTATCGAAACAAAAAACTTACAACCTCTTTAAGCAGGCATTTTAAACAATGAATTTCCTCTACTTTCTTGACAGCAGTTGTTTTTTAAACTAAAACAAATTCAAGTTGATCCTCATTCAATTATTTAATCACCCTTCAAACCAATATTGCGTTACACTGAACAAGAGACTTACATGCTTTGGCAGCCATTTGCCGTGTATCTAATAATCCGAATTTGCTATCAGATAACCGCTCTCTACAGCTATCATATCTTCGAAGCAGCAGCCAATTTATCGAGTGACAAGGAGCCCTGCGCCTTGAAATATGACGTGGCGACAATATCACACCAGGGACTTCATTAATGTCTTGTAAAGTGTCTCCCAAATAATATTAATAGTAATCTTCCCCGGTGGTTGAACCAATCCGCAAAAATTAGGAGGGGAATAACTGCACACAGAACGCTGGGACACCGAAACGTTGGAATAAAAACGTTTAAAAGATTCTGGTTTTATTCAAAAAAAAAAATAACAAAAATCATTAAATTAGAGCGTTTAAAATTGCTGGAAAAAGTAATTAATTAAAACCACTTTATTTATATCACTATACTTAATACGAAAGAAATAAAGTGGCCCAATTATACTATTTTACACTTGCACCAACTAAACCAGGTATTAACGTGGTCCTCTGTGTCGTTAAAATGATTTATAACAGTTATCCTCGCCAGTGGTGCCTCGACTTGTGTTGTGTTTATATCAACTTTTATTATAACTATTTGTTGAACGATCAGTCAGTTTTATAAATACTTATTAGTACTTAATTAGTATGGCGAGTATTTTTTTTTGGGAGCCGTTCTGGTACCGGGAGCTCTGCAGCCTGTTGGCTTATTGTACTCTACTCCCACCTTTATTCCAGCTACCCAGCCATTCCCGTACCCTCGAGTAGATGATATAGGTCAACTGGATGCATGCCATGTCAGGCGGCACGTTGGCCTCTCCGAAGATTGTTTGTCTCTTTGAGTCCAATGCCTCACAGTCGGACAAAATATGGATTACGGTCTCGGTCCCCGTTATATAGCCCCATCTTATGCAGGTGATCCTTTATCGGGGCATGACCCGTTAGATAACCTGTAATAATTCTTAGCTTATTCCTACTAGCATTCAGTAGTTATTCAGCCCGTTTTACACATATATCACCTACGAAGGTCTTACTGTGTACCTGCTTTGGGGTATTCCTCCACTGTAGTCTATGTTGGCTTTGTACCCATTTTCGTATTTGTTCTCGGACCACCTTCTTTGTGGTCCCAAGAACTGGTTCTGGTCCAATATATGTCGTTGCTGAACCTCTTCTCGCGAGTTCATCAGCTTGTTCATTTCTAGAAATATCATGATGTCCCGGCACCCACACTAGTCTTACTCTACTGTGGTCTGCCAGTTCATTTAATTCTTTCTGGCATTCTTCTACCAGTCTGGATGTCACCTTGCGGCTATTTCGAGCTGCAAGGGCTGCCTGACTGTCAGTTAATATATTTATCCTATGAGTGTCAGTCCTAAGTTTGTTAATTATGACACATTCTAGGATGGCATAAATCTCCGCCTGAAGTACAGAGGCATGTACTCTTAGTGAGAAAGAACATCTTGTGTTCCTCATCTCACTATACACTCCTGCACCTGTCCTTTCCCCATACTTTGACCCGTCTGTATACCAGGTCTCTCCTCGGGGAAACTTCAGTCTGCTTGGGTATTCCCAGTCCTTTCTGTGGAGTATCTCTACCTCATATTTAGGGCTAGGGAGAAGTTTAGTGGCCATATAGTCTGTTTTTATATATAAAATGGCTTCACTTGCGATGTCCTCAATGGATGTGTGTCCTGATCTAACTGTTTTGTTGCTCAGGTTATTTTGCAGCCTAAATAACCCCATCCTTGCTTCTCACGATGTGCAGTGGAGGAAGGCCAAATAAGGTTTCTAGTGCTGCCGTTGGCGTCCTTCTCATGAGTATAGTAGAGAAATAATATACTTGTGTTACTTCGTTTCAAACGAATCCAAACGGTTGCAGTGATGAAGATGAAAACTGTACAAACTTTTCTACAGAGGAAAATATAAACAAAGTTTCGATAAGATATACAAATTTCGTTCCAGCTGATTGGAAGCGAAATTGTTGTTGCTCACAGTTATCAAAAAAGTTTAAGCTAAGCTGGATTAGGAGTTTGATAAAACTGAGATTTTCTTTGCAAATATTAGAAGAATTATTTTATTGTTCCAAAGTGCAGTTGGTGTATCGTATAGCAGGAAAGACCAGTACTAAAAAGTTGCAATCTGTTGACCCTCTGTTAGTGACGAAATCCAGGGTATTACTAAGGTGTTATGGGGATTCGAGTATAATGAATAACTGCCTCCCGTGGATTCCTAAGGGACATCGCGGTTTTGATAAATGGTTTTGTAAAAAAAGCGATACTTGTAATTGGAAGCTACATAATCACGTACACAATCTGATAAAATTAATAATAGTAGGGCGCCAAAAAAAAATAGGGACTAAAAAGGGGGTAAGTAAGCTGAATGACTTGTATATTTTGTTGTATTTATTTATATAACAGTTTGTAGTGTAAAAAAAATACTGAAGAAGCAACACAAACAAAATTATGTTTTACTAAATCACTTGTAACTTTAGACTTAATCTAGATAGTCTGTAACGCATTACATAATAATTTGCCTAATAATTTACAGCCATTACGGTAGAATTATAGCTCGGGTATCAACTGCCAAGCATGGGCGGATCGTTAAAAAATATATTCAGGATTTCGATTAGTTTTAATGTAATTTTATTAAATAAACCTTGCTTGCGTATCTTGCCAACATGGTTAAATGGAATAACAAATATTTTTAAAAATAAGCTAATAATAAGCACTATGCAGGAGAGTTATTGAGCCAAAAGTTCAGGAAAAAGACCATTGCAAAGTGACAATTCCAACTTGCTTGGAAGCCCTACAAGAGCTGGGCAGTCCAAATAAACTATCCTCAACTTGGGTAGCAGGAGACTCAGATTAAAAAACAATAGAGGTACATTTACTTACTGGCACCAGATTTGCAGAACCTTTCTGAGGCATACCGGAAGCGTTGCTTCATGCAAATAGCTGTTGTTGAAAAAGCAGTCTCCAGAATTGTGGAACAAAGAGCTTAGAATAGAACAGACCGAAGGGTTTATCAAATAATCGTTGGCGAATCCTGGCTGGGATGCTGACCGGGTACTGTAGAAGAACAACATCGGTTTGGCAGACACAACCACAGGAGGTGGACAAAGCCGCAACCCTCTCAATATTTGGAGGACCTATGGAGCATAGTAATAAGGATCGGTCTAACGTTTAATTAAAAAATTAAGGTGGAACGTCAAAGTAATCAAGTGACAGATGGTGTTATTAATTTTCCGCCCTATTTTTGGTAGGCGAAAGACCTTTTTTTAAACAAATATCCCTTTTTCTTTCCCTTGGGTGCGTCTATGTTACGGGCGAATGAGCGAACGCGCCAGAGAGAGGGATTGATAAATAGAGGAAATGAGAGAGATGCTTAGACAAATCACTTTACATGATTACTAATTAGTAAATGAATTGATCAAGCACTATAAACAAAATTTTAATTGATGCGTTTAATAATCCGACAAATATGGCGGCGTTATTAACTGTAGAGAGAGAGAGCTGTTTGTTAATTATAGAGGATTTAGTAATTATTACTTTATTTATTTATTAAAATACGATTTAATTTATCTCTCATTAAAATTCGAATAATTACAATGAAACGAAATAATATGTATCAATGTCTGCCCGGTTATTTCTATCGCTTCGTATTGAGTGAACTGTTGATTGTAAAAAGTCCTACAATTATTGAAATACTACAGCCATTTATACAATTTAAAAAAAATGTACCCTAACGAACCAAAGTTTGTTAAATGTTCGTCAGAATAGACTGTTTCGTAGCCAGAAATTAATAAATTCGTATACTCCATTCCAAGATATTTCGTTTCAACTTCACACCAAAAAATTCACAGCAGGTTGTCATTAACCATCATTAATCAATAGCACAGTATCGTATCGTTTATTCGGAAAGATAATGCCTAGTAGTATGATTGTTTTACAACTGAAATATTTGGCTGGTAAAATAATATTATTTACCAACTTTGGACCTGTTACTGTTTAATGTCTGCAGTGCAGAAGAGTTGATGAGACTGGAGGTGGATAACCAAAGAATCGTCATCTACTCCGACAGCGTCAAAACTGGTGTGGGAGTGTCGCAAGGCCCTCAACAGACTGGGTAGTCATAATAGAGTGACCCTAGCCTGGGTGCCAGGTCACCAAATAATAAAAGGCAATGAAAATGCCTATGTAGGTTTTGCCAGGAAGAAGACGAAACCGCGGAGCGCATACTCTGTGAGTGCGAAGGCCTAGTAAGGGTGCGGTTTCATCTATTCGGAGAAGAAAAACCGAGGGCAGAGAGCTACGCAAGGGAGGCTAGGCAGGCTAATAGGTAGAATAAAGCTAGATATCGAGCTCTAAGGATAGGGGGGACCACAATAGATCTGCAAAGGTCGCAGTGGGACCACTCCATTTCTAATCTAATCTAATCTATTGGACGATTTATAAAGTTTTATTATTAAATCCTTAAGACCAGATACTGAGTAATCTAAATACTTATTGTGAAAAGTATTTACAGCATTTCATAGACTACTAGACATAGACTTGAAAAAATAGCGGCAAATTTGAATTTACATTGCATTATAGTTTGTCTCAAAGTATATAGTCCTTCTGTGACCTTAAAATAATTTGAACTGAAATGAAATTATTTCAAGAAGGTCGTAAATGGTCGTATTTAGGTGATATTATCGGCTAAAGCGGAGACGATATACTTTGAGACAAACTATATCTGGTATTTAATATTTATTGTCTAGGCAATTGGGAGGAAATTTGAAAAATGTATCTTTTGATAACGTTGAAAATAAATTTACTTTTTTACTTAGTTATTATTTTTGTCGACTAGTTTCACCTGGCCTAAAATTCCTTTAATGAAAATTAACGTAGCCTATCAATTAGACGTGTAAAAGGTTCTAGAGTGGCAACAGAAACAGGGGACGGCAATAAGTATATACGGGGGGAGGTCTAAAGACTAACGGATTGTCGGTGGGTGGTTGTAAGCAATCCTAGCCTCTAGTGTGAATGTTTAATGGGACCGAGAGCGAGAAACGGAGGATGTGGTCGCCGGGCTGAGAGCTCAAAGCTCCAAGCTTCATTTCTCTTGCTTGCCGCCGCTCCCAACTTAATGGTAACGCCGACGCTTTCAGCTTGCGGTTTAAACTCCTGGGGCATCTCGATGAGATGGAGATGTTTTAATGAAATGCACCTAATAAGGCAAGATATTTTTTTTTATTTTTTGAAAACTGATTCTTTTCGGAATTAACCTACATCAATCTTTACAAACCAAATGACTTTGTTTAAGGTATTTTAAAAGTGAGTGTGAAGCGAATATTTTATTCAAAACCCCGTAATTTATTGCCTCTGGAAGATATGAATACAGTGTGGCACGGAATAAAGTAGTACACATTTGTTAATTCAAAATAACTTTTTTGTTTTAAGGGTGTTTCATTTTCTTCTCACATGAATAATAACCCAACATATCCTAGATAAGGTATAGGACCGGATTTACAAAAATGAAATCTATTTTAGCTATACTTGAACTGATAAGGACAGGACTCGTGGTGTTTTCGTGGACTCGTGGTGTTTTCAAGCAACTCAGTTTCGTTATAGAAATAAATCGACATACTTATCGCAAAAATGCAATCACTTGTGGTATTACTACTGAGCTAAGT
Organism: Lochmaea capreae; assembly: GCA_949126875.1. Lineage (NCBI taxonomy): Eukaryota > Metazoa > Arthropoda > Insecta > Coleoptera > Chrysomelidae > Lochmaea > Lochmaea capreae. The sequence continues at coordinate 11,423,777 of OX421397.1, read as the reverse complement.
AATAGATTACATATTTAACATAATTTTGCCGATTTTCAGCATAGAACACAGAATCTTAATTAAATATTGCCGTGAAAAATATAATTATGGTGAAATAAAAATTGTGAAAGTGCTTCCTTAAAAAATTTATCAAATTGGAACTATAAAAAATTGGTAAAACATCTGACAAAAAGCAATGGGTCTATATATTGAACATAAAAGAAGAAGAGGAAGGAAGCGAAGCTCGATAATTGCAGTGGCGTAGCTATCATAGGGCCAGGTAGTGCAGTGCACCAGTGCCCCGGAGCTCAGGGGTACCTCTAGCCTCAGCTTTGAAAAAAAAATAATTATTTAATATTCGCGAATGATACGATGCATTATCCATAACAACTGTTCGTCAAACTTGGGCTTTGGACGAAACAACGGATAAATTGAAAAAGTATAGAAATGACTTCGAGTACTTCAAATCCAAGGCCACCGAAACTGCGAGGAAATACGATATCGATCCTACCTTTCCAGAAAAGCGACGAAGAAAAACTAAAAAGCATTTCGATGAATTGGCTTCCAATCACCAATTCGAACACCAGTAGAGTAACTATTTTTAGTACTCAACATAATAATCAATCGGTTAGATGCGCGTTTTATTGGTATGACTGCAGTTTGTAAATCGTTCGACTTCCTGATTCCAAAAAATTTGCTTAGCTGGAATGAAACGATTTTACTCAAGAAATGTGATCAGTTTCAGAAGAAATATTGCTATATAATTGGACCCAATTTTTCGCTCCAATTTCTTAATGTATATCGTCTGATCCTCCCTCAATTGATGGAGACGTGGTCTATTCGACAACTTTGCAAAGAAATTATAACGAAATTTGGCGTGCTCGAATGTAACCTTACGGAAGTGTATACAGCGATGCTACTGTTTCATACAATTCCTGTTACTTTCGCGGCAGCAGAAAGATCTTCCAGTAAACTGAAAATTATAAAAAATTATTTAAGAAACAGCATTCGACAAGACAAGATCGCCTCCGACATTTATCGTTAATTGCAATAGAAAATGAGGCGGCATCAAACTTGGATTTGAGTGAAATTATAGACGAATTCGCAAAAATTAAAGCGCGCAAGAGATTGTGAATTGGATGGAGAATTCTGTTAAAAATCGTTTTTTCCCTTGATTAATCTCATCTGTATAATAAATATTCTATATTGTCATGTGCGTCGTTGTTTATTTATTCCCTTTTTCTTCTATTAAACACATGGAGATTCTAATAGAGGCGACGTATGGATTTAGCTTACTAGGGATAAGTTCAACTCACTGTTTCCTATTCTTATTCCTGTCAATAATTTTGAAGTTCAAACTACGCTGAAAGAGGGGAAGAGGGCCCGATTCCCTATACACCAGGGCCCTTATCCCCCTAACTACGCCACTGGATAACTGAAGTAAATATTGATAGGGTTTTAGATAGGTACGTCAGTTATACAATATAATTATTTAAGAAGATGGCTATCTTGAGATATTCCAAAAAACTTACTGCCAACGCAAGAAACGTTTCGTTTTATTACACTGTCCTACAGGGCATTTTTCTTGTTATTTCAAGATTTATCCTAATCTCTAGATAAAATAAGTCACTGAAAAACTACAAGACTTTGTGAACTAGTGCCAAGCGAGATACTATCAATAATAGATATCGTTGTGTGGGGTAACAACATCCGCGCTGCTTTCGAGTTAAATAATTGAATAGGCATTTCTGAGTATCCTCGCAGGTGCCTTTCAGTAGAAAAGAGGTGTTCACGCCTTAATATCGTTCTACCGCGTCGCGGTGCTGTCAACGAAGGCGTCCTCGCTGCTTCATAATACTGAAAACGGTGATATACATTATTTAACACGCTAGGTATTACATGTTGAATATTATAACAAGTCATTATAAGATCAATCACGAAAAGATATCATTTTCAGGTTTAAAAACTCCAAACTATAGGATTCAGAAGAAGCAGCTACGTCCTATAGTGGAAAAATGAATCGATTACTCATTCATAATACAAAATCACTTCTTAAGTATATTCAACCGGAATGATTTTTATGGATCTGAAAGACAAGTTATCAATGAAAAAACCGGCTGGAACGAATTTAAAAAAGAGAAAGGAAAAATACTGGGTGAAGCTAACACTGGCAATCAAACTTATACCAGTCCCAGTGTCATGGTTCGTTTTAGAATCATCGATGAACCAGATAACGTTTCCAGGATTACCTGTTCCCTGGACGGGATGATGATATTCACTCGCTCAGTTAATATGTTCTTATTTTAAAGCATTATGTCCATTTGCCTCTTAATTCTGGCCTCCATTGCCTCCGCACTTACACAAAAGTTCCGGAGGAAGAATGCCAATAAGGACTCCCGTTGATGCCGTCTCCGTGCTGTTCATTGCTGCTCTGGTAATCCCAAGATGGTCTTTTACAGTTAACATATTTGCTGCAGAAGACATAATTCTCCTCCACCAGGCTATCATTCCGTTGGTGGTCGTTGGCCTTATCACAGTTGCGTGAAGCCAATGAACCTTCTCGTTTCCCAGACCCCACGTTTTACCCGGAAATATTCATTGCCAGAAAAGCTTAGTTGCCTTGGTAGTAATTTTTTACAGATGTGTGCTTCAACTCAGTTCGGAATCAAGTGTCACTCCCAGATATTTATACTCTTCTATTCAGAAAAGCAGCTAGTTCGGTTTTGTTTGGATCAACTGAAAGGTCCTCTACAAGGCACCATTGTTCCACATGCCAGACATCCTGTGGGAAGTCATGCCTTATATCTGAACTACTTCACCACAAGAGTACACTGCACCCTGTTTGAAGGGGTCCTCCAAGTCACTGCTGCCAGCTTCGGATACAGAGTTATTAATAGTAAAGCTGAAAATAAAAAGAGCAAAGCAATGAACATTCGAGAAATTCCTTGCAACTTTCCTCCTAGAGAGGTTGTGTTATTAGCTTAAATTTTGATAGTCATTTTTTATTAGTTTGAAATAGATTTTAACATATAAATAATATACTCAATGCTTCTTTTTTTAAACTAATTTGATTGATTGAAAAGCAGTGTTGGGTCATTGGGTGGACGTGGATAATGATAATAACTAAAAAATTTGTTAATATTTTTGAATTGCAAATGGTAAACAATAGATGGAACCGTTAGCTGATGATATATTAATTACCTTTTAGCCTGTTCCACCACTGAACACTGACACTGTTCGGACTGACGTAAAATCTAATAGATTAGAGAAATAGGGTAGGATTTCGATTGTTTTTGTCCTTGTTAAGAGATTAGTGAATGATCCTTTTTGCCGAAGTGATGTGTGAACTTGTACACGCCTCTTTCCTCTTCGATTTTCCATGCCCGTGCACGATGTTCAGTTGTTACAAACGCTCACACCCCTTACAAGGGTTGTTTTCGATAATACTTTTTAACAATCGACTGCAACTGATTTTTTTAAAAACGTTTCAAAAGCTGTCTACTATTAAGTTAAAGATTTGGACTTCGGAAAAAACAACCTATCGTATTATACCAGGTGGTCTATCGAATGGAAGAAATTTGAGTACCGAAATATCTTTTACTTTTCAAATGAATATTTTTTTGGTGAATATGCAGCTTACAACTGCTATGCTATGTAATATTATGATGGAAAAAGCCATAAAGCCCCATGAAAGTGTATGGAGCTTTATTTCTAGCCCATACCACCATAAAAAGTATTTTAAACTTCTTGAACATTAAAAAACTAACATTCATAAGTAACCTAACCCTTTATGGGATGGAAAGCTGCTCGCAGACCCCGGCTACCAGTTCTACCTTTCCCGGGAGTCTGGGTCTCTCTCCAGCCTAGTGCCAACTCCACTAGAATACCCCACAAGTGGAGCTGTCGAGAAGTATTGTCTCCAGACCAGAGCCAACCGCACTGAAAGCACCTCAGTCTCCTCTTTTCTACTTTTCGTTTTTGGAACCACTCCTGGTTCCCCCTCCTTATCATGTCATTCCTTCGTATTCCCTTCCTTTTCTGACCCATAAACTCTCTAACATATTTGTATATTATGTGCCAATTTTCATCCAATTCAACCATTGTCCTGATTAAATTTTTTTTATCCAGCTCCATCTTACTTTCCTCTCGTCCTTTTTTTCTGTAAATCCCATCGAGTACATCTAAATATGCTCTTCCATCCCCTTTCTTTTGTGTACGCTCGGAAAGAACCATACTGAGTTTGAGTTAAACAATGATCTATTTTTATGCTTTGCATTCGACCCAACCTTTGAGGTTTCTAGTCAGAACTTTAACTTTTTCCGCTTCCCAACATCTTACTTCCATCTTAGCATCTCCTCCTCTACTTCTCCTCCATGGAAGGTACTCCTGCAATCGCTTGTAGTGCTATATCCGAGATGGTGCAGCACTCGCTGCAGCATCCTTATTTGCACTTTGGCTAGCTCCTCCCTATATTCATTCAACTCTACCATCCCTGCCCAAACCGGTACTACATACAATTAAACTCACCACTTCCCAAAGTAATATCTGCATTATTTGTTATGGTGAGTTTTTTTGTTATTTTTATGGGATTTTACCCCCTCTATAATATTACATAGAATTTTAGAAAGGGTTACGGAAAAATTTGGACCTGTTCTGAGCTGCAGCACTGCTTTTGCATATTTACCGTTTTTTTTACGGCAAATAGTGATTTTAAAATAATTGTATTAGCTATCGAGTAAATTGGTAGTTTCATTAATAATATCAACAACATTTAATTAAGTCCAAGTAATTAACTCGCTGTTTTAATTTTACATTGTAATGGTTATAGCTGAAATTTCACAATTATTATCTGGATAAAATAAATGACGTGGTAGTTTTGTTGTAAATTATTCAGAAAAACAAACAACGTCAAATTCACATCAATGGAACAATGTTACACAAATATTGTGCAGCAAATTTATTGAAGTATGTTTGGTGAGAAAAGACATTTGAATTATCGATATTAGTCAATAATTGAATATCCGAAACGAAGCAGGTGATATATAGGATGGCCAGGATTTGAATTCCCACTACAGGATTCTGGTAAAAGATACATAGTCAGCTAAATAGGACAAAAAATCCGCAATTTTTTTTTCTCCAATATTTATGTTATTTTAAAAAAGAAGCTAACCTCACTTTCCACAATATGACAGTGACAGGTGTCGCTAAAGCTGTGACATGTTTTAGTTAACTATTAATACGGCAAAAGAAGTTTCACTTCAAAAACGTCAAAATTGTGGTGTTTTTTTCTAGATTTTAGTATAGTCAAATGTAGTTTTATCATGCGGGTCATACGATTCAACAAAGACATACTCACAGTTTTTGTTTTCTTTTATTGCGTTTAATCATAACTTCCAAATAAAATCCGTAAGATCAATAAGACAGACTTATGCAATTTTGACAGGAGAAAAAAGGATATGTATATAGTTTTGCATCCTCAAGCAAAAAAAGTTTTACTTAATCTGATAGATTATTTCGAGAATCAAAGAAAAAGTGGAAACTCGTCAACCAGTGTACTACAGGAAACAGTAGCGAAAGCACTAGGAATTAGTTTAAGGAGTGCGCAGAAAATTGTACATGAAAAAAAGCATAATATAATACCGAGGAATACTAGAAAATGCAAACGAAGAAAGCCAAAGACTGAGGATTTGCGGAAAATATTAAAATGGAAGTTCGAGATGTTATTTATGATTTATATAGAACAAAAACCCATATAACTCTTCCAGTTTCTAAAGAAGCTTTAAATATTCGAGGTGTTTTGGAAATCGGAATTACATCATTATCAAAATCAATAAAAAAGTTGGGGTTTCGCTATAAAAAAGAATGTAACCGAACATTTTTATGTGAGCAGCCACAAATAGTGAGTCAGCGTGTTAAGTTTTTAAAAAGATATACGGAAAATGACAAATCAAAATTTAGAAAAGTGGTAATTTTGGACGAAACGAAATAAGATTTTAAAAAAACTGCTCTGTATATTTTTATTTTCGTTTTAAATAAAGAGACTATTGATTAGGTTATCGGAAAAACGATTATATACAGCGTGTTTTTGGAAGTTCTTACCAAACGGAAACCTTTTTATCACTTATTTCTCAGAAAGTTTTAATCTTGATAAATGTATGTGTATGTTGAGAAAATTATTTTGACATATCCAGATTTTCTTTGGTGTATACCGGGTGAAAATGAAGCACAAATTATGACGATAGTAAAAGTTTTTTAAAAATATAGAATCCGAAACAGGAAAATTCAACAACTGACAAAACTCGAATTTCTGGAATTTTTCGCAAATCATATTGACATTTCTTAGAAAATATTAGCATTGGAAAAAACTTTACTTAACTTTTTATCTCAGATTTATAAGTCCTTCAATATGGCTGACTCAGATTCCATATTTTTAGAAAAAATTTGATTTACTATCGTCAGGCTTTTGTGCTTTATTTTCACCCGACATACACCACCCAAAATCTAAATACGTCAAAATAATTTTCTCAAGATACAAAAACATTTATCAATATTAAAATTTTCTGAGAAATCAAGAATAAAAAAGTTTGCCATTCTGTAAGAACTTCCGAAGATACGCTGAATAGTTTTTGTAATCTTTGATCACCACATGTACTACAGAATTTTTGCAAAAATAAAGATACCAGGTACGTTTATGTTAATTAAAATAATAAAACCATCAATCTTTTCTCCGGGTATATCTGTAGTCTTACATTTTGGTAACCTCTGTGTTTTCTGATTTGATACATATGGTTAGTGACCTTTGAACCTGCACGATAAGAGCGCTTTTAACTATATTATCACATTTACTAATTTTGAATATAATTAAATGAACACCAAATACCCTTGATTCGACCACGTTTCATTTAAACTAAAAATGCTTTTGACTTTTCTTTGCTCAGTATACCTAAATGTGGGTGTAAATGGGAAATATTTAATTTTCTCTGACGTTATTTTATAAAATGAACAATTCAAAACTTCAAACTCCATTTTAACAAACGTCCAACTTTGTTGAAATGACTACTTCCTGTAATTTTCCCTTTCACAACACTTATTATATAATATACCATTATGCTACTATTTTCCAATACTTATTAATTATTTCGCTCTATTAGAACCAAAATCCACAACGACAAATCGCAGTATTATGTGACATGACCATCAAATTCCTAATTTTTGTTGGTAACAGTTGCTGTCATTTGTCACATCGTTTATATTTCTCAGAGCCACAGAACTAAACTCTAGTTCTATGGTTAGAACCAACCAAATATATAAATTTAATCGCGAATAGTTATAAGAACAATATGAATATTTGATTTGACGTTATTTTAGGAATAACTGTATTACAAGTATTCCAAAAATATGTATTATATTTGTTCGTATTTGGATCTTCTTAATCCATAAAATGTCTCAACAATTTCCTTGGCTTTTCCTAAATACACACCTGTTACTTATTCGTCCGAAGTCGTTTATGTAGCAGGTATCAACCTACCAAAAACTTTCCCGTCGTTTGTCCTATCAAGCGGACACATAGGTTTCCAGAACAATTGTTGCATCCTTTGCTTCCACACATCAATCTAGTTAGCCAGTCAACCGGCCCAAGCATAAAAGGAAACGTTATTAGAGAAGATTTCTATAGTTCGGTTCACTTCAAACTCATCAATAGACTTATAACGGTGACGAATAAGGAATACGGTTGGATTTGACAAGCATTTTAAAATAAAATTATATTAGTCCTTTGAGTGCTCCATTGTTATGTATGATCTATTGTGTCCCTTCTACTTCTACTAGTTCCTTCAATCCTATCCTGGGAGGAGTTTTAGCACATCCGCAGGATGCAGTTTAGGTTACTATTCCTCTTCTTTCCAGCAGTATCAGCTTCTCTCTTCTTCTTCTCTCATTCCCCTCTATTCCAGTGTATCCTGATCACTATAGTCCCTTCAGTTCCTTTGAAAGCAATAAAGGAATCAGTTTCAAGGGATATATGTTAAGGAAATGGATAAACCTTGGGATTCAAACCTATAGACATCCTAGAGCAAGTCCTCTTCTTCGGTAATACAAAGGTACTTATTGAATGATTCTATCGTTAGAATATAAGTAGCCAAATATTTATAACTGAAGTAAATATACATATTATGAAAATTGAAACAGTTACAGAGGAAAAAGTTACCAAATTTTATATAATTAGTCCATGATATTTTCTTGCACACCTGTTTTGAATTACCCACGGTTGATAAACATACATTAGATATTTGTTAAGTTAGCAGCACACCTGTATGTGACCTACCGGTGAATGCGGCGTCTAGATGCATCAGCGCCGTCGTCGTTATTTTCATTCGGATCACTGAAGATGTAACCAACCGCGTTCCAATTATTATCCATTCGAGCATCTAGACTAAATGCTTAGGGGTCTTTTATTGCCTGCTCATACTATGTAGCAAACTTCAAAATGTCACATTTGCAGGTAGGTATTAACGGAAAATTTAAAATGCTACACGTGGTGCCATTTATGTGGGATAAAGTCAGATTAAATCATGACAAATTGCGTTATCAGTTCATGGAATTTATCGAATATAATTTTTTTCAGTTACTTTGGACTGCATCTCTCCAAACGTACTGTTAATTTTCGAACAAAGAATCTACTAGAAGCGTAAACACACAAATTGTCTGAATCCAACATTGAAATCCAGATTTATTTTGCTTGGCCACCACAAATCCTGCTTCATTAGAATCGAATAGACTGAAAAAACAATCACCCATATGCGGAAGGCGTCCGTCTTGTGGATCTTACGAACGTTTGCTTTTAAGGAAATGCCTGTCTCTTTTCCATAAGTTTGTGTTCTGCCCTTGTACATCCTGGAGTTGCAAATAACTTCAAACAACTGTCAGTACTTCTTATAAATAGAGAAGAATGAATCTGTATTCTAACCTCTTGAGGAACTGTTTCCAGTCACTTTTTTCGTACTTATTCCAATATCATCTTCCCTTTAAACACTTTTGACAGTGCTCAGTAGAATAGGAAATTCAGCAGTTTCATCAAATCTAATTTATTCTGATGACAATAGTGATTCTACTTCTAAAACTATCCGGTATAGTATCACCTTGATGCAATGAAAGGCCGATAATGTAGATCTCAGTTTTTGAATACCTACTAACAAATTGTCAATAACTCGGGGTCAGAGTTATTTGTGTTTGAAAAAAAAAGTGTTCTATTAAATGTCACTTTCAATATTTAGAAAAATATAGAATACCGTATATCTATATAAAGAGATTATAACGATTGAACGATAAATCAAATTTAAGTATCGACAAAAACGCTTGTTATATGAAAAGAGGCAATTTTCTCTCACAATGGCAAAATAAAACGGGCTCTATCAAAAAGACACCAAAACCATTTAATAGCCTCATCGGTTATCCTGAATAAAAAACCCAAAACAAAAGATGAAAACAGAAACCAATCGGAAGCTCAATATCAGTATCGGACTAGACATGATTCCAAAAAAAAATTCAAACAAAATAATTTCATCTGAAAAGAGTTTTTTAAGTTTCACGGTTGGAGATAAATTTCAGTATGCACTACGTCATAGTGAAGTGTATTTATCAAACTTTCGTACTGCTCGCTGATTTCGACAAGCATAAAAAAATAGCTGGACGCTGGCTAGGTAAAAGGCCATTGTATGGAAACAAAGCAGAATAAAAACCTTAAACGATCACAAGGTCACTTCAAGGATCTAGAAGGTTGGGATATGTGGAAAAGAAGTCGATTGAAATGATACCGATTGAAAGAGCTACTTTCAGAAGTAGTCGTCAAAAAATATTATTTATTAGCCTAATATGAAAAAGATTTTTTCATTTAAGAGCTCTTGGCATCTGCTCATAGCAATTCCTTGCATTACGTCGACTCAGCCACTCCTCCTTTTTTAACTCACGTCTTCACTATTACTTGCCTAAAATAGCATATCCAACGTTTTGGCGCTATTGAACTAAGCGTCTTTGTACCAGAGAGATTGAAATTAAAAACTCCATAGTAGATTATCCCAAGCTCTAGTCAACATCGGTAAAAAGAAGTATCCTAAACTGTACGCAAATCCCTTCCAATATTTCATTTTTTGAACGTATCTACCTTTTTGCTCTAAAGACGTGTGAACAAATTCCGACAATATTAACGTTTTAAGGTATAACAAAACGGGATTTTCCAGTAAATCCACCCCTGAAAGAGTACACGACCCGATAGGGAAGAATAAGGGGTATGGGGGGGGTGCAGTTATTCTGTATACAATATCATCTCTTCCTTATCAGGCCCTCTCCACGTTGTTAGCGGTCTCACAGGACAAATAAACACCATTGTCCTGGTAACCATGGAGAAATCATGCGACAGCATGGATAGAACATGGAGAAAATTTTCCGCGATATCTATTTAGACCAGTAAGCAGATAAATTTTCAAATAAAAAAAACATTTCGGGATATTTTTCATGGTCCCAGATTAAAAGTAAAAGAAGCATCTTAGCAAACAATATTTTTTCAAACCATTATAAGAAACTAAAACTAGTTAATGTAAAGTCAAAAACTTCCAGATTAAGTACCGAGTCTAGAAAGTTACAGTTTTAATGATAAAGATGATCAAGATGTATGGCCAGAGGTTTTGATACTCCCCCTTAATACTGCGGGATGAAAGTCAAGGAAAACCTATTGTGAAAGATTGAGAAAGGCTGAACCTCAACTAGAGACATAGTATTAGTGTCTTTATGGTGAAGATAGAAGAAAGATCCAAGCCACAAATAGAGCTGAACAGATGTGCCTGTTGGGACAGATTGGGGAAGGTGGACGCTCAGCTAGAGTCATAGTAACACTTACTGATGATGCTAATAGTGTCTTTAGAGTGAAGATAGAAGAAATATGAAAGCTATAAATAGAGCTGAACAGACATGCCTGTTGGGAAAGATTGGGAAAGGTCAAGGTTCAACTAGACATAGTAACATTTACTGATGATGCTAGTGGTGCCTGTAGCTGAGCATTCCAAGTTTGGTATTTTGTATCAAAGGTTTTACACTAAGCTGAGCTTCAAAAATGTTTATATTCTTTTGGCTTTTTGTCAAAATGAAAAACATTCATGTATCGAAGAAGATTTACCGACCACATTTAGTTTTTCACAAAAAATTGTCTGCTTACTGGTCTAATTGCGGCCAAAGGGACTTGTTTTCAACTCAGTTCGAGGTTTTGTCCTCCATGCCATCTCACTTAACTCCATCTTGAAAATTTCATACAGTGTTGTTTAAATTAAGGAGGAGAATTGTCGGGGAACCTCCTGGGAGCCGGTCGAGACAATGGATATTAAGTGTTTGGTTCTAAAAGCACGTAGCTTTGTTCTAAATGGGTTTAATTATTAGGATGTATTAAAGATGGATTTCCTTCGTTATAATTTTATTAGTTATATATTTATTACACGAATAACAAATGAGGATCTCTAATGACGGCGAATGAAAAGTTTATTGATACATACAGAGTGTCTTTCAGCTCATGCGAAAAAATTCAGGAGGTAATTGCCCGAATAAAATTATGATGGGTCTTTCCTTCGACAGAAGTTACTTTGCTGTGTCTAACCAGCTGCTTGTGGAACTGTTTGCTGTTCGAGGCTGCTTTAGACTTATAATTTGTGCAATTTCCAATGTGGATACTAATAAATAAATTAAAATTCATTTGTGAGGTTAGATTATGTCATATGATGTTGATATTGTTGATAAACTAACTTTGTGTTCAAATTATTGATATATAGGTACCTATTTAGGTTGTGTTTGAAAGAACGCAGTCAACTTTTGTTCTGTTAGTAACAAAAAAATTATCAACTTTTCCCCCAGAAAAAAATTGCATGCAAGCTGCAATAGAAATCGAACCAGATCGATTTGGGACAAAAGCTTAAGATGATGCCAACTAAAAGAAAGGTCATCGCAACGAGCCAATCAGGAGCTAATGTTAACGATTGTACATTAGTAATTGTTAACATAATCGAAATAATATGACCGAGTGTATCAGTGTTGTCAATGCGAGTATATTAATCATACAATTTTTACATGAAACTTGAAAATATAGACATTTAGGGCTGATGGTAGTTTTATTTTTAGTCCTTTTTATTAATATTTAGAGTTAAATTGTTAGCAAGTTTGACTTTGTTTACATATCTCTTGACACTCTTTACAGTTAACACTTATGGTATCGATATTTGGTTATCGATTGAAAATATCGATTGTTCCTACAAAAATACAACTACAGCGACATGAACACGCCCACCCAGGGCTCATGTTTGCTCCTGCCGACTGTATACTCTAGCTAAAGTCAGTGTGATGACCATAAATTAAAGCAATGTTGTCAGATATATTTTCTAAAAGTGTTAGGCTCGCTACACAAATGTTCCTCTTACTTCAGTAAACTGTTGGTTCGTGATGTTATAAGAAAGCTAGTTTGGAAATATTTAAAAAAAAATACATAATGTAAATTTATTAGTAAACATTAAAATAAGTCGCTTGAAATTACTGAAAAAAGAAAAATTAATTAAAACCACTTTTTATATTATGTTACTATATTTAAGAAAATTTTGAAGAGTTGGCAACGTGTTGCACGTGCAGTCAATACTTCGAAACAACCAATCATCAACTGCAGTATTCATCGTAATATAACGAAATTACCGAAGTATACTCCGTTTGACGATTTTCGCAGAAAAAATTCTACGGTCTTGAGGGTGTTCGGGGGGGTTGTGTTGTGGTTCGTCTTATAATCCATTAGTATCATTCAGTGTCGGGTGTGAATTTTGTTTTAAAGAAATATTTAATATAATATCGATTTCTTGGTTGAGTGAGTTTAGTGAATTGTTATAGGTATTTATAGGAAAGTGTAGGTGATCTAGTGTAGGAAGGTATCATTAATATAATACCTTTTTGATGGTGTAGTGGTTAGGTCGCGTCAGTGAATTGATATTAATATAATATTCATTTGTTCGTAGACGTTGGGGTAAGTTTTATAATATAATTAATTAGAATGGCATTTTGGAGACCATTTGAAACAACAGGCCAAGATGATGCGCGGAATTATTGAATTGTGGATTTAAATATAAGAAATTAGATAATCGAATGGTAATAATGGAATCTCGGCGTATCGCTGAACTTAGACAGGAGTATTTGCGCAAAATAAAAGGGTACCGTGATTCAAATAGAACTATAATTTATTTAGACGAAACTTGGTTTGATGCACATGATGTTGTCAAGTGTTTATTCATTTATTTGTTATTCAAACAATCCTTACGGTTTTATTACATGAATAAATGTATAAAATAAAATACATTTTAACATAATATGTAAGAAAATAGAAGTAATGGTAATTATATAATAATTAAAACTGTATGAGGATATACACCCACCTTTAAAATATGGTTGGGTTGATGATACAAAAAACTGTTCTCTAGATACTCCGTGTTCTAGAGGAAAGCGCTTTATTATTGTATTACAAATTTTATGAATTTTGTATGCAGGTAAATTTTTGTCATTCAAATTGATATAGTAGATTAACATTATTTCACAATATTCGAATTTATAAAAAATTTATATGCACGCCATTGGGCGGCTTTTTCCTTCAAAGGGATAAAAAATATGGGTCATCACATTAACTTTGGAAGAACTATACCTAATGAAATAGATACCTGAAATTTCAGAATATGAACATTTAGGGTAGATGGTAGTTTTTTGGTCCAATCTTCATTCACTAACATTTTGTTTGCAACTTTGACTTTGTTTACCTTGTTGATACTTGACACTTATGGTATTGATATTTGGTTTTCCAATCAAAATATACGAGGATGTATTGATACCTAGTTAGCCTAGACCAGTTCCATGCATAAACAAAATATTGCGTTACCATAGCAACGAACAATAACTTATTAGAAGTATTAGTGTGAAGTTTGACGTCAAAAAAGTAAACCAGAGTTACGCAATAAATTAAAAGAAAAAGGATGTCCCACCGAAATTGTGAAAATCGAAAAATTGGAGTATCGAGCCATCATCAAGTACCTGTATTTAAAAGGGTTAAGAGGTAAGTAGATTTACAAAGATATGCTTAATACCCTTGGTGATCAATTTCCTTCGTATGCGACCGTGAAAAATTGGACTGCAAGTTTCAAAAAAGGTGAATTTTCCATTGAAGATGATGACCGATCGGGAAGGCCAGTTTCTGTGTCAGTCCCCGAAAATATCGATGCAGTTCATGACATGATTTTATCAGAACGTCGAATTGGGCTAAAGTGGATATCTAAAGCACTGAATATTTCATACGAACGCGTTCATCATATAGTTAACGTAAATTTGGACATGAGAAAAATTGCTGCAAAATGGATCCCCAAATGTTTGAATGTTGACCAAAAGCGTGCAAGGGTAGAAGCATCGCGTTCGATCTGTGCTCGATTTGAAAACGATGTAGATTTCTTAAACCGAATTGTTACTATGGATGAGACTTGGGTACATTTCTACGATCCAGAAACAAAGCAACAGTCGATGGAATGGTGACACTCTGGTTCTCCAAGACCTAAGAAGTTTCGTGTCCAAAAATCTGCTGGAAAAGTTCTTGCTTCAGTTTTTTGGGATTGCCATGGAGTAATCATGATTGATTTTTTGGATAAGGGTAGAACAATAATTGGAAATTACTATTCGACATTAGTGACCACTCTACGGGAAAAAATTAAAGAGAAAAGACGCGGAAAGCTATCCAAAGGTGTTTTGTTTTTGCAGGACAACGCCCCTGCACAGAAATCTCATGTTGCCATGCAAAAAATTCGTGATTTAGGGTTTGAATGACTAGAACACCCCCCTTATTCACCAGATTTGGCTCCGTCCGACTATCATCTCTTTCCTCAACTGAAAAAAAGTTTAAAAGGTCGTAAATTTTCGTTCAACGAGGAGGTAATAAAAGCTGTGGGGGTCTGGTTTGCAGAGCAAGAAGAAACATTTTTTTTTAAAGGTCTAGAGACGTTGCAGGTTCGCTGTAATAAATGTATCCAATTAAGAGGAGAATATGTTGGGTAATAAATTATTTTCACATTGAAATTTTGTTTGGTTCCATAGTAGGCTAATAATTTTTCAATATATCCTCGTATATAAACAAATACAACTTACAGCGACATGGGGGAAGCCCAACCAAGACTCTTGTTTGTTTCTGTATATTACTTTGAAAGAACTGTGGACGTTATTTTTAGTGAGCTTGTATATATCTAAAAATTAAATGTTGGAGTGATGTGTTACTATTTTTGGTACTAAACGAACGACACTCGAAAAATGAAATAGTCTTCTTTATGAATTTCATTTAAATTCGGTCACCATCTACACGATCTTTCTGAATAAAATTAGTTCCACAGCGAATAACACATGTTCATAGCTAATAATTTCAATCAACTGTACCGCTTCTTAATGAAACATTTACTTGTCAAAGAAACATCTCCAGTCGCCATTCAAGAGAATTTCATCTTAACACCCTGAAAACATTCTAATTATGTCCTGAATTATTGGTTATTTTGAAGACAGGAAGCATTTAAATATAAGGCACCTATTCATTAGGGTTTATTTTCGAGGCTAACAGAAGCGACATCCTTTGGCGGTTGGTTTTTGGCGGAACTAAAGCGAAACATGTGACTTTGTAAAAGCCGACTATTGTTTAAACAATTAAAAGCTAACGGGTCATTTGGGTGTTTTTCTTTGTCGTCAGGACCGTGCTGCAATATTTTAGATTCTCGAAAAAATTTCGCTGGAACTTGCTACACAGCTTGCAAGCACATCATAGGCATAACGAGTGGGGGTTATTGGGGACGTAATCCCCCCCCCCCCATTGATTGGAAGAAATTTAAAAAAAGTTGTAACAATGTAAAAAAAATGATAGACTGAAAGATTTTGTTATTTCAAAGTTATAAACACCCAAGCAAAATTCAAAATTCCCTCTCTTACCGTCGATATTTCCTATTTTGCGAGTGAAATCGTCTTTTCGCTACCTGTAAGTCACGTGACCCATCTGGTTCTAAAGTAATGTTATTGCTCCCACTCCAGAGTCAGTGAGTCAGTTTTGCTCGATACATTTGTGCTGCCTTGTTCCAACCTTTTTGAATTACTCAGTTCCGCAGTAAAAACGCCAAGAAGAGCTGGAAGACAAACACAGAGGTGCAATATTGAAACGGACACTCCTGAATCATATTTTCGGATTTCCATATTTTTACCATTTTTGGATCACTTTTTAAGTGAATTAAATCGTCGGTTTCTAAAATATGAACAAGTACTGGGAAGTTTTGAGTGTTTAATACCTACCAGCAATGCTGATGCCACCAAAACACAGGAAGAAAGTTTAAAGAAACTTCTGAATTTCTATCAGGAAGATATACAAATTAGTGATGTTGATGCCATTGGAGAATTTTATATGTGGTATAAGAGGATAAAAGATTTGAAAATCAGTCAAGAAAGGCAATCAATTACTACACTGCCTGCCACAAGGGTGTTTTCCTCACTATTAACACCCTTCTGAAAATCCTTGCCACTCTTCCAGTGTCCACAAGCACTAGCGAAAGGTCCTTTCCGTCTCTACGAAGACTGAAAACTTACTTGGAGCTCAACTGGCCAGCAAAGGTTAAGCGGGCTTGCTGTGCTTAATATCCACAGAGAGCTAGAAAATAGAAATCACTGCTAGTGAAGTATTGGACGAATTAGTAAAAACACCTCGCCGATCTGAATTTAGATTGTCTTCATTGTGTATAAACTTCTATAGAGTAGGGAACAATCACAATTTTATACTTATATATTTCAGAATATTTTTCATTTTGTTCATTTTATTTTTACGATGAGTTCTTAGCCTTAATTTATTTTTTATTGAAGTTTAGTAAGTTATTGAAATCACTAAATATGTATTTAAAAGCTATTTGGGTCAACTCTAGCTAGAGCGCTGTAGATATAGGTATTCTCGTCCGCCATTTTGGTGCCTTGTACGTTGACGTTGTTGTTGTGTTGGTCAAGTATTTGGCATGAGACGTGGCCATTCGTTGCACTTTCTCAATTTTCTGGTGTTAATAGTCTGAAGGAAAGTTGGTAAAATAAAATGTTCTGTTCAATATCAAACATTTTTCAACACAATATGTCAACTCGACACATCACAAAACAATAAAATTCAGGCACCAAAATGACGGATGAGAATACTCATCTCTTTAGTGCCTTACTCTAGTTACGCCACTGAAGCACAACGTAGGGCTCTCGAAATTGGATTCTTTTACGCTGATATCTCTGTAAGTTCTGCTCGTACAAAAAAATTATTTAGATCAAAATTGTAGGAAATCCTATGCCCTATATTGTAGGGCATATATATGATAAAAGTAGATTTGAGAAAAAAAATTGTTGACCCTTAATATTTCAAAAATTATAGAGGAACTGTTTCTGAAAAAGTTCTGTTTTATACGGTTTTTCAAGAATAGGCCTTCAAGAACCAAACATTTTGCAAAAGAATTTTTATACGGTTATTAGAAGCCGAGGTACACAACGCAACGGTACAGCGAAAATGATAAAACGATCATCAACCTTACTTTCCAGACTATGTATATCAAATTAAAGGAAAGTAACTCTGGATTTTTTTAACCTTCCTGATTTATATCTATTTTTTTGACAACGAAAAAATTGTATCAACTAACTTTATACTGTTTATTTTAATATTTTTCTTTAAAAATCGAGTTAAATTATGTAAATTTGCTCTGGGTATATTGTGATACAATATAATATGTGAACAATATGCAGTAGTTTATCTCTCCCCAACCAAATAAGACCAAACAACCCAGACGATAGAACCCCCAGGCAAGTACCCAAATTACCCTTCGTAAAATAATAAATATGTTAACACATAAACGATAACCGAAGTTAAATTAATAAAGATCCTTTTGGTAGCTCGGACGCAGGACCGTATTCAGACTGTTCGAGAGATAAAATGGATTTTAGAGGAAGTAAAAAGTCATAGGTGGTGAGAGATTTTCCGATGTGATAAATGGGAGCTTAATAGTTCAATATATAAAAATTCAAAGAAATGAAAACATAAAATCTTAACGACTTTTTCAAACTCTAAATGCCTTTTAAGAAAATGGAAATTCTAAAGATTGATTCAAAAATGTTCCGCTCGGTATTAATACGATTTCTAGTTGGACCAAAAGTTCTTAAAAAAATCGAGTCGACATCACAATAAAACCGGTGCCAGTTCAGTTTGCCAGTTAGCGAAAGCAGGGCAACTTATAAAAATCACTGTACATTCTTCATCATCTTCTATTGAAACCTCTCTCCAAATCAGTGGAGTAGCTATCATAGGGCCAGGTGGTGCAGTGCACCAGGGCGCCCTCTAACCTTAGCTTTGAAAAAAAAATGAGAGTCCAAAATGCCATTCTAATTAATTATATTATAAAACTTACCCTAACGTCTACGAACAAATAAATATTAAGTTAATATCAATTCACTGACACCACTTAACCAACCACTACACCATCAAATAGGTATTAGGTATATTAATGATACTTTTCTACACTAGATCACCTATACCTATAACAATTCACTAAACTCACTCAACCAAGAAACAGATATTATAAATATTTCTTTGAAACAAAATTCACACCCGACACTGAATGTAACTACTGGATTATAATCCGAACACCCTCAAGACAATAGAAGTTTTTATGAGAAAGTGGTCAAAGTGAGTATTCTTCGGTTATTTCGTTATATTACGATAAATACTGTAGTTGATGATTGGATTGTTTGGAAGTCTTGAGTGCACCTGCACCAACGTTTTTTCCCTTAATTTGCATTTGTATAATAAATATTCCGTATTGTCATGTGCGTCGTTGATTATTTATTCCCTTTTTCTTCTATTAAACAGAGATTCTAATAGAGACGACGTATGGATTTAGCCTACTAGGGATAAGTTCAACTCACTGTTTCCTATTCTTATTCTTATCAATAAGTTCAAACTACGCGGAAAGAGGGGAGGAGGGCCCGATTCTTTCCCTATGCACCAGAGCCCTTGTCTCCCTAGCTACGCCACTGTTCCAAATTGACCCTGAACATAACGAAAATCTTATTAGTTCCTTACGAGCCTCGAATAAGAAAGATAAAAATGAATATTCCACATAATATGAATACCAGAAAAGAAAATTTTGAAATCGGAAACCAAACCAAACAATTTATAAAAGTTATGTAAAAACCACCAGCAAAACATAGTTATTGACTATAATAGTCCTGGTAATTCGACGACTCCTATATGGGAAATACAGGATTTTTTACATTACAACAAATTGGAGCGGTTCGGTTCTGGTTTTTCAGTAGCAGAAAGCTCGGCTGGGCAAATCAGAAGCGGGTCCTTTTGTTGAAAGACAAACCCCAGGAGGGTGGTCGGTCGTTCGACAAAATGATAGAGATTGATTAGGGGTGGAAATTGCGAAATAATTACCCCAGCACTCGCTGCCGTGTTTGCAGCCAAACCAAAAATGGATTAATTCATTTTTAATACAACTTGTGCAAACAATTTCTTTATTGGGTTGTTGTAACTGCTGGTGAATGTTTGCGCTGTTTTGTTTTGTGTGCCAGAAGGGCGGCAGCGGAAGGCTTTCTTTTTTTTCAATTTATAATAGGTGACGCGTTTTTTTTTAATTCGACATATTTATACCTAGATGGAAAATAAAAAATAACGGAAGGTTGGTGTTTACTCAATTTATTACTTTTAGTTCCATTTTTGGAATTTGATAATCAATAATATCACAAAAGAAATTTATTCATTTTCAGTTTAGCTTGAATTTTTCAGGTATTATGGAACACCCTATATGTGATTACATATTTTGGAATAATGAAGTTACTGAAAAAGGAACTAGATGTACGTACACTTCTTATTCTAAGTAATTTTACGACAAGTGGTGCATAAAATGTATGGCGAAAGAAAGTATGTATCGACAGAAACAACTCGTGAGCGGTTTAGAAAAGAAATGCCTGATGTACAATGTAGCAAAAGAAACATTATCAACGGGATACATGAGTTTAAACAAAATAATGATACAAAAATTTTAATGGAGCTTTTCAACTCGCCAAATGGCTGTTGTCTATTAAAATTTAGACTCCGACAATTTGATTCTTCAAAGTCATAAATTTGACAACCATTGACAATTTAAAGACGGATTCAAATATTTACCTCAAAACAACCTAACCAGAATGCTGCGCGATATCAAAGTTACATTTTTTTAAATGAAACACCCTATATTTTATCACATATTTGGAATCAGCTTGACCTCCCCATCACAATAATATAGGGTTGTGATGTATTCTACGGAGTATTTAAAAAGTTATAACCAATTTTCCATAAAAATCGTAAGAAGTTCAATACCCTGTACAATGGAAGAGAAATTCAAGAATGAAAATCTATTGCGGCCAAAGTGTTCGAATAGTAGTAAAAATTCTGAAAAATTATTTATTTCGTTAATATTCATTGAATCTGATACAGGGTGAATCAAAATACAAATACATTATTTTCTCCGTTTTTTCAAATGGATCACCCTGTATTTTATGGGAGTATCGAAAAGTACTATCCACATACTTTTTTTTTATAAAGCATTCCCTATACTTTATACCCCTTATCCCTATACCCAATAATTTTAGGTATAGGGAATATAAAAAAAGAAGTATGTTGGTAGTACTTTTCGATTCTCACATAAAATACAGGGTGATCCATTTGAAAAACCGAGAAAATAATGTATTCTTATTTTGATTCACCCTGTATCAGATTCAATGAATATTAACGAAATAAATAATTTTCCAGGATTCTTACTACCATTCAAATGCTTTGGACGCAACAGATTTTTATTCTTGAATTTCTCTTCCATTGTACAGGGTATTGAACTTCTTACGATTTTTATGGAAAATTGGTTATAACTTTTTAAATACTCCGTAGAATACATCACAACCCTATATTATTGTAATGGGGAGGACAAGCTGATTCCAAATATACGATAAAATATAGGGTGTTTCATTTAAAAAAATGTAACTTTGATATGGCACAGCATTCTGGGACACCCTGTAAGATTGTAAATAATTTTAAAACGTGGAGACTGAAAATGACTGATATCTCAAAGGACAAACGAGGCACTGAACTTTATCACACTAATCAATCACCCTGTATACGGATTGTATGCATGTGTTTCCTTAGGGTACAGTGACCGGTGAGTAAACCCGTCACTATCCTTATCTGGCCCCTACTAAGGTTTAGTATTCCGTTAGTTAGCGTCACCGAGGGTATTTTGACCAGGAGTTTGCTGTGTTCCTGTTTTGGCATGTGTCTCCAGTACCTAATCTAAACACAAATAACAACAGCAAATGCCAAAAATAAACAGTATCTTGTGTGACAACCATTGACATATAAACAACAGTCAATGGTGACAACAGGTAGTGAATATGTCAAATTTTTTTCTTCTTTTCGTGCTAAAGGCATTAGCTGCCAGGCCTGTTTCGACAAATCAATTGTAGCTAGCGCTTCAGGTGGATGGGTTGAATTTTTTTTTATTCAAGGTCATCCTATTAACTTTCACTTCTATAGTTTTGTGATATTTACAGTATCATCAGGAAAGAGTATCAGCCCTATATCTCTCCTCGACCCTAGAACCACTTTTTTTTTCCTTTTTTTTCAACAGATTCTAATTTTTTTTAAATCCTTCTCTGTATGCCGACGCGCGGAACAAAAACACTGGAAGTTAGTACACATGTGTGACTAACGGCTTTCAATTCGTGAAAAGACATGCGTAAATGTTCTTATAATGCGTAACGGTGCATTAGAATTTTCGCTTTGATCAATGTTCATTATTATCAGTCATTAAAAACGTTTTGGAACGATGAAGACAATATGGACCGGAC
This sequence comes from Lochmaea capreae, assembly GCA_949126875.1. Taxonomy (NCBI): domain Eukaryota; kingdom Metazoa; phylum Arthropoda; class Insecta; order Coleoptera; family Chrysomelidae; genus Lochmaea; species Lochmaea capreae. Next base: position 11,401,832 of record OX421397.1, on the reverse strand, counting down.
AAAATCCTTCGACAACACGTGCAAAGATTCAAGAGTAGATGATTTTAATGAAGATTTCCGCTTAAATTTCTAATTGAATATATCTTTTAACAACAACAAAACGAACCGAAATTCACAACTAAAATGAATAAACTACTTCCTTTCAATTTAACAACTTGTTAGTACACTACGACGAGTCGGAAAATTGTTCACAACAAAATTGTAAACCCCAAACGAGTCGAAATCTCGTGGGATTTGTCGAAGAGTCCCACTTGCAACGGTGACTGATCCATCCGAACAAGTGAAATAAATGTATTTGTGCATTGGGGGAGAGAAGTGATCAGTTTCTATAGTTATGAGTCGTAATGACGATACCGATAAAAATAAAGTCACTGTTATACTGGTATAGTATATTAAACCTAACACATACTAACTGTGGTATTATGAAATAGAAGTGGATAAGGTCACAATAATTCATGTCCATCAGTGCTTAATTATTGGAAGATCTCTACCATACTTGTCTTTTGAGTGTTGCATATAACAACAAAGTTGGCGACTGTCAACAAATATCAAATGTTAAAATTTACTTCCATGTTTAGTTATTTTAACTCCAATGTTTCAGAACCCTTCGTTTTAGTTTCTGTTTCTGTACGTAAGATGATCCAAGAAGATCTTTCACCAAACAAAGCATTTCCCACACAGCTTGAAAAACAATTGAGTTTTTAAAGCAAGAAAACATCAAATTGTTGGACCATCCTCCATACAGTCCCTTCCCAAGTCCTAAAAAAATTGAGAATGCGCTGGGTGGTCTCTGGTTCAAGTCCCCAGAAGATGCATTTCTCTTCGTGGAATATACTTTGAAAAACAGTAGTGTTTAAAAGATATCTACTATTTTTATCTAGCACTATATATGCAACATATAAAAGACCATCTTTGTATTCTCAGTTTTTTGAACGATAAAATGGGTTAAAATGAAAACAGGACGAAAACTGGTATAAAGTTATGACGGAAGTTAAAATATCTACTGTATGTTCCTTACGATATTTTTATTATAATTTTAGATATTTTTGGAAAATTAAACCACAACCTTCTTTTAAATTTTTAGAAATGTCAATATTAACCAAAGATTTTCGGAAAATCACTTTTATTTTACATTGGGACTGATACCGCAAAAGGGTTCTGGCCCCCAAAAGGGTCTTTCAGTCCCTCTCTTTGCTAGTCCATCTGCTTTTTCATTTCCTTCTATTCCAGTGTGTCCTGCAATCCACAGTAAGGTTACTAACTATATTGTTCTCGCCTAATTCATTGAGTACCTATGTCTAGGCATTCCCACACCATTTTGGAACTGATTACACAAGAGCTCAGTGCTTTAATGTCTGCTTGACTTTTCGTCATTATGACAATCTTTTACCTTCTATATCCTTTATCAATATTGAACTGGGCACACTTTCTAATGGCGCGAATTTCAACTTGAAAGATACTTGGGGTTTTCCTGGCCGGAAAATCCTATCCCAGTTCCTTCTATTGCTTTTGAGCCGTCTATGTACCATTGAATGGCATTTATTACAAGTCTGGATGCCATTCCTTCTTGTTGCTTAATTCCGTAACGACTTTCTTTGAAAAGTTATACCTTTTCATCATACCATCTTGTGTTTTTTTTTTTGATTTCTTAAGAAGTAAGGAGGTGGGCTTTTTTTTATTTCACCTTAAAGCATAGTCCCATTAATTTCGGTTGTAATTCAAAAATTGAGGACGAATTAGGTATACATTTACATAATCCAACTTCCTTTAAATCAATTATCCATCTATCAGAACGATAGAGACTTGTTCAAAGTGGAAATCCCTATTACGTCGTAGTGCGTGGTATAGAGAAAGAGAGACTCTCAACGTTATATATATATATACTCGAACACAAACAGAATCGGAGAAATCCGAAATTGAACGCCTAAAATGCTAATTCGGACGCCTCTCTTCGGGAAGTGGTTAAACTGCACAAACAGCGTCTATTATATGCGCAATAAGACCTCTCCTGCTCTAATACGATCTCAATTTAGTTTAGTTCCGCTCTGTTACACGGGTCGCGTGGCAATCGCGTTGTGAAGCCGTTCCACTACCCCACCCTACACCCACCTACCGCCTTATAGTTCCCTCGTTTTATATCACTTCCACCACCAACTAGGCATTTGTCACTACAATTGCCATAGACGATTAATCATTAGCCAAGTTATTTAATCCCTTAATCGATTCCATTTCTCATCTCGATGGAGAAATTACAAAATTTATCGATCAAGAAGAAATTATATCATTGGGTATTGAATGGCATATTGCCTTGCTTTGTCAGTTAATTCTTCACTGCTATATTCAATAATAGAGCTAAGTGACAATTTTCCTGATAACAATGTCTCTTTAGTAGGTCACAATGGTCGCATTTAAGGTTTTATTATTATCTATATTGAGCTAGCTTTGCTCGAATTGAATTCTACTCCATATTGAGCAGAGCCTTATGTGAAGACGATTGACTGCGTGAGACACAGAAAAAACAGTTAAATCAGGATGTCTTCTTGTCTTGCAGTCGTGATATTTAGGAGCAATTGATAGTTTTTAAAAGTAAAATTTGGTATTTTTCTATTTTTTCAGTCGTTTCTTCACTGCCATAATCAAGAATAGAGCTAGGTGACTATTTGCCAACAATATAGAGGCACACGATGACTCTCTAGTACGCACAATAGTTTTGTTATAGAACTAATAGGTTAAATCGTGATCTATACTGAGATAGCTCTGCTCGATTTGAATTCTACTCCATATTGAGCAGAGCCTTATGTGAAGACGATTGACTGCATGAGAGACGATAGAAAAAGCAGATTATCTTCTTTCACGTAAAATTTCTTCTTTTCGTGCTTTCTTGGTCAACTCTTTACTGCCATAATAAAAAACAGAGCTAGGCGACTATTTGTCGACAATATAGAGAAATACGATGACTTTTGCTTGTCGCAGCATCATGAGGAATAAATACAGAAATTTAAGATAAATCCTCGAAGAAAATAAAATAAAGTAGTGCCAATTACAAAATGTGAACATAAAGAGTCAAATTTGTTTAAAAAAAAAACAACAAAAGTGTTGATACATAAAAAATAAATAAAATCGCATAAAAAAATTAATTAGTGTAAAAATATCCTAGTATTTGGTGGAATAAATAAGTTTTTTAGTCTTAGTATCACTCTAAGTATATCCCGTGGAAGAAATAGCAAGCAGGACCTTTGGTATAGTCGCTAAAAGCACCATTCGCAGAGACTAACTGTGAGATCCAGGACTCAACTTTAATTGAAAATGACAAATCCCTCTATTGAAATGGTAATCAACTACTAGGAAATCCTATTAGGATAAACTCCGTCCAGTGCTGTAGATAGGGGGATTCTAAGGAATAAAATATTTTGTGTAGGAAATTAATACATTCCTATAGGAAATTTATCCACTCTATATTAAACACAATCTTTATACCTGGTTTTATGAAGGTAGTAGTTAACTACAATTGAGTTTTCTATCTCCGGTTGACAGCTAACTCCATACACGAACACGACGAATATCAGAAAACTGTTCACACCTCAACTCATCTGTAAACAATGCGAACCTCCATTAAGCTTTTCATGTTCATTAGCTCATTCCAATCGAGCATGCATATGAATTTGTGTTTATGGAACTTTTCTCAATAGTATTCGTGAATGAACCTCGTATAAATTCAGCTAAACTGGGATGGGTTGGAAGCATGCAGTCAGGAAGGAACGTTGGTGTGGTACACAGATGGATCTAAGACTGACATTGGAACAGGAGCTGGAGTCTAAGGTGCTAGACCCAGGTGCAATATCCACGCATCGTTGAGGAATCTATATTCCAGGCAGAAATCTACGCTATCGACATGTGTTTGCAATTGAATATCGAATGGGCGAATAGAGGCCAAGAGATCCTTATACTCTCTGATAGTCAGGCAGCACTAAAATCTTTAGCATCTGATCTGATCTGATCTGATCTAGGACTGTATACAAAAACTATTAACGCTGGGTAACCATGATAGAGTTACTCTTAAGTGGGTCCCGGGGCACAATGGCATTGTAGGAAATGAAAAGGCAGACATCCTAGCAAAGCTAGGGTCTGAGGTTGCATTCACTGGTCCTGAACCAGTATTTGAGACATCTAAAACTACTGCACGTGGTTGTACATCTCGGTGGACTCAAATTAAACATCGTACTGGAGACACGTGCCAAAACAGGAACACAGCAAACTCCTGGTCAAAAAACCCTCGGAGACGCTGACCAATGAAATACTTAACTTTAGCAGGGGCAAGATCAAGATAGTGATGGGTTTACTCACCGGTCACTGGACCCTAAGGAAGCACATGCATAAAATCGGCATATATAGGGAGGAACCTATCTGTCGGTTGTGCATGGAAGAGGAGGAAACAGCCTCTCACATTAATTTGGAATGTGAAGCATTATCTCATTGGAGATATAGACTCCTAGGACTAGAACATCCAAGGGAGGATTTCTCCAAGAAGGACGTAGTGAAGAGACTGTTGAGCATGATAAGGGCCACTGGTCTCTTCACATAATCGGCACAACCAAGAGCACAAAAAGCCTAAAGACTCAGGTGCCGAAGACTCTAAGCCTCTGACTGGTGGTGCTGAACCAATTAATCAACCTCGTATAATCTACGAATTGTTTCAATTGGAGCCGAAACACCAGAAGCATTCAATAAACGCTGTTGTATGATGCGACAACTACTCAGAGGCTCTGTATGAGTATACACAGTCAGCTAACGATCTTATGCGGGAGTGGTAACCCTTGGTCGTCTACTTCTAGGACTTTCTCTCTTTCCAGTTGCTCGATATCTACGGAGAAGCTGAAGACGACCCGTCTCAATCATTCTAGCACAAAGTTTACGTCTAGGCAGTACTCAAAACAACTGAAAATTAGCTAGAGCAGCTATCTACCCTCGCATACTTTCTCTCTTTAGTACCAAGAAGCATCAAAGTGACTTATTCATTGTTTGATTCTCCATCTTGAGGACTATTTGGAGAAGAAGCAAAACTTTCAAAATAATAGTTATTATCTAAAAAGACTATCCTTGAATTAAGTAATAGTTTTATTCCATTATTTGATGATTTTAGATCAGTTGGAATTCGATTTGGTATATAAAGAGTGACTTAATGAGATCTATGAGCTTTCTGTAATAGTCTGGTAGGCTTCTACAGAATCTAATTGTGTCAAAAATGAATATCCTTAAATTAAACAAAGTTTCCTTCTGAAAATAAAACGTTACGTCATTGTTTTGGATGGACGATCGATATAGCAATTCGAAAGAGTAAGACAAGGATAGAAAGATTTGGCTAAGAAGACAATTCTTGTGCTCCTGTTTTTTTTTATTATACTTATCTTAAAGACACAATTCTTTCTAATATTACCGTTTGGAGACTCTTTATTTTTATTGAATGCGGGATTAGAATTCTCGAATTGGATTGTTTTCGCGAAAAAGAGTTTATCCTATTAACTCCAAGTATATTTTTAAAAATTTTAAGATAAAGTATGCAATAGAGGTGGTTACGAAATTTCACGGATGATTAGAAAAAGGATAACTTGAGGATATTGTATGTTCAATGATGTTTTGAGCCCAATAAATATAAATGGGAATCAAATCCAAAACAATTTAATTTAGGTTATTTTAAACTTGGAAAATCATATAGCAGAATTGCAATCAAGATGGAACATTGAAACTGCCCGAGCCCGAGAAGAAAAGAGAAGATTTGACCATTGGAAAGATCAAGTAGGGCTTAGACAATCACAATAGACAATACTAGGCAAGGAAAACAGAGTCATTTTGACCTGGGTGCCGGGGCATCGAGGAGTGGAGGGCAACGTGAAGGCCGACCAGAGTCTCTATTTATCGGACCTGAACCATTTTTTGGTATTGCGGAAAGTACTGCTAGATCAGCCATAGCTACCTGGACGAAGAAGAAAACCTTCACGTACTGGGCATTAGACATACCGGGGCTCTCTCACTCGAAGGCGTTCATATACAACCCTTCGAGTACAAAAAATAAATAAGCAGATCCTAGAGTGGAGTATAACAAACCTACGCATTCTGTCGGGACTGCTTACAGGACATTGTCGACTAAATTATCACCTAGAGAAAAAGAGTCTGGTTCAGATCTCGGATTGTCGGTTCTGTAAATTGGAGGACGAAACTGCGGAGCACTGCGGGTCCCTCTCGCATAGAACCTAACCTAGACAATCAAAGATTCTGATGGGCGACTACAACCCGTTGAGATCAAATGAATGTATAAGTCAAAGAAAAATTGCACTAAGAGTTTTAACAGGGATTGTAACGGGACGCCTGATGTGGGTATTTATTATTATTATTATACAGAGAATTTCAATGGAAACTATCCACCCCACATAATTCTGAATGCGTCACTTTTATGAAAAAATGAAGAAACAGGTCAAAAATCATATAAAGGATCCTGTAACTTCGTATTGATAAAAAACTCCAATCAACCATTATTTTAAAAGAACAAAATATATATTTAAATGAAAAATAAAAGCATTCCATTAAAATTAGATAGAGTCGTATATGAATTATTGATCATATACGGTATTGTGTCCCAAATTTCTATTTTTAATACAACTGGTTACGAGTTGTAACAATGTAATTTTATATGCCATTGTCTACTCGCCACTGGGTATTATTATATTGTGCCTAAATTAAATTTTGCTTGTTTTGTAAACATTTCCATATATTTTTATGGAAATAATGGATGAAATAAAAAATATAAAAGTCGGATTTTTCCGTTGTGCAAGATACTGTGGATGAATTTGGCCTTTTTTGTGGTGCTATAACTGAATCAAATTTTTGAGTTATAGAATTTTAGAGATAAGTTACCAAATTGTGTATTTTGGAGGAAGTACAGTCTATAATCAGTTTTCTGATTTAATTAATTAATTATTAAATATTAATTAAGACGTTTATTTTATCTAGATGTCGCAAGGGGGCCAGAACCCTATTCTCTAAATATTAACGGAGCAATTGTACCATATTTGATGAATGCCAAATACCTCGGCGTGACTCTTGATGCCAAACTGGAAAGAACATGTCAAAAAGAAAACAACCGAATTAAGCTAAAATACAGACAGTACTACTGGATGATTGGAATAAACTTCAAGGTTACAATCTACAACAAGTTATTGATTTAGATTTAGATTTTGAAACCGGTGTGACTTTATGGTATCCAACTTTGGGGCTGTGCTTGCGATTGCAATATCAAGTGCATGCCAGCATTCCAGAACAAACTGTTACGAAACATATTGAATGCCCGTTGGTAAGTTCGTAACTTGGATATTCACAGAGATCTTCAAATACCACCCGTCAAGGAAGAGATTCAAAGGATAGCCGGCAAGCATGAACATTAACATGTGAATGCAGAAGCTCTTCAGCTGCTGGACGACCAACATCATGTCCGAAGATTGAAAAGAACCAAGCTACAAAATCGATCTTGTGTAATGTGTTTTGTGTAAAGCAGAGTAAAGTGCATGAAAGTAGTGTATACTATAGATTAGAAAAATCTGTAAGACATCATTGGATCGTCTCTAGATGATAAGACTAGTGTTAATTACAGGAAGATACTACGAGGGGTATCTTTTAATAAGAAAAAATATATTCTAAAACAAAATTTTCAATTAAAAAAAAACGATAAAATTTTATAAAATTCCACCCTTTTGATACATACTGAGCACCAATAATAGATATACTATAGGGATAACAATAGATATACTATAGGGATTCTGGACCACTACTTCAAAAATCTCCGCTGGTGGCGCTGAGAGCGGCGTTGGCGGCGTTCCGCGGCGTTGGCCGCCATTTTTAGTCCTCTTGTATATTTAAAACTCTCAAATAATTTAATTAAAAAACTTTAACTCGGGTGTGGATCGAACCCCGAACCTACGCGCTCATAGCAATGCATCTAACATAGTCCGCCACGATCTCTCATACATAACATTGTCGAAGAAAAGTATATTACGTGAGCGCGCACCGTACGCTGGCGGGTAGGAGTCTTGGTGGCGACATCTACATGCGGGTAGTCTATGGGCCGTTGGCCTGCGGGTAGGAGTCTGCCGCGGGAGTCTGTCCGCCATTTTTTATCCATGCGCGCGGGGCGATCAAAATCTTGTAAATTGTACAAAAATCACATTATCATTATCATGATTAATCGTATTTTTGTACGGGCGTATATCACAAAAGGGCCGTGAAAGGCAGGTCAGCACCCTCGTGTCATCCAATCATAGCAAACTCGAAGGGTATTAACGGCTATTCGTGAATCATATACAGGGCGGAGTATCTTTGAATGGTAGGACTTAAGCAAACGATAAGGTATTAACGGCTAATATATTCGTGAATCATATACAGGGCGGAGTATGGTAGGTCGACTTTAGCAAACGATAAGGTAACTTTTTTGTGCCAACCCCAAGTGTTACGTCGTCACGTGGTACGTCGTCACGTGGTACGTCACGTCGTCACGTGGTACGTCGTCACGTCACGTCAGCGGGGCGATCAAAATCTTGTAAATTGTACAAAAATCACAATTTCATGAAAATCCTTGATATTACGACGACCCTGACTAAAAAATTCACGTCAAAACGTCACGTAGATGCGTTTATCATGATTAATCGTATTTTTGTACGGGCGTATATCACAAAAGGGCCGTGAAAGGCAGGTCAGCACCCTCGTGTCATCCAATCATAGCAAACTCGAAGGGTATTAACGGCTATTCGTGAATCATATACAGGGCGGATTAACTTTGAATGGTAGGACTCAAGCAAACGATAAGGTATTAACGGCTAATATATTCGTGAATCATATACAGGGCGGAGTATCTTTGAATGGTAGGTCGACTTTAGCAAACGATAAGGTAACTTGAGAGTAACTTTTTTGTGCCAACCCCAAGTGTTACGTCGTCACGTGGTACGTCGTCACGTGGTACGTCACGTCGTCACGTGGTACGTCACGTCACGTCACGTGGTACGTCGTCACGTCACGTCACGTCGGAGGGAAGCTTCGAAACATTACATTGGCGAGACATTTCTTGTGAGGTTATGAAATAAAGTCGGATTGTGGCGAAGTCGTCATTCCTACGAACGTTGCAGAAATTTTTTATCTACCCATTGTAACAGGAAGTTACAATCTAACGCAAAAATGGGATTCCTACGAACGTTACAGATAAGAAGTAACGAATTTCGTAATATACCGAGGGGCTTAAAAGTAACTTATGTTGAAATATTACTAAGAATTTCGTAATATACAGGGTGGCCTAAAAGAAACATACTATATAATATTTGAACTGAAATATGCGTGGCACGTCGCGTGCTACGTCAAACGTCACGTGTAACGGCTAACCGTACTACGCCAAACGTCACGTGTAACGGCTAACCGTACTACGCCAAACGTCACGTGCTACGTCACGTGTCACGTCAGCTTATTTGTAATATGGCTTCGGAAGAGTACAGTCATCGAATTGAAGAGTTTATTAAGAAAATTGGTAAATTAAATGAAAAAATTGCTTTTTATGAGGATAAAAGTGAGGTTATGAGGCAAATAGAGAATCTCAGTTTATCTGGTGGGGAAGAAGAAGTACGACAGACGTGGAGCAGTCTTAGTATAAACTGGTTACATAAAGAGCGCGGACAATTACCGCAAATTACTTATCCGCTAAGACGTATTCAACCATGTTTAACAGAACAGAAAAGGATATAAAAATGAAATCAGTAATGTTTTTGCCATGTCATGTGTAATATTAGCGGCTGTCTTTGTTTTAATTTTAAAAATTGTGAAACGAACATTTAAATCTTCATGTAACATAAAAGTTGATGAATATACAGAGTGTTTCAATAAAAACCCCTTGTTACTTAAAAAACTTTATTTATAATGGTAATACAGTCTTTGAAAACCGGTTACTGAGGCGTTTTACACGAATATGGTTTCGAAAGGCCTTAACGCCTAGTATATAAGTGAATCACTCATTATATATACAGGGTGAATTGAAAGTTTCTTTGAATGAATTGCAGGTATTTAGGTCGACTTTAGCAAACAACATCTCGTTCGAAAGGCCTTAACGTCGAGTATATACGTGAATCACTCATTTCATATACAGGGTGGATTGAAAGTTTCTTTGAATGGTAGGTCGACTTTAGCAAACGACATCTCGTTTGAAAAGTATTAACGTCTAATATATACGTGAATCGACCATATGCAGGGTGAATTTAAATTTTTTTTAATGGTAGGTCGACTTTAGCAAACAACATCTCGTTCGAAAGGCCTTAACGTCTAGTATATACGTGAATCACTCATTATATATACAGGGTGGATTGAAAGTTTCTTTGAATGGTAGGTTGACTTTAGCAAACAACATCTCGTTAGAAACGTCTTAACTTCTAGTATATACGTGAATTACCCATATACAGGGTAGATCGAAAGTATCTTTGGCGGGTAGATCGACTTTAGCAAAAACGACATTGAAAGGTATTAACGACTAATATATACATGAATCGACCATATACAGGGTGAATTTAAAGTTTCTTTAAATTGTAGGTCGACTTTAGCAAACAACATCTCGTTCGAAAGGTCTTAACCTTTAATATATACGCGAATCACCCATTATATACAGGGTGGATCGAAAGTATCTTCCACATGTGACGGATAGTGCTATAGGGGCATCAGCATATCTAGAGTTTAGCGTAGAGTACAAAGAAAAATATTGCCGTAGGGGTATTAGCATATCGTTTAACATATACAGAGTAAAGCGTATAGTACAAAGAAAAATCGATTAATAAATCCAACCAAATGTTGACATCTGATAGTCACAACTCAAACGTCACACGTCAAATATCATACGTTAAACGTCACATGTCAAATGTAGTGTCAAACGTCACATGTGACGTCGATCTACAAACGTCAAATGACTAACGTCAAAACGTCACGTGTAACATATAGTGCCGTAGAGGCAATACTATCGACATATGCAGAGTTTAGCGGAGAGTACAAAGAAAAATAGTGCCGTAGGTGTATTAGCATATCGTTTAACATATACAGAGTTAAGCGTATAGTACAAGTAAAAATCGATTAATAAATCCGATCGAATGTTGACATCTGAGAGTCACAACTCAAACGTTACACGTCAAATGTCAAACATCACATGTCAAATGTAACGTCAAACGACACATGTGACGTCGAACGACAAACGTCAAATGAAAACGTCAAAACGTCACGTGTGACGTATAGTGCCGTAGGTGCAATAATATCGACATATGCAGAGTGTAGCGGAGAGTACAAAGAAAAATCTATGTGAATTAATCATAATATTCTTTAAACATAAACCTCTTTATCTATAGATCAAACTGAATGATTTGTGACGTTATTTATCTTCCCAAAAATTATGGAAACAATTAGGGATTATAAGAATAATTTCGTTAATAGTACAACGGAGTACAACACTTGGTTTAACGTACTCGTTTTCTTAGGCACCCCTGAATCATATACGGGGTATCTTAGGCAGGTTTAACATATACATAGTGTAGCGGAGTATACAAAACGTCACATGCGTGGATCGAAAGAGTACAGACATTGGCTGATAAAGATATTTTTAAAAGTGAGGTTATGAAACAAATAGAAATAGTTTATTGTATGGGAGACGTCGTCAGACGTGGAGCAGACTTCGTCTGGGTGTCGCATGCAAACAATTACCGCAAATTATCCATTGAGACGTATCCAACCATGTTCAACAAAATAGAAGAGAAAAATGAAATCAATAATGTTTTTGTCATGACATGTGTAATATTAGTATCTGTCTTTGATTTAAAAATTTTCTTAAAAATTGTAAGACGAAAATTTGAATCTTCATGTAATATAAAAGTTGATGGTGTTTTAATTTATTTATAATGGTAATACAGTATTTGAAAACCAGTGGCGGAGGCGTCTTTTCGGTACATGAATATAGTCCAGAGGCGTGACAGGGGTGACAAAGTTACCTGCTGCACACGGATCAAATTTGCAAACATCAATAATGTGTGGAAAAACACCAAATATGTGGCATTTTTAGCAGAAATTCCTCTTTGACCCCGAACGTAAATGTAGTATGCTTCTTGCTGCTGGACCATTTAGAACACATTGTTCCAAAGCAATCATGTGAGAATGTATTTTATAATAATTATATTGAATATAACCAAAACTCTATCGAGGACATATTTTCCCAGGCAACAGATGTGCATTTCATTGACAGCCCTTCTTTTAAAAACACTACCTACTGCAATGAGTTTCTTGCAGCGGGAACATCTTTGATATTCAATGCCCCAACCTTTTTAACTGAAGATTTAACAAAAATTATTTCTTATTATCAATATTTTAAAAATAAACTCTGCAATTAGCTTATCTACCACATGCCTTTAGTTACAACATTAATAAGTTTTAACCACAAGTATAATTTTACCCGAAACATGATAAGACATATGGTCAGTTGTTCTCAACCAGATTTTGTCTTTTTAATACTAAATGATAAATTTATTGTGACTGAAAAAGGTTGCGAACCACTGTTATGAAGCGTTTCTTCACACATAATTAGGTAAAATAAAGAGATCTCCGGATCATAATTTCAAAGTTCTTTCGATAATTTGATTCTCCGTAAATAACAGATTTTCCGCAAATACTCAAGGAACCCAAAATTTCTCGAATGAACACATTTTTTCAAAGCAATACCGGGGGCTTAAAAGTAACATTTATACATGGCGACTCAAAGTAACAAATATTACTACGAATTTCTATACAGGAGCCTAAAAGTAACATATATTTATGGCGACTCAACAAATGAAATATTACTACGAATTTCTATACAGGGGGCTTAAAGTAACATTTATACATGGCTACTCAACAAATGAAATATCACAACGAATTTACTATGTAAATTTTATGTAAGTTCTGTTGAATTTTTAGGCCATGTCTTAGACTCCAAGGGAATTTACCCCACAAAAGAGAAAATTGACTGCTTACAGAAAGCCCCATCTCCCCAAAATATAACTCAGTTGAAATCCTATTTAGGTCTCCTTAATTATTATGGAAAGTTTATCCCCGTGTTATCTTCAACCTTAAAACCCTTGTATGATTTGTGCAGCCCTAATAAAGAATTTAATTGGTCAGTAGAGTGTGAGAATGTATTTCAGTATAGTAAAACCCTATTAACGTCATCTAATGTTTTAACTATGTATAATCCAAAATATCCTATTTATGTCACCTGTGATAGTAGTGGTTATGGGGTGGGTGCAGTATTAAGCCATCACATTGATGGGGAAGATCGGCCAGTAATGTTTGTGTCCAGCACCCTATCCCAACATGAGAAAAAATACTCAAATCTAGAAAGAGAAGCTCTGGCTTTAATTTTTGGGTTAAAAAAGTTCCACAAATACATCTATGGGCGTCCCTTTACTCATATAACGGATCATAGACCGTTAGAATTTATCTTTAACAGAAACAAAAGCATACCAGTTACTGCTGCCTCTCGCATCACGCGATGGGCAATCACTTTATCAGCATACAATTATAGAATTGAATACCGAAAAGCAAAGTCTGTAGCTAATGCTGACGGATTGTCACGATTACCAGTTGATAAAGGCACAGAAGTACCAGAATTTTTGAATTCATTTAGTTTGATAGAAAGTATTCCTATAAATATTCAAGATATAGCTAGAGCCACAAAAAAGGACTTACTTCTTCAAAAATCTATTGACTTTACACTTTCAGGGTGGCCAAAAAGTGTTACAGATGAACAGTTAAAACCTTTTTTTAATAAAAGACATGATCTAACAGTAGAATCTAACTGCTTATTAAAAGGAAATAAAATAGTAATCCCCAAGTCTATACAATTAAGTGTCCTCGCACTCTTCCATGAACAACATTTAGGTGTCGTTAAAACAAAAATGTTGATGAGGTCATATTGTTGGTGGAATAATTTATCCAATGACATTGAAAAGTTCATAGCCCAATGTGAAATTTGTCAGCAAACGCAAAACTTCTCTAGTGACACAAATTTCTTAAGTTGGCCAAAAGCACCAAACAATTTTTTTAGAGTCAGTATAGATTTTTTCCACAAATTTAACAATACCTTTTTGATACTTGTTGATAACAAATCAAAGTGGATTGAAGTTAAAATAATGACTAATACGACAGCCCATGAAACAATATTAAAGTTGAAGGAAATATTCTCAGTATTTGGACTCCCAGTTGAATTATTGTCAGACAACGGTCTACCCTTTAATGCTGATGAATTTATAAAATGTTTACAGTCAAATGGTATAAAGCCATTGAAGTCACCACCATATCACCCTCAAAGTAATGGATTGGCAGAAAAATCGGTCCAAACAGTAAAGAAAAGTTTGGAAAAAGCGTTATTTTCTGAAAGGGGGGAGATAATTACCAAAGACACTATTCAATCTCGCTTATTAAATTTTCTTATGACATATCGTAACACACCTTCCGTATCTACAGGGCTATCCCCTGCTCAAGCTCTCTTCAAAGTACGTCCTCGTACTCGGTTCGATTTTATTAAACCTTCTTCTGATCACATTATTACCAAGCCATCAGTCAACTTTGAATTAATGAAAAATACTAATCTCTATTCTCTAAATCAACAAGTATATATCAAAAACTTTCAGACAAAACTATGGCAAAAAGGAATTGTAGTTAAAGTATTAAGCCATTCCACATATCTTGTTCGCACTAATGATGATAATATTAAGTTTATACATTTTAACGATATGCGACCTAACAGAGCAGGTAATGAAAATAATATGTTAGACTTAAATAATGAACATGTAAGTGATATTGTACCAAGTAGTTCTCCACCAGTTGGTGTCGACCTAACTACTCCTGTTAGTGTTAGTGGTAAAGATATTGATGATTGCCCTACAACTACCGAAGAAACATTAGTAGTAAATAATAGCCCACTTTGTCCAGCCCTACAGTCTGTACCAAGTGGGAAATCAATACTTCAGGCAGATACGAATACTACTAATGTTCATTCGCGTTCTGGCAGGCTTATTAAAAAACCTGTCAAATTAAATTTGTAGTTGATATTTTAATATTTCAAATAATAAAGAAAGGGAGGAAATGCCGTATATTTTTAGTTGGCATTTTCTGCTAATGTCAGCCAAGTCATTGGTTGTCACTTTGATAATTGTGTTTTTGTAATGAAGTCTTTTATATATAATATAATAAAGAAATACTGAAAAGATATAGTTGTATTTTCCCTAAGATACACAACACCCAGTTTTACTTTATCTAGCAAAAATATACCCTTTACAAGATTTCACCTTGAAGGATATAACTCAAAAGCTTGTCACCTTGTTAGCAGGGTACAAACAATATCCAAAATATCTCTGAAAAATATATTCTGTAAACAAGATAGAATCGAAATAAAAATCGAAGAGCGAATTAAAACATCAGGTCCGAATAAATCCCAGCCCTTTTTAGTATTACCTTTTTTCTTTGACAAACCTGAATTATGCGTGGCAGAAACTCTTAAGTACTACCTATCCATTACAAAACTATTTAGACAAGACGATACGGGATACTTAATATTAACACATAAGAAACCATTTCATTCTGCTTCTGCACAGAGTATAAGTAGGTGGGTTAAGGAAGTTCTTCAAAAAAGTGGAATAGACACAAGCATTTTTAACAGTCATAGTGTTAGGCATGCTAGTACTTCCGCTGCCTACAGAGCAGGTTTAAATATAGATTTAATCAAAAATACAGCTGGATGGACGCGAAATTCATCAGTATTTGCAACATTCTATAATAGACCCCTAATATGTGAAGATACGTTTGCAAATTCTGTTATTAAGGGATGTTCTAAAAACACCACGTAATTATCACTAGAACTGTTTATATAGGTAACCCATCATAGTTCTACTTCAAATTTTTCATTTCCTGCAAACAATAATTATAATATATAGTAGCTATAGTTGTTGTTATACTTACATTATATTACATTACATTATATACATTTTTTGTGTTGCGTTACTTTTTTGTTATATTGTTATGAATTTACTATTATACACTGCATTTAATCGCCCTAATTGTATCTTTAAACATCTACCAAATATATCATAGAAGAACGGAGATGCGAAGAATAATTGAAAGATTGTTCGACTTACCTGTAAGGAAGATCAATCTCAATTATTATTCGAGCATCGGAGTTCTTCTATGATAGAGCCCACCCTCCCCATTCTACCCAGTCAATAGAGCGATTAGTTCAGTCACCAATGAACTGTTCGATAGTCGCCTTGATATCGGGTAATTAGTATATACGACAAAAAATGGTTTACTCTTTTAAATACAGTGCGTGATTCACTTGAAATATGAATCCTACCAAATATATCATAGAAGAACTCCGATGCTCGAATAATTGAGATTGATCTTCCTTACAGGTAAGTCGAACAATCTTTCAAATATAAATCAATTCTACAATAATATGTGATCGTACTTACTATAATTAGTTTATTCAAATAAATCTGTAAATTATTATAATAATAAAATGGTTGCGCCTGGGATGTTTGACGCGTGACTGTGACATACCTGAAAATAAAATATCAACCTGAGCATTCAAATTCCCTTTAGTTTGTATTTAATTGAAAGATATAATAATTTAATATTGTTAATGCAATTTAATTAAAATAAAAGTGCACTGTGTCTGTCACCCACAAGTGCTAAAATGTGCTAAGCTTGTCAAAACACTCCCTCATAAAGGATTTAAAACAATGACAAAGGAACGGTAGCGTATCACGTGGCTCAAACACTCCACTTCAGTGATACAGGTAATAACAAAGGAAAAGGACGTATCACGTGGCTCAAGCACTCCACTTCAGTGATACAGGATTCGTGAATCAACTGTACGGCTCAAGCACTCCGCCAGTCATATTATTCACAATACACGCTAAGCGGCTCAAGCACTCCGCAATAGCGCAAAACATGAGTTTGAGAATTACAGACTTAAGCACTTTAATTATTTAACGTTATTATTGTGATTTCTATCTTCATTAATTTAAACTAATAAAATACTCAGAACATAAAATGGAAATATATAAAAGCAAGTAGGTAAAATTGAATAGCTCTGTGAGTAAACTCACCTTATTTCCAAGACTATTCCAAACACTGAAATCCTCCAGAACACACACACGAACACACAGAGTTTATCTTTAAACCGGTAGGTATATAACTTTCCTTTTAGGAAAACCGATGTTTTCCTGGTGAGAACTAAATCAAGACTGAGTCTAAAAATGTTTTAAGCCACAATTATTAACACAAAAGTTGCTTACAATAACTGTCTCAGAAAGACGATATTTTATCTTAGAACATATGTTTATACTGTAGGCGTCTATTAGTATATTTTAAATTTTCGCGCCGTGACAGCCGGATGTCAACCATTTTTGGGGTTTTGACTTTGACAGGGGGAGATAAAAGAAAGGGTGAGGACGAGAGGGTGTGTTTTTTGGTGTACTAAAGAATTATGAAGAAAATACAAGTTTAAAGTAAGATACGAGTTTATTTACGACCCATCGGAACCTACAACGTCAGAAGTGGGATCTGTGATCCAATTTATGTCCACAAAGTGAAAATGGCAAGCTCCAACGACGACTCTGACCATGACCACGTGCAGCAAGCACACACAGAACCAGCTCAAATTACGGTCGAAGAAATAATTCAATCCACAGTTAGGGCTCTTAGAATTTATGACGAACGCCGACAAGGAGAATCTTCTCCATCGACGTCAAGCCATGTAGAAGTAAGACCGAAATTTAACCATAGCGAAATAGCGGCTATAATTCCAGAATATAGTGGTTTACCAAATCAGAATATCAGTGTCTGGCTAGAAAGACTGGATGCCGTACAAACTGTTTACGATGTGCCTAATAATGTGATTCAACTTATAGCAGCTAGTAAATTAACACATAAGGCCAAAGAGTGGTACCAATCGAAAGTGGATCATATTACTATGGATTCGCTGAAAGGTGAGATGAAACGTATGTTCTACTCCTTTACAGATACCCTCTCATTGAGAAGGAACATGGAGCAAAGGAGATGGTGGAAAAATGAAAACTTCTCGAACTATTTCCATGAGAAAGTTTTATTAGGAAACAAAGCTGGAGTGCCTGAAAGTGAACTCATTCAATATGTGATAGAAGGCTTTGATGATCACCAACTACAAAATCAATTAAGCACGTATGCTCCTAAACAGAATTAATTCACTGAAGGACCTTTATGATATTATGAATAGCACCACGAAGAGAGATGACCATGTGAGAACCCCTAGCAACTCAAGAAACGATAGAAGAGTGGAGGGATCAAAACCAAGCCACAGCATTTGCTTGCATCCATTCGAGAAATTTACTGGCCGATTTCGGGTCGCACTTTATGCAGAAAAATTGTTCATGACTGCGTAAAATGTAGTAGATATAATCTCAAAACAATAACACCCATAATGGGAAATTTACCTGAACATCGCTTAGTTCCAAAACATCCCTTTGATGTAGTGGGAGTCGATTATGCCGGGCCTTTTTTCATAAAATCCCAGACAGGTAGGGTAGCTAAAGTATCAAAGGCTTATGTTGCGCTTTATGTTTGTTTTCTAACCAAGGCGGTTCATTTAGAATTAGTTACTGACCTTACCACGCAAGCTTTTGTGCTATCTTTAAGGCGGTTTTCTGCGCGTAGAGGTAAACCTTCCACTGTATTTTCCGATAATGGTAGTAATTTTTTAGGGGTGTGTTCAGAATTGAAAGATTTGGGACGATTTATTCATGACAATGGGGTCACTTTGACTAACGGGTTATGCAATGAAGAGGTGGATTGGCACTTCATACCGCCTCAATCTCCGCATTTTGGAGGCCTCTGGGAGGCAGGAGTAAAAACCATGAAAAATCACTTGAAACGCGTTGTCTCTAAGACGTCATTAACTTTTGAGCATTACTATTCCTTACTTGTAGAGATCGAAGCGATAATGAATTCGCGTCCTTTGTCAGTCCTCTCTCCTAACCCCGACGATCTCACTCCATTAACTCCGGCACACTTCCTTATTGGGCGTCAGTCAAGCCCCATACCTAGCCCAGACGTAAGAAGCCCTCCGCGCAACCGTTTGTCGTTGTACCAACATTTGCAACAAATAAAGCAGCACATCTGGACTCGCTGGAGCAAAGAGTATATTTCTGAACTGCAAGAAAGAAGCAAGTGGAGACAAAATAGTGATAGTTTGAAACCTGGCGCGATAGTACTTGTTAAAGACGATAACACGCCACCCATGAAGTGGAAAATGGGTAAAGTAGTTGAAGTGTTTCTCGGTAAAGATAGTGTCGCTCGTGTTGCTCTGATAAAAACTGACTGTGGGCACATAAAAAGACCGTTTACAAAAATTTGTCCTTTACCTATATAATAGACTGTAAAAATATTAGCTAAGCAATCACCAAAGCTAAAACATCTCACGTTCGCAAACAAATTGGTCCTGCAATCGCTGGGTTTTAAATTAAAAAATGACAACCATGTATGGAAAACGTCTTCGTCAAAACGACAACATGCCTTCGATGTTTGATATCTACCGTAAGCCAATGTTTGACGATTCAATTCGAAAGGCTGAATACAGAACCTATGCTCCATTTATAAAATCATTCAATTGCAGTGACATTGTGGAATTCAGCATCAATCAAGTTGATTCGTTCTTTGCAATGAGCGAAACTTTGTTGTGCATTAAAGGTTCGCTTGAAACACATGGAGGTGGTGATGTAAAATTAGCAAATAATGTTGGAGCCTTCCTATTCGATTCATGTACGTACAGTGAAAGTGCCAGGGAAATGGAAACCGTTCGGGATCCCGGAATAGTAAGTGCCGTACGTGCTATGACATGTTATAACCAAGAAGATTCCAATCATATGGCTATAGCTGGTTGGAATTACCCGAAAGACCCTATTCTGAATGATAGCGACAAGACCTTCAACCTTCAAATACCCCTCAAACATATTTTCAACATTTTCAACGATTATCCCATGATTACATGCGGTCGACAAACGATACGATTAGTTCGAGCACGAAATGATAATGATTGCATATATATTACTGAAAAGAATGTCTCTGGCACGCTCTCCCATACAACCGCTAAAATTAATATTACAAGTATTGAACTAAAAGTTAAACATATCTTTCCCAATGATGATATAAAGATAAATCTCATGAAATCCATTCAAAAAGATCAGCCTATAGTTATTCCATTTAGAAAGTGGGAGTTACACGAATTGCCCTCAATTACTAAAGGTGCAAGACGAGAAGTTTGGGCTGTTAAAACATCCACTTCAGTTGAAAGACCCCGTTTTGTTATTGTTTTCCTCCAAACCGGCAAACGTAACGTGACTACAGCCGATCCTACTTTATTTGACAATGCTGACGTGCAAAGTATAAGACTGTCACTTAACGGTGACTATTGGCCTAATGAAAGAATGCAATTGGATTTCGCTAAAACTGACTACAATGAGGCATATTTTAACTATACTGAATTCTATCCCAACTACGCAAACTCCGCACAGAAACGTCCCCTGTTGGATTATTCTTCTTTCAAGAAACGTGCATTGTTTGTTATCGATTGTTCAAAACAGGAAGAAAGCATGAAGGCGTCCACAGTCGATGTAAAACTTGATATTGAAGCAAACAAAGGCTTTCCCGAAAATACCAAAGTCTATTGCATCATAATTCACGATTGCGTGATGGAATACTTCCCCCTCACGGAAATTGTTAAAAGCTTGAACTAAATGTTGATCTGCGTTAGTATTCAAACAGACGTCAACATGAGAGTAGCTTTTGTGGATATTCAAGGCTTTGTCGTAGATGGACTTTTCGTCGTCAAAGAACTCACCATAGAAATTGGCTTCAAAAGTTCGCATTACATATTTTTACCGCCGCAGCCGTTTTCTACATTAAGTAACGATGATAGAAAGACTACATCCTACTTGGAAAGGAATGTGCATGGCATTCGATATTCTTCAGGAGATGTAGAATATTCTAGAGTGAATGAAATATTGGAAAAAAAGCTATTGTATGCTGCAGACTACATTTACGTTCGGGGACAACAAAAAGCGGAATTTCTGCTAAAGAAATGTAACATATTTGGTGTTTTTCCACGCATTATTGATGTTTGTAAATTTGATGGTACACCCTGTGAAACTGGAAACTTTGCTCAAGATCCGAACCCCTGCCACGCCTCTGGACTATATTCATGTACCGAAAGAAATGTACAACGCCTCCGCCACTGGTTTTCAAATACTGTATTACCATTATAAATAAAGTTTTTTACAGAAACGTTGGGTTTTTATTGAAACACTCTGTATATTCATCAACTTTTATATTGCATGAAGATACAAATTTTCGTTTTACAATTTTTAAAATAATTTTTAAAATTAAAACCAAGACAGATATTAATATTAGACATGTCATGGTGAAGACATTATAAATCTCATTTTCCATATTCTCTTCGGTTTTGTTGAACATGGTTGGATACGTCTTAATGGATAAGTAATTTGCGGGACATCCAGTTTATACGAAGTCTGCTCCACGTCTGACGACTTCGCCACAATCCGACTTCATAACCTCACAAGAAATGTCTCGCCAATGTAATGTTTCGAAGCTTCCCTCCGACGTGACGTGACGTGACGACGTACCACGTGACGACGTGACGTGACGTGACGACGTGACGTACCACGTGACGACGTACCACGTGACGACGTACCACGTGACGACGTACCACGTGGCGATGTACCACGTGGCGATGTACCACGTGACGACGTAACACTTGGGGTTGACACAAAAAAGTTACCTTATCGTTTGCTAAAGTCGACCTACCATACTCCGCCCTGTATATGATTCACGAATAGCCGTTAATACCTTATCGTTTGCTTAAGTCCTACCATTCAAAGATACTCCGCCCTGTATATGATTCACGAATAGCCGTTAATACCTTTCGAGTTTGCTATGATTGGATGACACGAGGGTGCTGACCTGCCTTTCACGGTCCTTTTGTGATATACGCCCGTACAAAAATACGATTAATCATGATAATGATAATGTGATTTTTGTACAATTTGATTTTGATCGCCCCGCGCGCATGGATAAAAAATGGCGGACAGACTCCCGCGGCAGACTCCTACCCGCAGGCCACCGGCCCATAGACTACCCGCATGTAGATGTCGCCACCGAGACTCCTACCCGCCAGCGTACGGTGCGCGCTCACGTAATATACTTTTCTTCGACAATGTTATGTATGAGAGATCGTGGCGGACTATGTTAGATGCATTGCCATAAGCGCGTAGGTTCGGGGTTCGATCCACACCCGAGTTAAAGTTTTTTAATTAAATTATTTGAGAGTTTTAAAAAGAGGACTAAAAATGGCGGCCAACGCCGCGGAACGCCGCCAACGCCGCTCTCAGCGCCACCAGCGGAGATTTTTGAAGTAGTGGTCCAGAATCCCTATAGTATATCTACTTACGTCGTCTCGTTATCCTTGGACCTTACAAGGGTGTATTTCTCACCCTTCCTAATACATAGGTTATTACCATAGCACCACCCATCACTTTATTCAGACTATAAATTCGTTGTTAAATGATCTCGAACTGTAGTTATGCCTATTGTTTACTCGAATTTAAATTGCCTTATAAATATGAGATTATCTCACATTTGATCGGTTTTATTACGCAAAAACGGGGTGTCGATACCGAACTGGTCGCACATCTGGCTAGATTTGAGGTAAATGATCCTCTAAATGATTGTTTGGATTGATTTTGTTGCGGGTTTTATCATTAATATATGTTTAATCGTTGTTAACTTCGATCAATAAACCGACCAGATGAATAACTTGCTGTACTGACAACACATTTTGTTTGAAGCCAGGAAAAAATGATCAAATGCAAATCAAGTTACGTAAGATATTCTTTCTTAAACCGAAATTATACGGGGTTGGGATAAAGTATGGAACCAAGTAAATATCTTTTAAACGAAAAGAACGATATTTATAAAAATTTGCAGGTAAGTGCAATGGAACAAAATGCATCTGATGTACATCAACTTCTTTAATTTAAATGGGACACCCTATATATTTTTACAGATTTTGAAAGAATTTGTTATTTTGAATTCATACATACTGAGTTTAGTATAAAAAAATTTGTAAAAACGAGGAATATAGCACTTTAATCAACCTCCCTTGAGTTTTTTGCATTAGAGCAAAAAACTATTTAGATAAACTAATTGATGTTGTTTGTATGCATAGTAATAAATCAACGAGTACGGTTTAGTACGTCTTTTGTTCTCCAAGTGTCAAATTCTAATTGACGGAAATAAATGTTACAATTTAGAATGGCTTAATTAAGTGAAAAAGAGCGTATTGAAATTTTAATGATGATCGGTTATGGTGATCGTGCTAGAACTCATGAAGAAGTGTGTCATATTTTTAATAATTTGCATCCGGAGAGAAATCCTATATCACGCTCAACAGTAACTAAAATATTACATTTTAATATAACTGGGATGGTAAAAAATTTGCTAAAACCTGGAAGACCGCGGACTGCAACGAACGAAACTGTTAAACAAAATAGTGCAATCGATTTAGAAGAATCACCTCAAACTTATTCCACCACGAATTTGGCACTAAACCACTAAATCAGTCGACGTTCTGTAGGAAAAATATTATCATCCGACCAACGGCTGGAATTTTGCGAACGGCTAATGGACATCTGTAGCGTCGACAACAATTTTGCCTCTAACATAGTTTTTTCCGATGACGCAATTTTTTGTTTAAATGGAACAGTTAATCGCCATAACTCAAGGTATTGGTCAAATGAGAATCCTCATTGGATTCATGAAGCACATACACAGAAGTTAAATGTTTGGATGGGAATTGTCGAAAATAGGCTTATAGGCCCATTTTTTATCGACGGAAACTTGAATGGTGACAAGTATTTGGATCTACTAAATAACGAAATTATTCCTGCACTTCAACAGAATGGGCAATTACCACAAAATGTTTAGTTTCAACAAGATGGAGCACCTCCCCACTATGATAGACGGGTTAGGGATTTTCTGGATGCGAATTTTCCAAATCGATGGATGGAACAAACTTACAGGAATTGAGACAAAGAATTATTGATGAACGTGAACCAATACGTGGAGAAGTCTTGGAAAGAGTGACTCAAGAATTTGTTAATAGGATGGCATATTGTTAGCAAGTAAACGGCGAGCATTTTGAACATTTGAAGTAATTTTGTTTCTCGTTATTCTAAACTAATGAAATGTACACCTATTGTACAACTAACAGTGAGTTATTCCTCGTTTTTACAAAAAATTTTACACTAAACTCAGTATGTATGAATTCAAAATAACAAGCTATTTCAAATTCTGTAAAAATATATAGGGTGTCCCATTTAAATTAGTTGATGGCATTTCCGGTTAAACCGGAAGTATATTATTAACAAAAAAATGTACATCAGATGCATTATGTTCCATTGCACTCACCTGCAAATTTTCATAATTATCGTTCTTTTCGTTTAAAAGATATTTACTTGGTTCCATGCTTTATCCCAACCCTGTATAGTATCACATGATTTTTGAAGGTACGGTATAGTGTACCTAGTGATGAGAAGACGTCTGTCAATGTTCCGCCGTCTCATGAACTTTGATTCCAATTCCTAACATTATTTTAATTGTTTGTTGTGGATTTTTATCTATTGACATAAACAAAATCAAAATGAAGGTTCCATTATTGATATTATCCATTATACTCTCTGTATAATTCAATATCATAGAGTTATACAGTCCACATCACATTAATTTCGAAATTCTTGCCGTGAAAGTTTCCCACAACTTCCCTATTTCGAACCCGGCTTCTCTCCCCCAAATACATATATTCAGCTTTTCCGGCTCAGTTTACCTTT
Source organism: Lochmaea capreae (assembly GCA_949126875.1). Taxonomy (NCBI): domain Eukaryota; kingdom Metazoa; phylum Arthropoda; class Insecta; order Coleoptera; family Chrysomelidae; genus Lochmaea; species Lochmaea capreae. Next base: position 11,376,810 of record OX421397.1, on the reverse strand, counting down.
GGACTCCATTTCAATTCCACTTAATTTTGTTAGCGGAGTTGAGTAAATATTTGCTTCGGTTTGTACTCAGATAGATGGCGCTCGCTCATGCCAGAGAATGCATCGTCTAACTACCACTGTTGCTACTCTCAAATATCTTGCTCTTCTTCTAATTGGCCCGCGTCTCTCTTTTAATACAGTCACAAGGAATTTTAATGGCAACACAAATGGGCTAATGGATGAATAAATATCATCAGATTATCGGATAATTTGTTTGAAACGTCGACATTTTGATTTTGTTCGATGCACTTTGTTTTGTTGACATTGTTTCACTGCGTAGACTATTTTAAATATCTTTTGTCCACGACCACTTAATAATAAGTCAATATTTTACCTCCTATCTACTAGAGTGAATTTATGGTTGATAATTCACGCTTTTGCATTTAAATAACATGCCATGACAACTCAACACTCACAAAATTTCGGTACATAGGTGACTAGAGATGGGGGTACAATATGCAATAAACTATTAAATTTGCGTATTTTGTTTAGGAAATTTGTTTCTGAAATATAATCGTATCGATAAAATATCGAAATTTTTAGTATTGATACTTTTCATAACGGTATTTTTTAATATTGATATTTTTAAAACAATATATCGCCCATCTCTATATGTCACATTCGACGTACTCCTGAAATTTATTAATTTTGACGTTAGAATTGTCAATAATACCAAAATTATCACTCTCCGATCTACACTCGCCTTATTTAATGAAGAAATCAAGGATCGTGGACAAACGGTGTTTCGGAATTCGGTCCGGGTACCTAGCAAAAGGGCTACCTGCTCACAGGGACCTTGTCCAAATCCCAAAGGGTGATTTCGTAATTCGGTCCGCTATCGAAGCAGGTAGATTTCATGTGGGTATTAAAAGATTATTTTTAGCAATTGTTCTTCTGAAGTGCAGAGTGTAAGACGTGTTTATTTGTATCCGTTATTGTGATTTTGTTTGTTTGTTTGACATGGAAAATATTAATTTCACCTCTATGACGAGTGAAAAGGGTAAGCGTTTATTAATAACAGATGGGTTTAAATTTTGTTTTCAAAAATCATTATCTCAAAAATACGAAGGTGGTTTGGTAGGGGTAGGATTGGTTGGGTTATTATTGAAAATTATTATAATTTATTCTTCAAAAATTGACTAGAAATACGAAGGTGGTTTGGTAGGGGTAGGATTGGTTGGGTTATTATTGAAAATTATTATAATTTATTCTTCAAAAATTGACTAGAAATACGAAGGTGGTTTGGTAGGGGTAGGTTTGGTTGGGTAATTATTGAAAATTATTATAATTCATTCTACAAAAAAATTGACTAAAAATACGAAGGTGGTTTGGTAGGGGTAGGTTTGGTTGGGTTATTATTTCACGTACTGTTTTTATTTTTGACGATACGCATTTAGCGTAAATTTTTAAACATGCCAGTACAACAACAATAAGTATGTACTGTTGGTCCTCAGCCCAAAAAAATGTGAAGGAAAATAAAAGTCAAATTAAACAAATAGTAGTTACATGGGACCCAATTCCGAAATCGCATTTTCGCTGGTGTGACCACACTTCGAATTTAATCCGTTATAGGTAGTCCCTTCCGCAGGTAGCGGGACCGAATTCCAGTGCGTCCTGGACAAAGTATAGTATTCTACTCGCAATTTATGGCCATTATTCACTCGGGTGATCCCTACTCGATACGATTCCAGAAAGGTTCACACATGCCAGCTGCAACAAACATACTAAGATCTATTGAGATAGATACCAGTCCACATCCAATATGGCTGTCTATCTCTCTGACAGATCTCAGATTAATTTTTGATTATTCTTAGCGAGATCAGATTTCTGAAGCTCCAAGATCAGTTTAGCGTAGTGAAGCGAAGTTCGTGATAACCTTTTTGGCGGTCTTTGGCATAAGCTGGCATTATTCGAGTTTGTTTTATAATCAATTAATTGTCGTCCTATATTATATTTATCAAAACTTCTCATGAATCACTTTGAATTTGAGAACTTCAATAGTCATCTGTCAGTCAAAACATACTAATTTTTCATATAGTTATTCTAATATTAATGTAATGACCCATATTTTCAATACCATTGATTAGAAACGCCACCGCCGTGAAATAATGTTTTTCATTGAATTTAATATAGTAGAATAATATTAATCTGCATACAAAACTCATAAAATTTGTAATATAATATAAATAAACTCACTCAACCAACAAATAGATATTATATTAATAATATTTCTCTACAACACAATTCGCACACGCCCCTGGATTAAATTAATGCTAAGTAACCCCAACTTCTTTAGGTCGTTCAAATTTTTTATGAAACAGTGGACCGCGTTAATAACTGACCAGTTACTTCGTTGTATTACGCCAATTAGTGGAGTTGGACTATTCGATTTCCAATCCACCTGCTGCTACGTTGCCAGCTATTCAAAATTTTCTTAAAAATAGTAGCATACATAAACTGGTTTTAATTAATTTTTTTTCCAGCAATTTCAAGCGGTTTATTTTAATGTTTACTGATAAATTCATATTAGGTATTTGTTTTCAATATTTCCAAACTAGCTTTCTAAGAACATCACGAACTAAAACGGTTTACTGAAGTACGGGGAACATTTGTATAGTAATCCTGACAATTTTAGAAAATAAATCTGACTACATTGCTTTATTTTAATGACGTTACATTCACATTAGAAACACTATACAATTATTTTTTTTTACCCAATTATCTAATATTTCCAAACAACCTTTCTGCTCATATTTTTTGCGGTATCCGCCAGATTTAATAGATGAAATATAAACAAAACGCTAATGTCCTGGCGACCCCCCGATATCAGCCTCAAACAGACGAACAAGGTTCTAAACAAAACACACATGCCAGAACGTCTCCTTCTTTTGTAGACCGCGGCCTGCCTAGACGATGATAAATTGCCTTTCAATTGCTCCATTTTCTCCCCATTTTACGGTGATTGTTTCGTAAATCTCGCACGGACTGATAAAGGAAAACAAACAACCTCATTTTACCAACCAATAGCAACAGTGTACTTTTTTTATGTGGTGAATTTTAATAGTTATAAGTGAGCTGATAGAATATTATTTTAAACAGCATGATAATCCAAATTATTCAATATAATGCTGGAAGGAGCACTCTGCATATCAGAATTTTCAAAATTCGATGGATTATTAGAAAAAGACTGGTTTTAATCGAGTCAAAGTTTGGGCTTTACACGAGATTTTTGTCGTCTTGGTCTTTTCTTAAAATACCGAGAGTAGACAAAACATTAAAGATGTAATAAAAATTCTGACCATATTGTTGGACCATATTTCATTGAGGGAAACTTAAATGGTGTGTCTTATCTACATTTACTCAGAGAAGCTATTGATCTCGAAATAACGCGAATACTAGAAAATGATGATACCATGTCATAAGCTTTGCTAGCGTTTCAACATGATGTGGCAGATCTTACGCTCTACGAGTAGATAGATGTAAGACGGTTTTTAAACGAAACGTTTCCTGCTCGGTGGATAAGTAGACGAGGCCCAATGTTGGAAAGGCCTCCTAGGTCACCCGATATTATTGACAAACTTAGAGAAGCTGAGTGTTCGGAATACCTGGTGGGTATTTTGGATCTTTTACAAATAATTTTTATACAAAAAGTTTAACTGATATAAAATTCATCAATAATCTGAGTACTCGCTTATTAGATTTTGAAATAGTTAAGAATAATCTTTGATACAGTAAGTTATATACTTTTTAGTTATTGTACAATTGGTTACTTATTTTATAAAATCCATTCTGTATTGATTTATTTTCAAAATATTTTTTTCCAAAGACATAGGAGATCTATGTTGGTTCCTATATGTTTTCCAAAATATTTTCCTTTCTTTATTTCTCACTATTACTAGCAATAAATAAATACACTGTATTTAAAATATTTTGGATCTTTTACAAATAATTTTTATACAAAAAGTTTAACTGATATAAAATTCATCAATAATCTGAGTACTCGCTTATTAGATTTTAAAATAGTTAAGAATAATCTTTGATACAGTAAGTTATATACTTTTTAGTTATTGTACAGTTGGTGACTTATTTTATAAAATCCATTCTGTATTGATTTATTTTCAAAATATTTTTTTCCAAAGACATAGGAGATCTATGTTGGTTCCTATATGTTTTCCAAAATATTTTCCTTTCTTTATTTCTCACTATTACTAGCAATAAATAAATACACTGTATTTAAAATATTTTGGATCTTTTACAAATAATTTTTATACAAAAAGTTTAACTGATATAAAATTCATCAATAATCTGAGTACTCGCTTATTAGATTTTAAAATAGTTAAGAATAATCTTTGATACAGTAAGTTATATACTTTTTAGTTATTGTACAATTGGTTACTTATTTTATAAAATCCATTCTGTATTGATTTATTTTCAAAATATTTTTTTCCAAAGACATAGGAGATCTATGTTGGTTCCTATATGTTTTCCAAAATATTTTCCTTTCTTTATTTCTCACTATTACTAGCAATAAATAAATACACTGTATTTAAAATATTTTGGATCTTTTACAAATAATTTTTATACAAAAAGTTTAACTGATATAAAATTCATCAATAATCTGAGTACTCGCTTATTAGATTTTAAAATAGTTAAGAATAATCTTTGATACAGTAAGTTATATACTTTTTAGTTATTGTACAATTGGTTACTTATTTTATAAAATCCATTCTGTATTGATTTATTTTCAAAATATTTTTTTCCAAAGACATAGAAGATCTATGTTGGTTCCTATATGTTTTCCAAAATATTTTCCTTTCTTTATTTCTCACTATTACTAGCAATAAATAAATACACTGTATTTAAAATATTTTGGATCTTTTACAAATAATTTTTATACAAAAAGTTTAACTGATAAAAAATTCATCAATAATCTGAGTACTCGCTTATTAGATTTTAAAATAGTTAAGAATAATCTATGATACAGTAAGTTATATACTTTTTAGTTATTGTACAGTTGGTGACTTATTTTATAAAATCCATTCTGTATTGATTTATTTTCAAAATATTTTTTTCCAAAGACATAGGAGATCTATGTTGGTTCCTATATGTTTTCCAAAATATTTTCCTTTCTTTATTTCTCACTATTACTAGCAATAAATAAATACACTGTATTTAAAATATTTTGGATCTTTTACAAATAATTTTTATACAAAAAGTTTAACTGATATAAAATTCATCAATAATCTGAGTACTCGCTTATTAGATTTTAAAATAGTTAAGAATAATCTTTGATACACTAAGTTATATACTTTTTAGTTATTGTACAGTTGGTGACTTATTTTATAAAATCCATTCTGTATTGATTTATTTTCAAAATATTTTTTTCCAAAGACATAGGAGATCTATGTTGGTTCCTATATGTTTTCCAAAATATTTTCCTTTCTTTATTTCTCACTATTACTAGCAATAAATAAATACACTGTATTTAAAATATTTTGGATCTTTTACAAATAATTTTTATACAAAAAGTTTAACTGATATAAAATTCATAAATAATCTGAGTACTCGCTTATTAGATTTTGAAATAGTTAAGAATAATCTTTGATACAGTAAGTTATATACTTTTTAGTTATTGTACAATTGGTTACTTATTTTATAAAATCCATTCTGTATTGATTTATTTCCAAAATATTTTTTTCCAAAGACATAGGAGATCTATGTTGTTTCCTATATTTCCCAAAATATTATCCTTTCTTTATTTCTCACTACTACTAGCAATAAATAAATACACTGTATTTAAAATGTTATGGATCTTTTACAAATAATTTTTATACAATAATATTAACCGATTTATAATTTATCAGCAAACTGATATAGGTACTTATTTGATTTTGAAATAGTTTAGAACACTTCGATAGAATAATAATTGCCTACTCATGATTATTAACTTATATGAACTTGGAATATTGTTACAAATTATGTATTAGAATTTAAAACTGTTTATGCACTTAATTTTCAAAAGACACGAGTAAGCTATATTGTTTTCCATCTTTTCCCAATTTTTATAACTTCTTTATATGCCTTTTTCCAAAAGACATAGGTTAGTATACCTTTTGGTGAAAGCATTGTTGAAAATGTAAATATTTTGGTAATATTTGACATACTGTTTTTATAATTCCTGAATTCATGTGTTCATGTTTGTACATTTTCATTCCTACACTTAGCAGGTAAAGACAAACTTCTGGTAGGGTTTAGCCAATGGAAAACATCCTATGAGCCGGTGGGGAATATTTTCCATCGGTTTTAGACTTTTTGACCGATTGATTATATTTTCTACTGGCTGGGGTCATCTTCCAGCCATGGGGGACAAATTTCCATCTACGCAAGGTAACTTTCAGCCTTAATTGCTTAACTTTTCAAAATACATACCTAAGTAAGCTATGTCGCTCCTCATTTTTCTAGATATTGTCCTCCATTTCTTTTACGAGGTGGTTATTTTTCAAAAGACATAGGTAAGCTATGTCGTTCCTCATTTTCCTAAGTATTGTCCTCCATTTCTTTTACGAGGTGGTTATTTTTCAAAAGACATAGGTAAGCTATGTCGTTCCTCATTTTCCTAAGTATTGTCTTCCATTTCTTTTACGAGGTGGTTATTTTTCAACAGACATTGGCAAGCTTTTTATTTTACATGTCAAGGACACTACATGTAATCACTAGGTTGCTTCCGATTGACTTTTTCCTTCACGGATGCACGTAGTACCACACTGTGGGAAAGTGCTCGTTCCCTAGGTTGTCCGTCAGTCTCGTTTGCAAAGCGGGCAGTCAGCCAGATGGGGCGAGTGCGCTTAAGTGTTTTCCGTTTGTTGAATGGGTATGGATGAACAAGTTGGGGAAATTGTTGCCCAGTATGGGCTATCAAAATATCGTAGAAGCCAAAGCTGATACATGCAAAGTGACTACTTGACAGATTCTGACTAACAACTAACAATAGGTAAACTATGACGTTCCTCATTTTCCTAAATATTGTCCTCCCTTTGTTTAACAAGGTGTTTATTTTCTCAAAAGACATAGGTAAGCTATGTTGTTCCTCATTTTTCTAAATATTGTCCTCCCATTCTCTTATGAATTGCTTATTTTCTCAAAAGACATAGGTAAGCTAAGTCGTTCCTCATTTTTCTAAATATTGTCCTCCCATTCTCTTAGGAATTGCTTATTTTCTCAAAAGACATAGGTAAGCTATGTTGTTTCTCATTTTTCTAAATATTGTCCTGCCTTCCTTTCACAAGTTGGTTCTTTTTTCAAACAGACATTGGAAAGCATTTTATTTTACTTGTCAAGGACGCCACATGTAACCACTTGTGTGCTTACGATTGACTTTTTCCTTCACGGATGCACGCAGTACCACACTGTGGGAAAGTGCTCGTTCACTAGGTTGTCGGTCAGTCTCGTTTGCAAAGCGGGCGGTCATCCAGATGGGGCGAGTGCGCTTAAGTGTTTTCCGTTTGTTGAATGGGTATGGATTAACAAGTTGGGGAAATTGTTGCCCAGTATGGGCTATCAAAATATCGTAGAAGCCAAAGCTGTTACATGCAAAATGGCTACTTGGCAGGTTCTGACTAACTACTAACAATTTTTTTCAGCGCTTCCTTTTCAGCACACTAACACTCTCTTACAGGCTTCAAGATTCCAACGGATTTTTGTTGGTTGAGGACTACTTTAGAGATAGATGGGTGGAAGCGGGTTCTGTTAAATGGCAGTGCACAATGGTAGTCCCACAAGGATCAATAAAGGGCCCTAAACTATGGGATGTACTGTATGAGGGGGTTCTCAGACTGCCTCTCGAAGAAAAAGTGGGCATGATCGCCTACGCGGATGACTTATTGGTTACCATTGAAGGAGGCGATAAAAATGAAGTAATTAGAAAGGCTGAACGGGCATCTGCAAGGGTTCTGGAGTGGATGAGCTCAGTAGAAGACTGAGCTGATAATACTCAGGGGCCCAAGGAACAGGGAAAACTTTCAGATCAGACTAAAGACCAACGTGGTCAAGCCATCAAACACGCTCAAATATCTAGGGGTAGTGGACCCCAAACTATCTTTCACCAAGCACGTGGATTACTGCGTAGAGAAGGCAAATAAAAAAACGGAAATTATGAGGAGACTTCTTCCAAACATCGCCGGACCGAACTATGCAAGGCGACAGGTGCTATGCACGATCATGCATAGTGTCCTTCTATATGCTGCCCCAGTGTGGAGAGTAGTTCTTAAAACACAAAAATATCGGAACAAACTTATCAGCACACAGAGGAAGGGATTGCTGAGGGTGATATCGGCCTACAAACGGTATCTGCGGATGCGGCCCAAGTAATATCGGGCTTCCCGCCTTTGGACTTGATGTCAGCGGAGATCTGTATGCTATACAAAATAGGAACGAGGCTTCCTGGTAACAGAAGGATGGCGCGAAAAAAAACACTGGGAAGATGGCAGCGACAATGGACACAAAACAGTGGAACGGCGAAGTGGACCCGGAGGCTTATCAAGGATATCCCAAACTGGATAGAGTGTAAGAACAAAAGAACAAATTATTATTTTACACAGTTCCTAACAGGGCATGGGTCTTTTGGGACTTATACAAACAGAATTGGCAAAACCACGACTGATTTATGCCATACGTGCGGAATCAGTGATAGTCCGGAACACATGTATGAAGATGGACAAGTAAGAGAGATGAAGTGACAGCAAGTATGGGTATATTACCAAAAACAGATGAACTAATTGAAACTATGCTTAGTCATCCGGAAAAGTGGAACCTGATGTATGCATTTATCTGCAATGTTATGGATAGGAAAGAAATTGAAGACAGAGACAGGGCGGAAAATTAAAGATGTTTTTCGTATCTACGGCTACTTCTGAAGTTATGGGCAATGCCTTTTTCCGGGAGTAAGCTGGTAGCACAAGAGGTGGGTGTTTAGTGGGTGCGAGCCCCACACGGTACTCAGCAGCATTGCACATCCCAGCTGCTGAGGCAGGCTGGTAGAGCCGATATTAGAATATTTTAGCGTTTCCATCTTTTTGACAGAAACAACAAGCAAAACTAGTGTAACTCAAATGAGTATAAAAACAAATAAAATGATCCATGTGAATAGCGCTTGAACTACGAAATGAAATTACAATGGGTAAATAGCTTTAGTTTCGTAATAAACTTTTATCTACGACCACCTTTAAAATTAGGCATTTACGAACCAAAAAAATGTGTGAAATCATACACTACACACACGTTAAAAAGCGTGCGTAAATGAACAACGCTTTTTATATGGGACTATCATATATTATAATACCCAAAAGAATGCGTAAATGACCAATGCATTTTAAATGGGGTTTTCATTTTAACACTCTTTTTTAGATACGTAATTATCTAGTTGCCTTGAATTTAGTCGTTTGTTGTATAAACTTTTGTGCTGTCAGTAAATTTGACAGAAGTGTCAGACATAGAAAATATTTTCTGTTATATTTAAAATTTAATTCCACTTATTTTAAATAGAAGAACCTCGAGAAAAATGCATTTCAATTAATAATCTGGTTCCACAGAAATCTCAAAAAATGTACACGAAATCTTATGCTGATTTTTTAGTTTGGTGTAACAATAAAAAAGCCAAGAATTACACCGAAAATGTTCTAATAGCATATTTTTCCGAAAAGTCATATATTTTATGGTCACATTATTCAATGTTAAAATCTGGCAGAAAATTCTTCAATCTCACAGCCCAAATCGAACGATTTCATCGATATTGATACACCTTCAGGTTCAAATTTAACATCCCAATTATTGTCTTGTAACCAAGTTACTTTAAAAAAAGACAAATTATCGAATGTAATTTGAATAATTGTCCTTATTTCACTCTAATATTAATTTAAATAATTAAAATTCGTTGTGTATATATTTGTTTATAAAAAATGTATTTTTATGTTTTTTAACCCCTTCAGAGCACATTTTTTCCTTCATGTGGTCGTAGATAAAGTTTTGTATGACGCTTACAAGTGCGTGAAGTACTGTTGCACACTCGTTGCGAAAAAGTATAACTTCACGCACTTGTATCATAAATAACTATTAAAAAAAACATTTCAATGCGAATTTTGAAAATGTGCTTCAAGCCTTAACCAACTAAATTTTCTGGAAGATTAATCTATTATCCCTGGTATAGTATTATTTTCACAGGTTATTAAAATCGAAGGTTTACGAAATGATGAATTTATTTATTTTATTTGTACCATACTGTATATTTAGCAACAAATTAAATGTTTATCATTGCTGACAAAGAGTAACTTTAAATCATTATATTATTAGTTATGCATAAAATAGTAGAAGTAAACAGTGACGACTCCAGAAACAATAAAATATTTAAACACTTACATTTGGAACCATCCACGGCGGAATCTCCATCCCAATACCATTTGGACTGCGCCATTTTTACCATTAACCATCACTAAAAAACCGAAATCGACCATTTCCATTTACCGACCGGCGATTGCCACCACATTTATCTCTTAGTCAAAGGCATACATCACATAGTTTCCCTATAATACAGACTCTAAGTCCACTACGTTAGAGCAACCTCGAGCCAGTATCGGTGTTAATAGAGTAACTCACCTATCTATAAAAATCGGTTGCATGTCATTCAAAATAGATTACATTTTAGAGTACTGTATAAATACACATCTCATGTTGTAATTTACTAAATTAAATAAATCATACAATTCGATTAGTATAGGGAAGATGAGCGTAACCCGACTGCTTGTCCATGTAGTCCATGAAAATCTTACCATATTACCCAAACACTCTTTTAAGTCATACAAAAATTAACAAGTTTCTACAAAATTGTAACGGAAAAATATTTTAAAGTTTAGAATTGCTAGAGTGTGGAACTTGTCTTAAAAATGACATTGTTTAACTTCAATCTGGTGCAGTATCTAGATTAAGAATATATTATAATTAACACTATTAAAAATTACAAAAAGAAATGAATATTTTAAACAATATAATTTTGAAAAAAACTTGTTAACCAAAGTACATTAAGTTAGCGAGTAGTCCAAGTAATCTGGGCACAAAAAGTGTCTTTACTGAAATAGTAAAATTTTTAAAGAAGTTTAAAGATATTAAAAATATAAAAATTAGTTTGTACTGGAGAGTTTTTGAAAATATAAAAGTTAATTTGAAATGATTACTTTAAAAAAAAGATTTTGAAAAACTACAAGTCCTATAATGTCCCCAAGGAAATTTCTGTGATCACATATTCTACTATAGATACAGGCATACAACGATTTGAAAATTTGTGTAACCACAAAAAAATTTATAATGATAAAAAATTAAATTTATGATAAACAGTAAAATGTAAAAAAACTGGAAACACCCAAAATAATAAATTGTTGTCACTTCTTCTGAGTTGTCTGGAAGATCTCGTTGTATACCTAGTGCGTTCTGGAAGTGTCTTAATATATAAAAAATAATAATTTTCTAACGAAATTTTTAGTAAATATGCAAAATTAAATAAGTGTTTTAAATTTGGAAAAAAATTGAATTTTTCAAATATTTCCGATTTAGTCAAATTAAATTTTGTAAGCAATTTCTTTTGTTTATTTTCCTGTTTAAAAATATGCTTTACTAAATAAATGTTTCAAATTGGATGTTTCAAGATATTATATAAATTAATTTCTGAAGCGATTTTTCTTTTTATATTATAGAGTTGATAAAATTTATTTTTTTATATTTTATTATTCTTGTTTTAATGAAGCTGTTTAAATTAAAAAATATTAAATTGTGTTAAATGGTTGACCTATTGACTCCCAGAACGTCGCACCAGAAATCCTTTGTTTTTCTCTTCTTAAATTATCCTTTCTGAGTTGTCTAGAGCAATCGGTTTTACCTAGGGAATTCTGAGTGTATTTCAAATATTATAAATTCACAATAAAATGATTTAATAATATGCCTGTCTAAATAAATGTCTTAAAAAGTTTCTTAAAATATCTCTGGATCTGAATCCAGCTATAAAAAGCATTAAATTCTTGACCAATTTTTCATTTTATATTATACAATAATTGATAAAATTTATTTTTTGTATTTGATAAGGTTTCAAATTAAAGGGAAAAATTAAATTTTCAAGCGATTTTTTTATTCAGTAAATATTTTTTTTGTATATTTTTCATTATTCTTGTTTTGATAACCTGCTAATTGAAATTAAAAATATTAAATTTTTATTATAACCTATATGGTTGGCCGATTTGCTCACAGAAAGTTGTAGTGCTGAAATAACTTCACCTGAAAAAGAAGAAACACAAACAAAATCCACATAAAAATTTCCTCTTGCTAGGGTGTTTCCAATATTTAATATATTTAAAAAATTGTAAATAGCAAAAACATTTCAGGTACACTTTTTAAATAACAAAAATAAAAATTCATAAAATTTCTAAAATATTTAAATTATATATTATATAGAAAAAAATAATCAAAAACAGTCAGAAACGGAAAAAAAATAATTATTAATTGCTATAAAAGTTCAATGTTTAAAAGGGAAGATTTTTTTAAAACATAAACTAATATTATTTTCATAATTATTTCTATTTTTGTTATTCGTCACAACATTCTCCTACCTTTAGGCATATCGCATTTTTTTAGCCGAAACGAGACCGGTAAAATCTGTAAATAAAAAGAAAACAATATTAATTCAATTTTGTTTGATTATTAACAGAAGAGAAAAATATTCAAAATATCTCCATAAAAAAGTCCCATCTCCCGGAACTCTATCTCCATTATTTCTAATTTTAATTCAACGCTGAAAATAGGCCCCTGCCCGAATTTTCAAAATACGATGGATTATTAGAAAAATACCGGAAAAAAGTTAGGGCTTCACACGAGATTTTTGCAGTCTTGGTTTTATCTTAAAATACCGAGACTAGACGAGTTGGGACATTATTATGTAATAAAAATTCTATCTATAGTTACTAAAAATGAATGCACTTAATTATAGAATACAGAGCATTTCAATAAAAACTATCCACCCCTCAGAATTCTGAAGGCGTCACTTTTTTGAAAAGAACACGTCCAAAATCATATAAAGGAAAACGTCTTTTTGTTCATATGTAGACCTTATAAATTTAACCCCCTTCCCCCTATGGTCATCCCACCCAATTTCTTAAAAGGAACACGAATATATTGGAGTGGTCACCCAATTTAACACACCTAGACTATTTTTCATGGGAATATCTGAAAACCATTTACAGTTGACAATTTAATTCATGTATAAAAAATCGCATATATTATGCCACAGTGCAATTGTCACTTTGACAGCGGCAAAAGTTAGCTTTAACTTTTACAGCGACAAATACACTAGTGGTTTTTTCACTTATTCATTTGTTCATCAATTATCGCGGTGTTGGTTACCAGAATAAATAGTTTGGCATGTTTGTCAACAACTTATTGAATTTTCAAGAACTAACAATGAGTCGATTCGGTGTGTCTACGAACGCCGAAATTAGTCAAATGGAGACAATTTTCTACGTTTTGAGATGCAAAAAGATACACATTTGAGCTAGATACTTCCATCGAAAAATTGAATGTAATATTGCAAGATTGGGCATTTAATATGCGAAAAAGTAACGGAGAAAGCTACAAAGAAGCGGTAGTTAAAACAATTTGGAACACCACCGCTAAAATGCTACAAAGTAAATATTATAACGAATTTAATATTGTACTCAACCCTTTCACCGATGTTCAGTTTAATTCATCACGAGCTGCACGTAATGCCAAACGTAAAATCCTACAAGCACAATCCGAACAGAGAAAATGTAGTGCATCAGCTCTTAATAAATCTGAAGCATTTGCAATGGCCAGATTATATAACGAAAATGAACCGGAAGGACTTCAAAAGAAATTATATCACATTTTGGCGTTTGAACTAGCTTGGCGCGTAGGAGAAGCAGCTTACTGCAAAACCACTTATTTTGTATCTGAAATTGAAAATAATGGAAAAGAAACTGGACGTATCGAGTATAATCCTCTATTTTCGAAAACGAGACAAGGCGGCAACAATAAATTATGTGACAGCAAATGGATCACGCCTAATATTTTCGACGAAGATATTTGCCCAATACATTTATTCAAAGAGTTAATGGAAAAACAAAACACTTTTATAACTTCGGACAGAGTATTTCTTTCACCAAATCCCTCTTGGAAAAAGAAAAATTCTAAAGGTTGGTACAAGAATTTGCCGATTGGAATTAATGAAATTTCCAAATGGACTAAACGCTCAGCACAACGCATTGGTTTAGATGTCAAACGTGTCAAAATTACAAATCACTCAAATCGAGCGGCAGCAGTTAGCGAATTAAGTAAAAGCGGAATTGAAGAACAAGCTCTAATAAAAATAACAGGGCACAGCAATTCATCATCAATAAAACCATACTTACAAGTTGACAAAGAGTATCATTCAAGCATTATTCAATCAATTCGTTTGGAAATTGAAAAAACTTCAACATCTACTACAGAAACGATTAACTGTGGCACCCGCAGCGATATCACTGTTCCTAGTATGAATTAAGTATGTTATCTGTTGTATGAATTTCAATAACTGCGTTTTTAATAATTGTAAATTAAAATAAAAATGTGTTTATTTTTCATGTTTCATAAATAAAGTTTGCATTGATATGTTTCCAAATTTGTTGTTGGTTAAATTTGTGTTGTTCAAATTCTAAACTGTTTCCTAGCAATTTGACGAGAATAACTGTCAACTATTAAAAACACGACACCGCGGTGTCTCATTAAACAACCCAAATTTACCCGATAAAATACAAACCACTTGTGCAATTATAAGTGACAATTGTTTTATAAAAGGTTAAACTAGAAATGGCTAACGAGGCGTTGAGCGGGAAATAAAGAAGTATTTGAGGTATGGATTTTGGGGAAAGACGAAGCATGTCGATAGATGTTACATTACCTACAAAGAAAAGAAGAAGAGCATTAATTGCTCTGTAAAAAAAGATGTACAAGCTCAAAAAAAACTTTCCTACTTCCCTATTCGGTTAGTAATAGTTAATTTGCATTAAAATCATCATTAATTCACGATTACATCGATTAGGTTCTTTTTTATCAAACGATTTGCAGTGACAGTCCGCTTAATTTTCATTCGATTTAAATTTAAAATGACTGACTGGCTGTTGTGGGCAAACCGCAGTCGATGATTGATCACATAATTGTTTTTTACGTCCAAAATGGCTTTAAGCTTCTCACGAAAGGGGACGAATATAATGAATTGTGGGAAAATGTATTTTATACAAATTACAATAGGTGT
This sequence comes from Lochmaea capreae, assembly GCA_949126875.1. NCBI lineage: Eukaryota > Metazoa > Arthropoda > Insecta > Coleoptera > Chrysomelidae > Lochmaea > Lochmaea capreae. The sequence continues at coordinate 11,361,431 of OX421397.1, read as the reverse complement.
AAAAAAATATATATAACTTTTTATGTTTGTATACGAGAAACATCTTCTGTTGTTTTGAACAGCTTTGTTACTACTCCATATTCCACAACATTTTCTGGAATATAGATTTGCGTACTCGCCACAAATTCTTTCAAAAAAGTAGTCAGAAGCCAAATCAGGAAAATAGGGTGGTTGTTGGATAATATTTGTTGAGATTTTGACCAGAAATTCGTTCACAATGATAACCCTGTGAGATGATGGGTTATTGTAGGTATTCACTATCTCACCTTTTGGCATGAATGTAAAAAAATGTAAATATTTAACTTGAGATGAATTGATGGGTGTATCTAGGCGCCAGGTAGATCACCCTGTATGTAAATATCGCCCGTTATCGTAAGGTTTCAGAAAATGTAGATCTAAAATTTGAAAAATATATGTTACCTTGTTGAAAATTAAATAAGCCCTTTAATTTTTTATGCATGAGAACTCTTGGCATTCGAAACCTCAGACGGCTTGCTCGCAAATTTGTCAGTTTACTGCAAATAAAATTTAATATCAACATCCACCTCTTAATTAATCATTTTCCTTTTTTTATCCAAAGTATGTCCTGCGAAAAGTTAGTCAGCTACGCCCCTGAGATAATTAACTGTGTCCTCTTCTTCTTTTCGCCTTCCCAGAACAAGTGGTCTCGATAGAATTTTATTTTAATAATTAATAAGTTTCAAACAAATCAATACAGTTATTTTATTCAACAAAAGTTCAAGTTTGTTAAGAATCAGAATACATACACAATAACACATATAACGTTTCAAATATTCAATGTATTTATACCATGGTTTGCATACTCAAAAGTATTTCATGAATTACAGCCACGAACTTAAGTTCGTGATTACAGCTTAAAATTGCGACAGAAATTCGAGGTCAAATATTTTCAGGTTAGTTTTAATAATGGTTGTTTATTTTCTAAGGGTTATAATTTCCAATGTAATTTGATATGGGCAGGTTTAAATTAATACAGATGATTGATATATATTTTGGTGAAACGTTTCTCCAAATCAGGTAAATAAACTATTCTAATTATTACACTTAGTCTCTTTTATTTAATATGTAAATAAGTTCGTGTATGTTTCTTTTTAGATTAAGGGAAGAAATCCTGATATTTTGAAGAAATTGTCAATTATAACTAATACGTAGTGCTTTATAGTTTTAAGGAATGTTTATTATGAAAACGAGTATTCACAAATATGTCTTAGCTCTCCATTAAGTGTTTAGTGTAGTGGTCCATACTTACCAAATTTTTGATAGCAGCTTACTGTCACAAGTTATTCTTTTGTTTTTTGAACCGCCAGCGAGCGTCTTCACTGTTAGAAGGTTCAAGATGGACTGTCTTTTTCTTCCCAATGCATTTCTTATGGAAGCTAATTTCCCAGGTAACTTGATTTTCATTAAAACTTATAAAATTCTGACATTTCTATGATATATACGAGTCGAGTCAAAATTATCTCTTACTCAACATTATTAAAAATTGTACTTTTGGCAATTGTGTTTTGAAAAGCACATTATGTTATAATTTTCCTTCAAGTTTCATTTGATTCTGTCTATTATTAATCGCACACTGCCTAATTAAAACACATAGCTTAGATCACTAGCTGTCACTATTTAAAAACCCAACTTTTATTTATTTAAACACTCTTAACTCTAAATACAACCTAAAATTAGTATTACAAACATGTAGTCAGACATTGTGTGTTCTTTATTTGATTTCAAAACTTCATTTACTTCCCTCAATATATACTTTTATGATAGACATGCTAGTATTTACTCTCAACCTTCAGTTGAGTTGCTTGTCCTGGTTTCTAAATTGTTTTAGTATATGAAATTTGGTCATAATTATTTAGTCTGAAGCTTTATCTTATTGCAGTATACCCCAAATTGTTGCCATATATTATTCTAATGGTAGTCTGTTGCTTTTTAAAATTACCCTGTGTTCTCTTAAGCAAGTACCAGACTGTGTGACAAAACATGTTAAATAACAAAGTTTTATAACTTGTCAGAGAAATTCAAGTGAAAAAGTTATAAAACACACAATGTTATACAACAATTTTCTTGTTGTACCTATAGTACATTTTATGGTATCCATTAGGTGTCGGTAAATATCAAAGAAAGTTACAAAACTTTGTTTTATAACTTGTCCACACTTATGTTATTAAACATTTAGTGCAACACTTGAATTTGGTATTGCCAGAACTCTGCTTTGCACACACTGATTTTTCTTAATTTTTTTATGTTATGAAATAGTCGAAAGAAATTGTTCCACTATATGTTCCTTGAGCTCTAAATGATGGCAATACCCAAAATCTTCATTTAGACTTTACTCATCACCTACATAGAATCACGCAAGCTGCTGATGCCAAACTAAAATCCTCTACGTTTGAGGTCATTTAAATACTACAGGTGCCACTGCTTGTAGCAGTAAAATGTACACTCATCATGTTTAGTTTTGTTTTCTCACATAGTCTGGATGTCTCTGATATTTTATAACAAGTTAAAAACAAAGTTGTTCAGCAAATTTCTTGTATAACTTGTTATGTAACAAGTTCTGTTACATAGTCTGGACCAGGCTTAATACGACAAAGATTAAAGGTTCTATTTTTATTGACAATTAATTACCGCTATCTGATTTATTAGCTCGTTGCAATATATGACTTTTCTAATATATATTAGCATAACAAAAGGCTTTGTCAAGATTCCAAAGAACAACGAAGGCATTGAGGATATCACCAAAAACTGTATGGAGAACAAAACACCATTAGTAGTGGTTTTATTCACATGATTTAAAATTTACGGTAGGGCTCGTTATTGCAGGCTACAAAGGGATATAATCATCGAACACCTTTCCACGAACTTCTTCAAACTAAAAAATTACTTTTTAAAATTTTACTCTGGACGAGAAAATAAGCAAAGTTTATACGAGAGAATACAGACACTTCATTATTTCTTTATTTTCTCTAATAACTGACGTAAATTGGTGTTGGAACAAATTTTATTGTTTGAGTTGGAAGAATGCTTTAAATTGGATGGAGGGAAAGATATTTGCAAGGGAGTAGTTTTAAAAGGGGACAAATTTAATTTTTATTTAGATTTTGCATAAATTTAAAGTTTGGACGAATAGCAAACATCAAAATGTTTAATTTTCCCTTTTTTTTATTAGATGATAGTTTTTGTAGCTGGGGGAAGACTCCAAGGGGTAGGCTCTCCAAAGCAGAAGAAGGTGTAGCAGATAGAATTGTAGGGCGAAAACAAAGGATAGCTATTCTAATAAGTGTATCTAAGCACGCCACATGTTTCCAAGTGAAGTTACTGTGGAATCATACCATATTCACAGTTAGCCACGCTCCAGTGAAGGCTTTAAACGCATTAGTACCAGGACACGGTGTCATAGGAACCAGTGGCGGCTGAACTCGCAAGAAGAGGTTCAGCAACGACATATGTTGGACCAGAACCTGTTCTTGGGACCACAAAGAAGGTGGTCCAAGAACAAAATACAAAAATGTGTACAAAGCCAACATAGACTACAGCAGGTACACAGTAGAACTTTCATAGTTGACATATGTGTTAAACGGGCTGAAAAACTGCTGAATATCAGTAAGCTAAGAATTATTACAGGTTATCTAACGGCTCATGCCCCGGTAAAAGATCACCTGCATAAAATAGGGCTATATAACAGTGATTTCAGATGCAGACTTTGTGGCATGGATACCGAGAATGTAACCTATATCGTGTCTGACTGTGAGGCATTGGACTCCAGGAGACAGCAATCTTTTGAGAAGCAAATGTGCCTCCTGAAGCTTATAGCATGCATCCAGTTGACCCATATCGTGTACTCGAGGAACGTGAATGGCTGGGTCTGGGTGAGTGAAATAAATGTGGGAGTAGGTACACTAAGCCAACAGGCTGCAGTGTTCCGGGCACAAGAACGGCTCCCAAAAGGGAAAAAACCAGTGGTGGCGTAAGACCTAAACTTAATACATTTCACGCGGCCCTTTGATGGTGCAAAAAGATGGGAATATAAAAAAAATCACTGAAAATTAAACAGTTTTATTCAATAAGGAACATACCTAAATTTTTACTTATACTTCTTTGGAACATTTAACAAAAATGAAAAAAAATAGAGAAAGAATTGAGGAAATAGAAATTTTTACTTTTAGTATTACTGAACTGATGTAATTTATCTTAGTTGCCATATCTGCTTCAATAGATGAAACTTCCAAAGCTGAAAGTATTTCTTAACCAATAGTATTTCTTAAATAAATTTTAATTAGTAGTATTTTTAACAAAATTCTAATGACAATGTGGGTAAATTTCTTTCAAATCATTCTCTATCATATATTGGAGCAGATGTTTCACGTCTTTAATAGAGTTGGGTAAATCATATTTTGTAACTACTCGCACAACTCATAAGGTCGAAAGTCACTGCTCTTAGTGCTCTCATCTACTTGCAAGACTGTCTAAAAATACTGACAGTTTTCCAGTATTTGCTTTTTTTTAACTTGTATAAGTCATAGAGAAAACCAAAATTTTCAAAATGTTGATTTAAAGACATATCTCGATTCCAAGTCACAGAATCAATCATGGTATTAAAAAAATCAGTTTCATACCAGCTTTTAGCAGACTTCATAGGTTGATCGCTGCCTTCATAATAAAACATCCTTTTCTTTTTGGCTACACTTTTATTTTTAAAATATTTCTGCGAATCATTACTGCTTTTCTCAATAAACTGACAAGCATTTTTCCAATCCAGTTTGTCAATATTCTTTGATCCAGTCACAAAATGTACGCACATGTTCAAGACTAATGCTTAAATGGACTTCCTATTAGGAACAACGCAAAAGCTAATGAAATAGCTATACAGATTACGCACTTTTTCAATGAATGATTCGTTACAATATTTCACATTTTATATCCCTCTTAAAAAAAACACAAGAGTAGCGTCTTTGGATTTTTAAATATCGTTTAGCTCAGCTCGACAAAGTTTTTTAACTTATTTTTGTGGATAAAGACGACGGCTTTTCTGCTTGATTTGGTGTGAACGTGTGTTTGCGGTTGAAATCAAATTGAGGTAAAATTTTTTCGTTAAATTAAACGATTTTCGCGAAAAGTTTTTCTCGTCGCAGGTACTTTATTATCATTTTTGTCCGAACCAAAAAAAGATTGCTTAAAACTCGAAGTTATTACAAGATAATGGATATTTATGTACCCAAGATAATAATGACGACAAATAATTTATACTATAAGGGATGTAAGTAACATTTTCACTAGTAGAGAACGATTTTGCGACCGAGCGAAAGCGAGGGCTGACAATAAAGTTCGAGAATAGTAAATATACTCACATACCGTGAAGTATTAAGATTTTTTCTTTTCCCCACAGAAATTATTCTTGCATTTTTATTAATTTAATTCGATACTTTTAGCATGAAATTATGGACAACTTTGACCGGTTTCTATAGGTTTGTTCCAACACATGAAGAACCCGTTTTTGGAACGGTGACGCGCATGTGAAATAGCAAAAATGCGTTCCAATCTCGAGAGAAACGTTTAGCGAACGATAATTGTTTTGTTCCAACCCGATTTGGTATCGTTATGGAACCGGTTCAAGAACGATGATTTCGATACTTGACTGAAAGCAGGTATCAAGGGAACTGACTTGCGCAGTACATATAGTAGTATTTGTTGAATTTTGTGGGAGCGAACTTATTTATATTTGTTTGCGCTATCTGTTATAAATAAACAGTTTTTTACTTAACAACATGTACCATATAAACATAAAAGTATGGTTATGTTTGATACGTTCCAGATTTATGATTCGAATCAGTAAACAAAGCGTTCCAACCATCATTTATTTTGGAATCGTTATTAGAACGGTAAACACTTGGCGACTGCGTAACAAATCCCTAAGAACGATATCGATAACGATTCAGGAACGATTACAATTTGTGTGTTGGAACAAACCTTATAGCGTCATAAGCATTGCTATTTTATCAACAACGTCAATCTGACAGGTTATTATCAAAAATTGAAATTATAGATTCGTGTAACAGCCAAATGGATAAAGAAGAATCAGCAAAATAAATATCGCTTGTCTGTCGCTGCTACCAGAAAAGTCAAGGAAGAGGTATGAAGCAACGTATCAATACTTCAAGAAATGGTGCTAAACACAGATTGCAAAAACCATGCTTATGGTGAACTATCACGAAAAATATGCTTAAACTTCTTAAGAAGAACGTCCCAAGGGTGGTAGGATGACTTACAACCCGTCGTCAAGGTCAATCGATACCTGTTTGGTCATTGTTACTTACGTTCTTCACAATTGTTAAAATGCGTTTTTCACAATATAGGAAAGAGACAAAAATTGTTAAGATGCTGTAATCTGATAAAGTGTCCCGATGTTTGTCTTGATTTTTCTCAATAATTCACTGACATAAACAGCGACAAGTACCAAGGACAAATTTTAACGTTTACAACTGGAAAATTAGTAAATCAACTTAATTTAATGGTACTTTGTATGTTTACTAGAAACCTTAAAAAATCAGTCACCGCCATTGACTTATCATTGATCCCCCAAGAAGATGCATTCTAATGTGTATTTTATCTGTTCAAAAAAAGTTCTGGTACAAAACAAGATCTACAGATGATAATAATTTATCTAGGTTTTTGGTTATACTTATCATAATTCCATACTTACCTTAAGTGACGTATGACATATCGTTTGGGATTAAAAATGGGACCCACAAGTCATGAGGATAAGGGAAATTACCAAATAACTACTTATTGCTCTTGAACTTAACTTTGCAAACCTATTTATAGTTAAAATTAAAAGAAACAAAACCTTTCCTTTTATGACTGTAAATAATTTCTTTGGGACTCTAAAATAATTTAATAAAGCCTGCTTTCAAATAATAATTTTCCTCGACAAAAACTCGGTGCAATATCAACATTTACCTGTTTTTCTCTTTCATTAAAATAGAATTCAACGAAATTATAAGAGAAATCCAACCATGATATTCCAATCTATTATTCTCTCCTAATTGGCAAATCATTGCCTCTTCGTCTTTTCAACGAATGCCCTCTTGTGGACGCGCTTCTAAGCTACACACCGGCGACGTAATTAACACAACACAAAAAAAAATACCCCGATGATGATGATGATGATCCAAAAAGCTGCCGGTCTAAAATCCATAAAACATCTAGTTGGCGAATGCGATGCTCACGTTGCCGTTGCTAGGCTACCGGTAGGCGTTGGTAGCGGAAACAAAACAGCATCGCTGCGCTGCGGCGCACCCGAGACAACGGTAGAAAAGCGTCGCGACGCTAATTATCGGACATAATTAGGATAAGCTCGGTACGGTTAGTTAGATGCAATAAGTGGGGTAGATAGACGGGCTTTTTTTAAATATTCATATACAGGTCGTCCGTAATTGGTAATTTAACAATTTGGTTACAGAAAGATGTTATTTCGTTTACAGACTATCTTGAAAAAGGTAAAGATATCCATTGCTAGAAAAAAACTGGAAAAATATGCTGTTCCTCATCGAAACAATGCTATGATAGCGATCATCACTTCCTCGTTCGCCATAATTACCGCTCCAGAGATATGCAGAAATCAAAAAGATTCTCCAGCTGAAGAAATGTGTCCCTAAGGAAAAGTTAATGACATAACTGCAGCCTATTTCGAAAGCATAGACTAAAACACCTTTTGTGGGTCCGGAAACCTATTTGCGATGATATCAGCACCAATGTAATATATTAGAAAAAATGGGTAAAAACATAAGCTGACCATTGAAAAGATCAGGAAGCTGATAGAAGTAGAAACTTCCTTTCATATACTCTGTGAATCCATAGTAATACAGAACTCTAGGGCACGACACCTTGGAGACTAGGAGGGACACTTAAATTCCTCCAAAAAAAATAGAACCAAAGCCGCTGGGGCGGATTTACTATTTTGCCACCCAAAGGCTCACAAGAATCTGCCGCTTCTGTTTGGCAATTCATACTTCTACTACCTGTCCCCTACACCTCTGTATTTCAGGCAGAGGTATATGCAATCTTGCAATGCACGAGAGAAAACAACAGAAGAGCTGCCGAAGGCAAGCAGATCCATATCATGTCTGATAGTCAGGCGCCACTTAAGGCAATCTCAAGCCAGAAAGTGACCTCTAGACTAGTACGGATTTGCGTCGAAGACGTTAGCCAAACGGAATAACGTCAAGCTGACCTGGTACCAGGTCACCAGGCTTTCGAGGGCAATGAAAAAGCTGATGAACTTGCAAAAAGAGAGTCAGAGGAGACTCAGCCTGAACCAGGACAGATTCTCGGTATACCGAAAACTATAGTACGAGGATCTGTAAACAGCTGGATCAGAGAACAACATAAAAACTTCTGGGTAAACGTCCCAAGGCAAATGCGTGGGAAAACCTTTATAAAAGAATCATGCCTGAAACGTACAGTGGAACTGGTAACACTGTGCAGAAATCAGCTGAGAATCATAACAGGTTTCATGACTGGTCATGCACCAGTAAAGGAACACCTGTACAAATTAAAACTATAATACAATGGAGACCTTACATACAGATTATGCGGTAGGGAAACGGAGACAGTGAAACATACTGTTTACATGCGAGAATCTTGATCGCAAAAGACAGTTATTACTTGGCCAACGTCAAGGAAACGCTGAGCTATATAGCAAACACGTACCCAGCTAAGAACTGCAGGGGACAAAGGTGCTGGACTGGGTGCTATGAGAAAGCAGGAGCAAAAATACAATAAGCCATTAGGCTGCAGTGTTATCGAAGACTTGTCAGACAGGCTCGGGGAAAAAACCTGTCCCCTATTGTTAGAGCAATTTATTTTGTAAAGCTAGGTACCAGGATTTTGCTTTATTATACTAATAATTTTGTAACCAAAGCCATTTCCATTCATCGAAACATTCTCTCGCTAATTTTGAAACTTTTCCAAATAGTTGGCATGGTATGCAAGAAAGTTTTCCGAACTTCATTGAGTAAGATCTTTTCTTTCCAATTGATCTAATTGGCTTTAAATAGTGCTTGAGAAAGAAAGCGATGAGGCCAATAAACCGTACATATACACTCACACAATGTCAAGAAATTCTTAAATCCTGTATTGCCATCAACACTCTGTAAATTTGTATGGTTTGTTTGGTGGTAAATGATTAAGATATTAGTTCCAATACAATCAATATAGTTAATTTTTCGACGTTGAATAACGTCAATGGTTTAAATGAACACAAATGCCTCTATTACTTGAACAACGAAATACTACAAACGAAACATTTTCTTTAAGCACCATCGCTATCCCAAGGCCGTTCCGACTAATATTACCTCTCATAAGTAATTCAATAGTTAATTTGCCAGTGCCGCGCCAGTAATGCAGACTAATATTTAACTAATTGCTTCTGCCATTATTTATACAGTGCGCTCGGTTTTCCCAAAGTAAATAGAGCGCGGGTAGTTACGATACTCGAAATTAGATTGAGAAAAGTTGATTGTAAATATCGCGTTGAACGTAAAATTTTTAACTTTCGCGTTTAACGAAAACTCTTGATAAACAAATGGGAATTTAAATTAAAGGCAGAGTGATCTGTCGAGATTTTATTTTGAAAACAACTTTTGGTAAAAATTACTTAGGTAGAATGTACTAGAAACTAACTTGTAAAGTGACCACGCTCAATTATACAACACTTTAGTGTACACTTTGCGTTAAAATAAAGTCCAAAAATGATCGAAGAACAATTCTATGGTTGAGGTAATTGCCAGGAAGGCAGTCAAAAACAAACTAAACCCTATTAAGAGTAGTTCTCTAAAGCACTAAGCAATACCAGAGTTCCTAGAGGTTTCCATAACACACAAACTCTGTAGTAATAGTGTAGTGTAGGTACTAGGTAATATGAAAAAGAAGAAAAAAGAAAGACAAATATGAGGATGTTAAAGAAGCTTTTAAGACTTATTTTGCCCCAAAAAAAAATCGAACATATGAAAGATGTGTATTCAATAACAGATGCCAAGAAGTGGAGGAACCATTTGATCACTTTTCGAGTGATCTTAAAAAGCTCATACAGTCTTGTGAGTATGCAGATCAAGAAGATTCCTTATTAGTGGATAGAATTATATTAGGCACTAATAATAGACAAAAACAAGAAAAACTGCTGGGTGTAAAAAATATTAGTTTGGAAACTGCGATAGAAATATCCAGACGTACTGAGGCTACACAAAAGCAACTACAAATAGTTCAGGACAAAAAAGAAGAAAAGATGACAAGCGCGGGAACGAATGAAGTTGAGGTTAGATTTAGAGACTTGTAAGCTGGGATGATACCAATAAAAAGTTATTGAATTGTTGAAGAAATATTGTTTTATTAAATTATAAACAATATTACATATAACAAACTCTATATGTCTACAAGTTTGTGGTGAATATTAAAGGCTAGCTAGCGGTTAATCATAAAAAACTAGATTAAGGTCAGTTGATGCTGATGAGAGTTCAATATAACATATAGATCATGAAAAAAACGGGAAAACCCTAACCTCAGTTTAATATTGATAAAAAATATAAAATACATCATGTCGGATAATCAAGCAGTCAATGAACTGGACAAAAACAAGATCGTCTCGATACTCTCGGGAAACTACGACCATGTTGTGACAGATTAATGCCTAATCCTGAGTAAAACTGCACTGTCCTAATAGGACACTGTCGCCTGAATGAATACCTGAAAAAGTTCAAAAAAGTGGAGGAAGAAGAATGTAGATTGTGTGGTATGAAAGAACATACTTGCGAATTGCATAGCATTCCAGAACCCTAGGAAATTACTGGATAGAAAAGGGATACTTACCAAAACTAAAGCCTGCAGATATCCGAAGATTCTTCTGGGAAATAGGTCTAAAGGAGCTACTAGTCTCTGAGACTCAGAAACTAAGTATAACGAAGGAGGCACAATAATATTTTAAACACTCTAAACCTAACTGATATTACAACACGTCGTTTTCACTCTGATTTGATATTAGTTTATAAAATCTTATCTGGTAGAGCTGATTGACCATTTCTTTTGAATCAAATTAACCTTCTTGCTACTTCTCATAGAACTAGGAACCCTCCATTATTTTCAATAAAAAATCATAACACAAATTACGGTTACAACTCACCTGTTTCGGGTACTCTCGGTGGACTCAAACTAAACACCAGTCATACTGGAGACACGTGCCAAAACAGGAACACAGCAAACTCGTGGTCAAAAAACCCTCGGAGACGCTAACCAACCTTAGCAGGGCCCAAATAAGGATGGTGACGGGTTTACTCACCGGTCACTGTACCCTAAGGAAGCACATGCATACAATCGGAATATAGGGAGGAACCTATCTGTCGGTTGTGCATGGAAGAGGAGGAAACAGCCACTCACATTATCTTCGATTGTGAAGCATTATCTCACTGGAGACATAGACTCCTACGACTAGAACATCCAAGGGAGGATTTCTCCTAGAAGAACCTAATGAAAAGTCTGCTGAGCCTGATAAGGGCTACTGGTCTCTTCACATAAACGGCACAACCAAGAGCACAAAAAGCCTTAAGGCTGAGGTGCCGAGGACTTCAAGCCTTTGACTAGTGTGCTGATCCAATCAGTCACCTGTTTCAAGAGGTTTAAGGTGGTTTAATAAATATAATATTGATCCATTTGTTAACTCTTTAAGTAGGTATGTTTAAGAACTCAATTAGAAATGTATGCTTAGATTCTTAGATTAGTTCACTGTAATGTTATAATTATTGTAATTACTTGTAATTGGTGAATCTGTTAAATAAATAAATAGGTAGATCTTCTAGGTCCCAATATACATACATCCTAAGACACAACACTAATCTCCATGATTTCTATTGTAAATTGTTTGTAAAAAGTGGAGCAAACATAGATCCCAAAAAAAGTCTTTTAAGAATCAACAAACATATCCCTTTGTTCGTTTTATCTAGTCGTTTAATTCGTATGGGAAATTCTGCTTCGGCTGGAAATTGGAAAGCAAAAGAGTAACCTCATCTCAATCTCCCGACAGTACGCAATTCATTTCTGCGAGAAAAAGGAAAACCCGACCGAACTCTCTACTACAACAAAGAAGAGACATAATGAGAAATTTCAACAAGTCTAATTTCAAACGAGACACGTTAATTTCGTACCTCGTCCTAAACGCAAGAAGCAATTAATTCACTTTTAAAGTTAATTTATTTCTATACATAAGTTTCCGAGAGCGGTACCTAATCACCTTAATTAAAATGTTCTCCTTTACTCCAGTGGTGTACACTGCGCATCATATAAAACTGGTTCACTTTTTTTTCCCAACGTAAACCTATAACTAATCAAAATGACAATTAGTCAAAGCGCACGACTAGCCCAAGAGTTTGATAGAAGCAAAACTCCGATTCAAAAAATTACAAAAAGGTGGGATAAGGATTAAACTGTTATCAGAAAAAGAGGAACTGGAAGACCAGTCATAACTACTGCGGAGGAACACGAAGAATTAACTTGCAGTAAATGCTTCAGTAACAACCGCATTGAGAAGAATTAGAATAAGCAAGGAAGGTTAATGAAAAGTCTGGACGATTCCCTGTAAATGTTTGGGCTTGGATGTAGAGGAGGTTTAGGAATGTGTTGGAATATCAAGGGAAGATTAAATAATGCGAGTGGGTATATAAATATTTCAGATAGAGTAATGTTGCCACTGGTTAGGGAAACCTTCCCAACGATAATTTTATTTTCCATTATGACACGTGCCAAAACAGGAACACAGCAAACTCATAAACCTTAGCAGGGGCCAGATAAGGATAGTGACTGGTTTACTCACCGGTCACTGTACCCTAAGGAAGCACATGCATGCAATGGGCATATATAGGGAGGAACCTTTCTGTCGGCTGGGCATGGAAGAGGAGGAAACAGCCTCTCACATTATCTTCGATTGTGAAGCATTATCTTATTGGAGATATAGACTCCTAGTACTAGAACATCCATGGGAGGATTTCTCCAAGAAGGACCTAGTGAAAAGATTGTTGAGCCTGATAAGGGCTACTGGTCTCTTCACATAAACGGACAACCAAGAGCACAAAAAGGCTGAGGTGCCGAAGACTCTAAGCCTTTGACTGGTGTGCTTAACCAATCAATCAATGACAATTGCACAGTGCACACTTCTCGCTATGTACGCAATTATATTGCTGAAAATAACTTTGAAACACTTCCATTGGTCACCAAAAGTACAGATCCTAATCCAAAAGAGAATGTTTGTGGGCTTATGGTAAAACATTTAAATGTAATTCCACGAAACAAATAACACTTATGAACTGGGAAAGCTTGACAGAAGATGAAAAGTTAATCAATTTAATTGACTCAATGCCTACAAGATCTCAAAAAGATTAAAATTTCTCAAACAATTTCTTTATTGATTATCTTTAACTGTATATTCTACACATTTATTAACACTCATGTTACGACACTGCTTGTGATTTCTACCTAACTACCGCAAAGTAGTAGATAGAGCTGTGAGTTCTAGCAGCCTACTTGATAAAGTAACTGTGGCCAACTTTGACTATTACTATTCTCCCGAGCTGTTTATTTTAGCACAAAACGTTGGATATGGACTATCTACTATGATTCCCTAACGCCATTTGTTACTCCTTTAAATTATCGTTCAATTAAATCAGACCTAGAGAAACTATCTTCCTATACGCTACGAAATATTTATATACCGTAGTTTGAATCTGTTTTATGTTGGAAATTTAGAGATTTCAGCAATAATTAATCCTATTATAGAGCGGACAAATGAAATGGGGTGACGTTCTTTTGATTTACGTCAATCAGCAGAGAGATTGATAGCAAACTGTCACTTGTCGATCTCTCTAATGTAATTTTTAGTCAATTCTTCGCTAATAATATTATTCAAAAGATTATTTTCTTTAGACATTAAAAAAAAGTAAAAATCCCAGCAAGCGATGCAAAAAGTTTAGTGGAGATAAAAATCCGTTAAATTTTTCTGGTGTTCATTCCCTTTGGCTGCGTATTATTGGCAGTGTTTTAAATTTGAACCTAATCCAACTTAAAATGCCATTTCATAGATCCTTTCCAACCGGCTCTTTTTAAGTGCCACACTCTCACGGATTTTCTCTAAAAGAATTTTAAATTCTTAAGTAGGCGCCTCCCGTCTCGCTCAGGCTCATAAGAAGATTTGGTGGCGTTGTCCTTCTCAGAAAAACAACAGATTTTTAATTCCCACAGTCTTTTCTGAGCTACATATATATTTTTCTTGCTTTTACCCATTCTTTCAGTTTGGTTCAGTATAGAGCTGGGGCTGCAAATAAGTTTTACAGTCTCCTTGCTTTTCACAACATATAATTAAAGATTTAGTGAATATTTAATATTGTATTATGTATTTGCATACTATATAGTCTAGTGTCAGATCAGATTGTTCACGCTAGCTGGAATCTTAGTCACAACATTAATGATCCAGTAGTATTGCCACTACATATTTTTCAGGTCTAAAACGACTGACATTTTCTAGGCCTTTTTGGGTACGATTCAAAGTCGAGACAGAACTAATTTTTGATTCAAATGATTTCTAGATGTTACCGAATGTTATCTGAAAAAATAAAATATCCTAGGCGACTTGAATATTTACGTGTTTGCTGCATGGTCGAAACCTGTCAATTCAATGTCACATGTCTTGTTTTTGACATTTGAAAACAATGTACAACAAGCTAAGACAACAATTAGCCACAAAATATACTAGATTAGATCACAAATTACTCTGAACTACTCACTCAGATTAGATACACGTTCGAGAAAAAACGAAACCGAAGTTAATTTCAAATGTCAAAAACAAGACATATGACATTAAATTGACAGCTTTCGTCCATGCAGCAAACGTAAAAATTTAAGTCCCCTAGGTTATTGAATTTTTTTCAATAACAACATTAATAGCCCGATATTCAGATAACACATGACAGATCGGCCATACTGTGCTGGAGGTCAACCGAATCGATAAGTTGGAGTGGAGCCTTGTGTTTTATGAACAAAAATTGAATGAAGTAGACTAAATCACCCTAAAATACACACGCCAAGTTTAAAGCTGTGATTCACTGAGGGAAATCTTTAATTATAAAATTGATTTAATTTTCCTATGTAACGATAAGTATTTTTTAAAGAACAACTCCCTAGGTATATTAATTATGCAGCATTGCACATAGAGTCTTCCATCCACCCGTTTGTTACGAACTTTATCGCCCTCAAAATCCCGTTTGTCTAACAGCTGTTCACATATCGTCAAATTACCTCATTAATAGCACTTGTCAATTGTCTAGCCCCCTCATTATTAAACAGAGACAATCATCCCGGGGTAGTTACACACACTAGACTTCATTTTAGATAGATATTTAAATATAATTTATTGTTGCTTGTCATTTAGTGTTTTTGTTAAATGCTAAAGAGATACCGATAAAGTGTTTAAAATAAAACAAGAACTTAGAGTTATCAGGATATAGTTAGAAAGAGAGAAATCATTAACTCAACAATCCAGTACATTTTACTGGTTGACGTAGACTCATTAGAAGAACATTAATTAACGTTAAGCATCAGAAGTAAATTTTGACACATGCCTAATAAATGTCAAACGTCAATAAACATTTGAATATTGCACTTAGACCCTTCATATTACGACCTAATTTAAAAAAACAATTAAGAATTTAACGGTAAACTAATTTCTAAGAGTCCATCCCTGATTATGACCCGAGGACCAAAAAAAAAACGATATCTCACAGCTTCCAACTTTTTTAAAAGCTTATTATCGGCTTCCTCGCGGCAAATTGTAAGCTTTTTCCGGGTTCTTAACACTTTTTAAAACTGTATTTTACTTTTTTATCTGCGACACAAATCCTCGAGAATTTTTTCTCGAAGGCTAAAATAAAAAGTAAAACTTGTTTGGTTTATTTGGAATTGTAATCGAAAGTGAAAAATTACTCAAGAAACTAGATAAATATTGAATTAAATTTTTATGTATGCCGTTCATTAATGTGCACAAAAAATCTTTAAATCCCTATTGAATAAACAGCTTTCCTTTAGTGTAGGCCACTAAACATACATTGAAGTCTGCACTGTTATCTGTAATTAGAGAGATATCGCAAGTTGTTTGGGCTCGGCTAATAATGGGAAACATTACATTGACATACAAGCATGCGTACTTTCACATTTAGCGTGTTACGGTATTAAGAGCGAAATAATACCTTAATTAAGTGGACGCTATTTTGACGTTTTGGATGGAACACATAAATGAATCATAAAACGTTAAATTGATTATATCTAAAAGAAGCAATTATACTTACCTGGACTAATATAATATAGTTTGTAGTTTAGATATACTTATTGTATCAATCTATAATATACGATGAAAATCAAAACTAAAATCTCACCAACGTTAAATTTTAAAAAAGAAGATTGTAACGCAACAACTTTTGTTATGCGATAACTCTAGTTGCAAAGTTCAATACCGTTATACGCTATTAACGTAAGAAAATAACGTTTTACGGTAATACCGGCTGCGCTTGTGATATATCTCTATTAAGAAGTATATAATTTAGCAATTTTTAATCCAACTAGCTAAACAAAATTTTTAACGTAGCTTCCGTGGTATTTTCACCATGCACTAGATCACAATCATCCCTTTTTATATCATGTAAAAGAGCAGTCGAATTTATTTCCGCGGCGGTTTGATGAAACCCCACATTTAGGCAACCAAACTTACATACTAAGTCAACTTCTGACGAATTCCACCATTATATGAATAGTTAATCGCTCTGGTTTGTTGAATGAGTATTATTCTCTAAAGTCGAATTAAATTATCTTTTCGAGAATAAAAACAAATTAAAATGAACAAAAATCTAGTAAGCGTAAAACCAAACCGTCTGCAACTAAATTAAATAACAAAATACAGAATACGCTAGAGGTCAACTCGGATTCTTTTTATCTAAAAGTGCAGAACATAAAGATCTGGCGTCGTCTTAAGTATCGTTTACGTTAAGGGGCCGTAAGGTGTCGTTAAGACAAGGATGTTTCCGTAACGTTTATCTGCTAAATGAGCCAAGTCACGTTACAAACTACTTTCTGGTACTGTGAAGTGCAGTACATTTTCGTAACGGGATTTTTTCTTGAAGTAGTTTTAAATTTATTAAATGAACTATCAAACAAAATACATTACCTAAACTTTATACACTGGCTGTACACAACTGTAGTGAGACAAATGGTCACGTTTGGGGCCTTGTTTGGTGGCCAAAAACAGATCAGAGGAAAGCCGAAACTTCAGAGGCTTGTCTGTCTGTGCATAACGGGGCTGCACGTTAAGGCGGATGCGAGAATGGTTAGGTTATGAACCAACACCCATAGTCATTCCAGAATTACAGATGTTATCACAAACTTGCTTCTCGAAATGAGAAGTGACATCAAGCTGGGCACAATTAACGACAACCAACCATACCATATTCAGCTAAACTGGGATGGATTGGAAGCATGCAGTCGTGAAGGAACGTTGGTGTGGTACACAGACGGATCTAAGACTGACATTGGAACTGGAGCTGGAGTCCATGGTGCAAGACCTAGGTGCAATATCCACGCATCGTTGGGGAATCTTGCATCTGTAATCCAGGCAGAAATCTACGCTATCGACATTTGTTTGCAATTGATTATCGAAACAGGGTATAGATGCCAAAAGATCCTTATACTCTCTGATAGTCGGGCAGCACTAAAATCTTTAGAATGTCCCCAGATCAGATCTGGGACTGTCTACAAAAACCATTAACCCTGGCTAACCATAATAGAGTTACTCTTAAGTGGGTCCCGGGGCACTCAAATTAAACATCAGTCGTACTGGAGACACGTGCCCAAACAGGAACACACCAAACTCTTGGTCAAAAAACGGGTTTACTCACCGGTCACTGTACCCTAAGGAAGTACATGCATATTATCGGCATATATAGGGAGGAACCTATCTTTCGGTTGAGGAAGAAACAGCCTCTCACATTATCTTCGATTATGAAGCATTATCTCATTGGAGATATAGACTCATAGGACTAGAACATCCAAAGGAGGATTTCTCCAAGAAGGACCTAGTGAAAAGCCTGTTGAGCCTGATAAGGGCTACTGGTCTCTTCACATAAACGGCACAACCAAGATCACAAAAAGCCTAAAGGCTGAGGTACCGAAGACGCCTCTGACTAGTGTGCTGAACCAATTAATACCACTCGATAGAGTCACTGTTAAATTTAAACGATAATATTAGATATTAAAATAAAGAAAATGAAAATGCTTTGAAGTGAATTTATTTTTGTTTTCGCTTGTAGCGTTCTAAATATGATTTATACAATAAAGATCCTTGCGACATCCCCTAGATCCCGCCCCTCATAATGGAGCAACATAGAAGCCAAGGGCCGGTACAGGCACAACGCCGTTTTCATGGTCCTTGCACGCGCGTTTTTTTTTATCGGCCGGCAATCCAACCGGAAAATGAACACTCCTGTGGTGACAAAAGAACATTCCATCATTTCCGGCGTGATGGCCTCCATTAGAAATGCATAAACGGGGGATTCGCCATCACTATTTTACAAACTAGACGTTTTTACGGTTATCGGTCTAAATGAAACGGAAAATTGCCACCAATCAATCGACAAGCGATATGGATATATATCTATATGTGAGATTCGAATTTTTTTCCAATAAAATATCAAGTCATCCATCAAAGATATTTAAGGTTTATTTAAATACACTGAAGTACAACACATCTCTACAGGAATTTATAATTTAAATTAAAATGGAAATTTATATATTGATTCTTTCTTCGCCTCGTTTTTCTCTCATGGTAGGTATAAAAAATATTGTTCCTAATGGGAAGGATAAATAAACGAAAGCTTGAAGAAGACCATGGAACATTTTCTGTTTGGTAGACATCCGAGTTCTCGGAGGTCCTGATATCACGTTACATTGTCGCATCATCTGGAAATATTCAAAATGTATTCGTTCACGTGTTACCTACATAATCTTGTACATGTACACAGGGTAGATGAAATTTGGATAATATCTATAATAAATTGAACTTACCTTGATTTCGTGAGATTAAAGCTTTGACAATAATTATATCCTATACAAAATCTGTCAAAATGACACAATTGTTTAACCAATTCCATGGCGACAGCCAAATATATTAGTTGGTTATCCTAAGTAGTGTAGACCATAGATAACCTACTTAGTGTAGATGTCACGTCAACCGTAAAAATAAAAAGTGTAGAAGAACTAGGGTTATGTAATGTTTTTGTTTGTATACAAGCCAAGACAATAATAAATTGTGAAAACTAAATATATTAAAGGTGTAAATTTACCATGACTTCCCAAAGTCCTGAAAGTAGCACTGTTTTATTATTAAAAACACAACCTAATGAAAAATCTACAGATGAATATGAGCAAATTTTACTTGAAAACGGTTTTAAGGTAAAACTAGTAAAAACATTAGTGTTCCAATATCAAAACATTGAATTGTTGGCACAAAAACTGAATTGCAGCGATTTGTATTCAGGAATTATATTTTCTAGTCCTCGATGTGTGCAAGCCGTTGACTTAGCTTGTCAAAATCCAGGAGCTAATATCGCCTCATGGAAATGTAAAAAGAATTTTGCTGTAGGAACAGCTACTTATAAAGTAGCATTAGAGAAATTAGGAATAGAATGTGAAGGACAAGAAGCTGGTAATTCAGAGAATCTTCTTAAATATATTTTAAAAGGTAAATGTAGGTTATACAAGAAGCTGAAATCTCTTTTAAAATAGAAAATTGTATTTTATAGAACATTCTAAAAACAATTTGCCATTTTTATATCCACATGGAAACTTAAAGAGGGACACATTTAGCGATTCGAGCAAAAAAAATGAAATATCATTGGATAGCCTTCTAACTTATGATTCACTAAGCAATCCAAATGTTTTGGAAGAGCTGAAAACTGCTACAAATAATTTAACACAAATACCAGAATATGTGATATTTTTTAGTCCATCAGGTGTACACAGTACTTTAGACCATCTTAAGAAGATTGAAAATTTTTCTTCTGCCAAGGTAAGTATAATAACTACAAATATAATTTTTATTATAAAGAGATGTTAAACTTGTAACTTAATTTTAGTTAATTCCTATTGGTCATACAACTGAATCATCTATGAAAGAAGCAAACCTTCCAGTGTTTCGTGTTGCCGAAAAGCCAAGCCCAGAGGGTATCCTAGAAATAATTTTGAAAGATTCAAGTTCTTCTTAATATGTTTTCTGCCAAAATTTGCATTCTAGCAGGTTTTATTTGTTAACTTCTATATTAGTGATATTATTTTTGAAGTGTTGAGATTTTATATTAAAAGTTTATACATATTTTATTTTTATACTAAATTGAGTAGTATCAGCAAGTCTGGAAAAGTATAAATTGACCCTATTTCTAGCCTAGAGGCAAACAAGACTATAAAAATGATGATTGGAGTAAAAGAGCATACAGCTGCCAAAGCTGTTAACCTTAAAATTGTCAGGTAAAATGTAAATAACCGATCTTTCTGTTTTTCGTTCTTTTTTCTTAGAAAATGATTTTAGGGTAACTAAACTTAGTAGGATTGTAGCCTTTTCAATGCCCAATAAGCAAATATTTTATTTGGTCAAAATATTCAGTGTTTTTTGAGAAATTCACGTTTTTGTACAAAAAATATAGGCCAAGCAATAGGTAAATATCGTTAAATGAACTAATTGGCCTGGCATCATAAAAATACTGTTTCAATCAAAGAAATAAGGTAGGAATTGGAATAAAAACGGTAGCATTGTTATTGATATATTTATTGATTTATAATTTTCATGTATAATATGAAAATACCAAATCGACGACATATCAAATCATGTATCACAGTTTTTCACATTGTTAAAATGCAGTTTCTTTAGCAATTTGTATATTATATAAAAAAAAACGCAACCACAAAAATCCTAATGTACAAAATTATTCACAAGTTTAATCCTATACTAAACTAAGATATCGAGTACCTAACGGCATATTCATAACTGAGACAACTTTGAAACACTCTCCATTTTTAAAAAAAACATTAGTCGAATATAAAATAAAATTTGTAATCTCTATTTAGTTTACACTTAACGCTTTTTTGAAAATGCTGTTGCTTCAGAACCTGGATCGTGAAAAAAAAACGCGAATGACCATTTGGTAGATGAATAATAGTATTGGCTAGATGAAATAATACCGTTAGGTGTGTTCAACTGTTAATTTAACCCATAGGTGTGAGAATACATTTATTTTATCGATACTTTTGTATCCGTTGGTATAAAGTTGAAACCGCTTCGGAATTATCTCCTTCCTCTGCGAGATAATAAAGTCTCAACTTTTTCTCTGAATGGGACTCTAGAATATGCCATTCTTGATACAACTTTAGTGCGTTTTTTATTGTATCCACAGAGATACTTTCAGCTGAAACAAAAGTAAACAACAGAATAAACGTGTTCAGTAAACTATATTTGAAAATTAAAAAGTTATTGCATTTGGATATCTACAATCTTCAAGAGCTAAACTTGCACCGCTAAATCTGTAATCATGAAATGTCGCTCAAAGTGTTGTACTAGAGCAGTTCAATGTAAGGTCAGTATGATCAACAAAAAGTGGTTTATATGACAAGAATTCTAGGAAGTCGCTATGTTACTTCTGTCATTATGTCACTAGTTATGTCAGATGTCAGTAGAAAACGCAATCAGAAGAATAACAACTACTACGAAATTCTAATGGAAAATAAACAAGTGATTTAAGGACTATCAACAAAAACAAATAAAATTGACACCTGACAACTAATGACAGAATAACTAAAATTTAAATAGTGATTTGCAAAAGTGTCTAGAATTACTGGCAACGGATGAGTTGAGTATTCAGTAAAAACGACTTTTTAAATTTTAAGATTTACGCTTCGTGGGTGTATTCATTGTTTTAATAAAGGGAAGTAGATGTTCGCAATGATAAAAATACTGCAAAAATCTTGTTATGAATGGTAAACATTAACTGTCATTCTTGTCATAAAAGCCACTGTTTTTGGTCACACTCACCTTAAACTCCTTTGTTGGCTCTAACTTTTGTTAGTGATACTTGACATGTGTCATATCAATGTTTGATTGTGTTAAAACCATAAAACTGAGCACTAGTTTTGTGGTTATTGTTAGAATCACAGAACTAACTCTGTGGTTTTGCTATAGTCAAGAAAATAGGTAAATGAACAATTCGATTCGACATAAAATTGACATTTGATCACAGCATAAGCCATTTAAATCTAGTTAAGTTCGTGTTACCAATACACACCTTGAATATAACGGTTCAAGTTTGGTTTAGAATTATCACTATCGACAATTGAATGTCTGCCGTTAATTATATATTTATAAAATGACAAGAGTAGTGCAATTGATGTTGGCTAAACCTAAATCCCTAGTGATAGTTACTGTCATGTATCATATCACTGTTTTGGTTAAAACCACAGAACTAATCAATAGTTCTGTGGATTTTGTTACCACAAAGGTAAATCCCAGTTCTATGGTTTCAACTAGAACCACAAAACTAAACGCTAGTTCTGAGGGCGAAATCACCGAAATAGATCAGATATGATTCGATATGACATGAATCTGACAGTTGAATTACAGCATAAGCAACTTAAATTTAGGGAAAACCGTGTTACCAACACATTTTATACTTCCTCATTTTACCGGTCAACAGTGATACTTACCATATTTAATTCCACCGGAAGATAGCTGCGACTTCAATTCTTCCAATACATCACTGATCAATTCGTTTTCTAACAACTGCCTACCAACTAATTTATCCAAAGTAAAAGCAGTGATGGCGTAAGTTTCTAAGAGGGTTGATATAGGCACTCTTAAATATTTCAACATATCCACTGCTTCTTTATTAGGATTCATTTTATATATCTTCTGGGGTATTTGTTCTTCTTCATCGTCGTCTTCATCGAATTGTCTAGCTAATCGTCTACTCCTCTTAGTTAATTCCGACTGATCGTCTTCATTCTGTAACATAAAAAAATCACTTTAAGTAGTAAAACATCATAGGATATAAATAGGGAACTTACCACCAAAAATATTTGTTTCCTATAAAGTAAATCGTCGACGCAACTAGCTACCATTTGTTCTAAATTTTGGCAGGGTTTGCAAAACAAAAATTCGAACTGTAAAATATCACAGACTTCCAAGACGTTCTCAATTAAATCTTGATGTACAACATTGCCAGATGTTTTATCTAACGCTTCTATCCCTATGGCAATGACAGATTCCAGAGCGAAATGCGTAACCAGAGTATTACTGTAATAAGCTAGTTCTATGGCGTTGGGTAGTATCGCTATAGGTTTGATTATATCTTCGTTATTAACTTTTTCTTTTCTAACTAATCCTGGACCTAACATTTCTACCTAGAAAGCAATTTCAAGTTAATACAACCAGCAATACGGTAAATGTGTCAACGCAACACGGAACGTTGACATTGACAGCTGGAGATAGCATGTCATGTGTCAGTTTGGATACGATTTAACTAAAGAAAGTGCAAAAGACAATTTCAAAGTTTAATTATCGAAGTCGAGGTAAAATTACGATGATATACTTACTGCATAATTAATAACATCTATAGAATCGCCACTAAAGCCAATATCTCTCCTGGAATATTCTAGTTCTCTTCTCAGATCATCTAAAGCTACGACTAACCTTTCAATACTGACACCTTCCCTATATTTAGTAAGTAATAAAAATGCTAGTGCATTAGTGGACATTACCGAGGTGGATTGTGCGCAATCTGAAAACAAATTTGTTTAAACATTTTAGCTAAGTTTTATATAGAATGTCTTACCGTAAATGATATGTTTCGACATTCTCTCCACAATGCATTTGTGCTCTTCAGATACCACGTCTGTGCCATATAAACTACCTCTAGACGGATTCGATTGTAAAAATCTGTGACCGTTAGTTAACGCCACGTTGGTGTTTACGTTGAACGTTTTAACCAGTTCCTAAAAAAATATATATAAAAACATTGACGAGCTATTAGTTGTTACTAACCCTTAAAGAAAACGGTTGGTTGAAATCTATCCTCATCATTCCGTAGTTACTGTTTAAAACATTCCATATGGACTTCACTGCATTACCGAACGTTTCCATCTTTTTAGGTTGTCCTAATTGTTCCCTTATAAAATTACCATCGACCAATTTTTCATAATTTACACTCACTGGTACCAGCAGAGCGTCCTCTATGGTACCTATTAGGAAAACATTGATTTGTTCGAAGTAAAGAACAGTTATTTGTTTAATTAAACTCACCATCCATGAAAGTTTCCACGATAACACTTAAAATACCATATTTTGGCATGCAAGGTTTGCCGGTTCTAGTTCGACCACCTTCTAAGAAAAATTCAATATTGTGACCAGCTCTTAAACAAGTGTTCATGTAAGTGTGCAAAACAGCTTTGTATATGTGATCTTTACGTCCCATGACTGGATCTACACGACGTTTAATAAAAAACGCACCTAGACCACGAAGCAGTGACCTAAAAAAATATATTTCATCTATTAATATTTTAAAATGCTCCGATATTGTCTGGAAGTTACGGTAGCATAACTTTTTAGAATGTTCTAATCAAGTAAAGGAAATTTTAAAACGTTCTAAGTTCAGAATGTTCCCAAGAAAAGTAAATCTGAATCTTTCAAAATGTACCAATATTTGAAAGTTACAGAATGTTCTTGGAATGTTCTCTGAATATTCAAGAAGTTTTAATGTTTCACAAAGTTGCAGGATATTATAAAAGAATTCACTTTTTTAAGTAAATACTTTTTAGGATGTTCCATTACATTTGAAAAAGTTATTTAAGAGTCCTGAAGTGTTTAGCTTTTTTTTAAAGTTCTATAAAAGAAGAAGAGGATAAAATTCACTAGACTAAATATTTGAAAGTTACAGAATGTTCTTGGAATGTTCTCTGAATATTCAAGAAGTTTTAATGTTCCTCAAAGTTTGCAGGATATTATAAAAGAATTCACTTTTTTAAGTAAATACTTTTTAGGACGTTCCATTACATTTGAAAAAGTTATATAAGTGTCCTGAAGTGTTTAGCTTTTTTTTAAAAGTTCTATAAGAGAAGAAGAGGATAAAATTCACTAGACTAAATATTGTGTAAGGTAAAATTTTTTGAAAGTTCCAAAACAAGTGTTTTAATTTTTTTTTAAAAGTTCCAGCATGTTCCAATACAGTTGAGAGAGCTTTAAAAGTTTTCAGCTTATTCTAGAAAGTTCCAAATTGATGTAAAGAATTTTAAAATGTTCTGTAAGGTTACAGAGTGAGATTCAATTTTTTTAGAAAGTTCCAGAGTGTGCTATAACTTTGTAGAATAGTTCAAGGTTTATGATAGGGTTGTGAGGTTCGTCCTTTCGTACTCACCCAAAAAATGGAATCCTTAGATTGTCACCAGCTGCTACGAGGGGCGATCTAATGTTATTGTTCAGTAAAATAAAAGATATCAATATATAATCGAGATGTGATCGGTGTAATGGTAAGAATATTAAAGGAAGACTGGATTTTCCGGCTTTTTTGAGCATTTCCACTTGTCCGGGATGTACTACGACGGAAGTTAAGAAGCAAGGAAGTAGTTTGTACAAAACCCAAGATGTAAATCTTAAAAAAAAAAGAAAATATTATTGTTTCTAATATAGAAACTTTTAAATTGTACTTACTTCAATAGAAAATCTGATAGGGTCGACCTCATATCGAACAACAATTTTTTGGCACGTTTTTGATTATTTTTATATAATCTCTGATAGAATTCTTCGTCTGTATTGTAAGCATCTTGATATTGTTCAGCGGTAGCTTTCTCGATGGCTTCATTCAAACGAGGATTTGTCAAAACGAGATCGGCCACTTGAGGATATTGGTACGTTTTAATTTGACAAATTTGGTAAAGATGTGAAAACGTATGGCGAAGAAAGCCGCTATTTATTGGCAGTTGGTAATTCAGTATGTTTCTCAGCGCCAGCGATTCTGTGGTTTTGCTAACAAGTGATTCCTGAAAAAAAAAAAATTTTAGTTAGAGATGTAAAAATTAAACAAGATATAAATATGGTGATACAAAACAGAATTATGATTTGAATCAGGCTTCAATTTCTCAACTTTTGTTTGAAAACAACCTAATTGTGTTAAATTGTTTAATATTCTCTTCACTGTGCGACGGCTGGGTCGGGGTCCATCTTGTAGCATATAAAACACATTTTTTAGTAAGAACTCTGTTATATTCACCATGTATTAAAAGTAAATTCAGATAATCTACATAGTTTAATTTCAAACGAGTCATTTCTAACACTGTACCATGCGATTGACTTTGAACTTAAACTTTTCATCATTTTTCAACAACCCTGTATGCAATAAAGGAGTTTTGACATTTCACCAATTACCTTGATAGTACTACTAATCAACCAGACAAGATGTTTTGGTATTGGGGATGATCACACAGAGTTTCCAGTATGAAGGTCTGGTATACATTTTAGATATATGGTATCCTACACAAAGTGACATTAAGATTTAATGTAGAACCCGAAAAGTTAATAATATATAGGGTGTTACATTTAAAATAACAGTTGTCGTTCACTTTCGGTATGTCAAAATATTTTCTATAAATTTGCCATAACTTTTTCTACAACTATCCCAATTTTTATAGAACTAAAATGTTTGGCTATTATGATAACATTTAGTTTTCGTATTTAAATTTACTCGCAATGAATCTGTTACTGTACAATGAGGGATTTATGAAGTTTTTTTTATCAAATCCTCAATACCACATACCGAAACAACGAAATATTGTAAAATGTACTTTACCTACCTCCGATAGTGTTCTTTACAGGTACTTACCATAATAATATACAGAAAAAATTACTAAAAAAATCAATTTTCGTAAGACACAATTATTATTTCAAACTGTTTTTCTCTTTTCGTTAAAATTTAAAACGTATATGTGTGATTTTATAAAACGAACTAACAATAACTTTTGTTCGACCCATTTAATTATTGTTTGCTATATTTGTAAACAGAAAGAGTTCATAAGATTATTTAAAAAATTGAATATTTTGAATATCAATCAGACAGAACAATGAGGTGAATTAAACATGTTGGTTTTTCAGGTTCAAGAGATACGGGCAATTTTATGTCGCACTGTACATCAACTTTAAAGCCCTATAGCTCATTAACGAGGGTGTGATTAAAAATTTTATATACTATTATACACTATTATTCCAAAAAGCATACAGCCTCGCAAAGGAAGGAGCGAAGAAGGACAGGGCAGAAGCGTTAGACAGACTAAGACCACCGATTCAACTACTGAAGGACACCATAGAAGATATAACACGGGAAGAGATGGAGACAGAGAGAGAGAGAAGAGCCCTGCCCTGGCAGGTAAGCGCAAGAGGTATTTGGGGAGTAGATGACTTGAGAGTCTAGTAGAGCCGGCAGAGATGGACATCGGAAATTTGAAGAACTTTATAGGAGGATGGAAATGCCTAAGACAAGGAATTAAGGGAAAGATATAAAGGACTAAGGATAGGTAAAAACTGGATGGCTCATCACCTTGAGCCAAAGGGTATCACTATGGGCCTAGTGCCTCCGAGTGGACCGGTGCCGGAAAGGACCTGGTCGCCCATATAACCTAACCTAACCTATACACTATAATCATTTTTATAATCTCTACCATCTCCCAAGTTTTTGGTACTGAAATAAAAAATTTTCAAAATAAAAATTTGTATAAATAAAATTGTAGCTACACTAAAAAAAATAGATGTTGGAAATCGGACATTACGACTCATACTCACACTCAACTATGTCTTCTGTATTCTATTTGTATTTAGGAAATGGTGATAAAATTGGCCAAAATGATGTACATGACAAAAAAAATTTATACGATTTTTGTAGATTTCCTTAGAAACATTAAATTACAAATGTATTAAAAACAATCCTGCGTAATTTTAGAATAATTATGTAGATTTTTATTTTTTTATTCATAAAGGTGCAGGTTAAGGAAATTTACATTCGTGATTCCAGACAATAGAAAAACACACAATAAATATGTGTCCAACTAATACAGGGGTTCGTGGTTCATGTTCCTTTTCCTAAAAGAAATTTAAAATTGTTATTATTTACAATTATTTAACGACCCAGAACAATCCTGAAACATTTTAATAGGGAGAAGAACAAAGTACAAAAAGTAATGCTTAATAAAAATAAAACTAAAGGATTAAACAAGGACATCTCTCAAAAAATTAAAATAAGAACAAAAAAAATTGGAAAAACTTAAAGCTCGCTGTATATATTGACTTTGGAACAGTTTAGTTCTTGATATTTCAACACCTCTACTTATTATCGTTTTCTAACATTTGACAGACAAATATTTTTGATGCCACTTATTAATTGTTTTTTTTCTCTGGAAATTCTGAATGTACCGTTGTTCCGTGTGGATCCAAGTCCAGGCAATTTGATACGTCTATATCGATAATAACCTTCGTTCATTTTACCTAAACATCATCTTATTTCCCGTTTTTTTTTAGAAAATTACATTTAACGTTTAAATAACAATTCTAATTACTAAAGAAATTTATTTCATTTTTATGACACGAAAAGAATTGGTTTACCTTCACATAGTTGTCGTTCAAAACATACCACAACATTACTATCAAATAGAAAAACTAAAAATAAATAAGCGAGGATGTCTAAAATAACATTAAAGATTTGGATCTGCTTTACAAACTACCTGGCGACATCTTTTAGTCACTTTAATGAACTTTGGAATATTTTAATCAAAGGTTACTGTAATTCTGGCTAAATTATATTATATCTATTGACCATGGAGATGGTTCCTAGCGGGCAACTTGAAGTAAAAAAAGTGTATAAGAAATTCCTGAAGGTCGACGCACTATATCAAGTAAGTACTTCAATTTTAATATTATATTTTTTTATTATTCCCACAAAAGATCCAAGCAAGCCACTGGACATACCTAATCGTCTAATCCAAATATATGTATATTAGCTTTCTAATGTTAAAAATTGTATATAATCTTTTAAAATGACAGTGTAGGTATTGAATATCTACGACACAATTTTTGCCAACAAAGAATTGGTAAACCGTAACCGATTATAATTTGAAGTCACGACTGTGAAAAGAATATTCAGTCGTTTTAAAATGAGTTTCTAAATCAGTGAACGCATTTGGCGAGGAACCCTTCGCTTGAAGCAATTGATCAGATAAATATATTGCTACCTTCCAACCTTTCACCGCAGAAATTCGCCAATCAATCCATTATTAAAAATTGACCACGCAATTCATTCTTGCTTTAAAAACTCGATTGTTTTTCGACCTATGTGGGAATTGTCTTGGCGGAGGATCACTCGAGACTCAGACAGTGAATGTTGACATTTGATATTTGTTTACAGGTGCCACCTATGTTGTTATAGATTTGAGAAATTTAAAAACCTAACCTACTAAAACGTTTAGAAAAAGAAGTACGTCTGTACAATTGCCAAAAAGTATAAAATTATAATTCACTCTACCGATAACCGTTCAAAATCAAATAGATACACAATAGTATACTGTAACTAAAGTCAGTGTGATGACCATAAAATAAAGCAATGTTGTCAGATATATTTTCTAAAATTGTTAGGCTCGCTACACAATAATGTTCCTCTTACTTCAGTAAACTGTTAGTTCGTGATGTTATAAGAAAGCTAGTTTGGAAATATTTTTAAAAAAATACATAATGTAAATTTATTAGTAAACATTAAAATAAGTCGTTTGAAATTACTGAAAAAAGAAAAAATTAATTAAAGCCACTTTGTATATGTTACTATATTTAAGAAAGGCAACGTATTGCACGTGCAGTCAAGACTTCGAAACAACCAATCATCAACTGCAGTATTCATCGCAATATAACGAAATAACCGAATTATACTCCGTTTGACGTTTTTGGCAGAAAAATTTCTACGGTCTTGAGGGTGTTCGGGGGGGTTGTGTTGTGGTTCGGCTTATAATCCATTAGTATCATTCAGTGTCGGATGTGAATTTTGTTTTAAAGAAATATTTAATATAATATCTATTTCTTGGTTGAGTGAGTTTAGTGAATTGTTATAGGTATTTATAGGAAAGTGTAGGTGATCTAGTGTAGAAAGGTATCATTAATATAAAACCTTTTTGATGGTGTAGTGGTTAGGTCGCGTCAGTGAATTGATATTAATATAATATTCATTTGTTCGTAGACGTTAGGGTAAGTTTTATAATATAATTAATTAGAATGGCATTTTGGAGACCATTTGAAACAACAGTCCAAGATGATGAGCGGGATTATTGAATTGTGGCTTTAAATATAAGAAGTTAGATAATCGAATGGTAATAATGGAGTCTCGGCGTATCGCTGAACTTAGACAGGAGTATTTGCGCAAAACAAAAGGGTACCGTGATTCAAATAGAACTATAATTTATTTAGACGAAACTTGGTTTGATACACATGATGTTGTCAAGTGTTTATTCATTTATTTGTTATTCAAACAATCCTTACGGTTTTATTACATGAATAAATATATAAGATAAAATACATTTTAACTTAATATGTAAGAGAATAGTAGTAATGGTAATTATATTATAATTAAAACTGTATGAGGATATACACCCACCTTTAAAATATGGTTGGGTTGACGATACAAAAAACTATTCTTTAGATACTCCGTGTTCTAGAGGAAAGCGCTTTATTATTGTATTACAAATTTTATGAATTTTGTATGCAGGTTAATTTTTTTCATTCAAATTGATATAGTAGATTAACATTATTTCACAATAATATTCGAATTTATAAAAAATTTATATGCACGCCATTGGGCGGCTTTTTCCTTCAAAGGGATTAAAAATATGGGTCATCACATTAACTTTGGAAGAACTTTAACATTATTCTTTATTTATATATTAAAAGTCAATAGAATTTGCTGCAATAAAACAAAAATTTACCATAAATGTAAAATCATAATCCAGCCACATACACAATATCCAATACGCTACCGAAAATTGCGGACATATACACCCCGATCCGATCGAAAATTCACTCACTACTGACAGATATCTACATAATTTATTTACGTCCCCTGCCAAAAAAGAAATTTTCCAAAAATTTACAAGATATTGTTTATTGTAAATTATATTTTTAGTTTTCTCGACAGTATCGTTTCGGCACCTACCACGCACTGAGAAAACTGTCAAAATAACTTGTGTCAGTACTTTTTTGAAAGTAAAAATTATCGTGTTATTTGGAAGCAATCGTAACACGTTCTTTTTTTTAAACGTGTAGTGTAAAAAAATGAAAATTTTGCAGTGAAGTCTGTTAAAATTTTCTCAACTTTTTCGAATCTAAAGTTTTTTTCCAATATTTTTAATTAAGCTATATTCAATGATTATATTTTCATGGAAAATCAACTTACTCTGCTGGTTAGTGTACAATTTTGACAGCTCAAACCCATAAACGGTCGCTTCTTTGACAGCTGCACTTCTGGAATATTTTCTTTGATATTCAATAGCTGATCCTCTCTAGCCTGAAACAACACAATTATATAAATTTAGAAAAAGCGACTTTTTTTCCAATTTTTCACGTTAAAATGGTTGTGAGTGCAAATTTTCAATTAAACCATCCGCTGTTCAGATTTGATTTATAAGATTGAAACATAATTATGGATTGCCCCACCTATAGGGATCCAAAAGTTAAAAAAAGAATTAAATATACGAACTGTTTAACTAGCGCCCTCTATGAGAGTCAATAGTCAATACAAATTCATGGGATGTGTCAGCTTTCAAAACATATTCATACAAAGTTTCATTATAATATTGCTAGTATTTTAGACATAAAAATGTTTTTCCACACCCTTTATTTTGAATACACATTATTATTATCACACATTCTTTTTTCTAAGCAATCCCCACTTATTTTTCTGAGTTCTCCTTATCCTATAAACAGAGCTACCATTTTTTGACACACCATGTATTTAAAACATTTATGAGAAAATTTGTATTCTAAATGGTTTCAAACGATGCGTGATAACTTTTAAGACAACTTGAAGGCAATTTCAACAATGAAAGTATAATAGTGTCAAAGACACAATTTAAATTTTAAAATAATTCTTAAATCCAGAGGACAAGTCACTACTGTGTCTAAGAACAGGGTCTACTTTAAAAAAAATCTAAATATAAACGATTTCACGACGTCAAAAATGTTCCATTTCCGTTTTGGTGGGATGGACAGTAATTTTTTTTCTTGAAAACCTTGAAACTTGCTAAACACAGAAATTATTTCATTGTAAGTTCGCTTTTAGATATCTACATTTTGTTTTAAAGTTTTTTATACTTTACAGTTAGAAATTTAAACTTTTCAAAACTAGTAGCACTAAACCAAATGCCAAAAATACATTTGAAGTTGAAGCATTTGCAAAAAAACAATATCAGATAAGCAAGAGGTCTACCCAAAACCAAAAATATAACAATTTATAATTTTGATTTGATAAAATTTGAATTAAAAATTTAAAAAGAAGTTTGTGGTTTGATTTCCCAAAAAATTAACAACTTTTATTTTGTTATAGTTGCTAATTGTTATCACTATAATTTACAGGCTGTCTATATGCACACTTATCAATATTATGCTTCATTTAACTGCCTTCCATTATAGATAAACTTATACTGATACATCGTTTTTGTTAATGATATCGTCGACGATTGGTCAGTATGAGAATCATACGATGAATCTATCATACTCCTCATAATATAATATTATCATATGTGCATATTCTCTTATCTCATATAAATTTTCGTAAATTAAATTGTATCGAAATAACAGAAGTAATTTTGGTAAATATTAGAGCCACGACTGCAGCCAAATTTTTCCGTATCCCTTTGCATCCCTAACAAATGATATCTCATGTAATATTATGGGGGGGAACGTCATAAAAACCCATAAAAAAACTTACCATAAACGTGATGAGTACATGGTCAGGTTAGGTTAATTATGTATGTATGTATGTATGTATGTATGTATTTTGGGGTAACATTCACTGAGACCTAAAATATCTATTGTGCCCCCTTACTTCTACTTAGTTTCTAAGGAGAGTCTCAGATACTAGTAGCTCCTTTAGTCCTATTTCCCTGAGGAATTTTAGGATATCCGCAGGCCTCAACTTAGGTAACTGTCCCTCTTCTATCCAGTAGTCTCCCAGGTACTGTGCCCTAGGATTCTGAAATACTGTGCAGTTCGCAAGTATGTGGATGGAGGTTTCTTCTTCCATTCCACAAAATCTACAATCTTCATCCTCCACTATTTTGAGCTTTTTAAGGTGTCCATTCAGGCGACAATGTCCCGTTAGGATTCCTGTTAAAACTCTTAGTGCAGTTTTGCTTTGACTTATGCATTCATTTGGTCTCAACAGGTTGTAGTCACCCAGAAGAATCTTTGATTGCCTAAGCCCTACTAGATCTTTCAAATTGTCAGATCTTCTCTTTTCTTCGGCTTTACCTATTTCTTCCAATATTACATTGGAGCTGATTCCGCAAAAAGGTTCCGGCCCCCAAAAGGGTATTTCACTCCCCCTCTTTGCTAGTTCATCTGCTATTTCGTTTCCTTCTATTCCAGTGTGTCCTGGAATCCACAGTAAGGTGACTATATTGTTCTCGCCTAGTTCATTAAGTTTGCCTAGGCATTCCCACACCATTTTGGAACTGATTACACAGGAACTCAGCGCTTTAATGGCTGCTTGACTATCAGACATTATGATAATCCTTTGCCTTCTATATCCTTTGTCAATATTGAACTGGGCACACTTTCTTATTGCGTGAATTTCCGCTTGAAAGATACTTGGGGTTTTTCCCAAGCTTTCAGAGTGTTTGGTTCCTGGCCCGTACACTCCTATCCCAGTTCCTTCTATTGCTTTTGAGCCGTTTGTGTACCATTGAATGGCATTCTTTCCAAGTCTGGTAATGGTATTTGGATCCCATTCCTTCTTGTTGCTTAATTCCGTAACGAATTTCTTTGAAAAGTTATACTTTTTCATCATACCATCTTGTGGCATGTCCCAGGTTGTCTGATTTCTAAGAAGTGAAGAGGTGGTTTTCTTTTTAATGATTCCCTCTCTACTTAGTCTGTATCTTGTTCTTTCTGCAACACTCTCCACCACCATATGTAATGGTGTGAGGTTGAGAATCACTTCCATTGCTGCCGTTGGGCATGTACTCATTCCTCCTGTTATGCATATACAGGCTAGTCTTTGAATTTTAGAGAGGTTTTCTCTCGTCGTCAAGAGGCTAGTTCTACTACTCCACGCAATGGCTCCATAAGTGATAATTGGTCTCACTATGGCAGTGTACATCCAGCTCAGGATTTTTGGGTTACAACCCCAGTTTCTCCCTGCCAGATTCCTGCACACCATTAGAGCCATTTTTGCTTTGTATGTAATCTCCTTCTCGTGTTTGTTCCACAGGAGTTTGCTGTCTAGAGTCAAACCTAGATACTTGACTTCTTGTCTCCATTCAACGTCGTTCCCATCATAGGTTAATTATTATTGTCACTTTTGAAGTTTTCGTGCTACAGCTGAAATTGCATGCAATTTTTCTTTATAAAGGTCATTTTAAGACAATTTCTTGTACAATATTTAGTTCAAGTTTTGGAACAATATTTGGAATAGATTTCTTCTGTGAAATATTGGCCAACTGTTTTAAGCTATTTTAGACTATACCAATTTATTGAACAATATTTAGTTCAAGATTCTGCGCAGTGATTTGATCTGTTGATAAAATAAACATAACCTGACATTGTTGAAATTAATTTGATTAGCATTGACCCAATAAGTTAGTTGATAGAAATCAAGTTAGTGTGTGCAAGTGTCATTATTGGCTAATAAATGTCACACAGTTTTTTGCCTTAACTTTTGTCTTTTTACCGTAAATCCTACAAGTTTTACAATAGGTTATGGGTCCAAACGCTTCTGAAGTATCTGAGAATCATTTTGGGTATTTTAAGTAGTGCCCGAGGTACCGGTTTGAACGAACTTTAATTTTTTCTTCACTGCACGATGTCTGGATATCAGCTGCCGCCGATAGAAAAGCTTCGAGGAAGAGAAAACTACGATACTTGGAAGTTCGCAGTTCAAACATACCTGGAGCATCAAGAGTTATGGGATTCGGTAACAGGTACTGCAGTAGATGCAAAGAAAGACGTAAAGGTACTATCCTAAGTGATTCTTTTGGTTGATCCGTTGAACTACGTTCATGTTCAGTCTACCAAAACTGCAAAGGAAGCATGGGAAAACCTTGCTAGTGCTTTCCAGGACAGTGGTTTAACCAGACGTGTCGGAGTTTTGTGTATCTTAATCACAACTTCGCTAGAGAACAGTGATTCGGTAGAAGATTACGTTAATACGATTATTACCACTGCTCACAAGCTATCAAATATACCATATGTTGGCAGGCCTACCAGAAAGCTATAAACCTATGATTGTGGGAATGGAAAGCTCAGGTACCCCAGTGACCACTGATTGTCTCTTTATATTGTAAAATAGTTTGTAATAAGAAGGGGAGAATTGTTGTGACCTTTTATTAGACTTGTTGATATTAATAATAAAATAACATATGTCATAGAGAACTGTCAATAAATATACAAAGTAATAAATGTCTATTTTCTAAAAGATGGAAATAATTCAGTTCCAATCATTAGTTTAGATCCTTCTCAGAATCATAATATTATTCTT
The DNA here is from genome assembly GCA_949126875.1 of Lochmaea capreae. Lineage (NCBI taxonomy): Eukaryota > Metazoa > Arthropoda > Insecta > Coleoptera > Chrysomelidae > Lochmaea > Lochmaea capreae. The sequence goes on along the minus strand of OX421397.1, from coordinate 11,325,522 downwards.
CAACCATTTTAATACATAACCACAAATTATCCAGATTAATGACATTTTCATAGAACATTTTCATCATGAAACACAAACAATACAATCAAATTGTTAAGAAAATAGAACTTTAGAATAGAACTTTACCATCACGTGACTGTTACCATACGTATATACGTTACTATACGTACTATACGTATAAACGTTCTTTACATTTCAATAAATAAATGTGGTGGATATCTCAGTGGTGGAGACGCTTAACTACGCGGGCGATCGAGGATCATTCTACACTCATTGAAGAATATACTATTGAAGCAAAATACGATAGTTATTTTACGTAAATATCCATTCATCAATTTATTGTAAATATTCTTTTGTATGAGCTACTGATTTTTGTCAGGATATAAAAATATCAATAGGGGCTTTTTTCAGTGGTCAAATGATTGTGATGGATCGATCGAATTAAACAAATTAGAAATAATAAGGAGTACTTAAATTTAGATTAAAAGTTGAGTGTTTTTTTTTAATAATAAATTAAATAAACTATTTATCAGAAAATATGTGGGAGATTAGAAATTTAACCTATTTTTGAAGGTTTTAAATATATTTCAATTGTATTAGATACTGATAAAATTGTGGGTAAGTCAACAAGACATTATTATTGTACATAAAATTGTTTCAAGCTTAAATACAAAAAGCAAAGTACATATTAAAAACCAATTTAGCTTTTTTGCAATGAAGAAAAAATGGTGAAAGTTAAATTTGATTGATTTTATCCTCGAATTTGAGCTAAAATTTTTCGTCTAATTATTTATAGGAGAAAATTCGCGAATATAGAGAAAGAAAGTCAGGATAAAACAGGCAAAAAATAGAGCAGATTCATATTTCTCTTGAATACAAAAAACCATTTTTATGTTTTACTTAGTACTTATAACAATTGGTAGATGTTATCAAACAACAAAGTTGGTATCATTTGTTCTTGGTATGGGACGTTCTTAGGATTACGAGGATATATTGAAAAATTCTATACTATAGAACCAAACAAAATTTCAATGTCAAAATATTTTATTACTCAACATATTCTCCTCTTAATTGGATACATATATTACAGCGAACCTGCAACGTCTCCAGACCTTTCAAAAAAATGTTTCTTCTTGCTCTGCAAACCAGACCTCCACAGCTTTTATTACCTCCTCGTTGGAAGAAAATTTACGACCTTTTAAACTTTTTTTCAGTTGAGGAACGAGATGATAGTCGGACGGAGCCAAATCTGGTGAATAAAGGGGGTGTTCTAGTAATGCAAACCCTAAATCACGAATTTTTTGCATGGCAACATGAGATTTGTGTGCAGGGGCGTTGTCCTGCAAAAACAAAACACCTTTGGATAGTTTTCCGCGTCTTTTCTCTTTAATTTTTTCCCGTAGAGTGGTCAGTAATGTCGAATATTAATCTCCATTTATTGTTCTACCCTTATCCAAAAAATCAATCATGATTGCTCCATGGCAATCCCAAAAAACTGAAGCAAGAACTTTTCCAGCAGATTTTTGGACACGAAACTTCTTAGGTCTTGGAGAACCAGAGTGCCGCCATTCCATCGATTGTTGCTTTGTTTATGGATCGTATAAATGTACCCAAGTCTCATCCATAGTAACAATTCGGTTTAAGAAGTCTACATCGTTTTCAAATCGAGCACAGATCGAACGCGATGCTTCTACCCTTGCACGCTTTTGGTCAACATTCAAACATTTGGGGATCCATTTTGCAGCAATTTTTCTCATGTCCAAATTGACGTGAACTATATGATGAACGCGTTCATATGAAATATTCAGTGCTTCATGTCATGAACTGCATCGATATTTTCGGGGACTGACACAGAAACTGGCCTTGCCGATCGGTCATCATCTTCAATGGAAAATTTACCTCTTTTGAAGCTTGCAGTCCAATTTTTCACGTTCGCATACGAAGGACATTGATCACCAAGGGTATTAAGCGTCAAACTTCACACTGACACTTCTAATAAGTTATTGTTCGTTGCTATGGTAACGCAATATTTTGTTTATGCATGGAACTGATCTAGGCTAACTAGAAATCAATACATCCTCGTATATCCTTTTTGCATTTAGTCAACACATTTGGTTTTATTAGCCTCAAATATTATTTTACCAGCCAAACATTTCAGTTGTAAAATAATCATACTATTAGGCATTGGTTCTATTGTTATTTATCGACTCAACGACTATCTGCTATTGGCTTTGGTCTTAAATCAATCATGTTGACATAAGTCAAAACGAAATATCTTGGAATTATATGAACTGTCACAGACAAATTCCAAATTATCTTTTAAATGTACTCTCCATTATGCCAATTTTATTGGTAATAGTGACTATGAGGAGTGGAGGGATGTACGACGAAAAATGCCCCCCTTGAAATAAAAATCCACCAGTCTTTGCATTTTCTCCGAAAAAAATTTGTTTACAAGATATTCAATATGTTTGTTTTTTCCTGTATGAAGTACATAAGTAAATAATTTGCTTAATATCATCACTATAAAATGACTTTTTTTAACATTAATTCAATTAATTATGTAACATTATATTTAAAATCTTTTATTAAAAATAAAAACTTAATTAATGGAAATATCCAAATTACTAAAATTAACATAATAGAAAAGCAACTATTAGTATGGGATTAATAATTTTCTTAATAATACATTTTGTATAAATAACAAAAAAAACTGCCTAATTAATATCTCGAAATCTCAGAGGACTTTAGTACTTAGAAATCTTCAATTATCCTGAATACGTTTTCCCACTCACCAGTACCGGCAGACGTATATAGATGGATGCAATCAGAAAGGATTGCATAAGGAGGGAAATCCGGGAATATAGGTAGACAAAAAACACCAATTCAAATAGAGGATGACAAAAATTTTACTGAACAAAGTAGACAACCAGATTGTTGAAACTGAGCAAGAGATATTTGAAGATAGTTATATCGACCTGGTCAGTGGTCAGTGTGCACTGTTTAATGAAACATCTATTCACATACTCTGCTTCTGTGAGTACTTACAAGGACTCAGACAGAAGCACTTTGGAGAGGAAATAATACAACCATTAGAACTATCTTCTGTAAGTTCCTTGTGGCATTAGTTATTCTTTTTTGTCTTATTTTTTTTTGGGGGGGGAATCAAACCACAATAATGTTTTTTATTTTTTATTTCGACGTTTCGGTAGCGTTTCAGCTACCGTTGTCAAGATTAACTAGTAATGAATGAATGAATAATTGTTGGTTTCTATCTGACACAACGAAAAAAATTTGACAACTAAACAATCAATAATATTTTGAAGTTTAAGACTACAAAACTTTGTTGTCAAATTTTATTAAGGTCCATTCATAGTAGATCACACCTCTGGTAAAATGTGAAATAAAATATTTTATTTTATGACATTCTAACGATATGTAGTCCACTAGAAATGGAATCCAGTGAAGTGCACGTTCCAGGAACGGTTTTTTTATTGGGATAGCGCTTTTTTTCGTTTATTTTGGAAATTTTGTTGATAAAACGCGTTTGTTGTTACTTTTTGTGTATGATTATTTTTGTGTTCAAAATATGTATAGCTGTTTGGTGATTTTGTGTATGGAAATGTGTATCGAATAACAACTATTCCAAAGATAAATCATAAGAAAACCTGGATAAAAACTTATGATGCTATCCTGAAAACGCAGGTAATTGATTATTGGAAATTTCTCTTTCTAACATAGGTAACCAAATTTGATTACATTCGGCTGAAATACTAGCTACACATTTATCTGCATTCAGTTGTATTAAAGCACTTTCTTTGAGTTTTCGTCTTTTATTATTGGGCTCTTTCAATATTATTTTTTCGAATCCCATTGAATTTCATGCCCCTCTTCCCAAGCATGTTTGTAAATATTTGACTTAAAGAACTCCCTATATTTGATATACTTTTTATGTTCATTTATTCGGACTTTCAATGGTCTAGATGTTTCACCTAAATAGAATTTGTCGCATTCACAAGATATCTGATATATGCAGTTTTTTGAAGATTGTTCTTCATTTTTTGGTTTCGTTTTTGTTAGTATAGATCTCAACGTATTGTTAGATTTGAAGCTAGTTCAAATATTGAATTGATTACCAATTTTCTTAATTCTTTCTGATAAACCCTTAACATACGGTATTGTCAAGTTTTTAAAAATTATGTTAGCTGAATTATCAATATTATTGTTATTATTATGGGGTATTAACAATGAGCCCTTCTCTATATTCTTAATTTCTTTATTTACAAATTCTACATTTAAAACATTTTTCAGCAAAGTTTTCTCCTTTGTGAATTGATTATCATTAGAACAAATGATTCTGGCCCTATCGTATAAAGATTTTACTATTCCTTTTTTAACGCTTATAGAATGATTTGATTCAAAATTCAAATACCTATTAGTGTGTGTTGGCTTACACTTGTTTCATACCCTGTAGGTGTTTTATTGATAAGAACATCTAAAAATGGCAAAAAATTGTTATTTTCAATTTCAAATTTTATAGATTTTTCTCCTTCATTTATATTTGTTAAAAAACCATTCAGAGATGCTAATTCATAAGGCCATATTGCAAAAATGTCGTCTACATATCTCCACCAGACAGTTGGTTTTAATTTTTGATTATTTACTATTTTGGCTTCAAAATGTTCCATGTAAAAAAATAAGACAAAAAAAAACCATTAAAACTATTCAAAATCCCTCCAATTATACTAGTAGCCTATATACAGGGTGTCTACAAACAAACTACAGATACTAGATGTGATTTTATGTCCTCAACTCAACAGTCATCTACATAAGGCGCTACCTCGATCAGGGGGAACTTAGGGATAAAGTAGTACCTGTAGTTTGCGTTTGGCTGAAAAGTTTTTGGATACCCTGTATAGAGGTCACAGGAATGGAAGTAGAAAACATTGGAAACGTTACAAAGATTAAATTAAAGTGCCTGGGTTGTTGAAACGAAAGAATACCTATGATTTTATATTCTCACATATTTTTTACAATCTTTTGTCTTTACATATATAAAATAATTCAAACGCGTGACTAACGATATCTTTAGTTGGAACATGAGAGATAATTATATTAAAAATATTATATATTTACCATTCAATACGCGGCTGATAGTTCAAAGGACAATCGTGTTTCAATTAAATCATTTGGGTTAAAATTGTTTAAATTTTTTTTATAGATATGTGAAATATTTTTGAAGGAATACTTCCTTAATGATTATCAAACAATTTTGCATTGGTTTATGTAAAAATAATATTATTTGGGGGGAAATAGGTACTTTCTACAAAACCCAATATAAAACAGGTTGTTTATTCAAAATAAATTGCAAAAGTATGATATGGTGACATTCACTGAGACCTAAAAGATCTATTGTGCCCCTTACTTAGTTCCTGAGGAACGTCTCAGAGACTAGTAGCTCCTTTAATCCTATTTCCCTCTGCACTTTTAGGGTCTCTGCAGGCTTCAACTGTCCCTCTTCTATCCAATAATCTCCTGCTATGCCCTAGGATTCTGAATTGCTGTGCAATTCGCAAGTATGTGGATGAAGGTTTCTTCTTCCATGCCGCATAATCTACATTCTTCTTCCTCCACTATTTTGAGCTTTTCCAGGTGCCCGTACAGGTGGCAATGTCCCGTTAGGATCCCTGTTGAAACTCTTAGTGCAGTTTTACTTTGACTTATGCATTAATTTGATCTCAACGGATTGTAGCCACCGATCAGAATCTTTCTAAGCCCTACTAGATTTTTCCAATGGTCGGATCTTTTATTTTCTTTGGCTTTGCCTATTTCTTCCACTATTACATTGGGGCTGATACAGCAAAAGTGTTCCGGCCCCCAAAAGGGTCTTCCACTCCCCTTCTTTTCTAGTCCATCTGCTAATTCATAAGGTTACTGTATTGTTCTCGCAAAGTTCATTGAGTCGCACCAATATTATGTTGAAACCGGATATAATAAGAGCAATATTCACCCTTCCCCCCCCCCCCAAATATACATACATTGTTTTTTGGTAGCTTTTTGCAATTTTTCATCATCCTGTATCTTTTCATTAAATTTTACACGTAATATAATATTTAAGATTATAAAATGTGAATACGAAGCAATTTAATACAAGATAACATTAATATTATATCTTTATTACCTTTAAATCCGCTTCACGTGTCATGGCTTTTTTGAAATTCTGGTTTCGAGAAAATCGTTTCAGAGTAGCTAAAGTTGCCAATGATTCATTGTGTGTATTAGAGGGAGAAAATCGATTGTATGTATCGAACACTCGGTTTGTCACTACGTCCACCATTTTATTAACCCTGAAACAATAAAAAATATACTTTAATACCTAAATCATTAATAAAACAAAAAGAAAAAGGCATTAGGACTGCAGACAAAAGTGAACACAGAAATTAAAATGGTAAATGGAATTTTTTTTACATATATAATAACACCCTTTAAAAATTGTATCGTACGCCCATTGTGGTAGCTTTATTTGAAACCCGCCTCTGCTTCGCACGGTTAAATAGATTAATTAATTTATAGTAAAGAACGTTTCACAATATTTCGTTGACTCGGCATCTGGCCATAAGGTTTTAATAATAAAAGTTTCATTGTACAGTAAACAGTAACAGATCCGTAGTCGGTAAAATTTAGATACTAAAACATAAATTAAATTTAAAATCACTAAATTTTTTCAAAAACCAATTTAACTTTTATTTATTAATTGGAATTGAACGAATTAAATTGTTTAAATATGCAGGGTGGTCCACCGTATACGCTTTCAAATAAAAAATATGTAGTTTAACAATGGCCACATTTTAAATATACAGCGTATCTGCAAAACAGTGGAAGGTATCAAATTTACATTGTCGATTATGGATTCAGCTACCAAAGAATATTCCTCTTACTGTAAATTTGTAGCTTTTAACTTGGAAATAAGTTTAAAAAATTTGTTTATGTAGTAGGATGTCATTGATTTTATAATTATTTTGAATTTTTTTTTTATTATTTAACACTGACAAGTATTTGAAATACTTTTGGGTGTTTTTCCATGTTTATTGTTTATTATTTATTACTTTACTTTCAATTTTTTTTTGTATAAACTATCTATTATAATTTATCTACCAAAAATCGTCAAAGGCGGCTGAAGATATTAAAAAAATATATTTCAACTCAACTTAAAAGGCATCTTAAAATGATTCTAAACAATTCAAATTCTACAACAAAATTTTCAAAAAAATCTCTACAGTATTCTTCTTAGCACAGAAAGAAAAAGTTCGTAACCGACATTTTTAAAACCCATTTTAGGACAAAAGAATTCGACTCACCCCTGTAGAAGCATGATAAAATATGTGAACTGCAACACCAAAAACAATTGTAAGGATCCATACAGAACATTAACAAGTCCGTATTTGATCAATATTAAAACAACCACTAGAAACCCATAAATACTCAACATGAAGAGCATCATCATAATAAAACTATGTATACGTATGTACCACTGCGATATATATTTAATAATAAATTAGAATTAGTAATTTTACAATTATATCAGTAATTATTGCAATATGTAGATGTTGATAGGAAACAAATGTTGAGAAATTTATATCGATAAGTAATAGAATCAAATTAAATTCGGTGTGTCACCATTTTCATTATAATCGTATTGTTTTTGATACTAATTTAAATACAGTACTCATTAATAATTCAGTATTTTGAAATTGACATTTAAAAGGCTAGTTGTATCTTAAAAAAACTAAAATGTTTACAAAGAGACAAAAAAGTTTAAAAATAGACGTTTTATTTCATTAACATTTCGTAAAATGTAACCCTCTGAAAGAGTTGGGGTGATCAAAAAACTGCTGACCCCCCCCCCCTGAAAATATACAGGGTGATTGATTAGTGCGATATACTCCAGTAATAAAAATTGGTCACTATTAAGCATAGTATTTTAAAATTAGTTTCAATCTAACAAGGTGTATTTTATTTGAAATTTGAAATCAGTTCCACTTCCCCATTGCAACAATTTAAAGTTGTAATGTGTTGTAAAGTGTAATATTAGTTCTTTTCGATAGTGATATAAAATATCAATTTGAAAAAATAAAGAAAATAATCGATTTGCATTTTGACTCACCCTGTACACAATTTCATGAATATTGTAAAAATCGATACTTTTTATAATTTTTGACAATGATTAAAAAGTAACTACTGGGATTGATAATTATTGTTCTTAAGCTCCTTTTAAATTATACATGACGTTGAACTTTTTAAGATTTTTATTTAAAAAAAAGGTTATAACTTTTTAAATACCATGTATAACACATTACAACCTTACATTATTGTAATGGGGAAGTGGAACATATTTCAAATTTAAAATAAAATACAGGGTGTTCCTTTTAAAAAATATATAACTTTGGTCTGGCACATCGTTATAAGATTGAAACTGATTTTATAACGCTTTATTACTATAGAGTAGTTTAAAAGAAACAACTTCCTAGATCAAGCAAGAAAAAATATTGTTATTTAATAATATTTTAATATCAAAAAGTGGTTACCTCGTAAAACTTTCAGAAAACATACCAGGAAACACCCAATATAGAAACCCCATAAAGATCGCAAACTCCAAGATAGATTCCATGGACCAAGTGACCAATAACCCATCAAAAATAACCATTTTCAAAAATAAATCACCAAAAATCCACTACAAACGGTAAATACAAGTTTAAAAGTTTATAAAACTTTTCGAGTTCCATTCAAAACGTTTTTGTGTTTCGCATCCGTCAACGGTGTACAACATAAATTGAAACACGCAGTGCACTATGTTTATAAATGTAAAAAGTCAATGGCACCCCCCAAAACTCAGAGCCGACTTAAAAACCAACGAGTAAATTTAGGTTCAAGTAACAAATAAATGAACGTAGCTACAACTCACGGGTCGACAATCGGATGTTTCGACGTAAACGATCTCTATTGCATTTCCACCACAATATTTAGTACAATCCATGACGATTGGTACAAGATTTAAATGCTGACAACCGTTGATAGAATTGCGATAATTACAGAGGTTTTCCAAAATTGTACGAACGGAAAATAAACATTAAATATACAAATTAATGAGTAATTTTACGGAAAATAATCGTAAGAAAGTCCATGGAACTTCAAAGCATCTAGCATTATTGTCTAAAAACAGGAAAGTTGGTTAATAACTTGTACGTAAATCTGCACAGTCATATTCCAATCAGGCACCAACAATTTTATACGTCAACACAAATGCCTTCACAAACAGCAGCTGTTCCACCTTTGGACGGATGAACTTTCTACACTGCTCTTCAATTTCTGGGCACTAGAAGAAGAGTCCAAACACGCCGACCATACCTCGATTCATCTGTGAGCAATGAGGACCTGATTCTGCATTCCAATTCACATGTTCATAAGCTCCTGCCATTTCATTACATCAGCTTCTAAGTATACAGATAATCTAAAGAAGCAAAGTGGATCTAGTATGCTAGTATGGGCACCTCAAGATACAGTAGAAACGGTGGAGCTTTACCATCACGTGACTGTTACGTCAGCAACAATATTCATATGAATCAAATCAAAACTTCTGTCAACTCAATAGAAATAATCGTTATGACTAATATTCCAAAGGTCGGCCTTTTACGAATTAGTAATTAAACAAGAAATTGAACTTTTTTAATTGTTTTTATTTTATTTATATGGTTAACATCGACATATTTATTAAAACTATCGTTCTACTGGGTGAATAAGTTACAAAGTCTAAAATTAATAAGTAGTAAAATAAGCATTGTAATATTCCCGTCCCACGGCATTTTAGGTGTTTAAATGTGAAAAGTTAACAAGTTGATAATGTATTATATTCGTACTTACCAATGTCAAATGGAATAAAGAGTCAAATTAGTTCTTACAAGAACTGATTTTAACAATAAATACACTTTAAATCCAAAAATTCGCTAAAAAGAAGACAATAAACTAAACTCGCATAACCTCAAATGCGGTAGTGTCAAACTAAACTTTTAGTACGATCAGTTATACACGTTCTGTCAATTATATCATTGTCTCTTTTTACGATTACTACGGCAAATTTAAAGAAACTATTACGTACGTCTTGTAGTTGGTCTCGTGAAGAAGACAATCGATCGTACGTTATTATGTTTGATTTATATTGATAGAAGAAGATAGCATATAGAAAATATGTGTTTCATAAATCGTAGATTGGGTCACGTGATGGTAAAGCTACACCGTTTCTACTGTATGCAATTTCCACTCTCAGTAACACGGTCGAACCGTTCTAAATAGAATCATGAAGGAATCAATATAGTACTGTCTCTATTGTTATCTTCATCGACAAGGAATAATACAAACTATTGTTCTTTAACAGGACCGTACTAAATTTAAATCGAATTTTTATAACCATTTACATAGGGTTAGTAGAGCATGATAGTTCAATTAGGACAAAGAGATAAATGTTTTTGTACAGAAAACATAAAGTGCATATAGTGCTGGAAAAAAATAGTAGATAACTTTTGAACTATATTGTTTTTCAAAGTATTCTCCAAGAAGAGAAATACATTCTTGCATCCGTTGGAGTTTTTTATGTATCCGACACCGAATTTGGAAAATTCAAGATAATTTTCATAAAAAATGTTCTCTTCTTTCAAATCGATATCATGAACCGTTTTCGAGAAAAATAAATTTAAACTTTTTGTGTTTCTTACATAAAATCACGTTGGATTATAAAATTGTATCTGTAATATCGAGTTGGCTTTGAAAAATCAACAAATTGTACAGATACTGGTAACAAAAGTCGTAAGTATTGAGTTGCTTACATTGTTTTGGAAATTTTAAATTAATTTTATTTCGTGAGGGTATAAAACAGCAATCAAGATTTAAAAAAAACAAAGTTAGAGATAATTATACCAACGCAGAAATAAGAGAATTATTTTACAACAAATGCTCTACATGACGACCATTTGTCTCAATACACAAATTTATTCTTTTCTCTAAAGATCGTCTTTTCAAAAACTCCTGCATTATTTCTAATTTCAATACAAGCGTTTTGAATTCTTTGCCACAGCTGAATACGGGTTTCTATTGGAACAGACTAATGATTTTAAATAACCCCAAATACAAAAATCACAGGGGTCGTGCATGAACCATAAATTATTTCGAATCATCAGGGGAACCTCATCTATTAAATCAGGTAAAATATTTTGTATGAAATTAAGATATTCCTGGTAAACGGCTAGGAAGCTCTACAGGTCCCAGAAGCTGATTACCGACTACACCTACCAAACATTTATACTAAATCTTTGCTGGTGCTTTTTCTCTACTGTTGCATGAGGATTGCCAATGTAGGCATAATGATGTGCATTAAAAATTCCGTCTCTGGTAAACGTAGATTCATCGCAAAATAAAATATTGGAAAAGAAATTAGGATCCTGATTTTTTTTTGTTCCGCAACCAGTTTGAAAAATCTATGCGAGCAGGGAAATCACCATCTACCATGGCATGAACTTTTTGAAAATGGAAAGGATGAAGGTTTTCTTTATGAATAATATTCCATATGGAAGACTTGGAAATGCCAGGATACATAGCAGCGAGTCTTCTGGTGCTAACCTCAGGATTATTTTCGATTTCAATCAAAATATCGTCTTCGTATTCCATTGTCACATCAAGTCGTCTACCAGTTTCAGTATTTTTAGGTACCAATCAACAGTAAGAATTCTTTGATCTTGCAGAGGAATTGTTGCAAAAGTCGCCAGCATATTTTTTCGGGTTCATAAGAACCGATTTCGGTCCACTTTGGTTGGTAGTGATTCTGGTTAACCAATCGGTAGGTCCTTCGGGCGCGTTTTACTCGTTCAGATGCTTACGTCTGGTAAATAGTCGGCAGTTCTTTGTTTGCTACTGCAAGAAGTATTTAAAAGGAAAAGAAGCACTGCAGACTCGTTTTCAACCAACCATTTGAGCATGTTTATCTTAATATTTATATACTAAACATTGCATTTAAATATTATTAGTTTATTTTGTCTACTAACTTCCAAAGATAGTCGAAATTATTCCAAGATCTCGTTAACATTACAATGAAATTTTTCACTAAAACTATAAATAAAAATGGTTCTCCTCTATGGCACCCCATTCGTGGACACACTATATATAATATCCATACCCCTATAACTGCGGAATAGCTTACAAAAAGGTTCACGCTCTTTTGTGTGTTTATTAAATGTATTAATACATTACAAAGCATCAACCAATTTATTATTTTAACAACCTTACTAGTGTTAATATGATTTGTCGTATACCAGCCTAAGAAACTCACATCCTTAGTTTCAATATCAAGCATATTAAATAGAAAATCGTGATAGACTGTTATGGTTAAGGCTCCTTCATTTAGTATAAGGTGGTTATGAACTATGACCTTGCATTTCGAGTGCAGTATTCAGTAAAAATATTGATGGAAGACGATATTAAACGTTGTTAGATTTGGGCACGTCGTAAATTAATATTAATGGACATTAAAACTTAATGTCAGAATAATTTTGATTTGTCTCAAACATTCTAACCGAATATAAGTTTTCAGCAATCAAAACATATATGGTCAAAAGAATAAACGACGAAGAAAAGCTAACTAAGTTGTTTACTTAGTGGTGCATAAAATGTACGGCAAAAGGAAGCCTGTATCGGCAGAAAGAATTCGTGAACGCCTGAGAAGAAACGCCTAGTGTACGTAGGAGTAAAATAATCATTATTAATTGGATATATAAAATTGGTTTTTCTACGCCCATGTCCGTAAACGTCAAAAATCGCACTGACAACATTCCTTTTAAGTGACATTTAACAATAACATGCACGTAATGAGAATCTCATATAATACATGTGCGTTTAGATAGAAAAACTTAGATTTCTTTGTTGAATCAAATTGCAATCAAATTTTCATTTACGTAATACTTTATTTGGTTTATTTACATACTTTTAATCAATTGAAAAACATAAAAGCTCTTAGCATTAGTGAAATACATTTTAGATTAAAAGAGTGATGCCCCTAAATGTCGGCAACACATTTTACAATTTCCAAAAAAATAATTCGCTTTTTATTGATATGGGAAAAAACGTCATCTCATTTATGCTGTCAATTTTGGTAACAAATTATAGTATCCGAACATTTTCTCAACTTTACCCATGAATATGACTGTTAGTAATGAAAAAGATGAAATTATGAGCACTCAGAAGAAAATAGATGGGCGTAGAAAAAGTATAGTACGTTACACGAGTTGTAATCCCATTACGCACGAAGCCGCGCAGCTCTTAGCATTAGTGAAATACATTTTAGATTAAAAGAGTGATGCCCCTAAATGTCGGCAACACATTTTACAATTTCCAAAAAAATAATTCGCTTTTTATTGATATGGGAAAAAACGTCATCTCATTTATGCTGTCAATTTTGGTAACAAATTATAGTATCCGAACATTTTCTCAACTTTACCTATGAATATGACTGTTAGTAATGAAAAAGATGAAATTATGAGCACTCAGAAGAAAATAGATGGGCGTAGAAAAAGTATAGTACGTTACCCGAGTTGTAATCCCATTACGCACTCGCCGCTGCGCGGCTTCGTGCGTAATGGGTTACTTACAACTCTTGTTACGTAATATACTATTAAACGAACTAATGATAGAAAATTTTTATTGGAGCTTCTTGTGGTACGAATACGATCCAAGAAGTTACAAAATATTCCGAAGAAGAAGGTGTTTGTAAATAGATTTGTTTTGAAAATATTTTCGTTGCACTAAAAGGCGACCTTACGTTTTTACAATTTTTCCAGTTTTAATTCACAAATAGAAACATTAAAACATTCGTAAACAATACGACAAACAGCATAAGTAGTACCTGCCGCAATTGCAATTTAAAAGGGAAATTTTATATTGACGTTAATTATTTGGTACTTTTTTTGCAGGTAAAAGGAAGTCATGCGATGTAGAAACATTACCTTAATTAGGTAGTAATTTTGAGTTTAAATAAACGTTTTACTTTTGAAAAATAAAATTATTTATAAGTAGCTAGTTTTGAAAGTGGAAAATTATTATAATTACAGGTTATTTATTATAAGAATTTCAAAATACAGCTACTATTTTTGTAATATTCGTGTGCCATTAAAAAATATGTCATAAAAGTTATTCTGCACTTTTTTCATAACGAGTAAGATAAAGAAGATATTTAAGATATTAGTTTGAGCCAATTTTGAAAAATCGCTTTAGGTATATCTCGAAAATGAAACAACTTATTAAAGATCAGCTTGTTTTACAAGAAGTCATTATATATCAACTACTTTTTTCCTACCTCCCTTAATTCATCAAAATACTCTGCAGTACCATCTAATTTGGGACACCATGTACCCCTACACCGTTATTGAAGGTATAGATATGTATCAGCTATTTAAATTCTGGCTTCAAACATTATTGTGTATTACTCATCTACGATTTCTACAATATCGTCAATATCCACATGTGCATTTTCCCAATCCCTTTTTTCATCCACCTTTCTTCAGGCTATTCACCCGCCGTGTCGTCTGCATTTTATCCGTAATTTTCATTATTTACAATCAATTATATCATTAGAATATATACTTCACTCATCTCCCAATTCTTTGTCATTATTTCAATTCCAAAAAGGAAAGTTCAATATGATAATGCTATGTAATATTTCTATGTAATCGACAAATTAAATAACTGTCAACTTTAAAACAAAGAATCTATTTTGAGAGCAAATACCTAATATATGTGTTGATAAATTGGGTAATCTATATTTGAAAAATACATTATTTATATTGTTTCTTTTTATTAAATCTTATATATATGATTATTAAAAGGTTTCCTTTAACCCAGTGAAACAATTTTTTCATTCCTATCAAAAATTAATATAAATAATAGCACAAGAGGCACAGCTCATCTGTCGTCCTGTATAATATGTGCTGTACAGGAACAAAATTAAACATAGGGCAAAGTATTAATGTGCTTTTAACCCCTATAAAGTTAGCAGAGCCACTTGCAAATAAATCGATGAATCCTATTCCAATAATTGTCGAATAATTGTCGAGAATTTGTCGTGAACGTAAAAAATTTGTCGCGCTCTTAGTTTTTTTTATAAGGGGTGGCTCTGCTAACTTAATATTAAGTTATCAGTGCCACCCATAAATAAATATTAAAATGCATCAAAATTATTACGAATAATTGTCGAGTAATTGTCGAAATCCATCTGACGTAAAAAAAACGCAAAAAATCTATTCCGTCTAGCATATATATACGTTTTTCTTGGAAATTCCTGGTTTTTGTAGGAATTTCGTATTTTTGGCAACAGCGCATGAGTATATTGATATTTTACGTGTTTTCCATATCATTATTGACGATTATAAATTTTTTTAAGCAGCTTCCTATTTTCCAGAAGCAAAAAAATTATGTTTCAAAGCTGAATGATAGAACATTAAGTAGTACACTTATGTAACTTTGTTGATTTATTATTTTTTCAATAACAATTTATCTGAACAATTGTCAAATGACCAAAACGTGTTTGTCGTGGGGTTTTAACGAGGGTTTTCTCCTATATATGCACCGTGTGATGTAATGAAAGAAATTTTCCGATTTCTCAGTAATACCCACTTGTAATTTGGTTAAATATGATTTTTTCCATCCAGAATTGTACTGAACAATTGTCGAATAACCTAAATGTAATTGTCGTGAGCACAGAACAAATGTCGCGCTCTTAATTTTTTTTATAGGGGGTGGCTCTGCTAACTTAATATTAAGTTAGCAGTGCCACCCATAAATAAATATAAAAATGCATCAAAATTATTACGGATAATAATTGTCGAGTAATTGTCGAAATCCATCTGACGTAAAAAAAACGCAAAAAATCTATTCCGTCTAGCATATAGGTATATACGTTTTTCTTGGAAATTCCTGGTTTTTGAAGGAATTTCGTATTTTTGGCAACAGCGCATAAGTATAATGACATTTTTCGTGTTCTCCCTGTCATTATTGTCGAATATAAAGTTTTTTAGTTAAGTTATTACATCAAAAAAGAATTTATATTTTTATAATAGGTAACATTATTATTAAAGAATAGCTAAATCATCAATGTTCAACACAACCATCGTTGTTTTTACGGTCCGACGATTGATGATATAAAAAAAGACACTCTTATTATCGGCACCAATAGCAAAAATTACAGAAAACTATTTGAAGGTACAAACTGTATCGATGACGTAAACGAAGTTCTTTTAACTTATGGTTTTGAACTTACAAAAGAATGTCTATAACAGTTCACTTTTCCAACAGAAACTAAAAATGTGCCTTTAAAAGTGTTTACAACAGATTACCGAAATCTATCAAGCAGAGAAGGAAACGCTTTAGTGTATGTTACGGGGTATTTGTTAAAAAAATGTCTAGTACAACATTCTTGTCAAACCTGCCTAAATTTTGCCCATTCGGCTGATAATTTAGTAAACAAAGAAACTATTTTGTGTAAACTGAAAGCCTACACGACAAAGAAGGATGAATTAAGTGGGTTTTGTATACTATTGTATACCGTCAAGGGACATTGTTGAAAACATTATTGCGATGTAGAAAAGTTCAAATCCAAAAACCTTTGTTATACCTAAAGAATCCTATCAATTTAAATATATATTTCTTAAATTACCCTTGTATAGCTTAAAATGAAATAATATTTTCGAACTTCTCTGGTACCTACCGGTCTAATTATTGACAACAAAGGCGATTCGTAAAAATGATTTATGAGAGCGGCGTCACTTCCGGACAGCAACTTCAATCAAGCCGCCCTGGAGTGAAACATCTTAATTATAGTTTTCTGTAATCTTTGCCAATAGGGTAGGGTATCATCTTACAAGATTTATATTTTTCATAATAACACGCCGCTTTTAATATTGCTGATAATACCCCTTGTAATACCCTTTTTTAAATAGACTTAAAATTAAGACTATTTATTATTATTTATATTTTGAAAATAAAGATATGCGGTTTCTTTTCATGTTTTTTTTATCTCAATTTTGAATTATTCAAAATATGGGGCGGCAGTTGGGAGACATGCGTCACCCTGAAAAATATCACCGCACTGCACTACCCAGTCTTAAATCGTAAGTATTGTCTGTCTTGTTGTGCTATTAGGATTAACTCGATTATAATTCGTATTTGGTGAAAAACAATAATTAGTGACTCTTATTACTTTGGTGAAAAACAATTAGTAGTTTAGTTATCATCTTGTAGGTAGTTTTATTTAAGTTTAAAAACAATTTATAACTTTGGTGAAAAACTCTTGGTGTTTCAACATTCATTCAGAAATGAAAAAATTCATTCCTGGAAAGAGACCCCTAGCGACACTTTGGTCGAAACTATACTTCTACACAAAAATGAACTTGTTTTCAATAACGAAATTGCGAGGGCAACAGCAGCTATTTGGAAAGTGATTGAAGATGAATGAGGCAATAAAATAAAGGCAACCTCTCTTCACTCCATGTGTGTGGGTAATCGATACAATTTGAAAAGTTTGCTCACAGACATAGCATCGCTGGATAATGAGGACAAAAAGGAAGTATCCTTAAACAATCTTGAATTGTCTCCTGAATTGTCTCCCGAATTGTCTTTCGAATCAAATTCTATCAACTTCATTCTTTCCATTACTACGTCCAAATTTGAAAGTCTCCTAACCGAAAGAGTTTGTGCGAGAAAAACAAAAAAAGGAAAAATTGGTGAACGCCGGATCACGATTTTTCAACCCAGTAAATGGACTCAAATTGTATCAAAAAATTTTTTTGATGATTACAGACTCACCCATGGATTCCATTTTAAAAACCATCATTTGACCAGGAAAGCTGACTTCGGTATTTTCAAAGGTGAGTTTATCAATTTTTACCTATTAAGTTTCACCTGTTTCGGTGTCTGTGTGTCTGTCAGTCTTTAATCAAATCACTTCTAATCGTTCGATTGATTTGAAATTTGGCAGGGTTACATAAGAAAATGGCGAGGGCGTTGTGGGGTCGGACATTGGGAAAATTTAAATATTATTCAAGTAGAGGATGAGTTTTGTGATTATGGTCCGATTGTATTAAAATTGGGTGTATAGGGGTCGGAGATCATGATTTTCTAATCAAAATTCATGAATTAAAGATGGCGGCTACAAGATGATGATGAGATTTGTTATCATAGCCCAATTTCATTCAAAATTTTAATTCAATAAAATGACGCGTTTCACGAATGACTACAAAGAATCATATGAACTGTGAGAAAAGAACATTTCAAAATACAAGCTTTCATTCAACTGCACCCAAGTGAATAAAGTAAACTTTGAGGAGTAAATTGAACCCATTATTTTATTACATTTTTTTTATTTTTTAGTGCACTTTGAATAAAAGCTTGTTTTCGAAAAAGCTTTTTTTATAATCAATTTCTTCAATTCAGACTGAAACCTTTTAATTTGTTTTCAGAACAACCACTACTAATGCTCAAATTAAAAACTGTCCAATAATAACAAAATTAGAATTTATGAATTTTAACAAAACTGTTTCATCATCGTCTAGGTGTCTATCGAAATATGTCTGTTCACACGTTCATCGCGGAGGGGCCTTTTTAGGAAGTGAATACAAAAAAATATTTTCTATATTGTGGTTATCGATATTTTCACACCCGTCATTTCATTCATTTCTCCCGCAGAAAATTCCACAAATGATTTAATTAAACTATATTTGATTGAACAAGCATTACAATTTTCAGGTTTTTGCAAATGTGGAAGTATCGCCATTTGCAAGGTACTGCCTCCAGATCAGGAAAAAGCAATTCGAAAAATAGAATGTTCAATTTCTGAAGGCAGAGGAGATTGTGGAAAACGCCAACTACGCGGAAATCTCAGAAAAAAAATCGCGAAAGACCTGCAAACCGAGTCTACAGTTAAATGGAGATGTAGATTAGCTGGTGAAATGATGGATGTGGGGGAAACAAAGGAGCCACCGCACTTGTATGACGCAGAAGTTTTGAGGGTTGCAAAACATGAATACATTCGATCACAGTATCTGGACCAAGACCCAATCAGAGCAATTGCAATTTTGAAAAGAAGTTCCTTTGGACAAAATGTAATTCGTGAAATTGGGTATGACCCGTTTCATGTCGTGATCGCCTCAGCTCATCAAATTCGTGTTTTCAACAAAATGAATAAAATATACGAAACAAATTTATGTATAGATGCAACTGGAGGAGTTGCGAAGAAAATCATTCATGTTGATGGAAGTGTTTCCAAACACATTTTTTTGTACAACGCAGTGGCATATTGTGGAAATCAACAATTTTCAGTAACATCCCAATTTTCAGAATCCCATGACATGGTGTCGATTAGTAAATGGCTATTAGGTACAATAAGATGTGGAATGGAATTTCCTCGAGAAGTGGTAAGAAATAAATAATTTGAAATGAATAAGAAACTCATAATATACTTATATTCAATTCACAGACTATCGACGAGTCGAAAGCACTTGAGAATGCATGTGCTCTGATCTGATATTCTCGGGGGATTTTAATATAATCGTTGAGTATTTTTCACTCAACGGTTCTATATATTTTTTGTGAACATAGAAATAATAGTTATTTACAAGGCAGTAAAGTGAGTCTTTATCGGACGAGTCTGAAATTATGAGGGCGACTAACAGGCGAGTTCGATAAAGACACTTTACTGACGTGGTGCATACAAAATGTTATCGCCAACTTCTCTTGAATTTCATGTGGCGTGCATTGAATATCTTCCATAATTTGTTATGAATAAATTGCAAGAAAACTATTATCGAGCCGTAATAGGGAGAAGTGTGACACTGACAGATGATTTTCGATTAAATGTCAAAGTGTGCAATGAGAAAGCACGAGCAAAAAGACAATAAGCATTAGGCTGCAGTCTATCGGAGACTTGTCAGACGGGCTCAGAAAAAAAAAAGATCAATTATTTTTATTAATAATACAGGGTTGGCATAAAGTATGGATCAAGTAAGCATCTTTAAAACTAAAAGCATGATATTTATAAAATTTTGTAGATAGCGTTATTTCAGATATTTCAAAAGTAAAATTTAAACGAACCAAGGTCTGAAGAACCAGAGGTCACTTCTGTGAATCCATCGATTTGGAAAATTCGCATGGAAAAATTGAGGCAAAGAATAAAAATGTTAATTCAACGTCTCTAAGATCGTCTTCTGTAATGACGATAAATTAATGGTTGTTCACAGTATATCCAAATAAATGTTCCCATTTTCATTGTCGAGTAAAGATATGGGCGGTAGCCAACTATTTTATGAAAAACATATTTAGTTCTTCCGGGTAATGAGTACAATATTATAGAATAATTTTATTCTTGTATAGTGTTATGATGTTAATTAGAAGTGAAGTAGAAGGCAACCATACACACAGTTGTGGTTATCAAGAATTATAATGTACTAAAAATGATTCATTAATGACCCCTATTAATGAACGATTTTCTATTAATAAAAGATTTTGGTATATGCAACCAAACATACAGTCATATTAAACAATTATTTGTGTAATGCTGAATGCTTTAACAGAATACTTCTGGTTTTTGATTCACACATTAGTCGGGGAGCCCAAGAGGGTATTTTGCGCGTTACACTTTTATCCATGTACTTCACTTAACTTGTCTTTACATATTTTTTTAAAAATCAGCACACAACAAGCCATCATTTTATACATTCTTGAGAGAATAAAAAAAAGAAATTAAACAAAATCCCTTAGTGCTTCTTCATTTTGTGAATCAGGGAAACAAATTAAAGTAAAATATCCCCTCGAACACATACATCAATACTACAATAAAATATTTCTCCTGTATAATCCAGGTAAATTATCCCCTGTTAAAGAAAAAGAAGAAGTTAATAGATATTCCTTAGTCTCTTACCAAACATACAGTCATATTGAACAATTATTTGTGTAATGCTGAATGCTTTAACAGAATACTTCTGGTGTTTGATTCACACATTAGTCGGGGAGCCCAAGAGGGTATTTTGCGCGTTACACTTTTATCCATGTACTTCACTTACCTTGTCTTTACATATTTTTTTAAAAATCAGCACACAACAAGCGATCATTTTATACATTCTTGAGAGAATAAAAAAAAGAAATTAAACAAAATCCCTTAGTGCTTCTTCATTTTGTGAATCAGGGAAACAAATTAAAGTAAAATATCCCCTCGAACACATACATCAATACTACAATAAAATATTTCTCCTGTATAATCCAGGTAAATTATCCCCTGTTAAAGAAAAAGAAGAAGTTAATAGATATTCCTTAGTCTCCTCTTCTTTCCGTTAATCGCAGAAAAATATGAAGGTAAAATACACGTTCTAATACATGTTAATTGTGTCGATATATACACTGCCTGCCAAAATTATACTGAAAATAGAATTCACAATAACTATTTTCTTGTAAATTCTTAGAATATCCTAAAAAAATTGATTTAAGAATTTTTTTAGAACTTTTCTACTTTCCCTGTATATTGAAAATATCAAAAATAATAGAAAACGTTTTTTAAAATAATATATATTTATATTCTTAAATGGGGCGGCCAGTGTATATTGAATTCACATCGATGACAAATACTTGTTTATGTGTAATAGAGTGACTAATGAATATCTTATTGCTTTCAGTAACGAATGAATTTTTAAATCGGACGGTCATGTCGGGAGTGTATTTTATTAATTTACGGGAATATAAGTGTGTTTTCGAATTTTCGGGAGTGTACCTTTGTTCGAAATTATTTTCGGTAGTGAAACTGTGTGTGTCTTCGAACTTTTCGATAGTGTACCTAAGTGCAGTTCGAATATTTTGTCATGATTTCCAAGGATTATAATTTTTTATATAAGGTAAGTCAGTATTTTATTATTTGGTAGTTACTAGCACTACATATATACTCTATTTATTCATTTTCCATTTTTTTTTCAAAAGACATAAGTAACTATGTTGCTTTGTATATTTTACCCGTATATATTACCCTTTCTTTACTAGATCTACTAGCAATATATGAATAGAGTGTATTTAAAGGTTTTTATAATATCATGGAACTTTTACAAATAATTTTCATACAAAAATTTCAACCGATTCTTAATTTATCAACAAATTGGATTTTAAAATGGTTTAAGACATTCATAAGTAGAGTAAGTTATATACTTTTCGAATATTTTTAGTTATCGTATTGTCGGTTACTTATTTTATAAAATATAGTCTGTATTTATTTATTTCCAAAGACATAGGATACCTATGTTGTTTGTTGTATTTTCCCAAAATATTATCCTCTCTTCATTTCTCACTACCACTATAAGTACGAGCAATAAATAAATATACACACTGTATTTAAAATATTTTGGATCTTTTACAAATAATTTTTATACAAAAAGTTTAACTGATATAAAATTCATCAATAATCTGAGTACTCTCTTATTAGATTTTGAAATAGTTAAGAATAATCTTTGATACAGTAAGTTATATACTTTTTAGTTATTGTACAGTTGGTGACTTATTTTATAAAATCCATTCTGTATTGATTTATTTTCAAAATATTTTTTTCCAAAGACATAGAAGATCTATGTTGGTTCCTATATGTTTTCCAAAATATTTTCCTTTCTTTATTTCTCACTATTACTAGCAATAAATAAATACCCTATATTTAAAATATTTTGGATCTTTTACAAATAATTTTTATACAAAAAGTTTAACTGATATAAAATTCATCAATAATCTGAGTACTCGCTTATTAGATTTTGAAATAGTTAAGAATAATCTTTGATACAGTAAGTTATATACTTTTTAGTTATTGTACAATTGGTTACTTATTTTATAAAATCCATTCTGTATTGATTTATTTTCAAAATATTTTTTTCCAAAGACATAGAAGATCTATGTTGGTTCCTATATGTTTTCCAAAATATTTTCCTTTCTTTATTTCTCACTATTACTAGCAATAAATAAATACCCTATATTTAAAATATTTTGGATCTTTTACAAATAATTTTTATACAAAAAGTTTAACTGATATAAAATTCATCAATAATCTGAGTACTCGCTTATTAGATTTTGAAATAGTTAAGAATAATCTTTGATACAGTAAGTTATATACTTTTTAGTTATTGTACAATTGGTTACTTATTTTATAAAATCCATTCTGTATTGATTTATTTTCAAAATATTTTTTTCCAAAGACATAGAAGATCTATGTTGGTTCCTATATGTTTTCCAAAATATTTTCCTTTCTTTATTTCTCACTATTACTAGCAATAAATAAATACCCTATATTTAAAATATTTTGGATCTTTTACAAATAATTTTTATACAAAAAGTTTAACTGATATAAAATTCATCAATAATCTGAGTACTCGCTTATTAGATTTTGAAATAGTTAAGAATAATCTTTGATACAGTAAGTTATATACTTTTTAGTTATTGTACAATTGGTTACTTATTTTATAAAATCCATTCTGTATTGATTTATTTCCAAAATATTTTTTTCCAAAGACATAGGAGATCTATGTTGTTTCCTATATTTCCCAAAATATTATCCTTTCTTTATTTCTCACTACTACTAGCAATAAATAAATACACTGTATTTAAAATGTTATGGATCTTTTACAAATAATTTTTATACAATAATATTAACCGATTTATAATTTATCAGCAAACTGATATAGGTACTTATTTGATTTTGAAATAGTTTAGAACACTTCGATAGAATAATAATTGCCTACTCATGATTATTAACTTATATGAACTTGGAATATTGTTACAAATTATGTATTAGAATTTAAAACTGTTTATGCACTTAATTTTCAAAAGACACGAGTAAGCTATATTGTTTTCCATCTTTTCCCAATTTTTATAACTTCTTTATATGCCTTTTTCCAAAAGACATAGGTTAGTATACCTTTTGGTGAAAGCATTATTGAAAATGTAAATATTTTGGTAATATTTGACATACCGTTTTTATAATTCCTGAATTCATGTGTTCATGTTTGTACATTTTCATTCCTACACTTAGCAGGTAAAGACAAACTTCTGGTAGGGTTTAGCCAATGGAAAACATCCTATGAGCCGGTGGGGAATATTTTCCATCGGTTTTAGACTTTTTGACCGATTGATTATATTTTCTACTGGCTGGGGTCATCTTCCAGCCATGGGGGACAAACTTCCATCTACGCAAGGTAACTTTCAGCCTTAATTGGTTAACTTTTCAAAATACATACCTAAGTAAGCTATGTCGCTCCTCATTTTTCTAGATATTGTCCCCCATTTCTTTTACAAGGTGGTTATTTTTCAAAAGACATAGGTAAGCTATGTCGTTCCTCATTTTCCTAAGTATTGTCCTCCATTTCTTTTACGAGGTGGTTATTTTTCAAAAGACATAGGTAAGCTATGTTGTTCCTCATTTTCCTAAGTATTGTCCTCCATTTCTTTTACGAGGTGGTTATTTTTCAACAGACATTGGCAAGCTTTCTTTTTATTTTACATGTCAAGGACACTACATGTAATCACTAGGTTGCTTCCGATTGACTTTTTCCTTCACGGATGCACGTAGTACCACACTGTGGGAAAGTGCTCGTTCCCTAGGTTGTCCGTCAGTCTCGTTTGCAAAGCGGGCAGTCAGCCAGATGGGGCGAGTGCGCTTAAGTGTTTTCCGTTTGTTGAATGGGTATGGATGAACAAGTTGGGGAAATTGTTGCCCAGTATGGGCTATCAAAATATCGTAGAAGCCAAAGCTGATACATGCAAAGTGACCACTTGACAGATTCTGACTAACAACTAACAATAGGTAAACTATGACGTTCCTCATTTTCCTAAATATTGTCCTCCCTTTGTTTAACAAGGTGTTTATTTTCTCAAAAGACATAGGTAAGCTATGTTGTTCCTCATTTTTCTAAATATTGTCCTCCCATTCTCTTATGAATTGCTTATTTTCTCAAAAGACATAGGTAAGCTATGTCGTTCCTCATTTTTCTAAATATTGTCCTCCCATTCTCTTAGGAATTGCTTATTTTCTCAAAAGACATAGGTAAGCTATGTTGTTCCTCATTTTTCTAAATATTGTCCTGCCTTCCTTTCACAAGTTGGTTCTTTTTTCAAACAGACATTGGTAAGCATTTTATTTTACTTGTCAAGGACGCCACATGTAACCACTTGTGTGCTTACGATTGACTTTTTCCTTCACGGATGCACGCAGTACCACACTGTGGGAAAGTGCTCGTTCACTAGGTTGTCGGTCAGTCTCGTTTGCAAAGCGGGCGGTCATCCAGATGGGGCGAGTGCGCTTAAGTGTTTTCCGTTTGTTGAATGGGTATGGATGAACAAGTTGGGGAAATTGTTGCCCAGTATGGGCTATCAAAATATCGTAGAAGCCAAAGCTGTTACATGCAAAATGGCTACTTGGCAGGTTCTGACTAACTACTAACAATTTTTTTCAGCGCTTCCTTTTCAGCACACTAACACTCTCTTACAGGCTTCAAGATTCCAACGGATTTTTGTTGAATTTTTTAATTTTGTTTGATTTTCTGTTCTAGAAATTTTACCAGCGATGGATATGCTCTTCAGAATTTATTTGGAATATATCGATATATTCAAACTTGCTGATAGGCCTATTTCAAAAATTATAAAAAATTTTGATACTTTTTTTTCATGAATATAATTTAATTTAATTTTTTTCAGCGCTTCCTTTTCAGCACACTAACACTCTTTTACAGGCTTCAAGATTCCATCGGATTTTTGTTGAATTTTTTAATTTTTTTTGATTTTCTGTTCTAGAAATTTGACCAGCGATGGATATACTCTTCAGAATTTATTTGTAATATAACGATATATTTAAACTTGCTCATAGGCCTATCTCAAAAACAATCAAAAATTTTAGATAATTTTTTTTATCATTAATTTAATTTTTTGTTCCAGAATTTCTTTCAGGAAAGGATTTTTCAGGTTACAAAAGTTATCTTTGACTTTTTCAATTTGGAGGTCCAGATTTTTTTCCAGTACTATTAATAAATCAAAATTTCCATTCTAATTCATTATAAGGCTTATATTATTTGGTAAAGTACATATTATTTGCATGTTTATTTTCTTATCTGCATGGGTTTAATATTTGCATGCTCAAGCTTGAGTGTGGTAGGGGTTGGTGAAGTAGTGGTGATATTGGGGTGTTAATATGTTAATTTTAAAATATATTATGCTGTGTAATTTGTGTTTGATATTTTTGGTTAAAATATTGTATTAAATGTACATTGTTAATTTTTTGTTGATATTTGACATATAATGTTTTATAATTGTTGATTTTGAATTTGTTCCTGATTGTATATTTTTATTTCTGCACTTTGCTAGTAAAGACAAACGACAAACTTCTAGCAGGGTGCAGCCGGTAGAAAACATCCTGTAAACCGGTGGGGAATATTTTCTGTCGGTTGTTGATTTTTTGACCGATTGATTATATTTTCTACCGGCTGGGATCATCTTCCAACCATGGAGGACAAGCATCCATCTACTAGGAGCAGCTCCAGCCACAATTTTATTTATATTTGTTTATATTATCGATATAATGGATTACACAAATAGGTGTTACAATTCTGGAATATCGGACGTCCCAAAAACTTACATAGGAACAGATGTAGCACATTTTATCAAGAGCTGGGTAAATTTCTTCAAGAAAGAATGCAAAGAAAAATGGAAAAAAAAATTCTACTTGTGTGCGATTGGACAACTCATTTTATGTCGTGACAGAGACTCTGCCAAGCGTGTTATTACCGCACTATTGACAATTTCTTTGTTTGAAAAAGCGGGTGTAGGTGCAATTTCTTTGAAGGAATCTCTTGATGTTATTGTTTCTCTGATGAATAGCAATACTTGCCAAGAAGAAGTTGGGGAAATCATAGATAAAACAATCGAAGACTCCGAAAAAGAAGTGAATTTCGAAGAATCAACAGATGAAGAAGAAAATGATGAGGAAGGAAACGAAAAATCAGATCTGGTTGGGAACCTATGGCAACAATGGGGTATTGATATAAGGAAAGGAGTTGAGAGAAAACTGGAGTGCGAAGACGGAGATGATTTCAACCCCAGATATTTTCCCGTCTTCGCCGATCGTCTAATAAAAAAAATGGCAACAATACCCCTTTGGAGTTGCATTTGCAGGGATGATTTTGGCTATGGGCGAATACCTGCCAGTAGTGCTCCTGTGGAAGCTGAATTCAACATAATAAAGAATCATGTTCTCTGCAATCGCATATTACGAGTAGATGTCGCAGTGAGAACATTTCTCGAATACAATGACTGAAAGTTGAAAATATTCGAAACTAAATCGAATGAAAATGTACATTCAGCTACGAATATTATAGATATAAAACCAATATTGAAAAAATCACAAAGGAAAATGAAAATTGATGTTTCAAGTGACGTCTCTCTGAATCGTTTTGAAATCGAGAAGGAATTTTCCGCAGATTTTCCCGTCAGTTCAGTTAACACCACAACTGCTTCTGAAATTGTCCAAACATTTAATGACAGTCGACTGTCCGATATATTTGATGATCATGATCATTTGTCCCCCCCCATTTCTTCCACAAAAAATGAAATTTATGATGAAAGTTTCGACAAAAAAACATCTGATTCCAATAATAAAAGGGAAATAGAAGACGAATCTACGGAGAGACAACCTTTTCAGGACTTGTCGTCAGAAGTAAATGTATTCAAACGAGTATTTGTTTGCGAATATTGCAAAGGAAACTCCTACAATGCTCGAGTGTGTGCAATTTGTAAAGCTGCAATTTGTTTAAATTGTACAAAATATAATAAAGAAGAGGAAGATAAAATAATATTATGCCCCGAATGCTTTTACAACTCGAGGAAAGACGACAGACTCGCAACTCAAAAAATTGATAATTGGAGAGGAAAGGGTGGCTCACCGAAAATTTCTAAAAAATCCAGATATTTGAATAAAAATACTGTGGAGTTTCTCGACGCAATGTCGTACAAAAGATACGGTAAATTGCCATGTTTAAAAAATGGAACCGTGTCATCTTTACGACTAATTAAATTGGGAAAATCAGAAGTGTCGCTCACAAATACTTGTGCGTTCGACAGTATTTTCCAAATATTACTAGCGGCATTTGGCGATAATAGAAACATAAGAAATTTCATCAATTTAAATAAAAATGAAAATAATTTTTTTCACCTTGTGTGTGATACAATGGAGAACGGTGTCAGACAAACGACATATAAGAAAAGGGCCGAAATAATATGTATATTATTTGGGGAAGATTTCAAAGAAAATACACCAACACGAGAAATTAACTGTACCACCAGCGTGAGTTCTCTTGCAGCAAAAATTTTCAAACAGTTTCCCAGTTTTGTGGAAATCCGAAACTGTAAAAATGGGTGTTTTCGAAGAATTGAATACCCAACTTACGGCTTGCATGCGAAATTATCAAAGGAGAACTTAGGAAGCTTTATAGAAGGAATCATAACCAACTACAAAAAATGTAGAAACCACCACGAAACATCACAATCAGTTTCATTGGATATAGGTTAGTTAATTAACTTTTTTCCACTTTAGAGCAATTAAGTTTGATAAGAAATTATTCCAAAAGCTTACTCGAAATTTTGATATGAATTGATTTGTTTTGCAATAATGACTTTAAAAACTTGAAATTTTGCATTCAAGGTCCCTTCATGAATATATCTATCAGACCTCACTTCTACCACTGCAATTAAACAAAAATAGGGAAACATACTTGTTAAAAATTATCCAAACTCTTTTTCTAAAATTTTGATGAAATTAACTATATCTAGTTCGAAAATAGTTATGACTTGCTTAAAAAAATACCGGGCTGAGTGAGGCCACAAAGTGGTGCGGTGTTTTTGTACCGTTTATTCATCCCAACTGAAAAAGTTCAGTCATATTTCTTTCGTTCCTGTGATAATTTCCGGAAACCGAAGCTATGACAATGTCATTAATCTGACGTTTTTCATTTCACGAAATAAGATTTCTTGTTTAGAAAAGATAAAGATACTTGCCTACATAAAAAAAGACGGGACAAAAAAATTCATGATATTCGAACATTTTCGCTGGTGACAGATATTAACAATTTTCAGGGCCAATATAAGCAAGAAGTAAGCTTCAGAAAGTCCCCACCCTCTTTTGAATTCAAATTTTTTGTTTATTTATTCAGCCGTTTGGAATACATCATTTTGTTAATGTTATATTTCAGGAAATATCGTTTTGTTCGAAATATATGGACAAGAGGAACCAATAACTATAGATTCGATAACAAATTCATTCACGGATGGAAAAACAAAGGAAAAATACGAACTTATAGGATTGATAAATTTTACTGGATCCAAGATACAAACTAGGACTCCTATTCCAGGTCATTATACGGCGTTCTGCCGAAGGGGAACGTGTTGGATCCAATATGATGACCTGAAATAAAAAGGAGAAAGTTGCCCACCAAATAGAAAAGTCTATCCAGAAATTCTTATATTTTGTAAAATATAAATAAAACAAGTTTTATCCAGGGTTTCTATTCAAATATCTACATCACTGATGAATATCGGCGAATCTCCACAGTTTTGATTATAACTTCCGAAGTAAAAATCTATCTAATAAGGTCAAAATTTGCATAATTTTACTTTCTCGCACTAGTGCGGAAGAGTGACACTTTCAAAAATAAAATGCGTGCGGGAAAGTTTAAATCGCACGATCGTGGGAAAAACAATAATTAACCAAGTTTCCTGGGTATATTATTGAGAAATCGGAATATTTTTTTCATCCAATTTCACCAATTACTTAGTTTTTTGCTTCAAAAAATTCAAATACCCCACGACAAACACGTTTTGGTCATTTGACAATTTTTCAGATAAATTCTTATTGAAAAAAAAATAAATCAACAAAGTTACATAAGTGTGTTCTATCATTCAGCTTTGAAACATAATTTTTTTGCTTTTGAAAAATAGGAAGTTGCTTGAAAAAAAATTGTATTCGTCGATAATGATATGGAATTTCCAAGAAAAAGGTATATACAGTTTGTCCGCGTAAGTTGGCTACATATGGAAAACTTTTTTATTATTGGTTTTAGGAAAAAAAGTTATTCCTCATAAAAAGCTCTGCATTATCTAAAACCTGAAATGCAATCATTATATATTTCTTATTTTGAGCCGTATACGAGGTTTGTCAAAAAATATTAATCTCACTCAAGAGTAAAGTACCTTTGTTTTTCACAATACAGAAAAATTGTAAGAAGTAAAGTTGTTTAAAATTGGAAGTTATATCCAAATATGCAATTACAGCTATTTAGCATAAAAATTAAGATTTGGTGATTACTTACGATTACAAATAATACTTTATAATGTAAAACTTAAATAATCACCAAATCTTAATTTTCATGTTAAATAGCTGTAATTGCATATTTGGATATAACTTCCAATTTAGATTAATATTTTTTGACAAACCTCGTATACGGCTCAAAATAAGAAATATCTAATAATTGCATTTCAGGTTTTAGATAATGCAGAGCTTTTTATGAAGAATAACTTTTTTTCCTAAAACCAATAATAAAAAAGTTTTCCATATGTAGCCAACTTACGCGGAAACACTGTATATACAGTGTGTAAAAGCCAAATGGAATAAATTCATTATTTCGGTTACTGTACATATTTATAAAAAGTCCCGAAACACGTCAAATTTAAATTATAACTTGACATTCTTTAACGTGAAAATGCAACCCCTACCTTCAACCCCCTTAGAATGACAGGTACAACCCCCAATTTTTTAAATGGGAAGTATAGGCTTGTGATATATCATTTGAAAGGTCTCTTCATTCTCTATTCAAAAATGTTATTGTTTTTAAATTTAATGCAAAAATTAACATAAAAAAAATTAATATCATGTTGTTACCGAAATTCGCTACATACAATCAAAAACTAAAATGTAATGCAAAACGTAATAAAATGTAGAACACGAAAAAGAACTATGAATGTTAATGAAGTAGATGTTCAAAATGTTCTCCGCGAACGTCTTGGCAACATCCTTATCTCAAATAAAACTGTCTTCTAACATTATTTAACATATCAGGCGTGATCGACCTAATCGCAAGCGTTATTCGTTCTTTTAAGTCATTTAAATCAGAAGGTTTAGTTTTGTACACATGGCTCTTCACATATCCCCATAAAAAGAAATCTAATAATGTAAGATCAGGTGATCGCGCTGGCCATTCAATCGATCCTCGCCTCCCTATCCACCGATTGGGAAATATTGTATCGAGGTACTGCCGGACATTAAGTTGGTAATGTGGTGGTGCTCCATCCTGCTGAAACCATATCGTATTCGCTGGAACTTGAGGATTACCTGGATCAGGATATAAATTTGCCAACGTTGGAATGACATCATTTTGAAGTAGTGCCAAATAATTGTTGCCATTCAAGTTGCCCTCAATAAAAAAGGGACCAATTATATTGTTCCCTACAATCCCTGCCCAAACATTAACCTTTTGAGGGTATTGAGTGTGTTCTTCTCTCATCCAGTGAGGATTTTCCGTGGACCAGTAGCGGCAATTTTGCCGATTAGCATGACCGTTAAGTAAAAAAGTACACTCATCAGAAAACATAACGTCTTCCAACATGTCCATCATTTGCTCACAAAAAAAAGTTCTCCTATCAAAATCGTCTTCCATGAGCTCCTTTATACTTAAATTACAACAATGACAACTTAAATAAAACAATTTACTACTGCTTGTTAAAATAGCGTTGCCACGGAAATTCTTTAAAGTTTTTTAATGGTTACCATCTAAAAACCACATTGCTACGGTTTTTGTTCACTTTCTCATTATCAAGACCTAAACGGGAAATAAGTTTTGAGTAATATTGTAATAAGTTCCGAGTATATTTTAGCGAATTTCGGTAACAACATGATTTTAATTTTTTTATGTTAATTTTTGCATTAAATTTAAAAACAATAACATTTTTGAATAGAGAATGAAGAGACCTTCCAAATGATATATCACAAGCCTATACTTCCCATTTAAAAAATTGGGGGTTGTACCTGTCATTCTAAGGGGGTTGAAGGTAGGGGTTGCATTTTCACGTTAAAGAATGTCAAGTTATAATTTAAATTTGACGTGTTTCGGGATTTTTTATAAATATGTACAGTAACCGAAATAATGAATTTATTCCATTTGGCTTTTACACACTGTATATGCTAGACGGAATAGATTTTTTGCGTTTTTTTTACGTCAGATGGATTTCGACAATTACTCGACAATTATTATTCGTAATAATTTTGATGCATTTTAATATTTATTTATGGGTGGCACTGCTAACTTAATATTAAGTTAGCAGAGCCACCCCCTATAAAAAAAATTAAGAGCGCGACATTTGTTCTGTGCTCACGACAATTACATTTAGGTTATTCGACAATTGTTCAGTACAATTCTGGATGGAAAAAATAATATTTAACCAAATTACAAGTGGGTATTACTGAGAAATCGGAAAATTTCTTTCATTACATCACACGGTGCATATATAGGAGAAAACCCTCGTTAAAACCCCACGACAAACACGTTTTGGTCATTTGACAATTGTTCAGATAAATTGTTATTGAAAAAATAATAAATCAACAAAGTTACATAAGTGTACTACTTAATGTTCTATCATTCAGATTTGAAACATAATTTTTTTGCTTCTGGAAAATAGGAAGCTGCTTAAAAAAATTTATAATCGTCAATAATGATATGGAAAACACGTAAAATATCAATATACTCATGCGCTGTTGCCAAAAATACGAAATTCCTACAAAAACCAGGAATTTCCAAGAAAAACGTATATATATGCTAGACGGAATAGATTTCGACAATTACTCGACAATTATTCGTAATAATTTTGATGCATTTTAATATTTATTTATGGGTGGCACTGATAACTTAATATTAAGTTAGCAGAGCCACCCCTTATAAAAAAAACTAAGAGCGCGACAAATTTTTTACGTTCACGACAAATTCTCGACAATTATTGGAATAGGTTTCATCGATTTATTTGCAAGTGGCTCTGCTAACTTTATAGGGGTGTGCTTTTACAGCATTTTGTCAGAACATTTACTAAATCATATAAGGCAAGCCTCTTAGTATCTTCGGTTAAGCTCGGAATGTTATTTTGGTTTGTTATTTAACTTTTTATTGAAATTCTGGAGTACCAGGAGATCGCACTAGCCACCATTGAGACTGAAAATTCGTATATCAGTATTACATGGTTAGGAGGAGGAAGTTAAGCTGTTCAGCCACATCATCAAATCTAATCTAATTATCCAAACTGCTATTTTTCATTGAGTAATTTATTTAAATAATATGAGACTGATATCTGTATACTGAATATCTGATACCAGTTGCCTAGAGATCACAAATAATGAAAATTACAATTTTTTTCAATCTAGAGTACTTGCAACTTTGTAATATGTAATAGAATTAGCAAATACAGTTAAAATAGATGTAATATAAGCTTAGGTACTTTTAAATAGGACAAACTATATATTTAGTGATTTTTGTATCCTCTTTTATTTGATATGACACATTATATGTCTATTTCTTATAATGTCTACTACAGGTTAACATGAAATGTTGTGGTAAAGCTATATCATAAAGTCTTTTTATTATTCAAACTTATAAATTACCAAATAATAAAAACAATTGTTAAATAAATATGCAAATTTAACATGTAACGTCTGGAGCTAATTTTAATTATTGGCTTTACTTAAAAAAATACAACAATTTCAACATAGGTAATAACAACCTGATAACAAATACAATATTCAGTATTTGAATAGATTTTAGTTTTGGATACATTATTGTAACTCCTGTCTATTATTAAAATCTTATGAGTATTATCTTTTTTAAATCCCCAAATGAGAAAATCTGGCAAATGTGGAGGTTGCTGGTTTGTAAATTCTGATCTGTGGATTAGGAAATACTGAATGCTGTAGGATCTCTACATAAAAGATACCAATTAATCTTTCTTTATTGAAATGGGTTTACCATATCCATATGATATCTCAACAACTTTTTTTATATATCTCTAAATTTGGATGATCAAGTATAACAAATGTCTATGACAGATTTTAATAAGCGAAAACTCTCATTTCAAGCACACTTCGAAAGAAATATTAACATAACATAAATGAATGTTTCTACTATTCACAAGACTCTGAAAAATACTGTAAAACCAGTTAACACAGTGTTGAGCAAGCATCTGATGATAGAGGCACTGTTAATGGTCTGATAAGGTGATGATTAAATATTAAAGAACAGCTGTGAATTGTCATAACATCAAAATAATAGGACACTTGCTGCTACGTCCATACCTAGGACCTAACATTTTTTTAATCTTTTCATGTTTAAGATAAATGACTATAAATATATAGGCCAAATTTCTCATAAGTGTCTCATTTACATGTATTTCAAGATTAAGCACACATAACACTTGAACTTACAGACAAGTACAACCCGATCAGTTACTAGATTAAATATCTTGGAAAATATGCTTTTACCAACATATAGCACTATACCATATCTATGCTAGAAAACAAGAGCTTCATTTTATTTAGGAAAATATGATCAGATCCTCAATAGGAAATAATGAACAGATTAACCTATAAATAAAATCTGAACATTTATTATTACAATATAATAAAAGATGGTGTTCTTAATTTATCAGAAGATGATTACAGGTTATACCAAACAGAAACATCAGTAAATTTAGCTACAAACATTAGTAAATTTAGATATTGGCACAAACATAGTTTTAGTTTATTGCCACAAAAATACTTTTAGTTTACCTACTTATTTAATTTATAGGTAGCTGTTTTTGTACCCTGTTTACCAAGTAAACAATATTACCTTGGACAGGAGGCAAACTTACACGTGATAATTTGTGAATTTTAATAATCATTTACACTATTTATTTTTTACTGCCTACCAGATACTTAAAAAGTTAACAAATAGGTTATGTGTCACGCGGTAATTGATTCATTAAAATAAAAAAAAGAACATACCTTCGATTGAAGAACTACGTAGGTATAATGTTAAATAATATGTAGGATAAAAAATTTAAACTAAATAAGTATTAAAACGTAAAAAATCGCGCCCACGTAACACAACCATAACAGAATGACTAATAAACAATTATCTAGTCCTGGTCTTAGATATTTAATACATTTACTACTATAATACAAAAAATTAATGAGATAGCCAAAGATAGGAAAAAACATAAACTAGAAAATAATTATCTAATATTATTATCGTTGTATTCAGTCCAATTGTTGATAATTACCATACACTTTTAATGAAAATACCGTACGAATTTATTTGTAGCCACTACTAAACCAAACAGTATTTACTTCTTCTTTTTAAATGGTCCTCATAAAACCACGTTTACTCGACAGCTACATTGAAAATATAAATTTTGGTTGAATTAAATTTTGAATTTTTCCGTAGTATATTCTTAGAGTAATACTAATCTGAGAGTATATTGAACTTAATTGTTTATTATTGTTCTATTAATTTGCTGTACATTGATCTGTTGCAGGTGCCTTGTTTTGAAACCATTATGGATGAGATTTGTAGTGTCATCTTTCACTAGACGACCGAATTACCTATATAATTCATTATATAAAAAAAATAATAACTAAATATTTATTACCATTGACCATTAAGTTCATCACCAGATACCTACCTAATTTTAACAAAAATTTGACAAAGTTTCTAGATAGTGACTATCTTCAAATGGCTAGACAGCTACATAGGGTTTGCTGGATATTACATGTTTACAAAATTTAAACTTTGGTTTTATTGATTAGTTTGTAGTTTAATGAATCAAATTATAGATTTGTATTTATTTATCTAGAGTACATAGGGTTTTGCAACTTTTAAGGGTGAAACTAGTAGTGACATCTTTGACTACAAAGCCGAACTATTTGTCACATGACACCACGTGAATATTCAATAATTTGCAGTTGCTGAATTTGTACGGTGAATGTCAGACGTGTCTTTGTAATAGTGAAAATGGCATCGACGATTTCGGCAAGACAGGCCAATCGAGAACATGTTTTAGCTGTTTCTCGAGACTTTATATCCCAACCAAGGCTCAGTAAGTGTTTTAATCTGATAATATACAATCATCTTGTTCTAAAAAAGGCTCAAAATTGGGTGGGTCATGATAACTAATGGTGGACCAGAATCGTGTCATATGACCAAAATTTCCTTTATTATTATTGATTATTTTCGGGATAGTGGATATTTTAAAAATATTCCTCCTTGGATTTGTATTTTTATGCTACATTTTACATCCCGATAAATTTTGATCTTACTTATGATCAGCTGTTTATGTTATCATGTGACATCTTAAATACTGCCACTCCTCGTAAAAAATACATTTTCAATAAAAAAAACAATGTTTTGAGTTTAAAACAAGAAATTATTAGATCGATAAATTGAAACATTATATAAATTTTTATTGATATTAATACTTTATCTCAAATTAGACATATTTATTAAAGATGTCTTAAATCATTTATTAAATACTAGGTACAACTTCAGCCCTATCATGCTAGTAACGCATGAGAAAGGGTTAAATGGAAAACAAGATAATTCTACAAGGTTAGCTACAAAATTTTTAACTTTATACTGTGAAAAAAGTAAGTTTTAAAATAAAGTGACTTGATATTGTCTTTTAGTCCCCAGTCTTGTCTAGTTTTTCTTAACCACCTAATAAAAATCTGTTCTTTCTCCTACATTATTTGCACAACCTCAAGACAACTGTTTAGTTAAATTTGGACCAATATTACTTCCATCTGTATAAGGATTCAAATGCTAAGAGGGATAAGTGTTAGATTCTTACTAATAGATAAATTTTGGTAACCATTTTTGTAATATACAAGTAAAATATTGCAGAAATATATTTAAGCAATCATTTTTCAGCTTACAAAACCGTTTCTGGTGTCAATGGACCTCTAGTAATCCTAGAAGATGTCAAATTTCCTAAATTCAATGAAATTGTACAACTCAAATTACATGATGGAAGCTTACGATCAGGTCAAGTTCTGGAAGTTAGTGGATCAAAAGCCGTAGTACAAGTATTTGAAGGTACATCTGGTATTGATGCTAAACACACAGTTTGTGAGTTCACAGGAGATATTCTTAGAACTCCCGTATCAGAGGATATGTTGGGAAGAGTATTTAATGGATCAGGAAAACCAATCGATAAAGGTAAGTTATTGTTTTAAATTTCAACAAGCAGCAGATCATTATTGATTTACTATACAAAAATTATGTTTTTTAGGTCCTCCAATTTTGGCAGAAGATTATTTAGATATCCAAGGTCAACCTATTAATCCATGGTCTCGTATTTACCCCGAGGAAATGATTCAAACTGGTATAACTGCTATTGATGTGATGAATTCCATTGCCCGGGGGCAAAAAATTCCAATTTTCTCAGCTGCTGGTTTACCACACAACGATATTGCTGCTCAAATTTGCAGGCAAGCTGGTCTAGTCAAAGTTCCAGGAAAATCGGTTTTGGATGATCACGAAGACAACTTTGCCATCGTATTCGCTGCTATGGGTGTTAACATGGAAACAGCTAGGTAATCATATTATTTTCATAATCGTACTCATATTTTATAACTTTAATGTAACTGTTTAGATTCTTCAAACAAGATTTCGAAGAAAATGGATCTATGGAAAATGTATGTCTGTTCTTGAATTTGGCCAATGATCCTACAATTGAAAGAATCATCACTCCTCGTCTAGCCCTTACAGCTGCCGAATTCTTGGCTTACCAATGCGAGAAGCACGTACTGGTCATCTTGACTGATATGTCCTCCTATGCAGAAGCTTTGCGTGAGGTTAGTGTCTTTAAATAATCACCGTTAACGACTCTTTCTAATATGTGTACTTTTTTTTTAACACAACTGTTCCTCATCCAGCTTTTTTAATCAAACTATGTTGTTATAAATCTACATAATTCTGTGTCAATTGTCAACTCATTGTTCTGTATTAACTGTCAATTGTCAACTCATTGGATAGTTTTGTGTCAGCTGCTATAGAGCGGATGTTACGTCCTTAGCTATCGTCTTTCTGATTCTTCTATTTTTTTTTTTTAATGTTCTAGGTATCCGCAGCTAGAGAAGAAGTACCCGGTCGTCGTGGTTTCCCAGGATACATGTACACCGATTTGGCCACCATTTACGAACGTGCCGGTCGTGTAGAAGGTCGTAACGGATCGATTACTCAAATTCCAATCTTGACTATGCCCAACGACGATATTACTCATCCCATTCCCGATTTAACAGGTTATATTACCGAAGGACAGATTTACGTAGATCGTCAGTTACACAATAGGCAAATTTATCCACCAATCAACGTATTGCCGTCTCTGTCACGTTTGATGAAGTCCGCCATTGGTGAAGGTATGACCAGAAAGGACCATTCTGACGTTTCTAACCAACTGGTAAGTGAAATTCTATCAATAAACTATTTATTTATACATAATATGTCTTTACTATCATTGATTGACCTTTGAAGTGTTTATATCTGTCAACGCTGTAAGGAGATTCCTATTTACATGCCGTTCTCCATGTTTGTTCAAATTTCCCGCGTCCTGTAGGGTTTTAAGCAATAAATATTTACACCACCATTGTAATCTTAGGCATAACCATTTATCTACTCGTATCATGAGGTTATCGAAAAAGAAGCTTTTTGACACTACTACCTTAAGCTGGTAGATCTTATTGATTGACCTCGTAATAGATCAAGGTCGATAATTTTTGAAACAAAAAAAATAATAGTATTATGAAACCCATTGGAAAAGGAGAATATAAAAATGAAAGGAAAAATAATTTACCGGCGATCTGAGAACGGGAAGGGGAAGGGGGTGAGTTTTTAAGGGTAAAAAACGGTTTATCTCGTTTTCTGGCTAAACTACAAGTCCTATGGAAGAAAGTCAAATGGCAGAGTTGTAGGTAATAAAAAAATCTACAACTTTTGTATTTACACTTTTTTCACATAACCTCAAAATATATGTGGAAAATTTAAAAAACTAAGTTTTTGATTTTTTATTTTTATCTTTTATAGAAAAAAATATTTTTTCACGAAATTTGGTGAAAACTTACCTTTTTATCTCCCAAATACACTGTAATTTATTTGATTTGAAATATTTATTTTTTCACCTTATTTTGACTTAATATCGAAAAAGCACCCTAATTTTCAATCGAAAATTCACCCGTCAAAATATCAGCATTTTTCAAAAAGTTGGTGTGCTTTCTGTTCGTTGAAATCTCTACTTTACGATGCTGTAAAAAAAATATATCACTATGGTAAATCTTCTCAGAAAAAGCAATAAATATTGTAATGAAGAATGTAATCAGAATAAAGCAAAAAATTGAAAGAAACTCGAATTCGAAAATTTTTTTTTTGCCATTTTTATACAATTCCATCTAAAAAATGTGACTGTTGCAAATTTTTTTTAATTAAAAATTTGATTTATTAAATTCTAATTACATTTATGTCATAGAAAATCTCATAATATATATATAAAAATAAATGTAAATCGTACTATTGAATTTAGATACTTTATTCTGATTACATTATTCATTACAATATTTTTTGCAGTTTCTGAGAAGATTTACTATAGTAATATATTTTTTTTTTCACACCATCGGAAAGTAGAGATTTTAAAGAACAGAAAACACACCAACTTTTTGAAAAAAGCTGATATTTTGACTGGTGAATTTTCGATATTAAGTAAAAAAAAGGTGAAAATATAAATATTTCAAATCAAATAAATTACAGTGTCTTTGGGACATAAAAAGGTGAGTTTTCACCAAATTTCTTGAAAACAAATTTTTCTTTTGTAAAAGATAAAAATAAAAAACCAAAAACTTGTTTTTTTTTTAATTGTCCACATAAATTTTGAGGTTATATGAAAAAAGTGCGAATACAAAAGTTGTAGATCTTTTTATTACCCACAACTTTGTCAGTTGACATTTTTCCATAGGACTTGTAGTTTTGCCGGAAATCGAGATAAACCGTTTTCTACCCTTAAAAACATCAACAATCAAACTTGTTGCCACTTGGAAATAGCCACACGAGCCCTGCGGGCTCTCGTGACTATTGCCCGGCAACAAGTTTTCAAAAAATTTGTCAAATTATTTTCAATTTATTCTCACTCTCTTGTTATATTATTACTGAAAATGTTTGTGTATTTGATGATGATTTAGATTCACAATTGGTGGTTGTGTTGCAATCGCGTTCTAAAAATGTCGAAACTGTCTTGGGGTTGGTGTAAATATATATTTTTTTCCAGTACGCTTGCTACGCCATTGGTAAAGACGTACAAGCAATGAAAGCCGTAGTAGGAGAAGAAGCTCTAACGCCCGACGATCTCCTCTACCTCGAGTTTTTGACGAAATTCGAAAAGAACTTCATCAGTCAAGGTAACTATGAAAACCGTACGGTCTTCGAGTCTTTGGACGTCGGTTGGCAACTACTCCGTATCTTCCCCAAAGAAATGTTGAAACGTATTCCAGCCAGCATATTGGCCGAATTTTATCCAAGAGACTCTCGTCATTAGTTCGATCGTGTATAAAACAAAGGGAAATTTATATATTAGGGAGTTTATTAGGTTTGTTACAAAAAATTATTGTCCACTTATTGTTCTCTTTTTTTCAGTCGGAAATGTAATTTTATCAAAATAATTTTAAGCCGATGCAATTTTTGTAAATAATTTACTTAAAAATAGCGCGTTTTTTTTTAAAAAATGAACGCGTTTGATATATTTTTTATGGTCGTACAGAGTGGCTTGCTTGTTTAACTGAACTGAAAGTTTTCTTTGAATTCGGGCCGCTCTGTATGGGAAAAATATCTAGAATATTTTTTTTTTCTGTAATTTCAAAAGTTTAAAAATATTTACTTACTATTTAGATTAATTCTAGATGAATATATAAGACAATACCGTATTGTAAGTTGATATTTTTCGATGTTCAATGTTGGCACAATCCCTTATTCCTTTATTTTTCTCACGTATTTCTTTATTTCAAAAAGTGGAAAAAAATTAACATTCCATTAAATGTCATTGCCCAATTGTATAAAGCAATATAATATATTACCTCTTACCATTCGATGAAGCTTTTTTTCAGTATTTTATGGTGACCGGAGACTTTTTTTCTTGATGTAGGTTTTGACATTTTTCGATGTTACTGTAAAAATCTAATTTTATGTTAAATAGATTAGTGTACAAAAATGTGAATAAACACTATACATATGTTGATGAAATATTATTTTTTCGCCATATCTACCCTTTATCCAAGATACACAAACCAGAGATCGGATTTCCGAAGGCGTCTTAGGGCCGGTTGTACCAAACAAAGTTCACAAATGGTTCTACTGAACCGCACGTCACTGGTGATCGTGGTTCAAGAACAAAAATTGGTTGAACTAGTGAAAATTGAACTCGGTTCTATTGAACGCTCAATTTATATATTTTTGTCAGTGTGGATATCCTGAAATGGTGGAGTTTTCTAGTATTCCAATAACCCTTAAGCTACCAGCATGATATGTGTTATATTAAACAATGGGGTGTTAAACTTAACAAAATTATGATGTTTTTTCTATGTTAATAGTTAATGGTGGACAAAATCATATTGGAAATCGATTATTTTTAATATTTTTATTCTCACAAGGTTTTTATGCCGATTTGAAAATTCAACTTTTGGACGATTTAAATAATCCGCCATTCATAATGTGACGTATGCTCACTAGAACAGAAGTTAGCTACATAAGGGTTGACATAGGACCACAATTCTGATGTGATGAAGTACTTATAGGTTATACTTATGTCATATTGCTGTTATAGTGACTTAGGAATTGTTTTTTTTTCCTCCCATCATCGAGTGTTGGGTATAATGTGTCCATGTCACTTTCAAACTAAAAATCAAACATAAGGCGTTTTCTTGCGCCTTTGTATTTGAATACATGCATTTTGGCGTTGAACTGATGACGTCACTTTGAAACTGATTTAAAACTTAAGCTGTCAGTTTCAAAACCAGTATGAGAGTGGTTTTGAAACGTATTTCACTCACATGACACCATTATTTCGTGTTATCGTTAGGTTACTTTGGTTTGTTTATACTTATGTGAAAAAATGTTTCAAATTAATCTTGGATAATATTTATTAAATGTATATTCTGTAACACTGCAGAGTTTACAAGGTACTGTATATGTTTTTTCTAAACATTGGCTTCAAGTATGATTTTACATGATCCTAATTTCGCTGTCGCCTATCTAAAAGAAGTTGAGCAGCAATTCGGGGATGTAGAACATACCACTGTGGAACATAATGAGCAACAGATTCGTGGTATTGTGGACGAAGAAAAAAAAAGAACTTTGGAAATCATCCAAAAAAACCCACCAGTCAAGACAACGCAGCTACGCATGTACTCCTTCCTCATTCTAAATAACTGAAAAAAGTCGTAATTTTTGTAAAGTTCTAACCATTCCTCGCTAAATAAAGGGATTCTGCTGTGTTCTTCCCTGAACGCCAATAGAGTGAAATAATTCTGAGGAGTATCAGTATCACGTTTCTCCATCCTCTATTAATAGCAGTACTGCTGTAAGTAGTCTAAGTACTTTAATATTATCCATTTTAAAAACAATGAAAATGGTAATTTAAAAAAAATGTATCTACAGCTACGCACAGAGATAAAATACACACGGGGCTACGCAAACTTTTTCAGGTTGTTTGTTTGACAACAAAACAAGTTTTAAAACTAAATATCAGGGCGACATTTTCGCGTTCTATAGAAATGGTGACGTCACAAATCATCGTTTTCAAATATATATTCGAATAGACATGGGCGCAAGAAAACGTCTATACACACACGTATACAATTACTTACATAAAAATGATCTTCACAGAAATAGTAATTAGTTTTAGTCTGTTTATATTTGCTTCTAGCAGCCCCAAACCAAATTTTCTTTTAACTGTTACTGCAGACACAGTTACAAACTTTTTATCAGGCGTTGTAACTGTTGTGTTCGTGCAGTATGATACAAAACAAGATTTATACGATATTGACATTATTCCAACATGAAAAATTGTGGAGAAAAACTAACTAAACCAAAAAAGTATTGACACAATTTTTTTATAATATTGAAACGTCAAGCTTGAATACCAAACAATACCAAAACACACAAATATATTACAGACTTTGACAGTTCTTCAAATTCGAATGGCCTTTTTGTAACTGGCTATTAGTTCATAAAACATCTAAATCAGAAATATTTAGTGAAGTGACGTATCTGTAGTGAAAGTTGCAAACATTTA
Source organism: Lochmaea capreae (assembly GCA_949126875.1). NCBI lineage: Eukaryota > Metazoa > Arthropoda > Insecta > Coleoptera > Chrysomelidae > Lochmaea > Lochmaea capreae. Next base: position 11,282,034 of record OX421397.1, on the reverse strand, counting down.
GGAATTCCTAGTTTCCAGTTTTCTCGTAAAATATTCGGTATACAAAATTTGTAAATTAATTTTTGTAAAGTAGTACCAACATACTTTAATAAAATACCAAAAGCAGGATATCGGTTTAACTCCCCATTGTGATTTAAAAACTGTCTAGAACTATTTTGTGTTGTGGCAAAAATGCACGTTAAAATAATGGAAAGCTCTAAAAAATTTGTGAGATCTACAAATTTAACTGCTGCAGAAGAAAATGCACTTATTTTCTTAGAGAAAAAGTAGAAAAGAAAAATATTTATCCGATTTAGAGGAAATGTTTTCGACGATTTAATCTCTTACTGCTTCCTTTGACAACGCAAATTACGTTGAACTGGTCCTAATCGGTCAGAGCCTTTCCGTTCAACTGAACAGTAATCTTCAATTCAGCACTGAACGATGTTGGTACAGCGTAAATTGATCGTTGATCCTCTCGTGAACTGCTATTGTACAACTGTGCCTTAATAAGTTACCGACGTACAGCAGTAAAAATCACGAATGTTTCTCGTTACGTCATAACTCATAAACACCCCAATCAAATCAATAAGACAGTTTTCACCAGCGGCGCGTCATTGTTAGAGGGTTTGGCATGTATTTCTGGTGACTACAATTTGAAATTCTACAAATAAATTGAATAACATTTAACGACAAAACTGGCAGCTATTAGCCAATTTCTTTTGGAAATATTCATGTAATTTTCCAGTACACTCACGTTTACTTTCGTCCAAACGTTTACCGGACATTTTGTCAAAAAATATCACAATAGAAATGTAAATGAACTTTAGTTCAACTGATCGGCGATGATGTGATTTTTTTCTAATGTTGGTAGTTCTATAAATAGAGAACATAAGAATAAACTAACACCAAACAGTAGGGATGTATTTTAAAACGAGTCGCACAAGTTGAGTCAGCTTCATTTTATTAAAATACAAAATCCATTTTAAAAACTCCATACTAAACAAAATTGTGACTGTTACCTACAAATGATTAGAGTTACTATCCTCGCTCGAAGAACCAAAAATTAGATTATCGGCTTTTGACAGACTTTTTATTTTTTCTCACACTAATTCTGTTATGTCGGCAGGTTCAGTAATAGTAAACACTTTGTGCTTGTTTATTATTCACACTTTATTCAGACTTTATTTAGCAAAACCGTCGCTTACAATAGTTTGTACTATAACCTATTTTACCAGGGATTCCCTCCAGGGAACCTTAACCGTTCCGGTCATTCTGTCTAGAGCCCTCAGCTGACTTCACCCAGGTTCGCCATCCAACAACCGTTACAGTGTTGCCATCAGCCAATAAAGTACCTAACAGAACAAATTCAACTAAAAAACAATATAATAATATATAGATACTACATAAAGGGTGTTTGAAAAAAGTTATCCTTGGCATGTATTTTACTGAATTATGGCCCTCTATGTGCTTATTCGTGGCGGTTTCTGTGTTTCGTGATTCTATAAAATAACTTCTTTCTTTTTTGCTTGTCTTTGTTGTCATAAACTTGGTTGGTTAGGATCATTGACATAGGTATTTATATGTCAATGGTTAGGATCTCTCTCTGCTTATAAACGTGGTTGTAAATTGTAAACATAGATTGGTTATAAACATGGATTTTCTATGTTATCAATTAACTCCAAAAAATCTTCATTATCAGTTAATTCTCCCAAAAAATCCATTTTATATAATACATTAGACTGATGTCAACAAAATGAAGGATCAAGCTTGAACCGACAAAGTATCAGCGTTCAACTGATCTTGTTTATGAACTGTCGATCAACAGTGAACTAGGTTTGTACAACTTTAATTTTGTCATTAAACCACACTCAACATTGAACTGTTGGTGAACTTAAAATGTACAACTGGCCCTAAAAGGGTTAAGACCTCAAAGCTATCTGACAAAATGTCATATACTTCTGATTGACGTGACAAGTTTGCAATTACAGAATCAATTACTTTAATGTATATACACCAATTTTGAAAACTGTTCTATTATCGAATGTCTCTTCAGTTCTACCAATTTCACCCTGGGCCTGTTAAAAAGGTATGAACCAAGATATATTTATTATTACTCAACTAATTCAATACAATTATTATAAAAGTTTGTTTGCATCCAAAAACTTGAGATATGGCAGCCGTGACGTTTTCACTAAGTGTGAGTGTTACCAACTGTAGATGGCGGGATAGGCTGTCTTCTTTTTTTTCATTACCGATCGACAAAGCAGCAAAGCTGATCATCAGCTGGTTTTCTTTTCTTTTGCATAGTTCAGTAATAATAAATATATCATGTTGATACCTTTTTAATCGTTATATATTATTAATACAATAATACAGCAAGTATATTTCTAAAATACTGGTAAATAGAATAGCATCCAAAAACTTGACATATGACAATTTATGACGCGTATTAAATGCGCATATACCGTCCATGTAGTAGTAACTGTAACTTGTTAGTAGATACATAAATAATTAAACACTTCTCATTTGTCTTTTCTATGTACGTTGCCTTGATTGCTGAGCATAAAAATCTACTGCTGTTTACTGTCTTAGATTCTTGTCACTCCTGAACATTTAATGATTAAAATATTTTATACTGGAAATTCATTTAATAAAATTAAGAATAAAAACTTTACAATAACAAAGATAATCAAAGTTGTTTACAATTTTTCTGGTTTAAAATCTATTTAAAACAAATTTTATATATATTTTACAAGAAGTTCACGGTCAATCACTGGAAGATTAAAACTTTGGCGGCGGATGCGTTGGTGTTTCCATTACAGCTGATAAATATCTGTTCTCATTGATAAGCACTTGAGCAGCAGGAGGTCAAATGTACTCCTGCGGCACTAGTACTTAGTAACAGGGCAGAATACTGATTTCCTTGTAAGACTCTGGATAAACTGGAAGGTATCCTAAAAAAATATACATTAGTTAATACAATTTATTGTAATTTGAACTGTATATAATAATTGAATCAACGACTAAAGAATGAATCAACTTTTGGTTTTATTTGATGTCTACTGTCAGATAAAATATAAGTTGAGGAGGTGAAAGCAACAAATACAAGACCAAAAACTTTATTTTATTATGACATTTTTGTTATGACATTTATGTTTCATGCTGCTTATTTATGTGGATCTATTTATTATAACATTAATTTATATTATGGAAGAACAATTAGAAATAGCAATTTTAGCGGGAGCGAATGATGAAGAGATAGAGATGTTTATTTTGTGTTGGCAAATACTTTTGACTGTAAAATCTTTTTTAGTGAGCACCAACATACTATGTTTGATATCATCCCATGTTTGTTTTCCATTTTTAAATGGATTCTGGGAAACCACTTCTCTTAAGGTACGTTTTCCTCCACATTCGCCAGTCGCTATAGTAGCCGCGAAAAAGTATCGACGACTTATTCGTCAAGACACCTATTCATGTATTTAAACGGGAGTGTTTTCCTACGCGTACTGAGTAGCTGCTACCCAAATTCGCTGCGAATGTGGAGGGAAACGTACCTTTAGCATAATAATATAATCCTCATAGGTGAAACGAAGACTGTTTTTCAACGGTTTTGATGATAGTTTCATAATTATATAAAAAATATAGCAAATCCAACGAAAAATTGTGCAATTTAAAATATTTCGCTCGACAAAACAATTATTTTCTGTCACATATTGACAAAAGTATGTCAAACTTGTCAAAATTAAAAAGCTTTAACTAAAATTTTCCTTTCCTGTATTTAATTTAAATATAGGATATCCTTTATTTACATAAAATCCTTTAAGACAAACTTAGGAAATGAGCATGCGTATATGTCAAAATATAGGAATCTTTTAATAAAGGAAATCCCAAAAGACGTTTCAATAACTCTCTAATAGCGCTGTAATTCTTTTGTCCGTTCTCATTCCGTCTATCGTGCTCTGACATTCACATCATGCTGTGATAAGTGAAGTTAGGTTCTTCTTTTTCCTTCATCGGCTAATATACTAGGAGATAATTTGCCCAGCTTATACATGGTAAATATTGTTCTAGATGTCTACTTTGCATTATTGAAATGGCAAACAATTTCACTAACTGCGGCGTACGAAAAAAAATGTTTGAGGATTATTATATTTGTTAAAATACCATTTACCAAGTGCATACGATAGAATTTTTTAATGGGATTCATTTATTGGTAAAAATTTCCATCTTCCATAGACGTACAATAACCTTTTAATAAGGGATAATGTTTTTATCTATCTTTTTATGTTCCCATTGGTATATTGATTATTATTTCTGTTGTGTTTTGTTAAATTTTCCAAAAAACAAACTCCATTTACCATAGGTGTACGATACAATCTTTGTCTTCTCATTTTTTTCCCGCTTGTAGCTGTATTCATCCACAAACAATTTTTTGTGCTGATTGGTACTATTATTTTTTAAACGTCTATGTATTACCGCTGCTTTTTTAACAGTTCTAAGATTTAGAAACCCTCTCTAACTTCGTTACTATCCAACTGGCTGGACCAGTGAAGTTTTGCACGCCGCACTTGGACGCCTCAGAGTTGTCTCGGCAACGGGGACTGAACTACTGGGTGACCATTTTAAATCCAAAGTGTATTGGTAGCATGGTTTTGAATACTTCAAAATTTCAGTTCCTAAAAGACACATTTTGGACAGTAAAAAATAAATAAACAGTTATTGTTTGTTTCTCTAAATATTTACATTCTGCTTACATACATATATACATTACTTTTTGCAAGTACATTTTATGATTTAAATGTTTAAATTGTATTCTAAAATTAAGGCATAAAATTAAATTATATCTGGCCTTTAATACCAAAGGCATTTTAATTAATATTCGACAAAACGTTATAATTATCTTTTTTATAAAATAGTTATATATAAATACATGTTTCTACTCGGGTTAAGTCATTTATAATTATTTTTATTTGTATTCTTAATTTCTGGAAATAAAAGACGTTTATTATTATATTATATTATTCAAATCTCAGGGTATAAAATCTCGACCGAATTGAAAAATTTATAATTCAAAAAGCCGATAAAGCCGATAAAGGCACAAAAGACATATGTACCTTTCCATTAGTTTTAATTGGACATACGCAGTCAGTGATATCCACATAAAATTAAAGTGTCTTTGATACATTCAGGGAAGTATGACGTAACGAGAATCATTCGTGACTTTTACTGTAGTTCTTTGAAATTACGATAATTATACTAGTACACCGCCATTTTGAATATTTCAGAGAAGCGTTGCTCTAATATATTTTCAATCACCTTGTATATACAAACTGATATGCACATATAAACTGCCATCACATTAGATATATTTTCATTACTACCAAACAATATACCATTTGAGGTTTTTTCATAAAAAATTTATCCAAATTAACTCTCACTTATCCACAAAAATTTTACCGGTCTCACTCTCTTCCCGCATGACTAAACGTGCTCATTGTCCACGTACACATTCCAACACCTCCGAACCACATTTAATAAATAAATTAACCAGACCAATACATGATGACAAAAATAAAATAGGTAATAAAGGTGTAACGTTAACCATATCGTTTAAACTCTGTTGACTTACTACCTAATTCGAATAATATTTTTCATTCAACGTTAAGTTTGAAAGAAAGAGAGAGATAGAGGTTAAGTGATTCGACCCCTTGTAAATTGAACGTCTGCTGGTCGGTAATTGACGAAATAAAACGTTTTGTAGTTCAGTAATGTTAAAAAAAATGGTAAGAAAACTGTCTCATTATTAACAAATACCTAATTATAAATAAATATTAATTTTAAGGTAGGGATTTTGTAAAGGACTAGCTTTTGCTCGGGACTTCGTCTCGTAGAAGTCGAAAATGGTTCTAATAGGATTTTTAATAAGTTTTTTAACGTTATTATGAATAGACGATAAAGATAATAGTTTAATACTATTTTATCGCCTTACAAAGTTTTTATAAATTACTTCAATAAGAAGCAACAACTACTTCTCGGGCTATACACCCCGGCAGACATTGAATTTTCCTTTTAAGTTAAACTGAGCTGGGATATCTGCTCGATATAACCAACATCACTTTTAGACCGATTTCTGCGTATTTGCGCCTCATCAGTACAAAGTAGATATCATCCGTCCAGAAGCTCTGAGTGCGTAATCCTGTATTGGGGGCAATGCAGAAATTACAACAAAACATTAACCTCATCAGTAGAGGTAATGCGATAACAGTGACATCTAACCACGAACCAAAAATCTATTTTGACAAAAAACCATCTCGGTTTTTTAGAGGAAAGTGTAATTAAGTAAAAAAGTTATTATGAATGTCAGTATTGCATCTGTCCAAGCTTTTAATTGATTTTTTAAACAAAATTGGATTGAGTGTCAAAATAAAATGTAATTTAAATCAAAAACATTAAGGAGTATTATTAATATCAACTTCGAGGCAAATCACCACCAAAATAACTCTTCTACCCCTTTTTAACCCCGTTCGACGAAGAATTTCAATGGAATACTAAACAAGTTAAACATGTTAAAGAATGTTTATGCAAAATTTGAAGTAGATTGGACCAAGAAATCACGTTGTCCAATACAAACTTTGCCCCCGTTTTTCACCCCTTTAAGGGTAGAATTTCGGAAAATCCTTTCTTATCGGATATCTACGTCATACAAAGAGAAAACCCAAACCAAGTTTCAGGTCTCTAAGATCAGCGGTTTAAGCTGTGTGTTGATCCGTCAGTCAGTCTTTCAGAACAAAGCAGTTTACAAGTATAGATAATCTGAAAATCTAATAAGTTTGCTTGAGTAAAAAAGATTAACAATCTTAAGAACAGGAATATTCAAAATATCGTGTCCACAGACACACATAACCGCACCGTGCCCGAACCACTCTGTTTAAGTACATCAATTTTTTGATTTCTCTGGTGTGACAAAAAACCCTGCACCGACACTGCCTTAAGACTAACAAATTTCTAGCATTTAAAAATTTCTAGCGGCAATTCCTCTTCTATTTAAATATATATGGGACATTGGACAGTCTGATAATCTATTATTTCATTAAATATTTGAATTGCGATTATTTTACTATGACAGTCGCTATCATGGGGGCAAACATGATCTATATTCAGAAGTCAAATTTCAATTAAGTTTTGTAAGGGGATCACAAATATGTATTAATTATCCACTTTATATCGTATCAGTCAAATTATGTAAATATATTTATATACAGGAATGTATTTACTGAAATACAAATACAGCAGCAATACTAAGTCACGTGGAAAACAGTTTTTATAATGGATGAGCTATATATATATGTACACAATTACTTGTACACTGCTTGTTTACAAAAAACAATACGAAAAAGATGGCCGATTCTGACGCATGCGCTTAAAAAATTGTAATTAAAAGGTCTAACCAAATGTAATGTTTTTGTAATAATACTTTCTTAAATAGCAGCTAGTTATAATTTAAGAGGTTTTTTAAATTCTTATGATTTGAATTAATGTTCGAACACGTGGTGTCAATATGTTCGCGGTTCTCGAGCTGATCGTAATCATGTGATTGAAAAAATCTATCAAATGAAACCATAGATTTTCACTTTATTCGAAATAATAACCAAAGAAATTCGTTGTAAAAAAAGAATTAATATTTTTACCTTAAAATCGACAGAAATTTTCACTTAGACAATATGCTATCACTGACTGAAATTGGTACATTCGTCTATCACAAAAGAATATAATATAGAAGGGTCAGGGTATCAACAGTCAGAGCTACAGGTCACAGATAAAATTTTCTCGAGCACAGGATCGTCTTTACTTTAACACTAATTTAACAGTTCAGCTGAAAACAATGCACTTTAAAGTATAGAGAAATAACTATATTGATATACAGCAGAATTTACTGGGTGGCACAGGGGTTCGTACCAAAAGGCATTGTAAATAATACAACTATAGCTCGTACAATATAAATCCCTTCACACGTGACTGAGCTATGTTGCCAAGCCCTTGAAATAGTTAACCAAATATTCATCTTTTTATTTGGCTATAGGTTTATAGCCAAAATTATATTTAATTAGCCAAAGAGTTGTATTTGATATGGAATTAACGAAGGGAGTAAGGCACAACTTTTATCATTATGTACACTTGATGTGAATTTATTCCTTAAAATTTTCGTGCCATGATCTTATTGTAAAATAAACGTTGCAAATTCATCTAAATGCATTGTATCGAAATAAAATTGGGTATAACATGAACAAATTTCACAATAAATCTAACTAATTTTTAGGTGAATATTGATGGCGAATTAGAGCAGCGCCAGACCTGTCACAAATTAATTGCTATATTACAAATTATATCGTCGTATTGTGATAAACAGTTATAAAAAAAATGGTTTTTATTGAGGTACAGTCACACAATGAAAAAAAAATGGTTCGTGGCTGTTAGAGTCCAATAAATAAATTTCAACAGAAAATTGTTGTTAAGAAATGGACAAAGTAAACAAGATTTTACTCAATATTGTATGATTAGTTTTTAGTTTAGTCAATAAGTTGAAAATGGTTAAAAATAGGGATAGGTACTGCTCCCAAAAATATGTGTGAAAGCTCAAAGGCGACCTTACATTATGCTATTTAGGTGCAATGCAAGTTTCATGCTGTAACAAAATAAACAAAGCGCATGTGCGTGTGCTAGTTTTTGGCGATTTTTAAGCAAGAAAAATAATTAGAACAGTTTCTATTTTCATGAAATTTGTAGGCAATTTTAGTTATTTTTTTAGTAATAATTCTGAAACCAACCCTAAAAATATTAGAGTAGAAACTCAAACCTCGAATCGTGTTTATATAGAAAAACAAAATGGGGAAAAGTAAGTTATCTTGTTTTATATTTGCTAAAATAAAAATTAATTATTTCATCTATTTTATACCAGATCTGGTATAAAATAGATGAAATAATTAATTTTTATTTTAGCAAATATATTTGGAGTACCGATATGGCCACACACTTAATTTTATTATATGAAAGCAAACCCTGTCTTTACGACGTGAGATCAAAAGATTATCACAATAGAAATACAAGAAATAAGGTATTGTTAAATACCAGAAAATTGTGAAAACATTTATTTTCATAATTATTTAACATCACCTAAAAATATTTTTAAGTTTGCCACACTGAATTGCATTATACAAAATAAACCAAACTATCTCGAAAATAGCTTAGTGTAAAACGAAGCCATAACTTGCTCCAAAATAGGATGGCTTTAAAATTGCACCTAAATAGCATAATGTAAGGTCACCTTTAGATTAAGAATAATTATGTCTAGAAAAATGTACCGAGAGCACATGAAAAATTTAAAAAAAGTTTTAAACAAATAAAGATGAAAAAAAAGGTATTTCGTTTTTTGCCAATGTCGCGAAAAATAGTAACATTCAAGGAATTTGAAAACTAGATTCTTAAAGAGGAGGAAATTTCTAATAAAAAAGTTTTAACTCCCGGAACTCTATTTCCATTATTCATTATTTTAATTCAAGGCTCAAATCTATCTCCGCTTGTCATTTTGTGTACCTGTGCGCGCTCCTCGTCATAAGCAAATAGGTTACATTTAATAATTTTTTTAAGGTATTAATTGTTTATTTAAAAATTTGGAAAAATTATGGTATATTCTGAACTCTTCAAAGAATTCATCGTCGTTGTAAAAAATTCTTAAAGTTGATTTTTCAACAAGCTAGGCAATTGTTAATTAATAAAATTATCTCGAACTTTTTTCTTCATTGTTAACTAAGAAAAATAAAATAAAATAAAAATATTTTGCTTCGTAGAACCCTTTTTTCTATACACATAGTCAACAAGATTAATATTTAATAAAAAAAATTATATTAGAATTGGTAAATGGTAAAAATTTTTTTGGGACACTATAGGTATTTAATCATATCCCCGGCTTCATTATAGTGAAAAGATGAATAAATATTTTCATCACAATAAATTTAATAATTAAAATCAATTTTATTTATATAAATAAATATGTATTTATTGAATATCCATCCTTTTACGTTTTTTTAAACAATTTAAAACATTCTCAAGTTTAATAAAACTACACCACTCACCTGTATATATACAACTGCATCATATAAACGTGTATACAGAATCTTCTCCAGTTGACTTAAACCTTCAAGAAGATCTCAAAAAACATCAACTTGCCACTACGAAGCACCGAAACCAAACTGAAAACACAACACACTACAAAAGATATGGCAACAACTAGTCGGTTAATAAGCCACAATTGGGCTTATATTCGAAGCCCACATCCCAGCGTTAATTTAACTTAAATTAAAAGATTATTTCCTTTGTACACGTTATTATTCTATTGTAGGGACCATTTACAACTTTAGCATCACTTGAATTATGCTTTTATGACTATCATACAAGATATCTCCACGGCTTATATAACTAAGGCAAAAATATAAATAAATAAATTACTTAATTTAACTTGTGTTGTTACATTATCACCCAATTTAAGTGGTCGACATGGCATATTGAAAATAGATTTTTTCTACAAACGTCAGTAAAAGTGTAATTTTTAACGTCTAAAATGCCATTTTATGACACTGGAGTTAAAAGTATAGTACATTATGTAGCTAGGAGCTAGTAGAAGGCTATCATTATTGTTGAGCCCAGATTATTGCACTGCCGAGGCTGTGCAAACTGGGTGAAACATATAATGGGTCTTCTGCTCCGAGTGACATATACTATTTTTTCTTTAAGCGTAAAAATAATACAAACGTTGAAATAAGTAAAAAGACCTCCGAGACGGAACACAAAAGCTTCACCGCTGAGCTATCTTGGTATAAACGGTTTAAGTTCGAAATACGTTAATTGTTGTCAATTTAAATATTAATCTTCTAAAGGATATTATTGACAACAATTTATAATAAAAATAAGAAAGTACTTACCTACTTTTGTTGCTAAATAAACATTATTCGGTGCATCCTGAAGAAATTTATCAAATTGGTCTTTTGCTAATACTTTTGATTTTTTCGCGGAATAATTTTCTCCTTGTCGCTTTAAAAATGCAGCTAATTTGGTATAATTTTCCATTTTTACATTATGTTCGATGTTTAATTGAGTTTTAATCATTGAATATTGTGCCCATACTTTCGAACTTTTAAATTTTCTTGACAAATACGTAAAATAAGCAAGCATAACATTTTCTGTGTAAATATCTTTTGTAAGTTCCTTGTGGCATTACTTATTATTTTTTCTCTTATTTTTTGGGAAAAATGTTTTAAATACCAATAATTACCCGGCAGAATTTGTAAATAAAGAAATTAAGAATATAGAGAAGGGCTCATTGTTAATACCCCCTAATAACAACAATAATATTAATAATTCAGCTAACATAATTTTTTAAAACTTGACAATACCGTATGTTAAGGGTTTATCAGAAAGAATTAAGAAAATTGGTAATCAATTCAATATTCGAACTAGCTTCAAATCTAACAATACGTTGAGATCTATACTAACAAAAACGAAACCAAAAAATGAAGAACAATCTTCAAAAAACTGCATATATCAGATATCTTGTGAATGTGACAAATTCTATTTAGGTGAAACATCTAGACCATTAAAAGTCCGAATAAATGAACATAAAAAGTATATCAAAGATAGGGAGTTCTTTAAGTCAGGTATTTGCAAACATGCTTGGGAAGAGGGGCATAAAATTCAATGGGATTCGACAAAAATAATATTGAAAGAGCCCAATAATAAAAGACGAAAAATCAAAGAAAGTGCTTTAATACAACTTAATGCAGATAAATGTGTAGCTAGTATTTCAGCCGAATGTGGTCAAATTTGGTTACCAATGTTAGAAAGAAAAATTTCCAATAATCAATTACCTGCGTTATCAGGATAGCATCATAAGTTTTTATCCAGGTTTTCTTATGATTTATCTTTGGAATAGTTGTTAATCGATACACAAAATCACCAAATTGTGTTATATATATTTTGAAAACAAAAATAACATACACAAAAAAGTAACAACAAACGCGTTTTATTAACAAAGTTACCAAAATAAGCGAAAAAAAGCGCTATCCCAATAAAAAAACCGTTCCTGGAACGTGCACTTCACTGGATTCCATTTCTAGTGGACTACATATCGTTAGAATGTCATAAAATAAAATATTTTATTTCACATTTTACCAGACGTTTGATCTACTATGAATGGACCTTAATAAAATTTGACAACAAAGTTTTGTAGTCTTATGGCCGTTTGTGCCGTTTTCTCATTAAACACTGATTAACTAATCACTGATTATCTTTTAATGGTTGTTTAAGTTTTATCCAATTGCACCGCTAAAAAAATAATCGTTGTTAGTTAATCAGAGAAACAATTTGGCAACATGTAATTTTTGCTCAGTTTGCTATCTTCACGGTAGTCAACCGTATAACGATAACCCCACTTTTTTAGTTTTGTTTCTAATATTGTGGTGAATACATTAACATATAAACAATTATATATTATGTCAATGGGTGAATATAGCTAAATGACCTGCACTAGCGTAATACCTGAGTGCTACACTATTATTTCTGAAATGAAATTGAATGGAACTAGCAAAATAATACTATTTACAAAACCCATAGGTAGTCACACCTAGACATTTTGGCTAGTATTTGGATATTCGATGGAGTAAATTGGAAATGGCTATATACCTACTTACAAATTATTATTATATTCCAACTCTGCCTCAATTAACTCCAACAGATACAAAACTGTATCCTTTTTTAACCGAAAACGTCTGAAAAATGTTAGATTATCCAGTTCTTCGAAATAATTTTTTCTTCCATAAATTTTACGAGGAAATCCAAAGTCTTTAACATCAAGAATATCTAGGTCATCCTCTAAAAACATATCGTCAATCTCCGCAAAATCCATTTTTTGAAAAATTAATTAAATTGAAACCGTGAACAACGAGCTTGTCAAACAAACTATAATACCCACAAATAAGATACGAAAAATATGTAGAAGTAAGGTTAGAAATACTAATCAGTCGCTTTATCATCCAAAAAGGAACGTTTAAAGTAATCAGTGTTTACGTCATGTTAAACCATGTTTAATGAACGGTACAACACAATTTACAAATTAATCGCCGATTAACTCTTTAAACACTGTTTAATCAAACGGTGCAATCGGCCATTAAACTTCAAAATATCATTGATTGTCTAGTTGTCAAATTTTTTTCGTTGTGTCAGATAGGGAGCAAAAAATTATTTTATCACTTATAGTTAATCTTGACAACGGTAGCTGGAACGCTACCGAAACGTCGAAATAAAAAATAAAAAACATTATTGCGGTTTGATTCCCAAAAAATAAGAGAAAACATTTTCTGTGTATCTTCGTACAATATTTTCTTTGCACCATTTTATAAATTTTTCATAAGCAAAATCATACACTTTTCGTGACTGCGTCGGAATTAGTGTTTCAATAGTGGAATTAGCTATTTCGACTAATTCCGGAGGTGTACATTGAAATTCTTGTTCTTGAGACATTTCTACAATACACTTTTCAAAACAGACAAACATCAAATTAAATAAAAATTAAATGACAGTTCCTGCCTACTTGGTTACAAGGCCCATAATAAGACGTTGCTATCGTTTCTCATTATTTTGTTACTAGTACAATAATGAGCGTTCATTATTTTACTAGTAAAAGAATAGGTTATTTCTAAGATCAGTGTTGCCGAAAATAATATGGATATTATTATACGCTTGAAGAAAAAAATACTTTTAGCACTAGTGCTAAAAGTGATTTATTTTTGTGAAAACATATTAAAATGAAGTGTTTTTTCAATTAGATTAGACACACAAGTAGTGAAACTACAACTGTAATAAGAAACTCCATGGCCAGTCTCATCGGTAGATGTAACAGAATTTATTTTGGTGAAGGTTGTACCAGGGCAGAGAACAATGTTAACCGCCGACAAAATTTGATCCGCAATGTTCTGTTCCATCCACCGTGTATTTTAATTGTAGAAAGATTACCACCAGAGTCCGCCAGCAAACTAGCTGAGGAACGTCGGAAACAATGTCCAGTATAAAGATGGGGATCAGGCAAATTTAGAAATTCAGCAATTTTGGCAGGCATCTTACCAAATGTGTTGATCCCAACTAGATTCCTGGCACTTTTATTTTTAATGCATTTTATAAAAACTCTTGAATTATTAATATACGCTGGACGAAGGGCTATGTACTTTTCATAGTAATTCATAGATATACAATGGACCACTTACAACAAAGGTGCGTTGCACATTAGTTTTTGTGTCTGATATATGCACAACTAGTGAAGTTCCGGAATCCTCGATATTTGTTCCCTTGTCAATACTTTTGACGTTTTCGTTCGATATCCTTTACCCTTTCGCTTCAAAAAAGCCACAAGCTTGTAATATCTGTTTATGTCATGATTATTTATGTGCATTATAGACTTTAACATAGAATTCGACCAAAGCGTTGACAATTTCCATATTTTGGACTTTTCTTCAAAGTATGCAATACCTACGCAGTTTTTCACTGGCCTGCTTACCACTGACATTTTTCTTATCACACTATTTCAAGAAATGATCGTATGAAAACTCGTACTGTCGCTTTGACTTACTAGGCAATAATTATTGGCAGATTCTTCAATTTCCGGTGGTAGAAATTCATTTTCTTTATCACTTTTCATCGAAAAACGAAGAAATGAGAAAGAATAATCCTATTAGTTGTCAACAAAGACAAATCAAATTCGGTTTTTGGTTACCTTGGCAACTTGTTTCATGAATAGATTAGATGAAATTAGATTCAAAACTGATAATCTTGAGGCTATTATTTTATCAATTAGTTAATGTAAAATATGCGTTAATTTGGACTTTTAATGGTGTTTTTAGAAAAAATAGTGTATGACATACCTGCTAAAAGTGATTTTATTTTGTTTGAAGGGATGGAAACGGCGTCCCTTCTCATAAAATAAATTATAACTCTTAGCACTTACTCGTATATCACAAAATAACTATTTAGTGTCAGTAAAAATGAGATATTTTATTTGTTTTGTTTATTAATAACTAAAAATACGAAATATTCTCAATTATAGGTTTTTTTTGCAGAACCTAAGATTTACGTGTGGATTCTTCTTTGCTGAGTAAATATTAAGGAGGGTGTTTAAATAGTATCGACTTTTTAGAACCAAGGAAAATAAAATATATTAATTTTTTTTTATTGGTTAATTCGAAGCGATTTCCAAGCACGTTATTGGTTAAAAATTAAAATTTCACAGGCTTGTCCACCTGTAACGCAGTCTTTCTCGATTAATATTTGTAATATTTGAAACAAAAATAAAAACTTACTAATTTCTGAAACATTATTCACACGAAGAAGTTGCATCATTGTGGTGCTATTGTTAACATTAATTTGACACAATTGCACACCACACCACTGTACCTTCGAGATAAAAGCACTTGACTCTTATTTATTTCATTGATAGATGACATGGCCGCTGTGCATGTCAATTGGTGAGATTCAATTAACCGACCTGTATAATATATTATATTGCTCTTGTGTGTATGTGTGTGCGTGTGGATCACCATTCATGAATCGGTGAAAAAGAACAATGCCTTAAAATGCGGGATACTAAATTGGACAGGAAACTCTGCAAATGAGGAAGTTGCATTTAAAAAATTAAATCTGACACCCCACGCTTACACGAATTGGTTATTAGGTATTTTCAATTGGGACGATTTAGATTGTAGCTCTTCAGACAGACAGCGGCGTAGCAACTTTAGGGCAGTGACGTCGACAGATAATAATTTTAAGAAATTATCAAAAAAGATCTTGAATATGAGTGTGAAGTAGAAAATTATAAATATAACTTTGGCGTTCAGTTAACTGAACATGACAGTCAAATTTGACATTTGATATTCGTTGACAACCCTCGTATAAACACCAATACAACATGTTTTTGGCAGAAATGTTGAGAATAGTGGACAGTGGCGTAACTAGAAATCCCCCCCACCAGTCAACCACTCGAACATATTACTCCCTTAAAAAATATAAAAGGACCTTTCACTAGTGCTTGTGGACACTGGAAGAGTGGCAAGAATTTTCAGAAGAGTGTTAATAGTAGGGAAAACATCCTTGTAGCAGGCAGTGAAGTAATTAATTGCCTTTCTTGAACTGATTTTCAAATCGCTTACCTTCTTGTACCACGTATATGAAGTTCTCCAATGGCAGCAACATCACCAATTTGTATGTCTTCCTAATAGAAATTCACAAGTTTCTTTTAACTTTTTCTTCCTTTGTTTTGGTAGCACCAGCATTGCTGGAAGGTATTAGACACTCAAAACGTCCCAGTACTTCTTCATGTTTACATTGTTACAATTTTTTTTAAATTTCTTCTAATCAATTGGGAGGTTTACGTCCCTAATAATCCCCCTCGTTACGCCTATGATCGTGGATGTGATAGAAGAAAGACTAAGTAGCAGAACTTTGGTGAAGTTCAAATAGATCACCAATGGCTCAACTACTTAATTTTCATTCGATTCTTATCTATACAATATTGAGTGTGTTGGATTCATTCTACATAATTAGATATTAATAGTTATTTAACCAACAAGAGTTTTAAGTACTATTAATGGCGTTATAAAAAGTTATTATACCGGTATTACAAAAAGAAAAAATTGCTTACCATTTTCAAACAAAGATTAGGAGCGATTTAAAAAAAATGGGTAAACTATCTTCTGAGTTTCATGGGATATTTGAAAGAGAAGTATAAGGCAAATCGTAGAAAAAGGGTTTTAGAAATATTATTTCGGTGACAAAAAGGTCACAACTTCTAAATAATACTAAACCATCAAATTATCAGAAAGAGAGGACTGGGAAACCGGTCCACCCATAGAGGCACAATCCATCTGATAAACAGACGGCTCAAAAACCCCTAGTGGAGTTGGAGCCGGTGTCTACACAGCAAAGCCAAGGGCTAAAATAGTAGGTTTACTGACAGTACACTGCAGACTCAACAGTCATATGAGTATTATAAAATTGGCAGAAACAGACCTTTGCAGGTTCTGTCAAGAGGAAGAGAAATCGACAGAACATGTGTTGTGGCACTGTGAAGGCGTCGGCGTCGCAAGACTGCGTTTTCTAGAACTTGGCAAGGAAAAACCAAAGGCTACAAGTTTAGGCTATGGTGCCTCGTTAGGAGATTAAAGCTAGATGAAGTAACAGAAGGTTAACGCCAGCTCTACCCACCATCTATTTATCCATCTATTTAAATAATATAAATTACCAAGAATGATTTTTAAAAACTTGACAATACCATATACGAGTATGTTGAAGATTTAATAGAAATAATTAAAAAAATTGCAATTTAATCAATATTCGAACTAGCTTCCAATCTACCAATACTTTAATAACTATCCATACAAAAAATAAACCAATAAATAAAGAAAAATGTGCCAAAAAGTGTAAATATCGAACATTCTGAGAATATAAGTTTTTTGTAGGTGAAACATCTATACCATTAAGAATTAGAGTAAATGAGCATAAAACATTCATTAAAGAAGTCAAAGCCACAATAGAATATGGCTAGTCGCAGTCTAAATAGACCTATCCACCGCAAAACTAAGTCAGGTATTTGCGAATATGCTTGGAAAGAGAGGCATCATGTTCAATGAGGTTCAGCTTACATGAAATTAAATGAACGCAATGATGAAAAACGAAAAGTAAAGAAATAACTATCTGCAGAGAAATGTATAGCTCAAAATGTAGTCAAATAAACACGTAAACATTCTAAACTGATGACAAAAAAATATAAATAAACGCGTTTTTTTGTTATTTCTAAAATACCTAAGAATATTTTTTAACACTTACCTCAGAATATTTTCCATAGAAGTTTATTAAACATCAACTAACAAGTAGTTTTGCCAAGGAGAGGTTCGTACACATTTCCTGTGGTGAAACTACTTAAAAGTTAAAGTTCAACGAGTACAACTATACCATAACGTACCAAATAACGTAGGTACTATCGATTGAATGAACGTTGGATATTGATTTGGATGTTTTTATAGACAAATAGCTAGATAATCATTTATTTGTCTTTTCTAATGACATCTCTAAAATCAATAACTAATTACTGCTGTAATACCATTTTAAGGGTTTCAAAACATGATAAAATATTGTTTATTTGTTGTTGGAAGATGAAGAAATTAATGTTGTTTTGTAACAGGGTGGTAACAGTTTGTAAATTGAATGATAAAATTCATACAAACCGCTATTTTAAAAAAAATTAATGAAAAATGCTATTTTAATAAAATGTGAAATTTATAAAAACTGTTATTTTAAACCCAAAGATTAATAAAAAAAATACTCATTTGAATGATAAAATTCATAAAAACTACCTTTTCTAAAAACAAAATCGATGAAAAATGCTCGTTTAACTGATAAAATTCATAAAAACTGCCATTTTTACCACAAAATTAATGAAAAATGCTCATTTAAATGTGGAGATTCATAAAAACTAATATTTTAAACAACGAAATCGATGAAAAATGTCCGTTCAAATGATAAAATTCATAAAAACTGCTATTTTGAGCCACAAAATCAATGGAAAATGCTCGTTTCAAAAATTAAAATTCATTAAAATTGCTGTTTTAAACAACAAAATTGATGAAAAATGCTATTTACTAATTCGACCCCGTAGAATCCAAAAATCAGCATAAAAATGCGATCAAAGCTGCATATTGGAAGTATTAAATTTTTCTTAATATAATTACAGTATTTTCAAAAGCTGATGCTGAGAGAGTATTAAAATACTATTAATTTCCATATTCATGAAATTAACATACTGCGCCATCTATGTGGAAGTAGCTTCTGCTTAATGTAACAGTAAATATATTATTGAACAAGAAGCTACTTTCACATAGATGGCGCAGTATGTTATTTTCATGAATATGGAAATTAATAGTATTTTAATACTCTCTCAGCATTTATTAGCTTTTGAAAATACTATTATTATATTAAAAAAAATTAATGCTCAGTACCCGATTCATTATTGTTTCATATTCAAGTAAGACTGCCGATAGCTAGTTTAAGCAAAATACTTATTAAATGGAATGAGCAGGGATGTGTAATAATGACTGTATAAATATTATTATAATAAAAAAATGTTCAACATACTTCTATTACGAAATTTGAAGAGATAATCGGAGTCGATGAGAAATAATTTTTAAAATTTATTAAAAACAGCAGGCTGCTGCCATCTAAGTAAAGGAAGCGAAAGTATCATAGTAGTATGTTCAATAATATTGAACAAGAAGCTACTTCCACATAGATGGCGCAGTGTGCTATTTTCATGAATATGGAAATTAATAGTATTTTAATACTCTATTAACTTCTGAAATTACAACAATTATATGACAAAAATTTCAATACTCAGTAGCCGAGTGATTTTGTGTTTCATATTCAAGTAAGAATGCCGATAGTTAGTTTGAGCGAAAGACTACTTTGGCTACTTCCACATAGATGACGCAGTATGTTATTTTAATCAATTTCGAAATTAATAGTGTTATAATATTTTAATACGATTCGAAAATATTGTCATTATATTGCAATAACTAAAATCTCAATGACAGATTAATTTTGTGACGAGAATCACAATTCATTCAAATTGAAGTTGCAATTGGCGATAGGTTACTACGTTTTACAAAATACTACTTTGACTACTTCCACATAGATGACGCAGTATGTTATTTTAATCAATTTCGAAATTAATAGTGTTATAATATTTTAATACGATTCGAAAATATTGTCATTATATTGCAATAACTAAAATCTCAATGACAGATTAATTTTGTGACGAGAATCACAATTCATTCAAATTGAAGTTGCAATTGGCGATAGGTTACTACGTTTTACAAAATACTACTTTGACTACTTTCACATAGATGGCGCCAGAATGTTGTTTTTCATAAATTTTATAATATTGCGGTTGACTCCTGCTCCGGATACCTCCTCGCTTTTCTGCGATCCTAATACAAAATACGAAAAACATGGCGGTTTTAAGACATCGAATGGCACATTTCTAATGCGCCGACAATGTGGTTAGTAAATTTACGTTATAAAGTAGATAATAGAATGATAATAGTAAGAAATATTGAATTTACTTGCTTATAATATAGGTACATGGGAAATTAATTCATTCATCAGAATAACGATAGGTAATAGCTATTTATAATCTATTTTTTTGGTTATACCTACCCAATTGCGACATGTCTTTGTCAGGCTAAAACTTTACTGATAGTAAGTTGAATAATATAAAGTAAATAGTCGGTATGGTTAATATATTTTTCAAGTTTTTTGAATATTGCCTTTCAAATCATTCTATAATTTAACAGATATCTTAAAATAGTTGAGTGGAAACCATATATCTGAGGTTTACTTGTTTTCTAACGTCACGACGCCATCGCGTCGTAATTTTGATAGTTCAGCTCAGGTTTGGAATGAAATGGCACTTGTGAACCAGTTTTTGGGTTGTGTATGATGTAATAGTAAAATAATTAAGTTTTGACTTGGTTAGTTGCTATTTCCGTATAAAATTTGAACTGGCGAATGAAAAATTAAAAGGCGTGAAATATCATTGATGTGCAATATTTATTTTATGTAAATATTATTTGGAATAAATAGTATTAATGACTTCTTGAGAACCGCATAAAATACAAGAAGGATTGCTGTCGATTGATTGTTGTTTCAAAATTTGTCTCAAACTTTCAGCCTTCTCTGCAAATAGATATTTTGAATTCAAAAGATCGTCGTAATAACTGAAAAAAATGCATCAGTTACTAAATTTAATTGATTCACTTTTATTATACTCAACTGGTCTGATCCATTTCGGTTGATTTCTTTCAATTGCAACCTCAACTTTTCAGCTGCTTTAGCAAATAATATCTTGGAATTAAGCAAAGGTTTGTAATTTCTAAAACAAAAATTTAAAGTAGAAAACGAAAGACTAAATTTATTCCATACACATGTTTTTAAATATTCAATGGGACATGTTTCAGAATGGTATGGTGAAAAAGTATAAATACAGAATACAGTAACACGAAGGAATGGGATCCCAACACCTTTCAACAATATAAAGATGGCTCTACAACCAGTGATTCGAGGAAATAAATTAAATAGCAGGTGAACTAGCAATAAGAGGAGTGGAAACACTGTTGTGGGAACCGGAACCCTTTTGCGGTATCAGCAAAAATGTAATATTTGAAGAAATGGGCAGCGTGGAAAAAATTCAAGATCTGACCATTGGAAACATATAATAGGGCTAAGGAAATCAAATTTACTCCTGGAAAACTACGTGAGAACAAATGTATACCAAGCCAGAGTATTAATTTGCCGTTACCTTGCTTTTCCTATAGCTTTTTGCGATTTTGTAATTGAAACAAGATTTCTAAAGTACTTGTAAAAATTATTTCTCACTTACGTTATTAATAATTGTATTAAAGGTTGGGACGTTCATCAAATACAGGGTGGTGTAAATAATTCAGTTACATGGAAAACGCAGGTTATAAAAATACTAATTAAAAATATTTTATGGTATAAAATTTTAATAAACAAACATATTTATTTAGCAATTGAAGTTTTTGACAAAATGGTCAACATTTGCATTGAAATTTTTATAAATTTCTCTTATTAGTGCCCAAATGTGTAAACAGGAAGTTTTTGATTAAAACAAAATATGTATCAAGTTCTTTATTCAAATTTCGATCTACAGATTCGGTAGACTCTTATTAGAAGGACAATTTCTTGCATTACAATGCTTGAGCTTTAAAATTACGGCTTCGAATTCGTCTCGAATGTGCTTTAAATCATTAGATGTCAGTATTTCAGGATATTTGGTAGATCTAAAATATTAATATTTAAATTTTGACCCAAAAAAATTTATGAAGAACTTAACGTTAATGCTTAGCTGCTGGTCTTATCAAAATATACCAAAATGTCCTTCATGGTGATCCAGGCGAATTGGAAGTATAAAGTGATGGAGCTAAAGCAGGACAAGCGGGGATAACGGGAGTGATTAATCAGAAATGTTCAAAGAAGGAAGTAGTGTTGCCAGAACTGACGGATAATCGTCAGATTCGACGATTTTAGTACCAATCTAACGATCTAACAAATTTTTCAAATTAGGATTATTATTTTTCAAATTTCACTAAAATGGAATTAAGAATAAGCAGTTACCAATTTAATATAACTATCATGCAAATTGTATGGTTCTTTTTAGCAGTATACTAATACCTATGCGCTCTCCTTATTGGCTTGAGTGACATAATATAATAATAGTTATGGAGTTCGTCGTTCGGGGAATTACTTGATTCCGAAGACGCGCTGCTCAGTGCAGTTTTTATTTTTTTGGCGCAAGACTAACGGTTAGAATGTACAGAATACACAGTAGTCATTCCAGGGAAAGAAACTGGGAAGCAGGGCCTCCTATAACAGCGAATCTCAACTGGTACACTGATGGCTCTAAAACAGACTCTGGAGTAGAAGCCGGAATATATGGGGTATAAGAGAAGATCACGATCTCTCTAAGCTTAGGGAAACATGCCACTGTCTTTCAGGCAGAGGTAATGCCGGTGCAATGCTGTGAAGAAGAGTTGGTGAGACGGGAGGTAGATAATCAAAGAATCGTCATCTACTCCGACAAACAAGCAGCACTAAAGGCGATAAGCTCATATCGTACAACATCAAATCTGGTGTGGAAGTGTCCAAGGCACTCAACAGACTAGGTAGTCATAATAGAATGATTCTAGCCTGGGTGCCAGGTCACCAAGAAATAAAAGGCAATGAAAAGGTCGATGCATTTGCCAAGCAGGGAGCGACTGAGGTCATGATAGGGCCAGATGGTGGGAATGCTCACCGGACATTGTAGGCTGAGGAAACATATGCCCACAATTGGCCTAGAAGATGACAGCCTATGTAGGTTTTGCCAGGAAGAAGACGAAGCCGCGGAGCGCATACTCTGTGAGTGCGAAGGCCTAGTAAGGGTTCGGTTTCACCTATTCGGAGAAGAAAAACCGAGGGCAGAGAGCTACGCTAGGGAGGCGGTATCCAGGCTAATAGAAAAAGAATAAAGCTAGATATCGAGCTCTAAAAATAGGGACGACCACAATAGATTTGCAAAGGTCGCAGTGGGAAAGGACAAAGAGCCACTCCATTTCTAATCTAATCTAATCTAACGGTTAGAAAGAAAGATTTTGTTCGTGTAACGTGTAACATATTATTTTAGAGCCTTTTTGTGTTCGTTTTAAAATGTCTGATTCAAATATTGAAGAAGATCGTGAAGGAACACCGTCAAGTTAATCTAGAAAAATTGACTACCAACATACATATAAAGATAGATGGGAAAATGATTCTACGATTTATGCACTGGCAACACTGTAAGAATGAGAAAGAAGCAGAACAAGGACAAGTTGGATTTAGATTTGATACGCTTCTCCATCCTGACTGTTTTTAAATCGCCAACCAGCCTCGGAGACTAAACCTTTTACGTTGTTTTTCTTCTCATCGCCTAGTACAAGAAACTACACATTCGCACAGTTGCACTGTCATAGAATTTGCTCTACAGCTTCCTTATATAAGTGACAGAACCTACACATGTCTTCGTCTGCCAAAGCTATTAGGTTTACGTACACGTAAGTTTTGGTAAACACCTTATAAAAAACCGTTTCGACTGTCTCTGGTTCTGGTGAGATTTCCCACCAGGCAAGCAAGAACAATTTCAAACTAACAAAAATCGATGGAAAAAACAAACTAACTAACCCTGTATCTCAGTATTATCTGAAACTCTCCATTTGTCTATTAATCGAATAATTTCCTGCGCTGCTATCCAAACTTTCGTCCATATTAGTTGTCTTTAGAATAGATTTACTAGGAGGCTGACTAGAAGTGTCAAATTTGATTTGCGAGCTTGTTGTTGTAGCTAAAGGTGTACCATACTGACTAAAATAACAAAAAAAAAATAAGTATAAGGGGGTAATACTTTGAATTAATATTATTGTTAACCTGAGTACTAAGTAAGGCATTGATCGACTGACTATTACGTGATTTGATCAGTACAGGCAATCAAGTCTTTAAGTCCTCGACAGTTCAGTCTTTTTGGCTTTTTGCACTGTTTTTGTGAAGAAATAAGTGATCCTTAACAGGTTTAACAGTCTTCCTTGAATAAAACCTTGGGTGTGCCAGTCTCAGCAGTTTATATCTCCATTGAGTAATAATTGGCATTCGAAGAAACTATTTGGGACTGATTCCACCTCTTCCAAGCACAACCCACAGATACCCTTATATTAAATGTTGGTTCATGGCCAGTTAACTCCATTTCAGACCTTTTCCTTTTTGGGGTATCTTGTCTATAAAACGTGCCCGGGGAATCACTTAATTCTGACCCCATTACAGTGTGCCGTGGTTAAGAGCTTTTGTAGGCAGTTACAGACAAGTATGGATCTAATCCATGGGCATGCTAAAGATCTCAGAGCTACCTGACTTTCGGAGAGTATAAGGATTTTTTGGTTTCTGTATTCATTTGCAGACACGTGTCAATAGCGATTATTAGACTAAGTAAGAAGTTAGGAATGGAATTAGTAGATATAGTTAGAGAAAATTACGTAGAGCTAGGAAATGAGGAAACTCAAACCAAAATAACTCATCTAACAACAACCTTAGACAATGTTTATAGAACCAGTGCTCCAAATAAATGATCTCGTCAATTGCCATAATATATATTAATTGACTACAGTAAAACTTTGAACAAGCTACTTCATTTAGTTTGTGTTTGACAGTCGTTGAAAGCCGAAAACCTCGGAGCTGCATTTGAATTAATAACGCGGGAAATTCAAAAAATCAAACTACCATCGTATATATTTTTCTATTTTCACTACGAACCTTTTAGACGTATCCATACTTCTATTAGCACCTTCTCTGAAAAATTCATAATTCGAATCGGGTGCCATGCTAGTATGTAAAGTATTGTTTCCAGTATGTGATCTGAAAGATTCATTTGTTGGTGCTGAAGGACTCGCACTCATAAAACTGTGTTGGTTACCGGCATTAGCTGAAAATTGCGTCATATTTCTAGGCATGCTGAAAATTAAAAGCATTCAATTAATGGTGTTGAACTATTGTTGATGTTGATGTTGATGTGAATATAGAAGAGCGGATAAGCAAAAACTAACCTAAAGGTGATCATGTGAGACAGTCAGGCGGTACTCAAGGCTCTCTGTAGCCAGAAAATGACGTCTAGACTAGAAAAACTGAATACAGCCGAACGGAATAACGTTAAGCTGACCCGAGTACCGTATCGAGGGTAATGAAAAAGCTGTGGAACTTGCAAAAAGGGGGTCAGAGGATATACAACCGTAACCATGACAGATTACAATAACTGGATTAGAGAGTAGCACAAAAATTAATGGGTAAACATAGTAAAATAGGTCTCATGACTGGTCAAGCAAAATATTTGAAAATATCTCTAGATTACACTTAAATTTTCAAATTACCTTTGATTAGGCTCATAGTAAGATCCACTAATATTTGTTCTATGACTTTCATTTCCTCCCCACGTTTGGTTATAACAAGGTTGAGGTTCGGGAGGTCTAGAAGGTCTAAAACTACAACAATTTTGTCTTAAGTTGCAAAATGTATTTTTATTAGCGGATCATTATTATACCTGTCAAAATTACTATTCGAAGATTCCTGCAAACAGCCATTCTTTAATAAAATAACAGTAGGACAACCAGTTGATGTTGTACTTGAAGTTCTTTGGCTACTACAGCCGCACATACTGGATTGTTGTGGGTTTCTAAAATAGATTTTTGTTTAAAGTTAAAATCTTTCGGTATCTTTATTATGTCTGTTGACTTACTGACACTCATCTATTTTTTTCTTAAGAATTGTAGACGATTTTATTAGAAAGTTTTTTTGAGCGTAATAGTAAGTTTCCAGATCTTCCATTAACTTTTCTATATCTCTTTCATCGAATAGTGTTTGGCAAGCCGATTCGTTGCGTCTGTCAAAACTAAAAAAAAAACTAACGATAAATCAAGCCAAATAATACTTGGCCGATTCAGCTAGCAAAAAAATCGATGTTTTTGATTTTTCTGAAACTTTGAAACTATATTTTGGAGCTACCTTTTACTTAAAATGGTCGCCACTTCGGCCCAAATGATCGTATCGGAACCCTCTTCTTTTCAAAATGTGCGTAATTTAATCAACTTTATCATGCTTTTTCCGGATTTCCAATATCCTGGAAAACTTTTCCGGAAAATCGGAAAAACTAAAAAAAGTGCTTTTTTTTCAAAATGTGATTTCTCAAAAACGACTTCTTTGATTAACGCGAATTTTCGATATGTTATTCTCAAATATATAAGCTATCTTTTGGGCCATACCGCAATTCGCCAACTTTTTTCTTTCCAGAGATACAACTCTGCAAACACAAAATGTCATTTTATCACTTTTTTCACGTAGTTTTTGGCTTCTAGCGCTTTTCAGGATGATTCTATGATAGATCAAATAGCACCATCGTATTCTGTGTGGAAAAATAAGTATCATATATTCAGCAATAGTACTGAGTCCTTCTCCATTTCGAAAGGAGTATAAATTTGCGTTAATACATCGTGAGACAAGTCGCGGTGTTGTTATGCGGTATGCGAAATTTTTGTAATTGTAAATTTTCAAGATCAACTAAATAACTTCCAATATGTGATACATGTTTCCGATGTATTTTTTTTAGTAGAATACTATGGCGCTATTGAATTTATCATAGGGCGTATCTGAAAAGCGCTAGAAGCCAAAAACTACGTGAAAAAATGACATTTTGTGTTTGTAAGGTTGTATCTCTGGAAAGAAAATAGTTGGCATATTGCAGTTTGGCCCAAAAGATAGCTTATATATTTTAAAATAACATATCGAAAATTCGCGTTAAACAAAGCTGGGGTTTTTAAGAAATCGGATTTAGAAAAAATCACTTTTTTTTAAATTTCTCCGATTTTCCGGAAAATTTCTCCAATAAATTGGAAATATGGAAAAAGCATGATAAAGTTGATTAAATTACGCACATTTTGAAAAAAAAACGGTTCCGATACGATTATTTGGGCCGATATGGCGACCATTTTAAGCAAGCTTATTAATCGAAAATGTTTGAATTTTGTGTACATTAATCTCGACAATCTCGTTTCAAATACTGTTGTTAAATTATACTGCTCTCAATAATTAAACTGTGATATAATTAAAATAGAATTTTATGAAAAAATAATAACCTTGTGCCCATTTGGAAGCTTGTTCTATGAAACGAGCCTGTACCGATACTTTGGTCCATTTTCGAATAGTTGGAAATGTTGGATTTTTTGGCAATCACAACTTCTTGATTTCTGTACTCCGATGGAATTTCTATCACTGCTGTATCATTATTATCTAAAGTTCCTCTGGGGATGATTAGTTTTTGTGGTTTCCCTTTTTTTGGTTTAGTGCCATTTCTATTCATTATGAATTTGGAAGTTTTTTAAATGAAATGTAACGATACATGTTTTTAATTTTGTATGACTGACATGATTGACGTTTGTCAAAATTCAAAAAATTGACATAAAAATATTTATTGCTGAGAATAAAGTACGTATCTATCTATAACTCCTCCAGGGCTAGTTGAGACAGTGAACACTGCTTCATTAGAATTATTGCCAAAGAAATCAAGAGAAAAGTATGAATATGCATGAATATCATTTCTTTACAGTAAGAAAATCTTGACTTTTTCTTTAAGAAATTTTATCTGGAATGTCAGAATCTCCTAGCGATTTGCGAAAAAATTATCATTATATCTTCAATATGTCATAACATGCATCTTTACATCTTCATAAATAATTTATGAACATTTCTATATAGTGGTAAAAGCAAAATGTAACTTAGGGCCATTCGCATCGGTTACACTTAAACGCAAAGTGCCACTTAAATCCACTAAGTGTCACTTAGGGCGCGTTGTATCTCACACCTAAACTCGGTTTAATTATAACTGATGTTTAGACTGATGTAATTAATGATAATAAATAAATCAATACGTCACAGTCTAAACATCAGTTATAATTAAACCGAGTTTAGGTGTGAGATACAACACACCCTAAGTCGTTCGCACCGTATTTAAAGGCATC
This sequence comes from Lochmaea capreae, assembly GCA_949126875.1. NCBI lineage: Eukaryota > Metazoa > Arthropoda > Insecta > Coleoptera > Chrysomelidae > Lochmaea > Lochmaea capreae. The sequence continues at coordinate 11,253,817 of OX421397.1, read as the reverse complement.
CTTAACGCGGCGTTAAGGATACCTTAAAACTAAGCTTCTTCTTCTTCTCTTTGTTGGTGGACTCGCGTCTTTTCAAACGGCTGTCCAATTAGGTGCTTCATGAAAGGTGTGTCTTGAACACGTCCGGAGACAAGTCCGTGCCCTTCACTGCGTAAAATAACTCAAGCCAGTTTTCTTCAAGGTTTGAATCCATTATTTAGAAGATCTTCAATAAGAAACTGCATTAGTTTGGATCCTGGAGTAGTAAGAATTGTTTGGATGTTAACTAAGCTCGGGATATCCTCGACTTAAAATTCTACTTAACCTCGAAATACTAATTTTGAAGTTTATTTCAGTTTATTTATAACAGTTTAGGGTAGATCATCGTCTTTGTATTTGTAATTTTTCTTGTCGAAATGGAAATGTTAGAAGATGACGACGATTTAGAAATAATTGAATATTTTTATTAATTTCATTTATTGAAGAATTAAAAAATAACCATATTATCGAGGACAACCGCATCCTAAAAGATCCCCTTGTCCTTTACCGCCCAAACTAAACAACGGCACCAATTTGTTCATATCCATTCTTCTCTGTCTAAACAAATTGACAAGTAACCTCAAGGCCACGGCTGCTTCTTCTACTTCGCTTATTGACAGATCTTCAATGTAGGAATCTAGTAGTCTTTGTCTTTGTACAGCCAAATTGTGACTTTGAGGTGCAACAAAAAGGAACAAATCATCTGGATCGAACACTATTGTGTCATTGGCGCCTTCTATAGAGTAAAACAACGTGAAAATCAGTCTATCATGAAGGCACTAAAATATTTACCTATCATTTCGCCTTCTCCAGGTGCATCTGCCATGATAACTTGGGAATTCGTTAGGTCTACGTTTGAATATGGTTCCTCCAGTAGTGGATCTAAGTCTATATTTTCTATTTCGGGTTTGAGTAAACCTGGATAAAATCAAAATAAATAATTTTCAATTCAAAAATAGATGTTGGTTGTAAGCAAAAATTGAACTAGGCGAGAACAATATAGTAAGCTTGCTCTGGATTCCAGGATACACTGGAATAGAAGGAAATGAAATAGCAGATGGACTAGCAAAGAGGGGGACTGAAAAACCCTTTTGCGATATCAGCACCAATGTAATATTGGAAGAAATAGGCAAAGCCGAAGAAAAGAGAAGATCTAGTAGGGCTTAGACAATCAAATATTCTTATGGGTGACTACAACCCGTTGGGATCAAATAAATGCATAAGTCAAAGTAAAACTGCACCAAGAGTTTTGACAGGGATCCTAACGGGACATTGCCGCCTAAAATAGTGAAGGAATAAGAATGTAAATTCTGTGGCATGGAAGAAGAAACCTCCATCCACATTTAGAATCCTAGGACACAGCACCTAGGAGATCATTGGATAGAAGAGGGACATTTACCTAAGTTGAAGCCTGCAGATATCCTAAAATTCCTCCGGGAAATAGGACTAAAGGAACTACTAGTATATATCTGAGACGTTCCTCACGAACTAAGTAGAAGTAAGGGGGCACAATAGATCTTTTAGGTGTCAGTGAATGTCACCCCATCATACATACATACAAGCAAAATTTAAAGAGCTTTTCTTACCGATATCTGTAAGTTCCAATAATTGCTTTTCTTCTGGAGCTAGAAAACAAAACTCAAATTAACATCTTCTCTGTGAATGCAGAGATTTTTTGACGTAACAGTGCTGAATAAATAAAGATATATTTAAAAGTTGTTTATATTTAATCCGTTATATCTTTTTTTATACAATTTGATCACAAATTTTAATATAGAAATTATCGTACTTACATTTCTTACACATGGCATTTTTTGAACAGGCGCAAGTTAATTCTTGCTCTAAAATATAAAAATCAATTCCAATTAATCGAAAATAATTTCCAGAAAATTATAAAGGTATAGTTATTTAGCCAACAAGGGCGATTACTAATTGAGATAGTTTAATGTTCCAGAGTGTTTTAGTGTTTGTTAGGTTGTCTAAAATTAACGGATGGGGCATTAACGAGTTATTTTGTGTACATTAATATAGCTCAAAATGCACGAAAATTATGAACTAATATAGCTTAGTGCTTATTGTCCAGATGTGCCACTTAATGGTGTTGTCAATACAGCCCCAGCGTGGCGACCCAGCATGCTAGCTGCAGAGTAGTGCGACTCCATGATGGCTCATCTTGGAAGGTAATTAAAATTTGCCAGTGTCATTATGGACCCAGAGAAATAAGAAAGGTTTCAAAACATATGGAAGGAGCTGGAACAAATTTTGTGCGCAACCTGTAGCGCATAGCCCTTCACAGCAAATAACTGAACTAACAAACCCCGCCTCCCATTATGAAACTTGTCATTTTTAACTCTTTAGTGAGTCAATAGGTTTCGAGGTTTATATGAAGTCAGTTAGAGAATTTTGGGGTACGGTCAATAATTTCATGGCAAGCGTTGGAATAAAGAGTTATGAGTTAATCTTTGTTGGATGTTTGGAGGATTTAAAATACAGTTTTGAGATGATTTTATGTTTTTGTACTTACGCTGCTGACATGCTGCTGAAGGTGAACATTCACAATTCAAGTCATATTGATCTGTAATAAATACATTGAATCATAATTAACTGGAAATAAACTTGAGGACAACTTTTATCTTTAAATGTAATAATTAAAATTTTAAAAAGAACTGAAAGTGACAGCCTTGCATTAACACGTTGACTGCCATGAGGTACGGGTGCCTCACCTAAATGCGCCGTTTGTGCTGTATTATGAGTTAAAATTTCTAGCACAAGCCTTCATACTTTTTGTTATTAGAAATAATGGAGATAATATTGAGTAAAAGGGTAGCTTATAATAAAATAAAGTGATTAGCTGAAATAACAGATTTATTTCTGAAAATAAAATTAAAATGAAGCCAATTCAAATGAAAACAAGCTCTACAACTGGAATTACATTCTGAATACTAAATATACACTATAATCATGAATCATGACATCAAGCTAAGTAACTTTAATGAGAGTGAAAGAAGCAATTCACGCAGTATGATTTTGTGAAAGACCAAGTCGTTCTTGTGGTTTTATTTTGAGCCTCTTTACGTCCAAATTCACCACTAAATCTCTCGTAGCACACTGTACAACTCAATCGCTTGCCAGTTTGCGATAATTAAATAGATTTAGAAAATAATATAGATATAATAATTTTCAAAATAATTCTGTGTTCTACGAATGAAATAATTTGAATTCCCTTCAGAAAAAAATGTGGCACGGGGAGACCAGATTTTTCCTTCTCATGGCGGCAGCCAACGTGTTAAGAATTGAACATTATAGTTTTATTTTTTCAGTAGTTTTTACTTACCATCTTGATATTGTTGACAAGTCGCGTCTGGAGAACAGTCGCACTGTATTTCTTCTTGTCCTTCATATCCTAGAGCAAAAAATAAGGAAATAAAGATGTAAAGAACAGTTTATGCAATTTTAATTCACTAACAAAACCCTCTAAAAATGTTTATTAATAGTTATTACTGTAAATTATTTCAATAATTAAAACATTATAATGTAATTTATTACGTCTATTAACATTAAATTTTCTTGCATTATAAATATTAAATTTTGATTTTATATAAAGGTTTACCTTGATAATATTGGTCCATTTTATTTATTAATATGTGTTTTTTGATGGGAAATATACACAACAAATTTTGACGATAAATAAATATTTTCACATAAACTTCAAAATGATCATGAAAGTCACGAATGTCATTTAGATTTTGTGAAGTGGGCGTTATTTCAAAAAATAATATTATAATACACAACTGTAGTGGACTAATTTTGGAAAATAATTGTTATATAATAATAAATACTATTTTAAAAAATTTAAAAAACAAGATTTTATAGCAATTCGAAATAAAATTGGTACCCCACGATTTTTATAATGAGTTAAAAATTATTTTTGTCTTCTTATTTCGATCTGTTTTCATAACTTGTTTCACAGTTTTTTGAAATATCATTTATTTTTGCACTTCTAAGTCAACTCCTTTCCTAATTCTAAAATTACTTAAAAAATTTCTGATACAAAATAAAACACTTTAATTCAAGACAACATTCTCCTTATATAATCTTAATATAAAGACTAGTAGGTAATACCGTAAAACATATATGTGCCCCCACACTTCTACTTAGTTCCTGAGGAACGTCTCAGAGACTAGTAGCTCCTTTAGTCCTATTTCCTTGAGGAATTTTAGGATATCTGCAGGTTTCAACTTAGGTAAATGTCCCTCTTCTATCTAATAATCTCCTAGGTGATGTGCCCTAGAATTCTGAATTGCTGTGCAATTCGCAAGCATGTGGATGGATGTTTCTTCTACTTTGAGCTTTTTCAGGTGCCCGTTCAGCCGGCAATGTCCGGTTAGGATCCCTGTTAAAACTCTTAGTGCAGTTTTACTTTGACTTATGCATTCATTTGATCTCAACGGGTTGTAGTCACACATCAGAATCTTTGATTGTCTAAGCCCTACTAGATCTTTCCAATGGTCAGATATTCGATTTTGCCTATTTCTTCCAATATTACATTGGGGCTGATACCGCAAAAGGGTTCCGGCCCCCAAAAGGGTGTTTCAGTCCCCCTCTTTGCTAGTCCATCTGCTATTTCATTTCCTTCTATTCCAGTATATCTTGGAATCCACAGTAAGGATACTATATTGTTCTCGCCTAGTTCATTGAGTATGCCTAGGCATTCCCACACCATTTTGGAACTGATTACACAAGAGCTCAGTGATTTAATGACTGCTTGACTATACGATATTGTGATAATCTTTTGCCTTCTATATCCTTTGACAATATTGAACTGGGCACACTTTCTTATGGCGTGAATTTCCGCTTGAAAGGTCCTTGTAGTTTATCACAAACTTCCAGAGAGTTTGGTTCCACAACTGTATCTAAGACCACTTTACAAAACATGGATCTAGGTTTTCGTAGGTAATGGAGTGGCTATACCATGGAGGCTATACACTGACATAAAGGTTCGGGAAATATTGTATTTTTAAGGTCATTCCCTCCCTCTTTCCTAGTTTCTTAAGGATCCCAAATATTTATAATTCGTACATAAAACTGAAAAATATTACCAAAAGTTGATGCAAAGTGAACATAAGAGCTTGGAATTATTTTATTATCACTCGCTGCTTTTTAACGGTACTATTTGAGAACCTCTTTTTGTCTCAAATTAGTTTGTGTGTCCAATATATCTATTTAAAAACGGATTTTTATTTATTTATTAACTTTTATTATCAAAAAATAAGTACAAATTTCATACAACAAAATAAAATCATACATTCTCACTAGGTACTTCTCCAGTACTTATCCTAAAGTTGATTAACACTGTAACAGAAAAAAATAATTATTACACCAATACTTTCTATGCACAGCAGATTAATAACCTCTACTTTGGAAAAATAATAATAAAATTGTATTATACTTACCGACGGCCTATTAGCACAGCAACAAGGATCAGCGGGAGGACACGCAGGAGGAATTGGATATAATAGTGGTACGTATATACTGGGGCACGGAGGAGGACATGGTAAATAAAATGGTTGTCTACAATTAGGAGATGATAAACAACCCATTTTTATTATTCTAGATAAATTTCACAGAAAATTTTGAATCAAGTTATGACAGAATGTTAAAATTTATTAATTGATGCTGTGGAAACAGTCAATAACAGCAACTTGATGCATTTTAACAAAAGTACTTTGGTGTCTCAGCTAAATTTTACGTTCTAAATCCGTTGGAATAAACACTTTTTCCTCCGAAATTTCAATATCATAATATAATGGTGTTCCGAATGTCAGTTGTCTGTATTTATTCGTTTCGTTGGTACAAACCATAGAACAAGCATTTAGTTCGATGGTAGGAACATATTTGCAATCAAATCTCGTTCGTCACGCATGACACACATTAGACAAAATAGAGATGGGTTAGTTATGTTCAGAGTATTATTGCAAGGTAGCCGAAATGTGTTCGAAATGTGTTGTTACATACCGGAGGCTGGAAATATCAAAAGTTGATTGTTTTTAGAATATAATTCTTTCAGTTTTCGACTCTCCAGTGGGATTTAACACGTTCTAGTTTTATGATTTTTGCAAAAGACCGTCGTACTTTGTACCGTGTCTATATACCTATCAAAGCTTCCATAACAACTGAAATTAAATAATAATAAAAATCATCTGTTCATCAATCCAACATTTTTTTCATTTTCTTCCAAAATTTAAATAAAATTTGCTGTAAATCAAAAATTAAAATGGTTTGCTGTAGTATGGTATGTACCCCTCCAAGCGTACCGGTATGTATTCCTAATTGCGTAACGTGCTACATAACCTGTTGTATGCCTTGCTGTCCGGCCCCATGCTGCCCACCGGTTTGCTGTCCCCCTTGTCCTCCAAAGGTGAGTTATTTATATTTTCTAATACGTTGTTCATTGTATTAACGAGAAAACTGAGGGTGCCACAATGGGTCACAGTCCTCTGAGATGCAATTACTTCCGCGCTCTCATAACCTAACTATATTAGCGAAACAAAGTTGAAGTCAAAAATGTTTACTTTACCAAGTTTACAGGTTATAAAACGTAAAAAAAATCTAGCTTATGATATTCTATACTTGTTGGCTTGTATAAACATGGCATTTTATGACAGATACATTTTACTAAGCAAATTCGACCTTGAAACAAGTGTCAAGCAGCCATTTTTTGTCCTCTGTATAAACAAATGTCCTCGTATTATTCGCAATCTTTGTACTGAACCAGAGATGAAGCTATTTTTTGGGGGAGTTTCAGTTAGCGTTTTCTATTTCTTGTAGGAAGAAAAGAGACGAGTCAAAGAACCTGCACCGCCATCTGAACCAAGACAACCTAGAAAATCTAAAAAAATATTGCCATGTTATTACACAAAGCCATCAGATAAAAGATCACAATACATTAAATTTGACGAAATGTTACGACAGAAACGAGCATCATGTTCTTCTTTATGATAAAATTTACTTGATTTTATTAAATTTTGGGATGTAAATTATAGTATTTATCTGACTTTATCGCACACAAAAGTCAAACATCAATTGGATAGAGTCTTCGAAACAACCACAGATCTTCATGGCGATAGCGTACATGCGCAAACAAACTTTTACGTGCTCTCTCGAACGTACTTCTTTTGACAGATTAGAAGTTAAATTGTCAGTGGTAGCTTCCTAGTAGATACATTTCTAGTAGTAGTAGTGATTTCGTGTTCTCTATTTATTTCTGAACGCAACCCTTGATATACGATTTTCCCTACGTAAAACAAAATTTCCTTGGTATCATTGAAAACAATTTTGTATCTATGACTATTTCATAAACATTCAATTCAAACATCATTCCAAAATTTTCGGCAAAGCATCTTCAAAATTTCACAAGTATTTACAAAAATAAAAACTCGAAGATAAAATGGGTTGCCCTCCCGCTTGTCCACCAGCCTGTCCTCCAGCTTGTTGTGCTCCTTGCTGCGTCCCCTGTTGTTATCCGTGTTGCGTCCCCTGCGTATACTACCCCTGTTGCTTCCCATGCTGCTCTCCATGCGGTCCATGCTGCGGACCCTGCTGCTAAAGGATAGGTAATTTATATTTTCATAATTCAACCATTCAATTCAACCTAGTTTGGATTTTAATTTTATCAACCTCCTAAAACGCATGCGCCGTCATTAGTGTAATTAGACTCCCAAGTTACTTTACTGTTTTGTTTCAGAAATAAATATTGTAACTGAAGCAGTCAGGACTACACAAAGGGAAAAATGCAAGTTAAGAATAATGTATACCATACTTTTGAAGCCAAACAAACCATGACGAGTGCGAGTCAGTGTTTTCTTTGAAGTTTACACTAATATATATATAAATCTCAATATTTAGATCACTGCAAACAATTCCATATTATGTATTCGAAGGGTTGAATATGTAAAAACAATAAACATTTTTTAAAATTAAGCTAATTTGTTTCAATTGAGATTATGGTGAAGGGAACAATGGCAAAGCTTTGGTTCACAGTGATTACCATTTCAGAGTAATATCGACTAGATTTGGGGTTCTCTGTGAATCGAAGTTCAAATGGGGCACTCTCCCTTTCGATGTCAGACATAGCATTGCTGTTCTGTTCTGAATAACAACTTTCATATATCAGTTTTGTTTTATGTCAAATATCTCTTTCAGAATATTTATGTTTAGTTCTGTGGTTCTAGCAAGTTTGAAATGTCTGAAGTTAGCAGTTTCATGTATCGTTAAATAATTATATGATATGTTATTTCAGTGATGGTTCATAATCGCCAAATAGAACTATGCAATAGGGCGTGTTCACCAACTGACAAGTTGACACTATAATGACAGTCGCCCCGAGGATGAAAAATTATTTGGATAGATTTTAGATTTGTAATTTGGTTGTTTTGTATTGATTTAATGATCCTTTTTAGTATAAAATACCTAAGTGAATAAAACAATGTAGAAGAAAGTACCAAATCAAAATTAAATTAACTCAAACATGATCAAAATAACTATAAGAACCACGTGTTAAGGTGGATTTCCACATATCCGTTATCCGACGATACCTTCATCCGAAAGTTTTGTGATTGGTGGAAAAATTCAAAATTGACAAGCCGCCAAATATTTGTCCGAAAGTTTTAACTTGCGTGCGTCATCGGAAACTTTTATCCGATTTAACCTAACTTTTTCATCTTTTGCTTTTTCTTTGGGATATTATTTCAGAATTAATAATAATAATTATAATGAAAGGCGATTGAAAGATTGAGAAATAGGAGGAAGAAAAGATATCCACGAAGTTGTCATTCAAGTTACCAAAGTTATGAGTGATATGTCACTATTTTTGTTACTGAAACGTACGATTTTTTCCAAGCAATTGGCATTTTCAATTATCCGATACGACGTGATACGACTAACTATCGGACATCGGATGAAGGATCTGTGGAAATCTACCTTTATGCAGAGAACGCTTGTTTATCATCAGATTCATCAAGGCGTGACGTCACGTGTGGACTTGAACTATTGTAATTTTCAATTTTGTTTGTTCGCTTAATAGTTTATTGTATTTTACTATAATAAACTATTAACAGAATATAATAGAAAAGTCCATAGCTTCTTGAAATTTGTATTTTACTGCATTACAAAAGTGATAAGTGTTAATAAAAATCCATCGAAACAACTGTGTAGTAGTGCTCTAGGGTGACCCACATAGCAATTTGACATCCTTAGCATATGCGTGGAATATTTTCAAAAGAACATGGATGTGCATAGCATGTTCTCAAATAATACCAAAACAAATGCTATAAATAGATTGTGTTGCGCCCTGGTCACATGCTGGTCAGGTTATTAGAAATGTAATCAAAGATGTTCTTATAAGATGCTGAGTATGTACCCAGCACTAAAAAACTCAAAGTGCCAACAAGCATGTGATAAAGATGTTATTACCCAGATAACATATGAAAATACAATGGATGTCCAATGGATATCCACATTGGACATAAGGGATATCCACATTGGACATAAGGGATATCCATAGGATATCCGTTCAAGTCCAGAAGGATATCCTACGGACATCCATTGAATATCCGTTTCGTACTAAAAATGGATATTCCTTGTAAAAATATGGACTATTTGATAATTATTTATTCTAACATTTTACAAGTACTAGATACTTCACTTCCCATGTATTGCAGATATTTCATATTTTTACAAATGCCACAATTTTTTATTTTAAAATTTTCACCGCGACGGGGATTCGATCCTATGTCTAAAATTCCTCACTTCACCGAGTCAGAGCCGTAAACCACCATGCTATGAAGATACATGTGATAGCTTATCAAGCTGTTGTATATATACGAGTAGATCGTTTTACATGCAGTTTTTTATCTAGTGTGTATGATGTATGTCAAAAGTAAAAGAGACGTTTTAAATAATGAAATACTTATCAAATATATAATCTGTTGAATAACATAAGAAGTAAATATTAGTAATTAGTAGTTTTTGGTAATAAAGTATAGTGTTTTAGTTTGACAAAAAAATGTATACAAACTGGTAATTCACAGTCGTGGACAAAATATAGTGTTCTACTCGCATATAATGGCTATTATTTATACTCGCACCATGGTGAATAATAGCCATCATAATAATTTAATCGTGAATAATATACTATAGGACATGAACTGGAGACATTTAGGACGTGAGCTGCATACATTGAGGACATGAACTGGATATATTTTGTACAAGAGCTGTCTACACAGTCTAACATCAAATTATCATTTATTTTTATAAAACCACAGATGTTCAGCCTTATTCATTCTTCCTCCTTCCAAATCAGATACAAATAGACATTTTATGTAATGCCACTTCCTTTAGCCGCACTGGTCTAAGCTTTTGCTACCTTCAATTAGTTTTTTTTTCATTACATGAAACTAAAAATATAATAGGTACCCATTACGAGTGTAAAAAATTATTCGAGTAGCAGATGGAAGGTATAAGTATAAAATATAGCGGTACATTTTTAATGAGTGTATATCTCGATTCGAACGAAGGATGAACAATGGATGTCCAATGGCCGACCATCATTCAAATAAATCTTCACGTCCAGTGATGAACGGCAACTGAAGGTCTCTAAACGGATATCTATTGTACTAATGGTAAATAGACATCCATTGGATGTCCTATCTGTCTCCATGTCCATATCGTGGATATTATATGGATATCCATAGGATATCTTATGTTTAGTGGGTAGGTACAATCTATTCCCATCCATGTGCACTAAAAGGATACAACGCCACCTGCTAAAAATAGGTACTGTGCCGCCCTTATCACATGCGATTCAGGTTCATAGAATGTACCAAAGATACTCTTGTCAAATACTGAGCATGCACCCAGCACGAATACCGTGTTGCCAATAAGTGTTATGGCAGGTTCTTTTCAAATCCTAGTTAACTTCAAAGCATGTTATTAAAGACTTTCTTGTAGTAAGTGTTAAGGATATCTTGTTCTCATGCCTTGCATGAATAAAGCTGCAACATAACTTTCCCATGGGCATGTGGAAAGCGTGCGAAAAGTCGCACTTACGCATGCCGTTCGGAAATTTTTTTGTGGCGTCCAGGTAAAAAACTATAACTAAGGCCATTTGGTATGTAAACACCACTTTACAACATAGCTCTATTATCATATATTTTTAAAGATTGTATCTACATTAAAAGATGTGAAATAATTAATATTTTCAGGTACTAAATATGTAGGGGTGATCAAGCTTTTCTCTATTTCATCGGCTAAAGCTTTAGTCTTCTTTCTGTCCCCCAAATTTATCCTTTCCTTGGCTTCAACCAAAAAGGTTTTTATCAGGTCTACTATGTTAAGCTTCAATGATTATACAACAAAAGACACATAAAAACTAATCAAAAAATGTAAAAAAACTCCAGAGGCCAAGCAACCCTACCCAAAATTCCACAGCAACAAAAATGAATACGGGAAATACGGTCTACCCTAACAATGACAAGTGACGGGTGTGTTCAGAACTCGGATGCGTTCAGATTAAAGAGTCCGGTCGAAGGGAAGGACAAGCCTTGTCTTCCGGAGATGAATCGTCCTCATCGTGCAGTATTAGTAGTTCTTCATATATAAAGGAACCTGCTTGAAGTTGGCACTCTAACTTTGAAATTTTGAATCCAAAATTCTCTTATTACTTCTTAATAAACAAACTAGATACTACCAAACAAAACTAAGTAACTACAAAACGACCACCAAACGATTGAGCGTATGTATTTTGGTTCGCATGTTAAAGGTATATATTCGCCTTTGACTTTATTTTATGCGTAGAATTTGCGTTAAATGTACCAAATAATATTCCATGTTTTATATTTTGCACATGCTAAGGATGGGCTTTTGATTTAATTCTGATATCGGCAGATGCTGAATATTTAAAATAAAAGGGTACAACACCAATGATGGCTTTGAATGTATTAAACAAAAATAGTAAATATTTATTCATATATGTATGTAAAACGTGCTAAAGATCTGATGTAAAATTACCTGACCTTATTGATAATCCTTATCATATGCTTAGGATATCTGTAAAATAAAATACTTCTGATATTCTTCAAGGTATATACTTAGCATATGCGCTGAATGTACTAAAAAGGACTTTAGTTAATGGTAAATCATTATTATATGCTAAATATATAATTAAAAAAACAAACTTTGGGTGGCCTTTTATGGATGTGCGACTCATATGCGAAAGATATACGGAAAAGAACAAGTTAAAATCTAAAATTCTTAGCACTTGCTATGGATGTATGTACAGGGATGTGCTCAAACAGTATGTGGTCAGCATATGCTAATCATGTACCGAAACGAACATCTTTTACAGGACTTTGAAGGCATATACTTGGCATATGAATCTTCTTTCAATGCTATGTGGGGATTAGCTCGAAGAATGTGATTTAATCTATTATCTCCTTCTATTGGTCAGTAGGGCTAAATATGAGTATGCTGCTTTCATCGACTAAAATAAAAAAATAATATTATTCTGGAGTCCAGGTCGTTATTCTCTATTTCAATATTAACAGCAATATGTTAAATATATGATAAAGAAGAAGAATTTAAACGTTTAGGATCGGCTGTTCAATCGGGAATAATCCTGACTTTAACCGTGCTTCAAAAACTAGTCTTAGGAAATCGGTGGTTTAGGGAGATAATTGGCCGATTATTACCTATGAGTTATGGCGCTTTTACAAATACAGGGCATAAAATCTAAGGTTATGTTTCAGTCATTCTCGCGGAACGGTCCTAGCGTGTCCCATCATAACCCAAATGCTCACTTAACCTTGAATTCAACTTCTATTAGGCAAAATAAATTCAATATGGCGGCGACAAAGTTAACTGTAGAGTGTTTGTTTAACCTACATTTCATTGATTTTCTTTCTGTTTTTTGGCTGTAAATTGTGGTTTTTAAATAGTGTTGTGTTTGTCTTGTGAAATGCCTTCGAACTGTATTGTAGTTGGTTGTGGAAGCCGTTCTAATCGAGATGAAGCTTCGTTTTATCGAGGTCCCGCAGAGACAAAACACATGTTTTTAACGGGGAAAAACGATTTGACCAAACTTCGCGGGGCTGCATGGATTGCAGCAATAAAGAGAGACAATCTAACCGAAACTATATTGAAACACCAGATAGTTTGCAGTAGACACTTTATAACTGGTAGGCTTTTTATGAAATATTATATCAACAGTGTATGGATCAGCCATTTATGATCCTTAATTTCTACTGATACGTGTAGAATAAGAAAGAAATCCTCAGCATTAAGTACAGAAAACAAATCATGGGATATCCAGCATACCTTTTGCCAACATCTGGATTTTCCACTAATAATGATTTAAAATAAGCACTCTCCATCTTAAAATTGCAAAATTGTCCTTCTCAAACACTACAAAATACCTTAAAATCCCACAAAATACAAAATAAACCGTTTGATAACTATAAAACTCCGCAGCTTTCTAGGTACTGAATCCAATGTTTGACCGTCGCGGCCATATTGACAACTAATAACTCACGTGGTCTGGATTGCCTAATTGAAGAACCGGTCCTAATTGACTCACTTACTGTGACTGCTGTTGAGTTTCCTAGGTTGAAAAAAGGACCAACTGATATATTTAAAGGTTTTTGGGCACGTACAGTAATAATTAGTAACAATTCTTTAATATATTGAGGTAATTCGTACCATTCGCTATCGTAAATGGCAGAAGAAATCTTGGTACTCTGAAAAAATTAAGCATACATCTAAAGCTAAAAATGCAGCGACTGCAGCATTTTGTTGCGCAGCATTGCAAGATTAATATTTCCTTCTGGACAGAATAGAACTGGTGCGCAACGTTGCGCAACAAAAGGCCTTGTTCCTCACCTGAAGACTAAGTTCATTAGCGTGCCATGCAATTACAAAAATTTGCATCACCATACAAAGTAAATAGGTTAATCTGAATATAACGATGGCGTCTTTTTCAAACTAAAAATAATGAATTAATAGGACGTTGTTGGATGAAAAGATGCACTGAGTAGATTAAGAATGTTTTTTTGTGAATACTCACTACAAAAAATTGATAAAAGCATGAAGTAATTTCGAACGAGTTTATAGTAAATTCTAAAAGCAAAAGATACTTCATATTGTCGTCTAGCTGTTCAACAAAACTGAAAAATAAATTTAAACTTTTATCTTCAGTTACTAACCCGAATTCAAGTTAGTGTACTGGATGGTAGATGTAGTTCTGTGGTATATCTACAGATCTTTTCCCAATCTGTCAAATTATTTTCACTCTCTTCTGATATAACTACTATAAGAAAAGACTGAAATATCAATATACTTACAAAATAATTTCTTTGTGGTCAGTTATAAGTTTTTTTAACAACTCAATCTTTTCAAAATTGTTTAAATTATTACACATGTATCCATATAATTTGAACCTTTGTTGCAATATAATCAGTTGCCCAGTTATGTAAGTGAATAAAGTTACAAATATAAGTTGAGTAACTGTGTTAAATGTACATCCGATTACAGCCGACAATGAGTCGATCAAAAATGTTATTAAATAATGTTCATGATGATCTACTGGGCGCCAAGCTAAGTAAGGCAGAGGTTTTTCTATAATTGTTCCGTTTAAAAGCCCTAAAGCAGCTGCATTTGTCCGTTGTATATATACTACAAACAAAAAATTAAATATTGTCAAAATCTTCTTAGGTTTATTGTGTTTTGTCATCATGGTATTGTACCTATACGCCTGCGCACCACAGACTATGAAGTAATTTTTACAGAAACTGATGTTTGAAATTTGAAATATAGTATACGTTGGTATGGCTGATAAAAATACGCGCATTTAGTACGCGTCATAAATTGACATATGTCAAGATTTTGGATGTGAACAATCAATTTTGGCTATTCTATTTACAAGTGTTTTAGAATAGTTATTTGTTTTACTAGGCATAAAAGCACAAGATTTAATGCTGCAGCTGGTGTTTCATAGCCGAGCGTAGCGAGGCTATGAAACTAGCCAAGACATTAAATCTGCTTTTCTGCCGTGTGAAACATATAATTTTTTCTTCAAATTTGTCCCAATTCCACGCAAAATCGACTTTTTCATATTTAAATTGCGTTTCATTATCAATATCAGCATCATTTTGAGTTTTCTTAATGTCATTGTCAATTTTAATAACCAGTTTGATTTAAATTATTACTTGGGAGGTTGCCTAGCAACGAACTTTTTATGCCTAGGCAGTGAAAGTGGACTTTTTCTGCCTAGGCATTAAAAGTACAACTTCTAAGCCTGCCAAGTGTCATTAAAAGGCCGCTTTTAATGTCATTTGGAGAAAAATATATTTGCTGTATTATTGTATTAATACTATATAACGATTAAAAAGGTTTGAACCTGATATATTTATTATTACTTAACTAATTTAACTCAATTATAAAAGTTTGTTTGCATCCAAAAACTTGACATATGGCAGTTGTGACGTTTTCACTAAATGCGCGTATACCGGTATAGACAATTTTATTTGGTTATTATTTAATAATCACAGATCTTCACTCACCTATAAATTTACATACCACGAGTGTCGTTCCACATAAAGAAGAAGCAGTAAACATAAATATTGATATTATTTGTGTATATTTAGCATTTTTTGTGTAGATTTTTATCGTGATATCATCCCAACTTTCCATGTCTCTTTCTTGGTGTTCGATTTTTCTGAAAATTGTTAAATTGGTTTGATTCGTACCTTCAAGTTCTGAAGCAGGTGTATACAGTCACAGGCCGAAATTTAAGCTATTTATTTAAGCGTGGAGTGATTGGAGGGAATTACGACAGTTGAGACAGTTAATAGACCCACTCGCTACACAAACCTAGCCTAAGAACTGTTTCTCAAATTCAGGGCAGTAAACATTGAAACTATAAAATTAAATGTATGCAACTCTCAAAGTTTTGTTAACTGCAGTTGGCAAGATGTAGTAGTGTGTTAGTAAGGTATTTTTATAATTTACAGTCCATTGTTCTAAAGTGAATGTGGATCTTGAATTTTTATTATTAACATCAGGAGCTGTTATAAATTTAGTAGTAATGAATGTTGCAAGAAAGGGAATACTGAAACCATGGCTAAAAAGAAGGTTCTAAAAAGATTTAGGGAACGCTTAAAATAATGAATAACGAACTGGGAATAGAAGATGCGGATTCTTATACCAAACTATAGTGTTAAAAGGTTTTCTCTATATTTAAGTTGCATGCACTGTCTTATGTCAAATCGTAGAGTTCATTTCACTTTTTGTGCCTACACTTATATACTCCAGCCACAGAAATAGTGTTTAGTTCTGTGGTTCTATTATAACACCACACACGCTACAATTAGGAGCAGTTTTAAAAAGAGAAACTGTTTTTAATACCTTATCATTTCCGTAATCTTCTTTCTTTGAGATATGTAAGCTTTTATAAGAATAAGAGTACATAAAATAATTACTGATATAGCTTCAACGGCTTCATCTATATTATTATCTCTTAAAAGCGGTATCACTGCTATATATAACGAAATAACGAAACAAAATAAGTAGATGTGCATTATTACGGAATAAATTTTATACAACAAATGTTGATTCTCATTTAATGAATTCAATTTAACTCTCCAAGACCCTGTGGAAACCATGAGAAATTTCACTATTAAGAGATGCTGCATGCTGAAAAAAAATTATTATTAATTCCCATAAAACGATCCTGCTTTGCAGGCAACAGAATTTAAACCAGCCCCTACAGTTCCATTACAAATTTAATATAATAATTAATATCAATAAATAGATAAGATACTACCTAGATTCTTCAATCAACAAAAACTTGAAGGCATTTACAAACTTGTCGTCAAGCTTCTAAACAGAGTTAGTTCTTTTAATAAGCAGTTTTATATGAAAATTAATTTATTAAGTTTTGAACCCAAACTTTCTTTATTAATTACTCATATTCTAGCTCTGGTCTATTTCTTTTTTTATTTGACCTTGTTCTACAGGGCTGGCATTGCTGTAAAAAAATAGTGAAAGATTCTGGTTTGATTTGAAGCAAAACGGTCATATATTTGGGAAAGTGCTTTAGAATAGCTATTTGTGTATCAAGAGCAGAAAGTAGTACTTTGGTAGTCGAGACAGAAAGTTGCAATCTGTCGAAACTACCAAAAGACTTTCTGCTGTAAATACACACAAGATTTTTTCTACTATCACACCAAAATTAACTAATACCAGCTCTCTTTTATCTATAAATAAAATTAGGCGTGCGCCAAAGTTACTTTCTGCTTAAGAGCTCCAATAATGTCAAATTATGACAGCTCGCAGAAAATTAGGCGTGCTTCAAAGTTACTTTCTGCTTAAGAGCGCCAATAATGTCAAATTATGACAGCTCGCGGAAAACATCAACTTTGCAGTTGCTTATTTTCAAGGCACAAAAGATGAATTTTGATAGTGATAGTAGAAAAAAGGCATTGTCTGACTGATGGGCCGAGTACTGTCGACATGCAAAGTAATTTACTACAAAAAATTGAAAATAATATAGATTCAACCTAACCCGGCTAAACCCATAATTAAAAGTTAAACTGATTAAATAGATTATTCAGAAATTGATTAGACTGTCGAAAAAAATGTAATAAATTTGTAATTAAAAAGTTGTGTAATGTCCTTTAGGCATGAAACAAATTAAGAAATAAATCCATTCAAAATTATACAAATTATCAAAAACGTGATAAAGTCAAGTTCAACGCTGAATAAGCAGTATGTGATTTATGAAGGTTACACGACAATAAATAACAATAATATTACATCAGTTTGAACTTGAAGTAAAATATATTTGTGGTATTATATTAGTTGGGATTCATTTGATTCTTATTGCATTATTAATTCTATATTAATTAATTCTTATTATGATTTAGTTGATATTAAGTTAATATTAATAATATTATGTATAGTAATCAATAAATATAAGTACAGTTTCCCAGTGAACCAGAGGTTTATTAAACATAAATGGGCACCCAGGACCTAGGGACGTCCACACACCCAATGTGGACACCCATTTAATACAACGTGCTTCCTTAGAGCAGAGCCGCTTTCGGGTGTAGTGCATCACGCTCTGGGAGCACTATGCACCGGTGTTTTGAATAGTACTCTTGATTTTCGTGCACCCGAACGCTCCAGCACCGCCAGCTTTTGAAATGTCAAATATCACGGCATGTTTTTAGTTAGAGTTCTATCCCCAAAAACTTTTATAAACATTAACAAATATAGTTTCGTAAAAATGGAAAGAATTCTTGATACTGAATTGGAAAAGACACTTAACCTTCATAACCCTTTATAAGCTAAAAAAACAAAATTTTGACGTTTAAGCTTGAAACTCCTTTAAAACGGTAGGTGTATCAGGGGAAAGGACGAGGTAGCCTAGAGTGGTCCGAGAGAACCATACTTTAAGAACCCGAACGTGCAAGAGTAGAACCGAAGTGCACCCGAAAGCGGCTCAGGTATAATAGAAAATATATTTTCAATAGAAATCCAGCTGGCTTAAGAATATCGAGAATTTCTTAGGGCTAAGTCAAAGAATATACCAACAAACAAGAAGTGAAACTCCGGAAAAAACGAGTGTGCGGAAACCATCTTTGTAGGCCTCGTTCTTATGGTCTCGACAGACGCAAATCAGTGTGATTTGAGTAAAGCTGTAAGGATATATTATTATGATTCTCAGTGTATGCCAGAGTAAGCAGACACCTTCAAGGTTATTTATTTTTGGCCCTTCAACATCAAAGGATTTTCGCCGAGCTTCACTTCTTGTTGTTGTGTATTATTTGGCTAAGTAGAAAAATAGAACCAGTAGGATATAACTCAAGGCGGCTCCTTTGAAGTTTCGTTGAACGGATCGGATGACTTAAGAATACTAATTTCTACTTATACCATGCTAATAGCACCAATTAAAACTTTAACAGTGACCTTTGCTTTTCTTAAAAACGTTTCCATGAAAACATTCAACAGAAAACTTTCAAAACTGTCACTAAACTATCAGAATCTAAATTTCAAGTTAATTCCCAAATACAAAACATGCCTTGTCCTCCTTGCAGTCCTTGTAGTTCAGGATCGTGCGGACCACCAGTTATAGTTTACGTTCCAGTGGTAACTCCGCAGTTTACACAGCCATATTGTCCTGCACCTTGTGGAAAACCCAATTGTCCTTGATAGAGGTACAGGAATACTTAATACAATTAAAGTCTTAAGTTTATAGTATTGCGTAACATAAAATGTAACTGAATTTAAAAATAAAGAGTTTTTTAAGTGATAGTCGATATAATCCTTATTTTTTGATACTGGTAATTATAAATATTAACTTGAAGAGGATGAATGAATGTATATATTATTTGCAAATGAAAATCGAAAGGGGGAATAGAGGCCAAAAGATCCTTATACTCTCTGATAGTAAGGGAACACTTTTCTGGAATGCTAAATTAACAAAAAACAACACGACCAAAGAGAAACTTTGTAAGGCAGAAGCTCGCAAAACTACCAGACAACTTCATGATCTACATACTTCAAGGTGTTATAGAGCAATATTCCTTGTATGTTCCTTTTATCTGTTTATCAATGAAAAAATAAACTAGAATACTTTTACACCTTTATTTAAACGTTGAAGTTAATTTCTCCCAGTGATCAGATCATGCAAATAGTTTAACCACGGTTGCCTGAGCTATAAAATCATATGATATTGTAACCATACCAACAAGGTTTCAAATTTACTAATAAAACACTTGTCAAAATTTCGGTAATCCATCCATTAAGATCCTTTTCAAAATTTTAAGTATTTATTCCACAATGACCAACTACAAATTAAGTTATATCCCTTATTGTTTACCCGATTTACCGCTACAGATGCTGTATCAACCTGTAAATACAATACCGTTTGTACCATGCTGTCCACCATGCTGTCCGCCTGGTCCTTGTTGTCCACCTTGTGGACCTTGCTAACTCCACAACTTGTAAGTGATGATTTTTTGTATATTCTAGCATTCCAAATCATTTTTGATCATCTTTATTTTTCAGTACTGAAAAGTTCCAGTAACAAACATCATCAACAGTAGGTGTTCAGTACGTAACCTGTATTCTAAGTTCTAAAGTACCAAATGTTAATAAAAAATTGTAACTTTTAAACGGTCTTATCTTCTTTTTATCTTATTTGTCTATTTTTTCACGACAATAACTATCTCAGTACACAACTCTACGCTTTTCATCTTGTTGTGTTTTGGTATTGATTCGTGTCTTTCTTCCCTTTTGTATTTGGCAGACGCCTATTGTTCCAAATAGAGTAGGTACAATGAATATAACTGGGTCAATTCCTAAAAGTACTATATAATTCTTCAAAACTCTCTTATACATACACCCAAATAATATCATGGTAAGTACTTCCATTTGCGGAGTTCTATACCCATAAATAAAACTAATAAATTGATCATCAACTTTTTATTAACACGTCTGTGAAATTAACCGACGATTACCTTCAACAGCGTGGTGGAGGACATGACCTGGAGCCTGGACTAGCAGAAGAACAGCAACAGCATGGACAACATGGAGTTACTACAGGAGTTAGCACAGCAGCTTGAGGTATGCAAGGAACGGGTACTGGTTTACAAGGACACTCTTCACAGGGACACGCAGGACATACTGAAACAGGGACACAACAAAATGTGGGGTAACATCCTTGACAGTAGGAAATGCAAGTGGTATCACTACAGCATGGTTTACTCATTTTTATAAAGTTCTTTCTTTGGATTATTTCATATACATAAATTTCGAATACTTTGACAATACTTTTGACAAAAGTCTGCAGGATTTGAAAACAAATTTTGTTTCGTAACAGTCATTTTGTTTTTGAATCTTCTTTCTTTTATATTAAAATAAGTTAAGTCTGCAACCAAGCTGAGAGATTTTAAGTTTGTTGCATGTACGGAACTTATCATCTTGTCACATGTCATATATTTTATGCCATAGGGCAAATATTTCTTGCCTTCAATCCCAGAAACATGGAGACTAGAAGCACGAACTTCATGTACGCAAATAATTTCTAAAAATAAGTCGTTAGTGTTTCATTTGTAAGAAACTTCTGACAGCAGAACAATACCCGTTTCAGTTTCGTGCTCCTTATAGAGTCCATGACCAGAAACAGTAACATTATATAACTTAAGACAATAGAATGGCAGGGATAAGCACCGATTCATATATTTGTTATTTTTAACAGTTTGTAAGAACATGTGCTCGGGTCAAGGCATGCGTTTGAAAAGTATGGTGAACGTGTCTCTCGCAACAGTATTCCCAAAAAACTGACTATCTTCTGTATTTTGACTTAAGTTTCTACGTTGCCTATATGTCAAACCCAATTCTGTCAAATTTTTTCCGAACTAACCCCAATCAAAATTACAAGTATGAGCTGCTGTCCTAGCCCTCCACCAAGCAATGATTGCTGTAATCCTGTACGTTGTCCTACAAGCTGTTCACCTTGTGGTCCCATCTGTCCACAACCGTCTTTTACTGATAAACTAGCTCGACCGTGTTACCAAATACCATACGTAATTTTAGCACCACCATGCACAATTGGTTATGTCCTTACGCCCTGCTGTCCTGCTCCTGACCCTTGTGCCTGCGTTCCCACTTGCACACCTGGACCGTGCTGCCCTCCCTGTTGCGGACCTTGTTAATAATCGAGAGTTTGTAAGTATGGTCACAATAATTTGTTTGTGAAAGTTTCTATTAAAGTCAAGACAAAGTTTCCAAGAGATGTCGAAGATAATAGATTTAATACTATTATAACGCTTTTACAAGGTTTTTTAAAAATATTTTTCAAAAAACAATGACTGTTCAATTAAAAAGAAACAATTACTTCTCGGGCTATATGCCCTGGCAGATATTGCATTACATTTCTGAGTTAAACGGGGTTGGTATGTTTACAAGATATAACCAACCATTCTGGTTTGCAATTAGAAGGGACAACATAAATTTGTACTGATGAGGCGCAAATACGCCGAAATCGGTCTATTACCTTCGATATCATTCTATTGGTAACGCGCTTTACTATATACGACAATTTTACTGGAAACTGTGAATAAGTATAAAGTTTCCAAGGCTTGCAGCATAGAAAAATAATATCCACAAGTCTAGCTCGACACCAAGAATCATATTTTGTTCCGTGACCTAGCCCCTGCTCTCTTCAGACACTTGACACTTCTGTCACATGTTATAAAACAATTAGTATCGCACTCGAAGTCTAATAAAAAGGAGTAACGCAGAGTGAAACTTTTGGTTATTGTTTATTTTGTGCTAGCTTCTTGCTTTCGTCATCTTTATTGACTTATTGTATTCTTTCAGTCCACCCATCTTATTATCCTGCAGTTCAGCAGAAGGTATAGTCTAGGTGCTTCGAAGGAATCAAGACTCTTTGTTGTTAAATGAAATTTAGTTATCGTGTATATACTTGGCTGTAATGGTGAAATATAAATAAAACACATACACAAGTTAATTTTTTATAATGTATTTTACCAATAATTAACTTCATTATAATAAATTGAAACATCTGCAACTCTTTATACAATAAATATGAAATGTGGAAATCTATTTTTGGTCCTAAAAATTTAAATATTACATACATCACCAATCCCTAAATAAATATCGCTATAATTCACTCAAAAGTAACAAGAAACATAAAATAATAACATCAACATATTAAACATCATTCAAAAAAGACAGAAACAGAGACGGGGCTAATTGTGTACCAAAAAAATAGAGGACTAGTCAGTCCCATTTCAGTCCAGTCTTGTAGTTGTGTTCTTGTTCAGATCTATTTGAGCTTGAGCACAACAGGCAACGTTGTAGTGAGATGCTACGACTAACCCTCTAAAAACATTTCTTGGTTGGATAATTAAAAAATGTATGGAAAACAGAAATGCTATTAGATGCAATGCTTCTGTAAATAAAATTAACATTGATATATATGACAGTTGATAGTTTTACCGAACAAAATACTATGTTAAAAGTTGGTCACAAAAACAAATAGTCCCCAGTTTATGACTACATTGTACTAAAACATGCCTACCCCATCGTTAATAATACTGGAATAAGGGGAATCTTTCAATCGTTAAAAAAATCACAACCTAAATTATAGATAGAAAAAAATAAATGGCATTTTTTAAGAAAAAAAAAATACATTCCTATGAAGACTAACGTATGTACAGTTCTATAGAATAAGAGCATAGCACATCATTTACAAGTTTTTATTGATCAGAGCACTTTTTATTTTGACCTTTTGTAACGATAAAATCTACAGCAATTTTATTTTATAGAACACTCAATATTATTTGCTTTTTGTTACACAGTTTTGTTGAAACTCTTCCAATGAGAAGTTAAGTCACATTTCACTCTTATCTATTTTCAAAGAAACTTTAAACACACATGTTCACGAACTGCAAATTTTCTGGTTCCTTCAGTTGCAAAATGGGGCTCATGTACGACAGGTATTAAACACTACAACAGTTTCAACAGTCTACAGAGTGATTAATCGTGGAGTCGCCAATTGTAATGGGATTTACAAGAAGAAATTTCTTTCTTCAAAACTTTTATCCGTCACAAAGACGACAAAGAAATTTAAAAATATCTTGACACAGTTCACTACTGAACTTAGGTATAACTCTTATGCTACAGTAGCGCCATCTTAGTCACTATTTTAAATGATACTAACTGCTTCTTATTAATTCCACTTTAATAAAGTGAAGCAGTTAGTTTCATTTAAACTAGGAATATGAGTAGATTTCACAAGGTAAAGGTCCAAACAGTAAATGCCATTTTAGTCATTTACACATTTTCTAGCATTATAGTTGACATTTGACGTTGACAGCTTTGTCATTTCTAAAATTGCATTTTTTTATTAGTGGTTCTTTCAAAACTGCTTACAAAACTTGCTACTGACAGAAGCAGGAAGTATTGTAATATCCACATTTTGCAAAGAATTTATAGCAGTTCGAAAGTAAGTGTTATCAAAACGCGTATATACCTTTTTAATTCGTTGTTCTTTAATATCCAACGTAAATGAATACTCCATAAAATAAAATCGTCCATGTTACAAAACTGAAAGTCGTTGAAGCGTCATAAACAAATTATTTTGACTAGACCCTGGACAAAAACAAAAAAACCTCAATAAGTAGGAAAATAAAGATGTAAGATCGATGTAAATGGTTTTTAAGGAACGTGTTCCGACCCAAAAGGAGATTATTAATATTTAATGGTAGAATCTGACAAACATACGAATAATGCATGCATGAATCACTTGTAAATATTATTCTGCCTGTGCTACTGACCACAAAAGCCATTCCTTCGAAGCAAAGTAAAGTTTGTCAAGGTCTAATCACTTGCTAAGTTATAGGATGTGTCAATATGAATATTTGTTATTATTATCTTACTTATTGAAGTTTCCAGTGCCTAATCTTCAAACAGACAGTCATATATATATACATTTTTCTTTTTTCATTAAATACAACTAACAACCAAATTAGTAAAAAACAGTTTTCTATGGAATTAATGTACTTTTTATCTATATGCTATTTTCTGCAAGAGAGAAATTCTTAGTATTAAAAGTACAAAGCTATAAAACCGTGTTAAAATTATTATACAGTTAATAGTGGTTACCTTTAACAAGATTTTTTTTAAATTGTACCCAAATCACTTAACGGTAGGGGAAGATTATGAAGGAATACAAAATACAAATCGTTATCGTTCCAAGAATGAACACAGATCAAAAACGCCGTTATGCCGGGTCCTGACCAAGCAGACAAAAAAGTGATTTAGATTTTGAAGCAGAGCCAAGATAAGACTCAGGTCAGGTTAGATAAAATTGAGGCAAACTGTCCTTATCATGAGGACAAGTGCAACGAAAATGAGGTATTCACAGAAGACAAAAATTGAGAAAAACTGTCCATACAACGGGAACCAATGTGCAACAAAAATAAGGTGTTCAGAAAAGACAATATTTAGACAAAGAGGAGAAAAATACAACAAAAATCGAGTACTCATAGGAGGCTAAAATTGAGACAAACTGTCCAAAGCACTAGGACAAAGATGAAGTATTCAAAAAAGGCAAAAATTAAGAAAAGCCGTCTACACCACGAGGACAAAACTGCAACAAAAATTAGGTATTCAGACAAGTCCATATCACGAAGACAGAAGCGCAACAAAAGTGAGGTATTCAAATAAGACAAAATTGACACAAACTGTCCATACCATGAGGAGAAAAATACAACAAAAATCAAGCATTCCTAGAAGGCACAAATTGACAAAAGTGTAACAAAAATGAGGTATCAGACAAAATTGAGACAAACTGTCAACACCACGGGGACAAGAGTGCAAAAAAGAGGTATTCGGACAAGACAAAATTGAGACAAATATCCTTATCACAAGGACAAAAGTGTAACAGAAATGAGTTATTCAAAAATAGGCAAAAATTAAGAAAAACCGTCCACGCCACGAGGACAAAAATGTTTTGGATTTGTCGCTACTTTCTGGTAACCGTGATTATTTCTTACTTGTCGTTGTTTTGTCTGCTTGGTCTGGACTCGGCATTAGAGGCGTTATACGTTTTGGTTGATCATTTCCATTCTCAGTAACCCATAGAAAATCTAAGCTAACAAATATAATTTTCAGTAAAGTCTTTAAAACAAGACCGATTATTGATTCACCTCCTGTTGGAATTAGTTTAATAAAATTAAAATAAATAGTTCGAAATTTTTGTTAATTGTGCTGGACAAAAACTTGAAAGAATGTTAAGAAATATGGAGTCCCGAAAATATCTTCCAAGATATGCGTAAAAGATGAAATATTATTGTCACACCGATGTATTTTGGAAAAAACAGCCCCCAAAATAGAGTTGGAGTAGAAGGAAATTTCTCTGCTGATGCTGTGGCACTAACTAAGCATCATCCAAATATATTTTCTTTTTTTTTGATAAAATGACTAACTTTTCAAGTAATTTTTAGATATTAAATATCCCCGGAGGTAAATATTTTTCCAGACATTCACTTTTAAATTTCTATTATGTAACATAACAAAATCATTCAAGCTTTTCCTAAAAACTAAATTCACTTAGAACTCAGAACTAACGCCTATGGTTTTAGTAACATTCAGTTAAACAAAGATATAAATAATCCACCAGCAAGAAGAGCGTGTCAATGATATAATTTGGATCGGAATCAACCATTAGCTGTTGATTCCAAATATTCAAAAAACCTCCTACTTATTATACGCCATCTGTGAATCACAGACTGCGATATTACTTTGTAATGAATCCCGTGGCTGTATACCTTCACCTCCCCTTTAACGTGTCCATCTTGTTCAGTGGTTACTTATATCCGGTTTGATTGTAATAACTCAGCAAATTGGGTACATATAAGATATCAACCAGTAAAAATTCATATTTTTATTTAATAAGTTCTATACGATCCTTCATATACATGAAACTTAAAATATTTCTTCTTTATCGACCATAATTTACCAGATTTGGCTTATCACCCAAACTGTTTTAATGTGAAGAAAAATACCTCATCATTGTTAAAATCACACCTGTAGAGTGGACATTGTGTAACTGCTACCTCTAGACAAAGCAATTCTACAGATTGTTTCCCTTTTCAACTTTTAAATGACAAGTACGTCCAAAATGATGCTACTGGAAGTATCAGAATAGATAGATGAGAGGCCAGGAACCTGTAAGTGACCTCAAAGGTCTCCTGACTTCAGACAACACAGTTGACATAAAAGTAACTGTGAATTACTTAAAACTACCATTTCACCCTTATCATTGATCATTCAAGTTGAAATTTGGAATAAGCAAGGCACTGTGAGCAAAAATATGACCTTGACGTGTTATGAGAGAAAGTAGTTAGGATGTAACTCCAGCAGCAGTATAAAAAAGAGGAATGACAGATTGTAAGTGGGTGCTAAATCAACACACGTTTTGAGCAACCAATAAATATATATGAGAAGGCCTACAATAAAACTTTTTAAATAAAAATTATAGAAAATTCACCCGGTCGGATAAGCACATTCCCAGACGTTCACCACTTAACCTATCATACAAAAAAATATTAACAATAAAAAACCAGCATCATTAAAAAAATATCAGTTGTCAAATAAAACTTTTTTTATGTATACAAATGTACTAAATTTACATAATTTAAAAAAAAATAAAAATATAAAATTAAGAAATAGACAAATTAAAAAGAAAGTTCGTCTCACAATTGCGAAGAGCTCGTGCTCTCATCCTCGGAATTACTTTCTGAAATCATCGCTTCTCCAGCCAAATGCTTCGGACATGGCAACGCTTTAGCGCCGTTTCGTCTG
Source organism: Lochmaea capreae (assembly GCA_949126875.1). Classification (NCBI taxonomy): domain Eukaryota; kingdom Metazoa; phylum Arthropoda; class Insecta; order Coleoptera; family Chrysomelidae; genus Lochmaea; species Lochmaea capreae. The sequence goes on along the minus strand of OX421397.1, from coordinate 11,226,349 downwards.
TCCAGCTCACTCGGCAATGCCGGTAGTCGTAAATCGTCGTCGTTGTCTTCTTCCAAATCGAGATGATCGTGATCTTCGAGTTTCATGCTGGAGTTTGATGATTCGTAACTTTCGTCTTGGTGTTCGTCGTATTTGATGACGTTCGTCGTCCACATAAAAACGCTATCGTTATCCGAATCGCCGTTTCTGGAATTCGCCGAACGCGGCCTGTCCAATTCGTTCCTAAACAAAACAAAAATTCAATTTTAAGCACTCCTATAGTACCATCTAACTATACTTACTTAGTGGTAGTAATAATAGCGCTAGAAGAAGAACTCTGACTTAGAGGATTACGAATTCGTGGTCGTTTGTTCGATGGAGACTTCGTAGGAGTATTTTTCGACGGAGTTGTGTTTCTAAAACTCCTTCTGACTATCCTGCTGGCCACCACTTCCGGACTCTCGTCCATTTCCAAAACGTAACTGACTGAATCCGATTTTTCCACAATTCCTTTAACCTTTGGAGAAGTTGGTGGAGACATGTCGTCTTGTTCGAATTCCACGGAGAAGGATTTTCTTCCACGTACGTCGTCTCCATTGTTGGAGGACCTGTTCGAATAACTGCGTTCTCTAAAAGACATGGCTCGCTCTAAGCTCAAACGCGACGAGTTGTGCCTTTCATTGAAACTAGAACTCATCAGGGAACGATTAAAAACAGTCCCTTCGGTATGTTCGAGAACTTTATTGATAACTTCTTTATTTTGTTTCAGTTTCCACTGTAATTCTTCGTTGTACTGGCACAATCTTCTTTTTTGGTTTGTTTCTTCTTTGAAGCTTTCTTGTAGCTTATGGTTTTCTTGAATTAATGATCTAAAATAAACAAAATTATTTTTTATTATTCAATCTAAAACAACTCATTTACTTTTCTGTATCGGCTCTTCTTTGAAGTTGTAGCTGTAGATCTTCGCATCTAGCATTTAGCACCCTAGCTTTTTCTTCGGCACCTATTAGTAATTCGGCTCTTTGATTCGTTTCGGCTAAAGATTTCCTAAGATCGGCTACTTCGTTTTGCTTCAGTTCAAGAACTACCCTCAGTGATTGTACTTCCTACAAATAAAAAAAATCTACTTAGATCAATTGTTTAATTGTTTAACTCTGCTTGTAGCACCGTAAACATTTTCCCCCAAGCTTAAGATAGACACAAACACACTAAAATATCTACGAGAAACATATTAAATTATTATCACTATATACCTGTATACTTATTCCTTTCTCATCTCCATAACTTAATAGTCTGTCATTCTCTTCTCTCATTTTCTTATTTTCTTCCACTAAACCTTTCAACCTTTCTTCAAATTCCCCTTCCAACTTATTCAGTTGTTGTTTCAGTTTTTGATTGTGTTCTTTCAGTAAAACTTCTTTGGTTTCATAGTCTTCTTTTAACTTCTTACTTTCATATTTAAATTTTTCTAATTCCATCTAAAACAAAATAAAAAAAATTAAACAGTCAAATGTGCGATTGAAAATGTATTTGGTAGTACCCTTTTTTCGTCGATTTGTTCTCTAATTGAATCGTTTTCTTCTCGTAAAATATCCAGAGACTCTTCGTGTGTTCTCTGTAACTTTTCAAATTCCTTTTTAACTGCAGCAAGCTGTTCTTCGTGTTGCCTACATACGGATTGGTGAGTGTTTTCCTTTTCTGTTGAAATACGTTGTTCTAGGTCAGCATAATGTTGATGTACTGAAAAATAAGTATTTATAAATCGAAAAAAGGCCAATAACGTGAGTGCATCAAAAAGTATCGTTGAGTTAGAGTCTTTATTAATATAATTGGACGAAATATATAATGGCGCGCCCACACTATGCCGCAATTTGCCGTTGGCAAAGCGAGCGACTGTAAAAAACGTCTACATATGTGTACAGGACATTCCTGGTATATATTTGTCAAATTAATAACTTTCCCATTCGTCCACTCAATTTGAAAGCTCGTGCTAACTGGCAGACAGTCTGAAACACAACTAAAGCCACGAGAGGCAAGTGGTTGGCACGTCTCCTATCTGTTCTCATTGGCTTCCTTTGAAGGAGGCCGACACTTCAGCGATTTTCATTGGCACTCGGCAGGCTTATTGGCACATGCCAACGGTGGCGTCTACATCGAATCGGCTTTGCCAATTGGAAAACAGCGGCATAATGACAGAAAGAATAGCCGGTTGAAGTAATTTCTTGTGATACCCTTCGATGTGGTCATCAATGTCCACTAATACCGGCTGGAAATGAGATACTACTGCTAAACAATTCATCAGTAGCGTAGAAAGATGAGTCTAAAGAATACAGGAACAACGACTTTGGTTGAAATGATTTTCTGGAAGACTCCGGTTTATTTGCTATTGTTGAGTTAAGTAGCTCTGAAGAAAATTAGAAAGAAGGTAGTCTAGCCAAGAAAGCAGCACAAAGGAAAATGGTGGAATTAGACTAATTGGAAGAGTTATTTGAGGATACAGTAATGAGGGATGGAAATTTAAGTGGCAGAACCAATATTTATTGTGAAATAACCGATCATCAGAGATTGGTATGAATTAAATTGAAACAGACTGAGGAAGATTAGATTCGATTAAAGTTTTGTATATTATAATTTTCTTACGTTCTGAAATTTCATTTCTGTGTTTTTGAATGAGTTGTGATAGGTCGTTTTTACATCTCGCCCGTTCCGTTTCGATTTTTATGGTATTTTGAATTTTTTCTTCTGCTAACGCTTGTTCCAACTGTTGACATACCAATTTGATTTCTTCTGTTTCATTGTGAAATTTTTCGATTTGACGTTTTAACGTAGGTACTTGGTATGCTTGAACCTGAAAATAAATTGAGAAAAATCTGAAAAAAGTCCATAGGCGTAGACAAAAAAAATTATTTCATAATTAAAACGATAAATTTACTTACATTGAACACGAGATGTTGTACTAGAACGGCGAGTGCTTCGGCAACAGGGGGTTGCTTGACTGGAGGAACCCTAATAGTTGCAGGGGGTCGAACAGTGGGTGACGTACGACCCCCTTTAACCGTGCCTCTGGCGCACTCTGTAACAAAGAAAACTATTTTAAACCAACTTCTTTATTACAAAAACTTCCTGAGTTTAGGTAAAGAAAATACAATTTTTTCAATAAAGCGAACCGAATCATCTTGATAAAATGTACCAACATCTGTGAAAATATCAATTTTGTCAGTTACACGTCGTAAAAGTGTCATCTTTTGTTTGCTTTTAACTATTCGCCTTCGTTTGCTACCGATGCGGTGTGTGAGGCATTTTTGAGTTCCTTACTCAGGATTTCCGTTTCTAAATTTATTTTTGATTTTAGACAATTATGTTTAATTTTAAAACTTACCACACAAGAAATATCAATCGTTTTTTTTAATACTTTATTTTACGTTTTGAAGAATCTTCAATTAATAACTTTTGAACAAGGACCACTATTTCTACCATCAAAAAAAGTCAAGTCATACACCATACCACCCCGATTTCATAATCGTTAGCGTCGACAACGTTTTTCGACGCCTGAAGAAATCTTTAATGCATTCAGGTGTGTTTATTTTCACTAACCTTACTTATTTTTTTGTCGATATTGAATAAATTGGTAATGACCTGCAGCTTTATTAAGGGATTAAATAAATCGAATTAGAACCAGTTTTTTTTCTCCCGTTGTATACACGAAAATTAAATAAACGTACGGCACTGGTTAAATTTCAATTTGTCGAATATTAAAATTTCAATTTATGTTCCAGTCGTGTCAGTACGCGTGTAATAACAATAATAATAATAATAGTTTGTGGGAAAGTTTTTGATGATGTAAAATAAATTTTTACAATTGCTGCACGGTATAAGATTGTGTGGGAACTTGCCAATTTATTAACGTAAACCTAGCTATTTTCGAAAATAATTATTGCTTAGCTAACGTATAGCGCAGTATCTTCACAATAAATATATTTATGGCCGATGGGATGGTTGTTTCAAAATAGAAAACGAAAATATCACTACTGCGTAAGAGGTCGTGCTGCCTTTTATGCCGAAGACTGTTTTGACTTCTCAAAAAAGTAACTTCTGCCCATCATTTTCCTGAAATTACACCATCAGGCTTCTATACTGGGTGTGAATAAACCCTCTTGCCAAACCAAAACTACAGATACTAGATGTAGGGTAGAATTCATAGTCGACACTTGAGGGTCACTCATACTCAAACTCAACTTAGTTTGAGTTTAGCTCGAGGCGAGTTTTCATTTCCACAGCCATTACTCAAGTAGGTAATACTTCAATTTGAGTGAAGAAAGTTTGGCATCAATGTTATTATTAGGAACTATTGGTTGCGTTTGGTTAACAATTTTATTGTGATTTAGGAACGTCTGACATACAGATTGCGAAAATTACATCGGAACCCTCGCCTCGGATTACACAAGTACGACAAGGATATATGAGAAAGAGAGAAAGAATAAGTGTGCGCGGTCATCACTTTGTTTCATCTTAGGGGTGTATACTTATTTCCCGAGACTGGCCGAATGCTCCATTGCAGAGAGAACTCACTAGTTTGTGGTATAACGGTGGTGTTCAGTATGCTCCCAACATGTAAGGAGTGAGGGTGTTAAAGAAATAAAAAAATACAATCGTTATTACGTAACCTGTACATCTTAAAATTCATTTTTGTCAACATGATCATTTCAGACCAAGTTGACAATTTCTAAGTACAATAGGATATTATTTTAGCCATTGTAACTTGAAAATAAAACAGCATTTCTTGAGAGAACCATAATTAATAAACTAAAAATCCCTTCCATTAGTAAATTAAATTGAAAAAATAAAATAAGTAGGTAGGTACCTACACCTATTCTAAACATAAAATATAAACTTCCTGAAAAAATAAAAATAAAAATCCATTCTAGGAATAGCAGTTTAAATGTGAATTCTCTCTGTAAAAGACAATGTTGGCGGATGAAAGTGTTTTGTTTTACCTATTGTGCATGATAACGAGACAAAAATATCATTTGTACAAATTAATCTGCGCTTCTGACAACAGCGGTTAAAATAGGGGGCAATGAGTATTCGGCCAGTCTCGGGAAATAAGTATACACCCCTAAGGTGAAACAAAGTACACGCCTTAATGACCGCGCATAATTATTCTTTCTCTCTCTTTCAGCTGTTTTTCTGTCGCACTTGTGTAATCCGAGGGTTCCGATGTAATTTTCGCAATCTGTATGTTACATTGCATTCATATTCGAATTTGTGTTCTGTTCTAGCCTTATTACACAGCAAATAATTATGCCGAAAATTACTCTGAAATTTACCACGAAAATTTTGCCAGAAATTTTATAACATTTTCTAGAAATCTGTATTACACACACTGTAAGAGACAAACGTGGTTTTTAGGTTATAAATCTTCACTCAAAGGAGCTGGAACCTGTACTCATATTTCACTAAAGTTACACTCAAACTCAACCTCACTTTTCGCCTGTCAAGTGTCTCTGCATACAATCAGGATGAGTGAAGTATGAGTGACTTTCAAGTGTCGACTATGAATTTCACACGTAATTTTATTCCATCCACCTCATTAATTCATTCATTCGATTGGGCTGTGCTCAACAGCCTAGGCACTTGAACTGAATCTTTGTACCATTTCCCATGTTATCTACTTCCATTCAAGAAGCTTAGTGTCTTCTATATAGGCAACTAGTTTGACTGGAGGAATTTTCAGTTGTTGTTATAGTTGTATTATCTCCTCTCCAAAGTGCTTCCATTCTGAGTCCATGTAAGTTCTCGCGGAAGCAGAGTATGTGAGAAGGTGTTTCATCATAGTGTTCACATTTCCTGCACTAACTTTGCCCATTTTGTGCAGATGTTTCCTCAGGGTGCAGTGTCCAGTCACAAGGTCGGTAACTGTCTTCAAATGTCTCTTACTCAGTTTCAATAGCCTGCTTGAGAGTTCCTTGTCTACCTTGTTCAGTGAACTCTTTTTATGGAGATGGCCTTGTGACGACCTCCATTTGAGTTGGTGTTCCCTATCTAGCCAGTTCCCGATTTCCCCTCTTATGCAATCTTTTGTGATTTGACAAAACGGTTCTGGGCCTATGAGGTCTCCTTTAGAACCTTATTTAGCTAACTGGTCCACCATTTCATTACCTGCAATCCCCTCATGTGCCGGCACCCATCTAACCTCATTTACCTTTATCCATCCATTTTTATTTCCATCAATTTTTATTTTTTTTTATAGAATTATATTTGTACCTTGCTGTAACATTGTTTCAGAAGAAATAAAATTATTATTTCTTATTTCTATCAAGGATTAACAAATATATCTAAAAACAACTTACAATGATAAAAGTAGTGAAGGGTTCAATTACATAGTAATAAATATTTAACAGATGTCGTATACAACCAGTAGACACGATTATAAGTGACATTAACGTTCTCAATTTTCGCTTTCTATGCACTAAACATTATTGTTTGTAGACAGGAAAAAATATAGGGGAAATTGTAGCTAGAAGAAATTCCAATTAAATTCGCTTGGTTTGCCGTCAGAAATGTAAATAAAACTAAAAGTTATAGGCCAAGCAATAGGGCATCAAAATTGTGAGTTTTTGATGAAAATCCTAGTAGAAAACGAAACGGATCGTGCCATCATGTAAAAGACATTACGTAGACATTAACTGATATATTTTCGACCCGCAGATGCTCTTCACGAAACTGCTATAAACATGTTTTAGTTTTTAGTTAATAACACGAAAGCTTATTAAGTAATGGTAATGGTGTCAAGAGATGAATTGTGGATAAAAAAATACAAATAAAACGCAAATTTCAGCGAAGTGATTGTATGATTGGGAGCGAAGAAAATTCGGAAAAATTGAAAATTTGTCATTTTTTCAAAGATTCATATCTTCGTCGTTTTTCAAGTTATAGCGATGAAACAGTTTTTGTGCGCTTACAGAAGGTACCTTGGGACAGTTACTTTTGTTGCTATAGGCTTGATGACTGGTTTTGAAAAACTGCTCCACGGTGTTTTCACATATATAATTTATCTACAATAAATGTTATTTCTCTGAGAAAAAAAGTTTTTGAAGGAGAAGTTTATCTTTTAAAAATGCATTTTAAATTCTGCGCCAAAACGCAAGAATAGTAATGGCGTCTGTCTGTGACATCATCAATTCGTAAATACCATTTATAGGTGATCCGTGTCATTCTTAGAACATAAAACAGATTGTTTTATGTCATTGGTAAAATCGTCAAACTTCAAACACTTGACAGCTTGCAGGTTGGAAGATTATTTTGATACATAATTTGGAAATTCAAAACAGAACAGTAAGTAGTTCGGACCATAGATAGTTTGGACGAAAGACAAAATATCAAGGTCAAATTTGCGAAAGTACGACGTCACTCTCTTCTGATTGGCGTTTGAGCTAAGATGGCGGATTGTTAAATTTTGTGCTTATATGTTTACTAAAATATTTGTCACCACACATGTAAAATAAAAATAGGTAATTTTTTTAGAATCTCCGTTTCAATAAGGAAGAAGCCACCTGAAGTTGCAGTCGATGCGCGACCTTGATGTCAAAACCAGCGCCATATTTAAAAATTGATATTTTAATCTAAATCCGTAGCGTAACGTTTTCACATTTTGTAGGGTAACACAAAATTAGAAGTATTAGAACCATATAAATAACTGCTAAGTGCAGCAGACTATATGAATGATTAGCAGAATTCAATTATTTTTGAATTAATGTATACTCTTCCAAATATTTTACAACAATCTGAATGCCATGAGTAATATATTGGATTATTATACTTTCTTATTTGACTTACCGATGATTTTTTAAAGGAATTTGGATTCCATGTTCAGCTTCAGACTCCATAAAAGTTGCAACGTTTTCAAGAATCTGTCGGCCTTCACTGTGGATAACTTTTCTTTTAACACCAACTAGTTTTGTAGGAGGCATGGTTTTAGATCAAATAAAACACACAGCACTCACAAATAAACTAGCAGAACGTCTTAAAATAAGCAAAAATGAAAAATATTCGACAGTAAATGATTGTTTCAAACACAACAATTTAATTGCTGTCGGCATGAAACATCGCTTGTAACGCCAATGGCATGGAACGATCGCTCGACAGATTTTGACTTATGCGCAGGTCGGTACGCCAACTTCAGGTGGCTTCTTCCTTATTGAAACGGACTCTACCTGCTCTACGCGCACATAAAATGTATACAAAGGACTTGTTTTTTACGAAGTTTCATCGCTATAACAGAAAAATGCGTTGTATTTGTATTTTTATTACCTACAATACCAACATCTTTTGACACCATCACGATTACTTAATAAACTTTCGTGTTATTAACAAAAAACTAAAAAAATATATCAGGTTCACACTACGTAATTTCTACTGGAATTTTTGTCATAAAAATTCACCTATTGCTTGGCCTATTAAAACCGTGTTGGTTAAGAACTGAGCCATTCCCGATTTGGCCAATTAGATACGTTTCTGACTTTTTCCGGTTGAACAGATCGTTGATTGAAGGACAAGAAAGAAGTCTTTAACTTTTCAGATATTATTTTTAACAGATGAAGTCAGTCAGCCTCACACGACGACTACAAAATGATAGATGATTATAAAAACAAATGTAGGTATGTCGTTTAGTTTTGGATGATGAAGAGGGCGATTAGAATAACCTTGAGGTATCAATTTGTGAAGTAGATAGTGGGTAATCTATTAAAAATGGTACGTGTTCTGAAAAGTGGTTTAATTCAAAATGTATCAAATTTCAGTTGTTTCCACCAGAATGCTTTACCGAGTTGATTTCTGGTTTCGGCAATGAAGCGTCACATCAGTCGACAATTTTTCCTTGGTATTGGAGAATTTACACGTGGACGGAGTAATCTAGAACAGGTCCACCAACAACGGCAGTCACCCAGGAAAAAACCTGTTCCTAAGCACTGGGACTCTACACGCTGTAGAATTCTACTATCGTCTCTATTCACACGTCTTTTGTCGACGATTTCTTAATAAAAACTTCAATATATTTCATAGTAATAAGCCAGAAATAAAAGAAGACTTGTCGACAGTATCCAGATGGTATAAAGAGTGAGAGTTTCGACTGCTGTCGACTGGAAGTAGTAATAATGCTGTAGAAAATACACACGGCTCAAAAACCAAAGAAGGCTCAGGATGTGGAATTTACTCCAGATCACTAAGCCTAAGGATTAAGTGGGGAATGGGCAAAAACACCAGCGTGGTTCAAACAGAACTGGCTTGTATCTCAATTGCCACAAAGGAACTACCCAGAAAAGGAATTTCTGGCAAAAACATAATAATCTGCACTGATAACAGACAAGCCTTGACCAAACAACGTGTTAGCTAGCGCCTCGGTAGATAACAATATTATCCTGAGGTGGGTTAAGGGGCGCGACAGGAGCAAAGTTAACCGCATTGCTGACTCTTTAGCCAGGGAAGCGGCTGGACTAAAAATTCTTGGACACCCATGCTCAATGTCTAAAGAGATGGGATCAAATCAAGGGATGCAGTCTTGCCAGGATCATCCTGGGCGACCCTGGGAAGCTGGAGTCGAAATATTTGGCGATGATAAGGAAAAACGTACGTTTAACGGTAGGATTCCTGACTGGCCACTGTCAATTAAGGAAACACCTCCATACAATGGAGCTAGTGGACACACCTCTATGTAGGATGTGTGAACAGGAATATGAAGTTGTCAGGCATGTCTTATGCGAGTGCCCGGAGTTATCGTCGATAAGAGAGTGTGTGTTCGGTGAGTCTTGACCTGTCCACCTTCCTTCCTGGAAAGGACAGGATGGACGATGACCTCGGAAGACAATTCCTCGGGAGGATGTACAATGGGTCACATGTGGCCTAAGTGCTGTGGGCTTAACTCACCCTCCTTACATCACAGATACAGATACTGTAGAAATCGATCGGTAGAACTCTATAGTGTTCCTGATCCGAGAAGATCGAAATACCACATATCGTGAAATGCAAAATATAAAAAACAATCCTCGTACAGTTCTCCAAATGTTGTTTATGATAAAATAAAAACAAAATTTGTTTTCAGTTTACAAACTTGTACAAAATTGCAAATACAAATATCGATAAAGTAATTTTAGATGGATATAGTTTCTTCGTAACGGTAAATTTCTAATTTTGGCCGAACCCTATCTAGACATGCAAAATTTACAGTTGATTATTTACAAATTCTCACGCCTACGCTACATAAAATAAAGTAATACGGCCCATTATTGTATTTTCGCTCAACTAATTAAACATAATTTGCACCAGAGGATATTGTTTGTTTAATAAATTGGACATTGTAGAAATTCTCATAGAATCTCGAATTCTTAGTACAAGAAAATGTATCTTTATATGCAAATTTTGAGAAAGGTTTCAGAATTTTTCATATAGGTATCTAGAAAGTGGAAATATTTTTTTTTATTTCCCAGATATGATCGACAAAGGGTTTATTTTTGTTAATTTTGGAAAATGGCAAAAGTTAGAGCAAAAAATCGAAAATAAAAATGATATCTTAATATCTTTTGATATCAAGAAGATTAACAGGGTAAGATTGACTAGAAGCTAGGGGATGTTAATGGAATTTTAATAAGGCTGAACTGTCGATCTACCTATTCCAAAAATTATTTTGTATTTATTTAAAAAATACTTTCAAAATGTTAGGCACAAAGACACAACTGAGAATTTGGTCCTTGAAAAAAGGCTTGAGATAACGAAAAAAATAAATTATTTATGAATATATTTGTGCCCCGTTTTATTCATTTAAAACACGCCTCAGGGGTTTCTTTCATTTCTATTTTGGATTAAAATTTTATGATCACGTTATTTTTTCAACAGTGTAGATGGTGGCGGCTTAAATGACCGTTAATACAAAAAAAGCTTGTCTCGATTATTAGAGAACTAAATCATTTTTTTTATCAAATTTCTACGATGCGTATAGAATCTCTAACATATTTTGTGAAATTTAATATTTAATTGTTTTTTTCAACAGAGTAGATGTCGGCAGTTTCAGCAGCCGGTATTATAGAAAATTTGTTTGGATTATTAGATAAAGCAGAATAAGTTTTATCAAATTTTTATTATGCGTATAGAAACTTTAACATTTTTTGTCAAATTTAATGTTTAATTATTATTTTTAACAGTGTAGATGTCGGCAGCTTCAGTAGCAAGTATTACAGAAAGTTTGTTTTGATTACTAGATAACTCAAAATTAGTTTTATCAAATTTCTATGATGCGTATAGAATCTAAAATATTTTTTGTCAAATTTAATGTTCAATTATTATTTTTAACAGTGTAGGTGTCGGCAGCTTCAGCTGCTGTTAATACTCAGGGCCGCGCCGCCCGTGTGTGCGAAGTGTGCGGCGCACACAGGCGCCAAGGCAAAAGGGGCGCCGCTATCGAAATTATTTTGGTTACACTTACAGAACAACATAGTATATTTTATATTTCCTTGTGGGTGAGTATCGATAAGTAAATAGGTATAATAGGCGCAACAAATGCCTCGTAAACAACAAAATATAATATTGTGCTTATTGAACAAGTGTCCCAAGATAATATTTACGTTTGTGGTTCAAATTTACGATTTGGGTTTTAGTTTACAATAATTACGAGCTCAGCGTTAAAATAAAAAAAGCCGTCATGAGTTTGTTTGAATGAATTTATGAACGCAACCCGACGCGGGGTCCGGGGACTCACCGACAGACCAACTTTAAGCATAATAATCAACATTATTCGGTGCTTTAAGGAACGAGAGAGCCAAAACAAAAATTGATTGAACAGTCATTCAATAGAAAGTGTGGGCAAGTTTTTTTATAATAAGGAGAAAAAAAAGGCGCTTCAGAGATTTTGCACACAGGCGCTGTGAGGGGTCGGCGCGGCCCTGTTAATACTCAAATTTTGTTTATTTAAGTAATTGCTTTTTGCGGTTCCCTAAAATTCAAAAGATAACGACAATCGCGCCCATTTGGACACTTCAATAGGTTTTTAAATACTTTAGAGTAAATTATTTATAAAATCTCATAATTTTTCAAAAACAGAAGTGTCCGAAAATTCAAAACTTCATATTATTTTATTATTCCAATAAAGCAGTGGTCGCCAGAATTAGCGACACGTTATTTTTGTTCGAAAAAAACCGAAGACGTACGAGTCATATCGGTAAAATTAGATGTAGGAGCTCTCGAATTAGTCATCCTCGTCTATTTCTTCACTCGGCTTTTCTGTTTTGGTACCATCAATCACCTGCACCAGATTAATTAGTCAACGTTCTTGTTTTTTTTTGCGGTAAACTGTTACGCAAAAAATTCACAATAAGTCGTAAGTTAATCTCGAAGATGCTCAGTGGTTTTGGAAGAACATAATCATTTATTATTACCGCAATACAAAACAGCATAGATCAACATTTATTCTAAGTAATTCTCAATAGATTTTGAAACTGCAAATTTATCGAAAGTTTAGTTTTCAGTCAACCGCCAAAAGCATCAACAAACGGTCCTTTATTGGATTTTTTTTTACTCCACACTGACTTTAGATAAACTATACACACTAAATTCAAATCAAACTTTGGCTTTAAGTTACTTAGGCTATGAAACTCTTACAATTTTTCGCAGGGCCCCTGTAAGAAAGTGACGATATATACCGTAGCACCAAATTAAAATTGTAAAAGTTCATAGAATCAAAAAAATAAGAAAATAAATCGAAACCTGTGAACTTGGCTCTAGTTTAATAGTCTAAAAATAACGGACTTTTATTGCGTAATAGATATATAAACATAAGTGTATGATGCATGGCTATTTTGAAAATATAAATTTCAATTTCCGACGGTTTTTAAGGGTTTTTTTTATAATGGAAATTCATAAACTGGAAACTGAAGCACGCTGAGCTATAAATGTAAAGTAATAACATTTGAAATATAGGCTGTTCCAAACACCGGAGGTTTTAAAATTTGATCTGGTTTGTGTTTGCCGGTGAGGATTTGTTTTTTCGGAAATAAAGTTAAAATAGTTGTGGAAAATGTATTTCGATTGTCGACAGAGGGTTATTAGTCCAAAACGATATACATTAAAGTGAATTACATTTGTTTTCCTTTAAAAGACGTATAATTTTATTTTTCTGTATGTTTAATTTATACAACTTGGGACATATTATTCCTATAAATTGAATTTATGTACTATGTACGACCCTGGCATCGGATTTCAGATATCTAATTATCTTTGACAAATTAATGGGGATTCCCAATCGGATCTCCAAGCCAATGAACTATGACTGACCTTCATTGAAAAATTTGTCAACTACTTCGTTACCAGTTTTGAATTGTTTGAAACCCTTTGGTCGGCTGCACCAGACCGCAGATCCAACTTGCTTGACCATTTTGGATCCGTCTGTGAACCAGCTCATGTCCTCCATAAGTACATTCTTCCACAGATGGAAGAATATACTTTAAAGTCAGTTGCTGTGAATTTTTAGAAGGCATGTGATCAGCTCCACGACGTACAGATCACATAGTATGGCTCTTTGCCAATCACATTCCACCATCCATTTTATATATTCTGTAGATGACAATTTTCGCCACTCTCTCAAGATGGAGAATGATTTCCAGCGCCGCTGTGGGAGTGGTGCGAAGTATACCCCGAAGTATACCCCTAATCGCTAGTCAGGCTTGTCTCTACAGTCTGGTGAGTCTAACAGGCGCCACATTTTGTTGGCACTTGCTCCCCCAGACCACAGAGCATAGGACTGACTACCATCACATACAGCTAGTAGATCTGTGTGGATGTCATTCACCACTAATGGTAGACTGCCTTTACGACTTACTTTTTCCAAATGGTTGTTCAAGTTACGTGTTTTGCCTCCTCCACAAATAGAATGCTGTGATCATATAGCATAAGTTCTTGAAAGGTACAATTACAGATTTGGTGGGCTTACCAGATAGTCGCACCATCTGCGCACAATGTCTAGAGATTTCCGAGCTTCTAGTTAGGATAGCTAAGTCATCAGCATAGGCTTCAGTCTCAACGTCTGCTTTAGTGACTTCGTTCAGCAGATCGTTCAGCAAATTGTGCAGCAGATCGTTCAGCAGTAGAGCCCACAATAGAGGGAAAAGTACCCTGCTCAGAGGACTCACCTTCAAGGTACAAAGAGTGTTTACATCTGGGTTTTGAGGTTGAAAATACCATACTCTGCAATTCCTAAATTCACCATTGTAGTCTAGATTATTTTACCACCATGCAACCATTTATTTTATCCTTAATATTCAGAAAAATATGGAATATTAGTCTTAAATAATACCAAAATCATTCATCAACAAAAATTTTAGCAATTTTTTTCTTGTAACCTCCCCGATGACCTAACTGGCTATAAGCCAATGAAAACAACTAATTTCTGTCCGATAATAATTGTCGACGATTGCAAATTTTAAATATAAAGATCGGAGCTCTTTACGCTCCGCACGGATTCTGCATTATTTAGTGTTACGTCAAAACTTTAATGGGCCTCCTTTTGATAAATTAGTTTCAACTATACGAGTGTGTTGATAATTTATAACGATGTTGTGAAATGCCGTAATAATTTTGACGCGTGGTTTATTAATTAAGAGTGAAATTTCACAATTACATAAACCGATATTTAAATTGACAAGCAATCGTCGACTGAAGCATCATATAACAAGACAAATGACCTATTTGGACTATAAACCGTTTTACCATGCCTCGTATTTACCAGACCTGGTACCAAATCAAATAAGATAAAATGGGACATAGATTTATTTGAACCATATAAATCACTCAGTAGACTGTGTACGATACCAAAGGTCTGGAGGAAAGTTAGGAAGGTCCTTATTCCTTAACCTGGAAAGCAAATGACATACTTAAGTCTGATGTCGACATTGGAAAAGTGGTAGACATGCACCTTAGAGGAGGGCCGTTGTTAGAAGTTCCAGATCAAAGTTATGTCTTTCTTCAAATGGAACCCCCTATTTTCTACTACTATATTGTTTTGTCATCGGTCCTTGACGAGTGTGCAAAATTTCGAATTAATCTGAGCATTTAAACTGGATAAAAATCGAGTTTAAAGATTGCGTTATAAATGGAACACCCCATATTTTATTACTATATTGTACTGTCATCGGCCCTTGATGAGTGTGTAAAGTTTGAATTAAATCTGTTCGTTCAAAGTGAGTCAAAATCGAGTCCAAAGGAGTAGGTTACAAACATACATACACACATACAAGTGAAGCTAATATATAAGTTATTTAGCTTTTACTTTTGTGATTCATATTTATAACTTCGCTTAGTATATAACAAATTTAAAAAAAAACATGAGGCCGCGGCGACTAGACAGGCGCTTTAATCAACTTAGCCACGGTGCCAGTTAGTGTATTTGCTCTAGTAGAACGTTTCAAGCAAAAACGATAATGTACGTCATGAATTTTTTTATTCAATAAGTTCAAGATTTAAATACACCGGTCCTTGACGAGTGTGCAAAATTTCGAATTAATCTGTTCGTTTAAAGTTGGGCAAAATCGAGTCCAAATGAGTCGGTTACAACCAAACAACCCGTCACATTTCTTGGTTAATAGTTGGGATAAAGATATGAGTCTATAGTACAAAAAATTTTGCAGACTACGAGACCTTGACATGCAATAATAATATTAAGTTTAATGTAATTAAAGCAGTATATTTTGACACGCACTATTTACAGATTATATTTTTGAAAAATTCAGGATATTTATATACTTACTTATTAAAATATTGTTCTAGTCCTGCCACAGAAATCATATTCAGACAATTTAAAATTATTCGAAAACAAACCACTCAAATTACAACTTGACTATGTGGAATCAGGGCGTATCCAGTAACCTTTTATTTATTCAAACAATATGATAAAATAATATTCAATACTGATTATCCTGGCCAGGATATTGGAATAAAGTTATTAAATTATCGTATTGTCATTAGTTCCTGATAAGTGTGTGAAGTTTCAGTTTAATCTGATATTTTAAAGTCAATGAAAACTATTAAATAACCAATTAAGGTTTTTTCTTTAAATCAACCCTTGAAAATTTCAATTAGATTCGTACAAACTATAAAAAACGTTTAATTCCAATTCAGAATTGGATGTTAAACCATATATTGTAAGTCAACCCGTAGTTAAATTGACTAATGTCAACGGAAACAAATTATTTTTCTACGAATTGCATAATCACTCACCTGTCGTATCGACGTACATAACATTCAAAAATTGTAGAAAATTCCAAGATGATTAAATTTCTTCTAGATCACATTGCCGCGAAACCTACACAAAATGTGCTTCTTCCAAACACTATCAAGTATTGTCAGTGAACACAGTCATGATTTTTGTTTCTATTTATTTACAAACTTTGCAACGATAATAAACATCTTTCGATATTTTTGTCATTGTTTATGAGAAAATACACAATTTCAGTTATAAAACCACGAACTTGAACTGAAAACTTTTATTTAGGTAAAAATAACATTTAACTATGATAATTACCAAATTATATATAAACTAGGTGAAAAAAATAAGCAATTTCTTTGTTCTTTATGTATTCATTTGCTGACAGTATTGTTTTTATGAAATAATATTTCTTGTCTATTTCGGCGAACATTATTATCGTTGTCCATTTTATATAGTATTTTGTGCCCTTTCTTTCTTATGTTCCTATGAATATCCCATTTGTCATTAATTTATTAAACATGTGATCAAAATTTGAAATTGAACTCCCTATTTCCCTTTTCTTGTTTCTATTTTTCTTTCGATATCTACACTGACCGTCAATAATACGGATTTTTTTACGATATTTACTACAATATACCTAATTTCTTTGTGTATATAGAACAATTTGAAATATTTGATGTAGTCTACTCTACATACTATTTTGTTTTTTAAATTTTAAGCTAATCTCTTTACAATATTTAAAACGTTAGTTGAGACAGATGGATTATAATTTAAGTGTAATCATAATTAGTTTTTCATTATCAATATTGACACTCTCAAATTTATTTGTCAACCAAATATTGAGTAGACAATTTATATTTTATCAGACTGTATTCGGGAATGTCTCGAAACAAGCGTTTGCTCGCTTATCGAGTATGTTTTATTCATTTTATTTTATTATTATGTCATCAAAAATGTATACAAAAATATTCCCTATATAGAAGTGTATTAAATGATTCTTCAGACTATGAAATAAAATCAAATTTTTTCGAAAACAACTACTATAGCATTTGGACTACCTACGACTACGATTTTATTTTCCATAAAGCTGAAATAAGTAGTTTTTTCGTCAACAAACTTCGAATACAGTTCCTCAGTTCACTGTTGCTTATTACAGTTAGGTTTAAAATTGTATAAAAGATTATAGCACGTTAAAATTTGACTGATTCTAAAATTAACACTGCTTCAATTCATTACATTTATTGTTTTTTCAGATTCAGCAATATTTTTCTTTATTTCGTACATAATATAAACATGAATTGCGATTAGTGATCTTGGCATACGTCTGTCTACGAATTTAAAAATAATTTTGGCTAATCCTTTTAACACCGGTACATGTGGCTTGTGTTATTAATAATAAATATATACAAGGTAAAGAAAACATAATTACATTCAATATCTTGTATATACGTTTATACAATCATTATTTGTTTTGTTTTTAATGGGAATTAAATAACTGGGAATATAGAAAATAAATTATTTTTAGTAGGTAGAATGTTATTTCAATTGATCTTAATTAATTGATCTTAAAGATTAATTCTTAACAAAAACTGAACCGAAAAATTAACAATTTTCAAAAAAATAACTGTTTATGTGAGATATTTTTTTTTTCTAGATGAAATGCATTAAAAGTCAGAATAAATGAACACAAAAAGTTATTTTTCTCCAAATGACATTAAAAGCGGCCTTTTAATGACACTTGGCAGGCTTAGAAGTTGTACTTTTAATGCCTAGGCAGAAAAAGTCCACTTTTACTGCCTGGGCAGAAAAAGTTCGTTGCTAGGCAACCTTCAAAGTAATAATTTAAATCAAACTGGTTATTAAAATTGCTTTAATGCCTAGTAAAACAAATAACTATTTTTCGCCCACCTACACGAAACACCAATCACATGAACACCAAAATAAGGGCGGAAAGTATTCTTTAGCACACCAAGGGAAGCTCATTTTCTGCCCTTGTGACACAATATATTATAAAGATATGAAGTTCTAAAGTTAGGTATTTGCAAACATGCTTGGGAAGAGGAACATCATGATCAGTTCAGATTTTTCCATTATCACAAACCAAATAAGTGTATGTAAGTGACAGAAAAAATACCCGTGGTCATTCCTTTGAGAGTGATGAAAATTGCAGAATTTCAAGTTTCTAGCTTTACTAAAATTTTAGAGAAAATATAAAAACTCAATTCCAGTCACCACCTTTTAAGGGTGATATCTCGGAAAGGGGTGGGCTGAGGAAATTTTGTTATAGGACTTAATTTCATACGAACAATCACCTGAATTTTGTCGCATGAATTTAGAAAATTTTTTTTGTTATTTTCTTCAGAAATATAACTACAATCTATTTTTTATATTTTTACACAAAAGTTCAAAAAGACTAATTTTATTTCCCACATATTTATTTGATTTCATATACTCACATTATGAATAAAACAAAGAAATAGCGTTATTTATCCCCACAATTAAATAATAATAATTACACACCACATTTTTTTTCACATACACATAAACACAATACTTATCCAACAACTAATTTACTATCGGACGACGTGTACCGTTCATCGACCACCGGCAAGAAGGGAGAAAGATTAAATGAAGCTTTTCGCAGGAAAAATTTCGTATTACATTGTAACGTTACGCATTTCAACGCGAACGCGCGTTTAACATTTTTAAATTCGCCAACGCGTAACATTTTAACATATATACCAGTTCGAGACTTGTTACCGATGTTGCCACGGTTGGAATTTGTAAAGTATATTTGACGATATTAAAAAAAATCAATAACGTCCCAAATTATACTTTATTTTATAGTTGAAGGGCTTAATGTGAAACAATAGCAATCCTCAAGAAGGTGAAAGTGAGATATTCGATTTTAAATTTTAAAAATAATATATAAAATCCAGTATCAATTTTATTGTTTTAATTTATATATGCCGACACAACATGCCCGATGAGACTATAGTTGACAACAATATTGATAAAACTACTTTAAACTTGAGAAAAAATAGAATTTATTTAAAAAAAATGTGGCTTGTTACCTACATTATTCCATTTATAATAAATATCCAAAATCTTATTTAATCAACCAGCTCGGTGATCTCATCTGCAACATCAGGGCTGACAGCCTCACGAAAAATATTGTAGAAGGAATGATACACTGAAGGTATGTAGGGTAATAATGATCTCACATTTTCAAGTTTCTTTTTTCCAATCCGAATGGGCTCAATATACTTCTGTTTTAAAGCAGATACAGAAAGAACATTTGGACGTCCCTTCTTGCCAACAGTAACGGGGTTGTAGGTACCATTCACAGAATGCTTGACGTAAAATGCTTTTTTGTTATCACTCTTGAATAAAAATGAAAAAACATTGGAAAAATCCAAAGACTGCTGGTCATCAGTGCGAGTACTCTTTTTAATGTTCTCTAAGAGGTTGTATATTGAGAAAATCTTCCTGTTTCATAACGGTTACACTGAAGGGCTGCTTTTTATTAGATTCTCTTATAACTTTGTGCCACTCCTCAGGAGAGTACACAAGCGGAGCATACTTTCTATGCCGTTTTTCGGTGAGAGCAAAATCCCTGTCAGAGGGAAGGTGAGTGTGTCCGCTGACTAAAAAATGGTGTGTAATAGACTAACACTTTTGTTCCTTCACTAGCTGGAACCATAAAGACATCAAAAGCCAGTTTTTGTTTTGCCCGGGGCAATTATACGTGAATAAAACGGAATGTTCTACTCCACTACTTTAATATTGAATGGTAATAATGTGACAAGTCACATTTAGGAAAAAAATTACATACCGCTGTATTTTCATCATTTGAGTCACTTCTAGATTGTACATAGTCAGGGTCACGGTCACTGTCATCGAATGTCGACACAACTTCACTATTTTTCTTGCTAGGCTCGTCAGAACTCACAGAATTATCCGAGTCGCTTCCACTTATGTCCGCTATTTTGATGTGGCTTGTCATTATGTCGAGTAAATACTAGAGACAAACTAAACCCATGCAATAGTGTGACCACAGGTTTATCGCGCCATCTATTAACGAAGGGCCAAAATAATTTTTTAGTGGCTTATTATACTATTGCTGTAACCGAGCACAGCACTTACTCTTTTTGAACTTATGTGTGGCTTGTCATTGTTTCACATTAAGCCCTTCAGTTATAACCAATCAGGTACATAATACATACATTCTGCGACAAGAAAATTCAATAAATGAAACTGACACACGTAAACAGAAAGAGGGAGGTCATATACGAGGTACATGAGAAAAAATAAATTTTAGACTGACTTGAATCGACACATATTGGAGACTTTCCATTTTAACTTCATTGCTCTCTACATTTATTCAAGAATTTCCGACGTAGTTACAGGTTTTGTGTGGTTTTCCTGTAACCCACTCAAGATTAAAAACACAACAAAGACAAAAATAAGTCACTCTTCACAAAAAACACAAGAGGTTGACGTGTAGCAGGCGATATAACCAGCATTATAACAACTTTTCTGGTCACCCAGCTCAAACACGACCTTCTCCAATTAAATATATTTACCAAAATCTCCAGCTGAGTAAATAATCTACTGGAATTAGATATTAAGCTTAAAACAACCCAAGGTATTTATCAAATGTCTTTCAAAACTGAAACAACATGAACATGCCGAAAACCGTTTCACGTACATACTTGTTTATATAGTGGAACAAATAATTTTGCCTTCATTTCTCTGTATTTGTTTAGTAGGGAGGGTGAGTTTAGGCCACATGTGACCCTTTGTACGTCTTCCCAAAGAGTTGTACTCCTAGGTCATCGTCCATCCTATCCTTTCCAGGAAGGTAGACAGGACACTACGAGACATCTCCTTTATATCGCCAAGACTCACCGAACCCTATGCTCCGAACACGCAGTCTCTCATTGACGATAACTCCGGGCACTCGCATAGGACATGACTGACAGTTTCGTCTTCCTGTTTACACATCCTGCATAGAGGTGAGTCCACTAGCCCCATTGTAAGGAGACGTTTCCTTAGTTGATAGTGGCCAGTCAGAAATCCTAGGTTTTTCCTGGGTATCGCCAAGTATTTCTTCGACGCCACCTTCCCAGGGTCGCCCAGGGTGATCCTGACAAAACTGTATCCCTTGATTTCAACCCATCTCTTTGGAGATTGAGCATGGGTGTAACGTCTGGCAAGTTCCGCAATTGTTGATGTCGGGCCGTAGATGTCGCTGTCCGTTTTAAAGTGACTAATACATTTGTCAAGGTTTTAAACAAATGTTCGTGGTAGTGTACTTGTAAAGTGGGCACTTGTTGTGGCTATTTACAAAGACAATTACACAAGTATTGGTGTACTAGTGTTGCTGATGAAGATTGAACTTAAAGGCTTGGACACAATGGGCTGTGTCACAAACCAAATACCGCGTATTGATTTAAGAGTTCTACATCAATTTTAATATCCTACTTATCAATAACTTCGAAGTTCAGATAATTTATTCAAGATGCCTTCAAGATTTATTAATCAACGAAAACTTCAACAGAAAATTACGCTTCTTAAATGCATTTCCAAAAATCCCCATTACCTTTTGGCTGATGAATATTTATTTTGAAACTAAAATTAGTCATATGGATGGATTCATCACATTTCAACCAGTTATTACATCGTATATATGTCGAGTTTATTTAAAGATGGCCATTAATTTTAATTAAGTTCATTTCTTTGTTGTGTGCTTTTCGAAATACTGCTCTAAAATGGAAAATGGGTAATAAATATGTGCATACTTTTGTTAAAATCATCAACTTGACAAAAATAATCAATACGTTTCAAAAAAAAAATCTACAACCCGTTGTGATGATTCAACTGGATATTTTCAGTCATCCACATTCATACGAGGATGTATTGATATCTAGTTAGCCTAGACCAGTTCCATGCCAGGACAAAATATTGCGTTACCGTAGCAACGAACAATAACTTATTAGAAGTGTCAGTACCTGTATTTAAAAGGGTTAAGAGGTAAGCAGATTTACGAAGATATGCTTAATACCCTTGGTGATCAATGAACTTCGTATGCGACCGTGAAATCTCATGTTGCCATGCAAAAAATTCGTGATTTAGGGTTTGAATTACTAGAACACCCCCCTTATTCACCAGATTTGGCTCCGCCCGACTATCATCTCTTTCCTCAACTGAAAAAAATATTAATAGGTAAATTTTCTTCCAACGAGGGGGTAATAAAAGCTGTGGAGGTCTGGTTTGCAGAGCAAGAAGAAACATTTTTTTTGAAAGGTCTAGAGATGGTGCAGGTTCGCTGTAATAAATGTATCCAATTAAGAGGAGAATATGTTGTGTAATAAAATATTTTGACATTGAAATTTTGTTTGGTTCTATAGTGGGCTAAGAATTTTTCAATATATCCTCGTACTTCAAGTCTTCGAAGACTTTGAAACGTCACCAAAACAATTAGGCAAGAAAATTTTTCAACTATTAAAAATGCGACAGAAGGTGTGAAAAATTGTTGCTGTAAAAGTTGTGGCATAAATGAAATTGTCATTATTATTATTTCTCATTATCATTGGTGTTCTCTTGTCATTTTAGTATTAAGGGTAGTTTTTAGCTTGATTCAAACATAGATTTATGGCTTAGACTAGCGTCGTTCTGCCTAGTCATGTTTGTAGAAACTTATCATTTAAAAATTTAATAGAAAAAACTAGCAAGGAAATAAAAACACTGAGGTACTCTCGTCTAAGGATACTTTGTATAACAGACACAAGACTGGATCACGGAAAGTTTAGGAAGAGTAAATTCATGAATTAATGAACACATTCTTTGTAATATTAGAAAAATCGGCAACGCTGTATTTAAATGTCTTGGTAGTACTATAGACCGCTAGATAAACTATTATGATACGTTCTTGTAATAAACAATGAGTTTAATATACACTTGCCGTAAGTAAGGTAGCACACACAGGATGTTGTCCGACTGAAAAAGGATGTATAGGGCGATACACCTGAGTTAACGTCCGTAATTTGAGTATAAAATAGGAAAAAGAAACTACAGCATGTGCAAAATATTTTTATTTTTCCATTGGTTAAACATTTTTCTACAGGCTGCGTATATTTTTGTATCGGGTGTACCAATAAAAATGGTTCTCGGCTATACATACACTGTGTCCGTAAAGTATGGAACAAATTCATTTTTAGCTAAACAGACTATTTTAAGAAATAATCCTGAAACACGTCGATTTTTGATTTTAATTTACCGTATTTTAAAATAATAATCTAATATACAGGGTGAATTACTTGCGAGTAATTACGTCAACGACTTTTTTTTTAAATGGAACACCCCCATTTTGTCTCAATTTTCAGATTATTCTAGCTGAGCTGATTCCAAAAATGTATCACGTGTTGATTCCAATTGGTACAGGGTGGACAAAAATACAATAGTTTTGTGTGTGCTCATAAAGTAATCCTGTAGGTTTTGATGAAAGTTTATGGTTTCAACAGGATGGTGCACCTTCACATTATGCTGTAGATGTTAGAAGGTACCTAGATGAAATTTTTCCGAACAGGTGGCCAGCGAGATCACCAGATTTCAATCCTTTGGATTATTTTATGTGAGGCCATCTGACGAATGTTGTGTATCAAAAGAAACCAGCAAATAGTCAAGAATTAAAAGAGAGAATTCGGACAGCAATAAACAATATTTCTCAAGACACAATAAACAAGGTTAAACAAGAATTTGTACATTGTTTGGGTTACTGTCAAATACAGCAAGGGCTGCAGTTCGAACATTTATAAAGTAATGTATTTCATCATATAAGGTCCGCTAGACAATAAGTATTTTTGATAATATTGTTAATTTAACTAATAAAGAATGTTACGCGTTACTTTATGAGCACACACAAAACTATTGTATTTTTGTCCATCCTGTACCAATTGGAATCAACATGTGATACATTTTTGGAATCAGCTCAGCTAGAGTAATCCGAAAATTGAGACAAAATTGGGGTGTTCCATTTAAAAAAAAATGACGGTGACGTCTTTACTCGAAAGTAATTCACCCTGTATATTAGAATATTTTAAAATACGGTAAATTAAAATCAAAAATCGACGTGTTTCAGGATTATTTCTTAAAATGGCCTGTTTAGCTAAAAATGAATTTCTTCCATACTTTACGGACACAGTGTATATATCAGATGTTTGGGACTACTTGGAGACGCTACAAGACCTGAGCACTCGTAATAGAGAGAAGGGGCATGATAATATGATCCCGTTGGCTCAGAATCTTTCTGTTTTTAACACGCTTATATTAGCTTCACTTGTATATAGGTTTGTTTGTTTGTAACAGACTCCTTTGGACTCGATTTTGACCCACGAACAGATTTAATTCAAACTTTGTACACTTGTTAAGGCCGGATGACAATACAATGTAGTAATAAAATATAGGGTGTTCCATTTATAACCCAACCTTTAGCACCGCAGTTTTAATCGGGGATTATAAAAGAAGACCCAATTAGCAACAGAATAGCGAAAACCTCTTCTCATCATATATAAGCAGAATTTTTAGAGAATTTGTAACCGTCTACTCTGTAAATCATTTCCGACGGTGTCACTGACGGCAATTCTTATTTATAATTGAATGAAAGAAAATTAGATAAATACTGCAATAAAGCTAAATTATTTTCACACAACTCCATAACATATCATTTAGACTTGAAAAGTAAAAGTTATTGACGAATAATATTATTCAATGTTATCTCCTACAATCGTGGTCACCGGTAATAGTATTTTCACGTTGATAGAAAATAAAAAATAAAAGTTATCGAGTACGTTGGCCGTGGTATATACCGAGTAACAACTTACGGTCGATCGTAGAAAGCAAATTGCAGATTTCTACTTTATTTACTAGTCGCTAATTAAACGGATGATACAATTAATTGAATCACTGAATCGAACCATTCATCAAAATAATTGCGTCTAGCGTATCAAAGGCTAGGAATCTTGGTCCGAATTACTTTTATGGTTAGTCTGAAGATGCAGATGATAATCTTTGAAAAAAAAAACGGTTAGTTTTCAGACGCGAGGCAGTGGAGCAATAAAATTTTTACTGTATACTGGCGAAGTTTTGTTTTTAATTATATTGTACGATTTATACAATGTAAACTTTCAAAAACGTATAACAACGATATGAGATATTTTTAGTTTGCACTTTTTTACTTTTATATCAAATTTAAATGAATTGAATCTTTAATACTTGACAGTTAATTGTGACAACCCTCGTAGATACCTAATAGGTGAAGACATTTTCTTGAGAACAAGACGATATTTGCAAAGTTCGGTTAAATATATTAGAATCCGTTAAAGTTTGGTGATTGCACATTTAACTGTCTTACAACAAAAAAGTTTAACCGCTAGGAAGTCATTGAAAATATAACCATAAGCAATATTTCATTGTATTTACAGTAAAGTATCAAATTCTCATATTATTACTGTTATATTGGTTGTATAATGATTACATAGATTTATTTCCATTAAAACATCTGCAGAAATTCATAACAAAAATGTTAACTGTGAACAATTAACGTTATTTCTACAGGATGTTTCTTCTTAAACCTACTTTATTTAAAACAAAAATGTCATTACTATTTTGGAGGAGTGTGACTTACATAGAATGGTTCAGTAATAAGTGTACACTATATTTATGGCCTTTTATGTCAAAATCTAAAAATTGTTTTTGCTCATTTTAGTATGACCAGAATATTTTCAAAAGAAAAATATTGAAAGGTCTTGAGTTTCGTTAGAAAATGAAGAATCTTTGCGTACAGGGTCATTGTGAGGTTATGTCACTTATAAAAGAGACCAGCAATCAGGAAGAAGTGATATGATTATCTAGGTATGATGTAAGTAAATTGTGAGTGGTTGATGTAAGAAGAGATAAGAGAGAAGAGGGAAGGAGGAATGAGGAAAAGGGAAGAGAGTGTCTGGAGAAGATTGGATAAAACTATAAAGCGTAATTGGATGGAAAATAGAAGAGATAACAAATGAATTTTAGCGCACAACATTCGATTTTCTATAGATGGTAAACGTCGTCGCGATCTACTTCATAAATCGGACAATTTATCAGTAGAGGTATCGAGAAATCGTTTAATTATTGTAGTAAATGGAAATTTCTTCGTATCTAGCTAGTTGATTATAGTACAGGACAAATCGAGTGATAAGTGGAAAATTATATAACAAATAGTTGGTTGAATGTAGAGATAACATTTTTTCTTAACTAGGAGTCAGTTCATATTCTAAAATTGACTGTCCCGTGTTCATTGATGTCCTGCGACATAGGAGGGTAATAGGTTGAGCCACCTATCAGGAGCGTCCTCAGGATGCGGACAGGGGTAGGGTAGGACAGGGACGTCATGCAAATTAAAGAACTGGTCCTTTGATAAATAAGGTAGGATTAGGGCTATAAACGCCCTAGATTGCCAACCGAATACCCAATAGCTTACTAGCTCGTGACTCAAACTAGATAGAAAAACAACGGATCTCTTGCTAGGGTAAGACATTCCGAACTATGTTGATTGGGAGGCTTGGCTTAATTGCTTGGCCTGCATGGATGAGGGCCACTATAAAAACCTTCCAAATGCCAAAGTCAAGTGGTTGCGGAAGGTATGGATGGCGGTGGGTTGTTCGACTTTTAGACCACAAACCTTGTCACAATATAAATGAAATTATTTCAAAATGTATCTTTTTTTGAAAGATATCGATTAACAAAACCGATAATGGTACATATTCTAAAGCAAATAGGACATCGCCTGGCTTGTACAAATAGCTGTGAATATTGAACGTTACTTGAGCTTAAAAAAGTGATAAACATTGTAGGGGTGGAGTCATACCTACAGCCAATGGAGCAATTATTGTTAACCTTAAAATTTCATGCATTCAATTATGCTTTTTTCTGGTTCTACTAATTCTAAAAATCATCGGTAATAAAAACCGGGCCCATTTTCCTTATCACCGCTGTCACACGACACTATTTTACATATAATCGATTAATTTCCCAAAATTATAATGACATCTACGGTGTGTGGGGGTGTTAAATGTCAAAATGGATCAATTTCAGCAAAACCTATCACAAAAATTTGCTTTGATTTCATATAGAACTCGTTTTCTTTGTATTTTAAATATCAAAAATACCATTAACGTACGAAAATAAAATTATGTAAAAAATTTACTTTAAAAATTATGTACTCACTTTTTCTTCGTCTTCCCATATCGCTCGAATATATCCCTTTGCAACAGAAACCACCCTCATTACAGTCATCTGTTGAAAATATCAACAACATCAATTGCATTTTCTATTATACTGTTGAGAACACATAACACGTGTTGAAAATTGACACACTGAATTTTTTTTGACACGCATAAAGTGACTATGCAACAGATCGTACGTGAAGTTATAATTAATTGTAAGTTTATTAATTAACATCAAATTTAAAATTATACACGCCGGATTCTATGAGCAAAATTGCAAACATTCATATGACATTTATTTAAACTAATTTATTGAAAAAATGTATAGAAGATTTATAATTGAGATACTTTTGAGCCTAAGTTGTCAACATGGTTGTCATCTTCAAAAAATGCCACGTAAAAACAAGGCCTTAGACATGTTGATTCAAATAAAGTTGGTATCCATGCTGAGCTGCATATTACGGTGGTGTTTTACGTCAAATCGGAGTGTTCGCGAATATAAGTGTTCGTTTCGTTAGTTCTAACCATAAAACTGTATACTTCTGTGTTTTTACAAAAACTAACAATAATTACTTTTAGGGTAAAATTCAAGATGAACAACACCAAACAAAGATGTTATTTTAACAAATAAAAATCAATAAAGGAAATAACCTGAAGCAAGTTGAATAAATCGAAAATGTCATAAAAGTCTTTTACTGTTTCTTATTGGAAATAATACGAACCTGTAGCTATAAATTACAACTAGAACCGATCGAAGTAGTCATCAACGTATCGGTAACCGCCGTTCGGGATTGGAAAAATAGATCTTCACGGTCTACTGTCTCTTTTTTTTCTTTTCTGTATCGGCGAATCGTTCAAATCTAATTAATGCAGCAGGAAGTAGAATAAAATATCAAAGCTTTGTATCTCCGACGGAGCTTTTGATCTGATAAGAAGCTGGCACTGCGGTGTATTGTTCTTGCTGTATCTATCTCTTTGATATAAATCGAATTATAGCGACAGGTGAATAAACATTTTAACTGCAGGAAATTGATGTTTTTGGACGTGGATAGTTTCTTAAGGCGTGAAAATAGTGAAATATTTTATGAAAATGGGAAAATTTCGTAAAAATATGAACTTTTATTTATACCGGGTGGACCAATCATCTGCTAAAAGCTAAAAGCACCGTACTTAAATAATTATTAGTAGGTTCTTTCGACGTCGGCGCAGGGACCTGAAAATCTTTCACCGCGTGCTCCCGGCAACTTGTTTGTCATTGTGTATCGTTATTAAAAGTGAAGTTTAGATACTAAAGTGCGAATAGATATTTACAATTAATAATTTATAAATAATTTTATAATTTATAAAATGCAAAAAACTGGTTATTAAAACACCTCCTGCCATAAATTAAATCTATGTTTGATATGTCATATATTTTGGGATCACCCTGTATAATAACAAAATATATTGTATTATTTCTTTATTTACAACTTTTGTAATTAAATAGTAGCTTATTTTTTATACTCTTTTTTCTTTGACGGATCCTGAGGAGCGTGACAATATCCTTTATACTTTAAGAGGTCCAAATTGACCTTATTTGCGGGTTTCAGTACTTTTGCCCAAGAAAACTTTTGTTCGATGTATAGTTGTGAGTAAAATTAGTTTGTACTATTTCACAATAAAATAACAGTATGCGGCAAGGTGTCTTTGGCGAAAAAAAAGCCGAAAAGATAAAAAAGCCATAAACAATTTCTAAACAATTGATTCTCATTGGTGCAATGTAGCTTCCGATTGGTCTATGCAAAATTTACTTGAATAATTAGTCCACTTGGACTGTTAACGTCCCAGGGCGGGTTTAGTTCATTTCTGTCATTTACGAGATATTGTGTTCTTAGATGTTGCTTGATTTGTTTTGTTTCATTGACTAAAACTATTTTGTTGTTAATAATTAAAATTATGGCTTTTTGGCGACCATTCGAAGAGGAAGATATTGTTATACGCTCCGAACAATTAATATACTAGAAGAGTAAACAGGCGTATTCTATGCCAACATAAACAATGTCAAAGTTTATTTATTTAAAACATGAATATTTTATTGTTAAAATTTTTTACCAAAGGTTTTGAAATTTCTGAAAGTGGAGAGTAGGAATTTGAGACAATAGACAGAAAGAAATTTAGTATGTTCTAGTCGAAAACTACGCAAAAAATGACACTGAATATGTACAGGCAACTGAAACAAGAAAATAATAGATCAAAGTATGGAGCTGCTGAAAGAATACATAATTGACAAAAGTTTAAAAAAAAACATTATTACATTTAACGGTAAAACTGCTATTCCTCGGAAAAAGAGAGTACAGAAACCGCTGGTACGTCGGGATCCTGCAATAATGAAAAATTTATCTGAAAGCGGTTCCGTTTCTGCCAAAATTTCAATTATTTTGACCGGGACTTTGAGGTAAGTTATCTATAGAAAATAAAACCGAAAAAATATATTTACCTTTACTTTTCTTATGCGACTTGAGAGTAGTCCAAACGTAGGTTTTCGCTTTAATCCTCTCTGCGCCGAAAATATCAAAATCACTCCCGAATTTACTTTTTTTCCCCTTCACCACCATATTATTATTATTAATGTCAACTACACTAGAACTAAAAAACGACGACAATCTGTCCAAAGGGCCCATGAACTTAACCTTGCGGTACCTTCGGAATAGAAAATCGACGGACTAGCGTACTGGAAAAACTGCGGCAACGTTAGCGATTAGTTAACAATATCTAGACTGTGTGTCTCGCTACTCTACTATAATGTGACGGTGCGATGGCAGGTTAGTGTAAAGGAACTTTCTTCGTGAATGGTGTGAGAAGAGGCTTTCTATATAGTACGGAGGATTGTTCGTTTTAAAAGTAATAATCAGTTTTAATTTAGAAAAAAGCACAATGAGTTGTAGAATATAAAAATGCTATACTATGGGTCAGGAATAATAGTCAGTGACTCATTTTTAGCATATAGGTATCTCAAGCGAGGCAAGGGAAGAGGGAAGGTAAGTTGTGTCACCTGTTAGAAGAGCCGGACATTTCGAGAGTATAAATTCGAAATACATATACAGTCAAACCTCAATATAACGAATTCCTTGACATAACGAATTTTTTCAAATCCCCTTACAACTATCCAAAAGAATCAATTTAAATTTCACCTCTACATAACGAATAATCCGTACTCATAACCTCGATATAACGAATTTGTAATACACCCGGTAAAAATAAATCACCCTCGATACAATGAATTTTTCGTAGTTAGAACCTCGATCTAGCGAACTTCACCTCTATGTAACGAAATTTCCACGACTGCACCTCATTATAACGAACGTAAACAAACGTACAGTACAAAAAATAATCGTGTCTCGACATGGCGACCGAGGGCGTTTGTGAACCTCGATGTAGTGAATTTTCAGCTAACCTAACCTCAATATAACGAACCTCATTGTAACGAAATACTCGATATAACGAATTTTCGGTTTGATCCATTGAGATTTGTTATATCGAGGTTTGACTGTATTTTATGCCGCTCTTATTGTACTGTTTCGTTTACTGTTATTTCCAACTTATAGTATAGGTGGGAATATAAAATTAACATAAAATTTAATTCTTAAATAACAAATTATTTGTTTCAACCCTTACTATTCATAAGTAAAATGCAATCAATAAATAACAAAATCCGCAACATAATATTACACGACCGGTTGGGGAGAATTTTTTTTTCATTTTCGTTACTGTGCGAACTGAGCCCGTACTCAAAACCACCTCGTGTATTATATTTAAATGATATTATATATTTAATATTGGTATCTTAATATTAGCGTTAATCCTAAACTTGATCTGGGCAAATTTAATTTTAAATTGTTTTCTACTTAGTTCTTTCTATTGTAATTTTAATGTCCGTAGAATGACTTTGCCTTGTTGGATGTTCGATGGACTAAACGAGAGCTTTCAATTCTGCTGAGTATATAAAAAATTTTCTGTTTAGCTCAGCAGTTATGCAGTAAACAATTTTGGTGTTTCGGTTTCAAATGAAACAGTCTATCACGCTTTGGACTTCCATGGTATCCCGCATTTGTCACTGCCTCCTCGATAGCTCGACCTCAATCCCATCGAGCATGCTTGAGACCAGCTACAAAAAACTTGAGCCACCCCCACACACAATCCAAGAGCTTACAATAGCTTTTCGATATTCGAGGAAACCTCCGGTCTCTGAAGAAGATAACTTGATTATCGAAATGTACCTAAGATAGTGTAAAGTGGTATCTGTATCTGTAGAGTAGGTAAGGTGAGTTTAGGCCCACAGCATTTAGGCGACTTGTGACCCTCTCCTTTCCAGGAAGGTGCACAGGCCACTAGAAGACATCTCCTTTATATCGGCAGGTGTAGGGCAAGACTCACCGAACACACACTCTCTTATTGACGATAATTCCGGGCACTCGCATAATACAGTTTCATCTTTTTGTTCACACATCCTGAATAGAGGTGTGTCCACTAGCTCCATAGTATGAAGGTGGTTCCTTAGTTGACAGAAATCCTACTGTTAAACGTAGGTTTTTCCTGGTCATCGCCAAATATTTCTTGGGTGCCAGCTTCCCAGGGTGATCCTGGCAAGACTTCATCCTTTGATTGCATCCCATCTCTTTTTAGGGATTCAGCATGGGTGTAACGTTTGCCTAGTTCCACAATTGTCGAAGTCGTCAGGCCGTAGGTGTTACTGGATCCTAAAATGTTTAGTCCAGCCGCTAAATAATCGGCAATGGGATTACCTTTACTCCTGTCATGCCCTTTAACCCACCTCAGGAAAATATTGTTATCTACCGACGGCACTCTAGTACTTGCCCTGATGTAATGTAAAGTGGTGGTAGAAATTGATAGAAATAAATAAGTAACTAAGATAAGTTTGTTACAGCTTGACAATAATGCTTCTGTTAGGAAATATAAAAAATGACTTTCCACTAGTCACAGGACAACCTGTATATGTTATTTTTCTCTTCCGACAGTTAGAAGGGACTCAGGAATACGAGTATATTCTTTGAATTTATCAACAATTCAGAACCTTAAACTTGAACATTAAACTAAAATTATTACTTACTGTAAAAACAATTCCAATAACTGATTTTTATCAATTTTACTGTTTTCCCTACACTAGTTACAGTAACAAACTGAAACTATTACCAGCGACGCATTATTTGGTTACTATGCAATCCTCCAGACTATCAATATCAGATGGAGTAGGAAGAACCTTTTTGGTTTTGTTTTGGATGGGCGTCGAAATTTGGTAACATCGGTTTTTATTTAGGATAATTACAACACATAAAAGAGAATGTGACAAGTTTTGAGTAACTATATTATATTCATATGCAAATGCAACGCAAAAATAATGTACGGTTACGTTTTGGAGATTGTGTGAGACGGTAACTGAACAATGCACAATGAATTACAAAAAAAAAGCTGCCGGCTAAATTTCGATTTTAGACCCACTTAGTTTTTGCAGGAAGAATCAATAATTATGGTCCTTTCTCCTTTGAATTTTCCTGGAATAAAATAAACAGTTCAAGTCGTAATAGGGTTATATTTATATCAATACTTTTTCCTTCGTATTTATGACATTTGCTTTTCCCACTACATTGTTTTTTCGTAGTGGTAGGGTTGGTGGCGTGAACTATACCTCTTAACTGTCACCTGTCATCGTTATCTCGTTAGCTCTCAGCGTCCTACTTTAATAGGTGAGGTTAGGTTGAGTTCTTTTTCCCTTTATTGGGTAATATAACAAGGGATCATTTACCCAGCTTATACAAGGAAAGTATTGTAGTCTATCCACTAGGCAATCGAATAGAATAGGTAGAAATAACTTCAAGTATAACTTGACTAGTAAGTCAGCAGCTTCCCAGTTTATTATTTCTTCTCGTGCGAAAATGAAATAAACAATATACAGGTTAAAACTTCAATTTGTGTACTTAATAGCCACTTGCATCTTCATTATAACAGTGGTTTAAAATTTAACTATTACTTAATTTTGAATTTTGGCTTGCATCGCGATTTAAGCCACGGTTAAACTCTTCTGAACCACTGTTAAACTAAGCCACTGATTTTGGAGGCTTAAATCGTATATAAACTACAGTAGTATGAATTCTAACCTAAAAAACACAATAAACAAATTTGTCTAACCTCAAAAAAGTACTCCTTGCGCTAGTATTCCGAGTTAGTTCCTAAAAAATGGATTTTTAGGAAGACGACATATTCCTTGAGGATGATAGCGATATATTGGATATCATTGATATGGGTTTTCCACGAAGGGTATATGATAGAGCCAACATGGATAATCTCACCTTTTTCAAGAGATTTCGTCTCTTGAAACCAACCGTTCTTGGCATATTGGAAAGAATTGAGGAGGACCTGGAGTTTCCTCATGATTTGTAAGTGCACCAAACCAGAACAATAATTTTACAAAGTCTAGGTTTTGGTCACCAGTTTCGCGCTGGTAGAAGTTGAATCCATCATTACTTATAGGGCTACGCCTACCCTTGTCCTCCAGAAATTAGGAACACTTTATTTCGCTAACCTGAAGAAGAAACTTCACAAAAATAGGAAATACCGGCGACTGCCAAAAAAATAATATGCGAAATCAAAATAAATAATTTTTCTAACCTCAAAATATCATTGTCTGACAGACTGAAGTTAGGTGTTAGTACCAACCGATTGCAATTTAGCAAAACTTCCCCAGATTGATTAGTTTATTTTAACCAAGAACCCTAAAATTACGGCGCGCAAGTGATTGCAATTTAATCGATTGTTTATATTTTAACAGTGTGTTATTTTAAACAGTGAGTTAGCGAATACGGTGCAAGTGCAATTGCGATTTATTGAACTGAAAAGTTCATTAGCCACGTTTGTGATTTTTGGTAGAGGCAAAACTTAAGCGTTGGTTACCGCCCAACTGTCACCGCGTGTCATAGGCGTGGAATTTAATTTTTAAAAGGCGTAAATTTATTCGGAAAAAATTACATTTGCTATTGGCATGAAATTAAATTTTTTGAAAGGGGTAAATTTAATTTCAAAAATTTTCTGTTACCATAGGGGTACAATTAAATTTTTATTGCTAAAAATTTCTAAAAAGTGGTATTTACGCTGAATAAATTGAGGTGTATATTCTAGAGTCAAGAGGAACAAATAGATGCAAAGCGAAAGTGAAATATACATATAAGCATTAACTATTAACGCTACAATACATATACAGGGTGGCGCACCGAAAACGAAACAGATGCATTTACTGGCAGATGATTCCTTTTTAAAAAAATCCCTCGGACCCGTCGATTTTGTTTTCGAGGGGGACACAAAATTGGCATAAAATCACAGTAACATTTGCAGCCCCCTAAGCGGGGGTGGCACCATCCCTAAAATCTTAAATGGAAAGGGGGGTCGAATGATCCATCATTTAAAAGGTCTTTCAACTCCCTTTATAATGATGTAAAATTCATGTACTTCAATTCAGTAGTTTTGGAGATTTATTGATTTAAAGTTTAAATACATCATCGTAAGAGGAGATCAATACATAGCAGCAAAGTTGTTAAAAAATAAAGAATGAACTGACCTGTCAGCCGAGTAAATGTTGAAAATGACCACCATTACTTTCCATGCAATAATAAAGATTTTGCTGAAAACGTTGCCGGACATTTTGCAATATTTGAGGAGTAATTTGATGGCACTCATTCACAATTCTTTGTCGCAAATCTTCTAAGGATGTTGGCTGAGTAGCATAGATTTTGCTTTTTAAGTAACCCCACAAAAAGAAATCCAAAGGTGATAAATCTGGCGATCTTGGGGGCCATTCAACGGCACCTCTTCTACCAATCCATTGACCTGGAAAGGTCTGATCTAAATAATGCCGAACTCTTAATGCGTAATGTGGTGGGGCACCATCCTGTTGGAACATCAACATATTCTCAACGTATCGACCATCATTCTGATTTTCAATTATATCTGTTAGCGCAGGATCTATGGCATTTTGCAGTAATTCCAAATACATTTCACCAGTCAAATTTCCAGGTAAGAAAAAAGGACCAACCAAATGATCGCCAAAAATGCCAGCCCAAACATTTAATTTTTGTGGCTGCTGTGTGTGTACCTCATGGTAAATTCTGGGATTAGAGTCCGACCAATATCGACAATTATGACGATTTACTTCGCCATTTAAAAAAAAGGAACATTCGTCGGAAAAGCAAATGTTAAATAAACATTGTTCATCGTTTGTAATTCGTTCACTCATAACTTCACAAAATTGTAATCGCTTATCAAAATCGTCTTCATTAAGTTCTTGTACAAGGTGAATTTTATACGGATGAAAATTATGTGCCTTTAGAATCCGTTGGATAGTACGTCGACTAACACCACACGAAGTTTGCAATTTGCGGGTACTTAATGTAGGATCTACAATAACTTGCCCTAAAACCCCCACTTCTGTTGCTTCGTTCCTTATAGGATTTTCAATATTACGTTTTTTATTGGCGACTGATCCAGTTTCCCGAAATTTAGCTACAAGTTCTATAACATATTTTCGGTGCACATTATTGTTCTCATGTCGCTCATTAAAAATTTGTGCTGTTCTATTAGCGCACTGATTATTTCCGAAAAATATTTCAATAATTTCAACCCTTTCTGCCGTGGAATATACCATGGTTAATTTATGTAAAAGCAATAAATGATATTTTAACAACAAAGATTGGTCAAATCAATCGCAAACTAATGTACTATTTCCTATTTAAAATAAGTACGTGGCATTCTCTACTTATCTTTCTTCAAGAAACAACTTTTTTTGTCACAAAGGACACTTCAATTGCTATTTTTATTATTAATAAACCATGGGCGTAGTAAATAAAAGCATTTACTTATCAAGAAAATGCTTTTACTCAAATTTCTTCTGAAAGAAGTACAAACTAATTTGATGTACCTATTAAAGTCTACTTTAAACTTTAAATCAATAAATCTCCAAAACTACTGAATTGAAGTACATGAATTTTACATCATTATAAAGGGAGTTGAAAGACCTTTTAAATGATGGATCATTCGACCCCCCTTTCCATTTAAGATTTTAGGGATGGTGCCACCCCCGCTTAGGGGGCTGCAAATGTTACTGTGATTTTATGCCAATTTTGTGTCCCCCTC
This sequence comes from Lochmaea capreae, assembly GCA_949126875.1. NCBI lineage: Eukaryota > Metazoa > Arthropoda > Insecta > Coleoptera > Chrysomelidae > Lochmaea > Lochmaea capreae. The sequence continues at coordinate 11,189,683 of OX421397.1, read as the reverse complement.
GAAAACAAAATCGACGGGTCCGAGGGATTTTTTTAAAAAGGAATCATCTGCCAGTAAATGCATCTGTTTCGTTTTCGGTGCGCCACCCTGTATAAGAATTTTAATCTATAATTAGACATTAGTATGTTGTAAAATAACATTTCCCTTATTTTTATTTAGTTTAAAATGTAAATTTACTCAATTGGGTCATCTTCTTTTTCCACTATCCAACCGTTACTAGATTTGACGTTTCACTTTTACGTTGCTTATCGCTGTGATGATTAATATGCCAATTTTAAATGTTGCCCGATAAATTCCACCAAAAATTTTGATCAATAAAAAAAATAATATGTCCTTTAGATCGATATAGTGACAGGGTTGTGAGTTATATCTAAGGGTATTAAAATTATGTCGCTATAAAAGATGAATAAATAGAGTGTAGTGTAGTTTATGAAGATGTTGTTATAATCCAGAGAGTGCGATTTAATGATCGAAGTAGGTACGTAAGTTACCAAAGTGTTTAGACATAAGTAACATATGTAACATAGTTTTTTGACTCCCTGTATACCTGCATTGGACAATTTGTATTCTGCTCGTTTTCTCATCAATTTAATAGGAACCGGAATATACTACGCACTTTATTTGTATAAAAATGAGCCATAATATAGTTGTTGGTACTTAACGGAAGAGCTCACATCAAATATCTGTTGTCTAACTTTACACTTTACACACAGTTACACAATTTCCCATTGTTGTATCATAAATGAAGTTTATTAGTTGATTTTATCTCTAAGAGAATATTAGATAATGGCTTCTTCAAACAATCAAGTTCTGTATTAGAGTTAATTTACGTTTTTATGCAATATATGTGAGAATAAAAATGTCCCGATTTTTATGAAAATGGGTATATATAGGTTACAACCTATGGCGGAAGTGAGCAGTAGCTTTGTTGTTTTAAATAGAAAACCTCGTATATTATTAACTTTTCGGATTATAAGTTGAATTTTAATATCATATTGTATAGAATACCCGATGTTCACCCCTTACACTTTAAAATAGCATATGTTTACCATTATACTTAAATTCAAGTCCTTCTACGAAGACAGAGCCATAAAGTTTGAATATTTGAAGAAAACTCATATGAGGACAAGGGCAAAGGCAAAGAGCTGTCAGTAGCTCCCTTAGGAAGCATTTTCGGATTAAGGTAATTTGTGCTATATCGACTTAAAATCACCTCTAGTAACTGTAGTTTCCGCTCGCAGGAGAGTTTCTGGACGGGCAGATGTAAATTGCAGCGCTTGGTAATCCTTAATCCGTATACCTGATAAGAGTTGATAATAGAATCTGTAAATGGCAGCGATGATCAAATTTGAGATTTTAATCCGACTTGTAAATGGCAGCGATTAAATTCTTTTAAGAAATTCACTAAACAGGTGTTACAGCTTATCTATTCCTGGAGTTGTTATAGATTAAGAACCTATCTGATTGGTGGCGCAACTCGGTGCCGCCCCCGTTATGGGGTTGTCCACCCCTTTACCTATATATAAATAAGTAGATTTTATATTTTATCATTAGTTTTTGCTATCTAACATGAGCGAAGTAACAGAAATTGTTAGTGAACGTGGAAACGTGTTGGTACTATTAAGTAACTATAAGTTCTTTAAAAAAGAAACGTTGAAATCTGGAGAAGTCAAGTGGTGTTGTACCACAAGGAAGTGCACCGCCAAGATCTACAGCATTGAAGATGGACCCGAACGGATAATTTCAAGGAAGAATTTGGAACATAATCATCAGAGTGACCAGAAGCATACTGTTAGTGTTTCTTGTAAACGTAAAGCGACAGAAGATATTTCGGTAAAGCCAGCGAAAATATGCCGTGGCATTTTAAGAAACATGTCTGATGTTCATCTTGCCGTTTCTGATGTGAATTGTATCAAAATGAATATTTACAATGCCCGACGCCGAGAATATCCACCGCTACCGAAATCTATTATGGACACCCAGTCTGCTCTGGAGTCAAACATGTGGAACACAAGTGGTGAAAACTTTGTGTTATTAAACAACAGCAGTGACAACATTATAATATTTTCGTGTGTAACCAATTTAAAGTTTTTATGCAACTTATGTGACATTATTTACGCCGATGGAACATTTTCATACTGTACTCGCTATTTTAAGCATCTGTTTACAATTCATAGCTACAAAAATGGCCACTATTTACCTTTGTTGTTTTGTTTAGTTAAAGATAAAACATGCGACTCCTACAAAAAATGTTTAAAATTTATTGTAGATATATGTGCAAAAAATGACTTAGTTTTTAAGCCAAGCAAAATAGCTATTGATTTTGAACAAGCTATCCACTCTGCCGTAAATAGCATATGGCCCGATATAAAAATAATTGGATGTCGTTTTTACTTAAGCCAATCATGGTGGCGCAAGATTCAAGAACTAGGTTTGGCAAAAGAGTACAAAGATAAAGATTCCGAGATAGGAATAAAATATACTTTTGGTCTTCAGTATCGTACACCCGCCGAAGTAGGAGATTGCCTTGTTTTTGACTTGGGAGAAATACAACCATCAGACAGTAGGGTTACCCAATATGTCGACTATTTAGTAAATGTGTATGTGTCAGAAAGTGCCCTTTTTCCTCCTGAAATTTGGGCATCTGCTTCACCTAGTATGTGTCGGACAATGCATGTGAATCCTTTCACGCTCATTTTAATGATAATTTTTATAGTAATCACCCATCATTTTACATATTTCTGGAAACATTGTTACAATTTCAAATATATACTTATATTAAAATAAATAGCATTGATACTGTTAAGCTTCCAAATACTCGAACCCGGAATAAATTCAATTTCTTAGATATAAAATTAAATCTGTATTATAAAACAAAAAGTATAACGAGATTGCAATTTGTAAAACAAGTATGTCATTATTTTGGAAATGTTTGAGCACATAATATGTACATTTAGTGTAAATATTGTTTTTGATTTTATTATAGCGCTTATAGTATACTCGTATGTATGTGTAATGTGTATTTGGTCATGAATTAATAAATATTAAAAAGTATTTTTCTTTTCTTTAGTATAGATAAGTAGTGCAGTATAAATAATCTACGGTTTGTTTCAAGTAGGTTTTCATAAATTTTGCCGCTGCAATTTACAGGTAAGAGTAACGCTCTTTGTTGGCCGTGCGCTGCAATTTACATAGTTACTACGAACCCATACATGACCATTCGCTGCAATTTACATGTAAGGATTATAGAAACTCTGACCGCCGCTGCAATTTACAATCGCCGTTCTGGACACCTTGTATAGGACTAAGTTAAAGCGAAAGATCTGGAAACGATCTGTACTTTTTGGTGGCACATAAAATACGAGAAAGTAGCTATCGAAATAATCATCGTTTTCTCAAGTACCAACTTATTTGTAGTGGGTCAGCAAACTTTGTCGGTATATAAAGTTGTTACATAACACAAAATACTACTATTTATGCAAATTTTATTTTCGTATGTGGTTTTACGTCATCCCTGTTTGGTTTAATTCACAATCCTTTTATTGTTATTTTAAACAACATAATTTTGACCAGAAATAGATACATGAAAAATATAATCGTTAATGTAGGTGAAAGTTTTTGGTCCGCCTTTAATCTTTTGTTGGAAACGTTAGGCGGGATTGTGTAACCAACTGGATCTGATACAACTAATTAGTGAATTTAGATGTTTGTATTCATTAATATCTTTATCTCCTTCTTATTGACCATTATTTTTTCTTTGTCTTTCCAAGTAAAACATTAAATGCTGGATGTTATTGTTTATTTTGGTGTAATTAACCATGAGAAACGAATAAAATACCAAATTGCAAGTCACTGCATTTTAAATTTAACAGTCCATCACAATATCTTTCTTATTGATATAGGACTAGGCATTTTATAATCGGGCAAAATATTGCTTCCTACCCCTGTAAAAAGTACTCACTCATAATTTGTGAGTAGAATTAGTTTGCACTGTTTCATGATCAGTTATCGGTAAAACTGTTATTCATCGGAAAAAGAGAGTACAGAAATCGCTAGTGCATCGGGATACTGCAATAATGAAAAATCTATCTGAAACCGGTTCTGCTTCTGCTTACAGATTTCTTTGTCTCGCCGACGAATTGTGAAACGGTGCAAACTAATTTTACTCACAACTCTACTTCCCACTCTATGGAGGAAATAGTATATTGTGTCACAAGGGTAGAAAATGAGCATTAGCAACCCAAGAGTATTAGATGCACGTGCGAGCGCACCAATTGCCTTGACCTTCCTATTAATGAACCCGACAAGCAATTTTTTTGGTATAAGCCATTCCAGACTTACACAACATGTCAAAACACACAAACTTCAACTCCAACAATTTGGGGGACCCAGTACAATATGGCCGAGTTTTTGTTTGAAAGCTTTGAGGTTTAAGCGAAAAAAATGCGTGTTAATAATTTTGTCTGTCTGCAATATGGCAACACCGAGAAAAGGGCGGAAACCATTTTACTATAAATTTTACCTGATTTTACTACGAAGTTTCAACGTTCCTAGTTTATTGAAGCTTTTGTTTTCGTCTTTTCAACTGATATTTGTGTGTGTGCGTACAGATGTAATTAAAAACAATATTTTTTTGTGAAAATCATGGTTTGTCAGTGCCAAATTTGCAAAAAAAGCAGTCGGAATGTTCCTAGCCTCTCATAGTTCTATTGGCCAGTGGCACTGTCCAACTAGTTCGGCAATTTCTCCCCACTCCTTGAAAGTCTTTGATGAAAACATATATATGGCGATAGAATGTTAGTCGCATTTTCGGATAGTTTTATAGTCCAGTAAATAAAGGCACCAACCTGTTCATCTTATTATTGTCGGACTTTTTTTTGCAACTTGTAGGCATTCATGTGTAGATTACTCTCTGAAAATATGTCCTCCGCGGGATTCGCGGAAGGGGCTGGAAAATGGCCCATGATCCCGAAAATTCAGTTTTTGGCCGTTATCTCCCGAAATATGCTACTTAGAGAAGTGGGGTTTTGCTAGAAATGAAGTACAGTTCATTACCTACAAAAATGGTCCCCATCATTTTTGTCCCTGGATCAATATTTCTTGCAAAAAAGACTTGCAAAAATTTTCCGGAAACCTAAAAGCTTAGCCAAAAATTTTCCAATGATGTGCATTTAAGACCGATATTGCCAATCATTGTTTATCAATTTGCGGTAGACCCGAGAATTTTCAGAAAACTCCGGAAATAAAAAAAAAACGTCCCAAGAAAAACATGTTGTTTATAAAAATACATAAAAATTATTTATTCATTCTTTCGGAATACATTCACCACCTATCAAAGTCCCATTATCCAAAAGGTTTCGGCAAAACTACGCTTAATTTAAAAAATATGAACGGATTGATAAGGGTGGTCAAATATTCAGGAAAAATAAAGTTTGGCCAGTTTTTTCAATATTCCTGGAAAATAAAAAAAACTAAAAAGTTACACGATGTTATAGGTACAGGTCCCTCCTTTCATATGCACTTTGAATCATGAAAAAAGATTCATTTGTACTTAAGTTATGGGCCAATTTGCCCGCCCTCCCATGCCTACATTCACGGAGCGTGCTCCCGGAGACGCCGCGCAGCAGCTCGAAATCCAAGGTACGCTTGGGCCCGTTTATCTCGAAAACGGTTAAACTTTTGACAAAAATGATAATCATTTTTGTAGATAATAAACTGCTCTCCATTCCTAGCAAAACCTTACTTCTCTAAGTAGCATATTTCTGGAGATATCGGAGAAAAACTCAATTTTTGGGATTATTGGCCATTTTTCAGCCTCTTCCGCAAATTTCGCGGAGGACATATTTTCAGAGAGTAATCTACCCGTGAATACCTACAAGTTGCAAAAAAAAGTCCGACAATAATGAGATGAACAGGTTGGGGGGTTTCTCGGTCTTTATTTACTGGACTATTATGAATGACTTGCGGACTCTATTGTAGTATTACCTTAGACTATTAAGAGTATTACTCTAAGTTCTGCACCTGTCCATTTTTATATTAAAAAAATTCCCTATCCACCCGTCATTTAAAAAAAACGATATCGAAAAGTTAATAATATACAAGGTGTTCCATTTAAAATAACAAAGTTGCTGCTCATTTCCGGGATAACCGGAGGTGTCAAGTCAGTCAAAGTATTTTTTATAAATTCGCCAAAAACTTAAACACACTTTAAGAGGAAGTATTTTTATTGAATTTTCCTGCATTGATTGGTTAAGACGAAGGTTTATTCTTGGAGTGATTAATGTGCATAAAACGAAGAAAAAATAATTCAGTTTACTCTCTGTATTAAATATTTTTTCAATAATAAATCACAGCAACAATAATTGCATGGTTATCGCTATATTGAAAATGAATTTTAATTGAACGGACTTAAAAGGAAGTGTGAAGAAATTATACTGAACATAAATAATTGCCTGTATCGACATATATAAATTACTATTATCTGAATAAGGAGACGATTAATAATAAAAGCAGTCGAGTTGACTTTCTTAATATTAAATATAAAATTTTAAAGCTGAAATATTTTATAATACCCAGGACTTCGTACCAACAACTTTAGAGATAATAGAGATTGAAAATAATTATAAAGTTTTTTTCTTACGTTCGTTAACGAGCTATAGGGATCTAAAGTTGAGAATTAAAAACATTATTTCCTTCCTAAACATTTATCACAAGCTGTAACAAACTTCTTATTGAAATAATTTGTATACTCCCCTCTAATTACCCTAGAGTATATGAACCAACCCTCGTAAGCACAGATATCCATCCAACTCAATGTGAGTGCCACAAAAATTGCAACTAAACCAAATACACAATCTGATCGTTTGTAAATATGGTTTAATCAAAGAAGCCCCATTCAACGTCAATTTTTTTGTCGAGATTAAGACCCAGCAGTCCGTGAAAAGCATCCAATTAAACTGTAGACAACATATGTTGAATTATGAATATAAATTGAATGAATAATTGAATGGAAATAGCTAACATGATGGATTTTCAACAATTTTCAAGAGATCGCATATTCTTCGTTGACCTACTTTGATTTTTTTGATTTTTATTATAGCGTTAAATTAGATACGAGGGTGAGGTAAAAAATGTTTGAATCCAATTAATTTGAGGTACATTCTTTATGCACAAAAGTCCAACATATACAAGATGTCCCATTTGAAATTAAAATTTATTTTGCATTATATTTATTATATTAAGAATCTGAACATTTTAGACAGAAAACCGTTTAGGCATAGGATTTTTAATATAAAATTTGGTCAGATGGACATTTTTAAACGCCTTGCTTGGCCATTTCATCTGCTTTTTCGATGCCCTTATGCCCCTCGTGCCCCAGTACCCAGGCTACCGTAACATTGCTACGCTCACCCATTGTGTTTAGGGCCCGCACACAATCCCATACTAGCTTAGAATTGACCTCTACGGAGTTGAGTGCCTTTAGCGCTGCTTGGCTGTCTGTGAAGATGGCAATTGAACAATATGTTCTTTTCTGCCTTTTAATTTCTTCCACACAGTGGTGAATCGCCGTCATTTCCGCTTGGAAAATTGTGACGTTCCTTGATAGGCTTACTGGGAAGGCTATCCCTTGCTTTAGCCCTACTATACCGGCTCCTACGCCGTCTAACGTCTTTGACCCGTCTGAGCTCAACCCAAACGAATGAATGAATCAATGACTGAATCATAATAATAATAGAGCGGTATAAAGACACATGTAGACTTGAAGGTTATTCTTATACAAATGTCACTACAATTCTCAATTTTAAGAGCCACTTTGTTATAAAGATAATAATTTATCAAACAAGGTGTATAGAGCGTATGGTGTATGACCTTTAACATATAGTAACGCTTTTATTTAACTAATGGATTTTATTTCTCATAAAATTGAACTGAAAAATAAGTTGAATCATAATTTGTTTTGGCAGATTCTTAATACTTTTTCTCAAAAGTCATTGCTCCCAAATACAGAAAATGTGATTCACCTTGTTTGCATTCGTTTTCGGCAAAAGTACGTTGACCATATTTTTTGCGTAATAGAATTTAGCTTGAATAGATGTAATAGAAAAGAGTGAATTGTTACTTTTTTTGTAGAATACTGTTTTTGCGATGTTTGATTATGTTAGAGGCAGTTCGTTATTGAGATTAAAAGTGTGGGATAAGTGGTTAGGGGTAGTCAGAATTTTCAAAAAATCAATTTTTTTTTGCATTTTTGTTAAGTGTAGTATCTTAAAAATATTCTCTGAAAATTTCAAGTTGATCCGATAATTAGTTTTTGAGTTATTCGACAAATAACGTACGTACGTAAACCTAGTAAACGCGTTCTTCTCAAAACTATGTTTTTTGAACTGGTGACAACTGTAACTCGAAAACCGCTCAGTAGATTTTAATGAAATTTATACAGCTTTTAGAATACATAATAAACTCGGGCCTGATCGAAGGATTTTTTTTTTTTCAAAAATTTCGATTTTTTAAGACCAATTAACTGTTGATTTTTTCCCAAAAATCTAGACAAAAATTTCCTGAGGCCGCTATTTTGTTAATTTTTGAAAAAAAAAATCCTTCGATCAGGCCCAGGATTATCTATTTATAAAACTAATTTTTTTTATCCGAATGATTTTAGACGAATTTCCAAGGACTTAAATTGTCAACGCAAGGACCTTTTTTTGGAACTGGGTCAACACAGACAGCTATAACTTTGGAAATTAAATTTTTTTTTTTCGAAATTTTCGTGACTTCAAGTCAAAACATTGTATAATAATGCCATATTACTACTTTTGTAAAATAACACGATTTAATAGCAAAAAAAATACTGAAAATTCTCATTTTTTCGTGCCTCATAAGATAAAAATTAGAAATTAAAAATTTTTATTGGAGATAATATCAAGTTTAAGGCAAACAGGAAGTAAAATATGATGCATTTAAAAAACAAAAAATTTAGGAGCATAATAGTTGAAAGAATAAAACTAACAAAAGAGAAGCATCTATTGGTTCTGAGAAAAAGTTTCAAGAGTACAAAAAGTTTTCCAGGACAACAGAGATTTTGGATAATATTTTTAAGTATTTCATAAAAATAAATCTCGAAAAAAAGATTTGATATTAAATAAAGTAAGGGTTGATAATTTCATCCCCTTATAAAATGAAATGTTGAAAAAAATACCGGTGGTGTTGTCATTGCGATTGCACGGAAATTACAAAATTTCAAGTTTCCATCTTTTTTTAAAGGAGGAGGCAGCCGGCTTATGGAGAAATGGGCTTCGGTGAAATTTCATGAATTGTTAGTATATTGTAGTTGACGACTTTCTGAACAGTAGTGTACATGGGCCCAACTCAATCCTATGACTAGTTTCAGAGACACAGGGTGTTGAAGTTGGAAAATAGCAGTTTTTAAAAGCATGTATTTCTTATTTTCTTCAATGTATCAAGAATTTTTTCCAGTGATAGTGTTATAATTACACTAAATATCAGTCCCTTATGGGAGAAAGTTTCATTTGCTACAGGAATACTCAAAAATTAGAAAAACGGAACATAGACTTGAAATATAATTCAACTTTCAGGAATTTCAATATCTGGCTGGATTTGCTTCAGGTTGGTTTATAATAATGAGATATGCAAACATTTTTTACAGGGCGAGTCAGAAAGTTGATCGCCCTGTATCCTACATTTGATAACATTTTATATTCTTTGTATTGCATGTTAGTAGGTGACATTAAGTCATTTTGAAATAGATATAATTTATATATAATATACAGGGCTATTCAAAAGATATGTATGGAAGAAAATCCAAGAATCGATTTTTTTTTGGAAATCTCCCTGTAATTAAATATTTCTTCGGTGAATTTCTGCCATACTTTCATATTACCTTTGCTTTGAGTTTGTTGGTCGGATGTAAAAGTTTTGTCAACTTGCTATGATCAGTTCTTTTATCCCGACAATATGATGACAATCGTATCATTATTTTTTTCATATATGTATATCGGTATTTTCGATGTTGTTTACGTTATACCATGATCGACATATAGGTACATAAAAACAAACAAAATAAATATAAGCTGATCTTGATATCGGAAAAAACAATTAACATAAACATGTCGAAACTAACTGAAATTACTGAAGGAATTCAAAGTTCTACAATATCTGGACCATGATCTATGTTTTCTGGTGCTATCCTTCCAGCTGCATTAGTTATTTCATTTAGGAGATGAGTAGATGGATATTTCACATTCTGTTCGTATCTGGCATAACCCAAAAACCATAAAACATTGACCACATGAACACATGTACCTAAAGTTCTAGCTCCCGACTTACAAGTACAATAATAGTGAAGTTCCAAAGGTTGATTTTCGATATCATATCATCATCAAAAACTGATCATAGCAAGTTGACAAAACTTTAACATCCGACCAACAAACTCAAAGCAAAAGTAGTATGAAAGTATAACAGAAATTCAAAAGAATAGCCCTGTATATTATATATAAATTATATATATTTCAAAATGACTTAATGCCACCTACTAACATGCAATACAAAGTATATAAAATTTTATCAAATGTAGGATACAGGGCGATCAACTTTCTGACTCGCTCTGTAAAAAATGTTTGCATATCTCATTATTATAAACCAACCAGAAGCAAATCCAGCCAGATATTGAAATTCCTGAAAGTTGGATTATATTTCAAGTCCACGTTCCATTTTTCAAATTTTTGAGTATCCCTGTAACAAATGAAACTTTCTCCCATAAGGGACTGATATTTAGTGTAATTAGAACACTATCACAGGAAAAAATTGTTGATACATTGAAGAAAATAGGAAATACATGCTTTCAAAAAATGGTTATTTTCCAACTTCAACACCATGTATCTCTGAAACTAGTCATAGGATTAGTTGGGCCCACGGTCACTATTGTTCAGAAAGTCGTCAACTACAATATACTAACAATTCATGGAATTTCACCGAAGCCCATTTCTCCATAAGCCGGCTGCCTCATCCTTTAAGAAAAAAAATTAAAACTCAATCTTATTCAGCACCATTTAGGGGAACATTTGTTTTAGATTTTTTATATCAAAATTTGAATACTTTGTTTATTTTTTTCATCCCTTTCCAGGGGAAGAATACTCTTATAATTAGTTTTTAGATACTTAAAAGTAAATTTTACCAAAATGTACGGAACTTCCTCAAAATTCCTATTTATTTTACTATAAATTTACATTGTAGTTTGAGCATTAGAAATCACACTTATTGGTATTCTTCCGTGCAAAATATGCGGAAAATAATCAAGTTCACTTACATGCTTTTTAACACGTACCCACTTAAGGAAACAATTTAATTAATAATAATTAAATTATAGAAAATTCATTTGAAATGTTTCCTATTTTATACAAATACAAATTGGAAGTCGTTTAGCGAATCGTATGTCCAATTAGACAAATAAATAGCATAGTTTCATTTTAACTTTATACAGGGTTATTCATTTAAACGTGTAAATATTTTACCCAGCAAATTGTTATATGAATGAATGAATATGAAGATTTTATTAAAAAAACTTCAATAAAATATGCCATATTCTGTATCTTCATAGAATTTGTATAAAAAACTGTAACTACAAAAAAATGTACCCTTTAACCCACCCACGTTGAACGCTTGTGATGGCAATAATAAAAAGCGGATTTGTGAACAATTTGTCTTTGCAGGGTTATACAATGTAACAATTTTGTAATTTGTAGGAAGCAGTTCATTAAGTAAACCTTAAAAGGTTTGCTTAAAAAACTGATTCATATAAAATAATTGCTAACAAATATTATTATAATTATTACGACCATACTACTTTTAAAATTCATGTTAATTTAATTTTAAACACACAAATGAAAGTTGTAGCAGTTGTCCACATAATTAAAACTAGTTTTGTCGCAATTTTCTCATTAAAAAAAAATAAAATACAATTATCAATACCATATATGTCAAGAATTATTACGAAATTTACATACCGGTATTGTTTTTCCACTAAAAATCGCGTAGGAACAGGTCGGGAACGTAAGTTGGATAGTTTCTGAGTTTTGAATGTCAAGGTGCTATAAATATTTTTTCTAAACTTCTGACATTTCACGGTTTTTGTAATATTGAAGATGGGTTCGTAACAAACCGAAACATTGAGAAATAAAATCGAAGAAACGATTATTTTTAGTTCTTTTGATATTTTCCAATATTTGCATTCTACTGAGCCTCGTATTATTGATAATTGCATAAAAAATACTGAAATTTCAAACTATAAGACCTCCTTGATTCCACAGCCACAGACATCGGAGTCTACGGATATGTAACCGGTCAGGTGGAAACTGGAGGTAAAAGTGACCATGTAAGACGGCCTTAACGTATTTTAACTGAACTGTAGCAACACGTGGCTTTACTATTATAAACCTTACGTTTAGTTCTAAGCATTTTCATTCGACCGTGCCTCGTAGAATTCCAAAACGCAGAATCAAAAAGTGATATATATATAGAAGTACCTTAACAAGCAATAACACTAAATCTTATGGGAGTAACCAGTTTCACGTTTTCTCCATTGTTTCACTAAATAATTCTTTAAGCGAAGCTATTTGCAATTGTTACTAGTTTTGTGTAAGTACATATATTGTTTAAATCCTACACACAAATTTGCTTCGATTTATTTTCATTGTAACTGTACTTATACGTCTTTTCTCCTGTCGGACGAAAGAAAAATTCAAGATTTATTATCAAGCATTGTTTTCAGACAATCAACTTTACTAGCCGAGTATTCTGTTTCCATTAGAAACGAGATAAATCGTAATGTTACGCGACTTGGGAATTAATCTAACGTACTATACCAGAGTTTTATATAATAGTGGTACAATTTTATATTCTTACCTTTATTCGCCAACGGTTTCTTTTCCTTTGGAGAAAAAATGGTCCGTCTCGCTTTTGCATCAGTCGTCGGTGATGAATGAAGAGTTGCATTTTTCTTATCTGAAAGAAATTACAATAAAAAACATCTGTAAAATAGTATAGGAAAACATAGAGCAAAGTATTCATTTGAGTCAAGTCCGTCTCTGTAGATGAACAACCGACTTTACCATTATAGAAAACTATTACTTATGCAACACACATACCACCTTTAAATATAAATGGTTGCAGATGTTAGAATTAGTTATTACATTATTTAATATTAGTTTTTTTGTTGTTGGGAAAAGTAGTGGCAGAAATAAAGCGTTGACAATATTTTAATATTATAAGAGTTTACTAAATTGAGAATTCTGGATTCATTTGTTTATTTATCAAATTTTTAATGTAATGACGTGTAATATTATTTACAATTTCCGTAATCATAAGACACGTTTGTATTTAAAATAAAACATTAGTATAGTACAGGAAACATATCAACGACACAGATTTGAAAAACTGGTTCTGATAGATTATGCATTCCAATCCTTTGCCAATTAACCAGTCGTTGTTGAATAAATTAAATTCTTATGGGAATCGAATTCTCGGATGTTTTCACGTTTCTGCACTCCCTGTTTTCGCATTAATAATCCGGGAAACAGGAACAGTTTATACAAACAGATCAAACGTTTTCAGATCTATTCAGATCAAAAATCGGTTATTATTAACCTTTATGTGAAACATAAAACATATCGTGTAGTCAAATCAGGACTATTAATGAGATCAATAATTAATTTGAAGAGACTATTCATATATAATCAGTGAATACAGTTTTCGAGTTAGCGTGGAGACTGTCCATATTAGTTTCAGGACTTCTCATAGCTTTTTCTTTGATCCATAAAGAAAAAACTATTTACAGTATTTTTTTTCAGTCTCAGTAGTAGTTTCTGAAATATATCGTATGGATAAAATATCAAAATTTTTAGTATTGTTACGATATTTTCTAATATTGATATTTTTAAAACACTATATTTATAACGGTACGGTGTATCGATACTTTACACAGTATCGCCCATCTCTATATGCCACATTAATTGACGTACTCCAGAAATTTATTAATTTTGACGTTAGAATTGTCAATAATACAAAATACCAAATTATTACTTTCCGTTCTACAGTCCCATTATTTACTTGACTTTTATTTAATAAAGAAATTAAGGGTCGTGGACAAAGTGTAGTATTTTACTCGCATTTTATGACCATTATTCACTCGGGTGACTTGCGTCCCTCGTCTACGGCTCGGGACGCAAATGTGCGTTAATAATTGCTATCATAAATTGCTCGTTTAATAATATACTATTATTCAAATCACACGTCCTTATTTGGGTAAAACAGATTCAAATTTCTACCAAATTTCAACTAAATCAACCCAGTAAATTTGAAATAATCAGAATTTAATTAAATTCCATGTTTGTGTACCGAAAAAAGTTATAATCTTTTTTTAGAATTTCTCTTGGTTTTGTGCTTCACTGGTCTAAGTAAATAACATTTTTTTCAACTTGGTACTTACAAAGAAACAGGTGGAATCACCTGCGGTACTTGCAACTATCGAGTACCGCTTGCCCACCATTTTACCAAACCAGTTTCGAGCGTACTTTTATATAAGGCAACATTCTAAGTGCATCTTTTTCAGTTTCACGAGCTTCACATATGGTTAACCTAACCGGTACTTGAGAAGCACGGATTCAAACAATGGGCAATGCACAAGATATTGGATGGGACTGTCATTGGCGTTACATGGAGAGTAGAAGGTTAAATTATTGAAAATCTAAATAATAGGTTTAGTTTTTGCAGATAGGAATAAACATAAATAATGCAAAAATACTAATAATAGGAGAGCAAAATATTAATTCAGAAATAAAAATATCATAAAAGTAGAAAAAAAATTAAGTACATAGGAGTAACGAAAAGATATTGAAACTAACGAAAAAATTGCAAAAGATTTAAACTATACTACAAGCCAAAATTTTATAAATAAAAAAAAACACAGACGAAAGTATAGGATAAGGATTGATTATTTGGACGAAATATGCTTTAATAAAATATTGCCGATACAGGGCGTTAAATTTGTATTTTTTGCCAATAACTTCCCTATATATGTATCAATTCTTATAAAAATAGGAACAGAGGCTTAACTGGACAATGATTATTATTTTAAATTTGATCACACGATTATTTTCCCCCCTGTCAATGTCAATTTAAATCGTACCAAAATATATTTTTATATATTGGAAAAAATCATGTTACGGCACTGACAACTGTTGAATAATTAATCTGATGGTCGTGAATGGGTGATGGTGATGGATGTTACTTCCTGCAGAGATCCAGTGGCAAGACTTTAAGCGCATTCTTCTTTTTTACGTGAATGAATATTATTTCGTGTAAAATACGTTCGAGTTTTTAAAGAGATTCGTTGATATTGGGGATACCAATCAATTCTTTTAAAAGTATTTTTTTATATAAAGTCTCATCATTTATTCGAAGCATTTTTAAATCTTTTTCAAAAAGGAAATTTTGAACTATTATCTCTAAAAAGAAATATAATTTTTTTAGTCCACAAACTTTTCACGCAAACCTCGTATGAAGCTATTTTTAAATTATCTCAATCTAGTAAACAACCTTACACCTAATAAATTAATCAATTTACTCACTCTCGGCAGCAGTCGTTTGTTGTGCCCTTGCCGGCAGTTTATTGGCTGTCAACACTTGTGTCACTTGCACTACATCAGCCCGTTTTTTAGCAGACCCTGAAAAAAAAATTAAATTTTTTTTAAATTTAATTAAAAGGTCCTTAATGATGATGAAGTGTCATGAAATTTATATAAAGTGTTTATCAATTAAATTTTTGCTTTTTATATTAAAATAATCAAAGCATTTTTATCGGTTTTTGTATTGTATTCAAAATATTCAAATTTGGCGCTCTTACAATCATTCGATCGCTCACGTATGTGCGCCGGGTACATGTAATTTGGTGCCCACATTAAGAAAAAATTGGTAATTTCGTTCCCAATATTTCGTGAATACATAATTTTTGTGTGTAATTTGGTTTCCGAAATTTTCAGTTTACCTGGACTCTATCATTAATTTGGTTCCCGAATGGCAATGAGACAAAAATATTAACTCAAATACAGAAATAAACATTATAATCTTCGCAGGTTTTTCGGACTTATCGTTTACATTTACAGGAAGTATTACCGATTCAAGACCTGCACAACTGCATCATGAAATTGTTCTTGAATATGTTTTGTGAATGTTAAACTTTCATCACATTCGCTCAAAGTAAGAACAAATGAATAGCACTTTCTGTTTGTATGCCCGGGAACCAAATTACATATTATTGGTAGGCATCTTAAATTGCTACTACCTTGCGAGAATAAAATTACCAACACCCTGTGCGCTAATGGAGGTAGACGTGGGGGAAAGGAACAACGTTCTCGCGTATCGCATGGCAGTCACTTCTTGACTTAGACTGATTATCAAAAAAGAATAAATCTAATAAAATACGAACCTTTCTTTCCAATACTTCCAGGATACCGTTCCTTTCCGATAGCACCAGCATATTTTTCTTTCCTGTCTATCCTCTCCGAAGACGATCGTGCAAATTTATCCTTTGAAGGATGTTGCCCCATTTTTTTATTACGTTCTAAATTCTACCTTCATTTTATCCACTAACGTCATGATTTCCAAACGTTTTCTTTATTATTGATTTTATTATAAGTTTGTATACTTTCTATTTTATGCATTTTATACTTCTGAAAATAATATTTGTGGTTTTTTTTCACCATTTTAGGATATTTAAAAGTTCTGTCGTTTACTTCTGAACAATAATTTCAATTTGCTAATAGTAGCAATCAAAAGGTATTCACTGAGACCTAAAAGATCTATTGCGCCCCCTTACTTCTACTTAGTTCCTTAGGAAAGTCTCATTTCCCAGAGGAATATTTATCAAGTAACTTACCTGGATAAGAAAATTAAATAAGTATATTGTTTATTTTTGGTACCCTTCCCAACTAGCAAAATAGATCCCAAAAAGAACGAAATTATTTCATATAATTATCGAATAGCGCCGCTTGAAAGAATAAAATTATTTTTTAATGCGTCTCCATACGACAATTTTATCATAAAATAAAGGGATTTCTATTAATCCTGTTGTATAGACGTTTTTACAACTCATATCTTACGACCAAGTAATACTTTATACAAATTTTATAACAGTTATATAAAGTACTATAAAATTCCTATATAATAGTTTTAAAACAGTGTTATACAGCATAACTATTGTATTACTTATAATAGCGACGTTAATGAGATCCTAAAAGAACTGAGCTGTTGTATAAACTAGGGCCCTTTTGGTTGTAAAGACATTGTATAAAGGTTTATAGTCACATTATAAAATTTTCACGTTTCTATAAGATATGCTGTATAGCAGTTCTTACAGCCTTTATAAAATTAGTTTTGCTAATTGGGGTATGATCTTCTTTTCGGTTCTCAATAAGGAGCATTCTCATACACATTGTTGTTAAGTTATGTAACACTGTTCTCTCCTCAAGAGACAGATCCCGGCTAGATACTCTCTCAAGGGTGGATCGACTCCATGTTAATGTCACACTAGGTATGCCATAAGAACTTAGGGCGCCACTACCTTTTTAGACATCGACGAAAAACAATTAATTTAAATTTAAGAAAAGGAACTAAGGTGAGAAAGGTAGAAATACCTTGTACAATTTAATAAAAGTTAAAAATAAAAAAGTTACAAACTTACATGAACCCGGACACGATCCCCTACAGCTCTTACAGCCGGGTAGATAAAGAAATTAAAAAAATAAATTCAAAATATTAACTTTATTCTGCCATTGAGGAAAAGTAAGAATGGAAGAGTGAGAAACCTGTACTTTATATAGGTACTTATCTTAGACGAAGGGGTCTAGTAGAAACAGGAAAAGCGAAAGATGTCTTGAAGTTGAAGTAGAGATGTCTTGAAAGTGAAATTAGAGATGGCTTGAAATTGGATGTCTAGGGGTATCCTAGTGGTTAGAGATGTCTTGAAATGTAACGGTATCTTAGCAGTGTATCTTGGCTGCTGTAACCTGGCAGAGTATCTTGGCAGCTGTGCTTACCACAGCAATTTAAGGTAAAGTTAAGGTAAAATTGGAGAGACGATAAGGTATGTCTTTACTGTAAGGCCGTCGGTAACGGAAAGGGCGATCGTTTTCAAAATGGAATCGGCCGTTGACATAATATGTCAATTGTCTTAACGGTCAACGAGAGTAGGAGAAATTTAGATCACAGAACTATAATTGTTGGAAGTGGTTACTATGACGGCGAGCGGTAATTAGGGAACTTATTTGGTAAAATCGAAACATGTCGATAGGCATGTTACAGTTAAATATCATTATTTTTGTAATGTGTAGTTACAATTCGGCTTATTATTTATGAATCATGCTGTAGATTACTTATAAAAATGAAAATACGAAAAATATGTCTTTTGTATAAATACACAGTAAAAAACTTACACACAATACCTTAAAGTGAACAGTTAAAATTAAATATCGCTTCTTTGTACACACGATAAAGAAAAATACTCGTAAAAAACGCTGGCTTATCCTGTCTCAAAGGCTTTCCCCATAAATGTTACGCACATAATTAGGGTGCTTAAACTTCGTTTACTGACTCATTTCAACTCATTAATTTGATTCTTATTTTGTAATGTAATAAATAAGAGTTAGCATCTTGACTTCGACGAGATATTGAATCACCTTTTACAAATAACATGCGGTTAATTAAAGAATATAGATGTGTATGAAAATGGATGTGACTAATCACCTGTCATTTTCCAGAAGGTTGACTTTAAGCACATGTCATAAATATATGCATATTATATCAAGAAAAATACACTGAATTCTATTTAAGAGACAAAAATTAATTATTTATGAAGATTTCATTTCAGAAAACAGTTGAGCGTTGCATTATATTGCAAATACGTCTTAGTAAATAATATTACCATCTTAAAGGCAATAGCTGATTAACAATGTTGATCTGGGCTACTAGCCATTTTTGGAAACTGACTCTGGGGTTGTTTGGGCTAGTTTGGATCGTCTTCTTTTAAAATTTCAGCTCCTAATGTGCATTAGGGGCGTTGGAAATGCAAAAAAACATGTTTCGGCACTTTTCCGCTCGTTTCCGCTTCTTTCTCTTCGTCCAAACATATAGCAATTATTGCTAATTCTTCATTGGAAAAACTTACCATCTTTTCTACAGATTGGTAGCCGAAGACTGATACATTCGGGTGTGTGCGAACAAACGGAACGAATCAGTCAAAAAAATTCTGTGACGGAACGGTACCGGTTCGGCGTCGGAACAGTGGCGTGACTGATATGTTTGAATCGACCTTTACAAACCCAAATATGTTCGGGTAAATTCGGACGTATGGAAACCCTAGCTAGGGTCCCAAATCATCATCGTTAATCAGCTACAGCCAAAGAGTAATTTAGTAATTTTAAACGGTGTTGAGTACTGAGTGACGTAAGGGTGGCTAAGAATGTTATGTCGTTAGCGTCTTCCCCTCCAGACTTGGGCACATCTTGTTGTAATTAATGCCTTGGTCCTCTATTGGACTTCTTGAGGGGTCGACCGTTATAATGTTCATTACTCTTGGGAACAAAATTGAAACAAATTATATTAAAAAAAAAAACTGAAACACAACAAAAAGGAAGGCTAGAAAAACGGATGAAGAGTATACAGTAAAATAGGCAAAAGAGAGTGAAAGTAATGTAAGGCAGCACTGTAGACCAAGCAATTGTGTATTTAGGTTCGAGATTGTTTGAGGAAGGACAAGTTTACGTGGCACTAAGTCTAGTAGTATTTGGAAGGATTATATATTGAGGAGTAAGATTACAATAAATTGACAGGAAATAAACTAAGAGGCACTAAAAGAACCAAATAGAATGAATATATCTGGTATGGTTGATCCGCAATCGTCTAATAACAGCAGCTTCTCTCCTGGTTAAGAAGTCGAAGGGGAGAGAGACAATGGAAGGTTGTATATCGTTTAGAGCTGTTGCGCCAAAAATTTTGCCAGGATTCTTTGACGGACTTTTTGAATAAGTGTTTGAGGTCTTCTGGGAGCTGGAACGTTGTTGTGTTGATGGTAGAGGTGGCTTCTTTGGAATGGTAGTCAGTATTTTCATTGCCAGTAATTCCAATGTGAGATGGGAGCCAGAAAAGACAGACTTTTATATCACGAGCTGAGAGTATTTGATAGATGTCATGGATGTTTTGAACTATTTGATGGTCAGTAAAAATAGTAATAAGTCTTTATTATCTTTATAAAACATTTTTACTCATTTTATATAATATACTTAGATGGGAATTGTGAAAATACATTCAACCAGTAAGAGGTCCAATAAGAAGTAATATTTGAAGGAGTGTTTAGACTGGTTTTTGTTATTTATTTATTTTTTAATAGGCGAAGCCTAACTTTTAAAATGTAGAATAACCGTAAAGCAGCACGCGTTCCAGTAATAGATTATGAAAATATTACAACATGCGTTCGACACCCACATATTACATTTCTAACTACAATTTTTGACCTATTCTGTTTTTATGCGCAGCTTGACCAGCAGCGTCGCAAAAAACACTTTGGAATCAAATGAATAATTTTAATTAAAAAATTCAATTCGTTATTTTTTTTTCACGAAAACTAAAAGCAGATTACGCAGTTTTAAATGAATAGCCATTAGCTTGGTATATCCTTTTATAGAGTTTCTACTATAAGGTGACATAAAATGTAAGCTGTATAAAGTTTAAATGGAACACCCTGTATCTTTTGTGATGTTTGGTTTATTTTTTTAATCATCTTTCACCATTTTATGTCACCCTGTTTATCATATCAGGTGAACTCAATAAAAATAAAGGAGGCCAGGATTTAAGTGTATTTGAGAAACAGTATTCTAAAATAATATGAGAGATAAATTGAAAAGGACCTTGAGTCCAGCAGGAAATTAAAATTTTATGCTGTTAAATTAACAAAGCCATGTAAGACATGCAGATACAATTGAAAAGAGGTTTTATTTTGGTGACGCTACTGACCTGCTGCCCTACTCACTCTTAGTGAGCAGTAAATACTTCTATTGTTTGTTATTTGGCTTGTGGCTTTATTACTGTATCCTTTCAGGTTAAAAATAAAGTAATAGAATGTAATACTGTGTACAGAATGCAAGGTTAGTAATACAAACAGATGTAAATAATAATAATAACAATAAAAAGATTTATTTGGATGTTTGAAAATATTCATAAAATATTTTTAAAATGAAAACCGAAAAGATTAGATCATTGAAAAAATCCGGCAGAACTAAGACAATTAAAAATACTCCAGGGAAGTAGCTTGGGACCAATGCTTATGATACATGTACTGTCATTGACGTTGGAATTTGAAAGCTAAGGCTGATGGATAACACTGGACGCTCGTGTCCAGCGCCTCCGCGTCAGTTACTTGTTGCATTGCAGACAAGCGATCTGTTACTGGAATTGTACATTTTTTAAAAGCGTAGCTTTGGAAGATGAATCTCTCTCTTTCTATAATGAAGACGAGGCTTGGAGGAGGGTTAATTACCCCCTTCACCCCTCCCTGTATCAGCCACTGTTTAACACCAACAAGTTTCTTAGGAGGCATGGTTTTAGACCAATTAAAACACACAACACTCACAGATAAACTAGCTAAACAATATTCGACAGTAACTGATTTCTTCAAACACAACCTCAAATGTCAATAATAAAATAGCTGTCGGCATGAAACATCGTTTGTAACGCCAATGGCATGAATCGGACATGGATAAACATGACCGATTTTGATTTCTGCGCAAGACAGTTGGCAAACTTCACGTGGCTTTTTCTTATGTGAAACAGAGCCTAAACCACATGGCTGTTACACCCCACCACTGACCAAGTCCTAGCGACAAACTGACACTAGACGTCCATCGCGATATTACAGGAATAGTGATTCTTAGAAAAAAATTATAAAGAGCATTTTTGTAGATAATTTCAAGAACTTCAGATTTGGTTTGAGATATTTTTTTAATAAAACTCACCGTTTTCGAAATAACATAAAAAACCTGAAATATTGACCCAAAATATTTTTTTTAGCACACATGAGATCGATGGGGGCTTTTGACACTTGATTTCTAATGGTGAACTCAAGGTCTCCACCAAAATTCGGCTCTCCGGGAATTCTTGTTATTTGACAACTATTTGTATTGCGATTTAACCGGACTATTAGCTTGTGTAGTGTTATTGAAAAGCAGAGCAAGGTGCGTGGGCGAATAGTGAACCATCGGGTATTTTACTGACCAGAGAATGTATTGTATGTATGTATGTCTTTTGGGGTAACATTCACTGAGACCTAAAAGATCTATTGTGCCCCCTTACTTCTACTTAGTTCCTGAGGAAAGTCTCAGAGACTAGTAGCTCCTTTAGTCCTATTTCCCCGAGGAATTTTAGGATATCTGCAGGCTTCAACTTAGGTAACTGTCCCTCTTCTATCCAGTAGTCTCCAAGGTGCTGTGCCCTAGGATTCTGAATTGCTGTGCAGTTCGCAAGTATGTGGATGGAGGATTCTTCTTCCATTCCACAAAACCTACAATCTTCTTCCTCCACTATTTTGAGCATCTTAAGGTGCCCATTCAGGCGACAAGGTCCCGTTAGGATTCCTGTTAAAACTCTTAGTGCAGTTTTGCTTGACTTATGCATTCATTTGATCTCAACAGGTTGTAGTCACCCAGAAGAATCTTTGATTGTCTAAGCCCTACTAGATCTTTCCAATTGTCACATCTCTTTTCTTCGGCTTTGCCTATTACTTCCAATATTACATTGGAGCTGATTCCGCAAAAAGGTTCCGGCCCCCAAAAGGGTATTTCAGTCCCCCTCTTCGCTAGTTCATCTGCTATTTCGTTTCCTTCTATTCCAGTGTGTCCTGGAATCCACAGTAAGGTGACTATATTGTTCTCGCCTAGTTCATTAAGTTTGCCTAGGCATTCCCACACCATTTTGGAACTGATTACACAAGAACTCAGCGCTTTAATGGCTGCTTGACTATCAGACATTATGATAATCCTTTGCCTTCTATATCCTTTGTCAATATTGAACTGGGCACACTTTCTTATTGCGTGAATTTCTGCTTGAAAGATACTGGGGGTTTTTCCCAAGCTTTCAGAGTGTTTGGTGCCGGGCCCGTACACTCCTATCCCAGTTCCTTCTATTGCTTTTGAGCCATCTGTGTACCATTGAATGGCATTATTTCCAAGTCTGGTAATGGTATTTGGATCCCATTCCTACTGACCAGAGAAACAAAGGAAAAGTAGTTTCAAAATTTAACGGTTTTAATTGTAAAAAACGCTTAACAGTGACTTGAAAAGGTGTGGAAATTCCTCGTGGGTAAGGGGAAGTATACGCCCAGAAACACATACTGTGGGAAATTTAAAAAAAAATGATTCGGTACAGAAAATATTTACATAAATAGAATCGAGCTACTTTCTACAATAGGTCATAAAATTGAAATAGAAGTTCAGTGACAGCAATAAACGTTCGGTATAAAAATATTCACGTAGGTCAAACTGCTATTCACGCGATAATTAAATGGTAGGAGGGATAATTTTTATAACGCCACTAAGAAAGAACTTCCGGTTGAAATTATACATAAAAGATAATATAAAAGAACGGATTATATTTCGAAATCAAGCGATGCATACAACTTATATAAAATATCAATGACTGCAACCATTTTTATTTAAATTTTTTGTTACTGAAAACAGTTTGTCTTCGTTAGAGGCTGAATTAGGGTCAATCTCGTTGCTGGATTCATCTCTGTAATGGTCAATTTCCTCAAACTTTTACATCACCCACTAATAGCACGACTAGAATAACTTTTTACACTTAGAGACAAGCAGACAAGCACTACTAGCCTTGAACAGACTACGTGTTACATCAGGGCTAGTATTAGAGTGCCATCGAGATTTAGCTAACGCCTCGGTAGATAACAATATTATCCTGAGGTGGGTTAAGGAGCACGACAGGAGCAAAGGCTAATTCTTTAGCCAGGGAAGCGGCTGGACTAAGAATTCTTGGACCCGGCGACACCTACGTCCTGACGAATTCGACAATTGCGGAACTGGTTAAACGTTACACCCATGCTCAATCTCTAAAGAGATGGGATGAAATCAAGGGATGCAGTCTTGCCAGGATCACCATGGGAAGCTGGAGTCGAAAAAATATTTGGCGATGACGAGGAAAAACCTAACTGTCAATTAAGGAAACATCTCCATACAATGGGGCTAGTGGACACACCTCTATGCAGGATGTGTGAACAGGAAGATGTATCTGTCAGGCATGTCTTATGCGAATTCCCGGAGTTATCGTCAATAAGAGAGTGTGTGTTCGGTGAGTATTGGCCTACACCTATATAAAGGAGATGTCTCCTAGTGGCCTGTCCACCTTCCTGGAAAGGACAGGATGGACGATGACCTAGGAAGACAATTCTTCGGGAGGATGTACAATGGGTCACATGTGCTGACCTAAGTGCTGCCTCCCTACTCTACAGATACAGGGATACACTTAGAGTCCCCCCACCAGTGGGAAAAATCCCTTGCCGGCTGTGCCATTACCAGTACAGAGGTCAAGACTAAAGAAATAATTTAATTCAATAAAACAATTAACTCTACTGAAAAAAAAATAAAACCATACCACCTATCCCATTTCGGTACAATAATATCGCCTTGAATGATAATGAATGTCAACGAGTTCTATTGATGTCAGATACACAATCACTGCAAATTCGCTGGTGGGAGTGGGACCATTGCTCAATAATAAATTAATTTTTTTATTAAGATACCTTATGGCGACTGCAAATTGAATTCATTAAGATCGAATAGGATTTTTCGAGTTGGTGCTACATACCTACGTTGAAACAATTAATGTTTGTTTTCTTTTGTCGATACGTGATTAGCCGTAATAGGCGTAGATTGGATTTTTATTGTTCTAATGTAAGTAGTGTGGATCAATAGTTAGGTTAGGAAATAGCGTCTTAAAACGATCGTAGTTACCTTTTGAATTAGGGAACTACAAGAAACAATATTATTATCCATACAAAATCTTCTATTTTGTATACACATAAAAGGAATTGAATAAAACTTTTTCTAAGTACTTCAATAACCAAAACAAACCAGTATCATTGGTTGCTGAAGCCGTCACTATGTACACTGTTAAAAAAAAATTGTGAAATTTAAAATTATTTTTTTCAACATTGTAGATGGCGATGGTTATCAGCCGGTAATACTGATAGTTTGTTTTGATTATTAGATTACTCAGAAAAAGTTTAATAAAACTTCTATGATGCTTATGGAATCTACAAAAAATTTTATGAAATTTTATATTGTAATTTTTTCAACAGTGTAGATAGCGGCGGCTTTAACAACCGTTGATACTGAAAGATTGTATTGATTATTAGAGGACTAAAAAAATATATGAAATTTCTATCATAAGTTTAGAAAATAGCAAAAACCCGGCTGACAGTTTCAGCCTCATCTAAAACAATGACTTAGAAATTACCCACTGCACTGCAGCATAACTTGATCAAATGAATGGAAAAAAAACTCGCCCAGGCTAGGAATCGAATCGTCGTTCTCTAGATTGAGAGACGGGACACTTATTAGATTCTAATTACAACACCATTACAATTTTTAATATATATATATATATATATATATTATCAATAACCCAATTACCATTTTACAATGGTGTAGGGTAAAAGATTTCATTACTTAACAATATATTTTTTCTTATATTTGACCACTAGGTGGTAATATCTTTGTGAACAAATTTTGCCCATTCCTTCTTAATTCTTGCTAATATTCTTGCCTCATTCCATGATTTTCCCTTTTCTTGAAGTATTTTTCTTACACTGCTGTCCCATGTTTCTCTCGGTCTTCCACGTTTTCTCTTATTCGCTTTTCTTGCCTCCCATACTCGCTTAACTTGTCTGAAATTTGGCATTCTTTGTAGGTGTCCCCACCATCCCAATTTTCTTGTTTGGATATAGTCTAGGGTCGATTTGATTTCTAAATCCTTTCTTATTTTTGTATTTCTTACTTTATCTATTCTTTTGACCCCTTTAACTCTTCTTAGATATTTCATCTCTACTGCTTGTATCTTGCTCCTTTGTCTGCCTGTCAATGGTTTTAAATACATTTATTTTTGTCTTCATGGATATCTCTTTTTTGTTTATAAACGCCTGGTTCATTGCATAATACAATTTTAGTGTTTTTTGCACTCTATCGTTTATCTCTTTTTCATTTCTCCCGTTCTCTTGTAGTTCTACTCCTAGATATTTGAAGCTTGTTACTTGTTCAATTATAACATTGTCTATACTTATCTGTATGTTTTTATGCTCGTTTCCTACTGCCATGACTTTCGTTTTATTTTTATTTAATTTCATCCCATATTGCTCCATAGCATCATTCCAAATCTCCATATTATTTTGTAAGTCTATCTCTTTTTCAGCCACTATGACTATATCATCAGCGTATGCTCCTTCTGACATTTGTACCATTTCCATATATCTATATCCTACCTTGAACTTTTTAACTTTTACTTTACATTTCTTTATTACTTCGTCAATGTATATTGTAAACAGTGTAGGGCTTAGCCCTCCTCCTTGCCTTAATCCTTCTTTTGTCGTGAAAGCGTCTGAAATGCAGTTTTGGTGTATAATAAAATTTTTAATATATTTAAGCGAAATGAAGGTATTTGTTGCATTTTTCAAGAAGTGGAAGGAAATCGTTATGTGGAATATTTAGAGGAAAAATTACAGACAAATTAAAATATTTAAGAGATTTAATATCAAGGGAGATTTTGTATTTGACACCAAGGTATTATATAGAACCTATCGTAATCGAATAAAAAGCAGTGGTGAAAGTGTCATATCCATTATTTCAATAGTTGTCACTCGATATGTTTTATTTCAATCGCCGTGAGATACAGTTGACGTTTTGATTTTTTTAATATAAATATATAGGGACACATCAATACATGCAGCTTTAACCCATATCTACAAGGAACGTGGAGATAATATAGAATAAAAATATTTCAATGAATTTTACACCGTAAAACTACAAGATTGGTAAAAATTGGTTGAAAACCGGTTGAAATGAAGTTGAAATATCTGCAAAATATTGCTTACTATCAAGATTTTGATTTATTTTGACTTTTACAACTACAAAAATAAAAAACTTTCAAATGGAAAAAGATAATTTTTAAAATGCATTTAAAAAATCGAATTCTACCTGTGAAAACTGTAATTTAAATGTTTTTTATTCTATATTTCTTTTTGTTTGATAATTGTTAGCGTCCACGTTATAAAAATCTCTTCAAACCAGTTAATTTAATCCTTTTTCAAGTTATTAGCAACCCATTTATCAACATTAACGATATTGAGGAAACTCAATTTGTAAAATGATCTATTTTAGGCTACAAGCTATTTTTGATTTGGGTTAAACGAGAGTCATCGTTTGCATAGATCCGAAAAATAAATCGTTTATCATTCATCGAAACGTATTTATATTGATCTACAAAGATTGAGTTGTGTTGAAACGATTTTAAACTATAATGGCCCTAGATCAGGTCAATAGGGTGTGTTAAGGATCTAATTTTGAATAATAAGTTAAGTCGATTTTTGGTTTCATTTTACTAAAAGAATAAAATATTATACAGCGCTTTCAGTTTTCAGTTATTTATTGCTTTTTAGTTAACTGAGTTTTATTATTTACTTAGTTGTCATCTGTGATACGAGGGCTGCTATTTATATTTTGAGCCTTGGCTTACCAAGTGTTTACAGGCGCCATCTGATGTTTCCAATTGAAAGTTTGATCTTTTTAACCATAACCTTCTTCAGAACTTTTTGTCATTTAAGTATAACTTGTCTTATCTACAGCGACTTGAAAATTTTGTCTCAGCGAAAAAATGGAATTAACTCGTGAACATTTTCGTGCGATGATTTTTTACGACAAGAGTGCATCGATACACTCACTTCGACTTTTGGCGATAAAGCCCAATCCTCGGCCACTGTTAAACGCCTGGTATAATGAATTTAATCCAAAATCAGTTGTTCTGCCACAAAACATCGCGAGATAGAGGCATCTTTGGGCATTAGTATAACAAGCATCAATAAGATATTGCATGAACATTTAGCTGTTAAAAAGATTTGTTCGCGTTCGATCCCGCATAATTTGACAAAAGCTTAAAAGGATGCTCGTGTCAATTGGTGCAAAAAAATGCTCAAGAAATACAATCGCGGTGCATCAAAAGCTGTGTATAACATCTACACAGGTGACGAATCTTGGATCTATGCATATGAGCCCGAAACAAAACAGCAATCCACTGTAAGGGTCTTCCAAGACGAACCCAATCCGACAAAAGTGGTTCGTGCGCGAAGCACCTCGAAGCAAATGATCGCCTGTTTCTTCGGAATAACTGGACATGTGGCAGTCGTGCCGTTAGAGCAACGTAGAACGGTGAATTCTGAATGGTACACAACCATTTGTTTGCCAGAAGTGCTTCGTGAAATACGAAAAAACAACCGGCAACGAAGGATCATTCTTCATCATGACGATGCCAGTTCTCACACATCGGCTAAAACAACCACCTATTTGACTGGCCAAAACGTCGAATTGATGGGTCATCCTCCGTACAGCCCTGATTTGGCACCAAATGACTTCTTTTTATTTCCGCATATCAAGAATAAATTACCAACGTTTTTCGGCGCCTGAAGAAGCTGTTGATAAATTCCAAAACCATGTTTTGGAGGTACCTCAATCGGAATGGAAAAAGTGTTACGAAAATTGGTTCGAGCGCATGCAAAAGTGTATTGATCATCATGGAGAATACTTCGAAAAACAATAAAGCCATTTTTAATAAGAAATTACTGTCTTTTCATTATTAGGCTCAAAATATAAATAGCAGCCTATGCATTCTATCTGACTTATTCCAGGATAGTTTTTGTGAAAGTTAATTTCAATCTTTTTAATTTACATAAGTAATAAAAAAATTCGTCGAAACTAATTTTTGAGTTATAATTAGGATATGGCACGCATCTAATGTACATGAAAATTGAGGAATCAATATTTATAAGTTATTATTTTATATTTGTTATCACTTTCATATGTATTTACAAAGTTGTCAAATTGCCAATTACCCAAGTGGTTCACGCAGTAAATGTGAAAATAAATAAATAAATTTACTGTGGTTATCGATTTCTAAAATGTAATTTCAATTCAAATCCTTCCAGCTGCATTTTATTAGCTAATTAGATTGTAAGATAAATTAAAAACAATTAAAAGGATTTCCAGCTCGAAAACAAATCTGTACAAGCTTGTATTAGCAAATTCAGTCGGTATAGTGTAATAATAATTAATATCTGCACTGTATGTCGACTAGAATACAGAAAATATTAAGTTGTTGCCGTATGAAATTAAAACCACAAGGATTTGATGTCATTTATTGTATCGGCGTCTGAAACGTGCATACGTCAACATGCTGTTTGTTACAAAAATATTTTTTAAGTTCGTGATCTGATGCTTTTGAATTCTTTTTACAAATTCTTTCGCCCATACTTTCAAATCATTTGTAATATAAATTAAAAATACCGACAAACGTAAAATTCCGAAATATTTGAGATAAGAGTGAGTAGTTCCTGACGAAAATCTAAAACAACACTTTTGAATTCTAGTATGGTCAAACGATATTACGTAATATAGATAATAAACTAATTTTTATCAATATATTTGATAAGTTTATCTCTTAATTTGGACAAACATTTCATGGCCAAATATTTATTTTTAGTTATTCAATTTGTGCAAACATTTTTTTTTCAAGGTATAAATAGTTGTTAAAAAAGGATTTATATAATCTTTTATTCGTTTTTTGACAAAAAGACATTTTGTTTTAAGAAAACTACGTAGGTATTCAATCAATGACTTCTGTTCTAAAATTTTTTTTCTTTTTTAATCTTGAAATGTTTTTATCATTATTTTTATATGCATATTTCCTTTACTATTTTCTACTTTAGTTCCAGTCTCCATTAAGGTCTGTTCATATTATCATGCACGAAAATATTGTAAATTTTTTTCTATAAGGGTTTACATATGAATTGTACTTATGCATTCACATTTGGTGTGTTCTTTTTACAGAATTTGCTCGAGCAATTCAGTTGCTCTGTTCACTTGAATGATTTTGTGTATTCTTTCTAAGCGCTCGTTTTGAACAGAGCTGAACTATCGCTTCCCCCCTTGCCCCTAACTACACTACCTCTAGAGGGGGCTCGGTTCTGATTACTTGCTCTGTTCAGTTGATCATAACCTCAAACCATAGACAAAATTATATAACATTTCTCTATGCCTTAAACCATAAGGAAAACAACCAGAACTTGATTTATTTTGAAGTGGTTTCAAAATGTGTTAGCACTTATATGGAAACACCAATAATTTCATCACCATTTTATTTATAATACACTTTCCTCTTTCCTCCACTTATTATCTATTGTTGCGCATTCTTTTTAGGATTTCCTGCTCACTATGGTCACCCGCTCAGGTTGAAAATTATCTCAACAGAGCTGAACAGAATACTGTAAAAAGAACACAACAATTATCGGGCAGGCACGTACATACCGAGCTTGTCTGAACGTATTATATGAATTACCATCAGTTCTTTTCAATGTAATCAAACTGCATTCTATTCATTCTAAAATATTCCTTAATATTTAGCATCATCATCAATTAATTCCTTGTATAAGGTCCAAAATTCTCCTTCATCTTTCCTTTTTTTTTAACATAGGGTGTATTGCAAATCTTTTTGATATTTTCTTGTTTTCATCTTCTTCATCCAATAATAGTGCAATTGCACACAATTTTTTATGGCTCAACATACTGAACGGAACTGAACTCAAACGTATTGTGTCGTATAATGTGTATGCTCGGTCCGATTGCTGGAACCGACACGATAGGTGCTGGAAACGATACGTGCATGATAATACGAACAGACCTTTAGACTAATAACTTTCTGTTCAAAGCAATTTTTGTATTTTTATCCAACCCTACATATTTTTATTTCTCAATTCTTTTATAATAATTTTTTTTCAGTATCATTTTCTAATTCCTCATTTCTCCTATTCTCCACTTTTTTTCTAGACCATTTCAGAACACCTGATTTTAACAAGTCGGCCATATTGGGGGCAATACCGATGTCCGTCCCGCGGTCAGAAAATTGAGGGTTTAGGAAAAGGGTTTTTAATCCCCGACCGATGTCCGTCCCGCGGTCAGGTGGATACACAGGTAGAGTGGGCAGGGTAGAATATTATTCCTAGAATAATTAGTATGATTCGTGTATTATCGACACCCTTCCACAGACCCTACCCTACCCTACTACATATTATATCTTATATGTATATATAATATTATAATATCTGCAATATAAATTATCATACGGATCCACGGGACGGACTTCGGACAAACGTCTTGACCCTTTTAACCGCGGGACGGACTTCGGACGTACCTGCGTTTTACCCTGACCGCCGGACGGACATCGGAAACACCGCATATTGGGATGGGTCCCCCGATCAGCTGGAGTTAAAGTCAGACAAACTTTGTAGAACAATGTCAATGTAATATAAATTATATTTTATGCAAATAATAAAAACTGTACAAATAGCACATGGCGCAGTCAGTAAACTGTCTCTGAATTGAATTAAATGATAATTAAAATGTGAAACGACGAAAAAATGAATCAATAGAAGTGTTACTTGATTCAAGAGCAATAAATTGAGGTGCACAGAAAGATCATAGTCACCTCGCATGGTTAAAACAGCCGGAAATCAAAATTATATCTTATCTCTTGCTCCACACTTAACACTACAAAACGATGGTCTTTTAGATAATTTCAAGAACTGTTTACTCATGAAAACTAAATAGAATATGACATGAGGGCCCACAGCAATATGGCCGACGTCATTCTGGAATGGTCTGTAGACTGTTTCATTATACTTTCTAACAAATACATTTGACGATAACTTCTTTTCATCAGTTCCACTTATTTATTCTGGCATTACCCATTACGCAATTTGTTGTCTATTGCAATTATGGTGATTAACGTGTTTCAATTCAACAATATTGTCAGATACATTATAGAAATTGCATAATTGGGATTTTAACCTTGCATTGTTATATAAAAGTTTCAGCAATGTTGTAGATGGGTAAAGTTGATTAAAAAATTCCGGAGGTGATTGCAGTCCAGTGCCCACCCTCTTCCGAAATATTAACAATAAAAGGGGGTGAGAAAAATGGTGTTTTTATTTTATTTTACTCAAATTTAGAAAATGTTGATAAAATACGGGTGGTCAGTACTCGAAAATGACAAAATTTCAAGTTTCGATATCAATGAAATCTCAGAAAGGGATTGGCTGGGGAAATTTTGTCGTAGGAAACACCAATCATAATATTATACTGACAATTTAATTCATGTATAAAAAATCGCATATGCCACAGTGCAATTTTCACGTTGACAGCGGCAAAAGTTAGCTTTAACTTTTACAGCGACAAATACACTAGTGGTTTTTTCACTTATTCATTTGTTCATCAATTATCGCGGTGTTGGTTACCAGAATAAATAGTTTGAAATGTTTGTCAACAACTTATTGAATTTTCAAGAACTAACAGCGTTGATTGAGGAGCAATCAACGCTATCAGTGAGTCGATTCGGTGCATGGACCTATAATATAGGTCCATGATTCGGTGTGTCTACGAACGCCGAAATTAGTCAAATTGTTAATACCTGTGTGCCTACTAATACAGTTGCGACGCAATCATCAATCTGGCGACAATTTTCTACGTTTTGCGATGCAAAAAGATACACATTTGAGCCAGATACTTCCATCGATAAATTGAATGTAATATTGCAAGATTGGGTATTTAATATGCGAAAAAGTAACGGAGAAGACTACAAAGAAGCGGTAGTTAAAACAATTTGGAACTCCACCGCTAAAATGCTACAAAGTAAATATTATAACGAATTTAATATTGTATTCAACCCTTTCACCGATGTTCAGTTTAATTCATCACGAGCTGCACGTAATGCTAAACGTAAAATCCTACAAGCACAACCCGAAAAGAGAAAATGTAGTGCATCAGCTCTTAATAAATCTGAAGTATTTGCAATGGCCAGATTATATAACGAAAATGAACCGTAAGGACTTCAAAAGAAATTATATCACATTTTGGCGTTTGAACTAGCTTGGCGCGGAGGAGAAGCAGCTTACTGCAAAACCACTTATTTCGTAACTGAAATTGAAAATAATGGAAAAGAAACTGGACGTATCGAGTATAATCCTCTATTTTCGAAAACGAGGCAAGGCGGCAACAATAAATTATGTGACAGCAAATGGATCACGCCTAATATTTTCGACGAAGATATTTGCCCAATACGTTTATTCAAAAAGTTGATGGAAAAACGAAACACTTTTATAACTTCGGACAGAGTATTTCTTACACCAAATCCCTTTTGGAAAAAGAAAAATTCTAAAGGTTGGTACAAGAATTTGCCAATTGGAATTAATGAAATTTCCAAATGGACTAAACACTCAGCACAACGCATTGGTTTAGATGTCAAACGTGTCAAAATTACAAATCACTCAAGTCGAGCGGCAGCAGTTAGCGAATTAAGTAAAAGCGGAATTGAAGAACAAGCTCTAATAAAAATAACAGGACACAGCAATTCATCATCAATAAAACCATACTTACAAGTTGACAAAGAGTGTCATTCAAACATTATTCAATCAATTCGTTTGGAAAATGAAAAAACTTCAACATCTACTACAGAAACGATTAGCTGTGGCACCCGCAGCGATATCACTGTTCCTAGTATGAATTTCAATAACTGCGTTTTTAATAATTGTACATTCAAATAAAAATGTGTTTATTTTTAATGTTTCATGAATAAAGTTTGCATTGATATGTTTCCAAATTTCTCATTCATTAAATTGTCCTTCCGAATTACACTCGAGGTTTGTATTGATATTGGGTAAATTTGTGTTGTTCAAATTCTAAACTGTTTCCTTTAGCAATTTGACTCGAATAACTGTCAACCTAAAAACAGTTTCTCATTAAACAACCCAAATTTACCCGATAAAATACAAACCACTTGTGCAATTATAAGTGACAATAATCACCTCCAGAATTTTTTCGTATTAATTTCTCGTACTGTTTGCAAACACTTTATTTATAATGATTTTTCATAATTATCCGGTTGACTCATTAACTATCTAATTTGATTAAAAAATTATCTAAAAATCTTCCAAGTAATATAACCACCATAATTGTAGTTTTGTCATCATTCATTTCTATTTTTATAAGAACCTGGTTGTCATGATCCACTGGATGTACACATTGTTATTTTTATTACGCCGGATTACCTTCGACAAATATATCTGCATATGTATAGTACTGTAGAAGGTTAACTTGTTGTTTAAAGGCAAGTATTGTTTACTATTTTAATTATCTTGAATTATAATCAATAAAAAAAATAAATTAAATGGATTAAGAATAATAGTCTACTAAAAAAGGATAAAACTTTGCAATGCTACCTAATCCGTGTAAGGATTTATGCAGTGGTTCCCAATATATCCACTTATTTGCTAGTTGTTATAAAATTCCTGTTAAAAATTGCATTGTAATGTAACTAAAGTTATAATGTCTGTACCTATATTTTTGGATAATTATTCTATTGGAAGGCTGACCAGTTAGCTACAGAAGGTTCTAAAGGAGACTTCATAGATCCGGAACCGATTTGTGGAATCACAAAGATCCAGTTCAAATGCCTGGGCTGTTGAGCACAACCCAATCGAATTAATGAGTGAAGGATAATGAGTTGTACTGGAAAAAATATTTCTTGTAAAACCCTATTGTTAATATAACCACCTCATTATCTGACTTAGTATGACTCACAAGAGAATTATCTCTCTAAAATGTTGTGATTTATCAAACCAGATTGGTGGTTACTAATTTTCAATTGCAAAGTACATTCTTAAACAAACGCTGATACAAAACAGCACCTACAACATATTTCACAAAGTAGTTCATATAATCAAGTTATTTTAATTATATTTCTATTTGAATGACTGCTTAACAAGCATGGGGTATTGAATGGTACAAAAATGTAGGATGTCTGGCGTAATAACCGTTTTTTTTCTTCTATTTTAGCTATGCTTTACATATACAGGGAGTTTGCATATTTTAATTAATAAAATAATATATATCTACTCTTTTACATACATTCAAGGATGAATGTAATTATCTATTTGTAAGTTTTCACTGCCGAAAATGTTAGGTTAAGTTTTATTAACGATTTTATACTATTTTTACCAAGAGTGCTTTCACGGATTGAATCACAATAGAAGAAACAGAAATATTTCTGGGTAAACGAACTCTTGGTGAATTGTCAACCTTGAAATTATTTTGGAACTTATTAAGCAGTTGTAGGTTACGTAAAATCTGCAAAAGAGTAAAATATTTATACCAGGTCTGTCTAAAAAATATAAATTACAATTTTAGTTCATGTGTTTGGTATTAAAAGTAACAGATTTGAGATTTTTGTCTTGTTATTTAATTTTTCTTTATTCTTTCCAGTACTTAACTAACTTTACTTTACCATTGTTTTGTATTGTTGATAAGTGTAGAATGTGAGCATTTCCGTCGGTTTTTAACAAGACAAGGTGATTATTTAATCGATCTCTTTGCGCAACGCCGAGATGCTTGGATTGGTGATTTAAAACGGGGCCACTAAGTGAATCACAACTTTAAACATGGCATGTGTGTTCTAAGGTTAGTTATTGTACCTGTATCAGCCAATTTTTGTTCATAAATCACAAACATTCAACTCCAACTAATCGATTCGGTTGCCCTCCAGCATAATATGGTCGACCTGTCAGTAACGTCATTCTGGAATAGTGAACTTCCGTTTTTAGTGGTCAAACGCATTTTTTTATCTCACTGCTTTAAATAAGTGCTGAACTTAACAAATTTGTAAAAACTTGCTAAAAAGGCAGGCATTTTACTACGCACCTTCCATTTTGTGACATATTCATAGGAATTTGGCTCTAATTGCATTTCTAAACGTTAGTCCTTATGAGATTACTTTGCTAGAATCTCGATAAATATTTACAGTTTAGTTTTATTTACTTTTTAAGTTTCAAAAATTAATTTCATGTCACTGTTTGAAGGTGAAAAAAATTATATCAGAAAACTATGTCCCATAAGAAATTTTCGGCTTTTTGAGTCACTAAATTATTTTTCTTTTTTCAGTATACTGTGAAAAAACATTTTTTATATTTCAACTTTCAGCTTGGGCCAATGTTTACTGACCAACCTGTATAAACAACATCCCAAAATTTCATTTGCTGTTTACCAAACAACTATAATTCCAAAGAAAAAATAGATAACTGTTTGTTTATTTTCTGAGATAATATCGTTTATGTACTAACAGAATTAAAAACTTGAATGAAACAATAACATTTTCGAACACTTATTATTGTAGTATTAACAAACTTTGTTCGGAAGTGAAAAAAAAGCAATCTTCTTCCCATTTATCACTATTTAAAATTTTAGAAAATTACTTTTGTTAGTTTTTAAAATAGTAGGTGTAACGGTATTTCATGCAACTACTGTCAACGACACGAAATAAGCTTTGTATAAATATTTATTAACACTAATATTTTTAACTGCGCTTCCTTGCATTTACAAATACAGTTCCGTCTTCAGTTTATATCAACCTACTAGGGATACTAATAATATAACACAAGGTTTGCGTCTGAGTATATTTTCTAGTTTATTAAGAGATTGTTTCTTTTTTATATTTTATTGACGATAATTTTTTATATTCTATTGACAATTCCAAAATTAAGAAATAAGCAAAACTACAGTACTGTGAAATGTATAGTGTAAAAATAAATTATTTACATCTAGAGGCAGTTGTTCAAAAAAATATTCCTGTGTCTAAACTAAGTGACAAAAGTAAAACTTTGGTTTTAATAACTTTTTATCATTCAAAAAAGATCATTATGTATGTATGTAGTATGTATGATGGGGTGACATTCACTGACAACTAAAAGCAGTGCTGCCATTTGACAATAAACAAAATGCTGATAGGTTCTATCAAAATGAGGAGTTTTACTCCCAGATGATAAAACTCGTAGAAAAACTTTCGTCATGTGACGTAATATACGTCAATTCTGCTTAACGTAAAACGTTCTATCGTATACAACGGTTCTGTGTATAAAGCTGATTCAAGCTAGCAATCTGTCTCAGTAAAAAAGATATCTAGTGGTGAGAAGCTGAAGCTATTCAGTGTTACCCCTAAAAATGAATTAAAAGACAGAAATGAGGAAACAAGTTATCAGATCACAGATCAGTCAGAAAGCTTTCGATGCTTCATTACTCCAAGATTACTCCGAATCCTTCAAATTGCTTACAAATGGAGTAATTACTCTCAAAACGGTAGCGCTGCCTAAAAGATTTATTGTGTCCCCTTACTTCTACTTAGTTCCTGAGGAACGTCTCAGAGACTAGTAGGAACTGATTACACAAGAGCTCAGTGCTTTAATGGCTGCTTTACTATCCTACATTATGATAATCTTTTGCATTCTATATCATTTGTCAAGTGGTAAACTAAGAGCGGCCCGACTATATTTGATGAAGCGCAGACGTACCAAAAAAATGTTTTCTGATTTTATTAACAAATTGTAATTTATGTCAAACGAATCATAAGAAATGGACATATTTTATAGCAAATCCAAGTTTTTATCAACTAATATCAAAATGGCAAGATTAGCAATTTCATAATGGTCCAACTATATCTTATAAAATTTATTTTCAGTCTCCGATATCTCATAAATGATAAATTGAAAATTCACATGGCCAAAATAAAAGCGGAAATTCCGATTTATTGGTGTGGGCTTAAATTAATTCAGTAGCCTACATTTTTCGGGGGATAACATTAAAAAAATTAAGAAAGAAAAAAAGAAAGAAGAAAAGAAACATTAATCAAATTGGACAATATTTACAGTATTTAACGCACAAAAGAACCAGCTAAGAACTTAATTATTAAATAAAAATTATTAATAACAAATTCCCCGACAAGCGGGTTCACAAAATACTTTTGCATCACCATGAGTACATAGTGTATAAAATTTCTGTGGTAGAATTTGTTATTTATTGATAATTATGGAAAGCTTTCACGTGGTAAGGATAAAAACAACTAATTTGTTAACTAAGAATAAATATTACATGCTAATAATTTAACAAACACCCACAGCCGGTCCTGCAGACATATGCTGGTAATATGGTCATATAGGGAACGTATATTTATCTTTCAATTTGTTACCCAGCCCAACATACATGAAAGATAGAAGAGAAAAAAACGAAAAGTGCTTCTCTATGGTATGTGAACAAATGGGTGGAGATAACAGAAATATGTTCAACACTTTTGATGTCTTTACCTAAAAGAATAAGCCGCTATTCTTAATAAGGTTGTTTTTAAAATGTATGTGATTCATTTTCAAAACTTTTTTTGAAAAAAAGGAAGTTATACAGGTAAAAGTCTAACTAAAGTCAGTGTGATGAACCATATTTTTAGTCCCCTTGAAGGAAAAAGCCGCCCAATGGCGTGCATATAAATATTTTTATAAATTGTTTATAAAATGTTTATTATTGTGAAATAATGTTAATCTACTATATCAATTTGAATGAAAAAATCATCCTGCATACAAAATTCATAAAATTTGTAATACAATAATAACACGTTTTCCTCTAGAACACGGAGTAGGTATCTAAAGAACAGTTTTTTGTATCGTCAACCCAACCATACTTGACAACATCATGCGTATCAAACCAATGTAAGACGCAGACGCGGTTGAATGGTAGCTTATAATACCGAACAGAACATTGATAGGTACGAACCGCCGTAGCGCAGGGCTTAGCGTAAGGGCTTGTAACTGAGGGGTCCCGGGTTCGAGTCCCGGTGGTTCCAGCTTTTACAATTTTCAGAATATTTAGCTTATATATCAGAAGTGGGATTAGATCTACGAAATGTCCACATGAGGCCATAATGTGATGTGATAGTGAGAGAGGGTGACAGGAATGGGCGTGCAGGCGTCAGGCTCGCCAGGAGAGTGAGATAGGCGTAGGCAGGTGGCAAGGCATCAGGCTCACGAACGAGTAGGTGAGATAGGTGTACGCCCAAACGTCAGGTCCAGCACTCTAGGTACCTCGAGGACGAGGAGCGGAGCAGGATGGCCGAATGTAAGACGCAGACGCGGTTGAATGGTAGCTTATAATACCGAACAGAACATTGATAGGTACGAACCGCCGTAGCGCAGGGCTTAGCGTAAGGGCTTGTAACTGAGGGGTCCCGGGTTCGAGTCCCGGTGGTTCCAGCTTTTTCAATTTTCAGAATATTTAGCTTATACCAAGTTTCGTCTAAATAAATTATAACTAGTTCTATTTGAATCACGATACCCTTTTATTTTGCGCAAATACTCCTGTCTTAGTTCAACGATACGCCGAGATTCCATTATCACCATTCGATTATCTAACTTCTTATATTTATTTATTAATAAAACATTGATAAGTATATTCAGGAATATCCCGCAATTTATCACGAATCAGTTCTAAACTTGGTACTATTACTTTATAAATCGTTGTAAACCCGATTAAAGTTAATTCGTGAATTCTCGCGATAACCGCATTATCAGAAATTTCAGAATTTTCTTTTTTCAAACACGCGTACATATTTAAAACAACGCGTTGACACTGAACATGTAAATCTTTGTTCTTAAATTCGGCCCTATCATCGGTATCATTTATTGCTAAGTCATTTGCATTTGTTTGTGGCGCCAAATTATTAGATTCACGTGCATCATCTTGGACTGTCGTTTCTCCAAAATGCTATTCTAATTAATTACAAATAAATTATAATCATAAAGCTCACCCTAACGTCTACGAACAAATAAATATTATATTGATATCAATTCACTCAAGTCCACGAACAAATAAATATTATATTGATATCAATTCACTGAACTCACTCGACCAAGAAATAGATACTAAATATTTACTACTATTATTTTAAATATTTCTTTAAAACAAAATTCACACACGCCCCTAAATCGACACACAATACTAATATCTCTCTACTATCGCAGGCTACCCTCGGAGTTTAATTTTGTTTTAGTTACAGTTAGTCCGCCTTAGTAAGTGACCCGTTACTCCATTATAATATAAACAATAATGTACTTGATGATTGTATAACGCTGAACACCTGCAATGCGTTGCCAGATATACAAAATTTTCTTAAATATAGTAGGCATACAAAAAGTTGTTTTAATTAACTTCTCTTTTTACAACAATTTCGAGCGACTTTTTTTAATGCTTACCAATACATTTATATTATGTAGTTTTTTATTAAATATTTCCAAACTAGCTTTCTGAGAACATCACGAGCTAACAGTTTACTGAAGTAATGGGAAACATTTGTATAGTGAGCCCAACAATTTTAGAAAATATATCTGACAACATTGCTTTATTTTATGGTCATCACACTGACTTTAGTTAGACTTTACATATTCAGAGTTATTTATTAAGAATTACCAATCTCTAAACTTCAGTTACTAGACCCCAAATTGATAGATTCATTTTTGTAACAATCCCACACAAATATTGCAGGTTTTTATAGATACATTAAACAATAGCTGAACCATAGGGAAATAAATAATAAGGATGTTGTCAAACATGTAGCATAAAGTTACCACTAACGCCTACCTTGGCTACAGGTATGAATTATCACTTAAGACGCGGGCTTTTTGAATTTTTTAAACAGGATACGCGAAATATTGTAGATCAGTGATTCCCAAAGGCCCCAGGGGCCTATGACAACCTGCAAGTGGTCTACGTCAGCGAAAAAAAATTTTTGGAGGTCCATGAAATGAAAATGATATTGGATCTCTCACGCAACTTCACTTTTTGATCATTCAAAACGATTTTGTGGATTTTTTTGATGTTTTCTGGTGTTACCACCTCATTTGGACGTCCACTGCGTTCCGCATCATCAGTGTCTCCATGACCACGTTTGAAGTCAGCAAACCATCGTTTTATTGTTGTTTCTGATGAAGCGGACTCCCCATAACCCTTTTCAAGCCATTGCTTGGCATGAACGGTATTTTTTCCTATCAAAAAGCAGTGTAAAATTAAAACACTAAATTGTTTTTGATCCATTGTTTTGAAATATTAAAAGTAGCGTCACTCTTAGCACCATAACTCCCGAACTAATGGATAGAATTCCAGCTCCTTCCATTTGCTTTAAGAACTCTCTTATTATTTCTCTGTGGGCTGAACTCAATTCAATTTAAAACACTTTAGTAACTGGATGTTTACTTGGGTACTAAACACTCTTTTCAAGGGTGCTTCGATTCCATATTTGTATGGCACTAGGTATGTCAGAGTGTTGTAACTCTATAAGCAGCTTTAGGGCTCCACTACCTTTTTGACATCAACGAAAGAATAAAAATGAATTTAAATAAAATAAAACAACTATGGTGAGAAAGGTAGAAACACCTTGGGTGAAGATAATATTTAAAAAAAAACTAAAAACTCGTCCCTAACACGCAAACTGCGTCTCTAAAAAGGGTTGCACCCTTCACCAAAGTGAGTC
This sequence comes from Lochmaea capreae, assembly GCA_949126875.1. NCBI lineage: Eukaryota > Metazoa > Arthropoda > Insecta > Coleoptera > Chrysomelidae > Lochmaea > Lochmaea capreae. The sequence goes on along the minus strand of OX421397.1, from coordinate 11,147,902 downwards.
ACACTGAGTCACGTGTAGTATTTTTTTAAAACCACATTTGAAAAGCATTCGCAATAACCGGTGCAGTATTTGATGTGGAACACTGGATAATTTGGTGATAAGCTAGCATGAAATAACAGCTGAGAAATTCACAAAGACAGGATGTTTTTCAATAATGTCAAAATTAATTACAATCTTGCTAATCAAGTACAGCGATTATTTTCGTTTGCTTATTATTAATTTACCTCTTTTCTTAAAATACAAATTACAGAGTGTCCAGGGAGAATAAATATAAAAGTTTAATACCAATGCGAAATGATTGAATGAAGCAAAGTTAACTGAGATTTAATAAAAGAAGGATGAGCATAAATTGAAAATAAAATGAACTTAACCAACCGCTTCGACATCAAAAACGTTTTATGTAATAAATTTTATTACAAAATCTAAATATTAGTTATGCATTGTAATTTAGTATAAATATAGGATGTTTATAGTTCACTGAATGAATAAAGTATAGAGGAAGATTTGGATTAAACTTAAAAGTGTTAAAACAAGTAGGTGGATTTTATAAATATTTGTAAGTAGGACTGCGACCTCAAATTATCTCTTCCTCATGGAGTCATTCACTCAGAGAGACGGCTTGGCACCGTCGCACACCAATGTTGATCGATGATTATGATTAACATAACCTAATTTTGGAAGACTATACATGTGTTATTAATAAAATATTGATTTGAACAAAAGGGGTCGAAGTGAATGGCAGAAATACTGATGTCTTCTGGGAATTAAATCCGAAATTAAACATTAGTCAGGATTGATAATGACAAGTGACATTTATTACAACAAAATTAAGAAGTGCAAAAAAAACTGTAAGACCCCAAAAAAGTGGTTGTTCATTTGATACGAGGGTTGTCTTTCAAGTTCCATATATCAATATAGTTGGCGCCTGTCAACAAACATCAAATGTCAAAATTAACTGTCATTAACGCCAAAGTTTCAGACCGCTTCGTATTAAAGCTGTAAGTGAGCTGATCCACAAAGATCGTCATGTCATATATAGAGAAATAAAATATAAATAAATATAAGTATATAAATATACGGCGTCAAGAAGCCTACGACCTTGAAAACGACAGACCGTTATTTCCGTAGTATTTGTGAGGTTTGCTTCCCTGCTTTTTTAATTTTGACATCTCATCTAATCTCGAAATCGATATTGATATTCTCTTTGTTATTACTGTTGTTTGGATTATTTGTTTTTGTTTTTCCGAAATGTTCAAAGAGTGCTTTGTACCAACTTACACAATATAAAATGCCCAAGCAAAATATTCATTTACGTTCCACGAGATGAGAAGAGACGAAAGTCATGGTTGGAAAAAGCAATTGTTCAAAAGAAGTTGACTAAAACCAGCCATTCTGACAAATACTGCCAAAGGTCAAACAGGTGTTCAAATTACCCTAATATTTGTTTTTTTTTCATTTTTTTATTAAACTTTGTGAAGTTTATATTCTAAACAAAGCAAAACAAACATTATCAGTAAACATATTAGTTTTGGGATTTAAACATCTACTGAAAAGGCCCATTCTTCTGCAAGATAAAATACCTAATACAATTTTTCTTTAGCCACGTTAATTTGTGAGTCCTTAAATTTAATTTTTCATATTGTAACTATAAACACCTTTAGTGGTGTTTTTTTCACGAACATAATTAATAAAATCAAGTGCAAAAGGATCTACGTAACATTTGAACAAAAGAAAATTAACCTAAGAACATTTCTCATGGTTGCCCGAACTTTGCGCTTTCTACTATATCTTTTGTCGGGAAAATTTCGCTTTTGTAGTTTGTTTTGGGATAAAAAAAACCCTTTGTATACATAAATTTTCATAAAATACAAAACAAAAATTATCATTTTGTACAATGGAAAAATGTACACGTGCTTATTTTATTGGAATCCTTTTGTCATTATCAAGAAAGAAAATTATAAAAATAAGTCGACCTAATTTCGAAATCAAATAAACATTTAAAAGTTCTAAATTTTCCCAATGACTAACCTAACTAATTTATTTATTTTTCAGAAGTAAACGACAACATTAAACATAATAAATATAAATCGTTAAATTTTACCACTGTTTCCAAGACAAAAAAAAACTCCTTGTCAAACAATAAACAAGCACTTCAAATTTTATATCCGAAACAACATATTCGAATAATTAACACTTTTTTAGAATCAACATTCTACCAAAAATAATCCCGCTAAATTTATCGTCAGCTGATCGAAGAAACGTTGAATTATAGTCCTTAATTTCACTGCATATACGATCTATAAACAACGTCGCGCATCGCGTCTCGCTTACTAGTTGGGAAAATCCACGACGCCGCTTATTCCGACTAACCGTCCTGTCGACTCACAAGAAACAAAACAACTGATTGTCGTTGGGGGTCGGATAAAGCATAACCTTTAATCGGAAGAGGTCCTCGAGAGTAGACATGCAGTCGTCTAGTGACGCAGGATGCAAGGTGGCGCTAAAGTCCTTGCAGCAGGATTTACGTAACTACGAATTGCGGAAAGGGGAATAAACAGGATTGAATGAAGGATAATGGAGTGTCTTATTGATTTTTACCAACCAGTCTGATATGTTTATAGTTGAAGTGAAAAATAGAATAACCTGACATTATTTTTATAAAAATAATAGTGAAAATTGTACAAACCAGAAAACTGTAAATATTATTACAACGGACCTGTACTGAGCATATTTTATGGAGAGGTCCATAAAGAAAAAGTAGAAGACGTACATCTTGAATCATCTAGAACTATCATCGAACTGTCTGGGAAAGGTGAATGTCAATTGTCCCATATTTTATACTTTTCACCTGTTCCAGACAGTTCTCGATGACATTTCTAGACTGTTCGATGACAGTTCTAGATGATTCCAGAAGTATATCTTCTTCTTTTTGTTCATGGACCTCTACATATCTTCAGTACAGGTCCGATGTTACAATATTGAGCTAAAATTCTAGCTGCGTACTATTAAAAAACCAATCTTCTTTTGCAGGAGTCCTAATAGCTCGTCCACGACTAGATAAAGGAGATGGAATACTTTTTTGGAGAAAATTAGTGAAAATGGGTTTTTAGGAACAAGAAAATAGCTGGTAGACTCAGTTTTTAGACAAAATTGACATTTCATCTAAAAATTATGTAATGAAATTTTCGAAAAAAATTGGTAACCTGGGGTTTTTTGATACGGAAAAATGAATGCCACAGTCAGTTTTTTGATAAAATCATTCTTTCTCATTCAAATAATGTAATGAAATTTTCGAAAAAACGCATTTTCAACATAAAAAGTCTTTTAAATACTACAAAACTATGAATTTTGGAATAAACTTTCAGGAGGGTATTTGGTAAAGAATGGTTAAATTGGAGAAAAATTTTCAAAGGCCTAACTCAAAGGGTTTTCGTCTTGTGACTGATAAATATGAAACTTGTGAAAATATTCGAAAATCCACTTTCTGAAAGTTTATCTACTCATAACTCGACTAATTGGAGAGATAGAACATTCTAGTCTCCTTCATTGGAATCAGGGGGTCGTTTTACATAGAGATATGAATTTTCAGTCGATATTTCCAAGCATTAAGGGAGATAGCAAAGATCAATTTGAATCGTGAAATATTTCCTTGCTTCAAAATTTCCTACAAAAAAAAAATTTTGCGTCATGAAATTTGCTAAAAATTGTTTACCGGGGGTTCTTTGATACGGAAAAATGTATGCCACAGTCAGTTTTTTTATAAAACCATTCTTTCTCATTCAAATAATGTAATGAAATTTTCTTTCCAAAAAACGCATTTTCAACATAAAAAGTCTTGTAAATACCACAAAACTATGAATTTTGGAATCCAATTTTAGGAGAGTATTTGCTAAAGAATTGTTAAATAGTAAAAAAAATTTCAAAAGCCTGACTCAAAGGGTTTTCCTCTAGTGAATGATAAATATGAAAGTAGTGAAAATATTCAAAAATCCACTTTCTGGAACTTCATGTAGGTACTCATAACTCGACTAATTGGAGAGATAGAACATTCTAGTCTCCTTCATTGGAATCAGGGGGTCGTTTTACATAGAGATATGAATTTTCAGTCGATGTTCCCAAGCATTAAGGGAGATAGCAAAGAGCAATTTGAATCGTGAGATATTTCCATCCTAGCACTTGCTTCAAAATTTCCTACAAAAAAAAAATTTTGCGTCATGAAACTGGCTTAAAATTGGTAACTTGGGGTTTTTTGATACGGAAAGATGAATGCCACAAAATTCTAGCTGCGTACTATTAAAAAACCAATATTCTTTTGCAGGAGTCCTAATAGCCCGTCCACGACTAGATAAAGGAGATTGGAATACTTTTTAGGAGAAAATTAGTAAAAATGGGTTTTTAGGAACAAGAAAATAGCTAGTAGACTCAGTTTTTAGACACAATTGACATTTCATCTAAAAATTATGTAATGAAATTTTCGAAAAAAGCACTATAAACTCAAAAAATTGTAGAAACCTAAAAACTGTGAATATTGAGCAGACATTTTAGCAGAGTATTCATAAAAGAACAATCTGCTACGGAAAAATTCAACAATACTGTAACCACAAAGGTTGTCATTTTATAAATCTTTAAAAAAAAAGTAGTGAAAATCTTCGAAATCCCAAAAATACAAAGAGCTTACACTATCTTCTGTATATTGGGAACTGTCTTCATTATTTTAATGAAAATTGTTATGGCGAATTCATAGGAAATATTTTGACAGACATGACACCTCCGGTTATACAGGAAATGAGCAGCAGCTTTGTTATTTTAAATATAACACCCTGTATATTATCAAGTTTTCAGATACAAAGCTACTTTGTGCAGATAACTCTAAACATAAAATGTATACTTTTCGAGATATAATTTTTCTAAATAAAAATTGACAGGTGCCAATACCAAAGAAAAATTGCTTGTCGGGTTAATCAGTAGGAAGTTCAAAGTAATTTGTGACATGTCAAAAACTGCTTTACTGTATACAGGGTTCGTAGAACAGTGATGAAAAGTTCAACTTCACAAAAAATGTCAAATATTCAATTTTTTTTAACAAAAAAATCTGATGCCGGTCCTGTATACGTTTTATTGAATTAATTAAAGCCATTTCCAAAACAACTACGAAAACAATAAATGAGACATTCTAACTTTCTTTTTTTTTGCCTACCAGACTCAATTTGTTTATTTTTATTCGCATCGTATTTGTAATGCACAAACATTGTCGTACATCTTTTTAAATGTCACATAACTTATCGCACAACTACCTTAATTGTACACACTAAAAATAGATAACGTTAGACAAGTCAATAAAACAACTACAACTACAAAAAAACATTAAAGTGAAAGTAACATACTAAATATTTTTGTCCCTCGAGTTGTTTGCTTGCTATACCTCAGCAACTTATTCCTTTTTTGTAATCGATCCTTGTTTTTAATTTTTATCGATTTTCAATTAAAATTTAGTCCTTTCTTCCTTTTTTATAGCGCAGTTCAGCAAGCACGTAGATCTAACACATAAACTTGAAATTGTTTGTCAAGAACAAAATAGAAGAAGATATTAAGACAAATGTTTACGATTGTGAAGAACGAAATTATCAAACTACTCACGTTTCTTACAGCGGAAATTGAGTCTGTCATTTTACAACTTGAAGAGAATGAAATATTTACGAATAGTAAAATATGATTTTAAAAGTTGATTAAAAATTCAGGCAAGTTGAGTCGGGTTCGTTATATCTATCTATTATATTGAATATTAATCATGTGAAAAAGTTTACAAGATAAGTATCAGGAATTTAAGTAAAAAAAAGAAAAGAGTGGGTGGAATATAGGAATGACCTTGAACATCTACTAGCGAATGTCGAAAAAAACGTATGTATGTATGTATGATGGGGTGACATTCACTGAGACCTAAAAGATCTATTGTACACAATTGTCAATATTTCCAAGCATTAAGGGAGATAGCAAAAAGCAATTTAAATCGCGAAATATTACCATCCTACCCATATAAAAAGTCTTGTAAATACCACAAAACTATGAATTTTGGAATAAAATTTTAGTAGAGTATTTGCTAAAGAATGGTTAAATTGGAGAAACATTTTCAAAAGCCTAACTCAAAGGGTTAACGTCTTGTGAATGATAAATATGAAAGTAGTGAAAATATTCGAAAATCCACTTTCTGAATCTTCATGTACTCATAACTCGACTAATTGGAGAGGTAGAACATTCTAGTCTCCTTCATTGGAATCAGGGGGTCGCTTTACATAGAGATATGAATTTTCATTCGATGTTCCCAAGCATTAAGGGAGATAAAGAGCAATTTGAATCGTGAAATATTTCCATACCTGCCCCTTGCTTCAAAATTTCCTACAAAAAAAAAATTTTTCGTCATGAAATTGGCTTAAAATCGGTAACCTGGATTTTTTTGATACGGAAAAATGAATGCCACAGTCAGTTTTTTGATAAAATCATTCTTTCTCATTCAAATAATATAATGAAATTTTCGAAAAATCGCATTTTCAACATAAAAAGTCTTGCAAATACCAAAACACTATGAATTTTGGAATAAAATTTCAGGAGAGTATTCGCTAAAGAATGGTTAAATGGGAGAAAAATTTTCAAAAGCCTAACTCAAAGGGTTAACGTCTTGTGAATGATAAATATGAAAGTAGTGAAAATATTCAAAAATCCACTTTCTGAAAATTCATGTACTCATAACTCGACTAATTGGAGAGATAGAATATTCTAGTCTCCTTCATTGGAATCAGGGGGTCGTTTTACATAGAGATATGAATTTTCAGTCTACATTTCCAAGCATTAAGGAGCAATTTGAATCGTGAAATATTTCCTTCAAAATTTCCTACAAAAAAAAAATTTGCGTCATGAGATTGGCTTAAAATTGGTAACCGGGGTTTTTTTTAAACGGAAAAATGTATGCCACAGTCAGTTTTTTGATAAAATCATTCTTTCTCATTCAAATAATGTAATGAAATTTTCGAAAAATCGCATTTTCAACATAAAAAGTCTTGCAAATACCACAAAACTATGAATTTTGGAATAAAATTTCAGGAGAGGATTTGCTAAAGAATGGTTAAATGGGAGAAAAATTTTCAAAAGCCTAACTCAAAGGGTTAACGTCTTGTGAATGATAAATATGAAAGTAGTGAAAATATTCGAAAATCCACTTTCTGAAACTTCATGTACTCATAACTCGACTAATTGGATAGATAGAACCTTCTAGTCTCATTCATTGGAATTGGCTTAAAATTGGTAACCGGGGGTTTTTTGATACGGAAAAATGAATGCCACAGTCACAATTTTAGAAGAATATTTGCTATCAACAATGACTATTCATAGCAGATGCGATGAGAAAGTAGCTTGACCGCGGAATTGGGAGCATTTTCCACCTCTTTCATTGCAAGGCAGTAGCGAGACTGGCTGGATAAAACCAAGAAATGTAAATTATAGACTAAGGAGTTTCTATGATAAAGAGAGAGAATGGTCAACGTCTGTGAGAATAGTAGCCCCTTTAGTCCCATTTCCCTGAGGAATTTTAAGATATCTGCAGGCTTCAACTTAGGTAAATGTCCCTCTTCTATCCAATAATCTCCTAAGGTGCTGTGCACTAGGATTCTGAATTACGGTGCAATTCGCAAGTATGTGGATGGAGGTTTCTTCTTCTATGCCACAGAGTATTCCTTCTTCTTCCTCCACTAATTTGAGCATTTTCAGGTGTCCGTTTAGGCGGATGTTCACTATGATACTACTCTTTGTCAATTTGTAAGTATGTTTTTACTGATGATGAATTGTTTGTGTCCTGTGTACACTTTTTTTTCTTTATTTTCTTTATTTTCAATTTTAGATCCGAAATAAGTGGTTTTGCATAAGTTGCTTGGCCTCGGCGCCAAGCTAATTAGATCGTGTACCAAAAATCGATTGAATAATTAATGCATTTGTTGCTCTCAAACTGATAATTGTGTGTAATTATTCGAATTTCCAGAATATTACTGGTATTTAATATTTTTTCACAATAGAAACATTACTTAATTAAATACATTGTTATGTCTATTATTTTTATATAATATTTTATTACTATAATTATTCGAAATAATGTTTAATTATGATTTAATGATGAAAATGTCTTATAATAATTAATTGATTTTACGTAACCGTAAATTTCATAATTTAAATGTTGTTAGTAGCAACAATGCAATTTCACTACTGGATATGGTGTAAAAATCTGTAAATTTTCGTTATGTTATTATTTAAAAGTACCGCAGTTGGAAAAATGGGAACTTCCCAAAATGTGGTTAATATTTTACCTCAACAATAAGTTTTAATATTGTTAGATTTATTCTTTATTTATAAGTAACTCTAGGGATGTAACCAGAATTACGGCCGTACCACTAAATTCAGCCCATCCGGCCTGTGGCCGGAATTGTCGTTGCGGTCCGGTCGAAACATTAAAATTTTTTAAAATTGGTTAAATATATGAATGGAGCAAGAAAAATATTTTGTACTTTAATAAATTGAAAGTCGTAAATGATTAGAATTTACCCCCTTGACACAATCGTTTCACATAAATTGCAAACAGCGTTATTTTTGTCCTCTTTATGGAAGCCAGTGTGCTTTATTCGAAATTAGAATAATAGATGGCAGGACATAAAGCAATGACCAATGACATTTAAATTCAGGGATCCATTTTTTTTTTATACAATGAACTTAATAACATATTTAAAAACCTGTAAAATTCACGTATACGCAGATGATACACAGATATACTATAGCTTCCCTCCAGTGTCCGTCGATAATGCCTGCAAAAATATTAATCAAGAACTAAGAACCTTCATAAAATTAGCGACAGATCATTGTTTATTGATCAACTGCTCTAAATCTAATGTAATTTTGTTCGGTTCCGCTTATACGAAGGTTAAAATTGAAAACTCAATAAATATAAACATTAATAATGAAGAGTTAGCCTTGGTTAATCATGCTAAAAATTTAGGTGTCATTATAGATTCGGATTTAAGATTTGAGAAACACATCAATAAATTGATTCAACGTGCTTATGGCTCATTAAAACTGATATATGGAAATCGTCATCTTCTCCCCCATCATGTTAAAAAAACCCTGTGTGAAAGTCTCGTTTTATCACACTTTAATTTTGCAGATTCAGTATATGGCGCAAATTTAACCCTCCTTTATAAAAACAAAATACAGAAAGTACAGAATTAATGTTTAAAGCCGGTCCCAGACACTACGTGTATTTGGCAAACATTTGGTATTCGGACGTATTCGCGTGGGAAGTTAACTTTGGCAAATATTCGTCCTTCGTCATTTTCCCGACGCTGGTCGGAAACTAGCACGAAGTAAAGGACGCGAATATTCGCCAAATGTTTTCAAAGTCAAACCTTTGCACTATGGCACCATGTGGGAGATCAAGCAAACATTCGTGCAAATGACAAATATTGGCCTATTCGCCAAATACACGTAGATAGTGTCTACGACCGGCTTAAGATTAATATATTATGGTAAAAAAAGCGACAGAGTATATCGCATAAGTTAGTTGAAATAGGATGGTTAAATATGGATAATAGAAGAATGCTTCATGCAATTTGCTTCTTTCATAAAATTATTATCTTTAAAACTCCTACTTATTTGCAAAAAAAAATTTCTTTTCGAACTGATGTTCATAATTTAAATCTAAGATTTAAGGGTCTACTATCTCCACCAGTATTCAATACTGAACTATTTAGACGGTCCTTTCAATACCAAATATTTTTTTCTTATAACTCTGTTTCTGAAAACTTAAAAAATGTAATAATTTAACTTTCAAAGCCAAGTTTAAAAATATATTACTACAGAGGCAATCCTAATTAATTGTTTTCTCTCCTACACTTGTTACACTTGTTGCATATTTATATACCATGTATATTTTCTTTTTTTTTTATGGGTTGAGTGGAAGAACATTTCCGTAATGACACTAGATGTCATTGCAGGAAATGAACTTCGCCCTTTATTTTCAATAGGAATTTACATATTGTATTAAAATAAAAAAAATGTAATTTTCTTAGAACCTGTAAAATATCGTTAAGCTGCAGGAATTTGAAATATTTCCATATAAATCCCTATCCGGCCGGAATTCCGGCGGTCCGGTGCGGCTGCCACCTACGACTCACAGGATTGATCCGTTTTAGACGTGCGTCACCTTAAAATGTTCGTCTTGAGTTTGCCTATCGACCCTTGTTCCGGGATTTTTGATTTCAAATTTTATTTTTCTGTAATTTGTGTCCAAAAATTTACTTTCATGGAAAAATGGCGATTTTGGGTGCAAAAGTCATCCTAGCGAACGCAACATTGAGTTTTTACAAAACTTTTTTGACTTCCTCTTGACAACCCCTACAACCCCTACAACCCCTGTCGGAAATGACGACCTTTATGAGAAACTTGTATTGAACGAAAAGTGTTCAATATTACCTAAGGAATATGTCCGAATGTTTACAGAATTTTTGGAAATTTTCCGAGATTCTGGAATTTGGCGACTTCCTGGCCAAATTAAATTAACATTCTGAGAAAATTTGTACGTATTGCTGGATTGATTACAAACACTTTTTATTGAAACTAATTTAGATTTTTGTTCCAATAGATTTTTGAGGAACAATTTCCTTTCGCATCAATAGTTTTGGATCATTATGGTCGTTTTTAGGCATGACGGCCAATTTCTCTCGCAATTTGACGTACACAGGGTTGTAGGGGTTGTCAAGAGGAAGAGTTTCCTTCAAAAAAGTTTTGTAAAAACTCAATGTTGCGTTCGCTAGGATGACTTTTGCACCCAAAATCGCCATTTTTCCATGAAAGTAAATTTTTGGACACAAATTACAGACAAATAAAATTCGAAATCAAAAATCCCGGAACAAGGGTCGATAGGCAAACTCAAGACGAACATTTTAAGGTGACGCACGTCTAAAACGGATCAATCCTGTGAGTCGTAGAGTAACTGTGCGTCGGACCGGCTAAATACTCGATCCGGTACATCTCTAGTCTACTCTCCATCTAGGTCAAGCAGTGACTGCCACTTGGTACGCTTCCTTTGAGTGAGCAACCGAATTATTGTAAGAGCGCCATGTTTAAATATTTTAAACACAATCCAACAATATATTTACCAGTTTTGATAGTAATACAGGACGAGCCATTTTCTCGACTCTGGTAGAAACTGATCTAATTTACCAAAGAAATTGAAGGGAATATTTACTATAAATTTGAATTTTAATTTGGGAATTAATAAATGAAACAAAATGTTTTGATTATTTGCAATTTAACAATAACAGTAATAAATAAACATAATTTTACATGAATTATTCCAAATAAATTGTTTTTGTTACGTGTACATTTTTTATAAACATGAACATGAACAAATTTTCGAAGTTTTCTTCGATCCGAGCTACCAACACAAAATTTTTTAAACTTTCTACCACCGAGGAGGGTAAAATTCGAAACGAATTTGTCATGTTAAGATTCGTGTTAAGATAAGTTCAAGCTTTGGATCAATTCAAATTGTTTAGTCTAAAATTAAAAATTGTATTAAAGATTGTCTACCCTGTCAAATTTAAAAAAAAATAGAACAGGTTCTATTTTCTTAACAATTTGATTGTATTGTTTGTGTTTCATGATGAAAATGTTCTATGAAATTGTCATTAATCTGGATAATTTGTGGTTATGTATTAAAATGGTTGAAGAATTAGGGAATCCAAACCTCGTGACTTTTCAACTGTCAAGATGGCACCTGGATGGCAAACAAAGCTTTTAAGCCGTAGCAAGTATATACAGCAAGTTTTAATGGTGTTTATTTTGCATTTTGATTATTATCGAAGTAATCGTTAGTTGTTTCAAGGAGTTTCAAGTGTTAGATCTTCCCTCTTGATGGCTGCTAACCACATATCCCTCCTTTTCCTTGATAAATCGTTTATATGTGGGCAATGTACAAAGTTTTCCAATGTGGGAATGCGAAAAAAACTAAGCAAATGGTCCCGATCTGCACGGCTTCCACAACCCACCACAATACACGTTACTGGCATTTTTTTCAAAACTGAACTTAGGTCTCACTATTTTCTATAAATCTGAATAAAACCAAAGGTAATTATACCCAAATACTTCAAAAAAGCTTTAACAATTAACAAAACTGAACAAGTAAACAAACGTATTAAACAATTGTTTGCCAACCAGGCGCCATATTGAATTTATTTGACAGGTCGTTGGATTGCCTAATTATTTCAAATTAACTTGAACAATGTCAGGTTATGTTTATTTTATCATCAGATCAAATCACTGCGCAGAATCTTGAACTAAATATTGTTCAATAAATTGGAATACTCTAAAATAGCTTAAAACAGTTGGCCAATATTTCACACAACAAATCTATTCCAAATATTGTTCCAAAACTTGAACTAAATATTGCACAAGAAATCGTCTAATCTAAAATGACCTTTAGAAACATCAGGAATATCGATATTTGTATAGATCATGTATGATTGGCTGGACCAATCCTATACCTAATTTGAAGAGTCAGGCAGTAATTTATTGATATATCTAAATAAGGCAAACCTAAACAGGACAAATTCGTCCTGAAATTTCCTAAATTTTTAGGTTGGCAGCTTGGACTAAAGTCCCCTTTAATCTATAATGACATGTTGTCGAACACATCTTCAATAACCCAACTCTGTCGGTGTAAAAAGACGGTTTTTTGAGTTTATAAAGTTGGAAAATGTAGTTGGTCTACCCATTCATAGATGGCGGTAGCTACGCCACCTTTTACACACATTTACTCACTTGGTGTGGTATAGAAAGTTAGCAACAAACGAACACGAGAATTGCTTAGACAATAAAGTCTATTCTACACAACACACTGTTAGTTAGTTAGATGGAAACCGGGTTTTTTCATTTTATATAATATAAAGATAATTATTTAAAATAGAGTTTAAAAACTTACCAATGGGTTTGTTCGTTGGTGGTAACGTGGCAGCACTGACGTCGCTTAACGAACTGTGGATGCTACTCTCCAAATTGCTTCCAGCAATCGTTTTTGGAGAAGGACCACTATTAGGTCTGTTACGAATCCTCCGCCTGTAAATACATATTATAAAAGATATTGATACACCGATTGTTCTACAATTTTAATAATTTGAACATAGTTGTTAGTAAATGAAATGCTTATTAAACTATCTACACTAAAGAAGCGTTGAGATCCAAACAGCGAGTGGTGAACTTAACTAATAGGATAAGATATAGCGTAAAAAAAAAATTCCGGATAGCTACACCAGGTAGTAAAATCGGCTGTACCCATACAGGTTGAGGTAGCCTGATATAGGACCGACTCCAAGGTGTAGTCGGAACTGTAGGACTAACACAAAGGATAGCCAAATTATTAAGGAAGTCACAATTCCTATGGTGGAAGAAATGGCAATTCATTAGAAGGCAGGAAAAACATATCTTCAGATACAGCTAAGCAGCACTGAATACCATAGAGGTCACTTTCAAGATGGTAAGTGCCTTAGGCGAACTTGGAGACCGTTTAGGGTCATGGTAGCATAGGTAACAGGGCAGGAGAAGAATATCATTCTTTAAATTGGAACCATTCTGCAGCTTCTCAAAATCGACAATAATGTGTGTGGCACATAAACTTCCAGATGTTGGAAAATCTTACCAAGACAGAGACAGGCGAAACGGTTGATTCGCCAAAATTTATGGCAGACATCCTCAGTCAGTGCGACTTCCTGGTGATGTGCAGTTTCTTGTACTAGATGATGATACATGAAAGATTCAGGCTCTAGTTTGATTGGCTACATGAAAAGAGACGAGCTGAAGAATATAATATAGATTCAAAGGATCTGGAAAGGTCGCAGTGGGATTCACCAATAACTAATAGATGATGATATTAGTGAAGATTATCTTACTGTATGAACATTTTTTGGAATACCTCAAAGAAGCACAACTTCTAGACTTCATGCAACTGGACGACGTATGGTAGAAAATCTTTGTTAATAAATGTACAAAAATTGTTTCATTTTATTGCCTTACCTTTCAATCGAATGGTTTCCTGTTGGAGTACGTGGTAATTTGAATTGGGCTGGAGACAAGCTAGAAGCATGCAAAGATATATTACATTGTTCTACAATTAATAAAGATAAAATTTGAAATGGATGGCGAAAAATATTACAAATTTTGCTATTTTTTTCTTCTGAATAACATTAAATATAATAAAAAAGATATCTATTTTTTATTTATAATTGTATCTGCCAAATCTGTTTGTTTGTTCGTATTTTATGCGCTGCGGTTCACAAAGGAGGTACAAAAAAGAATTTTTAAATGGATAACCCTACAAAGACAACCAAAATGACCCACCCTGTACAATAAAAAACATTCCTACTGTTCGTGACTGGTTATTTCTATTAATAATTATATTTACTGATATATAGGGTGAGTAATTTTTAATTTCGCCTGCTATTTCAGAGATATTTATTAAAATTTGATTTACCTTTGGTTTGGATTGGTTTTTGCAGCTACATTTTGTTTAACATTATGATAAATTGCTGATGAGCTGAAAAACGGAAAAATTTGTACGCACAGATAATGGGCAAACAAATTGAACTGTAAAAATGCTACATTTCATTAGTTCAACAACGAATTATGTAATCACGGCCGAGGCCGGTATACATCGGCTTTATCAGCTCATTAGAAAACAAGCTCTCCTACTATAACTTCTCTAACTTAAACCCGTCGTATTTTTCTGTCCATGACAACCTCATTTAGGTACAAAAGCTTTTTATTCCATGCTTACAAAGAGCTTGAATTTCTCCAGTCTTTCAAATCGGATGGAGATAAAGAAAATCTTTTTCACAATCGTTTTCAAAATAATTCAAATTTATATTCTTAGTATTACTGTTACTGTTAGTTCAAGGCAATGTCATTCTAAAGATATTTATTGCTACGTAATTAATAATGCATTATTTTTGAGAGATAATCAAATTTATTAATAAACATTCAATTCAGGCAAGATTGTTTCACTGATAAAAATATATTTGCATAAACATTTTTAATTTTTTTTGTTTTATTATTAATGGAATTGAATAAATTTAGATGTTTTCTAAAACATATGATAATTTTTTCTCGTTTTTACGGTGTGTTTCATAATTAACTGAGCGAAAAACATTGAGCATTTGTTATAAAAGGTTTTTGAGTTTTGTTAATGTGCTTTTTGATATTTTCTTGTTATTAAAATTGTTCTTTTATTTACATAGATAAAAAAATTATTATCAAAACCACAATTTGTTTTTAATTGTTTAATACATTTACTCGTTTCAATAATTTGAGAAGCATCAACCAGTCACGCCTTTAAAACTCGCCGCCAAGTATGACAATAATAATATGTCAAATAGTTTTAAAAAACTGGGCAATTATATTTAAATAAAATGTTATACAAAATGGACAGAATAAACAATGTGAGAGAAAACTGCTTGAAAAATAGTATGAAGTTTTGTGTAAATATAGAACTAGAGGCTGTATACTCAGAAGCTGGGGAAGTAAAATGTAAATTTTAATTTCCATGTAGAAAAATAGGGGTGAGACAATCCCTTCTCGTCCAGAGGCTTGGATAGATAGGTATTATCATTATTTGTTTTTCTTATAGCATTTTTACAGCTGTTTTTTTTTCAATACTTACCTACGAATGAGATGGGGCGATTTCGTAGGATTCTTGCGTAAAGGAATCCTGAAAATTGTATTTAAGTATATTGATAAAAAAAATTTTAAAATGACAACAATTTCAAAAACTTGATTATAGTATTATAGTAAACATTAGAAATCGACGAATTTTAAATGAAAGAATCCGTGGCTCACTCTGTATAGGTTGTACATTTCAAAAAATTAATCAGCAGTGAAAACGTAAATAAAAACCCCTTTTAAGAATATTATCGTACGCCCATGACAACTACGCCTCTTTGGCAACCCAACATACGACCTGTCCGTTACAGGCAGCGTTATTGAAGGGCGTGTAATTTGTGAGCCTTGTCCTAAATATTATTATGACAATACTAAAGTTTGTGCAAAATCAATTGCAAAAGCTAAAACTCATGTTCATCGCCCATATGTCGGCATATGCCCATCAAAGAAAAAAGTCGACAAATGCGACTAAGACAAACTTTACTTACTAAGTATATTTTTTGTGTAAGGATTGAGTGAGGATTTTTTAACTAACGCAGGTAAAAATGTGAGCGTTTTACACCTAAATCTGGGGTTAGAATCGCAAAAGTAATGGTAGAGCTGGACTCCATGGTACTACAATCAATCAATATATCAATGGTAAATACTGCAGTACTCTAATTAATTCTCTAGAGTCAACGCGTGGACCGGCATAATTTCGTCAAAGGAAAAATTTGGCAAGTTCTACGTTTCTGAAATTGATTTTTTACAAACTTTACCAAGTGACACGGAATAATATTTTATACCCATCCCTCCGACATATTTATATTGTCAACTTTTACAACCCCCTTTAAATATTTCATCGTACGCCTATGATATACATTTTTTTACAAATTTATGAATCCTTTCTAATCCTAGTGAGAATTCCCATTCAAAAATAGCCTAGGCGCAGCAAGTCACATTAGCGTATTTAAACGGTGACAGTACCAGCCCAGCTCATTGGTTCTAACAAAAATCGCCCAACACGACTTCATTAATTTGTTTACTGTCAATTTGACTTCAAATTTCACGTCGTATCTTTTTAAATCTTTCTGAAAAGCCGCACTCGTGCTGGCGCGTACACAAGCTTTAAACTTGCACCTAACCTAACATTTTCTTACCGTTCTGTTAAAGTTGACTTCGACTTGAGTGTTTTCGAGATTATTGTAGCAGGTGCAGTACTAAAAACATGCGAAATTAAAACAAGAATTTTACAAATTAAAAAAAATGGAATCTTACTTTCTCATCCTTTCTGAAAATGACAAATATGAAGTTGTACTCGATAATACAGCACTGAAACATGCAAGGAAATAAAAGCGTGAGTAGTTCAAGCAATACGTACAGGTATACTAAAAAGTGCAAATTACTTCAAGATTTAAAAAACTAAATAGTTCTACATTATTTACAGTATAAATAAAAATATTGTCGATGTCTTTTTACATTAACTAAAAATTGTATACAATGTATACAGTGTTCAAAAATGTAAGTAATAATATGTTTAGTAATATCATTGTTTAGGCAATACAAAAAAAAAAATTTGCAAATACAAACACTTCAAATATAATTACTTACAATTTGCTATTCGGATTCTTCTGATTTCCAGGACTCCTGATCACAGATTTTCTTTGCGGCACGCCAGTGTTAACGTTCACATTATTGAACACCTTCGATTTAACTTCTTTTAAATTCGTTTTATTTTGTTCGTTTTTACTGATTTTGCTCATAACCGCGTCCCATCTCCCGACAGGTTTTTTAATCACTTTCTTTTCAATTTGATCACCTGCCGGTTCTATCAAAGCCTTTACCTTCGAAGGTACTTCTCTCTTTGGCATTTTATATTTTTTAGAAGCAACATCGTCTTTTCCAACGTGTCTTGGCGACGAAAAACTAACCGGACTGGAAATACCCGGACTGGGAGCGTTTCGTTTCTTTGGATTGTCTTTCGGTACTGGTGTTTCCTCAGTTTTTTTCTCAGAGGATTTTTCAATTATCTGTTGTACGTTATCTTGACTATTTTCCGATATAGTTTTTGAACTGGTATCTGATGGCGATATATCCGGTACTTCCATATTACCAAAATCATCATCGTTTCTAGTGTTTGTTTCTATATCTGTAAATATTCCACTAGAATCCATGTTTTCTCTATTATTAACATAAATATCAGCAGCTGCTTGTGGATCCACTCCATATAACGTACCATCGATAACTTGAGCTTTTCTATCTCCTCTTATATGATTCTCTTCGTGGTTATCTGCATCACTTTCAGTGTAAAAATCTGAATCTGTCATAGGATCTACTCTTCTAGATTGAGGTCTAGGTAGCGGCCGTCTAGTTAGAGGAGAATTATCAGCACCTCTACTAGCTGGTCTAGACATTTCTCCATCTCCTTGATAACCAGTATCTAGACTAGTTATGCTGGTGATGCTGTTGATGAAACTGTTAGAAGCTTTTGATTTTGTTGGTTCAGTTTTAGGATCACATTCTACTATAGGAGTAGGATCCAAGGGAAGTTCTTCAGGTGAAGGCGTTTGCTCCATGCGTGTTAAAGCGGATTTCTCAATGTCTAAAGGTAGTTCCATGTTGACAGTTGTATCAGTTTTCATGGTAAGATTTGATAAAATATGCTCGTCTATAATGCCTAGACTGTAATCAGTTAAATTTGGGCTTTGTAGATCTTCTTTGAGTTCTTTATTTTGAGGCACGTCCAAGTTAATAAGTTTCGTTTTATTCATTGTTAAGTTCATCAGTTTTTCGTCTATTAAACCTAAGCTGTCGTCTTTCGGACTATCGATATCGAGTTTTTTATTGCTGGTGGTATTCGAAAAGTAATCGATGACGTTTTTGTCGTATTCCAAGCTCGGTGATCGTGTTTGGGAGTTTAAAAATTGAGAACACATTTCGTCGGGAGTTAATATTCCCAAAGATTCATCGAACTCCAAGGAATCTCGTTTGCTACTGTCATCTTCGTAGTTGGATTCTTGTTTTAAACGGAAAAATTTTAAAGGTAAATCGACGTCGGTTCGCTCGGGAGTCGAGCTGAATTTTCCCAAAGCTTGTGGGGAGCTACTTATACATTTAAGTTGTGGCAGTGACGAAGGCTTGTCGATAGTTTCGTTAAGACTTCTTAAAACTATTTTCAGATTGGAAGTTCTACGTCTTTTTACTTCCAAACTGGAATCTTTTAAAATGTTTTCGCACGTTTTGTCTAGGGGAAAATACGTAGCTGGATCTTCGTTTATAAAAGAATCTGTATTGTTTGCATTTTCAATAGTTGGTTCGACATTTATTACATTTACTCTTTTTTTGTTAGATTCATTTAAATTTGAATTTTTCGGTAAAGTATCAATTTTATTTTCAAATAAAAACGTATATCTCTTTTTAATATTTTTATCTAATAAATCTTCGTGACTTCCTGTTTTTTTTGGAACGGAGTTAAAGAAAAGCATTGAATACGGTCCTGATCCATTTTCGATAGAAACGCAATCGTTGACGAGCGAAACTTTAGCGAGTGGCGCCATCAACCCGCGGCGATCGGGACAAGCGAAATACCGTACTCCGTTAATGAAGCCATCGTTTTTACCGGCCGATGTGCTTAGTTCGATTCCGCACCAAACTCCTTTCGAAAAATGAACGTCACCGATATATCGGAGGATTCCTTCTTTATCACCGACGCGTACGCGGTTGCCTATATGCTTGGAGGTAATTTCACTGTCGGTGGCGATGGGGACAGTAGCGGAGACGGCGGTTGATTTCAATTCGGGTTGAGGAATGCGGGAGCCAAGAGTGGGAATGCGACTCGGACCAGTCTGTAACAAGAAAAGCATTAATTATATCATTATAATAAAGACTTACACGTTAGTTTGTTTGTAGTAAATAGATGTCAATTATTTTAATGGGGTGTTAAACGTTAAACTTATATATAAAATATGATGTTTTCTCAATGTTTTTAGTTAGTGGTGGACAAAATCATAATGGAGAATCAACTATTTTTTATATTTTTATTCTCACGAGGTTTTTATGTCGATTTGGATGATTTAAATATTCCGCCATTTATGCTGTGACATACATACCCTAAAAGAGAAGTTAGCTACATAAGGGTTGACATAGGACCACAATTCTGTCGTCTACTTTTTTAAAATTATGATGAAGTACTTATAGGTTATGCTTATGTCGTATTATTTTTATAGTGAACGACTTAGGAGTTGTTTAAATTTATTTTTATGGCTATTAGATAACAAGTTTGGAAAAGTATTTTCAACAATCTTTTCTCAATGTTTTAAATGCATTGTTGATTCACAAATTAGTTCCTGTTACATATTCTAACCATTAGTAGTTTGGTAGTTATTAAAATAAATTGAAGAATAATATTTAAGATGGCGCTCCTGTCGAAATTGACCTTATTTGACGCTCTAAACCAGCGTCGAACGTCACCATGAAAATACACATTTCTGGTATATAAACTAATAGTTGAAAAAACGAAGTTTACCATCCGGGACAAACACAATAATTTACGTTTCTCATTTCATTAAGATGTGAACTGATACTTTTAATAGCCTTGGGCTCTTCATCCTGCTCATCAACCGGTCTACTTAGTAAGTATCTAACACTTAGTTTGTTGCATAAATCTTTTTCACTTAAAAATCTTGGACTTGTTTCATGAGAAAATTGCCATCAGCAGATGCACTGCTTGGTCTTGTATTGTTTAAGTACTCGAGGTTCCAGTTAGAGTAATTACCCGCTTATGAAGAAAAATTGGCATAATTTGTAAAAATTAATTATACAGAGTGTTTCGTTGAGAAAGGGAAATACATAAACAGAAAATAGATTACAATTTCAATAGATACAGTCTAGTTCATTGATTCCCAAAGTGGTCCAGGTGGACCCCCAGGGGTCTACGGGAGACTCGACGGGGGTCTACGTTTGGCGTGACAAATAATGGGGGTTCACAATTCGAAACGGGGGTCCACGAATATTTATGTGGTTTCGATAGTAAAGAACTAAAATGTTGGCTTGACTTCACCTATTGTGATTAACATGAGAAAAATTTTACGATGCTAGGCATGCGATTTTCCGGAAAATCGTCGAGTGAAAATTTTTGTTTTTTCACTCTTATTGTTTAAATAATGAAAACACAGAAAAATGTTCAAATCAAAAATTGTAGCTGAAATTTGTCTGAACATTTTTTTTTATCTGCATTAGTTTTTGAAATACCTATATACGAAATTTCCATAGTAGTATTTTTGAACATCATCAATTTTCATGGTTTTAATTTTACGATAGTAAATAAACAATGACATTTAGAAAAAAAATTTTCCTATGAAATGTGTTCTAAAATGGGGTATCTACAAATACATTGAAAAAATTTTTATTTTTTTTCAATTTTTTGTGCTCCCTTCTCTTTCTTACCTGAGCCATAGGTGTGTTATTCTTTTGTATCGCGATTACTTCTAAATAGGTTCATTATAAAGTTTACAAATTTTTAGATAATTTCATAAACGGTATAAAAAGTTATAGAAGGTTTGCTGACAGGCCTATGATTTAAGTATTTATTTTAAATAATTGTCTATTATTTAAAAAATTTGATATTTATAGAAAAACTGTATAGTAGTTTCGAAAGTAGGTGCTTCAAAGTGTTTAGTAGTAAGGTTTCATTGAATTATATTAATTTCGAAGAAAGATATAATTGAATGAAGTCTAAAAAAACAAGTAAAATTAAGCATGCAAAAAAACAGATTTTTAAGAACCATTCGTTTAAAATTCTAAATATTGATGGCTTTGCTTTTATAATAATAATATTTTATGCTCATTTGTAATGCTGAATCTAAAAGGAATTTTCGCTGGGATAAGTATTAATTAAATAGGAATTATAATAAATTGACATTACAGTCAAAAAATCTACTTTTTCAAATTTGAAAGTATTTCTATCTAAAAGTTGAGATCTTTCTTTACATTTTATGTGAGTTTATTTATTTTTCAGAATGTTATAAGCCCAAAATCATTAACTTTTAAGTCGAGCGGTTAATAAATTTGGCTCACGGGCCGTTCGCGCGTAACCACGAACTGAATACCACTGAAATTAATTTTATCTCGTAAACTTTTCAATTTACAGAAAAACTTCTTAGACAAAATTTGTAGATAAATGCATCAGCTACAAATTTTGATTTGGAAGTTTTTCTGTATATTTATTATTTAAAAAATTAGAGCGAAAAACCGAAAACAAAAATTTTCACTAGACGATTTTCCGGAAAATCGCATGTCTAACATCGTAAAGTTTTTCTCACGTTAAACACAACCCTTTTAAATACCCAATTTTAAATTTTCAAGCTTTTTGTATTTATTGTTTTATGTGTACTTTGACTAGGCTATACAGCGTGTCGAGACTTGCAAAGCGCCGTCGCTGCCGCCGTCCTCAACGCTTGTTGAGACGTGTAAAGGGACGAAATAAGACTTGTGGTGTCTGCGCTTGCAATCCTGCATGAGCTTGTTTGATTCTTCACCAATACGAATGCCAAGAATAAACTCATTTGTTTCCGGAATTTTGAAAAGAAAAGTAAAAAGAATCGATGTTAGTGTTTGCTAGTGACACGCCGAATGGGAAGTTTGCTACATAAAATAAGTGAAAATTGATTGGTTATTTGTGATGTGAGTAGATTTTAAAAAAGTAAAGATAACTGAAATGACCAACTTTACTTTTTTGACATCCATTCATAGCATAATCAATTAAATAATAAACTCTCATTAACCAATAAATTCTCCATAGTTAAAAGAAATGTAGCTGCAGGAGGTCCATCGGTCCTCTGGTCTAGTTTAACTGCTAAAAATGTTTTTCTTAATACAGAATAATATCAAATGTCAAAATCAACTGTCAAGTTTATTAACATGCCGCCAAATTTTCAAACCACTTCCACAAAACAGGTTCGTTTAAAGCTGTACCTTGGTTTCTGTTTTCAGCAATGAATCACCACATCAGTCGACAATTTCTCGTTAGTATGAAGAATTTAATCGTGGACGAATTAATTTTAGCGACGATCCAAGAACACAACGGCAGTCACTATGGAAACCGTCGATGATGTGCGTAAGCTGATCCAAGAAAATCGGCATGTACAATATTGTGAAAACGAAAGTCATCCGTTCTGTATTGTTTGTATCAAAAACGGATCATGTAGCAACAATTCCTTTGCAGGATTAAAGAACTGTTACTGCTGATTGGTACAAATGGATATGTTTGCGGAAAGTAATTGCTGAGCTTCGAAAAACCAACTCCCATCCACATAAAAAAATCTCTGGCTTCTTATTAGGATGGACAACGAATGACACACGTATTACAAAATTATTTACTTATTCTTTATTTTTGTCAGATGTATGACAACGATTCAAGCTCTTCAAGTGATGAAGAACTTTTAGTTCATTTGTATCAAAGAGCTAAGCAGAAAAATGAAAATTATTTGCAAATAATAGTTCCCAGTTATAGTGATATAGAATTCATGGAACTTTTTAGAGTCAGCCGACATGTTGCTACCACTATAATAGAGAGATTTGAACAGCCGGAGTATTATTTTCATCAGGCTGGCGAATTTGGGAAACTACGTGCATCTGATTTCACTTTAACTTTTCTGTGGTATGCTGCACATGAGGCAGCTTTATACAGGGATGTTGCAGACCGTTTCGGGATAGCCATAAGCACCCTGAGAAATATTATTGACAGGCTCACCTATTTTTTGAGTGAGTAGATTAAATTTCTGGCGAAAACTTATGAAATATCCGGCTGTCACTGTCGTGATGTCAAAATTTTCCACCCGTTCGTACAACAAAAATTGCAAATAGGTTTACAACGAATCACAAACGGAATGTCATAGTTTGACAAATTTCCATCGATTGGAAATTCTTTCTTCGAACAAACCTATGTTTCTCATAGATATTAGTCATATTTAAATTAATTTAGGTACGACCATGTTGTGAGGAATGGTTTAAATGCCATTCCAAATCATTCAACAAAGCAGTTAAAACTCATCTCTACGCAATTCTTCGCGATATTTCTTCTTCGATTTTATTTACTGATTCAACCAGTTAAACCTGAGTGAGATCAGGTAATTACGTAAGCCTTTTTTTCTTCAAACTCATACATTTTAGATTGAATGGTACGATGGTATTTCAATAAAACTTCTGCTGCAATTTATGGAGACAGAATCTATTTGTCCCCGGGAAAGACTCGCGAACCGGCCAATGCACCGCCAGTTGGTTGCTGGTTGTCCGATCGAATTTAAAAAAAAATCAATGTGCGCTTGCGGAGATTCTAAACTCGCAACTCGATTTTCCACTCGTAAAATTACACTTGAACATTCCACCACATAATTAGCCCCATTTTGTAACTCGATATCGGATAGAATCATCAAACGCGATCTGTTAAGGTCCGTATACATGCAATGAACGAGTTCGATGTTCGTACAAAAATGTGATTTTAAAATATGGATTTGTTTGCCGGAAGCGGAAATGATCAAAGACGATGCAAGCACAGAGTACACCATCTAACAAGAGGAGAAAGAAAGTAGTTTACATGATCGCAAATTTGTGTGCACATGCGTGAATTAATTAGTTTATCTGTCAACGTCAAGTCATCACTTCCGTTCATTCCCCTCAGTTCACCGTGTTGCCGGTTTGTCAGTAATTACTGACTTTCCAGGAAATGTGTGCAATACCATATTTTATCCACTACCTTCCCAAAACAAATTTGAAGATGATTCTTCATTCATAATTTATTTGACCTAAAATGAAATGTGACGTTTGTCAAGAATTTGTCAGAAATGTTACTGAAGTTGGTGACGGAAAATCATTGAAACTGATGGAATTCAATAAACGTCATTCCTACTATTATTTTAAACGATTTTCAATTTTTGATAATTAGTTTATCTGTCAATGTCAAGTCGTCACTTCCTTCACAGATTACACCACCTACCTGACGGAATTCAATAAACGTCATTCCTTCTATTATTTTAAACGATTTTCATATTTTTGATCATTTCTATAAATATATTGTCGAAGGACATTTTCTAGAGTTCATTTTTGATATTCATTTCATAAAATAAATGAATTTAAGGGTAATTCCTTTAAAAAAATAAAGAAATATTCCATTATTAACCTAGGTGAATAATGAGCTACTTCTCATTAGACAGATATGAGATGAATAATAAGGTGTTCTCATGTTAGTATATTCTAAATATTCCAAAGTCCTAACTGGGAGGGATGTTCATCAACACTACTATTTTTCTTAGTGTAGTTATGGTTTTACTTCGAATCAATATTCGTGTTACTTTTCTCAGTGAATCAGGTAGTTTATGTTTCAATGCCTCGACGTATTTCCGCTCAATATCGTGTAAGTCCGAGTTCAAAGGAACCGACAAAGCTTTCGTCTCTTGTTAGATGGTGTACATACGAACCGTCTGGATTACACAAGTACGACAGAAAAACAGCTGAAAGAGAGAGAAAGAATAATTTTGCGTGGTCATTAAGGCGTGTACTTTGTTTCACCTTAGGGGTGTATACTTATTTCCCGAGACTGGCCGAATGCTCATTGCCCCCCTATTTTAACCGATGTTGCCAGAAGCGCAGATTAATTTGTACACGTGATAATATTCTATTGTAGTTAGAAATTTTCAACTTGGTCTGAAATGATCATGTTGACAAAAATGAATTTTAAGATGTACAGGCTACGTAATAACGATTGTATTTTTTTTTATTTCTTTAACACCCTCACTCCTTCCAAGTTGGGAGCATACTGAATACTGAATAGTGAATATCTCCAACTAGTGAATTCTCTCTGTAAAGGACCATTCGGCCAGTCTCGGGAAATAAGTATACACCCCTAAGATGAAACAAAGTGATGACCGCGCAAAATTATTCTTTCTCTCTCTTTCATATATCCTTGTCGTACTTGTGTAATCCGAGGCCTGGGTTCCAAAGTAATTTACGCAATCTGTATATGCAAAATATAAAAGGCATCTCTCGTATTTACAGTATGATCAAATAAAAGTATTACATTTTTGAATAAAACATTTATTTTTTGCTTTTTACCTAACCATGTTTTTTAAAAATATTATTTATTTTCTGTTTGTTTTGTCAAACATAATTTACAAATAATGTAAATACAATCGTGTCTAATTATAAGAAAAATCATTAAAAAATCTACCGGGAAATGTCTGCCGTCATCACCGTTATGGCACCGATCTCTTCACTCGACTTGTGGATATCATCGCATTGCTTATTTTATACAGTAATAACTACGCTTTAGTTTGGTTTTAAATGAAATACAGTAGATTATTATTTACAATGACCTCCACCGGTACACACCCAAGTTCAAATTTGTTAGCAGCACATACATGTAAACGTATTGACACGACGTAGGTATAGGTGCCCAATGCGTTTACATAATATTTCATTGCATCTTAGAAGGAGTTAAAGCAATTGACACTTGATTTGTCGTTTGCTTATGTTTATGTTTATGGTCTTATTTCTTTATTTTGTGCGTGACTTTCTATTTTTTTTAGTTTTTTCCTGTATTTTAAGTAAAATATCTTAGCAATTTTGGATTTTGGAGGGTTAATAGATGAAGAAAATGAAGATGATATGCATGAGGCCTTGGTTTTACACATTCATTGCCTAGGCAAACTCAATGTAGGAGAGAACAATATAGTAACCTTACTATGGATTCCAAGACACACTGTAATAGAAGGAAATGAAATAGCGGATGGACCAACAAAGAGGGAGAATAAAAGATCCTTTTGGGGGCCGGAATTCTTTTGCGGTATCAGTCCCAATGTAATATTGGAAGAAATAGGCAAAGCCAAAGAAAAGAGAAGATCTAGTAGGGCTTGCTTAGACAATCAAAGATTCTGACGGATCACTGCCTTAAGTGTCTAGTGTCTACTGACTGCAGAAGTTGATATCAACGACTGATTTAAATTAAAAAGATGTAAGAGGATTCAAAACAAAGATAAAAAATAGCATTTTGTTTGAACTTTTTGGTCAATCTACAGACATCAAGTCAGTGGATGAAACACCACTTGCTTTGCGAGGTTGATTTCTGTTTTCGGCAATAAAACAACCCAACCCCATGCTCCCCGATGTTTTCACATTTCAAATTCTGCGCCAAAACGCAAGAATAGTAATGACGTCTGTCTGTGACATCATCATCAATTCGTAAATACCATTTATAGGTGATCTGTGTCATTCTTAGAACATAAAACAGACTGTTTTATGTCATTGGTAAAATCGTCAAACTTCAAACATTTGATAGCTTGCAGGTTTGAAGTTTATTTTGATACATAATTTGAATCACACAAACAAAGGAAATTCAAAACAGAACAGTAGTTCGGACGAAAGACAAAATATCAAGGACAAATTTGCGAAAGTACGACGTCACTCTCTTCTGATTGACGTTTTAGCTAAGATGGCGGATTGTTAAATTTTGTGCTTATATTTTCACTAAAAATATTTGTCATCACACATGTAAAATAAAAATGGGTAATTTTTTTAGAATCTCTGCATCTTATATAATATTATATCAAATCAATATTTTAGTGATTCTTAATGACTGTCATCATGCCTATTTCTCGTTGGTATTGGACGATCCAAGGACAGGTCAACCAACAACGACAGTCTCATAATTTACTAGTCCTGATCTGAACATTCTTTCATATAACGATGCTAAATTTATCAAGTGATTTTTGCTGGTAGTTTTTATTGAATGTTAGTCTTTTGAATTGGTCTAGTGGCCATATGTGTTCTTGACGTTTTTATGACTCTCGGTATCAATAGAACATTGATGTGTATCGGTCAGACTATGTGTACGTGTGCGTAAATAAATATTGCGCAATGTTTAATAAGGCGTCAACGACATTTAAAGCAAAAGGGTCATGGCGCCAATTAACCAAAGCTTTTGAAAATAATTTTATTTATTATCTATTGATGTTAGAGGTTATGGCGCCAAATTCATGATTTTTCATTGAATATAATAATTATAAAATAATTCTGTATGATAATTGTATTAGCCCATAACACATGGGCTGAAAAGTCCCGGGCCTGACACATAGATGGAGCTAGTTGTATTGCAATCAGTTAGTACTAACCTTAAAAAGACAGCTGTCAAAATTTCATGTTATTCTATTCATTAGTTCGTAAGTTATTGTGCTAAGAGTGACGATACTTTCAAAATTTTCGAAATAATGGATCAAAAACAATTTCGTATTTTAATTTTACACTGCTTCTTGATGGGAAAAATACCGTTCAAGCGAAGCAATGATTTGAAAAGTGTTATGAGGACTCTGCTCCATCAGAAACAACAATGAAACGATAGTTTGCTGACGTCGAACGTGGTCGTAGAGATGCGGAACGTAGTGGCCGTCCAAATGAGGCGATAACTCCAGAAAACATTTAAAAAATCCACAAAATCGTTTTGAATGATCGAAAAGTGAAGTTGCGTGAGTTATCTGACATCGTAAAGATGTCAAAAGAACGTGTTGGCTCTGAGAAAACTCTGTTCAAAGTGGGTGCCGCGTTTGCTGACTGTTGACCAAAAACAAGAACGTGTTGATGCTTCTGAGCTGTGATTGGCCATTTTTGAACGTAACAAACCGGAACATGGATCCATCACTTCACTCCGGAATCAAACGATCGTCATCTGAGTGGACAGCAACTGGAGAACCCCGTCCAAAGCGCCCGAAAGCACAACAATCAGCTGGAAAGGTTATGGTCTCGGTATTCTGGGATGTACGTGGTGTAATATTCATCGACTATCTTGAAAGGGGAAATACCTTCAACAGTGAATATTATATGACGTGATTGGAGCGTTTGAAGGCCGAAATTGCAAAGAAACGTCCGCATATGGCAAAGAAAGAAATTTTGATCCATCAAGACAACGCACCGTGTGACAAGTCAATCAAAACAAAGGCAAAACTAAATGAATTTAACTTCGAATTGCTCCTACATCCACCAGATTTGGATCCCAGCGACTACTGGCTGTTCGCAGACCTAAAAAAAGCTCGCCGGTAAGAAATTTTGCTCGAATGAAGAGGTTATTACTGACTCTGAGGCCTATTTTAAGGCAAAAGATAAATCGTTCTACAAAAGTGGTATTGAAATGTTAGAACGGTCTAACAAAAAAAACCGTGTTTTCTTTGTTAGGCCCGGGACTTTTCAGCCTATGTGTTAGTTATCGTGAAGCGGTTTTGACAAGAAAAGCGTCATTTCACCTTTTTGCCCGAAATGTCAAAACTTTCGACACTGTGAGTAAGTGATTGGTTGGATATTCAAATTTATAAAAAAAGGAATAGGATAATCCATACACCATCTACTATACATCTACGACTTACCTATTTTTTCTTATATTCAAACACGAACAACTTCGAATAAAAATTATAAATACAATATTATTTGCATCACTTCCTATACTCGCAATGCAATAACAAAATGGTTTTCAAATACAAAAAGTCATTGCTATTCACATGAATCTTCTAACAGTATTTCGCAATTATAATAGGTACAAAGATTATTTATGTATGCCATGCAGGTACACTGTAAAAACGATTTACTAACATGCATACATGTTGTCGAGAGGTTCAATAATATAGGTATATCGTATATACAGTGCTATTCAAAAGTCCTCTCCCCCCTCGTATCTTTTGAACGGCTACACTTACATTAATAAAATTTGGAGTATGAAAATAAGGTGTTGTAAACTTCTCTACGAATGGTAACAGGTGACGTAATAGTTATAGATGACGTCACAGTGCCTCTCTGGCCAATAATAGGACCTTATGGCAAGTGATATCTCGTTTGAAAGGCATTGACGTTGGCTACATAGCCATATTAATTTTGTTGGGTTTAAACTAATTTTGACGGATAAATTAAATAAATACCAAAATTATTATTTCACATTTAAATATTGAAGATTTTTTTCAGTCCGCGTGAAGTTTTTAATTTAATTGTATTTGTTGCTTTGCAAAGTTTTTCTAAATAGGTTGAATATTTAATTTTATTATTGTTTAACGAGACGTTTAAGAGTTTACATAGGCAAAATGGTACGTACTCAAGCCGACAAAGTAGCAGCTATCTTAATAATTGGTGAATCTGGAAAGAATCTCCATGAAGCGGAACGTTTATTTAATGAGAGATACGCAGATCGCCCTATCTCGAGAACTTATTTGAGGGAGCTTCTTCACAAGTTTGAAGCAACAGGTAGTGTTCAAGATGCCAAACGATCTGGTCGACCAACATTTAGTGATGATAAAAAAATTGATATAGTTGCTGAAATGTTAGTAAACCCTACTTCCTCTTCAACTAAAGTTGCGTCTATCTGTGAAGTAAGTAAAAGTACAGTATAGAGAGTGTTTGCTAAAAATAAATTTCATCCATACAAGTTAAAAATGGTGCACCACCTTTCGGATGACGACCCCGACAGAAGACTCGAATTCTGTGAATGTATGACAAATAAAATTAGTCAAAACCCACATTACACAAAAACAATTTGTTTTAGTGACGAAAGTACTTTTTGCCTCAATGGAAATGTGAATACACAAAATGTAAGGTATTGGAGTGACACAAATCCTCACACCTTTCGTGAACAACATACCCAATTTCCAGAAAAAGTCAATGTTTGGGCAGGTATTTTGGGAAACCACATAGTTGGTCCTGTTTTCCTAAATTCAAATTAAGCGGTGAAGTGTATCGGGAGATGTTACAAAATGCAATTGAGCCGTTAATTCTTTAAATTCTGGAAGATAATCCAGATGAATTCGGCCATCTGGAAATAACATTTCAACAAGATGGTGCTCCTGCACATTATTATGATGCAGTAAGACGTTACCTGGATGAAGAATATCGAGGTAGATGGATCGGCCGGCGAGGTCCTATAGAATGGCCACCTCAGTCACCAGATCTGACACCATTAGATTTTCTTCTATGGGGGTACAAATCCAAGGTTTATACTACGGCACCAGATAGCATTGGCGTTTTGAAAGAAATAATTATTGAAGAATGCAATGCAATTTCAGCTGACACATTCAAACGAGTACGACAAGAGTTTGCTAATAGGATGTATTACTGTCAGGAAGTAGACGGAGCACATTTAGAACACTTGCTATAAGAATCCATTGTTGTTATTTGATTAATTAAATTTAAAAAAATAATTTCAATAATTTTGGTATTTATTTAATTTATCCGTCAAAATTAGTTTAAATCCAAACAAAATTAATATGGCTATGTAGCCAATGTCAATGCCTTTCAAACGAGATATCACTTGCCATAAGGTCCTATTTAAAATTATTGGCCAGAGTGGCACTGTGACGTCATCTATTACTATTACGTCACCTGTTACCATTCGTAGAGAAGTTTACAACATTTTATTTTCACACTCAAATTTTTATTAATGTAAGTGTAGCCGTTCAAAAGATACGAGGGGGGGAGGGGACTTTTGAATAGCACTGTATATAAACGTTTTTTATTGGGCAACGCGAAACGATTTTCTGGAGCCTATCATGACAATTTTACCACCTGCTCCAGAAGATTTGCTAAATACAATTTTCTGCAACTGCAAGAGTGGTTGTGGTTCGCGATGCGGATGCAGGAAAGCGAGCTTGCAATGCTCTTTAGCTTGTGGCCAATGTAATGGGCAAGCTTGTCTCAATGCTCTACCATATCAGAACGACATTAACGAAGATGGAACCTTTGACCCCGAAATCATGGAAGAACTTGAGACAAATGTCGTTGAAGACGATAATGAAGACCAGTTTGAAATTTACCAATAGCCGGAAGACGACGATGAAGAGGAAGAAGATGATTAAAATTATAAATTGTAGTTTTTGTACCCTTTATTCCTATTATCCCTTTATTCCGGTTGGTCTGAAGTGATGCTGTGACCGCGCGCTCTCCGCCCTCTATCTCGAAAACGGTTCACCGTATGAAACATTTTTTCAAACGAAATTTTTAGAAAATTTTGTATTCTACAATATTCATGATATATACAAATAGCAAAAAACCCGTAGCAAATGAGATATTTACAAAAAAAGCGCAAAAAAACCGATTTTTGAGACCTTTGACCTTGAAATTCAATAGTTGCGTACACCCTACCATATGTACGTTTTGAGATAACTTTTGGGGTGTCAATATACAAGTATTTACAGACTTACAGCTGGGTATCTCGAATTCCGAGGTGAACTTACTATAATGACTGGACTACAAAAAATTAACAGCTTCAACAATATTTAAATAATTTACAATACCATGTCCTAAACAGTCAAATACATGATTCCCTATGGTTGTTACTATTCTACTTCCCATTCCAACTCGTTGAATTATTGTTTTGAAAGTTCTCGTTTTAAACGGAACTTACGTAAAATTGTTTCACACATAAATATATTAAATCTTCTTCTACTGAAGGACACCCGCAATAAAAAACATTATTGGCTTACGGTTGACTTGAGATCGTGTTGTAGGAAATGCAAAAAAATGTTTTTCAAGATCATTAGGAGCCGAGAGAAATGAAAATATTTGAAAGGGAATATACAGAGTGATAAAATGAAATTTGGTTGGAGTAGATGTAAAAGATAATAGTTAAATACTATTACACCGCCTTACAAAGCTTTTGAAAAATACTTTTCAAAGAGTTCACTAAACATCTACTTCTCTGGCTATATGCCACGACAGATATTGAATTACACGTCTAAGTTAAATGGGGTTGGGATATCTGCACGATATATCCAACCATTCTGGTTTGTAATTAAAAAGGACAAAATCGCTCTTAGGTGTATTTGCGCCTCATCAGTACAAGGTAGATATCATCCGCCCAGAAGCTCTATTGATAACACGCTTTACTAAAATGGCAATTTTTTACAGGAAACTGTAACTAATTAAATAATTACAAAACCGAATTGGTTGGAATAATTTATAGAATTGTTTGGAAAGCGAATTTATTTCAAAACTTACCAATTTCCATAATACCAGATGAAAAATCAATGCAAAAATTGACTTACCTGGAAAAAAGAATAATTAATTAACATTTTTAATGAAATACAGTAAATTTATCATAAAATAAACGTAACAGGCAATTTTTCTTTGCACAAAATGTACATGAATTAATTTTAAGAATTATTAAACACCGCAGGTTATTATCCAGTCCAATTAAATTAACTTCACCATAGGGCAACCGCGCATTTACGATGAATATTACTTCGTTAAAATTGTAAGTGGAAATGACCGACTTAAGGACTTATTAAATCATTTTATTCATGGTCATTTGAAGAATTATTAATTAAACAACACTAATTAACAGTTAATAGATTAATACTGAACAAACAATTATAGTCAAATATAATCAAAAGTTTGGCTAATTATTATCAAACATTGTTGAGCATTTAAAATAAACAAAAATTTGATAAAACTATTAAACTCTCAGTTAAAACAAAAAAAAATAGTTACTCTGATCTAGACGATCTCGTAGAAGTTAGATTTTAGAATTGATCAAATCGGAAATACAGAAAAACAAGAAAATATGCATTTTTCCTTATCTGTACGTACATTTAGTTCAACTGATTAAAAATCCACTCAAACTAAAAGTTCAATAATTCACATATTTTTACAGCCAGCGATAAGAACCTTTAATTAAAAATACTAATGAAAACATGCATCCACGATTCACCAACACAAAACATCTTAAAGTGGGTTCACATTACAAGATTTCTCTTAGGATTTGCGAAAAGTCTATTCGAGCCATACGATTTACACAAGTACAAGGAAAATATGAGCAAAACTACTTGAAAGACAGAGAAGAATAATTATGCACTCAGCGATAGGCGTGTAAAAGTTTAAATGTGACACTGTTGCCGGATGAAAGTGTTTAGTTTTACCTAATAGTGCTTGAGCTCAAAAAAAAGTTAACGATAACGAGACAAAAATATCATTTGTACAAATTAATCTGCGCTTCTGGCAACAGCGGTTAAAATAGGGGGTCACTGAACACACACCCAACTGTTTTTGGTAGCTGGAACTAATAAACAGACGCCCATCGCTGAGCGCACAATTATTCTTCTCTCTCTTTCAAGTAGTTTTGCTCATATTTTCCTTGTCGTACTTGTGTCAACCGTATGGCTCGAATAGACTTTTCGCAATCTGTATGTGTTTGTTTCATAGAAATACTACAGATAGAGGCAACAAAGCCCCGTCAGCACGTAAGAGAGAGATAGGAAGTCGGAGGTTTAGGCTATCTTTCTCTAGTAGCGCGCATGCTATATACACAGACAAAGACGGAAAAGCCTCTGATCGTCTGTCTTTTTCTATCTCACCGGAGTTCAGTCAGACATTTTTGCAAACAGCCACACGGTGCGTTGTCTTGATAAAACAAAATTTCTTGAATAGAATGTCATGAAATTTTGACAGCTGTCTTTTTAAGATTAGTACTAACTGAGAAACAGGCGATTGCGATAAAACTAGCGCCATCTATTTGTCAGGCCCGGGACTTTTCAGCCCATGAGTTACCTACCCTTTATGTGTGTTTATGAGATGGTGAGATTATCTACCGTAATTTCAAATTTCCCACCATACTGTCAGCCGTTGTCTGTTTATGATCTGTCAGTTGTTTGAGGTTAGCTTGTAGCATCGTATCAGCTGTGTTATTATAATTAGTAATAGCTACAGCATAACAGTTTAAAAAATGGAAAATAATGGCTGATAATAAAAGAATACAATAATTATAATTATAATACGTAAAAATCGAGTCATACAAAATCAATTCTCGCATTAACTTTTAGGTTGGAATACTGTCAACAATTTTAACCTCACTTTTTTCTGATCTTAACGTAAACTTTACAAAACGACGCATAATTAAATATTGTGTAA
This sequence comes from Lochmaea capreae, assembly GCA_949126875.1. NCBI lineage: Eukaryota > Metazoa > Arthropoda > Insecta > Coleoptera > Chrysomelidae > Lochmaea > Lochmaea capreae. Next base: position 11,113,261 of record OX421397.1, on the reverse strand, counting down.
TTTGTCAACATGATTTTTGTTTACGGGAGATCATAAGGAAAATCTTATATTGTAAACCCACCTTTATAATTTATTACAACCTTGGTAACTGATATTATAATTAAAAATTCCAAAAGTTCAATAAATAACTGACACGTAATGGGTTGCAATGGGATTTTATCTTGCTATAGAATTAGTTTTAAAATATAAATGTTTATCGATAAATAAATAACAAATTCAGAAACAGAAACATAACATGTATTAATTACTCAACAGGTTTCACAAATTACATTTGCATATGTTGTGGCAACCAGAGAGGCTGATGAACCTACGAAAAGGCAAAGACTGATGATCCAAAGCTAGGAGGAACAGTGACTAGAAAAATTAAACAAAGAAAAAGCACTTTTTTCAACCAAATGACCACATTTATCTGTACACACATTACATGCTTCCAGATCAAAAGCTGACGATTAAAATTATTAAAATTAATATCTAAAAAATCACTAATAACGTTTTCAGGTAATTAAAAAAAAATGGTTTCCCGCAATTACACAAAAAATTTGAGGTTATGTTGAATACTGTCTAAATTAAATTAGATGGCCATAATATTACAACTATAGTTTATTTCAGAAAGGTATAGTAGTAGGTATGCAAAGGGAGCACAGAGTGACCCAACGAATATTTAAGCCACTTTCATAGTTTGGCATTGATTTCATTGTAAAATTATTTCTTTTTATCAAGTTCAGGTAGTACCACTCGGGTTGGGGTCAATATATGGGTTTAGCCTATAGTTATCCATTCACAAACACTGAAAATAGTGTGCCAAAGGCGTGCCAGTAGGATACTCGTAAAAAGGAAATCATTTTATTTTAACAGTATAAAAAAAATTAGGTATTAGGTACACTTATATTTTATTGAAGATTATACAAAAAATACATAATATTCTTCGTCATCTGAGGAACTGTCATCTCCTCTTGACGTTATAATTAACGGGTCGACGGTTCGATCGATCAAGTAGTCAAGATCCCACATTTTCTCCAGTTCTTTAATGACATGCTGGACTGCTTTTCGCCAGTTCTCTGGTGTCACCTCCTTAATGGCTTGATGAAACAGTAGCTTAACGTCTTTCATTTTGAATGTCGTGTTGTATCTTGCCACAAATCCTTTCACTTGCGCCCATATAAGCAAAACGTAACTCGTAACTGTATAATCTACTAGCTAAGTAATCCCTACACAATATTTCGATATTGGCACTTCAGGCCAGAAAACATACTTTTCCTAATTCTCTTACGCTATTACTTCAAATTTTAATATTACAAACAATACTATTTCAAGACCTACGCCTATGGCCGACACCGAAATTGAGCCGAAATGGACGGAATTCCCCATTTTATTGCCCTATACCTTTCCGAAATAGACTATAGTAATAACTCCGCCTCTATTTTCTACCTGATCTTTGCCTGCTCTGAATATTTCAGCACTAGCACTACCCTATACGTTATTTGTCTATCTTTAATACCTATAAATTTCTGAAAGTTTATAATATATAAACAAAAATTTCTAAAATACGTAAAATCTTACCAATAAAAATCCTTATTATACATTCTAAACAGTTTTCTAACAAACACGTGGGTTTTATCTGAAATTTTTTTCATCTACAATTTTTTCACAACCACACACTTTCACATAAATCGTTATAAAGTGTTACGTCGTTTTTGTTTTTAATTGTAGTCGAGTAAATGTAGTCATCTGATAAACCTGATATTAATCGTGACTTGATTTCCCGCACCTTGCATCATTCCAGATATCAATAAACTATTAATAAGAGAGGTTATGAATATTGACTACGTAGAAACAGAAAAAGTTACAAACTATCGATCCTGGTCATATATCAACATCTGAATCGATTATTCGATTCTAAATGATGATGACAACAACAGCAGATACCACCGGAGACAGAGAGTGTATCCCATTTCAGTGTCGCACCCCTTTATCTTATCACAAAATTATTAAACGCGGAATAATATAACAACTCCACCTCAACTGTTGCTGTGCACATATAACCTCAAAAAGCAGTTTTTAAATTTTCTTCCTGTTAAGAATGGATTTTGTGATCCTCTCTCTCTCTCTCTATCAATTTTCTTTTATTATCTCAATAATTCGTAAACGATGTCTTCTATACACTATTTCATTTTACTTATCATTACAAATATACAAGTAAATTTTAACATTACTATGCGCCTCGTGTCTATTGTTTATATTTGCGTCCGTATATTCTCGAAAAGAATATTTAACAGGCAGTGGAAATTTAAATTATTACAAATTGCCTAGTAAGATAAGAAGGTCAACTCAAGACACAGTTTTTAACTGGAATACCAAAAAGAAAACGTTAGTCTATATTTTATTTGAACACCTTCTCATTTTTAGGTCACGAAAAATGCTTGTCAAACATTGGAAGAGACGTGAATTTTTAAGTTATTAGTGTACCACCTGGTATACTATACTTGTACTCTTCATTTTTAAGGTAAAATCGTTTATCCGCAATTGAATTCTTAGCAACAAGAAATTATAAATTCATGTGATTTAACTGATGTAGGTTGTTATCGTTTACAGTTATTTGTGTTATTAACCATTAGCGGTGTACAGAAATTGCTAATAAACAATTTATTAAAACCACAACTTCATATGTGATTTCGATTATCACTTTCGTGGCATTTCAAGAAATTATAAGAAGGAACAAGTTCAATATAAATCTCGCAAAATGTGTGTCAAGTTAATGGGTTCATTTATTGCAATAACGTCGAAACTAGCGAAGAAAACTAATAAGTTATTAGGAAAATTATAGTTATTAGTATTACGAGGGTTGTCCGATAAGTTTCCACGACTTCGAGAGTTGTCTATACAGAGTGTGTCCAGAAACTATCCAGCCAAACGAAAATTACAGATAAATACTAGATGTGATTGTATGTCCATCTAACATTTCAAGATACCCTGGCTCAAAAACCAAAGAAGGCTTAGGATGTGGAATTTACTCCAGATCACTAAGCTTAAGGATTAACTGGGGAATGGGAAAAAACACCAACGTGGTTCAAACAGATCTCCCAATAAACAATTTTCGTGACTTATAGTAACTGATATTTTTATAGCGAATTCATAAAGGTTACACAATTATATAAGGAAATGCTTTGTAGTTTTATTGCAACACTTATAGTAAATTAGGTTTATTAGGGTGTTATGCCATTACTGTAACTTCTAGATTTATAATGAAGTGTTGTAACTATTTATATGACTGTGTTATAAAACTTGAAGTAATCGTTACCTCAATTTATATAACAAATTTATATAAGGTTTGCCGTTACTTCCGTAATAAAACTAATGGTTTCTGAGTTTTATAATAGCATCGTTGTTTACCTTTTTAAAACTTCAGATACTTAAGTTCTTCTATAAATACGTTATGAAACTTTTAGTAACAAGTTCTTTTATAAATACGTTATGAAACTTTGGGTAACTGATGTTTTCTCTTTGTGTGCTCAGTAAAAAATTAACCTAAAATAGGAGTGGCGTTTTACCAGAATAACACAAGTAGTGCCAGCATCTTCTGGAAAATTAAGAATCATCACTTTCGTTAATCGACAGGTATCTTCCAGTTCCACTTTATCTACAAATGACGTCGAAATTTCTTCTTTACCTTTGAATATTACCACCAAAAGTTCTCTAACCATCACTTGTGGTGTGCTGTGACACTCAACTAACACTTAATAATTTATAGTAGACTTGAAGTTTTATATAGACTAGAAGTTTTTATAATTTTGTGGTAACTAATTTTTATGAGGGTGTAGGCTTTATCCGCCATGATAATTTTCTAAAACGCAGATATAAACAGGAATAGAAAATTAAATATTTAACAAAATTTTGGAAAACTGAATTTAGATTGGACTCTTATTTTACATTATATTGAAAGAACATATGATTCTGTTTTATGAACAAATTTAAAAAAATTAAAATAATTATTTTTTAAAATTCAATAAGAATTTTTTTAATAATACATATTTCAATGGCCAATGAATTTTTTAGAAGTGCCTTGCTAACATTTACAGTAAAAAATGATTGGCAATATAATTTTGGTCCAACCTTATGTGTGGAAATGATGTGACAAGTATTAAAGTGCACATAATATATCACATCATCCATCTTAGGAAAAGTTTATAAGAGTAACCAAGTCAGTAATAAAACTAAATATCATTACATCCTCTTCCTATATGAAGTTTGATAAAGGTACCGGAAATATTTCCGTTACTTTTAGTTATATACTTATGGGTTTTATAACGTTCGCAACTCTTATAAATTGCTCCATTTAAGTGTTGTAAATGGTTTATAAGAGTTACAGAAATATTACTATGCTTAGCTTATACAAATTGCAGTTTTATAAAATAGTGATGGTAACTTTACGGTTACTATTATATGTATAAACGAAAATGTTTATTGGGCTGGCTGGTATCTCAATTGCCACAAAGGAACTAACCAGAAAAGGAATTTCTGGCAAAAACATCATAATCTGCACTGATAGTAGACAAGCTCTACTAGCCTTGAACAGACAAGGTGTTACATTAGGGCTAGCATTAGAGTACCATCGAGATTTAGCTAACGCCTCGATAGATAACAATATTATCCTGAGGTGGATTAAGGGGCACGACAGGAGCAAAGGTAACCGCATTGCGGGAAGCGGCTGCAGGGAAGAGGCTGGACTAAGAACTCTTGGACCCGGCGACACCTACAGCCTGACGAATTCGACAATTGCGGAACTATCTAAACGGTATACCCATGCTTAATGTCTAAAGAGATGGGAAGAAATCAAGGGATGCAAACTTGCCATGATCACCCTGGGCGTCCCTGGGAAGCTGAAGTCGAAAAAATATTTGGTGATGACCAGGAAAAACCTACGTTTAACGGTAGTATTTCTTTTAAGGAAACATCTCCATACAAAGGGGCTAATGGACACACCTCTATGCAGGATGTGTGAACAGGAAGACGAATCTGTTAAGTTAATATGCAAGTGCCCGGAGTTATCGTCAATAAGAAAAGTGTGTTCGGTGAGTCTTGGCCTACACCTGCCGATATAAAGGAGATGTCTCCTAGTGACATGTCCACCTTCCTGGAAAGGACAGGATGGACGATGTCCTAGGAAGACAATTCCTCGGGAGGATGTACAATGGGTCACATGTGCTGTGGGCCTAACTCACCCACCCTCCCTACTCTACAGATACAGATACCCTGGAATGTTTCAGTTGGATAACAAAAGAAATAACAATTAGATCGCTTGGCCGTCATAAAACATTCATTTGAAATTTGTTTTATTATCCAATTAAAATCGTATAAACTTTACTCGGAAAAAAAAACCTATTTTTAACCATCTGATTTCACGAAAGGAAAAATAATTCATCCATTGTCTTCACTTAAAAGTAAACACCAATAAAAATAATAAAATAAACCTACTGCAATCGTGAATCCGACCACCTACATAGATTCAAACGGAACATATTAATTTTGTTCGTTACGACGAAAGCTGTTAAACATAAACCTATTTAGAAGCAACATAAATGAACAAAATATGACAAGTGTTTATCGAGTAATGAATGTTTTAACGAAGTAAACACTGTGCATATATCACTGGTTTTCGTAAAAACGACAAACAAACGCTTCTTGTCAAAACTCTCCAATATATAAATATATACAGAAGTACAATTTTATTCCAAACCTGAGGCGGACCAACGAAATATATTATTAGGGCGCATTCGACTCGAAATGGCATAAATAAATGTAGAAAACTAACCGGAAAATTGGGATCGGCAAAACAATAATTTGAGTAAAAAATAAAATAAAAAAATTATAGTTATCGCTGGTATGATAATATACATGTTAAAAATGTGCGTTAACCAACCTTGAAAAATTTTCGACTCAGGTGAACGATCCTACAATAATAGTTGCAAATTACTGAATGATGACGGAGTTCCGTTCCACCCATATGGTAGGAAATGTTATTTATCGACCGTATTCATATCTTAAAATGCTGTACTTGACATATATTTTTTGATTACATTGTTATTTTTCATTGTTAATCATAATAATTGTTGTCTGGAAGAAAATATGTAACTCAAACATTGTAGCTTGCATATAAATACAAAATGTTTACCAAGAAAATGTAAATACGGCCGTACAAAATTTGTTGCAAGCCGTGTAATGTTTATAAATAATTATTCTATGAAAAATTAATTTTGCAGTTATGTAACTTCGATCTCTGAAGATTCACGAATGTATTTCTTCCAGAAATACCATTATATACAGTGGCTGACCTCTATAAGGACTTTTGGGTTTCACTTTAAGAAGATTTAATATCGGATAGTGGGTATTATAAAGCACTGTTTCGAGAATATTTTTATTTTTTTTACATAATTTTACACAAAAAATAATAATTATTGATAAATTTGGTAATAATTCAAATTCATTTTCAAAATGTCATGGAAAATTTTAAAAATATTACATTATTATTTAACGATAATTTAAAACTATTCAGCATAATTTAAAAATAAAATTGCAGAAAACTAATAGGGTCAAAACTAGTTCTTATGTAATACTGTATTACACAAAGTGATCGTTTTGTATCGACTTTAAAAACATATCGAATAATGAAAACAAATTTATTATCCATAACTTTATAAAAACTCAACTAAAATCGTGTTTTATTTAAATTAAATTAAATAAACAATATAGATAAATCAAATGTTTTCGTTACGACTTTTTTATTTTAATAAATATTTAAATTAAAATAATATAAACTTTAAAATTAATTATTTAAACATGTGTCATTGAGGCTCATATTCTGATTTTTTGTATTTAAATTTTCTTCTTATATTTATAGACTATTTGAAATTTATTGCTAGATTCCTCCTCAGGTTCGCAGCAGAAAGATGCAAATATTTTACAATCTTATCTCTTCAAGTTAAAAAACTATAGTGGGAATTTTCCAACAACACTAGCCCAAACCAAAATACAATAACATCATCGAATGTAAATTGGCATTCAGTAACCACAACTACCAAAAGGATATTGTCAGTGGTGTATTTTTAACTGACTTCCAAAAACGAGGATCTGTATTTGAACATTAAACACTAGTAAGTTATCAAATTTTTCCTTTAATTTTGCAGAGGTTGTGGAAATTTATTTATGGGTCATGAATTTAATCCTATATTCGGGGGACGGGGACGTTTATACAGAGACTAGTCGATAATTAACGAACTGGTAGAATTGTAATCTTCCAATTCTGGAAGGTTAATAATGAGAAATTCTTTATAGAACCCTGTAAAGTAGTTAGAATTCAAAAGTTTTCAGATGATTCTATTAATTTCAATGCTGGTCCTGGAATTACTGACCGTACACCGTAAACTCGTTAGTTCCAACTGACAAACTATCAAAATTAAATCAGCTTATACTAGGCTTGTTCAACTGAAACCCATCTTTGGTCAGGTTAGCCTTGGAAACAATTGTAATCATTCAACTGACGTTTTCCAACATTAGTAGTGTATGCAAACGTCACACTGATCTGTTTATTTCGTTTATATTTGACAGCGATTTTAAGTATTGTGACTTTGAAATGGCGTTTGTTGTTAACAATCCGTCCAAATGTGATAAGCGTGCGGTCATTCAATTTTTGTGTGCTGAAGGTGTGCAACCGTTGCAAATTTATAAGCGAATGCAAGCAGTGTATGGAAACGCATGTTTTGCATATCCAACTGTGAAGGAATGGTGTCGAAAATTTAAGAATGGGGAAGAGAGGACGAATGATAAGCCACGACCAGGGGCATTGATTACTGCATCAACAGACAGGAATGTGGCATGTGTGGAAGGCCTGATTAGAGAAAATCGTCGAATTTCAATCAGAGCAATTTCAGAAAATGTTGGTGTGAGTATAGGATCTGTCCATAGTATCGTACACAAACTAGGTTACAGCAAAGTTTGTGCGCAATGGGTTCCTCGTCTTTTGTCTGAGGACCAAAAAAGCTTGCGAATGGGCTTGTCTTTGCAACACCTCACGGAATACAGTCAAAATGGTAATGACTTTCTCTCGTCAATAGTTGCTGGCGATGAATCTTGGTGTCATTATTTTGAACCATCCAGTAAGCTGTCATCGATGCAATGGAAACACGCAAATTCTCCGCCACCAAAGAAGTTTAAAGCTCAACCTTCTGCAGGCAAGGTGATGTTGACATTTTTTTTCGACCATGAAGGACCCTTGCTGATAGAATTTACAGAACCTAGAGTGCATATCAACGCAAACCTGTATAATGAAACTTTGAACAAGCTCCATCAAGCAATAAGAAGAAAACGTCCAGGGAAGCTTTCACGTGGTGTTATTCTGCTTCACGATAATGCTCGGCCTCATGTTGCCAACGTAGTGAAAGAAAATCTACAACGAAAAAAATGGAGGATATTAGAGCATCCACCCTATAGTCCCGATTTATCGCCTTGCGGTTTTCACATCTTTGGGCCACTAAAAAAGGCGTTAAAAGGTAACCGTTTTCAGTCGGACGCAGAAGTACAAAACGCTGTGAAAGAATTCTTTCAGCAGCGCAGCCACAAGAATTCTATAAGCAGGGTATACATCGGTTGGTGAAACAGTGGGATATGTGCCTCAATTATAGTGGTAGTTATTTGTAACTGTACTTGTCAATAAATTTTTCCTGGACCAAAGATGGGTTTCAATTGAACTATCTTGTATCTCAAAAACTAAAGCTGATAGAGCAAATGTACTTTTTGGAACCAGCACATTGTAAATACGCTAAAATATTGGAAAAATTATTCAATTTTGTTGGCCTGTGTAATTGTTACGAATCCAAGAAAATAAAAAAAATTGATCTCCGCTGAATTTGGCCTATTTATCTTATAGTTATCTATAGATCTATCTTATTGCCAAAGCTTAAAAATAGATTAGAATTGGCGGTCCAGTCCACACGAGGAATAGAAAAAAAAGTAATTATACTGGTTATATCAAAAGAATATATTATCATTTCTCGATAGGACGTTTAGAAATTCTTATGCCTATACCATATTAACATTCAAATAAAAGATTTAGAGGAAATAATATAACCATTACAACTACTGGCAGTCCCTCCAGTCAAACTAGTAATGGTACAAGCGGTGCACACGAATTCCCGATAGGTTTCCTAATACACACGAGTTCCCGTTCGACACTTGCAGGTACCTTAATCCCGCACTCGAATTGCCGTCCAGTTTATTTAATCCGCTTCCAGGTTAACTAAATAGTTCTGAAAATTCCAGTATGTCGTAATCTTGAATTCTAATGAAAAAGTTGAGTAACCTATTGGGGTGGCTAGGAGGGTAATGGTCAGTGCGAACGGTTTAATGGAATTATATGGCAAACCATCCAGTTGGCTTTAAAATCTCAAAATTTGAAAATCAACCAGTGGGAGCAGGTTCTAGTGGATTCTCTTCACTCTATTAGATCTCTTTTATGCACTGCTATCAACTCGACCCCACATGAACGCATGTTTAACTATGTGAGGCGCTCAACTTATGGATCGTCGGTTCCTACATGGCTAGCTGCACCAGGACCAGTGCTATTGAAGGGATTCGTCCGTTTGAATAAATACGAACCTTTAGTTGATGAAGTCCAACTCCTAGAAGCCAACTCGGAATACGCCCATATCCGACTGGAAAATGGAGAAGAAAAGACAGTTTCCACTAGGCATTTAGCTCATCGAGGAGACATATCATTAATTCTGTCAATCAAGATCAAGACCATGAAAATTCTGTCAATCGAGATCAAGACCATCTAAATCAAGAGCATCAAAATCAAGACCAAAGCATTCAAGAGAAACAAGATCATCTCATTCAAGACCACTCCATTCAAGACCAACACAATCAAGACGTAGTACTGAATATCAATAGGCCAGTTAGGACACGAAGGCGTCCTCAATATTTAGAAGACTTCCTCGAGAAATAAGAAGGCGGGAAGAATGTCATGATATTACACTTTTGACTAGATTCATGACATTGTCACTCACGTTATAAAGTTGTCAATAATTTTATGTTAGTTGTTTTCTGTAGAATAAAGCTTTATTCTAGAGCTAATCCTTCGTATTCATTACACAGGTAGACTGGTTATCCTGACGGGAATTCGTGTGCCTGGGCTGTTGGGCACAACCCAAACGAATGAATGAAGAGATTTTGCAAGATCTCTTTCCTCAAAAATAAATAGTGCTATGTAAACATATTAAACAATCGTGTATAATAATTATAAACATAATAATAATTTATATTGCTTATTTTTAATAACAGACGTTAGCTAGAATTGAGAACGAGATTAAACTATTGTTGTATTGTAATGCCAGTGGTTTGCCGGTTCCATTGTTGTCAGACTTATTTTAATATCACAAACTTACAAACATGAAAATTGGCACACTGTCCAATTAACCATAGTAGACGAAATTGTATACGTAATTGTTGATGAATTTGCTAATTTAAAAATAATGATTATCAGTGGAAGATTTTTCTCAAATCAATCAAAACAATTTTTTTTTCAAATCTACGTATATTTTTAGCATAACGAGATTCTTGAATCAGGACAACAGTATTCACTGGAGACGTTGTTATTTTGCATGTATTTTTCGATAGATTATTTTATATTTTGTATAATTTCATCGTGTAGATATCAAAAGAATATGTTGGCTTTATATTGCATGAGCAATTGACTATGAGAAAATTCTGTTGAAAGAGGGTGCCACGTGTGCTCAATGTTGACCAAAAAAAGAACCTGTTGATGCTTCTGAGCAGTGTTTGACCATGTTTAAACGTTATAAACTGGAATTTTTGCGTCGATATGTGACAATGTATGAAACATGGATCCATCACTTCACTCCGGAATCAAAACGATCGCCATCTGAGTGGACAGCAACTGGAGAACCTCGTCCAAAGCGCCCGAAAGCACAACAATCAGCTGGAAAGGTTATGGCCTCGGTATTTTGCGATGTACGTGGTGTAATATTCATCGACTATCTTGAAAAGGGAAATACCATCAATAGTGAATACTATATAGCGTTATTGGAGCGTTTGAAGGCCAAAATTGCAAAGAAACGTCCGCATATGGCAAAGAAAGAAATTTTGTTTCATCAAGACAACGCACCGTGTGATAAGTCAATCAAAACAATGGCAAAACTGCATGAATTGAACTTCGAATTGTCCCCACATCCACCGTATTCGCCAGATTTGGATCCCAGCGTATACGCAGGCATAAAAAAATGCACGCCGGTAAGAAATTTCACTCGAATGAAGAAGTTATCGCTGACACTGAGGCCTATTTGAAGGCAAAAGATGAATCGTTCTACAAAAGTGGTATTGGAATGTTAGAGCGGCGCTGGAATGATTGCGTTGTTCTTGATGGAAAGTACGTTGCTGAATAAACTAATTTTGAACAAAAAAAAACTTGTTTTCTTTGTTAAACCTGGGACTGTGTTAAGTTGTAGTTAAAACGAAATTTCTACAATTGCCGACTCCTATTAGCAGTAAATGAATGAAGATACGTAATTCAAACACGTTTCGTCCCTGGTCTAATTCCTGAACAATGTATATTCAGCCGAGAGTACCTACAGCTCGTTCCGTATCATTAATTTTTTATTACTTTCTGAAATTACCATCAAATTTGTAATGTTAAATGTATAATAAACACGAAATCTTTTCCGACATTAAGTCACTGCCCGACCTAAATTCACCAGTACCACAGTTAATATTTTGTAAGGAATGTTTCATATGAAATAATGTTGCCCTTTTTGACACAGTTTCATTGAACGCTCTGTAAACGTGAAAGGAATTGAATTTCAGATTGAACTTTATTTGATTTCAATTTCGGTGCTCAACGTGTCCTATCAAAAATAAACTCGTAAGGAAGTACTATTGATCGATTGGTTTAGCACCACCAGTCAGAGGCTAGAGTCCTCAGTCTCTAGATCCTTCTTGGAGAAATCCTCACTTGGATATTCTAGTCCTAGGAGTCTATATCTCCAATGAGATAATGCTTCACAATCGAAGATAATGTGAGATGCTGTTTCCTCCTCTTCCATCTACAACCGACAGATAGGTTCCTACCTATACAGATTGCGAAAATTACATCGGAACCCTCGAGAGAGAGAGAGAAAGAATAATTGTGCGCTGTCATGACTTTGTTTCATCTTAGGGGTGTATACCTATTTCCCGAGACTGGCCGAGTGCTCCTTTACAGAGAGAATTCACTAGTTGGTGGTATTCAGTATGCGCCCAACATGGAAGGAGTGAGGGTGTTAAAGAAATAAAAAAATACAATCGTTATTACGTAACCTGTACATCTTAAAATTCATTTTTGACAACATGATCATATCAGACCAAGTTGACAATTTCTAACTACAATAGGATATTATTTTAGCCATTGTAACTTGAAAATAAAACAGCATTTCTTGAGAGAACCATAATAAACTAAAAATCCCTTCCATTAATAAATTAAATTGAAAGAATAAAATAAGTAGGTAGGTACCTACACCTATTCTAAACATAAAATATAAACTTCCTGAAAAAATAAAAATAAAAATCCATTCTAAATGAATTAAGTTGTTTTATTTTCAAATACAATGGCATGCGCTTCCAACGTGATCGACGTTTGTAGCGAAAAGACCTAGGAATAGCAGTTTAAATGTGAATTCTCTCTGTAAAAGACAATGTTGCCGGATGAAAGTGTTTTGTTTTACCTATTGTGCATGACTTCGAAAAAAAGTCAACGATAACGGGACAAAAATATCATTTGTACAAATTAATCTGCGCTTCTGGCAACAGCGGTTAAAATAGGGGGGCAATGAGCATTCGGCCATTGTAACTTGAAAATAAAACAGAATTTCTTGAGAGAACCATAATTAATAAACTAAAAATCCCGTCCATTAATAAATTAAATTGAAAAAATAAAATAATTAGGTAGGTACCTACAACTATTCTAAACATAAAATATAAACTTCCTGAAAAAATAAAAATCCATTCTAAAGGTAAACATAATTTTAATTAATTAAGTGCTCAAATAAACCACCTTCCTGTGCCACACAATAACCAAATCTGTGATAAAGATTTGAACTCATATCTCTAAGATTATTTGGCGTAATGCTGGCACAAACATGCTGTATTTTCACCCTCGAAAAAAAGTCAACGATAACGAGACAAAAATATCATCGGGAAATAAGTATACACCCCTAAGGTGAAACAAAGTACACGCCTTAATGACCGCGCATAATTATTCTTTCTCTCTCTTTCAGTTGTTTTTCTGTCGTACTTTTGTAATCCGAGGGTTCCGATGTAATTTTCGCAATCTGTATATGTCGATTGTATACAAGTGCTTCCTTAGGGTACAGTGACTGGTGAGTAAATCCGTCACTATCCTTATCTGGTCCCTGCTAAGGCTTAGTATTTCATTAGTCAGCGTCTTCGAAGGTTTTTTTTACCAGGAGTTTGCTGTGTTCCTGTTTTGGCAAGTGTCTCCAGTACTAAATCGACACCTAGTATATTCAAGACAAGGAAGTGGAAAGAGCTACAGGTTTAGAATTTTTCAATACAAAATTGTGACGTTAGGAATTTAAACAATGCCCTACTTTTGGCGTTTTTAAAATTGTTTTTCCGGTAAATTATTTTACGTTATCGCACTGGTTAATATTTGAAGTTCAGCCATATTTCGTACTTAAATATTGACCATAATTGCAAAATACTTTTTACCTAATGCTCTAGCTATACTGATTACCTCATAAGTTAAACATAACTTGACGTTATACGGGCAAAATCCATTTTAATATATGTACATGGCAATTTTTTGTGGCACCGACTCTTAACGCAAGTCTGTAACTAAACTAAATACCTAGGTAAAATATGATATAGCAACACGTGTTTATACAGAGTGAGTATCAAACAGTCCAAATAATATTATGTTTTTGGCAACTTTGTTTTTATTATTTTCCATATTTTTCATAAGTCTCCCCCGAATATTGATATTTTTAGACTCGTCCCAATCTAGTAAGTTTGTTTGAGACCAACTCCAACTGTAAACTGAAACAATTTATAATGGTGCTTTTGCTACATTGTACATCCGGCATTTCTTCTCGGAACTCTCGAATTGTCTCACATGTGACCCAACATACTACGTACTCTTTTATTAGATCTTATATTTGTGGCTAATACTTTGTTTGTTTTCTGCGGAAGATCTGACAACAATCTAAGATCGACCATATCACAAAACCCTCTCAAACCAAACATTTTTAAAAATCGAGCGAGCCGTTTCCCTGTACAGACCAACTTCGAACATTTTCCGAGCTTGGTATGTACACGAGCTCGCGTATAGTTCTAGAACAGCTCGGAGGTTCGTTGTGGGTTCCGAGTCTAGTCGGTAAAATCATAGGGTTCGTTCGTGAACGTGGCGAGCTTAGTATGTATGTGGACGTTAACGTCGACGCTGCGAAATTTTGTTATTTATTTTAATGTCCTGCTAGTGGCAGTGACAAAAGTATACATTATGCTTTTATAGGAATCCTCTGTAGCCAAAAATCGCAAAGTTAAAGCCAATCTTCCTCTAGATAATTTGTATATTGATATTATCGGTTCTACTACCATTATCTTCTCAAAATCTGTTACAACCATACTGCTAAAATTACGAAATCTCTGAGCAAAGGAATTCCACCATATTCAGAGCTATTTTTGAATAAACTTTTTATGTTAGTTTTATTACGTTTCCTTTTTTCGATTAGACACTTTGCTTTAATAAAAAATAGGCTGCACAAGCAAAAAGCTATCTTCATCGTTTTCAACATCGTTTTCTTCATCGCTTTCCAGCGATGACATTCTTTTTTATTCATTTTTATAAATTATAATTAAATAACTGTTTATTGAATATTTTTAATATCTGGAACACTCTAGCGAACTGTATACGAGTGGTAGGGATTAAAGGAAACTCTTCTGGTGTGGACGAATGTGTTCGCGAGCTGTTTGTTAAATTAGGCTTGTTCGGCAGCTGTACACTAGCAGCTCGTGAGCTTTGTATTTACGTATTGTATTTGTATGTACGAGCCTTAAAATAATTTAGGCGTTTATAAAGCTCACTCTGTATATATGCAAATCGCGATCCTGAATATTTGATATGTTTATCTATTCAAGTTTATAGAAATAAATATGCCTGAATCTAAAAGAAAGATATAACCTTGTTATAGTCTTTTATATATCCGAACAAGGTGAATCACTTGCCTGTTTATTTTTTTTAGACTGAATAATATTCAGTTATTATTCGGTATTCTGCCTGTTCGGCAGAATATCGAATAACTACAACTACAATCTAATTATTTCCTTTTAACGTATACCTTCATGGCGTACCTCCACATTATCATAGAGAAGTTAGGCAATATTTAGATTTTTCTTTTGGGTTACCTGAAAGCCCGTGTTTATGTTAAGAGACCAAACTATCTCGAATGATTTAAAGGATCCCAAACGTCTTGAATTGCAGGGAATTACTCAACAAATGATTAAGGATTTAATTCGTAGTTTCGAAGATATATTGTATTAGTATCAACAAATAAATGGCAAGCATTTTGAGCACTTAAAAGAAATCTATTTCGTCCAATGTCTCAAAAATAAATTATTCGTTTTTGGGGCCCTTCATGTTCAGATTTTTATGAACTGTCAAACCTTTCGAGACTCTCTACGAAACTAACATTAAAAATTCTGCAATCAAGGTGACAACCGAGAATTGTCAAGTTAGGTATTTCCACAAACCTTCTGGAATGGAAGTAGATAACATGGGAAATGGTACAAATATTCAGTTCAAGTGCCTGGGCTGTTGGGCACAACCGAATGAATGAAATGAAAGGTCTAAAGGAACTGCTAGTATCTGATTCTTTTATCGGGAAATAAGTAGAAAAAAAGGGACACATTTGATCTTTTAGGTATTGACTTGTACATTCAGGTTTCCTATACTATTCTAGAACAGGTTAATAGTCCTGTGCCATCTTTATATCTTATGAATATTGAACTAGACCCACTTTTAAAGGAAGATTCCCAACCTTACTTTTATCGTAATAATGTGGTACAACAAACATTTTGCCAACTTATCCAAGGACGTTGAATATTGAGTTAACTTCATAGTACCTACCAAAACCAGTTCTATTAAAAAAAAACAATTTTTACTTTTAATTTCGTTTTAGACAAAAATAAACTCGTTTTCAAAGACGACTATACATAAGTTTCTAAAATGAAAACGTAAACAAATCTTACCTAATTCCAATTAGTAGAAAATAGTGACATGACACACTTTGTTTAATATCACTTTCATAATATAGGAGAGTTGCAACACTTTTTTAGTTTACCTTATCAATTTTATCAAAAGTTTTACTAACGGAAAATACGAACGCGGTTCACATTATCATTCAAATTTCAATACAAACGCCTTTAACTAACGCGGTCACTAGTCAAACTGAGTGGCATGCTTAAAAAACTTTATTTCTCCACGAATTAAGCAGTGGTAGCGTTGCGGCAGCGACTGGATTAAATTGTTAATAATAAAAAAAAGAAAATCCTTTTTTTTTTATTAGAATTTAAGTGCCTCGACAACTATGGCCATCAGAATACACAAAAAATATGTAGTATGTAGTTATATTAATACAGTCAATGATATTTCATAGTTTGTGGTAGAGGTTAGCTGCTTTGAGGAATTTCAATATCTTCGGAATTTCAGCGGTGCAGTTTAGAAGTTCTTTCAGGTTCGGTTTTAGATCTAGGCGCTGATACAAATTGTTGTATATCTGGCAGTCCGTGAGTATATGCTTAACGCTTAAATCAACATTGCAGTAACGGCAGACGGGAAGGTTTTCAGATGACATCAAGTAACCGTGAGTATATCTGGTATGGTTGATCCGCAATCGTCTAATAACAGCAGCTTCTCTCCTGGTTAAGAAGTCGAGGGGGAGAGAACCAATGGAAGGCTGTATATCGTTTAGAGCTGTTTTACTGTTGTGCCAAAAATTTTGCCAGGATTCTTTGACGGACTTTTTGAATAGGTGTTTGAGGTCTTCTGGGAGCTGGATCGATGTTGTGGTGATGGTAGAGGTGGCTTCTTTGGCATGGTAATCAGCATTTTCATTGCCAGTAATTCCAATGTGAGATGGGAGCCAGATAAGACAGACTTTTACATCACGAGCTGAGAGTATTTGATAGATATCATGGATGTTTTGAACTATTGGATGGTCGGTAAAGATAGTATTAAGTGAATTAATTGAAGAAAGTGAATCGGTACAAATGGCGACATGCTTGGAAGGAGGTGGGATATGTTTAAAGGCTTGGAAAATGCTATACAGCTCACCAGTGTGAACAATACATGTTGAGGGCAACCGATAGGAACCTATACGTTCGTGGTTGGTTGTGACTGAGCAGCCAACACCAAAAGAAGTTTTAGAAGCATCTGTGTAGAGAACTACATCATACGGTGTTTTTTTCAATATTTCTAAGAATGCTTTTTTAATAAGTGTGTTAGGTGACTCATGTTTAATGAATTTGGTGTGAGAGAGGTATTGAAAAGAGGGAGATGTTTAGTCCAAGGAGGGGTGTGGGGTTGGGGGAAAATCCTTTTTATACCTAACCTAACCCGATTTGACTCCAAAGTGAAAGATGTTGTCATAGGGTTAATTTTTTTCAATACTTTTTATACAGTTGTGGATGTGCTCAACAGATTTTTTTTTAAATCGAATTTTTTTTAGGTAAATTTTTTTTTAATACAAACAAACTATACTGGTTGAGTCATGAGGAACTGTACACACTCTTACCTCGTATTGATGATGAAAAGGTTTAACTTTTCAAAGAAATTCGTTACGGAATTAAGCAACAAAAAGGAATGGGATCCAAATACCATTACCAGACCTGGAAAGAATGCCATTCAATGGTACACATACGGCTCAAAAGCAATAGAAGGAACTGGGATAGGAGTGGAGTGTACGGGCCAGGAACCAAACACTCTGAAAGCTTGGAAAAAACCCCAAGTATATTTCAAGCGGAAATTTACGACATAAGAAAGTGTGCCCAGTTCAATATTGACAAAGGATTTGAAAGGCAAAATATTATTATCATAATGTCAAGTCAAGCAGCCTTTAAAGCACTGAGCTCTTGTGTAATCAGTTCAAAAATGGTGTGGGAATGCCTAGGCATACTCAAGGAACTAGGCGAGAACAATATAGTAACCTTACTGTGGATTCCAGGACACACTGGAATAGAAGGACATGAAATAGCGGATGGACCAACAAAGAGGGAGAATAAAAGATCCTTTTGGGGGCCGGAACCCTTTTGCGGTATCAGTCCCAATGTAATATTGGAAGAAATAGGCAAAGCCGATGAAAAGATAAGATCTGACCATTGGAAAGATCTAGTATGGCTTAGACAATCAAAGATTCTGATGGTGGCTACAACCCGTTGAGATCAAATGAATGCATAAGTCAAAGTAAAACTGCACTAAGAGTTTTAACAGGAATCCTAACGGGACATTGCCGCCTGAACAGGCACCTGAAAAAGCTCAAAATAGGGGTACATTCAAAATAGAGTTTTTGGAGGCGTTTACTACATCTTCTGGGGATTGGAACCTTTTACCACGCAGTTCATCTTAATTTTTGAAAAAATAAAAAAGTTGTTAGGGTTTAGGTCGGGAATGTATGTATATCCTCTGTATATAACGAAAGAAGACAAACGAACTCTGATTCTTCCGATGGTCTTTAATTTACCAATAAACAGTAAACGAACAACCACTGGCAATTACAGAAAATTACAAACCGGTGGTCATGTTAATCGTGTTTTTCGGTAAATCTTTTTGTACGTTTTTCATAATATCCAACGTACACGTGTATATGGAAAAGACAACAGGTGTTGACGTGTAGGAAGAACGAAGATGCATACATTAATTTTTATGGTCATTAAAGTCGGACTCTGTTATAAAGTGAATGTAATTAGATGTGCTAGATATGTGTGTCTGCTCGGTGTAGGTTTATGTTGTTAAAAAAAATATACTAACTATTGGTAATTGTCATGAAAGTTGTCGATAATAATTAATTGTTGTTTGAATGTAGTTTTTGTTGACTATTTGATTAATAATAGACGACGTGAGTGAGTTAAAAACCCCTCATTGTTTAAAATACAAGTTAACACTGTTTTATGGTTTATGTCATATGTCATATGTCTAAAACTTTTCACTTATCAATATATCCTCTGCTTAAAGCTATCAGCAACCCAACACCTAGGTCTAGACTGGTAAAAAACGGTAACGAATTCCTCAACAGGCTGACAAAAGACAACAAAGTGTGATGCCGGCACATGAGGGGATTGTAGGTAATGAAATGGCTGACCAGTTAGCTAAAGAAGGCTCTAAAGGAGACTTCATAGGTCCGGAACCGTTTTGTGGAATCACAAAAGATTGCATTAGAGGGCAGATCGGAAACTGGCTAGATAGGGAACGCCAACTGAAATGGAGGTCGACACAAGGGCACCTCCGTACAAGGAGTTTACTGAGAAGGTAGACAAGGAACTCTTAACCTGTTTTGAAACTGGGTAAGAGACAATTGAAGACAGTTACCGACCTGGTGACTGGACATTGCTCCCTGAGGAAACATCTGCAAAAAATGGGCAAAGTTAGTGAACATAAGTGCAGGAAGTGTGAACTCTATGATGAAACATCCACTCACATACTTTGCTTCTACGAGAACTTACATGGACTCAGACGGTAGCACTTTGGAGAGGAAACTATACAACCATTACAACTACTAAAAATCCCTCCAGTCAAACTAGTTGCCCATATAGAAGACACAAAGCTTTTGGAATGGAGGTAGATAACATGGGAAATGGTAGAAATATTCAGTTCAAGTGCCTTGGCTGTTAAGCAACAATCGAATGAATTAATGAATATCCTTCAGCATTCTACCGTTCTACAAATATTTCCAAAATAAAAATGGCAATAGCAAAATTCACTCCATTGAAACCAAAAATTCAAATGTGCTTTGATTGTTACTAACAACTTAAGAATCGGTCATACTTACATACATAACTGAGAAAAGACGATTGACCAGATAGATATTGAGCAAAAAGATTTTAGTTTAATGTATTGAATATTGAGTGTAGCTTATAAAATGTTTAGGACAAATTAGATTTAAGAATATGTCAATCAACAATTTGGAGCTTCAATTTTACACAGGGAGGTAAATTATTTTCATATTATAAAATCTATTCCAGAATGACGTTACTGACAGGTCGGCCATGTTGCTGTAGGTTCTCATGTAATATTCTATTTAGTTTTCATTGTTTACTTGTAAACAACGGACGACACACTTTAATTAGTGATAAGTTCTTAAAATTATCTAAAATGAAGTGTTGTTAAGTGTGGAATGCGTGGAGTAAGAGATAAGGTATCTTCTTTCGATTTCCGGCTGTTTTAACCAAGAGAAGTGTTTATACAGATTGCGTAAATTACATCGGAACCGTCCGGATTACACAAGTACGACAGAAAAACAGCTGAAAGAGAGAGAAAGAATAATTATGCGCGGTCATTAAGGCGTGTACTTTGTTTCACCTTAGGGGTGTATACCTATTTCCCGATGATATTTTTGTCTCGTTATCGTTGACTTTTTTTCGATGGTGAAAATACAGCACGTTTGTGCCAGAATTACGCCAAATAATCTTAGAGATATGAGTTCAAATCTTTATCACAGATTTGGTTATTGTCTGGCACAGGAAGGTGGTTTATTTGAGCACTTAATTCATTAAAATTATGTTTACCTTTAGAATGGATTTTTATTTTTATTTTTTCAGGAAGTTTATATTTTATGTTTAGAATAGTTGTAGGTACCTACCTACTTATTTTATTTTTTCAATTTAATTTATTAATGGACGGGATTTTTAGTTTATTAATTATGGTTCTCTCAAGAAATTCTGTTTTATTTTCAAGTTACAATGGCTAAAATAATATCCTATTGTAGTTAGAAATTGTCAACTTGGTCTGAAATGATCATGTTGACAAAAATGAAAACACCTTCACTCCTTCTATGTTAAGAGCATACTGAATATCACCAACTAGTGAATTATCTCTGTAAAGGACCATTCGGCCAGTCTCGGGAAATAAGTATACACCCCTAGGATGAAACAAAGTGATGACCGCGCACAATTATTCTTTCTCTCTCTTTCATATATCCTTGTCGTACTTGTATAATCCGAGGCCAGGGTTCCAAAGTAATTTACGCAATCTGTATATGCACCTGAATATGTTTCTCTTGAATGACATAACTCTTCTATTGATTGCTTTTTTTCGTCGACTAACATTTTAATTATTATTTAATTCAATTCATAGACAGTTTCCTGCTGCACCATTTAAGTTTTTATTATTTAAATATATTACATTGACATTGTTCTACTAAGTCTGCCTGACAAACAACTGACTTAAGCCACATGCCAAAACACACAAACTTCAACTCCAGCTGATCGGGGGCCCCAGACCAATATGGCCGACCTGTCAAAGTCAGGTGTTCTGGAATGGTCTATTGTGAACGATCTCAAGCATCCTATTCGCATTTTTTATTTAATATAGTGTGCAAATTTGTATCGTTTGCAGCAATCAAAGAAGAATAAAAACAAAACGAAAGAAAGTATGTATCGGAAGAAACAATTCATGATCGGTGACATGGGAATATTCATCCCTTTTACTCCAACTATTTTGCCACACCACTGTCTAATAATAGAAATAAAAATGACATTTATCTAATAAAATAAAATAAAGTCAAACTTTCTTCAATGCTAGTGATCGCTATAATACTTTTTTTGTTATCGACTCCTGTTTATTGCGATGAAACTCCACCAGGTTCTCTGACCGACTTGAATCTTTGTAAAGTTTCCCACTTGGGAATAGAGTACAGAGGCTACGTAGGAAAAACCGATTCGAAAGTTCGTTGTCAATCTTGGACGTCTTCCCAACCTCATAAAATTAAAGAAAACATATTGGATAAGAAATTTCCAGATGGATCCAGAAAGTTGGCGAAAAATTTTTGCAGGAATCCCACCAGGGATCCTATGGGACCATGGTGCTATACAGTGAATGTAGATTTACAGTTTGAAGCTTGTGGATTGCCGTTATGCAGTTATTCACAGGTAAATATTAAAGAGTAAATATATACACGTTTTTCAAAGTATTCTCCACGAAAAGAAATGTATTTTTGCAACCTTTGGAACCAATTCTGGAAGCAGCTATTCCACTCGCTTGTTGACTGGAAAAAAGATTCATTTTTACCGTTGAGTGCTTGTATTTCTCACTCAACGTTTTTACTCAAGTTATGGGCCAATTTGCCCGCCCTCCCATGCCTACATTCACAAAGACTCCGCGCAGCAGCTCGAAATCCAAGGTACGCTTGGGCCCGTTTATTTCGAAAACGGTTAAACTTTTGACAAAAATGATAAGGATCATTTTTGTAGATAATAAACTGCTCTCCATTCCTAGCAAAACCCCACTTCTATAAGTGTCATATTTCCGGAGATATCGGCGGAAAACTCAATTTTTGGGATTATTGGCCATTTTTCAGCCACTTCCGCAAATTTCGCGGTTGACATATTTTCAGAGAGTAATCTACCCGTGAATACCTGCAAGTTGCAAAAAAAAAAGTCCGACAATAATGAGATGAACAGGTTGGGGGGTTTCTCGGTCTTTATTTACTGGACTAACATATCATACCATTTTAGAACCAGGAAACATTTCCAAGTCTCTGTGATTTTTAGTGCAAACTCACCGGTCCTGGAATGGAATACGGAGGCGAACACAACAAAGGTACCTCAGAAAGAAGATGCTTGAAATGGGACAAAAACAGAAAACGAGTAAAAGAACACTCCAACTACACTACAATGCCCAAATTTAATAAGCAACTTTTCCCAGAGGAAAACCTTTATGATGCCAAGAAATATTGTCGCAATCCTAGCGGCGATATAGGAGGACCTTGGTGTCTGGTGGAAAATGAAGATACAAACGAAATAGAGAAAGAATATTGTGATATTCCTTTTTGTGATGACCCGATATGTTTGGTCTTCTCGAAAAATTCCAATACTTACATGCATTATACTGATTTTAATAATACTTTAGCGAATTTATCGTTTGGGGTCAAGTTATGGGATCCTGATTCATTTTTAGAAGCTACTGCTAGACTAGTTCTAACAGTTCTACCTCTACCTTTTACTGGAGCAGAGATAGAAGATACTGGTATTGGTTTGGAGATAGTTATTGGTAATAATTTTTCTACGCTACGTTTTGGAAATAAAGAAAAACCAGAATGGGAGCCGACGTTTGGAATTTTAAAATCCACAGAATTTACTTGGTTTTCCTTGAGTTGGCATCGAGGTTTTATAACTTTTGGATTAGAAGGTCAAATTAAACCCATATTTTTAGCAGAATTCAAAACAAAGGATAACTACTTAGGTTCTAATATGAATAAATTTAATTTTTATTCTGTACAAGGAACAAATATTCTGTGGTCTTTTCCATTTTGTAAGGACGATTTTGATTGCGATTCCCATGTAACAACAGGTAAGAAGTAGCTCAGATACCTTGTTTGTCCAATCCAAACACACCTCCACTTTTAGGATCTGAATTTCAGCAGTTTTGGCCTCTTAGAGAAAAAGGATCCGGATACGATCTTTACGTATACGTACGAGCTCATCATTCGGCTTGTATAAAATTCGTCCTCAGTCCTACGATAGATTTCCCGAACGTCAAACTGACACTGTTGGGTGACAATAATTATACCAGAATCACCGTAATCCAATATTCTGGTAAGTATTAAAAAAAATAGTATATTCTATATCTGGTAGAACGATGCAACTAACGTTCATGGCTCCCGCACTTATTTTCAAACAACGGAAAACGGTTTTTTCTTATCTAGTTTGACTAACCTGTAAAGATTTTCTATTAGGTGGACCAGAAAAAGATCTTAATCAGCTTCTAATTGAGAACCTACTGAATTACTGGGAGTGGAAAGAATTTTCTGTAAGTTTTTTTGCAAATATCATGACCGTGTACGTTAAAAAACCACTTGGATTGCAAGTTTTAACAGAAGTTAAGGACGAAATATTCAGAAATCTCAGGTGGTTCAGTGTGAGTTCTGAAAATACAATAGCACATTGGAGTTTCTTTTGCTTGCCGCCACCAACAGCCAATCCTACTCAAGCGTTTTTACCAGACTGTGCTTTTAATTCGCAAGAGTCCAATTACCAAGGTTCTCAAGATATTACAAGCGAAGGTAGATTTTCATTAATTTATTCAGGGTAGCCTGGTTGTCGATTTTTTTCGTAGTGTCAGAATAAAACTACTTCCCCGCTAACGCCTCGGTAGATAACAGGAGCAAAGGTAACCGCGTTGTTGATTCTTTTGCCAGGGAAGCGGCTAGACTAAGAATTCTTGGACCCGGCGACCCCTACGGCCTGACGAATTCGACAATTGCGGAACTAGCTAAACGTTATTACCATGCTTAATCTCTAAAGAGATGGGATGAAATCAAAGGATGCAGTCTTACCAGGATCTCCCTGGGCGACCCTGGGAAGCTGGAAAACCTACGATTAACGATAGGATTTCTGACTGGCCACTGTCGATTAAGGAAATTCCACACAATAGGGCTAGTGGACACACCTCTATGCAGGATGTGTGAAAAGGAAGATGAATCTGTCAGGCATGTCCTATGCGAGTGCCCGGAGTTATCGTAAATAAGAGAGTGTGTGTTCGGTGAGTCTTGGCCTACACCTGCCGATATAAAGGTGATGTCTCCTAGTGACCTGTCCACCTTCCTGGATGGACGATGACTTAGGAAGTCAACTCCTCGGGAGGTTGTACAATGGGTCACATGTGGCCTAAGTGCTGTCGGCCTAACTCACCCTCCCTACACTACAGATACAGAGAGAACTACTTTCCCGTAGAAACATTGAGATCGTTTTTACTATTTTTAAGGTTTACCATGTTTACCGTGGACCATATCCAGGTCGGTAGGCGCAGATATTCAGTTCCAAAATACTTCGGAGCTACTGAAAGCTCGGAATTATTGTAGAAACCCCAACAAACCCAACGAAAAAACATTTTGCTACACGATATCGTTAAACCCATTTAAAAAAATTGAAAAAACTGATTGCAATGTTAGAAAATGCAAATCGGAACAGTGCCGTATGGCTGGTACTGGAAACGATTACAGCGGCAATCTCAATGTAACAAGATCAAACAGAATATGTGATACATGGAAAATTGAACCAACAATTAAAAACCTAACAATACTTTTTATCGGTAATTTAAATCCAAATGGAAATAAAATGCTTTGGAATGAGACGCTTTTCCCTGAAAATTCTGTTACGAAAGCCGAGAATTTTTGTCGAAATCCTTCTAGAAGTGTATCAGGCAGTTGGTGCTATACTACAGATCCAGATGTTCCAGAAGATTCGTGTAATGTAAGAGATTGCGACAAAATAGAAGAATGTACGATTGTAGTAGCTACAGCTCTTACAGATCGAAGAACCTACATTTTACCCCAATGGAAAGAAACAGGACTTCAGGGTGGATTGAGATTTGCTATCAAGGAATGGAATCCTGATCTACTTGGTAAGATTTTCATCTTTAGTTCATCTTGGAACACCCAAACAGACGACTGACGGTTATCCACATGTTCATAAGAGTAAATCCAGAATTCATCACCATTGACAATGCTGTAGGTATATATTTTTTGAGTTTCTTGCGTTAAATCGGTTCAGACTATTTCGACATCAATTGACCAATTTTTTTCCGTTATTCCGTCAACAGATACGGCATCTAATGAGAAACTAATTTTGTGGTCTTTGAAATGTCGAACGATGTGCCAATTTCACGATTTGTGACATGTCGATATTCTTGGATCAGCTTACGTACAGCATTGACGTTAATTTTGACGTTTGAAATTTGTAAAAGACAACCCTCCTAACAAAATGTATTTCCATAATTTTTTAGATGGTGTTGTTATAAAAATAACCCCAAAATCGGGCCCGGAAAGTATCATGTTACTTATAGCTGCGGATTATAACGAAAAAGTGAAATTGTACAAAGGTGACGATCTATTGGAGCAAAAAACGTTGCCGCATCTAATCGGGGCGGGAAGATGGACGGATTTTTGGCTTCAAATAAGAAGAGGCGAAATTATGTTGGGCTTGGAAGGAGTACCGACGTCTTTGTTTGAATGGACAAGTCCTAATAACAATGAAGAATTCGAACCCATGTTTATTAGTTTTGCTTCGATTTTTGGAAAACCCATGGGGCTTAATTTTAAATGCGACGAATGTCATACTCAGAATGTTACTTTGTATAATACTGAAGTGTATTATCCTATTGGGTCAGTATATTATACCTTCATTTACTAACGTTTTATTCTTTAAATGTACATAGTTTGACATGAATATAATATCTTTTGTTTTGGACCAAAATTAAATGCTTCCAAGTAGTCCAAATTTTCCGATACCCTTTAAGTTTGTTTCTACAACGATTAGTACTACTACTAACTACTAATTTAGTCAGGCGAACCTTAGTCAAGACAAACTCAAGCCAAGGTTGCGGCACTGAGATCACTGACAGGCCCATTGTGCCATTCCTGCTGCTTAAGCATCCATGAAGCCGAATCCCTCGATGAAGGACTCAATCCTCTTCAGTGGATGCCTGCTTATGTCCCCAGAGGTCATAACAGGGACTCCGAAGATTCGCCTGCGTAGCACAGCCCAATGTGGACATACAAGGAGAACATGGTCCGACGTTTCGTCAGCCATGCCGCAACCCCTGCGTAGGGGACTTTCCTCTAAACCTAGTTTACAGAGGTGTTTCCTCAGTCAGCAGTGCCCTGTTAGGAGTCCTGCTATCTTTTTTAACCTACTCCTTGGTAGTTCTAGAGCAGCTCTAGCATGTCCAATAGTCCATCCCCTCAATAGGAGCTTGGACAACAATTAGTAACTGGTAGCAATGATCAGAAAATAACTGGTCATAGCAAATAACGAGTTTATTTTCAATGTTTCCCAATTTTCCAAAACTCCGATTCATTTTTTTTAGGTTATGGTTAGAAGATCAACCCCGCCTTAACAACCTTACTCTACTAATCCGTGGATCGGGAATATCAATAATCAAACTAATGCTACTACCAGAACATTCAGATTTCTTTTTATTGATAATGGATTATGAAAAAGAAACTGTATCTTTGAACAAAGTAGAAAAAGATTCAATTATGCTACAACTTAAAAAACAAAAAGTAAAAGAAATCATGACTACGAACTCTTGGACCCGATACGAAATTATATTCAGTGAATATAAAATTAGTGTGAAGAAAAATAATTTGACCATATTGACGTATAAGAGTCCTAAGCCTTTTTTAACGTATTGGTTTACTGGTAAGGTTTGTGTTCATTCAAGAGATAGTGAGAAATATACTTGGGGTTTTTCCCAAGCTTTCATAGTGTTTGGTTCTTGACCTGTGCACCCCTATCCCACTATTTTCTATTGCTTTTGAACAGTCTGTATACCATTGAATGGCATTCTTTCAAAGTCTGGTAACTAAGATGTGATAAATTACTTTCTCTTTAATTCCACACTAATTTCTATATGTAGGAGCTGCTCTTTCCCAAATACAATCAGTTTCCTTAGCGTATTATCTTTCCTGTTGAGATTATTCTTCTGTTTTATATTTTTCAGTGGCTCCTCAATCCGGTTGGGTAACATGGACTGCCAATTGCGAACCTCTAGATTTAAATGGACCGCCACTAGATGGTGGATGGTCTGCCTGGTCCCCGTGGACTTGCACCGTATCTTGTGGAGGTGGAGAAGGTTATCGAACGCGAACCTGCTCGAATCCAAGACCGAACATTTTCGGAAAACTATGTCACGGATCGCCAACTTCAAACGGAAAATGTAATGACTTTCCATGCGGAGATATTAGTCCGGAAACAATCGAAAAGATCCAACAACATTTACAAAAAGAAAGTTACAGCTATGTAGTTCGAGAAGGCAGTAATAAATTATTGGGTAATAATAGAGAATTATTGAAAGTTATAGCGAAAGAGTCACCTAAAGCTTATTACGAATGGACATTGAACGGATTGTTTATTAAACCAGAACCAAGTAGGGTTATTTTTAAAAAAGATGACATTCAGTTAAAAGATATACAGCCCAGAGATGCTGGTGTATACGTTTGTATGTTGTTTAGAGTAAATAGAAAACGGATCATATTAAGAGTTATATCTTTAGGAGTAGTTTCAAAAAATTACGACATCGACACAAGAGCGACCACTTCTTTGACGTTACCATGTAACTCGGTTGTTTTAAGTTACGTTTATACTGATCTAAGTTTGATAATTTATTTGAACAACAAAAAATACAAAGATTACGGAACGACAACTTTGGCAGCCGTAAATTCGTACCATTTCGAAAGTTTAAATATGTCTTTAACTGGAAATTGGAGTTGCGTGGTGGAACAAAAGGATTTGAAATTAAAATGGGTGACTAATTATGTGAGGATGCGAGTTAAAAAAGCACCGAATTTATTTACAAATTTAATGGAAGATAAACTCACTCGGCCTCTATTCGGTTGGATGAAAAACGAAACGCAAGTTTTAATTGGAATTGTGGTTATTGTGGTTACAGTGGTTTCGTTAGTTTTTTTGTTTTTGGTTTTGTATTACAAGTTTTGTACGCTTAAAACTTCTAGATTTAATAGAAATAGAAGACACGAGTAGAATATGTTATTTATTTACGACTGTTTGATTGATTGATTGGTTGGTTGGTTGGTTGGTTGGTTCAGCACCACCAGTCAAAGGCTTATGCCCGGTTGCAAGAACGCTAATCAAATCTCTCATCATGTGATGGTTGATTAAACAATGATGAACCATTAATGGGAACCCGATTGCACGAAAAAAATAATAGTCGATTAATTGTTCATCATTGCATGAACCTATCCGTTGCGTTTTGATGTGTAAATGATGGTTGATTTGAAGAATTAACGAGTTATTATTTCATTGATTAGCCGTTAATCATTCATCATTTTTAATAAGCGTTCTTGCAACCGGGCATTAGAGTCTTCGGCACATCAGCCGTTAGGCTTTTTGTGCTCTTGGTTGTGCCGTTTATGTGAAAAGACCAGTGCCCTTAACTGTCTTTTCACTAGGTCCTTCTTGGAGAAATCCTTCTTTGGATGTTCTAGTCCTAGGAGTCTATATCTCCAATGAGATAATCGTTACCCTAATTATCAAACGTCGTAACTCCAATTTTGGTCAAAAATGAGATTTTGGTGCCATCTGTGAGAGAGAAAAAAAAAGCTACCTATGATGGAGAAAACCATGTAACTCCACATTACTTTATTTTAATAATATGGAAAGAAGAGAAAACCTCTTAACTCCATATACAACCGCGTGCCCTATAATACCTCGTAACTCCATGATCTCTAACCTAAAAATTTTAAAAGACACAATTTATTATAATATTTGGTTTGATAGAAGCTTTAATAGTGTATTAATTGTGCTTTACGTTAAATAATAAAAAAAGAGAGGTAAGTCACTGGTATTACTTTTGTCCAATAGCGTTAACAAATCGTAAATAAACTGTCAGAATGTCTCGCGCTCAAAAATTTTTGGAAATGGTACTCCAACATGAATTAATTTTTGAAGATTCTGTTACTGTGTCCAGTACTGTAAATACTGATGGTGACATACCGTTATATACCATTGTAAAAAGTGATTCCCTTCCTACTGAAAATGCACTCTCTGGTTCCGACACTGCGCCTTTGTTAAATAATGTACAACGCCCTGATGCAACAATAGAGAGTGAAGATCCAAATCATGAAAATGTATCTACCAACATTGGAAACAAAAGTGGAACTGAAGAGGAACCTTTAAAAAAAAGAAGAAAAAGAAGACATGTGAAACACAGTACTTGGAAAAGAGAGAAAAATAAAAAAAATCGTGAATCCGGAAAGGAGTATAATAGAAAAACACTGGTAGGCACTGGATGGAAGTACGATGTTTCAAAAGAAAAGCGAAATATGAAAATAAGATGTTGTAAAAATTCTGAAAAAATAACGGGAAAAACAAGAAAAAACACCTTAAAATGTTATCTACTTACAGAAGACAATAAAAAAAATTATTTAATGAGTTTTAGCAATTGAATTGGAAGGAAAAACATTTATTTATTCAGCTGCATGTAAAGGTGTCCAGTACTAAAAGACAAAGAGATAGAAAAAATGAAAACAAATTAAGGAGAACCAACTCATTTATCTACTATAAAGATAATGAGATGATCAAGGTGTGCAAAAAAATGTGTTTGAACACAATGGATATAGGGGAATGGACGGTACGCTCATGGAAACTCATAGAAAAAGAAAAGACTGCTCATGAAGAAGAGCACGTTACTGGGCAGGAAGATAAAGGAGCAAGGCAGAAAAATAAAAGGACTTCAAGAGAAGAGAGATCAGCTATTTTGAAAGAGACCAGGTAAGAAGGTGGGAGATCCAGTAGTAACAGATATTCGTGCGTTGAAGTATAATCCAAGTGGTATACCATTGATTTTAAACTAAGGCATTCTGAAGAATGGAAGGAGCTTCCGATACGAATAAATAGAAAAACTACTACTACGAGTGAGAACATTCCACCATTATATGATTCTAGGTTGAAAATTAAAACCGAAAAATATAACCATTTGCAACAACTAAAAAAAAGTCTTGACACTGATTACCAAGGGTTTTACGATTCCTTACCTCACGAGTAATTTGGCAAAATTTTTTTTGTAAATTTATAAAAAAAGCGTTTAATTTTTTGTAACTAGTTAATTTTGTATTTTTGTATAAAATTAAATAAATAAGTAAAGTTTTCAATTTTTTAAACTTAAACACTGAACTAGCTTGAAAAATAAAACCTCGTAACTCCTATATTTATTTAGCTTTAATTCCAGAAAAACTCGTATCTTCCGAAAAATTATTAAAATTAAATATAATAATATAAAATTACTTACTTTTATAGTAATTAATGTACTTTAAAAAACGGCAACAAAATTCAAATGATAGCAACTTACCTGAATTTTCTGGAATGTTTTTTGTGTTTCCTGTAAATTTTGTGATTTTGGAGTTACGAGGTTTGATAATTAGGGTGACGTTATGCTTCACAATCGAAGATAATGTGAGAGGCTGTTTCCTCCTCTTCCATGCTCAACCGACAGATAGGTTCCTCCCTATATATGCATGTGCTTCCCTCGGGTACAGTGACCGGTGAGTAAACCCGTCACTATCCTTATCTTGTCGCTGCTAAGGTTTAGTATTTCGTTAGTCAGCGTCTCCGAGGGTTTTTCAACCAGGAGTTTGCTGTGTTCCTGTTTCGGCACGTGTCTCCAGTACGTCTGATGCTTAGTTTGAGTCCACTAATATGTACAACCAAGTGGAGCAGTTTTAGATATCCCAAATACTGGTTCAGGACCAGTGAATGCAGTTTCAGACCCTAGCTTTGCTAGGATGTCTGCCTTTTCATTTCCTACAATGCCCTTGTGTCCCGGGACAGTCCTAGACTGAGGACATGCTGACTATCAGAGAGTATAAGGATCTTTTGGCCTCTATATCCCCTTTCGATATTCAATTGCAAACACATGTCGATAGCGTAGATTTCTGTCTGGAATACAGATGCAAGATTCTCCAACGATGCGTGTATATTGCACCTGGGTCTAGCACCATGGACTCCAGCTCCTGTTCCAATGTGAGTCTTAGATCCGTCTGTGTACCACACCAACGTTCCGTCCTGACTGCATGCTTCCAACCCATCCCAGTTTATCTGAATATGGTATGGTTGGTTGTCGTTAATTGTGGCCAACATGATGTCACTTCTCATTTCAAGAAGCGAGTTTGTGGTAAAATCTGTGATTCTGGAATGACTATGGGTGTTGGTTCCTTCATGCCAGTTCCCATTGCATTCCAGTCGGTATGCAGACATTGTAGCTTCCGCCTTAACGTGCAGAAAAAGACGCGGAAGATTTCCATTGCCGCAGTCGAGCTGCTTCTCATAGAACCCGTTATGCACAGATAGGCAAGTCTCTGAAGTTTTGATAGCTCCAATTCGGCTTTCCTCTGATCTGTGTTTTGTTATTATCGAATTACAAATATAGAGTGTTCCCAGGACCAAACTGAATAGGAGGGAGCCAAGTGCGGCAGATTTTAGTCAGAAATTATCAAAGATCTACCTTAAAAAACCAAAGCGCCTTAGCTTTGGGATGTTTTTCAAACTCACCATAACATATTTATTGAAAGAGCGATTAATAACCTTAAATATTAAATTAATTGCTGTTGTTAATACATTTATTGGTTAAATGACTATTCTATATTTTTATTAATGAAAAATTACTTTTGACCAGAACCATTATCTCATTAAAAATGTCAATAACAAGTCGTTTTTGTATCGACACTAACGACAGTTTCGATCGCGAATAACATGCAAATAAGTGTCAACTTATCAACTAAGGTTTCAATTCCCTCATTGCATGTTGGAAAATATTACGACCCTCGAATGAAACGGATCGTTCTAGAATTTTAGTTCGTTGACTTTAGCTTCTTATTAGATTTGATTAAAAAGTGAACGATCGTAGTACGAAGTAAAGCTTTTAACTATGTCACGGATATGCGCTTCAAACTGGTCAGAATTCTAATAAAGTAAAATAACTCCAACAAAACAATAAAGGAGAAAAATAGAAAACAATTGATATTATAATCAGATACAATTTAAAACTGTAAATGGCACTGGGGAGGGAGTATACTCCCAAAAACCAGGTGACAGCTATAGATACGCACTGGGTATCAGGCAGAGGTATATATGCAATCTTGAAATGCGCGAGAGAAAACAACAGGAGAGCTGCCGAAGGCAAGCAGATCCATTTCATGTCAGATAGTTAGGCGGTGCTTAATGCAATCTCCAGCCAGAAAGTGATCTCTAGACTAATATAGGATTGCATAGAAGAACTGAAGACGTTAGCCAAACGAAATAACGTCAAGCTGACCTGGGTACCAGGTATCGAAGGCAATGAAAAAGCTGACGAACTTGCAAAAAGAGGGTCAGAGGATACGCAGTCTGAACCAGGACAGATTTTCGGTATACCGAAAACTATAGTACAGGGATCTGTAAAGATCTGGATCAGAGAACAATTTCTGGGTAAACGTCCCAAGGCCAATGCATGGGAAAACCTTTATAAAAGAACCATGCCTGAAACGTACAGCGGAACTGCTAACACTGTGCAGAAACCACCTGAGAACCTTAACAGGTTTTATGACTGGTCATGCACCAGTAAAAGAACACCTGTACAAATTAAAACTATACAATGGAGGGAAACGGAGACAGTGAAACATAATATACTGTTTACATGTGCAAAAGACAATTATTAATTGGCCAACCGCAAGGAAACGCTGAGCTACATAGCAAACACCCAGCTAGGAACTTGTACAAACAGGTGCAGGGGACAAAGGTGCTGGACAGGGCACGAGTAAAAATACAATAAGTCATTACGCTGCAGTACGAGCTCGGGAAAAAAAAGCAGATACATCACAAACGTAAACTAAATATGGCGACACAGCGAATGACAGATGTCACGATACACGAAATTCACGGAAAGAGAATGGCCAAAACAGCGCTATTACCGCCATCTACATCTACCTTGTGGGCAATTCAACAAAGACGTATTTATCTGTGTCAGACAAAGAATTCTTCTATGTTCTTATCGAACTAATTTTCCTTCGTACTTGGCAATTTAGTGTTTCAGCTACTATTTTTGAGAACTAGTAGTTACGCTGAACTACTAATTCGTTCCGGCAATTTATCAACATACAATAGAACCGTTCTAAAACAGTTGGATCAGCTCTTGCTCTTTTGGTAGGTATTTCAAAGTATCTTTCTCTCTTTTCACGCAATCAGTACAATTACAACAAACTTTCATACGATTATGTGTTATAAAACTATCCTACAACTTATTGCTGGAACAAACCTTATGTAAACAACTATCGCTAGGGTCGCAGGGCTCGACCCAATACAGGTAGCAGTTTAGATAATTTCGTCGCAAATTTGCTACAATAATGTGGGTGTATTTAGAATACCTATTTAGAAAATATACTTAGAATAGATACAACAAATCAATAGTTTAATTCGTATACCAATTAGCACGAAATATATGACGCAATTTAAATGGTTTTCAAATTGCCTATTATTGGTTTTGTGAAAATTAGGTTTTACGTAACTTAAGTTATAGGTAGTCTGTATAGGTATTTAAAATCTGGGATAGTGGAACCCATAAAACAGAGTACGAAACTAGCATTACAGAGTGAACAAATATTTCTACCTGCTTGTCAATTGCTTTTTCTCTGTGTGAAATAAATATTGGGATTCTCCCATAAGCATAGCAAGAGTTTGAATAAATCTTGAACAAAATATTTTTTTTTTGTCAAAAACGGTGAAAGTTTGTTAGGGTAATTTTTGTTTTCAAATTTGACTAGACCACTGGATTCGTAGTCGTCATAAATAGAAACCATCAAAATTTAATAAAAAAATATTGGCTAACAACGCAGTTACAACAACTTTAATTTTAAAAACAAAGTATTTGATTATAATTTTTCGTAATTTGTATTTAGATTATAGGCATTAATTAAAATCTAGCAGCACTGCTAATGGTAATTTACTGCTGATTTATATTTTCTCTACTTTCGTCACTAAAACTGCATCTAAAACACGGGTTTGACATTCGCAAAACATCACTTTAAACAGTCTGTAGTGTGGTACCTATACCTTGTTTTTAAAGTAGGAGGAGCATTTTAGGAAACCTCAACCACACCACTAAAAGTTACTAGATTGGGAGTGTGTTCCGAAAGGGCCGTGTTCAGACTTTTTGAACTAAATGAAAATTACATGAAATATGTATTGTACTGCTCGCTGTTGTCTTGGCCAATGAGGGATCCAGGCTAGTCTAAATATCGAATGATGATTGGCCACAGGTCATTGTGAAAGTAGTAACCAAATGTCACATTATTGTGAAAAGATGTAAGGTTATAATAAGTAGTTTATGTAAATTGTTTTGAGAATTTGAGTATAAATGAGAATATAGAAATGCAATTGTATGATTAAATTTTTTTCAACATTTGAGGCTTTGGTATAGCAAAACTAAAAGTGAACAGAAGTTTTGATATCGAAAAATACCATAATATAGTACTGCAATGTATGTAAAACTTGATGTGAAACTTATATTATTAACATGAAAAAAGAAGCATGGATTTTTTTCATGAAAGGGAATAGGGCATGTCCACGTGACGTCATGCCCTGAGGAATCTGACATGGAACATACAACATCTGATAATAAACAATCGTTCTTTGCTCAACACGTGGTTCTTAATAGTTATTTGATTTTGATTTAGTGCTTTTTGGTGCTTTTTTCGACGTTGTTTTAGTTGCTTAGGTATTTTAAAAGTTATATATGACTGTTTATAATAAAAAGGATCATTAAATCAATACAAAACAACGAAATTACAAATCTGAAATCTAACCAAATAATTGTTTTTCCTCAGGGGTATTGTCAACTGTCAGTTGATGGACATGCCCTATAAATAATATAAACAGCAAATACCTTGGGTAAAATATAATACTTTGTTAAAAATAAACAATAAACAACAGACGTGGTACTAATGATTGAACTAATGACTATTTTTATATAAATAAACACAAAACTGGCAAATGTTAGTGTCAGTGGTATCAAAAGAGCTGTGTGAAACTGGTGGCAATCTAACCAATCACTAGGCTGCAGAAATGCCAACTTAAATTCAAATCGCTCCTCTTAGTTTAAAAACAAGGTATAGGAAATTGTTATAAGAAGTATCTGCATATTTTTTAATATACATTTATATACGTAGACATTAGGCAATATTTCTGTTATTCTGTTTGGTTTTTAGTTTTGTGTTATTTTCTAGTATTTATAAACAACGTGCCTGTACCCCTTTAGTTAATTAAATGCTTTAAAATGGGTGTGAACAAGAATTTATTTTGTTATGATTTTATTTTGTTTGTTTCATTTTGATATTTTAGTCTACAAATAAATATGACTTCTAAAATTCAGTTGTTTGCTTTATTTCAAGCACCTTCTTACCTACTTACCTTCAGAAAAATAAATAAAAAAACATGATCCAAAATGCCTTTAGGCGTAAGTAGCCCTTACGGGGGCCCTGATCCTGTGTGCGTAGAAAATGAAAAAGTATAGTAAGCACCTAGTGTCAAAAACATCTTTAGTCACTCGTTCCATAAGGCACTAGTGACTAGAGTAACGTTTTTGTCACTTGGTACTTAATATATACTATTATTATGTTCAAAAACAATATTAAACTGTTACCAGAAACACTGTGTAATCCATAATTTCCGAATAGCCTAAAGAGGGGCCATAGTTTTCGGAACATTATTCAGATGCAGGTAACTTTAGACATTTTGGTATGACGATGAAGTTAGCCGCGACATTCTATCCGCGATCGAAAAAAAATCGTGCAGCTTCACGTGTTTCGCTTCAAACTTTTTCCTGCCACCCCTAATCATGCTCTAATATGTTTTATTGAATAGTTAAAGACCTATATTATAGACAATTTAATTCATGTATAAAAAATCGCATATGCCACAGTGCAATGTTTGTCAACAGCTTATTGAATTTTCAAGAACTAACAATGAGTCGATTCGGTGTGTCTACGAACGCCGAAATTAGTCAAATTGTTAATACCTGTGTGCCTACTAATACAGTTGCGACGCAATCATCAATCTGGCGACAATTTTCTACGTTTTGCGATGCAAAAAGATACACATTTGAGCCACATACTTTCATCGAGAAATTGAATGTAATATTACAAGATTGAGTAACGGAGAAGACTACAAAGAAGCGGTAGTTAAATCAATTTGGAACACCACCCCTAAAATGCTACAAAGTAAATATTATAACGAATTTCATATTGTATTCAACCCTTTCACCGATGTTCAGTTTAATTCATCACGAGCTGCACGTAATGCTAAACGTACAATCCTACAAGCACAACCCGAAAAGAGAAAATGTAGTGCATCAGCTCTTAATAAATCTGAAGTATTTGCAATGGCCAGATTATATAACGAAAATGAACCGGAAGGACTTCAAAAGAAATTATATCACATTTTGGCGTTTGAACTCGCTTGGCGCGGAGAAGAAGCAGCTTACTGCAAAACCACTTATTTCGTATCTGAAATTGAAAATAATGGAAAAGAAACTGGACGTATCGAGTATAATCCTCTATTTTCGAAAACGAGACAAGGCGGCAACAATAAATTATGTGACAGCAAATGGATCACGCCTAATATTTTCGACGAAGATATTTGCCCAATACGTCTATTCAAAAAGTTAATGGAAAAACGAAACACTTTTATAACTTCGGACAGAGTATTTCTTACACCAAATCCCTTTTGGAAAAAGAAAAATTCTAAAGGTTGGTACAAGAATTT
Source organism: Lochmaea capreae (assembly GCA_949126875.1). NCBI lineage: Eukaryota > Metazoa > Arthropoda > Insecta > Coleoptera > Chrysomelidae > Lochmaea > Lochmaea capreae. Next base: position 11,075,677 of record OX421397.1, on the reverse strand, counting down.
GCCGATTGGAATTAATGAAATTTCCAAATGGACTAAACGCTCAGCACAACGCATTGATTTAGATGTCAAACGTGTCAAAATTACAAATTACTCAAATCGAGCGGCAGCAGTTAGCGAATTAAGTAAAAGCGGAATTGAAGAACAAGCTGTAATAAAAATAACAGGACACAGCAATTCATCATCAATAAAACCATACTTACAAGTTGACAAAGAGTATCATTCAAGCATTATTCAATCAATTCGTTTGGAAAATGAAAAAACTTCAACATCTACTACAGAAACGATTAGCTGTGGCACCCGCAGCGATATCACTGTTCCTAGTATGAATTTCAATAACTGCGTTTTTAATAATTGTACATTAAAATAAAAATGTGTTTATTTTTAATGTTTCATAAATAAAGTTTGCATTGATGTGTTTCCAAATTTCTCATTCATTAAATTGTCCTGCCGAATTACACTCGAGGTTTGTATTGATATTGGGTAAATTTGTGTTGTTCAAATTCTAAACTGGTGGAGTGTTTTTAGGTTGACAGTTATTCTCGTCAAATTGCTAGGAAACAGTTTCTCATTAAACAAGCCAAATTTACCTGATAAAATACAAACCACTTGTGCAATTATAAGTGAAAAAAATCATGCCCGACCCCGCCAGGCTGCGGAAAACTTTTTTATCAAAAGATTTTTTTCCAAACGCGGCTAGAATGTAGCGGCTAACTTCATCGTCATATTTTGGTGTCATACAAGCTGCTTATGACGTTCCAACTACATTTTAATTTATTATAATTTTTTTATGTTTACATACCTATATTATGTTTCCCAATTTTGTTTAGTTTTTTAAAGATTAAAAATTATTTTGTTTTTAAAATTAATCTTCACCGGTTTGGTTCAGTTTTTTTGACATAGACTGTATTGCCCCTATAATCTATACCAAAGATTACAAATCTTTGTCTATACCTACATATTTGAGGTGAGTTCTGGTGTAGTTGAACTATATCTAATCTAATTCAGAGTAAAATCGTTATGGTCTTGCATTAACACAGCTGATTTATGCTATTTCTTTACTTCCGTATAGGATGCGAAACTTGCTAAAGTGCTTGAGGATAGAAAATTTGGATTATTCTTTTTTATTATAAATATATTATTATTGTCTTATCGATCCCGGAGGTTATTTTAGAGCTAAAATAAAATAAATTAATCAGTACTTACATTTTTTGATAAAATATTCACCTAAACATTAGATAGTATCAAAAGGAAATCAGATTTTATTTAATTTTTTGTCTTTTTAAAAAAATATATAAAGTCCTTCTCGGTTGGATTCCATGTTATGATTACAAATTTAATAAATAATTTCATGGGAGTGTATGGGCCAGGAACCAAACACTCTGAAAGCTTGGGAAAAACCCCAAGTGCCTTTCAAACGGAAATTCACGTCATAAGAAAGTGTGCCCAGTTCAATATTGACAAAGGATATAGAAGGCAAAATAATATCATAATGTCGGATAGTCAAGCAGCCATTAAAGCACTGAGCTCTCGTGTAATCAGTTCCAAAATGGTGTGGGAATACCTAGGCATACTCAATGAAGTAGGCGAGAACAATATAGTAACCTTACTGAGCATTCCAGGACACACTGGAAAAGAAGGAAATGAAATAGCAGATGGACTAGCAAAGAGGGAGACTGAAAGATCCTTTTGGGGGCCGGAACCCTTTTGCGGTATCAGCCCCAATGTAATATTGGAAGTAATAGGCAAATCCGAAGCAAAGAGAAGATCTGACCATTGGAAAGATCTAGTAGGGCTTAGACAACCAAAGATTCTGATGGGAAACTACAACCCGTTGGGTTCAAATGAATGCATAAGTCAAAGTAAAACTGCACTGAGTTTTAACAGGGATCCTAACGGGACATTGCCACCTGAACATGCACCTAAAAAAGCTCAAAATAGTGGAGAAAGAAGAATGTAGATTATGTGGCAGGCATTCACATACTTGCGAATTGCACCGCAATTCAGAATCATAGCACAGCACAGCACCTAGGACATTATTGAATAGAAGAGGGACATTTACCTTAGTTGAAGGCAGCAGATATCCTAAAATTCCTCAGGGAAATAGGAATAAAGGAGCTACTAGTCTCTTGAGACGTTTCTCAGGAACTAAGTAGAAGTAAGGGGGCACAATAGATCTCTTAGGTCTCAGCTAATGTCACCCCATCATACATATACATACATACATACAGATAGTTTCATAGTCAAGGTTTATTTTGCCATATGGCATGGCTATATTTTTGACCGTATCAAGTCTTCATCAAAACTAGGAGTGTTCTATTATAGAAGTAACTTTTACGTCTAATTTTCATCATGACTGTATGTTGGCTCGCCTATATCACTAATAAAGTTGATTGGACTTTTTACATTTATGTAGAAAAATGTTGTATCGATATTACAAACAATATAGAACTAATAATTAGTCCAGATGATAATAGCGATATAGTGACCTGTTCGGTCATATTTCAAATTCACAGATTGCACGAATATTTCTTGAAAGCAGTCTAATTATAGTCACTTCACTATAAGTATGAACAGACTTTATAAACAAAAGAATATATACCTACATGTGGGTCGGTACTGACCTGTTAACACAAATTCGTTATCAATTTCACGGAACTTATTTCTCAAATAAATATAATTTACAGATATACCTTCGATAATATTTTGTTTACAAGATTAACAAATAAAAACTCACCTTAATTAATACATTCAAATATTGAATGTTTTCTTTTAAACAATATTTGTACTGAATCAATAATCACAATTATTACATAAATATGTTATTTCATCCAAAACTAAGATACGTTTTAATACAATACTCGTAATAACAAAACAATAAAATATGTTAAAAACAACAGTGGTAGTTTCTTATTGAAATTTTAATAATTCTTTTATTAAATTGATTTTTAAAGTTCCAAATAGGATGAATCATTAACGTCAATACCTACAAATTTTATTAATCCCTTGCACAGTTTAGACACCCCTTACTTAACAAAAATGGGGTTTATTTTATACGTTATTTACCTACCGGGTTATATAAAAACCTTAAAATGTTGTTAATACCTAAAAAAAGACTTACCCGGTAGGTACACGCTGTCAAAAACATCCAAATCGACAATGTCATTTTAATATTTGTAATGAATGTTGACTGATAACAGATTAATAAATACCTACATGTGGCATTGATAAAAAAATGTATTGAAGGTAAGGTACAAGAATTTTACTTACTTTTGTTGCAGAAGACATTGTTATCTGTTATCCAGTTTTTTTTTTCGAAAATCACGCACTACACAAAACTATTTACCCACATACTTCTTAGATTCACTTTATTGATCGTTATTACCAAAATTCTCATGCTCGCGCTTCGTTCACAACGTTGCCAATACGAGAAAAGGGTTTTTGTAAGGGAAGAGTGAAGAATATTATTTTGAATTTCGAAAATTTATTTATTCATTATTACAGTAAAATATAATAAAAAATTTTAAAATAGGTAATGCGTGTAAGACAACAATAAAATTTATCCTTTCTAGTTGTTTTTTTTTTTCAAAATTTTATTTAAAATTTTCTGAATTTTTACACTTATAACGTAATTGTAAAGATTGCTTCCCACTATAATATGAAATATTTAATGTAATTTGATATTTACTTGTCGTAACTGTTAAATTAATGAATGTAATTTTTAATAATGGGATTTCACAAAACATTTATAGATATCTGGCACCGTAGCTTAAAATTTAATCCTATTGCAAAAGAGTGTGCGCTAAAACCGCATTATTTGTCTTTTTATCACAATATCTGGGACAAGTTTTTATAACAATATAGAAAAACAGAATATCAGTGTCCTACACACACACATGTATTAATACAGGTACAGAAAATTTTTGGGTAATACACTTCTATTTAAATAAGTTTATAGAATACATTTAATAAAAAATACTCCATTATATCCAAACAATTTAGGTCCGTTATAAATAAAAATTAAAAAGTATTAACTAAATTGTAACCGTTTTAAAAATCACAAGTAGTGCATGTTGTCTATATTAAGGGACTATCACTATTCATGTTGTATTGGTTGCCATCATTATAGATTTTTAGTATTTTATTAAATCTTTATGGAACTGTATTTTGCGTTTTATTGTATTAAAAGGACATAAATATAAAGCACCAACCATTAAAAACCAAGATGAAAATCCGTTTTGTTTATTAAGTAAGGTAAAATAAAAGTGGCTACCTTTTATAATAAAAAAGAAAGGAATATAATTTACAAAGAACGGCTTATTTATGAATTTATGCATAACGAACAGTAGCATTTGTATAAAACTGAGATAGAAATTTATTTTTGTAATTCCCAAAACGCGCCAAAATTTGGATAAATCAGAAAAGGAAATCGCTGTCAATAGAATCCAAATGCATGGTCTGCTTGCGCAGTAGCTTGTTACCAATCTATCCTTAGGTTAAAAACGGCGAAATCTTCTCTTTTTTATTTGTCTATGGCCATCATAAAATGTAGGATCGTCTAAATGTAGCTCTGCACCAACGTTGCCAAGTGTAGTCCTAAACTAAAACGTTTGTGTTTTGGAAAGTAAAAATATTTTAATAATGATATTTATCACAGTTGATTAAAAAGCAATGTGTTAAGAAATCAATATTTGTCATTTTTAAAATTATGTTTAGCAAAACGTACTGAAAATTGTTCGAGTTTACAATACAGAATTATCATACAAAAAGGAAAACTCACGAATGCATAGATACATTTTCCCTAATCGAAAAATTGAATTGTGTAATTGACAGATTATTATAATAATTTTCAATAATAACCTAACCAAAACCACCCTACCTTACCCCCTACCCTAATCCGAATCGAAAAATTGAATTGTGTAATTGACAGATTATTATAATAATTTTCAATAATAACCTAACCAAAACCACCCTACCTTACCCCCTACCCTAATCCGAATCGAAAAATTCTTCGTATTTTTAGTCAATTTTTGAAAAAAACAATAAGAAAATAAAAATAAAAATATCTTGACTCGGACACGACTCGAACCTGGTACCTCTGTGTTAGGAGCCCAGCACACTTACGCTGGGCTAATCTCTGCACGCATTAATGATATCGTATAGAAGGTTAAAAGCTTTAGAACCGTCGCATGAAAGCCGAGCGCCACCGGAGATACTCGATGGCGCCCTTTCAGTTTAGGACTACACTTGGCAACGTTGGTGCAGAGCTACATTTAGACGCTCCTCTTCTCGACAGGATCGTCTAAATGTAGCTCTGCACCAACGTTGCCAAGTGTAGTCCTAAACTAAAACGTTTGTGTTTTGGAAAGTAAAAATATTTTAATAATGATATTTATCACAGTTGATTAAAAAGCAATGTGTTAAGAAATCAATATTTGTCATTTTTAAAATTATGTTTAGCAAAACGTACTGAAAATTGTTCGAGTTTACAATACAGAATTATCATACAAAAAGGAAAACTCACGAATGCATAGATACATTTTCCCTAATCGAAAAATTGAATTGTGTAATTGACAGATTATTATAATAATTTTCAATAATAACCTAACCAAAACCACCCTACCTTACCCCCTACCCTAATCCGAATCGAAAAATTCTTCGTATTTTTAGTCAATTTTTGAAAAAAACAATAAGAAAATAAAAATAAAAATATCTTGACTCGGACACGACTCGAACCTGGTACCTCTGTGTTAGGAGCCCAGCACACTTACGCTGGGCTAATCTCTGCACACATTAATGATATCGTATAGAAGGTTAAAAGCTTTAGAACCGTCGCATGAAAGCCGAGCGCCACCGGAGATACTCGATGGCGCCCTTTCAGTTTAGGACTACACTTGGCAACGTTGGTGCAAAGCTACATTTAGACGCTCCTGTCGAGAAGTAGGTAGTTTGCATTGCAATTTATCTATTTTTATTAAATATTGTGATAAAACTGATCATTAGTGAAGCACGCAAATAATATTTCATTAATAAAGAATGTAAGTAACCATCTAAGTAAATAATAACCTACAAAATAAGCCTGTAACGTCTAAATCCGCTATCAAGTGCTGGTGTTAATGTCTGCTTTATTTTTGTTGATCACAAAAAAATGTTGCTCTCGATAAATACCCAGTACTAGGAAATGTGCAGACTAGTATCGTTCTCATAACAGATGCGTAATGTATAAGTTGATACGCGTAAAGTGGTCTACAATTTAATGATATTAACTATGGCTACAGATTATCAATATTATGTGACTCATTTTAATAACTAGTGAGTCATTTCTTTTGATTTTTTTGATAAATTTAAACTCAAGTGTTGGTTTTAATTATTTGTACTGTGACTTACCGTGATTGTAGTTGTTGTGGCTTGTTTTTACATCCCTGTGATAAAATGTATAATAGGTATATTGAAAGGAAAACAAAATTATTAAAATCTCATTGTATTTAGTAAATATTGTTTGATTTTTTTAAATTAAAAAAAAGAAAAAATTAAAATATTTATGCAATAGTATACATATAAAATATTGTATTAATTTAAATAAGGAAAAATTATATAGTTACATAGTACCAAATTATTCAAAGGTATTTAAATTTAAATTCTTTTAAATTATTAACTAATTATCTCATGAGACATATTATTAAATTTTTATATTTACATTTATTAGTATTGGTAGTATTAAAATACAAAGCCAACAAGTGTTACCTTTGCAAATATTCACAATCACAAAGTTAATTTACTTAACATCAAGGGATTTCTTATATGACCTTATGATACCTAACAAATTGTTATTATAAAATACAAGTATTTGTGTACCTACTGTAGTAATATTCAAATATTAATTAATATTTCTTTTTTTTCTTAATGCTAATAAAGCTTTTGTTATAGTTTCAACATGGATGCTGATGAGGGGGAATCATCAAGCAGTGGCCCAATCTCTACCCTAAACAGTTTATTCTCCTTCACAAGTCCAGCAGTGAAAAAACTTCTTGGCTGGAAACAAGGTGATGAAGAAGAAACTTGGGCTGAAAAAGCAGTAGATACTCTTGTTAAAAAGTTGAAAAAGAGCAAAGGAGCTATTGAAGAACTAGAAAAGGCTTTATCATGTCCAGGAACACCAAGCAAATGTGTAACTATTCCGAGAAGTTTAGACGGTAGGCTACAGGTATCACACAGAAAAGGGTTGCCACATGTAATATACTGCAGAGTTTGGCGTTGGCCCGATTTGCAAAGCCATCACGAGCTAAAACCATTGGAAAGTTGTCAATTTCCATTTTCAGCCAAACAAAAAGAAGTATGCATCAATCCCTATCATTATAAAAGAGTAGAAAGTCAAGTATTACCTCCAGTACTTGTGCCAAGACACAACGATTTTGTACCTGGGCACTCTCTACTTCCCTTTCAACAACTTGTAGAGCCTAATATGCCACATAATGTTAGATATTCATCAAATGGATTTAATGCTAGTCCATTAAACCCAGGTTCTCCACTATCAAGTGTTGCTAGCCCAGGAAGTGTTACATCTAACAATCCACAATCACCTTATGCTAATCTAGCTGAGACTCCACCACCTGCTTATAGCCCAACAGATGACAGCAACACAAATACTAATAATAACATAAGCCCTGATTCACCTTTAACAGCAGACGTCCAGCCAGTTGCGTATCAAGAACAACCTTATTGGGCTTCTATAGCCTATTACGAGCTCAATTGTAGGGTAGGTGAAGTTTTTCGATGTCATTCATCATCTGTTATTGTAGACGGTTTTACGAATCCCAGCAACAATAGTGATCGTTTCTGTTTGGGACAATTAAGTAATGTAAACAGAAACTCTACCATAGAAAACACCAGGCGACACATAGGTCGAGGAGTGCACCTGTATTATGTAAACGGTGAGGTCTATGCTGAATGTCTGTCTGATTCTGCTATTTTCGTACAATCCCGTAATTGTAATCATCATCATGGATTCCATCCGTCTACTGTATGCAAAATACCAGCAGGTTGTTCGTTGAGAATATTCAACAACGCTGAATTCGCGCAGTTACTTTCCCAGTGTGTTAATCATGGTTTTGAAGCTGTTTATGAACTTACAAAAATGTGTACAATCCGGATGAGTTTCGTTAAAGGATGGGGAGCTGAGTACCATCGACAGGATGTTACTAGTACTCCATGCTGGATAGAAGTTCATCTAAGTGGACCTCTACAATGGTTGGATAAAGTTTTGACGCAGATGGGTGCCCCACATAATGCAATCAGTTCTGTATCTTAAGGTAAGTTACTGTTTCCAAAATTATTACTTGTCTGTATGAAATTATTGAGAAAATACTATAGGTGACTAAAATATTAGTGAAATAAAGTGTAAAAACACTAACACATAAATTTAACTTTTATTTTCTCGTGCAACAGTTTTACAAAATGTTTTCTTTGAGAGTTTTATCAAAAAATAGTTCTTGTACCACTTAATTATAAAGAATTATTTAAATTGTTATCAAAATAACTGTACTACGGTTAGTTTCTGAGATGCAGCCGAACTTCTGCTTTATTTGATCACCCTGTACCTATTTAGTGAAAAAGTATACTTTTCATATTTTCAAGAACAGTTGTAGATTGGTATAAGGAACTATTAACAAAAGCAGTTTAAATTCTGTAAATATTCCTGAGATTGAAAAATATCTTATTAAAAAAAGAGAAGCTATACCTAAACAAATTCTGGTATAAAGGTAAAAAGATGACAATATTTAAGTGTTTATTGATTGCGGTAGATTAATAATATTAAGTAGATATTTGTTTTGAATTTCAGATGGTAACTACTTCTCAAAAAAAACGTAAATGTACCTAATACCAGGAAATGCATAAGAAGACAAAAATTAACAAAAAAAAATTTCCTGTATACTATATCCGCAAATTGCTCAAATTTATTGGTTAAACTTCTTATAATGAACTTATCATTCAAATTTAAAATAAAATGGGAATATGAACAAAATATTGTTTTTTTTCTCTCTAGCACAGCTTTTGTAATTCTTCAACTATCGTGTGTAAGAAACCAATTATCCATTTACTATGCTACCATCTAATTGCGAGTTACACTTAGTTCAAACCTTTAATTCTGTTAATTATCCATTCATCCTAAATTATTTTTACGTTCCTTTATTCAAGATATATTTTACCAATACTCAAATTTTTCTAGTATTTTTACATCTGAATCATCGAACTTTAGGTTGATGTCACTAAAATAGAGGAATTTCTTTAGATCAAAAGGGTATGTCAACTTATTCTGAGTTCTTTGATTCTGTCTATGTTTGTTTCACATTTTAATTTAATATTTTATAATGTTTAAGTTATTTTTTATTGGTATTCACTATTTCTTTTAACTTATTCAGTATATTTTTCACTTCATTGGTTTCAATGTATAATTAAAGTAGCTGTGTTGAAGAAAAAATATAAAGTATTAAAGGAAATAAATATAATTTTTATTATACAATTAGAATACCTAGTCACGTATAATTAAATACATACTTTAAAATTCCTTTAATTGACATATTTTTCAATCATAAAACTGTAAAATAATTACAGTAAAATGAACTTGTTAACATAACTGTAATACTTTTTGTTTTAAAAGCAAATATCAAGGCAAATATACATACCTACAGGAAGTTTTTTTTTGTTGGAAAATCGTTAGAAGTAATTTAGTTAATTCTATGTTACTGGTGATCTCTATAATTTTAGTAGGTACATACAAGATATGTACCTTTCAGAACATAATCATAAGGCAACTTTTTTTTCATTATTTAAAACATGTAAGTTAATGGAAGGTGTATCGTTTATATTTGAGATATCTCTGATTACTATGAAAAAGCAGATGCGATTTGTAAAATGAATGAATATTCTCAATTTTCGTTTCAGATGTGTTTCCCTATTTTTTACATTAGAGAAATTACTTTTCTGATATTCATGTCATTTTGTCATATCTGCTTATTAATGGCAAAGAATAAACAACTAACAAGAAGCGAGTTCTCTTAGAAGTCTTGGTAACAAAAATTCATGACCTTGAGAGACTGACGCGACATTGACAGGTAAAATAATAACTAAACTGAGAAGCCACAATAAGAGGGCCAAGTAGACCCACAACCCAACCTAATCTACACTGAGAAAAATGATCAAATATTTAAATACTATAGATACAATTTGTAGCTCTTCACACCAACTTAAATTTGAAAATATTGAGTATCTACAAAATATATAGTAAAATATTGAACAAGGGATATAATTTTATAATAATGATCCTCCCATGGCTACAACTAATTTTTATTTACCAGCTGAGACAATCTACTTTCAACAAGTATTATTTTTCAAAATAATAGTAACTTTAACGTTTCATGCATAAAAAATGATTTGCTTTCAATTACTGGTTGGTTGACAGATGAAAAAAAATTGGCGCACTCGAGACTTGCTCCTACAAAAAAAATTTCCGGCAAACGTAAGTTTTGCTGCTTGTTTGTTGGTGTATTTTTTGAAAATGGTGATCAGGATAATGATCTAATTTGCATCTCAAAACATATTTTGTCAAAATACTTATTAAAAATGATGTTGGTGGATTTATTTATAAAAACCGTTTAAATTTAAATTAATGTAATCTATTTTATCACTAAAATATGATAAGGCTATTACAAAATTAATAATATCCAAGAAAACGTTACTAGTATACAGGGTAATTGACGTATACAGAGATCTCGTGAACCGCAATAGACACAATATTTATTAAATGGAGAAAAAGTTTGGTATATTAATGGGAAATTAGATGGTTCAAAAAAATTTAAAATATCTCCACTAGTTTCGGAGATATTTAACAAAATCCGAAAATGGTCTTTTTCGTTTTTTAAATTTGCCGTCGTTATTATAAAAGATATCAAAAAAAGTATCATCAACTTTTTTTAATAAACGAGGTTTTCTATAAATTACCGTACCAAAAATTTCATTACAACGTTTCGTCTTTAATGGGTCACCATCAACTTCAATTTTTTAAATACGGACCTGGGTTTTTTATTGCAATATTTTTTACGTTTTGATAGATACATACAATGATGATTCTACCACGTTTCGTCTTTCAAAAATCATCATCTCTTTCAAGTCCAGTCTTCTTTACTAAAGTCAAATTAATACTTTTAAATATTGGGCATTAAATAAGAATTTTGAAAGAATAATTATTGTTTTACAAATGACATTCTAAGGTAATAATGAGTTAAAAATAAATTAAAACATTCAATAAAAAATCAGTTATAAAAGTTGTTCAAACTGACGTCCGTTCTGTGCAATACATAATTCGATCCTCCTTGGCATATGAGACGGCCCCATACAAAATAATCTATGGGGTTAAGACATGGGGATCGAGGGGGCCATCTTGTCGGCCCGTTGGTACCAATCCAATTATCTTCAAAATATTCATATACTGTACAACTCTTCTCAAATTTTCAGAAGTTAGGTACTACTACGAAGTTATAAAACGATTTTATTTAGCTCGGCACGTAACACCTAGTTCTTGTTAACCGATTTTCATACATTTCCCGTTAACCAATTTAACATTTTCTTTCAAAATTCTTATTTAATGCCCAATATTTAAAATTATTAATTTTACTTAAAAAAGATGATGATTTTTGAAAGACGAAACGTGGTAGAATCGTCAAGTATGCTATATCATTGTATGTATCTATACAAAAGGTAAAAAATATTGCAATAAAAAATACAAGTCCGTATTTAAAAAAATGAAGTTGATGGTGACCCTGTAAAGACGAAACGTCGTAATGAAGTTTTTGGTATGGTAATTTATAGAAAACCTCGTTTATTGAAAAAAGTTGGGAATACTTTTTTTGATATCTTTCATAATAACGACGGCAAATTTAAAAAACGAAAAGGACCATTTTCGGATTTTGTCAAATATCTCCGGAACTAGTCGAGATATTTCAAATTTTTTTGAACCATCTAATTTCCCATTAATATTCCAAACTTTTTCTCCATTTAATCAATATTGTATCTATTTCGGTTCACGAGATCTTTGTATACGTCAATTAAATCCGGTCCACTCTGTATACAGGGTGTAAAAGAAATGATGTTTTTTTCACAGTAATTAAAAATTATACGTTAAGATTTAGGATCATTTCTCTAACATGAGACAAACGATGTCGCCAAATAATGCTACTTACATTTCGCTTCTATTTGAATCAATTTTATTTAGTGAGAAAATGAGTTACATAAATTTAAATTTGAGGTGTTTTTTTGTTTCCATTTATGTTTTGAAATATAACGAATATCTACCAAAAATTATAAAAAACTAATTTGTAAAAAATGATACAAAACCAAATGTTATAAAACTTCATTTACAATTAATAGTAGATGTGTGTCTTTTTATAAATGTTTTTGTTAAATGGTAAAATATTTTGTACATTTTAACAAAACTTGGCAACAATATTAAAAAAGTATAACATAATAGTTTCCTTTTAGCTCGTCTATGTAGTTTTTGGTATAAATTTTTATTGAACAAAAACTAACACAAGACATACATTTATTAAGATATTATTTGAAAGAAATGACCAATATTTGAAGAATGTGTAATTACCTATATGTTAGTGAATATTACCAAAAAAAATTATATCAGTTCAGATTTTATATTAGAGTCTTTTTACACGAGAAAGAATAATGTCGAAAACTACTATGAAATTTACCACGAAAATTTTCGACAGTAATAGGTATTTTTAGTGCATGTATATTTACTAAAAATCATACAAGAATATTTGATTCTTAGAACAAGTTTAACCAGTTACAGAAGAACTTGACATCTGACATACTTAAGCTGTTACAAAAATCGCATTGTCTGAATTACTCCAACAATGTATGGGAACTTTGTTTCCAGTGTATGACAGGTTTTAAGGAAATTTCTGGCAAAATTTTCGTGGTAATTTTCGTCACAATTCCAGTGGCGTAGCTAGGGGGACAAGGGCCCTGGTGCAACGTAGGTGCATGTGCACTCAAGACTTCCAAACAATCCAATCATCAACTACAGTATTTATCGTAATATAACGCAAAAACCGAAGTATACTAACTTTGACCACTTTCTCATAAAAACTTCTATTGTCTTGAGGGTGTGAATTTTGTTTTAAAGAAATATTTATAATACCTATTTCTTGGTTGAGGGAGTTTAGTGAATTGTTATAGGTATAGCCCCTGATCTCCGGGGCTCTGGTGCACTGCACCACCTGGTCCTATGATAGCTACGCCACTGCACAATTCTTTATCTTGTACAACTACTGTTACACAAATGTTTATTTGAATTTATTAAACGAAAATAAGTTTTAAATGTATTTTTTAAAGTAACTCGTTGTTTTACATGCGTGCAATATATTTTTATTTTTGTTATATTTTATTAAAACATTGCTAAGTGAAGTGAACATTTAAGACTCAAGATTTTAGGAAAAATTTGTATTATTTGTGCAATATTTTAAATTAACTTGACGCTGAAACATTGTGGTTACTATTTTATTTAACGCTCTTGTTTATTACAGGGCGAAACATGTTTGGAACTGTATTTTTTTTTAATTGTGAACCAAAACATACAAACAATATATTATGCAACGCGTTCTTGTGTCTTGTAACAAAGCTTGAGTGATATGTTTATTTTATCGAATAAGACAATTTATTTCTGACGAGAATTTTGGAAAATCATGCCTTTAGCAACATTTCGTGCCTCACGAGGAAATCTATGAAAAAATAACAATTTTATTATACTACAGCATCAATTACCTAACTGAATCATTTTTGATAGCCTGTCATATTGACAGGTTTTAGCAAATGTAAAGCTGGATTTATAATTTATGTGTTTCTTTATAGACAGTTGTTGTCGTGTTGTTCCTCTTGTTATTCGCAGTTATGTCAATGAAAACTGAAGCTAGTGCCACGTGACTTGCTACCTGCCAATCGTATCAAGCTTCATAAATTTTTATAACAGATTTGATGTTAAATAACTCATTACTATTCTACTTTCTTGATATATTGATACAAAACCAAAAGTTAAACATGTCATGTATATTTTTGTGTCGTATGACATGCGCCATCTTTGTGACTAATCAAATTTCAACATCACCAACTACGAAGAACCTATATATATATAAGGTATTTTCGCAGAGACAATCCCGAACGCATTCAGAATATAAACTGAACATATACTACGGCGCAAGCGCGTGTACGAATTAGTTCTGGATATATTCGAACTATTGAACTCCGCGAACGCACCTAGCACAACTAAGGATATTTATTATATATGATCTTGTCTCTGATATGATCTTCGTCACTCTAACTTAAATAATCCATGATTTCAAAATAGAGTACGTTTGTATACTTTTACTTTTTACCACAAATAAAAACCTCACAAAAGAACAAAATTTTAGGTTAGAATTTGCTCTGAATGAGATATCCCTCCTTCTATCCGAGGATGTGTCAAACGCGTTACGAACGTGTCCACGGGTCACAGAAGGTGATCCGCGAACACTCAAATTTTAAGTGCGCAAGTCTCCTATAAATTAGTGGACTCGGGAACAACTGTGAATAACGAATCGCAAGCAAAATGGAAAACACGTCGAACAACGGAAACAAGAGTTTATTAATCCAACTTAAATCATTCTGAAACCACTTTCATGCAAGTTTTTGGCGAATGGAATCAGTATTGTTAAAACTTTTTCAGATAATAACAAACATTCTACAACGAAATGTGGTTTTCATATGTAGACATTCGGTGTGTAATAATTTTTCCCAAGGTTACTATGTTCGCTAAAAAAACCCATTGTTGAAACGTTCCCCATATCCTTTGCCAGTACTGGGACTCTGTACACTATAGAATTCTACTATCGACTCTATTCATACCTTTTTTATCGACGAATTCTTAATAAAAACTTCAATATATCAAGTCAAGCATGGTGTAATAGAGAAGAAGGTGTGTTACCGCGCAAGACCAATTAAAAAAGCAGCCATATTGAAAAATTTGTTTTCCGTGGGAGCACCACAGAGATAATACAGATAGAGTAGGCATGTCGTAGAAACTCGTGTAAGCGTATTCGTCCACCAATTAGAAAGAGATGGACAACCAGTTTGGTATTGCTTTCTCTTTCTCTACATTCTTAAAAGGTTAGTGTTACAGTCTTCGCGCGTGTGCATCACGCGATGTTAGAGAGAGACAGCATCACCAATTTCTTTCGCCATCTCTTTTTATTGCGTGGACGCTTCGCTTCCGACTGTAGGTTGCCTACTCTATGTTTATTATCTCTATGGGGAGCAACCTTATACTCTATTACACCATGAAGTCAGGAATAAAAGAAGACTTGTCGACAGTATACAGAGTGAGATTTTCGATTTCTATCGATAGGAATAATAGTAATACTGTAGAAAGCGACCGGTAGAATAATATAGAGTGCAGAGTCCCTGTACAGGTTTCGTTTGTGGTTTTGTGTGTTCATTTTCTCACCTCATCCTTATACGTGTTTTATTTTACAAAAATCTGTTCCAAAAAATGTTCATCTAATGATTTTTACTATTACCAGAAAGTGAAATATGCAATATTATATTACAAAACAAATAATATTTTATCGGTAAACAGGAAACGAGTAAAAAAAAATTGGTAATCTTCTAATGGGTTTGGTAAACATCAAAACATTGAGATAACTTATCTAACCTAACTACATGTATACGATTAAAGCTGGATTTTCCTGCATCATTTATGATACAAGTGCGCAAAAGTACTTCACGCAAAAGTGTCATACAAAACTTTATATACGACCACATGAAGAAAAAATAAAAAAATGTGCTCTGAACGGGTTAAAAAACATAAAAATAAATTTTCTATAAACAAATATATACACAACGAATTCTAATTGTTTAAAAGACTAATTATAACATTGGGTAATTTGTCTTTTTTAACTTGGTTACAAGACAATAATTGGGATGTTAAATTAGATGTTGAAGGTGTATCAATATCGATGAAATCGTTCGATTTGGGCTGTGAGATTGAAGAATTTTCTATTACAACATTCTCAATGTAATTCTTGACTTTTTTATTATTGTTACACCAATCTAAAAAATCTGCATAAGATTTCGTGTAAATTTTTTGATTTTTCGGTGGAACCAGATTATTAATTTTTCACTATCTCTGACACTTCTGTCAAATTAACTGACAGCACAAAAGTTTATACAACAAAAGACTAAATTCAAGACAACTAGATAATTACGTAGCTAAAAAAGAGTGTTAAAACGAAAACCAAGACAGACAGTGTAGGTACCATAAGATATAATTATGGCAAAATAATTCGAATTTTTGTATGGAATGATAAACAAAGAAATGGGTTAGATTGAAAGTTACAGTGCGCAAGTCAGTGAGTCTAAATTTGAAATTCCGTACCAACTCCGTCTGTTTTGACTGTCAAAAAAGCAAATTTCATTTTCTGGTTGAATGAGTGAATGAATCATGAACTGTAGAAAGCTAATGCGCTTGCGTCTGATTCGAATGGATTGATGACGGCATTGCGTTGCGCTATGTTACAACCATAGAGATATTACAAATAGAGGCACCAAACCAGCTCGAAACCCGTCAGCATGTAAGAGAGAGATAGAAAGTCAGATATTCAGGCTGTCTTTCTTTAATGGCGTGTATACTGTAGACACAGACAAGGACAGAAAAACCTCTGATCGTCTGCCTCACAATCATCTAAAGAGCGCAAAGGAACATCTGAAACGTCAGTGCACATGCGTAACATGTAAAAAAATTTACTTTCAAGTAGTCTGAACTCGTGCAAATAAAAATTGATTATCTCTATGCGGGTGATGTAAATTGATGTTTATTTCAAATGTCAATTATGACATTTCGCAGCAGGAGTTTGATGACTGTTCTTTATTGAAATATTTTGTGTTGTTCATAGATTTTCTCATTAAGTCTGAGTGCCTATAAATACCAATTCCGTTTTTTTAATGCTGTGCCTTTGTAAGCTGTAAAATTTTCTAAATAAATAAAAATATTAAATATGATACTTACAGAAATTGAATTATTGAAAACTGTATTTTATGATGTCCCTAATTAATAATATTTGTAGATGAAACATTTTTTCCCAAAAATATTCTGTAGGTTTGAAGTACACTGTATGTATGACATTTATGAAATTGTTCTAATTGTAAATTACGTCAACTCGAATTGTACGTTCTCTGAACATAAATTTCAATATACTAGGTCTAGCACAGCTGGTATTCTTTATTTTTTAATGGATCACCCAGTATATTTTTATATTTTTAAAATCTCTTTGATAGCAGATTTTATTATGAGTAATATTCTATTCATTTATTTGTATTATGATCAAAATCTTCTTCTAGTTATCAATAACTCTCCTAACTTCATTTAAATTTTAAGGTGATATTCATTTCTGTTGTGTTGCATACTTTGTTTTTTAGATATCCCCACATAAAAATTCAACTGTTTAAGGTCTGGTGATCAAGCTGGCCACTCAATAAAAGTTGACTATACAGTTTTTACCTACTCAAGGTAAGAACTGTCTTTTAAATCATGATTAATGAACAAGTTTTATTTATTTAATAAAGTCAAAATTGAAAATTGGGAGTACCGACTGCGCTAGACTTACAAGAACCACCCTGTATTTTATAATTTTTGCTCAGGAAACGCATAATTGAATTCAAAAGTTGACGTGTATATAATTCTGTAAATTAAGGCAACAGATCATTATATTTTTGAGTTTAATTTTATTTTAACGAAATATACAAATTAATTTTTGAAAAAATACAATCAGATCAATATTTTTGGGTGATATAAAACTCGATTCGTTAACATTCGACAGATTTTTTTGAACATTTATACACTATTTAAATAAAATTAAAAATTGTTCTTCTAATGAAGTATTATAAAATATTGTCTTTTTGGCACTCGTTATAAAAA
This sequence comes from Lochmaea capreae, assembly GCA_949126875.1. Taxonomy (NCBI): domain Eukaryota; kingdom Metazoa; phylum Arthropoda; class Insecta; order Coleoptera; family Chrysomelidae; genus Lochmaea; species Lochmaea capreae. Next base: position 11,057,667 of record OX421397.1, on the reverse strand, counting down.
AATATAATGACAAATATATTTTAGGTACCTATATTTCCATATAGTAAATTTAGCGAAAGTGAAAGAAAAATTGTTGATAATGAAAAAATTATATTCTTGTGAATATTGTATTATTATAAATTGTTTTTTGTTTTAAGTTTTAGTTATACAGATGGATTTTTTTTATTATACTTAAGAAATTAGTTGTTAGTGAATGTAACTTTATTTTTTTTGGATGAAAAAAATTAAAACGTGCAAATATCTTCCCTAGTTTATCGGCGGAATTTTTGATTGTTTCCGGAATTTTTGATTGTTTCTAATTAATTAAAAAATGATTTTTATCAACAAAATATTTTTTACTCTGTCGAAAAGAATAATTTTTATCCTCTGAGGATATTTGACTATCGATTTTTTTGCTATCCCAGTTTTACGTCCTGTGTATGTCCAAAGTTATGGTTGGAATAGTGATTTTGTGAATGTTGCCATTGTCTTGCTTATATGACATAAGTTGCAATATTTTAATTTTTCTTTTTATTATTTTTTGTTTTATTAGATGTTTTATATGATTTTAAAGGTATGATTAATAAATGATATAGAAAAATACGTTTTTGTTTTATTTAAAAACCGTTTCAAAATACGAAATTCTCCGTAATCCATATACTTCAAAGACTCCCACGAATATAAACTGGATATACCATAAATTTACCATTAAGCGGAAGTTAGGAACTGACTAATATACCCTTTTTAAAGTCAATGTGAAGACATGCGAAAAATGTATAATCCTCTCCGAAATCTGTTTTCCGTTTATATCCCACCTGCTTTTCGTTATATTTTGACTGTTTAAAAATATAGAGCCAAAAAATCTATAAAAATAGCTACCTCTATACTTTTGACGTAGCACCTGCCTTCCGTTTTCAAGTTAGTGAGCTCACGATCTGTCAACATCGTGGAGTTAATGTTGGATGCATTCGTTTCCGCTCCATCCTTGAGGTAGAATGCCCTTAAAGGATCAATCCATGTCATTCTCAATATACATAAAATTTCCTCTTACTCATCGTCTTCTACAGAAAGTAGCATTATGTCAGCCTTATCCGCTCTCGTTATAGAGATGTAAGAAGATGTTGTCTATCTCCTCTAGGAAACGATGAGGAATTCGGATTTATTTTGAGAGAGATATGGATTAGGTCTATTTGGGAGACCATATGCAAAAACGAATACATCGACCATTTACAGCGCAATTTCCTGATGTTGAGCTCTCAACTTTGTGTTACCCATGGTACCAATGTCATTATTTGACTGATATGTACTACAATGTCGGTGTCAATTCCCGCTTGTTGCTAATAACAACATACGTTCAAAATCCTGTTTCGCAGACACAAAGTTCGTAGGCTTCATGGATTGGGTTGCTCCAACCCTTACTATTTCAAGATGTACCGTTAGATCACCTGGTTTCAAAGATTTATCCTGAGAGGGACTAGGTGTTTTACAGAACGATCCTCCGTACATGTAGTGGAGGAAGATCTGACATTACCTCTAAGGCCCACTGGGACACGATCTCATTGCCCCGTGATTCCCATGCTGGCGAGTCGTAGCACTTTGTAACTCTTATTTTTGTCCTGTTTTACCAAACCCATGCAGCATAGGTAATAATTGGTCAGACATCCTTTAGATACGACCAGTATATCTTTTACAGTTTCAGATCCCACGTTTTCCCACTTTGCGGCTTTTGAAGTAAATAAGATGCCTCCCACAAAAAATAAGACAAAATATCTCTAAGCTTGATATACATATTACTATGTATGTATTTTGGGGTAAGATTCACTGAGACCTAAAAGATCTATTGTGCCCCCTTACTTCTACTTAGTTTCTGAGGAGAGTCTCCAGAGACTAGTAGCTCCTTTAGTCCCGGAGGAATTTTAGGATATCTGCAGGCTTCAACTTTGGTAACTGTCCCTCTTCTATCCAGTAGTCTCCCAAGTGCTGTGCCCTAGGATTCTGAATTGCTGTGCAGTTCTCAAGTATGTGGATGGAGGATTCTTCCATTCCACAAAATCTACAATCTTCTTTCTCCAGTATTTTGAGCTTTTTAAGGTGCCCATTCAGGCGACTATGTCCCGTTAGAATTTCTGCCAAAACTCTTAGTGCAGTTTTACTTTGACTTATGCATTCATTTGATCTCAACCGGTTGTAGTCACCCAGAAGAATCTTACACATTGCCTTAGCCCTGCTAGATCTTTCCAATGGTCAGATCTTCTTTTCTTCGGCTTTACCTATTTCTTCCAATATTACATTGGAGCTGATTCCGCAAAAGGGTTCCGGCCCCCAAAAGGGTATTTCAGTCCCCCTCTTCGCTAGTTCATCTGCTATTTCGTTTCCTTCTATCCCAGTGTGTCCTGGTCCACAGTAAGGTGGCTATATTGTTCTCGCCTAGTCATTCCCACACCATTTTGGAACTGATTACACAAGAGCTCAGCTGCTTGACTATCGGACATTATGATACATATTACTATAAACCATTTTAACATATAAAAAAAAACAATTTGTGGAAAAACACATTCTATAATTACAAAGAAAAACAAAATCGGACTAGATAGAGTAATCTATATATTTAGTAATAATTGCACAAAAACTTCAGCACCGTATACTAACTACCGGTAGTTAGTGTACGGTGACTTCAGTCAACAAAAACATTACAAAAACCATATATTGACCTTGTTTGCGTATTCTATAATAATTGCACAAAAAACACCTTTAGTCAACAAAAACCCTAAAATTCTAATAAAAAAAACTTTGGTATAAATGTGTACCTATTAAAATATACTAGGTACCAACTTCAGGGGGCTTGCATTATTATAGGTACTTTGTATATCTCTTCTTATATCTTTTTTCTTAGATTTTTTGCATAACCGTTACTTATTTTCATATTAGGTATGTTATCGAGAACTTATTTTTGTTACGTTTGAATTTAATTTTTTCAATTTTCCAGCCTTATGTTTGAAATTCCCTGACCCCTTACTGATTATTGCAAATTTCCCTGCCTTTTTTGTGCGAACTATAAATTCCCTGACACTTCCAGCCTTTTTCCAGGTTTTCTAGCCGAGTCCGAACCCTTCATGCAGCATAGGTAATAATTGGTCAGACATCCTTTAGATACGACCAGTATATTTTTTAGTTTCAGATCCCACGTTTTCAAACTTCGCGGCTAATCCAGATAGTCCTTGTTGCTTTTGAAGTAAAGATGCCTCCCTGAGTAGAACAGTAGAGGCACGTCAACAATCTATGTGCTAGTTTCCAACCGTCACAATCGAACTATAACTATATCTTATCACAGTAAACGTAGAATAAACATAAAAGTTTTCCTGTCACAAAGGAGCAACCAGTCACTGGACAAAAAAAGCATAAGCTTCCGCCGTCTGAGAGATGTGATCAGTTGCCAAGCAATCGGGCGTTTCCGGTGATGTTCTGTTCTTTATATAACCTCTTATGAGAAAGAGAGTTATTCTATTCATGCTCAGAGGATGTATATTTAATTTCCTCCTAAAAGTATTAGGGTTTGCAGATAACCCTTCCTTCGAACACCAAGTGGTTATAAGGCTTAAAGCATGTTGCATACTGCCGTATTATCAAACCGTTCTGAAGGACCCCGCACACCTTATATGGGAAAATGGCTCTCCGTCAAATTTCTTGAATTTTTGATATGTTGTAGAATTGATCATTCTGGTGAAATGTTTCAATGGGCGCTACACGATCCTATGACTAGTTTTCGATATACAGGGTGTTAAATATGAGAAATATTCACTTTCCATCACTCCGTATCTCCCAAGTTAGGATTTAGTTCTGATTTATTTTTGGTGGTATTATCATCACATCCTTGTATGACAAATTCATTTCCAAATCTTTTCGTATATTACAGGGTGATCTCACTCACATAATAATGCTATTTTGAGACTTTCATAATTTTGTTGTTTTGTAAAGAGAAAATGCGAAAAAAGGTTGAATTATCACATAATATTATAAATTCATTTCATCGTTCATCACAGTTGATACAATTCATACAAGGTGATTCACGAATATTTAAAAATAACGAATTTTGGTTTTTCGGACACCTTGTAGTAGTAATTAACCCACCGAAAATGACAAAATTCTCGTGAAGGATGTTAAATAATTTGTTTCATCGTATACAGAGTCGAATGATGTCAATTTGAAGAATTACGTATACTTTATTAATTAAAAATCTTGATTTTTTCCATCACCCTATATCTCATAAGGAAGTCCGAAAAGATAGTGATATTTTTTTATGGGAGAACTCGAAAAACTTTCATTCATATCGTACAAAATTTTCAACGGAATCCTATGACGTGTTTTTGATATACAAGGCGAACAATTTGTGAAAAAATATGATCTGTATATTTCCCTATTGCTATATTATCACTCCAGTTTTCTAGACGATAGATACGGTACCCTATGGTACGGTATTATTACTGATCTATACAAGCCCGCCGAAAACTGGAGTGAAAATATAGCAATGGGAAAATGTACAGATCTTAGCTTTTTTCACAAATTGTTCGCCTTGTATATGAAAATCACGTCATAGGATTCCGTTGAAAATTTTGTACGATATGAATGAAAGTTTTTCGAGTTCTCCCATGAAAAAATATCGCTACCTTTTCGGACTCCCTTATGATATATAGGGTGATGAAAAAAATCAAAGTTTTTATTTAATAAAGTATACGTAATTCTTCAAATTGACATCATTCGACTCTGTATACGAGGAAACAAATTATTTAACATCCTTCACGAGAATTTTGTCATTTTCGGTGGGTTAATTATTACTACAAGGTGTCCGAAAAACCAAAACTCGTTATTTTTCTATATTCGTGAATCACCTTGTATGAACTATGAAATGAATTTATAATATTATGTGATAATTCAACCTTTTTTCTCATTTTCTCTTTACAAAACAACAAAATTATGAAAGTCTCAAAATTGCATTATGTGAGTGAGATCACCCTGTAATACGAAAAGATTTGGAAATGAATTTGCCATGAATTTGTCATACAAGGATGTGATGATAATACCACCAAAAATAAATCAGAACTAAATCTTAACTTGGGAGATACGGTGTGATGGAAAGTGAATATTTCTCATATTTAACACCCTGTATCTCGAAAACTAGTCATAGGATCGTGTTGCGCACATTGAAACATTTCACCAGAATGATCAATTCCACAACATAATATCATAAATTCAAAAAATATGACGGAGAGCCATTTTCCCATATAAGGTGTGCGGGGTCCTTTTGTCAGTGTCTAGACTAAAATTGAAAAGGAAGATGAAAAATGAAACAACCAATTGGGTTCAAGCAAATGGATACTTTAATATAATAATCTAAGAGTACAAAAACCTATGGAAAATTTCTTTGTTAAATCAAATTTATAAAATGAAAATCCTATAATAAACATACGAAAAGTATTTCCAAATTTCATTTAGCGGATAGCGATAAGTCCGGACTCGAGTAATTTCTGTATTTTAGCGGCTATAGCGGGATTCTTTAGATGATCTTGTAAAGCTTTAGGATCGTTTTGCATTTGTTCCAAAATTAATCGCATCGCAGGATCTCTAAGAATAGATTGAACTTCAGGATCACCCATAGCCCGCTGTCTGATCTTCTCTGGATCTCCATCCAAATTGGCGTTTTCAATTGTACACGATCTATAACCCTAAAAAAAAAAATTCATAATTTGAATAAAAAAATCTATAAATATATTACTAGTCTTACCTGTAAAGCTTCTGCATTGTTGGGATCTAGTTCCAAAGCCTTTTGGAATGCAGCAATGGCTTTGCTTTGTTGTTGCATGCCTTGTAAAATGTGCCCCTTTCTAATCCAGCCTTTAATGAATTTCGGTTCCAGTGCTACGCAATTATCACAGTCTTTTAATCCTAAATCGAAAGCGGCTAATTTGGTGTAGCAAGCAGCACGGTTACTGTATAATTTGGCGTCGTCCGGGTTACGTTTTATAGCTTCTGTGTAATGCTTTACTGCAGTTGCATAATCTCCCTTTTTGAATAAATCATTACCAAGTTCCTTTTCTTTCTCGGCCAATTCTGGATTAATGTATGATTTTTTCTCTTCGTCTTTGATTAACCTTTCTACATCTGACAGCAAAGTCTTAATCTCGGGTGTTCTATGTTCCGACATGGATTTTTCATAGTAAGTCTTTGCTGTCTTAAATTGCTTCAATCGTTTGTAAGCATTTCCAATTCTCATTAAAGATTTAGCAATTAGTTTAAAATCTGCTCGATTTTCCCGACCGACTTCTATACCCCTTTCACATTCTTTAATGCACTTTTCATATTCCTTTTGCTCGAAATAAACTGCAGCTAAATTATTGTAGAATGTTATGTCTGTCGGGTCATGCTCTATTGCTTTAGTGTAATGATTTACAGCAGTAACAAAGTCTTTCTTTTTGTAGGATGAATTGCCTTGTTCTTTTTCAGCAAGTGCTAACCTGTTACAAAAATTCAAATATACTAAATGCACAATTTATTATAATACAAACCTTTTATTCTCTGGCAGATCTGATTCGGGTTCTTTCTTAGGTTCCGGTTTCGGTTCAGGTTTCTTAGGAGGTGGAGTATACACTGGTTCTGTATCCATTGGTTCATCAGCTCTAGTATCAACTCCAATTAGTACACTAAGGGTGTTTAAAACTCTTGGATCTTGAAGTTTCATGCCTAAAGATTGTGGATTGGATTGCAATTGTGCTAATAAAGCTAAATATTCGGGATCTTCAAGGTAGGCTTTTGTTCTAGGATCTGCACGAAGTTTCATTATAACATCTGGTCCAGAAAAAGGATTTGAGAAGGAACGAGCTTTTTGTGATTTCTGAGATCTTACCTAAAAAGTTTTGTCACCATTATATGCACATCCTTCATATTTGTTTTCAATTACATTTTGTATATTCTTACCTCTGTCAATCCTTCATTAAGTTGAGCATTGTTGGGATCTATTTGTAACCCTTTTTCATAAGTAGAGATGGCTTCTTCGTAACGACCTAAATAAGACAAAGCTGCACCTTTCCTAGAATAAGCTTTCGACCAGTCCGGTTTTATTTCTACAGCCTTTTCAGCATCTTTTAGTGCCAATTCGTATTGGCTTGCTTTTGCATAAGCGGCAGATCTATTCGAATATAATACAGCATTGTGAGGATCTACGTTAATTGCCTCAGTATAATACTTAAGTGCTTCATCTATTTTGTTTGCTGAAAGGGCTGCATTTCCCTTGTCTTTTAAGACTGTAACCTACGATAACAATGTGCTTTTAATATTTCATGTTTTACAAAAAATATCAAATTTAACACCAACAACTGAATAATTATTTGTCTGTAGAACCAATAAACTATATTACCTGCTCCATTGTTTCTGAATATATGTAACTAATCAAATAATATTAAACACCGACACTTTATCGAAATCTCTGTAAAATTCCAGAATTTTCGCCTCTCGCTCTTTTGACAATCGCAAATGACATATAATTCAAGGACAAATTCATAATCCTGTTGTACAAGGATGTTATCTGTGGTACAAGGTGCGTTCGGCCGTGGTCCAAAGTTCACATTGATCTGTGTTTGATGCTCAGCAGAATGTTGAAATTTGATATCTGGTATAATAGCCCTACTTATTATATTTGTATTTTTTTAAACTACTGTTCATGTCACGGAGACTATCTAGTCACTCGGATTATGTCAATGTCTTCAGTATGATCGGCAATAAGCAATACATAATACTAGTAATGGTAGTTGCATAATATGTAGTTTGTTATATTTATAATTATAAATCAAATTAATCATTAATTACGTCTAAAAGGAACCGTTGACACTTTTGTGGTTTAGGAATAGTTATTTGTTTTACTAGGCATAAAAGCACAAGATTTAATGCCGCGGCTGGTGTTTCATATGAAACCAGCCAAGGCATTAAATCTGCTTTTCTGCCGTGTGAAACATATAATTTTTTCTTCAAATTTGTTCCAATTCCACGCAAAATCGACTTTTTCATATTTAAATTGCGTTTCATTATCAATATCCAGCATCATTTTGAGTTTTCTTAATGTCATTGTCAATTTTAATAACCAGTTTGATTTAAATTATTACTTGGAAGGTTGCCTAGCAACGAACTTTTTCTGCCTAGGCAGTAAAAGTGGACTTTTTTTTGCCTAGGCATTAAAAGTACAACTTCTAAGCCTGCCAAGTGTCATTAAAAGGCCGCTTTTAATGTCATTTGGAGAAAAATTAATTTAATAATAATAGGGATCCCCAATTGTTAATCTAATATTCAATATATTAATTTTTTTATTGTTATTTAAATTATTTGATCACATTTTAATGTCGGAAATCCCTGATTAATGGTATATTTAAGCACATGAAACAATTAGAATAAATAAAACACTTATGTTTAAGAGGCTTATTAAAAAAACCCTAATAAAATTTTTACGTTTCCAATCTGTCGACTAATAGGTAGCAAAAACATATCTAATTTATTCCTGTTGAAATTATATTTATATGTCTTCTGAATTAAGAATATTCACCCTTAACATGAATCAAATGGACGGAATTTGTCAGGTGAAAGAACAACAATCTAAAAAACCATGCTTATTCAAGAATATATTGCAAGAGTGATTTTACATTACTGTGATTGAGATTGTATTGAGTGTTGCATAATAATTTGTATGATTTTTTACCTTTTTTTTATGTTGACAAACAAATCACATTTTTTTAAAACTATTTGGTAAATGATCCTCATTTTGTAGATACTTATCTGTAATAAAATTATAATTTTTGTTTTCTGAATATACTATAGTAACTTTCAAATCGTATTAAAATACAAGTTTTATTTATTTCATGGCCGATAAAATTTATGGTGCGCCAAGATTCGTCCTGTGTAACGGGAAAATAAATTTAAAATATTGCGACACAACAATGCAGCTGTTTCCGATATTCGAAGTCAATAGCCGGTCATGAAAGAATAACGAAAACCTTGGGGATTTCCAAAAATTTTTCTTCTTGTAACATCTTTGCGTCTTGATCTTCAACCGTAAAAAATAGGAATGCACACAGTACACTCTTCAGAAAGAGCGCGCACCGGAGCGCGCACACAGATACATACACAGATGAAGTGTAGGCATGGTTAGAGTCACGTTTGCATAGTTGTTCATTTCTAAATTATCAGATGCACACATTTTTCGAGATAAATATGCCTATATAGAGAGTAAAATTAATTTTTTTTGTTCCAAATTGATGCTAGACCATGTTTGATAATATTTTAGAACAAGATAAATTATAATTATTTAAAAAATGAATAACTAAATACCTAAATATTTCGAAAAATAGCACGGATTAAGTTAAATCCTCTTTAATGTCCAAAGTATCTTCGCACATTGAAGTTGTGCTAGCAGGAAAGAGATGTTCATGGTTGGATACTGATTGTGACATTCTAATATGTTTTATAACAGTTAAAACCTCTGACCTAAAGTCGATTTTTTGATCAGCATTGAATTGTTTCACCATTGGCAATATAGAGTTAAAAAATGATGTGTCCTCGTCAATTTCTTGGTGTTTTTGAACATCCATAGGTACTGCTACATATTCTACTTGTGGATCTCCATGTGAAGTACTATTTCTGAAAATATTCTGTCTTTTAACGAATGGAGCTTGCGGGCGCTGACGAATTATGGTTTTTTGAATTCGATTTCTTGACTGTTCACTCGGTTGGGAATCATTCTGTACTTTTTCAAGAAGAAAGCTCATCTGTTTACCGTATAAATATTTTCGGTGTATTTCTTTTTTGCCTGTCCTTTGATTCCGTCGAAGCGCTTTCATAAAAGCATCTTTTAAGTTTTTCCATTTTCTGATGAACTGTCTTACTGAAATAAAAGAAAGCGAATATTACTACGCTAGCTGTTTCATTAAGAATTGTCTATATTGTTACTGAAGTAACCTTAGAACATAATATGAAAGTTTAACCTAAAACTCTTAAATCAAAATATTCCTCCTTACAGAGATACAGGATGTTTTATAAAAAAAATATTATAAAATGATTGATTTTGACACCTTCCAATGTTTTTTGTTCACACTAGGTATCTCTTATTATTTTTCCTGCATACCCTGTATTCCAAATATAAATATTTGAATAAAAAACTATTTTGTCTAACCCAAATAATAAAGTTCTCTAAACTAAATCAACAATTTAATTCTCTACTTTTAATAATTATATGTGCGAAGTCCGCCCCTGCTTACTTAGAGCGTCCTTTTCAGCTGTAGTGAGCTCATCGAATTCGTCTCGAAACACTTTACACACTTCCTCCCAAGCATTTCTTCTTTTATTTCGATCTTTATAATCTTCAGACTTAAAATCCCATATTGCAGGATGTTCTTTAACAGTTAATATCAAACATTCCACATCACTATTACCAAAATCGGCTTCCATTTTTTCGTTACGCGCCTACGAACTACAACGTATTCGTTTGGACTAACTAATATGGCGGAATATTGGGTTTGTATGTCGATTCTTATGAGAACTGTTCAGGGAATGTTGAATTGTAGCTGAACAGTTGAAGCGCTGTATTCTCTGTGTGTATAAGTTGGTATTTTTCGACTGGGTTACTAGACGAGAATGAAGATCACACCGACCGTTGCTGGATCGCTTTTGTTCGCGCGTGATTATCGCGATGCAGAGAGGGAGACGTTGAACGTTTGTGGTTGAGACAGGGCTGTATCTGGTTGAAATTATGGTGAACTGATGAAATTAACCCGTTTTTACCCTTTTTCTCTTTATTATAAATGGCATTTTGCACGTCAGGAAGCTCATTTTCGCTAGTTTCGAGAACGGCATTGTTTTATTTCATCAAAAATGTCCTCTTCAATTCAATTCAGCATAACGAATTATCGGAGATGATGATGCTAATGCAGTTGACAGTGTATAAAAATGTAATCCCTGAAATATCCGCAAGATTTTCTAGGTTTGTGGTGTTTAAAAAAAAGTAAATTACCTAATTTTAAATTTTAATTATTATACTTGTAATTTCCTCAACTCAATACCAACATTTATCATTCTATTGTCAAGAAAAGCATACAAACTTTGACTAATAATATTGGAATATAAGTAATTAATTTTGAAAATAATTAATTTGTTTGTTAAAATGACTAACCATTTCCATTTACCATAGGCGTGCGATGGAATTTTTTCAGATGGCTGTTTTATTTGTGATAATTTCCATTTACCATGGGCGTACGAGATAATTCTTAAAGGGAGTTTATTTATTTGTAAAAAAGCTCCATTTATCATGGGTTTACGAGATAAAAAATTTATATGGGGTTAATTTATTAGTAGAAATATTTTATCACAGATGTGCGAGAAAATTTTTCTGAGAGGTTAATTTATATAAAAGGATTCAGAAGCCACATCTATCACCTTGAGGAGGTCTTAATGAGTAGGTTTTTTATTTAAACATGTTCCTACAACAGTAAATCCTTTCAGTATGGAATTTATTAAATTAAAAAACGACTTTTGAAATCAAAGTGAGCTTTTTTTCACAGAATGATCAGCTGGTGTTATGAAATAATGTCGATGTGTGGGTAATGCTTTAAGTACAGAGCAGAGAATAGAAAATTGGAGTGTACGTTTAACATTTTTTTCTACCTCATCAAAAATAGTCCTTTTACTATAGAATACAGGAAAACCTATAATAAATTAATGGTGAGATTTCAAAAAATCTCAAGAACTCACTTGTCCGTTTTTTTTAATTGGCAGCCCTGTAAAAAAAAGAAGCTGTCACATGCACTAAACCCACAATTTCACCGAACCAAAATGAAATTCAGTAAACGGGGTATTACCAATTTCATCATATCGTACCTTTTATGGTCCCCTAGCATCTTTCACCAAGTGGTACCGTACCATCATGAATAATTGTTAATATTTCACGTTTTATATGTATTTCTTCTTACTGTTACGATTTGAAGGATATGACATTGTTTTTATTATCCATCACTCAATAAATATTTTTTCACAATGAGATAAAATCGTTCATTCTATAAGGGCTGTGCGGTCTGGGCGTCTGGGTCGAGTTGTCTCCCACTGAATTCAGGTATATAGTTGTGAGTAAAATTAATTTGCACTATTTCACGTTATAATAACCGTATGCGGCAAAGTCTCTTTGAGGATTAAGATGCCGAAAAGATAAAAAAGCCATAAATCATTTCGATTTTTGACCTACCCACAAGCGAACAATTGTTTCTCATTGGTGCAATGTACACTTCGACCAAATTCTTTTCAACTCTGAGATGGGCAAACAAAGAAGCGAGAGGAAGAGAAGTCAGTCCCGCGGAATAAATGCATGTACACTCGGCGGAAAAAGTTTACTTAGTTAAATATTTTCTAAATAAAATCCTGAGAATTTGGTTGTGCCTCCAATGCCATAAATTTAAAAACATTATGCACTATTTCACGATTTTGTGCACCCAAAATCTTGTGTTTTACAAGCGACTTAAATTCCATATTAAAATTCCTACCACTATCAGTTCAAATGGATCTTTACAGTGCAACGTTCTGCCTAGGACTGGTAGCTGCAGACATTGTCGTACGCGAGATCTACGCGCATCCGAATCTCACGGTTGAACTGAATTTGGTCGAGTTGCACCTTCCGATTGGTCTATCTAAAATTCACACACAACGGATAGTCCACATGGACTGTGAACTTCTCAGGGTAGGCTTAGTTCATTTTTGTTATTAACGACACATTGTACTCTGAATAAGAATTATATCTGTCAGCAGTTGCTGTGATTAAAACCTTTTCATTGATTAAGACTATTTTATTGGTAATAATCAAAATTATAGCTTTTTTGCGACTATTCGAAGAGGTAGATATTGTTATAGATATACAGTGTGACCCATTTTGTTTGGAAGCACCCCTATAAAATCCGCATTTTTGAACCGATTTTGATTTAGTCTTTTTTGTTAGATTCAGTATCAAAAACAGTATTTGAGCACAAATTTTCATACCATAATAGCTATTTTCAAGGCCCACTATGTTAATTTTTCTTTGCCAAAAAACATGAAAGTATATTAGGCATTTTTTTTTCTTAAATATGACTACACCACTGGATTCAGAATCGTCACAAATGTAAACTATCAAAATTTTATAAAAAAAGTTTTATTAACAACAAAGTTATCACTACATGAATTTGGAAAAAGTTGTTTTTTAATTAATTTTTTACTAAGAATTTAGACACATTTTAAAAATGGCAACATGGTAAAGAGAAACTAGGACTCAAACATATTGCACTGTAAAAATTAGAAGCCGATACCTTAACCTGTTCTGGAGTTATAGCTTCTGAGAGTAATGTAAAATTGTGCTGATGTGTTGAAAATACAAATTAACACCTAATAATACATTTTAATTATTAAACTTCTTAATAATAATTTAATTCTACATTTTTATAGCCTCGACTAGACCTCCGTTAATTTCCACACATTTCTCGTATCGTTTGCGACTATGTCTTAGCGCTTTTTTTATTTCATGTGGTGTTATTCCAGCACACGCCTGTCGTATTCTGTAACACAGTTCTGCTCTATTCCTTGGACGTGTCTTATACACTTTTTGTGTCAAAAGACCCCACAGATAAAAATCGAATATAGTTAAATCGGGCGATCTAGGAGGCCATTCGATTAATTCGCTACCGCGACCTATCAAACTATTTGGAAATTTTTCGTTAAGCCACTGCCTGATAATCCTAGAATAGTGTACAGAACAACCATCTAACTGAAATATCAAATTTCTTCTTTCTGCTAGTGGCAGTTCGTCAATCACTGCGGATAACTCACCTTCCAAGAATTCCATGAAGTTATTGGCATTCATGTTACCCTCTAAAAAGAATGGACCTATTATCCTGTCTTTTAAAATTCCGGCTTCGAATTTTTACAGTGCAATATGTTTGAGTCCTAGTTTTTGTTTACCATGTTGCCATTTTTAAAATGTGTCTACATTCTTAGTAAAAAATTAATCAAAAAACAACTTTTTCCAAATTCATGTAGTGATAACTTTGTTGTTAATAAAACTTTTTTTATAAAATTTTGATAGTTTACATTTGTGATGATTCTGAATCCAGTGGTGTAGTCATATTTGAGAAAAAAAAATGCCTAATATACTTTTGTCTTTTTTGGCAAAGAAAAATTAACATAGAGGGCCTTGAAAATAGCTATTATGGTATGAAAATTTGTGCTCAAATACTGTTTTTGATACTGAATCTAACAAAAAAGACTAAATCAAAATCGGTTGAGAAATGCGGATTTTATAGGGGTGCTTCCAAACAAAATGGGTCACACTGTATAAATATGGACAGGAAATATTTCTCCTTTTAAACTGAAAAAATGTATTCAAGAAATGCAACAAAATTATGTTCTAATGGTTGATATATTATTTTATAGTATTTTAGAGCCTGGAATAGTTCTACCTGCTAGTAATGTTGTGGGCAGGATAGTACGTTGATTGATTGTTGTATATACAAAACAAGAATATAATATTTTTTTAATAAAGGTTCTAAAATTTCTGAAAGTGAAGAGGAGGGATTTGGGACAAAGGACAAATAGAAGTTTGGTATGTTTTTGTCACCATCTACGCAAAAAGTGATACAAAATATGTACAGACAACTGAAACAAGAAAATAATGGGTCAAAGCGTGGAGTTGCTGAAAGAATACACAAATTGACAAAACTTTCAGACAATCAAAGATTCTTCTGGGTGAGATTAATGGATAGAAGGGGGACATTTACCTAAGCTAAAGCCTGCAGATATCCTAAAATTTCTCCGGAAAGGTCCCAAAAGAGGCCGATAATAATTGCAAAAGTTATAAAAAATTTATTAAAAAAATGTGGGGGTTTGGTTTTTTTCGAATATCTCGAAAACTATAGTAGATATTCGAATTAAAAAAAAAAGATCTGATAAAGGAGGAAATTTGATGAAAAAAGATCACATAAAATAATTTTTTTAAGGAATTAATTGATAATTTAAAAATTTGAAAAGGTTAGGGTGAATTCTGATCATTTCAATAATAAAATGGATAAAATTTTTAAGTTAATTTCTCAACAAGTTACGCAATTGTTAATTAATAAAATAAAGTGTTAGCTATACTTAGTTAAGTACACACAGTGAGACAAATGGCACCAAATGACTCTTATTTAGTTCAAACATTATAAACAGTACAATCTTGACACGTGCAGTTCACGTCATATACTCGTTGACGTAAAATTTTACGTCAATTTTTAGTTGAGTCACATTGTTAGGCGTGTTATCAAAAAATAAGACGTTTATATTTATTAATAACATTCTCACATAGATAGATACGCACAATTATTATAATTTCCCCAAAAACAATATTCTAGTACAAAATTGTCTTTAACTATCAGTTTGACGTATTATAAGTATGACAATAAATATTTATATTAATATAACTGATAATAAATATATCTTTTAATCTCTTTTGTTATCTTTAAAGCACGATCTACCTGCCTTGTTTATAAAAAATGGATCGGAATTTCCAGTTATTTTCACAAAATTCCAATTATTCCAATGCGTCATTTTTATCAGCTAATTAAGTCATAACTTTTTATGATTGATCTGCTTACAAAAAACAACTTATTAAAACAAAAAACTTCGTGTCCACCATAAAAGACGTAATTTGAAAATGAATATTTTGAAAATTTACACACTCCCAAATTTTCACTTATAATTGCACAAGTAGTTTGTATTTTATCCACCTTCGGTGTCGAGTTTTTAATAGTTGACAGTTATTCTCGTCAAATTGCTAGGAAACAGTTTAGAATTTGAACAACACAAATTTACCAAATATCAAACAAACCTCGAGTGTAATTCGGCAGGACAATTTAATGAATGAGAAATTTGGAAACATATAAATGCAAACTTTATTCTTGAAACATTAAAAATAAACACATTTTTATATTAATGTACAATTATTAAAAACGCAGTTATTGAAATTCATACTAGGAACAGTGATATCGCTGCGGGTACCACAGCTAATCGTTTCTGTAGTAGATGTTGAAGTTTTTCCATTTTCCAAACGAATTGATTGAATAATGCTTGAATGATACTCTTTGTCAACTTGTAAGTATGGTTTTATTGATGATGAATTGCTGTGTCCTGTTATTGTTCTTCAATTCCGCTTTTATTTAATTCGCTAACTGCTGCCGCTCGATCTGAGTGATTTGTAATTTTGACACGTTTGACATCTAAACCAATGCGTTGTACTGAGCGTTTAGTCCATTTGGAAATTTCATTAATTCCAATCGGCAAATTCTTGTACCAACCTTTAGAATTTTTCTTTTTCCAAAAGGGATTTGGTGTGAGAAATACTCTGTCCGAAGTTATAAAAGTGTTTCGTTTTTCCATTATATTTGAAAAAACGTATTGGGCAAATATCTTCGTCGAAAATATTAGGCGTGATCCATTTGCTGTCACATAATTTATTGTTGCCGCCTTGTCTCGTTTTCGAAAATAGCGGATTATACTCGATACGTCCAGTTTCTTTTCCATTATTTTCAATTTCAGATACGAAATAAGTGGTTTTGCAGTAAGCTGCTTCTCCTCCGCGCCAAAAAGTGATATAATTTCTTTTGAAGTCCTTCCGGTTCATTTTCGTTATATAATCTGGCCATTGCAAATACTTCAGATTTATTAAGAGCTGATGCACTACATTTTCTCTTTTCGGGTTGTGCTTGTAGGATTTTACGTTTAGCATTACGTGCAGCTCGTGATGAATTAAACTGAACATCGGTGAAAGGGTTGGATACAATATTAAATTCGTTATAATATTTACTTTGTAGCATTTTAGCGGTGGTGTTCCAAATTGTTTTAACTACCGCTTCTTTGTAGTCTTCTCCGTTACTTTTTCTCATATTAAATGCCCAATCTTGCAATATTACATTCAATTTCTCGATGGAAGTATCTGGCTCAAATGTGTATCTTTTTGCATCGCAAAACGTAGAAAATTGTCCCCAGATAGATGATTGCGTCGCAACAGTATATTAGTAGGCACACAGGTATTAACAATTTGACTAATTTCGGCGTTCGTAGACACACCGAATCGACTCATTGTTAGTTCTTGAAAATTCAATAAGTTGTTGACAAACATGCCAAACTATTTATTCTGGTAACCAACACCGCGATAATTGATGAACAAATGAATAAGTGTAAAAACCACTAGTGTATTTGTCGCTGTAAAAGTTAAAGCTAACTTTTGCCGCTGTCAAAGTGACAATTGCACTGTGGCATATGCGATTTTTTATACATGAATTAAATTGTCATTTAAAATTACACTGAAAATTGGTGATAATATGTCAACTTAAAAACTGGTAAGTATGAGGGTTGGAGTTTAAGTGTTGTTCTGGTTTCTGCAACGAAGCACCACATCAATCGACAATTTCTCAACGGTAGGCACCAAGGAAAACGTCGATATAGAGGTGACAAATTATCGATAGTACAAACTATCGATATGACACGCCTGGAAAACATTACTACTAGGGCGACTAGGCTTTTCTGGCAATACAGAAGTGTTATGGGCAAAACCTGGGAAATACGACCTGAGGTGGTTCACTGGCTTTACACAACTAGTGTAGACTGGTAAAAAACTGTAAATAATTTTGAACATAACCGAATGACTTTTAAATAAATATTTCCAAAACGAAAATCGTGATGAAGAAAAAATGAGTTTCAAGCTTTTCGGGAAAATTTGAATTTTACTCTAAAATTGGTTGGATTACTTACGGGATTCTAAGAATTATTTTCTTTCAGGAAGTATGAATGATAAAAAAATTTAACATAGTCTCGACATGAATACTGTTTATCTACATTACATGTCGGTGCGGTGCCGTTCTGGTTGTCTGCATATATTCCAAAGGACTGATATCGCTGATAAGGATGACACATTGATATTACCCAGAGATTAACGTTGTCAAGCTTGTTACATAATGTGACGTTGGAATTTTCAAGTTTACTCGTATATGAGTAATTCCGAAAACAACATGAAACTTTTATTCTGTATTATAAGATAAAATAAAATAAAACAAAATAAAAAAATCCCATACCCAAACATATTCTATATTCATAAATGTATTTTTTTAACATACACATAAATATTTATAGCTCCATAATGTTTTTATTATTTTCGAGATTAACTAATTTTGTTTTTGTAAAAGCACAAACTTTTAGTAAATATTTTTTCTTGTACCCAATTAAATACAAATTCACAATATTCAACGCGTGTTTTTTAGTACTGTTTCGAAATTCTGCCTCAACAACATGTACATTTCAACAAACATATCTTGGAGCCCGAAGATTTCGAGGGAGTTACCGAATTCGACCACGAACTAATGATGACGAATTCGACCACGAAGTCCGGGTAAGGAATTAGTGGATTTTATCTCTACTCCAAAGAATGCACACCTAGATATTTAAGGATTATAATATATTTTAGGAATTATAATATACTGATTCATCTATACGTAACAATTAGGGAATATACCTTTTGGTCGCCGCGGTCAGTTTTACCCAAATTTAATCATTTCAGTATTCGAAAGGTACAGACCACTTGGTCGCCAAAGCTGTATTAAGGGTTCCAAGAAAATTATGGGCTTATTTAAATGCTCTAATACTAATATGGATTTGTGACCTGTCGACAACCAAAATTCTTACTAAAAAGATTAATTTTTTTATTTGAAAAGTGATTTTCATCTTGTTAATTATTCCATAAAAGCTTTTTATTCAGCGCATCCCGATATGTTCAAAGGACCCCGCACTTTTTATAGGTAAAATGGTTCTCGGTGAAATTGTCTGAATTTTTAGTATATTGTAATATTCGATGTACTGATTGAACGTGCAGAATCGCAAAGTTCGTTGATGGATAAATATTGAAATACAGGGCGTTCAAATTAAAAATCTATAAATTTTATTTAATTATTTCCTCGGGATTTGAAAGTGCCAACTGCATTTTTTTTCGCTCTTATCATCAACGTACCTTCTTATTAGTAAATATCATTCAAATGATGCAGATTATATCATTACGTACAGAGTGAGAAATAAAAACAGTTTAGTACTGTCTCAAAATTCGATGTAATAATGAAATATTGATAAAATTATTTTGGCATGCAATATACTATTTTCATTCCATCATTAATCACAATTCATACATTTCGTACAGGGTGATTTGAAAAATTGGTGAAATATATCGCCGGTTCTTTCGTACATATATCCTGTATATTCAAGTGAATTATCATCCTCCGAAGATAGCTGATACCGTATAAACATGATCTCGTTGGGATATATAGGGTGATCATGAACATTTTCGATGATAAAAATTACAAAATATCAAAGTTTCAGAAATCACCCTGTAATTCACGATTAACCCGGTAAAATTCCTTTATTATTATTTAATATATTCATCATTTTCTCCTCAACACTTTCCCAAAAATTCAGTTTCCTTCTATGATTAATTTAATAGTTATTAATTATTGACGAGTTTAAGGAACTTCGTTCACGCGTACATAATTCTACTAGTGGCCAAGATATTTCACAAATAGTGAAACGTGGGAATGTGGAGATCAAAATGAATGTTTTTATTTTTTTATATGCAGGGTGATAACCAATGATGGTTCATCCAATTCCATCTACCATTTAGGAACTGACTGAGTATACGACACATTAGTTACCACTTTACAACTCAGGCATGAGCCAGATAAAATTCTTAATTAAATGCTTGTATAGTTTGACTCGCCCAATCGTGTATGAGGCTCCGGTACGGGAAATCACTTATCACTGAAGGTGACAAGGAACAGCCTCACCGAATCCACCTCCCCCGTAGCAGCGCTACGGTCCTCATACAACAAGAAAACCCCGAGGAAAACCCTATCAGATTCAAATTCTCCTATTGGAAATAAAAGCGTTCCATCAATCATTTTCACTTTTTCCAGATAGTTCGTTTTTTATTCCGACAAAGCTTAAACCAACAAAATTCACTTAACTATCTGTAGCTTATATTATTAAATTCATATATCTGATGTGATTGTTATCTCTAATATTCACCCTCTTTTACATTTATTTTGATCTCAACATTCTCACATTTCACTATTTGTGAAATATCTTGGCCACTAGTAGAATTATGTACGCGTGAACGAAGTTCAATAATTATTAACTATGAAACTAATCATAGTAGGAAACTGAATTTTTGGGAAAGTGTTGAGGAGAAAATGATGAATATATTAAATAATAATAAAGGAATTTCACCGGGTTAATCGTGAATTACAGGATGATTTCTGAAACTTTGATATTTTGTCATTTTTATCATCGAAAATTTTCATGATCACCCTATATATCCCAACGAGATCATGTTTATACGGTATCAGCTATCTTCGGAGGATGATAATTCACTTGAATATACAGGATATGTACGAAAGAACCGGCGATATATTTCACCAATTTTTCAAATCACTCTGTACGTAATGATATAATCTGCATCATCTGAATGATATTTACTAATAAGAAGGTACGTTGATGATAAGAGCGAAAAAAAATGCAGTTGACACTTTCAAATCCCGAGGAAATAATTAAATAAAATTTACAGATTTTTAACTTGAACGCCCTGTATTTCAATATCTATCCATCAACGAACTTTGCGATTCTGCACGTTCAATCAGTACATCGAATACTACAATATACTAAAAATTCAGACAATTTCATCGAGAACCATTTTACCTATAAAAAGTGCGGGGTCCTTAGTGGATGTAATTCTCGATATTCAGTTAAATACTTATGTGAAATTAAACAGTACACATAATATACCTACCTAACAAAATTAAAAACGCTAATTACAAAAAACGGCATGCGTATTTAACGAACGTAATAGAACAATAAAAAAATAAGATCCTTTCACGAACTTAATTTATCAAAGTAGTTTCTTATCAACAGTAAAAACACAAGAGCTTTTTTTTTATCGGATAAGTTTCTCTTTGCAACGAAACAGTTTTGCCAATCACTAATTTTACGAGAAAAACTGACATGATAAAATCGCGACACCGAAGGTGGAGTGATTTTATCTAATGTCAGTTTTTCGAGCAAATTTAGTGATTGGCAAAACTTTGAGTTAAAGAGAAATTTATCTGATAAAAGAAAAGCTCGAGTGTTTTTTGGCAAGATAAATAAACTCCAATGTTAAAATGTCATATACCTGGAAATGTTATTGTCACTTTGACATCGATAAAAAAGGTGCATCCTTTTTTATCGGATAAAAACTTCTCTTCCTCAATATCTAGTAAGCGGACGTCACTTTTACACAATGACAATGAGTCGCAAGTTTGGTTACTTATAGTTTCACAGCAATTAAGTGTTGGCAAACTGCAAAAACTGTCAATTAGTCTGTCAGATTTTTGAATTTTAAACATATAGTGCATTTATTTTGAATCGGTGTGGTAATTATTTAACTTTGTTGTATTAATAAAGATAATTATTGTTGTTGTTCATCCATATATTCTGTCGTTACAGTGTTGAGCAGCATGTGTTTCGGTATTGAGATATTTGTAGAATCTCGCCTCAGGGCACTGTTGTCAGATTCAAAAATAACTAGTGAAAACGGGGAATTAATTGTAAAATTTGAAAATTATTAGATAAACAGGAAATCAAATAAAGAATAATCAACAAAATATTTCTGGTGCTATTTGCTGGATAAATTGTTGAGGAGGCAGAACCTACTTCGAGGAGCCGTCACTGGCTAACAGGTCTGTTAGAAATATCTTAGAATTTCGAAGATCGGTCAGTGAATCAACGAACTTTGACTTGTAATAGTTCTTAAAAATTCCATGAATTATTTTGCTCGACCTGGCGATTCTGCTCGAACTTTATTAAATGTATTCCCTGCACGTGTGTATTGACAGTCCTTTTGTGATTATTTTCTTTAATTTCTTTGAAATCCATTGACGAAATTCTTCAGTTATCCTCATTTGTTGCGGTTATACTACTGAATAGGTGTAGGTAAATCGGATGACGCACGTGATTATAATCAAAAAGCTAGTATAGAAATCTTATAATATCTTTTAACCATAAATGATTCTAAAAATATAAGTTTTCCTTATTATTTATTCAAGTTCCACCGCTATATACGTAATTAATTTTGTGCTAATAGCGAAATTTATACAGAGTGTAACAAAAAGGCAGGTCATAAATCATACCACATATTCTGGGGCTAAAAATAACTCGATCCAACCCAAGTTACCCTAGTACAAATGTGCATGCGAAAAAAGTTGCAACCCTTCGAAGTTACCAAATGAAAATTGATTTTTTCAAATATTTCGACATTTGTTCGACATATTATAATGAAAGTTGACAAATGGATTGGAAGGGCTCCTGATGCACCTATTGCTTGGTCACCCAGAGGTCCAGATCTGAACCCTATCGATTTTAGCGTCTGGGGTTGCATGAAGGACGATGTGTATGCTGTAGAAATTACGAGCGAACAATAACTGAGGAATAGAATCCTTGAGGCTGCAATTAGATATCGTCAGAAGCCATTGCTTTTCCAGAATATTCGGTTTTCGTTAGTAAAACGGTGCCGACTGTGTACTAATAAAAACTACACATTTGTAAATAAATAAGATTCAATAAAAAATTTGGGACCCTCGAAAAACTTAAAAATTCATTGACTTTAATTTTTGTTACTCAAAATTTTTGAAGCATAATGAAAAATCTCGATAAAAACTGATAATTGTAAAAAGTACTAAGGGGCAATGAAGTTTCAAAAATAATGTGCCTAAATAATGGTGCCACAATAAGCATTACATTGTAACGTACACAAAAATTTTGGGGGGATTTAGGGGATCTCAACTCCCATAAATTTTTAACGGGGTGCAATAATTCCTTAATTTTTTTTTAAGATGCTCTAATCATAAGAAAGCCACTTGTCAACTTTCATTATAATATGTCGAACAACTGTCGAAATATTTGAAAAAATCAATTTTCATTTGGTAACTTCGAAGGGTTGTAACTTTTTTCGCATGCACATTTGTGCTAGGGTAACTTGGGTTGGATCGAGTTATTTTTATCCCAGAATATGTGGTATGATTTATGACCTGCCTTTTTGTTACACCCTGTATACCTTGTGTAGTAATATATAAAAAAAATCATATAGGAAAACTCTAAAAATTGCTGGAGTGGAGTACATTCTTTTTGTGGTTTTTCAAATCCCCTGAAGTTACCTGCGGTTTGTTTTACCTGAAAGCTTGGGTTTAATATTTCTGAATAGTCATAATTAAAATCCCAATTCCCATTATTTCCAAACTAGAAATCATTCTTAACAGATTACTGTTAATATTAATCCTTTACATATTCTAATTGTTTCACATTGAAAAAATAGTTACCTTCTAGATCAGGGATCTCCAAACTTTTTTACCTAAGGGCCAAATTGGGAACTCTCGAAGGCCAGGCGGGCCAACAAGATTTGGAAGGATGCGAAGGTCCTCGTCAGTGTTTTTTATTTTTATGTAGGTGAAAAAAAAAACTTATGAAGTGCTGGAATAATTTTATTTATTCAGCGATATCTAAATACATATTTTGTTATAAACATACCAATACATTTTGTTAAAGAAAGAAATACAGTTAATATTTTGACATTTAAGATACACAGATCCTAGCTTCAATTAGCTTTTTCTCGATTGTCATATTGTTTTGACTGTCTGACATAATATTATGTATGATTTGTGTGGAGTTGTTTTTGCCCAACTACGTCAGTCCATTTTGGCTCAAGCTTCGATATGCCTATCATCAAAATATATTTTAAATGTTTATCAGATAAGTTTGCCCTATACGGGCCGTATAAAAACACTACGCGAGCCGTAGTTTGGAGATCCCTGTTCCATTGCTGCAATTCTGTGTACGCAAATAGTAAAATCGTTAAACCTTAAAACCTGTAAGTATATACCAAACTTGTATCCGTTCCGATATTACGAGTCATATAGATCGTTACGATCGCTAAGATTTTTAAACTGAATTGCAGCATATATTATATTATTAGTTATGAATTCGATATCGAGTAAATATCATTTAAACGAAAGTTCGAACGCTATACAAAAGGTTGACGTCACACGTTTGTGATCGGTGTTTTATCTAAGATGGCGGATTGTCATAATTTGCAATTATATGTTTACTAAAATAAATGTACAGGTCTATTCTATATCCAAGTGGCAGTCAAGCAACTTTATAGCAACTGACTGACAAGCAACTCTAGACAGTAACTTTTTAACCACTTTCAATAAAATTGCTATTCTGGTGACTACTAGTGATTAAGAAGAACGATTAGTCACTTTTATAGTGTAAATCGACCCTAATTTGCCCCTAACAATTCTGAGAAAAGTGAGGTTAGAATATTTTGTTATTAGTGTTCAAATGTTCATAGATAAAGATGGTGACGCCCTGATAAAATTATAGGGTGTTTCTTTTCGAAGCTAAATCTCGAGTCGCCAATGATTGGCTTTAAACTAAGAATTTTTGATGAATGTTTTATTTATTTGCTCAAAATCCTCAAAAACAATATTTTTTGTACATTAATAAGCAATGTTTTAAGCGATTGATCGATTTAACTTTTTATGAATGGACCATACTTACGGTCATTTGGACATTAACCATTAACGCCTGGACATTTAATCATCGGGCAGCAGTGTATTTCATTAATTTCATGATCTAACAAAATGTTCATAATCCATGGATCCATCTTCCTACCACCACAGTTCTACCTTTCTCTGACAGTTGCAAACGTTAACAACCACAAATATTGTGGTTGTTCAGAAACAACTATAAATTATCTTTCGTAACCACTGGTCGCCTCTACAGTATGCCAATTGAAGACAAGTGGCTACCTAACCACTGACCTTGTTCTAAACCACTTGCCCAGTAGCAACTTTGCGATACAGATACAATAATCACATTTGTTATGTGAAAATAAGAAATTGCTTTGGAATATTTATAGTCTATATTATTTCAGTTATTCTTAATGACTCTAATCATGCCTAGGTATATCATCATTGGGATATCCGGCGATCGTATTCTAGGTCCATTTTTGTTACCAGGGTCCTCCACATTTTGCCACACAGAGTATTTAATGCTACACCTACAAAAGCTTTTCAGGTCCATACCTTAGTGATACTTATTCTTCCATACTTTATTATCTCTTGCTTTCACAACATGCTGGCCACAATCATATCCAGTTAAACTGGGATGGGTTGGAAGCACGCAGTCAGGAAGGAACGTTGGTGTGGTACACAGACGGATCTAAGACTGACATTGGAATAGGAGCTGGAGTACGTGGTGCTAGACCCAGGTGCAATATTTACGCATCGTTGGGGAATCTTGCATCTGTATTCCAGGCAGAAATCTCAGGTAGCACTAAAATATTTAGCATGTCCTCAGATCAGATCTACATTGGTCTGGGACTGTCTACAAAAACTATTAACCCTGGCTAACCATAATAGAGTTACTCTTAAGTGGGTCCCTGGCACAAGGGCATTGTAGGGAATGAAAAGGCAGACATCCTAGCAAAGCTAGGGTCTGAGACTGCTTTCACTTTTCCTGAACCAGTATTTGTGATATCTAGAATTGCTACACGTGGCTGTACATCTTGGTGGGCTCAAATTAAACATCAGTCGAACTGGAGACACGTGCCAAAACAGAAACACATGGAAGAGGAGGAAACAGCCTCTCACATTATCTTCGTTTGCGTTGGAGATATAGACTCCTAGGACTAGAACATCCAAGGTAGGATTTTTTCAAGAAGGACCTAGTGAAAAGACTGTTGAGCCTGATAAGGGCTACTGGTCTCTTCACATAAACGGCACAACCAAGAGCACAAAAAGCATAAAGGCTGAAGTGCCAATCAAACAATACCTAAGCCCATTAAAATGAAAACTATTGGTATATTTAGAATATTATTACTTCCACAAATTCAACAAATCCGCATTTTGAATTCCTTATGACTCATTTTTTGTTTTACGAAAAATAAAAACAAATCACTAATTATTGTACATATTTCGGTATTTCCACTGTTAATTTTAAAATCCCTATTTAGAAAATCTACATTCTAAAAAATATTGTGCATCCCTCGTCAATAGTATTTTTTCCCAACATGAATTCCAAAAGCAATATAATTCTGTGTCAAGAACGTTTTTTACGACTTCAAATAGATATCCACATACCTATCAGCTATCGACATCGGTACGTTAAATTTACATAACAATACAAACATATCAAAAAGGATTCACTGATGTCCTCATCTTTATCTGATTGTCTGAGCTAAATTTTTTTTAATTCAAGAGCCGAAAAAAGTTGGAGTATGACATGAATCTACAGATTGTTTGTATACTTTAAGGCCCATTGGCACCATCTATCCCTAAAACTGATACTTAGTAAAGTATCTCTTAAATATAAGGGTTACTTATATTTATGTTCTTTTGCACCATTCAGATTTTGACCTGGTTTAACTGAGTAACACTTAAAATAAAGAAGATGTGGAATCGTTGGAATTTTATAGCTATTTTTTCCTTTTTGTATTGGTACTGGCCATGTTTTTTTTATTTGTGTCGCTTGTGGCATGTAGAATTTATCAATCTAAATTTAAAGTTAGGTTAGTTTATAGTTTTCCGTATTTTTTATCATTATAAATTATAAGTAGATTATCTGAATTGCAATACGATTATAACTTCCCAACTTACCGATCATATCGATATTCTAATTGCTCTTCAATCAATATTAATAAATGTACGTAGGACGGAATCTTTTATAAAACGACAGATCGTCAAAATCATGAAAATGGTCAGGACGTGTACGAATTTGACGAGGTAGTCCATATGCAATTATTTCTAGGACTTCAATATCGTCATCAACGGCGTCAAAGTAATGTATTAATCGTAATAATTCCATACTGGTTTATTCATAAACAGTGTGGCTAAAGTCTTGGGGTGGAAGTTTATATGACGTATTTAGAAATCCACCAAAAATATGATAGTTTACGCAAGCGCGGTGGAGTTATTCACTAATAATAAAATATGCTCTCCGCTGCCCAACGGCAGACAACTCATGTTTCATTAAATTAAAGTTTATTTTGTAAGAATTCCATTCGCAATTTTGTTTAGTATTATTTTAGTTCATTTTAAGGGGAAGGGTGAATGCGATTATTATATTTCCTTCCCCTTCTTCAAATACACAATGTAAGCATACCATCATACATTAATGTTTTTATAATTCTATTTATTTTCTTGGGTTTGTAAGTCTGACAGCATAATGGAACTCGGGACTCGGACGGAATTCTTAACAAAATATAATGGGGCCCTCAGGGCGGCGGCAAATTGGGTATGTAATGTAATGTTCTGCCGCGTTTGCGCAAGTTATAGCATTTTCAGCGGATTTCTGTATATTTGGTATAAACTATCGTCTGAAAGTTCCGCCGGCGATCCTCTAGTCACACAGATTCATAAAAGAAGGGGCTCTAAAAAATAATGTTTCTTGATAATATTTTAATATTACTGGAATGGTTCATCCTGTATTGGTTTTGCAAAGGTTACGAAGATTTTTTACACGAAAACAGTTTTTTCAAATTTTCTTCAATACTAATTCTAAATATGAACTAAAATTTGTCATAAAGCTGATATCCGTAGTTTATTTTATTAAGATATATATGGTTGTCAAAAGTTAAAAGGTCAAAATTTACACAAAGAGTCAACAAAATTCTATAAACCACCAAATGGTTATCGATATTTTTGTGTTTTTCATTTTGGCATCATATCTTGGAATAAATTTCTAGCTCTTTTGGTTTTTCTTTTGATTTTGTAATAAGTGGGTTTTTTTATTTTATTTGTATTACTCCAACAGTTTCGTAAAATAAATTTGTGAAATTTTACAAAAGATGATTTACCTAACGACTATGCATGATGTATTTAATTACCCATTATGATCACACAATTTTCTGGTAAGTATATTTTTAAAAATTTCCTAATAATTGGAATGCTGAATGGGGGTAGTTGTTTGGGGAGGTATTTGTTTTAATAGGCGTAAAGAATTGTTAGTGCTTGATGGTAACATGACTGCGCAGACAACAAGTTATTAACAATGTCAAAGAATACACACAACAACAAGAAGTGAAGCCCGGCGAATATCCTTTGATGTTAAAGGGACAAAAATAAATAACCTTGAAGGTGACAGCTAACTCTGGCATACACTGAGAACCATAATAAATGCCTACAGCTTTATTCGAATCACACCGAGAAAAAGTATTTTAGCCCAAAGCTGTTATTTCGGTCTGTAATGACCATAAGAAAGACGCCCATAAAAGAGAGGTCCACATGTGATCGTATGACATAAGACGACTAATTAAAAACATGGCGTCTGTATACACGGCTTTAGGCGAAGTTTCGCTTCTTGTTCATGGAGATTATATAATGAGAACTAATTCACACGGAAAAATTGACGAAACCAGTGTAGGGATCACGACAAATAGAATTCTATTCTAGTGACGTCCCCAAAAGAGAGATTAATCATTTTTTTTATCACTTAAGACTTGTAGAATGAAGTAGATTCTAAGAAGGTGGAAGGAGACCCTTCAGATTCTGTGCCATGATACCAATTTATTACTCTCGAACGATGTGGAACGTTTTTGCTAGATAACGTGACGTCACTAAAATATAATTCTATTTGTAGTGATCCCACCACTGTCCTCAAAATCGTTTGTTTTTTCACCGCGGCGTCGCACATTGCAAATACGATACCATCCAAATAAGTAACCTTAGTTTTTATAAAATGACAGTAGCCAAATTGTAAACAATACCTGACATCGCTTAGTGTTAGTCAATGATAAACACTAAAGCCGGATTTAGCGGATGCATAATCATAATATTTTCATTAATGCATAATCATAACTATTACAACTTCTCTAACACATAGTGCTTAACAGATGGGTCATTTATCCATTCCTCAATTGATAAGCATAATCCTAAGTGTGAAATATTCGTCATGAAGACCAAAAAGCTCGTTGTATCGTTATTCTTATACTACTACACATTATTAACGACAAGTGTCGCAGCTGCTGCATCAAATATGAGATAAGAAAGACGTTGGAGTGTGAGGCCTATCAACCGCAACAGGGGGCGATCACAGTTTTCAATATTTTTTAAGACGGAGACAAAAACGGATTTCTTACTCCTAAATTTTTTTTTAATTTCTGTTCCCCAACCTCATTTACCTAACATACTGTCAAATGAGCTAGCAACCAATAAAATACCATGAACTGAAAGTCTATGCAAGTGTGTTTCATGCTGATTTTGGACTTCCATTTGGTACCTACTGGCTTCGATCGCCCGGACTCAATCCCATCGAGCAGCTACAAAGAGCAAACGGCAATCATAAAAAAAACATTCAATTTATAACTTATAAATATTCGGTAACAATCGTTATTTGTTAAAAACAAAGAAGTTTATGTTAAAACGTTAAGAATTAAAGTAGTATTTAGGTAATTCAGGTTATCTTTGAATTTACGACATAGTTTCGTTAATTTACGTAGACAAACAAATACGAAAAAAAGCGAGTTGCCTCCTCAACTAACGTACGCCGCAATCAAACACTGGAAATTCCCATATTTTTAATTATCGGTTGTGGTCCTCTGTGAACGAGCACCGTAACTGCGCCAAGTTTCCCATTCTGCGGTGCATTGCGAACGCGAAACGGTCAGACAATTTTACTCCAATTTTTTTAAAATAATTTTCATCTTTTTTAATTTTGTAATGATCTTATTGGGAATTGTTTACTCGGGTGATATTGTTAGTGGTTAAACGTGAATTTCAAATGTTTCGACAAGAGTTGTTTAGAAAAATCATCACACGGCGTTTGGCTTTCCGTAAGTTAAAAAAAATATCAATATTTGTTTTATAATTATTTTAAAAATATATTTCTTTGATTTAATACAAATTTATTTTTAAGTCTTTTGTATGTCTAATTATTGTCAGTGTAATGACCATATTTTTAATCACTTTGAAGGAAAAAACCGCCCAATGGCGTGCATATAAATTTTTTTTACAAATTCGAATATTGTGAAATAATGTTAATCTACTAAATCAATTTGAATGACAAAAAATAACCTGCATACAAAATTCATAAAAATTGTGATACAATTTTCTGTAAATAATGCTCAATTAGCCAGACAATCTGAAAAAATTGTCTGCCAAGCAAGAACCACGGGGAGGTATGAGCTTTAAATAATGATCCGTAACAGTACCTAGTTTAATTACTTTATAAATAGTTGTAGACCCAATTAACGTTAATTCGTGAATTCTCGCGATAACCGCATTATCAGAAATTTCAGAATTTTCTTTTTTCAAATACGCGTATAATTTAAAACAACGTCTACGAACAAATAAATATTAAATTAATATCAATTCACTGACGCCACTTAACCACTACACCATCAAATAAATATTGTATTAATGATACTTTTCTACACTAGATCACCTACACTTTCCTATACCTATAACAATTCACTAAACTCACTCAACCAAGAAATAGATATTGTATTAAATATTTCTTTAAAACAAAATTCACACCCGACACTGAATTCAACTAGTGGATTATTAGCCGAACACCCTTCAAGACCAAAGAATTTTTTATGATAAAATGGTCAAGTGAGTATTCTTCGGTTATTTCGTTATATTACGATAAATACTGTAGTTGCTGATTGGATTGTTCGGAAGTCTTCAGCCACCTGCATCTACGTTGCAAACTCTTCAAAATGTTCTTAAATATAGTAACATATATATATAGTGGTATTTTTCTAAAAATATTTCCAAACTAGCTTTCTTATAACATCACGAACTAACAGTTTACTGAAGTAAGGGAAACATTTATGTAGGGAGCCTAACAATTTTAGAAAATATATCTAACAACATTGCTTTATTTTATGGTCATTACACTGACAATAGTTAGAGATATAAATTAAAATTGTAATCTCAACTGCTTTCTTCTGAATATTTTGACAGACATTTTTTGTCTTATAAACCTAAAAGTTTTTCAAGTACTGGATGTGCTAGGAATTTAGTAAATGTTGAGGATTACGTTACCTTATTTCTAATAGGGTGTATCCCCAAAAAGGTAATTTTACAGGAGAATGAAATAATGTTCCATTTTAAATTTAAGTGACATCTTGAAGGTGGAAAGTTAATATATCGAAAGTATCTTAAATATTCTACATCATCCATATTTATTTTAACATTTGAAATCGATAATACAGGTAAACATTGGCATACGACTTATTAGCTAGTTGTCAACGCATTGTATATGACTTATTGTCGAAAGAATTTGACAAACAACAAAGTTCATCAGAAATATGAAACAATAAATATAGTTTAAAAAAACTAAAAAACACGCTTTTAAAGAATGTTGGACTAAAAAGTTAAAAATAATTTTAAAAATTAAATTATGACAATAGTACATAAACAATACTGGTTTAATTGAGGGAAAAGAGTGGAGCGCTTGATATACGATAAGCACAAAGCGCTCCACTTTTTAGTCCAACATTCTTTAAAAGCGTGTTTTTTATTTTTTTTAAACTATATTTATTTTTAACTTTTTAGTTCGATTTATTGTCTATAGATTTTTTCTTCAAGTTCTCGTTGATAGTATTATTAATTTCCAACAGAGGGTGCATGAACGTAAAATTCTTCTTCAACAACGCAATAAAATTTGAGGTGTGAAATTCTAAAACTTAATGTTGATACAGATAGTATATCGAATTTCTAACAGAGGGCGGAGAGTTGTAAAATTAGCTCCGACTTGAAGAGAAAATTAACAGTTACTACTTCGATAACCAATCCAGTCTTGACGTGTGCACTTGCTGTTGAATTTAAAAAAAATATAAATTTAATTACAATAATTCAAATGATTTTATTCTTATTCTTAGTAAATATTTAAAATTAACTTGAATATCCAGCATTTACGTATAGCTTTTTGACTATCAAAAAATATTCATACTATCGTTCATAGTAAGCGTTGACATCGAATTCATATTCGATATTTACAATTGATATTTTTCTAAGTGAATAAATATTCATACTGTCGCTCATAGTGAATGTCGACATCGAATTCGTTCGGTGCCAGAAGCCGCGGAGAGTTACATACAGATATACAAACAGACAAACATACAAGTGAAGCTAATAAAAAGCGTGTAAAAAGAAAAGACCATGAAAATGAAAACTCCATTTAATATTAAAAATATAATAACAAGAAAAATCTAGAACAGATCATTAAACAAAAAATATATCATTTTGCTTACTTATTTTTTAAGCTTCCTGGTATTGCATTTTCTATTTTTTTTGCATTATTAACTTTATTCTTTTGTACAACTTTCTGTTTTCCACTCTTTCCTTTATTTTGTGTCCCTCCTTTTTTTTGTTTTCGGAAACTGACTTATAAACATGATAAACTTCAGTTTTGGTCTTGAAATTGTGTTCTAAATAAAGCTTACTCGATCTGTGACGGCAATAATGGCTTTCCATCTTAGGCAAATCTTTGAAGAAGTTTTCCAGATGCCTTCTTCTCTTTTTTGTTCTGTAAATGCTGCTGACTCACGTCGTCTTTGAACCATTTCTTCGTTTTTACTTTCCTGTCTCTTCATCATTCCAAATGTATTTCCATCCTTAACCCAATGTTGCATCATCTTCTCTTTTATTTCAAGTGTACTTAGGAATAATTTTTTACAAACTTGATGTTTTCCTTCTGACGGCTGGAGTCAAACGATCCAGTCCTTCTGGAGGGATTTTTTGTATAAGTCCTTTTTGGGGGATGATAAGAAGTCATGTGTAGAACATCCAGATTTTTTGGTTCCAATTCATGGCCCAAAATTTATCGAATATCTTCAGAAAACAGTTGCAGAAGCGATTGGCAGCTTTTTTACAAAACTTAGAAGTACAGGTTTGGCCTGTTTCTCGTGCACACCTTGTCTTATCATGTTTAACTATACCATCTTTAGTTCTGGAATATCCTATATACGTTTGTCCAAGCATTCTCTTTTTTTTGTTCACGTTCTTCTCCCATGCTTCCGGATCGGCTAGCATTTTCGAGCAAATTTTTAGTCCGTTTCGCTTATATGTTGAAAAATAACTATCAATAACAAAGAGTATTATAATATCAATGAATATTTTACATACTTACTACCCTCGACTAAATTGCAAAGAACAAAAGAAGAAAACAGAAAACTTGCACTGCGAACCCCTCGCACGATATGAACTGTGTCATCATCTATAAAGAACTGATGGATAGGTCATATTAGAAATAAAGGAATCACGTGATTTTTATACGACATATTTAACGTTGTATTGGGT
This sequence comes from Lochmaea capreae, assembly GCA_949126875.1. NCBI lineage: Eukaryota > Metazoa > Arthropoda > Insecta > Coleoptera > Chrysomelidae > Lochmaea > Lochmaea capreae. The sequence continues at coordinate 11,024,233 of OX421397.1, read as the reverse complement.
TTACGACATTTTAAATTTAGATGTAGCTGATCCCTATGGTTCATTTCACACAAAATTCTCAATTCTGGATTTTTGTGGGATACGCCCTATTGGAAATAAGGTAACGATTATAGAAACCTTAACATTTTAATTTACCTATACAGTTGGCTTCAGTTTACATCTGTATTTCTTACAATAAAAGATTCCTTTAGGTATTATTGAATACTTCAGAGGTTATTAAACTTTCATCAATAGCATTTATTTATTGATTCTTATTAAACATTAAGATATATATTATATACAGAGTGATTAATTGAGGAAGAAAATCGGTCCTAAAAAAATGTTTTTGAATCCATAGTTTTTCGCTATCTATCACTTCCAAAATATAATTTTTAAGAAAATATTCCCTAACTTAGTTTGGTAAAAAATATCAATTTTAGTCTTTTTTCTGCAACTTTTGTTAAAGTAATTTTTCTGCATTACCTACTCTGACGTGATGGGGGTTGTTGACATGAAATATTGTGCAACAAGTGGGAAAAGTACTTTCCTCACAAGCTGCACACTATACTTTTTCTACAACTACACAAATTTTAATGAATACAAGTAAAGTCACTTAATGTTTATTTTTATGGTTGGTAAAACAAAAATAACACTAAAGTATCCTATCTCTAAATTGTTAAATATTCTTCTCCACTCCATACATTTTTCGTATGCCAATTCTTTTGTCTAGAAATTTCCGGCAACAAAAATCTAGAGTTACTTTTGCAACTTTTTCCAATATCTCTGGCGGAGTATTATTAACATCGTTACTACTGTCAGTATCCAAATTATTTATTATAAATAAGTATATGTCTTGTTAAACTAATATTTAATGGAAATTGGGATTTTTATCATATCACGATTGAAATTACCTTTTAGAATTTAAAAACTACTAATATAATCTGACAGTTTTGTGACAACTAAGTAGGTATTTAAAGATGAAAGTAGCCTACTAGTTTTTTGTCGATTTTATTTGATTCTTCATGTACATTAGAGGTTCTAGGGCAGATGTAAATTGCAGCGCTTGGTAATCCTTAATCCGTATACCTGATAAGAGTTGATAATAGAATCTGTAAATTGCAGCGATGGTCAAATTTGAGATTTTAATCCGACTTGTAAATTGCAGCGATTAAATAATTTTAAGAATTTCACTAAACAGGTGTTACAGCTTATCTATTCCTGGAGTTGTTATAGATTAAGAACCTATCTAATTGGTGGCGCAACTCGGTGCCGCCCTCGTTATGCATACATGTCAAACTCACCCTCGCGCAGTATTAAGTACGGTTGCCAACTGCGAAATCTCGGAAAATTCCAAAAACTACCCCTACATGTCAAACTCACCCTCGCGCAGTATTAAGTTACGGTGGCCAACTGCAATATCTCGGGAGCCATACGAGCTAGCGACACGAACCAGGCGGTTTTTGAAATTTTTTGGTAAAGCCACCTTAAAGCAACAAAATATGCCACCAGGCTCGTATCGCTAGCTTCCTCCGTTACCGATATATTGCACTTGGCCACCCTACGTTAATATTACGGTATGTATGTATGTCTTTTGGGGTAACATTCACTGAGACCTAAAAGATCTATTGTGCCCCCTTACTTCTACTTAGTTCCTGAGGAAAGTCTCAGAGACTAGTAGCTCCTTTAGTCCTATTTCCCCGGGGAATTTTAGGATATCTGCAGGCTTCAACTTAGGTAACTGTCCCTCTTCTATCCAGTAGTCTCCCAGGTGCTGTGCCCTAGGATTCTGAATTGCTGTGCAGTTCGCAAGTATGTGGATGGAGGATTCTTCTTCCATTCCACAAAACCTACAATCTTCTTCCTTCACTATTTTGAGCTTTTTAAGGTGCCCATTCAGGCGACAATGTCCCGTTAGGATTCCTGTTAAAACTTTTTTGCTTTGACTTATGCATTCATTTGATCTCAACAGGTTGTAGTCACCCACAAGAATCTTTGATTGCCTAAGCCCTACTAGATCTTTCCAATTGTCAGATCTTCTCTTTTCTTCGGCTATACCTATTTCTTCCAATATTACATTGGAGCTGATTCCGCAAAAAGGATCCGGCCCCCAAAAGGGTATTTCAGTCCCCCTCTTCGCTAGTTCATCTGCTATTTCGTTTTCTTCTATTCCAGTGTGTCCTGGAATCCACAGTAAGGTGACTATATTGTTCTCGCCTAGTTCATTAAGTTTGCCTAGGCATTCCCACACCATTTTGGAACTGATTACACAAGAACTCATCGCTTTAATGGCTGCTTGACTATCAGACATTATGATAATCCTTTGCCTTCTATATCCTTTGTCAATATTGAACTGGGCACACTTTCTTATTGCGTGAATTTCCGCTTGAAAGATACTTGGGGTCTTTCCCAAGCTTTCAGAGTGTTTGGTGCCGGGCCCGTACACTCCTATCCTAGTTCCTTCTATTGCTTTTGAGCCGTCTGTGTACCATTGAATGGCATTCTTTCCAAGTCTGGTAATGGGTTTTGGATCCCATTCCTTCTTGTTGCTTAATTCCGTAACGAATTTCTTTGAAAAGTTATACTTTTTCATCATACCATCTTGTGGCATGTCCCAGGTTGTCTGATTTCTAAGAAGTGAAGAGGTGGTTTTCTTTTTAATGATTCCCTCTCTACTTAGTCTGTATCTTGTTCTTTCTGCAACACTCTCCACCACCATATGTAATGGTGTGAGGTTGAGAATCACTTCCATTGCTGCCGTTGGGCATGTACTCATTCCTCCTGTTATGCATATACAGGCTAGTCTTTGAATTTTAAAGAGGTTTTCTCTCGTCGTCAAGAGGCTAGTTCTACTACTCCACGCAATGGCTCCATAAGTGATAATTGGTCCCACTATGGCAGTGTACATCCAGCTCAGGATTTTTGGGTTACAACCCCAGTTTCTCCCTGCCAGATTCCTGCACACCATTAGAGCCATTTTTGCTTTGAATGTAATCTCCTTCTCGTGTTTGTTCCACAGGAGTTTGCTGTCTAGAGTCAAACCTAGATACTTGACTTCTTGTCTCCATTCAACGTCGTTCCCATCAAGTTTAATGGTTTTGAGGTTGAGTTTTCTATGCCACCAGGCTCGTATCGCTAGCTTCCTCCGTTACCGAGATATTGCACTTGGCCACCCTACGTTAATATTACGGTAGGGGACCACGCGTTTCTCGGCAACGACTGGAGCAACAAAATCAATTATTTAGTAACAAATTAGCAACAAAATAGCAACAAATTATGAGCCGGATCCGGAACGTGCCCTCCAAAATGGCCCCCGTAACTTAATATACGTGAAATTTACAAAACACCTAACCTGTTTCCGAATTATTTTAAATACATAATCAAAATGCTTGCCATCATTTGCTATGCACAAATCCAGACTTTCTATAGAGGAATTAACACTGGTCCAGGGCCCCCGCTACCATATGTGCAAAGTGTTCAATGCACACGGGCTCCATCCCAATAAATACCAATAAATATGACTTCTAAAGTTCATTTTTTTGCTTTGTTTCAAGCACCTACCTACGTTCAAAAAAATAAATTAAAAAACATGATCCAAAATGCCTTAAGGGGCGCCAAAATCCTTTTTTGCACACAGGCGCCAGTAGCCCTTACGGTGGCCATGCACTGGTCTCTATTTCAGCAAGTAAAATACTTCAAAGAATGAATATCATTATTTTGAATTTGTTTTACATAACTATCTCTTTATTATCTGCATTGTTTAATTTTATCAAACACACTAACCTTCAAATTCCTTACAATGTAGCTGTAGCTATTGGAGAATCAATATTAGCGGCCAAACACTGAACTAGTTTGTTGTAAATTGTTTTATAACCTCACTTTCTCTAACATAAGCTTTACATTGTTTGAGATTATTGAATAAACGGGTGATAATGAACTGCGGACAACCGATGGGTTGAGAGCAGGTAGCGCACGAATTGTGGACAGGCCATATCTAATCCGCTTAACCGCCGCAACCCTTCTCAGAAATGTAATTGAATTGCATCGTTGGTGGTGGTGTGCTGAGTATCTAGTTCTAGTGGTACGGTGAGTTTTTTTACAAAATTTTTATACCTTTTATATATTTTTATTTGTTTTTGTGTTCGCAATTAGTGCAGTGATTAACGGACCAATACGGCACTTGTCCGCAGTTCATGCATCTGTCCGCAATTCGTGCGCACAGGAATAAACTAATTGATTTTGATAATGGACGTGAGGATTGTCTCACAGGCTACGTCTACAATAGTAATTTTGCATCTGTAAATTTATTTATTGGGATTTTAGACCACTTTCCAATAACTAGTTTTGTGTGGTGAAATTTCTGTTTAATATTATGCTAACGGGGAAATTTGTGGGTTTTTTTATAATTTCCTACAAATTTGCATCAAATAATAAACGCATAACTGTTTGTGTTTAAATCATAATTGCAAATTGTATAATTTATTCGAAAAATAATAATAATGTATAGCTAAAACCGCTAGCTGCGCCATCTATATAAATGGATCAAAAATTGGCACTGGAAGACAGAGTAGATGAATTACCCGCTTTACTGACCACACATTTTGTTTGTAACCAACATCTAAATCGATTATTTCATTCAAAAACAAGGATAGTAATAAACACAGCAAAGGTCGCATACCAGTGCCGTACTTATTTATTTTTTACTCGAGGAATAAGTTTTAATTGCCGTCGACCAGATTATATTCAGGCTCTGCCCCGTCTCATTTTTTTCATTTGCATATCGAGGAACCCAAATATTTACTTAAATGAACACCTACAATACAACAACACCATAAAGAACTTATTGTGTTATTATTATAATAGGTAAATAGTATTTATGTTTCAAATGATACGACACTGGTATTTCTTACCTGTAAAACGATGTATTGTTCACGTCACTTACCTAAACATTTTTTTGCATACTACACAACGGTTCAAGTCTGTTTACACTTCTAGCATAGTTTGTCTCAAAGTATATCGTCTTGGCTTTTGCCGGCAATCATAAAATTAATGGGCCAATTGCAATAAATCATATGGCCAAATTATTTTAAAAAGGATCAAATTCACAAATATCTACTGCGCAATCTTTGCGATTCCATTAGGTAGCACCTGTTTTTTGTCAATTTTACGATATGTGAATCCCATTTTACCAATAACTCTATGGAGGTTGGCCCGGCTAATATTTATATTGGTGTCATCTTCTTCTAGCTTCCTTTTTAGATTTTCCAAAGTAGGAACAATCTGGCTTTTATAGAGGGAATATATTTTTCTTCTTATTATATCCTGTTTGCCATTGTCCAGTTGATGAGTTTGAAAATCACTACGTTTTTATCTTCCACTTAATTTTTCATTGTTATTAATATCCATACAAAATCGACAGCTCACAAAAGATGAAAACTGCATTGAAGAAACGATACCTACAGCGATATAATGACACTGAATTTGTTGTAGGTACATTTTAGAATTCATAAAGAGTGTGTAAATAGCATTTCAAGACTGTCTATAAACAGCGATTTATTTCATCCCCAAACAGGTGGAAATGACAAAATAAGCGCCAAAGATCATTATATTCTTGTGGTTTGCTGGTCACCAAACCTCTTCATTTCGAGATGTGGCTGACCGGTTTAACATTTCAATTAGTGATCCGTCGGGTTACATATTTTGGATATTTATAACATAACCTTATATCTTCTTTTCTTTCTTATCAAAATATTCAGCAAATAATACTTTTCAGAACTGTTCCAGCACACATTTGTTCGGAACCTACTTGGTACGTGTTTCTGTTCACGCATGCGGATCAGATAATGTTAGTAACATGTTTGGAACTCGCTTTGGGAACAAATCTTATAACAACTATATTGCTAATAATTTTCTAACAATTCATTATCAGTAAACTGGCGCCGTCACCCAGTTTTGGACTAATCTAACCAAGTGTGATATTGTGAGTCTTGAGCTGAGTTTTTAAGTGACAAATTATTTCGGACTGTAAGTCTTATCTACTTATTTTATTCCAGTTGCTTTAAATGCACACAGGGTGAAACATGTTTTTATTATTTTAGTATAAGTAATAACAGTAGTATAAAAGTAGTACATTTCAGAGCAAATGTTCAAAATGTGCACCTCCAGCTAAAATAGAAGCATCCGAACGTCTTCAAATGGAAATTTTTGTCTAAAAATCGGTCACAACATTTCAGACTACTTTATTGTTTTTGAAACACCCTATATATAGTGTAATACAATCATTACAAATACAACGTGCGTTTATGAAGCAGTAGAAGAGGATATTACCTAGTAAAAAAGAAGAAACTGGGTACATCTACTCCATATGGAAAGATTAAAGCGTCCCTCCACTTGTTTCTTCTCGCAACTAATAAGTCATAGCATTGTCAGACAATGGTCGTAGGTAACTAAAATAAGAAACGCGACTGAAATTAAGATAGTAACTGTATGCTTGCTATGAAAAAAGCCTCCCTTCAATAAAAGAAGATTACCAGTGCACACAAGCGTTTGATAATTCAGACATACATCATAAAAATGCATAAATGGGTATAATGAAACATGGACAAACAGTATATTTTGAACATATATAACTATAGTATAGCCTCTTATCTATCTCAATCAATCACCCGGTATACATAGATACTGCCAAGAAGCAACGAACTTATTTTGAAACATTTGCGGTATTCAGCAGCTTCAAGTGTACGCAAAAATAATAGTAAATTCTAGCGATTAAAGGAGACATTTTATTGATTATTTATTTAATTTAATTTCACAATTTTTTTTTATCTAATAACAATTCAAATGCAATTAAATTTAAATGGCAAACAACCATTTGTTATAAATCCATTTATTTTCAAGCTGTGTACAATTTGGAAAAACCTTTCCTTATTGAGATATTGACAGAGTCGGATTAACCAGTTCAAAAGAAAGATCCATAATTATCAAGAAATATCTCAAGGTCACTACCCACCTTTGAGTTAAAATATTCATTGCAAACAGTCCCAATTTCCCCTACAAAATACTTTTGACACGTGTGTTCTATTACAAATAAAGATGTCGTAAAAAAAATACCGATTGGTATTAGTATTAAACGGATTTTCCTGAAACTAATTTTATTCCTGGGAAATATTTCACAGCCACGATAATACCATGACCCAGAATGTTGCGTTTTGTTTTGCTTTGGTCGCATAAACAAAAAGCCCAACATTATCATATCAAATTCTTGGAATTAATAGTTGTTCTTTTATGCCTGATTGATATATTTTACGATTGTGCTTGTTGTGAATGAAGATAATTATTGATTGTGTTGATTTTCATTGATATTCACTGTTAAGATGATAATTTTAACTTAACTGTATTTGTAGAATCGTATTTATACCAGGCACGTTCAAAAATCCCATCTGTTTGGAATAGATCGTTAGTTAATCATTCTTGAGTTTCTTTGGTTTGAATTGTTTCCAACCTTTTCGAGATCCCCCTTGTATTATAAACTGTTAATCACGAACAACTTCGTGTTAGAGGTATTCAAAAGACGCTGTTGTATGATCCGACCAGTACTCAGAGGTTATCTACTGCTATAGGTACCTACACAGTTAGAAAAGGATCTTATGCTGGGGGTGGTATAATAACCCTTGGTCGTCCACGTCTAGATCTTTCTCTCACATTTCCAGCTGTTCGATATTTACGTTTACACTTTCATTACTTCGCAACTCCTCTCTGAAGACCACCCACCCATAGAAAAATAAATATATATATGCACCCGGTAAATATCTTGTCACTTTCTTGAAGATTTCGGTATTTTTCAGTAAACGTGTCAACGCCGCTTATAGCCAGTTAGGTATATTTGGAATGAAGAAAATACAGAGATCCAAAATCCACATAAAATGTTTCCCAAAGTTACAATATCTTAATTATGGGAAATAAAATCGATTTGAAACTTTTCAAGGCAATTTATCAAAGACTGTACTTTCCAATTTGATATTGATTTCAACCTTCTTATTAATGTATTACTGAATTATGAAAAAAACTCAAAATGTAATGTCACTTCCTGAACAAAAGATTCTTCCTATACCTATTCACTGAAATTGTGAAAATTTAAATACATAATATTAAGACGAGGTTATTTAGTTAATTGTTGATCCCATTAAATAGAGGAAATATCGATATCAGTTTCACCAACAAAAAGAAAATATATGATTGTCAAAAACTATTCAAATATGAATTAAGAGTAAAACTTGAGATTAACATTTAATAAATGACCTCGTTTCAAAGGATTTTTTAAACATATTCGGGAATCTTACCGTTAAGAACAATCAAAGGAATAAAACCAATTATTCATACTTTCCTTAAAAAAAACAATCAAAATTTCTCTTGGAATTTCCCATCACATCAAAAATTGCGTCCCGTCCTATAATTTATTACAAAATTAGAAACTTTCCGCCTTAATCAGTACGTCACTGTATAAACCATTACTCCATTCCGTTCACTGCGCATGTCTCGGGAATCCCGAAAACATTCGCTTTTAGAAACCACGCGAATTTCTGCCTCAGTTGAGTAAACGAGTTTGACGGTGATTGTAGTGATCATAAGTGACGTTGACAACGAACACGATTATTTATTGTAGTCGAAAGCGAACCCCTTTTTGGATTAATTTAGTGCTTTTATTCTTTAATTCGCGTCGTAACGAACGTTTATAAAGTGACGTTTTCCTAGTAGCCATTTTGAAAATGAATTCATCAACAATGTCTAAGCAACAAAATTTTACAGATACGACTGCAACGGACGACGATAAAAAAGGGTCAAATTACGAATCCTCGACGGTGGATAGTGGTTTCATGTCAGGTGTATCCGAAGAAATCGTTGATTCCGGAATAATAGACGACGGCCACAAACCAATTAACACTTCAGATTCCACCATAGAAGAAAAAAAGGAAAGTATGATTTTTGACAGTGGCGTGTATCTTTCGAAGAGTCTTTCCGAATTAAAAATCGTTGATTACGAATCTGGAGCAAACGACTTAAATAACCCCAAAAGATCACAAGCACTTGTTGATTCTTCTATCACAAATAAGGTCAAACCCGTCGAGGATATACCGTGGAAAATATATTACGAACAAGACGAGGAAGGAGATACGTAAGTACATTTCCATTATTTCCTTTTAAATTGAAATGACCTTTGTTTGGGTTCAAGAGGTTAGGCAACCGTTTGTATATACGTATTAACACATAAGCGTACCATATTAAAAAACGTAATATGTACTTAGTTGAATTTTTTATGTTACGTTTTCTGCAATTTGTAAAAACCCATAATACCTACGTAGATAATGTCAACAAACTGTGGAGTCATTTTTAACCAAATCTATTATTTTTTTGATGTGATTATCCCATAAATTAAACCATATCATTGCAAATAAAATGTATATAATTACATCTCAGGTACTTAATCTATTTTTAATTTGATGTCTCTCGCATAATATATACCTGTATATTATTTCTTAAATTTTATATTCAGAATTTCCAAATTATACAAAAAAAACCCAATAACACATTAAAAACATTCTTTGAAATATAACGTCGCTCAGAAATTTTTGTTGATTGGTTCGTTAAGGCGAAATAGGGATTCACGGAGAAACCATCATCATCCAGATCTTTCGATTGGTTTTTAAATTCACTAGCAAAAATTGTACTTTAATCAACATTTACACGTCACAAGTGATATATTTTATATTAACTACTTGCAATATGCTATTATCTCCCGAGAATTTTAATAGCTTTGATATATAATTGACATTAGGTACTTATTTACTGTAATTTACATACACGTGCCTTCCATTAGTTAAAACACTGCGCAGTTATTTTCAGTTTTTTTATTTTTTTCACAACAGCCATTATTTTTCTTCTTTTTCCTATTATTCATATTTCTTCTTTTCGGTGCTTGGTCTCCTAATCTTCTTTTATTTATTTATGGCATGCAATAGAAAGATTATCACAAACATTAACGTATATACATTAATAGGATTAGAATAAAATTATTAAAATAATATTTCTAATGGAAAATTATAGTAGTGATATATCTAATTGTTTACAAAACGAGTTAATGCAAATACACAGTCGATAATAACCGTAAGATCATCTTAATATGAGTCTATCGTAAACAGCTATAAATATCTAATGAAAAAAAAATATAGGTAACTAATGACCTCTAATTAATTGTTGAAATTAGATGACGTATAATAAGATTCATGCAGTAATACGTAGTTGCTCTATTTGAATACATTTCTTGCTAGTAGGTAGCAGACATGACACACAATTCCCGCCCAAAAACAGATAATTATATACAGGGACTGTATTAAAAGTACTACCTACTTCCACATTTGAAAAAACTTCCACATACTTCCACCGAGCCTTTCCTATCTAAGCGTGAATATCGTTTTCGTTTGGGTCTGTTGACGTTGAGAAGTCCTTGCCTGGCGTGGCAAGACAGGGGGTGTAAATAGTAAACGAACGACCCGATACGACAGCGGCGTGCTCGAGTTCCGTAATAGGGTTCCAGGTATACAGGGTGTTAATGAATAGGTGCTACAAACTGAAGGGGCATGTAGGAAATGCGAAAATAGGCGAAATTTTTCCTGTAGGCATGGGTCTTTGGAGCTTTAGTTTTCGAGATACAGGATGTTGAAATTCTTGGAAAAATTTTATATTTTTCAAATATCTAAAAATTGACTGATCAGATTAACTCGAAATGATTCACAGTTGTTGTACTAATTGATGTACATGATATGATACTCCTGATGAAAAATTATTCAATCCAGAGGAGGAGGTCTGGGTGTGTTATACCTTTTTTATTAAATAATTTCTACGTCACTGTCTTTAATGCAATCATGACAACTTTGGTAGGTACCTCATTTTGTTTAAAGGAGAAAAGTCATCCTACGTTTTTGTTGTAGGGGGCACTGTTTTCAAGATAGTTGACAATGTAAGAACCCATGCAACATTTTTGTAACGCAACACGCTTCCATAACGAACACAAAAATTTATTATTACTGAAAACACTCAATAGCATTGATTTTTATTCAATAATTCTAAATTCTTTATTTTCACCGCACTTCGTCTGATTTCTGTATTAAACTTCCACATACTTCCACCTGCGGTGTACACCTACGGTAGATTTACCCCTCGCATCAAAATCTCACAATTTTGATGTTAAGGTGATTGACATTGAGATAATAATGACTAAAATGCATGTATTGAACAAAATAATTGATATGCAGTTACTTATACTCACACTGGAATTTCGTCTGCCTCCCGCCAAAACAATATGTCCACTTTTGCGTTCTTATTGGTAATGGACTGCCTAAGCTCTGACGTCACTGGAGAAGGCTCCTCCTATAAACTTTTCCAAACAAATCTAATGCGCGTGCCCAACACAAACCACGTGTGTCCATGTGTCCAAACAACATAAGAGATTTTAAATTTACCGTTTGCTATATAGTTATTTATATAGGTATTTACTTATAAAAACGTCTTTAATTCATCACTTTTTACTTGTCTCTAATACCGATCCCTCTCATTTAAAACTAAATCAACAGCAAAGATAATATATCAACACCAAACAGTAAACTTGCGAAAAACTAAAAATCTCACGTGGCCATTCACACACGAACAGTCGCACTCGGTTTGTTTGGACTTAGGCAGTCCATTGCATCATTTGAGACAAATTATAATTGACGTTTCTTGGTTTTTCGTTGTCTATCTTGGGCAAAACCAGCCAAACATTTCAGTTCAAAATATTAGGCATTATCTTTTCGAGAAACGAGAACAATAACATACTGTGCAATGGGGTGTTAAACTTAACAAAAATATGATGTTTTCTCTACGTTAATAGTTAGTGGTGGACAAAATCATATTGGAAATCGATTATTTTTAATATTTTCATTCTCACAAGGTTTTTATGCCGATTTGAAAATTCAACTTTTGGACGATTTAAATAATCCGCCATTCATAATGTGACGTATGCTCACTAGAACAGAAGTTAGCTACATAAGGGTTGACATAGGACCACAATTCTGATGTGATGAAGTACTTATAGGTTATACTTATGTCATATTGCTGTTATAGTGACTTAGGAATTGTTTTTTTTTCCTCCCATCATCGAGTGTTGAGTATAATTTGTCCATGTCACTTTCAAACTAAAAATCAAACATACACACACGTATACAATTACTTACATAAAAATGATCTTCACAGAAATAGTAATTAGTTTTACACCCATTTGCACCGACTTTTTATTAACTGTTATTTAACAAATAAACCTTTAATTTTAATTGCCACTTAAGTTTCAAATGATTTGCACCAAAACATTTTATCAAAACTTTAACTAAGGGTTCTTTATCTTCGTTACATTATGGCAACGTCGCAAGAATCCAGTGGCTTTTGTGTTAGTTCTGTTGGAACACTGCTTTTTTGTTGTTTTTAACCTTAAAACCATATACATAGAAATTGAAAACACATGCCTTAAAATACCTTTAATTTTAATAATTTTTGCAAGAGACAGAGCAGTTACATTTTGCACATCAATAAAACTTTCTGAATGTTTAGTTTTCCTTATTATATGTCAATGGTCGTGGTGATTTTATAAAAGATCGATTTTTCGAACATATCCAGAAGCAAAAATAATTAGGGGGATGAATTTTAGCCCCAGGGAAGTAAGTTATCTTTTTACTATAGCCCTCCAATATAAAAATATATTGTCTATTGTTACCTGATTTATTTATAATGTAGTTTGTTGAGTTATGTAAGAATTTTTGTTTTATTTCAAAGAGCTTTGCAATAAATTAGATTTGAAATTTACTCGTTCATTAAACATTCTTTAACCCAGTTCTTTTCTCTACTTTTATTTTTTACCTCCGTTTTCAATTTAATGAAATTAATAAGTTACACCTTAATTCCTAAAGTGTGAAAAAGAGTTACAGAGGGGTACACATATATAAAAGACACTGCATGTATATAGAAACAACTTTTTATTGAAATTAATATGAAAGATAAAATATTTACAGTAAAGCAAATCATCTGGGTACTCCAATTGATTCTCAATTTGAGTTAAGTGTCATAACTGTAGGTTTTGTCCATTTGGTACATCTCTTCATAATAATTGGGACTAAGAAAAATGCGCCTTGGGTAGCCCATATCAAGGACTTCTAAATCATCTAGAAAATCCTCATCCAGGACCTCTTCAAAATTTTCCATTTTCACAAATCTCCAGGCTCTTATATTAATAAAAAATTTTTTTTATATGTATTTAAGGTTAAAGAACAATTAGCTATGTTTAAGGGAAGAAACTTGGTCAGTTAGCTAATACTGCTTTAATGGACGTTTTAAGAGTCTCTTAAAGTTGGCGCAAAACACAAAAGTTGTTAACGGTACTTTAAAGGACACTTAGCCTAACGGTCCTTTAAAAAGAAGTCGGTGCAAACGGCCGTTAGTCTGTTTATATTTTCTTCTAGCAGCCTCAAACCAAATTTTCTTTTAACTGGTACTGCAGGCACAGTTACAAACTTTTTATCGGGCGTTGTAACTGTTGTGTTCGTGCAGTATAATACAAAACAAGATTTATACGATATTGACATTATTCCAACATGAAAAATTGTGGAGAAAAACTAACTAAACTCAACCAAAAAAGTATTGACACAATTTTTTTATAATATTGAAACGTCAAGCTTGAATAAACTGTAAACAAAACCAAAACACTCAAATATATTACACTTTGACAGTTCTTCAAACTTCAAATTCGAATGGCCTTTTTGTAACTGGCTATTAGTTCATAAAACATCTAAATCAGAAATATTTAGTGAAGTGACGTATCTGTAGTGAAAGTTGCAAACATTTAGGAATCCCTAATTTCCAGTTTTCTCGTAAAATATTCGGTATAAAAAATTTGTAAATTAATTTTTGCAAAGTAGTACCAACATACTTTAATAAAATACCAAAAGCCGGATATCGGTTTAACACCCCATTGTTATCGGATTAACGACTACCTGCTGTGGGTTTTTCTCTCAAATTAAACATGTTGGTGTAAGTTAAAATTCAAGTAGGTTTTAAAGTGTTTTAATACCCGAGAGGTGACTTTCAAAATCTGACCTACTTTATCTGTGTTGAGAATTATCAGAATCACTTATATTAATTATTATTTCAACTATTCGATCTAATTTTTCAAAACCATTGGCGTGTTTCCAGGATTCTGCTGTAAATGAAAAAATAAACATTAACGGTTTTAACCGCGAAAAACACATTGTTCTCCGCATTATAATATTTCAACAATGTGCAAACTAAGTAGTTCAATTGGCTTGAGGTCAGGATGGTATGGTGGAAGTATCAAAACTGAGATATAATTTTAAGTTTTATACCATGTCTTGTATATTTTAATTAAGTTGGCTCATTTTTCTATTGAATTCCAGATTATTCTTTAAAACCATAATGTTACTTTTAATGACATAAGTATTATTATTATTGAATTACTCATTTGTTATTACAATGTAAATTCTTCAAAGGATTTCCCGTTCTGAAAAATCCTTATTTATACTGACTAAGACAAAGTTTCTTGTTGAAAGATTATTCATCTGTCGACCGTGAACATAATATATTGTAATTTCCGATTTCACTATATGATTTTTTTAATATACAAACCTTAAGTACTTCCTATGAACAGGATGATATTTTTAAATTGTAATGTGTATTATTTTCAGAGTTACAAGAGAAAAACAAAAAATGCTTTGATTGTAACACGTTTGTTTTTGAAAATATGAAAAAATAGACTATAGTGCTATCGCCCTCTAGGAGTGAGTTTCACTAACCTTACCTTGAATTGTTGCTTTTTTTTTTAAACCGAAACAAACTTGTTTACAACGTAGGAAGGAAATGCTATCGAATATTAATTTATATTAGGTATTATTATTTATCTTTCATCCGCTAATATCTTGATTTGATAATTATTTAAGCATAATCAGTACCTACTTTCATATCAAACTTCCTTTCTCCGAAAAATAGTATCGCCTACTTTATCGATTTCAGGCATTTCGTTTGAAAAGAAAAGTTTAGTAACTCAGTGGCGTAGCGACAAATTATTGACCCCCCCCGCGAAAATTTCGTGGGACAGCCGGTATCAATTACGACTCTACTATGTTTAATAATAAAAAACAATGTCTCGAAGTACGAAAATATTGCAATATAAATTTCTTAAATAAATGCAATTATCCGTTAAATTGAAAATATTTTTGCAGTGACCACCTTGTATATATATAATTTTAAATTGAAACCATTAATGGTTGTTAATATAAATCTTTTCCTTAAAATATTTCTACCTTGAACGCAATTCAGACATAGCTGAAATATAATAGAAATGAGTAACTCGTAGTCGGATTCATCTGATCTGCATAGGAGAGACTGTTTGTTAGACTTGGACCTTAAGAATATTTATAAGTTTAACCGTCTATTCGGCCATCTATTCTTAGTCGTCAACGGTTGGATACCGATCTTATTTTAGAGAGAAATATTTCACGTCGGGAATGCTGGCATAACAAATATCTGGTCTAAGAAAATAGATTTTAATTGGAATTTTTAGATCAGTTCCGGAATTTTTTATCCAAGTTGTTCTGCATCTAAAAACCAATTGTTGAAATTTATTTTAAGGTGTTTTTTTATTCAAATATTGAGAAAATAAAAAAAATCGAAAAAAAAGTTTTTACATAAAAATGTAAAGGGTAGCAATAAACCAACTGGGTTTCAAAATAAAAACATTGATTTTAAATGTAAGTATGCTTAATGAATATTTAATATAATACAAGGGTTGTATTTTATATTTTGCATATAGGGCTAGAAGAAAATAGATAACTTTTAAGCACTATGTTTTTCGAGCTGTGTGGGGGTTGATTTTATTATTATTATTTATCTAGTCTTGGATTTATTCGTCTCCCATACTGTTGAGATAACTGGTCAGTGCGTCTCCCTTTTCCTCCACGTACTGAGCCAAAATGCACTAATTTTATGCCATCTTATGTTTTATTGGATATTCTAAAGGTATTAGAAAATATGTGTTGCATAAATCGTAGATTTGGGTCACTGTATGTTTTGTTTACTTTGAAGCTAGTCCGATTCTATAAACGAGTCATGTTCCTAAAGAAAATTTCTCTGGAAACCTACCGATATTTTTTGGAATTTCCATTGATAACACAAACACACTTTATTTTCAACATCGTAAATACCTTATACACTTAAAAGTTGTTTGTTGAAGCTACGGAGTTTGTTGATTATAAAATTTGGGTTTTTTTCACTGATATATCCTTTTTTATGGTCGCTTTATTAATTACATATTGTACTTTATAATTAAAAACACATTTTATTTGTTTTTAAAAAATTTAATTGTTACAAGGTGCTCATGTACGCTTGGTTAATCAAATTTAAATAATCTCACTGTAAATATTTGAATACTCGGTAGTTGTTTTGTTTTTATTGAACATATTTCGTGTGCAAACATCATTCTACATTAAGTTTTTTTATTGTCAATATTTAATTAAGGATTTAATCAGTACTTTGCCATAGTGTTTGAATACCATATAGTCTGCCTATCAGTTATTTCTTGCAAACAATCCATTTTAAATATCTGAACCAGGAGCAAAGTCAACAAAGGCACTGCCATATACTATGTATAGAGGATATCTCTGGAAAATGAACGGTACATCTTGAGATACTAAGGGCTGGAATATATTCATCCATATTCAGTTCCGTTTTCTCGATATACACATATACTTATAGGTCGATTCTGTGTTTTTCGTAATAGCTTACGAATCTGTAGCTAACGAAAGTTCTGTAAATGGGATTTTACAGAATCTGTAACTTTGCGATTCTGTGATGTTGTCTGTAACTCACTGAATTACAGATAGACATTTGAACTACTATACGTCAAATTTCGATATTTCTAACCTATAACTTTAACCAAATAACCAGATTCCGTGCCAGAGACAACCTCAAACTGTACAAAAATATTCCATTTCCTACGACAGCAGTCGATACACACGTAAATATTTACCAAATCTGTAACTATTTTAAAGATTCCTGTAAGATACAGTTGTACGCAGAATAGCAATTCCCCTGTAAAGTTACAGTTTATCTTACAGACGTACACAGAATAGACCCATTAGTTTGGCAAGTTTATCTGAAGCCGTGAAAGGAATGCGGTCGAAAACATTCGATATTGCCACGTTTAACTATGAAAAAGATAAAGTGCTAAGTATGTAGTGATAATAATTAGAAAATGGACTTTTTATTATTAACAATATTTACAATATGATTAAACGTTAATTCTTTAATTTTGTCTATTAACATTATTTTTTCAATTTATGAATATTAAAAGATGAACACTTTTCCAAATTTATTATGGGCTTCTTCAAGCTCTGGCAGCGTTGTGCGAAAACCATAATTTTCACGCCCTCCGAACTAACTCAATTGGTGAAATTTATCGAAAGGCCTTCGTTGCTTAGCGACCAGCTGACTTCCTATTGGTAAGCGCGTGCGTGTGTTCTTCCCTCTTACTTTGTCAATTGACTGACACTGATTATCCAGTGGCGTTGGTATTGTCAGTGTCAGATTTTGAACTATTTCGTATCCATATTGAATTCAAGTAAGATTCTTAACATTATTTGTTTTTAACAAATACCGTGTTTTGAAAAATACCTTACCTTTAAAGCAAAGCAAAAATCAGTTTCTATACATAATTATTATTTTTAATACTTTTATAAAAATAGGTACCGTACGCCATTGGTACGTTTATGACAGATATCCGCCTTGTTTCCTCGCCCCTTACAGCGTAGCTTCAGATAAACTTGCCAAACTATACAAGGTGTCCCAGAGTAATTCCGTCAGCCTTCATCTTATAAACGAATTAAGATATTTGAATGGAACAAAAAATACTATATAGGAGACACTATAATTTGTCTGCATCCCTCTCTCTTTGTCTACCCTTAACCTTAAATTTTCCAATAGCAATTTTGAATGCGAAAAACAAACCAGTCGCACAGATGTAACACCTTTGTTCTTATTAAAAACAATCTCGGTTATTAAGGTGTCGATACTTTTTTATGGTTTATGATTGTTATGTAAAGGGTAGACAACCCACGCCACTTGCCAAGCCTTTAAATGCTACATAAGCTAGAATAAAATGATTCAGCCATTTTGGTGATAATTTCTAAAGAGTAATTTTTCTGTATACGTCTACATAGTTATATGTTTATCTGTGATTAAATACTAGTTCTGTGGTCGGAACTAACGAATCTTGCTGCAAACAATCCGATTTTACATAAAGCTTAATTCAACTAGAGTTGACTAAAAAAACCTCCTATTTTTTGCAGGCATCTTCACATGGCAATCGTCCAAGGTTTCTTAGAAGTAGCGTTAGCCTTAATCCGTGCGGTACCTCATCCAACGCTCCTGGATACGCCGAACTACGACAACCAAACGGCTCTACATCTTGCTGTCGAAACGGGACAATACAAAATTGCTAGATGGCTAATCGTAGCTGGAGCTAAACCTTGTCCGAGAGGCCCTCAAGGAGAATCGCCTTTGCATATAGCAGCACGGAAAAACGACAACAAATGCGTGGAAGCCATAGCGGAACCTGTTCAAGTTAAAGAAAGGGACCAGTTAGCGCTTGCTTACCAGACTCATATGTATCAGCCTTGCGATTTTGACCAGTGGAACTTTTTAGGTGAGTGTATATTGATTCTATGAAAATGTAGTTAACGTTTCTAAATGTTCTTGCCCTGCAATCAAAGTTTTTAAGGCTCCTCGTATATTATTTGGAGTTTACTATATTTTGTTGGTACACGTTTAGTACTTGTTGAAAAACCCTTAATAAATAAGTGTGTGCATACTTTTGTGTTGGCACTGTATAATTAAAAAAAATTTTTTTATAGGAGAGTAGCTTTACCTGGAGTTGAAAGAACCGTTTTATTTCTGTGGTTATATGTTGGTTTTCAATCACAATCGTTGATCGAAGTGGTAAATTTTAATCTTGGAAATAATTTTAGGTTACGGAAAACCTAACCGCAATGTACACAAAAAAAAAACGATTTTAGAAATTTTTTCGCTTAAAAAAACCCATTCGGAGTCCCCATCTGTATTTGTATGACAGAAATGTTGATTTCGTGGAATATTATTTGATTGGAATTTTTCGTCATTTCCGGGTGTATTTTTAAAAATAAAAAAATACAGAATATTTCTCTCAGACTTGGATTGATATATTTTGTAAATTTATTTTAAGTTCGGTACCTCGAAATACCTGGTAAAAAAAAGGTATCTAATCCCTCAGGTAGATAAGTTTAAACTAAAATTTAAATTCTACCATAATTATTTGAAATTATTCATGGTTATCCTCTTTATTAACGGTAAAACCTACAAACAGGGTAAGTCATGAAACTAAACTTCCTGAGCTGAAATATTTGTCTCTACAAATTGCAACATTTGAACACAAACATTTTGAAATTCGTAAACATCTATGGGTCACCCAGTATATAAATATATGAAACATGCTACATCTGTACCGAAATTGACAAGTTAAGATTATAATATGTTGAAAATAAGTAGAGCTATAGTAGAATCGCTATCGAGAGTGCCTATTTATGATTTTTTACACCTTATTTTATTTTATTTATATTTAAAAGGATACAATATAACATAAAAAAATATAGCATTATAATTAATATTGAAGCACTAATAAAATACAGCTTTTTAATACCGGTCGACACAGGTAAAAATTCGCATATACATTTTGTTTGGGCCACCTGTGCTGAATATCTACATTTTTATTTGCAAAAAAGTGTTTGAATCTTGATATTAAAAAACTTAATTATACATTATATTTTATCGGATTCTTTGAACCTTGCCAATTATTTATCAGAATCGCAACAAAATAACCCAAAATTTGGAAATTCTCACCTTTATGATAATCTTTTTATCTCGGTTAGTACTTAAATAAAAATAAAATTTGTCTGTTCTTAGTTTAAGCGCCTGGCGCTGGGTAATCTTTTTACGCAGTATTTGCTAAAAGCCAAAATCAAGGACGCACCGGAATTCGGTCCCGCTACCTGCGGAAGGGACTACCTGTAACGGATTAAATTCGAAGTGTGGTCACACCAGCAAAAATGCCATTTCGGAATTGGGTCCCATGTACCTACTATTTGTTTAATTTGACTTTTATTTTCCTTCACATTTTTTTGGGCTTAGGACCAACAGTACACACTTATTGTTGTTGTACTGGCATGTTTAAAAATTTACGCTAAATGCGTATCGTCAAAAATAAAAACAGTACGTGAAATAATAACCCAACCAAACCTACCCCTACCAAACCACCTTCGTATTTTTAGTCAATTTTTTTGTAGAATGAATTATAATAATTTTCAATAATAACCCAACCAAACCTACCCCTACCAAACCGCCTTCGTATTTCTAGTCAATTTTTGAAGAATAAATTATAATAATTTTCAATAATAACCCAACCAAACCTACCCCTACCAAACCACCTTCGTATTTTTGAGATAATGATTTTTGAAAACAAAATTTAAACCCATCTATTATTAATAAACGCTTACCCTTTTCACTCGTCATAGAGGTGAAATTAATATTTTCCATGTCAAACAAACAAACAAAATCACAATAACGGACACAAATAAACACGTCTTATACTCTGCACTTCAGAAGAACAATTGCTAAAAATAATCTTTTAATACCCACATGAAATCTACCTGCTTCGACAGCGGACCGAATTACGAAATCACCCTTTCGGATTGGACAAGGTCCCTGTGAGCAGGTAGCCCTTTTGCTAGGTACCCGGACCGAATTCCGAAACACCGAAAATCAATATACATACAGTTATTGTAGAAAAGTGCTAGAAATGTTGCTATTTGATTGTTCTTGTGTTTTTTTTGTGTGTAATTGTATAATATTTTAATGGAATTAGTCGATTTGGACGATTTCTGTTGTTTTTAGATATATTTGAGTGTTATCGAGTGATATTTTTTTTGTTTGTCTTCTTTATTGTGTTCTTTGTGGTAGTTAAAGAGTTTTTGAATGTTTTTTTCTGTTTTATTGAATGTTTTGTTTTGTTATTATGTACCAATCGTGTGATCTGTTATTTTTGTGTGATATTTTGGGCTTTTGTATATAATTGTGTGCTACTGTTTATAATTATGTAATATTGAATTAAATATTCCTCAATTGCAGAATTTCTGCTGGTTTTAGGAATATTTGGGAGCCTTTGTGTGCTTTTTAGTGAAATTGGGAGTTTTTGAATGATGTTTATACTACCCCTATATACCTTAAACGCAGTGGCGGATCTAGGCTTCCTGCCGCGCTAGGCCCGGTTTGTTGCGACGCCTTTTTAGTGGAAGCTTCTTACTAGCAGTATATCGAAACGATCTGAAATTACATTGCAAACAATTATTACTACTGTAGAAACGGTGAAGCTTTACCATTACGTGACTGTTACGTCAGCAACAATATTCATATGAATCAAATCAAAACTTCTGTCAACTCAATATAAATAATCGTTATAACTAATATTCCAAAGGTCGGCAAGAAATTTAACTTTTTAAATTGTATTTATTTTATTTATGTGGTTAACATCGACATATTTATTAAAACTATCGATTTACAAAGTCCAAAATTAATATTAACCAAGCTGGCTTATTGTAATATTCCCCTCTCTTGGAATTTTAGGTGTTATGAAATGTCAAAAGTTAACAAGTTGATAATGTATTTGTCAAATTGAATAAAAAGTCAAATTAGTTCTTACAAGAACTGATTTTAACAATAAATACACTTTCAATCCAAAAATTCGCTAAAAACAATAAACTAAACTTCCATAACCTCAAATGCGGCAGTGTCAAACTCATTATAGTTATACACATTACGTCAATTTATATCGTTGTCTCTTTTTACGATTACTACGGCAAATTTAAAGAAACTATTACGTATGTCTTGTCTCCCTTTTCCGTACATCTTCGCTTCATCCGTTATACAAGACGATTTTATACTATACCTTACAACGGGCTACGTGTTCAATATTTTTTTAACAGAATAATATGGAAGATAGTGCTATTGTTTCTCGTCGAATGTTTTCAACACATGACAAGTTCATGAATTGTTAATTAACGAAATTTATTTTTCGTGAATGAAAACGCCATTTGTAATAATGAATATTCATATTTTTTTTAATAAAAAAAAAAACCTTGGGAACAGTATCAACTGTAATTATTTAATGTGGGAATTTCCTAATTATTTAACATTATTCTGTGGTGAGGCAGAAAGCCAGCCCTCTAATAATAGCGATGGGAATATTTTTAAATGTTAAACCGTTCCAAAATAACTGTTTCGAATAAACTCTCTTACAAAATGTTAGAGCAACAGCAACACCCTGAACATCTTCTGCGACAATCTGCTAACTTTCAACTGCCACTTTCGCATGAACTATCCGAGTGCCCACCACTTGGGTTCGTTCAAAAATTTCTTGCACTACTTACAATTTGCATGTTAGAAACTTAACCTTTCCATGGCTTGGTTGACGACTTGTCTCCTTCTCACCTTGTCCTTTGTCTTACTTTTCCAATTTCTGATCTTTGTAGATTCTCTTCAACCTGCTTTTTCCATCTTGTTCTGAGTTTATCACTTCTTCGCCTTCCTCCTATTGAGCTATATATCAATACTTTCAGAACCCTTCCTGTTCCCATTCTTTCTCTATGTCGTGACCATCTTAGTCTTTGAGCTTTTATCATTCCAATAATACTCGGATCTTTATATAGTTCTTCGGACTCTTTGTTTGTCATTCTCATCTCTATAAATAAGAGGAAGGCAGATAGAATGGAAGAAGATACATATAGAAGATCAAAGAAAATATTGAGAACGCCAAGAAAAGAAGGATCAAAATGCAAACATGATGTCGGACATGTTGAAATTAATGAACCAATGAAAGAAATATAATAACAAAATAATTCAAAGATATTACAAAAAATTAACAAATATCATAGACCAGACTCGACTTATGTAAACACAGAAAGTCAATGTGATAAATTTACTTTATATTCTTAGATACGCCAAAAAATGAATAGAATTTTGTTCAATTAAGTGCGCGTAAATGACAGGCGGTGTATAGTTGACGTAAAAGATATAGTGCGAACTTAAAGTTGTCGGATTTTTGTTTGACTCTAAGACTAAGAGTATACCGTCATAGCCCAGTCAATATTATAATAATTTAAAATGCTTACTTAGTTGACGATAAACTCATTTAATGTTATAATTTCAACTAATAATCGTTAATAGTTATTTAATAAACTAGTTTGTTAATGAAGGCGATTAATAAACGAAACTGTTTGACTGAACTATAACTATTTTTGAGAGAGGGTTGCAGGTGTTCTTGTTAGTCGGTGGTGTGACATCAAAAAAGTGTGTGTGTTTTTGTGCGGAAAGAGTATATTAATTTGTAGCATTTATATTTTTAGTTGAAAATTATATGTTTACCATGTGGCGTCCTTGGGAAATATCGAGTTCGGTCCAAAATATTGTGTGTAACAACGCCGAAAATTTAAATAATGGTGATAAGAGTGATAATTTTAGTAATAATGGGAGTAATGGAAACAGGATTCGACGACATTTAAATTTGTAAGCACAGAAAATATGTTTCAAATGTGTATAAGAATCTACGAGAAAAGTTTGGTTTCGATGAAAAAACAGAATTAATGCTAGCAGTACCTGATTTAACAGAAGTTCCCCTGTCAACTATAAGTAACATAGCCAAGAATGGGCCTTATGAATGCAAGAAGCGATGTGATAAGGGGTCGGTCAAACCTTTAGATGTGTCTTTGATAAAATTATTAAAAACCTCCATATACGACTGTTACAAAAGTACTTACGATTGAAATAATAAGAAATAAATTGACAAATGCCGGCCGTAATGTAAATTGCTGTAAGAAAACCATTGAAAACTGGATTAAAAAATTGGGATTCAAATTCTAAACGATTAATAAACGTCAAAAAGTCATGGAAAGCAGAAGAGTAGTATAGAGAAGAAAACTGGCCAATTATCTACTTGGTATGGTACACACAATACGGTTAAGACAGGATAGGTCAAAATACAATACAATATAGAATTATGTTTAGACGAAAATAATATTAATACCTTTCAGAGTTTAGCTCCGCAACATAACTTAAAGGGGATATACGATTAGATAGCTGCACTATATGTTTTACGTCAACTATACCAGAGTTCCTTTTTCGTACGGTATATATGACTTACCTTGACGTTGGAATACCATAAAAAGTAAAAGTTGTAATTTGAATGCGTGAAGAGTATATTGGACTGCTGTTCCATAAAGAACGTTCCAAAATACCGACACATCCCAACCTATAAAATAAGTTTATGCATTTCTATAAATACCATTGATTGCTCGTGTCTATGAAGACTTTTTTTTCCTCTCCTTTGAATGCCTGAAGAGAAACATTTTATGTTGGGAAAACCAGACGCGTCTGACAAATAATGCCGCAAACTCGAATTCCGCATACTTTCGGGTTATAATTTCAGCAGTGTTGTCAAGTATTTCTTTTTATTTAAATATAAAATGTAATTGGTATTAACGATACGTCGTTAAAATCACATTTGCTTCCAAATCCGATTGATATTAATAGGTTTTGATTTAATAGTATAAAAAATAGTGAAAATGTACTTCACTAATGAATATCGATAAAATACTATCATTATTTAATGATTCATTTTATCTAAATAAATGTTGCTTATCTGTGGCGCCTTTCTAGTTATAAAGATTTAAAAATCCTAAGGTTTTTGAACCTTATGTAGCAAGTGGATTTTTTTGACGTACGTGCTTCTAAAATCACACCACTTTTGGAAATGTGTGAATGTGATAATAAATAAAAGTAATGATAAGTCTATCTACGGAACTAGCCTTGAACAGACAACGTGTTACTTCAGGGCTAGTATTAGAGTGCCATCGAGATTTAGCTAACGCCTCGGTCGATAACAATTTTATCCTGAGGTGGGTTAAGGTGCACGACAATTGCGGAACTAGCTAAACGTTACACCCATTCTCAATTTCTAAAGAGATGGGATGAAATCAAGGGATGCAGTCTTGCCAGGATCACCCTGGGCGACCCTGAGAAGCTGGAGTCGAAAAAATATTTGGCGTTGACCAGGAAAAACCTACGTTTAACTGGCCACTGTCAATTAAGGAAACACTTCCACACAATGGGGCTAGTGGACACACCTCAATGCAGGATGTGTGAACAGGAAGATGAATCTATCAGGCGAGTGCCCGGAGTTGTCGTCAATAAGAGAGTGTGTGTTCGGTGAGTCTTGGCCTACACCTGCCGATATAAAGGAGATGGCTCCTAGTGACCTGTCCACCTTCCTGGAAAGAACAGGATGGACGATGACCTAGGAAGACAACTCCTCGGGAGGAAGTACAATGGGTCACATATTGCCTAAGTGCTGTGGGCCTAAACTCACCCTGCGTATGTTTTTATTTAACCCTTTGACGTTTAATCATGTTGATTTGTAACACAAATTTCTTGAAAACATTCATCAATTTTATAACTTGACGTTTAATCTACAAATTCTTCTTTTTTTTTTGAATTCATAATGGTCTCGTCAAAGCATAGAACAATTGAGTTTTGTGGTGCATCTGGCAACGTAGCGATAATTTAGTCTTTAAAGTATATTTTAAGACCGGCAATCTCATTGACGTTTCCAAGCCTCTTGAAGCTGAGGATATGTATTTTTATTGTAACGAAAATAGATCAGCTGTTAAAAATTCCTCTCTTTTTGTGTGTAAACAAATTGGGATGAAATATGAGGGAAAATCCATGGTAGTTTAATTTTATAACATTGGATGATTCAAAAATACAACGAGATAATGAATGGATTTAAAAAAACCGTTAAGTATGAGATATTTATGAATTGAAATAGTTTCTTCCTAAAAATAACCCACGTTTTTGTCTTTAATAATAATGTGCAGAGGGCTGATATTATTTCGTTCTGTGCGCACGAATTGCGGACAAGTGCCGTAGGGGTCCGTTAATCACTGCACGAATTGCGGACAAGGGTCGGTCAGGTAAAATGAACAGGTAAAGGGTTTAGGGGGTTATGTTAGGTTAGTTGAATATTATTATTCATTATTTTTTCTTATTTTTTTTTGAGAATCAAACCACAATAATGAAAACTTTGCTGAAAAATGTTTTAAATGCCAATAATTACCCGGCAGAATTTGTAAATAAAGAAATTAAGAATATAGAGAAGGGCTCATTGTTAATACCCCATAACAATAATATTAATAATTCAGCTAACATAATTTTTAAAAACTTGACAATACCGTATGTTAAGGGTTTATCAGATAGAATTAAGAAAATTGGTAATCAATTCAATATTCGAACTAGCTTCAAATCTAACAATACGTTGAGATCTATACTAACAAAAACGAAACCAAAAAATTAAGAACAATCTTCAAAAAACTGCATGAGAAGAAGGGTTGCGGCGGTTAAGCGGATTAGATATGGCCTGTCCGCAATTCGTGCGCTACCTGCTCTCAACCCATCGGTTGTCCGCAGTTCATGATCACCCATTTCGTTTATAGGAAACCTTGAATTTCACAAGAAATTAATTTTTATTAAACAGGATTTTGATTAAATAAATATTGATATCTATGAACAAGATAAAATGCAGAGTCATTTAATTTGTATAATTTATTTAAAAAAATCCCAGTTCAATTTAAATTATAATTACTGATATATTTAAGTATTATTAGCCCGATAATGGTTACACAGATATAAATATAAAATATATATTAAGCAAAATCAAAAACAAAACGCACTTGATAATTTCGAAATTTTTAATGTTAATTTTAGCAATGATTTTTATTCTGCCTTGCTACTCAATTATTTTCATAAAATTTTGTTAGTAACATCATTCGTTATAAAAAAAAAAAACGTGAAATATTGTTGTTTTAATCAATTTTTTTATCACGTCTTACATTTAAATTTTTTCCGCCATTTTAAGTCCATCTAGAAGCCTTAAATTTTGCGTATACATATATGTATAACATTAAATTTCAGATATTTTCTCATTGTTATAATATTAAAACAAAACAATTTTAACATAAATAATATCTTATCAGTTTGAAAACTAATCATTGATGAAACAGATTTTTGAATAATTAGTCATTTCCTTACTACGTATACAATAGAGGTACTCCTAGTTGATTCAGCGATCCAAAAATGGCTTGGAATACCTCCCGAACTTTTGGAATACTGATCCAAAATTAGACTGGCCGGTGTACACAGTTGGCTGTGTAAATTAACCGACTCTAAATGTATGTATCGATCCCTGATAGGAAATCTATCGAAACCGAAGTTTTAAGATATACGCGGTTAATTTAAATGCCATCTCGTTTACGAATGTGATTCCTTACAAGATATTCAATATAATATGTATATGTGAAATACCTCAATGAGACATAATATATGACACCTAAGATACTCCAATGAAAGGTTTTGTGGATTAATCGGAAAAATGCAAAATACAGGCACAATCGAATAAAGGACAAAGAATAACAGTGGATCAGAAACAGGTTGGGCTCCAAAAGCTTTATTGTTGTCAGCAAAGAATATTCAATATTCAATCTTAGATTATCACCAAGATACAAATTATATTTTGTCATATATGACGGAAAAAAAGTATAAGTGTTTTGCAGATACCCTGTATAGTACTTAGAAGTTAAATTTGTTTTCTTGAATTTAATTTCTGTTTTATAATCTAACTTTACAATATTATCGAAAATATTTGGTCCGTATCCATGGTATAGTTTAGTTAGGCGACGTGTCTATTTTAGTACAGAAGCTAAGTAGCGATTTTTAAGTGTTCAATTCGAATAGGGATAATTTGCAATTGTTCATTTTTTTTTTCTTACTAATTAAAAATATCCATGTGAATTATCCGAACTTTGATTAAGTTTATCTCGAGTCACATTTGAATAGTAATTTTTTCGTAATATCCTTGATACGTAACGAAAAATATTTTTCTTCATACCTCGGTCGAAAGTACGCACTTTCGTCCCTCATAGCAGGGACGAAAGTTCAACATTTACTCCCTGTGAAAAGTACACGCGTTTCCTCTATAACAGCGGGAGGAAAGAGTTTCTCATGCGTATTTATACTCGTAACTACGACCAGCGGCACTCGCTTCCGACCGGCTATGAAGAAAAATAGTATACACTCCACGGTCCGAAAGTTGAAATCTCGGTCCTGCGCGTCATGATGCCCTCGGCGAATTTCGGCCCTTGGAGTGTAATATACTATACTGTTATTTCAAGAAAGCAGCATAATATTTGGAAATGTAACAGATAAATTAATTTTGCAACGCCACTGATGTTAAACATATTTCAACAATCGCTATAGTATTTCATGGCTTTTCAGTATCTTGTGACCTGAAACCTCCATTGGAAATTCCCAGTTAGGCACCCATTCATTATATAGATATATTCTCAAAAAAACCCAACATAATAATATAATACAAGTCTAATACTTGTTTGGTATTCTTTCAATAACGGTGGAATATTTTAAAAAACAAAAAAATGCGGTTGGGTCATACCTATTTTGATATAACACAAGGTTTTTATTTTCCGAGAAACTAGTTAAAAAATGGTTTTGACGGATAAAACTTGAAAATATTCATATTTGTCAAGTCAAACCATTTAAATATTCTTAGATGGTAAAATGGAACTTAAATCAAAGTATTAATAAGTGATAATTATAAGTTTGAGATTGTTATTGTCCCTTTTAATACATTTGTTAAATACAAAACATTTCCGTCGACTGTACAAGTTGTATTCCTTTTGAAAAATAAGAATATTTATTTGTTTCATAGTCAAGTACTGTCAAAAATAAATCATGTATTATTAAACTGTCAGTCTTAGGCTCTTGGTGCAATGGAATAAGCAATGGGGTGTTAAACTTAACAAAAATATGACGTTTTCTCTATGTTAATAGTTAGTGGTGGACAAAATCATAATGGGAATCGATTATTTTTAATATTTTTACTCTCACAAGGTTTTTATGCCGATTTGAAAATTCAACTTTTGGACGATTTAAATAATCCGCCATTCATAATGTGACGTATGCTCACTAGAACAGAAGTTAGCTACATAAGGGTTGACATAGGACCACAATTCTGATGTGATGAAGTACTTATAGGTTATACTTATAGGTTATACTTATGTCATATTGCTGTTATAGTGACTTAGGAATTGTTTTTTTTCCTCCCATCATCGAGTGTTGAGTATAATGTGTCCATGTCACTATCAAACTAAAAATCAAACATACCCACACGTATACAATTACTTCCATAAAAATGATCTTCACAGAAATAGTAATTAGTTTTAGTCTGTTTATATTTGCTTCTAGCAGCCCCAAACCAAATTTTCTTTTAACTGGAATATTTTAAACTGAATGTAATGCTGTTTAGATTGGTCAAACTAGTCGAAATTTTGAAATTAGATACAACGAACAATCACTAGCATAAAGATTTAAACAGCCAGATAAATACACTACTTGACATTAATTAACACCTAATACAGAACTATACTCGATTTGAAATTGGTTGATAGTAATAAATCATTAAAATCCGTCAAACACGTATACAAAGTGGTCCACCTAAATTGCCAAGTTTTAAATAGTATATACATTGAAAGTATAGACCCTTTTGCATTTATTAAACTTTCCATTCCTATAGATCTGATAAGGGCGTCGAATACAAAACTTAACCCGAGGCTCGAACAATAAGCATTAGGATTCTACCTGTGATGTTTTGCACTAGAAGTATAGACAAATGCAGTCTTATCATCCTTGTCATACGATTAAACAAAGACATACTCAGAGTTATGCAATTTTGACGGGAAAAAAAAGGATATGTATTTAGTTTTCAGTGATTCTAAAAAGTCTTTCACCAGCAAAGTTTTTATTTAAATAGGTCCAGTCTTGTGAGTTTGACAATTCAACGTGACAATATGAATAATAAGTAATTTTTCGGTTTTTGCATCCTCAAGCTAAAAAAAAATGGTACTTAATCTGATAGATTATTTCGAGAATGAAAGAAAAAGCGGAAATTCGTCAACCAGTGTGTAGAAAACAGTAGCGAAAGCACTAGGAATTAGTTTAAGAACTGCGCAGAAAATTGTGCATGAAAAAAAGCATAATATAATACTGAGGAATACTAAAAAATGCATTTTTGCAAAAATAAAAATACCAGGTACGTCTATGTAGCTATCTTCATGTTAGTTAAAATAATAGAACCATCATTTTTTTCTCCGGGTATTTTGTAGTCTCACATTTTGGTAACCTCTGTGTTTTCTGATTTGATACATATGGTTAGTGACCTTTGGACCCGCACGATAAGAGCGCTTTTGACTATACTACATATTTGTGTTGAGACATTTAAGAGATCCACAATATTGAAGTAGTCAATGAACACATAAATCTAGGGACCTCTCCACCAATAAACAGTTTTCTAATAACAATTCTAAAGATCAGCAGATTTCCTTGGTTTCCTATTTCGTTCCACGGTTATACTGAAAAACAAACAGTCACTGCTTGAAACAAATTGCACAACCACAAAAAATTAAACTTTCTTCGTTGCGAGACATTGAAACTTTCTTCGTTCGGAGAAATTGTAGAACGTTTTCGAGAATCGTCAGCCAGTACGTTTAAATTATGTATAGGTACGAACAGAATTATATAATGTGATAATATTTGTTTTAATTCTCGATGCATTTACACTTTCTTTTTTTATTTGAAGTGAATCTTAAGACAGGTTTTTATGAAATCGTAATATTTGAATATTACAGCTTGAAACGATTAATTGCACTCTCTTTACGAGTGCAAGAAGTTACTGTTATAGTGAATGCCACTCATTTTTATTCCTCAAGGATAATCTATAATGACTATCTTATTTTGATTCGTCATAATTATATAGATAAACAATTATACTTCAATTATTATTGTAATTTTTAATTAATTTTAACGTTTAAAGAGATTCTTTTAAAAGCAACAATTCTTTATTCTGGAAGCTGTCAATTGTGACAAAACAATTTTGTTATTTGTCTTACACAATATTGTCTCGAAGTTTTGGTTCATGTTCAGAAGGGCTTGTAAAGTGAGGCAAACCTATTTAAAGGGAAGGGGGAAGGAAACATTCGTAAAATTACCAGTGGCGTACGGTATTTTATAAAAGTACTGAGCACATTTTATTATTGGAAAAATGAACAAAAGTTTTATTGAACTATACGGACATTATTTTTAAGCATTGGCTGTAACTACTAGTATTTTCGGCAGCATTTATATCACAGTTTCCGATAATTGTGACGCTTTGTTTGAATAAGAATTTATATTATTTTTTTTGTAAATACCGGGGCGTCACTGTTTTTTTTTTGTTTCAATGACGCACGCCGACCGAAAAAACATCCAAAAAAGGCAACATTCGTCGCTAGCGGTCTATAGTCAAACGGATTGCGATATGTAGGTACAAAGAATTTCGGAATTCCCGTATTGTAAAATTTTAATTTGTTTGACCAGCCAAGAAAACAAAATTTTAATTTTAACTCTCGGATGCGGTTATAAGTAAGATCCTCGTGATCTCGTAGGCGGTTTTTTTGCACTCGGTCTTCTATTTTTGATTTTCGGTTATCTCGGCCACACAGCCGGTCGAAATTTTTCTTTTCTCTCTATTTTTTTTTAAATTTATTTTCGGAATGTATTTACTATGCCAATTTTAACATTTACTATTAGTAATTCGAAGTTAATTTTAGACAAGGTATTCAGATGTAAATAAACAGATCCCGAAGCGTAACAAGGTGTTTGTAATTCGGTGAAGACCTATCAACAAAAAAAAAACTAATTTTAACCCTCCAACATTCACAATTTCTTTCTTTCCTTAAGTTACTTTAGTTAAAGTTACCTACTTTAAGAGAACTCAATAGTCATCTTTTTTCATAATCACCTTGTTTGGTTACTTTAAGTAAAGTTGGGTTTTCACTTTTTGTGATGCGTGATGGCAAACCTGATTGTCTAAATTTTAACAACTGGCTATCTTCACGTTAAAAATTCTGTCCTTTTGAAATATATTTTTAAAAACTGTCAAATGTTGAAATTCGTACCTTATTTCTTCTTTTTTATTGAAATGGTGTATATTTTTATTCCACAGAAATACTATACGCATGCACACCTCGCAATAAAAAGGACTTCCTATCATAGACTTGTCAGTTCCATCTATATTATATCCATGAGCTTCAAATTATGTACAAACGTGACCATAAAAATCTACTTTAAACCAGTTGGTTGTAAAATACACAAGTATACTTATTTTTCTTCTTTTTTTTGTTTCAGGTCAAACGTGTGTCCACATAGCAGCAATGCACGGACACGTAGAAGTACTGAGACATTTGATTTGGTACGGAGCCAATATCAACGCCAGAGAAGGTTGTATGGGGTTAACTGCCCTCCATTATGGTGTTCAAATCGGTAATGAAGAGCTCGTTAAGTTTCTATTGGATTGTAAGAATATTGATGTGGAATGTATCAGCTACGGTGGAAAGGATGCTCTAGAATTCAATTACCACTTCATTAAATCAGAAATTAGGCAAACTTTATTGGATAGGGGATTCTCCTCGCCTTATTCTAGCGAAGACGAATTCGAAACGGATTCTGGAGACGACGAGGTATGTATAAGGGAATTATCACAGGTTGTTTGTTGGGGGAACATTAACTGAGACAAAATCTATTGTGCCCCCTCTCAGATACTAATGGATCATTTAGTCCGATTCCTATTTAGCAGTCTCCCAGGTGTTGTACCCTGTGGTTCTCTAGTGCCTTGTGAGTGAGAATCTACATTCTTGTTTATCCACTAGTTTGAGCTTCTTCAGGTGCCCATTCAAGTGGTAGTGTCCTGTTAGAACATCTGTCAAAACATGCTTATATACTGACAATTTTAAATAACCCAACTCAATAGTAATCGCTATAGTATACCAGTGCTTCCACAGTATTTGTACAGGTAGGTAAAGATGTCCAAAGAGGTAAATATCCCGGTAAATATGACAGGGGAGATAAATATCCTGTCAAAAGTTGTCCAGATAGGTAAATATCTTGGCAAAGGTGTCCAAAGAGGTAAATATCCTGGCAAATATGTGGCAAGGGAGATAAATATCCTGTCAAAGTTGTGCAGATAGGTAAATATATTTGCAAAGGTGTCCAAAGAGGTAAATATCCTGATAAATGTGGCAAGGGAGATAAATATCCTGTCAAAGTTGTGCAGATAGGTAAATATCTTGGCAAAGGTGTCCAGATAGGTAAATATCTTGGCAAAGGTGTCCAATGAGGAAAATATCTTGGTAAATGTGACAAAGGAGATAAATATCCTGTCAAAGTTGTCCAGATAGGAAAATATCTTGGCAAAGGTGCCCAAAGAGGTAAATATCCTGTCAAAAGTTGTCCAGATAGGTAAATATCTTGGCAAAGGTGTCCAAAGAGGTAAATATCCTGGTAAATGTGACAAGGGAGATAAATATTCTGTCAAAGTTGTGCAGATTGGTAAATATCTTGGCAAAGGTGTCCAAAGAGGTAAATAACCTGTCAAAAGTTGTCCAGATAGGTAAATATCTTGGCAAAGGTGTCCAAAGAGGTAAATATCCTGGCAAATGTGGCAAGGGAGATAAATATCCTGTCAAAGTTGTGCAGATAGGTAAATATCTTGGCAAAGGTGTCCAAAGCTGCAAATATCTTGGTAAATGTTTCAAGGGAGGTAAATATCCTGTCAAAGTTGTCCAGAGAGGCAAATATTTTAACAAAGGTATCCAGGTGGAAGAGTCTCAGGAGAAAAGATGAAGTTTAGATATTTTTATACAATTATGAACATATCTTTAACTATCACAAAAGCGAACCAAACCCATGCACATTAACTATCTCAGACATAATATATATCTAGTCTACTACAGTGTTTTAGTGTCCGATATAAATGCGATGCAGATGTGAGGTTTTCGTAGGTCTTCACCTCTTACCAGTACAGGAACCGATTCACGCGCTTTTCTCGTTAAGACAGTTTAGGAGGAGCTACAAAGGTGTATAAGTTCATTCTGGAAAGTGTAACTGGTATCCATGCTGTAGTGCTTTCGTCTGCTCCACGTTGAGCTGTTTGATATTTGAGAGGAAATATTCCCACTTTATCATTTAGATCTTTCCATTGAAAGGCGTCATTCTATTCCAGTGTGTCCTGGAATTGACATGTTGTTTTCAGAAGTTGTATATTTATTTAATGTTTTTTTTTGTTTTGTTACAGATTATGTATGAAAACAATCACATGTTCAGTGCCCAAATGGTAAACGCCAGTGCCTAACAATCCTTAAGGTACATTTAGAATGGGGCAGGAAGGAAGTCTGCAGTGTAGGGCAAGATATTCAGTTCGCCTACAAGAGGTAGAATTGCCAAATATTAGAAGAAAAAGAATGTAATGAAATTTGTATCTTCCAGGATATTTAATGGTATTTTTTAATGATTTTACAGCACTTAAATTGTCGGGCGAGATATTATATCTCGTTTTGCCTTAATTTTTATAATATACTTTCGTTTAAATGACATGTTGGTATTTGACAGACTTTTCATTTGGTCTGGTTGATTATATTTTTAAACTGGTGGTTATTAACTTTAAACATAGGGACGTTGACAAAATATATTCCACCAAAGAGGGCCAAATCACGAATCTTTTAATTGGCAGCAGAAAATTTAATTAAAATATTTTTCGAGATCTTTGGTAAAAGACTGTAAAATCAATGAAAAAAATTAGGGAATACTCGACATCGAACTTGATAAAAAGGCAGATTAAATTATTTTTGAATAATTTCGCTACTAATGATGGAAACGAGCACCTGGATTGTATATTTATTTAATTATTTAAGGGAGTTTTCATCGTTTGTAGATGAGATAGTGACTGTTTCGTGAATTTTCCCACGAGTAATTTTAGTATAAAACTATATCGGACTGGAAAAAGTATTAATAATGTTATCAATGTAAAATTATTACTTTTATCAGAAACGGAAAGTGTAAAATTAAGACTAATGATGAAACAGAGTGAACTTTATATATAATGTCCTCTCTTTTAGTTTTAATCGTTGTATATTGTTTTTTTTGTCAGCTAAATTTTTTTTTGTTATATTACTATAGTTTACGGACTTTTTTTGTAAATAGTACCTATGTTTATAGTTAAAGAAACCCAAAAATATATAATTTATTTTAATTATACATTCTTTTATTCAATCTCCCTCATATATAGATCCTGAACGCGAACGAACGGGCGGCGAAAACCCGCGCTACGCCACTACCCGTATAACCACTTGATGCCGATCCTACTCTTCTGACTAAGTATTCATACACTCACTGATCTCCTCTTCTCAGACCTCCTCAGTTAGCAGTGTCTCCATTCCTAGTAAAATCGACCAGAAAGTCTCAGTTCGGACTTCATACTCGTCCAAATCTTCAACTTCACTTCAAACATTGAAGGACCGTGCACCATTTTATAGGTAATCCTGGTTCTCGTACGATTCTCGATTTTTTTTTATATGTTAGTCTTAGTGGTAACAAAGAGATCGTGATGGGTTAAAACTGTGCAGGCCCTCCGGTTTGGCGGTGGTGGCGTCTTGAAGTTGCGTCCTGAGCATAACATTTTGCCTCCTAGCACTATAAATCTCGCAATAATAGCAAATGTCTCGTATGTCGGGGGCTCATGAGGAGGTCTGCCACACTTCTGTGCAATCAGAATCACAATTTCTCCAGAGGGTGCCTCCGCAATGGTCAATTTGTTAGGCCGATGTTTTAACAGCAAGCGGAAGCAATGAAACCGAACAAAATCATCAACAATCACGTTAGGTAGGCTAGTTGGATCCATCTAACTCCCAAATTCCTCACGAGTGGACCCCAAAAGACTTTTTAACATTTTATTGATCCCACGCACCCATCTCTAATAGTAGATACTTCATGAAAAATCCGATAGTTCGGATAGATGCTGGGATAGTTATTTGTCAAAAGAGCCATCACCCGTGACAGACGTCAGTCGGAAATTGTCAGACATTTTCTTGTTTTCTATGTCCTGACGCTGCGTATTTTTATTTTTTTCCTTTGGCATAAGCGGAAGGACCTACTTGCATCCTCAGTTGTGTATATCCCACGTAGATCTACTTTCGACTGTCTGATCTTCAATTACCTAATACCTATGGGTATTGTGGAGTCTATAGTATTCGTTTCGACAGTCACAAGCTATTACTTTATGTTCTCAACATTAACTTTATATTTTAGGGAGAATGTATTCAATGAAAGACTTGTTGTTAAGTCAACGGCATGAGGAAAACTGTCCATAGGTAACATAATGAAACTGTCTTTTATTTTATGAATTGACACTCGTGTCACAAAAGCCAGTTGGCAATGTTGCCAACCTAAATAATTACATGGACGGGTTCCGTCATGTGACACAAGCAGACAGCTGTTAATTAAAACAAAAAGCCACTGAATCATTTTTATTTATTAAACTATCAGTTCAGGTTAGGTACTACATCAAACCAAATAAGAACTCGTCGTTACAAGGAAAATGGGGTTGTCGCATTTAGTCCATATATCTTTATTATTTCATTTTATTCGAATTCCTAGCGAACTTCAGCAACATCTAAAAGAAGTTAAGTCACTTGAATAGTTATTGATGCATGTTGCAGCACCTTACTAAAACTGGTAAGAAAATATTAGTTTTTAAGTAAAAATGGACTCGCGCCTCTAATGTGACAACGTTTTCTACATATAAAACAAACACTATTGGATCTAGAGAGAAGGACTTCCATAGATGGAGTCCGGATTTCCATCCAATTCGATAATGGATATTATTCTATCATTATTCAGACAAAGTCTATGAGCTGGCGTTAGGGGCAGTTCGTTCAGCTCAAATCTATGTCTGTGTTGTTTCGCCAGCTCTCCCCTCCGTATACGAATGTCCACAACCATATTCTCATCAAGAACTAGCCTACCGACAAAGCGGTTTGTATTGCAAACGAAGCAATTTTCCATTTCAGGTAGCGCTCTGGTGGACACTCAGAGCCACAAATATACTTTATATCGTGAATGCGAATGTCGAGCTTGTTCCGACTGACGCCTGTCACGGGTGATGGCTCTTTTGACAAATATCTATCCCAGTATCTATCCGAACTACCGGATTTTTCATGAAGTATCTACTACTAGAGATGGGTGCGTGGGATCAATAAAATGTTAAAGCTTTTGGGGCCCACTCGTGAGGAATTTGGGAGTTAGATGGATCCAACTAACCTACCTAATTTTGTTTGGTTTCATTGCTTCCGCTTGATGTTAAAACATCGGCCTAACAAATTGACCATTGCGGAGGCACCCTCTGGAGATATTTTGCGATTCTGATGGAACAGAAGTGTGGCAGACCTCCTCATGAGCCCCCGACATACAAGACATTTGCTATTATTGCGAGATTTATAGTGCTAGGAGGCAAAATGTTATGCTCAGGACGCAACTTCAAGACGCCACCACCGCCAAACCGGAGGGCCTGCACAGTTTTAACCCATCACGATCTCTTTGTTACCACTAAGACTACAACTTACCACTTACCGCATTAATGCTGATTTCCACAGACTTTCACGTAGAGAGAGAATAGTTAGGACTTGTCTAATTTGGAGATACCTTAAAATTGTAGAATGGTTTCCACCAATCAAATTTATGAATTTCCTAACTAAGTGGAGAAAGACACTGGCAGCATCGCAAAACTTTGGGGATTTTTTTATCTCAAGGTGGTTGCAGTTATAAACAATACAGCACACCCTCATAAACAATAACAATGAAGCAAGGAGACCAGCAAGAGAATCTCTCGGAAGATCCAACTACAGTATCCAAAAAAGAGCTCCGAATTACACTAATAATGAAAAAGAACTGTTGCTTAATACCGGGTGTCCCAGAAGTTTCTGAGCCATTTTAACTGTAAAAATCTCCGAAACGATAGGGAGGTGCGGTTTTCGAGGAACAATTTCTTTTTTTATAAAGTTTTTTCAGTATAAATGTTTAATTAGTGAAATCTTATATATAGGATGTTTTTAAGAAAATGGTATTTTTAAATGAAAATATAGTCTATTTTTTTTAATGAAACACCCTATATATTTTCATTCTATCTGAAAGCTGAACTCTTCCCCTTTCTGAAAATCTATAATTTGTTGAAGTTTAGATGAAAAATGGGTAAGTTATTATAAAGCACCACAAACATATTATTGAGAATAAAAAACCGATGGAGTTTCAGTTCAGGAAAAAAAAAGAAACGTGGCAAAACATTTGTCAACAATTCAATACTTTATCTCCCAATCTTTATTATAGACCTGTTGAGTCCCTAACAAATTTTACGAAAAAAAAACAGCAGAAATAAAAAAATAATTATACAAAACTGGGCCACAGAATAACCAGCAAGATGGCCTCAAGAATTTTAAAGTTGTCGTCAAACATTTCCACTATTATAAGCAAAAATGGTTAAACATGAAATAAACTCAACAAAATACTGAAAAAATGAGGTTAGAACTCACCATTCCCTTACTAGGTGGAGAAATTTGAACCCCCAAATATAGGGCTGCCTTAGACCGGTTTAGGTGAAGAATTCACTTGGTGGAAATGAAATCGACCGCTAACCTAAAGATATTCTCTACCTAGCGTTAAGTAAGTCCTAAAATTGTTGGTGGAATCGGGCATAAGTACATGGCAACACTGGGAAAATCTAGTAACTTATTGGTGACTTTTCCGCTTTGTCTTTGTATCTAGCGTAAGTAGGAGTGGGCCAATTGAGGTTGAGCCTGTAGCAGGAAGCGCTCACTGCGCTACCTCTGCTGCAGGCAACCAATGATGCAATTGAACCCAGATTTTTGTTTAACAAACCCTACAAAATTCAAATAAAACAGAACACAGAGCCAGGTGCTGCAAATGCAATACGCATATACAGGGTGTACCAACCTTACGACAAACTTCGATATATGGGTTATTTCAAGAGATATCAAAAAATGTTAACAACGAAAATAGTAGATGTCTTTAAGGTCCATATTTTGAAATTATATCGAACTATACATAGTGCTGCATAACGCCGTTACAAACCAAACATATGATTTTTTAAATGGGAACCCCTGTATATTATACCGAATTCGGATTGCACTCATTTTTTGGAAGCTTTTGATATAAGGTTTTGCTACGTTATATAGAGTCCTTCAAAATATATGGGCACGTTTATGTGAAAATCGTAGGTAAATCAACGCTCTGTAGCTTATTGTACGTAGAAGAAAAAAAATTTATTTTGCCTGACAGAGTTTCATAATATGATGCAATATTTCCCTGTAATATTGAATTTTGATTATTTTCTTTTTTGTATACAGGGTGGAAGGAAACTCGAACCTGTCATTTTCTTTCTTCTTTTAAATGGAACACCCTGTATTTTATAGCAAAAATGAAATCTTCGATTATGTTACTTTAATTTTTGTGAAGCATTCCCTATACCCAAAGTTTATAAAAACGTTGAATGTAACAAAAAATCTTAAATAATAATAAATTTTAATAAACAATTTATCCTAAGCGCAACAAGTCACCAGAAGTATAATTCTAAACGTAATATCAAACTAAATATTCAAAGTGTTCACCGTTAACATCAATGCAGTGCTGCAGTCTTAGTTCAAATGATTGACTAACATTTCTCAGCATATCAACGTTAACAGATCGAAATGCCGCTCTGATTCTCCTTTTCATGTCCTCTCTAGTAGTCGGGGGAGTTTTATAAACCTCATTTTTTATAAAACCCCAAAAAAAGAAATCCATTTTTGTTAAATCGGGAGACCGAGCTGGCCAATCAGTTGGGCCCCTTCTTCCGATCCATCTGTTTTGGAATTCGGTATTGAGATGATCTCGTATAGGCGCAGTATTATGAACAGGCGCACCATCATGCAAATACCACATTTGTCTCCGAATATTAAGTGGAACTTCTTCTAATAATTCTTACAGGGAAATATTGCGTCATATTACGAAACTCTGTCAGGCAAAATAAATTTTTTTTCTTCTACGTACAATAAGCTACAGAGCGTTGATTTACCTACGATTTTCACATAAACGTGCCCATATCTTTTGAAGGACTCTATATAACGTAGCAAAACCTTATATCAAAAGCTTCCAAAAAATGAGAGCAATCCGAATTTGGTATAATATACAGGGGTTCCCATTTAAAAAATCATATGTTTGGTTTGTAACGGCGTTATGCAGCACTCTGTATAGTTCGATATAATTTCAAAATATGGACCTTAAAGACATCTACTATTTTTGTTGATAACATTTTTTGATATCTCTTAAAATAACCCATATATCGAAGTTTGTCGTAAGGTTGGTACACCCTGTATACAGATGGTTCAAAAATGAAAGAAGGCTCAGGCTATGGAGTTTACTCAAGAGCACTAAGCCTAAAGATGAAGTGGGGAATGGGAAACAATACCAGCGTAGTTCAAACAGAACTGGCTGGTATCTCAATTGCCACAAAAGAACTAACCAGAAGAGGAATTTCTGGCAAAAACATAATAATCTGCACTGACAGCAGACAAGCTCTACTAGCCTTGAACAGACAACGTGTTACATCAGGGCTAGTATTAGAGTGCCACCAAGATTTAGCTGACGCCTCGGCAGATAACAATATTATCCTGAGGTGGGTTAAAGGGCACGACAGGAGTAAAGGAAATCGCATTGCTGATTCTTTAGCCAGGGAAGCCGCTGGACTAAAAATTCTAGGACCCAGTGACACCTACGGCCTAACGACTTCGACAATTGCGGAACTAGCCAAACGCTACACCCATACTCAATCCCTTAAGAGATGGGATGGAATCAAAGGATGCAGTCTTGCCAGGATCACCCTGGGCGACCCTGGGAAGCTGGATCCGAAGAAGTATTTGGCGATGACCAGGAGAAACCTATGTTTAACGGTAGGATTTCTGACTGGTCACTGTCAACTAGGGAAACACCTCCATACTATGGGGCTAGTGGACACGCCTCTATGCAGGATGTGTGGACAGGAAGATGAAACTGTCAGGCATGTCTTGTGCGAGTGTCCGGAGTTGTCGTCAATAAGAGAGTGTGTGTTCGGTGAGTCTTGGCCTACACCTGCCAATATAAAGGAGATGTCTCCTAGTGACCTGTCCACCTTCCTGAGAAGGACAGGATGGACAATGACCTAGGAAGACAACTCCTCGGGAGGATGTACAATGGGTCACATGTGGCCTAGGTGCTGTGAGCCGACACTCACCCTCCCTACTCTACAGATACCTAGCGTAAGTAAGTCCTAAAATTGTTGGTGGAATCGGGCATAAGTACATGGCAACACTGGGAAAATCTAGTAACTTATTGGTGACTTTTTCGATTTGTCTTTGTATCGAGCGACAGTTAGCTTTCGCCCACGTCAAATGTGAATGGTTAAGGTTAACCAATCAATAGAAAGAAATTGTCCAATTCATTTAAGTCCAATAAATGTATTTATTGGGGTGTATGTGAATATAAACAAGAAATTAGATTTTTATTCTTACTAAATAATTCTAACACTGATCAATTTTATACTTGTCCATAACTGCTCTGGTATCATTCTTATGTAAATGATCAAGAATTTTACTCTCTATGTGATCAACCGCTGCTCGTGTTAACACTAATGTATCATGCTTCAACATAGAATACACATTTAACCCATAGGCAGGCATTAAGTTAAAATGTTTTACTCCATCTGTTGCAATCGTTATATTTCTGGGCATAACATCTTCCCTAAGAAAATATATGAGTTCAACAAGTGTCCATATTATATATTTGGAAAAACTACTTACACATCTACGAATAACACTGATGGACCCCATAGGCGACTTTTAACTAGTTCCTCCAAATACCCTTGTTCTTCTGTTGGTAATTCTAAATTATCTACTAGATGTAAATCATCTTGGGCAAACTTAATGGAAAGAGCACTAGTTAGTCCATGTAAACGAGTGTAAAATGGAAGCATATAGAAGTGCGGAGTGGGAGATTTTGGTCCATGAATAACTCCACCACCTCTAAAAAGTGGACTTCTTATTGATCCATGTCTTGCTTTTCCCAAACCTACCACAAATAATAATTAAGATTAAATCATATTATTATATTAATAGGAACCTTTTTGGGGCCAAGGTTTTCTACC
The DNA here is from genome assembly GCA_949126875.1 of Lochmaea capreae. Lineage (NCBI taxonomy): Eukaryota > Metazoa > Arthropoda > Insecta > Coleoptera > Chrysomelidae > Lochmaea > Lochmaea capreae. The sequence goes on along the minus strand of OX421397.1, from coordinate 10,981,863 downwards.
ACCGCCTCGTATTTCAAATCTTGACTTTGTATGAGCATAACTGACGTATCTATACAGGGATTGCCATTTAATATTTTGATGAACTATATCTATTCTTGGATTCGTAGCAAAAATTAGAGGATGTAGTTCCAAGAGTCCTAATTTTCTTTGATCTATTGTATCCAAACTTTCTAGCCAAATCTGACGAGTTTCTTGATATTTCGGAGGAAAGGCCAGCACTCTGGGTTCGATATTAGTTGTTTTTTCTGTCGACGTTAATGTAACTGTAGAATATATTCTTGCTGTACATGAACAGCTACGAATTTTTGATGTAACATTAGCTAACATTTTGAAATCATATATAAATAAATATTTATTCTTTACTGGACTACCTACTAATTCTAACCTAACAAATAAACTTCTTCTTTCTCCTTCATTGGGTAATATCTTATATCTCGGAGGATAATTTGCCCAACAAAATCAGAAAACCTTTATTCAATCACATTTTTTACGTCCCTGTTGATAAGGACGACAATCCTATTTGTTTTTATACATTTATACAACAATCTTGTGCAAGATTATATTATAAATATAAAATATATAAGAAAATCCGTGGTGAACAATTTGTTAGTGACTGGCACTTCCATTCTAGATATACTTTTAGTTGGATTAATTTGTGCATAAGTAAAAATAGAAGATCGTGAATTGTCAGATTATACCACAGACCACTTACCCTAGGGTAAGTGGTCTGTGGATTATACTTTACTAACTTCAGAGATAATCTATTCCTATTTTGTTTGCTTATTTATAAGTAATGTGTGGGATAATAAAAGATTAAAATAAGCATAAACAGAACCACTAAAGACTAAAGTATCCGAAATGGAAACTATATTAGAGCAACAACGTCGTTATCATGAAGAAAAGGAGCGGTTAATTGACGCCATGGTGAAAGAAATGCTCCATAAAAAGAATACCTATCGAGAAGCCATAAACTCTGATCATAGACAAAAATATTTACTTGATAGATATATGACTTCAACAGAAAGACTAATAGAACTTTATGAAGATAAAGACGGCCAACGCAAAGCTGAAGTTGCTGCTTTAACTGGGCCTAATGAATTTCAAGAATTTTACAGTAGGCTGAAGCAGATTAAGGATTTTTATCGTCGACATCCTAATGAAATCAGTGTTCCTATGTCCGTAGAATTTGATGAATTTGCTAAAGCTCGAGAAAATCCTAATGAAGATATGGCAAATTTTGTAGAATTTACAGATGAGGAAGGATATGGAAAATATCTAGATTTGCATGAATGTTATGAAAAGTACATAAATTTAAAAGGTATTGAAAAACTCGACTATATTACATACTTGGGCATGTTTGACCAACTATTTGATATACCAAAAGAAAGAAAAACGGGAGAATATAGGAAATATTTGCTATGTTTGATTGAGTATTTGACATGGTTTGTGCAGCGAATAAAACCTCTTATGGATCTGGATAGTGATATGCAAGAACAGGTAAATAATAATTAATTATTCAGAACTTTGTATCAAATTATTTATAATTTTAGGTAGAACAAGTATTGGCAAACTGGGATAGTGGTAGTGTACCAGGCTGGCCAAAAGAAACTGGTTCTGCACTGACAAATGTTGGTGCTCATTTGGATCTTTCTGCATTTTCCAGTTGGGAAGAATTAGCGTCATTGGGTTTAGATAGATTGAAGTCAGCTTTGATGGCATTGGGATTAAAATGTGGTGGTACTTTAGAAGAAAGAGCCCAAAGATTATTTTCTACTAAGGGTAAGGGGTCATTAGATCCTTCTCTTATGACCAAGAGCAATAAAGGCAAAGCTAGTAAAGAAAAAGAGTTGCTAAGACAAAGAGAGTTGGCAACTTTGGAAGCTGAAATCTACAGGTAAATACACATACCAACTCAATTTACTTAATTACATTTTGGTGTGTTGTAGATTGGCAGACTTGGTATCTAGTCAGCGCTCAGCTACTAAAGAAAATGTTCAAAGAAAGCAAGCACGTACTGATGGTGAGAGAGATGACAGCGAAAATGAAGAAAGTGAAGATGAAAGTCCTGATGAAGGAGAAGACGATGTTCCTTATAACCCAAAGAATCTTCCTTTAGGTTGGGATGGAAAACCCATTCCGTACTGGTTGTACAAGCTGCATGGCCTCAATATAAGCTACAACTGTGAAATATGTGGGAATTATGTTTATAAAGGACCAAAAGCATTCCAAAGGCATTTTGCCGAATGGAGACATGCTCATGGAATGAGATGTCTTGGAATCCCAAACACTGCACATTTTGCCAATGTAACACAGATCGAAGATGCTTTGGCTTTGTGGGAAAAGCTAAAAGTTCAGAAACAAAGTGAACGGTGGCAACCAGAAACTGAAGAAGAATATGAAGATTCTCAGGGTAATGTGGTTAATAGAAAAACTTACGAGGATCTTAAAAGACAAGGGTTATTATAAGTTTTGTTTGCATTGTATGTGTAATATTTTCTAATGAATAAAAGTGGTATAATGAACAGAGTGGTATTAATTTGTCCCAAATTAAAAATAGGGTGAGAATTATTAGTGCTTCATATCGAAAGCCATATTGAGTATCAAAAAGAAGATTTGACAGATAAAACTTGCCATAGACGCTTACATATAATTGCATATTGGTGAAATATCTGCAACGAATTAATTAATGAATGCTTTTAATTCGACAATCGCAAATTGAGAAAGATTAGTGCTACTGATAGAAGGCCATACCAACTATCAAAAAGAAGATATGACTTGAGTTATAGAGATGAAACTGTTACCAAAGTCTTTGTACTGTTACATTAACTGTGTATTGGAGAAATATTTGCCGTAAACTGATTTATTATATTCACATCTAATAATTTGTGATTTGATAGTTCAATTTAATTGTCAAAATTTGAATCCCTTGTGTTAATAATTTATGGATTTGAAAAATATTCTACTACCGTACTACTTTTGACAGGTCAGTGAGGTCCATCTCTATTACCGACTTGTGTGTTGTCATCACAATTGATTAAAATTTTTAATAATATAATAAAGAAATTAAAATGCAATCGCCTAGTGGCGTAATGCATGGATACCCTGGTGGACCAGTATTGCAATGGAGCCCTGACAAAAATCATAGTGATCGCGAAAGGTAAACAAATATATTAAAATTAAATTCATAACCTAAAAAAACAATCCCATATGTTTTAGGTGGATTTGTATTTACCCTGCGTATATTAACAGCAAAAAAAGCTTAGCTGAAGGTAGGAAAATTTGCAAAGAAAAATGTGTTGAAAATCCTACACATCAAGAAATAAGGGATGTTTTGGTTGCAGCAGGCTTAAAAGTTGGTGTTGAAAACAAATTGTATAGTAGAGAAAGAAGTAAAGAAATGCTGTATCGTGGAAGAATAAGAGTACAAATAAAACATGATGATGGTAGTTTATGTAATACGACTTTCCCTACACGAGAAAGTATTATGTATCATTTAGGTGATATGATCCCCAAACTTAAAACAAGATTGAACAAAAGTGCTGGTGAAGCTCCTCAACAAGCATCTGGTAGTGGCAAGGGTAAAGGCAAAGGAAAAGGACGACGATAAATTCTTAAAATGTAAATTAATGAATTCAAAATAGGTTTTGTAATAAAAAAAATTAATACAAATATGTACCTTATCATTTTTAATAAAATTACGTTACATTTTCTCCAAATCTCATATTATGAGCATGGAAATTTGATTTTTCATTGAATTTGTTCAATATTATAAAAAAACACATACTGGGTGGCTAAAAATGCATGGAGATGAGAGGTCACATTTATACATTGGGAAAGTGAGAAAAGAACACACCCAATAAAGGAAAAAGAAGAAGAAAAGAACATGTTTATAACCTCAATATTTAAGTTCAAATTTTCTTTATAAATTTAAATATTAAAATGAATATGTTACGGCGCTTAACTCAACAAATTATCACTAACAGTAAGTTGACACTATTTTTAACATAATAGCTATTGTACAATACCTTTACAGGACCCGGTTTAATCCGAGCAAGCAGCACCACCACTGATGTTCCAGACTTTGATATGGAAAATCCATACGAAAAGGAAAAAATACAATGTCTATTATGCAAGCATGGAGTTCATGTGGATTATAAAAATGTGAGATTATTGTCGCAGTTTCAATCTCCATATACTGGACGTATTTATGGTAGGCATATAACAGGTTTATGCAAAAAACAACAGGAGAAGGTGGAAAGCGAAATAATCAAAGCACAAAATGCTGGTCTTATGGCATATTATCTAAAGGAACCTTTATTTATGCAGGATCCTGAATTGTTCGATGTAGAAAAACCTTTAAGACCACATAGGTTTTAGAATATTTGAATATATAGACATTGATTAGAAATTAGGATTTTCAATAAAATATTGTTTCATTTTCCTGTGGCTAAAAAATAGAGGTTACTCTTTTCTCCCAATTATGAGAAAAAGAGCAGGTTTCATCATCCAAGATGGAATAGTGTTAATGAAGAGTGATTTAAATGGGTACAACATGATTCCAGGTCGACAATGAGTCAGTCAATGCTCAGACAGCACATATCTGTTGTTGCAGTTATTGTAATTTGTGAATTTTCGATAGTTATCAATATTTGCATAACAATAGTGATTTCTGAGTTGCTTGAACCAAAGAATCTGTAAGTATGTTTGTTTTTATTGTACGATAGAATAAGTTGAAGTAAAGAATAACCTAAATAAAAAACAGTAAGTAAATAAAATCTTATTTATTAAAAAAAAACAACTTAAGTTATTAAAAATTTTACATTTGATTCTTAAAATACCACACCCTAATCACTAATTTCATATTTAACCGATCTGAAGTACAATTACATGATTTCCAAACAGTCTTTATCAACTTTTGATACGATAACCTTCAATCCTTCAATTTCAAATTTGTTTTGAAAATATTTTAGATATCCACGTTCTGAATCACTGTGATTGCACAGAATCACATTTATTCCTTGTTGTGTAGCTTCCAATACATCATGGTGTAACATTTCTCCAGTGAGGTATAAATCTGCTACTGTTGGACTAAGTACCGAGCTACCAGAACCAGCACAAATGGCTACACTTGAGATAGGAGAATCTGAAATCACTATTGTTACTAAACTATCCACAAAATGCAACTTGAATACTTCTGTTATGTATTGATGTACTTAGCTCAACAATGAATTATTGAATGCAAATTTTCTTTACATAAAAACATTTCCTCACCTAAATCTCTTTGTCTACCAACACCTACTCGAAGATATGGAAGACCAATATGTTTTTTCACCAAATTAATAGCTTTTTTCAATGAAATAGTAGAATTAAGAGTTATATATCTTCCAGCTCCCATCCTATTGGTAGGATCATCTTTATGAACTGTAATAGGATTATTTGATGCAATGTCAAAAGCTGAAGCTAACCAATCGTTGATACCATCACACATAGTGTCCCAGCTAGTATGGGGACTAAATACTGCTATATCATTCTTTATACATTTTGTAATTATTCTTTCTTTCCAATGTCTGAAAATTGGATATTTTTAAAAAATATATTATAATAATAATTAAACTGCAATAAATATATACCTTTGGCTTACACATTTCAGAGGTTTGAAAATGTTTGGATGATAACTTATAATCAATCTACTTTTATTTTCAATAGCTTCATCCACTACATCTTCAGTAAGATCAATTGTTAAAAGAACTGTATTCACTAGCGCACCTGTAGAAGGTTCAACTAACAGTCCTACGTTATCCCAAGGTTCAGCCAAATTTAAAGGAGCTATTTTTTTGAGTACTCTTATTACATCTGGTAATGGTAAATTCATTCTTTTGAATTGAAATTGGGAGTAGTTTCTTGAATAATCTAAAGATAACGATTTTTTCCTTAGAATACGACAAAATTTGTATAGCATAACACTTTTCTGAATAATTTTGGTTAAAATTATAGGGTTATAGGTTATGTATCATAAGAGAGAACATACCAAGACCACAAATCACCTAGGTGATTTATGACCAGGCCATAGAGAAATAATATATTTCTCAATGGAACATACAACCAGGTATACACAGACCGTGGGGACTATATAGAAAAGAAGAAGACAATACAGTTAATACTCTCATGGGCGTAGCTGACAAACTTTTCTCAGGACATATTTTGGATAAAAAAAATGATTAATAAACGAGGTATATTTTCTGAAAACCTTTTACGATACCGGGCAATATTTACATACAGGGTACCTAGATACACCCATAAATTCATATCAAATTAAACAACACAACTGGCATCTAATCATCTATCTCTATTTAAAGTTTCATACATCTCTCTCCATCCTAAATTGAAATACTCTAGGAAATTATTACTGTAAGTAATTTGTTAAAAATTGTGAACGAAAAAATTTACAAAAACTGCAACTCCTAAAAATTAAACTTATTTAGAAAAGAATGTTAATACCAGCAACATCGTTCACATCATAAAACTCTCACAAATTAAAATTCATTAAAATCCTGTGAGTCGTTTCATATTTTAAACCTACTAACTCTGTATATTTAAATCTTAAATAAAAATGTAACGTAGCCGACTCTGTATAAAATTAAAATTATTGATAGGATCGACTAAATCATAGACTAGATACCTATATGAACCAGGTAATTCTTCTCCAATAAAATGTAGTGAAAAAACCGGCAGTTGTTTTGTTGTTTTTTGCCTACTTTAGAAAAAACTGCTTACAAGAAAGAACTAATAATTTGTACATTGTGTGTTATACAGTGTTTCAAATAGTGAATATTTGATATTTTTGATGTGATTCAGGTAACTTTTGATTATTTTATTTAAAAATATACATTTTTAATGTTTGATATTTATTAGGTATGTTGTATGACTTTTATTTTTTTGAAAACTATTAATTTGTTAGTATAATTTCAACTACAAATTTGTTTTATGTAGACACAAGCGTAAAAATTCAAAAGGTATTCCATTGCTTATCTATCGAAAATGAATGTTCGTTGATGAAAAAATATTTTTTATCAAATAATATCGAAAAATAAAAAATTGCACATCAGAAATATAACATTCTATTACTCGACGGGTTTCTTAAATTACATTTAAATCGTCAGGAGTAAATTTATATATTTTCTATACCGGTTCGGTGTTAAATTATATTTGATGATTTTGAATTTAAGAAATTTGAAAAGAAGATTCTTGAAGAGGAGGAAATTTCCAATAGTAAAGTCCTGACTCCCAGAATTGTGTATCCATTATTCATGATTTTATTTTATTCAATGCTGCAAACAGGTCTAAACCCGTAATTTTGGGTAAGCGCGCGCCTCGTCAATAGCAAGTTAGGTCAAATAAAATAATTTTTAAGGTATTAATTGTTAATTTACAAATTTGAAAAAATTATGGTATATTCTAAACACTTTGAAGAATTCATTGGCGTTTAAAAAAATTCTTAAAGTTAATTTTTCAACAAGCTATGCAATTATTAATTAAAAATCTAATCTCGCTTAGTGGAGCCCTTCCTATACTCACATACTTAACAAGATACCGTCATAAAACTTTAAGAAATTCCAATACTTTGTTTTTTTAACAATAAATAATTGATTCGCAGTTTTTTGCTAACTTATTGTATTACTTACTTATTATAAACAACTTTTATGTTCCTCGACGTGAAACATTTTGTTAATTAACCATTACCTAGCTTGTTGAACTCTTTTGATGTGTTTATAAATACACCACATTTTTTTCAAATTTTTGAATAAACAATAATTACTTTAAATAATTTATTTAATGTCCGTGTATACCCAAAATGGTCTATTTTCAGCGTTCAATTATAATGATAAATAATAAATTAAGAATCCTTTTTATTAAATCCTTATTATAGATATTTTAAATATTTTTCTCTTCTGTTTATAATCAAACAATATTGAATTAATTTATTTTGCTTTTTTTTTACAGATTTAACCGGTCTCGTTTCGGCTCAAAAAATGCGATATGCCTAAAGGTAGGAGAATGTTGTGACGAATAACAAAAATAGAAATAATTCTGAAAATAATGAGTTTTAATTTTAGAAAAATTTTCCTTTTAAACGTTGTACTTTTATATCAATTAATAATTATTTTTTTTCGATTTCTGATTGTTTTTGACAATTTTTTTCTAAAATATATCATTTTTTTATTCAATTATTTTTGAAATTTTCTAAATTTATTTTTGTTATTTAAAAAGTGTGCCTGAAATGTTTTTGCTATTTACAATTTTTTCGTATAGGTTGTTTCACTTTCAATAATTTTATAAATATATTAGATATTGGAAACACCCCAGCAAGAGGACATTTTTCTGTGGATTTTGTTTGTGTTTCTTCTTTTTCAGGTTTTTTCAGCTCTACAACCTTCTGTGAGCAAATCGGTTTATCGTTTAGGTTATAATCAAAATTTAATATTTTTTATTTCATTCGAAAGTTATCAAAGCAACAATTATCATAAAAATACAAAAAAAATACTTACTGGATAATAGAAAGAAAAATCGCTTGAAAATTTTTCTCTTTAATTTGAAGCCTTATTAAATACAAAAAATAAATTTTATCAATTGTATAATATAAAATGAAAAATTGGTCAAGAATTTAACTTTTTCCATATCTGAATTCAGATCTAGAGATATTTTAAGAAAGTTTTTTAAGACATTTATCGAGTAAGGCATATTATTAACAATTTTATTGTGAAATTATAATTTTTGAAATATTAAGATACTCAAAATTCTCTAGGTAAAACCGATTGCTCTGGACAACACAGAAAGAATAATTTTAGAAGAGAAAAACTGGTGCGACGTTCTGGGTGTCTATAGGTCAACCATTTAACAAAATTTAATATTTTTTAATTGAAACAGCGTTATTAAAATAAAAAATAAATTTTATCAAATCAATAATATAAAAAAGAAAAATCGCTTCAGTTAATTTATATAATATCCTGAGACACCCAATTTAAAATATTTATTTAGTCTAACATATTTTTAAATAAAAAAAATAACTTAAAAAATTAAATTTGACTCTAAATCAGATATATTTTAAGAAACTCAATAGTTTTTTTGCAAATTTAAAACATTTATTTAATTTAACATGTTTACTAAAAATTTCGTTAAAAAATTATTATTTTTTAAATGTTAAGACACTCCCAGAACGCACTAGGTACAACGAGATCTTCTAGACAAATCAGAAGAATTTATTATCGGGTGTTTCCAATTTTTTACATTTTACTGTTTATCATAAATTTAATTTTTTGTCAGCTGAGAAATTTTTTTGTGGTTACACAAATATTCAAATTGTTGTATGCCTGTATCTATAGTAGAATATGTGATCACAGAAATTTCCTTGTGTACAATAGAAGACTTGTAGTTTTTCAAAATCTTTTTTAACGTAATCACTTCAAACTTATTTTTATATTTTCAAAAACTCACCAAAACAAACTAATTTTTATATATTTAATTTCCCTCAATTAAAAATTTTAATAATTCACTAAAGTCACTTTTTGTGCCCAGATTACTTGGACTACTTAAGGTACTTTGGTTAACAAGTTTTTCTCAAAATTATATTGTTTAAAAAATTCATTTATTTTTATAAATAGTTGAGTTACTCTATGTACACAGGTACTGGCTCGAGGTTGCTCTAACGTAGTGGACTTAGAGTCAGTATTATAGGGAAACTATGTGACGTATGCCTTTGACTAAGAGATAAATGTGGTGGCAATCGCCGGTCGGTAAATGGAAATGGTCGATATCGGATTTTAGTGATGGTTGATGGTGAAAATGGCGCAGTCTAAATGGTATTGGGATGGAGATTCCGCCGTGGATGGTTCCAAATGTAAGTGTTTAAATTATTTCCTTATTTCTTGAGTTGCCACTGTTTACTTCTACTATTTTATGCATAATTAGTAAGATAATGATTAAAAGTTACTATTTGTCAGCAATGATAAACCTTACTAAACATTTAATTTGCTGCTAAATATACAGTATGGCCCAAATAAAAGGAATAAATTCATCACGACGAGCAGCCAACTCTTCCCGAGTTATTTTTGGAATCTCAATTCGTTCTTTGGGTTGATTAGTAGTTTGTGTTCTATTTATGTACTTTTCTCTTCTTGTAAATCCATCGCTATTAGATTGCACTTGTTCAATTTTTACAATGTGTTTCTAGTTGATCCGCCTTTTAAGGGGACTCTGCCAAAATGGTTGCTATTGTGTTTTTTTTTTGAAAATTTACTGGTAGGTACAATAAAAAGGCAGATCTTTAAACATAGAAAATTTAATAAGTCATTTACAAATATACATCATATATAAATAATAGAATCACTAATTAATCTCGATAAATATATAAATTTTATTGAAAAACATCTACAACACCATGTTACAACATTCAGAAATGTAAATAATACGCTTACAAGCAGTTAACACAAATCAGTTTTTCTCAAACAAAAAACGTATATAACATTATTGTGGTGTATAGTTCTTTTCACGATCTAAGAAACTAACTTGACTTGGGCTTGAGATGCAATAAAACCATAAAACTTTTCGGATTTACCGTGCAGAATCTGATGAAAAAGAAAAAGAGTTTTATGGTAATAATTTATTATTCGGCAACAACAAAATAAATACAACCCTGTCACGGCTAATACTTTTATGGCTTTATTGCATGTTATTATCCCATGTCAGGTCAGTTTCTTAGATCGTAAAAGGAACTATACATAACATTTTTTTGAATACAAGAATATAATTGAAAATCCGTTGCTGTGAATTTTTGTTGAAAATATGATCCAAAGACCAAGAGCCCCGAAGAATGTCTCTTTGCCCATCAAAACCCATCATATGCACGCCTAGGTTCATATAGTTGTCTTCAGCTGATGGTATTGTAGCTATTTGTTAGGTTAGGTGAGGCTTAGCCTCAGTTAACTTTGAACCAATAAAATACATCTTTTTTAATCACCTCGTTTTGAGTATCTTTGGAAGCTTCTCCAAGTCTCTGTATAAAATCTTGTCTCAGAACACCGGAAGTAAAAAAAAAGATGGAAATATTTTCATTAAATAGTTCACCCTTAGAAACCCCGTCAAATCAATTTTTACTTTTCATACATATACAGTTCTAGAGATCTTTCTAATCGACGGTCTATCTACAGCACCCAGTATAGTAACTGTATTTTGACAGCTGCAGATTAGACTGCGTCAAAAGAATTTTTTTTTTTCGATTAAACGTAAAAAGTTTTTTCAGTATAAAAAAAAATTCTCCTAAATTTTGAGCTCAATATCTCAAAAATTGAGCTGGCGCATAGGGGGGTCCCCTTTTCCGTAAAATACATAGGAAATTTTTTTTTTTTTTTGGTTTTAAAATATCTACATGCATTCTTAAATCATTAATTGATTTTTTGCCTTTTATCCACCGCCCTGTAACTTCGTTGCGGTTGAGTTTAAAAAAAAAACCCGGAAAGCAATTTGTAGAGAATGAAATTTCCTATAAGATAGTGAGAAGCAAAAATTTTTAACAATTTTATGCACGTAGATATTTTAAAACCAAAAATAAAATTTTTTTTCCTATGTATTTTTTAAACGGGAAAGGGGACCCCCCTATGCGCCAGCTCAATTTTTGAAATATTGAGCTCAAAATTTAGGAGAATTTTTTTTTATACTGAAGAAACTTTTTACATACTTTTTTTGACGCGGTCTACTGCAGATACGCCTTATCGTGTGGAAAATAAACGACTACAATTATTGCATTTGAGAAATATACTGCACAACGCACAAATTTTGATTGTGTAGTAATTTATCTTATAAAAAAAATTATTACTAATATTATATTTATAAACTTAATACCTGGAAAAAAGCTGTCAAAAATCTACAAGCTGATATGATATAGGTATCATCAATTCCTTAACTGTTTTTATACATATTTTTACAAATATTCCACAGGGTACCATGGGGCAATATTGTTTATTATCATGTATTCACAACTAGATTCAATTTTGACGAATTAAAATTTGCAGCAAAGATATTTGAGCACTTTTTAAACATGCTTTAGCTGCCCTAATGTTTCTCAGATTAAAAGTAAATAATAACATTTGGTCCAATGCAGCAAAATAAAAATATTCTATAAAAATACCCCAATGTACCCTGTTTTCGAGTACATTTGCAAGTGTTTGACAACCAAGATTATTCCTCGTTAAGAGTAGTTAAAAATGGTGACTCTGTGTTATAACGGATCAGTCGGCTGTCATTTTGAATATACAGTTTGTTTAACCATCCTTTGCCGTTACGTCATACATTGTCCAGCTTTATTTCTCATTCATGAAATAGATGAGACGGAATTATGATGTCATTAACGTATTTCTTAACTAATGTCGACGTAAATTTTATTTGTTACTTTTGACAGTTCAGTTGTCATATTTTGATTTGTTCAGTATTTTTGGTCATTTTCACCTTTTTCAATTAATTTTTCATTGTCAAAATGCCTTCCCGGTATACAGGGTGTCCCACGACAGGATAAAACTATCTGTATATGGCAAATACTTATAGTGAAATCATGAAAATTTCCACGTTTGGGTTTTCGGATACGATCTTTTCTGCTAAAATATTTTCGAAGATGGCCGACTTCCGTTTCTACCGGAAGTCGACTGTAACTTTGTTATATTTAATGGGACACCCTGTATAATAATACATTTTTAAAATCTACGTAAAATTTTAGTATACTTTTGTCTGAAAACTTTTTCGAAAAATGCACACTTTTTGAGTTATTAATTTTTTTGTAAAAAATTTGACCGTTGCAGACCCTTATAAATTATTTTTCACGAGGATACCCTTAAAGATATGAAAATGGTTTCTGTTCGGTTGCTTTTAGCAAGGTCAGACGTATTTGAATCTATGTTGAAAAATTTTTGTTTTTGGTTATTTTTAGAGATGCAGGTGTGGTCTAAATTTTATTGTGACCCGTTGATACAAGCACTAAGAAGTAAAAAAGTATTTTTCTTTATCTTTTCAAGGTCTGTAAAAAAAAATCAAATCAAATTGTATTTACTAATCCTATTCCAACTTTTAGTCGTTTCCGAGATATTTGAGGTTTTAAATTATTATCCTATTTTTTAACAAGTTTTAATTTTTTGTGTATACTTTTAGTAGGCTTTGTAATAAATGACACTTTTTAACTGTCATTAGTCAATTGTTGATACTTTCAAAAATCGTTAAAATGGCTCGTTCTCAATTTAATGACGAAGATTATGTAAATTTGCTTTCAATACATGGTGAATGTGACAAAGTTGTTACAAGAACATGTACTTTATTTGCTGCAAGATATCCAAACTCGCATACTGTTAAAAGAATCCTCAACAATTTGAAGCTATACGGTTCATTTGAAGCAGTTATTGACAATAATAATGCCGAAATTAATGTTGTTGCTTATTTTACTGCTTATCCAGGGTGGTTCTATTTAAAAAAATAGAGAAATTTGATATTTATGAAGTTAAACTTTGAACACTTTTTATACACACCCTGTATAAAATGAAAAATTCTTCAACATAGGTTGAAATTTGTCTGACTTTGCTAAAAGCATCCGAACAGAAACCATTTTCATACCTTTAAGGGTATCCTCGTAAAAAAATAATTTATAAGGGTCTGTAACGGTAAAAAAATTAATAACTCAAAAAGTATACTAAAATTTTACGTAGATTTTAAAAATGTATTAATATACAGGGTATTCCATTCAAAATAGCAAAGAGTCATTCCATTTGAAATCGTATAAAAATAAAAAAAATGGTTGCTGCACCATTTTAGATTTTGGTGAAACTCTGAGGGACTCATCTCTAGGGTCCCTAAGAATGGAATTTTCACGAATTTGATTTTTATCAGCACCCGTTTCCGCGCATTTAAATAAAAACTTTTAAAAATCGCCATTTTTTAGCTTATTTAAAATTTCCTAAAAGTTTTTTCTGTTTGAAATTTTTTTCATTATTAAAGCGGAATTCTTAGGGGACAGATAGTAGTTTGAGTGTACTGGAATGTTAATTTTTTTTATGACGACCTACCATTAGCGAGAGCATACTGAAAATGAGTGTTTTTTACTAATTTTTCGTGAATTTCAAGTGACTCTATCTAGCGTCTAAACTGTTAGGAGTTAAGAACTTCTGGTTGGCAGGAATTAAGTGCACATATCATAGATAAAATTTAGCCATTGATCAACCTGAGCAGCCCACTCTCTATGGAAGAAAACTATGCTTGATGTTTTGAATTTTTGAAAAATCGTATTATTCAGCCTACAAAATCAATGTGTATACTGCGAGATAAAATTCTAAAACTCTCAGAATCTTTTGTTCTTACCTTTAACTTTGAACGACTGCATCGCTTGTTTTGTTATTTTTATGTGTAGTGCACTTATAGGTCGGTTTTTGACAGCAAAAATTACCTCAATATTTTTCATATTATAATCTTATAAATTTAGTTTTTCTTGATTATTTTTCGCATGTAAGTATAATTTCTTACCTTTTTATTGACCCCCAGGTGCTCTCATCTTTACAGTTTATTACTGAACATTTGAACTCATCGATTGAAATAAATAATAATTTTTGCTGTCAAAAACCGACCTGTAAGTGCACTACACATAAAAATAACAAAACAAGCGATGCAGACATTCAAAGTTAAAGGTAAGAACAAAAGATTCTAAGAGTTTTAGAATTTTATCTCGCAGTATACACATTGATTTTGTAGGCTGAATAATACGATTTTTCAAAAATTCAAAACATCAAGCAAAGTTTTCTTCCATAGAGAGTGGGCTGCTCAGGTTGATCAATGGCTAAATTTTATCTATGATATGTGTACTTAATTCCTGCCAGCCGGAAGTTCTTAACTCCTAACAGTTTAGACGCTAGATAGAGTCACTTGAAATTCACGAAAAATTAGTAAAAAACACTCATTTTCAGTATGCTCTCGCTAATGGTAGGTCGTCATAAAAAAATTATCATTCAACACACTCAAACTACTATCTGTCCCCCTAAGAATTCCGCTTTAATAATGAAAAAAATTTCAAACAGAAAAAACTTTGAGGAAATTTTAAATAAGCTAAAAAAAGGCGATTTTTAAAAGTTTTTATTTAAATGCGCGGAAACGGGTGCTGATAAAAATCAAATTCGTGAAAATTCCATTCTTAGGTACCCTAGAGATGAGTCCCTCAGAGTTTCACCAAAATCTAAAATGGTGCAGCTTTGCCGACTAGACGATTTTAAATGGAATGACTCCAAAGTTACAGTCGACTTCCGATAGAACCGGAAGTCGGCCATCTTTGAAAATACTTTAGTTGAGAAGATCGTATCCGAAAAACCAAACGTAGACTTTTTCATGATTTACTATTAGTATTTTGCCATATACTAATAGTTTTAACTCGTCGTGGGACACCCTGTATAATGAGAAAGAGCAAAGTTTAATTTTGAAGTTGATTAATTACTTTTCAAGAGAATGAGATGCTGGAATGCCGCTTTTACCGTTAAATGCAGTCCTGTTATCATAGATCTGAATGAATCGGACTTCCACAATGATGAAGCTTAGACTTTGCATATTATTTCATTAGCCAAACTGTATTAACTCACAAAAATTAAATTTTACAGCAGAGCGACTTGAATATTTTTATAGACATTCAAATTAATACAAAATATTGATTCAATAACTATTTAAAAAAAAAACTAAACTCAAAAATGAAATGTGGATATTCTTAAATATTCCGTGTGAAAAGCGAGTATCGTTTAGTAGGAAGAAAACTTAATACCGATTTGAAAAAAATGGAGTTATTACAGTTTGACTCTCAGGTACAGATATGCTATTTCAGTTTACCTTTCTTATCCGTTTGTTCGTTTCTTTTTCCTGTTTTTATTGGGAGTTTTTTCAGAAATAAATTTATTCTCCCATACATGTGTTTTTTTTGCATTTCTCAGGAATACTTACGAAATTGTTTCTCACAATGACACAGAGAATAATTACTATGCAATTTTCAAAAATATGAGCTTATAGATATTCTATCAAATTTTAAATAACCTTTGGGTTCACCCCAAAAATATACTCGTATAATACATTTTTAATATTATATAATTCGCTATTTAATCACGATTCTTTGATCTGTAATTTTTTAAATTCAGTAAAAAATGATGCTCAGGGGCGTTAAACATCCTCAAGCTAGAAATTTGAAACAAGTCAGTTAAAAAAAACGGAGATTTCAAGTTAAAACAAAACTAAATTATGTAAAAAAGTACGCAACGCATAAAGCAAAATACAATTTTTGGCATTACTAATTAATTCATACAAACACACATTGAAAACAATTCTTAACACATGTCATTGATTATAATTTTGAGGTTAAGTGTAAAATAACATTCAACTAATATAAGACAAACGTGAAACAGCAGAATACGTCACCGATTATGACGCAACGGCAAAGGATTGTTAAACAATCTTTATACTAATTCTTCGAAGATTCGGGAATGTTTTATATCCATTTTCAAACAATATAGTAATTGGAATTAGAAATTAGTTTAAATAATCTTTTGTTAAACTATTCGAATCAATATTTTCTCATTTTATTTTTAATTTGACGTAACTTAGTAGCATGATCAAATTTTTTTAATAAGATATGACAAATGACACGTCTGTCAACAGTGGCAGTGACTTATTAGCTTGAATGGAAACGTAGTCACGATTTACCGCGACAGATGTATGGTCGTTTTGACATGATCATCGATTAACTTTTTGACAACCAAAAAAACGGTTTTGTAACAAATATACGCTTGGAGGAAGGTTCTCGTTTATTAATTAACGAAAGATTAATGTTTATATTGGGAATTTTATGTTTTCAACCAACTGGTCCTTTATTTTTTTACGAACTATCTTAAGATAGTTCAAACCCGGTGTTGCACGTAACTGCATATCTAAGTTTTTCACGTAGAGTACTTTTCTTCTGATAATTAGGTAATTTTAGTAGATTAAAACATGTCGAGGAAGTCGGCAAACGATTTTGGGGATCTTTTTTTCTTATCGTGAAAAACCCTCTGAAAACACTGCCTGGAATTAAGAAAATAGCTGTATGGAAGTAATAAGGTGTTTAGCTTCAAAACAATTATTACGAATAACAGTTTTTGTACTTGTAACAATATTTTAAAAAAAGTATATTAAAAATGCGATTGAAAATGATATATCGGATTGTATCGACGAATAATTATTTCGTACAAACTTACCTATTGTATCTCCTGTGTCTTCATCGTCACCCACTTCGACGCATCTGATTGAAAAAGGCGGTTCAAGATGAGCGAATCCCAATAAAGGAGGTTTAGAGCAACTCGTAACAAACTAAAATAAGAAATGTTTTAATAAATTTAAATTTAATAACCAAATTATACCTTCAAGAACATTCCTTTTTCTTCTTCTTTAAAATCTTTTTCCAATATATCCCACAACCAGCCAATAACTCTGTGGGAATCGTGGAAACCTCCATAATATTGACAATTTTTTCTCAAATCTTTTAGATCCAACGGTACATTATCTCCAGATATTAAACGTTGTAACTACAATAAATATTTGAATAAATTCAGATAATTAATAAATAACTTAACTTCTATCAAAACCATTCCCCATATCTAAATCCAGGATGGTTATTGAGGTGAAGAGAAAAAAACCTGCAAAAATCTTATGTTTTGAATAATAGACATTAACTGTCATTCTTGTAAAAAAATAGTTATTTGTTTTACTAGGCATAAAAGCACAAGATTTAATGCCTTGGCTGGTGTTTCATAGCCTCGCTACGCTCGGCTATGAAACCAACCAAGGCATTAAATCTGCTTTTCTGCCAAGTGAAACATATAATTTTTTCTTCAAATTTGTTCCAATTCCACTCAAAATCGACTTTTTCATATTTAAATTGCGTTTCATTATCAATATCCAAATAACTAAATGACACTTGGCAGGCTTAGAAGTTGTACTTTTTCTGCCTAGGCATTAAAAGTACAACTTCTAAGCCTGCCAAGTGTCATTAAAAGGCCGCTTTTAATGTCATTTGGAGAAAAAACACTTTTTGTAGGCCACACTGACCTTAAACAGAACTAAACTTGTCTAGTATAGACCAGGGTAGAAGCCTTTAAAAATAATAAAAATAGTAGTAGGATGAAACCCTTTGGAAAAGGAGGAGAATATTATAAAAATGAAAGGAAAAATAATTTACCTGCGATCTGAGGTCGGGAAGGGGGTGAGTTTTTAAGGGTAAAAAATGGTTTATCTCGATTTTGACTTAGTATCGAAAAAACACCCTAATTTTCAATCGAAAATTCACCCGTCAAAATATCAGCTTTTTCAAAAAGTTGGAGTGCTTTCTGTTCGTTGACATCTCTACTTTACGATGGTGTAAAAAAAATTTATCACTATAGTAAATCTTCTCAGAAAGTGCAAAAAATCGAAAAAAACTCGAGTTCACAAATTTTTTTAATGCCATTTTTATACAATTTAATCTAAAAAATGTGACCGCTGCAATTTTTTTCATTTAAAAATTTGATTCATTAAATTCTAATTACATTTATGTTATAGAAAATCTCATAATATATAAAAATAAATGTAAATCGTACTATTGAATTCAGAGACTTTATTCAGATTACGTTATTCATTACAATATTTTTTGCATTTTCTGGAAAGATTTACTATAGTAATATTTTTTTTTACACCATCGGAAAGTAGAGATTTCAACGAACAGAAAGCACACCACCTTTTTGAAAAAAGCTGATATTTTGACGGGTGAATTTTCTGTTGAAAATTAGGGTGCTTTTTCGATATCAAGTCAAAATAAGGTGAAAAAATAAATATTTCAAATCAAATAAATTACAGTGTATCTGGGACATAAAAGGGTAAGTTTTCACCAAATTTCGTGAAAATTTTTTTGTAGAAGATAAAAATAAAAAACCAAAAGCTTGGTTTTTTGAATTTTCCATATAAATTTTGAGGTTATGTGAAAAAGTGAGAATACAAAAGTTGTAGATCTTTTTATTACCTACAACTATGCTATTCGATTTTTTTCCATAGGACTTGTAGTTTTGCCGGAAATCCAGATAAACCATTTTATACCCTTAAAAATTCACCCCTTCCCGACCTCAGATCGATTACCTTTCCCTTCATTTTTATAATATTCTCCTCCTTTTCCAATGGGTTTCATACTACTATTATTTTTTTTGGTTAAAAAATTTCTTTTTTCTCTTATTTTTTTGGGAATCAAACCACAATAATGTTTTTTATCTTTTATTTAGACGTTTCGGTAGCGTTCCAGCTACCGTTGTCAAGATTAACTAGTAAAGAAATAATTTTTTGGTCCCTATCTGACACAACTAAAAAACTTGACAACTTTTTATGATGAACTGATATATAGCTTTTAGAAAAGTCCTAGATTTTGTTCAGTGGTAGGTTGATTCCATCAAGATCTGACAACAATCGAATTATTGAGGTTTTGATCAAAGAAAGAAGGAAAAAATGGATAAATACAAAAATCTTTTTCTTGAAAACCAGTTAGTAATGTCAAAAAAATAAGTTTTCGGAAAATCTTACACACTGAGTCCATGGAGCCCCTGAGTTCGTAAGATTCAACTAATAATTTGTAACGTCACGTGTGTTTGCCCTATTTGGGGGTTTATAGAAAGTTTAGGGTTACTTAACCTCAAAAAACAGTAATTATTGTGAAATTCTTATAAAAATTAAAAATTTAACGCTTTTTACAACAAAATTTTAAACAAAATCGGCAAAAACATACCTCAGGTGTTGAAAACAAAGTTAACCAATCCGGATTTATAATTGATCGAAATCCTCTGATAAAAGCCGCCGTTTGGTCTTTTATCTGAACGTGCATCCTAAAGTGCGCCATTAAATGAATATAGTTTATCCTAAAAAAAATGTTATAATTATCCAAATTAAATTAAATACGGTTCGATGAAATAAAACAATTTAATTTGTTCAAATCTTCATTATATTAGAACTACGTTCAATATATATTCGTGACGAGTTTCGCTAACACAAAAATGTGGTAATGACAACTGTGATAAAATTTATATAGGTAGACCTTTTAGGAATCTTAAAACCAGAATTTCAGAACACAAACAACCAAAAATTAGATTCCAACTACTCAAATCAGTTATTACCAAACCGACACACTTTGGATTCAAATTTTGAAATTTTAAAGCTCTTGAGATAAATAAAAACAAATATTCAGATAATCTTCTTAACGACGAAATAGATATCAAAAATTCTCCCTTATTAAACATTTTTGCCTAGAAACTTCCGGTAAGATTGTTGTGAATGAATTTCCAGGTAAATCTGTTCAATAATTTAGTTAATCCTATATTTAGACAGTTTTTTGATTTTTATTTCCATGTAAATATATAATACTTTTGTCAATATCTGTAAAATTCTCATCTATTCAATTTTTAAATACGGTTACTTACTTATTTTCATTTGTAACTTGCACAGCCTTCCCACCCGGTACTAACTCATAAGTTATTATTTTTCCCATGCTGTCTTCGTCTACGCTAAACGTAAGATCCAGATCCGAAACGTCGCCTTCGTAATGTTTGACGTAACTTAAACTTCTATACAGTTCCGGATCTAAAGACGGTAGTTCATCTACACAACTGTATAGCACTTGCGCAGTCTGACCTGACACTTGACTTAGAAAAAACGAAGCGAAAGGAACGTCCACTACTATACCTTCGTACACTGCTTTACCTGAAAATCATTTTGGTTTATTTTCATACAGTGTGACCCATTTTGTTTGGAAGCACCCCTATAAAATCCGCATTTTTCAACCGATTTTGATTTAGTTTTTTTTGTTAGATTCAGTATCAAAAACAGAATTTGAGCACAAATTTTCATACCATAATAGCTATTTTCAAGGCCCTCTATGTTAATTTTTCTTTGCCAAAAAAGACGAAACTATATTAGGCATTTTTTTTTCTCAAATATGACTACAGCACTGGATTCGGAATCATCACAAATGTAAACTATCAAAATTTTATAAAAAAAGTTTTATTAACAACAAAGTTATCACTACATGAATTTGGAAAAAGTTGTTTTTTAATTAATTGTTTACTAAGAATGTAGACACATTTTAAAAATGACAACATGGTAAAGAAAAACTAGGACTCAAACATATTGCACTGTAAAAATTCGAAGCCGAAATTTTAAAAGACAGGATAATAGGTCCATTCTTTTTTGAGGGTAACATGAATGCCAATAACTTCATGGAATTCTTGGAAGGTGAGTTATCCGCAGTGATTGACGAACTGCCACTAGCAGAAAGAAGAAATTTGATATTTCAGTAAGATGGTTGTGCTGTACACTATTCTAGGATTGTCAGACAGTGGCTTAAAGAAAAATTTCCAAATGGTTGGATAGGTCGCGGTAGCGAGTTAATCGAATGGCCTCCTAGATCGCCCGATTTAACTATATTGGATTTTTATCTGTGGAGTCTTTTGACACAAAAAGTGTATAAGACACGTCCAAGGAATAGAGCAGAACTGTGTGACAGAATACGACAGGCGTGTGCTGGAATAACGCCACATGAAATAAAAAAGCGCTAAGACATAGTCGCAAACGATACGAGAAATGTGTGGAAATTAACGGAGGTCTGGTCGAGGCTACAAAAATGTAGAATTCAATTATTATTAAGTAGTTTAATAATCAAAATGTACTATTTGGTGTTAATTTATATTTTCGTCACATCAGCACAATTTTACATTACTCTCAGAAGCTATAACTCCAGAACGGGTTAAGGTATCGGCTTCGAATATTTACAGTGCAATATGTTTGAGTCCTAGTTTTTCTTTACCATGTTGCCATTTTTAAAATATGTCTACATTCTTAGTAAAAAATTAATTAAAAAACAACTTTTTCCAAATTCATGTTGTGGTAACTTTGTTGTTAATACAACTTTTTTTATAAAATTTTGATAGTTTACATTTGTGATGATTCTGAATCCAGTGGTGTAGTCATATTTGAGAAAATAAAATGCCTAATATACTTTCGTCTTTTTTGGCAAAGAAAAATTAACGTAGAGGGCCTTGAAAATAGCTATTATGGTATGAAAATTTGTGCTCAAATTCTGTTTTTGATACTGAATCTAACAAAAAAGACTAAATCAAAATCGGTTGAAAAATGCGGATTTTATAGGGGTGCTTCCAAACAAAATGGGTCACACTGTATAATTTAAAGTCATTTGTCTGTCAGAACGCGATGCGGACATGAAGAAGATTTAAGTGTAGAATTTTTTATACAAAAATCATAGATCCCTACGAAAATTACAATAATGTTTCACAAGCTATAAAAAAATTGACAATAAACCTTTCCTTGGCGTGCGCTACGAAATTATTTTACCACACGTTTATAATACTCATCGTTACCAACAAAAAAGTTAGTCAATCAAAACACTAGTAGAATAGAAAGATGATGACTCGTATCATATTAATCCTCATCCAACTAAATAGTTTCACTGTCAAGGTTGATAGTTTATATGTAAATTCCTCTTTACATTATTATAATCGGACCTTTCGTCGAGAAGTTATCACGGGTTAATAATATTCAACGCTGTACTTACCTAACATTCGTCCAACGAATTCATACAACTGTAAATGATTGTCTTGAACAGAAGAGGTAGGTGATGGATACAATCTCTCTTCGCTGGTTGCTTTGAATAGATTTAAAGAAGGATCGAATACTTTTTTGATGCTTTCTTCGAGAAATTCTTTAAAAACTCCATCTTGATCGATACCGGCTTCGTCGAGACCTTGTTCGTTGATGAATCGTACTCGGATAACTCCTTTTAAACCTTGAGGCGGCAGAAGAGCCAGTTGGCGGTAACCGTCTTCGACAATTCTATTTCTACAATTGTTACGCAAATCAATAAGTAGTATACAGACAGGAGAAAGAGATCGGAGACACGACACTTGACGCAAGACAGAAGGCCGTGAAACAGGAGCGTCTAAATGTAGCTGTCTTCACCAACGTTGCCAAGCGTAGTCCCACGGTTAATTTATCGAGAAGGGCAAGGAAAATGCTATACAGAAGTGGACACATAAGGGGAAGGGTGAATAATCATTCCGTTCACCCTTCCTCATCTTTATAACCTCCTCAAACATGTTCCTTGCCCTTCTCGATAAATTAACCTTGGGACTAAGCTTGGGAACATTGGTGAAGAGAGCTACATTTAGACACTCCCCCGTAAAACGGTTACTGACTCAGTTGTTAATGAATACTCGTGAACGTCAACGGAATCATCTCTTTTACACGAATTCAATGCTAGATACGAATCATAAAAATATATTTCCGCCTAGCTCCATCCAAAGTATACATTTCCTGTACATTGTACACCAGCTGTATAATAATGTTAGTGAAAATTGCATGGAAACTGCATTGGCTCTAGCTCTCACTTCTAGTGGTATTCAAAAAACACTGCTCAAAACTGCATGTTTAATATTTGTATAAATAATTCCGAATTCATTTACAAGCTTGTTGGAACAAACGTAATATTTACCTGTGAACAGTTATAAGTGTCGACTGGGGTGAAGCACACGCCGATTCTGTTAAACCTAGCACAGTTTTTTCGTTACTGATATACTTCCTGAAAAGTCTAACTCTATCTTCGTGTGGAATGATATGTGGCATGGTCTGTAAGAGAAGTTGAGGTGCGCGTCGGCCTTTTTCTAAATCGGTTATAAAAGTGGATACTTTGATGTCTTTGATTAACCAATGACCTGGTGGTGTGTAAGTACGACGACAATCTCTTCTGTAAAGGAGCATTAAGATTGTGTGTAATGAATTAAAGAGAGAGTTATTGTGTATTGTCTTGAAATCTACAAAAAAAAATACTTTTCAAGCTTCTTAATTCTTCCTTTTAGGTAGAAAATTAATATTGGTAGGAATAAAATATTTAATATTCAAGTTTTCTTTAAATAAACGGTTTTTTTATGTACTTACCGAATAAGTTGCCCAACACGGCTTTGTACAAAAATATATTCAAAAAATTAGACATGACAATAAAATCCGTGAGTTTAAATGGAATTTGTTGTTCATACATTTCCATGTCGTCTAGTATTCTAAAAAAATGAAAATGTAAGTTCTCTAGTGACCCTTGTAGTAGGTTATTACTTAATTAATACTTTAATAATATTGGGTAGATATAAAAGTATTAGTACGCATAAATATATAGTTTTGATACTGATGACATTTTACATTACATTTATAATTAGAATATCTACAGTTTGTCCACAAGGAGCAACATTTTTATTTTTAGTTTAACTAAAAAATGTAATTTTTAAAAAGAGTAAAATGTAATAAAATTCAACTTTTTGAAAACATAACTACTTCATTTCATAGTCAATTTTAGTAAAAATAAAAATAACAATAAAGAATAAAACATAGCATCCAAGGTATCTCCTATCTATTTCTAAATTATTTATAAAGTGTTAGCATGTCTTTAGCATACCCCAGATCAGTACACTTGTATATTTGTGTGCCAAATTTGTACTTACGTAACATAATGTGACATACAATCAGCAAATAACTGAAGCATTTGAAACTCTGGCGCAGAACATTTTGTATTGAAAGCTAAATGATCCAGAAACGGTTTTATACCGCAATTCGGTCCTAACGAACACAAGAACAACCATAGATCATATAGAACACTGTTTTGATAACACAAACCTATAAAAAGAAGATATTTCTCAGTTGATTACTTATATTATTTCAACCATAAAATTGTTGACTTACCAGTTAAAATATCGAGTTGAAGTTGTGTTAAAGTATTCAAAGCAGTATGATATAAGGAACAGATTAATACAATTCGATGAACTTCTGGACTACCTAGTGCTCTGTAAGATTTTTGAGTTGTAGTTCTGTGTCCTCTACTTTCTAGAACCTTTCTAAAAAAGTTAGAGCTACCTAAAGTTGTCAGAGTAGGGCTCATAATTTGAGCGGGTGGCTCATTACCTGCCACTAATTGTGATAATGAATTACCTTAAAATAAAGTCTTTTTAGTAGCATAATACTATACAATATATACAAGGTGCAGTAGATACACCTTTAATTAGAAATATCTGAAGAACTGAAGGTGCCTGGAAATAAAAGTTATTAGTTATTCAACTTATAGTCAACAGTCAGTTCTCAAATTTTTTATAATGGTCGGTTTATCTGCTACACCCTGTATAGAGAATAATTGTTTTGGAATTAAACTTTATTTAGTTTACATACCAAGAATAATTTGTATAATTTCAGTATTCCACAGATAATGTAACTGTGTCTTGACATAAGGCATAGATGCATGCAAAGAAGGATCCATAGGTTGGGCAAACCAACCCAAAACTGGGTGCCAATGTGTCAGAGTTGATTGTTTGCTGTCAACATAGTTTTGGCAGCTCTCTAACAAACCTGTTGCTACAACCTAAAAGGAAATTATACACCATAAGGAACACTTTGTTAAATATTGTTGTGTACTTACTGTAAATGTTGGGAAACACAACTCTTTAAGTATACTATGTCTTTCTATAAAAGCTAACTGTATTAAATTGGCTAACAAACAAAGAGCATAACTTCCTTCTAAAGTATTGAAGACTATTCTCATCGACTGTTGACTAGAAAGCAATTCCAAACTCTTTCCAAATATGTTGTGGTTGGTAAGAGTTGTTATACTCTAGAAAACATCAAGATTTAGGTTTTTGTCATAGATACAGATTTTTTTAGTAACAATTTAAATTCAAATTGAACTTACTTCAGGTGATAAGTTTTGTAGGTGTTGGATGAGTCCAGGAACAGACAATATGTTGATCAAAAAAATAGTCATAAGTTTGTCTGAATAACTTGCCGCTATAAGAGGTCTCAAAGAAAGGGTAAGTATAGCAGACAAAGAAACAAGTTTGAAAGCTATTTTTATTCTTCCCAATCCTCTTAAAAGTAAATCCTAAAAATAAAAAATAAAAGTGTGGGAGAATGCTTCATTTAGGTATCAATGATATTACCTTTAAAATTAAATAAAATCCCTTATGGAAAAGCTGTCCCATGAGATTGGCACACAACTGATTCATACCAGGTTTAAGTAATTCCATGTTTTTGTTTTTTAAAACTATCCAAGTGTTAGTACTTGTAAAAGAAACCAATACATGCAAGTACATCACAATACTTTTCATATCACTGGCAAATTCAGGTTTGAGATCATTTAAATATACACAACAATTCCATAGAATTTCATTCATGTGAGAAATCCATCGTATCACAGTTTCTTTATTTAAAGCAACTCCTACATAACTCAATTTTGGTGAATCGGTATTGAGAGTTGCTACTAAATAACGACATAACTTGGCAAATCTATCTTTATCTCGTTCTTTATTCCATATAAGCATTAATTTTAAAGATTGATTGAATATTTCAATTGCTGGTTTGAATTGAATTTTAAATATATCTTCAGGCACATTTGGGACTGCTTCGTCAAATTCTTGTCTAAAATTAAATATATGAACTTTGTTACACAGGAATATATTTTGAAATAAATGAAACAATATTTACAAAATATTTCTGGTGAACTGAAGTCTACGTAACCATCCCCGTACGTGAGCTTGGATTAATATGACTGCAGCTTCTCGCTTTTTCTCTAAAGCCCTTTCTTCTCTCGCTGCTTTAGTTTGTTCTAAAAAATTATCTTTGGAATTTTCTGTTTTATGAAACATATCGAGAAAATTTAGTTGTAATAATCGAAAACGAACGTAATTATCGAGTTGTCATTTTGAAAAAGTCGAGAATGATACTTTCTAACAGCAAAAACTGTTTTTAATATCCAATTAATTTTTAGCTCTTTGTTGATATCTGTTTGTTATTGACATTTCTTGACAGTGACAGCAGGTGACAGGTATACAGGGACAAGGGGCATATCAAGCCTGGTCATCAGCTACACATTTATTTGTTACTTATACTTACTAATTTTATCCATTTCGCTTTATTTCTTAGAATCCTGAACCAGTGTCATTGCATTGAATCAAGACTCCAATCTATCTTTTCTCCATAACTCCATTTTTGTTTTTTCTTGTGATTGCTTATCCACATTAGTGAGGTATATAAATAGCACAAAAAGAAGATTTTTAGAGGTTATTGTATTTATTGATACCCATGGTTTTTCGTTTCTCTTGTATTCTTTTAAAATGTCTCAGAAGTCTGCAATTTCTTTGCCTCAGAAGCGATTTTATCGACAAAGAGCTCATTCAAATCCTATAGCTGACCATTGTTTTAATTAGTAAGTTAAACATAATAATATATGGTTTGTTAGTTCATGTTTACAATATTTGTAGCCCACATACTCCTGAACTTATGGATTGGTCTAGTTTGTATCCAGAAAAATTCAAAGAAAATCAACAAACTCATCCACAAGTTGAATTTGCAGATATTGGTTGTGGATATGGTGGTCTTCTCATTACTTTGTCGCCAATGTTTCCACATACCTTAATGTTGGGTATGGAAATTAGAGTGAAAGTCTCTGATTATGTTATGGATAGGATAAAAGCTTTAAGATCACAAAATCCACAACAGTACCAAAATGTTGCTTGTTTAAGAAGTAACGCTATGAAATATCTGCCTAATTTCTTTAAGAAGGGTCAAGTATGATTTAAAAAATACCCAACATTTTTGAAGTTGCTTCCATGAGTTTATTTTAGTTGAAGAAAATGTTTTTCTTGTATCCAGATCCTCATTTCAAAAAGGCTAAACACAAGTGGAGGATTATTAACCAATGTCTTTTAGCAGAGTATGCATATGTACTAGCTGAAGATGGTATTGTGTACACTGTAACAGATGTAAAGGATTTGCATGACTGGATGTACCAGCATTTTAGTGAACATCCTCTATTTGAACATATTGTAAATGAAGATTTGGTAAGAGAAATAATTAAAATTTAAATGTTGTATTGAAAAATGTATTATGTGTCTTGTGTTACAAACTAGTTTAATTAATTTTTTAAATATTTGACAGAAAGATGATCCTATCATTGAGAAATTATTTAGCAGTACAGAAGAGGGACAAAAAGTGACTAGAAACAATGGTGATAAATTTCTAGCTGTGTTCAGGAGAATAAGAGATCCATTTTGTAATGTTTAAATAAAAAAAATGACAAAAAACCAGTGGTATTTTTATTTAACTGAATTCTTAACCTGATTCAGTTATTAATTAATTAATTTTATGAACAAGAAATTATTATCCACAATATTTTGGGAATTATTTTGATATTAAAAGCATAAATTGGTGGAATTCTCCAAGCTCTCCGTTTTCGACAAATAGAATGGATCTGTGGTCCTTATAGTTATCTTGATCATGTTTGAGTTAATTTAATTTTGATTTTGAGCTTTCTTTAACATTGTTTCAATTGATTAGGTATTTTAAAAGCTATATCTGACTATATAATAAAACGGATCATTAAATTCATACAAAACAACCAAATTACAAATCTATAATTTATTCAAATAATAGTTTATCCGCAGGGCGACTGTCATTAGTGTCAACTTGTCAGTTGGTGGACCTGCCCTGTAGGTTAGCTTGGTATAAGACCTTAAGATCCATGCTTCTTCTGTAAATAAGGTATGTCTAGCGTCCACCAACTGACAAGTTGACAATAATGACAGTCGTCATGAAGAGAAACAATTAATTGGATAGATTTTAGATTCGTAATTTGGTTGTTTTGTATTGATTTAATGATCCTTTTAACTGTAAACAGTCATGCATAGCTTTTAAAATGCCCAAGCAATTAGAACAACGTTGAAATAAGGAAATAAGCCTAAATAACTATTATGTGTTGTGCAGAAAACGCTTGTCAGATGACGTAACGTGGACTTGCCAGCAAGTTCGTTATCGTCGTAAATCGTCTACCGCAGCAAGACACTAACCATAGATATGACACTAACTGCCAACTTTGTGTAATCACAGAATAACCTACTCGGTCAGAAGAGGCACCTTTTGACATTTCCATAAGAAATTGATGACAATTTAAAGAAACTTTTACGGGTTTCCCGTAGTTACTCTTAAGCAGAAGACAAACGATATTGTATGCTGCTTCAAGTGTTTTCTATCGATTGTCACGTATACAGTTTGCGAAAAACAAGTGACATCTCTATCTATCAAGTAGTGCTGTTCATATTGTGCGAATCGTATGAACCATTAAACTTTTTCTCAACCTATGAATTCAAAAAATAAAACTACCTACATTGAAATAAAGCGAACAAAGCAAAATAATTTATTTCTCTTTCAGCTACAATCATCCTTACACATTTCTGCTAAATGTTCTATAATACTGTTAATAGCATGTTCTTTGTCTTGTTCTTCATCGCATTGCTTACTGCTTTCTCCCCCTTTAAGTGCCGTTGATATGTCAAAAGTGTTTAGAAAACTATCCACTATAAAAGCTTTCAAAGTTTCTGATAGCACTGTTAATGGTGGCCGAGAGAAAAACTTTCTTATTCTTTTTGACAAACTCAAAGTTAGCAATTTGTCGGCTTTGGAATCCAATCCAAATTGTGTATAATATATATGAGTTTCTTCTTTCATTGCATCCACCAATCCTTCAAATGTATTGCTAAAAACTACATCCCTGAAAAAATGTCAAAAAATGTGGTTTTTTGTTTACTACATTTGAAAGCGTATTCGTCCACCCATTAGAAAGAGATGGACAACCAATTTGGTATTGCTTTCTCTTTCTAATAGCGCGTACATTCTTAAAAGGTTAGTAGTAGCTGCGTTCGTTATTTGCGTCCGATCAATCTTTTTAGTCTGAATCGTTCCTTTATTATATCTAGAGGTAGGGGAGGCAAATCCGAGATGTTCGGTAATTCCCCTCAAATCGATCCGATGTAATTTGTTTGCTCGGAATATTTTGACCGACGAGAAAGATTAATTTGTTTATCTGTCATGTTGTGAGGTTATGTTGTAGTCATTAGATAAATCAAGTACTGTTTTTCTTGATTACCTCTTGTGTTTTCATACAAACAGTTAATTTTTATTTATCCATATTCTACATGTCTTTTGCAAAAATGACCAATATTGACTTGGAAGTTAGTTTATATCTATGGTTGGTGGTTCGGTAATAGCAGTTTGCTCAGATTAATCTGTGCCACGTGACCAAAAATCCGTCGCTTCAGCGATGGAAATACCGAACGTAGCTAGTGTTACAGTGTTCGCGCATGTGCCATGTGCGCAGCGTCACCAATTTCATTCGCCATCTCGTTTTATTGCGTGGACGCTTCCGACTATAGGTTGCCTTCTCTATGTTTATTATTTCGATGATTCATTAACATATCGAAAGTTACGTTTTGTGAGTTCCATGTGCTGAAAGTGACAGTTCCGTACTCCAAAACACATTTGTGGACGCTCTGGGGTAGACAGACAGCTTTAACAACTTCCTAGATGTGAAGGTACGTTTACATTCAATTACGCGCGTGCTTTATAATCTCTTGATTAATACATAATACAGGGTGTAACAAAAAGGCAGGTCATAAATCATACTACATGTTTTGGGGCTAAAAATAACTCGATCCAACCCAAGTTACCCTAGTACAAATGTGTATGCGAAAAAAGTTACAACCCTTCGAAGTTACCAAATAAAAATTGATTTTTTCAAATATTTCGACAGTTGTTCGACATATTATAATGAAAGTTGACAAGTGGCTTTCTTATGATAAGAGCATCTTAAAAAAAAATTAAGGAATTATTGCACTCCGTTAACAATTTATGGGAGTTGAGATCCCCTAAACCCTCCCTAAAATTTTTGTGTACGTTGCAATTTAATGCTTATTGTGGCACCATTATTCAAACACATTATTTTTGAAACTTTTTTGCCCCCTAGTACTTTTTACAATTATCAGTTTTTATCGAGGTACGGCCCTTTTTTCATTATGCTTCAAAAATTTCGAGTAACAAAAATTAAAGTCAATGAATTTTTTTCGAGGGTCCCACATTTTTGATTGAATCTTATTTATTTACAAATGTGTAGTTTTTATTAGATGTTCGAAATGACCCCCATTTTCTTGAATACACAGTCGGCACCGTTCTACTAACGAAAACCGAATATTCTGGAAAAGCAATGGCTTCTGACGATATCTAATTGCAGCCTCAAGGATTCTATTCCTCAGTTGTTGTTCGCTCGTCATTTTTACAGCATACACCCTCGAAAAAATTCATTGACTTTAATTTTTGTTACTCGAAATTTTTGAAGCATAATGAAAAATAGGCCGTATCTTGATAAAAACTGATAATTGTAAAAAGTACTAGGGGGCAAAAAAGTTTCAAAAATAATGTGTTTGAATAATGGTGCCACAATAAGCATTAAATTGCAACGTACACAATAATTTGGGGGGGGGGGGTTTTAGGGGATCTCAACTCCCATAAATTGTTAACGGAGTGCAATAATTCCTTAATTTTTTTTTAAGATGCTCTTATCATAAGAAAGCCACTTGTCAACTTTCATTATAATATGTCGAACAACTGTCGAAATATTTGAAAAAATCAATTTTTATTTGGTAACTTCGAAGCGTTGTAACTTTTTTCGCATACACATTTGTACTAGGGTAACTTGGGTTGGATCGAGTTATTTTTAGCCCCAGAATATGTGGTATGATTTATGACCTGCCTTTTTGTTACACCCTGTATACTAATTTTACGTTTACTTACGATATTACTCTATTTAAAATATATTCGGTGATTTTTATCTGCATTTCATTATTTACCCAAGCATCTGGAAATCTCTCGTTTTTCTTGGAATAACAAGATATTGTCGTGTCTATAAGATCCACAGGATAATATTGTAGATTCGCAGGAAACTTGTCAGCAATACCAGTATCTTTTCTATGAACGATGTTCACACGAACAGTTAATTGCATAATGTATATTACAGGATCATCAAAGATTTGATCCTAAAATATATTATCAAATGCTCATTATACATTTTACTGTACGTTTTCGCAGCTTCCGCATCTTATTTATGACGTAAATTTAAAGTGCGGGAGATTTAAAAAGATCAGTTAACCACTTACTTGCTTTGTATCAACGTTTTTTGTCTCTTTAATGTTTTTGGATCTTTTTCTTTCCTTCCTTGCTTGCATTTCACTTAAAAATTCTAAAGCGTTTTCCTTTTCTTCAACCTGAAGATTCTGTAATTCCTCAATTTTTTTTAAAGTGTATAATTGTTGAAGATCCGTCAATTGGCATGTTAATATAAAATCGGCTAGCAGGCTTTCGTAATATGACTCTACTTTGATAGTAACTGCGTGTGACTGTCCTGGCAGTAGATAGCCGGTATTTTCAATCGCAGTGATTGTTACAAACTTCGATATATTCACGCTAAAACAGAAGAAGCACAGAGTTAATAAAGAATGACGTCACTGACAGGTTGGAATAATGTTCTGAGTCCTAAAATTGCTCAGAAGAAAATGTTGTTCTTGAATATGAACTTACCTACTCCATTCATAATGCATCACTTTGTTTGTAGTGATATTTTCAATGAATATAATTCTTTCAGTTCGATTCCAAATTGGTAAAGTTTTAAACATTATATAATCTGCCGAAAAAATAGCAGGAAACTTGTCTCTTGATTCACAAGCTTGTGGCATGGAAAATTGAAAGTATTCTTCTTGAATACCCAATTTTAATGTACCAAATCCTTCCAATTTCAGTACCTTTTCCTCCCCGTTTATTGTAATCGGAAGATTCATCTAAAAAAAAGTTAGGTCTTTACCGAATTTGATAAGGCTCTGCAGGTGAAATAAAATTATTCAAAGACTAGTCTGATCTGTTTACACAGCACTACTTCATCAAAAGACATCCAATTGTGTACATGCCTCAGGCATATGATGCCAGCTCTATTTATATAGGGCATGTCCACCTTCTGACAAGTTGACTCTAATGACAGTCGTCCTGAGAATAAACATCAATCATTTGGATAGATTTTAGTAATTTGGTTATTTTGTATTGATTTAATTTATAATAAATATTCAGATAAAGCTTTTAAAATACCTAAGCAATTGAAACATTGTCGAAGAAACCTTGTTTACCATCAGATTCATCAGGGCGACTGTCACATGACGTCTCGCGGACTTGCCCTATTCTGGGGTTCTGTTGGAAAAGTATATTTGGAAAATACACTTACCTTGTACTTTTTAAATTCTATGGGACAAAATTTAAAATTCAATGCAAATATACTGAAGGGGTTAACTTCACCCCGTTGAGTGCTACACTCAAATACTGGATAATTTTCTTGTTGACAAAACGAACTAACTTTTTGTGTATCCACTTCTATCTCCATCGGTAGTTCAGAGTTATTGTATAACCAAAAAACCTAAGCAAAAAATTAATATTGAACATATTTTATAACAGCCAGGAAAATAAATACTTAGAAAATAACGTTTTATATCAACCTGTGTAGGGGGAACTCTGGTAGCCAAATTAACAGACTTGAACAACATAGTAAAATCGGGATTGTAGGCCGATATTCTTCCAGTATTTGGAAGTATTCCAAATATGTGAAAATATAGAAAAATCACCCTGTTATGACTCAAATGAATTTCATAAGCCATTATTGTTTCTTTGGGTACTCTGTAAGCTACTTTTATGGTTATCATTTCTGTAGAATTCACCTTAAAATAAGTAAAATTATACTTATACAACTGTGATAATATACACTGTGTCCGTAAAGTATGGAACAAATTCATTTTTTGCTCAATTTTAAGAAATAATCCTGAAACACGTCGATTTTTGATTTTAATTTACTGTATTTTAAAATAATAATCTAATATACAGAGTGAATTACTTTCGAGTAATGACGTCACCGTCATTTTTTTTAAATGGAACACCCCCATTTTGTCTCAATTTTCGGATTACTCTAGCTGAGCTGATTCCAAAAATGTATCACATGTTGATTCCAATTGGTACAGGATGGACAAAAATACAATAGTTTTGTGTGTGCTCATAAAGTAACGCGTAACATTCTTTATTAGTTAAATTAACAATATTATTAAAAATACTTATTGTCTAGCGGCAATTGGTTTAAATGTAACACCCTGTAGTTTGTTACATTTTTAGATTAATAAAAATGAGCTGTTTCCAAACATGTTTGGTACTTGTGGGTATCTCGTACCTAGTTTACGTAGTTTGTTTCCCAGCAGACGTAATCCTGGAGGTTTTGATGAAAGTTTATGGTTTCAACAGGATAGTGCACCTCCACATTATGCTGTAGATGTTAGAAGATACCTAGATGAAATTTTTCCGAACAGGTGGATTGGTAGACGTGGACCTATTGAATGGCCAGCGAGGTCACCAGATTTCAATCCTTTGGATTATTTTATATAGGGCCATCTGAAGAATGTTGTGTATCAAACGAAATCACCAAATATTCAAGAATAGAGAGAATTCGGACAGCAATAAACAATATTTCTCGAGACACAATAAACAAGGTTCAACAAGAATTTGTACACCGTTTGGGTTACTGTCAAATACAGCAAGGGCTACAGTTCGAACATTTATAAAGTCATGTATTTCATCATATTCTGTCGGCTAGACAATAAGTATTTTTGATAATATTGTTAATTTAACTAATAAAGAATGTTACGCGTTACTTTATGAGCACACACAAAACTATTGTATTTTTGTCCACCCTGTATACCAATTGGAATCAACATGTGATACATTTTTGGAATCAGCTCAGCTAGAGTAATCCGAAAATTGAGACAAAATGGGGGTGTTCCATTTAAAAAAAATGACGGTGACGTCATTACTCGAAAGTAATTCACCCTGTATATTAGAATATTATTTTAAAATACGGTAAATTAAAATCAAAAATCGACGTGTTTCAGGATAATTTCTTAAAATGGCCTGTTTAGCTAAAAATGAATTTGTTCCATACTTTATGGACACAGTGTATGTAAACTTCCAGTATATCTTAAAAATTCTTTCCGCACGACCGACAAATCTCGTCATAATTTAACGGTATTGAAATATCTTTTATTTAGATAACCTCTGAAGTTTTTATTTGCGGTCTTTCGTCTATTTTTATTCCCATCACACTAATAGGTTAATACACGGTTGTTTTGTTGTATATTAATAATACGATGATTTTTACACGGCAAAATAATATATTTTATTTATATCTGTGGTTTTTCCAGTTAAGGAACAACTTTCATTAATTATCCTCAGGGCGACTGTCACATAACGTCACGTGCCCTATTGCATTACACCGACTTACCTTAACCGTATCGCTTGTGCATTCCACCAAAAGTAATTCCCTGTGTGGGCAATCATATACAAGTTTGGTAGTGTTTAGTGTAGCTTGAGATTGTTTAATTTCACACGTACACATTTTTTTTCTTTTTAGTTTTATTGCTGTATCAAAAAGAGAAGTATTTTTTATGACTAATGTAACGTAATGTTGAGAACCTAAAAGACATTCCGGCAAATATATTTCAATAGCATCAGCTTGGTTCGGTTGAAGTTCCATAAATATTTCGTTTAATCTACGACAAAATCATTTTGTATCATTGGACACGTTCTGTCGGGCTCAACGGTTGGAAATAAGCACAAAACATGTTGAGTATGCTCAGTTCTTTAACAGCGTCAAAGGTGGCAAAATAAATTTTCTGTCATCCTTTACAGCGCTGAGTAAACAGTTGAGAGTCAGCATGCCAAAACCGCTGAGTCAGCAACTCAACCGTTCAGCCCGTCTGAATGTCTATAAGGAGTAACTTTTAAATAAATTGTATAAAGATACAAGGATATTGCTTGAGGGGAATTGAAAATTCACTTATGCTTTTGCGTTTTTATCAACCAACTTGTATAAGATTATAAAGTAGTTGCTTACCTTTCAATTTGAAAATAATCCCAAAAATGAGTTTTTGCGAACAATGCTCCAAAATTGTGCTCTACAATCTCAGCAATCTAAAAGTATAAACCGTGCTATTTATGCCGGTTTTATGATATCAATAAATTACCTTCACACTTCCTACCACAGTTGCATAAACTAGCTTCAACAAATGCATAACCTCTGAAGACGTCTTTGTTGAATTTTTGTGAAAATATTCAATTTTAATTTCATTTTCTCCCATCGAAACAAATTCAATTTCAACATCAATCTATTAACACAAAGTTACAAACTCCTATAAACGTTGATAGTAAGATCTTACCTTCATATTGCTTCCAGGAGCGATGTCTCCAGATTCGGGAATCAATTTAATTTTATCTTCGTTATATATTGGCCGACTAATATGAAGGACAAAGCTAACTGTTGACAACCCGAAATTGAAGAGGTTGAAATGGGTTTGAATGACTCTACCGTATTCTACCACTGTAAACTCATCTGATATTTGAGTTGCCTGAGGACAAATAATATAATATAGTTTGTACATTAGGGAGTGAAGAGCAAAATAAGACCAATACAGTTGTTGTTTTTGATCTGCGTTTTCAATATTGGAGTTTGACAAATACACTTATATATCCTATTTACAGCGGAAGTTACAATTTCCAGTTAAGCCATGCACATTTGAGTTTGGTCTGGTTCACTCGGTCTTGGTTTTGCTAATGTAGATTATGTTGCATGGAAGAAGAAACCTCCATCCACATACTTGCAAATTGCACAGCAATTCAGAATCCTAGGGCACAGTAACTAGGAGATTATTGGATAGAATAGGAACATTTACCTAAGTTGAAGCCTGCAGATATCCTAAAATTCCTCAGGGAAATAGGACTAAAGGAGCTACTAGTCTCTGAGACGTTCCTTAGGAACTAAGTAGAAGTGAAGGGACACAATAGATCTTTTGACTGATGTTGCTAAATACTATTTGTATTGCAAGATATTTAATTAGGAAGGATCTACACTAGAAGGCTTGGTGCCTATAATTAGATGCTGTGCATTCTCCATATATGGCTACAAAAGCAGGACTCTCCTCTGTCACTTGCAGAAATAAAAAGTGCGGAAAACACTATTGTGACCATTGAAAGAAGTCAGCTTTCAGTAAGGCGATTTGGATCATCAGTTCTCTTCAGATGTTCGTATTGTAAAAGGTCATCTAGATGAGTTTGACATGAAGAGAAACTTACACACAATTCAGAAAATGCTCTATCACAATGAACGGTAAAAAGGTGATCGTGTTCGGGTCCAACAATAGCGTCTAGTTTTTGCATAACGTGTAACTTGCAGTTCATTTCTATTATTTTCGGCGCACACACATCTGCATGGTAGATAACTGTTATTGGTACTTCTTCTTCAATAAGAACATCTCCAGTCGTTGGTATTATTGATATGAATTTATGATCGAGTGGATAAAAGGTAAACCTAAAATTAACATGTAGATGTAGGTAATAATGGAGATATGATTGGAAATCAGTACGAGGAATACTGGATATTTGAAAAGCATCAGGAAAAATAATGCCTCAAAACTGGTGGGTCCAAATGATTTACAGGATTTCACTAGAACTGCCTTCAGCGACTGCTGAGTGAGATCCAGAGCTTTCCATGAAATTAAGATTCGTCTAGCGTCCATCAAAAGCTGGAGAAGAAAATCGGAATCGTAAAGCTGTCATTATAAAAGAGATTTTTGTGAAATATGAATTGGAGCTCCAGCCATTATCAAATGGAAGAATCCAAATGATAACATTTTTCAAAATAAGTCTTTAAATGAAAAAATGTGCTGGTAAACGATTGATTAATTCGGTACCACCAGTCAGAGTCTTTGCTGTACACAAAAGTCATTTAAACGATGTCATTGAATACCTGAGATTGAAATGACAAGTATTTTTCAACTTGAACGTCTCCCTAACGACAGTGTTAACTTGTGCTGTTGGAAGACAAAGCTCGTTTTTATTTCCTATTTCTATAGAAGGAACCTCTGCATATCCTTTGACAATAAGCGGAATAGGTTTGTCTTCTTGACCGTCTATAATTACAGTCCAAGTTTCCTCAAGTTTCTTAAGATTTTGGGTTGCTTTAAAGCGAGATGATATTATAATAATGTCTTCTATAATTCCTATCATTGGTCTAATAACAACTTGACTGAAATAAAAAAAAATGTGCAAACAGTTTTGGAGTTGGTGTAGTGGTGGTTTGAATGACTAACAGAAAACGACTAAATAGAGGTTAGTGTCTGTTTGATGATGATCTGGCACTTCTAGTACTATTCGGATTTAAATAATAACATTTTGAAGTTATCTCAATAAAAATACAAATTGTTTACAAAATATTCTTTATTTAAAATTACCAACTAAAATTATCTCTTTTAAGATATTTTCCCCTACTGTAACGTTATACTTGATAACGTAAGTGATTTTTTCTTCCTTTACAGAGTTACTTCTCACCGAACTCATATTCTGCTTGATTGCTTTGTCTTTCTTTGTTTTTTCTTTCTTTTTTTTCTCCTTCAGTTTTATCTTAGTTTGATCCAAAATATCTTTCATACCAAATCCGATTCTGACACTTCCGATTGTATCTGGTTGTAAGGATATTGCGTTATTGTCGACATTTAGAATTTCGAAATGCGTAGTGTTTTTTATCGGGGCGAACGTTGGTATAGAGTATATTTCTGAACTGGTTAGCTCGTCTGAAAATCTTTTAGCTCCCTTTCCTTTCTCAGCTTTATTCTTTGATTTGTTACTTCCTTTTGACTTTTTACTTCCTCTTGATTTTTTACTTCCTTTTGACTTTTTGCTTCCTTTTGATTTTTTACTAGCCTTGTCATCACCTATAATAGAATTAAAAAGCTATTATACCTTATTTTTAAACCAAGAGGAGCGATTTGAATTTTGGCATTTCTGCTGCCTAATGATTGGTCAGATTACCGCACAGCTCTTTAGATACAACTGACAACGACATTTGTCAGTTCTGAGTTTAATTATATAAAAATATTCATCATCGCAATCTTTACTACCACTTTTTTGTGTTTTATTTTTAACAAACTATCATATTCTATTATTAACAAATTTTACATGAACTACTTATTATTTTTTCAATGTCAATTAGTTCAAAAAGACTGAACACGACCCTTTCGGAACACACTCCAAGTCTAGTTACTTTTAGTGGTGTAACTGTGGTTTCCTAGTTTAAAAACAAGGTAAAGTTCACAATGTGTCAAATATTTTAACTTTGATAGATTTGTTGAACGTTGTCTTGGATTTTTTACTGCAGATACTTTCTAGTACTAGTATCTAAAGATCTGCCCCGGCATCGGTCGGTGATCTCTTTAATAAAAGGTCCTTTTCAGAAACATCACTATACAAAGAAATGTTTGAAAAAGGGTAAAAATCAATGTGCTTAACTATTTAAACCATCAGTTTAGTTAAACGTGTTTAATACTATAAACGATACATACAGCCATAAATACCTGTCATCGTTGAAAGAAGACTTACTAGGAAAGCACACTTAGCATATATTACTTCAAAAACAACCAGGGCGTCTGAAAAATGATCTGCTGGTCATATCTAACGATTGTCAGACTTATGGTTTGCTGGAACAAAACAACGCGGCAAAGGGCAAAAACAGAATTGCTAAAGGTGTTTGGGAATCATGGGTGCAATGAGATCGTGCCCTAGGGCAACCGTAGAAGTAATGCTAAGCCTTTCTCCACTACATCTACACGTACGGATGTTGGGAGGCTCAGCCTGGAAAATACTTACCCCCGTTTGCACCGAAAATTGTCTAAACTCGGCTTAAGTAAGCCAGCTTTAATATTAAAGCTCAGCTTAATACTCAATACATTGCACCAACCAAAATTAAACCAAGCTTAGCTAAGCGCAAAGAAAGTCTGGCAACGATGTAAAAATTCGCTGAAAGAGGGGAGAACTCGAAAATCTAACCTTAAATTTGTTAATGCTTGAAATATTTCCGTTGACATTTTCTTATTTGATATTTTGTGAATAATTTTTGAGATGGAAAACGAGAGCTGCAAAAGGTCTCCCAATTTTACGCTTTCTGAGAAAACTCAGCTTTTGCAAATTGTATCGAGGTATAAAAAAATTATTGAACATAAAAAAACCGACAGAAGTAGCATAGAGGCAAAAAATAAAACTTGGATCCGAATTGAGGAAGAATTCAATGCTGCAAGCTCTAGTAATGTGTATCCCAGTACAATTTCATTAAGAAAAGCATATGAGAACAAGAAAAAAGAGGTTCGTAAACACTTTGCAGAGGATAGAAGAAGAATAATGGTCACAGGTGGAGGCCCACATAACAGAAACAAAGACACAAAATATATATGACAAGTCACAACATGAGCAGTCTAACCTCAATTATAATTAAGTCTAGCTTAAAATCGGTGGCTCAACATTAAGCTTAATACATTATTCGTGTCGGTGCAATCGAATTTCCAAAATAAGTCAAGGTTTCCAAAATAAGTCAAGGTTTAAAAGCTTGCGGTGCAAACGAGCATTATAGGTTAACTCGGGCTAAATTTTTGAAACCCGGTGACCTATCGGGATATCTTGAGAAACTAAGAGCTGGGGCGTCCCAATCCATGAAGATGCCAAAGAACTTATGTGCACGCTTGGTATTGAAACTCGTAACAACAAGCACGAGTTCACACAAAACGATGGATTTTCACTGGACACTGCTCACACAGATACTGTACAGCTTACGCTATGAATGAGTTTTCATTTGTCATGTATTCTGTCATCAACGGATTGTTATACTGTGCAGCGCTGGATTTACAGTAGGTACCGGGAGCACAAAAGTCTATTATCCAGGAACGGATCAGACCAATAACTAAAACCTTTCCTCATGTTTTACCTCTAATATCCGTTTTACGCTTTTCCTGCTCCTTTTTAACAACAGGAACATTCTTAACAACCCCTTCGATTTCGAAAACTTTTTCAAAAAAAAGCGTAACTGGAGCTTTACTCGAATTTTGTATCTTCACTAAACATTCCTCGATAGTCGTTGATGTTGCTTTGTTGAGTCTGCAAACCAAAAAACTAGGGGAAAATGTAACATTCACTTCAACTCCGATACCTTGAAGTATCAAAGGTAGTACCGTAGTACCAGAAGTGATTTCAATATATTCTTCGACAAATTCATCAGTCTTCGGAGTGAATTTAATCGGTAGGTTCAAATAGCATTCGGATGGTACTTTAGGATTTTTT
Organism: Lochmaea capreae; assembly: GCA_949126875.1. Lineage (NCBI taxonomy): Eukaryota > Metazoa > Arthropoda > Insecta > Coleoptera > Chrysomelidae > Lochmaea > Lochmaea capreae. The sequence goes on along the minus strand of OX421397.1, from coordinate 10,940,661 downwards.
ATAAACGGAATACTGAACGGTCCAACGGGGTTTAACAAACTGGTAGTTATTTTAATTGTATTGTATTTGATGTTTTGTATAATTATGTTTTTCGTTCCGCTCATTCCCATCGCGACGTTGCCGAAATCGATTCGTTGAAGTTTTAAAGTTGATATGAAATCTGGTCGTGTTACGCGACACCGCGCGTTCATGTTGATCACTTCTTTTGGTCGAACGAAGGAGTCGCTGCTGTAGGTTACGACGCACGTTAGATTGGATAAAATGTAGTACGGTTTCATTGTTCTCCAATAACACATTTCCGATGGGAAATAATCTTCGTAAGATACGTTGATTTCAGTTTCTGATACCGTGATTTCGGGCTCGACGATTTCTTCTTTGGTTTCCTTTGATGTATGAGAAGTTGTACTTTTAACTTTCTTCTTTTTACCTGAAAAATTAAGTATTTTATAATGCCAGTGGAAGATCTTTCGATTCTTAGAATCGATTTTCATTCACAATTAATTAGTAAACCAGCCAACTGCCTAGTCGACCTTTCGAGAAATGTCAGTGAATTTTCAAAACTGAAAGTCAGTTAATTTCTTTTAACGGAAGTAAATTCCCATAAAAAACAGTGCCAAGTTTAGAAGTTACGATAATAATCGCATTTTCCATTTCAATATTCAATCCCGCCATCTTAAATTAATGTATTGTTTAGATTTTTATATCGGTATATAGTGTTTTGACAGTTCTGATAAGTGCAATGAGCTGCGATGTAAATATTCTATAGTATTCCACATTTGATACTTATATTCAGCCATTTCTTGTTTAACGCTAATTTCGAGATTGAAATTTTTAACTGTCGTTTATTATTATTATTATTTAATAAATAACAATTTATATTTATTTAACACACACACGTTGTGTTTATGTGACTATTGACAGGTGATATATTTTATTATGTTAAGCTTTCTCCAGCATTTTGAAGTTTGACGCTCTTATATTTGACACTGTCCATGTCGTACGAAAGCGGATAGTATACAATATGTGCGTGCGACGAAGAGGACGTGTTTGTTTTGTACAACTACATCAGACATGTTGCACACCATGCAGCATCAGTGTTACCACACGTCTGAAAGAGGAATACCGTACTAGCGCAGTCGAAATGACCGTATTTCCGAAAAAATTACCGTACTTTACAAAAAATAAAAAGTTAGTAAATAAAAAAACAGAGGATTTTCTTTAGCATATAAATTAGAGCTAGTCATCCTCGACAACTTATCCTCATTTGGTTTAAATTTTACGCAATTGCCTTGTCGAGCCACACAATCTTTGGCCAGCAAGCAACCATTAATCGTACTGGTTATCAATCTATTTCCAGATTTTGGTTTAATGTTGTTTGTCTTACTAAACAACTATAGTGTTGCCAAATCCCGCAGCTCGACGCGTCGGATTTTTGAAAATTCGACACGTCGAGCAACGGGACTTGGTAATACAGTATTGTTGAATTTCGACGCAAAGCGATTTCGCGACGGAATTCGTAGCGCGACGGAGCGGAGCTCGGCAACGGGGCACCGGGAAATTTCGCCGCCTGGCGCGTCGAATGCAAATTCGATGGGCCCGGCGACGAATCTACCGGCGCAGTGTTGCCGAAATTCGCAACGCCACGCTGCATATTCTGTCGGAAATCTGGCCATCTCGGCGCGCCGGGATTCGGCAACGCAGGGTTGCCAAATCTCGCCGCCCGACGGGTCGGATTTTGGAGCGGCGCGTTGAACCGGCAACGCGGCGCTAGGAAATTCGACACGCCAGGCGACGGGATTTGGGAATGCGGCGTTGCCAAATTTCGACGCGATCGGACCGGCGGATTTCGTGGCGCGGCGCTGCGGGATTCGGCGGCACAGTGCCGGCAAATTTCGCCACTCGGCGCGTCGGATGCAAATTCGACACACAGAGGGGTGAATTTTGGCGGCGCAGGGTTGCCAGATTTCGGAAATTTTGAACTTCTATTTCCGCCAGCTCTAAATTATCGATTAACATTAAATTCACAAGCTCATCCATACTCGATTTCTCAAACAGAATTACAATTTTAATTTTTTTCAACAAAAATAACATCAACCTATACGTGCGCTGTCACTTATCTATCACTTTCAGTATGAATATAAAGATTATCTGGTTATCACGACAAAAATGTACTCGCTTCATAACGAACACTATCAAGCGAATGCGCAAAGCAGAGAGCACTCAAGAATAGTATTTTAACGAATTCGTTAGGAAGCGAGTAGCCTTGAATGTTGAGAATGGGCAAAAAATTGGGGTCCTGGTCGAAATTGAACCACATAACCTCATTTGACGCTATAAACCAACGTCGAGCGTGTCCATGAAAATGCACCTTTAAGGTCAATTCCCACCTAAGCGTCGCCGAGCGAGGCGTGGCGGCGCGTGGCGTAGCGTCATTTTATACAGGCTATTCCCACCTAAGCGTCGCCGAGCTAGGCGTAGCGGCGCGTCGCGTAGCGTCATTTTAATACAAGCTATTCCCACCTGCGCCATTTGGAAGCAGCAGAAACGAAACAGATGCTTTTGAGTGTTGGTGTATCAATAGTGCGGACATGTTTAGTGATTCAACATTCTCACAGCTTGCTTTTGACGCGTTGATGATCCTCACTTAGGCCCCACTTCGACGCGAGCCAACGCTTGGGGTCGCATTGAAATTTTGAAGCTCCGTGATGCGAAGACACGCTTCGCCTAAGTGGGAACCGTGGCATTTATTAACATGCAAACAATTGTAAGCTTCATTTTGAAGCGACGCTTAGGTGGGAAACTGTTCTTTTTCACACTTGGTAACTTATGTCAATGTCTCATGAAAGGATGATTAGATTTGATGAGGTGACTGTCATGAAAAAGTTGTTACTCCTATATATATAAACTGTTGCAAGTTTTCACGAATATTTTTCACACAAAAATTTTTTTCGACATTGTCAAACTTAATAATAATAATAATAATAATAATAGATTTATTGACCAAGATAAACAAAAAATAATAATCTGAATATTACAATAAGTATACCTAGTATAATTTTGGTCAAAAGGACTACTGATCAGTAAAACTGTTCTTCCTCAGAAGCCTTTACAAAAAAAGGAAAAGAAAAAAAAAAAAAAGGAACATACCTTTTATCTAAATAGACAATACACTCTAAGTCCTACGTTATAAGGCTACAAAAGTATGGTTTTAGGGTAGATTTGTACATTGGTCATTAAAAATAAATTTGGTTACTCTTTTTTTGAATAGTGAGATAGGCAATTCTTTTAATTCGTCCGGTAGAAGGTTATAATGTTTCGAGATCTGATAAGCGAAAGAATTTTCAAATTGAGTTGTTCGATGTTTAGGAATATTGATTAAATGTTTTCGACGAATGTTCACATTGTGAACATCTGTCCGAAAAGAGATTTTGTTGTAGAGATATGGAGGGCTCTGTGCTGCTATAACTTTATGAAATAGGCATAGTGCATGAACCTTTCTGCGATTCTCCATATTCAGCCAGTTTGCTATTTTCAGGGTGTGTGATATTTTACCAAATTTTCTAATTCCATAGGTGAGTCTTAGACAAGAGTTTTGCAGTTTTTGTAATCTTCTCTGTTCGACACTATTAAGGCTGGGACCATAGACGTAGTCACAATAATTCGCTAACGACAGAACTAATGTATCACACAGATCTTTTTTCAGTTGACTATTTAAAACTTGTCTATTTAAAAATAATAATTTGAGTTTGGCATATGACTTTTGAAGAATATGAGATACATGGTGATCGAATTTGAGTTTGTCATCTAAATAAAGCCCCAAGTTTTTTGCGCAAGCTGTAGTCGTTATTACGCTATTGTTGATCTTAATACTACAATTATCAAAATCTACTGCAGACCTCCTTCCAAAATGCAGAACCACTGATTTCGACGGATTTATCATTAGATCGTGTTTTGAAGAAAGCTCCACCAACGCGTTAATATCCTCATTAATATATTTTTCTGATTTCGTTCGATACATACCAAGGCAACATTAAGAGCGTTTAACTATTAAAACTAGTTTAGTTGATCGGTGGTTAGTGATTTAAGGATTATGAAAATAACTGAATCCATAAATAAGTACAAACCTTTTTTATTTTTACTTTTATTTTTTTTCTTCGCACCTTTATCCTTTTTCCCCTTCTTTGCATCATTTTTTCGTTTCTTCTTCAATTTACTCAATTCAAATTCTTGTTTCTTCATTTCGTATATTTCGGAATACTTTATGGACCTAGCAGTTTCCTGAATAATATAATCTGGAGTAGTAGGTGTAGCAATAAGAAATATCTTTCTGATATCACCGTTTTTTAAAATACCACAGGAAGGTTCCACTCTAATTTCCTTGTTATCTCCCGTTATTTTAAACCAAGCTTCATAATTTGGTAGTATCAATTCTTTTTTTCTTAAAAATATACTTTCTTGACTAAACTCCATACGTAAAGCTCTGATATCCAAGGATATCACCGAATAAGAACCGCAAGGCGTATCGGGGAGTTCTATTTCTTGAAAACTAACTTCAACCAAAGGTTTTATAACATTCACTTTAACCATCACTTGCGTAACGTGTACCCTATTTTCTTCGTCGTCTGAATACTCGGTTTCCTCTTCAGTTACATCTTCGTTTAAAAACATTGAAATCCTGGTGGGTTCTTCAGAAACTATTGTAGAAAATTCCTCAGTTTCTTTATCTGTTTCACTATTAAAGTATGTTTTTTTAACTAATTCCACACAAGTAGATATATCATCTTTTAGCTGGGTGTCTATTGGTTTGGCCATTTCTTTTAGAGTAAATTGAATAGATTTTCTAAGCTTTTTAGGATCAAAAAATGTATTTGGTGTTGTAGTACTGTTGACAGATTCTACTCGGAAAGTTGCTGTTAAAGAAAAATCTTTATTCTTTTTTTTATTAAAATTTTTAAGTAAATCTTGATATTCAGGATGTATTAAAAGCCGAAATATTTGTTTGCTTCCTGGTAAAATTTCTGCGAAACCATAATTGGGTTCTATGGTTATCCAAGAAGGCAGATCCATGAATCCATAAATTTGCGGATTTAGGCTGTCATTTTCTACTTGTATCTCACTATAAACAGTTTCGTATATAGTACAACACCCAATATCTAGTACCAAACAATCAGCCATATAACTAGCAATTACATCATCAACCGGAGTGATATTTAGTAAATTTGGAGAAGTAATTATCGCAAAAGTAGTTGCTACAACTGGAGGAGTTTCGTTATAATTTTTCGTTAATACACAAACTTGAAGAGAAAGTTCCAACAACGAAATCTCTTGATTGAAATAAAAAGTGCTCATTATACTCCTTCCCAACAAAAGTCTTATCATAACACTTCTTACACTCTGCGGAGGTATGTAGATGTTAACCACATCGGGCTTCACATAATCTCTCATCGATGAAGGTACTTTTATAGTAACTGCTTGTGTTGCCGAAGAAGAATTTTTTATATCCATCGGTAATTGATATACGGAGTTAATTGTACAAATTCCATAGTCTAGAGTTTCGGGGAATACACTTATGAAAGGTCCAGTCACATAAGCTTCAGTTACTACTTCGTAGGTTGAAAAGATGTTGGAGAATTGGTCGTAAGCTTCTACCAGATATTTTTCGATATAATTTCCAAAGTAATCGATATTTTTCAGGAGAATATTTATTGCCTAAAATTGAGTTAAAAGGAGTTAACAGCAAAAGGGTCTGAACTATACAAATAGCTGGTGTAGGCAAGTGGGACTCAGCATCAACCCCACCAAAACCATCTTGATAGCCTTCACTAAGAAAAGAAAACTCAACCTCAAAACCATCAAACTAGATGGGAACGACGTTGAATGGACAAGAAGTCAAGTATCTAGGTTTGACTCTAGACAGCAAACTCCTGTGGAACAAACACGAGAAGGAGATTACATACAAAGCAAAAATGGCTCTAACGGTGTGCAGGAACCTGGCAGGGAGAAACTGAGGTTGTAACCCAAAAATCCTGAGCTGGATGTACACTGCCATAGTGGGACCAATCATCACTTATGGAGCCATTGCGTGGAGTAGTAGAACTAGCCTCTTGACGACGAGAGAAAACCTCTCAAAAATTCAAAGACTAGCCTGTATATGCATAACAGGAGCAATGAGTACATGCCAATGGAAGTGATTCTCAACCTCACACCATTACATATGGTGGTGGAGAGTGTTGCAGAAAGAACAAGATACAGACTAAGTAGAGAGGGAATCATTAAAAAAAAACCACCTCTTCACTTCTTAGACAACCTGGGACATGCCACAAGATGGTATGATGAAAAAGTATAACTTTTCAAAGAAATTCGTTACGGAATTAAACAACAAGAAGGAATGGGATCCAAAACCCATTACCAGACTTGGAAAAAATGCCATTCAATGGTACACAGACGGCTCAAAAGCAATAGAAGGAACTGGGATAGGAGTGTACGGGCCAGGAACCAAACACTCTGAAGGCTTGGGAAAAACCACAAGTATCTTTCAAGCGGAAATTCGCGCAACAAGAAAGTGTGCCCAGTTCAATATTGGCAAAGGATTATCATAATGTCTGATAGTCAAGGAATAGAAGAAAACGAAATAGCAGATGAACTAGCGAAGAGGGGGACTGAAATACCCTTTTGGGGGCCGGAACCCTTTTGCGGAATCAACTCCAATGTAATATTGGAAGAAATAGGTAAAGCCAAAGAAAAGAGAAGATCTGTCAATTGGAAAGATCTAGTAGGGCTTAGGCAATCAAAGATTCTCCTGGGTGACGACAACCTGTTGAGATCAAATGAGTGCATAAGTCAAAGCAAAACTGCACTAAGAGTTTTAACAGGAATCCTAACGGGACATTGTCGACTGAATGGGCACCTTAAAAAGCTCAAAATAGTGGAAGAAGATTGTAGATTTTGTGGAATGGAAGAGGAAACCCCCATCCACATACTTGCGAAATGCACAGTAATTCGGAATCCTAGGGCTCGATACCTGGGAGACTACTGGATATAAGAGGGACAGTTACCTAAGTTGAAGCCTGCAGATATCCTAAAATTCCTCCGGAAAATAGGACTAAAGGAGCTACTAGTCTCTAAGACTCTCCTCAGAAACTAAGTAGAAGTAAGGGGGCACAATAGATCTTTTAGGTCTCAGTGAATGTTACCCCAAAATACATACATACACACAACAGCAAAATCACAAAAGTAAGGTATTGGGAAACTATGACCAAATGAGATTGAATGAAAGTTCAAACTAGTGGAGAAGGAAAAATGTAGATACTGTGGAGAATGAGCAAGAAATTTGTATTTACAAACTTGAGGAATTAATGTCCCTACGAAATTCCAAAGCCAAAGACCTGAGGGACTACTGGATAGAACTCACCTGGACTATATCCTAAAAATCCTTCAAGGAATTGAACTAAAAAAATTGCTCAAGAACTTAATAGAAGAACGTCAGTGTGGTGAAGAGTATGAAATAATAAAAATGGTACAAACCTTGGTCTCTGTCGCATCCAGTTTGATAAAAGTATGAGTAAAATGAAAATTAGCAAAAACATTCTCCATAATTTCAGAAGTGATACTTCGAATAACATTTTGATTGTCTAGATCTTCGTTAAAGTCAAGTAAACTGGGATTAGTTGACCCGATATTAATTTCGTCCTCCTCCAAGTTGAAAGGATCGTTTATTCTTCTAATATAAATTTCACACGGTTCTAAACCATCGTTTGAAAATGTTAGACGTTTGACACATCTAGTCGTTTGCCAGATGGGGATCTTGCCGAAATATATGTGATTTGAGCTTATTTGAAGGTTAGGCCGTTTGGTGGAACACTGCACGAGGACGTGAAATTTCTGGCAACTTTGAGTTTTGTCGTCAAACGACAGGAATATTAATTTTGCGGTAATTTCGTCATTTTCAGAGGTTGGAGTGAATTCGAGAAGCATGGAGAGAGAAGCTCCACCTAGAAATCAGTTTTTCTCAGTTAGATCGGTGATATGGTACATGGAGATTGACCCTATATCTGGAAAGGTTCGAAAGATAGCTCTGGCATTGTTTAATAAATTTCAATGAATCCAAGTTTGCTATCATTTGGGAGGTGGTTTCAATTTGGGGTGGTTAGGTTAGGCGAGACTGAATGTTAGATAACGAAATGAGAGTGTTTGATAGATGTCATGTATATTTTGGACCATGGGATTGTGGTGTTAAGTGAATGAATGGAAAAATCAGTACAATTGGAGAGGAGATATGTTTAATGGCTTTGGGAAATGTTAAACAGAGTGAACGCTACATGCTGAAGGCAACCGATAGAAACCTATTAGTTTGGGACTGGATATCACCCTGCAGCCACCACCGTTTTACACAAAATTTCCAAGAATGATTTCATAATTAGTATGATACACGACTTAGCTTTGGCCAGAGACGTATTAAATTGAGAAACTTGTTTAGCGCATTGGTCGATGAAAGTAATGTAGAAAGAAGTTGAACTACAAATTTTAATCTTCGTTGAGGAAAAGTATTAGAAGGAAGTGAGGCAGTAAGCCACTTTGCAATGGGACGAAATAATAAACCTAATGTAAATGTTTAGAATGGGGTAAAACTGCATATAACGCGTACCTACAAGTTTCTGAACTCCAATTAGTGGTATCAATTGAAATAGCAACGTATCGTAATCGTTAGAAGTGACTAATTTCAAAAATCTAAATTTTCTAGGTAGAAAACTGTTGTTACGAATTTTGAATCTTCTTCTGTAGACTTTTCCGCTTTCGTAGTTATCGTAGAGCAGTGTTTGTGGTTGACATGAAAAATGTGGATCTGTCGGATAATTGTCTTCTGGGGATTGTTTAGACATATGTTGATTTTCCATCATTTCATCAAAATCTTGGAATTGTTCAACTAATTCAGTCATGCTTTGAGTTTGTGGTGAAGTTACTTCTAAAAAAAATCATTAATTAGCTTCATTAATTCGATAAAAAATTGTTTATTGGATTTTAAGTATTGAAATGATCTTAAATATTGTCGGTACTTGAGTTTTTCCCTATTTTATCATGTGCTGAAGTGTCTCCATTCTACTTCTTTTTGCATATCAGTAGCTTCTGAATTAATTTTATCAAGTTTAAGATACTGAGCTGTAAACAAAGTAATTCCTTAAGTTCTCTTGGGGCGAATTTATAGTAGTTCCTTGGTGTTCTTCCTTATGAATCCATATTGCTATGCAAGTATGTGAATGAGGTGAGGTTCCTTCTTGCTCCTCTACTTTGAGCCTGCCTGCGCAGGCAGCAATGTCCTGTAAGGAAGCCAGTCACAATTCTCAGTGCAGTCTTACTCTGGCAGGCAGGTTATAGTTTCCCAGGAGTATATTTGATTATCTAGGCCAGGGGTCTCCAAGCGACGGCCCGCAAAAGGTTTTGGTGTTTTGTCCAGTTTCTGGAACGTACATTTCCATCCCGGCCCCTTCTATGTTATAATTCTATTCGTTGACAAGTATATACAAGCGAAATTTAGCACTTTAGCACTTCCTACTGAGATGCAAAAAGTAGAATGGTGTATAGAAGAATAATTCGTACTCACCTATAGATGCGAAGTCGATAGGTTTCTTTTTTTTGCCTTTTTTGCTTTTTTTATCACTAGATTTCTCCTTTTTCTTATCCTTTTTATCTTTCTTCACTTTTTTTTTCTTTTTATCCTTTCCGATCTTACCTTTTTTTGGGGGTTCTATTACGTCTTCTTTAACATCCTCTATTTTCACTGAAACAGGCTCCTCAGCGACGTCTTTTTCAGATTCCTGTTTATAAATAGGCATAGCTGTACCCACAATCATCATATCTTTAACTTTCCATTCGTTTTTGGTAACTTTATAATCGTAAGATTTGTTTAATCTTTCCAATATCTTTTTGTCTCTCCTTATTTCTTCTAAAATAGCTCTAGCTATGTTCGCTATGTTTTCCTTTCTTGTTATATATCGCGTGCGTAACATTTTCGAATACGAAGCCACTTTTTCTTTTATCTTTTTCTTATTTTGCTGTCTCACTTTACTAAAATCGATATTAAATAGTTCACAGAACTCTTTAGTTTCATCGTCCAGTTTTTTCGCTTTGGCTCGTTTTATACTGTCGATAGTAAGAGCTGTTATCTTTTTAACTTCTTCTATTTTCGTTCTAGCGGTAACAATGGGATGAATTAAAAACATAGTAAGCATCAAAATTTATAAAATAAATATAATTACCTTATAATGTTTATTCCTTTCAGTTGTCCCTTCACAATATCTCCATGCTTCTTATTTCTTAGATAAGTTTCAAACTTTCTAATAAACGCAGCCATTTTTTTAGAATTTGAAGTCAAGGGATACTCTACAGGTTCTTTAACATCATCGGAAGGTAGATCGATATAATCGTCTTTACAGTATTGAGTATACACGTTTCTTTTATTAATTTTTCTTTTTCTTTCTAAGTAATCTTCATATTCCTCTGTATTGATAAATTCATCAATGAATTGAATTAAATCATGGAGTTTATCATTTTCATCTTGTGTCCAAATAGTAAGAGCTTTGCTTACGTCTTCTTTGTCGTTAGTTTGATTATAATGGTGAATAATTTCGTCGTACATTTTGATTGCTTCGCTTTGACAGATTGTGTTTGATGTTGACACTTTTAAATCTATCAATTTATTGCTGTTACACTACACTAACTTATCTTGGTTACTCAAACAATGGTCGTGATCAGCCGAAGTCAACGGATTTAAGCTAAGTTGAGTGTGCTGACTTGGCATTCAACAGCTGAGCAAGCAGAGCGTAAGCAATTGACGCTGCCTCTGATGCTCAACCGTTGACATTCAGCAGAAGGTCAGCATCTCGTATGAACGCAACCACTAAATCAGCATCTCTCGTTGAGAACTTCCCAACGCACCCAATATCCCAAGTTTGATATAATTCACGTATAGTCTCCCTCGTTACCCCTAATGATCTTGGAAAGTCTGGCTACTAGTGGTTTAGCAAGAACATGTCACGTTGGCCTATAGTGATTATGAAAGACATAACATGATCTGCTGGAACCGACAAAATCTTTGAGCCGCCAGGAACCTATTCTCGATAAAGAGTAACTTTGTGAAAAAGTTACGCTCAAATCATAACCGACCCACCGCCAAGTAGAAGTCGTTCGTTAATATAAGCTGGGGCGCATCACTATACTTCCCGTCGTTCGTCAGTTTTAGTAAAATATGATTCAACTGATAGAAGTAGCCTGCTCCAGTTTTCATCATTTCATGCCAGGAGATATCGAGCAAAAGTCAATCTTGCAATTATATACTGGCATTCCAATAATGGACCGGTAGCCGACACCAAAAAACGGTAATCTTTTTGGGCGGCGATTTACTTTCACTTGGATCTTGGTCTTCTGGTTATTAGGTCAGTTTCTTGGTAACGCCAGAACACCAACAATTCATGCGGTTTCACGTTGAATTAGCTTTTTGTAACAACGCAACAATAGAACCCAGTGGTATTATGCTGGTTGTACAGAGAAAATGTACAGTAGTAACGATTTTAATGAGTAACTAAGCACATATAGATATAATTTAAGTATTATCCACTAGTTATTGGCAAATGTACATTATATTGGTACTTACCTATTAGCAGGGGAATACATTTTGAATATAATGGGACGATTTGATTTGTTAATTATTGTGAAATTCTCGTATGCGACAGTATTCACCAAACTGGGAGGGAAAATAATTTTTGACGGCTTAATTTCTATGTTTATCAGAGAGTGTTGTTCTTTGGGATAAGAATTTCCTAAAAAAATGAAAATCAGCGTAACTTTTCTGTCCCTTTTTAAGATAAACAAGTTTATTGTCAATAAAAGAATGACAAAAGGGAATGTAGATCCAAGCAAAGATATAATTAAGAAAATCACAACTCACCTTGGAGGTTAATTGAAAGTGTTAATGGAATTATTATGGTCTGGTTAGGATTTTGGTTTTCCACATATTCGCATACCCAGTATACTTGAGCTGTAAATTTTCTGAAATAAACTGATTCGTTGTTGGGAGGAGTAAAAACACATTTGAAAAACTTGCAATCTTCGCCCGGTATTACAGCTACTTTTGGAAATATTTTGAAGACTGGGTCATCTAAAGTAAGTTACAGAATATTTAGGCTTACCATTATTATGGGCAATATTAAGTAATAAAATGTCTTGGCTGCTTTGAACCAGCCAGAGTTGTGCGTCGGTGAATGCGCGGCTAAGGCAAGGGACACATTAAGACACATGCACGTAGGGCGCACAAACTAAATTCGTGGGCTATACCGATGAGCGTATAATTTAAAGCATAGTTGTGGTCATTTCTCGCCTAGAACGTACTCCTTTAAACACAAAGCACGCACACAAAATTTGTGTTTCCAATACTGCGCAACGCATATTTTGTTAGGCACATTCGTAACATTATTTCTGCTACGTGTTGATATGCCGACTTGCATAGCTTCTCAATCTGCGCCTTGCTAAAGGCCGGGCCACACCGGTATCCATCCGTCCGATCTCGGACGGCCACGGAGCGCTCCGATTCACACCGAAAGCATCCATCCAGTGGACGAATGTTTTCATGAATCTCTTCATCAACGAATATTTTGTTCACTTGTGTCAGTAGCAGTGCAGTCAGTGCATAAATAATGTCGTTCAGTGTGCCTTGGTGTGAAAGTGATTTGTCAAAAAGTATCTCGTGGCTTGATGGCTGCAGCTCTAGTGACGATGATGAACCATGTGGACTAGGGTAGTTTTGTCTGATACCGAGTGGAGCGCGTGTGACCGGGCCCAGAGCTCATGTGCAGGAGAAACGTCCATGCGGATGCGAAGGAAAAATCGCTCCCCCGGCGATTCCAAAACATCCATCCATTGGACGTTTTAAAAGTCCAGCGGACGGACGGATGTCGGTCTGCGTTGCGCTATTTGCCAAGCTGTCGAGCGATCTTTTTTGAACATGTTTGGTGTGTCCGCGGCTCGTCACAGAATTGTCGGTGTACATCTTAAATCTTAAATTAGTTTAAATACATCGGATGCGTAGTATTCTCTAATCTATAGTTTAAAATGCTTATTTAAAAGTTGTTTGATAGTAATTATTATACTCTGTATTGAACCTATGGAACAGTAAAGTACCAGATAAGGAAAATAAGAGGTCAGGTTTACATGTACCCTTGGTTCGGTGTATAGAGCAAAGTACCTTCAGTCCAGTTTACTGTAATGTCATGTTTTAATTCATTAACAACTTTGAAATTCTTGGACGAATACAGTAGCTGCCTTTCAGTAGTGGCAAATGAATTTTTCCTGAAATTCGTATCGGTCGTTAAGATTTCATCTTCAATTTGTACAACTTTTCCCATATCGATATAACGAGGTACTACATAAGCTGGGGAATGCTTTTTATCTTTTATAGTTGCTATAAAATTTCTGAAATATCCATCATAGAGAATGGTTTCTTTGAATAGAAAAGGATAGGGAATATAGGATACATGGTTGGGATTTATATATTCTTCACTGAAGATTCCAGTTACGTTCACTACTATTGGTTCCTGTATGAAAATAAAAAATTATCAGACTAAATCAGGAAGCTAATCGACTGCAACATTTTGTTGCGCGACTCAAAAGAAAAATGGGAAAATTTTGCTCCTGAACGTTTGAAGTTCTGAAAGGTGATCCAAATCGAGAGGTTAGTCCCTTACTGTGGGCACGATCCACCCTATTGGCTTCAACCAGACCTTAGTAGTCAGGTTATTCGGGACGAATAACCAGAAAGAAGGGAGCAATGTTACGTCGGACATGTACTGGCGAATATGTATAGGAAAAAAAGAAGAAAGACATAAGGAATCATCGAAAAGTCCAGAACTGTTTGGAATATGTGAAAAGAATAAAAAATGGGAAAGTTAACGTTAGTTAGTAGTTTTTGAAGTAGATAGCTGTGAAAGTAGAACGTTTAGTAGACTCCGTTTCACGTAAGAAGAACCTATCTGAAGTTGCAGTCGTATGCGCGAACTTGTCAAAACCAGCGCTGTATTGTAATATTGACGTTCGACTTCAAATCAGTAGCGTAACGTTTATACATTTTGTAGGTTAACAAAAAATTAGAATCTGTCGGCATTGACTGTGGATAATTTTTCCTTGAACACCAAGTTTTTCAGGAGGCATGGTTTTAGGTCAAATAAAACACAGCACTCACAGATAAACTGGCAACAGGAAAAATCAAAAATATTTGACAGTAAATGATTGTGTCAAATGTCAATAATAATAGCTGTCGGCATAAAACATCATTTGTAACGCCAATGGCATAAAACGGTTGTTACGAGGCGACATAGACAAACGAGAACGATTTTGGTTTCTGCGCAAGACAGTTGGCAAACTTCAGGTGGCTTCTTTTTGTATGAAACGGTGTCTATTGTATTGTGAAAGTTTTTGTTAAAAAAAAAAGTTAAGATAGTAAAGGAGTAACAATATTAACAATGGTCAGTTACTTGCATTTATTTTGTTATCTCAAAATAACTTGATACTTTATTGTATATAATGTTTAATTGTCACGAAATGCTGCAGTCGATGAGTTTCCAGGTTTAAAAAGATAAAATTTCAATAGAGTACTTACACTTCCAAAAATTAAACAGAATAGTTTCTGAGAGTAGATCCCGAATTTTTTTGGATTAAAAAATACCTTGATGTATTTTTCTTTGGTTACAATTCCTTTAAGAGGGGTGACTTTGAATAATTTTTGTTTTGTATCGACGTCGAACATAAATTTTGCAGGTACGTCTGTGAAATTCTTGAGTAGAAATGCTTGCTTGCCTATTGGGCTTTTTGGTGTTTGGAATACGTAAATGTGTCTTTCAGAAACGGATACTACTGGACCTAAAAAATATTCTTCGTTGTATATTAATATACTTCAATTTCATACCTCCCGTGGAATAACTATGTCGGCAGGAGCGACAAAAAGATTGTTCTAGTCTGGTCCATTGGCTTCAGGGGAACATTTTTCATATGGATATGAAATTTGTATCGATATTTCCAAGCGTTGAGGGAGATAGCAGATAGCAATTTAAATCGCGAAATCAAATTGGCTTTAAATTGGTCACCGGGGATTTTTTGATACGGGAAAATGAATGCCTCGATCTGTTTTTTAATAAAAGCATTCTTTCGCGGTCAAATAGCGTAATAAAATTTTGGAAAAAACGCATTTTCAACATGAAAAGTCTTGAAAATAACTATAAATATTGAACTGAAACTTCGGAAGAGTACTTGTAGGAGAATAGTCAACCGGGGAAAAGTTTTTCAAAATCATAACTTGAAGGGTTTCTGTCTTGTGAATAATAAATGTGAAAGTAATGAAAATATTCGGAAATCCACTTTCTGAAATTTTATGTATTCATAACTCGACTAATTGGAGAGATAGAACGTTCCAGTCTTGTCCATTGGATTCAGCGAAACATTTTCCATATAGGTACGAATTTTGATTTGATATTTTCAAGCATTAAGGGAGATAGCAGAGAGCAATTTAAATCGCGAAATATTCCCATACCTACCCCTTGCTTCAAAATTTCGAAAAAAAAATAATTTTTGCGGCATGAAATTGGCTTTAAATTGGTCACCGGGAGTTTTTTATACGGGAAAATGAATGCCACAATCTGATTTTTGATAAAATCATTCTTTCGCGTTCAAATAGAGTTATAAAATTTTGGAAAAGACGCATTTTCAACATTAAAAGTCTTGTAAATACCACAAAACTATGAATATTGAACTGAAATTCCGGAAGAGTATTTGTAAGAGAATAGTCAACCGGAAAAAAAATTTTCAAAATCATAACTTGAAGGGTTCCGTCTTGTGAATAATAAATGTGAAAGTACTGAAAATATTCGAAAATCCACTTTACGAAATTTCATGTATTCATAACTCGACTAATTGGAGAGATAGAACGTTCTAGTCTGGTTCATTGGATTCAGGGAAACATTTTCCATGTAGGTACGAATTTTGAGTCGATACTTCCAAGTATTAAGGGAGATAGCAGAAAGCAATTTAAATCGCGAAATATTCCCATACCTACCCCTTGCTTCAAAATTTCCAAAAAAAAAATTTTGCGACATTAAATTGACTTTAATCTGGTCATCGGGGGTTTTTTTATACGGGAAAATGAATGCCACAATCCGTTTTCTGATAAAATCATTCTTTCGCGTTCAAATAGAGTAAAAAAATTTTGGAAAAAACGCATTTTCAACATAAAAAGTCTTGTAAATACCACAAAACTATGAATATCGAACTGAAATTCCGGAAAAGTATTTGTAAGGAAATAGTCGATCGGGAAATTTTTTTTTAATATCATAACTTGAAGGGTTGCCGTCTTGTGAATAATAAATGTGAAAGTAATGAAAATATTCGGAAATCCACTTTCTGAAATTTTATGTATTCATAACTCGACTAATTGGAGAGATAGAACGTTCCAGTCTTGTCCATTGGATTCAGCGAAACATTTTCCATATAGGTACGAATTTTGATTTGATATTTTCAAGCATTAAGGGAGATAGCAGAGAGCAATTTAAATCGCGAAATATTCCCATACCTACCCCTTGCTTCAAAATTTCGAAAAAAAAATAATTTTTGCGGCATGAAATTGGCTTTAAATTGGTCACCGGGAGTTTTTTATACGGGAAAATGAATGCCACAATCTGATTTTTGATAAAATCATTCTTTCGCGTTCAAATAGAGTTATAAAATTTTGGAAAAAACGCATTTTCAACATTAAAAGTCTTGTAAATACCACAAAACTATGAATATTGAACTGAAATTCCGGAAGAGTATTTGTAAGAGAATAGTCAACCGGAAAAAAAATTTTCAAAATCATAACTTGAAGGGTTCCGTCTTGTGAATAATAAATGTGAAAGTACTGAAAATATTCGAAAATCCACTTTACGAAATTTCATGTATTCATAACTCGACTAATTGGAGAGATAGAACGTTCTAGTCTGGTTCATTGGATTCAGGGAAACATTTTCCATGTAGGTACGAATTTTGAGTCGATACTTCCAAGTATTAAGGGAGATAGCAGAAAGCAATTTAAATCGCGAAATATTCCCATACCTACCCCTTGCTTCAAAATTTCCAAAAAAAAAATTTTGCGACATTAAATTGACTTTAATCTGGTCATCGGGGGTTTTTTTATACGGGAAAATGAATGCCACAATCCGTTTTCTGATAAAATCATTCTTTCGCGTTCAAATAGAGTAAAAAAATTTTGGAAAAAACGCATTTTCAACATAAAAAGTCTTGTAAATACCACAAAACTATGAATATCGAACTGAAATTCCGGAAAAGTATTTGTAAGGAAATAGTCGATCGGGAAATTTTTTTTTAATATCATAACTTGAAGGGTTGCCGTCTTGTGAATAATAAATGTGAAAGTAATGAAAATATTCGGAAATCCACTTTCTGAAATTTTATGTATTCATAACTCGACTAATTGGAGAGATAGAACGTTCCAGTCTTGTCCATTGGATTCAGCGAAACATTTTCCATATAGGTACGAATTTTGATTTGATATTTTCAAGCATTAAGGGAGATAGCAGAGAGCAATTTAAATCGCGAAATATTCCCATACCTACCCCTTGCTTCAAAATTTCGAAAAAAAAAAATTTTGCGGCATGAAATTGGCTTTAAATTGGTCACCGGGAGTTTTTGATACGGGAAAATGAATGCCACAATCTGATTTTTGATAAAATCATTCTTTCGCGTTCAAACAGAGTAAAATAATTTTGGAAAAAAAGCATTTTCAACATAAAAAGTCTTGTAAATACCACAAAACTATGAATATTGAACTGAAATTCCGGAAGAGTATTTGTAAGAGAATAGTCAACCGGAGAAAAAATTTTCAAAATCATAACTTGAAGGGTTCCGTCTTGTGAATAATAAATGTGAAAGTACTGAAAATATTCGAAAATCCACTTTACGAAATTTCATGTATTCTTAACTCGACTAATTGGAGAGATAGAACGTTCTAGTCTGGTTCATTGGATTCAGGGAAACATTTTCCATGTAGGTACGAATTTTCAGTCGATACTTCCAAGTATTAAGGGAGATAGCAGAAAGCAATTTAAATCGCGAAATATTCCCATACCTACCCCTTGCTTCAAAATTTCACAAAAAAAAAATTTGCGACATTAAATTGACTTTAATCTGGTCATCGGGGGTTTTTTTATACGGGAAAATGAATGCCACAATTCGTTTTCTGATAAAATCATTCTTTCGCGTTCAAATAGAGTAATAAAATTTTGGAAAAAACGCATTTTCAACATAAAAAGTCTTGTAAATACCACAAAACTATGAATATTGAACTGAAATTCCGGAAAAGGATTTGTAAGGGAATAGTCGACCAGGAAATTTTTTTTTAATATCATAACTTGAAGGGTTGCCGTCTTGTGAATAATAAATGTGAAAGTAGTGAAAATATTCGAAAATCCAGTTTCTCAAACTTCATGTATTCATAACTCGACTAATAGGAGAGATAGAACGTTTTAGTCTGATCCATTGGATTCAGGGGAACATTGTCCTAATAGGTACGGATTTTGAGGTAATATTTCCCAGCATTAAGGGAGATAGCTGAAAGCAATTTAAATAGCGGAATATTTCCATATCTAAGGTAGTCCTAGGTAATCTGTTGTAATCTTTATCAGAGGTAATTTTCGTACACAAAAATGTCTAGAGATCAACCCGTCGATATAAAGTTTTTTTCCACACTCGTGGCCCCCTAGGTCACCTGGATACAATCCTCTGGATTTTTGGGATATCTAAAATCACTCATTTACACAACCCTGATATTAAACTTAGGAGATCTTCAAAATCGTATTATACAAGGCTGTGATGTTATCCGTAACAATCCTGGTATCTTCGAACGTATTCGGCAATCGATTAGACGACGAGCGGATGCTTGCATTTTGGCTGGAGGTGCATATTTTGAAATATACTATTTTCCTTTATGCTGAACACATGTTGTCGCTTCTAATAAACTGATAAAACAATTCAACAACCTGTATCTCATTAACGACAAAACTTTTCGTCTTTAACTGGAGTGGCGAAGCGCCCACTACAATATTTTAGATTACTTAGGAAACACCCTGTATATCGCTTTTTTAAACCCACCAGAGAATATTTTCCAATTTATATGTATCATGCTATAATTTTCTAGTCTGTATGGCATCTATGATGCATTTAGTTTCCCAAATAGGTTACATTAGTTTTAATAAAATATTGGGATTGAATTTATTAAATAATAAAATATGCTATCTTACAATATTAATCAAAATGGCTATAAATTTCAATAAATGTTGATACTTTTACCTCTAGACTCTCCCCTAGCAGTGATTGTCAGTTTAAGTGCACCAATTTCACAGTTGAATATTTGTACATTCCTTAGAAAGGGTATTTTTGGCCGGTAACAGCATTTCACTTTCAAGGTTAAAGCACCTTTTTCGATTCTACCTTCATTGGGAGTAATTGTGAAATCATCGTCGTAATATAATTTGACGGCTTTCTTAATTTTAAAAGTTTGGGGAGCCTGGAAAATACCTAATATTACCTAATTAGAACATATTATTAATTTGTCCAATATACAACTATAGATCTCTGGAGTTTTAAAATTTTTTATGAAATCACCAATCTTGTTTCCTATATTGATTAATTAAATTTAAGCTAATAGTACCAATAATTATTATTCTATTCTATTGAGTGAAAGAAGAAAAACTAATATATTTTTGAAAGAAGAACAACCAGCTTTTTCTGAAGAAATATTGAATCCAAGATCTGTTTGCTACCAAACAAACCATGTTGCATGTCCCTTTAATAGTAATACAGTCTTATTACCTTATCTTGTGAGCCATCTAGGTCGATTTCTATCTCTTTACCAACTTGGTTAAAAAACGGAACTTTTCCAAAATCTATTAAAATATCACTTACGGCCTCACAAACATTATATTTCGTACAAAAGTGAGATGAAGTAGATTGTTTGTCAGCACAAGTACATTTTGGATTCATGTCAAGATGACAATTAAAAATACTCATGTCACCTTCGTGATCATGGAGACTATTTCGCGAATCATGAGCCTTGCATACATTTTCAGTTCATGGTATTTTATTGGTTGCCAACTCATTTGACAGTAGGTTATGTAAGTGAGGTTAGGGAACGGAAATGAAAAATCTTATGAATAAGAAATCCGTTTTTGTCCCCCTCATAAAAAATATCGAAAACTGTGATGGTTTGGTGGTGAAATAATTAGTTCCATTCTGTGAATATCTTCTCTTCTGTATGGATTTTTTTAAGACATTTTGAGGTACTGCACAGTTATAATGAGTATAAGTGTTTTAATTTTTAACAAGTTTGGTTCGTACTTTTAGTTTTTGTCATTCGCTAACACTAAGTAATGTCAGGTATTGTTTACAATTTGGCTACTGTCATTTATAAAAACTAAGGTTAATTTTTTGGATGGTACCGTATTTGCAATGCGCGACGCCGCGGTGAATTAACAAACTAGATAGACGATTTTGAGAACAGGTTTTGTCAATTGTTCCGTATGAGTAAAGCTAGATTTATAGATTGACGGACTGTAAACGTATACCAAACGTAGACGCACTGGATATGTAACGAACGGTATGTAAAAATTGTTGCAGTTATAAATAAACGGAACGGAAATTTTGCGCATGGGCAGAGGTAATGTACTCGCGACATTCAAATTAACCTAGAAATTATACAAATCATCTACAGCCTGTGTCCTATGTGGTTTTGAGCTTTAAATTTTGTATTATAATCTAAATATTTATATAGTTTGAATCACAATGGATTACGAAGTACATGAAGATATGCTTCTTGGAGCCGTGGGACTACTATTGTGTGCAGTAGCATTGGAAGTGTCGACAAGCACAAACTCGAAAAACGACGCTAAACTAAACAGTAAACAAAGGATATCTATGCCAATCTATGAAACATTCAAAAACACAACATTAAATGACAGCTGATAGCCACGCTATTCTTTCATTTGATTGGTCGGACGTAAGAACGCACTGTAAAAAGATAGAAGTTGGCCAACTCTTCCGTTGCAGTCCGTTCCCCTTACGTTACGTCATGCACTTACCTTCCTTTATAAACAAGGTACGTACATTCTATAGTTGATCTTTTCACAGAGCGTCTACGTTTACAGTCCGTCAAACTATATATAGTATCCATGGTTTTGACAATCGAAGGTAGAATATCTAGTTTTCTGATGTGCTGTTTTTCACCGCAGTTAGACAGAGACACTGTTCGTCTCACACATGGGATCAGTCGCGTTTACCTGTGCGGATCCTATGAAAATTTAGGACTTCAAAATTATTTTAAAACGTTTTTTTGTTTCCTTCATCACGCGGACTTTTTCCAAGTCAGTGAAAGTGTCATTTCTCAGCTTCTCTGTAGATATCGAGAAGCTGGAAACGTAAGAGAAACACATAGAAGTGGACAACCAAGATCAAAGACTCTTTGGACTTCCATGGTATCCCGCATTTGGCACTGTCCCCTTAATCCCATCGAGCATTCCCATGAACCACTTCCACAGACAATCCAAGAACTTGGACAACTTTTACCCCAACTTTGGAGACAAATCGATCAAAGCTACTTAAACGATTTTATTGAAAGTATAAATAAGCGTTGTTTGGATGCAATTGATATTAGAGGAAACCATACTTTAGTTTTTAATTTAATTTAATTCAATACTCAATCTTAAATTGTTGTTTATGTTCTTTAAAACCGCAAACGTGTTGCGCAAAAGAGGTAAACAAACGCTTACATACTAATTGTTGCAATACTTAACCTCAACTTTTGAGTATCAATTTATTTAATGGAATGGAAGATAAATAAAACTCAATCTACTTGGCAATTCTATTAATTTACACGCAAAACAACAAAAAAACAATTAAAAATAATTGAGGTAGATAACAATAATAAATATATCAATAAAACGAACAAAAGAATTCAGTTGAAAATATGGTAGATAATTATATAAATATAATATAATGTTATTGTGAAATAATAAAACAATGGGAAGTTATTGAAAAGCTTATTTAAGATAATAGAAATAATATAATAGTTTAATTCAATTTAATAATTTGTAAGGATGTTTCTTCTTCTGCAATACTATTGTTAAAAAAAAGTGTTTAGGTCGTTTAGTTTCCTCTTTTTTATATAAAAAATACGTCTAGCATACCGCTTCACCTGTATTTGTGCTCAATTGAGTAATTATTTTCTTCCATCGCTGTCTAAATCATCCGTCAGGTCTTTTGTAGTTCGTAAAGGGAATTAAGAGAGAAACAGTGTCAACCTTGGCAACTTCCTGTTGAATGGTTCCTATTTTTTCATCAGTTTTCCTTACATCTACTAGATTATTTTTTCTTTTTATGTTTCCTAGGACGTGGATGCTTCTGGTAATACGTGAGCTACCGAAGCTAAACATTGAGATATTTCGTCAGTCGACTTATGACCTCTAGGTGTTCCAGTATTGGATGGTTTCTTTTCCCAGCTTAAGCCTCTAGTAAAGTCTTAATAATTTTACACTGTATGTGAAGTTTTGTACTGTTGTTATTTATTCCGACAAATTATAGTCTTTTATTAATTTTTTTCATAGAATGATGCTCTTATTATTCATATACATGTCAAATACCATATTTGATGTAATATAACCTCTGCGTTCTCCAGCATTAGATAGTTTTTCTTCTCGGCTATTTTTTGTCCCCTGAAGTATCCACTTTTTGAAATATAGTCTTTGATTTCTTGACATTGATTGTATTTTTTATATCAAAAGCCATATTTGGTTTAACATGACCTCTAGGTGTTCCAGCGTTGATGGTTTTTGCTCACACAACTCTATTTTATCTTTTAGAGTGTCCACTTTTAGCCCAATAACTTTAGGGACCTATTGTAATCTTTCTCTGCTCTCGTGGTCACGGTTTATGAAGATGTTGTCTATTTCATCGTCATCGTCATCTTTTTATCATCATAAAATCCATCAACAATTGTTCTATTGATTGGACCGACGTAAAATATTGTAAATAATTTCGTCCTAGTTATTTATTTATATATCAAATACCATATTTTCATGAAATCTATAAATTTGGAAGGGATGAAACACACAGATAAAGTATTAGTTGTATTTGTGAAATTATTTGGGTATGTAGGAACGAGAAAAATAAAAATTTACAGTCTTACATTTTGTTTTCTACTAAATAAAACATTTTATATAACTTGCCCATACGGTACACGATTATTTACACATTTATTAATAAAAAAATGTATTTCTTTTGTTTCAATAAATATAAAATATGTTGTTAGAAATAACAATAATAAATATCTGTGTCGTTCATCAAAAAAAAAATATTTTTTTTTCACAAACTGGAATCTAAAAATTTCAAATAGATCACAGAGTAAGTATTTGTACCAAATGAGTTTGTTTTTTTGGAGCAGTATACGAAACACAAGACAAATAAACATTGTTGATGAATATAATCCTAATTATGTCCAATCTTTCAACAAAAAATACTATTGCACACTTGAAACATACAAAAATAGCAAATTAGTTATTTCAAACCTTTAAAATTTATTTTTCGTGCAATCGGACGCGAAGTCAGTATTTCGCGTTCTCAACACAGTCCGCGAAATTCAATTTTGCGGCCGTTACCCATTGCAACGGCTGCGAAACCAAACGTCACTTCCAAATTTGACATTTTTTCAAAAATACTACAAAGACAAAGATTATTTTTTATTGAATACCAACAAATACATAAGTACCTACTTACGAGGATATATTGAAAAAGTCTTAGCCTACTATAGAACCAAACAAAATTTCAATGTCAAAACATTTTATTACTCATTACACAGCGAACCTGCAACGTCTCTAGACCTTTCAAAAAATGTTTCTTCTTCCTCTGCAAACCAGACCTCCACAGCTTTCATTACCTTCTCGTTGGAAGAAAATGTACGACCTTTTAAACTTTTTTTCAGTTGAGGAAAGAGATGATAGTCGGAGGGAGCCAAATCTGGTGAATAAGGGGGGTGTTCTAGTAATTCAAACCCTAAATCACGAATTTTTTGCATGGCAACATGAGATTTGTGTGCAGGGGCGTTGTCCTGCAAAAACAAAACACTTATGGATAGCTTTCCGCGTATTTTCTCTTTAATTTTTTCCCGTAGAGTGGTCAGTAATGTCGAATCAATCATGATTACTCCACGGCAATCCCAAAAAACTGAAGCAAGAACTTTTCCAGCAGATTTTTGGACACGAAACTTCTTAGGTCTTGGAAAACCAGAGTGTCGCCATTCCATCGATTGTTGCTTTGTTTCTGGTTCGTAGAAATGTACCCAAGTCTCATCCATAGTAACAATTCGGTTTAAGAAGTCTACATCGTTTTCAAATCGAGCACAGATCGAA
This sequence comes from Lochmaea capreae, assembly GCA_949126875.1. NCBI lineage: Eukaryota > Metazoa > Arthropoda > Insecta > Coleoptera > Chrysomelidae > Lochmaea > Lochmaea capreae. Next base: position 10,916,176 of record OX421397.1, on the reverse strand, counting down.
CGCGATGCTTCTACCCTTGCACGCTTTTGATCAACATTCAAACATTTGAGGATCCATTTTGCAGCAATTTTTCTAATATCCAAATTGCCGTGAACTATATGATGAACGCGTTCGTATGAAATATTCAGTGCTTCAGATATCCGTTTTAGCCCAATTCGACGGTCTGATAAAATCATGTCATGAACTGCATCGATATTTTTGGGGACTGACACAGAAAGTGGCCTTCCCGATCGGTCATCATCTTCAATGGAAAATTTACCTCTTTTGAATCTTGCAATCCAATTTTTCACGGTCGCATACGAAGGACATTGATCACCAAGGGTATTAAGCATATCTTCGTAAATCTGCTTACCTCTTAACCCCTTTTAAATACAGGTACTTGATGATGGCTCCATACTCCAATTTTTCGATTTTCACAATTTCGGTGGACATCTTTTTTCTTTTAATTTATTGCGTAACTCTGGTTTACTTTTTTGACGTCAAACTTCACACTGACACTTCTAATAAGTTATTGTTCGTTGCTATGGTAACGCAATATTTTGTTTATGCATGGAACTGGTCTAGGCTAACTAGATATCAATACATCCTCGTATATTATTTTAGGATGAATATTAACATCAATTGTACAGTTTGTATTATTATTTGTATTTACTCCAGAAGTTGAAGCAAGAACTGCCAAAATATTTTGTAAATATTAAAACATACCATTTCCATAGCAAACGGTGACATCGTTAAATAAATTGAACTGCTGTTGATTTTAGAGCAATAATATATTTATTTACAATTATCTAGTTTAATAATTTTAACGATTGCACGAAAAATAGTGTGTACCTATGCCAATGCCGCGAAACTTTTTAACGACCTCAAGATTATCTTGCCTCGGCCGCAAGGGACCTCGGCGATAACTGTTCTTTCGGGCGATACTAATCTGGTCAGATCAGTCAGGTAATGAGGATTTTGATGTACGAAACTGGTCACACTGGCCAAAAATGAGGGCTACGAATCTGGTCACATCAGTCAGGTAATAAAAATTTTAAGGAAACTGCGCTTTCTTCGTAAAGTATGCGAATTCCTCGATTTTATAGGAGTATTTATACTGTTACATTTGATATAAACCTCATTTTGAATTTTAGTCAAAACTGTCATGAAATCAAAAATTGATTGCGAACAGTAATGAAATGAATTGTTAAAGTGTGAATGGAAAGATTCACAGGCGTTTGTTGGTTGATTTAATTCGGCACTAGCATCCGCCCAAATGTTTGGGGGAAATTATTATTATTATAATTTATTCTACAAAAATTGACTAAAAATACGAAGGTGGTTTGGTAGGGGTAGGTTTGGTTGGGTTATTATTGAAAATTATTATAATTTATTCTTCAAAAATTGACTAAAAATACGAAGGTGGTTTGGTAGGGATAGGTTTGGTTGGGTTATTATTGAAAATTATTATAATTTATTCTTCAAAAATTGACTAAAAATACGAAGGTGGTTTGGTAGGGGTAGGTTTGGTTGGGTTATTATTGAAAATTATTATAATTTATTCTTCAAAAATTGACTAAAAATACGAAGGTGGTTTGGTAGGGATAGGTTTGGTTGGGTTATTATTGAAAATTATTATAATTTATTCTTCAAAAATTGACTAAAAATACGAAGGTGGTTTGGTAGGGATAGGTTTGGTTGGGTTATTATACCTACCTACCTAATTAGGGTCGTAGTACCTGCGCTTGTTGTGACCACTTTCGTACATATTTATTTGTTACCTGCACTTACCGGAGGGTAAAAGTATTAAAATGTGACCAGATTCATTACGCCCGTTCTTTCGGTACGTTAAAAAGGTATTTCGCGGCCTAAGCATACAAATAATTATTAAAGACAGAAGCGATAGAGTGTGTTTAAGATTCGTGTAATAAACTTATAATTAAATATATTCTAGTAATACTGCTGTTATAAAATACAAAATTCCGTTGTTATTAAATGGGATACCTTTGTTTGTGGAAAAATCCGCTGGAAAATCATCGACGTCGACTTCGGTTACGTCTACATCGTTAGTTTCGTTAACACAAACGTTTTCCAAAGAAACCGAGTCGCAATTATTATTCGAACAAACTGTAACGTTAGTTTCTTCAAAAAACTTGTACATATTTAACAAAAAATCACATTCCCAAGAGTTATTAGCAACAACGATTTCCTTAACATTTGGTAGGTTTTTAAAAAGCGACTTAAAATTAAAACTGGTTAGATTATTATCACTGACATCTAGAATCGTCAACAAATTTTGTACTTGGTATTTATAATCGAAATTAATATTGTTTATTGAATTTTTGTTTAGCCACAAATATCTCAAGTTTTCCATGTGACCGAAATAATCGAAAAAATAGATGGTTTCGAAGCGGTTGTTTATTAAATCTAAAATTTCGATGTTGTCCAAACCTATAAAACCATAAGGTTTTACCGTTTTTAAAAAGTTATTACCTAAATGGAGAGATCGGAGGTTTTTTAGACCGTTGAACGAACTGGTTTGTACTTCTGTTAAATTATTGAAACTTAGTTGTAAATCTACAAGACTAGTTAATTGCTTAAAGTTATATTGTACTAAATAGCTAATACTGTTGTGGCTGATATATAAAAAATGGAGGTTTAATAGATTGTTAAAAGCGTTTTGATGGATCGTATGTATTCTATTATGTTCTAAATATAATATTTTTAGATTTATCAAATGTTTAAACGTATTTTCCTCCAGTTTATCCAATTGGTTGTAATTTAAATAAAGGTATTTTAAATTGGATAAGCCGTAAAATGCTTCAGAGTTTATAAAAACTATTTGGTTGTAACTTAAATTTAATATATCCAAATTTTCCAAGTCTAAAAATAAATTGTTGGTTAAAATTTTTATATAATTTGTACTCAAATCGAGATGTATCAACCTTTTCACCCCCATAAAACACATAGTTTCCAGCATTTGTATACTGTTATTATGCAAAATTAATATTTTTAATAAAAAAAATTTTGCAAAAGCATGTTTTCTCAATACCCTAACTCGGCAATTCGGGAAATCTACAACGGAAATATTGTTTCTCTTTGGGAAATTGAACGTGGTCTCGTCCAAGACATCCAAAGAGCAATTGTGACATCTGAACCAGTGAGTTCGATTCAGGGGTGTGTCGAATACGTGAAAGAAATTCATATTAGCATTGGAGCACGTCATCTGTTGTCCTTGAAGAAAACTAAGGTGAAACTTGCATACTGGAAGTTCCTCATGGTTTGTGGGAGCTGCTAGGTGTAACAAAAGTATTGAAATTATGGTTAACCATTTTGCCATTGTCCTGAAACAAACTAGTTATTTTTCATCTAGAATTACTTTTAAAATTTATTCGTTTATAATGTGTGATATTAAATATTGGTCTCGTGTTTCCTCATATTATATATATCCAATTTCCAATAGATTGGAAATTCCTTTCTACGAACAAACCTAAAGCACGGGTCACATTAGGCTGGCATCAGCTGCGAATAAAAAGAAGCCGCTATCAGCTTAATGTGACCACAAAATTCGCAGATGGCATCGCCAGCCTGCGAGTATTTGTCAGCGGATAGTGAAGTCGGACATGTTCAACTTCTGGAAGCCAGGCAGCGGCTTCTAGCAGGTCACGTGATCACTTGCACCCGCTGGCACCATCTACCAGCGTAGTCTGACCACCCCTCACCACCACAGTGGCAAGCCAGCGGCGACTAGTGCAACACGTGGTTCAATGTGTACATGTTTGATTTGGCTAGTTTCTTCTTTTTTAATATGGTGTAACTAACTCCAGCAATTCTTCAAATTTAGCAGGTGACATTCGTAAAACATTTCTGTATGTTTCTGGGTCCTCTTGTTTTAACTCTTGGAAGATGCTCCTAACTGTTCCCTTCTTTGAATCCAGGGCCTACAGCACCAACGTCTCTTCTAGCGGTTAACAATTTTTATACATAGCTCGTTCACGCACATCCTCAATAACTGATTAAGTACTCGTTTACGTGGACCTACAGACGACATGACGACTAGACTAGAAATATTAGCAAGTTACGTTACTTTATGTTCACACTGTATGTTTTGGTAATCTTATCTTTCTTGAGCGTAACTGCTAAATAAATTATTTAGACCATTTCCATCGAACAAGGTTCAGATTCTTATTTGTTGTTATAACTGAAGTTTTAACAACAATCGTCAACAAAATTAGTTATCTTCCGATTTCTAATGAAATCTTTATTTGATTAGGGTAAGCAACAAAGGAGATTTCGTATTGTTTGCATGCTAATATTGACAGTTTTAATAACTTATCGTTTTTGGTAAGAATTTATTCTATTTAGATTCAATTAATCTATTTTATGAATAATATTGTCGTAGGTATCTTAATATATAATTGTTTCTTGTTTCTTTACACTTAAGACCAGATACCGAGTCAACTAAATATTGTGAACTGTACTTTACCATCTATTAATATTTCAGTTACAGTTGAAGTTTGTCATATTTCTGAATATATTTCAAAAGTATATGAATGACAGCATTTTACAGCATCACTCACTATTTTCGTGTTCTTATTATTGTTTCTCCCCTTGTAACGTTGCTTGTGAAAACATTTCTATGATTATACGGGGTTGGGATAAAGTATGGAACCAAGTAAATATCTTTTAAATGAAATGAACGATACCTATGAAAATTTGCAGGTAAGTGCAATGGAACAAAATGCATCTGATGTACATTTTTTGTTAATAATATACTTCCGGTTTAATCGGAAATGCCATCAACTTCTTTAATTTAAATGGGACACCTTATATATTTTTACAGACTTTGAAAGAGCTTGTTATTTTGAATTCATACATACTGAGTTTAGTGTAAACAAATTTGTAAAAACGAGGAATATAGCACTTTAATCAACCTCCTTTGAGTTTTTTGCATTAGAGCAAAAAACTATTTAGATAGAACTAATTCATGCTGTTTGTATGCATAGTAATGAATAAACGAGTACTGTTTAGTACGTCTTTTGTTCCCCAAGTGTCAAATTATAATTGACAGAAATACATTTTACAATTTAGAATGGTTCAATTAAGTGAAAAAGAGCGTATTGAAATTTTAATGATGATCGGTTATGGTGATCGTGTTAGAACTCATGAAGAAGTGTGTCATATTTTTAATAATTTACATCCGGAGAGAAATCCTATATCACGCTCAACGGGAACTAAAACATTACAATGTTTTAATACAACTGGGATGGTAAAAATTTTGCTAAAACCTAGAAGACCGCGGACTGCAACGAACGAAACTGTTAAACAAAATATTGCAATCGATTTAGAAGAATCACCTCAAACTTCCACCACAAATTTGGCACTAAACCATGGTATCAGTCGACGTTCTGTAGGAAAGATATTAAAAAATGAAAAGTATAAGGTACAGTTGGTTCAAGAATTGTCAGACGATGATTTTGAAAGACAGCTGGAATTTTGCGAACGGCTAATGGACATCTGTAATGTCGACGACAATTTTGCTTCTAACATAGTTTTCCCGATGAGGCAACTTTTTGTTTAAATGGAACAGTTAATCGCCATAACTCAAGGTATTGGTCAAATGAGAATCCTCATTGGATCCATGAAGTACATACCTAGCATCCACAGAAGTTAAATGTTTGGATGGGAATTGTGAAAATAGGCTTATAGGCCCATTTTTTATCGACGGAAACTTGAATGGTGACAAGTATTTGGATCTACTAAATAACGAAATTATTCCTGCACTTCAACAGAATGGGCAATTACCACAAAATGTTTGGTTTCAACAAGATGGAACACCTCCCCACTATGATAGACGGGTTAGGGATTTTCTGGATGCGAATTTTCCAAATCGATGGATTGGACGTAGAAGATTCATAGAGTGGCCTGCAAGTTCTCCGGATCTTAGCCCGTTAGATTTTTTTCTTTGGGGTTATCTAAAATCACGTGTTTACGTCAGACGACCAACAAACTTACAGGAATTGAGACAAAGAATTATTGATGAAAGTGAACTAGTACGTGGAGAAGTCTTGGAAATAGTGACCCAAGAATTTGTTAATAGGATGGCATATTGTCAGCTAGTAAACGTCGAGCATTTTGAACATTTGAAGTAATTTTGTTTCCCATTATTCTAAAATAATGAAATGTACACCTATTGTACAACTAACAGTGAGTTATATTCCTCGTTTTTACAAATTTGTTTACACTAAACTGAGTATGTATGAATTCAAAATAACAAGCTCTTTCAAAATCTGTAAAAATATATAGGGTGTCCCATTTAAATTAAAGAAGTTGATGGCATTTCCGGTTAAACCGGAAGTATATTATTAGAAAAACAATGTACATCATATGCATTTTGTTCCATTGCACTTACCTGCAAATGTTTATAAATATCGATCTTTTCGTTTAAAAGATATTTACTTGGTTCCATACTTTATCCCAACCCCGTATACTAATTATCATTGTTATTCAATTTGTATTCTTCAAATTTTCTCCTGGTACGATTCAAAACGTTAAATTTCTTCATAATCTTCAATAGAACCATCCGAAATTAATAATAATAATTCCTTTGTTATAAAAGTAACACACACATATTTAATCAATTATCAAACGTAAAATACTCACCCTTATATAAAGTATCCACCCCTTTCTTCAAAAACTTGAATAAACAACTTAAACACAAAACTACATTGTTTCTAATTTAAGTTGACGTCCAACGACTACGTTTTCGCTGCAAGCCATTCAACGAAACTTTTACAACTGAACGCCACAAACAAATCTACGTTGTATTTTTTCGTTCGAAGATTTATTATGAAGAAAAAGAACCGTGTGGTACTAGAATCGATGGGTATGGTTGTGGTTCTCTCTCGATAGACCATTTACCTTTTTAAAAGATCGTTGTTTACCACAGCGTGCACTGCGGCTGTAACATAATAATCTAACCAAGGTCAAGCTCTCTTGGTTCTTTGGTTGCTCTTGCATGGGAATTGAATATCTCGAGCATTGAGTATTTCGAGTGGGTACGTACAATTCAACTTGCGTGGCGAGAGTTGGGAACGACCTACTTTTTAGAAACGAACTAAAATCGTTGGTATAATATAAGTTTCACGCTAAATGGTTCAACTGCAATAAACCACCTGATTTAATCACATTGTGTAGAAAATCATCAAGTAAAAGATACATATTATGTGTTACAGGGTCAAACTTAATAAATTTGAATTATATTTTGCATAATATAGGAGATATAGAAGCAATTTATTTAAATGTAGAGTTAGTGTATTATCTCATGGGTTATGGAACTGCAACCCTGTGCGCCAAGTGAAGTGCAGGTCCTTGTATGTATGTATTTTGGGGTAACACTCACTGAGACCTAAAAGATCTATTGTACCCTCTAACTTCTACTTAGTTTCTGAGGAGAGTCTCTGAAACTAGTAGCTTCTTTAGTCCTATTTCCCGGAGGAATTTTAGGATATATGCAGGCTTCAACTTAGGTAACTGTCCCTCTTCTATCCAGTAGTCTACCAGGTGCTGTGCCCTAGGATTCTGAATTGCTGTGCAGTTCGCAAGTATATGGATGGAGGATTCTTCTTCCATTCCACAAAATCTACAATCTTCTTCCTCCACTATTTTGAGCTTTTTAAGGTGCCCATTCAGGCGATAATGTCCCGTTAGGATTCCTGTCAAAACTCTTAGTGCAGTTTTACTTTGACTTATGCATTCATTTGATCTCAACAGGTTGTAGTCACCCAGAAGAATCTTAGATTGCCTAAGCAGCATTAGGTTTTTTTGCTGCAGGATCATTTCAAACAAATGCCGGACACAGCGTGGGGTTTCCCAATCATCTGTTAGTCGTGCTGTTGATGAAGTCACCAATGCACTTAACAGACCTGATATTTTAAATTCATATGTATTTAAGATAAAATAAAGAAACAAGCAAAAAAAAGTAAATAAAATTGGGAAAAAATTTCGGTTTATTTGCTCTTCTTTCTTAACACATCGTACATTTGTTTCGGCACACGTACAAAAAAGAAGAAAATATGCTGAGAAAATTATCCGCCGGGATATTACCCAAAAAAAGAAGATATAAAAAAGAAGAAAAGAGAAGTTCTCAAACTGTTTATTCAAATAAAACATCCGTATACGGAAATTATTCCGCATTAAAGAATTAAGATTGACGTTCTTATTCGCATCTTTTGTTCGAATCTAATTCGTATGCTACTGAAATCCGAATAATTTCAAGAATTGAGCCCCTGGTCCTTTTACATTTATGATGGGTATTAAATTTTCGGGTTTTACAACTTAAGGGTCTATTTTGTTTTATTATAATCGTTTAGCCAATACCATTTAGCTTGAAACTTATAATAATAATAATTATTATAGTAGTAATTTTGATGACGAGTTTGAGTTAAACGATAATTAATCACTATTTATTTATTTTGCGTCGTCTTAATTTCAAAATTTATCGCAATTGCAATTGAATCGATAACTTCTTAAAGGGCTTAAATGATATTTGCAAGAAAAGCCGAAAAAATATTTTGTTTTTATAACTCTTGATGTGTCTTAAGTTTTATATATTTTTTTTGTACTACTGTGCATAAAGTACGTACTTTAGACACAGTTTCGAGTGCGTAAAACTTTACTTTACACACTAGTGCGTAAAGAAAAAGTTCCAATTTGTAGGTCTGTAGTTATACCTAGTGTTATAAAAATACAGGTAGGTATAATAAATGGATATTAAATCTTGAGTTTTTTTATCAGTGATTGAAAGATATAGAATTCAGTAAAGTACATACCTAATAATTATTAGTAAATAATTATTGGGTACTGGAAAACAATAGAATAGGGTGCATAGGTAGGTATGTGCTTATAAGTTGGCAGTGAGTGCATTGAATCTGTAATTTGAAATTTAAATGGAGATCTTCCGACTATACCTAGGGTAAGCAAAAGTATCTATTGAACATTTTTAGGAAACTATGATGTTATTAGGTAAAAACATATAATTATAAAGATGGATTCCTCTGACCATATCTCAGAAGATCATTTCGCAAATACAGCACCAAACATATTAGACTTAGCACAGAATGCTTCTAATGATTTATTGCCCCAAAAATATATGAATATTTACGAAACAAAATACAATTTGTTTAAAGAATGGTGTAGGAATAACAAAATATTTCGAAAATGTCCTAGCGGCATATTAAACTTTTGTATTCTGATAAAATATTGTATGTAATTCGTGTGTAAAGTCCCTTTTTTGACTGATGTGATCGTCGCATTTGTCAAAAAAGGGTTAATTTACACACTTGCTGCATAAATAACTATTATATAGTATGGTTCAGTTAAAGTTGTAAATTAATAATATAAAGTGCTAGTTTTTCTTTTTTTCGGTCTGCAGATTTAGAAAAAAAATTAACCTGGATCCTTTCAGAAATATACATTTTTTTCTGACAAATATATTCACATTTTCTTTTATTTATTATTGTTTATTTTATAAAATTCATATTGTATATAGGTGTATAAATTAATTTAAATCAAAAAGCGAAAAATAAAATGTTGTTTTAAGTCTTCTCCTCAGGTTTCTTGATATTCCAAGAATTTTTAATGAGGATGTAAAAATCTTGCTTATTTTCAAGAGCCCACTGCTTTAGATATTGTAAATGGGCTATTTTTGATTCTAAAATAGGCAACATGTCATCAGGATATGCTGGTATTTTGGGCCATTCAACATCATTGACGTGTTTGTTACTTTCTTTTTTTAGTTATCTCGCCGACAAATTGTGAAATGGTGTAAAGTAATTTTACTCACAACTAAATCTACAAGCCACTTAACCGCCAATTGCTATACAGGAAATTGAACCAGCAAAAAGTCGATCATGGGCGTGGAAATTTATAATTTTCATCAAAAACTAACCAAATAATAGAAACTAATGACTCTTTTTAAGCCAATTAGTAACAAATCAAATTCTGATATTCCCTGGTATCTCCCCGACACTGATATTATTTGTAATCGAATATTCTTCCTTGTTTCTATAACTAATATTTCAGTATAATTAACGTCAGGACATTCTTAATATAAATAAAATTAAAAATTAATTAATATTTGTTTGATAACAAATTAATTCCTCTTAAAAATCTTGTCAAAAATATTTTAATCGACCAATTTGTTAACACAAGATTGGTATGCCGCTATTTTGATTGGTATGCCGTTATTTTTAAAAATAACTGTTACAACTCGACGTACGTAGAGAGAGAAACTGAAGACGAAGATAAAAAATAATGAAGAATTGGATTACAAAATCGAAGCGAGGCGGAAATGATATTATACGAGGGGGAAATGTTTAAAAGACAACTCGATATCCGGCTGCATGTCGGTCAAAGACTGATTCCATTTTGACTTAAACAGGAAGAGAAAATGAGAACATATTTAATTACAGAATATTTATCTGATATTCTGTTCTGCTGAGGGATGTTTTATTTAAAAGGATATAAATATAGTAGTGAAACCTTTCAAGGACAAAATTAAATAGTTATAGGATAATACGAGGGTTGTCCTATAAGTGTTGCATATAACAGCATAGTAGGCGCCTGTCAACAAATATCAAATGTCAAAATTTTAACCTCCAACGACCGATGATCCGCCACCAAGACAATGCAAGCTCCCACACACAGTTCGGAAAACAATTGAGATTTTAAAGTTAGAAAATATCGAATTGTTGGAATCATACATTCCTAACAACTTTTTTATTTTTCCAAAAAAGAACTGCCTTGTCAAAGGTGGTTCGAGACCCCAGAAGATGCAGTAAACGCCTTCAAAAACTCTATTTGGAATGTACCAACAAGCGAATGGAATATCTGTTTCCAGAATTGGTTCCAAAGGATGAAGATAGTAATTTATACTATAAGGGATGTAAGTAACATATACTAGTCGAGAACGATTTTGTGCCCGAGCGATAGCGAGGGCTGGCAATCAAGTTCGAGACTAGTAAATGTTACTTACATCCCGTGAAGTATATAAGATTTTTTCTTCTCCTCTCAAAATTTATTCTTGGATTTTTAATTTAATTTCATACTTTTCGCATGAAATTATGGACAGCTTTGACCGGTTTCTATAGCGTCACAAGCATTGTTATTTAGTTAAGAACGTCAAGCAGACAGTTTATTATCAAAAATTGAGATAAATAATTGATATAGAAGAATCAGCAAATATCGCTTGTCTGTCGCTGCTGCCAGAAAAATAATGGAAGACTGCTACTGAGCCAACAATAAAAAGGAAGCTGGAAATAAAATTTTCTACGATATAACGAAGCCAGAAGTCTCCTGCAGTACTTCAAGAGTAACAAAAAACTTGGTTAGAGATGGAGAATTTATGGAGTCAGATTTCATACAAATTGAGAAAAAACGAGAAAACATTTATACAAATTTTGTAAATAATTTTCATAATTATAATAATTGTACAGTGAATGTTACCCTAAAATACATACATACATAATTGTACTATTAATCTTCATATAAATGCACTTTTTATATGGCATAAATCATTACCACCCAAGGGTGGTAAGTTGACTTACAACCCGTCGTCAAGGGCAATCGATACCTTTTTGGTAATTGTTACTGCAAAATAGAGAGAAGAAAAAATGCATTTTTCTTTGTATTTGAACCGGCAACGTCTCTAGACCTTTCAAAAAAAATGTTTCTTCTTGCTCTGCAAATCAGACCTCCACAGCTTTTATTACCTCCTCGTTGGAAGAAAATTTACGACCTTTTAAACTTTTTTTCAGTTGAGGAAAGAGATGATAGTCGGGCGGAGCCAAATCTGGTGAATAAGGGGGGTGTTCTAGTAATTCAAACAATAAATCACGAATTTCTTGCATGGCAACATGAGATTTCTGTGCAGGGGCGTTGTCCTGCAAAAACAAAACACCTTTGGATAGCTTTCCGCGTCTTTTCTCTTTAATTTTTTCCCGTAGAGTGGTCAATAATGTCGAATAGTAATCTCCAGTTATTGTTCTACCCTTACCCAAAAAATCAATCATGATTACTCCATGGCAATCCCAAAAAACTGAAGCAAGAACTTTTCCAGCAGATCTTTGGATACAAAACTTCTTAGGTCTTGGAGAACCAGAGTGTCGCCATTCCATCGATTGTTGCTTTGTTTCTGGATCGTAGAAATGTACCCAAGTCTCATCCATTGTAACAATTCGGTTTAAGAAGTCTACATCGTTTTCAAATCGAGCACAGATCGAACGCGATGCTTCTACCCTTGTAGGCTTTTGGTCAACATTCAAACATTAGGGGATCCATTTTGCAGCAATTTTTCTCATGTCCAAATTGACGTGAACTATATGATGAACGCGTTCGTATGAAATATTCAGTGCTTCAGATATCCGTTTTAGCCCAATTCGACGGTCTGATAAAATCATGTCATGAACTGCATCGATATTTTCGGGGACTGACACAGAAACTGGCCTTACCGATCGGTCATCATCTTCAATGGAAAATTTACCTCTTTTGGATCTTGCAATCCAATGTTTCACGGTCGCATGCGAAGGACATTGATCACCAAGGGTATTAAGCATATCTTCGTAAATCTGCTTACCTCTTAACCCTTTTAAATACAGGTACTTGACGATGGCTCGATACTCCATTTTTTCGATTTTCACAATTTCGGTGGACATCTTTTTCCTTTTAATTTATTGCGTAACTCTGGTTTACTTTTTTGACGTCAAACTTTACACTGACACTTCTAATAAGTTATTGTTCGTTGCTACGGTAACGCAATATTTTGTTTAGGCATGGAACTGGTCTAGGCTAACTATAAGATATCAATACATCCTCGTATAAGGAAAATATAAAAGGCAATCCTTGTATAACCGAGATACAGAGGGTGTTGTATCAATTTAGCCTTATTTTTTGACCTCACAACCCCCGAATTACTCTGATATTATTTTGAAACTTGGTACATGTTTGAAACATTGCCTTTGGAAGAGTAATCCGAAAGAAAATACTTTTAAATAATTCTTAGTGCCGAATTTTCAGTTTTAAAACAAAATAATATTGTTATAAATAAATATCGTCCTTATAAACCTCAGTTACAAGTATAATAGACTAAGTCTCGTAGGTGTAACAACATATATTTACTAGGAAAACATTTCCTACATATTTATTGCAATTGTCAGTAGGCAAATTAGATCATATAATAACTGTATTTATAAATAATTTATTTCAAAAACCAATTTAGTTCCTACAGGGTTGTAGAAAAAAAAATCAAAATTGAATGGTTTTTATCAAGGAAATACGAAAAATGATGACCAAATATACTGAAATAGGGTTAGGACAAAACCAGCAAGAAGGGAGAAGAGAAAAATCAACAATTGACGCAATACAGTCACTGGCAGAAATAATAGATAATGGATATGAACGCGACGTTACGTATTATATTTATTAATTTTGAAACAACATTTTATAGTGTGAACAGGAAAAAAGACAGTGCCTAACCAGGTCCCTGACAAGTCAGTGATGATTCAAAAAACACATGAACAACATAACTGACTTTCGACGATAGGAGAGAAAAAAACACAACCCCCTCAATACATGGAAGGTCGAAGTGGAGAGATGAGAAGCACGAAAGCCTCATATTAATCTTACGAGGATGTATTGATATCTAGTTAGCCTAGACCAGTTCCATGCATAAACAAAATATTGCGTTACCATAGCAACGATCAATAACGTATTAGAAGTGTGTGTGTGAAGTTTGACGTCAAATAAACCACAGTTACGCAATAAATTATATAAAAGAAAAAATATGTCCACCGAAATTGTGAAAATCGAAAAATTGGAGTATCGAGCCATCATCAGGTAAAAGGGTTAATAGGTAAGCAGATTTACGAAGATATGCTAATACCCTTGGTGATCAATGTCCTTCGTATGCGACCGTGAAAAATTGGACTGCAAGCTTCAAAAGAGGTAAATTTTCCATTGAAGAGGATGACCGATCGGGAAGGCCAGTTTCTGTGTCAGTCCCCGAAAATATCGATGCAGTTCATGACATGATTTTATCAGAACGTCGAATTGGGCTAAAACAAATATCTGAAGCACTGAATATTTCATACGTACGCGTTCATCATATAGTTCACGTCAATTTGGACATGAGAAAAATTGCTGCAAATTGGATCCCCAAATGTTTGAATGTTGACCAAAAGCGTGCAAGGGTAGAAGCATCGCGTTCGATCTGTGCTCGATTTGAAAACGATGTAGACTTCTTAAACCGAATGGTTACTATGGATGAGACTTGGGTACATTTCTACGATCCAGAAATAAAGCAACCATCAATGGAATGGCGACACTCTGGTTCTCCAAGACCTAAGAAGTTTCGTGTCCAAAAATCTGCTGGAAAAGTTCTTGCTTCAGTTTTTTGGGATTGCCATGGTGTAATCATGATTGATTTTTTGGATAAGGGTAGAACAATAACTGGAGATTACTATTCGATATTACTGACCACTCTACGGGAAAAAATTAAAGAGAAAAGACGCGGAAAGCTATCCAAAGGTGTTTTGTTTTTGCAGGACAACGCCCCTGCACACAAATCTCATGTTCCCATGCAAAAAATTCGTGAATAGGGTTTGAATTACTAGAACACCCCCCTTATTCATCAGATTTGACTCCTTCCGACTATCATCACTTTCCTAAACTGAAAAAAAGTTAAAAAGGTCGTAAATTTTCTTCCAACGAGGAGGTAATAAATGCTGTGGAGGTCTGGTTTGCAGAGCAAGAAGAAACATTTTTGTTTAAAGGTCTACAGACGTTGCAGGTTCGCTGTAATAAATGTATCCAATTAAGAGGAGAATATGTTGGGTAATAAAATATTTTGACATTGAAATTTTGTTTAGTTCTATAATGGCTAAGAATGTTTCAATATATCCTCGTAACTAACGGTAGTCTGAGTTTGACATAGTTAAAATTTCATTTAGTGAATACATAAGATTTAACAGCACAAGAAGCGTATCAAGGAATAATGACATGACACCAGTGTTTAGTACACATTTGTTGTTGTTTGTTGAGAATCATATTTTTAATGGTATCCTTTACGTTGTTGGCACGATTTGGGATCAAATTTTTACCGATAACCAACGTTTTTACACCCAGTATTTCTTAAAATTTAAATTTAAAATATTGTTGATGCAAACAATGAATAATAAATGATAAAATGTAAATAAATTGACCTCTTCAATATCAATTGTAAAATGTTGGTGAAACTACACAGTACAATTGTAATAGTGTTGTGTTTTTCCAATTTGACATGGACGACGAATGCGTTTGGACTGGGCCCATGCCCTCAAATCGAAAATATCAAAAAAGTTAATATGACAAAAGTAAGTATTATTATCATATCTTCGACCACTGATGTTGCGGTTACTCTTCCTTCACGAATTTTTTCCATTCTTTCCTATTTTGAGCAAGGTCCTTTCTAGCTTCTTCCTCTTTTATCCGGTAATCCAGCTATTACCTTATCCCAAGTTTTTCTTGGTCTGCCCCTTTTTTTATTTTTTACAATTTTTGCTTTCGATCCTCTCTTAACTGGTCTTCTTTATCCATACGTTGTAAATGTCCCCACCATTGTCTTCTGTAAAGTCTAAGGTTGATTGTATTCTTGGGTATTTTCTTATATCTATGGTTTTCAATCTATCCTCTTTTGTTACAGATCTTTCTCTTCTTAAATATTTCATCCCTGTTGCGTGTATTTTACTGTTTTGTTGTCCTGTCAACGCCCGTGTTTCTCATCCATACACTGCTCAACAATTGAAATGGATAATATAAAAATTTCTAAATTTTCTTTCTAAATATTTGAAAGTAAAAGTTTATTAGGAGAATAACAAAAGCAACCAAAGAAACAAATATTTAATTAAGAAAAGTGGGCGTTTAAGAAAATTTAAGTAAAATAAAATCATACAAAGTTCCTTCATTATGTTATTTACATGCTATGTGAAAATTAATACCGTGTAGAACCACCTCGGACTCGCCTTAATGCTTTATACTCGATTTGGGAGAATATAAACTGCCGTGGATTGCCTTTTTATCTATTCTTACATTTATTTTCTCTTTGTCGTCGCCAGGAGCATCTTTGATCTCAACAAGATCTTTACAATGATCTGATCGTCTCTTCTTTCCAGGTTTTCTATTTCTTCAAATGTTACATTGGATCTGGTGTTTCCGCCCTTCTATTTACTGTTTCATTTCCGTCTATTCCAGTGTGTATTAGCATTAAAGACTTCCCTTTCACTATTTGTTTTATTTATTTTCTTTTTCCTATCTTCCTATCGTCGATACCTATAATTTCCTTCTCAATTATCAAGTTGACCTCCTGGTGGTGAATCACATCGTGTTCTGGTGTCCTTTCCAGAGGCTTCTGAAAGTACTTCTTCGTTCGTTGTATATTCTTTTCAGTTTATTTTATCAACTTGTTCTGAACTTCTAATACAACTAAAGCCCCCATGAATTGCTGGTCTTTTTTATACTGATTGCATCATTATAAATTTTCCACTCACTTGGTTTAATACCTTTACTTTCTCCTAGATTTTCTTTTTTCTTTTCTTTTTAATTGCTATTTCTTCTTATTACCTTTTTAAGACTTGAAAAATGTAGAGAACGAAAAAGATATCGATATGTAATTTTTACAAGAGTTCTTGAATGCAGTTTAAATTTTTATTGACATTGATATGTTAGGATTTTCAGTAAAAAAAAAAGATAGAGAAATTTAATTCAATTTGTTTTTCTCGATAATTGTATCGGACACGACGATCTTTTTGGTTTTACCTTAATTTTGTTGAAATAAACATTGGCTTGAATGTTATGCTTTCGATTATCATTGTCATTGAATGTAAATTATTTTCCTTTGTGGTAATAAACAATTCCATACACGTTTACTAAAAATTTGGAATGATAAACAGCAAAAAGTGTAACAATATTTTGTTAATTTTTTCAAAATACGATTTAATCGAATAGAAGATACAAAAAAAAAGTAAAACAGAACAGCTTTCGTAGTTAGGTTGATTGATTGGCTCAGCACCACCAGTCACTGGCTTGGAGTCCTAGACACCTCAGCTTTTATGCTCTTTGTGCTATTGGTTGTGCCGATTATGTGAAAAGACCAGTAGCCCCTATCCGTCTTTTCACTAGGTACTTCTTGGAGAAATTCTTCCTTGGATATTCTAGTCCTAGGAGTCTATATCTCCAATGAGATAATGCTTCACAATCGAAGATAATGTGAAAGGTTGTTTCCTCCTCTTCCAAGCACAATCCCAAAGATCTATTCGCCCTCTTCAGACACCAGAACCTCCTCTCCTGCAAATTCTTTCTAGTTAAAAATGTTAATGTAGTCTGATTTATTTTCGCTGGTCTTCTTTTAAATTAAAACTATAATTCCAGTTGACAGGACA
The DNA here is from genome assembly GCA_949126875.1 of Lochmaea capreae. Taxonomy (NCBI): domain Eukaryota; kingdom Metazoa; phylum Arthropoda; class Insecta; order Coleoptera; family Chrysomelidae; genus Lochmaea; species Lochmaea capreae. The sequence goes on along the minus strand of OX421397.1, from coordinate 10,898,726 downwards.
TTGGTTTGAAATAGAAAGATCCTTTTATTTAATGGAGTTGATTAGTAGCTGCGTAACTTTGGACTTAAACGAAAATGTACGGGGGCGTTTAGATGTTATTGTCAACACCAGAAGTTCTTGGTAAGTATTATTTTTAAGTAAATCGCATTAACTCACTAAGGCCAGTGGGGATTTAACTCCTGCGGGGGCCCACTTAAGGGCGGAGAAAAACCTCAAATAATATTTTTTATGTATCAGGGGCCCCGAATATACGCGGGGCTTAAGCACTGGCTAGCCCCTACGTTAATCCGCCACTGACTAAGGCACTTAAGCATTTCAAAGTCAAAGTGTAGGTTCTACTTATGTGAAAGTGAGGCTATGTCTTGTTAGTCCGAATTGTGGACCATTAGGCAAATAAAATTCAATATGGCATTCCAGAGCAAACAAAAATATGGTTATCTTATGTCTTGATAATGATAATAAACAATAACAAGTTCAGTTTTATAAAACTTTTGTGTTGCATATATGTGGATCTAAGACCAGCTTTTGGTTAAGTTGTTCTATTTAGCGATTAATCTTAACTTAATAATTGGAAAAAGGAAATGATAATAGGAAATCAATAGTAAACAAGAGGGGAATCTGCTCCACTTAATACTTGAGAGAAGTATTTAATAATGAAATGAAAAGAGATAGCCACGAGATATGGTTTTTTCTGGATATATTGGAAAAAAATGTTTTAACGACCGTTTTTCAGCTCGTCTTTATCAGCGCTACATGAAAGTGCCGACGACGAGAGTACCTACTATTCATTGTCCAAACTGTTTGCCCAGGACGGCCATATTGGATCACGTGGCCTGACTTGCCTAATGGAATTAATAATGGATTTTTAATGAGCTTTATAAATTGACTTTGGTGGGTTTCTTTCTTTCTGGGCATCTTCACAGTTAATACCACAATAATTATCGTCATTATAATCCCTTACATCAGAATTGTCTCTAATAATATTGTTTTTCAGGACTGGTACTTTTTCAATAAGCGAAGGTATGGCTATTCAAACAAGAATAGATCCTAGTCTGTACTTGTATAAAGTGAACAGTAGATTACCAAGACTGATAAACAGATATCTACCAGGATCCGGGTTCTACAAAGTGCTCAAAACGGATTATGTCAATTATTTGGTTGTATATTCGTGTACGAATTATCAAATTGTACATTTAGGTAATGAATTTTATATTTTCTAACGAAAAACATAATTTTATCGTGATTTTTTGTATTTGTTTTTAAATATTTTGACCGAATTTCTTTTTAGTTTTTTGTCGAAATTAAAATCAGGTTTGTTCATGCAAAAAAACGTTCAATTCCAAAATATAAATATTGTTCAGTCTAAATATAGTGAAATTATAAAACAAGATAACATTTTTGTAATGTCAAATGTTAATTAAGTTTAGATAAATATAAAATTTTATAATTAAATAACCTGCTCCTTAAGCAGTTTCTTTTGAGAGTGATTAGGTGATGCCACGTGAAGTCTAGCTCAGTAAAAACACTGGTCAAACGTTAATCTATGGTAAAAACGTGACAATTGAAAGGGCGGAATTTTGGTAGGAGTGCGCGCCTCTATTCTAGGGAGAAATCTAGTTTCTTTTGTGTTACCAACCAACTAACTGTTTCCAATCAAATAATACCTATCGGCTGATTGTGGTGACTGCCGTTTTGTCATTTGTGATTTGGGCTGCTATTCTTGAATTTGTGGGAATAGAAATTCAGAGGGGAAATGATCGATAGTGGGCGTGGTTCCCTAAAATTTTGAAATGCCGTATTCTTGAAAAATTTCTATCGAAATCCCTAGGGGAATTTTATTCTATTAGTGATGACTGAGAGAAAAAGCCAAAATAATGTGAAAATATTTAGATTTAACCTCAAAAGTTATCGTTGGCTTGTTTTTTGTCAACAGTAAAAACACAAGAGCTTTTTTTATCGGATAAATTTCGCTTTGCAACGAAGAAAAACTGACATGATAAAATCGCGACACCGAAGGTGGAGCGATTTTATCTAATGTCAGTTTTTCGAGCAAATTTAGTGATTGGCAAAACTTTGAGTTAAAGAGAAACTTATCTGATAAAAGAAAAGCTCGAGTGTTTTTTGGCAAGATAAATTAACGACAGAATATATGGATGCACAACAACAATAATTATCTTTATTAAGAAAATTAAATAATTACCACATTGATTCAAAATAAAAGCACTATATGTTAAAATTCAAAAATCTGACAGACTAATTGACAGTTTTTGCAGTTTTGCCAACACTTAATTGCTGTGAAATTATAAGTAACCAAACTTGCGACTCATTGTCATTGTGTAAAAGTGACGTTCGCTTACTAGATATTGAGGAAGAGAAGTTTTTGTCCGATAAAAAAGGATGCACCTTTTTTATCGATGTCAAAGTGACAATAACATTAACATTTAAGATTGGAGTTAATTTATCGATGATAAAGATATTTTATTCTTGGTTTTTGTAGACTTGTTTCAGTGTTTTTCGGTAAATTATAGTGCAATATGGATGAATTCAACCAACTTTTGCATTAGAATGATGCCATGATTGATGATTTTGAGAAGGCTTGGGAAGAAATGCTCTTTCACAGACAAATCCGTTACAACTTTCTCCTAGAAAGTTTGTACAAATGTTTAGATTAACAAAACCTCTTGTTGAGGAGGTTTTTGAAATGGTGACACCATATATTACAGTTAATTATTCCCATAACTTTTTGGCTTTAGATTTTGTAAATTGGTGAATAAACCTCCCCATGTACATTTCGGGTTTCTCTTTGAGAAACCCTATCATTAATATACACAAGACAAAACCAAAAACACAACCAAAAATACCGCAAAAAACGTTAGGATGAAGTTGAAAACATCTTTTTCGTATTTGGTTAAAATTAATGGCAAAAACAGTTTAGTTTACTTATACTGTAAAAATTATGTACGTTTTGATTGGTAGTACATTTTTGAGAACTTAGACAACACTGTTTCCTTTTTCCATCACTTATTTCTATTCCCTGTTTTCAAGAATACTGCTTTTTAAAATCGAGTGAAATTTGGTAAGAATAGAAATGTCAACATTTCCCTGGGTAGTAAAAATTTCAAGGAATTTCAAGATTAACGATCTTGATATCTACTTTTTTCTTTCTACTCTTGGTTGGGTTGGCAGCAATGACAATCGTATTGATCCATGTCAAATGGCCTTTAGAGATTTGCTTTTTATTTTTATGATATTGTATTTTTCAGATATGATATGGATTTGGGGTCGAAAGAATGAAATAGATGCAGGACTGAGGTCCGATCTGTACGCTCTACTCAACAAATATGATATTGACACTGAAAGACTCATTCTTTCAAAAAGTGATAATTGCACTGACGAAATTTTCGACGATATTGATTATTATTAATAAATAAAGATTACTTTTTATGTAAAAATAATTAATATAATTTTTATTCGTATCTCTTGTTGTTATTTGTATAATTTTATCAATAATTTCAAATTTACCCACTTTTTTCAACAATTTATTCAAAGCTAAGAAAATATACATTGGCCTATTTGTAGACCAAATTCATTAAACTCAACAAAATAATTCATTTTGTATAGTAATATTCTCATTAAATTGTTTTAAAATTATTATATCTACGTCTATGTTTAAAAATATTTGTTAAGTTTTTTTGTACCTACTCGGAATATGACTAGAACGTTTCCAAACCTTACCACTTTTTATACGACAGGTAATTCGTATCGGGCTGTGACTTGCTGTCTAAATTAAATTAAAACTACTCATTTCGTTATGTGTTTAATGTCGTCGTGTAAATTTTTAATTGATTTTCGTGAAAAACTATATTTTATCGTGGAAAAATAGTATTTCGTGATTTAAAAATGTGTTCGGCATTAGATACTAGAAAAATCTTCTATAATTTTACAATTTCCACGGAGATATTGGTAAGTTATTTGTAAGAATATTAATAAATTGAATGTAAGACTGCACAGCTTGTTTAAAAATAGATTAGTCTAAATTGTGAAATATGGAGGTTCTTTTATACAATTTTGAAAATTATATAAACCCTTTTTACTGGCCAAGAACATCCCTTGGAACCGGTGAATTATACGAAACAAAAAAATCGATATTCATAACAATTTTCTCTCTAATATATTATTATCAATAAATTATATCATAGGTATATACTGTATAGATATGGAATGTTGGAAAGAAAGTTTTTTATATACAGGGTGAGTCATAACTATTGGGACATATGCTAAGGGAAGATTTCTTTGACCAAAATATGCCGATAGGAAAAAATATGCCTTAAAAATATATTGTTGTAGAAAAAGATAATGGGCGTTAAAGTTGAAGTTTTTTTCGTTTTCTGCTAATAATTTCACTGTATATTCATTAATTGTCTTCAAAATCGGCATAAGTGGCATTATTTTAAACAGGGAATCATATTTTATGTGATATTTTACATTTTGTTACAGGGGGCGCCACGAGGATTTCTGATGATGATATTGACTGGTAACTTATTTTTGACGAAACTTTTTAGTGATTTTGATTAGAAAAGGTATATGGTGACCGGAGGAGGCCACGTAGAACATTTCATTTGAGATTGCTCTTTTTACTTTTACTTGAAATCCCCTTCCGATACTCTGAACTATATTTTTCTCCAAAACGGATAAAAATATCGTGTACAGGAGTACCAATATTACGTGGAAAATATGTTTATGTCATTTTTTCTAATCAAAATCATTGAAACGTTTCGTCAAAAAAGTTTAATCCTCTTAATTCCTTCACGTGGTGCCCCCTGTAACAAAATGTAGAATAGCATATAAAATAATATTGCATGTATAAAATTATGCCACTGTGCCGATTTAAATAACAATTGATAAATATATAGTGACATTATTATCAAAAAATATTTTATTAAGGCATATTTGGTCCTATCGCCATATTTTGGTCCAAAAAATCTTCCCTTAGCCTATATCCTAATAGTTGTGAGTCACCCTGTTTAAATGAGTAACTATACAAAAATAAATATTTGTATGTAATTGATCTATATTAGATAAGATAGATGATGGAGTTTTTTGTCAATTATTTAAAAAAGAAGAATTGTCCAATTCACATTGTTAACGCATGTAAAAATTTTGGATAAACCAATATGAAAATTTAAATTTGAGAAACGGAAACTTGAAGAATTGATAAATAAAAAGGAATTCATTTTTGGAAAGAGAAAAGTTTAAAATACAAGTAAAAATCAAATAAAATGAACTGAAATTGAAAATTAAAAGCTATTTAAACCTGCAATAAATAAAAAATTAGGTCACAATAGTGCGGAATTATACAATGGAAATTTTTTTATAATATTTTGGACATAAAAAAAAGTTTAAATTTAAAATGGGTGGGTGTAACACAATACAGCGTGTTTTGAAATGACACTTACAACGTTTGCATGTAGATACCTCTCGTAAAACTGGGCAAAATTAAAAAAGGATTCCAGCCTATTTAGTTTTCGAAATACAGGGTGTTGAAGTTATGAAAAATTAAATGTTTTAATTTGATAACTTTAAAATTGATGAATATATTGATTTGACATTTGGCTGGTTGTTTTTAAAAGTAAAAAGACATATTTTGATGGAAAAACATGTTTCAATTCATTATCCAGTGGTGTACATTTGGAACAATATGTCACCTTTCCCCTCCCATTTTTTACGCCACTGACATTTGAAGGTATTTTTTTTTTATTTTGTATTCCTCAATGGTTTTCACGTAAAAAACGCATAACCTTTACATATCAAAAAATTTGTAGTTTTCAAGATATTCGATGTTTTTATGAAGTATGAAAAATCACTTTTTAATAATCAAATAAAAAAAATATTTTTATTCGATTGTTTTTAATACATAACTACCAAACTACAAATGGTTAGAATATATAATAGGAAATAATTTGTGAAATTACAAAATTACATAATATCCCATTCAAACATAATTTTTCACTAACCAACCAACAAATTACAAGAGATGTTCAAAATTTTGTCCATTCACATTTATACATAATCTGCAACGTTTTCTCATTGAAAATCGCATACCTTGGAAAGATTAGCGATTGACGGAAAAAATGTCTGTAGCTGCATAGATTCTTGCTATCAGTTCCTCCCCCGTTTCTACCATTGTATCGTAGACGAGGGACTTCAAGTAACCCTGCTTAGTGAATAATTATGTTTCAATGGAGTATAATTCAGCTTTGTATTTATCTAAATTTTTATTGTTATTAATTCTTTTGTTAAAAAAATCACAAGTTTGGAAAAGTATTTTCAGCAATCTTCTCTCAATGTTTTAGATGCATTGTTGTTTAAAAAAAAATTCTGTTACATATTCTAACCATTCGTAGTTTGGTAGTTATTAAAAAAAATTGGAGAAAAATATTTTTTTACTTCATTAAAGTGATTTTGCAGACTTCATAAAAACATCGAGTATCTTGAAAACTAAAATTTTTAAAAGGTTATGCGTTTTTCACGTGAAAACTATTGAGGTCTTAAAAATAAAATAAAAATAGCTTCAAATGCCAGTGGCGTGAAAAATGGGAGGGGAAAGGTGACATTTTCTTCCAAATGTAGGTACAACAGTGAATCAAGAATTGAAACATGTTTTTCCATCAAAATATGCCCTTTTACTTTTAAAAACATCCTGCCAAATTTCAAATCAATATATTCATCTATTTTAAAGGTATCAAATTAAAATATTTTATTTTTCATAGCTTCAACACCCTTTATTTCAAAAAGTAAATAGGCTGGATCCTTATATATTTTTCCAATTTTACGAGAGGTATCTACATACAAACGTTGTCATTTGAAAACACCCTGTATAATATAATAATAATAACAATTATAAAACAATACCTATTAATTTTTCATATTAAAATTTAAATAGATATTTTCAACAATATAATTCAATTTAAAGAAATTTCCTGGACAATTTCATTAAAATAAAGGAAACATTTTGAACCGCGACCTGAGAAGAGTTTTGGCTGGAGCATCTCACTTACGACTAAAATAGTTATTTGTATGCTTAGGCCGGGAAATACCTTTTTAACGTACCGAAAGAACAGTTATCGCCGAGGCCGTTTGCGGCCGAGGCAAGGTAATCTTGAGGTCGTTAAAAAGTTTCGCGGCCATGGCATACTCACTATTTTTCGTGCAATCGTTAAAATTATTAATCTAGATAATATTGTAAATAAATATATCATTGCTCTAAAATCAACAGCAGTTTAATTTATTTAACAATGGGTGCTATGGAAATGATATGTTTCAATATATACAAAATATTTTGACAGTTCTTGCTTCAACTTCTGGAGTAAATATAAGTAATAATACAAACTGTACAATTAATGTTTATATTAATCCTAAATAATATAAGTATTATACTTATGTATTTATTGGTATTCAATAAAAAATAATCCTTGTCTTTGTAGTATTTTAGAAATGTCAAATTTGGAAGTGATATTCAAATATGGAAGTGACGGTTGGTTTCGCAGCCGTTGCTATGGGTAACGGCCGCGAAATTGAATTTCGCGGACTGTGTTGAGAACGCGAAATACTGACTTCGCGTCCGATTGCACGAAAAAATTATTTTGTTTATAGAGCTAGAAAAAAAAACAGTAGATTATTTTTAAACTAGGTATATTTTTTTCAAATAATTCTCCATTAAGAGAAATGCATTTTTACATCCTTTGGAACCTACTCTGGAAGCAGTTGTTTCACTCCCTTCTTGGTACATTCAAAATAGTATTTTCGATTGCGTTGACTGCATCTTCTGGGAACTGGAACCTTGGAAAAAAATCGTTAGGACTGTAGGATGGTCCAGCAATTCGATGTTTTCTCGTTTTAAAAACTGCATTGTCTTGATAGAGTATCACTCGTAGTTGGGTGTTGGGGTTGGGGGGGCTCAGCAATTATTTTCGGCAAATAAATCGATATGTAACAATCAGCAGTAACCGTTCTTTGCTCTTGCATCCCTTACATCTTACATCAATGTTGATCATATAATATTTTGAAATTATGGTGGAGGATCCGGGATTTATAAAATTGGAAAATCGTATGACGATTTGACTTTTTTTGGTAATATTTATACCGAGTTAATTCATTGTGCCATACAACTCTGAAAAACACAATATTCATACCAAATTGTTCGAGAGAAAGAATTGAAAATTATTTTTAAGTTTCTTACTTCACTGCTAGAGAACGCAGTTCAAAATAATAAAACAAAAATATAATTTTTCTGTTTCGTTTATTTCAACAGGTACATAAAGTATTCGGATGCAATAATTCCCAAACAAACAGATGTTTATCGGACATTCCAGAGCTCTACTCAAAATTGACAAAATATTAACAATAATTTAATAATAACGTTAGGTAGGTGGATACTATTTAAAAATAAATAATAAGTTTCTAAAAGAAAACTTGTGAATCAATCTGTTTCAATTTTTCTATGTAATTGTTATATAACTAAATTTTCTTCTCGTTGATTGAAGATAATGGAAATGGTTTAAATAATTTTTTGCTTCTTTGTGTCTTTTTGCGTATCACATCGAAATATTTTTGTTGATTATTTCATTTAAAAATACCAAACATTTTTAATAGTTTTTTTATCGAGAAAGAAAAAAAATTATATATGTTTATAAAAAAAGCTTTAAAATTAGAGAAAAACCTTTTTCTTTCATTTTGTTGTCTTGAAAATGTTCTGAAAATTTTGGGGGTCAAAAAATCAACAAAATAATTCCAATTAATTATTTTATTCGTTGATATTCTCATTAATTTTCTATCAAAATTATTATTTCTACGAGTATGCGTACAAAATTTTTTTTTTGAACAAATTACAATCCCACACCACTTTTTCTAGGCCATGTAACTCGTAATACGCTGTGATTTGTTCCGATTCTGTCTAAAGTAAAATAATACAAATGATTTGTTGAGTGTGGTCGTGCAGATTTTTAAAATACTTTCGTGAAAAACTGAATTTTATCTAACAAGTGCGGAAACTTATACTTTCCCGCACGCCAATGCAGTTGACTGTTGGGCAAGCGGCCAAGGGCGGGAAAGTCACTTTACGCATGCGTTGGGAACATTATTTTTTCTACGACCGCATATACAAAAAAGTATACCAACCCATTTTTCAAAAATTATCTTATTTTAACATACATATACAAAACTTTAACTAAAAACTACTAATTATTATAAATATTAATATTAAAAACACAATTTGTTGCATTCTGTAAATTACTTAAAATTGCCGGTCCAGTGGAGTTATTTGGTGTTAACTGGTAAGTAGATGACGTCGATGAGGAGTCCTCCAAATATTGTATTCGGTCACTTCGAAAACGCTTTGAACAACTTTGACGTTTTAGTAACAATTACACTCCCAGGTTGTCAAAGCAACTGATATCAAACCCGGGAGGTTTGATAGTTGTTTTGTGGCACTACTTTAAATAATGTACAGGGTTATATAAAAATATCTTCATTTTTTTATATTTTCAAAAAATTAAAAATGCGAGAAAAGATGTAGATTTTATTTGATGGACTATTTCGTAAATATTTATTTACCTGTTGTAACAATAGTTATAACTTCCGAAGTAAAAAACTATCTAAAAAGGTCAAAATTTGCATAATTTTACTTTCCCGCACTAGTGCGGGAAAGTGACCCTTTCAAAACTATTATGCGTGCGGGAAAATGGGTTAAAACGCACAGTCGTAGAAAAATTTTATTTATTGATAAAAATGTGTTTGGGAATAGGTACTCGAAACAACTTCAATAGTCTTGCAATTTCTATGGAATTATTGGCAAATAATTTTTTTGAATATTTTTATAAATTGCATCTAAGAGTACACCCCTTTTTAAAAAATGAATTTGTCTAAATTGGAAAATGTAAGGACGCTTAAGAAGTATATAAAACTTTATTACTGGCTAGCAATATTTTTTTAATTATCTATCATGTTTCTAAAACCAACGAACTCAATTTTTCCTTCATCGACAAATTGTGTTTATTGTCATAGCCATGCACCTATCCTTTTATAATCTACGTTGCCTTTCTATGTGAATCAATTTCTTCGTGTTTTACATTAATTTGCCCAATAATCAATCATCACTCACTATATCTTTATTTTTTTTTTGTATGTTTAGTTTATAGTATCTTGCTAATTTTGTGCACTGTTTTTCTCGGCGGGTGTAATTTAGGCGCTAACCATCCTTCTTTACCTGTCTGACAAAGAAAGGTAGATAATCCGACATGTATTTTCGACGCTAAGAAGTGCAGGTAGGTCGAGTCAGCCAGACATTATAATTTATTCTTCAAAAATTGACTAAAAATACGAAGGTGGTTTGGTTGGGTTATTATTGGAAATTATTATAATTTATTCTTCAAAAATTGACTAAAAATACGAAGGTGGTTTGGTAGGGGTAGGTTTGGTTGGGTTATTATTGAAAATTATTATAATTTATTCTTCAAAAATTGACTAAAAATACGAAGGTGGTTTGGTAGGGGTAGGTTTGGTTGGGTTATTATTGAAAATTATTATAATTTATTCTTCAAAAATTGACTAAAAATACGAAGGTGGTTTGGTAGGGGTAGGTTTGGTTGGGTTATTATTGAAAATTATTATAATTTATTCTTCAAAAATTGACTAGAAATACGAAGGTGGTTTGGTAGGGGTAGGTTTGGTTGGGTTATTATTGAAAATTATTATAATTTACTTTATAAAAATATATCTTATTATAAATGTCGGTTAGCGCCCAAAATACACATAGGATTAAAATGACTTTTCAGTCTTGGCGCCTAGTTTACATGTAAAAAGTGCATTAATCCTTTAGCAACCGAATTACATCCGCCCGTATTTCAAACATAAATTTTTCATTTTAATTTATTTATTACTATATTTACCCAAACTCTTGCTGTAACTTTGTAATAAATATTATTATTTCAAGATCTTTAGTATAGTATATAAAGCGAAATTATATTTACCATAAATATTTGTTACTTTTCAATTCATATAGTTTAATTAATTTAATCAATTTAAAAATATTGTTTGGAATTTAAAGCGAATCTTAATAAAAATTTTACAATCTGACATCGCCGCCTTGCACGGAACATTGCATTGTGCCATCGCGCTTTGAGGCCAATAGAAAATCGAATGGCGGTCACATGACTACTAGAGCAGTTCACAGTCGTCAGGTTGGGTTGTTTATTTTAAGCATCAGCATCTTTGATTCGGAACTGTGCGTCCGGTGATTGTTTCTTGATGGTAGTGTCGTACATCTATCTGCCGATCGGTAACGCGTGTGTTTTGGTTTTAAAATCTACACTTTTACTGGCTGCATTTTATAGTTTTGTGACAATTTAACTCGACAAATATGTAACTAAAGTGGTTGGTTTAAAATTATTGAAGATGTGAGTGTAATGTAGGTGACTTCTTAAGCCGGCGAAGAGTAGTTTTTGTGTTGTGTTTCTTCTTGAACGAGCTTACAGTATGTTAGGAGTTCTTAAACGCCGCTGGAAGCCTAAAAGGTTTGTCGCATAGTTTTCATTTGAATCTAAAAATAGTGCGACCTTGTCTGCCACGAAATTAATGGCATATTTACAAAATTTTAAATAGCAGCGATTTTAAAAATCTCAGTAACAGTAGTTATGATTCATCGCTGAAGTACATGAAACCTTTCAATTTTACCTCTATTGATTTAATTTGTACTCAGTCATTTTGTCGGAATGACCTAAATTTTGTGTCGTTTCTAATTTGCAGTGAAATGTTTGAGGGTTTTTTTATACCTATTCGCTTATTGATCTCTGTCAGTCATGCAAACCCATCTGCTATGCTCAGCTGTTCTACTGTTGCTAGTTATCGATTACATCCCTAACCTTACTGTTAGGCACTTGAAGTTGAATGTTTTTTATTTTGGAGAACCTTATAAAAGGAACTAGGTAATTCGAGTAGGTAGCTATGGCAGATTCAGTAATACTTTTAGCAAGTCATAAAAATTAAAATAGCTCTCAAAAATTAACTAACGTTTTTAAATTATGGGAAAAGTAGGAAAATTAAAAATGGCCCAATGGCTACAAATTATATAGGAACAACAGAGAAAAAAAAATCAGAAAAATGACAAAGCCGAATATATTTTTTATACATAGAAGTGAAAAAAGCAAAAGTATGCGTAATGTAAGATAAAATTAGGAGGTATTATGAGGTTACGACCAAAATAACTTGAAACATGAAGCAATAGTTCAATGAAATATAGAAAAGACTAACAGAAAGTTCAATAAAAAAGCGGGATAATGGGTAGATTTATAGTTATTTATATATAAAGGATGTAAGTAACAGTGAATATTCCATGCTGAAGTCCACCCTTTCCATATAGGAAAACAGATATTTCCAAGTATCCTAAACTTGAGCATTTTCTTAAAAAAAGGAAATGACGGATATAAACCCAAAAAAAATCTAATTTGCTTAACAGGGAAGATGTAAATAAATTCCTGTTTGAAGCCCCCGATGATTTGTATTTTAATGATGAAGGTTATAATAATGATAATGGGAATTACTGGAGCATGCCATGACGATGAGAAGGTTTGTGATTCCAGAAAAATTCGAAATTACATTGTTATAAGATCCCACAATTTTAATCCTCGCTTCTTCAACCTGGAAAACAAAGTGTCCGAGACCGAAAAGAGTGAATAATTTTTACTAAAGTTGTAAGACAAATTACGAAGACAACTAAAAACCCGATTAATCAATGGATTTAAAACTTTTTAAGAACTTCTCAAGAGGGAGGAACAATTTGAAAAATGGAAAGAAGAGAGGATTTACGGATGTACAGAATGGATGATTAGTGTGATAACGCTCAGTAGGTCTGTTGTCATAAGAGATACCACAAAAGTTATTTATACAGCTATAAGTTTTATACTTAATTTCCATTTAAAATATTGTACTTGAGCTTTTACATTGTACTTGAGCTTTTACACACCATGTATTTAATTTAATAAATGTCTGCAAAATCATTCGTGTTAATACATTTTGATAATCATTAAAACTCTTTGACTCCAATAAATTACACTGGTAGACAAACATTTTTTTTGTTGTAACATAAATCTGAATAGCATACTACAGTAACCATGTTCTGATATCTTGGTAGAACCTTTTACTCTGCTCGTTGATGACAGCCCCCAATTTCTCAGGAAAAAATAATGAGTAAATGGGAATGGAGATAATGAATTTTTAATGACATTCGGCACCCAAGTGATTTATAGGAATCTAAAAGTTCATTATCTAGCTGTTCGTAGTTTGCATCCATATTGTTGCCCAAAAATCCCCTCACGACACTTACGAGTGAGTTCCAAGCTTTTTTATAAAATTAACATCATCCAGCAACTTTCATAGCCTTCACAAAGCTTTTCATTAGTTTAATGTGAAGCGGAGGCAAAAGGGCATTTTTTTGGTCTACAAGACGCACATACCCTGATGAAATTCGGACCTATCCGGCCAAATTAGCCTCACATAATGTTTATTCACTGCACGACTGTCCCACAAAGAAAGAAAACAGCAACCCTACCTGAAGTCCCATTAAAATTGCGATAACTTTTAAATCACCTTATTTCTGCCACTTGTGGCGGTTGTAGTAATAGAGGAACTCTTAAGTGAGCCACGGGGCGCAAGGGTAATGTAGGCATACACCCTTTTGCTAGGGTCTGCAACTGTAGTCACTGGTCCTGAGGCAGTATTTGGGATATCAAAAACTGCTGCACATGGTTGTACATCTCGGTGGATTCAAACTAAACATCAGTTGTACTGGAGACACGTGCCAAAACAGTTACACAGCCAATTCCTGGTCAAAACACCCTCCGAGACACTGACTAACGAAATATCAAACCTCGGTAAGGGCCAGATAAGGTGACGGGATTACTCACCGGTCACTGTAATCTAAGGCATACCTAGGGATGAATCTGTCGGTTGTTCGTGGAAGAGGAGGAAACAGCCTCTCATATCATTTTCGAATGTGAAGCATTGGAGATATGGACTCCTAGGACTAGAGTGTTCAAGGGAGAATTTCTCCAAAGAGGACCCAGTGAAAAGACTGTTGAGTCTGATAAGGGTTACTGGTCTCTTCACATAAACGACACAACCAAGAGCACAAAAAGCATAAAAGCTGAGGTGCCGAGGTTTCTAAGCCTCTGATTATGGGTGCCGAACTAATCAATAAGTGGTTGTAGATTATTTTATCTAAAGGGGGGCGAATTTCGTAGGTTTCTTTCATTGTCACTGAATGAGCAACTGGTTTTAAATTCCCATTATGTAATAACACAGCTTTTAAACTATATTTCGATGAGTCTATGAACAAGCGCTATTCACAAGGAGAAACCTGATATCGAATTTCTGCATTGGACCATCGATATCAGTACATGCACATAACCAATTTTCCATATTGTAAAATGTAGAAAACGCGGCATTCCTTTTTCCGAAAGCAGTAATTTTGGTTTCTTTGGCAAGCAAGTTTCACTCCTTAAGATGGGAACCAAGAAGTTGCTTTGACAACCCCAAATCACGTACTAAATCATTTAACTCTTTTTGAACCATCATTGAATCAAATGTGGCTCGCCGGAACTGCACCAGGCATGAACGTTGGGTCGGTACACTGTTCCTCGGAGCTTCCTGAAGAACCGTTATTATCTCTATTATTTGTTTGGAAATTCGATGTTACGCTTCTCTTTTTTGGAATAACCTTCAGTCTTTGTCATCAAAATGGTTGGTAGGTAATCGCCATACCATTGGAACTGCAAAAGGCATACTTCTTCTCTTCCCATTCATCCACTGAACCAGTGACACGCTACAGCTGACACAGCACACATGGGGAGCCCACTTTTTGTCTTGATCTCCGACTACGACACCAAAATACATGAAATAAGCCTTTTTCGCATTTTCCAAATATGGTCTGGCTTGTGACTTCACCATAAATTCTCCACAAATTTAACAAAACTTGCCAGGAGAGATTTTGCAACTGTGGCGCGTACGTTAAAAACATTTTACAGAACCATTCACTTTTAAACTCAAATGTAAACTCAATAAGATAATAAATAACCCATTCCATGAAATCTGCTTATAAATAGAGGCCAATTTAATAATCTCTCAAAAAATTTACTACCTGCGAACAATAAAGGATCTAAAGAACAACGAAAAGTGGTACGTATTGGGCTTTATGAATATTTTTTCTATTATTTAGAAGGTGATTAAAATCCAGCAGTAATTAACCTCAAAAATGGATTCAAAACGCTTGTCTGTAGGCTTGACAACAATCTTTGTAAGCAACAAACAAATAAACAGTAAACTTTTAAAGTTTATCGTAAATAAAGAATCAAAATATTATTTATTTTTCTATTAAAAATGTTTGCGAATGCAATTACTTAACTACTGTCAATATTTATTTAACCAGCAAATCTTTGCTTCTGTCTGTTTATTCCGCAAATAAAAGTAAAGTAAACATTATAATTCAGTTAGTTTTTGAATTTAGAATATTTGATTTTTACTATTTTCCAAACGCACGCCGCTGTCTAATAGCTAACGAGAACTGGCAATTTCAAGAATTTACTTTTCAAAACCCACCCCGTTCCATTCATCTTCACCCTTTGCTACACACAACATAAAATACCAATTCAATGAAATATCTAAAACCAAATTAGGTTACCGGTGTTACTTAATGGCTAGTCACTCCTTTAACAATAAAATTCCAAATACTACACGCCAATTACATAGATATAAAAAAAATGTTAAAGACCGACTTAAACCGAAAAGCCTCTTGTCTAATAACAGGTGGGGCTAGCATCCGGGCGAGGAATGTACATTTTGATTTATGTCAGTTTAAAAAAAATCTTTTTTGAGGGGTCTAAGGATGAAGAATAATAGAAATTAATCTACACCCGTCGTTAATAAAATTAGATTTTGAATCATTCAAACTTTTTAAAATAGATAGGTTCGGGAGTTGTCTGCTGTTTGTTCTGTGTGATAGTAAAACGACCCACAGACGCTGCAATTTGTTGTACTACCGAGGTTGCACTTTAAATCGTAGAATTTTAAACATGCTGAACTGCCGTACGACTCGACCGCGTCGCACGATTGGTTGAACGACAACGCCACACACGTTGCAATTTGTATTACAATAAGTTGTACAACTTTGGTTGATCCAACCGTTTTACCGATAATTGCAACGTGTGTGGCGTTGTCGTTCAACCAATCGTACGACGTGGTGGAGTCGTACGGCAGTTCAGTATGTTTAAAATTCTACGTTCTGTCTGTACGATTTAAGGTACGGTCTATCTGCAGCGATTAATCGAAGCGAACAAACGTTACGAGTAAATGCAGCGATAATTCGTTCAGGCATGGTCTCAATTGCAACGATTAGTGGAAACGATTCATTCCAGTGTGAGTCAGTATTATTATTAGTTGTGTTTTTTTCTTGTCTTTTTCTTCTTCCAATATACATTCTTAAAACTTTTCCATCTCATCTTCCTCTCCTCAACTTGAATATAAAATACATATTTTAAGTTTATTTTATAATCGAATGTTATCATTCTATGTAAAAAAACGAAAATCTCAAAAATGTAAGTTACGACCGTATTGAATGCGTGTATCGTCTTGATCCACCAAATACTAACCATTTTTTGCTTACCACCTGTGAAATTTCTTCCCAGGTATTATCTCGTACATTTTGATCCTTATATAGATTATGTTTAGGGTCGTAGAGAGCAGGATGTTGAGCGACCTCATTGATCAGTCTTTCATCTTCTTCTTTTGAAAACCGTAATCTGTGACCTTTATTATTATGTTTCGCTGTGCAATACCGATGTCCGTCCCGCGGTCAGAAAATTGAGGGTTTAGGAAAAGGGTTTTTAATCCCAGACCGATGTCCGTCCCGTGGTCAGGTGGATACACAGGTAGAATGGGCAGGGTAGAATATTATTCCTAGAATAATTAGTATGATTCGTGTATTATCGACACCCTTCCACAGACCCTTACCTATAAATAGAGGAATATTTTAAATAATAGCTAGTAGTGCTTCTCGTTGGTCAATTTTGGCCATTGCTTCTGCCAGTCCTAAGCCTGGAAAAAGTGTGAAGGGAAAAATATGAAATAAAATGTAATGGTTTTAGCATTACAAATAAAGTATCTACTACATATTATATCTTATATGTATATATAATATATATAATATCTGCAATATAAATTATCATACGGATCCACGGGACGGACTTCGGACAAACGTCTTGACCCTTTTAACCGCGGGACGGACCTCGGACGTACCTGCGTTTTACCCTGACCACCGGACGGACATCGGAAACACCGGTTTCGCTATATTTTAAAATAATAATAATAAGGAAAAATTCAACAGGCACAGTATTTGACACTATACACAACTTCAAGAAGAGGGCCATTAGCAAAAAGTGCGCGTTTAAGTTGCCTCCGAAGCAACTCGACTGTGAGACGCGGCGTTTTGCAACGACTTGTAGCGACTTGTCACAGAAAATAGACCGCTTACTCACATACGCATATCAGCAACCAGCGCGTCTTATCGCTACGTCTAATCGTGTCGATTAATCGCTGCAGATAGACCGTACCTATAAAGTGCAACCCATTGTACTATCGGTAGTACAGCAAATTGCAGCGTCTGTGGGCTGTTAAGTCTCATTGTACTCAAACTGAGACTAAAACTAAATATTATAATGGTTAAATTTCATTAAGGTTCTGTTCATATTAGTTTCATTTATAACAACGTAAATATAATGTGTAGATTCCACAAAGTAAGAAAATTACTGTCCCATTTACCGACATTGTTTTTAAATCTGTTCGTTGGGCAAAGGACTCAAAACGAAAACAACTTCAAGCTAACCGAGAGAAAGCCCTTACAACGCAATAAATATTGGAAATGATGGAAATTCCTGACGAAGACCACCCCAGACGGCCTACGGAAAAAATATTTCACTTTTTCTCTTTTGAACTTGCCTGGCGAGGCAACGAAGCAGTTAACTGCAAAGAACATTATTTTCTCGAGATTTCGTCAAAAATGCCATTCGCGAAATTGCCAAGCAGCCCACAAAATTCTCTTAAAAGTTGTAGTTTTTACAACTCAACAAATAGGTATTTTTTGGCGCCCGAAGATTCAAGGTTCCCAACAAAATGTAGAAAAACTTTTTCATTATCGTTAATTATTTGGTTTCTCGTTTTTTTAATCTGTTAATGGAATAAGGAAGCAAGGATAACAATATATATAGAGTAATTTAATTATATTTAGTTTCTCTATCATCTCCCAATTTTTTCGTAGTCCTGGGATACCATTTGTAGATATTCTCATGTCACACAGCCTGTATGAAAAAGTTCCAAAGTTTTTAAATAAAAAATACAACTCTACTTTATACGGTTTATTCGATACTATTTCACCTCTTTTTATTACAAAAGTTGGTGCAAAATAATTGAACATGTTTTCCCATGCATAACGGCCGTATCTAATCGACTTTACCACGCCTCTGCTAATATGTACTCATTTAAATAGATAATAGAACAATAAACGATGTGACGAAGTGGAAAAGCTTTTTGAGATTATACCATTGCAATTGTATAGACAAAAGGTATAATCATTGTAATTTTGAAACGTGTCTGGTTAACTATTAAATGTAGCAGGTGAAAATCATTGAAGGAGAAAATGAATAATTGTAATATAGATAACGATATTTTTGTTCATTTCAGTAAAACTATTTGGTTGTTCAACCTAGTTATATCGATTGAACCAGGTACACTTATTCTGTTTCAGTGTCTAAAATAGAAAATGCCTCGCAAATGTTTGGTTTTCGGAAAAACTTTTGACTTGACACTTGTTTTTTAAGAATAATTCTGTAAAATATGTGTCCCGCCAAAAGAAACTTGCGCCAATCGATGCCTTCTTATTTAAAATGGTATCTGAAAAAGAGAATGTAATTAAGATAGCTCAGTGTACTTAAACCGAGGGCAATTCAATATTATTGACATTCTCAGTGGATAACAACAAGGTCGTTATGATATATATATCACGGAATAGAATTATTCTAGTCATGCCTGACTAGTATATCATCAATATCGAGAAAGGTTTTTCTTCCGATTCAACAATTGCTGACAAAACATATTTCTGTTAAAAAAATAAAATACCCAGAAGATAGAATGTCAGTATGAATTTAGAAATGCAATATAGTAAAGTGTATAAATTTACCTGTCTCTTAATAGTAGTGAATACGAAACCTTACAACCGGTATTTTTGTCTTTATCAAATTTCCAATCTTTTATAGTACCTTTTATGGCCTATTTGTGTGTTTATGGCACTATGACTTAGTATGTCCACCATGAACAACATTAGTTCGAGCTATAGTACAATAACATAAATTGTAAATTAGGATTACTTAAGTACCTACGTACAGCTACCATATGGGATATTTTGTTGTTTTAAATAGCAATTTTTATGAATTTTGCTGTTTTAAATAGCAAATCTATGAATTTTATTGTTTTAAATTGTAATTTTTATGATTAATATTATTTTAAATAGCAATTTCTATGAATTTTATTGATTTAATTTACAATTTTTATGAATTGTTTAAAATAACAATTTCGATGAATTTTGTTGTTTTAAATAGCAACTTCTATGAATTTCATCGTTTGGTGTAGCAATTTTTATGAATTTTGTTGTTCTAAATAGCAACTTTTATAAATTTTTTTGTTTTAACTAACAATTTCTATGAATTTTGTTGTTTTAAATATCAATTTTTCTGAATTTTCTTGTTTAATCTAGCAATTTTTATGAATTTTATTGTTCTAAATAGCAATTTTTATTAACTTTGTTGTTTTAAATAGCAATTTCTATGAATTTTGTTGTTTTAAATAGCAATTTTTATGAATTTTGTTGTTTTAAATAGCAATTTTTATGAAGTTTCTTGTTTGATCTAGCAATTTTTATGAATTTTGTTGTTTTAACTAACAATTTCTATGAATTTTGTTGTTTTAAATATCAATTTTTATGAATTTTGTTGTTCTAAATAGCAATTTTTATGAATTTTGTTGTTTTAAATAGCAATTTCTGTGAATTTTATTGTTTAATCCAGCAATTTTTATGAATTTTGTTGTTTTAAATGGCAGTTTATAAGAATTTCATTTAAAAAAAAGCAATTTCAACTTTATTTTTCAACTAGCATTTTTTATGAATTCTAAATAGCAATTCTTATTAATTTTATTGTTCGATATAAAAATTTTTATTAATTTTGTTGTTTAGAGTAGCAATTTTTATGAATTTTGTTGTTTTAAAAAGCAATTTCTATGAATTTCGTTTTTTAAAAAGCAATTTCAATGAATTTTGTCGTTTTAACTAAGACATTTTCATGAATTTTGCTATTTTTATGATTTTTTTTTATTTAAAATAGTAGTTTTCAATATTTTTGCTGCTTAAAATAGCAATTTTTATACATTTTGCTGTTCAAACCAGCAGTTTTTATGAATGTCATTCTTCAAACCCGCATTTTGGTGCGAAATAAAAATTTTCATGAATTTTGAAATATTCTAAAATCCCATACTGTACATATTTTACGTGTTTGAATTTTTTCAGTTTAAAGTGCTATAACTTTTTATATTTGAGTTGAATTTTTTGCATGCAAATTGTTCCAGAAAATTCTCATTACATCCAACAAAGTATTCAAACTTTTTCAATGTAGATTATAAATATTTTTTTATATTCGATACAATAACGTCTATTAGGTTTATTATACACTCCCATTTCTATTTCCTTATTTTGTGCTTCAAAGAGTTTTTTGTGAATCTTGATACTAAAGTTTATTCCATCCTTCATACAAAAGCATAAACAGGTGGAAAAAAAATCTAAAGTATAATATTTCTCTTATAACACCAGCTCCATAGAAAGTAGGAAAACAATGTTTTAAAAAGAACCGGTCTTATAATAAATTTTTTTTTTCAAATAACTTGATATCTGGCAAAAATTTCATCGTACGCCCATGATACATGGAAATTTGTGCTAATGAATAGATATACTTCAAACATTTTATTGTAATCCCTTGGTATAAAATGCCTCGGACACGTATGGAGAGAAGGAGAGCGCGCAATCGCTTGCTCAATGTTACAGTGGGAACCAGGTGGTTGGAGAAGGCAAGGAAGACCCAGATCTAAGTGGCTGAAGGAAGTGGAGGAGGACTTTTTGAATTACAAGGAATTTCTCGGTTTTATTGAAAAAAAACACACTTTTCTATGCTATCCTATACTTTTATTCCCATGATCAATGGAAATACTTTTTTCTTCGATAATATTATCTCGATTTCAGCGTGACGTGGTTTGATAACTTGATTTTTCGGCGACTGTTTTTATCATTCCATACTATCAACCATCTACTTAGACATCTTCCGTTGAATGAATCCACGATCGACACGATCACTCAAACCTCTTTATTCATGTAGATCATCCTAGTAGAGAGAAGAAACAATTGAATTGCAACTCAGTTGACTACCGTGGAAGTTCAGATGTTTGCAACGATCGCTCCGTATTTGGTAATGGCGGATAAAACCTGTACGTATGATTATCGTCATCAGGGTCGGCTTAAACGAGTTTACACAAGAGTACACATTTTTTTTTTTCCAGCAAGAAATTTTATGTTTTGTAACGTAGCAAATACGAAACAACCCGCAACATTATGAGAATTTCGTGAATTGTGTCAAGTTATACTCCACCTGGTGGTAGACAATTGAACTTTACAATTTTGGACCCATTTTTTTCTATATTGGATTCTAATCAAAGCTGCCGACGATGTAAACAAAATTTGTACTCTTTTTAAGGTCCATGTGAAGATATGAGAAAAAAAGCAACGTTGTCAAATATAGTTTTTAAAATTGCTAAATGTTTACGAAAATATTTAACAAAATTATCATTTATTATAAATATTTCACGAACAATATTTTACATACGTTCGAATTTTCAGGAGCCGGGTCTGATTTTATTTACGAAAATGATTTGACCGTGGCTATTCAATCAATGGATGATTGGACTGGTTATAAGTGAGATGTAGTTTCGTTGTCTAAAACTATTTAAAAAAAATACAACCTCAATTATACGGGCATATATTGACCAACTCGATATTAGGCTTAAATATATTATTATATCAAAACCTGCTACATATTTTAACAATTTCGATTGCCGTTAACAATATTTTTCGTGATTTCTATTTTTTGTTCTTAATAAGACTGTATCCCTCCAAAAAAATGAATATTAACATAATTTAAATTGGATTTAACCACTACTGTGCCAACAACGTCACCAGACCTTGCGGTTTCATATTTTTACTTATGGGGAAGAAACATAGATTTAGTTTTTAAAACATGTCCAACTACCATGCATTGTTGGGGAATCTTGCTTCTGTATTCCAGGCAGAAATCTATGCTATCGATATGTGTTTGCAACTGAATATTGAAAGGGGGTACAGGGGTCAAAAGATCCTAATACTCTCTGATAGTCAGGCAGCATTAAAAGCTTTAGCATGTCCTCAGATCGGATCTAGACTGGTCTGGGATTGTCTACAGAAACTTAAAACCCTGGCTAACCATAATAGAGTTACTCTTAAGTGGGCCCAGGGAATTGTAGGAAATGAAAAGGCGGACAACCTAGCAAAGCTGGGGTCCGAGACAGCATTCACTGGTCCTGAACCAGTATTTGGGATATCCAAAACTGCTGCACGTGGTTGTATATCTCGGTGGACTCAAACTAAACACCAGTCGTACTGGAGACACGTGCCAAAACAGGAACACAGCAAACTCCTGGTTAAAAAACCCTCGGAGAAGCTGACCAATGAAATACTAAACCTTAGCAGGGCCCAAATAAGGATAGTGACGGGTTTACTCACCGGTCACTGTACTCTAAGGAAGCACATGCATACCATCGGCATATGTAGGGAGGAACCTATCTGTCGGTTGTGCATGGAAGAGGAGGAAACAGCCTCTCACATTATCTTTGATTGTGAAGCACTATCTCACTGGAGATATAGACTCCTAGGACTAGAATTTCCAAGGGAGGATTTCTCCAAGAAGAACCTAGTAAAAAGTCTGCTGATCCTGATAAGGGCTGCTGGTCTCTTCACATAAACGGCACAACCAAGAGCACAAAAAGCCTTAAGGCTGAGGTGCCGAGGACATCAATCCTTTGACTGGTGTGCTGATCCAATCAATCAACCAATCAATCAATTATAAAATTAAAAGTTGCAAGGAAAAAATTTAGTTAGGAAACATAAAAGCGTCCAGTCTGCTGTTAAAAATATTGACAGACGGTGCCGTTACAATATCCTCAGGTAGATGGTTCCATGTTGAAAAAACATGATTACACAAAAACTATTGCCTTGACCGACAAGTCAATATTTCTTTTTTCAATTTCCATTTGCGTCCTCGAAGCCGATTATCAGTGTCCACATTAAATATACTTCTTAAGTTTAAGAAGTATTTATGTCGTGGATTGTTTTTTCCCATGTAAAGAGCTACACACTTATCTATATTAAGATTCAACATCCAGTCTGAGCACCACTTAGAGATCGAATCCAAGTCCTCTTGAAGATTTATATGAAGAGATGAATCAGCGAATATTTTCAAATCATCGGCATAGAAAACTTTGTTGCATTGAATATGAAATTGTAGGTCACTTGCGTATATTATAAATAAGAGAGGACCTAGTACCGATCTCTGTGGAACACCGCTTAATACGGGTTTCTCAGCTGAAAAACAATTTCTCACTTTCACACAGAATTTTTTGTTTGTTAAGAATGAGTCAATTCACTCCAGTAGATCACCTCGTTTGCCAAGATGTTCTAATTATGTGAGAGATTTCGCTACCTGGCGAAAAACTGTGGGTTCTATAAAATATTTTAATCATTTTTTAAGAGCCGATCTTCTTATAAATTTTTTTTTCCAAATTGTAGGATATACTTTTTTTTCCAAATTGTAGGATATACGGTTTTCGAGATACGGCGGTCGCCACTCTCAATGAATCACCCTGTACAATAAAATAGCATTTATTGGCTTTAAAAAGTACCATTTCTTGGACTACTTTCGTAGTTTTTTAGGAAACACTGCGTGATTCAGTAATATTTTTGTTTTATTTAACGTAAGCTACCAAATAGATGAGAAATTAACATAAAATTCAGAAGGTCGTAAATTTTAATTTTTATATTGGATTTGACTAGTTTTTTGTGTGATTTCCTGAGAAAATTACCCATTCGGGACATTCATTGCAGTCCACTTTTCAAATTATATTTTATACCGTAAAGTCGAGGTTAAATATCTTATAATTTCACTAAACTATTAATTCGGTATCTATTTGTAAACACCTGCATTACAAACTCACTTTATAGTAAACACCTGGCAAAATATGTGCAATTTACCAACTCATTATAGAGAAAATATGAAGGATATTACTTTTATACATATAAATTGAATCCGCGATCAGTTAATGCATTTAATTTATAACAATCTCTGCAATTGATTGTCAAGAAATGGTGTTTGCCTTTTTCCTCATTAGTGCATAGCGTCCTTATAAATCACCTGTACGTTATTAAAGACATTTCGCAAAGAAAATTAGTCTCACCATCATTAGACAGTTATTTAATTGAATTTAAAAATCAGCACTACCGGTTAAAATTTATGCACGCCGATAAATATGGTTTGCTGGCCTTTAACACTTCATTGCTGGCTAATAACTAGCGCTCTATGCTCTCCTTTCCCCACTAAATACTACACAAGCTTATATGGTTTGGTTCGCTTCAAACTTTGCTGGCCACTCAATAGTACCTCTTCGTCCAATCCATTTATTATGCTTACCATTTAAGCATAATGGGGTGTTGCCCCGTCTTGCTGGAACCAAACATTTTCATTCGGTAAGCTAGGATCTATTGCGTTGGGATATAAGTTTGCCAACGCAGGAATAACTTCATTTCTAAGCATATTTAAATATTTTTCAGATGTCAAATTTCCATCTATAAATATAGGACCAATAATATGGTTGCCTATGAAACCGGTCCAAACGTTCACCTTTTGAGGGTACTGAGTATGTGTCTCACGCATCTAATTAGGATTCTCTGCTGACCAATATCTACAGTTCTGTCGGTTTACCTCTCCATTCAATGTGAATGTTGATTCGTCAGAAAAAAGAATGGTACCAAGAGTTATCTCATTTCTGTTCAGCTTATTCATCAATATTTCGCAGAAATCCATTCTACGATCTGGATCGTCTTCTGTTAACTCCTGCACAAAAGTGAATTTGTAGGGATGAAGTTTTTCTTTATGAAGACACCTTAGAACAGTTGTATGACTAACATTATTTTCACGGGCAATTTGACGTGTACTTGAAGTTGGATTCTCTTCGACACTTAACAAAATATCCACTTTCACATCATCTTCAACGAAGTGTGGTTTTCTTTTCAATGGTTTGACATGTCCAAGTTCTCTGAATTGTGCATGAATTTTAGACACAGTACTTTGTGAAATAATAGGCAATTCGTGATACCTGTTATTAAATAAGTTTGCCACTTCAACTTGACTTCTGCAGTTATCCCCGTACCCGATCATCATTAAAATCTCAATTCGGTGAGTCTCAGTTAAATATTTCATTGTTATGTCGACAAGGAAAGAGTGTTTGACAAAGATTTTACTTTTTCAGTATAAACTGTCAACACATCAACAACTGACAGAATAGAAAACAATCCACATTATTTACCGATTTTGTCTAATTATTGGCGTTTTTAGGCAATTTTTAGGTATTTATGATAAAATTCATAGGCGTAGCAGGTTTTGTTTAATATACAAATACGTCTAATAATTAGTTAGTTTAGATTTTTGATAAATCCATATTTAGCTAATTTAAAAAAGTACCAATATTTCAAGTGTAATAAATTATTAATTTTATAATTTCACCCTGTATAATTCATAATTGACCATACATTTTTCAGTTTGTTGGAATCGGTTCATTAAGAGGATTTCAAAAGTATGCAAATATACAGAGTGTTTAAAAAAAAACAACAGCGACTATGGCATACTTGCGTGAATCACCCTGTACATTTAAATTTATGTTTACATAACGCACAACTCAATTCAAAAGTTGACGTGTCTCGGCATTTTTTATAATTTTCTAAAATAATGACATAAAGAATTTTATTCCATAAGTGGTTTCCACACTGTATGTTATTTCTTCAAAACATTATTAAACTTGTGAGATTCTACACATATATGACTTTTACGACAAAAAACTATCAAATTTTCTTATTAGGGCTTCACAATTTTTTGTATCATCATATGTTAGTTGTAAATTATTCTCGTGTTGTTCTAATACTGCCTCACCTACACATACCAAGAATGGGGCAGCTTGTACCGCACTAGGTCTCTCATTGCAACCTGTAGCCACTCTAAATAATTCAAATTTATTCTTAAACGTTTTCCAATTGGCACTAAAATCTTCTTCTGCGGCCATTGGCAACGGTTGCTTTAAAAATTCCATTCGTACTGTTTACTAATTCTTCTTCACAGTCAACTTCTATTTTCAAGTTTATTTTTACTTACTAATCTTTTTTGCTTATCTTTATAAGTTCTTTTTCTGACTGCGCCATGTAACAAACCTATAGTCCCTCCTGTGCTGGAACAAGATTTTACAATCATCTTCCGTCTTCCATCAAAATTATGCCAATTTGAACCGTTTCAAATCTAAAAAAATATCTTATTGACCAGTGTGTGTATGTCACAAATGATTTTTTTCACTTAATTACTTGTCTACTGTATATTATGATATATTATGTGTTTTTTTGTCACTTGACCTACTTATATCATGTAAAATATGATCTGAAGAGATGAATAAATTTATTATTATTATCAACATCACAAAACTCAGGATGAGGTTATTTGTAACTTTGTATTCTTTCTCGTCGATATTCCGATAACCCAGTCGAGCATACAAACACACAATTTACATATTTCCTGTATAATATTCGTGGATACGAATTATAAATTTCTCTTACTCCGATTCGACATTTTATTGTCGGTCTAATATCTCTTTGAAATCGCATGTGGGTCGACGGTATGGACGTTTGTTATGTAAGTCAAACGTAAGACTTTTACCGTAAGGAAATTTTAAAAAAGAAATAACCTACGCATTTGTGTTTTTATGTCCCACGGTAGAGGATTATCAGGGACGGAGTATAATTGACGTTTTCTGTACGCTTTTGTATGTTTATGAGAAGATTTGATTAAACATTTTTTCAGTTCATTTAAAAGAATTGGAAAAAATGTTTTAAAATTTCTAGTTAATTTGTTTTTTTATAATCGGGCACTGGTAATTCTTGACGAATCTACAGATAAATTTGACATTTTTAACGTTAAAGTTTTGACAAGGACATGGCGTGTGCTTGATGTGAGTCGTGTCATTTGACGTGAGAAGTAGAGTTTGACGAGGGATGTGACACTTGACGTGAGATGTGATATTTGACGTGAGATATGACGTTTGATGTGAGATTATGTGATAGTTATAGATCTTCTATTTGTTAATTATTTCGGAAAATCAAACCACAATATTTTTTATATTCTTAATTCAACGTTTCAGCTACCGTTATCAAAAATAATTAAGTTTTTATAAAATTCTGATCCTTATCTGACACTACGAAAAAATTCGACAACAAATTTTTTAAGGTCCATTCGCATTAGATCAAATCCTTGATTTCCAAAAATAATTAATAAAAATAATAATGAATGTACCATATATATTTTATTTATTCTTAAACAAAGTTATAGACATACTTATGCCACCTCTGTATGGTTTGTTTATTGTAAAATTAAAATTCCATGTTCTTCCTCGATTAAGCGACAATGGTTTACTCTCTATTCCTTTTTAGAATTCAATTTAATACTTTTACGGTACTGGGTTTGTTGGTCTCAGGCAATGCCGTTAACACACGTTAGCGCTCAGATTCATTGCGATTACTTGTTAGCACAGTGTCCTGATTTTGGGACAGTTACAGAGCCGTAATATATGTTTGTTATGCCAAAAAAGTCGACAAACAAAAAAAGTGTTACAAATACATCCCACAACGTAGTACACGCGATAGGAACTTAAAATAAATAATTTCATCTATTTGGAATGAGACAACCTGTAGATATTTCTCAACTATTGCCGAATACTTTGTACTTTCAATAATTCTCAAATATATTATGCGCTATAACTGTTAGTATAAATGTAACGCTAGTTACGTCTCTATATTTAAACGATATATTGTCTAAATGTCATTGAAAGTGGATGACTCAGAATGTTTTGATGTTTTGAAATGAACTAATGTTATATAATTTATTACTGTGTCTAATGGTACGTGAACAATATAAAAATAAGCGCCACAGGAAGACAGCGTTTATCTTGAATGACCACACACCTCTATCCCAAACTCGTACAGACGCGGAGGCTGATCAATAACAGTTTCGTTTAACGGAAATCCGTTAGAAAAAAAATTGCATAATTTTAATTAAAAAAAAATTAAGAAGCTTTGAAATAGCGTTTTGTATTAAATGGGTGTCCACATTGGGTGTGTGGACGTCCCTTGGTCCTGGGTGCCCATTTATGTTTAATAAAACTGTCTGGTTCACTGGGATACTGTACTTATATTTATTAATTTATTATTTATAACTTATAAAAATTATGTTTAAAAATGTTTTTCTTCCTTGTATGTAGCAAAAAAGTTTCTGGTAAATTGCATGACACATTTCTAGTTTCTGCCGGAAGAAGTTGCCTTCCAGTCTCCACAGTAACTTTTGGAGTTCCCTCCGGTAGAACTTCCGAAAAATATCATACCACTTACAAAACAAATATTTTATTTTCAACCTGGTATATTTTTTACTAACGATAACTTTATTGTACCTGACTCTAATTTTACTTTACAGTTAACATCACTCAGGTTCATGCCTAAAGGACTTTGCTTCTTTGAAGAAGTTTGTTACTTTTCACTTTTTATTACCATATGAACTGTATCTACATTCTAAGACACATCGCACATGATTGAATATTTCAAGGGCCAATCATTAATGTGGTTACACTGAATATATATACCGGCTTTTGTTGTTAGAGAGGTAAATGGAAAAGTTGGTACGTTTTTTTGAGCAAGAGACCAGTGCCCTAAGGTTTAGAAGATTTAAGAAAGATTGTTTATTGATTAAATAGTGTGAAATATCATATTTGTCGACAAATCTTGATATATGTAGAACGTACTGCTTGAAATGTTGGTCTTGACTACAGCGGTTGCAGCCCTATCGGGCTTAAGTATATGGCGAACGGGGAAAATCGGCTGGTTATTGATTACTTTGGAAAACGTTCATTTCCCCTGCAAAACTTAGCAGTAAACATGGATTTTTTTTGTAAGATGGGTTCGGCTGAAGAATGAAGTGGCGTATTTATTGACATTTGGACTGAAATGCTGGTTGAACACAGAAATAGGGATGTCGATAATTGTAATGCTTAAGGTAGCAGTTTCAGTATTGAGTCTCAGTTGCAATTGAGTTTACTATTGCAACAAATATCCATCTGCGTCACTGACAACATCCTCTTGGAGGTTAATCCTAATTTACATTTTATTGGATTTTGGTTGAGTCTAGTGTGCATATACTGGATGTACCACTATATTTTTTTGTAAATTGCACTTTTCTGCTTTCAACCAACACTCTGCCGTCAATCTTTCCGAATTGGGTTATATCATTAGATCGAATCGTATATTTCATCAATAGCGTTCATGTGTGACTGTTAACAAAGAATATTTTACATTAAATTGTCGGTTATTTCAGTAAGATAAAATAGTTGAATTGTTTGTTTTGGACCGCCTATATAAAAACCCGTAGGTAGAACTAACCGTGTACTTAGCAGAAGTTATTATTCACCTCTCGAGATTTAAATCAAGATAGAAAATCGTAAATCGGACTAGTTCTAAATGGGATTGGTTTGATTTAATATCGAAAAGGATTATTTAAATGTTAAATGAGGGTTTGGGCGGTTATTCTCAGAGTTAACTCTCAGATATTTTCAAGTCTATCATCTATTAACAAACATCTATTTTATATTTTTCACTTTAAAATTCCGTATCTCAATAAGAAGCAGACTTGGACACGTTATTTATGAATCACACTGTATAAGGAGGATCGATCGTGTAACTATTTAGGGATGTCACCATCTGCACAACCAGAGGATGCCCACAGGGAGGAGTAGCATCCCCATTAACGTGGAGTCTGACGGTTGACGAACTCCTGTGTGGTTTGACGGACCTCGGAATATCCTGCCAAGGATATGCCGATGATATTGTCATAACAGCCAGGGGAAAATTTGAAAACACCCTTTGTGACATCGTACAAAAGGGTCTGAACTATACAAATAGCTGGTGTAGGCAAGTGGGAGTCAGCATCAACCCCACCAAAACCATCTTGATAGCCTTCACTAAGAAAAGAAAACTCAACCTCAAAATCATTAAACTTAATGGGAACGACGTTGAATGGAGACAGGAAGTCAAGTATCTAGGTTTGACTCTAGACAGCAAACTCCTGTGGAACAAACACGAGAAGGAGATTACATACAAAGCAAAAATGGCTCTAATTGTGTGCAGGAATCTGGCAGGTAGAAACTGGGGTTGTAACCCAAAAATCCTGAGCTGGATGTACACTGCCGTAGTGAGACCAATTATCACTTATGGAGCCATTGCGTGGAGTAGTAGAACAAGGCCTCTTGACGACGACAGAAAACCTCTCCAAAATTCAAAGACTATAGCCTGTATATGCATAACAGGAGGAATGATTACATGCCCAACGGCAGCAATGGAAGTGATTCTCAACCTCACACCATTACATATGGTGGTGGAGAGTGTTGCAGAAAGAACAAGATACAGACTAAGTAGAGAGAGAATCATTGAAAAGAAAACCACCTCTTCACTTCTTAGAAATCAGACAACCTGGGACATGCCACAAGATAGTATGATGAAAAAGTATAACTTTTCAAAGAAATTGGTTACGGAATTAAGCAACAGGAAGGAATGGGATCCAAATTCCATTACCAGACTTGGAAAGAATGCTATTCAATGGTACACAGACGGCTCAAAAGCAATAGAAGGAACTGGGATAGGAGTGTACGGGCCCGGAACCAAACACTCGGAAATTCACGCAATAAGACAGTGTGCCCAGTTCAATATTGACAAAGGATATAGAAGGCAAAGGATTATCATAATGTCTGATAGTCAAGCAGCCATTGAAGCGCTGAGTTCTTGTGTAATCAGTTCCAAAATGGTGTGGGAATGCCTAGGCAAACATAATGAACTAGGCGAGAACAATATAGTCACCTTACTGTGGATTCCAGGACACACTGGAATAGAAGAAAACGAAATAGCAGATGAACTAGCGAAGAGGGGGACTGTAATACCCTTTTGGGGGCCGGAACCCTTTTGCGGAATCAGCTCCAATGTAATATTGGAAAAATTAGGTAAAGCCGAAGAAAAGAGAAGATCTGACGAAGATCTAGTAGGGCTTAGGCAATCAAAGATTCTTCTGGGTGACTACAACCTGTTGAGATCAAATGAATGCATAAGTCAAAGCAAAACTGCACTAAGAGTTTTAACAGGAATCCTAATGGGACATTGGGCACCTTAAAAAGCTCAAAATAGTGGAGGAAGAAGATTGTAGGTTTTGTGGAATGGAAGAAGAATCCTCCATCCACATACGCGAACTGCACAGCAATTCAGAATCCTAGGGCACAGCACCTGGGAGACTACTGGATAGAAGAGGGACAGTTACCTAAGTTAAAGCCTGCAGATATCCTAAAGGAGCTACTAGTCTCTGAGACTCTCCTCAGAAACTAAGTAGAAGTAAGGGGGCACAATAGATCTTTTAGGTCTCAGTGAATGTTACCCCAAAATACATACTTACATACAACTATTTAGGGAAATTTGTAGCAATAAACGAGTGGCTGACAGCTGTTGAAAACGTAAGAATATCATTAATAACAATTTTTTAACCGCAAACTGTCATCAAAATAGGATACCGTAGAGTGGCATTGAATTTTCTGCCGATAGAGAGAGTATCGTTAGGCTTTTGGAAAGAATATTGGAACTATTAATTTACCTTCTCTGATTCCTACGACAGCTTTATGCGATAAAATTGGCATTTTTATACTTTCTTAAGTAAATTAATACGTGGTCTAACTAAATGTGATTTCACCAGTGGGGCATCCTACGGTGCCGCTTAACCCAGTTTGTATGATTCACTGAGGTAACCAAAGTAGGGGATCTTACAAAGTAAGTGTAAAATGTCGTTGCGTGCACATTTGCCTAACCAAAACAAGAATAGATTGTTAGTACGGTCAATCAATCGTTAAAATTTGGAAATATCAAAAATATTGTTTTTAATTTTTATATTTTTTATTGAAAAACAAGGTGTGAATACGGAGGTTGTCTTTTATATTTTGCATATATAGCTAGAAAAAAATAGTACAGTAAAAGTCACAATACTGTCACACAACACAAAACAGAGTGACAAACCGATAAAGACGTAGAGGCGTAGCCTAATTCAGGTACAAAAGACATAATGTACCTTTCCATTTGTATTAATTGGACATACGCAGTCAGTGATATCCACAAAAAATTAGAGTGTCTTTGATACATTCAGGGAAGTATGACGTAACGAGAAACATTCGTGACTTTTACTGTAGTTGGATGGATAAGCGCGTGGTTTTGAACAAACCAGAATACATAAAGTACCTTTGCGCTTGCGTCTGATTTACATTTCCTAACAAATACACAAACTCTTGCGACAGTTTCCAAACCGTTTCCATTTAAGGTTAGAACTGCTTACTAACAGTTACCAAATTATCACGGATTGTTGCTAGAACGCTAAAATGCACCTGCGCATGTTACTAACAATCACTGATAGTTTCGGACTCGTGTTGGAACGAAACTTATAACCGTTATTTTATGAGTAACGTCGACCTTATCGTCGAATACATAAATAAACAAACATGAAAGTGTGTATAATTGTTTATTACATTCATATCAAAGCCACTAACATACATAATAAATATGTACTTGCGGTTTAAGTGTGATGCATGCGTGTACGATCATTTTAACGCCGCAACTCTCCCGACTATGAAGCCACACGACGAAGTGCAAGCAGGTCGGTGAACCTAGTTGTCGACACATTCATAGAGCGATATTAAAACGAGAGAGAAACGCTTGACATACATTTAAATACAAGCGGTTAGAAAGAGAAACGTTGATGGTAGATACAGACAGCGTGACGCCTCCACTTGAAACACTACAGCCGGCAAAAAATTCGACGAGTGTTAATCATCCACCTACGTCTAAACAATCTAAGTATCTACGCAAAGAGGGCTTTATATAACAACCGGTATGCATAAAATGTGAAAAGAAAATTATTTTTTTTAAACTTTTTTTATGATAACTCCTCAGCTCATCAAAGTATGTCACAACAAAGTAATTTACGGAAACTCAAAATCTGCTTAACCATCCATCTAGTGAGCAGTCCTTCCGCATTTGCTTAGTGACTGCAAGATATGTTAAAATACACCCGTGTGGTTTCACCAGTTGCACGTTTACTAAATATCGCGATTTTGGCACATTTTACCGAGATTAAATCAAATTTATCCCTCCTAGGACTTCAAAAGAGCGATTCAAAACGAGACCATACGGTCACATTAAAGCGAGGGTCATACTATGCTGGTTACCACCAGAGGGTTTTGTTTCTGCTCTCGTTGACCTTTTTTTCGTAAAATTAATATAAAAATTAAATGAATATCTTTAAAACCTTGTTATTACGTTCAATATAATTTATTGTGGCGAGTCGAGACGAGACAACTGGCAACGGGACAAGACATAAACCTTTTTTTTCAAACTTGACTAGACCGAGACGAGATTCTTGTAAGTTTCGCCTTATCTCTGGTTGCCAGAAATGGGTTTCGTTTCTGGTCTCGTTGAATTTTTTTTCGTAAAATTTATATTATAAAAATTAAATGAATATCTTTAAAAAAAGTTATAACTTGTTCCGTTCAATATAATTAAGGAATTATTGTGGCGAGACTAAACAAGACAACTGGTAACGGGACGAGACAGAAACCTATTTCTTTCAAACCTGACGAAACCGAGACGAGATTTTTGTAAGTATCGCCTTATCTCGGGCTGCCACCAATGGGTTTCGTTTCTGGTTTTGTTGATTTTTTTTTTCGTAACATTAATATTAGAAAAATAAAATGAATATCTTTAGAAAAAGTTCTATTTTGTTGTTCCGTTCAATATAATTAAGAAATTATTTGGCGAGAAGAGACAAGACAACGGGTAACGGGACGAGACCGAAACCTATTTTTTTCAGACCTGACGAGACCGAGACGAGATTTCTGTAAGTTTCGCCTTATCTCGTCTCGTGTGAAGCCTACATAGACGCTGACACAATAGAAAACTGTTATAAATGAGACTGTTTCTCATTAATTCCACTATTCAATAAATAAATTATGTAAATTATGGAAATATATTAAGAATTATTATCAGAATGACATACAGAGCACACATATTGAAACAACCTGATAAATCCCATTACTTTTAACATCTACTTGACACTAAACATTCATTAACACCTAACACAGAACTAGAAGTACTACAAGCGGGTGATAAAAAACAAGAACTAGATTTTCTTGAAGAATTAGAAATTATGAGACACTTAAGAGACCCACAATATGAAGTCATGAATGAACAGATAAATCTAGGGAGCTCTCCACTATTAAACTGTCTTCTTAAGTAACAATTGTAAAGATCAGCAAATATAGTTTTCCTTGGTTTCCATCAATGCACAGTTTTATTGATCTAAATCACCCTGTATTTCACCACACAAATGAAGAATGTTTGACATTGCCATATACGTTCACGACTTCTTGTTCATATTTGCAAATTATTCTCGCAAGTCGTTTTAATGTTGCCTTTTTTAGTAAAATATTGAATGGCAAGAGCTTAGATGGTGGATAATAAAGGGTTAGCGGAGGTCGAGGTGTTTCATTTCAAGGCGTTCTGTGTTCAATACAAGGTGTTTTGTATTGAACAGAAGTGATGGTAATTATTAAAACCATTTATCACAGGACTTTTATTATAAATAAAATGTTTTATAGTAATTTTTACAACATTGGTGATTACTTATTGGTATTATATTTTGAGTCTCGTATATAAAAATATTTCTGATTGTCTTTTGCTCTCG
Source organism: Lochmaea capreae (assembly GCA_949126875.1). Taxonomy (NCBI): domain Eukaryota; kingdom Metazoa; phylum Arthropoda; class Insecta; order Coleoptera; family Chrysomelidae; genus Lochmaea; species Lochmaea capreae. The sequence goes on along the minus strand of OX421397.1, from coordinate 10,863,381 downwards.
TATACAGTTTGGAATAAAATTATTTTTAACACATGGGCTACCACGGGCCTAACAAAGAAAACACGTTTATTTGTTCAAAATTAGTTTAATTCATCAACGTAATTTCCATCAAGAACAACAAAATCATTCCATAACATTTCAATACAACTTTTGTAGAACGATTCATCTTTTGCCTCAAAATAGGCCTCAGTGTTAGCGAGCGAGCAATTTTTTAGGTCTGCGAACAGCCAGTAGTCGCTGTCTTTGTCCCTTCAATTAAATTTTTTATTCCATCTATTCAAATATGAAATCTGGATACAGATACAAATCGATTGCTGCTAACTGTCTCTACCATGATTCTCGTGGCTTATTTGCATTCGCTAACAACTTCCGGATCGAAGGGTCGTGCTTGTGTGGGCCGTTGAATATCTTGTTATTTCTTTGTTTTTACGCGGACGATAATCTATCTCATCTCGAATGTCACGTACCCACCTTAACATGTTCATGATGCGGGTATATACAACCGCATTCGAAGCTCTTGATAACTACCATTGAAGTAATGAGGTTGACGATGTTACATAACTTTGAAAAGAATCAAACAGAAATCTAAAGTGAAATAAGCAACAAATCGAGGAGTGTCAAATTCTGGTATCTCCAGTTTAAAAAAATCTTCATCTATTAAATAACTATTATAGTAAACCTCGTTTTGAAAATAGTATGTTTTATTCAACCTGGGCTGCAATGACTAGAACCCTATAGAATTCAAATACTAGCCTGTATACTAATTTTGGAAAGAACCCCATCCAATGGTTCACAAATGGAACTGGGATAGGAGTGTACAGGTATGAACCAAACACTGATAGCTTGGGAATACCCCCAGTATCATTAGGAAATTAACGCAATAGGAAAGAGAGTACACTTCAATATTGGTAAAAAATATAGAAGGCAAAGGATTATCATAATATCGGATAGTCAAGCAGCCATTAAAACAGTGGGTTCTTGCGTAATCGAATCTAGAATGGTATGGGAATTCCTATTGGCTGGTCACCTTACTATGGGTTCCAGGATGCACTGGAATAGAGGGAAAATGAAAGAGGCTGGAATGTCCTTTTGGGTGCCGAAACCCTTTTGAGGTATTGACACCAATGTATTATTAGGAGAAATAGAGAAGGATGAAAAAAATTGGAAGATTTGACCATTGGAAGGTGAGAAGAATGGAAGAAGAAACCTCTATTCACGTACTTACAGAATGCATCAACAACTAGGAGAGTTCCGGATAGAAGAGGTATATTTACATAAGCTCAAGTTTGTGGTTTTCCTACAGTTCCTGCAGGAAATAGGACTAAAGAAACATGAGCCTTTAATAAGAAACTGTATGGAAAAATAGGTCTCAGTGAATGTCACCCCAATATACGTACATACCTAAATGCATAGAACCCTTTTTACCCCTGCTTGTAAGTTCTTCACTTGTCAGAAGTATTATTTGATAATTATTATCACCCTATATTTATGGAATCAGCGTTAACCAACAAAGGTATCATGTATTAATAGTTTTTACCAATAGATTCAACTTCACTTGCTTTTTCCTTAAAACAGTTTTAAAAATTTAATCTTTTCCATTCGCTAGATCATTTTTTCTCTTCCTATGAGTCCTTTATCGGAACTACTTATTATTAACTACTCCTTTCTTTCATTCTACTCATCTTGGTACTATCAGGCGAACAGTGGCTGATGAAATTGGTCTTGGTCCTCATGCCGCAGAGTTTGAAACTGAGATAGTTTGTATTTAACTGAAACATGTACTGTTAAATACTCTATAACGATCCTTAGGAATGTCTTTATTCTATTTGTATGAGTCCTCTGCAGTTTTTTCTTGGTAAGATTGTCTATAACTCATCCTAAAATACAAAAAATTTCCTGTATTCCTTATTATATGGCTGCTCCTTCTTATGCTCCTTTGGATTTGTTTTTTTTTCGGTACATTCTATGTTAGGTATAATGCTTATCTTTGAGGTGAAATGGTTAATTTTATTGATATTTTTTTATTGTTTTTTATTGTTGGTCGTAAGTTGTAGATTACACTATCAACAGTACCTACCTATCAGCTTTAATTATGCCGGAAGGAACTAGTTTTTGAATTAATTTTCACTAATGGATTTAATAGAATATTTTTAAACCTGACCATGATATGGATTATCAAATAAAACTAGTAATATATGTTTATTTTTGTTGTGGAATTTGTTAATTTATTTGATAATTATAGAAGGATTCCACGTAGTAAGAGTTGAGATAATTAAATTCTGATATACAGATTGCGAAAGTGCTTTTCGAACCAAACGAGTTACACAAGCACGACAAGGAAAATATGAGAAAAACAGCTTGAAAGAGAGAGAAAGAACAACTGTACGTGGCCAGCGAGGGCGTGTATTTAGAATCTCCACTGCCCCCCCCCCATTTCAACCGCTGTTGCCAGAAGCGCAGATTAATTTGTACAAATGATATTTTTGTCTCGTCATCGTTGACTCCTTTTCGAGCTCAAGCACATTTAGGCAAAACCAAACACCTCCATCCGGCAACAGTGTACTTTACAGAGAGAATTCACATTTAAATTGCTATTCCTAGGTCTTTTCGCTACAAACGTTGATCACGTTGGAAGCGCATGCCATTGTATTTGAAAATGACACTGTTGCCGGATGGAGGTGTTTGGTTTTGCCTAATAGTACATGAGCTCGAAAAGGAGTCAACGATGACGAGACAAAAATATCATTTTTTGTACAAATTAGTCTGCGCTTCTGGCAACAGCGGATGAAATGGGGGGGGGGCAGTGGACATTCGGCCGGCCTCTGGAACTAGATACACGCCCTCGCTGGCCACGCACAGTTGTTCTTTCTCTCTCTCAAGCTGTTTTTCTCATATTTTCCTTGTGCTTGTGTAAATCGTTTGGTTCGAAAAGCCCTTTCGCAATCTGTATAAGGTATTTCATACATAACACATGGGCTGAAAAGTCCCGGGCCTAACAAAGAAAACCCGTTTTTTTTTGTTCAAAATTAGTTTTATTTCAATACCACTTTTGTAGAAAAGCCAGTAGTCAATGGGAGCCAAATCTGGCGAATACCGTGGATGTGGGAGCAATTCTAAGTTCAATGTAGTTTTGCCATTGTTTTGATTGACTTGTGACACGGTGCGTTGTCTTGATGAAACAAATTTTTTTTCTTTACCATATGCGGGCGTTTATTTGCAATTTCGGCCTTCACATGCTCCAATAACGATATATAATATTCACTGTTGGTGGTCTTTCCATTTTCAAGATAGTTACACCACGTACATCCCAAAATACCGAGGCCATAAGCTGTCCAGCTGATTGTTGTGCTTTCGGGCGTTTAGGACGTTCTCCAGTTGCTGTCCACTCTGGTGACGATCGTTTTGATTGCGTAGTGAAGTGATGGATCTATTGTCACATATCGACGTGAAAATTCCGGTTTGGTACACGTTTTTATTTTTGGACAACAGTGAGCAAACGCAGCACCCACTCTGAACAGAGCTTTCTCATAGTTAATTGCTCATGCAATATAAAGACAAACGTTCTTTTGATATCTTTTATATCATCATTTATTGTTGTTTCTGAAGGAGCAAATTAGAATTTTTACAAATAAATTCAAAACCCTTTGAAAATTAATCCGCGTGTCCATGATACGCATTGACGGCCGGGCAGTGACCAACGTATAAGTTTTGCCCCTACCAATAATCACTGGTTTCGAGGGGCAATAGTTTATATAAAAAACATTCGAAGGACCACTCGAGCAATAGCTCAAGAAAAATGGAAGCTGTAAATTATCCACAGTGTTTGAAACAAAATGATTTAAGAAACAACAACAACAAAAAAACGATATATACGTTGCAGCGAAAAAACTGGAAAGCGACTTACCGGTACTTTATCTTCTCTCCTGTAATGCTCAGAGGATGTTGTATCACGAGGTGCTCCCACAGTTCACCACGGATTTGAATTGCTAGTCTTACTTATCTAATAACTACCACACTAAATTAACTAAATATTCAATCGTACCTACTGCTCGTACCTAGGTCTCTGGAGGTACTACTTTTGGTTTTATGCGCACAATCGTGGTCGCTTATATATTCCTTTGCCTTTCGTTGCTATTGAAAAATTCGCGACATTTGAAATAACTGTTAAACTGTGGCTGAGGTAAATCAACAGCCATTATAATATATGATATAAATGAGAAATTACCTAATTAAGTATTTAAAACGCCTTCCAAAATATATTTACAAAATAAAAATAAACTATTAATTCTAGGTTATGAAACTTGTTCAATCACATTACGCGGCAAAAGAAGTTTTCATTTCGATAAATCGCAATTTAAACAATGCACAAGTAGTTTATCAGGAATTCTGAAACTTACACCAAAATTTGAAAGCTTATTTTCTTGGACTAGAATACGAAGTTTGTTTCTAATAAATTTTTTGTTTGTTTCAGGTATGGATGAATATTTTTTATCAACTTGAGGTGAATTATAAGTAAGTAATAATTTTAAAATAAAATTGTTTATTGTTGGGTGATTTAAGACCAGACAATAAGTTACGAAAACTTTTAGTTGATTTACCCTTTTTTTTTTAAATTAATATTCGTAAATGTTTAATTTGGGCGAGTGGGTGTTCAGTGCGACATAAAATTGCCTGTATTTCATTATTTTCGAGATGTCAGAAGATCTTTTGTCTCAACAAATGTTTTAAATAGTTATTTTTCTACTCCTGTTTTATAATATACTTATTAAAAGACTAAAATCTGTATCATAATGGTACAAATTTTCATTATGATACAGATTTTTAAGCCAATAGGAATGCGACATTCGCACAATATTTAATATAGCCATGGATACCTGGATGACATTTCTGAAATTAATTATATTAGGTCTGTTCCCTGCAATAAAAGTGTAGCACTGAGCTATACGATTTTATTTATTTTAATTATGTTTTAATGCTTCTTGCAGTATACAAATGCAATATACATAGATAGTCCCAAATTTTAGCAATTTTAATAAAATAAATGTATCGAATAAAATTTTTAATTCAATTGAAAATAGGAATGAAACAAACTTTAACATGCCCTCCAGTTCAACAACCATCCGAACAGGATCAGCCCCCCAAATAAATTTTATAAATTGTACAATAAATAATTTATACATGCACAAAGAAGGTTAAAGAATTAATATTATTATGTTCAAAAGTTTTAAATTTATTATTTGTTGAAGTTCTTTTCATTGTTCTTGTTTTTTTTAATAAATGATAATTATTAATTAAATAATTCTTATTAATCGGAGTAGAAAAAATATTGTATGCAACTTTCATGTAATGGCCATTAATACACTCGCATATTATATACGAAACTCGCCTGCGGCTCGTTTCGTATCCTACAACATGCTCGTGTCTTAATGGCTATCATTACATGATCGTTGCATAAAATACTATTATGATATACTTAAGGGATGTAAGTAACATTAATTAGTCGAGGACGATTTTGCGCCCGAGCGATAGAGAGGGCTGGAAATAAAGTATATAAGATTTTTTTCTTCTCCCCACAGAATTTATTTTTGGATTTTTATTAATTTAATTCTGTACTTTCCGCATGAAATTTTATGACGATGAAGTTAGCCGCGACATTCTAGCCGCGTTTGGAAAAAAATCGTTGATAAAAAAGTTTTCCGCAGCCTGGCGGGGTCGAGCATGATTTTTTTCTATAATATAGGTCTTTAGCTATTCAATAAAAAATATTAGAGCATGATTAGAGGTGGCAGGAAAAAGTTTGAGGCGTAACACGTCAAGTTGCACGATTTTTTTTCGATCGCAGCTAGAATGTCGCGGATAACTTTATCGTCATGAAATTTTGGACAGCTTTGACCGGTTTTTGTAGCGTCATAAGCATTGTTATTTTATCAACAATGTCAAGCTTTAAAACCCCTAGTTCAAAGAGCGTAAGGAAACATTTTTATATAAATTACAGTCTCTCTATTATCTCCCAAGGTTTTGGTACGAAATCCTGGAAAACCCTGTATATTTTATACTCAGTTTTAGTTACTGAATTATAAAATAGAAGCAAATATAACTTGAAATTATTATTAAATGACTCGGAAAAAATGAAGAAATAATGTGTTGCGTTATATTTGTTTGTTTATTGAGAATTTTGTTTGAAAATTACTAAAACAGATGGTACTAGTTGCCAAATAACAAAATTACATTATTTTCTAACAAATAATATTAACATTTCTTTCAACTACTTTGCCATGGTGTCGTCTTAAAAACAAACAATCTTCTGAAACATTTAATTTTAGATGGAAATATTAACAGAGTGAAAATGCAATTTATTTTCGTCAGCTTGCGTTGGGTATTCTGCAGATGTGCTTGTAATAATTAAAATGTTAATATTGTAAAAAAAAACAATTATGTAAAATAGAAAGGTTAAAAAAATTAATGTTATCATCTGTATGATACCTGGAGCTTTTCTAATTCGAATGTGCTCAGAATATTTTGAAATGGAGATTAATAGTATTTTATGCAACGATCATGTAATGATAGCCATTAAGACACGAGCATGTTGTAGGATACGAAACGAGCCGCAGGCGAGTTTCGTATATAATATGCGAGTGTATTAATGGCCATTACATGAAAGTTGCATACAATATTTTTTCTACTCCGATTAATAAGAGTTATTTAATTAATAATTTTCATTTAATATAAAAAACAAGAACAATGAAAGGAACATTTTCGGCTCTTTCTCTAATTTCTGGAGGCGTCAGAGAAAATTCTTCGTTATCACTCATTATTTTAACACAATTTAATTATTTAGTTTAATTAATTTTAAATATAGTTACTTTTGAAAATCAAAATTATTTGACAGCTGTCAAATGAAGTGTCACTTAATAGGTCTGTTCGCCTGCAATAAAAGTGTAGCACTGAGCTATATAATTTTGAAAAATTCAGGTCTATCTGTGAAAAAATGCGTGTAAAGTTGCTAAATTTGGGACTATCTATGTATATTGCATTTGTATACTGCAAGAAGCATTAAAACATAATTAAAATAAATAAAATCGTATAGCTCAGTGCTACACTTTTATTGCAGGGAACAGACCTAGTATAATTAATTTCAGAAATGTCAACCAGGTATCCATGGCTATATTGGATATTGTGCGAATGTCGCATTCCTATTGGCTTAAAAATCTGTATCATAATGAAAATTTGTATCATAATGAATATCATTATGATACAGATTTTAGTATTTTAATAAGTATATTATAAAACAGGAGTAGAAAAAATAATTAAACAAATTGCAATATCGAATAAATGCAAGCACAATATGGTGGATGATACAATTGAATCCGTGTTTCATCACAATAGAGCACAGTACTTACTGTATTGCTCGACAATCCTCAGTGTTTCGCCTTAACTATCCTGTGATGTGTCGTCACCAGGTCAGTAACTGTCTTCAAATGTCTCTTACTTAGTTTCAATAGCCTGGTTGAGAGCTCCTTGTCTACCTTGTTTAGTAAACCCTTTTTATGGAGGTACCCTTGTGTCCATTTGAGTTGGTGTTCCCTATCTAGCCGGTTTCCAATTTTCCCTCTTATGCAATCTTTTGTGATTCCACAAAATGGTTCCAGACCTATGAAGTCTCCGTTAAAATCTTCTTTAGCTAACTGGTAAGCCATTTCATTACCTGCAATCCCCATGTTAGAGACACTTTGTTCTCTCTTGCCAGCCTGTTGAGGGATTCTTTACAGTTTTCTACCAGTTGGATTACTGATAGCTTTAAGCAGAACCTGGCTGTCAGTGAATATTTTTATTTTTTGTCGGTATATCCTCTTTTGATGTTTTCATCAATACAGGGTATAGCAGCAATCGTCTCTGCTTGAAACCAAGTCGTATATCGGCCATGGCTAAAGATCATTCTCTCAGGGTCGTGCGGTGATATTTTTCAGGGTGATGCATGCCTCCCAACTGCCGCCCTTTATTATGAATATTTTTAAATTGAAATAAAAAACATAAAAAAAATCCGCAAATCTCTATTTTTTAAAATATAAATAATAATGAAGTAATAGTTTAAATTTTAAGTCTATTTAAAAAAGGATATTATTAGCAATAGGTATATAAATGTTTTTATAGTTTTACTCTTCTATCTTTAAGTTTGGGAAAATCGTCGATTAATGATGTATAATCTAAATTGGCAGTTAATGTAGATTCAATGGAAACTAATGATAAGTTTTTCATTTTTGTCTGTCCTAATAAGCCCCGTAAATAGTTTTTCGTGCAACCGTCAGTATTTCGCGTTCTCAACACAGTCCGCGAAATTCAATTTCGCGGCCGTTACCCATAGCAACGGCTGCGAAACCAAACGTCACTTCCAAATTTGACATTTCTAAAATATGTACTACAAAGACGAGGATTATTTTTTATTGAATACCAATAAATACATAAGTATAATACTTATATTATTTAGGATTAATATAAACATTAATTGTACAGTTTGTATTATTACTTATATTTACTCCAGAAGTTGAAGCAAGAACTGTCAAAATATTTTGTATATATTGAAACATATCATTTCCATAGCACACATTGTTAAATAAATTAAACTGCTGTTGATTTTAGAGCAATGATATATTTATTTACAATTATCTAGATTAATAATTTTAACGATTGCAAGAAAAATAGTGTGTATGCCATGGCCGATAAACTTTTTAACGACCTCAAGATTATCTTGCCTCGGCCGCAAACGGCCTCGGCGATAACTGTTCTTTCGGTACGTTAAAAGGTATTTCGCGGCTTAAGCATACAAATAACTATTTTATTAATTTTAACTTGGAGAAGCTCCTTTCGCCACTGGCTACCGATACAGGGAGTATTATTAAAATCCTTAGAGCTATAATTGTATTTGGGTACAAAGTATTTAATTTGTTTTCGGACAAATAATATAAAACATCAATAGAGTTCATAGATATAGGAATCATTCTAGATATATCACGAATTTCTTCTTGTAAATCACCTGCACTCAAATCTGAATCATTTTCAACAGTAAGTAGGTACTGATTGGAGGTTTGTGCAATAATTTTTTAAAGTTCAGTCATCTATAGGTATTTTTTAATTTTGCAATTTCATATAAAAATTGAATATTGTTGCAGTGGGTTTCCACAAGAGCAAATCGTTCATTTAAAGAGTTGTAGGTAATGTCAAGAACATAATTTGAAAAGTTAATCTTAAATTTATTTTCCGCTGTTAAGGGTTCATCATTATATTCATTAGCTTCGTAGTCGAATTGACGCTTTTTCTTTCTAGCTCTAACTTCAGTTTCGGCTGGAAATCCAATGGTGCACTCAAGATTATCTACAATTTCATTAGCAACAATTTTCATCCGTTCATATCCAGACTCTCTATAAGTTTTCACTTTTTCTATGGCATCTCTTAGCATCCTCACACAATCTTACAAATTTGTAGATACATGTTTCAACAGCTTTTAGATAGAATTTATTATATTTCAATTCTTTTCTGATATAATAACCCTGTTTTCGCTTACACATATCGAAAAAAGTTAAAGTTTAAGTTTTAAATAAAAAACAGACGCATAAATATTTTTTTAGTTCGCTCTCCAAATTCCGCCCTTTTGTAATGCCGCCTGATGCAGTCGCCTCCCTGCTTCATAGTACCGCACGGCCCTGCATTCTCTTTCTAGGTCCTTTTATACCAGCCCCAGTGCCATTGTTTGTTTTGGAACCATCAGTGAACCAGATGATATCTCCAGAATTACCTGGTTGCGTCACCTGTTCCCTAGATGGAATGATGATTAGTGCTTAGTGAATATATTCTCCAGTGTCATGCTATCAAAACTCATGTGAAATATGGGTTCATCTAGTATTGTCCCGGTTGTATCAGTGTGACCATAAGTTTCCCAATTTCAGCCCAAGAATTGCCGTCATTGCCTCCGCCCTTACAAAAAGTTCCAAGGAGGAAGTTCAATAAGGAATTTCATTGATGCCGTGCTGTTCATTGCCCTGGTGATACCAAAAAGGGCTTGTCTTTGAATTGCAGTTAATATATTTACTGCAGAGGACACTTCTGTCCTCCTCTACCAGACTATTGTTCCATAGGTGATCAGTTTTGTAAAGTCAGACCTCAGGTCTTATACCCCAGATTTTGCCCATAACTTTTCTGCATTACCAGGTAAGCCTAATCGCCCTGGTATGTACTCGTTTTATTCTTCATTTATCGTGTAGGATTCCTTAAATCTCACGAACGCGATAATGTAAATGCACAATCTACAAGAACTTGCGGCTTATTTACTGTGTATGAATAAAATAAAGATAAAATTTGATAAACTAAATAAAATGATTGTGTTGGTAAACTCAGTGTTGGAGTTTCGCCCACTAGATGACTTTCATACCTTTAAACTCTGTACAGGATGGACTCTATTTAGTGAGCAAAGGAACTAAAACCTATTTGAAAGTATAATCGTATGTTTGAATCTCGAGAATGAGAAAGAAAATAAGGTAACTTCTAAATTAAATTTAAATATTTTTTGGTCCTTAAGAATAATTGTTCAGTACTCACATGTGTATCGTCTTCTAACAGGATACAAACATCTAAAGATTTGTTTCCAGTCGATGCGAGAGTTTTTATGCGCCCAGATTTGTATCAATATTTTACTGAACTAATTTACTGATATCTTGTTATGGGATTTCGGTTAGGATATAAATTATTAGTCTCCCAAGAGTACCTTTGGTTCCTTCTATGGTCCTGGAAGCATTTAATGTTATTCATTCTCGTTCAGCCAAGACAACTTATCAATAAAGACTTTTAAATGGATAACTTGATAAGTATAAACGCCGTTCTGTATAATATTAAAGCCTACGCTAATAAGACGTTGTCTGACCCAGTTAAATTTCTCGAATACACGTTATGAATGAATTCAATGAGTATGATTAAGGCAAATCCGAAAGGTAATAAGAGGATTTGGGGGCATATATAATCCGGAATTACTAGGCGCTTGTACTACACGCATTTAAAACCAGTTTTTTCATTTCTTATTCGGATTAAAACATATAAAAATAGAAAAAAACATAGTTTACCGTTTTTTATGACGTTTAATGATAAGGTAGTAAACAAGATCTTGTTGTAGTTTTTAGGACGTTCGATCAGAAAAATTTTGACTATTCATTTATGATTCTTTCTGGCACGGTCAGTAATCTATATTTTCAATAAAACTACCTGTAGATTTTTATATATTTGAAATTTGTTGGATAAATTATACCATAAAAAGGTTCTGGACCAATGAAAGTACATTGTGCTTCTTCTTCGGCCACTGCATCTGTCTCTTCTTTGCCTTCGAGTGAACGACAGTCTATTTTTATTGCCCAGCAATTGTAAAGTCTCCAAACAGTTCCAAACAAGTTTATTGGCTTCATCTTGTTTCTAGACATGAATTGGATGGTGGTAGGTCCAGCAGAACTTCTAATGCGGCTGTTGGGGCTGCCTAAACAGCTCCCCTGGCTGCCAGATAAGCTTGTAGATGGTTGCCACATAGTTTTTGGATCGTCCCAGCCCACCGAACCATTTGCTATCTGATGGCCCTGGATATGGATCATTTTTGGTTGTAGCCACCCTCAGTTTTTCTCGCACATTCTTCTGCACTGCAATGTTTTGGACTATTTTTTGTAGGTGTTGATGTTAACTTGTGGTTAAATACCACTCCCAGATATTTTACCCCTTGTGCAACTGGAATTTCTATCCCGTTAAGAACTGCTGACTTGAACCTTCTCAGTACTTTCTTATTGGTGGATTTAAGAGGGTTTATACTTGGCTCCTTCTCTTGGCACCAGTTTGTAATTATGTGTAGGGCAGAATTAGCCTTTGCAATAATTACAAGCTGGTCGGCGAACTATAAGCAATGCATACCTTCAGATGTTAGTCCCTTTAGTGATTCGTCTACTCAAATAACCCAGAAAAGAGGTGATAACACCAACCCTTATGGACAATCCCTACCTACTCTGTGACTACGATCTCGCTGATGATATCACCCATTTTTCCAAGCTAGCGTTAAACCGTTGACAAAGGAGGGGTCCCCTTTTGTGTCCAGATCTTTAATAAAAACACCTTCAATATTTACAAACTTTGCCATGGCTATAACCTTGTCCTTTAAGGATTTTGTTGGTGACCTATTGAGCTCGTCCAGTGCCACGTCTGGCTGATACTTGTATTGGCGCTCTTTGAGGGGGTTTGTTAACAAAACCTCTTCTCTAATATATCTGTCTTATTAGCCTTTCCAACGTTTTAAGCAGGAAAGACACTTTACTCATTAGACGGTATGACTTAAGCGTCATGTCATTTAGTCTACTCAGTCATCTATATACTCACGTATATAGATGACTCTCCCTTTTGCCACTCCTATATCACTTTGAATATTTTACACAAATTTATCTCTTGAAGTAGGACGGGGTATATTCCACCCTCTCCTGGAATTGTATGTTTGAAATTTGCCTATAGCCCACCTACTGAAATTTGAGGAGAGGTAGCTATTTTAAATGTGATCTGTCTAGGGAACACATTTTTGTATTGATGACTGTGCTTCCATATAGAGTATGATGTGCATAATCAACGCATCCAAGAGTCAGTTGGAGGTTTTCCTTAGCCGCGTATGCGATCACCAAGACTATTTGCAATGGTGGCAAGCCTCCTCGCCTGGGAAATATGCAGGGCTTACTCCAGCTCTTGCTCCCTTGCATGGTTGGTGTGATCAGAATAGTTGCCTCCGTGTAACCAGGGTTCTTGCAGGAGGGCAAACATGTCTCTCTTTTCCAAAATTTTACTTTTTCCTCCTCTTTCTTTTTTTCGTAATCTTTCTCCTCTTGTTTTACATTTTCTTATTTTTTTATTATTATTCATCCTCCTCTTTTTTCTCTTTCTCTACTGGGTATATTTTGTTTAAAAAGTAGTCCAATACATTTGACGAAAGCTTGAAAAAATCTCCACCATGTTTGTACCGAACAAGAACAAAGAGTCCATCGACTCCATGCCACTACGGAGTCTATTACCATATCGGAGTTATTGGATGATTTCGCTCTAAAACCACCATCAGTAATTACTTTGTGCCACAATAGGAAGTAAAATAGATTTATTAGAAGCAATCACCTATCGACAAATGAGTTTCCGAGTATTGTAACTATAATTCCCACGGTCTCTAACCCCGAACGTGTATTCTTCTGACTGTCTTTTCTGTAAACGCGCACTTGCTTTATACATGCCTTCGAATAATCGAGAGAATATTATAGGCGGTTGCGTATACGAGGTATATCGAAAAATAAAAACCCAGATAGGAAAAAAAATTTTAAACAAAATTAGTTATTCTTGATAATAGTAGCTGGAACGCTACCGAAACAAAAGGGACAAAAAAATTAACATTTTTGTCCCGGATAAGGGTAATAATCCTTCAAGAAGGACTTTCACGTACTGGGCAGACATACCGGGGCGTTCATATACAACCCTTCGAGTACAAAAAATAAGCAGATCCAGGAATGGAGTAGAAAAAACCTACGCATTCTGTCGGGACTGCTTACAGGACATTGTCGACTAAATTACCACCTAAAGATGATGAGTCCGGTTCAGACCTCGGATTGTCGGTTCTGTAATTCGGAGGATCAAATATTATGCTCTTGCCCAGCTTTGGGCAGGATAAGGTATAATATATTCGGTTTTAGTACCTTAGAGCCGAACGACTTCAAAAAAGTATCACCAAATACAACCATGGACTTCGTCGAAGCACAGGCTTGTGGGGTGAATTGTAATCCCTAGGGGTAAACCACAATAGACCCAATGGGGGTCGCAGTGGAGGTGGCGAGAAGGCCCCACTCACATAGAACCTAACCTGTCCATATTCACATTTAACTCTTCTAACTAGTTTTTGAGATACAGGACGTTATAGTTAGAAAGAATAGGTTTTTCAGAAGCACAGTACCTAATGTCATTTCGGTTTATTGTAAATTAAAATTATCTGAACAGGAAAAAATCAAAAAGTATTCATCCAAATGTCTTTGGAAGCAGTAGAAACGACAGAAACAGAAGTAAACTAATATTGACCAATGAAACCTGAAAAGCGCTAGTAACCGCACTGAAATTCTCTTAGTGCGCATTGCTGATGTCTATGTTGCGTTCAGCACTGAATTCAAGTTCTCTACTTCGCATTGTAAGATCTGTAGGTCGTAAATTGCAAGTAAATATACCAGTAAATAAAGTTAATATACCCGGACCCGTGCCTTGGCTGTCGGAAAATTTATTGATAAGAGAAGAATTCCAATTTGTATTCATACAAAAGTTTTAGAGTCCGTTTCAATAAGGAAGAAGCCACCTGAAGTTGGAGTACCGACCTGCGCATAAGTCAAAATCTGTCGAGCGATCGTTCCATGCCATTGGCGTTACAAGCGATGTTTCATGCCGACAGCAATTAAATTGTTGACATTTGAGGTTGTGTTTGAAACAATCATTTAGGTACTGTCGAATATTTTTCATTTTTGAATATTTTAAGACGTTCTGCTAGTTTATTTGTGAGTGCTGTGTGTTTTATTTGATCTAAAACCATGCCCCTACAAAACTGGTTGGTGTTAAAAGAAAATTTATCCACAGTGAAGGCCGACAGAAACGTTGCAACTTTTATGGAGTCTGAAGCTGAACATGGAATCCAAATTCCTTTAAAAAATCATCGGTAAGTCAAATAAGAAAGTATAATAATCCAATATATTACTCAAGGCATTCAGATTGTTATAAAATATATGGGAGAGTATACATTACTTCAAAAATAATTGAATTCTGCTAATAATTCATATAGTCTGCTGCACTTAGCAGTGATTTATATGGTTCTAATACTTCTAATTTTGTGTTACCCTACAAAATGTGAAAACGTTAAGCTACTGATTTAGATTTAAATATCAATTTTTAAATATGGCGCTAGTTTTGACATCAAGGTCGCGCATCGACTGCAACTTCAGGTGGCTTCTTCCTTATTGAAACGGACTCTACTCTTTATTTGTGCAACTCCATTCACGTGTTACTGCATGTTCTGACCGTTCGTGACTACAGCTATAGCAGGAAAAAGCTTTTCAACTATGAATAGATAGAAAACTTATCTGAGGAACTATTCAACTGATGAGAGTTTAGCCCTAATTTTTTAATTTTTCCTTACAAATTACTTGAAATCAGGAATGAAATTTATTTATAGCTACGCCACTGCTCTAAATTCAAAAAATTCATTGGTAATTCTTTGTTTTTATTTTTATTAATTCACAAAATATAACCAGCCTTGTATACGTCTAAGATATAAATAAGGCTCTTATACGAACAGGAATTCTCGATGGATTTTTTAAAAATGACTAAACATAATAATATTTCTAAGGATACCTATAAATTTCGAAGATTATATTCCGGGTCATTTTCCCGTCAGTAAATAAATTACCTAATAGCTATTCTGGTTACATGTTCAATAACTGCAGTCTATCATGAACTTTGTACTTGTCCATATTAAAAATTATACGATAATAATGCAAATAAGAATCTTGATGAGTTGAGACGTTGGAAAATAATCATCGAAATTAAAGAAATTATAGAGCGGGTTTCTTTATAACTAGACGTGAGTTTTGGATTGTTTCTTAAACCCAAAGAGTCCACAAAATACTTTAGAAAAATCGTGGTCATTTCAAAGACCACAATTCAAAAAATTTTACATGAAGAATTATCTTTAAAAAAATTGGTTTCTCGTTGGAAACCGCATCTGTAGACGGGAGAACAGAAAGCAATTAAAGCCAGTTGATGTTAAAAAACTCTTAACGTTTAAAGAAGGAAACTCAAAAGGTTGCATAAGAGAGGAAATCGGGAACTGGCTAGATAGGGAACACCAACTCATCCTTGATCCTTTACCAAAACAACGCAAGATCCTACACAGCTCGAAAAAGTTTTTAACGCAAGAAATCATCGGGGAAAAAAAGGAAGGATCGATTTTCATTCTCCCCCCTCGAGGGGAGCGGGCCGCTATAGGCTTTCCGGAGCCTCTTCAGCCAACATTGGAAGGAATAAGGATTGTTTTTGGATCAGGGGATGGGAGTGGAAGGAACGGTGGTAGGTGCCTGAGAGGTGTGTACTGACCCAGCATTCGCCTATTGCTACGAGAAAACCTCTGAAAAAACTCATAGCAGGTCAGGCGGACCTGGGATTTGAACCCCGGTCCTTCCGAATCATCGGGGACGTTGTCCGTCGAATATAGAGCCACCCTACCCTGTACATACTTCACGCATGCGTGAAATGGTATATTATGTAAAAACTCGTATAAGAAGGATTTTGCGGCAACGGAATGTTTTTCTTTAAATTCGCAATTAAATCTGCATCCATTTTAAATTACTGGAGAATTCTTGAAATTAAAACTCGTGTACATCTGTCATAATACAACTGTGTAAACGGAAGAAAATGCAATAAATGGGAATGTTAAGAACATATGTCTCTTTCATTATGGAGTGTTTATGTCGAATTAACTGAAAAAAAAGAGAATGAGATAAAATGTTATGTTATGTGACGTAAACTAGTAGTTCTTTATATTATTAGAGATTTTATTTATGGTTCAAGTACATAGTACCAGAGCTAGAATAGTGTGAAAATTTGAGAATAAGTTTAAATTCGGAGAAATTAGGTATAAAACAATTTTGTAATGATTCCCGAAAAAATCCAATTCCATAAACGTACTTAATATGGGTTTAAGAACAAATCGATTTTAAATGTGTACAATTGAAATTTATTTAAAACGTTCAAAATATTAATTTTTTTTTCATCCTACGTCACTGATTACCATAATAACTTAATTTTTAATCTCTTGACAATAGAAAAGACCCTAAACTTGTCCTGGTACGGTAAATGTTCCTTTTCTATCTGATGTTGTGCACTAGGATTCTGAATTGCTATGCAATTCGCAAGTATGTGGATGGAGGATTCTTCTTCCATGCCACAAAATCTACATTCTTCTTCATCCACTATTTTAGGTGGTATTGTCCCGTTAGGATCCCTGTTAAAACTCTTAGTGCAGTTTTACTTTGCATTATGCATTCATTTGATCTCAACGGGTTGTAGCCACCCTTCAGAATATTTAATTGTCTAAGCCCTACCAGATCTTTCCAATGGTCAAATCTTCTCTTTTGTTCGGCTTTCCCTATTTTTTCCAATATTACATTGGGGCTGATACCGCAAAACGGTTCTGGTCTCTAAGGGTCTCTTGCTTGGCCTTAGCTCATATTTTCCCGTAAAACTCTTTTTTTTTAATTGTTAATTCCCATTCTGTAAATCAGAAGTGCGTTAAGTGTATGTTACTAAAATTAAATTCTTAAAGACAACATGTGAAACCAAAATTAGTTTGCGCACAGTCAGTTATTTTTGGACGACGGCTGCATTTTCTAAAATAAATTTTTTATTACGTGATAAAAAAAAGTAGGTACAATAATAAAGAAGTTATGGTTTTAAATAGTTTTTTTTCTAAAATGTATCTAACGATTTTTTTCAAAATTTCGTCGATTTTAACCCAAGATCTAAGCTAAAATTTTTCATGTTAATTTTTTGATATATCTATAAAGTTAAAAACGAAACCTACAAAAAATGTGAAAACATCCAAAAATGATACTTTTTGGATAAAAATGAAGAAGGATCAAAAGCTATTGGTTAAAGATGATACTCCAGTATATATTAAAAATTATCGTACTCCACATTCTCAATCTTCAGAACTTAATGATCAGGTCCAAAAGTTATTAGATCAAGGTATAATTGAATCTTCAATCTCAGATTATAACAGTCCAGTTTTACTAGTACCCAAAAAGGCAATCAATGGAGGGAAGTCTTGGAGACTTTGTATAGATTACAGGCAATTAAACAAGAAAATAGTCTCAGATAAATTTCCATTACCTAGAATAGATTCGATCTTAGATCAGTTAGGGAGGTCGAAATGGTTTTCAGTCATAGATCTTATGTCAGGTTTTCATCAAATTCCCTTAGAACAGTCTTCAAGGAAATATACATCTTTTAGCACAGAAAAAGGTTCTTTTCAGTATACAAGATTACCATTTGGTTTAAATATAAGTCCAAATAGTTTTTCAAGGATGATGTCCATAGCATTTTCAGGATTAACTCCAGAAAAAGCATTTCTTTATATGGATGATATAGTTGTAATAGGGATGTCAGAAAATCATCATTTAAGTAATCTCGACAGGGTGTTTAACACATGTCGGAAATTCAACCTTAAATTAAATCCACAAAAATGTCAATTCTTCAGGCGAGAAGTAACGTATTTAGGACACAATTTGTCTAGTGAAGGGGTTTTACCTGACAAGGCAAAATATGCAGTCATTGAACAGTATCCAGAACCCAAAAATTCAGAAGAATCTAAAAGGTTCGTAGCATTCTGTAACTTACAGACGTTTCATTCCAAATTTCGCTGAAACATGCATACCTCTCAATAAACTATCTAGGAAAAATGTAAAATTCGAGTGGTCAGAAGACTGCGAAAAATCATTCCAAATATTAAAATCGGCACTAATCCAGCCGCCTATTCTGAAATATCCAGATTTCAATACAAAATTTATATTGTATTGACAACAGATGCTTCAAATATTGATCAATGTAAAATGTGGTTAAATAATAATAGTTGAAGTGTTGCATATACCAACATAATTGAGGCTTTAATAAGTTCCCACACAGCTCGAAAAACAATTGAGTTTTTAAAGCAAGAAAACATCGAATTATTGGACCATCCTTCATACAGTACCGACATAGGCAATATCGACTTTTTCCCTTTTTTAAAAATTAGGAATAAACTGCGTGGTCAAAGGTTTCAGTCCCCAGAAGATGCAGTCAACGCTTTGAAAGTATCATTTCTCTTCGTGTAGAATACCTTGAAAAACAACAGTGTTTAAAAATGATCTACTGCATAATATCACTCTTCAGCCAGAAATAGTTGTAGTGGTACCAAACCCGAAAAACAATCAACAAATACAAATCTCACTTAGACAATACCTTTCCGGTTTCATTGAATAGATAATGCATCAAAGCTACAAGAATTTGATTAATTGTTTCCTCAACGAAAAACAGGTGTATTTAAAATTACCACCAGCTAAATCAACCACCTGGCTTTACTGATTAATCGTATACTTTCTTGATAAATGTAAAGCTGCAAACGCGTTATTCTTACTGAATAATTTATACCTTAAAGTGCAGTTCAAGATATACGGGCTCTTAAATGTCACGATATGTAACAGCACTAGCATAGTAAGAGGGTTTTATACCGGTTTGCAGAAGGATATAGTTGGGGAGTTGTTGATGAACTTATGTTCTAGAGAAAAACCGTTAATTTGCTTGTATCAGGGTATATGTTAGCTTCAGTTGGCCCATCTTATTAAATATCAGTTATTGAAGTGTCATTTAAGCTGATAAAGGTAAAATCATTCACTTTTATTTTGAAACTATCATTTTTAAAACAATTTAAATACAAAAATAATTCTTCAATTCTACTCGGCATAGTATTTACTTGAATCTGACACTTCTCTGAAGTAGAATTCTCCCAAATGTTCTGGCAGGATTGGCTCTTGGTCACTAATTCATTTCATGCAACAAAGTCTCGATTGGCCAAAGATCCGGACTAGATGAAACCTATTGTAGGAGTGGTATTTCTTGATCTGAAAGCCATTTCATGGATCTTTCGGAAGTGTGACATGCAGCACCGTCTTACTGAAAGATTAAGTAATTTCTTATAAAGTAGGCAATAAAGAGTCTTCTAGGATGTCTAAATAATTATCTGTATTAACAATAACAAAGACAAAGTTGAGTTTTCCAACCCCTCTAGCCGACATCGAACCCTAGACCATTACCGAAGATGGAAATTTAACTTTGCTCCGGGTATTACCGAACAAACTTCAAATAGCGATTCGTCTCTCCACTGTGTCCCATTCCAACTTTCCATATCCCAATTTCGATGGTTTTTAGCCCATTTCAACCTCTCTCGCTAATGTTTGTGTAAAAAACGGTTTTTCTTTAGCCTTCGCAAAGGAAAACATTATTATCTTGTGCTACTTTAGTTTTAACTCAAAAAATCTACCTTGTAAGTATTAAATCCTAGTTTCCTGGCTTATGTAGACCTGCAACCCATCTTCTGATATCCTCATTCCAATGTCCACTTTCCGTAATCTACAAGATTAATTATTGCTAACGCTTGTCTCTCTTTATCTGTTAATTTATACTTTCACAAATCGGGGTCTTTGGGCACGTGAACCGTTTGATTTGTTTAATTGGACAAACAAAAGTATGGGCGCTATGTAACCGAACAGTTTAAGCTAGATGGGTCCCCATTAAACGGCCAGTCTTGGCAAAAGCTTGGGTAATTATTGGCATGGCCAATGCTGAGTCGAACAGTTTTGGTCCAAGCTTGGGTCCCCAATAAATGGCCAAGGCTGGGTTACCCAGTCTTGGCCCAAGCTTGGGTTATCATTGGCTTGGCCAAGGCTGGGTGACCCAGTCTTTGCCCATGCTTGGATAATCATAGACATGGCCAATGATGGGTCAAACAGTCTTGGTCCAAGCTTGGGTCCCTAATAAACAGCCAAGGCTGGGTTACCCAGTATTGGCCCAATCTTGGGAAATCATTGGCATGGCCAAGGCTGGGTTAAACAGCCTGGCCCATGCATAGGCCAATATAGGTACGCCGAAGCTAGGTTTCCCAGTACTGGCCCAGGCTTGGCCCCTTTGTCAACTCTGGGAGTTTCCTACATGGGAACCCGAGAAATATTCCAAATTCACCGTTTGATTGGCCATATTTGTGTGAATTAATGATGATTATTGATCGTATTTTTTCATCAAATGCCTTTGCTTTGCTCATTATTAATAACAAATAGCACTATTGAACTGTTTTACAATCTGAACAACTGTCACTGACATTTCTGTCAAAAACCGTTGTTTTTATAGCCACCTTAGTCCTCGTCGTTAGCAGTCGTACTTAGGTGATCGAATGCAACGAAACTACTTTTTTGACCAATTTTTTTTCAGTGACTAGTTACTCAGTATTACTACTTCGACGGGCTTTTATAGCACAATCAGATAATTTATTAAATCTATCAATAATTACATTAATTATTAATATAAAAAATATTGTAATTACTCAATTTTGTTCTAATTCATACTATAATAATTGGATAAAATTTACGTAATAGGTACAAATTATTTATCAGATAATTACATTTGATTTCTACTAGCACGTATAGAACAGTTAAACATTGTTTTATTACTGTTATATCAATTAGTATTGATTTATGCTATAACTGAATCGAAATGAAAGAAAAAACCTTATGATGTTAAATAAATAATGTAATATAGTAAAATTTGACAGTTTCTTTATAAGCTGTAATTTACAACTACACTGAAAAAAATAAACTCTTGGAAGAAAAGATTATACCTTTGGCACAAAGAATTGGCGCTTTTGAATAGGTCCAAGAGCTAGGTTTCTTCAGCCAAAGGATTAATTGTCTTTTTTAAAATTCCTTCACGGAAGAACTTAATCTATTTGTTCAAAGTCCTTACAGTCTCAGCTTCAAACTAGTATGTAAGATATTTCTTGATACAAAACTTAAATATTTTGTTTCAAGGAATCCACTTCTTGGGACAATGCCGTAGAACTATAACAAAAAACAACTCTCTTGACATAAGAACCTTAGAACTTGCTTTGAAACCAAATCTTTCTAGGGGCAAGACCTAGATTTTTAACAAAAAAAAACAACTCTCTTGACATGAGAACTTTAGAACTTGCTTTGAAAGGAAATCTTTCTTGGTCCAAAAGCAAATACATTAGACATAGACATTGAGAGGATTTCCACCAGGTACTTGGGAGAATTGAAATGTCTCTTGAATCAATGCCGTGATATTTATAATTTTCGTAGCTCTTGAAGCAAAACAAACTATACTTGGTTGAAAGGAAAAATATTCAAGAGATTCAAGACATTTCTTGAAGAGAACCATCTTACTTTAGCTAAGAACTTTTTTCTATAGGCAAGAGATATTCTTTTATGCTGAAATAATTTCTCTTGTCGCTAATAATTTCTTGTCAAGAGAGTTGACTACTTTGGTTCAAGACACCCATTTTTATCAGTGAAAGTATACAGAAGGGTCCAAATGAACGGAATAAATTTAGTACGAGAACTAATGGAAGAAGGGTTCATTTATTCGATTGGGTTGTGCTCAACAGCAGAGGCACTTGAACTGAATATTTGTACCATTTCCCATGTTATCTACTTTCATTACAGAAGCTTTGTGTCGTCTATGTTTGACTGGCGGGATTTTCAGTAGTTGTAATGGTTGTATAGTTTCCTCTCCAAAGTGCTTCCGTCTGAGTCCAAGTAAGTTCTAGCAGAAGCAAAGTATGTGAGTAGGTGTTTCATCATAGAGTTCACATAGGTTCACTAACTTTGCCCTTTTTGTGCAGATGTTTCCTCAGGGTGCAGTGTCCAGTCACCAAGTCGGTAACTGTCTTCACATGTCTTTTACTCAGTTTAAACAGCCTGGTTGAGAGTTCCTTGTCTACCTTGTTCAGTAATTTCTTTGCATGGAGTATCCTTGTGTCGACCTCCATTATAAATGGTTTAAAAAACACTGTATAGGTTTTTTCTTTAATCATAATTAAATAGATAACGGTCATTTTATTTTTTTTTTCCATACGATCACTGAATTTTAATAAAAAAATCAAATTCGATTGTAGATTGAGATAAATTTGAAAGAAATGAAAGTTTTCTTGCAAAAATAATAACCGGTACCACCTCCACTAGTATTAAAATACATTGATTGATTTGTAGTTTGCACTTTTTGTGCTCTTGGTTGTACCATTTATGTGAAGATAGCCTCTTCACATAAAGAGGTTAACATTTCGTTAGTCAGCGATTCCGAGGGTTTTTTTTTTTAACCAGGTGTTAGGAAATCTACCATTTCATCTGACACCTATTATAATACCTTTGTGTCCTGGTACTGATACAGTGTCATCCTATTGTGCATGCTAAGGATTTCAACGGAAAGTATAAGGATCTTTTGGCATATGATGTTCATTTGCAAACACGTAGTGATAGAGTATAGATTTCTGCCTGGAATGCGGATCGAAACTTCTACAAAGATGAGTGAACGTTGCACATGGGCGTAGCACTGTGGACTCCAACTTCGATTCATATATCAGTCGTCAGTGTACCATACCAACGTCCTATTTCGAAAGCATCTGGATATTGTATGGTTGGTTTTCATTAATCACTTCCCAGTTCAAGAAGTGAATTTGTGATAACATATGCTATTCTGGAATGACTGAGGGTTCATTCGTGCCACTTCTTATTACATTCCAGCCTGTATGCAACCATTCTTCAATTTTCAGAACTAAAACATCAACCTGCACAATTATTAGTGGTATTGTCATTGTATAAAAAAGTCAGAATAACTCTGCTTATTTACCCTCCCTATCTAGCCAGTTCCCGATTTCCCCTCTTATGCAATCTTTTGAGATTCCACAAAACGATTCCGGACCTATGAAGTCTCCTTTAGAGCCTGCTTTAGCTATGTATGTATGTATGTATGTATGTCTTTTGGGGTAACATTCACTGAGACCTAAAAGATCTATTGTGCCCCCTTACTTCTACTTAGTTCCTGAGGAAAGTCTCAGAGACTAGTAGCTCCTTTAGTCCTATTTCCCCGAGGAATTTTAGGATATCTGCAGGCTTCAACTTAGGTAACTGTCCCTCTTCTATCCAGTAGTCTCCCAGGTGCTGTACCCTAGGATTGTGAATTGTTGTGCAGTTCGCAAGTATGTGGATGGAGGATTCTTCTTCCATTCCACAAAACCTACAATCTTCTTCCTCCACTATTTAGAGCTTTTTAAGGTGCCCATTCAGGCGACAATGTCCCGTTAGGATTCCTGTTAAAACTCTTAGTGCAGTTTTGCTTTGACTTATGCATTCATTTGATCTCAACAGGTTGTAGTCACCCAGAAGAATCTTTGATTGCCTAAGCCCTACTAGATCTTTCCAATTGTCAGATCTTCTCTTTTCTTCGGCTTTACCTATTTCTTCCAATATTACATTGAAGCTGATTCCGCAAAAAGGTTCCGGCCCCCAAAAGCTTTAGCTAACTGGTCAGCCATTCCATTACCTGCAATCCCTTCATGTGCCGGCACCCATATTAGAGACACTTTGTTGTCTCTTGCCAGTCTGTTGAGGGACAGTTTTTTACCAGTCTAGACCTAGTTGTGGGATTACAAATAGCTTCAAGAAGAGACTGGCTGTCAGTGAATATTTTTATTTATTTTTTTGATAGACGTGTTGAATTTTGTGAAATTCTAATGGTCAAAAATAACAGAAAAGTTTCGCATTTGCACTAAACTAGCTTTGTCTCCATAAACATACCTGCAATAATTTAAAGAGATTGTTGATTAACTCAGATCCTCATTAATTTCAGGTACTTTTTGTACTCTCATACACTTCCACGCTACTGCTTGGAGACCTCTATGTCTATTTTTACCTGTTGAAATCAATCTGGAATTACCTGTACCAAAAGTCCAAACTTCTTACCAGTGTCTTTAATATCTAAAATTTATTACAAATAAACCTTTATTCCTTCATATACGGCACTGTATTAATGCTTCTAAACTTAATCGTAATTAAAACATTACCATTGAATAAGTATTCAAACAAATTGCTCTTACTGTATGTACCATTGAAAAATATCGTTATGCACTTGTACGTAATAGTTCCTATTAATTAAATTCAGGAGATACACTTATGAGTTTGATAAAATGCATTTTTTTTTTAATTTGAAGTAGCATGCTCGATTGATTAATGAGAGCGATCTTGTTAACTGGTTACTAAGAAAGGAATTATTTTATATTTGAAAAATGTGTAACACTTTTGCACGTGGATATGCTGGTACTAGGAAAAATGTGTTATTTATCTTGATATGTGTAGTCTTATATTCACCTGCATAAGTAAAATATACACTGTGGGCCGAAATAAAGGAGTACAGTTTTTAATTGAAAATATTTTTTTTGTTTTTTGGTCGATTTAATTTCTTTTTGCAGGGCTAATAACCTAACATGTCCTCAACATGACTGTAAATTTGGAAGCAAAAATAATGTACAGGGTCGGAGTTATAAAAAAAATTATATAACAGTGCTTTGAGCTCGTTGCAAATGAAAACTGTCTTAGCTAAAATTGTACTATATGTTTTTTCGGTAGATAAACTATCCAGAACACTTCAGTAAAAAGGAAATTTTCCGACATTACCGGATTCGCGAAATACCATTTTTTTATTAAATAACATTTTAACAAATAACACATTTATGAAAACAGTTTAGTAATTTTAATGTAAAATATTATGAATGTGGCCACCATTATTGTTTACCACTTCTTTTATGCCAATTTTACTTAGGCTATGACTGCTTAGATTGCTATGGAATTTGTTTGACAGTTACAGCTAAATAAGTAAATTAGACAGTTCATAATGCCACTTTTAAGCAAAGAGGACAGAATATTAATTAAATATTTCCGTGAAAAATATAATTATGGTGCAAGAAAAATTGTAAATGAATTTCCTGAGGAAAATTGGTGTATTGGAACGATAGGAAAGTTCTTAAGACATCTAAGGGAAACCGATGGGTATATTGAACATAAACGTGGAAAAGGAAGGAAGCGAAGCTAGAGAACTGAAGAAGGTAGAGTATGGGTTGTTTTAGGAAATTTACAACCTGGGAAATCTGTTGTAACAATGAACGTACGTAAATTCGAAGAATCATTAAAGAAGACTGCCTTCTTAAAATATTTAAAAAAGGTTTACTGTCAAAGACTTAGGGCCAATGTAAGAGAAAAACGATTGGATAGATATATTCTGACGTACAATTTAAGAAAGAAATTCCTTTAGAGCATCTTTTGATTGAAAAAAGTCATTTCTCAAAAGATGTAATGGTCTCTGTTGCAGTTTCCATGTTGGGAAAATCTCGTCTGATTTTTGTTGATGCTGGGGTAAAACTCAATTCAGAAACGTATCAAGAACAAATCTTGCAGCACCTATTACCAGAAATTGAAAATTTTTGTTACGATCCAGCTACCGTTGTCAAAATTAACTAGTAATGAAATAATTTTTGGTCCCTATCTGACACAAAATAAAAAAATAAAAAACATTATTGTGGTTTGATTCCCAAAAAATTAAGAGAAAAAGGAATAAGTAATGCCACAAGGAACTTACAGAAGATGTTTGTTACGATAACACTTTCCAACAGGATGGTGCTCCCTCGCACACTTCCCACAGTACAAGGATGTTCTTGAGTGAAAATTGCCCGGATTATATTGAGCCAGAAATGTGGCCACCTAACAGCCCAGAATTAAATCCGGTTGTTATTCAATTTGGGGAATTTTCGAACAAAATTTGTATGACGGACAAAAGTTTGAAACAATCGAGCAGCTCAAAGAAAATGCAATTTGTTTGGAACAATTTTGAAAACGGTGCAATAAATGGGGCTATCAATTTATGGCGCAGACGACTTCAAGAAGTCGTAAACAATAATGGTGGCAACATTCATAATATAGTTTAAAGTTACTAAACTGTTTTCATAAATCAGTTATTTGTTAAAATGTTATTTAATAAAAAAAATGGTATTTCGCATATCCGGTAATTTCGGAAAATTTCCTTTTTACTGAAGTGTTCTGGATAGTTTATCTACCGAAAAAGCATATTAGTACAATTTTAGCTAAGACAGTTTTCATTTGCAACGAGCTCAAATGCACTGTTATATAATTTTTTTTATAAGTCCGACCCTGTACATTATTTTTGCTTTCAAATTTACAGTCATGTCGAGGACATGTTAGGTTATTAGCCCTGCAAAAAGAAAATAAATCACCCAAAAAACAAAAAATATATTTTCAATTAAAAAATGTACTCCTTTATTTCGGCCCACAGTGTATATTGAAAGTCTGTCCTGTTTAGTTTTTAGTACAGGAGCTAACGATTGTAAAAATACGTTGTCAATGTGGATAGGAATAATTGCAGCTGGCTGAAGTTTTCTCAACAGCATAATTTTTTGTAAATTCTCCACGAAAGAGTATCATTAAATCGTCTATCCTGCAAATTACCTCTCTTATTAGTACTATTCCGTACCACCGTTCTATCGCGTGTGTGTATCTAAACATATGCGTGCGTGTACTGTAAAACATATTAATTATTACCAGGTGATTAGACGCGTCCAACACCTGGTATTCATATTTCCATAGTTTATAGGAATGTACTTGATACGTGTGAAACAATCAGTACCGCTTCATTAGTCGTAAGGATGCTCCATGTGTCTTGGAGCCAACTGGCGTTCGTCCAATTGCGAAAAACTATTCATGTTGATAATGGCTTCCGTCGTATTTTTTAGCACAAAGTAATTTTCTTATTTACAGTAAAAGCAAATAACTTTTCTTTCAAACTGAGCGTCTTGTACGGGGTATTTTGAGATATGCTGGAAGATTTGCCTCGATTTGACCGGACATCAACGTGATGAAAATAGTGACTGAAAATGCCAGAACGTGAGGCAGTGAATAAAGAGTGTTTTATCTGAGCGTTATACGTATACATGATTTTGTCCAACTCTTTCATTAGAATGAACCAATACTGGTAAATTTTGCCAGAAATCTGAAACTCTTGCAGGTATTTAATGTTTTTTTGGCAAAACTTAAATGTCAGTGGAAGGTTCTGATGCAATAAAATCACCTTTGCATGGGAGGTTGTCTTTCCACAGCCATTCATTCAAGAATGCAAGGATCCCAAACCAGAGACAACTGGTCGAGTCTTCCAAATGGGGAAATTGTTCTTTTGCAGTTTGATACCAACCTAACGTTAAGCTTTTGCAGTTCGATACCAACCTAACGTTAAGCTGGGTCTTCACCAAACTACTAGGCAAATGCCAGCGGCCAAATGTCAGTAATTATCAACAGAATCTCCGCAGCAAAGTAAGTATCAGACACGCTGACACACTTTTATTTGAATTAATTTGTTATGTGTAACTGAGGAAGGAGTTTGTGACTTTTTTGAGACCAGTGAACATCCAGAACAGGCATTAGACTATAATAATGCCTTTTAAATTCATGTAAAAGTTTGTGCTGAATCTAGGCAGTATTCAGAACCTGCGATTTTTATGCTTTTTATTATTGATAATGATTTTTTTGAGCCATATACCGTAATAAAATGTCATAATCGTCAAACATTCTCTATAACACTCACGTGGCATATTATGGCCTAGCCCATTTTGGTGAAGCTTCGACTTCATACGCTAAGACCTAAGTGCTTTTAATACCGCTGGCTGTCCTTTATTGTTTGTGCGAAGGAGCATAAAAATTAAATCTAAGTATTATTAGTTTATAATGTTAACTTTAACATTTTTTTCTAGTTATATAAGACACGCCTATGTATTTTATAAGCATCTATCAATGTCATAGATTACTCGAGTAGACACGTGGAACAATAGACAATGTCAAGAAGGCTGCAATAAGGAGACATTGTTTAAATTTTTTTGTAATACCAAACAAAAGTGACACTTTTAAATATTCGCATAATATAAAGGTTAGGTCAGGAGTTATTAATGAGGTCGGCAGACATCCTGGAAGGGAGTGCGTAGTATATTTTTAGTCGTAGTACGTAATACGAGAGTTAATGCAAAAATTTGCGGTGTGTACGGGATCAGATTGATAATGTGGATACAATTTATCAGTGGAATAACCTAAATTTATGGAATAATAATAGTAAAATAAAATCATCGTATAATTCGTCAGTCGTAATCTATCATTTTTTGAACATAAATAATAAGAACAGAAATGTTGATAATCATTACTCTTGATTCCTTTTTCGACCCCCATTGCGTTAAATTTGCATTTGGTACTTAATATACTAAACTGTCTGTGCTATTGAAATTTAGCAAAAATGAATAAAAATGTCGATAATTATAAAGAATGTACCTTGTCCTATCATTACTAGTACTATAAATAAATCAAAATGACTTGATCAACAATTTTTTTTAATAGCCGTTTAAAAATACACATGTAAACAACTGGAAGTTTATTAGTCATTACAGTAGATAATTTCATATTTAGAAGGCAATGGGCCAATGTCACGACCAAACAGTTATGTCTTAATAATATTTTTTTTATACATACACACATGACACAATTTTTTTATTGTTTAAATGTTCAATAGAAAAACCAGATTTTTATTTTTAGCCATGGAGAAAGTTTTACAAGGTTTTCTTATATAATATCATAATTTTTTTTCTAATCTTCTAAATATACAGTATATGACACAAGAATCTCTTCTAGATCAAATTACAAACGAAAAAGCTCGAGAGAAAAGACTGTCGATTATCAAATCACAAGTGACAAAACATTAATCACCATAATCAGCTGATAGGTATCATTCGATTGAAAATAGTTAGTCGGTTGGTAACACAAAAAAAACTAGATTTCTTCCTCGTATTGCGCCTTGCATGCAACAGAAATGGCACCAAACCGATAAAATTGCAATTGCCTCGAATTGCAGATACTGATCTGCTGGGTCTCAACTGCCCATGCTTTCGATCAAGAAATCTTGCGACTTGCATTGCATTGCACGTTGTATTGCACCATGTCAAGCGGCGCGGCGTTAACACCACATCTATGTACCTCATCAACGTTCCTTCCTGACTTCCAGCCCATCCCAGTTTAGCTGGACATTGTAACCTGCTCTCTCCTCTCGAGACAGATCCCGGCTAGATACTCTCTCAAGGGTAGATCGACTCCATGTTAGTGTTCCACTAGGTATGCCAGAGAGTTGACAGACTATAAGAACTTAGGGCGCCACTACCTTTTTAGACATCGACGAAAGAAAATGAATTTAAATTGATAAGAAAAGAAACTAAGGTGAGAAAGGTAAAAACACCTAATAGAATTTAATTAAAAGTTAATAAGAAAAAAGTTACAAACTTACATAAACCCGGACACGATCCCCTACAGCTCTTACAGCCGGGTAGATAAGAAATTAAAGAAAGAAATTCAAAGTATTACTTTATTCTGCCATTGGGAAAATAAAACAGGAAGAGTGAGAAACCTGTACTTTATAATAGGTAGTTATAGCTAAGTTAAGAAGACGAAGAGGTCTGGCAGAAACAGACGAAGACGAAGAAATTCGGGAACTAGAGCTGTCTTGAAGCTGAGATTAGAGATGTTTTGAAATTCGAATCTAAAGATGCCTAGGTGTATCCTACTGGTTAGAGATGTCTTGAAAGGTATCAACATGTAACGGTATCTTAGCAGTGTATCCTGGCAGCTGTGCTTACCACAGCAATTTAAGGTAAAACCTGAGGTAAAATTGAAGAGACGCTAAGATAATTATGTCTTTCCTACTCAAGGGTCGTTTTCGGAAAGGGATGAAACTCTCAAAATGGAATCGAACATTGACATAATATGTCAATTGTCCTAGCGGTCAGAGAGGGAGAATTGAGATCACAGAACTATATTGGGAGTGGTTACTATGACGGCGAGCGGTAACTAGGGAATTTATTTTGTAAAATCGAAACAGGTCGAAAGACATGTTACAACATGGTATGGTTGGTTGTCGTTAGTTGTGGTCAACATTTTATCACCTCTCATTTCAAGAAACGTGTTTGTGATAACATCTAGGATTCTGGAAAGACTACAGGTTCCTTTTTGTCAATTCCCATTGCATTCCAGCCTATATAAACAAGTTAGTCATCGACAATATAATGAAGATGATCGAAGTGAGTCTGAGTTTGACTTTTCGGACGACAGTAATGATTCCAAGCATGGTAGTGGCATACGATCGTTTTCTATCTTTTCAACAAATAGACAACAAATGAAAGACATTAGATTACCATAAACCGCTTGGGAAAAAATTGGTAAACTCGCACTCCGTGCAAAACGAAACTGCAAATTTTATCGAAATGTAAATGTACTTGGTGTCCAACCCAGTTCACTTTCTGCTCTTAATGTAAATATCGCATTCTATATCAACGAAAGGTATACTTTACGGATGTAATTTTATTTTTTGTCTTCGAAAACATGGTTTCAAGTACGTTAACCTTCTTTTCATGGTGTTCAAGTATAAAAATTGTTCTTACATTTTGTTTTATTCATATAAATTATGATTATGAGCATAACTGAATTTTATTCATCTTCAGTCAGATGGAACAGTGCCTTTTTGACTGCATCATGTGCGTGTTAGACTCTTTTTGTACGGGCAACAATAATAAAATGTATAAAGCAATTTAATATGTTTTATTTCATCGCTCAGTATGGAACTTCATCAAGTAAAGGCATCATCTATTCAAAATGTAAAAAGTACATTTTTTTTGTAAAAATGTCAATCTACCATGGGAGTACTATAAAATTTTAAGAAGAGGTCCATTTATTTCTAAAAATGTTTTACCATAGGCGAAAAGGGTTTATTTGTTCGTGTTTTTGCTTCTCTAGACATGTCCATTTCTATTTTATTAATTTCAATCAATATATTGGAATAAAAAGTCAGTTCCTCATAAACAACTAAAAGTGAAATGTGAATCAATTATTTCACCCTAAAACAATAGATACTAGTGCCTTGCTGTGATTGGATGGGCTTGGATATCATTGAATTGATTTGATCGAAAATATTTTACTAGTGTGTAAATTTCATATTTTCTGATATACTTCGAATATGACTTGAAAATTTCTATATCTGACGGGTGTATTTTAGATCATACAGACTTTTTATTAAAAGACATTACGTAGTATGTTTTGGACACGCAAATGTTGTTCAGTAATTTGTTATAAACATTTAAAACGATGA
Organism: Lochmaea capreae; assembly: GCA_949126875.1. Classification (NCBI taxonomy): domain Eukaryota; kingdom Metazoa; phylum Arthropoda; class Insecta; order Coleoptera; family Chrysomelidae; genus Lochmaea; species Lochmaea capreae. The sequence goes on along the minus strand of OX421397.1, from coordinate 10,831,476 downwards.
AAACCTTCTTTTTTTAGTTTTGAAAATATACGTTTTGCTGCTCTACATAAACACTTGTCAAAACCGTTTTAAAATTTAAAATCGGACAATCGATAACGCATCCAGGCACGATGCAAATTATCGCATCAAAAAATAAGTAACCGTCGCTTGGCATCTGCTCTTTGCGGATATAAAGGGCATACGAAGAACTTTTTTTCTACCAAGTTTCAGCTCTTGCAATTGAAAAATTACGAAGATATGAATTTTCAAAAAAATGACTAATTTTCCTGTTTTTCTAGGTTCCTGATTATCCAAATTGAAAGAAGTCGATTCCCATGTATGAATATATCACGTAAATAGTGAGTTTCATTCCGTCAACTGGTCCTATTAATAAACAGTTGACTTATAATAAAAGTGTGTATTGCACGTTTTTATCACCTGACACCTGGCCACATAAATAAATCAACATTAAGAGGTTATAATTTAGTTTGACTACCAACAAAACGAACGAACAACACTTAACTTTCCCAAGCAGTTATATACCGATATCAACTTATTATTTTACGTACCGGTGAATGTCATAAATTAATTGGTGCGTGATTTGATTGCACGGAAATTATTTAATGAGGTTATTAGCAAGTTTTATTTAAATATTTAATTGATTGGATAATGGATATTTATCAGGTGCTTTTATTATGTCTATTAATATTGTTACGATCTAGTTTTTATCAATATACTTTGCACCGCAAAATTAAAAGGTAAAATTACTTTCAAATTCGATAATAAATTTTAATTATTTCATGCCAAGTTGTTGATTCTTCCATTTGTATCATTACCCCTAGTGATTTCGCAAAAAGTTCGAAGGGATATATTGATAAACAGAAAATAGCGTTTTACGCTTAAAACTTGTGAACATGCTTTGGAAAAATTTAATGACTGAATGATGTTTTAAGCCCAATCTTCTCTGAACGAATTGTTATTTGTTTTATCCCGATATTATTAAAGGAAAAACATAGGTGCAAAGTAAATAATGGCAGGTGAAGGTCGGTTTCTTCTTCTCCAGGTTCTTCGAGAGCGGCCTCTGCTCTGCTTTAACCTAGTATATTGGCAGTAGTTTCACCTGATCCAGGTATCAAACCTATTGAGCATATGTGGGATACATAAGGAAGACGAGTTAGACAGAACTACGGAGAGTTTAACCCAGAATATTGACAGATGTTCTTGGTACCGTAGTTTCACCTGAACCGGATCTCAAACCTATTGAGCATAAGTGGGATGATACATAAGGAAGACGAGTTAGACAGAACTACGGAGAGTTTAATCTAGAATATTGGCAGATGTTCTTGTTCCCGTAGTTTCCCCTGATCCGGATATGAAACCTATTGAGCATCATGTGGCATACATGAGGAAGACGAGTTAGACAGAACTACGGAGAGTTTAACCCAGAATATTGAAGGATGTTCTTGGTACCGTAGTTTCACCTGAACCGGATCTCAAACCTATTGAGCATAAGTGGGATGAGGCATAAGTTAGACAGAACTACGGAGAGTTTAATCTAGAATATAGGCAGATGTTGTTGTTCCCGTAGTTTCCCCTGATCGGGATATCAAACCTATTGAGCATAAGTGGGATACATAAGGAAGACGAGTTAGACAGAACTACGGAGAGTTTTAACCTAGAATATTGGCAGATGTTCTTGGTACCGTCGTTTCACCTGATCCGGATCTCAAACCTATAGAGTATAAGTGGGATACATAAGGAAGACGAGTTAGACAAAACTCTGATTTCATTAACACAGGCTTTAAACGAACGAGAGGAAGCTGGAAGGATAGGAATTGTTATCCAGACTTGATGTTATTAAATTTCTCCATCGGATGTTCATTCGAACTTTTTGCAAAATCTATGAAGGCAATGATAAAAATGGAAGTGTCTACAACTTGACAAAAAATGATTAAAATTTATGCAAAACTTGATAAAAAACTGAATATGAACACAAATTTGACTGTCCGGTTAATTTTGTGGAGCAAAGTAGGTTGGTGAAGATAATATATTTATATTCTGACGAGTCTTAATGACATTAGTGTCAAAATGACAGGTACTTTATTTTATTCTATTATAGTATAGTACTGTTGACTATAATGAACAAATATCTAGGTACACTAGGCAAAAATTCTACTAATGTATTGAAAACAACAAACTTTGAAGATTAAAATTGAATATTGCATTATTGCAATTTGTTAAATTATTGTTGGACATAGGCGTCGAAATTGTTCCATTGCTTATTGTTTATTTGTAACGTTTCGGTTTCTTGTGCATAGAAAACAGTCAGTGAAACATTGATAGTCGTGGCGTAACCGAGACTAGCAAGCAGGCGAGACAATAGAGTTACTCGCCGAGGCGCGTATTATATTTTTTCGTCAATCTTTAAAAAAATTACTAATTTTCGAATGAAAAATCGACTATTTTTAAGGACTTTTCGTCCATGTCTTTAGGAAATAAAAACACTTGCAACTTTCTGGTTTTACCCCATCGTGTTTTTCCATTAACAAAAACCGACTGAAAAGCTTTTCAACTATTCGATCTCTCGAGGTCTATAAGCTCCTCTTTGATGTCAATTGCAATGGACATCACTTCCCATTCACGTTTTGAGCTTCATCCATGATTCATAATTTAATGCTCCAAGGAATATTTTGTTTCATGTAAACAGGGATCTTGGAACTTACCATAGGCGTAGAAAAAAAGGAATACTTTATTATCAACAGATGTCGTAAGGAATAATTATAAATATTCAACACTCTATGAATTTTTTGAAAAATGATATTTTTCAAAAACAGTAGCCGTTCAACAAAGGAGCTACAACTACTTCCCGTGCATATGCACCGCCGGATATTGAATTACACCCCAAAGTCAAACGGGGTTGGTATATCTACAAGATATTTTAAAACCAACCTAAGATTTATTGTTTCAAGCCTACGTGGCTTGTTGTCAAAAATTCAAGGTTTTTGGTTTGCGATTGGAAGTGAAGAGGTCGCTACCGTCACAATCTTTACATTTCCGTTACTGGAAGACATGTATTGATTGTGATTGAAGTGTACTCTTTAGTCCGGGATTAGAGATTCTCGGACGGACACCACATACCTTGTACTGATGAGGCGCAAATACGCCGAAGCCGGTCTACAAGTTGTGTTGTCCCTTCTAATTGCAAACCAGAAAGGTTGGTTTTAAAATATCTTGTAGATATACCAACCCCGTTTGACTTTGGGGTGTAATTCAATATCCGGCGGTGCATATGCACGGGAAGTAGTTGTTGCTACTTAGTTGAACGGCCACTGTTTTTGAAAAATATTATTTTTCAAAAAATTCATAGAGTGTTGAATATTTATAATTATTCCTTTCGACATCTGTTGATACATTCACTCTATTAAATACGACAATATTACAGGAAACTGTAATAAGATTTATACTTTATTATTTTTATTATTTTAAATTGGTTAATTTCAGACATATTTTTCATCTTAACAGCTCAAAAATATTGGAAATATTAATTATAATAAAAAAATATCAAATGTATGTCGCGTTGAATTTACTGTTTGGACCCCTTACTTGTATTTTTTCATTAAAGTGAAATTAATTTCACTAACATTTCATTCATTTCATTAACAGTTTCATTTAAAAAAAGAAATATTTCACTATATCAACCTTAAAATAATTTAATTTACTTTTTGTAAAATATTCCTTGTTGAAATATATCTAGTAGCCGCAATGTATGATGTTTACTGATAAGGGGGAAGTCGAGGAAGTTACGCACGACCAACCGTGACAGTATGGTTAACTAACCATTCTTTTTACCCATTGTTAACAGTGTCTATGTGCTTCTTTATTTATACTCCAAGGGTCTAGACTAGACTTTTAGATGAGTTATATCATGAATTGTTTTTGTTTAATAAATGCACAATAATAATTCCAAAATTTTCTCCGCAAAAGGATTCCGGCACCCAAAACGTTTCAGTTCCCCTCTTTGCTAGTCCATCTGCTATTTCATTTCCTTCTATTCCAGTGTGCCCTGGAATCCACAGAGTATAAGGTTACTATATTGTTCTATACTAGTTCATTGAGTTTGCATAGGCATTCCCACACCATTTTAGAACTGATTACACAAGAGCTCAGTGCTTTAACGTTAAATTGCATCTTAAATTGCATCTAAAACTAGAACTAATAAAAAAATGTCTTAATATAATTTGTGATTTTTAAAAAATATGCATATTTAAATAATAAATGTATTGCTATTCTACATAGTAATATTTCGAAAAATCTATGCTTAGCTTAGCTTAATTGATATTATTTATGCAAAATACGTAACATTCAATCTAATCGATTAAGGATAAAGGTGCAGCAAATGTTTAGAAACCTTCACTATATGTATATAATTGTTGGAAGCGTATAGTGAATTTTGTCTTTTTGTGTCGACAATTACAATTGTGTGCTAATGACGTGGAGTTTTAATAAATAAAATTGGAAACAATAAAACTTATTCGATAATACAGCAGATATTGGGTGTGGATGTAAAATGTAGGGCATTGGTGTTTGTTGATTCTGCAAAAACCGTGTAGGTAACATTACATGACGTTAAGTAGAATATATCATAGTCAACTAATGGCGAATTCGACAGGGGAGCACGGCCTACCCCAGTTTCATTTACATTCTCTCAGTGCCATGTAACAGTTGCTCCAACTCGGATCCGATGGAGTTACCAAGCGATACCAAAGAAATGCGAGCCACACCAGTGCAGTTCTTAAACCGACGTTGATTCGACTAGGATTGTTTCTCCAGAACTGTACTAGCAGTGTACTGAGTGCTAAAAAATCGATGCGAGTGCAAGCTAGCCGAATTCTCGCCAGGACCGCACTAAATTGATGCATGTTTTTTTTGGTAGCCGTTCTAGTACCGGGAGCATTGCAGCCTGTTGGCTTATTGTGCCCTCGAGTAGATGATATAGGTCAACTGGCATGCCATATGCTTCAGGCGGCACGTAGGCCTCTCCGAAGATTGTCTGTCTCCTTGAGTCCAATGCCTCACAGTCGGATAAAATGTGGGTTACAGTCTCGGTCTCCATGCCACAAAGTCTGCTGCTGAGATCCCCGTTATATAGCCCCATTTTATCCACATGACCCTTTACCGGAGCATGACCCGTTAGATAACCTGTAATAATTCTTAGCTTGTTCCTACTAGCATTCAGTAGTTCTTCAACCCGTTTTACACATATACCACGTTACTGTGTACCTGCTTTGGAGCGTTTCTCCACTGTAGTGTATGTTGGCGTTGTACCATTTTCGTATTTGTTCTCGGACTACCTTCTTTGAGGTTCCAAGAACTGGTTCTGGTCCAACATATGTCGTTGCTGAACCTCTTCTCGCGAGTTCATCAGCTTGTTCATTTCCAGAAATATCATTATGTCCCGGCACCCACACTAGTCTTACTCTACTGTGGTCTGCCAGTTAATTCAATTCTTTCTGGCATTCCTCTACCAGTCTGGATGTTACCTTGCGGCTATTTAGAGCTGCAAGGGCTGCCTGGCTGTCAGTTAATATGTTTATCCTATGAGTGTCAAGTCCTATGTTTGTTAATTCTGACGCATTCTAGGATGGCATAAATCTCCGCCTGAAATACAGAGGCATGTACTCCTAGTGAGAAGGAACACCTCGTATTCCTCATCTCACTATACACCCCTGCTCCTGTCCCTTCTCCAGTCTTTGACTCGTCTGTATACCAGGTCTCTCCTCGGGAAAACTTCAGTCTGTTTGGGTCCTGCCAGTCCTTTCTGTGGGGTATCTCTACCTCATATTTAGGGCTGGGGAAAAGTTTAGTGGCCATATAGTCTGTTTTCATATTTAAAATGGCTTCACTTACGATGTCCTCAATGGATGTGTGTCCTGATCTAACTGTTTTGCTGCTCAGGTTATTTTGCAGCATAAATAACCCCAATCTTGCTTCTCCCATTACCACTATGTGCAATGGAGGAATGCCAAATAAGGCCTCTAGTGCTGCCATTGGCGTGCTTCCCATGCACACTGCAATACTGAGACAAGCAAGTCTTTGCACCTTACCTAGACTCGTCATTTATTCTTTTGTCTTAGTGCTCGTGCCGCCAGTCGAATTCGCTATTAGATTCTAGAAAAGAGAATTCTAAACGAATGTAAAGTGATATAGAAAGACAAAAAACTCCGTGAAAAATAGACGTCAGATACTGCTAAATTCAGGAATATAATCATCCCCAAAGTAGTAAGTATATTATATTTTTTAAAAGACTGAAGAAAATTATGTTTTAAAAACCAGATTCCTGTTTGAAACGCTCTGATACTTTGTCGTTAAGTTGTCTAAACATGAGAATTAATTTTGTCATTTGAAATTTTGAAAGACAACCCTCGCATTATTCAACGAGCATATAATGATGGCGAAGTGACACTCTTATATCAAGGGTAACAAAACCACCCTTAACCAGTGAATAAATCGTTATTTTCTGTAAATATTAAAAAGCAAACCTGAGAGCTCCTAAACAATAACAATTCTACCTTTTGTTTAAAATCCAGTTAAAAATTTAAAAAATACACTTGATGCTTAATCGAAGCTCCCAATCTTCCCAACTGTCACAGATTTAATCACAAGTTCTAATTTATACAGCTGAAATTTTATATCTTAATGTGTATTGTTGAATCTTATACGATTATCATCCATCTCCAACAGCAGTCACTTACTTAAATTACAAGTAGGATGTTTAGGAAGAAATTTAATTCATCACCAACATTCTCACGAAACTATTTTCTCAATTTCTAACGGTTTTTTTATTAACAATTGTTTAAATAAGGTTATTTGGTTGAAATATCTTGATTTTTTTATGAATTTATTATTTGAAAGAGAACTGATACAAAAACTAGTTCAAAATTTTATATCGACCAAGGCTAAAGACCATTTTCTTTCTAGGTCCGTTTATACCAGACCCAGTTTTAGTTATTTTGATTAATGACACTTTTACGAGTGTAATTTGTTGTCACGTAGATTTTTTTGGTACCAACAAACTACAACTTGAATGTAAAGTGAAGACATTAAAAAAGTCTAACTATTCAAAATACTAGCGGTTGAGAAATAATAAAAAAAAGTAAAATAATTATCCCACTCAAATTATTCGAAGTGGAAAAATTATTTTTCGAGTCATGACTCATTATTCATCGTCACGATCTAATTTCCATGAAAAAACCTCGTGGGACGTGCAGGGTAGCTGGAACACGACAAGGTTATTTTCCCGAATCTCTTGAAGGTGAATCGACATAAACTTTGCGAATTAAAAATTAAAAATAAATGCAAAAAGGGATAGTTGATTATATTTCCAATGTAAAAAATTAGAGGGTGCGGAAAAGTATTAACTTATTTTCTTGAATATCTACTGTTAATAACTATTTACATCAATGACCAGAAAGTAACTGAAAAAACTTGTATCTCGTTATTTTATATCTAATTAAATAATATTTTGCACATTTTGCGCCCATTTGTAAAAAAAATGTTGTTCCTTACACATCCGGAAAGTGTATTTTTCGCTTTCGACAACTGTTTTAGATTATTACATTATAAATGTCCAAGTCCAAGATCGACTTTTTTTGCTGGAACAATTTATTAAGAGATCAGTCGGTAGTGTAGGTTTCGGCATTGAGGCCACTGGCGGGCCCACTATGCCATTCCTGCTACCCTCGATGAAGGACTCAATCCTCTTCACTGGATGCCTGCTTATGTCCCCAGAGGTCATAACAGGGACTACGAAGATTCGCCTGCGTAGCACATCCCAATGTGGACATACGAGGAGAACATGGTCCGACGTTTCTTCAGCCATGCCGCAACCCCTGCATAAGGGGCTTTCCTCTAAACCTAGGTTACAGAGGTGTTTCCTCAGACAGCAGTGCCCTGTTAGGAGTCCTGCTATCTTTTTTAACCCACTCCTTGGTAGTTCTAGAGCAGCTCTAGCATGTCCATCATTCCATCCCCTCAATAGGAGCTTGGACTGCCTGAAACCCTGTAGAGCTCTCCAGTGAGCAAGGTGCTGGTTTCTCAACCAGTTTGTTTTGTGAGGCCCAAGGTCGGGCCGGGCCGTTAAAGGGAGTAACAGGTCTTAGCCCCTAATTATGAGAACAGTAGCACATTTATCATTTAAGGTAAACGAGTAAATACAAAAATATTGAATGTCTTATACTTCGACACTTCTTAATTGTGACAACGGAACAATACAATTAATTTCCATCAATTGATCTACATTGTTAGCGTAGCCAGGAATTCAGAGGTGAGGAGAAGATGGAAGATGCTAGTTTTCCAAATGAAATTATACATCTTGTTGCCCTTTGGGGTTGATTTAAAAGGTATTAAGGACAGTAGAGCACCAACATTTGTAATACTGTTTACCAATTCATGTAAAAAAATCATTGCTAATAGATGACGTCTAGATTTTAAGAATATTATGTTAAATTCTCATGTTTTTTTTCCCGAGCCCGTCTGACGAGTCTCCGATAACACTGCAGCCTAATGGCTTATTGTATTTTTGCTCGTGCTTTCTCATAGCACCCAGTTCAGCACCTTTGTTCCCTGCACCAGTTTGTACAAGTTCTTAGCTAGGTGTTTGCTATGTAAGGTCTCCGTTGTATAGTTTTAATTTGTACAGGTGTTCCTTTGCTGGTGCATGACCAGTCATGAAACCTGTTATGATTCTCAGCTGATTTCTGCACAGTGTTAGCAAACCCGCTGTACGTTTCCATCATGGTTATTTACACAGTCTTGTTGTTTTAAATGTTGTGTAGTCCAGCCATTTTCGGTATTTCTTAAAATAAAGATATCTCGAGAATCTGCTTTGCATTCTCTCAACAGCATCAAATGTGTTTTGCTTGTCCTAGATATTGTTTTGGTCTTAGGTTAGTGTGTTTTATCACGCTATGCCCCTCGACCAATTTTAACCCGTAGCTACTACCGACACATTTTTGTTACATATGTACTACTGATCGTTCCTCAGGACCCATAATAATATAATTACAGGAAAATCATTTTATGCAAACTTTTATTCAAAAAACTTAATAATATTGGGTATGTTAGAGTATATAAATAAAAAAAAAAAAAAAACTATTTTTCAAAACACTTAGGGCACAATTTTTTGCAACATTGATTGCAAATAGGCAATTTACATGTGTCACACTGGATCGCAGTGTTCCTGTCCTTGTTAGTGGGGCAAATGGCACACCGTTTCCTCTTACTTTTTTTCAGGAGGTACTTAAGGTTACTCAGAAATAGGAATCGCGACTCCCAATATTTTTTAACTCCTTTTAGGAAATACCTCTGGAACTAGATGCCATTGTTTTGGATTTACTGAAAGCGAATACATAAAAAACCATATTATCATGTATTAATTGATAACTTGTAGATACTAGTACCTACTGATAAATAATAAAAACTTACCTTGCAAGAAAGTAGCTACTAGAAAACAAATAAACAATTATTAAATTTTCGCGTATTTACTACTGATGGGTCCTCAGGACCCAATTAATCATAAACTCCGCACTTCTTCTACAAGAACAATACTGAACTACGAAACTATGCCCGCTCAACAAGGCCCATGGTATTGCGCAAGAGTACTGAGACTGAGAATATACAAAGTTGTCTAGTTTAAGAAATACACGAATTTGAAAAATACGATGGGTCCTCAGGACCCATCACGGGTTTAACACATTTTTTAAATGTCTATCACTTGTATCAACTCAATATTTGTTATCAGAAATTCCTGGAGTTTAAGGTTTTAATGTTGGCGGTATGATATGTAGCAGCTCATTCTTTTGCCTGTTTTATAAATTTCCAAATGATTTAAATCGGTTCATTCCTTATTTGTTTACAATTATTCTATGGATTCTAGCAGTGTTACATCATTTTCTGAAAATTTCCACCAATGACTTCATTACATTATTCCATTACATCTATTTATCTTTGAAAACACCCTATATACAACTTAACTGAAAATCACTTTATGTTTAATTCAATAAAAAAGTTCTCTACCGAATTCAGGAATATTTAAACATTGTAAAAGTATCTTTATATTTGCAGTTAAATAAATTTTTTCTGCTCTACAAATTCCGAAAACTCAATACTCTTATAAAATCTCAGTCCGATACGAAACTTAATGTTTCGACGAGTCACGAATTGTATAAGAAAAAAAAATCGTCCACACCCAGCCAAATATCGTAAACTTACTTTTTATCAACCTCTGAACTCTACCTTTCATCAGAACCGGTAATTTATCGAGATACTCGTGAAAAATTGACTTCTATTTCTAAGGATGATGAAGCGTGTTGAAAATATATCAACAATCACTTTTTATTTCGAATCAGAATACAATTCATCACCTTTAGGTTAGAATCGTGTAAATGAGAGGCACGACGATGTCATTATGAGTGAATATCACAAGAAATTACTTAATTGAAGATTTTATGGTTTAGATTATGTCTTGAACTACTTGAAACATAAATTGTAAAGTTTGAAATTATTAAAGTAAAGTGCAAAATATGACTACTAGTCTCTGGGACTTTCTTCAGAAACTGGTATAGGTAGATTTTAAATAACACGGAACTTTAAGCTATATTTTTTCAAAGTTAATATTGATTAATAAAAAAGCCTTGGAGATTAGGTTTCTTAAGGTTTGTTCTCACAAGCATCACAGACAGTTCTTGACAATCCGGATTCGGCGCACAGCCTCGAAAGCGTTCCTACAAAGGTTTCTGATTGATTGGAAATCCGCAGTACTGTGTTCACACACGTTTTGTGGATAGTCTGCAAACTGTCAAAACAATTTGTCTATTATTTGTCAGAGATTTTCTGTGAGAACAAACCTTTAGATGCCACTTTAGGATATTCTTACTCCTTTTACTTTCTTAAACTTCCGTTATTTTAACAATTTTAACATCCGCAATTCAATACAAAATAATAAGGTCTCACTATCAGAACACAGAACTCAAACTTCTAATAATTCAAAAACTAATAACTCTAATAAAAGTCAACTGTCCCGCTTTTTATACTTTTCATCTGTTCCAGACAGTTCTCGACTTTACGATGACAGTTCTAGATCATTGCAGATGTCTTCTTCTTTTTCTTTATGGGCCTCAGTACAGGTCCGACATAACATTGCTCCCTCTTTTCTAGTTATTCCTCCCGAATAATCTGACTGCTTGGGTCTGGTTGAAGCCAACAGGGTGGATCGGGCCTGCAATAAGGGGCTAGCCTCTCGACAAAGATCACCTTTGGCTCACTCCTCGCTGACAATTGGATGGGGTAGACCAGTACTGGGACTCTGCACACTATAGAATTCTACTATCGACTCTATTCACACATCTGTTGTTTACAATTTTTTCATAGTAATAAGCCAGGAATAAAAGAAGACTTGTTGACAGTATACAGATTGAGACTTTCGTGATAATACTGTAGAATGCGACCGGTAGAATTGTACACTGTGCAGAGTCCCAGTACTGGTCGTTGACTTTCTTGAGAAGGGTGTAGGGGCCTTCCCAGTTTCGTTGCAGTTTTTGGATCAAACATTTTCTGCGCCTGGGATTGAACAGCCATACGGGGCCACCTCTCGAGAATCTTGTGTCGAGTCTAGCCTTCACCCTATCGTTGCAGAGCTTCAACATTCACGAGCAGAATTCTGGACCCTTTCCAATTTTGCTTTCAAGCTTTCTATGTACATAGGAGGTTTTCGTTCTTCTGTTTCTTCAAAAGGAGTAAGTCTTCCGAAAAGCAGATCGTGGGGACCAGTATAACCGGTTGATTCGTGTTCAGTGGTTCTATAGGCTAGCAGAAATAGAGGAACTAAAGCGTCCCAGTCTTTTTAGTTTTCAGAGATAAATATTGAAAGGTATTGGCAAATGCCTTTCTACCATACCATCGAGTCGGTGGAGAAGCGTGTTTTCTTAATGTCTAAAGTTTTCGTAAATTCCTGCCATGTTCGGATTCAAAGTTTCGTCCTTGGTCAGAATACAACTCCAGAGGAACTTCTTGTCTCGCAATAGCGTTGGTTACAAAAGCCTATGCTACTGTCGCTGCTTCTTGATTAGGAAGTGGTGCTGTTTCGGGTGATTTGGAAAAATTATTATCCATTACAACTATTAGGTATTTGTTTCCTCTTTCTGTCAAAGGAAGTGTACAGATAATATCGATTGCAAGTCGTTCAGAGGGCTCTCACTATCAGAACACAGAACTCAACTTCTAATACTTCAAAAACTAAAACGAACATCTCGATTGTCCCGATTTTTATACTTTTCATCGGTTCCAGACAGTTCTCGATTTTTCTAGATATTACGATGACAGTTCTGGATGATTCCAGATGTATGTATTCTTCTTTTTCTTTATTGACCCATACATATCCTCAGTACTGGTCCGACGTAACAATATTATTGAGTAAAAAAAATTGGAAAGTTCCCTATGATAGTGCTTCAAAATAAGAAAACTACTTTTAAAGCTGAACCTATATTATCATTCTCTTTTTCGGAAACAAAAACGTCATCGTTGCCTTGCATAATATGGGGACTAGAATCGTATGTTTATATTCTTATTTTATTAGAAAAAATATGTTATATAACGATCTATGTTTGTATTCATAAGAAGTTGGCAAAAATTTTGTTTGTTTAATCCGGCGCACCGGCTATTTCAAAACAAACCGTTTATTACGGTTGCGTCGTTTTACAGATTTTAGGTCACAAAAACAATAATTTTATATTTATAATCTCCTCCGACCTGCGTCTATTTTCAAAGAACTCGTTCAATTTATATCCTCTAAATTAATCATTTTAGTATCATCAAAGAATAAATTTAGGTAATTCGGATGACGTTTCTGTAGAATTTATGTGCAAAGAAAAGTTTTTTAAAATTAAACACATAATATCAATCAAATTTTAATTTTGAAATAATTATTTAGACATGTTTTAAGATGACCAACAACCGAAAACTAAAATAAAATCAGAAATATTGAAATTCTCTATATAAAGGTGAGACCTTAAAGATCTATTGTGCCCCCTTACTTCTACTTAGTCCTGAGGAACGTCTCAGAGACTAGTACCTCCTTTAGTCCTATTTCCCTGAGGAATTTTAGGATATCTGCAAGTTTCACTTGGTAAATGTCTTCTATCCAATAATCTCCTAGGTGCTGTGCCCTAGGATTCTGAATTGCGGTGCAATTCGCAAGTATGTGGATGTAGGCTTTTTAATATTGTGAAAAATGGTTTTTTGCTCATAACTTTTGACCTAATCAATATTTTTTGACGAGCAAAGTCTAGTTTTGTAGATCTCTTGAGGAGCAAAAAAAGTTCTGAAAGTTTGTGAAAATTACGTGTGACATATGTGACTTTGTTTATTCGTTACTCTTTCATGCTTTAACTAGTCAACCGATCATCATGAAATTTTGTACATACATTGTAATGTTAGGATACAAGAAAGAACATAGTGTACCTTTTATCTAGAAAAAATACTGATTCCATGGGCTTGTAGTTATATGGTACTCTGGTATATCAACTAGGTCTATCTATATTATTTATCTTTTGTAGTGAGATTTCTTAATGTTTTCCAGCTTTCTAAACTAAATGTTGTTAACACTCTTCAATTTTCGATGATGTAGTTGTAATATTCGTATAATTTTTGACAGAAAACTCAATATATAATCAATATTTCCAATCCTAGTTTAACATAACGTCAAAATACAAGCAACTAACTGGCTGGATGGCTGCAATCTTTTACGCAATATTCCTGAAATAACCAATTACACACACTGAGAGTTTTTTTTTCCAAGAAAGACCAGCTTTTTTTCACCTATTGTTTAGTTTTCAAAGGTATCGTTGATAACATCTCGAGTCGTATTGTTATATAATCGCCTATTGTCAATTATTTCCGATAATTGCAAAGGTATTATATGATTAACTACACCGACTGCCTTTCAGACATTACATACGGAATGACTTACTGAAAATACTTCGCTCAGATAATTGCCAAATCGTAATTCGTCAACCTCACGTATTCCACTTAAAACAAACATTAGAATTAGATCTGTATCTACCAAGGTATCTACATTACAGGTAGTAGAATGAATTGGGAGAGAATAAACAAAAAAACAAATATTCATAACTAAGAGGAAGGGAACGAAAATAAAGAAGAAGAATGAAAAAATGAGAAAAAAAGGAGACAAAAAAGAAAGAGTAGATGAGGAGAAGAGAGAGTAATGAGGAGAGGAGAGTAATGAGGAGAGGAGAGTAATGAAGAGATGAGAGTAATGAGGAGATGAGAGTAATGAGGAGATGAGAGTAATGAGGAGAGGAGAGTAATGAGGAGAGGAGAGTAATGAGGAGATGAGAGTAATGAGGAGAGAAGAGTAATGAAGAGAGGAGAGTAATGAGGAGAGGAGAGTAATGAGGAGAGGAGAGTAATGAGGAGAGGAGAGTAATGAGGAGAGGAGAGTAATGAGGAGAGGAGAGTAATGAGGAGAGGAGAGTAATGAGGAGAGGAGATTAATGAGGAGAGGAGAGTAATGAGGAGAGGAGAGTAATGAGGAGAGGAAAAAACAGTGGGAAATAAGAATTTTTTATAGTAACTTAAATTTGATTTCCTTAATTTAAGGTTTGTTAGAATCGGAGCTCTGTTCTTTAATTTGGACTCAATGTTTGCTTTTTTTTAAAATATCATAAACTACCATGTACAAAACGAAATTTTAATTTACCCGACGCTGTTTGTGGTTAAATTTGTATTCAACGATGTAACTTCCGAATGACTAATAATAGGCAATAAGGCTTTGATCAATAATTATTATGCCTTCTCTAATTGTGTTAGTTTCTCACAGACTCTCTACCGCATTACCAATGCAAATTGCGCACGATACTCGCATGTTACATTCTGTGCGAACCTCAGTAATATTTTATGAGGTTAAGATATCGACAACGAAATACTGCTGCCCACAAATCGATCAATAAACGAAGAAAATAATCCATTTAAGTAAAGAACGTTTCACAATATTTCGTCGAATCGGCATCTGGCCTTGAGGATTTAGTAACAAAAGTTTATAAATCCCTCATTGTACAGTAAACAGCAATAGTTAGATACAAAAACATAAATTCATTCGTCAAAATACAGGTCCTTTTTTAACAAATACTCTTGAATTTCTCTCGAATTATTTATTTAGTAGATCATCTTTCAGGTCCCACTGATCTACCAAATATTTAAGACGCGATTTAGACAGTGAGAGAAGTACAATGTATATGATCTGCTTTCCATCATCTTCTGGCAATAGATACTATACCCTACATGATGTTTCAAATTGAAAAAAAGGTTTTATTCTCTCTTGTAGCTAATAGTCTCGAACTGCTGAAGCTCATATTCTGCACTCGTGACGGAATATACTATAAATACATCCCAAAACTGGTAAAGGCTCTAAAGAACATAAATTCTTCCCTAGGCATACTTTTCTGTTATAGTAAATTATACTTACATGATTTTCAAGACTTCAGCTAGTTACAGTTGTCTGAACCATACACTGAAACTTGACTAATGGTCCTATAGTTATAGAATATTTTAACTCCATAACCTGGGAAGGCCTTTGGCTAAACACATAAATGTTCAGAATAATCCGACAGCGCACAAAGGAATATATTACTACCTATAATCTCTGGAATTACACTAATTATAGGTTTTCGATGTAAGATAAAATAGATGATAGATAGGATCTGTCTTTGTCTACGTATTCAACTCGGTAGAATTTTTAACGACTAACGAGTTGTAGATTATTTTTTTAATCATAGTTTTTTTAAGAATATTTCAAAAATGAAAAAAAGATAAAAAAGTATTGTTGGGAAAATATTTGTCATCAAAGCCAGTGCCAAAAAATCTTGAGGGGGAAGGTTAAATGGAAAGGTTATTTTTCGTTCCTCTTCTTGAAAAAATAAATGTAATGCATATATGTGCGTTATTTGAAACATACATTAGGAAGAGGAAGGGTAAATAATAATTCCATTCACCCTTCCCCTTCATGAAAAACTTATGGTATGGATATTTTTCGATAATGGGGAGGGTGAATGAAAAAATAATCCCTGAACATCACAAAAATCTTTTTTTTAGCTCCCTACGACAAGCACGTATCCAGGATTTAGTTTCGGAGGGGGGTCCAACGAGAAAAAAAAATGGCGTAGGCAAAAATGTTTGAGGAGGTCAAGGTACAAAACACGATAAAATACAGGTTTTGTTATAAACATTTCTAATCTTCTGTTAAAAATTGAGTTATTATTATTACCTAGGTATAGTTACACTCACAATTATAAGAAGTATAAGTAGGTAGTAAGAATAATGGTTACAAAGACAATCTTCGCTTTTTTTTATTAGCCATAATGTCAAGTATTTTTTCAGGAAAAACATCGATGTCCCAGTGTATTGAGAGCACAACCAGGGAACTTAGCCTTTAGTGTTTAGTGTGATATTTTAAGTTACCCTTTTAAGAGTAGAAAAAGATCTCTCGACACTGGCTGTAGCAACAGGTAAAGTAGAAAGAATAACCAGTAAAAGATGAAGAGCAGGGAAAACATTTAGGGAAAACATTTTTGTTACAGTGCTCCAAAACCTTCAGGGTTTCGGTATTTCTGTCTAAATCTTCACACACTTGATCGCACTATAAGTAGTACTCACCCTGAAGAGCAGACAGCGAGTAATTATCTTCAATATACATAGAAAGCTGCTCTAGCTGACTTGCATTTTCACTTGAGGCAAAGCCTGATAATAAGCTTTGAAAAGCTATTAGTTTGGTTGAGTTTGTTTCAAAACGATCTTGTTGATTTATTATAAGTTGATCGACGATAAGTTCCTCTGTGTTGCCAATAGTTAAGCAATTGATTTTCAATTTTAAACTTTGACATTTTAAAAATAATACTTTCAAAACTGTATACCGTTCAATATGTCTATACATTTTTACTTTACTGCTGAACCTCTAGATACGTGCCTGCCCTAGGAGCCTCGAAAAAGGACGATCAAAATGAATATTCCACGTGTATGAATACCTTACAATTGTTCATTCATATATTCACTCATTAAGTTATGTTGCCAAAAAACACTCGAGCTCTACATAATTTATACGATAAAAAATAAGCTCTTGTGATATTATTATTGATAAAAACAGTTTGGTTCCTCTCAATATTTTTGTCATTTTTATCAACTATGTATTTTGGAATGAATTTTTCTTCACTGAAGTCACGTTTACCGATACCGATAGAGAATTTTCTCCTATTAAAGTCGAGAAACACAAATTGCCAATCTTAGCTTGGTAATAAACATTATAATAACTTATTTGCAGTTAAATAAACAATAATAGTATTTACATAAATCTATTGTTTGTGTAACTACTATTAAGTTTCACTCAAATGAAAACCCTGCGGATATTCATTTTCAATTCCATCTTGAACGTCGTTTTTACGCCATAAATGCCAGATACCATCTTCTGTTACAAATCGGTAATGATGTAGCGGGTGGTTCACGTACAAGATCCTCTATTAATAATACGTATGGTGAATTGTTTTGAAAAATTACTCCGTGGTATGCAATCAGAGACAAGGAGTAGAAGAAGAGTAAAAGAAGGAAGAAGATGGAAAGGAAAGACGCAGAAAGAAGGAATAAGAGAAGAAAAAAGACGTAAGGAAGAGGCGTATATGTAGACATGAATGGTCTAATACAAATTCGGGAATAAACTTACAGGTAGGTCCACTTAATAATAGTTTAGAAAAACAAGAAAACTTGAAATCGAATTTAGAACAACACAAAGAAAATTTTATGGACAAACGGCATGGTAATCATATTGACTTCAATTAAAAGCAACAGCCAGAGTCAATAGCTGGACTGAGACACAGAAGACGACGTCATTAATACTGTCTCTTGGTGGACAGAAAGCTACAGCTACAGCTGCAATTTGTTCAACAGAACTCGCCCAATTTTGGTTACCTTGTACAAGTTTGAGATAATTACAACAATTAAAGCAGATGATTCCAAAGGTTTTTCTTCTTTTCTTTCTCTATGGACCTTTACAGCCAGTACAGTTCTGACGTAACAGTATTTTAGGGCAACTATCCAATTAGGTTTTAAATGGAACACCAGAATTCCAGTATATTTAATATAAATGTCAAGTAATTTTGACATTCCTAATGAATGTCTGTTTTTTTTGAATACTGACATATTTAAAGTGTGTTCTGCAATTAATTTCTTGAAAACGTCAATCAAACTTTTAATTGTAACATTCTCCCACTCGTGTGACTGTCCACACCAGTAATGTATTATACTATTCCAAAATACAATTTAAATTTCGCGAAGAGACGTAAGAGAGTAGTAATGTCGTCTGTCTATGACATCATGATTTCGTAAACACTTGACATTTTACAAGTTAAAAGTTTATATTGATACAATTGATTACATTTTTTTGGTAGATAGTTATTAATTTTAATGTATATTCTTTTTTGTCAAATCATTCTATGTACTTCCCGTATTAACAAAAATAACAAACCTAATAGGATCAGAATCGCTGGTATCACTTTATAATAACCCCTGTATAAAATAATATCTCCAACCTTTCCCCCTAGTCACATAATACACAATATACACAAATTCACACACACACGCCTGATTGACAGAGTGACGGAAAAATCCCCAAAACTTGACCTCCTCTTTACAGTTCGACCTCAATAAGTAATATCATGCCCGAATGCATCAGAATAAGCAGTGATGTCACCGACTAGAGACATCAAAGCATTTTGGGGGGTTAAATAGTACATGAATCATCATTAGTAGGATGGGAGTTATTAGCTGATTACAAATTGAAAAAAAAAGCGTGTGGGGGATGTAGCAAGACATACATATTTTATCAATTGGTAGAAAGAGGAGAATTTAGGATAGGAAAAAAGGTTTTAAAAGGAGGGTGTTTTTATTAGATTCCAAATAATGAATTCACAATAGCTGAATGTTGAACGCGTTGGTCATAAAATGTATACAATAAATTTCCTTTTGGAACATTCAAAACAGTTTTTTTGACCAACTCTGGGAGTTTATTTGCTCACCTCGAACATTAATTCGTTTTTAAACATATTCAAATAAAAATGTCAACAATATCTGTCGCAATAAACATCATAACTTTCTCTATTAAATAATTATTCAAATATTACAACAACAAAAAAAAACGACCATGAGAGAATAATAATAATTGTAAAATGCCTAAATCCACCAAAAAAGGTATCGTCGCCTACCTATATCGCTAAGTTTTGACATATATTATAGTTGTATACCGAAATTATTAAAACGAGTCAAATATGTAGATGAAGCGTTGTATATTTTATATCGTCTCCCTTTGCCAGCTGATCTTTTACGTCGAAGTTTATCGTGTGCGGCATAACGGAACGTCGGGTTTTTATTCAGTTAGCCACACACGTTGAATTAAGTGTATCCGGAACAGGTATGAAATCACTAAACGCTTACAGGTTAATTCTATAATTGCTTAGGAACAACTCGACGAACGTGTAGTGAGGCAAAACTGGAAATTTTACTATAAAATGAGGAAATGGGTCAAATTTTTAGAACTTGTCTATTATTAGACTCCATACCATAGGCCAGACCTCAGGTCTTTCATATATTAGAAGGGTTAGCACAGTGTGTGCTGAGGCCTAATCATCTTCTTGGCAAAACCAGTTATGTCTGCCAATCCAATGGTGTTTATGTGTTGGTTGAGTATACAGTGCCCTTTCAAGAAACAAATTCTGGATCCTGTTTGCCTAGTCTGGCTTAGTAGGTACATACAATTACGTATGTCGAAGAGAGAACAGCATACTTCCGCTCCACGAAACATCCACCGCTTTAGCCACTTAAGGAATAGCTAGCTATACGGTAGATCATTATTTGATCAAAGTTATGGTTTTTTAAACGGTACACCCTATATATTCAATTGATTTTCTCCATTCCGGCGATATACGGTTTCAGTAGGTCCCACTGGGTACTTTCAAAGATCTGGTTACTATTATGTGAACATTTAATGACGTCTCCACCCTGTATTATGTAAAGTCAACATATGAAGGTTAATACCTCCGGTGTATAAGTTGATCACTCTTTATATTTTATTGTTTCTAATTATATAGGTCTGTCACTTTTTCTCCTACCATAGGAGAATGAATTCATTGTCGTGCCGACATAACATCTCTAAGTTACATCAACAACGACGGAAACGGAAAAACACGGAGGAAAGCAAGTGGTCCAAGTATTTATCACGAAAATGTAGAGGTGGGAATACCATTCTTCTATGGTCGGTAATAAATGTAACCAGACCGGTATGGGGACTATCATCACTTAGATATATTTGAACTTTTTCATATAATCCCTCATATTTTGAACTAAAATTTGGCATAGAACTTGAAGCTGGGTCCACATCAAACCAACTCAATGTTTCTCAACAATTCTGAGAACTCTGTTGCTTTTTAGTGTGTACGAACACTTAAATGAAACAAAAATACATTCAGGGCTCTTCAGTTTGTGTCATTGTGTATTGATTAAGTACGCGGTATAAAAACTGACTATGTTACGTGAAAAAATAATAAAATGAAGTGTTGAAAATACGTGTAAAATGATTGAACTTTATAGAGAAGCTATATTGTTATGGGATGTCCAACAACAAACATAGTTTTTTTGTCGATGTTTTAAGCGCGATCTAACCCAAAAACATTTTTCCCTTTTTTGGGTGAAAAATAAAGAGCCAGCTGTCATAATTAATAATAAGTAATTGTTTTTTTGAAATTAAAAGTTTCGAGCACGCCACATTTTCTATTATAATTTCATCAGAGAGCACAAAGTTAACTAATTGTTTTCATAACATATGTGGACAGCTGTTGACAATTTTTTTCTGTTTTCAAAAACTTCCAGTTTTATTATTTTGCTGTTTTGTTGGTGTTTTTGTTTTGTTGGATTGGTGTGGACCCGACATAACATCTTCTATCTTTTGATGAAACTGGTAGACCTGTAACTGTAACCCTACAACATGTAATGATATAAGGTACGGTCACATTATTAACACGTGTTATCAATATCTGGAAGTCCCGGATTTTCGTCAGAGTGTTATTGCATGTTGCTGTAGAGCGGAAGTGTAAAAAAGGCTTGGAATCTAGCTCTTAATAAATATGTTATTACTAGGTAGCTAATAAACTGCAGTGTGTACTCGTACGTTGTGTTTTGAAATAAAAAAAGAGGAAAGATGTATTTCGTAACAATTGGCTCGACCATCTGTGCATGTTACAAAAGGATAGATTAACCCTAAGAATTTTTTATTAATAATTTGGTCATTGACTTATGGAGGCTAAATTTACAAATACATACATCAAATGCATCTAAACACGAAAACATCAGCAAATAGTACGTGTATGGCAGTATGGCAACAGAGCAATGTGTCTGCAAATCGATTGTGTCGTGTTAACTCGTGTTAACATCTACAAGTTACCGTTAGTTGAATCACCCTGTACATGCTAGAAACAAGATAATAATATAAAACGTTTAAGAATCTTTTACCTATTTCTTAGTATCACCCTATATAGCTACAAGGTGTGTGCAATGAAAGAAAATGCTTATTATGACTTCCAAAATAACTTTTCAAGATTTGAAAAAAATCTGTCGGTGGCCGAAATCCACAAGAGGTGTGAGATGTTCTTTCAAATAGTTTGTACTGTACATAATAATTCCAAACAATATTCTATTGTTTCGTACTCATTTTTAACATCTTCTGTTGATATGCGTGTATGGACTGCTTTATATAATAGTTGCCGGTTTGTCTTGTGGAACCCAACCAAGCTTGTCGCGAACGGAAAATGCACCTGCTTGTCTCACCATGACCAACTGATTCGACTGGTTTGTATTGCTAATGTTGGCGGTTTTTAGGCCACTAATTGGTATTATATGCACAATAACGATGCGTGTAAATCATTTGTTAATGTCACTATTTTTTCTTCTGTCAGGATTAAAAAATACTTTTTGTTTTTTCATATGCCATTTGAAATATTTCTTATAAACGTCGGTCTTTTGTATAAATGTGATGATATCTCGACCTAGAAGGTTAATGAAGTTAGTTTAGTGTGGAAATTAAGAAATTAAATTAAATATTACTGCTAAATCAATATAAGAAGTTTGATGTAAAGTATGTAAATCCATAATATACTGTATTGAATTTTAAGTACATGAAGCATTTACACCTTCCGTGGAAGGACTTTCGGTAGATCTAAGGCCCATTCTGTACGGACTGTTTAAACGCTTGTTTGTCTATACGGGCGCTTTTAGAGCAGTTTTAAGGCGAGCGTTTAAACAGCCATATAGTCCATATTGACAATAAACGTACACATTAGAGTGGCACGCGTTTTACTTACAGTTCTACGGCTAGTAAACCGCTAGATTTTTAACGGTTCGTATAGTTAGCAAAAAAACGACGAGGTTACGGCATATAAACTGCCGCATTTAAACAGTCCGTATAAGATGGGCCTAGAATGCATTCTATAATGGTTAGAGATCAATTGAAAGACGAGAATTTACGAAATTAAATACGATAGTGTGCACTAGGAGTAAATAAGATGACATGTTTTTTATTGGTCAAGGTATAAGCGAGATAATTGTTTAGATTTTATTTCTATAAAATATCTAAAATCACCGTGTATAATCTATAATTTGATCATAAATTGGTTGTCTAAGATAATTATTTATTGCCTTGTGTTCACAAAGACCACAGGTGGTTTTAAAAATAACTTAAATTTTTTTTTTCATTGCTGGGTGATTTTGATATTTTTTGTTGGAATTGATTATCTTGAATTAATTAAATTGAATTATTATCATTATAATTTAATGTTGTTTCCCGTTATAATATGTAGATGTGTAAAACAAAAAATGATAAATTACAAGGTGGAACTAATAGTTGACGTTTTTGATTCATAAAGTTTTGAGAAATATTTTTCAAAAACAGTGAACGTTAAAACAAGAGGAAACAAATACTTCCCTGGCATTGAATTACACTTCTTAGTCAAACGGGGTAGGTATGATCTACAAGATTTAACCAACCATTATGGTGTGCAATTTGAAGGGACATTATTTGCAGTCCGGTTTCGGTGTATTTTCGCTTCATCAGTACCAGGCTCTAAGAGTCTACTCCCGGACTGAAGAAGACATTAAAATCACAATCATGTCTTTCAGTCTTTCAGATATGTTGAAGTTGTGACAATATGGACATCTTCACTTCCAGCTGCAAACAAAAACTGGTTTTTAATTGTTCATCATAGAATACGGCCTCTAGTGATCAAGCCAGAAAATTGATATTTCTCATGGACACTTTTACCAATTATTTTTTCTTCCTGAAGTCATAAGATGGATAGCTAGTTTTTGATACACAGAAGAAAAAAAAGGAGGTTCACTCAGTATAATGGCTTGTTTACTAAAAAGTATTGAAAATATGGCTGATACTGACGCAGGCAAAAACTTTTTCATTATTTTTTATTTGTATCTTATATCAACCGGTTCAGAGACATTAGATGAAAGTTAAAAGACTGACAACTCAAAAAAACTCGATTTCAATGTGATATTAACGTAAAAAACCTCATCGTCAACTAACATTTTGCCTTTAGATGTTCGATAATGATAAATTATGCGTTTGTCTCTAAATTATAGACCCGAATGCATTCATACAGAAATGGCTGTCTATCACTCATTCCTGATTAAAACCGAAGGTATTATTTTTACACACACTAAGCGTGTTAACGAGATAATTTTGAAATTGGTTTTACGGTAACTGGCTTTCTCTCTAATCAACTTTTTATTTTTATTATACTAAATATATTAGTGTCAATCAGCGATTGTTTAAGTTTTATTGGGACTTAATCAAGCGAGATACTATTTTTTTTTGTTTAATATTGACAAGCACATGTATATTTATTAATCGGTTATTGATCAAATCTTTACATTAAGTAACAATCTTGTATTTAGGTTGATAAATAACATGATATGTGAAAATTAAAGACTGTGACAAGCAAAACAACTGGTAAATGAAAATTCTACTGCTTTTTTAAGAATTAACTCCTTGTTTAGAACAATCTGAGTTGGCGAAAGCTTATCTGAAGTGCATAAAATATCTTTTTGTGGGATCTATCATAATGTCGGATAGTCAAGCAGCCATTCAAGCACTGAGATCTTGTATAATCAGTTCCAAAATGGTGTGGGAATGCCTAGGCATACTTAATGAACTAGGCGAAAACAATAAAGTAACCTTACTGTGGATTCCAGGACACACTGTAATAGAAGGAAACGAAATAGCAGGAGGGGGACCGAAACACCCTTTTGCGGTATCAATCCCAATGTAATATTGGAAGAAATAGGCAAAGCCGAAGAATAGAGAAGATCTGACCATTGGAAAGATTTAGTTAGGTCTCAGTGAATGTCACCCCATCATATATACATATTACATAGCAAACCAACATCGTTCTTCTACATAGTTTTCAAGCAACCTACATTTTTATCAGCCAAACACTCAATCTATAAAGCCGGTCCCAGACACTACGTGTATTTGGCGAATAGGCCAATATTTATCATTTGCAGGAATGTTTGCTTGATCTCCCACACGGTGCCGTAGTATAGCAAAGGTACACGTAGTTTACTTCGTCGAACTACGGCGTCCTTTACTTCGTGCTAGTTTGCGACCAGCGCCGGGAAAATGACGAAGGACAAATATTTGCCAAAGTTAACTTCCCACACGCTACGCGAATAAGTCCGAATACCAAATGTTTGCCAAATACACGTAGTGTCTGGGACCGGCTTAACAACAAGCTATGAAGGTAGTAAATCGCGTATATAAGGTGTTTTTCGCTATCGTTTTTCGACATATATCTTTATAAGCGCAACATAAAAGCTCCAACGACGAGTGAATTTACCATTCATCGTTTATGTTCGGTGGTTAAAACGTAATACGTAGCAAAACCGATAAACAAAAGCAATTATTTAAAATTGTTTACAAAAAAAATTTTGTGTGAACCGCTTTCACCGCTCAGAAGTGTTAATATCACAAAAAAGCTTGTTTAAAACATAAGAAATTGAATATCAGTTGTTCGTTTTATAGTTTCATGACTCTTATCTGTTTTAGTTTATTTTCTAAAATATTACCTATCAAATGTTCTCCGACAATAACACCGCCAATCATAAAAGATCTTCCAATTACGTCCAATTATCTTTGCACTGTCATACCAATCTCTGCAATTAACCAGGCATATTTACAGAAGTCGTAAAGGCTGGGATTCAACAACTTCAATTATTTCAATTTGATTTAATTGCAAGTTATAACTTTATGAGGACAATGACGTTTCTTCATAACGCAAGAGGATTCGTTCTGAGGGAATTTTCAATTCAAGTCTTTTTTAATATAAAATACATTTACAGGGTGGAGAAAATTGGATGGTTTTGCGGATGTTTTGTAAATTAACAGAGCTATAAAAGAAGTACTTAGTTAGTTCCTATTTCACAAATATTTGCAATCTGCGCCATCTACCAATTAGTTGCAATAAATCAAAGCGTATACGGTGGGCTACCCTGTATGTTTCAAAAATTTAATTTGCTCAATTCCAATTAATTATTCCTGCACTTCAACAGAATGAGTAATTACCACAAAATGTTTGGTTTCAACAAGATGGAGCACCTCCCCACTATGATAAACGGGTTAGGGATTTTCTTGATTCATAGAGTGGCCTGCTCGTTCTCTGTATCCTGGCCCGTTAGATTTTTTTCTTTGGGGTTATCTAAAATCACGTGTTTTCGTTAGACGACCAACAAACTTACAGGAGTTGAGACAAAGAATTATTGATGAATGTGAACTAATACGTGGAGAAGTCTTGGAAATAGTGACTCAAGAATTTATTAATAGGATGGTATATTGTCAGCAAGTAAACGGCGAGCATTTTGAACATTTGAAGTAATTTTGTTTCCCATTATTCTAAAATAATGAGATGTACACCTATTGTACAACTAACAGTGAGTTATTCCTAGTTTTTACAAATTTTTTTACACTAAACTCAGTATGTATGAATTCAAAATAACAAGCTCTTTCAATATCTGTAAAAATATATAGGGTGTCAAATTTAAATTAAAGAAGTTGATGGCATTTCCGGTTAAACCGGAAGTATATTATTAACAAAAAAATTACATCAGATGCATTTTGTCAACTTTTCATAAATGATGGGGAGATGGGGAGTCAACGAAATCTTATGAAACGTTTTTTACTTAAATTAATTATTTTCTTCTGTTATTGATCGAATTGTGAGCAGTGGTATTTCTTTGTCGATATATTAACCTAATAAAATATCACTAAAGTTCGCACAGAATGTAACATGCTAGTATCAAGCGCAATTTGCATTGGTAATGCGGTAGAGACTCTGTGAGAAACTAACACAATTAGAGAAGGTTTAATAATTATTGATCAAAGTCTTATTGCCTATTATTAGACATTCAGAATGTACATCGTTGAATACAAATTTAACCACAAATAACTTCGGATAAATGTAAATTTCGTATTTTATATTGGTAGTTTATGAAATTACAAAAAAAAGTAAACCGTGCTTCCGCATTAAAGAGCTGCGAATCTAACAAATCTTCAATTTGGTAATAAAATCGAAAATACTCTTATCTCCTCTGTTATCTCTCCTCTCTTCTCTCCCCTCTTCTCTCCTCTTTTCTCTCCTCTTTTCTCTTAACTCTTCTCTACTCTCTCTCTCTCTCCTCTCTTCTCTTAACTCTTCTCTCCTCTCCTCTCCACTCCTTTCCTCTACGCTGTATATTCAAATACTGGAAGTAAAGTTATTCATGAATGCTAATCGTTTGTTGAAACTTTTAAGATATAGTTGAAGCATCCATAAAATAATTTATGAAAACAATGGCATATTTAGATGGTAGGTATATCGAGTGCAATTTTTAACCACTCCAACTCCATTGTTTATTGACAAAACGCGTTACGAAGAAGTATGTATACAATATGGGTCATATCAGCGATCACATTCAACATCCTCATACTTCCTTGCAGTTTGAAGTACAATTCGTTATTATGTTCGATGGATAATTAGAGACCAGAAAGTATATTAACGTGGGTGTCTCAGAAGATCATAGAGTACTTTAGTTCCACGCCGCCTACGAACTAGTTATTTTGAATTACAGAGATGTAGTTGTACATTTTTCAGGTACGTGTAATTGGAATTTGTTCAGTTATGATTATTTTGAAAAAAATTCAATTGTACTTCGAGAAATAGTTAATTGAAAACTTTTAAATATAATTGATATTAAATGCTTTCAAATACCTCGCCTCGTTCCTGTTATTTCTGGAAAAAGTTACTCTTACCTAAGACTCGGTAGTGTCGCAAGTATGGCATCGTAAAAATTGAACCATTACGTTTGTTACCAACGGATTGAGACGAACGAATACGAGCGGGTTTGTCATCCTTCGTAGTATTCCAATTTTGTTCTAACTTTCTTGATGGTTTTTGAAACTGCAAGATGTATAAGCTCCGACGAAGAACTTCTTCCATTTTAAACATTACATGGAGAAGAAGGGAGATACATGGGAAGATACGACGACTTCTTGCCACATATTTGAACTTTTAGTTGGAGCATCTTGCGGTGCCCATCCATAACTCCTAATGCATTGTTACTCTGGCTTAAGCATTCTAAACCCACAGAAGGGTGACGATCTTGCCAAGTTTTTCTTGTCATACCCATAACACTAATTACACAAGAACCTACTACTTTAAATGCTGGTTGTTTTTTCGACTTGATGAAATTATGCTCGAAATATGCTTGTGGCTTATTCCAAGCTTTGAGTGATTATCATTGGCATATCCTGGACAGGAGACTACACATTGATGGGAATGCTACTCTTCATCATCATCGTCTAGTTGTGAAGATGGAGATGATGTTATCTCATCTTCATTTGGATGTTGAGTTATCTACACGTCTTCTATTTATTGAGTATTGTCAGAAGCTTCTTTTATGTTCAAGAACGTTTCTTTATTATGTAAAGCACCCCGGAAATCCTCTGTGAGCTGTACCAGTGCAGTATTTGTAGATCTGCCTGCCCGGTAAGCATCCTGATATGGGTGAAGGGGTAGTTTCTCCAGGATTTCCACTTTAATTCCATTTTAATTGTCAATAGTTTTCTTCATCGTTTTAAGCTAATAATTCGTCTGAAAAATTTTGGGGTTGTAGTGTACCTTTTGAAATAAAGGTGACAAATGTCGACTTGTTCTTGCTGGACCAATGATGGAAAAATTCCTAGCACGGACATCATCATGGCTATGGGTTTCAGATCTCCTCAAATCTGTCATTCTTAGTTCGATTTATATTAAGTAAGACATGTTAAAAATAAACCATTAACTACAATAATATCATCTATACATTGTATATTTCTTAAGGAATACAGACCTGTATACATTCAAAAATAAGGGAGAGGCTTCTTAGAGCAACTTCAGGGCCGCCTGTGATCTAGCAATAATAATTCTGTATCGATTTATTTATCACTATCGTTAATGGTTTTTTTCTTCGTACCTCTTTCAGCTTGATTGAAATATAGATGGTTGTGGTGAGGTGTAGCCTCCTCGGGGCTTTTACTCGAACTTGATTACTCATTGTATTTTTAATCGTAATGACGAGCCCGCCGATTTTTATCTAATATTATATACCGGTTGTATTACGACAGTTGTTTAGCCGTTATACAAAAAGGCTTAATGAGTTGTCGATATTTGGTTGGTAATTAAATTAATTTTACAATAAAAGAATGATTATTATTCCTGAGAAGCTTGAAAATTGATTAGGGTAAACCGGTGGCTCTGAAAATGTTGAATGTGGGAAATTGTTCTTCATGGAATTTAAATTTATTTTAGAAATCTCTTCGAATTTGTAGAAGAAATTTTTATTTGAGGTGTCCAGATATAAAACGCGACATTTTCAAAAAAACCGCCATTTCCATGCTACGAAATTCTCCGTAAAAATCTCCGATAATTTATTGAAATTTTTTTATTAAAATAAACACTACTTTTTGTTATGTTAACTTACAGCTAGAAATTAAGAACGGCTGGTGTTTGGGCTAGGTGGATTTTCATACATCTTAGGATTGCAATTTTTAGTCCCTACACATTTTCAATCATCAATAAAATTAAAATACAATTAAATTCGGTATCATACCATAGAATTTACTTCGGACCATTACGCGTAAGTAACAGTGTATATAATACGTTCAGGAATTTTTGCAAATTACACTTTGAAAGTGCCGCGAAGAGATTGGTAGTTGCAGTGTCTTTCTTAATTTCCTTTCATCGGCATAAATAATGGACTTTTTCGTATCTCGGCGTATCAAACTGCGAATACCAGTCCTTTTAGCCGTAACGTTGAAATTTTTAAAGGTGATCATCATTTAGATGCTTAACTGACAGGTTTTAAAAATAAAGTACCATTTTAATTTACGAGAAAACTACATAAAAACCTACTTTAGGCTAAGGAGTCCGTAAGATGGATATTTAATTTTAGTATATGGCCTCATAAGTTTTCTTTTAATTCGTAAGGAAAGATAATATTCTCTATTATTCCTTTATTTACAGGTCCAGTGCAGGGTCCAGAATTCCCGGAGGCGAAAACGCTCCTTTAGATGGCTTTGACAGAGAAAAACCGCAATTGAGACCACATCAGGTAAATACCCAAGTAGCACATACATTTCCTTTTGAAACACAATTATTATATACCTGGTTTATTAAAGCGTCTAGGTTACTTTTTTATTATATAAAAGTTTTATAACTCGCAAATTTGTTGCGGAAGCAAAAGCATCGTATAAATAAGTCACAAAAATGTCATTATGATAAATTAATGTAACAGTCGTAAGCCTTGAAAAAAAATACACTTCAATATGTTTATAAAATAATGCTTATAAAACTATTTTGTGTAAACACAAATTTATTTTATAATAGGTTTATAGCAGCTTTCAGAAACATTTATAAACGCGTTACAAAAATATAACTTATTGTTTTAATAAAGTTTTATTAATATATTTTGTAATTGTTTTCATGACAGTTTAATAAAATAATGTAGGTTTCGCAATACTCATGTTTCATAAATGATTTTTAATAAATCATAAATCAATTATAAAAGTGTTAAGTAAACTTTATAAAGCAGTTATAAAATTAACCTAACTATTTAGGTAGGTACCTACTATACCCATAAATTGGCACCGAAATTTTTTAAAAGCATGTCTAACGAATGGAAAAAAATAAAAAGGAGTGGATATTTTAAAAGAAAATTAAAACGTAATAGAGAAAGGGCTTTAGAGTCCAGTATTTCCACAACTCTAGCTAATAGCAGACCAGTTCAGTCACTTTTAGTGGAATGTGATTCATTATCTGTACAGGAGGATCTTACAAGCCCTTTGAAAGAGCTTCATAATCAGTCTATCCAGAATATTATTTATGACTCAAGTGACGAATGTGACGATGATGATGTTCCCAATATGGAATTAACTAATGTAAGTAAAAACATTGAAGTTAACAAGCAAATTAAAACATGGGCTACCACTTTTAATATTACACATTCTGCTTTGAAACAATTATTTAAAATTTTCAATAACAGAATACCTAATATATTTCCAAAAGACCCAAGAACACCAAGGATAATTGAACTTGTTGAAATTGACACTGGTTACTATTGGCATCACGGCGTAAAGTCAAGCTTAGAAACATTAATGACAAATATTTGTATGCCCCGAACTACCCTATCACTCAATGTAAATGTAGATGGACTACCAATATACAAAAGCTCCAATAAAGAATTCTGGCCTATATTATGTAACATTCATGAACTTCCTAAGATAAAACCTCTAATAATTGGGATTTACTGCGGATCAAGCAATTTGTAACATCGTAAACTGAAAAACAAAATAGGTTATATTCTTTGCGCGGTATTTTTCTGGTCCGTTCTTTCGTTCTTAACGCCTAGTTCCACTTTCAGATTATTCTGAATTCGGAGCAATGTCTTTTTATGAAGAAACACATGGAATGAAAAGAGTGCGATAGAAACTCAATTCACTCTGATTACTCTAGAATACCTAGACGTAAATGAACGTGACTAGACGAACTCGCACATTTGAAGTGGTAACCACAGATAACATACTTAGTGGTAACGTGTACTGTGGAAGTGGTTTGAAGACGGGGAAAAGAAAGCGGTGTTGTCCAGTTTCAAAATTTTCTGTAACCTTAACTATTTACTT
The DNA here is from genome assembly GCA_949126875.1 of Lochmaea capreae. Lineage (NCBI taxonomy): Eukaryota > Metazoa > Arthropoda > Insecta > Coleoptera > Chrysomelidae > Lochmaea > Lochmaea capreae. Next base: position 10,800,137 of record OX421397.1, on the reverse strand, counting down.
TCTTCCTCGTATTGAAATCTTAAATTTTCAATTCAATAAATAATAGTAATAAAATAAATACGAAGACACCCTACTAAAAATATGCTTATGATTTATCGCTAAACAATGATGTGAAGAATTATTGCCTTTTACATGATTATAATAATTGGTATGTCAAATTAGGAATAAATGTAATAACAATTTAGCTCACATAAGAATAATTTTCGGAAAATAGCTAGGTTGGATAATAAAACATACCTAACAGTCGATTTAAATTTTACCGGTATATGGTTTTATGTAATCGAAAAGTTCGTTTTCTTACTGAATTAAATTTTATTAATTTGATTAATCTAAACTTTAAAAGTGAGTATAATCGGTACATACCTACCAATCTATAGGAAATAAATAAAAATTTTAAAATCAACTTTAACCCTATATTATTATAATGTTTATTATTATTATTATTTAGTATTAAAATGTTTAAAAGACTTACAACTCTTAATTATGGCAACAAAGCAATATGACATTTCTTTTATATTTTATTATTATTTTGTTATGTGTATCCGGATTACTTTATAAAATGAAATTATTTTATAAGTGCTTTCTTCATGACAAAACTGATTTTTTAGTTGACGCCATAGTTTTTAGCGATATTTTAGCTTCACTGCATTGAAATATCATTAAACAAAATAATTTTAAAGAGTTACCAACATGAATTAAATATTTTTGAATAAATAAACACATTTCCTAAAGTATACAAGGTATAACTGCTAACATTTTTGATTTTTTTTTTTTACATAAAATTTTAATTCATCAAATATATCTAAATATTTGTTGAAACGGCGGCGCTTAAATTTTTTACCGCAAATATATATATATTTTATCAGTAAAGTCACCTTGGTAAGTAAAATTTTGTTGAAGGAATCTTTAAAATCTTTTAATACCTATATTTTTTGTATGTCTCCATCTTAAAAGAAATGGCCATATTAGATGTGACTCTGGAACCATGCATACATTCTAAATCTTCAGTGAAATTTATAAGTATAAGCCAAAATCACTTTTATTACAGTTATAAAATAAAAATGTCAAAAATGCTATAATATTTAGTTAAAAACATGTGTCTCGAAAATATTTATAAAATTTCAATACAACAGTTATATTAAAGCTTTGTAGATATACTCAAGCTTATCATAAAATGATTTTATAGGTATGTTATATAATTAGTTATAAAATTGACATAATTGTGTTGTATAAGATATTTCAAATTATTATGTAGCGTATATATATCTGTTATATAAGTATTTTTATGATTAATATTACGACTCTTAGTCGACAAATATGTTTTATAATCCTGGGCCCTTTTCGTGTTTATTGGCGTCATATAAGTGTTTATAAAATATTTTAAAGCAAAAATTGTTATTTTAAAAATTATTATGTAGTAGTTTATATAACTCTTATAAATGAATTTTTGTTACTTGGGTATTTTCACTTATTATTTAGGGTGTTTAATTGGGAAAGGAAAATAATTAGAGGTCATTGAGGCGATTCTAAAAATAACCCATTTGTTGGGTTTTACGATCTTGTAATTGAGATACGGAGTAGTTTGCCTAAAAGTAACGGTTACTGCGTTAATATCATCTGTATGTTACTCTCTTTGTCAATTATATTTTCAATTCATACTGCATTAATTTTAATGGTTGTTTGTGACGAAAAAAATAGTTCCTTATTACAGACCCAAAAATCTGTACTCCAACCTATATTAAATTATGAATTTTTGTTAAGTAGTATATTTGTTTCAGGTTCATCCTGTACTCGATTCTCGCCAAACAATAATTTGCTACGAGAAATCACCGGCTGTAACGATCTCCGACAGACCGCCGTCGCCGCAACCTCAAAATTCATGCTACCCTCTAGCGCCGAACATTTGCGTTGAGGCGGGTCGTATACAATTTATCCGCCAAGAGGCAGAGGGCACGCCGGTGCCCGTGCCGCCTCCACCTGATCCCGCGACAACTGCGCCGGCAACACAGCACTCTCCAAACGGTGGAGCAAGGATAACTGTCACTAGAGGGTTACAGACAGACGAACAGGACGAAGGAGATTTGGAAGCGTTCCGAGAAGTACAGGTAGGTGGCGTTACTTGGTTGATTTTGAATTGGAAAATGGTTTTTAAAGATTTTTTAAGTGATAACATCTCTAAATACGATGAAACACGCTTCCTACAAAATTGTAGGTTGCTAAATTAAGGTATATTGAAAAAATATAGGCGATTTCAGTATTCTAAAATGTAACCCATAGCTTGAATTGACTTATTTTCACTTTCCTTTGTAACCAATGGCGAGCTGATGGGATATTTACATTTGCAGATTGTTGAATAATAGTTCACGAAAAAAAACATTCCAATAACGGGCTTCCAAAATTTTTAATTCCAATTGCAACTGAAGTCAACTGTTTCCATTGAGCAATTTTTACTTATTATCCTTTAAGTTCATTAAATAGTACGTTTTCAAAATACCGTTGAAAAAATCGATAATATTGTACACTGTCAACTGTCATGAACTGACCTCGCTTACTAAACAAGTTCACGGTTGGTCGATATTATTTAAGGACCAACATAATTTTTTTAACATAAGAAAGTGTTAGATACTTGATCAGAAGATCCTGCAATATTATCTAATATACAAATTGTTTATACAACACAATTGATACTAATTGATATGGGTGAGAAATTACTGAGCAATTATCGAATTCTGAATTTAATATTATGTTAATTAATTAAAGTGAGAAGTAGCTATGAAGGAAATGTTAATTTAATTTAAACCAACAAACAAATTGTAAGAAGAAATTATTAAAGTGATACAAAGTTATATATATATATAGCACTACAGGCCAATCTGGGCCTCGGCTTCGAGATCTTCCACTCTCTCTTTCCATTTTTCTCTATTCCTCGCCTCGTTTTGCCAGCCTCTTACTCCCACTGTTCCCAGGACCCTTCTAACCTCCTCCAACCATTTTTTCATTGTTCTTCCTTTTCTCTTTTTACCACCTTTTAGCACATATCATTTGTCACTCTACCTTTATGTCCCAACCATCTCGCTCTCTGTGGTCTAATTATATGGATTATACTTGCGTGCTTATACAATTCTGATAGTTCTCTGTTTATTCTTCTTCTGTACATTCCCTCTTCTTCAATTCTACCACAAATCTTTTTCTGCGAAAATCGTCCAACGGATTATACTTCGGTTATTTCGTTATATTACGATGAATACTGCAGTTGATGACTGGTTGTTTCGAAGTCTTTACTGCACGTGCAACTACGTTGCCATCTCTTCAAAATTTTATTAAATATAGTAACATATAAAAAGTGGTTTTAATTAATTTTTCTTTTTTCAGTTATTTCAAGCGACTTATTTTAATGTTTACTAATAAATTTACATTATGTATTTTTTTAAAAATACTTCCAAACTAGCTTTCTTATAACATCACGAACTAACAGTTTACTGAAGTAAGAGGAACATTTGTGTAGCGAGCCTAGCAATTTTAGAAAATATATCTGACAACATTGCTTTATTTTATGGTCATCACACTGACAATAGTTAGAGTATAGTTGTCTAATCGATTTTTGAGTATTTTTGCCAGAACTTTGTATAAAGTTAATTACTGATAATAACGAAACAATTTTTTCAGTTGAACACTTCCAAATTCGTATATCGTAAAATCGTGCATTTGTATTCATTTAGTGAAAACCAATATTTATTATCTCATTATTATCCGGCAATCGTGCAATATCGATACCCTAATGAAAATAAAAACGCCCGGCAAATTGAGTAATACTCAATATTTATTACAGCAAATACAAAATGTTATTATACCTGCGGCGGACAATTTACTAATTAGATTTTCAATTAAGATTAACTAATTGACAATATCCAATAATAATCGCTATGTAAACCGATTATACTTTAATGTTTTCATTACACCCCACGTAAAAACATCGGCAAAGAACAGCAATTGATTAATGTTTTTTGAACTCTGAACGTTTTTTTTTGGATATATAGAATGATCATTTTTTTTGGATGGTCAAGCTGGCGACCGGCGAGTTGCATCCCAAAAAGTAAACTTTTACATGAACGAAAAAAGGCAATCGTCGAATTGCATCCGTAATCCAAAAAGGTCTGTTCATTAATAATCGCCTATCATGGTCAAAGGGTGGCTAAATTTTACAGCAATGTTGCCGATATATTATTTGAATCGTAAATATTTTGTGATATTCAAATTTGGAAGTGACGTTTGGTTTCGCAGCCGTTGCTATGGGTAACGGCCGCGAAATTGAATTTCGCGGACTGTGTTGAGAACGCGAAATACTGACTTCGCGTCCGGTTGCACGAAAAATTAATATATTATTCACTATATTGTTATAAAACTGTATTAGTCGCAGTTTCGGAAATAAAATTTAGTATTAATTACGATATCAGAATAAACATGATAACAATTACCGCTTTTATTTAATTATCTACTAGTTTTAGACACAATATTAAATTTGTTGACGGGATGCAATTCGGCGGTTGAACGGATGCAAGTCAGCGGTCAAAAGTTTGGCCTGCTCAAATGAAATGCAACTAACCGATCGCGGTCAAGGTTAGTAGTTTCTGACAAAAGGAATGAAAAGGGGTAAAGTTTGTGCAAAATCATAAACACGTGTTCGTCACCCTTGCTGATAAAAGGACAAACTCTGCAGGGACGACTGAAACGTATTTTCTAATTTAAAGCTTTGAGTATCTTCAAAAGCTAATTTTTCATCGCACAATTAGATATCTTACCTTTTTCGCATGGCTAATTTTAGTCCATCCCTCGTATAACGTATTTATTCATTGAATTATGGCGTTGTTTGACAATTTCATTCGAATTCGACAAACTTTAGCGATAACTCGTTCTCGTAAAATGTCATGTTATTATTGTTGAAGATATTTTTGTCGTCCCATAAAAATATTGATAGTAGTAGTAAATCGAGAATAAGGAAACCGTAGGGGACGGAAAATAACGGAAAGACACTTTATCTTAATTTGTTGATTGATACCGAAAAAAACTCAAGAAATATTTATATATATATATATATATTATTAGTTGTTTCGCCTTGATCTTTGTTCATGACAGTCGAGGTGATTTTTGGTTCAGTCGGTTCGAAAGCCTGGCTGATGAGGCCTAAAGGCCGAAACAGCTGTACCAGGATGCGAACCGATTGAATGAAAAACTAATTCGACTCCATTTTTGATTTTTATATATATATATATATATATATATATGTATTTAATTTTAAAGTCAGTTTGTGTAGAAGACACCTGCTTAACACAATTTGGTTGTTTTCAAGAAAAAGTTGAGAAAGTGAATTTTATTAGTATACATTATAGATATAGGGTATTCTACACAAAGTGACAAAGTGTAGAATCCGTAAACTTAATAATACCTATACAGAGTGAAAACAATTAAAGTAACAAAGTTGTCGTTCACTTTCGGTATAACCGCAAGTGACATGTATATCAATACATATTCCATAAATTCGCCATAACCACCATCTATGCCAATTTTTAGGAACCAAACACTTTGAAAGCTTGTATCTCTCAAGCGGAAATTCACGCCATAAAAAGTGTGCCCAGTTCAATATTGACAATAGGCAAACCCGAAGAAAAGAGAAGATCTGGCCATTGAAAAGATCTAGTACCCGTTAAGATCAAGTAGTGATTGCATAAGTCAAAGTAAAACTGCACTAAGAGTTTTAACAGGGATCTTAACGGGTCATTGTCGCCTGAACGGGCACCTGAAAAAGCTTTTCCTTTGAATTGCGACAACTGAAGTACTTTTAAGAAATTGTATAACAATGACTTTAAAATAATTATCCCAAGTAGTTTATGTAATAAAAATATGTTTTTGTTTTGTTTTGAGGTTTAACCCATTCGCTGCGTCAACACCTCTTCTCCATATGCGGTTCCGTCTTATTTGAGGAAATTGATCTTTAGAGTACAATATTCAATATTAATTGTTAATATATTTTTATAAACAGTTTTTAATGTTTTTTTTATACAACATCACACAAGTGTGACATGCGCATCTAATGGCGAATTAGTTGTCCGGTGCGCCCTGTCACGTATGTGTGCTGGTGTCATGCGCACTGCAAACTAAACCGATATGTCACACATGCGTGACATTCGCACTCAAAGGGTTAAACGAAACAAATGCGTGTTAATAATTTTGTCTGTCAGATATATGGCAACACCGACAAAAAGGGCGGAAACCATTTTACTATCAATTTTACCTGATTTTACTACAAAGTTTCATTGTTCGTAGTTTATTGGAGCTCTTGTTTTCGTGTTTTCAACTGATATTTGTTTGTGTGCGTACATATATAATTAAAAACAATACTTTTTTGTGAAAATCATGGTTCGTCAGTGCCAAATTTGCAAAAAACAGTCGGAATTTTCCTAACCGTCTTTTCGGATAGTTTTATGAATGACATGTGGACTCTATTTGTAGTATTACTCTAAACCTAGGACACAGCAGATATCCTAAAATTCCTCATCGAAATAGGACTAAAGGAGCTACTAGTCTCTGAGATGTTCCTCAGGAACTAAGTAGAAGTCAGGGGGCACAATAGATCTTTTAGGTCTCAGTGAATGTTACCCCATTCTACGTACATACATACATGCCAATTTTTATAGAAATTCTGTGAGTAGTCTCCGATATATAGATAGTGTACGCTCGTCGTGAATCATCCTGTATATATACGCTCCCAAGCATATTTAAGCTTATATTTTGTAGATATAACATAAAAAATTACTGGTTTAAAAAAATTATAACTTTCTCGTGACCTAATGACCTTAGAAAATTAATCAATATTGATCAACTCAGTATATTTTTGGAAGGGTAACGAACTGAAATGGTATTTATATACGGGTGAGAATCTAAGTACCCTAAAAGTTCTTTATATATTTTATTCTAGAATCTTCATCTCCTAATATAAAACTAGCGACAGTTTTCAATTTCATTGTAGCCCATTTTGCTTAATTTCTTAATTGTCTCCATAACAACCTTAAACTTTTACAATAACGCGTTACGGAATCTTCCATTTTGAATCAATTTCCTGTTTTGTCTTATTTACAAACGTCGCGTCAGCCCCCTTATTCGTTAAAGGAAAAAGTAATATAATTTCTTTATTGGATTATTTCACTTCTTGCACTGTTTGCCACTTTCAATTGGCTTAACATGTTAACGTCCCTAATTTCAATTAGATAGGAAGCTACGAAATTCAATAAAATTTCGACACTTGACGTCGTTGTGCTTGACATTAATTTTTCCTTTAAACGCTAGATGACAATTAAGAAAAAATGGTGTCAAAAAAATGTATTATTTTTAATTGAAAGAAGACTTGCAACTGGAAAGTGGCAAGGGTAGAAGAAATTATAGTTTATACGATTTCAGTTGGGAAAAAAGCTTATGTTTTAATAAGAAATGGTGTTTTTAGCAGCCCTAACCTTACTCTCTACAGTATGACGGTGAGAAGTAACGCGATAATGGTGACAGGTGTCGATTAAGTGGTGACAGGTGTCGGTTAAGTGGTGACATGTGACGGTTACGCTACCAAACCATAAATTTCCCTACCGTAGATTCCTTAACGCGGCTCTTAATGTACACCTTCGGATTACAAACCCTTCCTCAATTCCTCCTTGGACGGCGTATCCAAAAGCAATAATGGTGTGGGATGCTCAGTGACTCTCCTTCAGTCAGTTATCTCCAAGCATTTGCTATTGCATGTCTCTAGTGTTTGTAGATATCCAGAATTCATTTAATTCCATCTCCTCATTTAATAAAAATGTGGTATTATGCTGATTCACTGGCTACAAGTATCCTAATCATATTATCGGCAATGAAATGGCAGACCGGAGTGCAAAAGACATTTTTTGGGAAGTGAACCAAATCCGTGGATAATATTTCCCGCCTGTTTACATGTTCCAGTTAACCAGAAAACATTCACATTCGTTGTCATTCACAGACTGGTAACAGAAGGTTAAAACACGTCTACCTAATGGTATCCGAACCACCAAATCGATCTTAGCACTGCAGGTGCTTCTATCCAGATGAAAATATAGTTCGTCCAGTCAGTGGTTTCGAGCCCTCAGCACCTCCTCTTTTAGGCTTTTTGTGATCTTGATTATACTGTTCATGTGAAGACACTAGTTGTCCCTCTAAGCTTTTCACTAAATCTTTCTAGGAGAAATCTTCCTTTGTGACCTCTTGTCCCAGGAGTTTAATACTACAAAGGGTCAGTGCTAAACATTCGAGGATAATGTGCCTACATGTGCCATTTGTATGCATGGGCTTCCTTAGGGTACAGTATTCAGAGAGTAATCTTGTTACTTTCCAAATTATTTATTATTTGCTAATTCTTATGGTAAAATGATGCTACAGGCATTATTTTTTATATGTTAATGTTCCTATAATTTTATATACAGGGTGGCGCACCGAAAACGAAACAGATGCATTTACTGGCAGATGATTCCTTTTTAAAAAAATCCCTCGGACCCGTCGATTTTGTTTTCGAGGGGGACACAAAATTGGCATAAAATCACAGTAACATTTGCAGCCCCCTAAGCGGGGGTGGCACCATCCCTAAAATCTTAAATGGAAAGGGGGGTCGAATGATCCATCATTTAAAAGGTCTTTCAACTCCCTTTACAATGATGTAAAATTCATGTACTTCAATTCAGTAGTTTTGGAGATTTATTGATTTAAAGTTTAAATACATCATCGTAAGAGGAGATCAATACATAGCAGCAAAGTTGTTAAAAAATAAAGAATGAACTGACCTGTCAGCCGAGTAAATGTTGAAAATGACCACCATTACTTTCCATGCAATAATAAAGATTTTGCTGAAAACGTTGCCGGACATTTTGCAATATTTGAGGAGTAATTTGATGGCACTCATTCACAATTCTTTCTCGCAAATCTTCTAAGGATGTTGGCTGAGTAGCATAGATTTTGCTTTTTAAGTAACCCCACAAAAAGAAATCCAAAGGTGATAAATCTGGCGATCTTGGGGGCCATTCAACGGCACCTCTTCTACCAATCCATTGACCTGGAAAGGTCTGATCTAAATAATGCCGAACTCTTAATGCGTAATGTGGTGGGGCACCATCCTGTTGGAACATCAACATATTCTCAACGTATCGACCATCATTCTGATTTTCAATTATATCTGTTAGCGCAGGATCTATGGCATTTTGCAGTAATTCCAAATACATTTCACCAGTCAAATTTCCAGGTAAGAAAAAAGGACCAACCAAATGATCGCCAAAAATGCCAGCCCAAACATTTAATTTTTGTGGCTGCTGTGTGTGTACCTCATGGTAAATTCTGGGATTAGAGTCCGACCAATATCGACAATTATGACGATTTACTTCGCCATTTAAAAAAAAGGAACATTCGTCGGAAAAGCAAATGTTAAATAAACATTGTTCATCGTTTGTAATTCGTTCACTCATAACTTCACAAAATTGTAATCGCTTATCAAAATCGTCTTCATTAAGTTCTTGTACAAGGTGAATTTTATACGGATGAAAATTATGTGCCTTTAGAATCCGTTGGATAGTACGTCGACTAACACCACACGAAGTTTGCAATTTGCGGGTACTTAATGTAGGATCTACAATAACTTGCCCTAAAACCCCCACTTCTGTTGCTTCGTTCCTTATAGGATTTTCAATATTACGTTTTTTATTGGCGACTGATCCAGTTTCCCGAAATTTAGCTACAAGTTCTATAACATATTTTCGGTGCACATTATTGTTCTCATGTCGCTCATTAAAAATTTGTGCTGTTCTATTAGCGCACTGATTATTTCCGAAAAATATTTCAATAATTTCAACCCTTTCTGCCGTGGAATATACCATGGTTAATTTATGTAAAAGCAATAAATGATATTTTAACAACAAAGATTGGTCAAATCAATCGCAAACTAATGTACTATTTCCTATTTAAAATAAGTACGTGGCATTCTCTACTTATCTTTCTTCAAGAAACAACTTTTTTTGTCACAAAGGACACTTCAATTGCTATTTTTATTATTAATAAACCATGGGCGTAGTAAATAAAAGCATTTACTTATCAAGAAAATGCTTTTACTCAAATTTCTTCTGAAAGAAGTACAAACTAATTTGATGTACCTATTAAAGTCTACTTTAAACTTTAAATCAATAAAACTCCAAAACTACAGAATTGAATACATGAATTTTACATCATTATAAAGGGAGTTGAAAGACCTTTTAAATGATGGATCATTCGACCCCCCTTTTCATTTAAGATTTTAGGGATGATGCCACCCCCGCTTAAGGGGCTGCAAATGTTACTGTGATTTTATGCCAATTTTGTGTCCCCCTCGAAAACAAAATCGACGGGTCCGAGGGATTTTTTTAAAAAGGAATCATCTGCCAGTAAATGCATCTGTTTCGTTTTCGGTGCGCCACCCTGTATATTGAAAAATTCTTAGCCTACTATAGAACCAAACAAAATTTCAATGTCAAAATATTTTATTACCCAACATATTCTTCTCTTAATTGGATACATTTATTACAGCGAACCTGCAACGTCTCTAGACCTATCAAAAAAAATGTTTCTTCTTGCTCTGCAAACCAGACCTCCACAGCTTTTACTACCTCCTCGTTTGAAGAAAATTTACGACCTTTTAAACTTTTTTCCAGTTGAGGAAAGAGATGATAGTCGGACGGAGCCAAATCTGGTGAATAAGGGGGGTGTTCCAGTAATTCAAACCATAAATCACGAATTTTTTGCATGGAAACATGAGGTTTGTGTGCAGGGGCGTTGTCCTGCAAAAACAAAACACCTTTGGATAGCTTTCCGCGTTTTTTCTCTTTAATTTTTTCCCGTAGAGTGGTCAGTAATGTCGAATAGTAATTTCCAGTTATTGTTCTACCCTTATCCAAAAAATCAATCATGATTATTCCATGGCAATCCCAAAAAACTGAGCAAGAACTTTTCCAGCAGATTTTTGGACATGAAACTTCTTAGGTCTTGGAGAACCAGAGAGTCGTCATTCCATCGATTGTTGCTTTTGGTCAACATTCAAACATTTGGGGATCCAGTTTGCAGCAATTTTTCTCATATCCAAATTGCCGTGAACTATATGATGAACGCGTTCGTATGAAATATTCAGTGCTTCAGATATCCGTTTTAGCCCAATTCGACGTTCTGATAAAATCATGTCATGAACTGCATCGATATTTTCGGGGGCTGACACAGAAAGTGGCCTTCCTGATCGGTCATCATCTTCAATGGAAAATTTACCTCTTTTGAAGCTTACATTCCAATTTTTCACGGTCGGATACGAAGGACATTGATCACCAAGGGTATTAAGCATATCTTCGTAAATCTGCTTACCTCTTAACCCTTTTAAATACAGGTACTTGATGATGGCTCGATACTCCAATTTTTCGATTTTCACAATTTCGTTTTTCTTTTAATTTATTGCGTAACTCTGGTTTACTTTTTTTGACGTCAAACTTCACACTGACACTTCTAATAAGTTAATGTTCGTTGCTATGGTAGCACTATATTTTGTTTATGCATGGAACTGGTCTAGGCTAACAAGTTATCAATACATCCTCGTATTAACCCTAGACGAGTACTTTTCCCGAGCAACGTACATGCCATATTTTATAGACCTCATTAGGAAACCAGAGCAAATGTTAGAATGGAACTCTTAAGTAGCGGTAAAATGGAGGGAAAAAAAGCCGAGATTTATACTCTTAATAGCTCTTGTACGATGTAAAGGAGGGTAGCGATGATTTTATACATCTGTTAGTTTTATGGTTGTTTAGAAAAATAGCCTTTAACACGAAATTATTTCATGGCATTCAGTCAGGATATACTGAAATCGCCAAAGGAAATAAAATGTCTAAATTAATAAATCTATTTTAAGTAGAAGACTTACATTTTTGAAAATAATTTCATCAAGTCGTATATCAAAAAATATAAAAATGATTTTGAGGCATTTAAAAGTTAATAGAAGTCGACGGACGAAGGAAGCAGTCATCAACCCAAAAAAATACTTAAAGTTATGTCTCTGGCAGAAGATGTACTCAAAGAAGCTTTTTGATGTCTCTCAAATCTGACTTAAACTTTAATGGGAATCGCTATCTTTTATTCACGATGTACAGAGTCGGCATAAAAATATTGTAGTATAATTAATCATTAAAATATTCCACAGTTTTTTTTAATAACGAAAAATTAATAATTCTTATACTTACATGTTTATTTGGAATCAAAACGGTTCTTAATGGACAACTGGACATTGCAAATTGACTGCAGATGGATAAACTGCATGCTAAAAGACCGGAACGATCTTTCCAATTTTGAATGATGAAACATTATCAACCCAAGTTTCCCATGTCCTCTGGATGGAGTTCTATCTTGTAATAGAGATTTTGCTTTACTTATTACTAAACTTTTTTTTCATCAGCTATATTAGTACAAAATCAAATTGTTAATCTGCCTTTGAGGCTTCAGCACAGTTGTCATTTTTTAGAGCAAATGTTTTTCTAGGCAGTATAAAATAATCCAGCTTCTTCAGTATTGTAAACATCTTCTGCAGAATAGTTTTCCAAGATTCCATTTAATTTGATTTTCCAGTTTCCAATCTCTTGTGAACTGGTATGTGCACCACAAACAGACTTAAACTTGATATTGTGGCAAAATTTCTACAACTATCCATTTGATACTTCGAAAGTATCACACTTTAGTTATTTTGCAGCTTCTAGTATATTTTCTTCAATTAATGGCCAAAGGAATATTCTTGTTTCGTACTTTGGGAAACCACTCAACAACAATCTAATCCACAGCAATACCCTGAGTTCTAGGGACTTTTAAAGATCATTTTTGTTTTTTAAAATTTCGCTAGTCTGTTTTTCCAACACAATATCTTTCGCAACACTTAAATTAAATTTCTACCTTATCCTTTGAAGATAAACGTTTTCTTTTCTCGTTTGGCATGTTATGTTAACAATAACTAAACTTCAACTAAAAAGACTGACCAAATTATTTGAGAAAATTTGTAAATAATATCCAGTAACATTTAAATACTTTCAAAAACATTTTACCTATCATAAAGAGGATTAGTGGGAAAACCAAACCTACCCTATCTTAAGCTCGAAACAAGAAACCAAACCGAAAACATGTTTATACTTGACCTTTTGCAAAAATATATAAATATATATTACACGTCATCATTTTTAAAAAAATAATATCCTCTGGTAACTAATTTGTATGTTCGCGTCCGTTATATACAGGGTCTGCTATTGAGAGGGCCGTTTATATGAAAATGGTCCTTGCACCATTCCTGACATATGTTTTTGTCCGTTATATAGAGGTGTCCAAAAATAGAGGTTTTACTGTATCTAAGTATTCATTTTTTTTTGTTACTTCAGTTGCTTTACCTATTTGTTAACCATACATATTTCGTTTTCACTGTTAGTTCATGATATAAGGAATATGCCAAGGCAGTCTTACTACTCATAGTATTGCCATGGGAAGCTAGAGAGAAAGGGGAAAGCGTCCGTTTTCTATGTAATATAGAAGGACATAACGTGTAACATGTCCATTAAATGTGAAGTAGTGCAATTCCACATTTTACCTTCGATTGACAGTTTCATAGTTTTTATTCGCTGGTCCAGATTATTTCCGTTTTTTTCTTGTTAGTCATTAATTCCTTCTGATATTTAAATATTTTGTCCGACTCTGTGCCTGATAAATTTTGTACACTTTACAAAACTTCCTGTTTAATGACGTTAGCCGTAAATTGTTATTTAAAGCTCCGCTCCTTTGTTTCCTCTAAATTACTTCTAAAAGAAATAAAACTTAATTTTCTCTTCCAGCCGTCTACCGCCATTAACTAATATTCTCTTATAAATAAAAAACATATTTCCATCTTTAAGAATAACTAATATTATTATATAACGTAAAAGAAAATCTTAAACTCTTAAAGATACACGTTCACTTCTATACTCTTTGTTTTCCGTACAGTTTTTGAAGCGTCATCAAAGGCGGATTTTTTTGTTCTGTGGAAATTCCATCACAGTATAATTCTCATTATTAGACATATTAATAATACGCTGCAGTTAAAGTTGATTTGAAAATGGTCCTAACAACGGAGAAAAAAGTGTTTTTGGTAGAGCATTATTTCCGTTTATACGGAAATGGTGCCAACAATGATTCAAGCTTACTGGTATCAATAAAATATGAATAACAATTTAATAAATTAGCCTCCAGTAAAAGTGTGATATTAACTGTTGTTGAAAAATTTCGTCGCCCTGGAAGTATATTGTGTCAACGTAAAGGTTCTTCAGGTCGTAAAAAAACAGTTTTTGACCAAGTTGAGCATTCACCTCAAAGAAGTCTTGTAAGAACTGCAAGAAAACGGGATGACAGAAGAGCGGTTGTATGGATTGGTTTTAATGCATATCCATCAAGATGTTGCGACAAAAATGGACGCTAATGAAGTGCTGGACATCTTTAGCTGGAAACATAAAAGAAAATAGTCTTTATTAAACACTTTAATAAACCTTCCTCTACTTACTTTAACTTGTAGAACTTGTGGGGAGAAACTGTCGGACTAGTCGGACAGTGCCACTGGCCAATAGAACTATTTACTTACAGGTGAAAAGGGAGGTTAGGAGAATTCCGACTGTTTTTTTTTTGCAAATTGGGCACTCACAAAAAAATATTGTTTTTAATTATATTTGTACTCGCACACACAAATATCAGTTGAAAAGACGAAAACAAGAGCTTCAATAAACTAGGAACGTTGAATCTTCGAAGTAAAATCAGGTAGAATTGATAGTAAAATGGTTTCCGCCCTTTTCTCGGTGTTGCCATTAGACAGACAAAATTATTAACACGCATTTGTTTCGTTTAAACCTGAAAAGTTTCAAACAAAAACATATTTTTATTACATAAACTACTTAGGATAGTTATTGTTATATAATTTCTTAAAAGTACATTTTTATTTTGTACGTTTCTATCGTGTCCTATAATTCAGTTGTCGCAATTCAAAGGAAAAGTAAGACATCTGGCAAAGGGTCGACAAGTTACCTTAGAATCTGATGTATTGTTGGGTTCACTTTTAAATGTAAACAAATGTATCTTATTAATGTATTAATCTTAGGTAAACATATTTAATGTTTAACATTTTTTTTTGGTTCGGTTAAAAAGTATTCTTATTTAAAATGTATTTTCAATGCCGCCCATCTCGATAACCTTAAACGGAACAACCCCCGTGTCTTTCGATATATCTTTAAAACCAATTTGGCATTATAAAGACGATAATTAGGCGAGTTGCGACAAAAAGCATATAATTGAATTCAGAGAGACTTCATGAACATATTTGCATTTTAGATTGGATTGAAGCCAATTTTCCAGGGACTTTGTCACCCCTAAATTAGCCAGAAATTGCCGTTTGCACCACTGGTTTTATACAATTGATGTGCTTCATTTGTTTTTACAAGGCAAATTAATTGGACATTTATGACGAAAAAAGTGAAAAAAGGAAAGTACGTGCAGGTGATGTGAATGTTTCAGTTTTACGACGTCCTAGTGTATATAGGGTGTCCAGAAACTCTGCTTCCAAACGCAAACAGTTTCGTTTTATTGGAATTGTATTATCACTTCCAAAATCCTAATTGGTTATATTAGACATGCATAGAACTCTATTCTGTTGTCGGCAGCTAAAGTGTTTTATAGTGATTCTAAAGGCCGGTAGTCGTGAAAAGCACTGTATATAAATAACTAGAAGCACGAAAATATTCAAAAGGAAAATATATCTCTTATACCCTTTATATACATCCTTCCTGAAGTTTTAAGCAAAACCCTAAAATGCTCCAAGAAAGCTGTTTTCACTTTTCCTGCGGTCATTTCCTTGAGAAATCTCTGCGATTTCAATCGTCCCCCTTCAGACATTATTCCAAATTCCATAATACTTATCTTTATCTTGGGGATGCTTCTAGAGGGTATAGGGGTATGCGTAGACGGTCAGCTTAGATCTTTTTAGGCCTTTATCCTTCGAAATGACCAAACTAGGAGGATTACACCGCCTCTTTCGAATTTCCTTGCACCGACGGCATTACAAGATCTAGGGAAAAAGTTTTTTTTAGATGTTCAAGGGGTATTGGCTGTATATAGATAACTACCTGATTAGGGGGATTGTATTCATTTAGATGGAGCTTTTTTAGAAAAGTTCAAGTGTATAAAGAATGGTTTTACTTTTTAAAACTCGACAGCTACTTCTAGTTACTTTATTCGATAAATACACATAGTGAAACAAAAAAAAGTGGTCCAATTTGTTTTTTTTTTAAACTTATCTCTTAATTCAGAGTTTTGTGAGACCCAAGCATTAATCGGGATGTAAAAACTTACAGAGGTATTAGACTCAATTAAAAATAATTCATTATGAAAATAACCGTCAGTATCCGATTATGGCAAAATAATTCGATTTTTTTTATGCAATGATGAGAAATATGGGTAAAGCTGAAGGTTACAATGCGCAAGTTAGGCCCGGTTTATCAATAGTCAATATTATCCATCAGTTAAGTATCCATCGGATAAAAGTAACTAGGAGATAAAGTTCCAGTTTGTTTGGAAGCGGTTTATCAAGTCGTTTTTATTCTCTAGTTTGTTAACTGACAGATAATGAAAGTTGGCAATGCTGACTAATGAATGTAAGCAATCTCATTGGTTGTTACAAGAACAAGGTCATGTCACATCAATTGATATTTTTGTTAGGTTATTGGTGAATGTTTATCCAAAGGTTTATGTGTTTTTATTTTTCTTTCTTGAAGAGTTTTTGGTTGTTGATAAATATGAATTTTCTGAATGATTATATTCTGGATAGCGACGAGGACGAGGATATTGTGCAAGTTTTTTGAGTACGAAAGAAGGCCTTATACAGTTAGGGAAAGAGTGGACAACTTCGAAAAGTGGGATGACCAGGATTTTCATGCAAGATTTAGGATGACAAACGAGACTGTTCTGTCAACATTAAAAAATTTTAGAAATAGAAAAGGATTCTTTTCATTGAATGTCCAGACTGTCTCTTCTGTGAATCTGATATAGTTGCACGTTGGCCTGGTGCATCCCATGACTAACATGTATTTGACAACTCCAATTTAAAAGCTAGATTCGAAAATAATGAATTTGGTAATGCACTTTTAGTTGGAGACAGTGGCTATGCGAATACCAGATACCTAATAACTCCATTAGTAAATACCCATAATGAATATGAAGAGTTATATAACGAATCAGTTTGCAGAACAAGAATTTGCAATTTTTAGAAGCAAATTTGTCTCCTCTGCTGTGAAATTGCATCCTTTCTTCTTAGTAGTACTAATACTTTCCATTTTTTCCTTTGCTCAAAACCCAAGTAAATTTGACACAACACCACAACGAAATCAAAACAAAACAACTCTACCGAATAAAGTGAGGTTATGTAATAGACCTTAACCTCCAGATATCGACCTTCCGCCAGTTGAAACTGACAGATAAATATTTGACATTTCATCTGCCGGATAAAGTTATCCTGTTGTTGATAAACCGACCTTTCCGAAATAACTGGTAGTTAGGCATTAACTGACGGATAAATTGCTATTGATAAACCGGGCCTCAGTGGATCTAAATTTGACATTCCGTAAAAACTCCGTCTGTTTTGATGACAGTTGACAGGTTGCAACAAATAATGCACCCTCTAGTGTTATAAGAATATGAGTCATTTTTAATTCGAGTTATCATTCGATTATTGAAATCGCTCATAACCTGATAATCCGATTATTGAAATAAAGCGATTCTGCCCATCACTATTTACATCTGTTAGATTCTATTGTAGTCCACAACTTGTCTTGGGTATCTTGCGTTGCATAAGCATCAGGCGCCGATCTTGTTGTGGTGACTCGCAAGTATAGGAGTATTTTAAAGTGAAAAATAATTTATATAAATTATATTTGATATTTTGTGTGTATGGGTAATGGTAGAAATGCTGACCAGATATTGTAGGCTGAGGAAGCATATGCACACAATTGGCCTAGCAGATGACAATCTATGTAGGTTTTGCCAGGAAGAAGACAAAATCGCGGAGCACATACTCTGTCAGTGCGAAGGCCTAGTAAGGGTGCGGTTTTAACTATTCGGAGAAGAAAAACCGAGGAAAGAGAGCTACGCAATGGAGACGGTATTCAGGCTAATAGGTCTAATAAAAAGAATAAAGCTAGATATCGAGCTCTAAAAATAGGGAGGACCACAATAGATTTGCAAAGGTCGCAGTGGGATAGGTCCAAGGGACACCCCATTTATAATCTAATCGAATCTAGTATGCGATTAGTAAATATCTAACATTACTCAGGGTTCTAACTGCGAACCTCTTCTATTTAATTTATTATTGCCACAAGATAAAGCCCAAACTATACCAATTTGATTTAATATTAACTTTTTCTATGTCTAGTCAGTACATTCAGTAATATGATATTTCATTGAAAGTTTTCGTATGTATGTGTTGAATTCCCAAAGCAAACCTCAAAGCTTTTAGTGAGCTCTAAAAGGTCCATTCTATATTAAAACCTCTCGACCAATAATTTCAAAAACGTTTCGGTCTGTTTCTAAAATTGTTTGAATAGCGAATGGGCATCTGTTTTGCCTTCGGTAAAGTCGATTAAAATGTGCTGAATTAGTTTTTGTTTAACTTTGAGGTATTGAAAGAATTTATTTGATAATATAATTGGTTAGGACGAGAGAAATAATTTACTTTTTTTTCGTGAAATTGGTAGTGATTCACACGACACGGAATAAAACAAAAATCTCGTTTCGATCTCGTCAGATCTAAAAAAACAAGTACTGCGCTCCATCAAAAACAACAATAAAACGATGGTTTGCTGACTTCAAACGTGGTCGTAGAGACACGGATGATGCGGAAGGCAGTGGACGTCCAAATGAGACGGTAACACCAGAAAATCGTTTTGAATGATCGAAAAGTGGAGTTGCGTGAGTTATCTGACAATGTAAAGATATCGAAACAACGTGTTGGCTTTATATTGCATGAGCAATTGACTATGAGAAAGCTCTGTTCAAAGTGGGTGCAGTATTTTCTTACTGTTGACCAAAACAAGAACGTGTTGATGCTTCTGAGCAGTGTTTGACCATGTTTAAACGTAATAAACCGGAATTTTTGCGTCGATATGTGACATTGGATGAAACATGGATCCATCACTTAACTCCGGAGAACCTCGTCCAAAGGGCCCAAAAGCACAACAATCAGCTGGAAAGGTTATGACCTCTGTATTTTGGGATGTACGTGGTGTAACTATCTTAAAAACGGAAAGACCACCAACAATGAATATTATTGTAAGCGTTATTGGAGCGTTTGAAGGCGGAAATTGCAAAGAAACGCCCGCATATGGCAAAGAAAAAATTTTGTTTCATCTATACAACGCACTGTGTCACAAGTCAATCAAAACAATGGCAAAACTACATGAATTGAGCTTCGAATGGCTTCCACATCCACCGTATTTGCCAAATATGGCTCCTAGCGACTACTGGCTGTTCGCAGACCTAGAAAAAATGTTCGACGGTAAGAAATTTGGCTAGAATGAAGAGGCTGTCGCTGACACTGAGGCCTATTTTGAGACCAAAGATAAATCGTTCTACAAAAGTGAGGTTGAAATGTTAAAGCGGCGCTGGAATGATTCCGTTGTTCTTGATGGAAATTACGTTGATGAACAAAACTAATTTTGAACAAATAATTTCTTTGTTAGGCCCGGGACCTTTCAGCCTATGTGTTATAAAGTACAATTAACTATTAAAACTGGTCTATTTAGCCATGTGGATGGAGTAAAAGTACTCTTCAAACCGATCTAATCCTTTTTCCACGCTGCTACACGACAAATCCTCCAAAGTAATCAAAAATTTGGATTATTTCGATCCTTGAATACACAAAATCCTGAATCTTAGATATTAGTCCAATAAAAGGGAATACACCTCTTCCAGGATTTTGATATATTTTCTATTGTTGAGACCGAAGCGGAGAATTGAATATCATACGTTCTTAGCTGAAAGATTTATTAGAAATGAGTTTTCAATAGAACTCGCATCGTAACGCTCCCTTTCATCGAATTTACTCAACTGTAAAAAGTGATAACGTTTGAAAATTCGAGGCGTCGTCGTCGCGACGAGCTACAACCGTCCGAATTAGCTTCGGTGTTTGATTGATTCTTTTCAAAATATTACAAATTCGTTTTGTGTTTCATTATTCGCTTACTGTCACTCCATTACTTTTCCGAGTAAAATATCCAGTACTCTTACTTTATTACAAAAAAAAACATTGACATTATTAAATGAGTGAAATATAGATGGCGGCACACTGATTATACTTTCTGGTTACCCACGTTTCTACTTCGACACTGTCCGCTAGATCACACCACAGTACGATCTACAGTAAAAACATCAATTGAATCACAATTTTCAATATTTTTCATTATATAAAACGCACTAAAAAACATATAGCCGTAGCTGTGTCACTTTAACAAAGTGGGCATCACCGTGTAAAAAAGCCGAGGCGGGTTTCTAGCAGTAGCATTGAAGCAATTATATTAAGGGTACAAGAAAAATCACTATGTAGTTATTGTTATTTTACAATTAATAATAATCAACCCTTATTTAATCTTACTAAAGTGTCTGCAGCCGTAGACAACATTTCTAGTGACATTAGAGGTTTCTAAAGCGTCTATTAATAGGAGTAAATCCTCCAGATGGAGCAATCAAAGCCATTGTGTGCAATATTTATATCATTCTGCTTGTCATTCAGGGTGGTTAATAGTGATGAATTTATTCTATTTAGATAATTCTCTTGATTGAAGTATTGAGCAATTACAGCCATTGAAAAAGTTTATGGAATATTCAAATTGCACGCCGCTGTTTTTTGAGTATAAAAACGGAAGTTGGGGTGGTATATTATTAAAATTCGCAAGCTTCATCCGAATATAAAGGTGAATAGAATTTCTTTTGAACTTGGTTTGGTTTTAATTACTGCAAAAATTGAATTTACTTTTTTAATTTCGGGGTTAACAGCTGAGACGAAAGCAACTCAATAAAAACTTTGAAATTAAAAACGATGCTGTAAATATATATATATTTATATATAATTTATAAGATTGCTCATATAAATTTTAAGGATTCTCTTGCAAAAGCAATTCCGAATCAAAAACAAAACCAAACATTGTTCAGGTTTTAAGAAATAAAATACTCGTCTGCGGTACTTTTGTGACCGTGGCTTTTATATATTAAGTCACGGTTACAATAATTATGCGACCGTATTCGTGGGATAAACTTGATAAGCACGATGGGAATGTACACTATTTGCTTTTTGATCTTCTTTTTGGATTATATCATAAAAATACATGAAATTTTGTTGGGGGCTCAGCTGCTCTTGGAATTTAAAACGGTTTTCTATGGAATTCGCTCGAATACATCAACTGTTTGCTTTAAATACATTTAATAGTTACAAATAAAGTTAATATGTTCATTTTTCATAGTACGAAATGAGTTGTATTCATTTACATACCAAAAGTTGCGTTTTGAGTATTCCATGTAGTAAAAGTGACAGTTCCGTACTGCAAAACACTTTCGGGACGCTCTTGAGTAGACAACTTTAACTTCCTTAAATGTGACTTCAATGTTGACAGTTGACAGTTTCACTTCGATGATTTTGCATAACCAATCCAATAAATATTAATAATTGTCCTGGAGGTACAATCAACATTACTTTTTGCAAATAATTAATAAATTAATATTGACATTGCAAATATCATTAAGTACATTATATTGTTCAATAAATAAATTGTTTATAATTCTCTATTATTTATTTTCTTTCCTCAGTGTAATTGAAAAAGTTTTGGATCTTATGCGTCGTCTAAAAAATGTTGTGTACGCCGCGGCTGAAATACTACTTTGTTGGACTCGTCTGTTGCTCGGCTCGTCCAACATTGTAGCACTTTCCGTCCTTGGCATGCAATAGTAATTTACGTTACAAGACCGGAAAGTAGTGTTTTTCAGGTCGAGGCAAGCAGAGGGCGAGCCGTAGGCGAGTCCTGGAAGCTTGGAGAGACAACTAGTGCGCAAAGCGTCACGTTTCCCACGAGAGCAGAAGTGGGAAAAGTGATTTGCGTTGTACACAATATTTTTTCTACAACCACATTTATTAATGAAAGAAATACAGCAATTTATATAGTTATTTTATTTAAACTTTGAACAGTAAGAACTTACAATATGAAAATAAATAGAAAACTACTATTTTGATATTTCTTTTTGGAAACCTCAGGTATCAAATTTTCGGTTGCAGTTCGAGCCTTTAATTAAAATAAATAATGAAATGAATACTTTACTTACTTTTGGTTTAAATTTAAAAATGGTACACCAATAAGAAATCCACTATTAGGTTGAATTGTCAAAAAAAGTTGACAGGTCATAGGTAGCTTTGTTTGACATTTCGGTGTGGAAAAGTGCCACAGCGTGTACTTTTCGCATTACTTTTCAAAAGAATTAAGAAAAGGCTTGCTTTACGTATAAAAATTTGTGTAGAAAGGCGTGTTTTGCATAGTGGTTGTAGGAAATAGTATATTATTCAACAAGCATATAATGATGGCTATTATTCACGGATGGTGCGTTTATGTGACATAAACACCTGAGTGAATAATAGCCCTTATATGCAAGTAAAATACTACATTATGTTCACGACTATTAATTACTTACTTGTTATTACATTTTTTTTCGATTTTTCTGGCAGTAAATTTAAGGAGACTATTTGTGCTGCTTCTCTTATGTTTGGCGGGGTAACATTCAATTCACTGATTCACTTTCCATATTAAAATTTCTAGTAATATCAATTAAACAACAGTATAGATATTGAAATTCTTGCAATTAGCAATAAATTATTTAAAACGTCACTTTTGCTTTTGACATATATCATACACACTAGATAAAAAACTGCATATGAAACGATCTACTCGTATATATACAACAGCTTGATAAACCATCATATATGTCTTCATAGCCTAATGGTTTACGTCTCTAACTTGGTGTATGGAGGAATTGTAGACATAGGATCGATTCCCCGCCACCCTGAAAATGTTTATAAAATATATTGTGTTTTTGTATATGAATAATCTTCAATATAATAATTATGTATCATTATCCACACCTATTATTCACTGGTGCATAATGTACGTTATTATACTTGAAGAAACACAAGTGAAATTTAAAAATTATCAAATAGTCGTGGACAAACTTATTTACTGAGCATCCAAATAGTAGGTAATACGCAATTTACTAATAAAAGAGTAAAAAAAATACAAGTAATGGTAGATAGGACAATATAAAATATTGTAAGAAATACCATCCGTATAGTTTTCAGTGAGTAGCACAGCTGGATAATGCTTATTCAATAGAGGCTGAATTTACATGTCGAGATGTCAAATTATATTTATCTGCCTGATTTTACACGACTTCTCGGTAGGTAGTCTCATTACTCAAAAGAGTTGAAGATGAACAAACCATTAAATGCTTTTAAACTGACAGGACAGGCATTGCACGATGTAGATACAATTTTACAGTCCATTGTTGTTTTCGTCTCAATTATCTTGAAATCCTGAAAGTTTATAGGGTGTCATGGAAGTTTCTTTAAAATTTTACTTCAATATTTAGTACGCTTAATTAGCTTCCCGTACGATCTACAAGATTCAACCAACCATAATTAGAAGAGACATCACTTGTAGATCGGTTTCGGCGTATTTGCACCTCATCAGTACAATGTAGATATTCTCCAGAGGGGATTTTGGATGATTTATGATACACAAATAATAAAAAATCAGTTACTACTATAATTTAATCAATTGAGTCTATAAAATAATTTTTATATTTACATTTAGGCGCCAACGAGGTATTCATATTATTGTTAATTACAATT
The DNA here is from genome assembly GCA_949126875.1 of Lochmaea capreae. NCBI lineage: Eukaryota > Metazoa > Arthropoda > Insecta > Coleoptera > Chrysomelidae > Lochmaea > Lochmaea capreae. Next base: position 10,776,100 of record OX421397.1, on the reverse strand, counting down.
TTAATGTGATTTATATTGACTAATACTGTAAAACGCAATTATTTTCGATATTCTAGGACAGAAAAATTTATCGCCGACTGTTAAAAATATTATTACCGACAGTTATTTCTTGGTTGTATTGATTGAAGAAGTTAATCTCCATGGAAATAATTTAACCCTAGAATATTGGGCAGTAGTTCTAAATCGACAATTTTTGGATGAGAATCAACAAAAATAGGTGAATGTTGAAATAGTTGTTTGGCTGACTACAGCCCTGTTTAAATTGAAAAATAAAATAAAACTTTGAAAGTATTTAACACTAACAGAACCGTGCAGGGTCTTTTTAATAAGCACCTGTCGCAACAAAAGCATGAAAATAATTCAATTCTTTTATCCTTTTATGTTGGTAGTATTTCAAGTGATAAAATCTGCAGAGGATGGGACGAATTTAATTTCATTGGTGGTTTTGGTGTGTAGGGTACGTGAAAAATATTTTTTCTGGAAAGTTCTGTTATCTGCAAGAATTATTAGCTCAGCTACAAGATGAAATTTATGATATTTAGTGAGTTTGGTCGCTGCTAAGAGCGACAAAACGTGCAACATTATTTTTGTAGTCGATAAAAATTTTGGAAAACTATTTTTTTTGAGTAAACTTTTTATTGTGTTGATATTATGTGATTGCCGAAAATTTTATTAAGCCCCTCATCCCAAAAAATGTTCGGTTTTTTATCAACAGTAAAAACACAAGAGCTTTTTTTTATCGGATAAATTTCTCTTTGCAACAAAACAGTTTTGCCAATCACTAATTTTACGAGATAAACTGACATGATAAAATCGCGACACCGAAGGTGGAGCGATTTTATCTAATGTCAGTTTTTCGAGCAAATTTAGTGATTGGCAAAACTTTGAGTTAAAGAGAAATTTATCTGATAAAAGAAAAGCTCGAGTGTTTTTTGGCAAGATAAATTAACGACAGAATATATGGATGAACAACAACAATAATTATCTTTATTAATACAACAAAGTTAAATAATTACCACACCGATTCAAAATAAAAGCACTATATGTTTAAAATTCAAAAATCTGACAGGCTAATTGACAGTTTTTGCAGTTTTGCCAACACTTAATTGCTGTGAAATTATAAGTAACCAAACTTGCGACTCATTGTCATTGTGTAAAAGTGACGTCCGCTTACTAGATATTAAGGAAGAGAAGTTTTTATCCGATAAAAAAGGATGCACCTTTTTTATCGATGTCAAAGTGACAATAACATTTCCAGGTATATGACATTTTAGCATTGGAGTTAATTTATCGAGATAAAAATATTTTTTCAAAAATTTCAAAATAATATACAAAATATCGGCATTTTCATTTTTTTCGTATAAGGTTTGAAAATATTTATTCCAAATTCCTTAAAACATGTAAACATTTCTCCTGAACTCATTCACTTGAATTAATGCTTCTCTTTGATTTTAGAATATATGATTTATTGAAAAAATTTTCAATCCTTTTTTTGACGATCGATAAAATGAAAACCTTTTCGGTTACAGTATTGTTGAATTGTTTTCTAGTAGATTGGTGTCTTGAGTATATGCTGCCAAAATTTAAGCTTAATATTCACAGTTTTGGGGTTAATATGATTTTTTTTCAAGTTGATACTTCGAGTTCATCGAAAATCGAGTTGAAATTTCAGTTTAATCAAAGAATAAAAAAACCGAATTCACTAGTCGAATCCTCATCCCATAAAATTTAATTTTACAAGATATGTTTACCCAATAAACTGATTTTAATGCGATGTCAATTATTTGTGTAATACCTTGATTTTTTACTTTTGTAACTGTAACTGTTATGACTAATCCTTTGTTACATATTGGAAATACATATCTACCATTATGTACTCCGTCTTCAATGACTTCTTTGGCCTATCTAATTCCCGCTGACTTCTTCCACCATTCACGAGACCACTTTCACTATATCACAGATAAGTTCAGATACCCAGGCTAAGGACAGTCTATCTTAACCGTCCAACTCTTCCAGGATGTTTAAGCATCATTTATTTACATGAAGCTGTTTGCTCTTATAAACACCTAGCTGTCGGAGTATATGGCCATGGTCTTTTCTATGAATTCTTGTCTTTATAACTCTCCTTCACAATGCTCTATTACAACTTCTGCATGGAATATCGTCCTAAGAACAGTGAGACTCTTATCTTTGGCTTGGCTATCCTTCACCTATATCTTTGAACCATTTGGACTGCAGTTAATTGGAGGTTCTCCCTTTCATGCCTCTCCGCCTGTTGAAGTTTTTCCCGAAGCTATTCTTGTCAATCATTTCGTTCGATAGCATTCTCATTTTTGAGTCGGCGATCACCTCTTGTTCAGTTCGGTATACGTACAAATCTTACCTCTGGTGAATATATTGGGGACTAATCTGTGCTCGCTTTGTATGTAGACGTGAAGTGGAGGTTAGTTCAGCAAGACTCTAGGGGTTATCATAGATCCCGTGGCTGCTAGGCAAGAGACCTTTTTGGATGCCACTAAGCCTTTGCATCTCTTCACCCTGCCGAGTCTTTGGCATCCATACCACCTAACCATCTGTTATCATGGGTCATCAGCTTGGTATATAGTCACATGTATCATTTTTTCCATTTTTTTCCGCACATTCTTCAGGTTCATTCTTCATTTTCGCATTATTTTCTGTAGGTGTTGTTTCCATGTCAACTTGTACTCAAATATGACTCTCAAAGATTTTGCCTCTTGTATAATTGGAGTATCTCCCCTATTGAGAACTGATGACTTCAATGCTCCCATTACTATTATGGTTTTGAGAAAGTGCTCTTGTCACCACTTAATGATTGTTGTTTTGGACAGTTTGTGTCTGCTCTGAGAATGCAGTTATTGCAAAATCTTCGGCGTTCGTAATCCTCTTGGTAATTCTTCTACTAGAATAGCCAACAGAAGAAGTGATAAAACCTCTTCTCGCAGACGACCCTTGCTTGCTCCAGCTGTGTCGAAGGTATTGTTGGATTTTCCCCAGAAGTTTGTTCTTTTAAGAGTATGGTGCTAGAATTTTAGCTCAACATTCATAGTTTTGTCATTTGTAAGTATTTTTTGTTTATAATTTTTACTGGAAAATTTCAATTGGATAAAATTGAGTTCGCCAGTCTATTCCTTTTCCATTAAAACCCAATCTCACAAATTTTCCTGTAGGAAAATTATTATATTTTCGAAAATGTTCAGGAATTTCTGAGACAAAAAAAAGTTAGTATAGTCAAAAATAAAATATAGTCAAATTCAAACGACCTGAAGAAACTGCACCACAATAGTTGTGAATATTCTATTCTCAATAATGAGAGCGCCAAAGTATACCTAGAGGTTTGCTCAAACATCAATTTTACTAATTTAAAACTACTTTTAAAAAAACAATTAAAAGATACAAAAATAGAAACAACTAATACATCAATAGACCTGTTTTCTTTCCCAACTAATCAGTCGACAACTTTATCTCTATTTTGACAGACACATATCTTCTACTTAATTTCTGCCGGTATACAATTCAAATTAAATAACGAGATTTGTATAGAAATAGCTGCACGTTATTTCACTCGCTACTCGTTATAAAAATAACAAAAACAAAAATCCACTTGAACTTCCTAGAAGAAACTTTACACCGTATACATCGGATTTTCTATTATGAAAACAAAGTATGCCACCCACAGACCGAGTTTTAAAAATGAACTGCTATACAAACACACTCTAATTATCAACCGTATTCAAATTGAGCCCAAAAACAATGCCGCAACTTGTATAGGGAGCGAGGGGTATGCTTGTATTGGATAAAGAAAATAGAGAATAGAAAATTTGTGAGCTTGAATTAAGAACAGCACAAAATAAATGGAAATATGATACGAATAATTCAGAAGATAAAACTTTATAAATCTCAGGTTGTACAGTAAACAGTATGGGATGAAATCAAGGAATGCAGTCTTGCCAGGATCACCCTGGGCGACCCTGGGAAGCTGGGAAAAAATATTTGGCGATGGCCAGGACAAACCTACGTTTAACGGTAGGATTTCTGACTGGCCACTGTCAATTAAAGAAACACCTCCATACAATGGGGCTAGTGGACACACCTCTAGACAGTGTGTGAGCAGGAAGGTGAATCTATCAGGCATGTCTTATGCGAGTGCCCGGAGTTATCGTCAATAAGAGAGTGAGTGTTCGGTGAGTCTTAGCCTACACCTGCCAATATAGAGATGTCTCCTAGTGACCTATCCACCTTCCTGGAAAGGACAGGATGGACGATGATCTAGGAAGACAACTCCTCGGGAGGATGAACAATGGGCCACAAGTGGCCTAAGTACTTTGGGTCTAACTCACCCTACCTAATCTACGCATTCATGTGCCCATCGAGCACTAACAATTCTGCAGGCACATTGCGGTTCCAATACGAACTACTACTCAGCCTTCCTATTCAAGTGTTCATTGGCCCATGCAAATCGAGTATTCATATTAATTTATATTAATATAGCTATCCTCAATAACTTATTAGAGATAAGACCTTCGTGAATAAAATAGTTCCAACTTAAATCTAATATTTGATATAATTTCCTTTATACCAAGTTCAAGTTTTGTAAGGAAATGAAAATAAGTACTTATTTAAGAAAAACCCTTAACAAATTTTTCAAATCTACCTCCATGAAATCCATCTTCATTAATCTATATTTTTATTTACATCCTGTATTATTATTGACCATGACAAAAAGTTTCTTAAAGTGGACTTCCTTCAGGTGATTGCGGGCGTAATTAGAATACAAAAATGAAAGCTTGTAACGACTATCGAAAATAAAGAGATAAACCTTTAGCTGCCGGTATATTAACGACTCACAAGCAGATTTATTATAAGTTTTTTAATGATTTTATTTGGTTAATTAATTATAGGCTTGTTCGAAGAAAATGAACTGAATAATCAGATCAGTTAAAAAAGCAGGAGTACTCCAAGGTAACATTCTTGCTTTAAATTGGAACATTCAATATTAGAAATATTTTTTATGAAATAGGAAATTTTAGAAAAATTTGCAGCAACTCTAACCTCTCAACGTCTTTGCTTATTTAATATTCGCCATCGACACCTCCATATCTGTGTTCAACTAACACTTCCACTCTGTAAATGCGCTACTTCATACTTCATAAAAAAAAATGCGTGTTCTATCTGCCGTTCTCGTCTAAGCAGCACCAATTGATACATTCCATTACCATATCCTAGATATGAAACTTACTTGGAGCGCTCACTTGGAAAAAGTTAAGTTGGCATAAGGACATGTCGTAGGATCTGTGGAAAATCTTGGGGTTTGGGACCCAAACAAATCTATTGGATATATGTGATGATCGTTAGACCAATGATCACATATGGGGCTATTGCCTGGTGGCTTACAGCGAACAGCCCAAGCAAAGCTCTCTGGTTCACAGAGACAGGTTTGCCTGGCAATTACTTGTGCTATCAGCTCCAAACCGTCAGCAGCCATGAAAATCCTTCTGGACCTACCTCCTCTCCATATATTTTTGGAAAGAGAGGCTAGATGGAGAACATACAGAATTGCGCATATTTCTAAATGCACAAATCAGGCTTATACAGAACGAAGCAGAATGCTAGTGGACACTGAAAGTCACAGTATTCTGGGAATGACCTCTGACATAATGCCTCCAACAGTAAACTAAGACCTGCCTTATACCGTCTTATGAATGGGTCCTCCGTAAGGATGAACTATTAAGAGCAGACAGCTGTTGGTACACAGACGTTTCAAAAACACCCTCAGGCTCTGGTGCAGGTGTATACGGGCACAGACCTAGGACAGAAATTTCAACCTCTCTAGGATCCTATGCAACCGTATTTCAGTCGGAAATTTACGCCATTGTTTCATGTGCGGAGAGATTGGAGAAAGCCAATCTCATACATAGAACAATAAAAATTTCCTCGGGCAGCCAAGCGGCTTTGAAAGCACTTAGCTCTCACCATGTAACGTCGAAACTAGTTTTAGACTGTCAAAAAATACTCTCCTCAATAGGAGAACTCAATAAAGTATTGCTGGTCTGGATCCCTGGCCATTCTGGCATGGAAGGATACTAGAAGGCAGACTCTCTTGTAAGGGAGGGTGCCGCACGTGTTTCTAGCGGACCAGAACCTACAATTGGCACAGCAATAAGTTTTGCCAAACTAACACTGAATACTTGGACGCAAGGAGAGCTTTAGACTTCTGACATAATTAACCAGGATTGGTTCATTCAAAGGCTTTCATGAAATATATGAATACATCCTTCGAAGAATGTCTCCAAACAAATGTTAGACTATAGTAGGCATGACCTACGTTGTCTAACAGGCCTTTTAACAGGTCACTGTCATCTGAATCATCATATGCTAAAACTTGGACTGTCGGAAGATTCGACCTGCCGTCTTTGTCTGGAAGATGATGAAACAGCAGAGCATATAATTTGTGCCTGACCCGCCGCGGCTCGAATCAGGTATCTGATGTTTGTCAGGGATTCCCTCTCGCCCTCGGACCTGAAATATCATTCACCAAATGCGAGTCGCAGTGGAGGGACTCACCATAAACCTAACCTAACCATCGAAACATAATAGTAAAAGAAAGGATTAGCTCTTTACTCTATCTCTCTCTGTCCTAACCTGTCCGGCTGTAAAATAAATACCGGTATTTCGCCTTCCCAACCAGAGTCTTGGCCCAGTCATGGCTCGAAACCTTACTGTTATGTTTGTTTACGGTAAAATTCCTTCATTTTTAACACTGATGTGTTGTCAAGGATTATTTAGGACCTAGTGTCTGTTCCCTACTTTCAGTTTTCAGGATACTTTTTTCACTAAATTTTCATACTTCTATAATACTCGGACACCTTTTTATTCTTCTTTTTCCCCTCCTGCCTAACAACAGCCGATACCGGCATATTTATTGTAGCCACATAAATGGTTGGCCTTTCAAATATTGTATTACACAATGAGCTAGCCATAGTAAACGATTTGGCAATACATACTTCCTCATCGATATCAAGTACTAGGTAAAGAGAACTATTGAGCATTGAAGTTCACTTTTAGAAACCTTTAGAGATTTTTCTAACCACCAGTTTACCTACCGCACCCTGTATGCATCTCCATCTTACCTTTTTTCGTTTATTTTCACGAAGAATTGTGCTAGATGCCTCGCTATTCATTGCCTGCTTAGTTAAAACCTTCAAATTTCCTAGAACAGACGTTATCTAAATACCAATAATGTATTCTCTATCTGAAACTAAAACTCGCCATTTGATTAATTATTTTCGGTTTCTCTCGCTTTCGAATCCACTATTTATCTTTGTATTTGTTTTGTTGCAGACATTTCTCGAAAATCGAATAGTTGAAGTTGAATCAGCACTCGAAACTTCTCAACGAAACGAATTGAGAGACAAACAAACGATCAACAAGCTCACCAAACAACTTAATAGGGTAAGTAGATACATAAATAAAAGTTAGTTGCCGTACGGTACCGGTTTTTTTAAGTGCAGTTTTGGGTACGACATTTTTTTGAATTTGATGGCTCATAACTTTATAGTTGTTGCGGTTTCGACCCCACACAATGTGGTGTAACTAGTTGAGGCTTTTATCATGTTTTTTCGGATGTAGTCCTTAGTTACATTCATATAAAGTGTCCGTAAACTTCTCCAGTTATTCTACATATTTGATACATTCAAAATATAGTTTTTGAAGGCGTTGACGAAATCTTTTGGAACTAGAACCTTGGACAAAGCAGTTCATTCTAGGTTAGGTTGGATTATTGAAGCTTATTTCACCTTTGGCTCTATCTAAAGTCCATATTAGGGAAGAACAGGCCTGTATTAATTTTATAACGAAAACTTTTTTGTATACTACAAGTTCAATAATCTCATCGCAGACTTTTAAAACGAATATTAATTCGAGGATCATTCTTCCAGACAAACGAAAGTTTCAAACGTTTTACAAAGAAGATTTACTGGCTAAAACTAGAGTTTCAGTCTTTTTATTTGGGCAATGTTTGCCAACTACTGGCTTATGCTTTTTGGGAGATTACAACGTATTACCAGTTCTTGGATAAAACGGGTATAAGTCAGGGGTGTTCGTACGGTTATTCTTCTAAGACAGAAATTAAAAGTTTTCTATTATACACTAACTATGTGATCAATTTGGTGTTCTAAAACTTGTTTCTAGTGTTCAATTCTCTAAAATAAACAAAGATTATTATGAATTATATTCAGTATGAAGAATAAGACTTTTTTGATACCCTAGTCGTACCAGGTGGGCAAAAAAATGCCGTCGAACGATCGAAATGTAGTACAACAATGGAAAAATAAATTATAACAAAAAATTCTGAAGAATTTTTACAGTATTGGTTCACTGTTAGAAGACAGTAGTTGAATTCGCTCGTTAATCGGGTAAATTTAGTCAAATCGGACCTTTTAAAATTCAATCACGCCCTCTAGCGGTGCATCTACAAATATTTTTCTTCTTGAAGCCGTAAATTATTTTTAGAAATTCGTAACATTCTTAACATCCTTTTTCGAGTTGATTAAAATGACTTATATACGCCACTGCCTTCGCAGGAATTCTGGAATAAAACAATGTTATCCATCTAGTCTGAGATCCACAATTTAGTACGTCGCTTCTTAAGTACGAACAATAAAAGGCATGGCAGAATGGAAATGAACCAAAACTAGAATTTCTACTTCTTATCAAAATGATTAATTACCCAAACTTCGATAATCTTCATTCGATGCATGAAAGATGTGTAATTTAATTCATTTGAATTGCAGAATTGATATCATTAATTTACGAGCGTCAAGTTAAAATATAAAAAAAGCAGGTAACATTCTTGCTTTAAATTGGAAATAGAACTAAAGTAAATCATTATGTTCTTTTGAAACGGAATTAATTAATATTCAGATGGACAGATGGACAAGAGTATTGATTGATTTATTGGTTCAGCCCACCAGTCAGTGGCTTAGAGCCCTCGGCTCCTCAGCCTTCAGGCTTTTTGTGCTCTTGATTTTGCTGTTTATGTGAAGAGACCAGTAGCCCTTATCAGACTCAACAGTCTTTTCACTAGGTCCTTCTTGGAGAAATTCTCCCTTGGATGTTCTAGTCCTAGGAGTCTATATCTCCAATGAGAGATCGAAGATAATGTGAGAGGCTGTTTCCTCCTCTTCCATACACAACCGACAGATAGGTTCCTCCCTATATATGCCGATTGTATACATGTGCTTCCTTAGGGTGCAGTGACCGGTGAGTAACCCCGCCACTATCCTTATTAGCGTCTCCGAGGCTTTTTTGACCAGGAATTTGCTGTGTTCCTGTTTTGGCACGTGTCTCCAGTACGACCGATGTTTAGTATAGGATAACTGTGTAGCCAATTCTACCGTCAATTTAATTTTTGCTACTTTTGTAATAGAAGCGAGGCTATCTTACACTATTTACAATTGCAAACCGATGTAATTGCATCTCATAGACTTTCTTACACGACTACAGCTTGCACTCTACTGAGTGTTCTACACTGGTTGGTCCTTTGTTCGAATACTATCTCGATTAAGGAATGTTCAAGTAAAAAGTTTAAGAATATTCGTGAAAGAAATAAAGGATCAAGATTTCTATAGTATTATTATAATAATTGACAATGATGTTTAATAAAAGTAGATAGCAGAACTACAATTAGCAATTGACATTACATTGTGAACTGTTCATTTCCATAATCTCGTTCATCTTTCTAGTTTAATAGTTTTCTACCTTTCAAAAATTGTTCTCGAGAAATTTTGTTTTGTTAATTTTTTCTGGTACTACGTTACCTTTATCGTTTTTATCTTTTTTTAAGGTGCGTTATAAGTGTCCAATTTTTACTTTCTTCTGGTACTACATTACTTTTATCGTTTTTCTTTTTTTAGTTGCGTTATGAGTGTCTCATTTTTACTTTCTTCTGGTACTTCATTACTTTTATCGTTTTTATCTTTTTTTAGGGGCGTAACGAGTGTCCTATTTTTACTTTCTTCTGGTATTACGTTAACTTTATCATTTTTATCTTTTTTTTAGGGGCGTAACGAGTGTCCCATTTTTACTTTCTTCTAGTATTACGTTAACTTTATCATTTTTATCTTTTTTTAGGGGCGTTACGAATGTCCCATATTTACTTTCTTGTTTATACGTATAAAAATATCGTAGATCGGAAAAAAAAGATGTTAAGAAAGCAATTTGTGTACATAAACAATGTGGAAATAATATTTCCATGGTGAATGGAGAGAAAATTTCCTCTTCTGGAAACTGTAGATACTGTATAGCGACTTATATGAGTGTCTCATTTTTACTTTTTTCTGGTACTACGTCACCTTCATGGTTTTTATCTTTTTTTTAGGTGCGTTATGAGTGTCCCATTTTTACTTTCTTCTAGTACTACGTTACCTTTATCGTTTTTATCTTTTTTTTAGGGCCGTTACGAGTGTCCCATTTTTACTTTCTTCTGGTACTACATTATTTTTATCGTTTTTCATTTTTAAGGGGCGTTATGAGTGTCTCATTTTTACTTTCTTCAGGTACTACATTACTTTTATCGTTTTTCATTTTTAAGGGGCGTTATGAGTGTCTCATTTTTACTTTCTTCTGGTTCTACATTACTTTTATCGTTTTTCATTTTTAAGGGGCGTTATGAGTGTCTCATTTTTACTTTCTTCTGGTACTACATTACTTTTATCGTTTTTCATTTTTAAGGGGCGTTAAAAGGGTCTCATTATAACTTTCTTCTGGTACTACATTACTTTTATCGTTTTTCATTTTTACGGGGCGTTATGAGTGTCTCATTTTCACTTTCTTCTGGTACTACATTACTTTTATCGTTTTTCATTTTTAAGGGGCGTTATGAGTGTCTCATTTTTACTTTCTTCTGGTACTACATTACTTTTATCGTTTTTCATTTTTAAGGGGCGTTAAAAGGGTCTCATTTTTACTTTCTTCTGGCACTACATTACTTTTATCGTTTTTCATTTTTAAGGGGCGTTATGAGTGTCTCATTTTTATTTTCTTCTGGTACTTCATTACTTTTATAGTTTTTATCTTTTTTTTTAGGGGCGTTACGAGTGTCCCATTTTTACTTTCTTCCGGTATTACGTTAACTTTATCATTTTTATCTTTTTTTAGGGGCGTTACGAATGTCTCATTTTTACAGTCTTGTTTATACGTATCAAAATATCTTAGATCGGAAGAAAAAGATGTTAAGAAAGCAATTTGTGTACATAAACAATGTGAAAATAATATTTCCATGGTAGTTGGAAAGAAAATTTTCTCTTCTGGAAACTGTAGATACTGTATAGCAGCTTATACATTTTTTAACAGACTACTCATACTATATAAATAAGCTTACGAATATTCAGGAATATATTTTACTTCAACTTTAAGAGGATTATCAAAGATTGTAGACACTAAAACCGAAGTTTATCTGTAAAAGTTGTACAAAGTTATTCGGTTTACTTATATAAGTGCAGTTGCAAACAAACTGTGGAAGAATGAAAGTTTTAAAGCATCAAATATATTTTGACGATACAGTAAAAAATTGATATGAATTATGATATTATTATAATAAGATGCTACTTAAGTGGTAACACAGAGGCTACAATTTTAGTGAATCTAGTTCATTATCTTCCTTATAGTTCGTTAAAGTGAGGTCGAAATATGTACCTCACATAGAATTTATTCGGAATGGTATATTATGTTCCTTGAGAATCGCTAAAAATCGGTAAAATGTGTTTTTTTTTGGGACGAAAAATAGACTGGTCGGCTTAGTTATTTGATAAAATGACTCTTTCATTTCCAAATTATAACATGAAATTACCGAAAAAGCACATTTTCAACCTCATGTCGTGTAAATTTTACAAAACTGTGAATATTGAACTGAAATGTAAGAAAAAGCAATCTCAAAGTAAAACAACTCTTTCACCTTCAAGTAGGGTCATGAAATTTTCGGAAATCCACTTCCTAAAAAAATGCCACCAAGGAAAAATGAAAATTTCCAATTACACCAATGAAACGCTCAAAAAATTATTCCAGAACGTATTCATTCACACATTCCGCAAAAAAAATATATAAATACATTTGGTAACCATCGAATCGGCACCCCCATCATAAATTCTCGTTGAATGCCAAATTAAAACGACACTAGCAAACAAAGTAAGTGCCAAATGAAGTTTTTTTCGTCATAAAAACTCTCCTAAATGGCCGAAATACATTTTGGCGGAATATATTCATACTATAGGTAGATTAATGGCTATTGCAAATGACCGCACAAACGGACATTGCGTATGGAAAGAGGGATAAAACAGGATCGTACGTTGAAATATCCAAATTCACATTAAATTAAAATTGTTTGAAATTAATAAAAATCGAAAAATTGGTGCGAGTGTCACTTTGATAGGTACAATGAATTTGTCGCGTACTAGTGAAATAAGCTAGCCAGTATTGATTTCAAGTTATCTTTCATTGAATAAGCTCTTTTTATTATGTAGAGTTATAATTGGCTTGATACTGATCTGTAATCGAGCAAAGGGGGATGTTTTTATGTTTAGAGCAAAAAGGGTAGACTGCAATACACCCCTAGTCTATGGTATGTCCGAGAATTAAAATCTTTCAATGCGAAACGTAGACTGAACTTTCTATATTTCGGTATTTGTTTTGATAAGAGTAGAGCTGAAAATTCTATGCATATTTATTCTTCACGTGGAGCTTTTCGATTCGCGAAACAAATGTTTTTGTTGTTGTTGCGGGGAATTATTTTTATTCGATAAAAAAGATATTGAAGAGCAACAGAATTACAAAAAAAAACACAGAATAGAGGTAGATCAGATAAACGAAATGATGTGGTATGTAAAGTGTGTTTATCATAGTTGATTTTTTCCATATTAATGCCATAACGAAGATACTAGATTATTGAGTACTAGCTCCTAAAAATATGAGCAATAGATCTTTAGATTCGGAATAACGTCAAGAAAAGTAGCAATAGTTATAAATAAAGGAGAGACCTAAAAGATATATTGAGCCTCCTTTCTTCTACTTTGTTCTTGTTGACATTCTTAAAAGGCTTCAGTTTAGATAAGTGTCCCTCTTCTATCCAATATTCTCCTAGGTATTGTGCCCTAGGATTCTGAATTGCTGTGCAATTCGCAAGTATGTGGATGGAGGTTAGGTTAGGTCTTCTTCCATGCCACAAAATCTACATTCTTTTTCCTCCACTATTTTGAGCTTTTTCAGGTGCCCGTTCAGGCGGCAATGTCCCGACGTTAAAAATTTGTTTCGCGTCATTTGTTTCTATTGTATGTAGCCATCACCAAAATCTACACATTTTTTAACTTGTGAACTAGATAATATTGAACGTTTTTAAACATTTTGTCTTAATTCTCCCAACATAGTGATTTGAATAATTCAAGAATAAACAGATAACAGATAAATTGTATTTAGTGATCCAGCAGGATGGATTTCGTTATGCAGCATTTTGCATATTTTGAAAACAGTTCATGGGATTGAATAATACAAAGACAATATGATATGTGTTCACGCTAGTAGGAACACATGAAATGTTATTTTAAAACATGGACATTTTGCAACGAATTTTCTCTGATCCGTAGACATCCTTTGGTTCACTCGATATTATCCGCTGTTGCTTTTTCATTTACAGGGTTATCCTCTAGTGTAACTCCACTATTAAATGCGATATTTTAAAATGCGAATACATGAATTACAGTGTCCAAAATTACTTTGTCGATTTCCAGAACCAACAGGTAACCAACATTGTCTTCTTTCGCAGTTAAGTGCTGTACTTATTTCAGCTCATTCGTTAAGTTGAAAGTAACCCAACTACGCCTAAGGAGATGAATAACTATTTATACTGTTCCAATTGGTAAACATTTTCTACAATCGTTAGTGTTTCCCATGTTAAATACTTGCAGAGATATTATTCTGTTAGTTATCCTTGTTTTGGAGCTACTTATCTGTAGAGGATCCTGAAATGGTTGCTCTAATGGTGTAGAAGTAACATTTCAATAAGGACGCTACTCGCAGGCATTTTCTCAGCTTCCAGAAAGCTAAAAATATCCATAACCATGGGTCCTTGGAAAGATGAAGCCAACAGTCTGTGAAAAACCATAGTATTCTACATAAAAGTCAATTGAGATGAAACTAAATATACTTCCACCTTCTCCTTTTTATCTAGATAAAATCTCCAAAATGGCTGGAGTAGAAGCAAGTTTTAGGCAGTTTTCAATGCTGTTACATTGATTCCAGAGGTTGTTGGAGTAACCTGGGTACAAAAAGGAGGGTTACGATAGTGAAATGACTACATTTACTAGGCGTAGGAGTAAAAGTATACACTTTTAGTGCTTTTTGCTTGAAAAAAAAATAATAATCACCCAAGAAAGCTAGAAAGAACTTTCGATTGTTAATTTAACCAAAAACTGAACATAATAAAATTTATGTATGGATAGGAATGACCCTGTAACTGGCTTTTGTAATAGTTACAGTCTATCGAACAAAGGCAACTCGATCCCATTGAATATTGTCATTCCATTTTACCTTGCACCTTTGTGAAATTCGCCAGTCAGAGAGCGAGGCTCATGCACGGGTAAATAGTGATAACAGGCGAATAACCAGCGCACTAAGATTTGTATTAAGTCTGTACCAGACGTTGCGCATTTAATTGCGTTAGTCATTCTCGGGAGTCGGTTGATGAGTTCTTCGGGTGCTACATCTCTAATGGCCAACTACCCAACGGATTAGAATTATCTTGGAGTTTGTAAAGAGTTATGTTATCCTTGGAGGAGTAATTATTATACAAATTGCGATGAAAGCTTACTTGCACTTTAATAAACATTATAATAAGTATGACGCTTCATGTTAAATCATTTATTAATCGAAGTCGTGAGAGCAGACACTTTTGCCCAACGCATTTTTTTCGCCTAATTACAAAACCACCTTCCACCGATATAGACATAAAGTGGCGGTAGATTCAGCAATACTTCTAATACGACTGTTGGGGTTGTATTCATAGCTCTACTAACCACCAGGGAAGATAGTCTTTGGAAGACTCTGAGCTCTTGGATTACTCCAACCTGCCGAGTCTTGGAATGACCCGGGCTTATGATTATTTTTAGTTAGCCCACAGTTTTTCACGCACTTTCATCTGCAGAAGTTGAGGGCCATCGTACTTTTTTTGGATTATTTTCTGTATGTTGATTCCATGTCAAATATGACTTATGTATTCGCAAGAAGGAGTGCTTAAGGCGCTGGGGCTGGTATAACAGGGCCTAGGAAGAGAATGATCTTTAGCCTTGGCCGATATACGACTGTTTTTCAAGCAGAGACGATTGTATTCATGAGAACATCAGAAGAGGAATCACTAAAGATTGCATAAGAGAGGAAATTGGGTATTGGCTAGATAGGGAACACCAACTCAAATGGATGTCGACACAAGGGCACCTCCATACAAAGACTTTACTGAACAAGGTAGACAAGGAACTCTCAACCAGGCTATTGAAACTGAGTAAGAGACATTTGAAGACAGTTTCCGACCAGGTTACAGAACACTGCACCCTGAGGAAACATCTGTACAAAATGGGCAAAGTTAGTGAACCTATGTGCAGGAAATGTGAACTCTATGATGATACACATACTCACATACTCTCCTTCTGCGAGAACTTACATGGACTCAGCCAGAAGCACTTTGGAGAGGAAATAGTACAACCATTACAACTACTGAAAATCCCTCTAGTCAATCTAGTGGCCTACATAGAAGACACAAAGCTTTTGGAATGGAAGTAGATAACATGGGAAGTAGATAACATGGGAAATAGTAGAAATATTCAGTTCAAGTGCCTTGGCTGTTGAGCACAACCCAATCGAATGACTTTTGTATAATCGAGATTTCTTCCTTCCTAGCAACTGGTGATTTCAATCCATACGATATATAGCTATCTTCCTCTTTCTCTATACGTCATAACTTTATTTTCTCTCATGTAACGAAGTGTGCTTTCAATTCTGAGTCACCTATCGTATCGAATGGCCGCTTAAGAAGTTTTAATTTTGAAAAGCAACCAAAGACTATTGAAAGAGTTGATGATTGAAGTCTAATTTTAAAAAATTGTTTTTCTTCGTAAGACCATCGAGTGATTACTTCATTACATTCCTCTGATGTTAAACCATATGGAAAATCATTAAAAAAATCATCACTTGATTGTTTCATCTATTTTTGGTATACAAAAGAATTGTACACTTTACTCAAGCTCTTTTTACTCCACTAACGATGACAGATCGAATACGACTTTCGTATACATTTTTTTTCTAACACATACTTCCGCCGTAATCTTCAAAGAGCAACGGTGTAGCGTGGTAATTTTTTAGGGACGCGAACAGTCGAACAAACATTAAATAACACGTTTGTCGGGATTTCAAAATTCAAAAAAAAGGTGCTGATACTAGCCAAATATTGAAGTTTCAGGGGACAAAAAGGCGCGCGGCGGCTTGTTTTTTTATTGCCTTTTTTCGTTTCGGTGGTCCCAAACGTGAAAAGGTCTCTCGTTAGCTGAAAATCTACATGATTTACGTCAGTTGACCATTTATATCGCCGACGAGCTTATCCTAAAATACTACAATCTGCTGGTCTTTTTGCATTTTCTTTTCAAAGAATAAAAAAGAAAAGTGAAACACTGACAATAAATCCTATCCAATAATTTCATTTTTGGCAGGCTGAGGAGCAGGTTGTGTGTACTTATTTTAAATTTATTTTGTCCTCTGGAGATAGTTGACCTGGAGGTATTCCAGTGATAGTTTCCTAGGGCTCGGTCCTGAAAATTATTCCAGGGCGTCCTCAGCAGTTTATTAAAAAATACCAGAAAAGATAAGGAAACCAGAAATATCATTGAATAGGTTGTAACACTGTTCTCTCCTCGCAACATGAAAAGCTAGCAAATATTTGAATTAAAAAAGGTAACAGTGATTTATGATAAAAGATTTAGTTTAAAAGTGATGTACAAGTATGAAAGAAACATGGATGACCACGTGGTATGTGTAAATTCGTCTATCTCTGTGAAAAAGAAGAAATGCATAAAAAAATTATTAGAAAAAGCTTAATAAATATAAATTATAATTTTGGACTTACCACAGCAATTGAAGGAAAAACTTGAGATAAAATTCGTCGATCGTTTTCAAAATGGAATCGGCCGTTGACATAATATGTCAACTGTCTTAACGGTCACTGAAAGAAGAAGAAATTTGAGATCACAGAACTATAATCATTGGAAGTGGTTACTATGACGGCGAGAGGAAATTAGAGAATTTATTTTGTAAAATCGAAACAGGTCGATAGACATGTTACAAGGTTTGTTTGACTTTCAAGACCGCCGATAGCGAAAAATATGCTTGACTCTTGGAGGTCAGAGGATGTTTGTTGTTGCCAAAAAGAGGCGGCCGCTAGCAGATGACAATTTGTTTTATGGACAGGATTGGGGAGTTGGAAGTGGCTGATATAAATTTTTGAAAAGCCGAAGTAGGTCGATAGACATGTTACAATTGTCTTCATTCCTTGAATTCAATCCTTTTATAATGACATTAGTTGAGGTATCAACAGGAAAATTTACTATGATTATTTCTTTTGTTTAGGTATATGCACTTAAAAGGAGTTGTTTAATATTGGTAAGTGTAATTTTTTCAAATAATAAAGCACCTAAATCTTATAACAGCGAAAAAATGATTTTCAATTTAAAATTGAACAATATAACTGAAAGAAATTTTCTAAAATTCAATAGCATCACGTCATACGGTAATGTTTCGAATGTTATTATGTTTTGCAATTTATCGAGAACAATGGATATGTTCATAAACAGATGAGTGTTTTGGAAACTCTCTGTTTCGCTTCATATATTTCATATGCAAACATCGGGAAAATGAAAGAATAGGTTACAGATTACCGAAACGTTTTAGATTAAGTATAAAATTGTCCAACAAAATTCAAACATGAAAATAGCTATAGTTATTCTAATGTTAATGTAATGACCCATATTTTTAATCCCATTGATAAGAAATGCCGCTCAATAGCGTGCATATAAATTTTGTTTTACAAATTCGAATATCGTGAAATAATGTTTTTCATTGAATTTAATATAGTAGATTAAAATTAACCTGTGTAAAAACTCATAAAATTTGTAATAATTATAATATAACTAAACTCACTCAACCAACAAATAGATATTATATTAATAATATTTCTCTACAACACAATTCGCACACGCCCCTGGATGATATTAATGCTAAGTAACCCCAACTTCTTTAGGTCGTTAAATTTTTTTATGCAACAGTGGACCGCGTTAATAACTGATCAGTTACTTCGTTATATTATGCCAATTACTGGAGTTGGACTATTCGATTTCCAATCCACCTGCTGCTACGTTGCCAACTATTCAAAATTTTCTTAAAAATAGTAGCACACATAAAGTGGTTTTAATTAATTTTTCTTTTTCCAGCAATTTCAAGCGGCTTATTTTAATGCGTACGGATAAATTCATATTAGGTATTTTTTTTTTAATATTTCCAAACTAGCTTTCTAAGAACATCACAAACTAACGGTTTACTGAACTAAGGGGAACATTTGTATAGTGATCCTGACAATTTTAGAAAATAAATCTGACCACATTGCTTTATTTTATTGTCGTTACATTCACATTAGAAACACTATACAGTATCTTATTTTGCCACTATTAAAATTTACTATCATGTAAGCCTCAGCGAGGTATCAATATTTATTCTGAAAGATTAGTAATTGTTTCTATCAAATTGTATTGTATTTTTATGAATAAACATTATTATTATTATCAAAATACACAACTGTGAAACCGTATTAAGGGAATATGTATTTTACTTTATATTATACCGTTGAGTGATACATATAAGAAAAGATGTAACGCAATGTCAAATTTTGTGCCTTATGGAGATTCCAGTGTATCCAGAGATAAAGAAGGTTAGAGAAAGTCTTCTCTCTACTTCCTAAGTAGAATTGTATTCGGAGCGCCATCTATTGGAATCTCTCAAATAAATTGTGTGGTAAGACAGTTTTCTGTACAGTTTCAAGTATCTTTACCCGGGAAAATTAAATTAATTATGTGGTTTTCTTGTACCATACATTTTGAAAAAACATCTTCTGTTTATTATTTGTGGTATATTCATTATTTGGTTTGGTTTTAGTGGAAATATATACTCTATATACTCTAGAGAGTCCAGAGCTAGAAATTCCGTTTGCAGCTCTTCAATCCAGTATGGTCAGTATAAGACTACTGAATTCCTAGAGAAAATGCGAGTGGCGACATATCTCCGCCAACATCATTTTTATCACTCAACGATTATACCTAAATCAAACATATAAAACCGGCACATGTTTCAACGTGTTAAAATTTCGAAGTCAGCATATTTACTGAACACACAGATCTTTCCGGTCCCATATGAAATTACCCCAATGAATTTTCCTCCTACATGACAAAATTTTAATACTATTCAAACAATTGTAGGATAGTCTGGAATGTTTTATTATCCAGGAATAGGTTAGCACTTAAATTTTAGGAGTATAGAACACATTTTTTTTCGTTCACCTTACTTTAAAACACCAAAATTACGGCGGAAAGTATATTTTAGCAGTCCAAGGGTGAAAATTATTTTGTGGTTTTTCACCATCTGTAACTTGAGTACTTTGACGTTTCACGTAAAGTTTTATTAAACGTAAGTATTGACGGTTGAGTTGCTGACTCAGCGGTTGCGTGTTGGGTTGAGTTAGGGTTTTTTGGGTATAAATATAATAGATTGAACTAAACTTATATTAAGTATATTTTCCACGCTGCGACAAATCGCAGCGACTTGTTGCTGGGACAAATCGCTGCGAGAAAAAGTACAATCAGCGTGTTGGCAACTTCGTTAAAAAATTGGCAGTTCTAGTTTCAAAACCTCACAGTGTGGAAAAAATCAGCGGGTGAAAATAAAGCAAATAGGAGTAGTTTCTCTAGAATCATGTCTTGAAGTTAACAGAATGGTTGAGGAAAACTTTGAGAAGAAAACGTAGAAGAAATCCTGTGACAGCAATGTCAGAGCGTAGCAGCCAATATAAATTTTGGGTTGGTGCGACAAAATCCACCAGAAAAGTTACCAAGTCGCAGCGACTTCTCGCTCGAAAATAGAGCAAGTTCTAATTCATGCGACCGACGCGTCCAACGAAAAAAAACTCCAATTTGCATGCAACTTTTTCGAGCTGCAGCGTTAACTCGCACCGTGGAAAACTTTACATAGTAGTAATATATAATGAAAAGATTCTATCCAATAAAAAATGTTTTGTGCTTAGTTCCAACCCCTGAGCCCGGCTGAACGCGCCCAAGTCCTCTACAGCGACATTTGAGTAATTATTGTTGCTTTTTTGCCTACTTTACTGGAAAACCAATCAAGGAGCCTCAAGGAAGTATTTACAATTCCTCTTGACTCACCCCATATATTTTCAAAATCACAAAAAAGCCTTTTCGAACACGTATTTCAGTATCTAATGACCGATGTATCTAAATTGGAAAATACCAATCACACAACTATACCAACAAAGTTGATATTCATTTAATTTCAAAAGGCAATTCCATGCATATCTACTCGACTTCGGAAAATTTTTGCATACTAACGAATCAATATCCGATACTCCCTGTCGACATGTCGGAAAATTTACTTTTCCAGCTGAAAAAGCTAATTAAACTTCATAAATTATCTTCTCGTCTATTTTGACCATACGTCCATTCCATCAAACAACCATAAACTCCGGGAATGAAAGGTCTCTTTTAGTCTCAACCTACCTGATTTGTCTAAGCGCACCAACAGGATGGTATAATTAACTCGGAGATGCATAGGCGTAGGCAGAGGAGATAAGAAAATCAATTTAAAGTGATACTGCAATAATATTGACATGCCGCTTCTCCCGAATGCTACTCTAGATCAAGTTTTACTGCTACTTAACCAATCAATGGCAACCAGGGCGTATTTTTCGCATAACACGTGGCTATCTCCCACTGTTTTACGTTGTAGTCTCTACTGGAGAAAAATGTATATCATTTCGTGTTGCAAACTGTAGAAAATTGAAGCCAGATTAATGACTGAGTCGCAACCTTATTACCATGTATTGATAACTAAATTAATTTCGTTATTCGTAAACCCACCTAGGCGACATTCTGTTAATTGTTAACATAAAAGCCAAATTCAAATTTAACACAAAGACATACAAAGAGTTTGCTGAACAAGGTAGAGCTGGAACTCTCTACCAGGTCATTGAAACTGAGCAAGAGACATTTGAAGACACTCATTTGCTTTGTACCTTGAGGAAAGGTTGAATTGTTGAGATTATTTAAGTTCTAGATGACAAGTGCTATTGTCTCATGCTTTCGTATCCTTGCATCAAATTTATTATAATTTGCAGCGCCACTGGTACTCTTTATCTATACGTTTATGAAACCCTGTGCGGGTAGGATCAGTAGGGGAGCGAAGGGAATGGATAAATTAATGAGAGCAAGCCCGTTGTCCTTATTTATGATGGACATTATTACCTTTACGTGCCCGAACTCTGTATTAGGCGCGTATATTTCCCAAAGTCCGCTGACAGAGTAATTGGAGGACGTAACCTTTTCAAATTCCTAACCGTAGATATTCTGATCCTTCCGAGAGTGTATCAGGTATCCCAATGGGAGGATGGTCGGCAATTAACGAAGCTATACGGTTTCAGTGTCAAATTATTAAAACTTTTGTTCCAAAGTGTATTAGACAATAAAATAAGAGAATTTCTTAACGTCACTATTAAGAACCCAATCTCATTCTCATTCTTAACGTCACTCGAGGTTCTTCAGATTATTTTCAATTTTTATTTCGGTTTATCAAAGATCACGCTACTAATTCTCCCCCTGGAGAGACCTCTCTGCGGTATCTGTTTATACAGGGTGATGGATTAGTGAGATGAAGCTCAGTAGGTCTGTCATCATGAAAGATGTATAACAGATTACAACCTTATATTTTTGTAATGAGGAAGAGAAGCAGATTTCAGTTTTGAAGTAAAATAAAGGGTGTTCCATTTACCACCCTGTAACATTTTAAATAAATTTTGAAAAATTAAGCTTAAAGCTGACTTAACCACCCTGTAACATTTGAAATTATTTTTGAAAAATTAAGCATAAAGCTGACTTGACTTTTTTTGGTATATTTCATGATAACAGGGATACTGAGCTTTATCGCACTAATCAATCACCCTATATGTATCGTTTTATTCTATTTTTTCAGTTTTTACTCTCCCCTTTTATGATCACTTTAATGAATTCCAATTTTCTATAATCCAATGAAATTTAAATCGTAAAAAACTGATATATAATAAAAACACACTAAACTGCCTCTGAAAAATGAACTCAACAAAAAAATAATAATAAAAGTTGAAGTAGCAAAAGTTCTCCCTCCGTTATTTATTATCTTTGTTAGGTTAAGTTTCGTCTTAAAAATCTTAGACCGTTGCCAGCAATTGCTGAAAATCTGTCAACTCCAATAAAATCAGTAATGTATGTATGGTATTTTATGTTTCTTAAGTGATAAAATTTAAAAATCAGAACAAATAAAAGAGAGACAAAAAAAAAGGACTATCTTGGGATTATTATTCAAAATTTTTAAAGTTCCAAAAACCGAACAGTTTGTTTAAAAATGGAATTGTTAGCCTTAATTTTTTTATGGTCACCAAAATGAACAAGATTACAACCAACATCTAAATCGATTCTATCATTTCATAATAAGGATAGCGATACACAGAGCAAAGATCACTATTTATTCTTCTTAGAATTGCCATCAATGGGATTGAAAATGTCTCTCTTCACATCGACTTTAGAAAGAGTATACTTTCTAGCAGGATTTCCATTTCCTTCCATTTTTCCTTTCTGTTCCAATTGGAGAGATCTATATCTACAATAGATCATGGGATTGAAAATTACGAAAAAACTTAACGTAAAACATTCTAGGAATTTTAGTTTTTTGGAAGTTGGCAACAATGTCTAAAAGGAAGCTGTGAATTATTACAAGTAGGGCATTATTGCTACTACTGTGAATCAAATCTAATGTTATTGATTTCCGAGGAAAGTTTTATTAGAAAATATGGCGAATTTGTGACGCAGTGGGAGTTTTTTTTTGCAACTGAGATTTATTAAGGTCTTTTGTTCACTTATATATCTAGGTGATAGCCGATAGGGAATGGAAGTTTGACGCCTTTGTGGCGCCTTTACATAAAAAATAAAAAAGTTATCTGATGTTCTTTGAAAAAATCATTTTTGTATTTAGTAATTGTAATAGGTGAACTTCTCTGATGAGGTATTACCATAGAGATACTACTGATAGGGGCAACAAGCCGTAGGTCGCTGTGTAAGTGGAAATGTCCGTCTGAACTCCGGTGAGATAGAAAAAGACAGACGATCAGAGGTTTTTCTGTCTTTGTCTGTGTATATAGCATGCGCGATACTTGAGAAAGATAGCATAAACCTCCGACTTCCCATCTCTCTCTTACGTGCTGACGGGTTCCGAGCTGGCTTGTTGCCTCTATCTGTAATATCTCTATGGGTATTACCCTTGACAGGAAGCTAACATGAAACTCTCACCTACAACAATGCAGAGCAAAAAGAGCATGTGTAGCTTATGAGCAATGTCGGAGGACAGTGGGACGCACATGGGGACTTTCACCCCGGGTGGTCACCTGGATCTACAGGATCTACACTGCAATCATAAGGCATATGTTAACGTACGGAGCCATTGCATGGGGACCGAAGGTTTTACAAGCAACGGCCATCCAAAAATTATGTCAAATACAGCGAATGGCTTGTTTAAACATTACAGGAGCCATAAGAACAACACCAACCGCGGCAATGGAAATAATTACTCGTCTGACCCCTCTGGACTTGTACGTTAAAGAGGTTGCGTTAATGGCCATGATACGATTACGCACGGCTGGTGTAAACCCCGGGTCAATTGAGACTGCGAATGTACAATCATTTTTAGTGTTTTTCACCAAACAAATTGTACCTACTGTTGACTAGTACAATCTCCAAATTCTGTCGTGCAATAGTTCATTAGTTTATCCACGGTTTCCCTCAAATTTATTCAGCAATCTTTTCCTCGATATTCAGTCATTTTTTAAAGATCATTTCGAGTCTTTATAACAATCCACATTACTCAAATCCCACAATTTCTATACACAACATAAAATTTACGAAACTAGATATTGTAGAAGGCACGTAAGTGAACGTGAACTCAGGCGCCAGGTCATGGCGTCGTTCGCTGACATGACGCGACGCCGCCGCTCGCTTCTTTGAAGGGTGCATTGAATGGACAAGGGCCTAGAACGTCGAGCGGCGTTACACGTAGATCTTTTTGTTCGTTTACGGTTAAGGGTACATGAAACTGACGTGGTGGTAGTGATAAGTTGCGTCTGGTGGTTTCAGAAAACATCTGATTTGAATTTATATCTCTATAAAGGGTTTCTAATTCCATTAATTAAAATAGATGCAATAGTGAAAATGTGCAATTTTAACAGCTTTACGAAACGAAAAAAGCCAAAAACATACAGCATGTCTCATTAAAAAAAGTAAATAACATCCTTCTAATCGTTTTGTGTTTTTTACCACTCCCCTACACCTCATTGTTGCATAAGCCCAAATTTAATTTGGAAGAGTTTGAGTACGATTTCTTCTTTCTGAAGGTTTGGTTGATTACTTTTTATGTTGCAATATAATACATAATTTTAACTGAAACTCGACAACTAATTTAGTCCGCAACCTCAACTTTTCGTGTTCAATCAAAGTTTCGTAAGTGCGCCACTTCATACTACGGCCCGAGCATCTTCACAAAATGAAGTTTTGAGTGTTTTATCTACTGGTATCGTCTAAGTGGTCAGCAAGGCGGAACACAGTGTGGCTAGAATGGATTCCGGCACACTCTGGTTTTGAAGGCAATGAAGGGGCGGCTACCCCTTTTAACGGCCCGTACCCCACCTTGGGCCTCACAAAACAAACAATCCGTAAGGAGACGAGGAACTGGTTGAGAAACCAGAACCTTGCTCACAGGGTCTAAGGCAGTCCAAGCTCCTATTAAGGGAATGGGCATACTAAAGCTGCCCTAGAACTACCAAGAAGTAGGTGAAAAAAGATAGCAGGACTCCTAACAGAGCACTGCTGTCTGAGGGAACACCTCTGTAACCTAGGTTTAGAGGAAAGTCACCTATGTAGGGATTGCGGCATGGCTGACGAAACGTCGGACCATATTCTCCTCCTATGTCCACATTTGGCTGTGCTACGCTTCGGAGTCCCTGTTATGGCCCCTGGGGACATAAGCAGTCATCCACTGAAGAGGATTGAGTCCTTCATCGAGGGACTCGGCTTCATGGATGCATAAGTAGCAGGAATGGCACGATGGGCCTGTCAGTGGCCTCAGTGCCGGAACCTTGGCTTGAGTTTTTCTCGCCTGACTAAATTAGTAGTAGTTAGTAGTAAGTACTTAACCGGTAAAATGTCTTCCTTTCCCACTCTGATGTGATATGAAAGGTTATTTAAATCCTAATGTTTGTTCCAACTATTCCAACCCTAAATTTTTTAGTCGCCCTGTACCAAATGGTAATATTTCTTTGTTTTTTTTTTGTCTTTTCTCTTTATTTATTCACATTTATGTTGGAAAGGGAATATGCTCATGTTCCGATCTACGTTGTGGTACTAATTTTCAGATTTATAGTTTTATGGCAGAGCCACTTTAATGTGATAAAATGCATACCACTCGGATATAACCGTAATATTATCCATAAATATAAGCGGCGAGTGAGGATAAAAAGTGAAAGTTCATTCAACACGGCATTACAAGTTGGCTGCATAGTTGCATGCTTCAAATGACGAGGCCAAAGGCAGTCGGACGTCGGACGAGGCCAAAGGCAGTCAGAACGTCGGTCGCTCGGAGAACAATTTAAAGGTCCATGGTCACTATTTTTATATAAGTTGTTGCTGTTTTTAATAAAAGATCGCGAATTGAAAAATTTTTCGAGGTTCTTTGATACGTCCTATACAAAAATGAGCGAATTATAAATTTCAGCTCAGTTTATTCGCAAAAAATGTCTTTACATACAATGGGCGTATATGGAAATTTTCAAAAAGGGTTAATTTTTGAATTATGTCGGCAATCCCCGTGGAATCCTTTTTATTCAACATTTTTCACGAATGCTTCTTTGATACGCTTCTCTTGAAATTAAATTCCATCCGACGTGTTTCCACTGTAATTAAAACAAAGTCACAATTTACAAAATAAACTCCGTAATTTTAGAATAGACACGACGAACTAGTGGACGAAATAGTGATCACTCAGTTAGACTAACAATTTTCGCAAACAAGCGTAATGCTTGTTGAACTTGTTTAATAGGAATGGTTACAATGCTTCATTCCTAATATTAAACAGATTCGAAAGGTTATACTGAATGTATTTCAGAGACATTTCATTCTGTATTAAAATTTACTAGTACGATTTCCGTTGATAATTGGATGCAAAGTTATTTGTGAATTTATGACAACTGAAACTTGATATACAACAAACAAAAGAGTTTTATACTAGTGTACTAGGAAAAACATTTTCAAACGCATTACTTGTTCGGAATTTCTTACAAAAAAAAAAAATGAAATTAGCTTGAAATTGGTAACCGGGGGTTTTTTGATACGGAAAAATAAATGCCACATTAGTTTTTTTGATAAAATTTCAGGAGAGTATTACTTAAAAATAGGTTGAATGGGAGAAACATTTTCAAGAGCATAACTCAAAGGGTTTCCTTCTTGTGAATGATAAATATGAGAGTAGTGGAAATATTCGAAAATCCACTCTCTGAAACCTAAATGTACTCATAACTCGACTAATTGAAGATATAGAACATTCTAGTCTCCTTTATTGGAGGAACATTTTACATGTAGATATTGATTTTGAGTCGATATTTCCCAGCATTAAGGAAGATAGCGGAGAGCAATTTAAATCGCGAAATATTTCCCTTGCTCCAGAATTTCCTACAAAAAAAACATTTTGCGACATGAAGTTGCCTCAAAATTGGTAACCGGGGGTTTTTTGATACGAAAAAATAAATAACAGTCAGATTTTTGATAAAATAATTCTTTCTCATTCAAATAGTGTAATGAAATATTCTAAAAAGAAAAAACGCATTTTCAACATAAAAAGTCCTGTAAATACCACGAAACTATAAATTTTGAACTGAAATTCGAGGAGAGTAGTCTCAAAAAAAAAGTCCTCTGGGAAAAAAATTTTCAAGATCATAACTTTAAGGGTTTCTGTCTTATGAATAATAAATGTAAAATTTGGAAAATATTCGAAAATCCACTTTCTGAAACTTCATGTACTCATAACTCGACTAATTGGAGAGATAGAACATTCTAGTCTCCTTTATTGGATTCAGGGGAACATTTTACATATAGATATTGATTTTGAGTCGAGATTTCCCAGCATTTCCCTTGCTCCAAAATTTCCTACAAAAAAAAATTTTGAAATTGGCTCAAAATTGGTGACCGTGAGTTTTTTGATACGAAAAAATAAATACCACAGTCAGTTTTTTGATAAAATTTTTGAAAAAACGCATTTTCAACATAAAAAGTCCTGTAAATACCACAAAACTATAAATTTTGAACTGAAATATGAGGAGAGTATTAGTTAAAGAAAGGTTAAATGGGAAAATTCGAAAATGCACATTCTGAAACTTCATGTACTCATAACTCGACTAATTGAAGAGATAGAACATTCTAGTCTCCCTTATTGGATTCACGGGAACATTTTACATACGGACATTGATTTTGAGTCGATATTTCCAAGCATTAAGGAAGATAGCGGAGAGCAATTTAAATCGCGAAATATTTCCCTTGCTCCAGAATTTCCTACAAAAAAAAAAATTTGCGACATGGAATTGGCTCAAATTTGGTGACCGGGGGATTTTTGATACGAAAAAATAAATGCCACAGTCAGTTTTTTGATAAAATCATTCTTTCTCATTGAAATAGTGTGATAAAATTTTCGAAAAAACGCATTTTCAACATAAAAAGTCCTGTAGATACCTGCACAAAACCATAAATTTTGATCTGGAATTTGAGCAGAGCAGTCTCAAAAGAATAGTCTTCAGAGGAAAAAATATTTCAAGAGCATAACTTTAAGGGTTTCTGTCTTATGAATAATAAATGTAAAAGTCGGAAAATACTCGAAAATCCACTTTCTGTAACTTCATGTACTCATAACTCAACTAATCGGAGAGATAGAACATTCTAGTCTCCTTTATTGGATTCACGGGAACATTTTACATACGGACATTGATTTTGAGTCGACATTTCCAAGCATTAAGGAAGATAGCGGAGAGCAATTTAAATCGCGAAATATTTCCCTTGCTCCAAAATTTCCTAAAAAAATAAATTTTTGCGACATGAAATTGGCTCAAAATTGGTGACCGGGGGTATTTTGATACGAAAAAATAAATGCCACAGTCAATTTTTTGATAAAATCATTCTATTTCATTCAAATAGTGTAATGACATTTTCGAAAAAACGCATTTTCAACATAAAAAGTCCTGTAGATACCACAAAGCTATAAATTTTAAGCTGGAATTTGAGGAGAGCAGTCTCAAAAAAATAGTCTTCTAAGAAAAAAATTTTCAAGAGCATAACTTGAAGGGTTTCCATCTTATGAATAATAAATATAAAATTTGGAGAATCTTCGAAAATCCACTTTCTGAAACTTCATGTACTCATAACTCGACTAATTGGAGAGATAGAACATTCTAGTCTCCTTTATTGGATTCAGGGGAACATTTTACATATAGATATTGATTTTGAGTCGATATTTCCCAGCATTAAGGAAGATAGCGGAGAGCAATTTAAATCGCGAAATATTTCCCTTGCTCTAAAATTTCGTACAAAAAAAAAATTTGCGTCATGAAATTGGCTCAAAATTGGTGACCGTGAGTTTTTTGATACGAAAAAATAAGAACCACAGTCAGTTTTTTGATAGAATCATTCTTTCTCATTCAAATAGTGTAATGAAATTTTGGACTGAATATGAGAAGAGTATTAGTTAAAGGTTAAATGGGAAAATTCGAAAATGCACATTCTGAAACTTTATGTACTCATAACTCGACTAATTCGAGAGATATGACGTTCTAGTCTTTACCGTTGGATTCAGGGGAAAATTCTACATATTTATATAAATGAATTTTGAGTAAATATTTCAAAGCACTTAGGGAGATAGCACAGAACAATTTCAATCTCAAAATATTTCCATACCCACCCCTTTGTTCCAAATTTCCCACAAGAAAAAATGAAATCAGCTTAAAATTGGTAACCGCTAAACTAAACTGCAAAAAATTATTTTCTGCCCTTGCGACACAATATACTATTAAATTCAATAAGTTTTTAAAATTTTTCTCTTCTCAAAAATCTCTCCAAATATTTTAGAATAGGGTTTCTCATTTCATTGATATACCAAAAGCATGCTGAAATGTATTTCAAAAATATCGTTTTATTAACCGACCATGCGACTGTTTCTTATGTAAAGTTCGCAAACCGTTTCTGGCATACTTCCAACATTACACGATTTTCTTGCACTCCCAGTGACAAACTACCCATCCATTCAACAAGAATAGTTGCGGTACAAACTTTGTCCGTTCGAATACTGCATTATACACTACAAGGGATAGTCTAATGGTTCATACAACCGGATTATTGTTCTGCTTTGGCCATAGAGGGAGTACATTTTTGCTACGATCACCATCCAAAGTATGCTTTTATATCTCCAACTATAACTGAAAACTTGACTTTATCCGTTATTATAATAATCTGACAAAAGTAATGATTCCATTAACCATGAAATAGCAAGTGCGACATAGCGTGTAGCATTGCTTGTTTGGTCCTAACATTGGCGAAACTAAACATTCCAGAACGGTTCATACATGCCAGTTGGAACAAACAAAATGATTTTTGAACAGCCTGTGTGGCAAGCAGGTTCTGCATTAATTCGGGTCCTTGAAAAATGAAAATTGGAGGTTTTGGGGTTAAATAATTGAGTGTCCCTGGTATAGGATTTGGTCATTTGCAGAGTTGAAGTGGTGTTGAGATTTTATTTTAAAAGAAAGTCGTGTGCTGCAGTGGAGTATATGTGAATTTGGGTACTTTGTTGTTGAGTAGAATTTTCCGTTAATTTTATATCCCTTATCGTGAATCACATAAAAAAATGTTATAAAAACGAAATGTGATATAGCTATTTGTATAACAAGGGAGCAAAATGCTACTTTTCCTCCCGAGGATGAAGTTCCCAAGGGAGGAAAAGGCATTTTACTCCCATATTATACATGATTTTTCCGCCTGCCTCAAATAACAACATTTTTAAATAATGTA
Organism: Lochmaea capreae; assembly: GCA_949126875.1. NCBI lineage: Eukaryota > Metazoa > Arthropoda > Insecta > Coleoptera > Chrysomelidae > Lochmaea > Lochmaea capreae. The sequence continues at coordinate 10,745,594 of OX421397.1, read as the reverse complement.
TTTATGAAACAAACAAATAAACTAAAACTATGAAGTAGGTACAGTATAACTTATAGATACATTATAGCGTAACACACTTTGAAACTGTTAATCTGTCAATGGACCATAGCATGCTATATAATATTTCTGTCCTGAATTCGAAAACCGGATGTATCTATGAATTGAAGTCAAATTGTTAATGTAAATATCGTTAAATTAAAATAACAATTCACTAATTTCTACCATTCTGCAAAATACAGGGTGTTCTATGAATAAACGGTAAAATTTATACTTATTTTATATAGTATAGGTCGTCAATGCCGTATAAGTTATTTCATTGATGACGTACCATGACGTCACTTTTACTTTTCCTCCCTAGGGAGGAAAAGTATGACTTTGCTCCCTACAATGAGGCCAGGAAATGTATACTTTGGATGGAGGTAGGCGGAAATAGTATATTGTGTCACAAGGGCAGAAAATGAGCTTTAGCATCCCATGACTATTAGATGCACGAGTGAGCGTAGCGAAGCGGGGGTGCTGATAGTTAAGGGCCGCTAAAGCGTTTTCGGCATGTGTAAATCACAACCAAAAAATAGGAATATATAACAAAAAGCTTTACACTGACATTTAAATAAAAAATTCGAGTGAAACGTCAAAGTAATCAAGTGACAGATCGTAAAAATTTCAAAAATCGTGGGCAGTAAACAATACCTTCCGCCCTATTTTTGGTATTCATATATATGATTGGTTTTCCGGTAAGGTTGGCGAAAAAATAAAAATAGCTTTTGTCCACGACCACTTAATAATAAGTCAATATTTTACCTCCTAACAAAGGGTATATGGTACCCATATATCTACTAGAGTGAATTATGGTTCCATAATTCACGCTTTAACATTTAAATAACATCCATGACAACTCAATACTCACAACATTTCGGTACATAGGTGACATGAAGTAAACTATTAAATCTGCGTATTTTGTTTAGGAAATTTGTTTCTGAAATATATCGTATAAATAAAATATCAAAATTTTTAGTATTGATACTTTTCCTAACGATATTTTCTAATATTGATATTTTTAAAACACTATATTTATAACGGTACGGTGTATCCATACTTTACACAGTATCGCCCATCTCTATATGTCACATTATTTGACGTAGTCAGAAATTTATTAATTTTGACGTTAGAATTGTCAATAATACTAAATACCAAATACCAAATTATTACTTTCCGTTCTGCACTTGCATTCTTTACTTGAATTTAATCAAGAAATCAAGGGTCGTGGACAAAGTATAGTATTCTACTCGCAATTTATGGCCATTATTCACTCGGGTGACTTGCGCCTCTCGCCTACGGCTCATAAATCATAAATTGCTCGCTTAATAATATACTATAAACTAAAACGCATAGCAAAAACCGTGGGAAAGTATCCTTAATCTTGTGTTATCATACAGGATGTAACATTAATTTGTGCAAAACTTGGGAGATGATAGTACTTCATATAAAATATGTACCTTACTTCTTTCGTAAACGATTTATATATCTCTAGTTTTTTATTTATAATTACTTATTAAACGACATGGGAAATGAATAAAAATTTAACCGTTTATAATCATCGTAAACGCACAATTGCTGGCGTTACAAACAGATCTGCACTACTGTTGTGAACTCAGGTAAGGACTAAGTTCAATGATCGATAATGCGATAAATATTTTTTTTTATTTCTAAATGCCACAAGCGTCCTCTTGCGATATATTGATATAATAGATGTAGACAATTCTATTATAGAGAATTCTATGTCATACAGTGTGCTTAATTGAAAATAAAAATTAACGACTGTGCTAGGCATACATGTGTCGCCTTGTATATTTAAATTTTTGATCGTTCCGAGAATATCGTAGGTACATTATATAAAAATATTAAAAATTTTGGGAAAGTAATTTTGAAATCCCTGTGAGTCAATGGTTTGTTTTAAGAATTTAACTTTTAAATTAGCCCTGGTATAAACTTTTGATTTTTCGGTTGAGATATAAAATAATCTATAGTGGTTGCAGTTGCTTCCGTCGTTTATTATCTTATAGACGTTAATGTATGATTCCTTTGAAATGACAGTTTTAATTTTGGAAATTTTGTAAAGAATCCGTTTCGGGCGCTGAAATGATTAATGGGGTATTTGTGTAATTAGGATAATGGCCTCCAATGACTCCGTAAATATCATTAGATATTCCGTGGTTTTACACGCAGGTTGAAAAGTTTTTGTTTCGAAAAACTTTGTCTTGATTTTTCACGTTCAAAAATTTTTATGAATAAACAAATTTAATTGAAAAAAATAGCATTTTAAGCTAAAAGAATTCCTAGTATTGTGTTTACAGCTATTTAGTATAAAGTAGAAAATATAGTAATAATAATTATAATAATAATAAATAATAATAATAATAATTTTATTCAGCACATAAAATAAAAAACATAATGATATAAAATGGATTCAGAAAATGATTCTTAGATGTACCTAGTGAATAAAAAGAATAAATTCGAAGTAAAATTACCTGTATATAAGTACAATAAAATATTAATAGGGAAATTTAATTATATAAATATTATTTTCTGACACCACAATTAAATATATACAAATATACCTATTTTCTAACATATTCTTATCACTAACTAACTAATAGAATGACTTTGATTTTTTTATTGTTATTATTTTTATTTATTTCACAAGTATCTACTTATTTTTTCCCTCCTTGTTGAAAATACTGGTCAAACTTCGTTTGACTATCGGAAATCTGCTAGAAAAGAAAATTAAAATACGTTTTTCACAGAAACCTGTTTTAAGAGCCCTCTACAAAGGACAGCTCGAAAAAAAATTTATTAGGGGTCGCTCCAATTTTTTTTAAATTTAAAAAATTGTAATATTTTTTTCATTAAATTTTTTTCTCGTTACGGTATTATTTCATAGACCAAAAAAAATAAGTTTCAGTTCAAAATTTAAATGAGGTCGCTCATAATTTTTTTAATTTATTAGTGCGTTACTTTAGATTCTTTCGAGCGACCTTTTAACATCCAAATTTAGATTCCATAAATTTTTTTCAATCTATTTAGTACAGTATTCGATAAAAATACACCACGAGATGAACTAAAACTGAAGCACAACATAGAAGACATAATTTTTTTTAATTTAATAATTTTACAAGTAAAATGTATTATTATATTTAATTGCTTTTTCTCTAAGTTCTTAATATTTGGTTTAATTATGATTAGTTTTGTATTAAATAATCTAAAATTACCGCTGTTTCATTTCGTTGTGACAGAAATTTTTATTACCGACGCAGCGAAATTATTAGTTCACTATTTTGACACCATATTAGGCCAGCGCTTTTTTTACTTTTCTGATATTAATCTAAGTAAAGTTAAAATCTGTTATAATTAAAATTAAGTTTCAGAATTAATAACAAAGTTTATTGAAATATTGTTAAAATATTGTAGTAGGTTCAATAAAATTATTAAATTTAAAAAAATTATGTATTCTATGTTGTGCTTCATCTTTAGTTCATCTCGTAGTGTATTTTTATCGAACATTGTACTAAATAAATAAAAAAAAATGTTTGGAATTTAAATTTGAATATTAAAAGGTCGCTCGAAAGAATCTAAACTAATGCACTAAAATTAAAAAAAATTTGGAGCGACCTCTAAAAAAATTTTTTTTGAGCTGTCCTTTGGAGAGGACTTTTAAAACATCAAAAATTAACATTTTTTCACTCGAGACTAAAGAAAAAAAAGTTTTTTTTGCGCCACCCTAATATGGAACATAATTTAAATAAAACGGAAAAAATAACTATAAAATACTATAGTTAATTCCTTGTGTGCGGAAAAGTAGTATTTAGCGTGTGGTAAAATAGAAGCGTGAGGAAAAGTATAGTTTTCATCACATTCTTAGAAAATAGTAGTTTGTACAATAAGTGCACAAAGCGCCCTAGGGCTCGTGCCACAAACTTCTGCGCTCGTGGGAAAATTGCTTTGCGTACAAATTTTACACAATATTTTTTCTACAACCAACAAATTTTCGGTTGTATTCCGACCCATTTCGATAATATTTTGATGAATATTCTCAGTGTCGGAATTGGACAACTCGAAAGGATAATAATTCCTTAAATAATTCACTATAATATATTGAATTGTCAAAAAAGGTGAAGGGTCATAGTGTTTGACATTTCGGTGCTGAAAAGTGCTATTGCGAAGTATAATAGTCATAGTTGTTAAACTGCTTATTTATTTTCATTGGAGGCGGTCTTCAATACTTTTATTTGCCAAAATAATGTTAGATTTCTATTATTTGATTCAGCTTAATTAATTGATACAATTCCGTATTCACAAATACCTTTTCGAGTCTCGTTAGTCAATAGCACAACTCATCCGTCTCTTGCGAATTGAACACAAACAACATGTCATTAGTATGGTCCAAATTTCGCTACTGTCATCATCAGAAATACAACGTTATGCTGTTATGGAATCCGTATCTAGCATTATTCCATGTTATTAGGGAGATGGATGAGATCGTTTATTATAAGACACCGAACAAGAAAAACATGAATGTTTAAGTTGGTTAAAACAGTAGCGGACTTTTATTTTTCATCTCAATGAAATTATATTTAGTTAAAAACACTGAATGATAATTATTAATAGGTGTATATATTATTTGAAGTAAATGTAGGTTATTAATGAAATCCTAGAGTTAGCTATTGGTTATTTAATAGTTTTATAATAATCATCAACAAACATATAAAAAAATAATGCTAAGCTTTAATATTTGTTGTATCATATCCTCTTTTTTCCATTCATATATACACTCAGGTGCAAAAAAAACGGGCCCCCTATTTTTTTCTCAAAATCGGCTATATTTGTTTATTATTTTGGCTTTTGGTTTACACTTTTTATATTTTACCAACAAAGGACTTCCTTCTGGTTTAAAAAGACAAGAATATGTTACTTAAACTAAACTTAATAAACAATGACATAAATAAAGGTGGAGTAATTTGATATGTTACCCACTTTGGAGCCACGCTCTATCAGCAAGCGCAGCGACGCCTTGAACAAACGCGCTGCTGCCCAAGACGGTAGACTGTAGTGAAGTTCTTTTTCCTGGTCAAACCCAAACGAATAGTAGGGTGAAATAAAATACCCTTGGAATAAAAGTATCTATTACTATTGCAAACAGTGGGTTGTAAGGCCACAGCAAGCAAACCCCACCGGCTAAATTGCCTTCACAAAGTTTAAATTAAACACTCACTAAAATTTAAAATCACAACTAATGGCTAGTCCAAAACCTGGCCTGTTTTTTATACTCACCAGAAAATGGTGTATGAATATAAACTATAAACTCTTGTTACACTGAAATGGCGTCGTAGAAATAGAAATTAATTGGAATTCAATGATTTTCTCGTAATGAGATTCGGAAAGAAATTTTACTTGACAAATATATTATCTGTCACACTGACACTTCTTTCGATCAAGTCAATGACGGCGTGAAATGAATATATTATTATTTTGAAGGAATATGAATTCCGAACAAAAGGAAAAATACATGTATACTTAGTAAAATTTATGTTAACAACAGCAAACTTTAGAGGTACAGAAAACAAAATTTAACACATAAAATAGACTTTAGTATTTGGTATTTCCTCCTCTAGTCCTAATTATTGCTTGCATACGGCGTGGCATCCCACTAATGAGCTCACGAATTTGCATTCTGAGGAATATTCTCCCATTCTTCTTGAAGAGCTACACGAAGCTCATTTAGTGTGGTTGGTGCTATAGCACGACTTCTAACACGTCTGCCTAACATGTCCCACACATGTTCTATAGGATTTGCGTCCGGAGAACATGCTGTCCAGTTAATTTTTTCAATGCCAACTTCTGTCAAGTATTCACTGACGCATGAGGTCTAGCGTTGTCCTGCATCAGGATAAAGTTATCGCTGATATGCCAAAACTTCCTCAATATACCGTTGTGCAGTCAGTGAGCCCCCATTGATAAACACTAATTCCGTAGAGGCTTCACTTGATATGCCTGCCCATACCATTACGGAACCTCCGTTATGACTCAGCCTAGTGCTAAAAGCACATTCTTGGAATCGTTCCCCATTTCGTCTCCATACTCGTTTTCGTCCGTCTGGTGAATGTAGCGAGAACCTGGACTCATCGGTAAAGAGTATATTACTCCATTGCATAAGATTCCAATTGCTATGTTCACGAGCAAAGTGCAATCTCGCTACCCGGCGACGTGGAAGTAACTTAGGTCCAGTTGCTGGCCTAAAAGCTTTTAACCCAACCTCATGTAATCTTCGGTGAACTGTCCATTTACTTACATTTTTACCACGAACCTCGATTTCTTGTCACTGAAGTCAAATGACGATCCCTTAGAGAATTTAGTACAATAAATCTGTCATCTCGAGCGGTAGTTACCCGTATTCTACCACTACCAGGCCTTCTTGTGTTTCTTCCATTATCCCCAAAACGTTGTAACACCCTTTGAATGGTAGAATGACTAACATTGAGTAATCGAGCCACATATCTTTGGCTTCGACCATCTTCCACAAGAGCTACTGCTTTAGCACAATCTTCAGCACTTAAAACCATAATTAAGACTTTAAAATTGTCAACGTTGACATTGACAATATTGACATTAACCAAAAATTGCCTAGCAACCGCCCAACAATCGAAAACACATAAGCTCCTTTCGAATTGCATGAATGAAATATGGAACTTTTGAATTTTCCAAAATGTTCTTTTTTTATGTAAAACGAAAAAATACACATGTATTCCAACTTTTTTTATTTAGAAGGATGTCCTTTGTTGATAAAGAATACAAAATATAATTTAAAAACCAAAATAATAACCAAATTAAGCCGATTTTGAAGAAATAAAAGGTGGCCCGTTTTTTCTGCACCTGAGTGTATTAACCCAACATAGGTCACTATTTGGTCTAGGCAAAACATTAAACATCAAGTAGGCGTCACATCAAATGTAACTTCTGTCATTCTGACGCGGATATGTCAAAATCGAAATAATTATCAATAAGAATTTTTTTAATTTTTTCTATTAAATAGTTAAATTAATTAGAAACAGTTTCATTTATAACAGTAAATGTTTATTTGTTCCCATGTGGCAAAAGAAAGCTGTTAATTATTGTGTATTCTCCTAACTCCATTTCTGTAACGATCTGTCAAAGAAATGGCGCCCTCGGAACTAACGCGGGCAAACAAAAACTATCACGACCAACTGTAAATTATATTGACTGTTCCATAAATCATGAGATCTTCGGGGATTTCGTTACTGTTAAAGGCGGCAGACCGTTTGTCGTCCAATGATGTTTGTTGTTTTTACAAAACTGGGAATGAATGCATAAATGATACAGAAAATTGATTACCGTTTGTCATCTTCGCTATTTCTTTGTTTTTTTATATTATTTTTCTTCTTCCACTAAGTATTCGTTTTCGGTTATGAACTTTCGACTTTTATCGCTGTTTTCGTTTCAATTTATCGTAGATGAATAAAAAAAAGTCTCTTCCGTAAATGAAATAGCCTGGTAGTAAGTTTCAATATCTTTTCATATTTATAGTGGAAGTGAAACTATTTTGCTACCTGCAATATATTCTCTTGAAAATGACTCGCGAATCCCGGAACAGATGTTTGTCGTTGCACATGCTAAGGAATATTTTCCGAAATATAAATATACGAAACACACTAAAATCGTTATATATGTTTTCCGCGCGTTTGTCGACTGTATTTCAGTTGTCAGGTGAGAATAAGCTGGAATTAATTTTGATGCAGAGAGTGCGTCGGGAGATGTATCAAAGCGAAGGGCATCTTATTTAAATTTTACACGTAATTATAGTTGATTGCGATGAAATAGGAAGTGTAATGAAGATGAAAGAAAGATCAGAAATTTAATAAGGTCATAAATCATCAACCACTTGAGTTATCAGCAGGCGGTCGATTCTACTAAAGGCCGGTTGACATGATGCAATATAACGTGCAATAAATTGCAGCGATTTCTTGCGAGGTCAGTATATTGCAAATGATGAATCTTGCATGCTGTTTGACATCACGCAATCAATTTTCTCAGTGTTCTGATGAAATAGAAACAATTGCTTATCCTAAAAAACTAAAACTTTCCATTTAAGGTAATAATTTCGTTAACGTGAAATCAACTGTGGGTATTTTATATGATTTAGACGATGTCTTCTATTCCGATTTACGCTTAGAAATTTGGGGCGATTCTATAACACTAAATAACCAAAATAAATAAATTCAGTGACTTGTAAACCATTTCGAACTGTAAAATTTATGTTCATCAGCCACACCGGCATACTATACCAACTCCCAATAATAAAATTATAATGGGTTTTTGCCAAACACGCAAAGTACACTGAGAAAACATTTATATTCGTTTCAATAATTTGTAGTTTTCAACCAAAAAGATATTTTCGAAAGGAAAATGTTTTTAACCATTATATTATATTTCAGAACTGAATTGCTATTGAAATTTGATTCTGGAATGTGCAGGGAGATGATGGACATTGCACGGACAGCAGTTTCACCGGATTTGTCTAATTGATAAAATTGAGGTCCATTTTTTTGTTCTGAAAAAACAAACTTCTACTTTTTGCCTTTAACGCAATATGGACCAAAAAACCTGGAAAAATCACTAAAGATTAGAATGTATATTGTCCTCTATTGCGTGGCTGGTTGCTTGAAGTCCACGAGCTATACTTTCAATTAAGTTACGAATCACATTTTGATCCATGTTATCTTACTTTTGAAATAGCAGCTCTCTCAGCTCCTTTGAGCTGGTGTACATCTTCGGGTACTTCGTTCCAACTCATCCCAGATAAGGAAGGTACAAGACATTTATCCCATACATGTTTGATGAGATTCATGTATGAAATGCGGGATGGCCATTCGAATCCCCTAATTTACTCTAGCTAAGTGCGGTTCAGCTTTATCTTGCATGAAAATGACATGCTTGCCCTTAGTGATTATGAAAAGCCTAACTTGAATTGCTAAATCTACGAAACGTACCTGTGAAATTTCAGGGAATCATTCTCAATAAGAACCAATGCGGTACGTGCGAGCGAAGACGTTCGTATGACCCAATGAGGTGAATAAGCGACTCATCTGACAATAGTTGTTACTGCCCATGCCAGGTGATTTCAGGCAAAAGCCAATATTTCAATTATTCGATGCCGGCGTTTCAATGATGGACCTGTAATCGTCTTGTTACAAGACAATGTAGCAATATTATTCAATCGATCCTCTCGATAACCTTAACCACAGTAAGGGCCAGCTGTACAATCCGAGCTTAAGCCAAACTCAAATTTGAACCTAGCTTAAAGGGTATATATACTGTTGTACAAAATAAAGCTTATCCTTAAACCTAATTTAACTTGCGTTTATATTTAAGCGGTTGATTTTGGCTGCTTAAAGCGAGTTTAGGGTTACTTTACTACAAAAAACAAAAGTTTTTTATATATTTAGTGAAATTTTTTGGTTGAAATGGACATCTCAAGCGACGACAAAGACTTCCCGTTCTTTCAGATATTTGAACATTTATTATGGATTGGTACTATTTACCTGAATTTACTCCTATTATAGACCGGCTAGTTTAACGGATTACGGGAAAACCCAGAGCTCTTAAGTATCAAATCTTAACTGTCTTGAAATATGGAGGGTGATGATAATATTCATAAAAAATTGGTGTCTTCCAGACTTTCTCCACATTAACTGAAAATAGGTTATATAATTGTTGATCTTCTTAAATTGCAGAACAATCATTTTGTCTCAATTGTAAGGTAATGCGCATGAGTACATACTACCAATTTTTCTGTGAGCCGAACTTTGCTGAGCACTACTAAAATCTGATATGTAGAACTGTCAACGTTTATTGAGTTGAGTTTAGAGTTAAGGGTGGCTTATCTAAGCCTGCACTTTAGATTTGATTGTACAATGTACAAACGGCCCTAACTGTTCTATTTCGCAAATTTGCGGCTATATACCAAGAAACTGTGTGGTGTCTCTTAGTCTCTTTTTCGCGTGAACCAAAGTCTTCTGGTTATGGAGCAGTCCCTTGGTAACGCCTGTACATCCTTTGACAGACGACACTTCCCTTAAAATAAGTGATTCATCGTGACTTCCATCTTCCGCTCGTCAGTGTAATTCTGAGCTTATAAATTTCACAAAATATTTTTTTCTGTGTAATTATGCATCTAATATATTATCATATCTCTCTATTATACGAATGTGTGGCAACGTTTTCCTTTTTTTATTTACTATCACGTATTGCCGGAAAATTTTTTCGGTTATGACACGCATCTAAAATAATTCAACTTTATAATGACGCAGTAAATAAAGTTGCATGAAAATTTGACTTACGTCATGATTTATAACTTTAACGGTAATTATTAATGGGTCGCGTTCAAGGAAAAAACTTTCTGCGCTCGTTTTGTACAAGTACGACAAGTTATACCTTTTAGAGAATTTCCCAAGGTTTTCGAGAAGCTCTCACTATTACATCACATTATGGCTTCATGTGGACCAAATGTAGATCAAATCACACTTCTGATATATAAGCAGATTTTTAAAGAGTTTTACAAGGTTTTAGAAAAGCTGGACTCTCTTTTACTTCTATGAACTGTTGAGATCAAATGAATGCATAAGTCAAAGCAAAACTGCACTAAGAGTTTTAACAGGAATCCTACCGGGACATTGTCGTCTGAATGGGCACCTTAAAAAGCTCAAAATAGTGGAGGAAGAAGATTGTAGGTTTTGTGGAAAGGAAGAAGAACCCTCCATCCACATACTTGCGAACTGTACAGCAATTCAGAATCCTAGGGCACAGCACCTGGGAGACTACTGGATAGAAGAGGGACAGTTAACTAAGTTGAAGCCTGCAGATATCCAAAAATTCCTCGGGGAAATAGGACTAAAGGAGCTACTAGTCTTTGAGACTTTCCTCAGGAACTAAGTAGAAGTAAGCGGGCACAATAGATCTTTTAGGTCTCAGTGAATGTTACCCCAAAATACATACATACATACATACATCACATTATGGCCTCATGTGGACCAAATGTGGATCAAATCACACTTCTGATATATAAGCAGATTTTTAGAGAGTTTTACAAGGTTTTAGAAAAGCTGGACTCTCTTTTATTTCTATGAACTGAATTATCCTGAACATTGAAAAAACGAAACCATCGGGTCTCGAAACCAGGACCCCTCAACTGCGTAATACACTTCTGAAATTACAATAAATAAAATCCTCCTGTACAAGGATTATTTAAAAAGCTTCTTTTATAGTATAACGGTACTGTTATTTTGTTAATGAGAAATTTCTATTTGTCATTTTCTCTCCCTCCGGGATATGGTCGGCCCCTTTGAAGATGTCCTTTTAGAGGGAAGTTATAGGGGGCTCGTTTTACGTTATTGCGAGGTATCAAAGTTTGCTTACTTATTAGAAAGTTTATATTATAATCAAGGTAATTAATACCAGTTCTAGTGAATTTCGCGGGAAATTTCACTCCTAATAAACTGTCGACTTCGGTAGAGCTCAAGTGTAATTGACAAGGGAGGTTTCTCGGGTAATCCTTAAGTAAAAATGCAGATTATTGTTCCCTAAAAGTTTGGAGCTTTTATGTTAATTATTCTTAATTAAATGATGAATTCCACTAACAAAGAGCCAGAAGATATTATTCTTACCATCTATTGAAGTAAACGTCGTGAACTTTCCTCATAAAAATTTCAGATTATGAAAGTACAAAACCACAAAGGAGAATATTCTTTCTTGGTAGGAACTGTAAAATTAAATTCCCAAGATTCCTAATGACAGATCTTCAAGTACATCATGTGGAACAATGAGGGATGAATCAATCATCCTCATTTGTGGATGGCTAAAGTTGATATATGGAAGAGCTAGATTGGCTGCCTGCTGCAGCCGAACAAAGACAACTGTGCATCTGTGGAAAATCTTGGGGCCTAGTTCCTAAACAAATTAATTGAAAGCAGCTCACAGTCTACGATCTGCGTTATATCGTTATTATTCCAAATAGGGATGACTAAGTCTTCCATAGGCAGAGAAACTACTTAAGTACAGATACTTGTTAACATACTGGTGGCTCAAAAACACCTTCAGGATCTGGTCTGGATCTCTAGCCATTCTGGTATGGACGACAATGAGGAGGCTGATCCATTCAGCACAAATCTAGCCTGGGTGGATGCTGAAGAACGGCTACTTCAACAGATCACTAATAATATTTTCTGACTACCAGGCTGCAATGGGAGCACTTTACTACAACGAAAGCTGGCGTGGAATACTAGACTACTCGTGAATCAACTAGATGCAACCAATAAGGTTGTGTTGGTAGGGATTCAGAGTCACGCAGTGAATCTGGTCAACGGAGTCGTAGACCAACGTTCGATGCCACCAACTTATTACGCTGTAAAGAAGGGATGCCCTCGGATCTCTCTGTCACAAAACTTAACGTGAATAAGCCCTTTAAGGTCCTCATGGATCCAAAACCGGAAATGGGGCTGGAGCGGCGGTCTTCAGCAGGAAACCCAGAGTTAAAATCACAGCCAACCTGGATAGGTATGCTATCGTCTTTCAGGCTGAAGTATACGCCATTGAACTGGCTGCAAGAGAGCTGATGAATCAACCTGTTGTGAAAAAGAATATACACATCCTTGATAGCCAGGTACTAGGCAAGAAAAACAAAATCATTTTGACCTGGGTGCTGGGGCATCTAGGAGTAGAGGGCAACGCGTAGGCCGACACTCTAGCAAAAAAGGGATCAGAGTATCTATTTATCGGACCTGAACCATTTTTTGACATTGCGGTAAGCACTGCTAGATCAGCCATAGCTACCTGGGCAAAGAGGAAAACCTTCACGTACTGGATAGACGTACCGGGACCCTCTCACTCTAAGGTGTTCATATACAACCCTTCGAGTACAAAAAATAAGCAGATAATGGATTAGAGTAGAACAAACCTACGCATTCTGTCGGGAGTGCTTACAGGACATTGTCGACTAAATTTCCTGGTTCAGATTGTCGGTTCTGTAATTTGGAAGACGAAACTGCGGAGCACATATAATGCTTTGGACAGGATAAGGTATAATATATTCGGGTTTAGTACCTTAGAGCAGAACGACTTCAAAAAAGTATCACCAAATACAACCACGAACTGCGTCAGAAGCACAGGCTTGTGGGGTGAATTGTAATCCCTAGGGGTGAGCCACATAGCTCACATAGAACCTAACATAACTGCTGATTTACGTTGGATGCCACCAACTTATTAGGCTGTAACGAAGTTATTATTTTGCGATTGCACCAAAAGCTGAGGTAAAAACAAAAAAATAAGTCTGTGAGTGGCTAATACGAAAAAAATTAACTTTTGGTGGCTTGAATTTGAAAAGTGTACAGTGGTGATTAAATCACAGGATCTTCTGGAAAGAACCTTCGCTACAAGAGTTTATGGATGAGCAAAATAGTTATTTAAAAAGAAAAAGACGTTAAAGTACTGATTAAATAAAGAATCTGCCTTTTATAATAGGTTTCTGAGATACGGTGTACTAAACGATGACTATAATGTGTTCAGTGGAAAAAATAAAAATAATAATTTCCTTATAACCATCACTACCTTCATTCCTTTGTTCTTTACGCATTATATGTTTCGCAGACGATTAAACTTTCTGTGCGAGTCCGGACCAAAAATAAAATTCAAAGCCACAAATCTCGTGAATAATGAAGTGAGCAATTAGTAAGGAGCAGTTAAGAATGAGAGTGCAAGGATTTTTCGACTTGTTCGTGTGCGAGTTAATTGTTTTGTTTGGGAAGGCGCTATGGGTATATTTATAGATTTCTTCTGTATTTTGATCGTTTTTAATAAATAATAAAGTAAAAATTACTATAAAATAGTTAGTGGAAACAAATTTTTGGATAATTAATCATAAAACTGCTTAAAAACGTGATTTAAAATGGAGTTAGCTGTCAGTATCAGGACGCCGACGTGAAATATTCATTTTCTGCGTTCCTGGCCTGCACCACATTTCTATTTCCTCGGGGAAATCCTAAATTTTCACCCTGCTCCAGTCGGGAACATTCATTCACAGAAATACCACTTAAATGCAGAAATTTAGGTAACTCCTTTTCCAGCGTGTTAAATTAATTGGAAAATACATTAGAAGAAGGAAAAAGTCTGTAAATAAATATTAGGCTGTTTATAAGAATGTTTGTTAGTTGTATAATTGAAATAAACAGTATTTTATCTACGACTACTGTTCAATTATTCTATTTCCAAAATACGTATTAACTCTTATTAAAATATAATAGACAAATTACCTGTTTATTATGCAGAAAACGACACCATTAACAAAGTACACAAACACACAAACTTTTATCTCGTTTAGTATACCATGCAGTTACACTGCTATCAGACAACTAATTTTTATTATTATTATTATTTCCCTAGTCACTGTATCCTACAAACTGCGCCATTTATGGTGTTAAATTGAAACAAAACGATAGAATAGTAGAAACTAGTTTCGTTACCGGGAAAATTGGAAATGTAATATAACAAGCACTATTTTTTCGAGGATATTAAAAGTGATAACTTTCAGGAATTTATCAAGTACTTTTTATTCGGCTATTTCTGCAGCAGGAGAATTACAGAATGGAGACCTAATGAGGTAATCTTTCCAGGAAGGCCAAAAACTAGATGGGAAGATCAGGTCGAGGAAGATATGAAAATTTTGGGAGTACAAGGCGGGATGAGACAGATGCAGGATAGAAGGTCGTGGAGAGCAATTGTCGAGACTGCAAAAACCTCTAGTAAATTGTAGATAAGCAGCAAGAAAACGTGGGCAGACCCCCCACAAGATACAGGGTCAAAAGTCTAAGATGCACCCTAGGGGTCTAAAGTGTTTCGCTTCAGACTGTACTGGTCTATGACGGTATTTTACAATAACCCATCCAAATACTATCCACGTTCGACACTGCTTCACCGTAATGATCGCATCAGAGGCGTCCCACTATAGTACTGGGTCGAATTCTTGAAAGCTTTTTAACATCACCAATTGGTGACAACGACAACATTTAATGCGAATATCCTGGGTGTTTATTTACTAAGAAGTGAGAGCTTCTAGGAGAGTAAACTATTATTTACAAAACCCAAGAGAGAGTTCACATACTCCTATTAGCCTATTCTACTGGTAAAACTCAACGTCACTTCTCTCTTTTGTTATTTTATTCTCGTTATTTTTTGTTAACGATTTCTTAAAACTAATAATATAATAAGCTGTCTATTTTATTGCTATCCAAATCACAGGTCATGGAGTTGGCATTTGGCATCTCTTGGTGAAAATCATGGCAACACAGCGTAGATTCTGAGAGAGTAGCTGCACCGTCGTGAATACAATTTAGCAGTAGCAAGTTAGCAGCGACAGAGAAAGAGAGAGAGAGTGTTCTCTCTCGAGTTAGTGAATAGGCACCTTGTTCTGACCCTATTAGGAACAAATACTGCAAAATTCCAGTATTTTTTTGCTCGCATGCTGATCCTATCACCAGCTACACTTAAGCCTTGACCTTTTTGAGTTTTCAAAGTTGGGTTTCACACCATCCACTTCGTAATTCTAGTCTGTACAAGTTGACTGTTGTATTCTTTCCGATGATTGCTTGTCTTTTGTGGTCCAATGACTCGCATTCTGACATTATATGTTCTGTTTTAATTTCGATATTTTTACCTTTGTCGGCAGATATTTAGATATTATAAAAACTCGTTAAAAAGGAACTATGCATAGAAAACCTTTCAAACTCAAGAAAACTGGAGCGTATATTTTTGCTAAATTCCAACCTCCCACATATTTATACATCGTCTACTATATTATAACGCTATCTGTATTTTCATAATAGTATTTACGAAATAAATTCCATACTAAATTATTTCCTTTATGCTCATATCATACCAGATGGAAATTTAAATGGTCGTAAAATGAACCAATAAACTCTGACACAGTTAAGATGACTATGAAGAAATATCAAGATTAGTAAAATTCAATTAATTTGCGGTTATGTAAAAGAAACATTGTCTAGTTGTTAAATTACTCCAAATATTAGCCTACATTCAAATTTTCTCTAAGAATATTGACGAGGTACTTTTCTTGTGAAGTATTCTTCTAGTGCTTCTGAAAGGATTTTTAATCAAGACGATCGTCGAAGGATGGCTTAGGGTTAGGTTGGACAATTTTGGATAAATAATTCTTACATTAAATCTAATAAAAAAAATACTTTTTCTGCATGTATTTTTGATTCTTTAAAATTATTATCGATGATGGTGAATGGTTACGCGATCGAACCAATTGAATACCGTCTGTGCCAATTCAACCCACAGTTGTTTAGTATTTACATGGATGTTTCGAACAAAAGCCGTAATTTCAATTATTCATCAGACCGGAATGAATGCTTCAAATAATAATAGATAAAAAAAAACGAAATATTTCAAATTTTAATAATAAATCTCGAAACAATTATTTCAATGGGTGTTTTAGTCCGTTGAATAATGTACAGAGTTAACATTCAAAATTGATACTAGTGCCGCCATCGAAACAATGTGAAATGGAATTAATTCCACACATATTCGATTGTAAGTTTCGAATTGGTTAATATTTACGAGGCAGCTAATTGAAATCGAAAACTATAAATGAATTAGCGAGGTCGTGTTTATTATGACTAATGAGAAAAATCTTTGTTTGAACCGTTCGATTATATCACAATTATCATTTCCAATTTGTTAAACTTGAAATTCATTACAATTAGTTGGCATTTTGTGTACAGAACATTCCAAAAGGATGAGTCTGTATTAGAAAATTAACCGAAAATCAAATAAATAAACCCCCCTATAAAATTTTATCGCGCGCCCTTGGTAAATCTAAATTTTCCAAAATAAACTCAATCCCCTTTAAAAATATTATCGTACGCCCATGATACTGAAATTTTTATATTTAAATTAATCTCGTACAAAAATTTTATCACATTACCTATAAGAAAACGACAACGCGTCACATTAGTATGTCGGTGACGAAGGTGACGCGAACCTATAAGTTTTGCTCCCGCAATAAAATCCTTATCGCGGCTAAAGAAGTTTTCACTTCAACAACTGATTGATCCAGGAACTGGTGAGTGTGGTCAATATTTTACTTCTCCTCACCTCCACATTCATACCTTGAGCATTACATCCCAATTTCTTCCAATACAGCTGCAGATGACAGGCAAGCCTAGACCAACCATAGAGATATTACAAGCATGTAAGAGAGAGATAGAAAGTCAGAGATTCAGGCTGTCTTTCTTTAATGGCGTGTATACTGTAGACACTGACAAAGACACAAAAACCTCTGATCGTCTGCCGCTTTCTCTTTCATCGGAGCTCATACGGACATTCCCACTTTCACAGCGGCCTATGGCTTGTTGCCTCTATCTGTAGTATCTCTATGAGAACAACCCGCTTCCCTTAACAGAGCAAAATTGTAGTAAAGTTTTACTTGGCATAGACATTAATTTGTTCTCACTCCCAGATATCTCAAAATTTGCAATTACGAGAGAGCGCGCATGTGCTCTTCATAAGAGTTTACTCTCCTAGGAGCTCTCACTTTTTGGTGAATAGACTCCTCTAATTATATTTAATTGTCTAAGCCCTACTAGATCTTTTCAATGCTCAATCGTCTCCTCTTTTCGGCGTTGCCTATTTTTTTCCATCCCAGTTCCTGCTATTGTTTTTGACCCGTCTGTATACCTACCAATGTTCATTTTATTTGGCGTCTCGTTATACCAATCCCTAGCGACTACTCCTCCTTTTCTAACTCGCACACATCACCTTTAGTTCAGTGAACCAACTTATATCCAAACAAATTGACACTTAGTTACATTTCATGTTAATTCAAGTTCATATAAAAGAAAAGTTAGGGCTGTGTAGCTACAATTAACTCGCAATTAAAAACAACTATAGTCTAGTAATTTTCACCAGTTTATTGTGTCGCCATATGCGACCCTACACAAAGGCGCCAACTTACAATTTTTCCAGAGGATAACGGTGAATATATACATATAAGGAATTTGTGGAGTGCTGTTTTATGATTTAATTTAAAGTTACAAACGATTTGTATTAGAACTAAGAGTTTAGGATTAACTAGAAAGGGGCTCGAAAATAGATTCTTGATGCTTGTGCTTTTTGTTTATCTGAAAACCACAGGAGTTCCATAAAGCCTAAGACTCTTTCATCAGAAGGACAAAAACAAACAAACAAACGTCAATGGAATTTAAAACGGCATCCGAAGGACGAAGGTTAGAAACGCCCAAAAAAGTGGGAGTAATTTACATCAATGAATGAATGACACTGATTTTATTTATAATCTGTCTCGTTTGATAGTCATTTTAGTTTATACATGTTTTATTTTGTAGAGAGGAATTGGAATAAGAAAAGACACCTCTATTCTCTATTTGGACTTTTGCCATAATTTACCAGGGTTGGTTTATTCAAAGGTCTTTGTAAAACCTCTTTCTCCAGAAAAAAGGACTGATTTCGCAATTAGCTTGATTGAGTATTAACGCAAATATCCAGTTTCCATTCACCCCCGCCTTCGCTAGGCATTCTTCAGTACTGTGCGCTACTGAGCCTTTACGATTGCATTTTGTACCGTCCGGTAATTAAACTTGGATTTGCCAACAGTGCCGGCAACTTTTCGACGACAAAAAACACTACTAATCGCTAATCGATTTTACGTGTGGCCGATACATCCGAACGTTGTCTAGACCGGTCTGCCAGATGATTGAGACGTTAATTACTTGTGGAAATGTCACATATTTCCACGAAATTTCTATTGCTTTCTGAGAAAGCGCTAAGTTGGATCAAGTGTTCGGTTTAATTAGAAAAGGAATCGAGAAAAAAATAAAAGATATCCCTTGATTTTTGTCTGGGAATTAGCATTGAGAAATTTTGTATCCAAAATCTTTTCTGGATATTTATATCGTCAAATAAAATGCTATTCTTGCACTGCTTGAATGTTTCTATGTCTGATTCAATGAGCTCCTAGTTTCTAAAAACAAACATTCTAGGTGTTTTTCGTAGTTAAAATGCTTCACAAGGCATTCAACCACACTACAACAGACAACCAGACCAAGTTGGGTCAGATCCATTTACTCAAAATCAATGTAGGTATAGATTGAGTTATTGGTAGAAGGAATACTCTACCGGGTATTTAAACACACTTCAACAGAAAACTAGACCATAGGGCCAGATCCATTTACCCAACGGTGAGTTTCTAGTCTTTACAAATGAAGTAGCTGAATGCATTTGGGTCAGAGTACGGTTTTATGAACTAGCTGTCGAAGCTCTCTCCGAGGATCTTGCAAAGCTAAAACATTTTGAACGGATATTAACAATCAAAGGACATATTTCAAAATAAACAGTTCTACATCGTTCACCTGGTTACCTACCAACGTTTCTGATTACTCATTCCGAGCATATTTGCAAAGTGTCAAAATTAAATAAAACTCCAGTCGTGTTTACTGAGAAATACGAGACAAAACAACTTTATCATCGTACTCATCCACAACTTGACGTTATACTTATTAATTCAGTGCTGTCACCGGGCGTCAATTACGACGATTTTGTAGAACGAATTTTCACCATTTTCTGGCAAAAGTGACAAAGAAACATTAAGGATCTAATTCCCTGAGGGTTGTCCTTTTCCTATTCTACCCAAAGATATATAGACTAGGAAATATACGTCGTAGATTTCTGCAAAAATGTTATAATTAAAAAGTGGTTGTTTCATCGTCAGTGGAAATTAGATGTCTCCCTGTCCAGCTTATCAAAGCCAGATCAATGAAGGAGAAGAAAGTGCTTTGAGTCACACACACTGTAATCATGATTTCTTTGAAGTGTAGCTTGATGTGTTCAGTGGTATGTAAGATAAATATTGTGTATGTCCTGTTATTCTAGACTTCCTTATTACCCCAACCAGGTTCCTGATTGTTCTCCTACTCTGGCTCAGTTTTGAGTACTTTTATGAACTCCCTACTGCGTTTGTTTTTTCAGCGCTTTCGCTATGCCAAGGAAAGGTCTGAGCCTCTTCTGAGGCTAGTGAGTTTTCCTCTTCATTGCTCTTGTGATCTGAGTGATTATAACTGTCCAGCTCTTGTAGCAGAACCAATTGCTTTTATAGCCGCTTGGCTATCGGAGTATGTGGTAATGGTCTATACCTCAAACTCTTGTATTAAACTCTCCTGCACAATGCTCTATTTCTGCAGCTTCTGCCTGCTCCTTCTTTGGTTTTTGACCAATCAGTGTAGCAGACCATTAAATGGAGGTCCTTCCTTCCATGTTTCTCTGCCTGTTATAGCTGTTTTGATTTTTTCCCTAAGCTACACTTGGTAATCATCTCGTCCGATGACATTCCCATTATGGGGTCGATTTCCAAATCTCTGTATAGCTTGCTATACACCTAACACCTTACCGTGTACTCTACTAATGTGTGCTAGCCTCCTGAAGATCGAGATGTAGTTTTTCTTACAAAAACATCTCAAAATGCTTGAGCAGACAGACTCAACTGTGCTGGCTGATATTTCCAGCTTACGGAACAACATGAAAAGATGAACAATTAAAAATATAATCACGTGCGACCAGTTTTATTTCGTAGTAATAGTGATTGCAGTTATTATTATTATTAGTAATGGTCGTTGTAGAATAGGACGAAAAAAGTTAAGTTATACATTTCTAAACATGTAAAGGATCAATAACGAAAAAAACCGAGTTTGAGAAAACATTGAATGGCCTAGACTAATAACCGGCTCCCCTCTCTGAGCCGTTCGTTCTTCTGAATTGACACTAACAAATAATACATCAAGTGATCGCAGGGGGCGTCGATTTCTGTGAATTATACTCCTATTCTCTAGTTCCATTGTTTTTCTTTTAATGTATGTGAAAGGGTAACGCAAATCTGACAGGATTTTCATTAGTTTAGATGTTTATAAATAGAGAAAGGGTTATAAGGAAATTGACTAAATTTGTTGTTCTCATGAGTCATATTAAGTGTGCAATAGTGGGCTTTTCCGGCATTTGAAAAATAGTTGAGTTTTAGATAGTGAAGATGCTGAAAAAATGACAGAAAAAATCGTGTTTTACTCTATTATAAATGATAAAGTTCTGTAACTATACAATGCAAGAATCCCTCAACAGGCTGGCAAGAGACTATTAAGTGTCTCTGATATGGGTGCTGCACGTGAGGGGATTGCAAGTAATGAAATGGCTGACCAGTTAGCTAAAGAAGGCTCTAAAGGAGACTTCATAGGTCCGGAACCGTTTTGTGGAATCACAAAAGATTGCATAAGAGGGGAAATCGCGAACTGGCTAGATAGGAAACACCAACCAAAATGGAGGTCAACCTATATACGAAGAGTTTACTGAACACGGTAGACAAGGAACTCTCAACCAGGCTGTTGAAACTGAGTAAGAGATATTTGAAGACAGTTACGGACCTGGTAACTGGACACTGCACCCTAAGAAAACATCTGCACAAAATGGGCAAAGTTAGTGAACCTATATGCTCGAAATGTGAACTCTATGATGAAACACCTACTCACATACTCTGCTTCTACGAGAACTTACATGGACTCAGAAGGAAGCACTTTGGAGGGGAAATAATATAACCATTACAACTACTGAAAATACCTCCAATCAAGCTTCTGGATTGGAAATAGATAACATGGGAAATGGTACAAATATTCAGTGACTGGGCTGTTGAACACAACCCAACCGAAGGAATGAATGAAACTATACACTGCCACTTCTTTGGAAAACAATCAAACCATGAAACATTAGAAATTTTCCAGTAAGTACTTTGTACTTATTTCAAATTTAAATGCACTGTTGATTTTCTATATTCGTGACTGACCGTTCCCGAGAATTTCAAAAATTGCCTTGAAGTTCTTGTTGCGATTTAATAAATTTTGTCGAATTTCTCGAAGCCCATAATAACAATATCAGTTGATTCGATATGTTCGTGTCTGTAGTTCTTCATATGCAGAGTGTCTGTCTATTACGTCACTCAAAAATTAACGGTAGAAACGAACCAACGAAAAAAAATGAGGCTAATCAACTCTCTTTTAACAGTTTAATAATTAATATTCTGATTAACGCTTCGGATTTCATTGTGTAACAATGTAAATGAATCAGTAAGTGACATCCAATAATATTTTTTGTTAAATGCTTTGGTCTCGCTTTGAAAAATAAAAACTTAGCACTGGATCTCTTTTATGTTGTCAGTTAGGAGACATTGATGCGTTTTCAATTTATTGTAACCTTGCCTGTACTTTTTCCTCAGAGTCCTTAAGTTAATAACGGCCGAGCCGTTACGGCTCTAACGCGACTAAAGTATTGTTGACAAACGTATATTGTCACTAAGCTTAGAAAAGATCAAAGTTTTCATTTGTTAGGGAGCTGGTATATCGTCGGCTCAGTCTTATTGGCTCTTTGTCTCTTCCTGGATAAGCTTGACAACACTCACTCCGTTCTCCACCGGTTGGCTCTTGTTATCCTAGGCTGCCCGAATATTCCTGACTTTTGCGGTCCTATGCCTCACATTATGACAGTATAAGTCGTTTCTACTACTTTGTCTGTAGGCTAGTCCTTGTTTTCATTTTACCTAATCCCATATCTATCCTGGAATGACAGATTTAGTAACTCAATGTACTGGGTTCTGGTCCAATATAAGGATTTGATGACCCCTCTCCTATTTCATTCCTCTCGATGTCAAAGTGACCTAGAACCCACATGAAAGTTATTTTGTTGTGTTCACTTGGTTCTTCTTGGCATTCTCATACCATTCTTGGTGTCACACGATTAAGCTAACCTGAAGATAATTTTTATAACGTCAGTAATGAAAATTTTTAATCTGAATTGCGACAGTTGTCCCCAACTGGCATCTTTAAATTAGAAGTGATAAAATGCTGGTAATAATATTATTAACGACAACCATACCATATCCAAATAAACTGGGATCGATTGGAACCATACAGTCAGGAAGGAACGTTGGTGTGGTACACAGACGGATCTAGAACTTATATAGGAACAGGAGCTGGAGTCCACGGTGGAATGTCCACGCATCGTTGGGGAAGCTTGCATCTGTATTCCAGGCGAAAATCTACGCTATGGACACGTGTTTGTAAATTAACATCGTAAGGGGGTATAAAGGGCAAAAGATCCTTATAATCTCAGATAGTCATGCAGCATTTAAATCTTTAGCATGTTCCCAAATCAGATCTAGACTGGTCTGGTAAGGGCTACTGGACAAAAAGCCTAAAAGCTGAGATGCCGAGGTCTCGAAGCCTCTGACTGTACTATAATAATTGTAAATAGTTTAATAATAAAGGTCAGTAACTACTGTTCAGTTGACAACGAGGAAAATCTATGGAACAAAGTATTGTTACGAGATATGTCAATTTGAATCAGATAAAACTCATTCACAGTCACGACACTGCTGTTGGAGGTACTCGCTGTTATTACTATTGATTTAGAATAAAATAATCTGGACAGAAAATGCTTTCAAGCTATATGTTTTCATCTAGTCAGTGACAAGTTCAAT
Source organism: Lochmaea capreae (assembly GCA_949126875.1). Taxonomy (NCBI): domain Eukaryota; kingdom Metazoa; phylum Arthropoda; class Insecta; order Coleoptera; family Chrysomelidae; genus Lochmaea; species Lochmaea capreae. The sequence continues at coordinate 10,721,926 of OX421397.1, read as the reverse complement.
AATACCCAATTTGTTTCAAGAATGATACAGGAAAAATAAAATAACAAAATATTCCGAAAATGTCGTAGTGGCATATTAAACTTCTTTATTTTGACAAAAATTTCGGTAGTGGAAAAAATATCCTATACAATTCGCGTGTAAAGGCCTTTTTTCATGTGATTTACATACATAAAGGGTACACACTTGTTACATAAATAACTATTTTCTGAAAATTACCGTGTTCACTTAAAAACGTACAGTCATGGGAATACACTTAATGAATTAGATGAAGTGCGTGCAGAAGTTGATTCTGATAAATATACGGGTATAAAAATGTATCGTCGTTGTTACACGCTGTAATTATTTCACATGTTTTCGTATGGGGATGATAAATGTTTCATAAGCGAATTGAAATAGTTGTTAATTGTGTTTTTTGTCTAATAACTTGTGTCACAAAAAGATTTGGTGATACTGGGGGAATTTAATGAAGGGGGGTTGATGAATTATAGGGTTAAACATGCAATAATATTGTTGTAGATACAAAATAAAAAGAATTCCTTAACTGGCGCGTTCATGATGCTGCTTGAGTTTTGTACAAACACCTTAGAGCTATGAAATCTATCAAGATCCTGAAAATTTAGACAACCTGCTATTATTGAAATATTGTTAAATATATACAAGGTGTCCTCCCAGTAACTCAGAAATCAAGAGTTTGTTTAAAATGTAAAAAAACACGTTACATTTCAATTAATCTTATTTAAATTTGTTAGAAGACGTTATTGACCCAATGATTACTGACAAATTGCAACATGATAATATTTTAGAGGACCAGCTAACTTTCCAAGAGGACGGGCACCCCCACATTATGACAGACACGTAAAGCTGTATCCACACTGAGTCGACAAGTCGACAAAACTGTATCCGTTCACACCAGAGTTGACAGAAATGTTGTCGATCAGTCTCATCAACATGTCTGACAAAGATTCATTAGCAAATTCCATAAGGGCATCGTGCCTCATGTTTCTGTTTTTAATTTTATTAGTTATGGAATCCTATAGATTTGATTTTAATTTTATGCCTCAATAAAAGCTATGACTTTGTCTTGTTCTGATTCCATTTCCAATGAAAATACACGGCTACGATGTCAACGTCAACGTCAAGACGTCACTGAGTACTCAATTTGTGGAATGTCGAACGTCGAAAACCGTCCACACACTAAAGTTGAACGACTGCTCTCTCATGTTTACCGACAGTCGATGGAAAAAAATTCAACATGTCGATTGCAACGTACACCAAGTCGACTCGGTGAGGACGCAGCTTTAGCCACTTTTTGAACCAACGTTTTTCATAGAGTTGAATCGCCAGAAAGGGTTCAATAGAGTGGCTGGTTAAAACACCGAATCTTTTATAAGTAGCGGTTTTTTGAGATATGCTTAAAAACGAATTTAACAGTGTCATCTTCAAAGAGCGCCAGCTGCCTTAGGAGGAACTTTTCGATAATGGTAAATAAGGTTAGATGGACATAAAATCACATCTAGTAAAAAAGTGTAGTTGGTGAGGATAAGTTGTGTCCTGTATTTTCAAGGGATTTTAAGATTATTAAAATAACTGTTGAGCAAGTTGTACATATGTTATTATTAGAAAAGCTTTTGTCTAGGTCACAAACTTTGCAAGGTCTAGGAAAGTAATAAGAATGAAACTGCTTTTATGTTCGCTGTCGGTAACTTTTTTTTTAAATAAAACAAAACCCAAGTCGAACTGTTAGCTCCCACGACCAAATCTAACTTTTCAATTTCCTTTAAACTTTGGAACAATCTAAGTTTTTTAATTAAATTTAAAGTTTACTTCCTTTCTCTATTTAATTCAATTACATTGTTCGATAGTTTTCTTATAACGGCTTGAATTATGACTTCGTTGGGTGTGAAATAAAAACGTATTATTTAAAGTAGCCGATCATCGGTAAATTGTAAAAATCCGAGAAAATCTCATCAGCTTCAAAAAAGTTGGAAAAACTCTTTGTTAGCGGTTGTATGTTATAGTATGGGGAAAAATTCATTTATTTTGTTAATTATTTTCACAAATAGTAGTCCGAGAGAGTACCACCTAACATAGAATTTTCCCGAATAGAAAACATATCAACCCTTAATCATTTTCCTAAATTCTCGAATAAATTTCACTGAGCTGTCGACGCAGCTTGCAAGCTGCAACGTAGAGCACTCGAAATTTGTGTTTTGCTCCCAAAAAAGTTGTAGGAAATCTTATTCCCTATAACATGATAAAAGTAGATTTAAAAAATAGCTATTTGTGTATCAAGAGCAGAAAGTAGTACTTTGGTAGTCGAGACAAAAAGTTGCAATCTGTCGAAACTACCAAAAGACTTTCTGCTCTAAATACATACAAGATTTTTTCTACTATCACACCAAAATTAACTACTAGCTCTCTTTTATCTATAAATAAAATTAGGCGTGTGACAAAGTTTCTTTCTGCTTAAGAGCGCCAATTATGTCAAATTATGACAGCTCGTGAAAAACATCAACTTTGCAGTTGCTTTTCAAGGCACAAAAGACGACTTTCGATAGTGATAGTAGAATAATCATGATGATAATATAAGAAAATTGAAACAAAATGTTTCTGATAAAGTTGGTGTTTCCTAATTTTAGAAATTCAAAATGGCATCCGCGAAAACTGACTTTATACATTATTCTACCGCTGTTCATTTTATGAATAGTAACAATTTTGAGATGCGTTTTGTTGCAATCGACAGAGTAAGAGTTGTAATTTAATAGACGATTTTATTTATATATTTTTTTTCAACGCTTAAACTAAAAAGAAATTTCTCTCGCGTTTTTTCCCAACATTATGAGAAAAAAAAACAATCTGTAAATTAATTCATTTCCGTTGTACCTCTGCATGTGTACGGAAGGAGCAATTATTACAGAGTGGGCAACTAAACTATAACACGGCAGCAATTAGGCGTCATAGGGGTACCCGGTTTAGAGAGAATTTCAATAGATAGGTTGGTCTCTTTCAAATTTCTTTCACAGAAAAATCATTAAATGTTTTGTTTTGTCCTGTAGCCCGATTCTCGAATCTGTAGGAATTAAATTCTATAGGAATATGATCTCATGCTTTCATTCCCCTTAGGAAGCCATAATTTGCCATCTCACCAGTTCTCGAATCTGATGTAATAATATTTTCCAGATCATTGAAGGAGAGGTGTTTGTCGTTGATAACTTCATGGGCATTAACGAATACACAAATGAAAAAGGTGGTAGTAATGTCATTTTCCAATAATAAGGTTATGGATATAATTTTTTGACATATTTCAAATAATTATCAATGTGTAAGGAATTGAAGAAAAAATGGACAAAAATGATGATACAAAAGATCCCCAACGAATATTGACAAGAGATTAGATAATATTTCGTGTGTGAAAAGGATAGGATGCATAGGTTTAAAATGACAATCTTGAAGATCTCAGAAAAGTATAAAAATACATGTGAAAATTTTATATAACCTAGAGATGAGCACTACGTTTACCATCTCTACCTAATCGACATGAAGCTTTATAGTGAGTCACTTCGTTAATATTTGTAAATTCAGGAAAATATTTATTCACGAAACACGGAAATTGCCCAAAGGAAACAACACATTTGTCCCACTGGATCCAATTCATAAAGATTCGAGAATCGCTTGATCTCCTGATGATCTCTAGATATGTGCAATACTGATAAAAAGAATTGACTTAGTAAAGGGTTTGCGGCTCTTCAACAAAGAAAATATTCACGCTTACATTTGAGGTCCGTTCCAACAGGAATCAGAAACTGTCTGAGACGATCAGAGAATAACTGGTCATAGCAAACAACGAGTTTACTTTCGCGTAATTCCTATCGCTGATTGCAGTGGTCGACTGATCGTTTCTGACAGTTTCTAATTGCTGTTTTGGAACAGACCTTTGTAGAGATAAATCGGAAACTGTGTACTCTTGATTTTATTTCTTTGTTCAAATATACTACCTCACAACAGCATAAGAAATAAATACATATTTTTATCTCCAATCTACAATAATTGTTATAAAATATTTATGTCGAATGTTGTTTATCCAACTCGGATTATTGTCCCCTTTCTGTGATTTGCCCTAATTCTCTAAATTGTATACAAACATAGTTTTTGCCCTGGAATCTCCTGGCGGAAAATAGTAGGGAATAACAGGATAGAGAGGAGCCTTAAATCTGCGATCTATAGTTTTAAAAGCAACCAACGAAAATAGGTCGAGTCCGATCCACCCCTCGCAGAGCTTTTTGTTTGAAAACTTGCCAAAAGTTCAGCACAATAACCAGTGGCAGCTGGGAGACAATCAATTTACAAATAGAGATGTGCAGTATAATGAGGGTATTTTTAGTCGCAATGCAGATATGTTTGTTAAGTAATTCGAATTGTTTTTAAATGACTTCTAAAAAAGGAAAAGTTTTTCATTACTCCGGACAACTACACTGCTTTATTAAAACAATGAATACATCCCCCAAAAATTTAAAATGTTGTTTTTGTTGAATACTCAACGCATAGGTTGCCAATAATTCTAGAAATTTTTTGCTGTTTTTGTTGATATTAGTTGAATCGTTTGTTTATTTTCCATTAGACTTTTGTAGTAGTTCTAGCTAGTTGTATCTCTTTATTTTTCTGATTGATTTTTCCACTGACATATGGCAAAATTAGTGACATAATGACAGAAGTGAAATGGTAACTTGCCAAAAGTTTCTAAAATTATTGGCCACCGATGCGTTGAGAATTCAGATGCGTATGTATGATGTGGTGACATTCACTGAGACCTAAAAGATCTATTGTGCTCCCTTACTTCTACTTATAGACATAAATTGTCTTTCTTGACATAAAAACCACTTTTTGTATGCCACACTGATCTTAAACTGAACTCCTCTAATCAGCAAACTTTTAAAAACATCTTTTCCTGACTTTTTTTTATAAAAAAATGCACAACAAAATAAATAATGTATAAAAACTTCCAGGTCTTTTACTTTACACAATTTTTTTCTATTTTTTCTCATCTATTTGACGTAAAACATTGTAGCTGCGCTTAAATTATGGGATATGTACGCGAGATACAGTTTATAACGGTACCAAAATTCATCTAGCCGTACATTTGAGGTAATCTCAAGATCTACGTGTCTGATATATCTGAGTTGAATGAAAATAATCATCACGGATGATAATAATTCTACATTCGAGAAAACAATAAATAACCGTTATTATTTTTGACGTCACATCGGGGGGGTGAATTTTATGATAATTGTAGGACAAGTAATTTTATAAAATTTGAATATTATCATGAAGTGATATCGGATCTTCGAAAAATAGATATTAATGTAATATACAGAGTGATTTAAGTATCAATTATATTATATCGTCGATCTTATTGTATACAGTATGTCGGCGTCTGTATATGCAAAATGGTACTTTTATTATTTCTTGCGTGTAGTATATACAGGTGGATATCGACAGGCCATATCTGATGGTAGAGCTTTGCCGAAAATCATGTTCCTATTACTGAGAGATTGAGTATTAAAATAATACCTACTATTAGTCGTACTATCTTTTAGCCCTACACTTAGTCTATCAGTTACCTTCGTATCTGCAATAATGGGTGCTTACCTTTCTCGATTGTGTCTGTTGAGATATATTTGATGATACATAATAATGTCCCTATTTCGTGAGAGCTCTTTCCTTTCCTTCCAGTTCTTGTTATATTTTCCAGGATACCACTATTACATTATCCCATTTTCTTCTAGGCCTGCCTCTAGATCTTTTATTTATTGATTTGGTTTGCCATATCTACTTGTCTTGTCTCGATATGTCCATTCTTACCATATGTCAAAACCACTTTAATTTTGGACATTCTGTACCGTCTATGATCGGCTAGACCTCTAATTCCTTTCTAACTACATCATTTCTCACTTTATCTTTTTCTGAAATGAACTTTAATCCACTTAGAAATTTTATTTCAATGACTTGTATTTGGCTTTTTTGTTGTTCTGTGAGTACCCAATTTTAACAACCTTAGATCAGGATCGGCTTCGATATTGTAAACGATAAGAAAATGGGCGCGCTTTTGCCACTCTCGTTCGCTGACTGCTGGTACTGTACAAACCCCCATTTGCGTATGGGATACTCTGAAAATCCGCATCTGCCGATAACATCCTCTGAAAATCCGCGTCCGCGATTCTCTCAAAAACCAGATATGCGTATGGGATACTCTGAAAATCCACATCTGCGGATAACATCCTCTGAAAATCCGCGTCTGCGATTCTCTCAAAAACCACATATGTGTATGGGATACTCTGAAAATCCGCGTCTGCGATTCTCTCAAAAACCACATATGTGTATTGGATACTCTGAAAATCCGCGTCTGCGATTCTCTCAAAAACCACATATGCGTATGGGATACTCTGAAAATCCGCGTCAGCTGGTAGAATTATTTGAAAATCCGCGTTAGCGGATGCGATTCTCTCAAAAACCCCATCTGCAAATGGCATTCTCTGAAAATTCGCATTTGCGGATGTAACTCTTTGAAAATCCTCATCCGAATGTTAAAAATTGTGCATCCTTAATAATCCTTCTTGCAACAATGGAGATTTGTCTCGCTAGTGTTGAATATAACTGAACAACTAATGGTTATAAAAATTTTTTACTATGCAATTTTTTTGTAATTGTTTTTTCAACATATATTTTTTTGTTTTAGGTAAGTGTCCTTTTTGAGAATATATTTTCCATCAAAGGGTAAGCCGATTTTATACTTTCAATTTTTAAACGCTCAACATTATAGAAATTGACATATTTACACCTGGCGATGTAAATGTTATTTGTGAAACGAATCGACTAAATATATTATGTTATGTTTCTGTTGTGGAATCTGCCATCAGTTGATTTCATTTAATAAATATGGAAATATTCCACATAGAAATGATTGAAACAATTAATTTTTCAATAGATGATTATTTATTTTACACAAATATAATAATTTTTACAAAACCTTTTGATTAATTTATGCGGAATAGGTGCAACGTCTCCACCTCCGCCACACCATTGTACGATTTTCCTGTACTATACGGCGCAGTCGCTTCGGACAACTCCACAAGGGGTTGAAGACTAAAATAGCATGTGAATCGCCGAAGATTCATTTGTGAAGGGTGGCTAGAGACAGATGCGTGTTGTAGGCGATGTTGGTTTTCACCTCCGAGATGCGTAAACAGTTTATCAATAAATAATCATTAGAAACTTTTTTATAAATAAAAACGGGACATTAACGTGCTTTTGTGCTGGAGTGTTTGAATTTTTTTTTGAAAAACTCTTTGTTTTGCGATATTTCCGTGGTGATACATTCAAATGAAGTAGAAAGACCCCTTACCCCTGCGTTTATAGTGACTACCCTTGTGTATGTTTGAAAAAAGGGGTGTTTGGTGGAAAATTTTAACGTTGTTGATTATTTGTCCATCCGTTTTCAAATAGACATTGAAGTTACTGATGAATGGGATCCACCTTAACAAAATCTAGTCGTGTAAGTTTATTTATTTGTTCATTTAGAAAATTGTATATTATTTATAGAAAAAAAAATTAATTTTGTATTAAAAAATATTTTTGTGTAAAAATAAAATTAAATGGAATTCTGTTCAATCAAAAATTTTACCATCCTTGCGAATTGTATTTTATTTATGGTCGTCATAGAGAATTGTAATTTTGAATTTTTATAAATTTTAATACCAAATTTCCGGATCATTGCTTTGATCATCAAAGGCCAACAAAATTCATTTTTAACAACAATTAAAACGTTTAGGTATATATATATATATATCAAAAACTAGGGATTAATTTTGTGACAAGCAATAAAAGTTAATTAAGGCAGATATTTTAAACAATATATGACATTTTATTAACAAAAAATATACAAACAGAGCAAATAAAAATTAATGTATTATTTATTATTAAAAAATATACAAACAGAGAAAATAAAAACAATGTATTTCCAATTCATTATATTTATCAGAAACATTGTAAAGCTTATCGATTAGATACAAACCTGGGCTTCGTAGTGGCTACTCTAAGATCTGAATATCCATTCTCACAATACTTCTTAAATGTAAATAAAAAAAATAGGTTTCTTGAAAAATAGTCACAATTTCATTTCACAAAATTTCAGTTCTTCCTGCATCACTAGTTTTTTGAGGAACCTATTCAGGAGTTGGTGTTCTGTTAAGACATCGATCAAAATTGTCAGTGCAGTTTTATTCTGGCTTGTTCATACTTTCGATCTCACTTGTTCGTAGTTTCTCAGAAGTATCTTTGAAAAGTATATGGAAAACTCGGCATTCTACAAAACTTATTAAAAATTATTGGAATCTCTCGAAATAAAAATTAGGGGACTCACTAGAAATTATATAGAAAGTCTATCCAAAAACTATCGTTATTCCTCTGTAATTCCATGGCAGAATTTATTTGTAATTTTTTGGAATTCTCCGGAAATTCTCTGGAAGTCCCCAAAGTTCATATAAAAATTACTGTATTTATCAGAAATCAAAGAACTTCGAAAAAACATTTTTTCTATTCCTCCAAAATTTCATGGAATACTGGGAATCTTCGAATTTATTCTGGATGTATCTAATAATGACAAGTTATTCAGAAAATATTTGATAATTTCCAAAACTTACCCAAAAATTGATGGAAATGTATGGAAATCACTGGAAATAAGTTTGTTAGCATTCGCACGTTGTTTCATCTTGATTTAAATTTTTGATTATTTCGAGTTTAAGCTTTATACCATTCATTGATAAAATGCTTCAATTTCAAATTTAATACAAACTGGACTGACAGGCGCCAAATATTGTTATATTTAACACTTAATGAACAATCCTCGTATCTATAGAAAATCCCGAAACACGTCAAATTGACATTATTCAACCTGAAAATGTGATCCCTACGTTCAATAACCTACTTGAATGAATGTTCTGTTTCCATTTTTTTTTTATAAAAAGGAGCCGTCCCTTCGTCAGCACCACCTCAGCCTCTTGTGCTTATTGTGGATTCTCCTAGTGTTCTGACTAAAGCCTATTCAGCCAATCCGTTCCCTATATTAGCTCATACAGGTTCTTTACTGGTTGGTTGTAGAAGTCTTCTAGAGTCATTTGGGGTCTTCCATACAGTTTTTGCCTCCTGTGGTCCAGCGTGGTTGCATCTTCTGCATGTAAGGTCTCCGTTATAAAGCCCTATTTTGTTCAGGTGCTCCTTTGTGGGAAAGTGTCTCGTAAGAAGCCCCGTTATGGTGCGTAGTTTGTTTCTGCTCATTGAGAGCAGTCCTTTCGCTACTTTTTCTGATGGTTCTTTTATAAACTTCTTCCCATGTGTTTGCCTGGGCGTATTCTTCCAGTGTTTATTGTGTTGTTTTTTTACCCACCCTTTTAACCATGGCCTAGTGAAGCATCTGGGAATGCCCACAGATGGTTCGGGTCCGTTCATCAGGGTTGACGATCCTGCTCTTGCAAGTTCGTCAGCTTTTTCATTGCCAGCGATTAATCCTTTGTGACCTGGGAACCACTCCAGTGTTACACTGTTCCGAGTCGCCAGTCTTCTAAGCTCTTCGCCGCATTCCCACACCTTAGAGCTCTGAAGTGCTTTAAGGGCAGCTTGACTGTCACTGTAGATCCTGATCTGCCTGTTGTTGTAGGCTCTCATGTTATTTGCCCTTGCACATGCAAGTATTGCATAAACCTCTGCTTGAAATACCGAGGCATATTTACCAAGCGAGACGATTCCTTCATATTTGCTCGACTTGCTGTATATACCCGCTCCGGTGCCGAGCTCATTTCTTGATCCGTCTGTATACCAGATCAGTTCATTCGCTCTGCTGAGTGGTGGTGCGTCCTCTTCCTTAAGCTCCTTTCGATCTTTGATGACAATCTCGAAGTTCTTGCGAAAGATATATCTGGCGGTCTTGTGGTCTGTTGGCATTTTAAAAATGTCTTCATCCACGTGCCTTATTACTGTGTCTCCTCTCCCATGAGCCACGTCATGGTCTGATGCTTTTTCCAGTCGGGTTAGAGCTGCCCTTGCTTCGTACATTATGACACAATGTAGCGGAGGAAGGTCTAGCATTGTTTCCGTAGTCCTCATTGCCCCTGTAATGCCTGTGCATGCAAGTCTTTGGACCTTGCTTAATTTTAGCATCGCAGAGGTTTGTCTAATCTTTGGCCACCAGACTAGAGATGCTTCCATTTAGTTTTCCACTGAATAATATTAATCAGTTTTATTAAATCTGTACCATGCATTAATATAAAATTTCTTCAAACAAACTGCTCTAAGTATTCTTTCCTAATTGATTTGTCAGAATCTCCCTAAAAAACTCATTTGGGAGTTAAATTTATATTGCAGCTGGTATCTTGAGAAAATAGTATGTGGCGCATTCCCTGCTGGATTATCTCAAGTTTCCATTTTAAATCGCCAAAGGAGAATATTTTGCTCTGAAACTCGGAAAGTTTCACCACTCAAGGGCATCTGGAAACTGTGATTATTTTTACTTTCCATATGAAATAGAAATGAGTTTGCATTTTAGTACGTTCCATTGTTTTAAACTGAAATAAATACTATCAGATATTTACTTGAGTAAATAACTACAAAACCGAGATGGTTTTTTGTCAATATGAATTTTGTTTTGTGGTTAGTTGTGGGGATGTCGCTATTATCGCATTCTTAGCATTATCTAATGTCCAGAATTATGCTCTTAAAGCTTCTGGACAGCTGATATCTGTAGAATGGTTGGTTATATCGTGCAGATATCCCAACCCCGTTTAACTTGGAAGTGTAATTCATTGTCTGTCGGTGCAAATAGCCCGAGAAGTAGTTGTTGCTTCTTAGTGAACGGTCTCTGCTCTTTGTTTGATATTTCGTTCTTACTTATGTAATTTTTTGTGTCAGAGATTTTGTACACTCAACAAACTTTAGTTTTGAATATAATACTGTGTTATGCTTTATTCTACAGCAAAAATATAAAAATAAAATATAATCATTTACGTTGAGTTGTTAGAATTTAATCTTTTCGTGAATAAATTCAATCATGATTCATCATTGGGTCTTTGAATTATCAGTTTTGTTTGTGTATCACTACTAGCAGTTGGAGAATATCTTTGTCTAGGCTAGATATTAATTCTAAAACTATTGCTTCCGCTCACATATAGTCACTGATTATTGGTGAACCAAATGATAAAGGCGCCCAATGGCTGTTGTGTATAAAGTAATAAATTTGACAACCATTGACAGTTTAAAACTCGTACAATTTGTAACTATATTTACAGTATGATCAAATAAAATGACTAGCCCTATTTCCCCGACTATATCTATGTTTGCTAGTGTTTCAAAATTTCGTTTTTGCTAATCCAAGTGAGCTTCCAAACTATTACTTCTACTTTTCATTGCCCAATCAACAAAGCTTTCCGCTATATTTTTCCAAATGGCAGCGCTGATTCTGTAGGAAAAAAAATGACCCTACTATTTCTCGTTAAAGTGACAAGGCGGCGGTTTTACTCGTCAATACGCTTCCAATACAATACGACTTTCGCCTAGGCACCTCCACAAACGATGTAAATCTCGCTTGAATTATTCATTTAATTAGAATATAGCTCCAGTTTCACGGAAGCGATGTTTATTTCTTGTTGAATGGCCTTTTAAATTGTTATTTTTCATCTTTGAATTAGGAAAATGCAGACAATACTGGAAATTAGCTATTATTTGAAGACCCGTGTTAATTAAAAAAAAGGGTAGATTATACTTTTTTCTAGAACCCTTCACGAAAAGACGTTATTTTGTGATGAAATACCTCCAGCAAAAACGTGATTTCCGTCGCAAGTGGAAAAGGGTGAAAAATTTATAAACAAAAAACTGTTATGGAGCTCTTCCTATATACTGTATTGATGTTTATATTTGTTCTTTTTGTTAATGATACTTTAAATTTTGTCTTATTATTTTCTTCTGTAATTATATATTTGTATTATTTATTTAATTTTAATTCCTAATTCATTAAAAAATTTCCTATCTCAGGGTTGGGTTCAAAACTAAATTCCTTTTAAATCAAAATTTTGTATTCTATCTATATATTTTAAAGAATTGATTTTTTTTAAATGTCCATAATTAGATTTTTTATATAAAAATGTTAAATTTCTATTATTAGTTTCCAAATACTATTATTTTAATTCTTTAAATTCCTCCCGAAATTATATTGAAATGCTACTTTCCTGTAGTCAGGTATAAAACCAATCCTTCAGATTATTATTTCTAATTTTCCATATTTTATTTTCAAATCCATCCTTTGTGATAATATTATTTTACATATTCATCAAAAAAGTTCTAAATTACTTTCAATCCAATTTTAATTTCCAAATCAATATTCCAAAAATTCTTATGGGCTTTTTAAATTTCTTTAAGCTTTTTCTTCTTGTCGAAAATCTCTCAATCCACTCAATCTTCATAATAATTCCTCACCACCCAAATTCAATTTTGTACCATGATAACTATCTTGAAAAATTTGCTTTCAAAAAAAATTATTCACTTTTTCTTTCATACTTAACAAGCTCACGTCATAAAAGTTTAAATAACCAATGTCTGATAGTTGTCAAGATAATAATATTATACTATCTACTTCTCGGGCTATACAACTTTTAATGCCACTTCTACATTAAACGAGGTTTGGATTTCTGCAGAACGTTTTCCCCTTGTTTTCAGAGTGTTTGGTTCCTGGCCGGTATACTCCTATCCCAGTTCCTTATATCGCTTTTGAGCCGTATGTGTACCATTGAATGGTATTCTTTCCAAGTCTGCTAATGCTATATTTGGATCCCATTCCTTCTTGTTGCTTAATTCCGTAACGAATTTCTTTGAAAAGTTCATCATACCATCTTGTGGCATGTCCCAGATTTTCTGATTTCTAAAAAGCAAAGAGATTTTTGTGATGATCCCCTCTACTACCATATGTAGTGGTGTGAGGCTGAGAATTACTTCCATGGCCGCCATTGGGCATGTCCTCGTTGCTCCTGTAATGCATATACAGGCTAGTCTTTGAATTTAGGAGATGTTTTCTCTCGTCGTCAATAGGTTAGCTCTACTACTCCACGCAATTGCTCGGTTATTATGAGAGGATCGATATCGGAAGCGACTACAGATTTTTTATTTTAATTCACTGTTTTTTTATTAATAAAATATTAAGGGTGAACTATCGTTCTAAATGTCCTTGTAGAGCAGATTCCAGAAATAGTTCATACATAGTGAATATTTAAAGATACCAGGTGCTGAAAATAAATAAATCATGTTCTTTCAATAATTTCAAACACAAAAAAGCCTATAGCATAATATAGAAAACTGACAAATTTGGTTTATGGCCAATATTTGGAACACGGTTTATGATATTCTAAATTTGTCATTGCGATATTTATCCCCCTAAAAAATGCAAATTTCAGATATCTAGCTTAATCGACTTTGTATCCCTTATAGTTTCCCAATACTGGATCCATTTGAGTCCTTATCTGGGATAATAAGTGGTTAAAAAAAGTTTCGTCCACGCTACTGAATATACCTATATACAATCGTGATATATGATGATTTTGCCTTCAGCAAAATTTGTCTAGCTTCAAGAATTTGTAACTCTACTATCATTTTGTATGATTAATGATTTGGAATTTCGAATATTACCTTTAAATTGCGTCGGGAATTTTATGCTATTCATGGTAGTCATTTATTTTTGAACAACTCTACTGGAAACTGATAGAAGGGTAGAATATATAGATTCGTAACATCCCATCAAAAGGTAAAACGAATATACGGACGAATAAGATAAATTTACGTTGTTAGTCTTCTCTACAAATCGCTTTTTGTGCTCTTGGTTGTAACGTTATATGTGAAGAGACCAGTAGTCCTTATAAGGATCAACAGACTTTTCACTAGGTCCTTCTTGGAGAAATAATCCCCTGGGTACTCTAGTCCTAGGAGTCTATATTATCTCCAATGAGGCAGTGCTTCACATTCGAAGATATTGTGTTAGGCTGTTTCCTGGGGACATGATAGAGATTTCAGTACTGCCTGACAATCTAAGAGTATAAGGATCTTTTGGTCTCTATACCTCCTGTCAATCTTAAGGTCCACAATGTGAGCTTCAATAAATTTGACAATTAGGAAGGTTAGGTTCTATGTGAGTGGTGCCTTCTCGCCACCTCCACTGCGATCCCCCGTTGTGTCTATTGTGGCTCACCCCTAGGGATTACAATTCACCCCGCAAGCCTGTGCTTCTGACGAAGTCTATGGTTGTATTTGGTGATACTTTTTTGAAGTTGTTCGGCTCTAAGGTACTAAACCCGAATACGTTATACCTTACCTGCCAAAAGCATAATATGTCCTCCACATTACAGAACCGACAATCCGAGGTCTGAACCAGACTCATCTTCTTTAGATAGTAATTTAGTTGACAATGTCCTGTAAGCAGTCCCGACAGAAGGCGTAGCTTGTTCTACTCCATTCCTGGATCAACTTATTTTTTGTACTCGAAGGGTTGTATATCAACGCCTTTGAGTGAGAGAGCCCCGGGATGCCTGCCCAGTACGTGAAGGTTTTGCTCTCCGCCCAGGTAGCTATGGCTGATCTAGTAGTACTTTCCGCAATGCCAAAAAATGGTTCAGGTCTGACAATTAGGAAACATCATATCGTCTATAGTACATGTTCATGGCCTTATGTTTCCTGACCTATGTACTTTGCGTTTGGTAGGAGATCTTCTGAACACCCTGTATTGAATAAGGCCCATGATATCCTGAATTTTTCAATTCCAACTTCTCTGAGGAAAATCGTTTAAATAATATTAAAACCATATTGTTTTATCTGACTCTACAAAGCGAGAGTAATTTCAACGTTCTAGAAATGAAAGTTAGATAAATAAGGAAAATTTAAATCCACGACATACTAGTTTTAATCACGACTCATCAAAATTCAAATACGTAATTCGTTAACCAAATCCATCCCTCTTTCGGCATAGCAAAATATTTCCAACCCTACAAAGATATATTTCAACATAATTTGTAATAATATTAACATCCCAAGGAGTTTATCTCGCTGTCGAGTCGTCGTCACACTGCCCCAATTTTCTCTAACAATAACAGCGACTCGCAAAAGTATCATAGCCTCGTTAAGAAAGCTTAATTTCCTCTGGTATCTAAATTCACCACGTGTGCTAATTCCTGCTGTACCTGCTACTAGCGCCAGCCAATGTCAAATCCGTAATCTTGGTCGAAAGATATAAGGAAATTTACAACAGGAAGTTACGTTTCTTGCTAACGTTGCGACATCCTCGGGTGGCGCGACTCCGCGTTCATACCGGATGCATGCTAATTTCCTTACACATACTAAATTAGTTCTTCTCTTTTAGATTTACACTGTTTGGACTCTTCTCCTGGTTATTACAGGGAAGCGCGAGTTGAATATCATTATTGCTTGCGATGACTGCCATTAACAGTGGTGTACACTACGTACAGTTTAGAACTACGGGCGGCCGCAAAAAATCAAAACTGTTTTAGTTACAAATATTTTTATTCCGGCGTGGAATTGGTAGCGCAAGGCTGGTAACTTATTTGCCGAACTATCATTTTCGTTATAAAGAAAATACAAAGTAGCTCAAAAGCATAAACACAAAATTTAGTTATGGTCGAAAGGGTAGTTTCTGAGACCCAAAAGATCTGTTGCACCCCTTTCTTGTACTCCGTTCCAGTGGATAGTCACATTCCCTGGAGGAATTTTAGGATATTCGCAAGTTTCAGCTTACGTAAGTGTCCCTCTTCTATCCAGTAGTCTTCCAGGTGCTGTTCTGTATTGTTATGTGAATGGAGGTTCCTTCTTCCACTCCACAGAATCTACATTCTTGCTTCACCAGTTTGAGTTTTTTGAGATACCCATTCAGCTCCTGCTAGGACACTCTGCCAGTCTTACTGTGGACTAAGAATTCTTGGACCCAACGACACCTACTCCATGACGAATTCGACAATTGCGGAACTAGCTTAACGTTATACCCATGCTCAATCTCCAAAGAGATGGGATGAAATCAAGGGATGTAGTTTTGCCAGGATCATCCTGGGCGACCCTCGGAAGCTGGAGTCGAAAAAATATTTGGCGATGACCATGAAAAACCTACGTTTAACGGTAGGATTTCTGACTGGCCACTGTCAATTAAGAAAACCCCTCCATACAAAGGAGCTAGTGGGCACACCTCTATGCAGGATGTGTGAACAGGAAGATTAATCTATCAGGCATGTCTTATGCGAGTGCCCGGAGTTATCGTCAATAAGAGAATGTGTGTTCGGTGAATCTTGGCTTACACCTGCCGATATAAAAGAGATGTCTCCTAGTGACCTGTCCACCTTCATGGAAAGGACAGGATGGACGATAACCTAGAAAGACAAGGTCATATGTGGCCTAACTGCTGTAGCCCTAAGGCACCCTCCCTACTCTACAGACAGACAGTCTTACTCTGACTTATGCATTTATTTGTTTTCAACAGGCTGTAGTTTGCCACGATCCTTTTAGTCTTACTAGATCTTTCCAGTGGTCAGATTTCGTTTTTTTGTCGATGCCTATTTCTTCCAATACTGCATTGCTGCTGATAGCTCAAGAGGGTTCCAACCCCCATAAGGATAATTCATTTGCTAGTTTATGTGCTTCTTCATTTCCTTCCATGTCAGTGTGTCCTGGAAAAACCGTTAAGCTAATTGTCAAGGATAGTTTTTGTTATTTATTTTGGAAATTTCCTTCTTAGACGGTGAAGAAAATGCCAAGAAAATTAATAATCAAGTATGAAATACCTATCCAAAATCTTCAAGGGGGTAGTTTTTATCACTCCGTTATTTTTTCGTTGTGAATACGACATATACAGGTTCGGCAAATATTTATATTTCATATGTAAAATTTCATTTAGGTTCAACAGTGAGCCCTGTAGATAAAACATTGTTCAAGAAAGAGTAGCATAATTCCCCTCCACCAAACACCCACTTCTCTAGATATTGTCTCTCTGTTATTCTATAGCTTCCTCACTTCCATTCACGGAATGGATATACGGTAAATAATCATTTGCCAAATCTGTATATCCAAAGTAATTGACAGAAACTATTCCTTCGATCATATCTAAATGATTTTTCGTTCGGTTGAATGTTTTGTGAATTATAAGGATTCTTGTGTTGCTGCTTTAGTGTTCTTTGTAACCAAAATTAAATCATCGACGCTACTGATTAGTCGGCATTGTTCGGCAGATGGTCTACCAGTTCCAGACCAGTTAACATTTTACTGCCAGTCGATACACAGAAAAAGCAAAGCTGTTTCAGTCAAAAACGTTACTTTGTCAGTATTATAGTAGTAGTCGAAGCAAAGTTCTATTCACTGATGCTCTACGCAGTTTTTTGGAAATTAAAACATTAACAATCGAAATACGTGCGTCTGCCCTAAATTTTCACTTTCCAACACCAAATCTCGAGAAAACGAAAGTTTTTTCAATATGTTCCATTAAGTAAATGTTAACTTATGCTTTTGAATAACATTGAAACAATTTTGCAAAAAAACTGCAAAAGTCCATTTCAAGAAAATGGTATCGAAAAGTAGCTCCTTATCAGTAAGATTATAATAAACTCATCATTGAGAAATTTCATTGCTTTTTGTTCAAATCTTGTGGTTGAATTCATTCATTCTTTTGACTTGAGCACTTGAACTCTCAAACATTGTTCGGGCTCCATGTGCCCGATGTCATCCTGAGAATTGCCTCCATCCTTAGAAAAGTTCCAGGGAAGGAAGGACAATAATTGATGCCGTCCCCGTACTTTTCATTGTCCCGGTAATACCTAGGAGAGCTTTCTTTGAATCATGTGAGTACTTCAAGTTGTGTCATGCATATGTACCACGTACCCTATATTCTTCTCTTTCGTGTTCAGGTAATTCATAATATATTGTTCCTATTGAACCTATCTCAAATTTTTATATAATTCATATACCACAAGGCACGTAGAAGAGATTTAATCTTCAATGAATTACCTGTGAAAACCCTTAGAAAATCGTTGCAGTGATCAATTTCTGACTAATACTATCAATTATTCTAACCAAACAAATCCCGTAATATTTACACAAATCCCAAATCCCGTGCGTAGAAGTCTAATAGGGTAATATCAACCAGTCGGGAATATGGCTAATACTGAATATATTTATAGTTATTAAATCCTTTGTATAACTACCATTATAGCGGCTATGTATTATCTGACCCGCCAGAGGGATATCCTGACCTTAATCACGGTATTATCTATATTGATCGTTACTTATGCCGAGTCATCTAAATGAAAAATTAGTTCGTATTCGACGTGTAATTTTGTAAATTAATTATATCCATATTCCATGAAATTGATCGCTGTTGTTAAACCAAGCTCATACCGAAGATATGTTTTATAATTCTCCATGGGAATTGTATACAGAGTGGTCAGATAAGAACTAAACTTCGTTAAAGTGTAACTAAAAAGATTTTGAATACAAATGGATTTTTAATACATGAACGGAATAACGCCAAAATGGCCTGGGTATAATTTAGTTCAAAATATGATTGATTTGTAAATAATCTATCCACGTAAGCTTCATTGTGTAGCCCGATAATACCGTACATGAACAATGGTTCACTCTAAGCACCCACCAGCACATTGTCTATTTCAGTCTGTCTCCAAATTCTACTCTTTTTCGGGATTTTTAAGTTCATACCTAGCGATAGACAGATACAATGTGTCTTTTGTAGTTGAAAGGTACGAACAGAGTACCGGCTGGACTGTCTTTGCTGTGAATTATTTAATTATTATGACGGGATATTTATTGGAAATAAAATGCCACAAATGTGTTGTCTGGACGGTTGTAGGAGTAGAGATGCGGCACAAATATCTTTCTTCTCAGATTTCCATTTGGTACCTTGCGTAAATTTTGTTGAATATGTAACGTATCTTGAATAGTTTATCTCGAACTTTATTGCCAGCCCTCGCTATCGGTCGATCGAAAAATCGTTCTCGACTGGTAAATGTTACTTAGATCCCGTGAAGTTTATAAGATTTTTTCTCCTCGCCGTAGAATTTATTCCTGTATTTTCATTAATTCAATTCGATACTTTTCGCATGAAATTATGGACAGCCAAACAAAGACTGCTACTGCTACATTTCATACAAATTGAGAAAATAGGAGAGAACATCGATACCTTTTTGATAATTGTTACATACTTCGTTCAAAACAGTGTCAAAATGCCTTGTTTACAATATAGGGAGGAGAAAAAAATAGGGGGCAAAATTCTTAATGCCAAGATTTTTGAAAATTTTCACCATCTTTTACTTGACTTTTCACGTAATAGTATATTTCATTACCAGTACAGAAATGAGGATTTTTCCGTGCGCGCGTGACAAATTCATGCAAGAACGGAAAATCCATTTCTGGACGAGTAATGAACGATATTTTTTATTATACTTAGGTACCTGAAATCAACATAAACAAAAAATATCGCAAAAAATTATTAAGAAAATCGGGAATATTTATTTTTATTTTTAAAACAGTAAAAATGTAAGTACATACAACTCAAATTAACAAAAAAAATACAAGTAGGTAATTCTAAGAAAATTAATTTTGGACAGAACCGTTATTATTAATAGTAATATTTATTGTACAATTCGTATTATTGTTGAAGCTCAATCCCTTTTGCATTTCTTTTTGTTGAACTAAAGACTCTGCTAAAGATGTTGAAGCGGAGTGTTCGTGTGTGCTTTGGTTCTCTTGATTGACTGTTACAGATGTTGTAGTTTCCAAGTTACAAGGGCTAAACAACTTCCGTGATACTTCAATTTTTCTTTGTATGGTCTCTTTTATATATCCTTCTGCTACATTGGAAGAAAGCCATCCTCCGTGTCTTTTCAAAGTGAGCAAATCACCGCCGCTTTCCACCAACATGGTTGCCGAAGAGCGCCTTAGCCCATGTCCGGTATATTCTTCGGGATTTTTTAGTTTTAGGTATTTTGCAACAAGTTTTGGAATACCAATGATAGTATGGCACCCAACATGTTGAGCGTAACATCTTTGGTTTCGGTATGCAACAAATAATCTTCTACTCTCCATATGTTTAGGGCGGAGATCTTCGTATTTACGGTAAATTGTACAGGGATCGAATTTGCAATTTTCATTGGTAATGGTAAAACTTCTTGACCTGTGAGTTTTTCCATCTCGTAAGAACACGACAAGGAAACGCCCATTATCTTCCACATTATCTAAACTCAAACGTATTAAATCATCACTGCGGCATGCACCGAAGATGCCAAACACTAAAATTACTTTTGCTAGTAGATATTCTCCATCTGAAGCTTCACATAAAAATTTGGTTACTTGTTCTGCTGTAAGAATCTTGGATTTCTTTGGTATATATCCTACAGCTTGTCGTTTCAAAAAAGCAATCGTTTTTGGATATTGATGGTGAGTATTTTCTTTTATTGCCAAACAACTCTTTAACATAGAGAATCGACTCCATAAAGTGGAGGATTTCATAGTGTTGGCTTTTTCAGAAAAATATACTAAAAGAATATCGTCACTCACAATTTTGATTCGTTTCTGAGTCCGCCATTCGGTAAAACTGTTATATTCTTGTTCATATCTCAACCTGGATTTCACTGGTAATAAATCTGCACTCACTTCTGCCGCTCGTTGTAAGATATTTTCGGGAATATCCCGATTTTCTTCACAATCTGAATTCATTTTTGCAAAATGTAATAAATACATAAATACTTAATTTTCACTGACAGAAAATAAAATTTGTCATTAATAAATAAATCGTTGCTATAGACACATTACTCGTTTCTTTTTTTTCTTCGGGTTGCCATAGGATATCTAGTATTATGGATATCTATGTTTATTATTAAGCGCACGGAAATAGGGATCGGGAAAAAATTTCCGTGCGCTGTTCCGAAAATGTCATATTTACTGTATTTTATAAACAGTTGAAAATGTAGTATTTTCTGTTAAGTATAATAAAAATTTATTAATTAAACGTCAGTGTATGCCGAAATTTTTTTGTTATACATTTTGTTATAAATTGGGCAACGTAAGCTCAACATTAAAATATAATATAAATAGACACATAATTATTTTCAATGTTACCTACTTTGAATTTAGTTCTGTGTCACTATCACTATCGTTACTAGCGGAAAGTAAATCCAGTGCAATGCTTCTATGCCTCCTTCGGACAAATTCACTCTACAAACACTCCCTGAGTGCTGCTTAATCTAAAATCAACAAACCAACACTCGACGTTGCATCGCAATCAGACTTAATCACAATAAACGTCTAAATGAATACCTCTGCTTATACGTATATTCCAAAGTCAAGAAGTGGAGCGAGAGAGCCTTCCGGCAAACTCAAAAGGCATTGTATTGTGTATGAGAAATGACGGTTCCCCCAAGAAGTTGAAGACATTTATCGTGAACTAAGAAGATCTTAAGTCAAAAAGTTGTTCCATGCAAGGGGGAATATAATTTAAATATTTAGTATTCTTTTTTGAATCATTTTCAAAATGTTTTGAGTATACAATTATTATAATTTAACGGCCATACGAGCACCGACCAGGTTCAGTTGGCCCACCCTATTAAATATCAGTCTTTAGAAGGTCATTTAAGCACAGTTCTGGCAGGATTGACTCTTAACCGCTTTTTAATATCATGTCACAGGGTCCGGACTAAAGAAAACCCATTTTGGGAGTGGTATTCCATGATCTCAAATCCATTTCATAGTTTTTTTTTGGAATTGTCACATGCTGAAAGACTCTTCCAAACTAGGCAATAAAGAATCCTCTAGGATGTCTAAATATTTATCTGCGTTAACAATATCGATCACAAAGTTTAAATTCCCAACCCCTTTAATATATTATACATTATATGCGAGTAGAATACTATACTTTATCCACGACTATTAAATATTCAGAAAAAAAAACATTGTGGTTTAACTCCTATCAAAAACAAACCAAATATTAAAATGAAACATTCTATGTCGTTTCCTTTTTACGTATCTGATGAATAGTTCAATTTTCAACTACATCGATCAGTGCCAAGAACAGTGAAGAAAACTTTTCTAATGGTTAACGGGGGAAATAAAATAAAGAAATAGTTGAAAACGGCAGCGAACCATAAAAGTTGACAACAGAGACGGTTTTAAAGGAATTAAACGAAGACAATCGTGGAGTTTTTGATGGACTTTCTATTCATCTGAGAGAAATAAAAACAACCAAGCAGACAGGAATAAAAGTTATTCGACGTCTACTAAACTGTTGGTTAATACGTAAAACGTACCGTATTTTATTGTTATTACGAAGGAATAGCAAAAAATAACCATAAGAGTCAGAAAATTAAATACAGACGAACTAAATCGGGGATTCACAAATTTTAAGCAGAAAAGAATATTCATAGTATCCGCATTTGTCAAAATTACCAGAAATGCTTGAAGGCGACGTTATTTTATCATGTCATTCACTTCTATTATTATAATTCTAGAGAACCTCGGATATCCTCCGTCAATTGTACCAGTTCGTAGACCTGCCTGCCCAGTAAGCATGGTAATATGGGTGGAGAGGAAGTCTCTCTAGGATTTCCGTTAAAATATAATTGTCAATAGCTTTTTCCAACGTTTTTAGTACAAACGATGTTAGACTAATTGGTCTGAAGGATTTTGGGTTTGTTGTGTCCCTTTTTCCAGCTTTTGGAATGAAGGTTACCATTGCCCATCTCCTTACTTCTGGTATATAACCAAGTTCTAAGCTGCTTCGACTAATTCTAACCAAATGTGGTAAACCTTAGGGTACAATTTAATCGAGTTTTTTGGATATACAGAGTGTCCAGAAACTTATCCAACGCAAACTACAGAAACTGATCTAACCTCACTTACCTTTGAGTTTTTCGACACCTTGTATATACAGCTATAATTTTGCCGAACCCGGGTGCTTTTCCATTTTACAGTTCTTTCATTACTGTTTATGATTATTTTCAATCTGGTGCTTTGTTTATATCGTCTTTCACTCCATTTCTTTAATATCAGAAACGAAACTCTTGAAATTATGTATTCAAAATTGAAACTTTCAATTTCCACTTACACGACAACATAATTTTACGTAGACAAATTAACAGCGTGAAACGAAATCTTTTATTTTCGGATTTCAGTTGGTTTCGCATAAAAAAAAATAATTGCCTCTCCGTAAATTACAGATCAGAAATTTCATCCCCAGTCTGCCAGAATCCTTACATACAAGCCTGTAAATTATGAGCCCGGCATCATTTCCAGACTAAAAGGGATTTAATAGTCCTTCTCTTTCTCTAAAGCTACAGGTCAGAGTCGGAACAGAAACTTTTCCTACTAATATCGGAGTTCGTTAACAAATATTATAGAAACAAGATTTAAAATATTTCTTTTCACTCAGTAAAAGTATATTAAAATCTAAATTGGTTTTGCCTTCCTACAGGAAGATTTGTTGATTCTACAACCCCCAATATATCCTTACGACCCATCTTGTGCTGTATAAGCTTTAGACTATTTGATCCCTGAAAAGCTTATGAAAAACAGGGTTTCATACAAGATTGGTCTTTTTTAAACCGGAATGTTGGGTGAGCTTCTTTGCCAAAAGCTCCGCTATGTTTTTTTCGCAACTGGGGAGCTCAAAATTATAAAAATCGGGAGACAGGTACAGCTTGTTGAGTTGACGTCTGTAGTTATAGCAACACCTGTAAAATTACCTTGTTCTGCGTAATTTCTACGCTTCTGAGTTTAAAATCAATGAGCAACTAGGGAGACGTGTCTATATCGATTAGGGGCCTTTTGTCTGTCTTGCCTCTCTCTGCGTTTGAGTTGCGTTATCATCATCGTTCAGATCTCAGGTTCTCATCAACACGAACTTTTACGTAACTATATACTTTACTTTTAACACTTTTTAGAATGGTATTTCAGATTGGATTTATACCGGCGTTGAAGTCGTTGAAAAATGTTGTGTAAATCGAGTTTGGTTCAGAATTTATTCATAAATATTGGAATTTTTAAAAGCCTTACATTTTTAATCTTTTAAAAATTATTCATTTTTGTAATTCAGTTAATACATTCCATAATTTTGACAGTTATTTTAGTTGAAGTATTTATTTTGTCACTGAGTTATGTGAAAAAATACATACTGTTCCATTTTAAATAGTCAAGCAGCCATTAAAGCACTGAGCTCTTGTGTAATCAGTTCCAAAATGGTGTGGTAGTGCCTAATCAATGAACTAGACAAGAAGAATATAGTAACCTTACTGTGGATTCCAGGACACACTGGAATATAAGGAAATGAAATAGCGGATGGACTAGCAAAGAGGAGGACTGAAAAACCCTTTTGGGGGCTGGAACCCTTTTGCGGTATCAGTCCCACTGTAATATTGGAAGAAATAGGCAAAGCCGAAGAAAAGAGAATATTTGACCATTGGAAGATCTAGTAGGGCTTACACGATCAAAGATTCTGACGGGTGACTACAACCCGTTGATATCAAATGAATACAAAAGTCAAAGTCAAACTGCACTAAGAGTTTTAACAGGAATCCTAACGGGACATTGCCGCCTGAACGCGATAGAAGAGGGACATTTACCTAAGTTGAAGC
This sequence comes from Lochmaea capreae, assembly GCA_949126875.1. Lineage (NCBI taxonomy): Eukaryota > Metazoa > Arthropoda > Insecta > Coleoptera > Chrysomelidae > Lochmaea > Lochmaea capreae. The sequence continues at coordinate 10,697,213 of OX421397.1, read as the reverse complement.
CTGCAGACATCCTAAAATTCCTCATGGAAATAGGACTAAAGGACCTACTAGTGTCTGAGACGTTCCTCAGGAACTAAGTAGATGTAAGGGGCCACAATTGATCTTTTAGGTCTCAGTGAATATTACCCCATCATACATACATACATTTTAAATTAAGTAGTAATTTTAAATTGATAATATTTTCAAGGCAACAAAAAGTTGTACGAATGACAGAACAAAATTTTTCGAAAATTTGAAACTGACCTGCGAAAGCCATTTGTTTTTATATTATTTTCTTAAAATGGCAAGTTAAACAATTCAAGCTTTCCATAGTTATGACACAAATGTTAGTAGTATTTATTTACGAATAAAATGAATGATTCTATTCTCAAAATCAAACAATCAATTTCTTCCGTTTTGTTAATAGATCTTCGGAAAAGTAGTATGTGTAACTCGTACGAAAAGCCGCATTCCCGGACTCCGTTTTCACAGTCGCCCGGGAATATTACACTTTTCCTACCGTATACACAATACACTATTTATTTCTTTGAATAATAAAATTGCATTTACAGTTTTTCGTATTATTATTTTTTTGTTCAAGATTCTGTTCTATAAAAATCTTCACGATTTTCCGAACAATTTTTCCTCAATCCATTTACATTCATATCCACAGAAAGAACTGTAAAAGAGTAAGTAGATTGTCTGGCTCTTAAATGAACATTGCATGTACTTTGTTTACAGTCTGGCCGCTTAGCACACACATTTATGTTCATGGACAAGGAGTAGTGTGAGTCTAACATATTAATAGAGAGTTTTTGGAATCCTTAATTCGTTCTGTAGTTACGGTTAACACTATTCGGAACATGGGCAGAAGAATTTGATGCTTTCGTTAACGTTAATTACGATAACGTGTTCCGTTATCTACGGAAATATTGCGTTAAGATTTCGTTAACATAATCTTTATTTTGATAGATGCAGGTTGCCAGATATATTCAAGTTAGTTTTCGTGTTTGACAGCATAATTATTTATTAAAGACCCTATTATCAAAATAAGACGAAAAATATCCTCACACTGGTATTTTTCGAGCCACCGACACAATTTTACCATGAAAAGATATATTTATTTTGAAGTAATAAATGCTGTTTTATTTGTTGAACGGAAATCTGACAATACGAGTAAGGGGAATCTGATTATCATCTTTGGTTTTGTGCGAGAGTTACCATCCCAAAAATTTTTTAGCAGTATTCATATATTAAAAAATAAAGCAGTCTACTCTATCATCATAAATGTTGAGATCAAGTCCCTCAACTTCTTCAAAATCAGGAAGATTTTCGAATATATTTTGGAGAATAATTCCACGAATCATGTCATGGTTGTCGCCATCTTCATTACGATTCAATACAATATTTAGGGCTTCCTCTATCACTACCACGATTACAATAAATTATAATAAAAAATCCAACTCGCTATATAGCAAACCAACGAACGTCTAAAGAGTAAGGTTATTACCAACAAACACCAAAGATTTGACGTATTTGACATTAATTGAATTCACGTTATTTTTAAATGTTTCAAAAACTATTTATAAAGATCTCACTGAAGTTCATCATTTCACTCACTGCACTTGCGCCAAATAACGATAACGTAAATAACAAACGCTAAAGTTAATGGTTCCAAAAACTCTCTAATGAATCACGTATTAAATAAGTTAATGCTCCAAGACCTGTCTGATGTTAATTGATTAATTAGAAGAATTACAGTAAAGGGATTTTTAACCAGGAGTTTGATGTGTTCCTGCTATGGCACGTGGCTCCTGTACGTTTGATATTTTATCCTATTTTTCCTGGAGGAAAACTTGAAAAATATTTACAGACTTGTAGGTCCACCGAGAGAATAAATCTTATTATGGAAAAATGTCTGTAAGTCTGGTTCTGCTTGAACGATCTTTGTAGACGTTGTCTTTATTCAAGTTCCCATTTTGTCTGATTTCCTGGGTAATATCAGAAATAAACAAACTTTGGCAGAGTAGAAGAAACTTTTGTTTTTGTTTTTACGGTCTAAGCCACCACACTAATAAAGTTATCCTTTATGCATTCAAAAGAAGGCATATCAGAAAGAGCATATATTCCGAATTCATGCTTGCATATACACTGACTGTGTGTGCATTCTCTTCACGCTATTATACTCTTGATTGGATTCGTCGTTGCTTTACGAAGATGAGTCTCTCTAAGTATAAGTACCCAATTTTATTTTCATAAAAACCTGATGATGTGCCTCGATATGAGACACAATAAAATACATTTAAGTCGTATTGATTAAGAAGTTCTTTTGAAGTGATAATTAACTCGTGATTAAGCCTACGCAGCAACGGGTAGTTCGATAAAGACATTATTATTTGGTATTTAATTGTATAGTACTAACGAAGCTATTATTTTTTATTGTTGAAAATTTTTAAGTGAATATTACCATTAAAGATAGTAATAGTCTGCGGCGTTCGATTCGGCATTTAATTAACTTTAAAATAAAAAATAATAAGGGGTTGCTAGAGGATAAAAATGTGTTTTGAGTTTGGTAAACAGAATAATTGATTTTTTTAATGAAATTATCTTAAAAATTAGGCAGTCATAGGGCAGCGGACAGAAACAAAAACACAAATAAGTCAACCCCTTTTGAAAATTTCATCGTACGCCTATGGTAAACGGAGTTAATTACAAATCAACCCTCTTAAAAAAATGTAACGTTAAGCAATAAGTATACTTCTCTCCTGCAATGGAAACATATTGATTAAGCTGAATATTTTTCTGTAGAGTGGTATACCTAGCTCTATATTTTATTTTGCTCAAAAATTATTGGCGTGGTGACACATCCAGTAATAGCTTGCTCCGAGACGCTCCTCCGCCTTTAGACTTTTTGAGCTCTTGGTTGCACTATTTTTGCCAAGAAACTAGTAGTCCCTATCTGGCTCATCAGTATTTTCACTTGGTACTTCTTGGAGTAATCCTCCCTTGTGCGCTTCAGTCATAGGAGTCTATGTCTCCAAAGAGCTTCATATTCAAAAATAATGTGTGAGGCTGTTATAGGTTCATCCCTAGATATGCCAATTGCTCTTAGAGTACAGTCACTTTCCTTATCTCGCCCCTTATAGGATTTAATATCATAATATTTATAAGAGTTTTTGAATACAGTCTTTGGGTGTTGCTTCGTTCGTGCCAATTTCCATTGCACTCCATATTGTTTGCAGCCATTCTCGCTTCTGCCTTAACATGCAGAGCAAACAGATTGACTATGTCTTCCATTGCTGCAGTCGGGATACTTCTCATTGCAATGAATCATAGTTAAATGAGAAACTATGAAACAGAGCACTCGCAGATTCACCTATTGTTACTACATATACCAGTTTTCACTTTCAAACAAGTTTAGCAATATTTTGTTCAGTTAAAGCTGTTGATGGCCGGCCATAGTGGAGTCATCTTCCACCACATGTCGACCACTTTGGAATGCACTGTACCATTCATACGCACGCGTGCTTTTTAAATAATCAACTCCTGTACTGAGACTCTGCACACTACAATTCTACTATCACCTCTACTCACACGTCTTTTGTCGAAGATTTCTTAATAAAAACTTCAATATACTTCATAGAAATAAGTCAGAAATAAAAGAAGACTTGTTGACAGTATGCAGATGGTATACAGAGTGAGACTTTCGACTGCTGTTAACTGGAATAATAGTAGTAATAAAACTGTATAAAACGATCGGTAGAATTCTATAGTGTGCAGAGTCCCAAGCCTGGTACTTTCTTGATAATATGTATATCGTACTGCTTGGAACCATTTATTGCGACGTTTATTTTTGTAGAAGCAAGAAAATAACTTTCAAGACCTGATATATCCAATGAATTTATCACTACCCTGATGATGATTATAATAATAATTCTTATTATGATTAAATTCCCTATAATAATGAAGAGAAATGACCATATTTCTTTTCATATGTTTAAGAATAAAAATTTTAGTGTGAATATTCATTCAGTTATGCAAATTCAAATAGAAACGTAACATCAATATATTTCCCGCATTTCGACAACGCCCATATACTAGGGCGATATTAAATATTGAAATAACTCCTCGTAATTTCTACCAGACTGGAAGGGTTCTCATGATTACTCATTAAATAAACAAATACCTTGTTACCTCTAACCAAAACATGAATAATAAGCTGGTAAATTCTGAATATTTGTTATAGTACTTTTGTCTTTCGCATTTCTACGGTAAAACGTTTATTATTCTAATAACGAACAAGAAGAGACTACGAATTCTGGATAAATTTGTAACATATGATCTTTTTATTGAAAATACAATTTTAAAGAGAAAAAAACGAAAACTACTATTTTATAGGAACTATCAAAGAAACTATGTACAATTTCCTTCCGCATACCGTAGTTTGTTAGTGTTTCCTTTTTTCCGACACCCCAGAAAGATAAATATTTTTCTCGTAATAGATTTGGCCTCCCGTCATTCCCTGAATAGAAATCAGAAAATGCCGATCACGTTTTTCTACTCTAACTTTGGATCACGTTCCTTCCAAACCTCTAGATTGATAAATTCAATTTCAGGCCTACCACAATGTGTTCCGCTACTGTCTGCACTTCCCGAAACGATGTGCATTCTTTCACTTCTTTCCTTTTGGAGGGAAAAGAAAATTTTGACAGTTTCATATAATTTGTTCGTGCTACTTGCTCTCAGGGAATGTACTTCGCGTTTTACTAGTGACATTTATGAAATTTTAAATTGTGATATACCCAACCGGTAAGATCGTTTCTATGACATTCATTTTAATATCATAATGGCGAGACTAGTGAGAGTATCGTGTTAAGGCGTGTCCACACTATGCCACTGTTTGAAGCCGAGTCGATGTAGACGCGACCGTTGGCTCGTGCCAATATGCCAGTCGTGTGCCAATGAAAATCACCGAAGTGTCAGTCTCCTTCAAAGGAAGCCAATAAAAACGGTGAGTGAGGACGTGCCAACTACTGGCCTCACGCCGCTTCTGTGATTCAGACTGTCTGTACTTTAGCACTTGCTTTCAAATGGAGTGGACGAACGAGAAAGTTATTAATTTAATAAATCTATAATAGGATCGTCCTGTTCTGTGAACAGTGTGCGACTAAACTAAACGATTGCCTACATATATGTGGACGTTTTGACAGTCGCTGGCTAAGTCAATTATTACATTGCCAATGGCAAATCGCAGCATAGTGTAGACGCTCATTTAGCAGCACGAAACACGAGCGTAGTTCATCGTAATTATACATGGCTCGCGAGTCTACCACGCGCCGCGCGATCCTCAGCTGTCGGAAATTCCGTAGAAGCCTGCAATAAGAAAATCCTTATCGTTTATTATATAAAGTAGTCCGGCACGATCGATGAGGTTTTCGCTTTTCATTCAATAAACTTGATGACGTGGTAGGTCTACTTTTAGATTACCATATCCTAAACGAACTAAATAAACTGTGTGTGTCAGTCTTGGATATACCTCTAGCAACTCATGAATTCAGCCGCTGTCCAAGGCGTACTAAGGGGGCATGGCCATATTTAAAAACTCGTGTTTCTACTACATTTGACAAACTGCAACTAAACCTAATTAAAGAAACTTACACAGCTACCTTTTTCCATGAACTACCCAATGTTCATAATTTCTTTTCCTTGGCTATTAAGTACCCTTCATATTTTCCGATTCTCTTCATTACAGTTTTACTAAAAGGTTATTAATTTGTCAATACTACACTACACTACAGTCAAAAAGTTATTGGGAAACTCGTCGCAAGCTCAAGTTTTTATCAACTGAATCGGACAAATTCGTAGTAGGATCGATGCATCCTTGTTATAAAAAAACACAATACACTGAGGCACGACTTTAGCTCGACTGAGAAACGACTCAACAGCGACTTGCCATCTACAGGATTGTCTAAAAGTTTGTCGTATCTGACAAGCTGCTAGGAACTCATTAGACCCTTTCGAAGTCGCTCTCATGACGTCAACTCAGCATGGCTGGTGTGAGCCAAAGAGGATAAAACTCTACCGTCTCATCTTCCTATTCACATCCTCGTCATAATTGTCTTGGTCTTGGTAGGTACCACCGGGTCATCGCCAAGGATATTTTTGCTGCTGCACTGATGGGATAGCACAGTAATTCCTTGGCTTAGTTTGCAGTATTTTCTTTCAAAGTTTTTAAGCAACTGCCTTCCTAGCCGGGACATCAACCACGCGGTTATTTTTAGACTTACCATTACCTTTGGTTCACGACAATGGGACTACATTGTTTTTTGTTGCCTCAACAAAGGCATGGTGACATTCAAGTACTGTCTTCACTATAATAGGTGGTCTCTTCAGGGCTAGAAGTGCTCATCTCCTATCTGTATAAATGTACATTTTTTTTCCGAGATGTTTCTACGGAATATTTATTTTGCAGCTATTTAAATGCCATTCAGGTCAGTTTGAACTACGTTGGCATATTTGACCACAGTCCATTTTATGTTAAGGCTTAAAGAACCGCATGCAGAACCTTTTTCAGTTTTTGACCTATCAGAGTAGATGTTGATAGTACCTACCACTGGCGTGTCTCTACGTAACAGTAACCATTGTACTTACTTGCTTGCTAAGTTTCATAAATATCAACCTTTAGATTTTAAATATTATTTACTTGGTTCCATACTTTTGGATAACTCTGTATACGCACCTTTACATTAACGTTTGGATTGTTACTCTTTGGTATTTCTCTTAACTTAACATGAAGCATTCGAATCTATATAAATTAACAATTTTCGCCACTCAATTACATGTTTTGAATGACGGAACCCTTTTCGCAAAAAATTGGTGATTGTTCCTTTTATCCAGACACTTAACCCGAAGTATTAGAAGTTCACGGATCGTGGTTTATATACAAGGATAGTCCAGAAAAGTAAAATACTAGAAATTATGGGAACAACACAACAGTAGTTCCAGATCCCTTAATTGCATTGTTTCTCTCGACAATTACATTCATTACTTCTAATGCTATTGTTCGCAAGTCCAATTTAAAGTTCCCTCTTGGAGAAAGGTATATCTGGAAGATCTCATAATCCCCTTGCCTTGTTTTAATCAGTAGCGTAGAGTAGCCGCAGTCATTTTTGGTTTCACCGAGCCAGTGAAATAGAGGGTTGTAGCGAATCTTCTGTTTTACGACCATTCTCAGCCAATAACGATTTCGATACAAATTCTGATGCAATTCACCCACTAAAAGCAGTTATTGAAATTAGTGACCTCCTTATAGAACAATAAAAATATGTTCCACATTGAGCACCATCAGTGGTGGTTTTCACCACTAGTGTTGAAATCAAGTTTATTTATATTTAAAAATACTGTTGGCTGTAAAGGTGAACTTCTTGAATTTACATCGACGTAGATTGTTCCTAGATGAATATATCATTCTGGTAATTTTAATTCCTCTCCTGTTCCCTAACTAGTGCAAAGTATCGTTCAATCTACTTTGGTGAATGAATAAATTTTAAATGTGATCTACACCACTGCTTTAACATGATCCTATCCACTCTCTGACTCTCGCTATATTCCATTACAAAACAACTTATTGAGTTTGTTGAAACCCACTACGAAATTTGAAAGAAAAATCATTGAGGTCTCTTTAATTGTTCAAAAAAAAAAACCTTTCATAATTGAAATATTTACGTAACTTTTAAAATTGTATTGAGGACATAAAAAGATTAGTCGAAAGAGTTTGTTGTGGTTGTTTTTTTTTGGAAAAATATTGAATTGTTGGGAAAAAGTATGTAACACAATTTGGAATTCACTGGAAAATGATCTACGCTCTCCGTTCTCCACTAGTTTGAGCTTTTTGACACGCCTATTCAAGCAGGAGTGTCCCATTAGGACACCTGTCAAATCTCTGGATTTTGCTTATGTACATCATCATAGTCGTCCACGATTTTCTTTTATTTCATCAGTCCAATGGTCCTACCTTCTCGTTTTTCCAATTTTACCTATTTCTTCCAATCTTACATTGCTGCTGATGTGCTCCTGCGGTCTATAAAATACTATTTCAGATACTTACGAGGATATATTGAAAAATTCTTAGCCTACTATAGAACTAAACAAAATTTCAATGTCAAAATATACTTCTCGACAGACATTCTAAGTTAAACAGTGGTAAGTACAGATATCTGCACGATATAATCAACCATTCTGGTTTGTAATTAGAAAGCGCAATATCACTTGTAGACCAGTTTCGGCGTATTTGCGCCTCATCAGTACAAGGTGGATATCATCCATCCAGAAGCTCTGAGAGCATAATCCTGAACTGGAAGTGTAATCCAATGTCTGTTATACACAATAATATTGAAATATTCCGTACTGAATCTCGACATGCAATTTTTCGAGTGTAGGATTAGGAAAGTATGGCCACACCTTGTACCATGTTTCAATTAAAATAGCTCAAAATGAATGACATTATGAAACTTAATTAGATGAATTCGGGAAGTTGCCGGTGCTATAGCGCTTAACTGCGGAATTTCATGCAACGATAAACTTTTACCTAATTAAATGTTAAATAATAACCTTTAGGAAGATGGTTATCGACTATTTTTATGTTTTGTTTTGAAGCTTTCCCAAAACAAGGGCTCATTCAAAATAGTGCAAACGGATATTTTTATATTTCGTCGACCTATATAGTATTAATCGATACATGTTGAATATAAGTAGTAATTTTGGGTGAATATGAAAAAAATAGAGTTTATGACCTTTTACAATGAAATTTCTTAAAAGTTATGGGACCAATTTTGCTTAATAACGATTATAGATGGAGATAAACAAATATAAGCACGTCTAGTAAGTAGTAGTAGTAAGCACGAATTTCTGGAAAAGGTTAACGATTTTGATCTTCACTCCAAAAAAACAACATTCAGCAACATTCCAATAATGCAAATCCAACTAAGGCTACGGTTACTATGGATGCGAATTCTGACGAAATTTTGTTCTGACTACTTCTGATCAGTTCGTACGAAGTCGTCCAAACGAACAAACGCCCCCTGTCTAATGAGTTTGTTTACAGTGGAAGCGGATTAGACGTCAAAATTGACACGATATCGTCAGAACGATTTGAGCGTTCAAACAAGTTTGATTTTTTCGTGCGACCAGCGACTGTTTGGTGCGTTGAATTGCAAGTTATAGCTAATTTCACCATGGATATTGAAAAATTAATTAGTATTGTGTACGAGAACAGGTGTTTGTGGGACATGAAAGACAAGAATTACCACAACAGAGATATTGCTCGAAAAACCTGGGAGAAGGTGGCAGCAGATCTCAATACTAGCTGTAAGTAAAATATTTTACTGTGATGTAGACTTGTACATTAACTGCATATCAATTATACATTAATGGTTTTGATTAAAACATGAAATTGGTAAAACCTGATTATTATATTAAGTCATACTGAAACGGGATTTCACCAGCAGGACTAACAAAATAGTTTTTCAAAGTTTCTCTTGCCTCACTAGCGCTTCTTCCGTAGTGATTATATCTACGTGAAACTGGCACATTGTCCACGGGCTCAAAGTCCATCTCAAGAATATCAAGACCTTCCTTGTCGATGATTAAGTTATGCAATAGACACACGCATTTAACTATGATGTCTACTTTGTCTGGATCGATTTGGAGTTCTGTTTTTAAACATCTCCACTTGCCTACCACAATGCCAAAGGCACATTCCACGCACCGTCTGGCCCTTGATAGTCTGTAATTAAAAATCCGTTCTTCAACAGTAAGTCTTTGTCTTGAGTATGGTTTTAGTAAATACCTTTTCAAAGGATAGGCATCATCACCCAATAGAGCAAAGGGTGCTAAAATGTCGGTTGACGGAATATGTCCATTCTCAGGTATGTTCAACGTGTTTGCTTCAAGCCGCTGATAAATATTTGAATCTGAAAAGGTTCCGCCATCACATTGCTTACCGTAAGCCCCAACTTCAATAGCAATGAACCTGTAATTTGCATCTGCTATTCCCTGCAATACAACAGAAAAATAGCCCTTATAATTGTAATACATCGTCCCTGTTTCTTTGGGACATTTGATGCGAATATGTTTTCCGTCTATACATCCGATGCAGTTAGGAAAATTCCATTTGTTGTAAAAGTCACTCGCAATGGTTTTCCACTCCTCTTCAGCAGGCAAAGACAAATGAGTATCGCTGAAGCACTCCCATATAGCTAGACATGTTCCGTAAACTATGCTACGGATAGCACAGTGTGAAATTCTGTAGGAGAAGCTTAGTGCTCGAAATGACATGCCAGTTGATAGAAATCTGAAACAATAAACAAGTATTGTACAATTTACCGTAATTGTAGGTGAAGCAGTCAAAACAAAATGGCGAGGTTTGAGGGACACTTTTCGTAAGGAATGTGGCAAGATTCCTAAAAAACGGAGTGGAGATGAAGGAGGAATAACGAAAGAGCCTAAATGGGCCTATTTCAAAAGCCTGGAATTTTTGAAGGACACAATGAACAAAAGAAAATTGCAAGGTAATGTCATGAACGAGACAACATTTTTTGATGACGACACCCAGAATACAACTCCTGCTCTTTCCCCTGATCCCGTTGATCCCCCTGAAAACGAACCAGAACCAGAATTTCTTGAGTCACATCCGGTCACAACGAAAGAAACTACGCCACTACGAAGCTTTAAGGCCCCTCCTAAAAAAGTTTCTAAGATAAGTAATGCCACAGCAGTTAAAAAATTGGTTATGCTGGAAGAGCAGAAGATCCAGATGTACAAGGAGAGAAATTCTGCTTCCCGATACGAAGATCCAGATTATCATTTCCTCGTAAGCCTACTCCCATTTTTAAAAAAAGTACCGGAAGAAAGAAAAATGATTGTGAGGACCAAACTTCAAAAAGTGTTTTGCGATGAGGAGGAGTTTATGTTGAGACTCGGAGAGCAACGTCAACTACAGCCAATCCACCATTTACCGCGTAGCATCCACACTGCCACATGTGGTTCATCAACGAGTGATAGTTGGGGAAGTTCTCAAGCACAAATGCCTCAGAGTACAGCTCAACATGAAGACCTTGCTTCGTTCTTTTCTAATGTATTGCCAAACGATTTGAATTGAAAGTGCAAGTAACATTTTCCAATTGTACGGCTAACTTACTTAATTACTTATCCTTACTTGTTTTTTCACTTTTATAATTTCATTTCAATTGTAGTAAGAAATTAAATATTTTGTTAAAACTCACCTTAAAGTAACAGCCAGTCTTTGTTGTGCTGAAATACATTTCCGAAAATTTGAGAACTTTGTTATTTTGTCTTCTACCCCCTTCAGGATGTATTCAAATGTTGATGGTCTCATCCTAAAATATTCAAAAAACCTTCCTGGTTCGTCGCACAAATCTTTAAACAACATTTTAAACTCTCCTTTCTCGTCTCTACTAACAAATATCTTGTTAACATGTTCTGTTTTTCCACTATTCAATAGCAATATCTTTAATAACGGGCTTTCAAGTAAATATTCTTCATCGAGTTCATCCATTTCACTGGGCAACTTTGACACGTACTGACTGCTAGAAGATCAGAATACGCTCGCAGTGTAACCACATTGTTCGGACGAGGTTTTCGGACGTACTCGTCAGAACAAAATTTCGTCAGAATTCGCATCCATAGTAACCGTAGCCTAAACAAGTGCCTTAAATTAAAAGTAAAAAGGAGGAGTCTAAGCCTTTGCTAGTTCATCTGCTATTTAATTTTCATTACCTTCTTTTGCTTTAGAGCAAAAAAGTTTACTATCAAATGGATTCCTTATTTAGTCTAAAAAGGTTGTTGTGATCCCACTCTTGCTGGTTACTGTATTCTGTATAGAATTTCTTTAATAAGTTTTTTAATTTCGAAAAAAAGAAGGGGTTCATCTACTTAGTCTGCATCTTGTTCTTTCTGCAACACTCTTTACCTTGATATGCAGTGGCCTGTAATGCATAAACAGGTTAGTCTTTGAATTCTGGAGACGTTGTCAATAGGCTAGTTCTACTAGTACACCACGCAATTGCTCAGGGATGATTGGTCTCACTATCATCCTATTCTTAGTAGCTCATCATTTTCTATCCAACCAAGAAGAGATGTAGGGCGTCGGCACAGCACTGTAGTGGAACGCCTCTGATAATTACATGAAGCAGTGTCGAGCGCGGTTAGTACTTGGATGGGTGACCATTGAGGAAAATATATAGCCCGTACAGCCTGCATATCACAGCTCGCAGGCATTATACCAATGAGCACGAGTTATAATGTAGGTATGCCGTCCTTCGGAGGAGATGTAAAACTGAGGTCCCGAGTCCAAGAATGTTGATTTCGATAAAGAACCCTACCACTGGTTGGAAAACTAGTGGGTTCGACAAAATTTCCGGTTATGGGTAGAGTGCTCCAGTGTCGAAGACATGTAGCATTTTGAGAAGACTGATGCCCAGGAAAGATCGCCCTGTATGCGACTTCTGTCAATTATCTGGAACCTTTAACCATATTTTTTTCGAATCGTGGCAGTGAGATTGCAGTTGGCGTCCAGTGCATTCCTACGTGAACTGTACAATTTATATAAACGTTTGGTGAGGCTGCAACGTTCACTTGTTCACTGCACCGAGCATTAGACACCTACTCAGACTTTAAAGCACAACATAAAAAAGGTCCTCAACGACCCCGACCAGATCATCTGTATTATCAAGGAAGGCAACTTACCTATATAATAAAATATGATTGTGTTGCGAACACCAATGTCCATAGTTGTCTAGACACATATGAAAATATTCCATTTTTCAAAAACACTTGCTGTCAAATTTTTTTGTAGGGGTATTTGATAAGAACTCACTCTCGTTGTAACAATGACTTTATTATATTCAAATTCAGGATTAATCGGTTACAATATGTTTAATAATGATTCGTAGCCCACTTACTTGACCTAACCAAAAACTTCTATATGTTTGTTTATCCAGCGCTTATATTAAATATTGCTAAAAGTGTTTGATATCTAAATGCTGACTCTACTGGTCCTTGACCAACATATCTTTGAATGTTTAATGAGTAACGAATTATTTGATAAACAGGGCGTTACATTTGTATTTTACTTTTGATTAGAAATAAATACGATATCTTAAAACTTCTCTTGTTTAATATACATCTTTTCATCGCTTCAGCAATTTTAAGTTGTAGCTAATGTCCCCTATAGGGCTACGCAAATACCACAGCGGGTGACACTTTTTTTAAGTATGATTGATACTGCAAACACATTAACATTTCAATGCGAACACGCTGGCGTCGCGTCAAAAATGAGTTCTATCTTTTCTTTTACGATTCCCCTAAAAAACTCAACGGCAACGGACCCATCTCGCAGGACTTCCGAAAAAAAAACAGCATTTCAGCTGTAAAGAGACGGAAATGCATTAAAACCTGCCGGAATGTCGGGCGAGGGGATAAAAAATATTTTAATTTATTTTTCTATGAAAGATGGTTAGGTTGACATACCGGGTGTAGAGGAATTTATTGCTTGCGGAATTATTTTCTTATTAAGGGAGATGAATTTTACGAGCTTTGAGGACATAAAAAAAGCGGATTATTATTACGTATTTTATTTATTCCTTTTTTTTTGTTTCTCCAGAGAATGTCTTATTTTCACTGATATAATCTCTTTAATGAACGGTAAAATTCATCTGTTCCCTATAATTTGACGGCAACTTGTTTTATACTTTGCGCAACATCTCCAACATAAATTACCACTGATATTAGTTTTCCTTGGACTATATTTAATACAAATGTGGATATCTGACCGACGGCCAGGACTAATATTCCTTATCCGTTATCCAGCAAAAACACTATACGTTACATCTCTAGTCAAGATTCCCACAAATGCCCACCCATTTGTATAAAAGAACCCTAATTTTTTTTATTTAATATAAAAAATTCACATAAATGTATATGGAATCGAATTCCACAAACCCCGTTTGCTTTTTATTATACAACAGTGCTTTTTATCGTACGATAATCTGGCCAATAAATCCTATTCAGTTTTATAACTTCATTCCGAAAAAGCAGCTTTATCAGTGCAAGGAAAACCACCATAAACTGTATTATATTTATAACCTGAGGCGGCGGCGGCAGTAGCAAACCCTGCCTCCTCTCGAAAAAGTCCTGGCACGCATCTCGACCCCATTAGAAAAAGTTTTGCTGCGTTATCATGCGAGGCACGGCCATCTGTAATTTACCTTGGTTTTGATACTCCCGAACACGTTGGGGGTGAAGTTGCAACAAATAGTTTCTTTCATTGGCGTAACAATATCATAAGGAGCATTTTTCAGTCCAAAAAAGGTTAAAATGACAAATTTTTGAGATAAGTTCCAGAATTTTTTAGTCAAGTTACCCTGAAGTATGTCCTAGAACTGCAAGAACTCCACAACTCCAAGATCAGGTTTTTCAAATTATTGACGAACATGTTAGTCACAAAACTGTTTGGAATGTTCTAAAAAAAATGTATTGAGGTATATCTTTAAAATGGTTCTAATCTCACTTTGAATGTAGAAAATAACTCTTACGAAAAAATGGTGAACTTCCGGAGAATTTACCAATTAGCAGTGGAGTAACCAGGGTTGAGTATGTGCGAACCAAGGGCAGCTTTAACCCGACTGGAAAAAGAATCAGACCATGACGTAGCACATGGGAGAGGACACACAGAAATAAGGCACGTGGATGACGACATCTTTAAAATGCCAACAGACCACATGACCGCCAGATATATCTTTCGCAAGAACTTCGAGATTGTCATCAAAGTTCGAAAGGAGCTTGAGGAAGAGAACGCACCACCACTCAGCAGAGCGAATGAACTGATCTGGTATACAGACGGATCAAGGAATGAGCTCGGCACCGGAGCGGGTATATACAACAAGTCGAGCAAATATAAAGGAACGGGCTTTGCTTTAACACTAAGAAAACTTGAGCTTTATCATACAAACGAGTGTTGCAACCTCTCAAAATTAACAAAAACTTAATGAGATCTTCAAATTGGATTAAGTTTCTTCATTTTGGAATCCGTGTGTTTGGTTCGAAAATACTTTCACAATTTAATCGAGAGACCAATTCATGGTTACCCTACTAAAAAAAAGCGATGTCCACCTCTGATCTGGTAAAAAATTCCATCACATTTAATGCCAAAAAATTATTCAATCAGCTACCTTTACAATTAAAAGTGGCAAATACATTTAATAAGTTCTGAAGATTAACAAAGGCATTTCTGCTTGAAAGTCCTTATTATTCAATGGCAGAATTCCACCATCTATGTTAGACTTTTGAGTTACATTGGTATATTTGGAATATTGTAATATTCTATTATCTTCTATTCATATAAAATGCTTTGTCCTGGATGACTGACTGACGGATCAACGCACAGCCTAAACCGCTGATCGTAGAGACCTGAAACTTGGAGGGTGCGTTCTTTGTATGACGTGGGCATCCGATAAGAAAGGATTTTCCAAAATTCTACCCGTAAGGGGGTGGAAAACGGGGGCAAAGTTTGTATGGGACAACGTGATTCCTTGGTCCAATCTACTTCAAATTTTGCATAAACATAAATGCTCCTTAATGCTTCTTATTTAAATTACATTTTTTTACACGTTTGAAAATGTAATCCTATTTTAATAAAAAAACGTTGAACTCACTTAAAAGCTTGGTGCAATGTAATACTGACATTCATAACAATGTAAAAGTCTAATCAAAAATCTTATTAGAACCATTTTCGACTTCTATTCGGACGAAGTCGCGAGCAAAAGCTAGTCATATATTAAATTCGTATACTACATTGTTTTCATTTTTTATTTTATATTTTGTTGTGATGTACATAATATTTGTAAAATGTTCATGACAATGAAGCTTATCTCTCCCTCTGCCCAGTGATGGATCCGGGCCTAGGGCGGCAGTAAGCCTAAATCCGCCTTTCCCTCTCTTTTTACAGGTTAAGCCAACTTTTTAAGGCATGACATGATGAGTTTTCATAAAAACCACACACGGGCTGATGTAAATCCAGAAGCCACGGTTGTAACATGGTTCCAACACTTCTTTTTGGTCAATACTCAACGATTGAACATATCTTCATTTCCTACAAAATGAACTACAAGATGTACTTCTGATAATTAGAAGACATACGTAGTTCATGCATGACCGTGCTCCTCCACATTTTGCAATAATCGTGCGAAAGTTATTGGATAACCGTTTTCCAGACCGTTGGATAGGACACACCCATGGTCACCTAAACTCAATCTTCCCCTCAAACCTTCATGCTTTTTCGAACATCTTCAGCAATCCATTAGACGTCGAACGGAAGCTTGTATTTCAGCTGGAGGTGCAAATTTGCACCCTGTGTTTCAAATTATCGTGTAAATTTGTTATTTTCAAGAAACTTCTTGTAACACTAAACAGAATTAAAGATTTTTATTTTTTTATGCATAACGCGCTACTGGAATCTGAAGAAATCGTAATACTTCGTCTTGCTTGAAGTTCCCGAGATTGATTCCAGTATCCCGCAGATTAAAAAAAAGCCGCAAAGGGACCATTTTCCGCAGATTATTTTTACGATTGAAATGTAAATAAGTTGCTGGGAGAAATTGAATTTTTTTGATGAATTTCTATATAGCGCGCAGTTTCCTTGTTTCTGTCCATAAAAAGAATTAGATTTTTTTCCAAAGCCATTTTCCGTACATTCAACTCGAATAATAAGTTTGGTATTTACAATTTGTAATTAATATGAACCAAGATAAATCTAAACTAAATAAAACGAACAATTTACTTAGTTCGTCAACCATTCAGCTGGGAAACTCAAATAATCCCGGCTTAGTATACTAAAACGAACATATATAATTTTATGTACAGAAGCAAAGCCCCCTTGGCTGCCATTAAACGAAAGCAGCACCATCTGATAAGCCCATACTAAACAGGCTTGAACCCATAAAGTTTTTTATACGGTTATTTTCTGACTTCGTCCAAACAAAGGCTTGTTTCATGTGCCTATGGGCTAAATTGGGATATATACACGAAATTAACCCTCGATCGAATGTTTTCTATGGAAAAAGATTGGAAAATTTATGAGTAATTACGTTTTCTCTCCCTGTTTCTGTTTTTTTTTCAGATATCAGTCTAAATATTAAAAAAAGAGAATATATAATAACTTTTCTTTAAATACAGACTTTCTATATAATATATGGATTTTATTGATATCTATATACAGTATGGTCCAAATTCATTATTTCGTAAACTGGTGATTTGAGGGAAAAACCCTGATTACTATTAAGTCCTGGTCTAACTCTAACGGGCTTTGTTTTAACACTGAGAAAACTTGAGATTTTTCTTACAAACGAGTGTTGCAACCTTTCAAACTTAACAACTACTTAGTGAGATCTTCTGTAGCACATACAACCCGTTGAGATCAAAGGAATGCATAAATCAAAGTAAAACTGCACTAAGAGTTTTAACAGGGATCCTAACGGGACATTGCCACCTGAACAGGCACCTGAAAAAGCTCAAAATAGTGGAGGAAGAAGAATGTAGATTCTGTGGCATGGAAGAAGAAACCTCCATCCACATACTTGCAAATTGCACCGCAATTCAGATTCCTAGGGCACAGGACCTAGAAGATTATTGGATAGAAGAGGGACATTTACCTTAGTTGAAGCCTGCAAATATCCTAAAATTCCTCAGGGAAATAGGACTGAAGGAGCTACTAGTCTCTGCGACGTTCCTCAGGAACTAAGTAGAAGTAAGGGGGCATAATAGATCTTTTAGGTCTCAGTGAATGTCACCCCATCATACATTCATGTATATTTGTTTGTAATCGACTCCTTTGGACTCGATTTAACCCACTTTAAACGAACAGATTGATTTCGTACACTCGTCACAATACAATATAATGATAAAAAATGGGATGTTATTAAATCTTAAACTTATTATTACTTGCAATGTATATTTGCCCGGGTTCACGGCTAAATTCGTATGTTTTCTTTGAGTTCGTTAATTGTTTGTGGTCTATTTATATACACTTTACTCTTCAAGTATCCTAATAAAAAGAAATCGAGAGGAGTTGAATCAGGGAACCTCGGTGGCCACTCAATTGATCCTCTTCGACCTATCTACAGATTTGGAAAGACGTTGTCTAAGTAGTTTCTCTCCAAGACAGCATAGTTTTGCAGAAGCAGAAGCAGAATATCTAGAACCTGTTCTCTGGACATTGAGTAAGGTACTCCTGCTTCCTATGTGGATTTTCTGTACCCCAATAATGGAAAGTCTGATGATTCACATGACCGTTTAGGAGATATAAAAAACGTCGAGTATCTGCTATTTTTGTTCATTAGAATTCCACAAAATTCAACTCGCCTATCAAGTTTCCTTTAGTTCTTGCACTAAATTCACTTTATATTGATGCCATATCTTCTTTTTTATCGTTCTAAGAACTGTTTGATGGATAACCTCATTGTCTCATGATACTTGCCGTGAACTGGTATGGGGATTATCTTCAAAGGCTAGTAGAACATATTTTATCTTGTTTTTCCACTACCTGTAGGGAAGTTCTACATGTCCCGTTTCTCTAGAGGTTTTCTCCAATCTGATTACTGTGGACTTGTCTAATTGGTTGTCGGTTAAAATATTTGTCATTCATCTCCACAACCAGGTAATATTAGAATTTCAATTATTGTTCAACAATATTATAATAGGTGCAATTTTATATTCCAGTTATGACAATATTCGTCTATGAAGTTTATCGGAATCCACATTGTATCAAGTATAGTTAAACATAAAATTTAAACCACTCCTTTTTTCAAATAGTAAAAACAATCGAAGATTATACATACTAAGCTTTCTGGATATTTTATTCCTCCTATTTTATAGTCATTATCTATAGCTAGGAAGAATAAGATTGAATATGATTTTGTACCCTCAATCTGTTGACTCCACTACTCATACTTTACCAGTCGGCACTACGAAGATGACATTTTAAAACTAACTTCTGAACATCCTGTAGCTGTTATACATTGCTCCTTAGATTCATTTCAATTCTACTTCATATAAGTTATAAATATAAATACTGATTTTCTAAAAATACATCTCTTTCTTTTTCCACATTCTTTTCATTTTTTATTTTTCTCGTCACGTATATATTTAATTTATGTTGTCACACAGTCCTTTCATCTAGCCACTGGTTGCACGGAACATCTAACACTTCTTTTGATAGAACATTTTCTATTCTCTAGTAACTGACGTTTGTGATATATCTGGAAATTTCCTGTGTATAAACGTGAAATATCCCATTGAAATCGTTTAGAAAAAGATAAAAAAGATCCTCTTTTTGAGGTTTACGAAAAGAAGAAGGTAAAGTCAGTATTTTATTACTATTTATGCTTAGATATTATAATTAAACAATTAGTTGTAACTGAAAAGCGTTTTCAATAGTCAATTATCACTTTTTTTGTCTACGCGTCACATAATCCTTATTTTAATAATAAAAAAGATGTTGCAAAAGGTCGTAACTTTTTCTCGTTACCAACCTCAAAACAGCTACCTGTTCTCCGGAGGCAGTTTCTGCTGCCGCTTTATTTATAGAGGCTGTTCTCGCCTCGTGTTATGAAGCATTACAGCCACTTTGATATTATGGCCGTTTTATTTATGTGATGGCGTATATGGTCGTTTATGTCTTAGCCGACGTGGTCTCTAGTACGGGAATCTATTGTTAAATTTTTTTTTATTTTTCATTTTTGGACGGCCGGCAGCACTCGTTGGCCGCTCTATTTGCATATAGAGTGTAGGTGTTTAGATGAAACGAACCACTCTTTGAGGTTCTAGTTTATTATGCATACGTTTAGTTGCATAAACGTTTTTCCGATACAGTATAAAAATATTTAATTTCTATGAAGTTTATCTGCAGAGCGGTAAGGGTTTTGTGTGAAATGGTCTCAAAGAAAAAACAATAAAAGAATTTTAAACGTTATTCGATCTTGCCAACTTGATTTTTCTTCCCCTGGTGTACCTTAAAAGGTGTTACAGCGGTATTTTTGGCCTGCCGTTCTTCGTGACCTTGAGCGTGGCAATTTTTTGTCATATGTCATAGTTCTGTGGTGTCAGCTGTCAATTATCGAAGCTGCGTGCCATGGAGACTAGATAAGGAACTACTAAACTAAATTAAAATCGAAGATGAGTAAATAATTATTGAAGTCATATATCAAATAAAATTATTTTCATATCATAATTAGACGTTCAGCAGAATATACCATTCCAGAATGACGACAGGTCGGCCATATTGTGCGGGAGGGCACACATTCATTTAGGTTTCATGGTTACATCGGATAATAGTTAGACTTTCATCAACAATTAGTTTCTTCTTGAAGGTATCTAAAATACCATCGTTTTGTGGTGTTGTTAAGTGTGGAATGCGGTATATTTCTATCCGATTTCCGGATGTTTTAACGAAGTGAGGTTCTACAAAGTATATGACAAACAATTATTTTTGGTACTTCAATTTTAACTGTTAAGTACAAGATTTACTACTATTCTCTTTCTATTGGGAATAAACTTGACACTTCTGTATTGATTTTGTTGTATCCTTTTTCATCCCAATCAACAAAATTACGATTTAATTCCACCCATTCAATAAATCCAAAGAGTGTTAAATGAAACTAGCAGGGGTCTTTTTATAACCTGCTCTTTTTTTATATATACGTAGTACGTACTAAATCTAAATCTCTAGTTCCTTGTCCCACGTCCTTTGAGAAGGAAACGTGCTGCCACAGGTTGGGGTTATATATTTCTGTTTCCTTTTTTACTGAAAAAAGGAGTTCGTTAGGTGAAAATTGGAGGCGTTTTTTTGAGATGAATAATGATTTTTGTTTTGGAAACAAAGAAGGAAACTTTGATGAACATTTCTTGTTAACTGTGTTAGTGGTATAGTTGATGAAAGATTAGGAAAGAAAAGAGTAATTGTTTGCTTGTTTTTTCGGTTGGTAATTAGCCGATGTTTGTTGTGTTATCATTTCTCATCTTTTACGCGGAAATGAAGAAAAATCATAAAACGTTTTACGAGTAACTATGTGAAAAAACATTAAATTAAAAGTACCGTCCTCAGTTATGTTTTCATTCTGACGTGGCAGTAGCGTCGCGACAAACATGTAAATACCCATCGTGTTCGCTCCTTAGTAGCTTATTGTGTATAATTATTATAATTATTTATAATCACAATTTCAATCGTTCATTAATTTTTTTTTTCTTTACAGGTAAGCATTGTAATTAATTGATTAATTAAGGAAACGTATTGGTGAGTCATACATTTTTTATTTTAAACATTTTTCTGTGGCAGCCCGTTCTCAGTTTGGTCGGGGAATTTTTCAAAGGCAAACAAAAAAAATATGTTGCATGGAAAAATAGCATGCCGATGTAACAACAAGGGTAAAATACCGCGGAAGACCGTCGTCCTACCTTCCTATCCCAAAAAGTGTCATTAATTAAGGGAGATACCAGGGTTGTTTTTTATATTTTGCAAATAGAGATAGAAAAAAAGCAGTAGATAACTTTTAAACACCATTGTTTCTCAAAGTATTTTCCACAAAGAGAAATGCATTTTTGCATCTTTTGGAACCATTTCTGGAAGCAGCTATTCCACTCCCTTGTTGACTGCCATCTTCTGAGGACTGGAACCTTTGACTTTATTTTTGGAAAAGTAAGAGTCGTTAGAACTTACGTCAGCAATTATTTCCGGCAAAGAAATCGATATGTACCAATCAGCAGAAGCAGTTCTTTGATCTTGCAAAGGAATTGTTGCTACAAGAATTGCTTTAGAGACAAATGTCACCACCATCTTTTTGGAAACACTTCGAGTACGGTTTTGGTTGATCTTGGAATATCCAAACCAGTTAATTTTGACAGGCGCCATCTATGTTGCCGTATGCAACACTTAAAAGACAATCTTCGTACTGAGAAAATCATATTATTCAATATGGCACCCATTTTGCATAGTGTCAATTGTCAGAATTTATTAATGATTTATCATCCCTTTATTTATTTCCTTTACCACTTTATTATAATTGAAATTTCGAAATATTCGTAAGGTTCAAATTTTCTTTGGCTCGATCTTAAAATTTTCCGGATATTTAAAGTTGGATCGTTATCGCAACTTTTCGAAATATATACCAAGTCAGAAAGGATATACACAATAATTATTATCAAGAAACTTTTTTGACTAATCATTTCTTAAAAGTTTTTCAAGTCGTGCCAATGACAAAGACGAGGGGCAATAACTTTCACATTAATAAAGATTTTATACGGAAAGTTTCTTGAAAAGTAATAATCAAGTCACCAGATTCTTTTTTTTTTAAATCTCCAAATATTGCATTGAAGTTGGATGTTTTTATTTTTCTTATCGGATATCCTATTTGAGGAGATTGAAACCATATGAAACAAGTCGAAGTAAATTTATTCTAAACTATTTTTTAGAGTGATCTGTAGCGATTTTTCAATTTATCTCCATAAAAAGCAAAAAATATGAAATTTTTCATACTCTTCACACTTCCCTTCCACTTCTTGTAATTCTCTTTTTTCCTCTCCGCGTCTCTCCCCATTGCCAGTCGATTTGGCACTTTTGATATTTAATGATTTCTTCTTACTAAATTTAATTATTCTGTCTCTGGACAAGTTTAATGTAACTAATTGTATATAACTAGTAGATATTTTATAACTTCCTCTCCTTTTTGTTGCTGAACACTAATAGTTATTTTTAATGTTCTCAAAAAAATGTACAAAGAACATATTTTGCTGGAAGGACCTTATACTTTGTCAGCTCGATCCTAATCGGTTGACGGAGTTAACTTTAGGTCTTTACCCTTAACAATAAAAAAAGTTTTTTTTAATCAACGAATAAGAAAAAAAAACTCCCAACAGCGATTCTTTTACCTTCCGTCATAATTTTCTTTTGATCATTTTCCTTACTTCTTTAACGTAAGATTATTGTCGACAGCTACTTGTTACTTGTTTCCCTTTGCAGTTTTTTCTTTTGCCTTAATGAGGTCCCGACTCACAGCTCGTTTCCAACTTTCCAGCTCTTTTGGGGGATGGGCGTTTTTCACAGCTTTATTTTTATGAGACGTTCCAAAGAAATGCGCCTGTGTTGTATTTTGATTTATTAAAACTTAATCGTATTTGTCTGATTGAAGTATTAATAGCCTACTTTAACATACGTACAACAATAAAACTATTTCTGCGTAGGTTCATAACAATTTAGTGATATTTTAAGATTTTTCATACAACAATAAAAACTGTACACCCTTCGTTTCTATTTTTTGTTTTTGGTCTCGGTGAATAGCCAGGGCAGGCATGAAAAAGACCTTTCATGCTTTTTATTATCGATGAGGACTCTTGTGCAATGCCCTAATAGAATGGCAAGGCCGCTTGTGCCGCCGGCCATCCCAGTTTTTTCACCAAACCCCCTGAAAGCTTGGGGAAAACCCCAAATTCACGTCATTAGAACGTGTGCCCAGTTCAATATTGACGAAGTATATAGAAGGCACAAGATTATCATAATGTCGGATAGTCAAGCAGCCATTAAAGCACTGAGTTATTGTGTAATAAGTGGGAATACCTAGGCAAACTTGATAAACTTGGCGAGAACAATATAGTAACCTTACTGTGGATTCCAGGACACACTGGAATAGAAGGAAATGAGGGCCAGAACCCTTTTGCGGTATCAGCCCCAATGTAATATTGGAAGAAACAGGCAAAGCCGAAGAAAAGAGAAGATCTGACCATTAGAAAGATCTAGTAGGGCTTAGACAATCAAATATTCTGATGTGTGTCTACAGCCCGTTGAGATCAAAGGAATGCATAAGTCAAAGTAAAACTGCACTAAGAGATTTAACAGGGACAGGGACATTGCCACCTGAACAGGCACCTGAAAAAGCTCAAAATAGTGGAGGAAGAAGAATGTAGATTCTATGGCATGGAAGAAGAAACCTCCATCCACATACTTGCGAATTTCACCGCAATTCAGAATCCTAGGGCACAGCACCTAGGAGATTTCTGGATAAAAGAGGTAAATTTACCTAAGTTGAAGCCTACAGATATCCTAAAATTCCTCAGGGAAATAGGACTAAAGGAGCTGCTAGTCTCCGAGACGTTCCTCAGGAACTAAGTAGAAGTAAGGGGGCACAATAGAACTTTTATTCGGTCTCAATGAATGTCACCCCATTATTCATACATACATAATATCGATCATAACAAGCATAAAAAGCACAGGAATGAGTACGAACTAGTTTCAATAGAAACTTTTACAATGGAAGTGAGCTTTTATAATGAATTAAAAAGTGTGTCAGCGTGTCTGCTGTCCTATAGATTCCTTTGATCGTAACCGACACTTGTCCGGCGTCCTGGACAGTTCGGTGAGGCCCCGGCTTTATGGGTAATACTAGGTGAAAATCTGAAATGATTAAACCAATTATTACGCTTGAAATATTGAAACTTCCTTACTTACCTTAACAGATTTATTCAGTGGCTTCTGACAATGGGATTAATAATAAAATGAAATAAAAATTTTACTCAGACACAATTTTGCAAACCGGGCAAGTCGAACAAAACCGCAGAAATCGATATGAAATACTTACACGTGCTTTCGCATTGATTCCAAAGACATAAACTCAAAGAGTACAAACAAAAAGGAGAAAGATTGTCTTTTGTGCGACATGCCATTATATTCAGTTGTTTACCAGCCACTGCAGGGTTGGTATTTTTCACAGCAATACCTAAAAAAAAATTATAGTCTGACACAATTGTAATTTATTAAAAATCGATACTTAACTCCAAATCTATTTTATGCACTTTCGGTTTATGAAACTTCCTTTATATTTTACAAATAATAACAGTATGTAATTGTCTCCATCCGGTTTCCACTCCGTATGTCGTTGTTAGCCGATATCAACATTCACAAACGATCTGAATTGAGAGCAATCAGGAATAACACGTGCAACTGTCGTTCGCTTAATAGTGTTTGCACTTTCGACTGCATTTCTGATGCACACTCAATGCCTATAATCAATTTTTGCATACTGTTGTGTATTAATTAAATTTTCCCGCCGTTCGTCCCTAACATTATCACTATCTCGATGCTTAACTTGGTGTTTACCGCGTGGGAATATCATACGCTCCTATTGGTAGTCGTCGTCGTGTTCGGAATATTTGAAGAGCGTAAATGCCAAACCATATACGTTTGTTGTTTTATTTTTAACAGAACACCCAGAATGTTTTTCTTCGTGAAAATTATTAAATATTTGGGCTAGAGTGGGATTTGGGTCCAATTTAATAATTTTGTCCACTATTACTGCGGTGAAATGTGCAATTAATATTAAAGCTGGAAATTGTTTGTAAAATGATAATCAATTAAATATTTGCTGAAATTTTTAACATGTCTATCAGCTTTTTTAAATTTTATATCGTAAATCCTGTTTTAAATCCCGTCGTCGTCTCATTAGCCACTTCCAACTCCCCAACTTTGACCATAAAACAATTGACATCTGATGTCTTAAAGGTGCTGGCGTCCTTAACTTCTTATAGGCTGACAACCCTCTGACATACCTAGTGCAGCACAATCTGGACTCGAACCACCCTTGAAGAAAGTCTCATGTCTGGCATACTCTGGAAGTGGTTAAATTCAAAAAAAGGGATTGGAGATAATTACAATAGTGTTCAGCTACAGAACATGAGAACAGGAATCTTGTCGGGAACAAAAAGCTAGAGCTAAAGAACCGGAATTGGGATTGAGATTAAATATTTAAGTAGGTAGGAAACGAATAGATAGAACAATAGATAGACTAGACTGGAGGGATTCTCAGTAGTTGTAATGGTAATTATTTCCAAAGTGCTTCCGTGTGAGTTCTTGCAAGTTCTCGAAGAAGCAGAGTATGTGAGTAGGTGTTTCATCATAGAGTTCACATTTCCTGCACATAGGTTCACTAATTTTGCCCATTTTGTGCAGACGTTTCCTCAGAGTGCAGTGTTCAGTCACCAGGTCGGTAACTGTCTTCAAATGTCTCTTACTCAGTTTCAATAGCCTGGTTGAGAGTTCGTTGTCTACCTTGTTCAGTAAACTCTTTGTATGGAGGTGCCCTTGTGTCGACATCCATTTGAGTTGGTGTTCCCTATCTAGTCAGTTCCCGATTTCCCCTCTTATGCAATCTTTTGTGATTCCAAAAAACGGTTCCGGGCCTATGAAGTCACCTTTAGAGCCTTGTTTAGCTAACTGGTCAGCCATTTCATTACCTGCAATTCCCTCATGTGCCGGTACCCATATTACAGACACTTTGTTGTCTCTTGCCAGCCTGTTGAGGGATTCTTTACAGTTTTTTAACCAGTCTAGAACTAGTTATTGGATTACTGATAGCTTTAAGCAGAGCCTGGCTGTCAGTGAATATTCCACACTCGTCTGTAGACAGATTCGTACTCGCCCAATAGTTAGTTCGGGTATCTTAGTTTAGTTTCGGCCGCTTTTGTTTAAAGAGAGTTTTCATACTTTTGGAGGGATGGCTGATTGATTTTACATCGATACCCAATTTCTGTTACATATATGAACTGTGAATGGCTGCCAAAAAAAAAACAATATTCTCATGAATCATTTAAAAACGACCTATATGTAACAGTTGTGGAAATATTATTTCTATCGTAAGTGGTCCGCTTAGGGTACTAAGTGGTCCTCAGTAGTGAAAAGGTTGAGACCCACCGCCCTAACGCATATAAAACTCAAACACCACGTGTTATAATATAATTTACAAAATTACCAGACTATTCAGTATTCTTCTTTTACAAAAGTAGGAAAACTCACAATGACAGTAAATTTCGTTTTCTTTTTCATCTTCATAAACACCTAGTATATTTTCGGGAATAAAAATATATCGAATCAGCCAGCGTGAGTCCAATTAAACGCACAAAAGAGTTCATTCGTGCTACAAAAAAAATATATATATATAACAGAAAATCTTTTTGTCTCTGAATAATTTCGAAACGTTGGTGCCGCTCTAGCCCCATTCAGATTATGAATTCTGACAGCTCTTGTGACAAGTACACACTGGGGCAGGATTTATGGTCGGTCTACATGATGTAGATACAGCATGTACACCTCTATATTTTACACCTCGAACAAAAAAAAAATAACGCAGGCTGACAATACGACACGCCGCGATCGTCGGCTATTTACCAATCAGAATCAATTGATTTAATCACAAAGTAAATGGTGTACGTGTCAAATAGGTTGGAGGGGTGTATTGAATATTTAGATAAAACATGGTTTTTCGTATACGGGTTGCAGGAGTCAGCTTGTGGTGATTTGCGGTTTTTGTTTGATCAATATTTTGGATTAGAATAATAATATTGAGAAATTTATGTCTCATGGAAGAGTTGTTTTGGTTCCAAAATATGATGAAAAGTTTGACTAAAACCTATAATTGCAGGATCTATAGGGTGTCCAAGGAGGTCGTACCTTAAATTTGGGATATGATAAAAGGACTAAAAATACTAACAGTACTTTATATAAAACGATAGATCTCTAAAATTGGATATTGAAAATTGTTTTTATTGATAAACAAATTGAACTTGATGGGAGCGAGGTTAAATGAAGACTAGAAGTCAAGTATCTAGACAGTAAACTCCTGTGAAGCAAACACGAAAAGGAGTTTATATACAAAGCAAAAATGGCGCTAATGGTGTGCAATGCAAGATTCTGGAGGGAGAAATTGGGGCTGTAACCCAAAAATCCTTAGCTGGATGCGTGGAGTAGCAAAACTAATCTATGGACGACGAGAGAAAACCTCTCAAAAATTCAAAGATTAGCCTGTATATGAATTACAGAAGCAATGAGAACATGCCCAACGGCAGCCATGGAAGTGATTCTCAACGTCACACCATATGGTGGTGGAAAGTGTTGCAGAAAGAACGAGATACAGACTAAGTAGAGAGGGAATAATTGAAAATAAAACCACCTCCTTACTTAGAAATCAAAAAACCTGGGACAAGATGGTATGATGGAAAGGTATAACTTTTCAAAGAAATTCGTTACGGAATTAAGCAACACGAAGGAATGGGATCCATTTACCATTACCAGACTTGGAAAGAATGCCATTTAGTGGGATAGGAGTGTACAGACCAGGAACCAAACACTCTGAAAGCTTGGGAAAAACCCCAAGTATATTTCAAGTGTATTCACAAAGAGTATAGAAGGAAAATATTATCATAATGTCGGATATTCAAGCAGCCAATAAAGCACTGAGCTCTTGTGTAATCAGCTCCAAGATGGTGTGGGAATGTCTAGGCACACTCAATGAACTTGCCAAAAACAATATAGTAACCTTACTGTGGATTCCAGGACACACTGGAATAGAAGGATATGAAATAGCAGATGGGCTAGCAAAGAGGGTACTAAAATAACCTTTTTGGGGCCGGAACCCTTTTGCGGTATCAGCCCCAATATAATAATGGAAGAAATAGGCAAAGCTGAAGAAAAGAGAAGATCTCACCATTGGAAAGATATAGTAGAGCTTACACAATCAAAGATTTGGATGGGTGGCTACAACTCCGTTCAATTGAATGCATAATTCAAAGTAAAACTGCACTAAGAGTTTTAACATGGATCCTAACGGGACATTGCATTTATGCTTACGAATACTTGTTTGTTGATAAACATATGAATTTATACATTACATTGATTATACGAGGGGCACTACATGATATTAACGACAGGTTTTAACGTCAAAGTTAAAAACATGTAGCAAAAAATACTTTAAAACAGTTTAGCTACAGATCCAAATATATTTATATTAAATACGTTTTACATACCTAGTTATAAAAATATTTTCTCCACTTCAATTATATTTGCAAAATGTATTTTTAATTCTTTTCATTTTATTTTTGCGAAATTATATTTTTAATACCATAATTTGTAACCAACATTTTTCAAAGGATTTAAATTTGTCAAGCTTGTAAACATTCGGTCAAAAGGGACTATAAAACTCCAGATATAAGCGACAGAGAACGTTGTATCTCAGTTCCAACGTTCTTATATTATACACGCTTAATCGATACTTTTTATAAATTATTCCGGGACCGGTCAGAGTTACAGAGTGATTGTATTTACATTTACGTCGGAGCTGAGAGAAGTTTCACTTATTTCTTCTTTTCGATATTCCAAACAGGAATCAATAAATATTTGATTCGTTGCAAAGTAAAGTTTACCTCTAAGAAGGTCACCTTCTCTGACCTGAGATAAAACCAAAACCAAGAAGGTACAGGATTTAGACTTTATTAGATTACAATGGGATAGATTGGCATTACCACACTGCGATCTATAAGATCTATATTTTTAGTCCAAAAGATTGAAGCGTCTGAGAAAGCCTACTATTCATATTGGAGCTTGTCCTGTAACCCGATCAGCCTCTAAATATACCTATTCCAAGAGCAATTTAGCGTAGTGAGCAGAACCGTTGGTATTTCAAGATAGCCGGGTTCCAAAGATTTAGCCTGAGTTAGCTTGTACGCAGAGCGATCTTCCTTAGGTACAGGGCTTCGATTTATTGGTGGTTAATTGAGTGTAGAACAACGGCGGAAGCATTTAGAGAAAAGATAATGAATTCTAACGAATGGTTTTTGGGATTCACGTAACGTAATATTGATTAATTACCTTAAAAATCATCCAATGTGAATATTTTACTTTGAGTGTGGAATGAAATGAAAAAAATTGGTGTTTTTTCCAGCCAGCTTTTATTTGGTTTCCAGGCATCAGTGTTTTCAATTTTCTATCAATAATAGAAAGCCAAGTTGAACTGTCACCCAGCCTCTCATTTTATTGATAGTGGTTAGTTATTGGTGATACGGAGGTACCGGCAGACTTCTTCATTTTAAATTTAATTAGATTTTCATACGAGACCACTCTATAAACTACATTATAGATTAAACTCGTTACCATATCAATGAGGACCGAAGAATATGCAACAAAGAAAATAAAAGCTTGGTTGCCTGAGGTATTCTCATTGGGAGAATTTAAAATATCTTACGGTAAAATTCCGTGGAAGAAAATGTATTAAATATGCACATTATACAAATTATTTTTGTGGATTAATTACGATATTGATTTTATGATAGTTTTTTTTCAATTCTCTTTATTGGAGTCGTCGAATCGGGACCAAAAAGTCATTGAAATATGAAGAAAGAAATTGGCTAAATTTTAACAAACATATTTCCGGAATATAATGGACCATTTCGAGTACAGTTGCAGAAGAAGTAAATCTTGTCTGCGAATGATGTAATTGATTTCTGACGTATTTGAGGCACAAGAAACCGAAGAGGCAGTGTTGTTTCCGTCAATAACTATATCATCAGCAAAAAGTGGAAATGTGGCCACCAAGTCACTAACGTATGTAAGGAATAGCGTTGTTCCCAACACAGACCCTTGTAGAACCCCACATTAAAACAAGTAACTACCAAGCCTGATTAGGCGTACAGACAGAATCCTGGCTGGGCTCCTGACAGGGCACTGTAGACTCAACAAACATTGGATTAGGATTGGATGGGCAGACAAAATCTTATGAAAGTTTAGCCAAGAAGATAAAGAAACCTCAGCACACATACTAAGGTAAGAGGGTCAGAGGATAAACAGCCTGAACCTGGACAGATTCTCGGTATACCGAAAACTATAGTACGAGGATCTGTAAAGACCTGGATCAGAGAACAACATAAACATTTATGGGTAAACGTCCCAGGGCAAATGCATGGGAAAACCTTTATAAAAGAACCATGCCTGAAACATACAGCGGATCTGCTAACACTGTGCAGAAATCAGCTGAGAATCATAACAGGTTTCATGACTGGGCATGCACCCGTAAAGGAACACCTGTACAAATTAAAACTACATGCAGATTTTGCGGTAGGGAAACGGAGACAGTGAAACATATACTGTTCACATGCGAGACTCTATGAGAAAGTACGAGCAAAAATACAAAATACAATAATCCATTATGTTATGTGTTATCGGAGACAGGCTCGGGAAAAAAAAGGTTTTTTTTTTATATTTTTGCCTATTTTTGATACATGAATCTGTTTGTCCAAAACATTAACAAAAAATATAATGAATACACACTAAGGTTTTGATGGAGGACCTGAGATCCGACCTATGGAGTTTCGTAATAAGAATGGGTAATTCGCCATTATATATATTTATGAATATCGAACTATAATAATAAACTTATCAATTACCACGCTAGAAAATAATTAACGTGAAAATGGATTTCTCGATTGGTGATTAGTTTACTTGGTAAGTAATTTAAAGCCCGATAACAGTTTCTGTTGTTTTCAACTAATAGAGTGATTGATCTCTCATTGTATTCTGTTAGTCTCTGATCTTTGATAATTATTTGTAAGCATTACCAAGGGGAAAATAATGAAGTTTCGGAACAAACTTCCGCTCCCTAGAGAAAGCCGAGACATTCGAAGTGTTAGAGTAATTTGTAATCTGTTTGAATAAATTTTTTGTGTCAAAAACATTTCACCATTAATGATTTTCCCTTCACCATGATGTTTAAAAAATTATCGCTCTCGCAAAGCGGCATTTGAAAAAGAAAAAATATCAATAATAATACGATACGAAAACACACAGTCATCACAAAGCAAATTTCCAATAGTTGATGGTTTTACATACCATGTTAAGGTGGATCGTATTGTAGTGCGATCTAGCGGCGCGTATCGAAAGTAAGAAACTAGGTAACCAGAAAGTGCAATTATTGCCACATCACTTTGGTTTTTCAGAGGTACAATGAAATATTTAGTTTATAATTATTGAAACATGGCAACAGTTACATTATTAAGTGAGACACACTAATTACTCTTTCTGGTTACATACCATGCGCACAATAGATCTTTTAGGTCTCAGTGAATGTCACCATATCATTCATACATACATACCGTTCTACCTCATACCATCTTTCGACATGCGTCGCTAGATCGCACCACAATACCATCCTCCGCAATATGGAGGTATGTGAAGTGAAGTGATTTGTCGAAGCTTAGCAAAGACATATAGTTCGACAAAAAGATATCGAAAATTAAGAAGACCATTGTAATGAAGGATAGTTTGATGATGGATAAAGTCGTATTGAAAAAATACGGAGACTTGTTATGTTGAGTTATATTAAAAATAATTTTATAAATGACCCATCCAAAATAATAATTACAACGTTACTGTTATCTTTTCTCGGCGTTACAAACGATTTCTTCGTTTAATCCAATTTTCCTCGATAATAGATATCAATTTCCCCTCTTCTAACCGAGATAGGAGACACATCAAAAACTCCCCGGGATATTAATATCACTTCTGGTTACTTATCCAATAAAAAATGATATGTGTGCTGTAGAAAATATACGCCAAGAGCGTTTCTGCAACAGACATGGACAGCAGGACTCGGTTTCCTGCCTTTCTGCTAATAATCGCGATATTGCGACAAGTGAAACACATCTGATAAGGTTGTGACAGACCGAGATGTGTGCGGACAGGAAATAAAGCGTAGAGGTTGGAAATAACCAGAGCAGTTATACGTATCAATATAAAAGAATGTAATTCAATCGTAATTTCAGTTTAATTTTTTTAAAGGTTCCATCTAATGGTATGTGAATCCTTATGGAAACTTATGGAACTAGAGCGGATCGAATAGCAATTCAAAATCATAGGGCAAAACAAAAGCCTGCAGTTATCCTAAATCTCCTCCGAGAAATAGGTCTGAAGGAGCTACTAGTCTCTGAGACTTTCCTCAGAAACTAAGTAGAAGGATTGATTGATTTATTGGTTCAGCACCACCAGTCAGAGGCTTAGAGTCCTCGGCAACTCTGCCTTTAGGCTTTTTGTGCTCTTGGTTGTACTGTTTATGTGAAAAGACCAGTAGCCCTTATCAGGCTCAACAGTCTTTTCACTAGGTCCTTCTTGGATAAATCCTCCCTAGGATATATATCCAATGAGATAATGCTTCACAATCGAAGATAATATGAGAGGCTGTTTCCTCCCCTTCCATGCACAACCGACAGATAGGTTCCTCCCTATATTTGCCGATTGTATGCATGTGTTTCCTTAGGGTCCTGCTAAGGATTAGTATTTCATTAGTTAGCGTCTCCGAGGGTTTTTTGACCAGGAGTTTGCTGTGTTCCTGTTTTGGCACTTCTCTCTAGTACGACTGATGTTTAGTTTGAGTCCACCGAGATATTCAACCACGTGCAGCAGTTTTAGATATCCCAAATACTGGCTCAGGACCAGTGAATGTAGTTTCAAACCCTAGCTTTGCTAGGATGTCTGCCTTTTCATTTCCTACAATTTGGTGCCCGAGACCCACTTTAAAGTAACTCTATTATGGTTAGCCAGGGTCAATAATTTTTGTAGACAGTCCCAGATCAATCTAGATCTGATCTGAGGATATGCTGAAGATTTTAGTGCTGCCTGACTATCAGAGAGTATAAAGATCTTTTGGCCTCTATACCCCCTTTCGATATTTAATTGCAAACACATGTCGATAGTGTAGATTTCTGCCGGGAATACAAAGGCAAGATTCCCCAACGATGCGTGGATGTTGCACCTGGGTCTAGCACCATGGACTCCAGCTCCAGTTCCAATGTCAGTCTTAGAACCGTCTGTGTACCACACCAACGTTGCTTCCTGACAGCATGCTTCCAACCCATCCAAGTAGAAGGAAGGAGGCACAATAGATCTTAAGGGCTTCAGTGAATGTCATCCCAATATACATAACAAAAATGAAGTTTATTCACCTTTTTATAACTGTAACTGTTACCAAGTTCTGTAATCATATCTCCATCTTCACGCCTACTGCATATAATGGAGATATACAAAGGACCCGTCGAGTTTGCTCGACATCCGAAGGGCCATCCGGAGGGTTCAGCGTCGCTCGTTCGAAGCTCGCTCAAATTCAACGTAATATCCGGACCTCTCGCCGCCGAAACCGACGTCGACGAAAAACCATGACAATTCACCGCAGAAGTGGGATTATTCCCGGCTGAGAGCTGTTCGGGGGAAACACGAAAAATAGGGAAATGGAATGGTGGGAATATATTTAGTTGAAAAGAACGGAGTAGTAGCAGTATTAGTTGAATAATTAAGTTTTTGTTACTGTTTTATAGATAAAGTATTTAATAGTCCAGGTGGCAGTGATTTTTTTAGCTGGTATCACGTTCAGTGAGTAATTCTAAACAACATTTTTCATAGACATAGGAGGGTTTTTCGATGGGAAACATATGTCAAATGCCACTGTTTTTTTAAGCTCCAATACATCATCTGAACTAGTAAGGCCAAGACCTATACTGAGTCTTGTCGCGCTTTGATCTTCACTCCCAA
This sequence comes from Lochmaea capreae, assembly GCA_949126875.1. Lineage (NCBI taxonomy): Eukaryota > Metazoa > Arthropoda > Insecta > Coleoptera > Chrysomelidae > Lochmaea > Lochmaea capreae. The sequence goes on along the minus strand of OX421397.1, from coordinate 10,662,775 downwards.
ACTTGGACTCAACTTCACCAATGTAATTTCTAGTCTATCGAAGCATACAAGCTCTATTAAACATCCTGTCACTACTCATAACACAATTTGATTTTTACTTTTGGTCACTATTCACTCCACCTCTGTCGATGTTGACAAAATGACATTTGGTATACCTTCAGATATTGGGATTGTTCAACTTCATTAGAAATTCAATGATTCAAGGGTCGAAACGTCCACATTAATCCTGAAAAGGTCCTTCGTCGCCAAATCCCGAAACGTTTCAATTTAAAGTAAAATTCAGAGAATTTGCATCCCTTTAAACTACATCCACTCAACTGCTGGGGTTTGATAATAGAGTGGGGACCGTCAATAGGTTAGCCCGAAAGTTTATTAAGGTGGTAAATAATAATCGTAAGGATATTTAGATGGAAACAAAGTCGAAATAATGTCGTTTATACGTTACAAATTACGCTTTAGCTCTAAACTATTAATTCTCATAATAGCCATAAGATAATTATTAAAGTGAAACTAATTTAACTTGGTGATATTGTTTTGGCCGATTTTTTATTCAATTCTTAGGTGGAAAGTTCTTATACATATGAGTGATAAGTTTTGTCGTTAATGAGATACCTACTGGGTTATTATTGGACGACTCAGAACAGCGAGAACTCCACAACTTTAAGATCAAGTTCTTTATAAATGAGTACCAGAGAAATTGTTCAATAAGTGCCTAAATGTTAGTAACTAAACTGTTTGGAATATTCTGGAAGGTTTATTGTATCCCAATTTTACTATCGTTCGACCCTCTAGATTGCCACGTAGGTAGGATACTTTAAGGGAAGACAATGATACTTTTTGATGAATAACTTACTTGTTGAATGAATACATGGAACTTAAAGTGTTTACAATATTTACTTATTTAATAAAATTTATAAACAATGTACCATTAATGATTCTATTTATTCACTCAAAAATAGATTTCCAGTGAATATCCAATATATTTTGTATGTTCCTTGTGGTGTAATCATTCGTCTTTTCGTTATTTTTTTGTGAAATTAAAATATTGTGCTTCAATTTCCCAAACTATAATTTCCAATATATCTCGAATTTTAGGGTCCGCTTCCTTGTGCGGATACGGCACTGTTTAAAAAAAAACCCAAAGCGTGTACTCGACAACGAAATGATTTATCAAATTGTAGGGTTTCGGAAATCACACGATGTCTCTACCAAATGAAATCACATAAATTAACTGTTATTGACTCTGAATAAATAGATTGATGAGTGCAGGGTCAGAATACTAATGGTAGACATGTGGTCGATATAAATCGGTTACACAAATTTTACAAACAAATCATGTTAATTTCGATATCAAATGTACATATAATAAAATATTGGACATACGTGCCTAATATGAGAAATTATAGATTTGTTTTGGTCCTGACGTACTACTGCAAAGAAAAAAAGTAGAAAAATCATATTCATTTATCGAGATTCACAACAACAATGTTTTTAACATTCTCCAGCACTTCATTTTTATGTAGCCTTAAAAGTGAACCTTCTATAGTTTCTTTTGCGACGCCGTTGCACTTATGGCCTCCTACTGTGTTTCCCAGGCTCCAGTGACTTTGCGACAGACTTTGGCTGTCTGTGAAGATAGCAACTGAAGGATATGTCCTCTACTGCCTTTTAATACCATCAGCGCAGTGGTGAATCGCCGTCACTTCAGCTTGGAGAGTTGTGACGTCTTTGGATAGCACCTATCTCTACCCGTATACCAGATTGCCTCAAACTTTCTTCCAGTCTTCCAGAGTTATTTGGAATTCGTTAGTCAGCAATGTGCGTTTGGTTTATGTAGCGTAGAGCCGTAACAAGCCAGCGTCTTTTGTACTCAGACAAGCTCGGCGAGCTGACGCTGCACTCATCAAGATACTAAATGAAGTATTCCACACGACCACACGAGACGCTACACCTTCTGGTTAGTCGCAAGTATATTTGAACTTTACCAGCACGCCGAACACTGGCGATTAGTAGACCATTAGATTAAGTTGTAGGTTGTACATTTACGGCGATGGTAACGTAAAGTGATGGATTTTACTTATGTATTACACTACACTGGTTTTGTAGGAGCGTATGCACCCTGTTTCCACCCGTTTCCGTTGCATTTACGCCGCTGTAAATCGCCGTATCATGTTCTCGTACAAAAGATCGAAATTGTTTTGAAAGCACCATCTTTAAATGTGCTCATATACAATTATTTAGTAACGGATACATATTTTATCAAAAAACGTTCAATATCCAAGAATGTATACAAGACAAACGTCAAACGACATCAAAGGTTAATAACTACTATTCATTCGAGTTATGTCCTTATAAATCAATTGTAAATGATAGTAAATAATAGACTGTATACCGATGTAGATATAAAGTGATATATAATAATGGTCTGTCATTGTATGTAATCGTGTTGAAATAATGTCTCTAATGATAATAATAGAATATATACATCAGGAAATAAAAGTTCGGTTATCAAGGGATTAATCACTTAGTTTTATGTGTGGATTTTCGTATTAAAACAGTGCGTTATTTAATGTTGAAGATTAATAGTCGGTGTTAGATTTTATTAACCGTTTATAAATTTGCGGAATGGCTGATTTGGTGGGCCATTTTGCATGCATTGCTCCGGGACTGGAGCTAAATATTTCTCGTTTATAGACGTACCCAAAAATCGTAAAAAGGAAATATTTATCAATCTATCTATATCTCATGAAGGACTAATCTTTTTGCCTTAAAATTGAATGACGTATCGCCCACAACAATATTACTTTGAACACATCCTGTATATAAAGCCGTTGCAGCTTCTAAACTTGTTATTTATAGTCGATTTTGCGACGCCGCAGATGGTTTCCGGATCAATGAATGGCATTGAGACTTGTCTGGACATTTCATCCGTCACTTGGTTGCCTTATGACTCTCGTACCCCGGTACCCAGGCTACCATGACCTTGTAATGGTCTCCAAGTCACCTATACAATTCCAGAGCTGTACTCTATGGTTCTTTAGTGCTTTTAGCGGAGCTTTATTAAAGATGGAAACTGAACGGTATGTTCGTTCCTGCCTTTTAATTTATTCAATGCAGTGGTGAATAGCATCCGTTCGGAAAGTTGTGACGTCCTTAGATAGGCTTATTTGAATAGCTTTTCTTTGTTTGAGCTCAACAAGTACGGCCTCAGCCTGTATAGAAGGTATTAAAAGATTCTTACCATCTTCTTGGTAGAGGAAATTTACATTTAATAAAGTTACTGTATTTTTGTTGGGTCTACTGTTATTCGACGTGGATACCATACCATACTCCATTGCGGCTGGCAGGTCATTTATGCATAAATATTAAATAATAACAGTTCCAAAACTGAGCCCTGCGGAACACCTCTTTCAACAGAAGGAATACTTGAATTAATACCATCACAATGGACATGTTGTCTTCTATTTTAGAGATAGAGGTTAAACAAGAGTAATTCATTGGATCTTACCCCGTAATATTCCGGTTTTTTTATCAACAAGTCCAGGTCTACACAGTCGAATGCTTTGCTGAGATTACAAAATGTAATAGCAACACTTTTTTTCATGTCAAGTACCTCAGTCGCAAACACAATCTGATTCAGTAGTGCTTTAGAGGTGGATCTATTCGTGCGAAATCCAAATTGCGCCGGGGAAAAAGTATTACTATGTTCACAACAGCTAACTAACTTCTGTTTGATCAATATTTCAAAAAATTTCCTTAGTACGCAATTGGTCTATAGTGGTCAGTGTTATCAGAATCTCCCTTCTTAAAAGTGGGTGATATTCTATTTTAGTAATTTTAAACAAATCAGGCCAAATGCCCTCGTGAAGATATTGATAGTAAAGAGATAGGTAGTCCCACTATAATTTTTGCAAGAAAAAGTAATTCTCTCATGTTTATTAATTCGAAATTTAAATTTCTTCCTCTACAATAGCGTTAAAATTATTACAATTTCTTTTTAAAACGTCCTATTTTTTTCACTTTCTAAACGGCTTGATTTGTATTCCTCCGGTTGAAGCTAATAAACTTCAAAGGCGCACTCAATGGTTCCGTTGTGACTGAGTCTGTTGAGAAAAATGACCATCATCAATCTTCTAAAATCAATTCGGCTAATGTTTGAAAGCGAAAGGCCACGATTTAAGGACCTTTTATTATTAATAAAGTTTGATTTATTGCGGAATTTGGAATTGGTGTTTGAAAAATATTTATTACCTTTCGATGATTATAGATAGTGTGTCGAAAAACTGAAAGTATGCATGTAATTTTAGCTAGCTTGTAACCTTTGTTTTAACCCAGCTGTCTTACAGTATAATCCAAAGAAATAATAAATTCACTATCTATATTTTTAAATGTAAAAATTTAAAATCCAAGTTTATAACATATTTTTCCCTTTTCTTCCATTTTTGTCCACCGCTATTAGAATTCCCAGTTTCTGTTCCAAGTTAAATAACAGCACGGTCTTTATCGATGAAATTTTCAACGCTACAAATTCAATAACGAACTCGGGAGAAAGACAATAAACAATGCTAATCAATAAATTGAAGGTACTGATGTTCTGTCAACCGGAAATTAAAGTCCCATTAACAGGAAGTACAGATCAGTGACGTTACTATGAAGCAACAAGAAATTAAAATGTCTAAACAAGATGTTTAGTTGAAAATAGTTTTTCAATTCATTTGTGTTTCAAATTGTGTGTACGATGAGGTTGAGATTCGAACATAACCCATTAGCTCCAGAGATATTGGAAATTATTGAAAATAATGATGTTGACCTATTCGCCAACGCAATGTGAACATATCAGTTAGACCTGCCATTGTTGAAGGTTATTACACCTGAAGATTATTTCTGGAACTGCAATTTATTTGAAACTGAATTATTATCAAATTAATTCTTTTATATTAGCATTTTTAACAAAAAAAACTGTTTGCACAAGTAAACGAAATAAAACTCTTCATCTTTTTTCTTTTTAATTTTCAATTCCCACATTAGGCCTTGTCTTTGGACAATGTTTTTTGTGACTTTGCCTCATACTGGGCATTCCTTAATTTTTGTTTAAAATACATTTTTTTCAATGCTTCCGAACTGATATTTTCATGATTTTTCATTTAATTCTGCCGGGCTCCGAATACAGGCTTTGTGGTTGGTTTGGTCAAAGGGGTTGGTTGTTCAGGTGGAATGGGCATGGAGATAGGGTACTGGTCAACAGAATTGACTTCAGTCACTAATATCGACTCCATGTCTGAAAAGTAAACCAGTGCATAATATGTCAATACATAAGTAAAAGCGTGGATGACAAATAATTTTTTTTATTTTTATAATTAATGATGAGTGTTCAGCATCTGCAACATAAATTGATAATTAATTAGTAATGTTTATCGAATAATAAACTTCGAGCAAAAGTTACCATAGTAATAGTCAGCTGCTGAATCATACATGTTGGCATTTGGCCTCATATTGCCTCCCACTATGCCTAGTAACTGCTGACTAGTGTTGCAGATTTCTGGAAAACAGCCTCCTCCACACGTTTTAAAAATTTCAATCTATAAAGCAAATATAAAAAAAATTGGTTAAAAAATGACCTTCATAAATAATAATAATGTTGTTTTTGTGTACATAGAACCATAGACAATGGAAAAATAGGACAAATGTATTTCAGATGTATTTGTACAAACAAGTGTTAACTCACTTAGGTACATATAATTCGAATTATTGTATAGATTATAAAAATGTTTTTGGGGAATATTGTAATTGTAGTATTGAATTGAGTTGAACACAGTAAATAAAGTCATATTATGTGTGTTAGTGAATTGTCAGCAATTTCAGACATTTTTGGTGAAATATATTAGGGAAGGCTTTAACTTAGGTAAATGTCGCTCTTCTATCCAATAATCTCCTAGGTGCTGTGCCCCAGGATTCTGAGTTGCTGTGCAATTCGCAAGTATGTGGATGGAGGTTTCTTCTTCCATGCCACAGAATCTACATTCTTCTTCCCACACTATTTTGAGCTTTTTCAGGTGCCCGTTCAGGCGGCAATATCCCGTTAGGATCCCTGTTAAAACTTTTAGTGCAGTTTTACTTTGACTTATGCATTCATTTGATCTCAACGGGTTGTAGTCACCCATCAGAATCTTTGATTGTCTAAGCTCTACTATATCTTTCCTATGGATAGATCTTTTTTCTTTGGCTTTGCCTATTTCTTCCAATATTACATTGGGGCTGATACCGCAAAAGGGTTGCGGCCCCCAAAAGGGTCTTTCAGTCCCACTCTTTGCTAGTTCATCTGCTATTTCATTTCCTTCTATTCCAGTATGTCCTGGAATCCATAGTAAGGCTACCATATTGTTCTCGCCTAGTTCATTGAGTATGTCTAGGCATTCCCACACCCTTTTGGAACTGATTACACAAGAGCTCAGTGCTTTAATGGCTGCTTGACTATCCGACATTATGATAATCTTTTGCCTTGTATAACTTTTGAAAATATTGAACTGGGCACACTTTCTTATGACGTGAATTATCGCTTGAAAGATAATTGGGACTTTTCCCAAACATTCAGAGTGTTTGGTTCCTGGCCCGTACACTCCTATCCCAGTTCCTTCTATTGCTTTTGAATTCATTACACAAGAAAAATTATGTTTTCAATTTCCAATACAGAATGTAAAAGTTGCTGCTGTTAAAGTGACAATTGCACTGTTGCATATGCGATTTTTTTTTCATAAATTAAATTGTCAATAAAGTTGTAACATTTAACAAGTATATCAATCTCGCCTGTTTCCCCTACAAACGTATATAAACTCTACTCAAAACAATAGCGACTAGATTGTTTGGTTAGTTTTAATTAATTCAATGAAGGCAAGGCTGAACAAGAATGTTATTATTTTTGACATGTGACAACGCAGTTGTTTGCAACCGGTCTCTGTGATAGTGCCTTTCGCGTTCGATATAATACGAATACATATAAAGGCTGGTTCTTCTAACGGAAAATGATTTTTGTGAAGTGTTGATGGTATTATTATTACATGGCTTTGTCTCCGTTCAAGTATCCTTACCAGTATGGGCACCATGGAAATGTATGTTTTCACGCTATTTTTTTTATATCGATCAATTAATAGTATTCTTCGAACAATTTAACTTTTTTCATCACAAAATAGTCTAAAGGATTTCGAAAAATAACTATTAAATCCCATACGTACAAGTTTTAAAGTAGATGAACGAGGATGAACTTGTTAAATGAACAGCACGTGTCATTGTATATTTTTTATTAAATATAATATATTATACAGAAAGGTTAATGTATTGCGAGGAAGGTTGGGAGAATTATTTATAATAGGTTTGTTCCAACAAGCTTGAGAATCAGTTCGGAATTTTACTGAGTTTGCGTAGATTGTTGGAACAAACCCTTTACCAATAGATAGTAAAATCGTAAGGACTCTGTAGTTCAGATGAGGACCCACAAGTAGTGATTATTCCATACTATAGTAGTCATATAAAAATGTACATAAACTAATTATTATAAATCCCAGTGAACTTAAGTAGTTTCCCTTCTAAGAAGTTAGATAGATAGCCTGCACTTTATCTGGGCTCCCAAATATAACTACAACATCGTCTAGCAGACGTTCTACAAACTAATTTTGGTTAATTCCATGAATTATAAATTTCCCGGGTACACCAAGCATTCTTTTTTTTTATTGTACACCCATTACCATGGACCCAATATTGTCTCCGTGATGGATATATCGTAACGCGACAGTTCGTAACCACAGAAATCGTAAACGCCGTCATTGCGTAACAGGGGCCATTCGTAACATCGACAGTTCGTAACCACATCATTTAGTATTTTTAAGAAACTTAAGCATTACTGAATTTAGGCAAAAATGCATTTTGTATAATTTCCCACACAAAAAATAGTGGTATTTTTTGCAAGATCTCTTTTTGCATATATTTTTGTTGATATTACAACTAAATTTTTTATCCTGGACTACCACTTCAAAGTAATAAAACTAAATATTGGCGTAACGAGTTATGTACCGTTATAAAGAGCTATACTTACGAACTGTAGAGTTATAATGGCTATTATTTCTCACATTTTTTCATTGATTAATTCGATGGAATTTATTCCAAATCTCCTCATTTTTAAATGAGTGCACTGCGGGATTATTTATATTTGACGTTCAACTGTCACATACACATATCTGAAAACACCGTACTTGACAGGCCAATCAGGATCAAGATTCCAGATTGGTGTTATCGATAATCCGAACTTGACTAGAGCTCCTCACTATCACTATCTATCCAGTGAAATTAACCTTGGTTCTTTCTCTTTAGTCTGCCTCACTATCCCTCTCTTTCTAGTCTACCCACCTCCTTTCTCACTAGTCTCCATCCCTTTCTCTATAGTCTATATTTATCTGGTCTGACTCTCTCCATTTTTCTCAATAATGCCTCTCACTTTCGATGGTTTCTATTCTCCTCTTTCGGATCTATTTTTCTTTCATTATCTACCTTTCTTGTTTCTCTTATTATCCAGTCTTTAAAATCTCATAAATGATTTATCTCTAATATCCCTCATTTTCTCTCTAATGTAACTCTCTTTCCCACCGGTTTCTTTCTGACCTTCACTATCACTATCTATCCAATGATATTTCCCTTGGTTCTTTCTCTTTAGTCTGCCTCACTATCCCTCTCTTTCTAGTCTACCCACCTCCTTTCTCACTAGTCTCCATCCCTTTCTCTATAGTCTATATTTATCTGGTCTGACTCTCTCCATTTTTCTCAATAATGCCTCTCACTTTCGATGGTTTCTATTCTCCTCTTTCGGATCTATTTTTCTTTCACTATCTACTTTTCTTGTTTCTCTTATTATCCGGTCTCTTTAATTAATTCCAAAAAATTGTTTTCGTAAAGAGTATTATAATCACAAAATTTTAAAATCTATATATATTTTTTGTTTTATGAAATTTTTTTTTCAACACTGTATCTAGGTAACTAAACCCTTTGAGGACTCATATTCTTGTATCAGAATTCATCAACTAACGAGAGCTCTCATACAGGGTATTTATGGTATCCCAATACCCTGTACGTCTTTTCCCGGCTGAAGTTAAAATTAATTACGGCTTTTAATATTTTTATGGCTTCCTGAAACGATTACCGAAAAGTTAAATTGAAGCAAATTGAAAAGTGATAATGTAATTTAAAATGACACCATCCGTTGACATATTTACAATACTTCAAATATAAACGATATCGAATTTCAAAGGAAATTTTTTAATATGTTTTCTATTTGTAGGTTTACCAATATTTGTTCATCCTCAATCCATCCATGTATCCTCAAGGTACTCCTTATAAACATTCGTTGTGAAGGAAAATGAAATTCAAATCTTGTCCGTGCGATTTTTAAAACTTTGCAATACATTTTGCAACATTCCTGACTGCTCTGTGGTAATCCTATCTTTTAATTCCTGAATATTAACAGATCTTTTTTTATAAACGATGTTTTTTAAGTAACCTCACAGGTAAAAGATTCATGTTGGGTGTTTGCGTGGGCCATTAGTCTTAGGCTTAGAGTCCTCGGCACCTAAGCCTTTAGGCTTTCTATACTCTTGGTTGTGCCAGCAGTCATGGATCTCAAGTAAAGATCTGACAACATTTTAAATACTCACATAATATCGGCCATATCACAATATCTTTGCACACCAAAATCTATAAACTTAAAACTTACTTTGAACATAACTCAATACTCTTTAATGAGTTAAATTTCCTTTTTTTTCATTACTCTACATTTTGTATGCAGTAAAATAGTCATTTGTTTGCTGTATTTGGAAAAAAACAAATATACCATAAAAGCAGTTCAGTTTCTTTTATTTTGGCTCTTGTCCAAACTGTAGGTATGCTACATAATTTTTTAAATACATTCATATTTCATGCAACATTGTATGACATTATCAGTTAAAAGTAGAGTATGTTTAAACAGATTTTGTACAGGATAGGCTTTCATCTGTTTGGAAAATGTCAAAAGTCACTTAAACTTTTACCTCTTCATTCATTAATAATGAAAAAAATTATATTTGATTATTTTCAATTCCAGAACTGGTTTAATTCATGAAAAAATTAAATTTAAACTAACAAACATTTTTTGTGTTATATTTTGCACATTACAAATGGTCTTAAAAACCAATTAGTACCACCTAGTAATAGAGTATGCAGATCAGAATAGATATAAAAATCCTGGGAAAAACAGAGAGTACACACACACACAGTATTTGAGGAAGTAGAGCTTCCCAAGAGAAAACATATTTTGTTTTCATCTTTTTTTGGTTTACTTCGCCTTTGCAGTGACGAAGCCTTGGACTACGATATGTTGTGACAGTAGTAGGAAATTCGCTCAGCATCTTCCTAGCGAAAATTCACTCAATAGAAAAGCGTGCATAATTTAATTTGGATAAGAATTATCATAGGCAGAATGTTTTGATAGACAAACAGTCATCAAGGCGGTAATCTCATATTGTATCGCCTAGAAGATAGTTTGGAACTGCCTTCGCAAACTTAACGAACTAAAAATAAACAACACAGTATCCTTGCTGTGGATACCAGGTCAATGAGCAAGCCAGGAGGACAGCGGCTACCTGCTTTGTAAATCTCAAGCAGTTCTGTGGAATTTGCCTAATGCCGTCAGATTGGAACTGAATAAAGAAGAAGCAAAAGCAGGGCATCTTTATATAGAGATCAAAGGTCTGTTGAGAATCCTTAGTAGTTTTCTCAAACAATATAAAGTTGAAGGTGTCCAATAAATGACTGTCGCTTATGCCAGGAAAAACGGGAACACCCTAGCACTAACTGGCAGAATGCGACCATTTCTCCAAGTAAAGGGAGAAGAAATCCCTTTCTTGAAACCTCTATAGATCCTGTACTTCGTAAAAGTAATGTTGTCAGATGGTATAAATAAACGGGTACAGAAGGGGGTTTCAATGTGATGGTGAAGACTTCATCACCATACTCACAAAGGATTAAGCTTGTATCCTTTGTCGGATCCCAACCATTTTAAGGTATCCCAAAAAGTAACATCGTGGAAGAAGAAAATGGGAAACGGGACTTGGTGCAGCCTACTGGTAAAATATTCCATGCTAAAGACGCTAAATTGCTTTTAGAACACAGGAATTCTCACTGCTCAATCAAATACCATATCTGAAAGATAGACAAAGTGAACAGTGAAGTCTAAGTCTCTTGGACTAAAAATTGAAATACAGATGTACGGTAAACTCAAAAGATTTCATAGGACGCAGAGTGGTAACGCCAACCGGACCCCCTTGTAATCAAATAATGGGTATTATAATAAACAAATTGAAGTATCTTAAATCAGCCACCAAAAGAAAATTAATTTGGTTGATCTATGTTGTCTGTTCGAATCCCATATCCTAGGTCATGTCCTGTCCTGTCGTTGTCCTGTATTAAGATCCCATGTTTTCTGACGCTATTAATAATACTTTGAAAGTCTTTAGTTTTGTCAGTGTAGATGCGATCTGACATTCTAAAAATACCAGCACGGCATCCGCATCTCGAGAATGTCGCGTTATTTCAGAATGCATAGAATAGGAGAAAAGCAAGAGCAAAAGTTATTCTAAACATTAAGAGCACATATGTGTCCAATTAAAATAAGTGCGCAGTTTGTAAACAGTCCGAGTTTACTCCCTATTATTATGAAATACTGTCCGCCAGTCGGCAGGTACACATTCCATAGAATTAATGCAAGTAGTTGTAAATTAATTACAAATCATGTGGCATTACCGACCTTTTGGATGTGTTTCATGTTGGTATTAGTGGATTATGTGTAAGAGTGTGTGAGTTTCGTTTAATGTTCAAATTTGGTGAAACAAAGAAATAAAATTATAATGAAACAGGTCTGTAAATTTAATATTAATGAATATTTAGGAAAATACAGGATGAGACATGAGGAACTGTATATTAGGCCGAGCATCAAAATTAGTGTTGTCGTCGAGACGAGAGATTCTCGTGTCTCGTCTCGCCTCGCCCTCTCTCGACGAGAGTGTACTAAAGTGGATAATTACACCAAATTTCCAGTTTAATGTTTATTTGCAACAATAACCAGATCATTTCGACTTTACAGTGATTTTATAAAAGATGTTCAAAATGGCCCCTGTCTGCTTGGTACCTTAGCAGAGAAAAAAAGCCGCTTATCTTTCACTATTTTTGTGCATATGTATTTATATTAAATAATTTCTCCTTGAATGAAACTTAACATTATTAATATTTATCGTTCCGGAATTACACTTGATCCAAAGACGGTATGTTGAAATAGACGTTAATATATTAATTTGATAGCTTTTTATTCTTCTATAAAAACTGCAATATATAATATTTGTAAAGAAGTTAATAATCATTCACACCCTTCAATCGTTTTGTGAAAATTGTTCATCACGTTGTTATGATAGATCGCATCGAAGGAGAAATAAGGTAAAATTATTAGCTGTAAAAAATCCAATTGGCTATTTCTCCTTAGAATATGATTTCTTTGTTTTAATTGTAAATATTTTTTACTATTTTAGATACATGATAGTCTGCAAGTTGTCCTCGATACAGTTGCTTCAATAACTAGAGTACCACTTTTATTGAACCAGTAGAAGGTTTTAGAGTAGATGGAATCTATATGCAGTTGTACAATAACCAATTGAAGCTCCTCCAGACTCAACTGTTACTAGTACTTGATCGGTATCAAGATTTGTTTAAGGGAATTGGAAAAATAAATAATGAACCATATGAATTTACAATGAAACCTGATTATTAACCAGCTGTTGATCCTTGTCGTAGAGTACCTTTTGCTTTAACTAACAAATTAAAAAAGGAACTACTCGGAATGGAAAAAGATAGGATTCTAGTAAAGTTCACTGTACCCACAGGGTTTGTTAATCTCATAATTTTGGTGAAGAAGGGTACCTACAGGTGATGGCATTCGTTTATGTTTGAACCCTAAAAATTTAAACAAGTCAATGAGGGAACACTATGAACTTACAACATTAGAGGAAATAACACGTGACATGACAGGATCTAATTATTTTACAATTTAAGATGCAAACAAGAGATGTGAAACTTGCTGAAAAATCCTCTTATTTAACCACTTTTGCAGCAACAATGGGTAAGTACTATTTTCTAAGACTCCCATTCGGAGTATCTGTAGCACCTGAGGTCTTTCATAGAACATTCTCAGAGATTTTTGAAAAAAAATTATGACATTATTATATATGCAGACTGAAAAGTAACATGACAGAATTCTGGAGAGTGTTCTTGAGAGGAATGCAACACTTAGTAATAGTCATTTTAAAATTTGTGTATTTTTCAGGAAAGTGAAGGAAAAAGTACAACAGCATGTCAATCTAAGTTTATTTAGTTGGAATATAGAAATATTAGGACAATGCAATGGAGGAGCTGTGTGTTTTAATAAGATTCAACTGTAAGTATACATAATTATTATTTATATTCGAACATGACCCAGAGGTAGAAGGATCGAACAATATTTGTATCCTCGGTTTTGAGCCATATGTGTAGTAGCAGGCGATTTCTGTATTAACTGGAGGCCTTCCATGCGTCTCTGTCTGTTATGACTATTTTGAATTTTTTGCCAAAGTTGTACTTACGAAGCATCTCGTCCGATGACTCTTTCTATGGCTTGTTTTACTTCTTACCGTGTAGTTTCTTTATGAGCGCTTGCAATCTGGAAAATTTATTGGTGACTGATCTGGCTTCGCCTTGCATCTAGACCTGAAATTGCGATAGTTTCAGCAAGACTTCTCATGTCACCGGTGGCTACCAGGTAAGCTTGCCTTGGGATGCAACCCCAGTCTGGCGAGTCTGACCATTATACCACCGACCCATATGCCATCATGGTCCTTTCGCCGGCACCACCTCAGCCTCTTGTGCTTATTGTGGATTCTCCTAATGTTCTGACTACAGCCTATTCAGCCAATCCGTTCCCTGTATTAGCTCATACAGGTTATTTACTGGTTGGTTGTAGAAGTCTTCTGGAGCCATTTGGGGTCTTGCCTCCTGTGGTCCAGCGTCTCACAGTTGCATAATATGTGCAGAGCTGTTTCGGTGTCCTTTTTGCATCTTCTGCATGTAAGGTTTCCGTTATACAGCCCTATTTTGTTCAGGTGCTCCTTTGTGGGAAAGTGTCCCGTAAGAAGCCCCGTTATGGTGCGTAGTTTGTTCCTGCTCATTGAGAGCAGTTCTTTCGCTACTATTTCTGATGGTTCTTTTATAAATTTCTTCCCATGTGTTTGCCTGGGCGAATTCTTCCAGTGTTTTTTGTGTTGTTCTTTTGCCCCCCCCTTTTAACCATGATTTAGTGGAGCATCTGGTGATGCCCACAGATGGTTCGGGTCCGTTCATCAGTGTTGACGATCCTGCTCTTGCAAGTTCGTCAGCTTTTTCATTGCCAGCGATTCCTTTGTGACCTGGGACCCACTCCAGTGTTACACTGTTCCGACTCGCCAGTCTTCTAAGTTCTTCGTCGCATTCCCATACTAGCCGATATGTTACCTTAGAGCTCTGAAGTGCTCTAAGGGCAGCTTGACTGTCACTGTAGATCCTGATCTGCCTGTTGTTGTAGGCTCTCATGTTGTTTGCCCTTGCACGTGCAAGAAGGTATTGCATATACCTCTGCTTGAAATACCGTGGCATATTTTCCAAGCGAGACGATTCCTTCATATTTGCTCGACTTGCTGAATATACCCGCTCCGGTGCCGAGCTCATTCCTTGATCCGTCTGTATACCAGATCAGTTCATTCGCTCTGCTGAGTGGTGGTGCGTCCTCTTCCTAAAGCACCTTTCAATCTTTGATGACAATCTCGAAGTTCTTGCGAGAGATATATCTGGCGGTCATGTGGTCTGTTGGCATTTTAAAAATGTCATCCACGTGCCCTATTTGTGTGTGTCCTCTTCCATGTGCCACGTCATGGTCTGATGCTTTTTCCAGTCGGGTTAGAGCTGCCCTTGCTTCGCACATTATGACACAATGTAGCGGAGGAAGGTCTAGCATTGTTTCCAGGTCCGCTGTAGGAGTAGTCCTCATTTCCCCTGTAATGCCTATGCATGCAAGTTTTTGGACCTTGCTTAGTTTTAGCATCGCAGAGGTTTGTCTAATCTTTGGCCACCAGACCAGAGATGCATATTATGTTATCCTGGGGATGACAACCATTTTGTACAACCAGTGTACCATGCTTGGTCGAATTCCCCATTTAGTGCCGTAAGTGCGTCTGGCAACCATGAAGATTGCCTCTGCCTTCTTGATCACGTGCTGAATGTGTCGGTTCCAAGTTGAACGTGGGTCTAGGATAACCCCAAGATATTTTACTTCACCCGACAATCGTATTGGTTCACCTTGAAGAGTCAGAGGGCCAAGTCCTTCCCTTTTCCTACTGACTTAAAATTTGATTAATTTTGTTTTTTATTTTAGTATATCCTGAAATTTTATACATCTTTCATGGAGTATTTTGGGAATTGATTTTTCTGTTGTTTTGCAGATCTGTACATCATCTTTTGATTGGCCTAGAAGTTGAAAGAAGCATCTCCAGCTTCTTACCGTTATTAGCAACGGAAGGATGACGAACACCTCCAACGTTGACATCATGGAGGAATGTAAACCTTCAAGTAGGGAGGAATAAAATATTTATATAGATAAATGTAGTTTTCGGTGTTTTAACGCATTTTTTTCACCAATAAAAAGTAACCCATTATGCAGGGATAAAAAAAGTCGCGTACAAAACTGAAAACTGCATTAATCTTCATGTTGCACGGCTTTGTTTGTGCTTCTTTTTGATTAAATTTGATTCAAAAGGAAAATTAACTTGTTTTACTGTTATCCCTCGGCTCATTTCTTTAACCTTCAATAAACGGTAATAATTCACGGGTTTCCCGATAGATGGCGCTGTTTTCCCGGAATTCCCACAAAAGTGGCGCCATCTATCGGAAAAACCGTGAACTAACTGAAAATAGTTCACCGGTTCTCCGATAGATGGCGCTGTTTTCCTGGGACTCCCGCAAAAGTGGCGCCAGCTATCGGAAAAACCGTGAACTAACTAAAAATAGTTCACCGGTTTTCCGATAGATGGCGCTGTTTTCCCGGGACTCCCGCAAAAGTGGCGCCATCTGTCGAAAAAACCGTGAACTAACTAAAAATAGTTCACGAAAATAGTTCACCGGTTCTCCGATAGATGGCGCTGTTTTCCTGGGACTCCCGCAAAAGTGGCGCCATCTATCGGAAAAACCGTGAACTAACTAAAAATAGTTCACCGGTTTTCCGATAGATGGCGCTGTTTTCCCGGGACTCCCACAAAAGTGGCGCCATCTATCGGAAAACCAGTGAACTAACAAAAATTAGTTCACCGGTTCTCCGATAGATGGCGCTGTTTTCCTGGGACTCCCGCAAAAGTGGCGCCATCTGTCGGAAAAACCGTGAACTAACTAAAAATAGTTCACCGGTTTTCCGATAGATGGCGCTGTTTTCCCGGGACTCCCACAAAAGTGGCGCCATCTATCGGAAAACCAGTGAACTAACAAAAATTAGTTCACCGGTTCTCCGACAGATGGCGCTGTGTTCCCGGGACTTCCAAAAAAGTGGCGCCATCTATCGGAAAACCAGTGAACTAACAAAAATTAGTTCACGGGTTTTCCGATAGATGGCGCTGTTTTCCCGGGACTCCCACAAAAGTGGCGCCATCTATCGGAAAACCCGTGAACTAATCCTGGAATCGAGTGCAAAAAAAATACAATGATAAAACAAGACTTTTATTGAAAGTATGGATTTACAAGTAGTTTTACAACAAGCTTAAAATATCTATAATTATGATAGTTTCACATACCTTCATGTTGCGTCGGATCCTATCGTAGTGCGACCTACGAAAACAAATGCATACAACGGTGACAATTGGAAATTGCCGATAATGTTTTTTCTCCTAACTCTGTGTAATACCATACTTACATTGACTTCTCCTTCAGCTAGTAACACACGATCGCGGAAACATCCGCACTTTGGTGGGTGCCCCAAGACCGGTCGGCCCGAAATGGGCTTTTAAGTATAACCAATTCTTAGGACCACACTTCACAAGATATTTAAGACATTGTTTTGTCATTGATTGACAGGAGCGTCCGTATAAACATAATGAACGCATGTAATAATTTTGTAACTACGCCGGTGACGTCTGTTGAAGAAAATGAAAGGGGTATCTTTTTTGTATTTTAAGGAAAATAGTGATTAAGGAAGTTTTGTAGTGTAGCAGTTAAAAATAGGTTTATGGTTAACCACAAATCCAATGTTAAACCATTGCACTACTTAAGCTGTATCCCTTTTATGTTCCACCAAAGATACGGACGTTCCTGTCTTAAATTCTCTTTAAATCATAGTTCTGAAAAGGGCCCCTGTTTTATAATCGACAGATCCGCTTAAGGCGATTGAATTTAATTTTTCCAAATAGTTCATAAACAAAATAAATATTAAATTCCAATAAACTTTGTGAATTAATACGACTATTTTCTTATAAAAACCAAAACTATCTCTTACATCGTCATACGAATCAGGATCCGTTTCGAACTGTGATTTGATAAACGACATCTTGTGAAGACAACTCCAAAGAAACGGGTGCCGTTTTAACGAAAATCACCGAGCAGCTTCCAATTACTAATGGTCGCCACCCAATCATATCGTTAAAATCTGGTCTTACACACAAACGCACACATCCATATAGGTAACAGAGTTAGGAGAAAAGCATAATCGGAAATTTACAATATATCTTTATCGATATAACTGAACGATAAATTCATATTATTAACAATACAACAATTATTAAATTAGCAAAAGCAAGTATTTAAACAAATTAAACAATTCATGAACATATCGATATAGACATATTTTTTTTGATTATATACAATACAGTTGAAGAACTATCATCAATATAGCCCAGTCCTAAATATATACACCATAATATTATGATTATGGTTTCATTTTGCTTTTTTTGAATTGCAATAAATACAATAAATATTGCAAAACAATATAAAATCAATAAAATACAATTATTATTCAAGTCTTTTTCGTCTTCTCCGTTTCTTCAATCAAATGGATTATTCCTAAGGTTATCATCTGGAATCCTAAAAAAAATAACCTTATGAGTAAAATCCAGAACCAGCAAACTGACGTTACATATTTAAATGCACCAAAACAAACAGTGAGCATTTCTCGTCAGCAAAACTATGTCTCGTAAGAGATCGTGATGGGTTAAAACTGTGCAGGCCCTCCGGTTTGGCGGTGGTGGCGTCTTGAAGTTGCGTCCTGAGCATAATATTTTGCCACCTAGCACTATAAATCTCGCAATAATAGCAAATGTCTTGTATGTCGGGGGCTCATGAGGAGGTCTGCCACACTTCTGTGCCATCAGAATCGCAATTCCTCTAGAGGGTGCCTCCGCAATGGTCAATTTGTTAGGCCGATATTTTAACAGCAAGCGGAAGCAATGAAACCGAACAAAATCATCAACAATCACGTTAGGTAGGTTAGTTGGATCCATCTAACTCCCAAATTCCTCACGAGTGGGTCCCAAAAGACTTTTTAACATTTTCTTGATCCCACGCACCCATCTCTAGTAGTAGATATTTCATGAAAAATCCGGTAGTTCGGATAGATACTGGGATAGTTATTTGTCAAAAGAGCACCCGTGACAGACGTCAGTCGGAAATTGTTTTCTATGTCCTGACGCTGCGTATTTTTATTTTTTTTCGAATCTATGTCTGTGTTGTTTTGCCAGCTCTACCCTTCGCATACGAATGTCCACAACCATATTCTCATCAAGAACTAGCCTACCGACAAAGCGGTTTGTATTGCAAACGAAGCAATTTTCCATTTCAGGTAGCGCTCTGGTGAACACTCAGAACCACAAATATACTTTATATCGTGAATGCGAATGTCGAGCTTGTTCCGACTGACGTCTGTCACGGGTGATAGCTCTTTTGACAAATAACTATCCCAGTATCTATCCGAACTACCGGATTTTTCATGAAATATACCGACATACAAGACATTTGCTATTATTGCGAGATTTATAGTGCTAGGAGGCAAAATATTATGCTCAGGACGCAACTTCAAGACGCCACCACCGCCAAACCGGAGGGCCTGCACAGTTTTTACCATTAAGACTACAACATATCAAAAAAAATCGAAATTCGTACGAGAACCAGTATTACCTATAAAATGGTGCAGGGTCCTTTAGTGCATTCATTTTCTTTAAAAATTCTTATTTAATGTAAAAAATTTAAAATTCTTAATGTAACTTTAGTAAAGGAGAGCCGACTCAAAAAAGATGATGATTTTTCAAAGACGAAACGTGGTAGAATCGTCAACTATGCTATATCATTGTATATTGTATTTATACAAAACCAAAAAAAGATTGCAAAAAAATCCAGATTCATATTTCAAAAAATTAAGTTGTTGGTGACCCTGTATTTATAGAAAACCTCGTTCATTAAAAGAAGTTGGGAATTATTTTTTTGATCTGTATCTGTAGAGTAGAGATGGTGAGTTAGGCCCACAGCACTTAGGCCACATGTGACCCATTGTACATCCTCACGAGGAGTTGTCTTCCTAGGTCATCGTCCATCCTGTCCTTTCCAGGAAGGTGGACAGGTCACTAGGAGACATCTCCTTTATATCGGCAGGTGTAGGCCAAGACTCACCGGACACACACTCTCTTAATGACGATAACTCCGGTTACTCGCCATAAGACATGCCGGACAGATTCATCTTCCTCTTCACACATCCTGCATAGAGGTGTGTCCACTAGCCCCATTGTATGGAGGTGTTTCCTTAATTGACAGTGGCCGGTCAGACATCCTACTGTTAAACGTAGGTTTTTCCTGGTCATCGCCAAATATTTTTTGTCGACTCCAGTTTCCCAGGGTCACCCAGGGTGATCCTGGCAAGACTGCATCCCTTGATTTTATCCCATCTCTTTGGAGATTGAGCATGGGTGTAACGTTCAGCTAGTTCCGCAATTGGTGAATTCGTCAGGCCGTAGGTGTCGCCGGGTCCAAGAATTCTTAGTCCAGTCGCTTCCCTGGCTAAAGAGTCAGCAATGCGGTTACCTTTGCTCCTCTCGTGCCCCTTAACCCACCCCAGGATAATATTGTTATCTACCGAGGCGTTAGCTAAATCTCGATGGCACTTTAATACTAGCCCTGATGTAACACGTTGTCTGTTCAAGGCTAGTAGAGCTTGTCTGCTATCAGTGCAGATTATTAAGCTTTTGTCAGAAGTTCCTTTTCTGGTTAGTTCCTTTGTGGCAATTGAAATACCAGCCAGTTCTGTTTGAATCACGCTGATGTTTTTTCCCATTCCCCACTTAATCCTTATGCTTAGTGATCTGGAGTAAATTCCACATCCTGAGCCTTCTTTGGTTTTTGAGCCGTCTGTATATATGCGTATTGCATTTGCAGTATCTGACTCTATGTTCTGTTTTATTTGTATTTTGTAGGGTTTATTAAACACAAACCTGGGTTCAATTGCATCACTGGTCGCCTGCAGCATTTTTTTGATATCTTTTATAATAACAACAGCACATTTGAAAAAGGGTCAATTCTGGATTTTATCGAATATCTCTGGAACTAGTCTAGATATTTTAAATTTTTTTGAACCATCTAATCCCTATCAATGTACAAAATTTTTTCTCCATTTAATAGACATTGAATCTATTGTGGTTTGCGAGATCTCTGTTTACGTCAATTAAATTTGGTACACCCTGTATACACAGGATTAAAAAATGAACATAATTAGCAATTTCCAATTACTAATAGTCACCGTCAATTATGCCCTTTTCCAAACCCCATGTACCTTTTTGTACAAACAATTTACAGAAATATGCAAAACAACATAATCAGATGCTTCCTGTTTTTAATTGTTGTAACTAATTATGTTATTTTCCATCTTTGTTTAATTTTGGGAATTAAACGTCAAGAAAAAATTAATGAAGATTTGGGAAAAGTTCAAATGACAAAGGTACATCGGTTTCATGGTAATATTTAGAATATGCATAATTGTGTATACTCAGTTGAACTTTATTAAAATACTCAATAATAAACTTTGAAAAATGCGTTTTCTTTTACTGAAAAATGAACAAATATCAAAATGATTTCAATTAGCAGCTGCATGTTCATTTGAACTACTATATAAATAGGACTTACCAAAGACTATGAGTGAATCAGATAATAGTTAAGCCTGGAGGAGATTCAATTGCTTATTGTACATCTGCATATAAACTCCATTTACTCTACAATAACCTACTGGTCCAATAAAAATGGTACTCTAGTTATTGAAGCAACTGTATCGACGACAACTTGCAGACAATCATACTAAAAAATATTTACAATTAAAACAAAGAAATCATGTTCTAAGGAGAAATTGCCAAATGGCTTATTACAGCTTATAATTTCACCTTATTTTTTCCATCGATGCAATCTATCATAACATCATGATCAACAATTTTACACAAAATGATTGAAAGGTGCTAATGATTATTAACTGCTTCAGTAATATTATATTTATTGTAGTTATTAGGAAAGAATAAAAAGCTATCAAATTCGTACTGCCTTTGGATTGAGAGTAATTCGAAACAATAATATTAATAATGTTACTAAAAATTTCATTCATTTAGAAATTATTTAATATACTTAAATACATATGCACAAAAATAGTAAGAGATAAACGGCTTTTTTCTCTGTAAATACACCACGCCATTTCAAATCAAATATGTAATAATGACAATTTCCAGAAATGTAAATCATAGAATACTAGGAAGTTGCATACCTCCTTGTTGTTTATAGTTGTAAAACAGAAACTGAAATTATACTACGTTATACAATGATTCATTTTATTTTAGAATTATAGAAAGATTCCATTTAACGAGTAAGTAAGGGTTGAAACTATTAATTTGTTATAATGGTTAGAGTCAGAATATTTCAAAACACAAATAAAATTCAATAATTGGAGGAAACAAAAATACCTTCTATTTTAGATTTAACCAAGATAGATTTTAGAAAAATTAAATTGACAAAGTTAAAGTACAAAACTATATCCTAATATGAGATGTATTTTTCATTAAATATTCTCTATTCGCTTAGGTCTAAGGTTATTTCTACTTCCAGGTAACGCTAGAATATCAATAATAATTATGTTTACTTACAGATAAATCACACAGTTCCTCCATTGAATTGTCCTAATATTTTCATATTCCAACAAAATAAACTGCTGATGTTTTTTTACTTCACTTTCCTGAAAATATTAAAACGACTATTACTAAGTGTTGCATTCATCTGAAATAAGTAAAACCAAAATTTCAAACGTTTTACATATAAAGAACCCAACTAGTATTGACAATGTTTGTGCGATTTCCAGTTTTTACCATCAATTATGCTATTTTCTATAACCAATGTAAATCAACATAATCAGAAGCTTCCAATTTGTAATGGTCATAACTAATTATGTTATTTCCCGTTTTTGTATAATTTAGAGACACATCAAGTAGAAATTATTGCATATGTAGAACCCGTAATAGAAGTAAAACTTGACTATATAGTATAACAAAAAATGAGACAAAGACCTATTTTCTATTTAATTAAAAAGAAACATTCTAGTGACAAAGATATATTCTAATATGAGATGAATTTTTCCATAAACAACATATACTACCTATACTACCAAGTTAGTATATGGTAATATTAGAATATATATAATAATTGCATATAAGTACTTACAATCAAATATTTTTAAAACACAAACATATTTCCTCCATTGTTGTTTTGAAATTTTCATATCCCAATAATAAACTATGAAAAATGTATTGTTGCTTTCGGTTCCCAAAAAACTAACAAATATAAGACTAGTCAAGTGATAGGGCTTAATGAGATACCTAATAGTTAAGTCTGGAGGAGCTTCAATTGCTTATTGTACAACTGCATATAAATTCCATCTACTCTAAAACACTCTACTGGTCCAATAAAAGTTGTATTCTAGTTATTGACACAACTCTATCGACGACAACTTCATAGGTAACAGAAGACAACTTGCAGACAGTATCTAAAATAGAAAACAAATATTCAAAATTACTACAAAAAAAACGTGTTGGAAAAACAAAATAGCCAATTGGCTTTCCTACAAGCTTATAATTTTAATAGTAAACAAATATAGTTTAGCAGACCTCTTTGTTTCTTCCTTTGATGCTATCTATCATGACATCAAAATGAATAATTTTCTAATAATGATTTAACGATGTTTATTATTGTCAACCTGGAATATTATATATTGAAGTTTTTATGGATTAATAAAAAGTTATCAACGTTATTAACGTCTATTCCAACATACGTATGTTCTCCTACCGCCTATGGATCAAGTGTAATTCACGAACGATAATATTAATATTGTTACCAAAAGGTTAATTCACACAGAAATTTTTTTAAATATATAGGCGTGCACAAAAATAGTAGATTTTTTCTCTGTGTAAACATAACGCTGTTTTTTCAAAATAATTAATAATGACAATTTACAGTAGGGATGGGTAAAAACTATCGATATATCAAGATATCGATATCTTTTTAGAGAATAATCTTTAAATTTGGCGATATTTTTATTTTGGAAATATCGATGATCGATATTTATTTCCGCATATCAAAATTCTATATTTTTCAATAACTATAATAGAAAAAACTGTCATATATGTGTTATTCTAATTCACGTTCGAATATTTCAACAATTTTGCCAGTAATCCGCGACCTGAGGTAAAAATATCGAATATCGATATATCGAAATATGTCAATAGAATACGATGAGATAGAGAGGTCATTCAATTCAAATATTGTTCGATGCTGTCACCTCTCCTAATAGGTATGCAACCAAACATGTATTAAAACCTGTTCACTTGCATACTTCTTTGTTACTTACAGTTGTAAAGGTAGATTTGGGCGCAATAAATAGAATATAATATATTATATTGACAGAGTGTACACGCCATAAGAATAGAGAAGGTCAGTACAATATAACGCAATTTCTCGATGTGAAGTGTAAACTATTATATTGTAGATTATTTAGATAAGAAGAGTTTATCGCACGTGTTTACTTTTTTTACACTCCTAATCTGAATAATTTACAATATAATAGTTGACAGTCCACATCAATAGTATATTACGTAACAAGAGTTGTAAGTAACCCATTACGCTCGAAGCCGCGCAGCGGCGAGTGCGTAAATTTCACGAGTGCGTAATGGGATTACAACTCGTGTAACGTACTATACTTTTTCTCCGCCCATCTATTTTCTTCTAAGTGCTCATAATTTAATTTTTTTCATTACTAACAGTCATATTCATAGGTAAAATGTGTTGCCGACATTTAGGGGCATCACTCTTTTAATCTAAAATGTATTTCACTAATGCTAAGAGCTTTTATGTTTTTCAATTGATTAAAAGTCTGTAAATAAACCAAATAAAGTATTACGTAAATGAAAATTTGATTGCAATTTGATTCAACAAAGAAATCTAAGTTTTTCTATCTAAACGCACATGTATGTTATGAGATTTTCATTACGTGCATGTTATTGTTAGATGTCACTTACAAGGAATGTTGTCAGTGCGATTTTTGACGTTTACGGACATGGGCGTAGAAAAAAGAAATTGCGTTATATTGCACTGATCTAACTCCACTACACTACTATACAAGTATGGAGTATTATATGATTCGGCACAATATTTGTAGCTGCTCAAATTTAATGAAGTACGCCTTATATTAGGTAAATAATATTGTAATATGACTGAAAGTTTCACGATTTTTGTTCACCCAAAAAGTACATATATATATACACAGTATTTCATCACACATCTCATTTATCTTTTGTTTTTTAAACGTCACATCAAGTGTATCTTCTATAATATTCCGTGATCATTTTGTAGTTCTGTCATTTGATTTTTCAAGGACACGTCAGTCATTGGCTGACATCTTGTGAATATAATTGAAATATAACATAATAATTAAGATCCTGTGGGCGTAGAAAAAGTATATAAGTACCTAGTGTCAAAAACATCTTTAGTCACTCGTTTCATAAGGCATTCGTTTTTGAATTACAGGAACATAGCAAACTTCTGGTCAAAAAACCCTCCGAGTCGCTGACTAATGAAATACTAAACCTTAGCAGGGGCCAGATAAGGTTAGTGACGGGTTTACTCACCGGTCACTGTACCCTAAGGAAGCACATGCATACTATCGGCATATATAGGGAGGAACCTATCTGTCGGTTGTGCATGGAAGAGGAGGAAACATCCTCTGACATTATCTTCGATTGTGAAGCATTATCTCATTGGAGATATATACTCCTAGGACTAGAACATCCAAGAGAGGATTTCTCCAAAAAGGACCTAGTGAAAAGATTGTTGAGCCTGGTTTCTTCACATAAACGGCAAAACCAAGAGCACACAAATTCTAAAGGCTGAGGTGCCGAGGACTCTACTCCAGTCAGAGGTGGTGCTGAACCAATCAATCAACGTTTTTGACACTTTGTACTTAATATATTATTATTCACGCCAGGAGGTAGTCTAAATAGAAACTAACAAATTGTATTCGATTTTGACTATACTAGGAGTGTTTTCGTCACTCAGGGTGCACGGTGATGGTTTTTTATTTGTTTGTAGGTACCTTTCAATTTGTTTTAATTGGACATACGTGGTCAGTGATATCCACATAAAATTAAAGTGCCTTTGATAGATTCATGGAAGTATGACGTAACGAGAAACATTCATGACTTTTCATTGTGTGAATGACATTCAGAGAGGTATCCATACGTTTAGTTTAATATAGATTTTTAAAAAAATCATACAATAATAAGATTTACGTCAATAATAATAATAATCACCCTTATCTCGTAAAAAACACGCAATTTTAAAAGAAAAATTCTCTTTCTCACAATTTAAATTCGCATCTCTCAATCCTAACATCGACGAATTCTATAACAACACCGTGACTTCTTTCACACGAGTGCTTTGAACTTCTTTTCTCTCTCGAGCTTACATAACCTCAAATCAAAAACCATTAGACCGTTACTTCTTTCTGTTTGACGAGTGCAATTAAAAAAAGAAGAAGAAAAAATCTTATATTTCACCCACCGCTTTAACAAACAAACGGCTCTTTCAAATATTTGTTCGATTTACAGTGCCGAGTGCTCTCTCGTTAGTTTTATTTTTGTAAGTCCTTTAATGATATTTTCTCTACAAGCAAACGAACTAACTCTTGTGGCGCCTCAATTAGTACTTCGAAAATAATGAAAATAAAACTTGCCGAACAGCGAAGAGCTAATTCACTGTACTTTGCAAAAAAAATGGTTCAAAACAATCTTCCGAAACGGAACAACTTTACAATGAAGTGGGATCTCGAGTGAGTAAAAAGAAATAATAACGCAACTGTGTATCTAGAGGTGAATTAGTGATCAAAAAGATCCAAAAATAAATAAATAATAATAATAATTAATGATGGCCATTCAAGTTTAAGTAATTAATACTATCAATTAGAAGAAATTTTTCATAAGAGATCCAAACATCGTGTCAGACAAGTGTCAACAAATAACAGAGACGATACAACACATTATCACATCGGGATGTTCAGCCATAGCTAACACTGATTACCTATGCATGGTACAACTTTGCAACATCATCCATCAAAAGTTGGCCAACAAATTTTGATTAGTTAACACCTACACGCCTTATTACAAGTACCATCCGCATTCAGTTCTAGAGAATGCTGATTTCAGGTTATATTACGATAGGTCAATTATCACCGATAGACGGATGACGAATAACCGGCCTGATATTGTGCAATGCTGTATGATATTTAGAGCAAGAACATAAGAAATACAGCTGCCTCATGTCCATCAAACGATTTCGCTGAGTAATTTATCAGGAAGATACCTAGTTTTTTTAAAGAAAATTATCTTGAATATGAAGAATATTTCAAGTAGAGCAAGAATTTTTTGTTATTTTCATAATTTTTTCCAATAATTCCTTTTTTTAACCCTTTTTCCAAGTCTCCATCAAACATAATAATATTCCATAAGGAACCTGTCGGAAATGATATTCCTGATGATCTCGCAAAAGAAGCCAACGAGTCCTATATTAGAGTAACCATTTTTTTGTTACAAATTGACGTCTAACAAGTACCATGCTGATCTACCTATTATATCAAATTATATTCACTTTCAGTGCTAATAGTTGTTTTTTCTTTCAGAGAGAATCAGCTCAGAGGGATGCTGACCGCGAACGTCGTCTTCGTGCTGACAGCGAGACCAGAGCGAAGCAGGCACTCCAAGAAGCTGCCCGCTGCAGGTCTAGGCTTAAACTCCTCACCTCCGAGTTCCAAAGGTAAGTCTATCTATACTTTTAGGGCGCGTTGTATCTCACACCTAAACTCGGTTTAATTATAACTGATGTTTAGACTGATGTAATTAATGATAATAAATAAATAAATACGTCACAGTCTAAACATCAGTTATAATTAAACCGAGTTTAGGTGTGAGATACAACACACCATTAAACCGTTTAAAGAAGATTAAGTCATTATTGGGTATTATTTGTGAACATTCCACTCCAAGATGCACAACTGTGCTAAAATTAGTCCAAGAGCTGGCACCAATTTTTGGGTAGGATTTGAGGAGAGCAGAAAACTTGTCTTATACCGCTCCTATTATACTCCAACACTGAATTGCAGACCTGGCTGGTAAATAACGGGGATAAACCAACCACTAAATTTTTAATAATATAATTTTTTGGTTTGAGTCAATTTAAAATTTTTATATGTTGTAGTTTAATGTTTAAAGAGTGAAGAAAAAAGTAGCCAGGTGATTTAGTCAGGTTCATTTTTTTCTCACTTCTTTATTAAACTATTAAAATTTCAAATTGCGTCAAACGTATTTTTGGCAAAAAAAAACAATATATTTAAAAATTCAGGGGTTAATTTAGCCCCGCTACCCGCTATTCACCAGCCAGGTCTGCAATTCCATGTTATGGTTCAATAGGAGAGGTATAGGACAAGTTTTCAGCTTGCCTTAAATACCTACCCAAAAATTGATGCCAGCTCTTCTATTAAATGTTCACCTCCGCATTCCAAAAGTTGTTTTTCATATAAAATCCGAACTAAAAAAACAGGATTTATTGGCAATAATTCAAGCAAATTAAAAGGTTTACTATTGCGCTACCAAGCTGTTGTGGTGTTAGCCCTGATATGTCGTAAATCATCAACTGCTTTTGCCTGTAGCAGAAAGTGTTTAGAATACATGAGCATAAAACTGTCTTAAACATCTTTGTTCTTCAAAATAAAATGAGATACATTATATTTTGACATACAGAAACATGTTTTTATTGAAATATTTTTGCTCACGGTTAGATTTAATTCTTATCGTTAATCCTTAATAATAAATTTGTCATCAACAGGATCTTTTTAATAATTTACAATTAAACTTCGTATATCCAATAACGAGCCGATGATCTGAGGAGTTCCAGTACGTCGAGAAACATAATATATATCACATCGAAAAATATTTTTTATTAAAAATGAATGAGTTGCCAGCTGTGTGAAAACCAGCACGGTTCACTAAGTCCATTTATTTTCGAAACGCAATGCGCAATACACATTCCTATGGGGCAGTGGTATAGCTGAAGGATATTTTGAAAATGTCTTGGTGTAAAAAGATATTTTCTTTTTGTTTTTGTTTATAGAATAGAGTCGGATGGCGATATTTGTTTTATCTGCTGTTCTTTTCTTCACTTGAAGTAATCTACTGAGGAGTTTTTAATATTCGCGTAGTTCACTAGAACGTTTGTTATGCTAAAGTGTTATAAACACATTCATACGATAGCCAAGTCGACTTGATGCAAGGCAGAACTGGATGGCCTCAACATTCACGTCGTTCAAGAGTTTTTTTTTTGAGACTTTGTAGTCTAACCATCAGTGTCTACCCAAAAGCTACTATTTCGGCAGTACAAAACAAAGGTACATTCTTTTCGTAGTAAGTATGCTGCTTTCTCTGGTACTAACCAACGCTGGTCTTCAAATTTACTACGAGGTGACTTGAGTAGAATCGTGGGGTATTTTTACACCCTTTTTACAAATGAAAAAAAAACTTATACGTGTTTCAACACTTTCTTATGTTGGGATATTACTACAAAAAAAATAATAGACGTAACTATAATAATGTCAAAGAATTGTGGTGTGAAAACTTTTTAAATCGTAGTCTGTTGATATATTTACTATCGTGTTTCATACAAACTGTTGCTCTACGCCAGTGCCACAAAGATAAAAACGCTTATTTCCATCCGGTCACTATCTTCGGTACGTGATTCCAATTTGAAATCCTGCTGTCCATTGAGTACATTTAATATATTCGATTTTTTTTCGCATCCAGCTGCGTTATTCGATCCTAGCAATTAATTAGCTATTATAAAACGCACTACTATTAGATTCATTTGCGATAATTGTATAAATAACAGTGTTAGAACTGTTCGAAGAAATTCTATTAATAAGAAATCACTTGTTATTGTGGATAGAGTAGAGATCATTGTTGTCCTTTTGTTTTTTTTTCTGATGATTACCGTTGTGTGAGTTACTTGTAGACTGCCTGTAGACAAATCTACTGAGGTATGTTTTACTGCTTCTAATTCCAAATAACAATACAAACAATGTTAGATTTTAAACTGATAATTTCCGAAAACAGCCTTCGAATAATACACCTCCAGTCACAGGCACCTCATCCTTAAGGCTTTTGTGCTTTTGGTTGTACTGTTTATGTGAAGAAACCAGTAGTCCTTATCAGGCTCAACAGTCTTTTCACTAGGTCCTGGGTGCCTGATCTGTTGAGCACAACCCAATCGAATGAATGTATGTATGTATGTATGTCTTTTGGGGTAACATTCACTGATACCTAAAAGATCTATTGTGCCCCCTTACTCCTACTTAGTTCCTGAGGAAAGTCTCAGAGACTAGTAGCTCCTTTAGTCCTATTTCCCCGAGGAATTTTTGGATATCTGCAGGCTTCAACTTAGGTAACTGTCCCTCTTCTATCCAGTAGTCTCCCAAGTGCTGTGCCCTAGAATTCTGAATTGCTGTGCAGTTCGCAAGTATGTGGATGGAGGATTCTTCTTCCATTCCACAAAACCAGTTTTGCTATGACTTATGCATTCATTTGATCTCAACAGGTTGCAGTCACCCAGAAGAATCTTTGATTGCCTAAGCCCTACTATATCTTTCCAATTGTCAGATCTTCTCTTTTCTTCGGCTTTACCTATTTCTTCCAATATTACATTGGAGCTGATTCCGCAAAAAGGTTCCGGCTCCCAAAAGGGTATTTCAGTCCCCTTCTTTGCTAGTTCATCTGCTATTTCGTTTCCTTCTATTCCAGTGTGTCCTGGAATCCACAGTAAGGTGACTATATTGTTCTCGCCTAGTTCATTAAGTTTGCCTAGGCATTCCCACACCATTTTGGAACTGATTACACACGAACTCAGCGCTTTAATGGCTGCTTGACTATCAGACATTATGATAATCCTTTGCCTTCTATATCCTTTGTCAATATTGAACTGGGCACACTTTCTTATTGCGTGAATTTCCGCTTGAAAGATACTTGGGGTTTTTCCCAAGCTTTCAGAGTGTTTGGTGCCGGGCCCGTACACTCCTATCCCAGTTCCTTCTATCGAATGAATGAATGAATGAATAGATCCTTTTTGGAGAAAACCTCCCGTCACTTTCCTTATCTGGCCCTGAGTGCTACAGTTTTTGATATCCCTAATGCTGATCCAGAACCAGTGAATGCAGTTTCAGACCCTAGCTGTCTGCCGTTTCATTGACGACAATACTCTTATGCACAGGGATCCAAGTGTCACTCTATTGTGTGGACTTACTCTGAGTGTGAATATTAATATTTAAAACCTTTCAAGTGATGAGAAAATTGAAAAAAAAACTATACCGCTAAAATTTTACGCATTTTTTACAGCGGTTTTAACTTCGTTATCACTTTTGCCACACAGAAAATTCGCACAAAAATAACTCCCAAACGAGATAATCGATTTTCTTGTTCAGTTGGAAGGAGCAAGGATCAAGCGTAGTGTGTAAAAAAAACGGTTTCGTTTGAATGAAATATTTGGCGGGGAAATCGACAGTAAACTAACGTTATCCTGTCACTATAGAAATGATTTAGTGAAAATTACTGTCGTAAAATTTCTGCTGTAACGGATATTACTATTTTTTTTTTTCAAGTTATGATGCTGCTATATTTTGAAGATAAACTACAAAACTTAGAAATCGACGAGATTTTTTAAATAAAAATGATTTGGTTCCCAAACATACCTTCTCGTATTATTTTCTTCCTTAGAGTATCTTGAAATGACAGTTACATATCAAGATTTGAACAAAAATGAGGTTATTAAGAAATCCTTTGGATGCTGGAGAAGAAGCAATGTATAAATTTAACAGTTTCAATGATTCTAGCAGTAATAATTGAAACAATTGAGAATTTAGATAACAATGACTAAGATGATATTGGTGACACAAATTAGAAACAGGACAGATTAAAGTTTCTCAAAAATTTATAGGGTGTTTTATATTCAATAACAAAGTTGCACTATATCTCAAAAAAGGCATACTCATTTCCGGTTGAAGCTCTTATGATGCAAAATTTTAAAGAAAATTGAAATAGTTTGGGATTGTTTCGTTTTTCTCATTAAAAGAAAAATTGTGCAGAAAGGAAAAAATGGAAACACGGAAATAGAGAAATACGAAGTTCCTTTTAAAATGCTGTCTTAAACTGCAAGTGTGAAATTACTTTCGAACAATTATACAAAAAGTTTCGTGAAGGAAAGATTTTAGAAGCGGAAAACTTTCTATAAATGTATGTGTCTTCGAGTTGTGCATGAGATATTTTATGAACTTCCTTTATAAAAGTTTTTGCAATTATATTTATCTTTGCATTATCAAACAATCTAGTAAAGAGCTGGGAAATCTTCTAGTTAATCAAAAACTGATCTTTGATTAATTTTTTGTCTTATTTTTATGGATATGAATAAATCCGTGTTCTCCGCTCATTTTTACCAAACTACCTATTTGTGAAAATAACTTTTCAATCCAATTCACAAGAATTCTTGAATTTTCCTGAAAAATCCCAATACGAATCTTTATTAACTAAACTCCTCGCAATCTATGAATTATTCACTCACGATAAAATTTTAAAGAATTTTGCTTGTCTGTATCATCCGGCTTGGAATGTTTTGTTTTGGAATAAAATGAGTTTTGGTACGATTAAACAGAAGTATATTTCTGCTCTCCCCCAAAAAAGGAAATTGAAATAATGAAAAACTCTGCTGTAGATGGCTGGAAAATGGAATTTATCTGCCATTGAAACATTGTAATTCGGTTGTTTAAGTTTAGATTAGTACTAAAATAAGATGAAAAAGAGTAGGGGTGTTTGTTATTGGAAACATTTTTAATAGTCTGCATTTTATTTTTATCATTCCTGTAGGATTGTACTGAATCAATCAATTAAACTGACGTTTGACTAACGTAATTATGATTGTATTCCAGTTTGTATGCAGCCATTCTCGCTTCCGCCTTAACCACGCCACCAAACTAAGGCTCCATAAGTGACCATGGGTCTCATCACAGTTGTATACAGCCAGTGTAAGATCCGTGAATTTAGTCCCCATGTGTTCCTTATCACCGTTTGGCAGCCTTTAGGGCCATTTTCCCTTTATTGGTTTTGTCATGAAGGTGTAAGGTCCAGGTTAGTTTTGCATACAGAATTATTCCCAGATACTTAACCTCCTGACTTAGACACAGCTGCACCTTTTAGTCCCTCGAGCTTCTATTTTCTAGTGAAGGGAATGAGCGCAGTTTTTGCAGGGTTCACTCTTAGGCATTCCCTCCTACACCATATATTCACCGTTTCCAGGGCCTGTTGCATCAGCTTCGATATAACATTATGGTATTTTCCCAGTACAAGTATTGTCAGATCATCTGCATACCCCTGGGTGTATATCCACTTCCTATTCAGTTCCACCAGGAGATCGTCTATGACGAGGTCCCACAGCAAAGGTGATAGGATTCCTCCCTGTGGGAACGTAAATATGACACACACTACATTTTTTCCCGCGGCAGCACCGTGTACCCTTTCTTCTACTCCGTTCCCGAACCGTGTCCCGTAGTCCTGTTAACCTTAAAAAAATTCTTAGTGCAGTCTTACTCTGGATTAGGTTTACATATTTTCTCAGCTGGTTGTAGTTTCCCAAGACTATCTTTGATTGTCTTAATCCTACTAGATCTTGCCAATGGTCAGATCTTGTGATTTGTTTTGGAATTGCCTATTTCATCAAAGATTGACGGCTCCCAAAAGGGTGTTACAGTCTCAATTCCTCCTATTTCAGAGTTACGATGTTCTTGCCTAGTTTTTCTAGGCATTCCCAAACCACTACTATGTCCGCCGATGTTCCTGTAATCCACATACAAGCTAGCATTTGAATTCTGGGGAGGTTGTCGATCGTTGTCAATACACTAGTCCTACTACTCAAACAATACCTTCATTAGTGATGATTGGCCCTACTATGGATGTCTACATCCACCTCAGGATCCTTGGATTACAACCCTTTTCCTGCCAAGTTCTTCCACACTATTAGTCATTTTTGTTTAGTGTGTTATATCGTTTTAGTGTTGGTTCCACAGAAGTCTACTATCTAGGGTCAGACCTAGATAGTTTACTTCTTGAACCTCGGTTCTATCAAGTTGAGCGGTGTTGCGGTTGAATTTTATTTTTTTAATGAATGCTATTAAGATGGTATTGGTGATGAAATTGTAATTATTGTCTTTAAGAAACGTCAAAAAATCATCCTTCAGATTCAAGCGAAAATCCTGGTTATTTTCTAAACTAGACATCCTTTTATAAAAAAAAGTATTCCATATTTCGAGATTCTCCCTGAATTCTTCCTAAATATTTACGAAATGTTTACTGAAAATATATACATTAAGAAAGATTCTCTCTTAATGGATTAACTACGTTACGAATGCGTGCCAGGATGGAAACCGAGGGAGATATTTTCGAAAGTGGAAATGGAAAAGAAGAAACCCTCACATATCATCTTATTCGAGCGGAAATATTTGTTATTTCCTTTCGAATAAGATATTAATGTAATATCGGTGCGCCTAAAAGATTTTCTTTTGACAGGTTATTATGGAATATTGTCAGTTGGTTTTCGTGATGTATACTGTATGTCTAGTAAATAATTATAATTGGTGCTGTGCCCTAGGATTCTAAATTGCTGTGCAATTGGCAAGTATGTGGATAGAGGTTTCTTCTTCCATGCCACAGAATCTACATTCTTTTTCCTCCACTATTTTGATATTTTCAGGTGCCCGTTCAGGCGGCAATATCCCGTTAGGATACGTGTTAAAACTCTTAGTGCAGTTTTACTTTGACTTATGCATTCATTTCATCTCAACGGGTTGTAGCCACCAATCAGAATATTTGATTGTCAAAGCCCTACTAGATCTTTCCAATGGTCAGATCTTATCTTTTCTTCGGCTTTGCCTATTTCTTCCAATATTACAGTCTTTCAGTCCCCCTCTTGGCTAGTCCATCTGCTATTTTATTTCCTTCTATTCCAGTGTGTCCTGGAATCCACAGTAAGGTTACTGTATTGTTCTCGCCTAGTGCATTGAGTTTTCCACACCATTTTGGAACTGATTACACTGGCTGCTTGACTATCAGACATTATGATAATCTTTTGCCTTCTATATACTTTGTCAATATTGCACACTTTCTTATGGTGTGAATTTCTGCTTGAAAGATACTTGGGGTTTTTCCCAAGCTTCAGAGTGTTTGGTTCCTGGCCCGTACACTCCTATCCCAGTTCCTTCTATTGCTTCTGAGCCGTCTGTTTTTTTTTCAAAATATATACCAACACCAGCTGTCCAAAATTTCAGAAGGTATAAGTCACAATTAACCACAAATTCAAATAAACTAGTAGACACACAAGTGGAGAAGTCGATAATGGCTTTGTTGCATGTGCGCTGTACTGTACACAGAAATCATACTGTCTGACGTCACAGCCGATTGAAATTATTTGAATTTGAAAATGTTGATGATGTTTCTTAAGTTACTCTATTTTAGTTTGCCATGGTCAGGAGTTTTTGTAGCCGGTCCCAGACCAGTCTAGGTCTGATCTGGGGAACATGCTAAAGATTTCCCTGCTGCTCAACTATCTCATAGTAATTGGATATTTAGGCCTCTATCTATACCCCCTTTTGATGGTCATTTGCAAACACGTGTCGATAGCGTAGTTTTCCACCTGGAAAACGGATTCAAAGTTGTTAGTGTTAATCGTGCGTTTCTAATAACTTTCCTTTATCTCTTTTTCAAACAAATTTATTTGCAAAAAAATCTTTAAATTCGCTTTCTATCTTGCGAACAGAACATCTTAATATGCCTCCAACAAATCATTGTTTGCCCGTCCATTTCCCCTTATAATAAATGGAAGAAGCTGCTTTCCGATTTTCTTTGTGTATAATCCGCTTATAACAGAAGACACACACACGATTTTCTTTTGAATCGAATTAAATAAACAAATGCTCCTATTGGTTGACCGTTCCAGAATAAATAGGTACTTCTATTGTCAAGATTAAATTAAATGTCCTTCGGGTAAAACCAGAGGGTTTTCTCCTCTTTAAGAATAAAAAACAGGAAAGATTAATAGTGGTCAAAAGAAGAAGAATGTATCGCTATATAAAAGTTGAATAGACGTTTCGGGGGAGTTATAACGGTTTCGGTAAATTGGTATAAAGAAATATTGGATTGGTGCTGAACGGTTCTAAGTTACGACAGAGATTTAATTTAAGGTTTTTTTTTTCAAAAGGATATTTTAGGGTGCTCGCTTTATTCTGCGCTAAACTGAACATTAACTTATTATCTTAAAACATGTAAACTGAGCAGAGTACTAAAAAATACAACTTGGAAAAAAGGTTTTAGAAAAGTTTTGTGGCAATAAAAACGGTCGGTCGTAAAGGATGCCTTTGACACAAATCTGATATCAATATGTTAACCTTAGAATTAACTATCTATTACGGAAATTGTTGATGAACTTAGTAACAGTTACGGCAGGAAAAGGTTGTGCAGTATGTTAAGCAGCGTAGGCTTTGAAGATGATATAAGTCAGGATCAGAAAAGTTTCTATCAAGCTTCAAATATTGTAAAGATTTGGTGCGAGAAAAAACTTCCAGAAAAAGCAAAGCAGAGAGAAGGAAGTTAAATCAAGAATCTAATACTCTAAGTTTGGAAGGTTCTTGATGTGGTTGTTTTTTTATATATTGCATATAAAGCTAAAAAAAACTTTCAATCACTATTGATTTTCAAAGTATTCTCCACGAAGAAAAAACCACTTTTGTATTATTTGGAACCAGTTCTTTTTTTTTTTTCTTTTTTTCGGGTCGAGATGGGAAGCTTATGTTCGAATGGGTCGTAGCCCAGACAGTGTTGGACTCATCCCCAAGGGAATGCCTACCAACCAAACCCACCTCAAACTCGCCGTACTCCCGCCTCGGAATCACTACCTTAGCATACTTCAAGACGGTCCTTCACACACTCTCCGTCATCTTCTCCCTTCTATCACTCCTACCTCTCATACCATATCGAGTCGTTCTCTCCCTCTAATCGTGCTCTCCACTACGCCACTTACTTCCATCCATTCCTCCTCCCCCGTCAACATTATCTCCACCATGCTCTTCCAATACACCACCTTCCCTCGTTTCTTTTCCAACTTCTGCAGCACTTCTTCGTTTTTATAGCATCTGAACACATGTCCCACATCATCCTCTACTTCACACCTCTCGCACACTCCAGTCTCTCTCTTCCCAATTTTGGGAACGTAAGAAGTTCTGGAACCAGTTATTCCACTCGCTTGTTGAAGTTATAAAATTCATTAGGACTCAGGTCGAGACCGTATGGAGGATGGTCTAACTATTCGATGTTTTCTTTCATGAAAACTCATTTGTTTTCGAGCTGTATGAAAACTTGCATTGTCTTGGTGGAGAATCACTCATCGTCGGGGGTTGGCTTTTCGAAACTCGGCAAAAACTTCCGTCAAATAAATCGATATGTACCAATCAGCAGTAAGAGTTCTTTGATCCTGCAGGGAAATTGCTGCAGCATGACCCCCTTTTGAGATAAATGTCGCCATAAACTTTTTGGAAACACATCGACAGCGTATAACTTTCGTCGATTTTGGTTCATCTTGGAACACCCACACAGCTGACTGACGTTTAGTCATAAGAGTAAATCCAGAATTCATTACTGACTATACTGTATATATTTTTTGAGTTTCCTGCGTTGAACCGGTTTTTCGACATCAATTGACTCTAATTGCTCCTGTTCTTTCGTCTACAGATACGACAAGGAGAAACAATTTTTTTACAGATAATTCTGTCTGTGAAATTGTGTCTACCGATGCTCCAATTTCACGATATGTGACATATCGATCTTCTTGGATCAGCTTACGTACAGCATTTACGTTTTTCTGGGTGACTGCCGTTATCGTTGGACCTTTTCTCCTTACCAACGAGAAATTGTCGCCTAATGTGATGCTTCATAGCCGAAAACACACACGAACAGTTTAGGTACAGCTTGAAACGAAGCGATTTGAAACTTTGAGGTTAAGTAAACTAAATATGACATTGACATTCAATATTTGTTGACAGACGCCGACAATGTTGTTACATTCAACACACAATCGTGCTGCAGTTATTTGTATCCTATGGATGTGTTATTGATAGGAAAATTCCAGGAATGGGAATGATAAAAAAATCACTTGGATCCATCAAAGAAGTTTCCCAATTTCAGTAAAACCGACTCAATTTAATCCAATTGAATGATATACTTAATAAGAAACTAATGGTACATTTTCAATAAATTATTTTTCTTACACTATCCTAATCCAATTCCCAAAACGAGATGGCAAGTAGTGACTTTCCGGCTGCAACAGTTCGAAACAAAAACGGTTTATCCTCAGTCATCTACTATACCGAGTCGGTAGGTATCCGAAGGGCAAATATTTAATTGTTTGCTTTAAAGTCGCTTATCTTATTAGGGTTTCAAGTCTACCGGTTAAACGGAAACATCTCGACTAGAGATTTTGATTTTGTTTGTCTAATGCTTCTACCCCGACGCGGTACGGCGTCTTGTTTTTTTTTGGTCTTGTTTTACCAAGCTAAGTAAATATCGGGGAAAATTTAATAAACGACAATTATCAATGTTTGTTAATATCATTAAAATGCTTAAGTACATTTATTGAAGAGATCTTTCGCTGTTGACTCAACTTATTTAATTATATGATGTATAAAGATTGGTGTTTCACAGGTATTTAGTTGTTTCAATCAACCATATATTCTGGATTTGACTCTGGCTACCGACCACCAGGCTTAAAGCCTAACGCCGTTAGAAACCTTATAGTCTAATTCGGAAAGGTATAGGGTAATAAAATGGGGAATTCTGTCCAGTTCGGCTCAATTTCGGTGTCGGCCATAGGCCTTGAAATAGTATTGTTTGTAATATTAAAATTTCAAGTAATTGCGTAAGAGAATTAGGAAAAGTATGTTTTGTTGCCTGAAGTGTCAATATCGAAAAATTGTGTAGGGATTACTTAGGTAGTAGATTATACAGTTACGTTTTGCGTTTAACAGGTATCGTTTAACCTTCTATTAGTGCCTCTGCCTAATTCCAACACTATTTCAGATTCGGCTTAACCATGCGCCGCAAGGTGCCCTACCCAAAATTTTTAGACCTTTATAAGTATATTTGTTTAGTTTAACGCATCAGTATTTGCTGTTAAGCCGTAAATAGTGTTCACAGTATTATAAGATTAGTAATAAAATGGCGACATTTACACCAACGAAAAGATGTTCCAATAATTCTCCACTATCAGTGAATGAAAAACTTATTATTTTAAATGTACACGATTGCATAAAATACGATTACCCGAAATTTACTGTACAAGAAACTCTCGACCGATGTTCCCGAATGACTGGAGTTGGAAAGTCCACCGTTTTTAAATTATTGCGGGGAGAAAGATAGCAGGCCAAGTGGAGCCTCCCAAGAAAAGTCCAGGTAGACCAGTGAAAGTCTTTGATGAAAACACCAAAAGTGTAATTCGAAGAAAAGTTCAGTCTTTTTATTTTAAAAAAGAAATTCCAGCCCTAGATAAGATTTTAATGGAGCTTGGCCAGGATGACAGTATTCCGTTGATAGCTAAAAAACTTTTATGGAACACTTTGAGAAATATGGATTTTGCCTGGGAAAAGCATAATCGTAAAGCAATTTTACTGGAAAGCCATGAAATTGTTTGCTGGCGACGAAAGTACTCAAGAAGTATAAAGCAGTACAGAACAGAGCAGAAGAAAATCTTTTATCTTGATGGGACGTGGATTAATGAAGGTTATACAGTACCAAAAATATAACCAATGCTCGCCAAGTTTTCATGGAAGGCCTGTCAACGGGTATTAAGATGCCTTCAGGTTAAGGAAAAAGACTGATAATCGTCCATATTGGAAGCGAAGAGGGATTTTTAAAAGAAGGTTTGCTAACCTTTCAGTCGTGCCATACGGGAGATTACCACGAGGACATGGATTCGGATGTTTTTGAAGACTACTTTGGTGAAATGATAAAATATCTTCCGGCTGATTCAGTAGTACCTAGTTATCATTCTCGACGCATAGACAAGACTCCTACTTCATCTTGGAGAAAACAAGAAATTATTGACTGGTTAACCACCAAAAGTATTGAATTTGAATATAATTTGATAAAAAAAGAACTATTAGCTATAGCAAATTTACACAAACATTGTTTTATGAAATACGCCGTGGAAGATATAGCAGAAAAACAGTGTAACTGTGCCGGCACGCATTTGGCACACTATTTTCAGTGCTTGTGAATGGATAACAATAGGCTAAACCCATATATTGACCCCAACCCGGGTGGTACTATCTGCACTTGATAAAAAGAAAGAATTTTACAATTAAATCAATGCCAAACTATGAAAGTGGCTTAAATATTCGTTGGGTCACTCTGTGCTCCCTTTGCATACCTAATAAGGTTTTATTACCCTATACCTTTCTGCAATAAACTATAGATCTACTTATCCATTTTTCAAATAAGCTTGCCTGAACTTGTACAAATGCAATTTGTTTAAATTTCTTCACACCTCACGCTGTTTTTTTTTCTCTTTCATTTTTTTTTTACAAGATTGATTGATAGAGGATATGCTCCAGATATTTCCATATGACGAAGACGAATTGTTCTGTCATATATTATAACATGTTTAGCGTACGGCAATAACAAGCAATCTATGTAAATTCGGAAGACTGTGTTTTTTGCAGAGATGGTACATACCAAATTTAAATAGTTATTTGTTCAAGTTTATAATATGTTTCATACAAATTTTACGTTACAATAGGGTGACATTTAAGTGAAAAATAGTTTTCAAGGTTTTCTTTCACTAGTCAGTGTTCAATTTACAATCGTTAAAAACTATAAAAAAAATTAATTCCGTTGCGATTCGAACCATCACACCTACGATTGCAACCTATATAAGTTAATACAAAGCATTAGCAAACAAGGCCAAGCAACCTTTTTCTCCCACTCTCAATTTCGAAACGTCACTTTAGGAGTGAGAAGTATCTCTTGAAAAACCCGTTATTAAATAACTGGTTCCTTTCCAAAATACGAATGCCCATCTCTTTGTTTCGTGTGAGGCACTATCCTACGATCGACACTAACAAGCAAAATAAATCGAGGAAGGGTGTTTAAATTGACATAACTTCTGTTGGCAACTGCAATCATCTCAGTACCTACCGACTTCTGTAACTCTTGTATTGTCACAGAAATATTATCTAATTTCCATTTCTCCTCATCTACGTTTTCACAGATCCTCCCTCATCATTCTATGTTTAATGTTATGGAAATTAGACAATCAAAAGTTATTTTGGAGTTAACTCGAGTCGGTTAACGTAAAGGTATTTGTATACGTAGATTTAGTTTTTGTTTGGAATGGGAATAAACTGTTGGCTTTGACAGTTTTCAACATCGTAAAATTTAGTGTACAACACGCGTGTAAAGTGCGTATTATGTGAACTTCTTGAATATTTCGTTATTGGTCGCATTCGTTAGATAACGACTTTTGACGTTACGGTATCTGAATTGTCCTTGTATTACCAGTTCCAGTTGATGTACAGTTTTAATCAGTAATGTTGACTCTTTACAATTTGGTCCCTGTGTCCAGACACGTATCTTTTTTTCCAGCTGACTGACACTTTTCCATTTCAATTTAAATAAATGAGTAACATTTCCAGATTAAACGAG
Organism: Lochmaea capreae; assembly: GCA_949126875.1. NCBI lineage: Eukaryota > Metazoa > Arthropoda > Insecta > Coleoptera > Chrysomelidae > Lochmaea > Lochmaea capreae. The sequence goes on along the minus strand of OX421397.1, from coordinate 10,621,280 downwards.
TTTACTATTAAATAATAATTGCCGGTGGGCTATATTGGTTTTCTTTCAATTTGATGTTTGTCCATTTAAAATGCTTTAATAGCTTTTTACATTTAATTTGGTTTAAAAGTCAATCGGTTTAATGTTTAATGAGTATATTTGTTTGTGAACAACAATAAAACACTCAGAGTGTTGACGGAGTCTGGTCGAAAAGTAATATTCAATCAGTCGCTTGTGCTCTTTTTTGACATGGGATCTTTCTATACTTGATTTTGGCTGCTACAACCATAGAGATACTACAGATAGAGGCAACAAGCCATAGGTCGCTGTGTAAGTGGAAATGTCCGTCTGAACTCCGGTGAGATAGAAAAAGACAGACGATCAGAGGTTTTTCCGTCTTTGTCTGTGTATATAGCATGCGCGCTATTAGAGAAAGATAGCCTAATCCTCCAACTTCCTATCTCTCTTTTACGTGCTGACGGGTTCCCAGCTGGCTTGTTGCCTCTATCTGTAGTATCTCTATGGCTACAACACGGTTCGCCCTGGTGGTGGTATTAACGAAATTAAGTTTCGGGTTATTTCACGTCCTCTCCAAATGCCTTCATTAGAGATTATGAAAGTGATGCTCACTTTGTCGTCGAGAACAATTCATCGCATTTTAATAAAAACACAAATAAAAACCATTTTCTTATTATTTGTTGCAACACTTACAATTAGGTGATCTTCCTCGAAGGGTAGAATTCTGTGAATGGTTTTTAATGAAGCCCCAAAAGAATGTAAACTTCATAAAAAAAGTGATATGGTATGATGAAGCAAAGTTTAGCAAAAATGAATTATTTAATCAACATAATTCCCATTGTTGGTCTAATGAAAATCCACATGTTAGTAAAGAATGTTATTTCCAAGATATAATCTTAGCATTAAAATTCCATGATGAAAATTTAAATGGTGAAAGATATTATTGCCACATTTTAGAAGAAGCCATACAACCGGCGTTACATACTAAGAAATGGAGAGCTTGGTATTAGCAAGATGAAGCACGTCCTCATAACTTTTTGCCTACTGCTCAGGACCTTCCGACATGTTTTATGATACATGGATTGCCAATCATGTTTTAGGTATTAATAGTTATAGGCATAGGTTTAACATAACTGTATCCCTCATAACTTTTAATCAAAACTTTTAGCGCCACACCCAACGTATTTGTCGTAAAATTTACTTGAAAACAACACACTGTAAACAGGTTAAAAGAACTTTTTAGTTTATCTTTCGATGGCAAGTTTTCTAACGTTTTTAAAAACAATCAGTAACGGAGCCCGAATTGATATCGTTCCAGAATCATGTGTCTGAAATTACATCCGAGCGATTGCTGTTCCTGATGGAAAATATTCATCCAGAAAGGAAAGTGTTATTCCGACGAATCTTAACTGAAACCACTTCGGCTGCTTCTGGCAGAACTGTCAGTTATTTTCGAATCCATACCCAATTTGTGAAACAATATACATTTCTACAGAGCTGTAGTAAAATTGTTTTTAAAATGGGTCTTGAAAAAACGTAAAAAATCAGGAAAATTTGAAAACTATTGTGGGAAGGACAAAGGTTTAGACCATTTCAGATACTTCATTCTCTCAAAATTAGGAATGTGTGTGGAAGGAAAGACCTCCCGAGTACAGAGTATATCTTTATTGAAAATGCAGGTCATCTAGCAGCGATATATTATACAGAAGAAGTACAGATATACAGGACTGAATTAATAAGAGAAAAATTCTTAATAAACATAATGTCCATACTTTTAAGACAAATCTTTGTTGCGGTTTTGACAAACCTCACAATTTCTGTAAATTCCCTGGGGCGAACCCTACAGGGACGCCGTATCGATAATATCCGAGGAGAAAATATGATATCTGTGCGAGAGAGAGGCATTTATTGATTTTGTATGAAAATTTACGAAAAGGAGAATATCGTAATAATTAAATCAGTAAATGATTGACGTTATCTGTTTTGTTATTTTTTCAATTTAAACTGTCATATAGTAAGAATCAGACTACTCAGGATTATAAAATGGAAATAAGAAAAATTCAATCTTAAAAAATGGACAAGAGGGGATACTTATGAAGAGAACATTGTGGGAATGGGTCTAGAAAGAGCAAGAATGGTTGAAATGGGTTTGGGAATGGAGCAGGAATTGTTCCATGATGAGGAATAGTGGTGGAAATGGATTTATGATAAGTAAGGATGGTGGAAATGGATCTATGATGAGTAAAAATAGTATAAATGGGTCTAGGATGAGAAATGATAGTAGACATGGATACAGGATAATATGTAAAAAGGGTGGTAGGATGAGCAAGAATGATGGAAATTAATCTAGGATCAGTATTAACGGTCGAAATGGGTCTAGGATGAGTAATTATAAATAAAATGAGTTTGAGATGAGCAAGAAGAGATCTAGTATAAGAAAAAGTGATGGAAATGGATCTACTATGAGTAAGAATTAATAAAATGAGCCTAAGGTGGACAATAATGGATCTAGAATGATAAATAATAGTTGAAATGGGTTTACTAGGGTGTTCTATGATAAGGAAATGGATCTGAAGTGAAAAGGATTGTTGGAAATGGGTTTAGGATCAATGGGACTGATGGAAATGGGTCCAGCATGAATAAGAATGGTGGAAATAGATCTAGGATGGGTAAGAATGATTAAAATTAGTCTAGAATTAGCAAGAATCAATCTAGGATGAAAAATAATGGTGAATGTTGGTCTATGATGTACAGGAATTATTATATGATGAGAAATAATTGGAATTGGATCTAGAATGAGCCAGAATTGTGATTCTAGGTTGATCAAGAATGGAGTGAATGGATCTAAGATGGGAAATAATAATAGAAAAAAGGATAAGCATTATGCTAATAAATGTGTACCGAATGAAAGACCTTGTGACGAATTGAAGGAGTTTATTAATCAGCTGAAGATACAAATCCGTTGGAGTTATTTCAAGGGATGTTCGAATGATTGATTGCACAAAATATTTACATATGGTCCTGTTCAAAACCAAAGGAATTCCCGGTACTTGTTATGAAAAGAGTAAATTCTTATTTTGAGAAGAATAACAATCTATACGATTATTACTAATCTCTCAAAAGATAATGACTGATTTCGGTTAATTACCCTCGCCCTTTTGAAAATCCCTAAGCCCGAATCGGCATTACTAAAATCCAAATGGTAAAATTAAACCCGTTTTGTGTATAGTCATCGTATCTCTTTGACCAAACCTATAAACCGTAAAATACCTTCAGACATGAACAAACTGAATAAAATAACATTCCTCCAATAAACCCCGATATATAAATACATGACAGTCGGTGATCACATCTGCATCGCGCGCGCCCCCAGCAGATTAACCTTCCCTTCTCGGGGGGAGAAAAACGCCAAGAGATGGAAAGAGGATTATAAACCCGGTTTTCGACAAAACAATGCATGTTTATTTTTCCCCTCCCTAATTGGGGAGATCTGACGGAATCATATTATGAGCTGTAAACTTTTTTCTATACAGATACGGATCACAATTTATTTCAGATCAGTTCAAAAATAAGTAAATTTTATGTAATAAAGTAGGAATTACGTGTTGCTAATGGTGAGGTCTCAGAAAAAGGCTTCAGGTTTTTCCTTTAATATATATATCTATCCTTTAAAGGGGGTATAGAGGCCAAAAGATCCTTATACTCTCAGATAGTTAGACAGCACTTAAATCTTTAGCATGTCCCCAGATCAGAACTAAACTGGTATGGGACTGCCTACAAACACTATTAACTCTGGCGAACCATAATAGAGAAATTCTTAAATGGGTTCTCGGAGCACAATTCATTCATTTATTCGATTGGGTTGTACTCAACAGCCCAGGCATTTGAACTGAATCTTTGTGCCATTTGCAATGTTATCTACATCCATTCCAGATGCTTTGTAGCTTCTATAGAGGTCACTAGTTTGACTGGAGGGATTTTCAGTAGTTGTAATGGTTGTATTATTTCCTCTCCAAACTGCTTCCGTCTGAGTACGTGTAAGTTCGTGCAGAAGCGTGTGCGAGTAGGTGTTTCATCATAGGGTTTACATTTCCTGCACATAGGTTCACTAACTTTGCCCATTTTGTGCAGATGTTTTCTCAGGGTGCAGTGTCCAGTCACCAGGTTCAATAGTCTGGTTGAGAGTTCCTTGTTCAGTAAACTCTCTGTATGGAGGTTCCCTTATGTCGACCTCCATTTGAGGTAGTTTTCCCTATTTAGCAAGATCGATTTCCCTCTTATGTAATCTTTTGTGATTCCACAAAACGGTTCCGGACCCATGAAGTCTCCTTTAGAACCTTCTTTAGCTAACTGGTCCGCCATTTTATTACATGCAATCCCCTCATGTGCCGGCACCCGGAGCACAATGAAACGGCAATTTGAAACTGCAATCACCATTATTTGGAATATCAAAAACTGCTGCACGTGGCTGAACATCTCGGTGGACACAAACATAATCCTAGGGAACTGGATAGAATAGGGACACTTACCTAAACTAAAACCTACGGATATCCAGAAATTCCTCCGGGAATTAGGTCTTAAGAAATATGGAAGGCGATTAAACGGTTTTCATATTTTTATACGTTTCGATTGTGAAAATTAAATGAAAATATTGGTACCTAATTTAAATTCACCCTGTAAATTCATCCCCTCTATAAAAATGGCGAAGTGGTTGCGCTACGTTAGTCGACAACAAAGAAAATCAACTCCGGTCTTTGGAATCAAGGAGTGGGTGAGGAACATGAAGGATGAAAGTAAGAGCACTTGAATCGTGGACTCTCGAATTACTTACCAGATAGTCGCAGCCACTTTGTCAGGGCCGTGATTACTAATTTTATACTCGTATATGGTTGGTCTCTTTTAGGAAGTATTTTTTATTTAAAGTTTGTAAATAGTTTTAAGAAAGAACCAATAAAAAAAAAGAATTATGAAGAGGAAATTCCTAAGGCCGTTTTTCTTATAATTTCTACAAAAAAAAACTGCCAAAATGTAAGTTTATTGCGTAACCTTGAGGAATTGTTCCAGATAAAAAGTAAATAATTTACGAGGGAAATTAAATTGTATAATTTTCCACAGCCTGTCATTCTTTTTCTTTTTCATTTAATTCGAGATACCCCATTAGATTAGATTACACATGGGTTATCCTTATCAAACTGCGACGTCATAATAATGACAACTCCTTCATGCCATGGGATCCACAACCAAGTAACTTTGTTGTGTCTAGCCAATTGCTTAGGGGATTCTTTAGAACCTTTAAAGAAGCCTGGCCGCCACTACATCCCGAAAATCTGTCATAAGACTTTTTGGTTGGTAGGTCGAGATCTACAATATACTAAAATTTTATTAAATCTCGTTTTTTTTTAAATGTATTTGAAAATGGCCTCGATTCATTATAGATTTTGCTATAACCTTTTTTATTTTTGAACCTATCAAAAATTGTATTTGACAGAAGCTATAAGAAAAAGTGACCAAAATGTTACAAAACCAGTGCGGAGTTCTTTAACGTATTGTCACCAACGCCATAAGGTATAACCAGACGTTATAAGTTATAGTTAGGAAGCCAATAGCTTACCAGAGTATTGTAGCTATGAATTATCTAATTGTTAAAATGTAAAGTGTCCCTGGTAGATGTCTATTTAACACAGAATATTTATCTAGCACAGATTTTATAGTGAAAACAGTGAAAGTCCTTTTGTCAACATAGTTGGCACCGAATTAAGAATGTAACGTGACAATATTGACTCTCTTTTTCAATAAACGACAGCATGTTGAACACTCCTTTCAGGAATTGTATACCACGATAAGAAATGAGGGTGTCAGATGGTAAAGGGATTTATGTGTATAAAAGGGAAAATGCGAGAGTTATTTGCTCATTTGATTAGCTTATTCACTATATTTATTTAACTGTTATAGTAGTCTGCGCTATTTGCATTATTTGTACGAGGGTTTTTTGGAAAGTAATTTAATAGTCTAATTTTATTAACAGAATTTTTGGACTATTAATTCTTGAAACTGTCTCCATATTGACGCTTAGTGTATTTTGTGGATTGTAGAATTAATTTTTCAATATTTTTTGTTATTTGTTGAGTCGAAATTCACTAAAAGGATTCATGTTGTATGTTTCAGTATCAAGTATCAATAAAACTTAGTAATTATAACTGACAGGGCAGACATTAAAATGTCGTAATCTTACTAGTTGTAGTCTGTAGGCCTTTTTATCATTTTTATGGCCGTCTAAATGACAAAACTGTCATTACTTAATGACACATTTTATAAAGTTAAATATCGTGGTAAAAGTTGCAGAAAACTTTTGTCACTTTCAAAGATACAATTTATTGTACTGTGGCAAATGCGATGTTTTTATACATACGTTTAAACTGTCATCCAATCACCTGGAGAAAATTATATTAAAATTCTACCGATAATATCATCAAAAAAGCTTTTAAAAAACATATAAGCAAAATAAGTTCATTAGTTTATTTCATCAGTTGTAATTTTACGCCAAAAATTGTGATTAAAAAAAAGCAACAAATTCTGCATGGTATTTTACGAAAATTGATTTTTAAATGGAGGCTAACGCATATATTATTCAATATTTGAAATAGTCTCTAAAATTCTGAATTTGTGCATTCTGGCTAAAAATACATAAAAATAATTTTAAAACTATAAAATTATTTCATTTTTTTTTTTTTAAATTCAAATACGGGAGAGCCCAACAAAAAAAATCAACATTAAATTATAATAATTATTGAATTTTAAACAATAAGTGAGCCATTAACTACATTACTGCTAATTTTAGTAATTTTCGGGGGACAATTTCGATCTCCAGTTGCATTTTTTTTGCAAATCGGAAAAGAATATCTCCAGGGTATTGCTTGTTGTTTCTGGTAGCCTGGTTTCAATGAAAATTATATCCAAAGTTAACAAATTTTAATACTCATAAAATTACATCCAGTAAGAGCTTTTACCTATAACACTAAAAACCCAACAAAATCATCTCATGGATGAACCACCGTTCACATAGGCATAATAACAAAAATTCCACGTAAACTGGTAGAGTGAAAATTATTATTCAAAACACGACATATAAGAGCTATCTTCCGGATTGTAGATAGCAAACTCCACTCAAAGGTTATTATAGAAATTTTGTATAAAGTTAATAAGGGGCTTGCGAATTACCGACAAGGGTGGGAAGAATAAGGAGAGCGAAGAAAAGACTTAGGGCTTAGAGAAGTGAAATCTTAAGACGTTTATAGAAAGGGAGACCAAACGACTCCACTGACGCCAAGAGGGTACAGTATAGAGATGGGACATCTTTTGTAACAATAAATTTTTTACGTCCCTGTAGATGGGTTAAAACAATATTTCCGTCAACCGTGTATTAACATTATGCTATTAACGTTCTCAAAATCAGACAAAATCATACATTAATTACCCCTATTAATGCATGAATATTAATTAATCAACGATTTTTCTATAGGCAACCCAACGCACATCTTATACATTTATTTATATTGACAGTTACCTGTGGTGTGGGCAACCAAACATACAAAGTTTTTGACGTATCTATCGTTTTTATTTTATTATTCTACAAAATTATATTAATTATTAGTGAAAGACATCCAAAAAAGAATTTAAGAAAAACGAAAACAGTGACATTTGAACCGGCGACCTTCTCTGTGACGTTTCTATGTCATTATTTAATTTTGACAGTACTCACCTATGAAACAAATAAATATTTTTAGTTTTTAAATATTGAGAAAAACGAATACAACTTGTATAGTCGACGGAAAAGCTTTGTAACCAACACGAGTATTAAAAGGGCAATTAATAATCTCGAACATTAAATTATCTCGATTGTTAATCGCCCTTGATGGTTAAATCACTATTCCTTTCAAATTCTTGCTTTTAAATTACAGCTAACTTAAGAGGTTCGCGAATTTTCCAACCGTTTTTACGCCGAAAAACTGAAACACTGTTGACCCAAAAATCACTTTCCTTAAAAGTGGCAAAATTATAGGAAATCGTTCATGTGGACTATTTTTGACAGATGTCTTGAAGCAGATTTGAAATAATTAGAAAATTGTCCGGTTGTAACGGAATGGATTGGTTATGAGCGTAACTAGAATAAGTACATTATATTCAGTAACAAGAATCACCATTACCAGACTTGGAAAGGGACAGGGGGACTAGTATCGGAGTGTACGGGCCAGGAACCAAATCCTCTGAAAGCTTGAGTAAAACCACAAATATATTTCAAGCGGAAATTCACTCCATAAGAAAGTGTGCTTAGTTCAATACAGGAAAACTATGAACTAGGCGACAACATCGTCACCTTACTCTGGGTTTCAGGACACTCTGGAATACGACGCAGCACCTAAAACCCAAAATTTCTTCGGGAGATAGGAGTAACGGAACGACTGAGACTTTCAAAAGGATTTACTTAGAAGAAACTCCAGTACACATACATACATATAGGTACTACGGTTTCCAATTCATGAAGATTCGATAGCTATTTAATAAAAACTTTTTGACGTAAGATATCATTTTTAAATGTTTTTTTTTTTAATTTAATAAAGCTTTTCTCCCCCTACGATGATCAAAGGAAAAAATCGGCAAAAGGTGAAGAACAAATGCTTCTGCAATTTATTTTGGAAAACTTTACCTGTTTAATCCGTCGAATACAACTTCTATTGTAAATTCAAACGGATCTAAACTATTTTTCCTTCATTTTCAAAGAAAATACTCCTGTTGACAGGCCGAGATGGCTACACCCGTACTAATTTTTTTGTTCACTACTTCACTGCACCAAGCTAATCCTGCATATTTGCCACTTGGAGGCACTAGTTTTCATTTGTTAAAATAAATATTTTAAAGTAACAGTTCCATCTCTATATTAACCCTGAGGAAGTAAATGTCAGTATGGAATTGGGGATGGAAAGCTCAAGTGGATATGGTCCGGGTTGCAGGAAGAAGCAGGTTTTATGAACAGATGCGTTCAATATGTGTGTAATTTATTGATTATGATACGGAGAAAAATGCCCTTACTTTGCAGAATACCAAACGAAGGCATACACTTATATTGAGTTCGGGTAAAATTATTAGGGGTTTTCTGGTGTCGATTGCTTCCTTGAAAAATTCAAATCGCTATGGGGATTCAAACAAGAGAAAATTATATTATGAAGATTCAGCAGAATTGCGGTACTTTATTTCAATAGAATCACAATTTTATCCCTAAACTTGACTTAATCCGAATGAAAATTTGAAACTAAACCTTAATCAAGAGTCAGAGTATTTTTTGTTTATAGACCATTCCATAGTGACATCACTGGCAGCTCGTACATATTGTTCTGGGCCCTCATGTCATATTCTAATTGTTGGAAACAACGGATGATTACACTTTAATTTGTAATCAGTTTGTAAAATGATCTAAAATTCTATCGTTTTGTAGTGTTGGAAAGTGTGGAATGCGAGGAGCAAGAGATGTTTTAACTAAGCGAGGTGAACATTTAATTGATCGTTCTGTGCACTTGAATCTGTTGCTCTTGAATCACATGACTTCTCTATTGCTTTCTTTTTCGTCGTCTAACATTTTAATTATCATTTAATTCAATTGAGCGACATTGACTGCGCCATGTGTTATTTGTGAAGTTTTTATTATTTAAATAAAATATATGTTACATTGACATTGTTTTACAAAGTCTATCTAACTACCAAAGTCAGGTGTTCCGGAATGGTCAATTTCAAACCCGTATTCAATGTCATTCAAACATGACATCTGTCATTTTAACTAGAATGATAGATATTATATTCTTGCTAAAGCCGGTCCCAGACACTACGTGTATTTGGCAAACATTTGGTATTCGGACCTATTCGCGTAGCGTGTGGGAAGTTAACTTTGGCAAATATTCGTCCTTCGTCATTTTCCCGGCGCTGGTCGGAAACTAGCACGAAGTAAAGGACGCCGTAGTTGGACGAAGTAAACTACATGTACCTTTGCCATACTACGGCACCGTGTGGGAGATCAAGCAAACATTCGTGCAAATGATAGATATTGGCCTATTCGCCAAATACACGTAGTGTCTGGGACCCGCTTAATAAGAATACAATAAATAAGCATAAAATCAATATGGATACAGCAATTGAAAGTACCTATAAATACCATAACATCTTATTGAAGAAGCAAAACCTGCAGTTGTCAACAAATATTTATCTATTCAGATTTAATTTAGTTTAATGGGTCCTACTAGTTTTCGTTCAATTTCAGGATTAAAATTGTTTAAAGTAAACTCAAACAAAAATTGTTTATGTCACTTTAACGTTTATTAACATGATCTTTGGCAGAAATGAGAGTTAATGCATCGTTGATCGGTAGTGTAGCGTATTTCAATCCTGATGGAAAAATTGGCGACTGCTACCACAGCGCTTACATTTAATCATTGAGAAAACACGTGTTCAGCAGGTACCGCTACGTTGGGATGAATGCGACCAATATGTCAAATATTGACACGTGAGTTAGAATAGTCATAATATAGCTATAGTGTTATTCAATGTGTAGGATTACGTTTTATATGCACTCATCACCCATGTACAACTAAACTACCAACATACTTATAGATTGTATGATGTCTATTTACTACCACCCAACCAACTCCTAAAGGAAAAACATAATATTACAGTTAGTCTAGTTCACCATCTTCATTACAGTATCGACCAATCTACAGTAACATGAACCAGCAAAAAAGTCGACCATGGGCGTGGATTTAAGTAGTTTACAATAATTAATTTAAGAATGAAACTTTATTGTGAATATTCATATCAATACTGTATTTATATACGTTTGTCGCGCCGATACTGATACGAGGCGGGGTAAAAAATAACTTTTTTTGAGCGCTAACTAATGAAATTATAAAAAAATCAATAGAGATGAAATTAAATGTATGAGATTTTGTTTTGGATATTTACATTTGCCTATATGCCTTTTTTCTTTCAAGTAATAATTGAAATCCCTTCCGGTTGGCAAAACTTTCGGTGGAAAGAAAGAGAAGAAACATTTTCTAGATGAAGGAATGCGGACACTACTTTCCACAAAATGCGTGTACTTACCAAAATGAGAACTGCGTGGTAATGATGTATGGGAAATAAGGGGAAGGAAAATGCCGTTTTTGCGCTAGATTTATTTCCTTATATACTTGTATAGACCACAACAGAACGGAGATGTTACGGTCAACTTCTAGATTCTTAAATTTGTCTATGGCATGACCAAAACTATTAGTAAAGATATACTTTCAGAAGTAGTCGTCAAAAAAAGGTTTTTATTCATCATGAAGTATTTTCACGTAGCTTCGATATATTAAAAATAACATCGTTACTCTTAAGATACAATATCCGTTATGACATGTAATTAAGGCTGTTTTTATTGGTAATTCTCTTTTTCTTTCCATCTTATGGTACTGTTTAATTAGAATGTTGATTTCGTTTTATATTCCAGACGGTAAATTAGTTTAAATAAAAATAAGTATCTACATAGTTATTGCTTTTCATCTAGTGACATCGTATTATTATAATAGTTTGAAATAATTACTAAAGATAGGCAATTTTCATAATTTATTTACGTAAAAGTATGCATTATCTTAGTCCCCTTTTACATTAGACGTACCGGATAGTCGTTCGCCGGCAAAATCACGTGGGCTGAAAAGTCCCGGGTCTGGCTCATAGATGGCGCTAGTTTTATTGCAATCGCCAGTTTTTCAGTTAGTACTAACGTTAAAAAGACAGATGTGAAAATTTTATGATATTCTATTCATTAGTTCGTGAGTTATTGTGCTAAGAGTGACGCTACTTCTAATATGCGGAACGCAGTGGACGTTCAAATGAGCCGGTAACACAAGAAAACATCAAAAAAATCCACAAAATCGTTTTGAATGATCGAAAAGTGAAGTTGCGTGAGTTAGCTGACATCGTAGAGATATCAAAAGAACGTGTCGACTTTATATTACACGAGCAATTGACTACGAGAAAGCTTTGTTCAAAGTGGGTGCCGTGTTTGTTCAGTGTTGACCAAAAACAAGAACGTGTTGATGCTTCTGAGCAGGGTTTGACCATGTTTAAACCTAAAAAAACCGGTATTTTTGCGTCGATGTGACAATGGATGAAACATGGACCCACCAACAACAGGAGAACCTTGTCAAAGCTCCTGAAAAGACAACAATGAACTGAAAAGGTTATGACCTCGGTATTTCGGGATGTAGGTGGTGTAATATTCATCGACTATCTTGAAAAGGGAAATACCATCAACAGTGAATATTATATAGCGTTATTGGAGCGTTTGAAGGCCGAAATTGCAAAGAAACGTCCGCATCTGGCAAAGAAAAAAATTTTGTTTCATCAAGACTTCGCACCGTGTCACAAGTCCATCAAAACAACGCAAAACTACGTGAATTGAACTTCGAATTGCTCCCACATCCACCGTATTCGCCAGATTTGGCTCCCAGCGACTACTGGCTGTTCGCAGACCTAAAAAAAAGGCTCGCCGGTAAGAAGTTTCAGTCGAATGAAGAGGTTATCGCTGACACTGGTTCCTATTTTGAGACAAAAGATAAATTAGAGCCACAAAAGTTGTATTGAAATGTTAGATAATGTAATAATAATAATTTGAAGGTAAATTTATAATATCGAGGCATAGAAAATAAAAATGAAGTTAAACATCAACAAATTATGCATTAAAAGTACTCTTGTTGTTTATTCTTCGGATATTTAGATTGTGGAGATAACAAAATAAATGAAATTTTTATATTCAATAGTATTTTATATTGACGACTACCCTATAAACATGTTGGAAATGGAGTAAAAGATTTTGCGACCGAATTCGAACTTTGCGATGAAGCGGAGGTCGTTTTTTATGACTTTCTGTCTGAAACCGAGCCGTAAAAAAAGAATTGTTTCAAATTCGGACAAAGGGACTTTCATAAGAGCCAAGTTTCTGTGTTAGTGGTGCTTTACTACATGTGAAAAAGCCTGGGAAAGAGTTATTTAAGGCTATAAAGAATAGAGTTGAGTGGTCGTTTAGGTCCCTAATAATACCAGAAGTGAAAATGACAATAGTAAATATAAATCATCTTCAAAATATACGGGTTCTTTCTTATACGTCTAAAAATACGATGTGTACTTTGTGTTTTTCTTTTCTTAAATAAATATAAGACATAATTATTGTGTGTTTATCTACTCTCTAATTAATTGTTGTTTAATAATAAGTTATCGTTCTCCAAATCCGGCTTGAAGGACCACGTTCAATAACGAGTTATAATGCACTTTTCTAAAATATTAATCATATCCACACAGTTGCATTGCACCATAAAAAATGCATTTTTCTTGTACATTTTTATTTAAAATCTACATAAAAATAGAATCGTCAGTAGATTACCGACAGCTTTAGTTGCTGTATCATTAAATTTAAGTGTAAAGTTTGATTTATAATCGGCAACGTGATAAAACTTTCAAATGATACAATAAAAGGTTTCGTTTTTCGTTGGCGATAGGGATAATCACTCTGACTCACCCCTCGACGTTATACAGTATCTCGTGACAATCTGGAATACGATTACAGAAAATTTACGGTTTTCCTGCAACAATCGATTTTATAAGGAAAATGATGTTGAACTTGACTTTTTGATTGGAGGATTTGAGAATAATATCTTCACAACTAAAAAATTCAACGCTTAATTTTGGATAGCAGATAAAAAACAACTTGGCCTGTCGTGAGAATAAAGATAAACAGATGAGGTTAGACATATTCTGCTTCAGCGAGAACTTACATGGACTCAGACGGAAGCACTTTGGTAATACGACTATTACAACTACTGAAAATCCCTCCAGTCAAACTAGTGGCCTATATAGAAAACACGAAGCTTCTGGAATGGAAGTAGTACAAAGATTCAGCTCAAGTGCTTCTAGTTCCGCAGATTGTGTACTTTGTGTACCCAGAACAATCAAATATTGTCCTTTATTTCAACAGAAGTAATTTTATTTTTGTCTCAATTTTCGTTAAAAACATAACATTCTAGCTGTGTCCAAAAGCAAAGATGAGTCTAAAGGTAGTTTCTCATCATATCATAGAACCTCACAAAAGTACAACTTGCCTCGCTATTTGGAAACCAAGGGTTGAAGATTCTCACGAAAACATCAGTTGATCTCAGACGTTTATATCAAAATCTAGAGAAAGGAAAGTATTGCACGTATTTTTTAAGGACAACATTCCAATCTTCAGCATAAGGATACCACACAGAATTGGAAAATGATAAGAAATCAAATCTTCAATTTTCCAATTACGAGTAAATCTTTCATAGTTCCTTCAACATTCAATATACAGTATGGAACAGCCAAATGGAATAAATTCGATAACGAATGAATGAGAGCGTGTTGGGAAAAACGCTTGGACACGTCGATTTGTTTTTTTTTAAATGCGCAATTTTTTCAATTGCAATACGCAATATCCTGAAAAAGTTTATGTTTGGGCAGGAATTGTTGGAAATCATATCGTAAGTCTCCTTTTCATTGATGGCAACTTGAATAGAGATAAATATTTAGAATTGCTCCTAAATAGTTTCGTACCAATTTTGACAAACTTATATCCTGCAAACCCACAAGTTCCTACCAATATAATATGGTTTCAGTAAGATGGAGCACCGCCCCATTACCAAATCAATGTCCGGCAATACCTTAACCAAATTGATGGATAGGACGCGCGGATCGATAAAATGGCCAGAACGAACTCCTGATCTAGCGATATTACACTACTCTTTGTGGGGATATGTCAAAAGTATTGTATACAAAACTAAACCCCTCAACTTAGATGACTTAAAAAGAGGAATAACGCTTGCGTTTAGATCTGTCACACCTGAGATATTGAGTAGACCAGATGTTGACAAGACGTTTACAGCGAGCAATTAGAACGTTTCCTACATTAACATTAATGTTTTTTTTATTTATTTCTTCATTTTATTTAATATCTGAATTTTAAATCGACCACCAACCGTGGAGGAAACGAAAATACTTTTGTAACTATAACATTTTATAAAAGATACAATCCTCTATTTTGTTCCGTGAAACGAAACTAACAGTAGTAGTAGTTCCATAAATCAGGAATTCCATTCCGGGTTCTAACATCATGCATCAATGCCCAATTTTATCAAACGTTTAAATATAAGCCTAGCCGCTTATCTATCACCACCAACGGTGTTTGTGGAAATTCCTTTGAACTTGTTGAAAACGATAAAATACAACTCCGTATTATAATTACTTATTGATTTTCATTTCGTACACTGAAAAAAGAAACTTATTCAGCAATTTTACATTAACGAGTCATTTAATGAACATGCTATTTACATACGCCTGATGGCTCCAAAACTGGAGGATGGAAGGTGTAAAAAACGAGCTACCAGAGCGTTAGCTCTCTACGCCTAGGCTTTTTATAATCATCCTTGTACCAGTAACTTGTAAGGCAGCAGCTAACTCACTGTAAACTGATCAAATAACTACGAGCTAGCCCATTTGTTTGATTGCCTGCTAACATTTTCCTTCCACACCAATTCGCAACGACCAAGTGATAAAGCACGGCTATGGAGATGATTCCATCTTCACTTCCACTTATTAATGTGAACACCAACTAGCCTTTGAACCAAGTATATCCTTGTTCAAGTAATTGGTACACTATACAAATTTAAACACCACTCTCTTGTCATTCTCCAATTCGCATTTACATTATCCCCTTCCCTCATTTGTTCTGTCTCTGTATCTTTTAAGGGTTAGATCCGGTGGCTATTTCCCTTATTGTTTGTCTTATAGTCGTCCAGTGTTTGCGTCTGCTTTAGCTGCCTCAGCTGATGCTCTGTCATACCTGCTTTGGTAAAACAAACCTTACCCTGAGTGGTTTTCCACCTTGTTTAGTATATTTGCAGCTTCTGCCTTTTATATGTATTCCCTGCTTATCCGCACACACGGTTTTTGCTGGTATTTTTTTTATATTTGTGGGTATGTTTTTTGTTGTTATCAGCTTCCTATGGATTGTTCTTTAATTGTTAACTAAGTGGTGAATCGCTTGAGAAATTATGACATTGTTAGATAGGCTTTTGGAAATAGCTATCCTTTGTTCAAGTCATTCAATTCCAACTCCTTGTAGACATTGAGAAGAGAGACCCTATACATATTACTCACTTGCCCTATTATAAAATTTGCGAAAATCAACAGCATCTGCTTGTAACGTCAACAAAGATGCTATAACAAACAGTAATTCGTCGCCTCAAATAAATGACTTCATTTACCATAATAACTAGTCACTTAATAAGAAAATAAAGCATAGTGTGAAGGGAAAACTCAAGAGTAAAGTTCAGCAGCAGATGTAACTAATGTCCTAACGAAGGGGGTTACTTTTGGGTGGGGTGTAGTCACGAAATTTACGCCGGTCTTCAATGAAGCAGTGTTTTGAAATAAGATCAACCAAATTTTCACCGACACTTGATTACTTAATTTTCTTTTCGTATTTTCAAGTTTTGAATAATGCCTAGACGTAAACTTGGTACGACTGAAGCTAGTAGGGCTATCGGTACGATTGAGGCGGGTCATTTTCAGAGAGAAATCAGTGAAAATTTCATTTCACGCCTTCTCCGTAGATTTCGAGAAACTGGAAACGTAAGAAAAAGACCTAGTGGACCACAAATGGTTACCGCCCCCGAAGAAGATCGTTATCTTACTGTATATGCTCGTAGAGAAGCTGTAAGTACTTCTCGGATCATACAACAGTGTATTTTGAATACTTCTGGTGTTAACTGAAACAGTACGTCGAGGATTACACTGGGTTAACTTACGTTCAAGGCGAGTTTTATTATTACAAATTCCTATGCATGCTCGATTGGCATCGACTATTAAATATGTGGTCCACATTGTTCACAGATGTGTCAATGCACAAATTCATACCGCAAGAATAATCAGCATATGGATTATCGACAACAATATCGATATTCTGGAATGGTTTGTCAATCCATAAACTTGTTGACAAGACAAGTTTACATCCAAAGAAGACTAAAGAATTCATCGTCATTGAACTAAAAGTTGCTTCATTTCTAGTATTCTAGAGATTGGTTTTTGAAATTGTCGAGGCAAACTGGTTCATTCATTCAATTGGGTTGTGCTCTACAGCCCAGGCACTTGAACTGAATATTTGTACCATTTCCCATGTTATATACTTCCATTCCAGAAGCTTAGTGTCTTCTATGTAGGCCACTAGTTTGGCTGGAGGGATTTTCAGTAGTTGTAATGGTTGTATTATTTCCTCTCCAAAGTGCTTCCGCCTGAGTTCTCGCAGAAGCAGAGTAAGTGAGTAGGTATTTCATGATAGAGTTCACATTTTCTGCACATAGGCAAACTAGTGTTAACTATGAAATAAAACAATGAAAAATTTTTGTACCTTCATTACAATTGAACTATGTTCAAATATAACTTGTGACGCGTTTCGCTACACAGTAGCTTTCTCAAACGCTACTGTGTAGCGAAACGCGTCACAAGTTATATTTGAACATAGTTCAATTGTAATGAAGGTTTAAACAAAAATTTTTCATTGTTTTATTTCATAGTTAAGTATGAATCTTCATCAAGTAAAAGCCTCATCTATTCAAACTAGTGTTATTCTCACTGAAACGTTAGTTTTTCAACAACATAGCATGAGGGTTATCAACGGTCGGGATTTATATATTTTTGGTACATTATTAACGAAAAACTATCTTTGGAATACATTTTGTTTCAAGGAATGTTAGTTTGGCGGTCTATTATCACTTTCTCCGGAAATTAGAATCGTTCAATTTCAACACAAAAACTACAAACACATCTTGACTGAATTTTCATCACGGAAACTAATCCACTTCTGCTTCTTTACACGCTAGTTTCTCGACTTTTTTATTGGAACACTGAAGTGCTTCGGTCTCTTAAACCTCCCACTTTTCTTACAAACGTCATCAATCTTGAAATGTGCTGGCTGTAGCCGGTTCTGTATTAAAAGATTCGCAAAACCTCAGTAAAAACATTGTACAATTCCCTTCCGACAAGGACGAGATTGATTAATGAGGATCGATTTTCAATTAGTTTAGAGGTATGTAGCTGAATAATTGCATATATTTGTGTGGTACGTGAAAACTAAAACAAACAACTTATTTCTGACTAGATTTTCTTGTTATTCTCAAAAAATAAAAACGGAATATTTTCTTGCTTTCACCATTCCATCGGACTATCCTTGAAATATTCACAGCTATTTAATTCTCTATAGACGTCTGTAAATGTTGAATGAGCCGGTATTATGATATATCGATTAACTTCTCAGGCATTTCATCCTTGGAGGAAAATTCCTGAATTCGAAATCACTCCGCCCTCTTATGACTCTCACGGCAGGATTCCGTTTTGTAATAATCTGAAAAGGAATCCCAAACAGGAGCGCCGTCCAAGGATTTTCACAAAAGCAAACACAAAGGAAAAGTCGCAAATAATATAAATTTTTATTATATTGATTCAAATACTAATCAATTCTCTTGTCTAAGAAAAAGGGCTTTTTTTATTGGGGCCCCATTTTACATACTTATTTAAAGCACGGAAAATAGTAATAAAAAATATTTAGATTAGTATAAGGCATAAAGATTATAAATATTGATTATTTTCAAAACGAGTTTTGGTCTTCTACGTAGGCCACTAGTTTGACTGAAGGGATTTTCAGTAGTTGTGATGGTTGTATTATTTCCTCTCCAAAGTGCCTCCGTCTGAGTCCATGTAAGTTCTCGCAGAAGCAGAGTATATGTATGTGTTTCATTTCCTGCACATAGGTTCACTAACTTTGCTCAGTTTGTGCAGATGTTTCTCCAGGGTGCAATGTCCAGTCACCAGGTCGGTAACTGTCTTCCTATGGTTTGAGTTTCTGGAGTTGTCCAATTCTAAACCAATTTGTCTTCATTTGGTCATATCTATTGTGACTAGCTACATCTTTGTTTGGAACTACTTTTCGGAACTGCTTTTGCTAATGGTACAACAGGATTTATAAAATAGTTTTTGGCAGTTTCGTCCGCATCTTCATTTCCTTTACTGACTGTGTGTCAGAATGCACCCAAATAAATTCTATGGTCTTGTGTTTGAATTGAAGTTGAGATGATGTTAGTTTGATTTTCATACTCAGAATATCCTTATCTATTATCAGTGCTATTTTAGTGAGTGGACTGCCCAACTTTTTTGTAGAAGTACTGCAGATTTGTGGTAGGTGCAGTCCGTACTTCAATTTAAAGACTACTGCTCCAGTTAATGTCTTGAAAGCATCTGTATACATTATCTCCAAAAATCGCTTTACCAAATTCTTCTTCAAAAGTGATACATTCATCCCAAAGGTCCTTCAACTTTTCCATGCTTCTTTGAAGAACAGTCTGTCATTGCTTTATTTAAAACAAACTTTTGAACGGTTACGTTACTGTAGGTCAAATAAGGTAAAGAAGGTGGATGAAGAAGCAACTCGAAGCGTAATTCATGAACGTGTGGCACAGTGTTGCCATTTGTCATGCAATATTTCTTCAACAAAAACTACTCATATTTATTAACTTATTTTTAAATGTTCGTCCTTAAGCTGCGCTCTTGCGACGAAAAATATTCGGCCCTTCTTTAAGCCGTCAACCAAGGTAAATATTTGAAATTTAAATGGTAAAATATATATATACGTGAGCTTTCGGGCAAGTAAATAAGGTAATTCCGGGAAAAAGAGAGTTTCTTTTTCATCTTATTTCGTTTCGACATCAAGCCATAATAGCAGAAGTAAAAGTTGAAAGAGAAAAGCATTTTATTTGATGTTTACTTTAAACAGATTGACAAGTTTTCGTAAAAGTTTGAAATTGGAAAGGTATTGGAAGCAGTTATGTCAATGCTGTGTTTGTGTTTGAATACGTTCGGAAATCTTTTAAATATATTGGAAGTAAATATTGTATTTGTTCAGAGGAACAATGCATTCCAATAAGCACACAAAACGTCTTTTATTTAAACTGTCTTCAATCATACAATTTGCAAACTTTCACTATGTGCTTGTTCCCACTCGGTCAGATGTTCAACTACAAAGTAGTAGCAAATAACCACAACTGAGAAAAGTTAGCAAAAAGTAATTCTGCTTCTGTTTATTCTTCAAGATCAAAGATATCTATGAATCTACTTGCTTCTAACAAAAAATAGGAAGGAAATTGTAATTCAGAGGATAATTAGGTTGGGTTTGTGGTTATTGGGTCTATCCAGCACTCCACTCCGACTCGAACAAGTCTATTGTGGCTCAAACCTATCCAGACGTCATGTCAGTTCTTCCAACAGTTCAAAACTTATTATATGATGGTTCCTGCGACAGTGGCCTATTGGGTAACGTAGGTCATGCCTGCCGTAGTCAAACACTTGTAATATTCTTCAAAGAATGTATAAAGGCATTGTAAAACTCTTCTTGCAATCCAGGTATTGAATGTTTGTTTGTGAAAACTTAATGGCACGCTCTCGTCCGATCTTCACTCACATGCATCAAGTTACATAGATTCCTAGACAGGTTAATATTTCAGTCTAAGGTCTTTGCGACTTTATACACCTGCATCAGAGCCATAGCTTGTTCTTGGACCATTAGTATACCAACAGCTATTTGCTCGGTTTTTGGAGAAATCATCTGTATTTGAAACGGCAATATTCTTTTTGTGGAAATTTAAATCGAGTCATGATTTTAAAACAAAAAACATGAAATAGAATGTTTCATAGATATACAGAAATTCTCCAAAGTATAAAAAAGATGTTCAACTCAATTTGTAATTGTAATTTGTCTGGAAAAAATGGATATAATCAATTTTTCTTTGATTTTTCATCCCAATTCTACAAAATTTGGAATATGTTTCTGATAATTTATCCTATAAAGGACGATATTCTTTTCCCATCTCTTCTCATATAACTCTAAATCCTAACTCGGGCTTTCTGCGAGATTTAACATCAATTTTTCTTTAAGCGAGTTACTCCAGTAACCTAAAAAAAAAGCGGGCTCGAATATTGAGCGGTCGTCGTAAAAAGACGCTAAAAAGTGTTTATGCGTATACTAAAAGACGTAAAGAGTCTTATAAAACAAAATAAAGTCAAATTCGGAAGTGGAAAAAGTGAAAAAAAAAAATATATAATGATCCCCTCGAGGCGGACCCATCATGTAAAATGTTTATTCATTTTATCTCTTTTTATCCGTAGATTAGCATACAAGGCAGGGTCCTGCAGAGTGTCCTTTATTTGTTGAAAGTTTAATCCAGCCTTAAACAGTTATCTAATTTCGTTACAGCGTTGCCACATATTGAATTAATTTATTTCTAAAAACACATCTGTGCCGGATCAACCACTTAGCAAAAGTGGCAAAAGGGCCCTGCGAAGTGGGAGGGCACTGCGAATTGGGGGGCCCTACCAAGCTTGTCTGACAGAAAAAAATATCAATTTAGATAGGAGCGTAAAAATATTTTGCATGCCTTAAGCTATGCTTTACTCCCACCTAAAAGTATAAAAAAACATTTCGTCACGTAAAAACCTATAAAGAACCCCTCAACAGGCTGGCAAGAGACAACAAAGTGACTCTAATATGGGTGCCGGCACATGAGGGAATTGCAGGTAATGAAATTGCTGACCAGTAAGCTAAAGAAGGCTCTAAAGGAGACGTTATATGTCCGAAACCCTTTTGTGGAATCACAAAAGATTGCATAAGAGGGGAAATACAAGGGCACCTCCATACAGAGTTTACTGAACAAGGTAGACAAGGAACTGTCTTGAATACGGTTGACTAATACCGTCCCCGAGGGCGTGTGCAGAGCTAGAGGAGCTCGGATTCAACGTAGCGATATGACTTGTCGTCGGCTGGAGCTCCGTATAGCTAAAATGTCCCTCGGAGAAGTTGTCCACCATCCGATGTACCTCCTGGTACATCGGCCGTATCTCTCGGTGATGCTCCTGAATAGTTGCTCAGGTAGGTGTCCGCCGATGTAGGTATCGTAGATAGGTAGAAGCAAAATAAAACGCTCTCGTAAAATCCAAAAAAAAAAACTATTATCTAGACCGGCCACGATCTATCAAAGTCTTAGCGTCGACGTCAAAGGTTCTGTAGAGTTCGCTGTTCGCCGTAGATAAACTGCTTCTCGTAGCTGGAGCTACGTCCAATCTCATGGACTGGAAACCTGACTGCTCCTCGGAGACAGTCGTCGAAGACTCTCTTCCGACTGAGTTTTCGTCCTCTATTTATACTAGAGCTCAGTCGGATGAAATAAAATCTGGCGCGGAGCCCAAGTCAAAGTAGACGGACTGCACCCTAAGCGGTGTTGGAGGCGTGGCCGTAGACGCTATGACTTCCAGTTGATGACAGAACTGTCAACCTGGCTATTGAAACTGAGTAAGAGACATTTGAAGGTGACTGAAACCTGAGGAAAAATCTGTACAAAATGGGCAAGGGTTAGTGAACCTATGTGCAGGAAATGTGAACTCTATGACGAAACACCTACCCACATACTCTGCTTCTATTATTTTGTTTATATTGTAATATTCTGTACAATAAATTTAGCCATTGCTAATAACCCATTGGGTTGATGCGAAAGAAAAAGACGAAAGCTTCTATTTTAAAAATTTTCCGCAGTCCGCCGAACAATTTTGATACTTACCGTCGGTAAAGAAAACTTATATAATTCCAAATTATTTTAATAAAGAAAAATTATTAAAAACAAAAACGTTTGACCTGAATTTCGAGATTCAGCAATAAATTTCGAAAAATATACCATCTTCTTGACAGTTTTAGATCACTCTAAAAGGGAACGTTCGTCCCCGAAAATTAATTTAGAAAGCGACGAGCTCATTTTGAACCTTTTCTTCTTTTGTTTGGAACCACTAAATCTTTTCGGGTCCTCGCATTTCTGTCAGTTATTTCATTAATACTGTTTAATGTTGCCTACCGTTCGGGGACTAAGAATTAGTCTTTCTTTTTTTTTATTAAATTAAAAAAAAGAAGATTATTTCGGATACTAAGTGATGGTTTAATATTTGACGTGGATTAAAGTTAGCGTACTTATTAAAATTTGAATTAATTACCCAAGTAATACGAATTTCTTAACCGTGGATCAAAAATATTAGCAAATATAAACTTTATTTTCAGTGAGAAATTTTAGTTTAATTTTTGCATCAAAATGTTTCCTTTCCACTTCCGCACGTTGTATATGAAATTTTAATCAAATTTTACTAAAACCACAAACATTATCAGTTGAAAAAGGTTCTTTGTTTCAACTTTTCGTTTTCACTTTGTGAGTTTATAAATGCAAATCTTCTGTTGACAAAGTTATTGTGCTGAAAAACAGATTTACTGCAAAAATTCTCTCGATAATATATTTGTGTGGTTTCTAGAATGGTCGATGCGACGGTTTTCCTACAATATGGGTTCAATAAGGTGGAAATATAATGATGCTGTTCTTACACAAAAAGGCTTTGTATCCAGCAAAATATCACCGCCGCACCGAATTCTATTCTATTGTTAGCAAGATTCGTTTTTAACAGAATTTTAGCCGTTTTATCGTTACGAGGGATTTTTGGAAGCTTTAAAGACAATATTACGGGAACTAATACCGATTTTATCTGGCTTTTTAATCTACCGTCATTCGTTACACTTTTTAGGTGGTGAGGTAATTAAACTCAGCTGGTTACCTATAAGCATTAGGCATCGCATAATCGTAAAATCTGCTTAAATGTGCTCAAGATTTTCAATTTGTTTGGAAATTTCAATTTCAGAAGTGTTCTTTCAGAAAACTTTGACGTTTGATGTATACAGGTCTGCCCCTGATTTATGTATCCGCTTTGACCTTCGGTAACCTGCGTCAGATATCTAGTAGTTAGTGATCTGTGATCTTTATTTGTAGATGTACCTCTAACAACTGATTAATTCAGCCGCTATCCATTCCGTACAACGGGAGCGTTTGACAAACTGTCTTTGAATTCCACTGATTTATAATTATTTAAAAGTAGGTAACAATATTAAATTAATTTTACAAAAAATGCTATCAAAAATTTTCAATTTATCTTTTCGCGTTTTAAAACCAAAAGAACTCTACCAAGTATCCACATCCGACAACGACATCCATCTTACGTCAAACTCTACGTGTATCTACGATTATTCAAAGCACACTAAATGGAAAATAAACAGTAATCCAACAATCTTGATCAATTTCCTTCGGGGAAATCATCTTCTTGCTTCAAAGTCGCTGTTTACTGACTGACGATGCACGTCATTTACCATCTGAAGCTTTTCATAAATTACCTGTCGAATCCTGAAAACCGAACAATTATTTCTGTCATCCTTTTCCCCTTCTTGATATTCTGATGCCTTTCGAAACTTCTGATGGATCATATTAAAAGACTATGTATCACGTCAAATAGTGTTTGTTATGTAAAGAGTCTAGAAAAATATCGGTGGTACGCTAATTTTATTCAATTTATTTGACCATATATTTATTATTTTATTTAAATTTTGATGTGCCCCGCTGTAGATTCAGCATTATTTTAATAAAACTTCCATATTATAGTTTGAATTTTTTACAATATT
Source organism: Lochmaea capreae (assembly GCA_949126875.1). Classification (NCBI taxonomy): domain Eukaryota; kingdom Metazoa; phylum Arthropoda; class Insecta; order Coleoptera; family Chrysomelidae; genus Lochmaea; species Lochmaea capreae. Next base: position 10,596,607 of record OX421397.1, on the reverse strand, counting down.
AAACAATATATCAATGGAGACAATGTTTAGAAAATATGGGGAACGATATAGTTCACCTGTCTTTTAAAAAAATACCTACTAGTAAAACAAACGCACCATAACGGGGCTTCTTACGGGACACTTTCCCACAAAGAAGCACCTGAACAAAATAGGGCTGTATAACGGAGACCTTACATGCAGAAGATGCAAAAAACACCGAAACAGCTCTGCACATATTATGCAACTGTGAGACGCTGGACCACAGGAGGCAAAAATTGTATGGAAGATTCCAAATGACTCCAGAAGACTTCTACAACCAACCAGTAAAGAACCTGTATGAGCTAATACAGGGAACGGATTGGCTGAATAGGCTGTAGTCAGAACGTTAGGAGAATCCACAATAAGCCCAAGAGGCTGAGGTGGTGCCGGCGAAGGGACGGCTACTTTTTTTTAAAAAAAAAAAGAAAGACTGGTTAATATTTAGAAAATTTGAGGAAAACTATATACCTTGCCTATGTCCTTTGAATAACGTAGGTACCAGTAAAAGAAAACTTTAGGAAATATGAGGAATACCTTAGACATGTCTCTTGAAAAATGTATCTACAGTAAGAGAAAGACTGGATAGGATTTAGAAAATATGACGAACGACATACCTTACGCGTGTCATTTGAAAAACGTATCAACAAGTAGAAGAAAGGCAGGATAAAATTTAGCAAATATGAGGAACGACATAGCTTACGCATGTCTTTTGAAAAAAAAAACCTATCTGCTAGTAAAAGAAAGGCTGGCTAGGATTTAGAAAATATGAGGAACTACATACCTTAGCCATGTCTCTTGAAAAACGTATCTACTAGTAAAAGAAAGGCTGGCTAGGATTTAGAAAATATGAGGAACTACATACCTTAGCCATGTCTCTTGAAAAACGTATCTACTAGTAAAAGAAAGGCTGGCTAGGATTTAGAAAATATGAGGAACTACATACCTTAGCCATGTCTCTTGAAAAACGTATCTACTAGTGAAAGAAAGGCTGGGTAGGATTTAGAAAATATGAGGAACAAGATGGCTTAGCTAGTTCGAGTCAATATTTTGTACTACGTCCATTTTTACCATCCGATTTATTTGCCAGCTTTAGGTTTACGTTATATGTATTCTATTCCATTATAATTTTTTTTTCAAAAATCTATTATAATTTTTTTTTTAATATTTTCTTCCTCCATCAAAATTCCATTCAAAACTATCAACATCCATTGTAACGCGCTAATATCGTGACCTCTTGCAAAAATGAACTCAATCAATCGAATGAATAGGGTTAATATAGAGTGTATAATTTTTTAAAATTTGTATAATAGAGATTAACAATTTTCATTTTATTGAGATTTTCATGTTTTTTTTTTTTCAGAATGGAAGATACAGTTAGAGCAATGCTGGCATACAAAAAACACGCAGAACAGCTTCGACAAGAAAAGGCAGCATTAACGTTAGCTTTCGAAGTAAGTAAAACTGAAATATTTATTGATCATACGAATTATCAAGACACTTACGTCTCGTATTCTCATAGGTATTGAACGATACGTTTGTCGGTAATGATTTAGCGAATTACAATGACTAGCAATGGAAAGTGCGATCTAAAATCGGAGGAGTAGTCGAGTAGACTTAATGCAAGACCAAGATCCCTGAAACGAAATTTGGTAACTAGATGTGTTGGAAAGATTTGCCAATGTTTTCATTTAAACTTATCATCGCTAAAATAAAGAAAATTGTGACTGAAAATGATTTGGGAATTACGGCATATTTCAATTTACTAATAACAGTTTAATTCTTAAATAATTCAAAATTGATGATAATATACAGGGTGTCCCAAATACGAGTGACTGATTTTAAACATAAATGCCCAGCTTATTAATTGCTCCAAATAGATGGGGTTTTCACTAGTTTCACTAGTTTATCAAAGAGATTTTTTTAAGCTTGGCTGGCATTTCATCTCATCAACACAGGGTGTTTTACTAATGTTGGTCAAATTCAAAGGGGAAAATATGTATTATTTTAAATGAAACACCCTATAATTTTTGATCTCATTCGAAAGAGCAATCATTCTCCTTTCCAAAAATGTATAGTTTTCTATCTTTTGTTTCATTAACAACAAAGATATTCGAGGTTTCATGTAGTAGTACATTTTTAATTAGTAGTTTTATATAAACGTATTTTGATGCCTAAAATCAACTCAAATGTGACCGTTTGACGCATAACAACAAAATCAGCAATTTTGACAATAGTAATTTTGTTAAGTCATATAAGTCGGTTTCGAAATGATCTATACAGTGAGTGAAAAAGCTCAAACTGTAATAATTTATGCAGAAACGAAATCAATAATTCAAACAAGGAGGATATTCAGAAGGAAATTTATGAAAAATCCGCCGTCAGTGAATATAATTGAAAAATGGTACCTATGTACAATTTATCGAAACTGGTTGCATTGCACACTTAAAAAAACCGAGAAATAATGATGGTCTTTTAAACAAGTTGATGTCAATTAATGAAGTGCTACATGATAACGATCATAAAATTTCAATTAGAAAAATTGCTGGAATTTTAGAGCTTAGCCAGAGTGACGTTCAAAGATGTCTAAAAATTTTAAAACTAACTCCATACAAAATCCAGACTTATCAAAAATTGTACGAGTCAGATTATGAAAAACGAGTAATGGTATGTGAGACTTTACTTGACTTATTAAGAAACGAACCCAATTCATTATTAATTATGTCTGATGAAGCAACGTTTCACATTAATGGTAAGTGTAACAAACATAATTGTAGAATATGGGGTTCTCAAAAACCAATTTCTTTTAATGAATTTCAGAGAGATAGTCCAAAAGTAAACGTTTGGTGTGCATTATCTCGGCGAAAAATCTATGGTCCTTTTTTCTTTTCGGAACCAACAGTGACGGGTACTAACTACACGGATATGTTGGAAACTTTTTTTTATCCGCAACTAGTTCAAGATAGAATTAGCGACGACGTTTACTTTCAACAAGACGGTGCACCACCACATTATTCGTTAATAGCACGAGATTCATTAAAAACGTTTTTTAATGATAAGTGGATCGGTCGAGCTGGACCGATTGAATGGGCACCGCGGTCTCCTGAATTAACTGTCCCAGATTTTTTTCTCTGGGGATATGTGAAGGAGAGGTGCTACAATCCTAAGCCTAGCAATTTAGCAGAACTAAAAAATAATATCAGGAACATTATTGAAAACATTCCGCAAAAAATGTTGGAAAATTCATTTGAAAATTCAAAATTTCGCTTACAGTTATGCATAAACGAAGAGGGTAGGCATATGCAGCATTTATTGTAACTTTTTTGATCTTCGTTGTTTATATGTATTGAATAATGTTATTATTTTTTCTTACTAAATAAACTGTTTGTCAGATTTGTTGGCAATTATTTACGTAATTAAAAATGCATACTACATGAAAGCTACTCAAATGATTTTGGTATGCGTCAAACGGTCACAGCATCGAAATACGTTCATATAAAACTACTAATTAGAAATGTACTACTACATGAAACCTCGAATATCTTTGTTGTTAATGGAACAAAAGATAGAAAACTATACATTTTTTAAAAGGAGAACGATTGCTCTTCGAATGAGATCAAAAATTATAGGGTGTTTCATTTAAAATAATACATATTTTCCCCTTTGAATTTGACCAACATTAGTAAAACACCCTGTGTTGATGAGATGAAATGCCAGCCAAGCTTAAAAAAATCTCTTTGATAAACTAGTGAAACTAGTGAAAACCCCATCTCTTTGGAGCAATTAATAAGCTGGACATTTATGTTTAAAATCAGTCACTCTTATTTGGGACACCCTGTATATTGCCACATGCTGCTACGATAATTACGGGTGCTTTAAGCATCACAATCATCAAAATTAGTCCGGGGGTGTGACATAATTCAACCCCAATAATGACAAATGTAGTATTGTAGTTATGTTTTACATTAATCCAAAGAAGTCACGTGACCGGAAATGAGTCTCGTTGACCAACTCTCGATACTTTTTCAACATAGTATAGTATAAAGCCTATAAAATTTCACATAATCATTACGAACAACCATTAACGCCATCTACCGTTTTTCCCTCCACAAATTTTCCATTTTATATCCGTATATTTTCCATGTAAAGAGGTTTCCCCCAAATAACCACATCTGAAATGCAAAGCTAATGTTCCTCTTTGTTTCGCCGTTTTCGCTCACATCTACCTCTCCCTTATTACCCGAATTTCACGATTAAATATTAATAAGTGTCTTCTCGTTCATTATTTAACAACGGGATTAAATCCTTGAATTTTTTAATACTCAACGGATAATTCTAAATTAAATACCCCAGTGAATTGAGTCCGAGTGAGAAAATCATTTGGGGTTTGGGGGAGTGGTCACAGATCTTAGGTAAAAACTTACTCGATTTACTTTTAATAGAAGTAAAATACATAATTAGAGAATATAACTCATTATACGAGGATATATTGAAAAACTCTTAGCCTACTATAGAACCAAACAAAATGTCAATGTCAAAATATTTTATTACCCAACATATTTTTTGCATGGCAACATGAGATTTGTGTGGAGGGGCGTTGTCCTGCAAAAACAACACCTTTGGATAGCTTTCCGCATCTTTTATCTTTAATTTTTTCCCGTAGAGTGACCAGTAGTGTCGAATAGTAATCTCCAGTTATTGTTCTACCCTTATCCAAAAAATCAATCATGATTACTCCATGGCAACCCCAAAAATATGAAACAAGAACTTTTCCAGAAGATTTTTGGACACGAAACTTCTTAGGCCTTGGAGAACCAGAGTGTCACCATTCCATCGATTGTTGCTTTGTTTCTGGATCGTAGACATGTACCCAAGTCTCATCCATAGTAACAATTCGGTTTAAGAAGTCCACATCGTTTTCAAATCGAGCACAGATCGTACGCGATGCTTCTACCCTTGCACGCTTTTGGTCAACATTCAAACATTTGGGGATCCATTTTGCAGCAATTTTTCTCATGTCCAAATTGACGTGAACTATATGATGAAAGCGTTCGTATGAAATATTCAGTGCTTCAGATATCCGTTTTAGCCCAATTCGACGTTCTGATAAAATCATGTCATGAACTGCATCGATATTTTCGGGGACTGACACAGAAACTGGCCTTCCCGATCGGTCATCATCTTCAATGGAAAATTTACCTCTTTTGAAGCTTGCAGTCCAATTTTTCACGGTCGCGTACGAAGGACATTGATCACCAAGGTTATTAAGCATATCTTCGTAAATCTGCTTACCTCTTAACCCTTCTAAATACAGATACTTGATGGCTCGATACTCCAATTTTTCGATTTTCACAATTTTCTTTATTGCGTAACTCTGGTTTACTTTTTTGACGTCAAACTTCACACTGACACTTCTAATAAGTTATTGTTCGTTGATATGATAACCCAATATTTTGTTTATGCATGGAACTGGTCTAGGCTAACTAGATATCAATACATCCTCGTACAAAGCATAAACTCTATCAAGATTATTTTGTTCCAAGTCAAAATTTATTCCTTTAGAATTAACTATCTGTTTTGCATTAAGAAGAATCTATTTTTAGTTGAACACCCTATTGTGGCTCACACCTATACATAATTCAGCTTTTTAACAAATCTGATGATGAACGATAGTTAAGGTTTGAAGACGAGAGACAGACTCTGCCATCCTATACATGCAATTACATTTTAGTTTAGTAACAAGGTGTAAACCTTCGATCATTAAACAGACTAGAAGAATAACCTGCTGTACTACCGCATTTGAGGTTATGCGAGTTTAGTTTATTGTCTTGATTTTAGCTAATTTTTGGATTGAAAGTGTATTTATTGTTAAAATCAGTTCTTGTAAGAACTAATTTGACTTTTTATTCCATTTGACATTGGTAAGTACGAATATAATTTGGACTGACCTTTGGAATATTAGTCATAACGATTATTTCTATTGAGTTGACAGAAGCTTTGATTTGATTCATATGAATATTGTTGCTGACGTAACAGTCACGTGATGGTATAGCTCCACCGTTTCTACTGTAGTTAGTTACAGATTGTTTATTTTCTGTTTATAATATAAATTTGTATTATTATTAGAATGGGTAAATAGTAATGATTTTAGATGTTTTGGGTTAAAAATATATTTTTTAAAGTTATTGTTTTAACAAATAGAGTTTAAAAATATGTATAAAGTGGTTAATTATAAATTGGAAGTTTAGAAATTGAGCGGTTATTTAGTTTTTGGATTTCAGCTGTTTATTTGAAATTATTCGAGTTGTTAAATCTAAGAGTTGTCGACAGACAGTTGAAATTATTACGTTCCGGCGCCACTTTATAATCTGGATATTGGTCTAGTTTCGGAAGTACGATTAAATAAAGGACAAATTCCCATAAAAACACATCATTCCAGTTAAATTTTAAAAACGAAAAAAATTGTATTCCAAGTTTTTAATTTAAAGTAGATTTTCAACGTTAAAATGTATAATTTTTTCCAGAAAAATACAAAACGTTTTATAAAAATTTGATTGTTGTTTGATTACGATTTCTTTTTAACGAAACCGTTTGATTCAAACAACTGAGGAAGTCTTCACACTGAATTTTCCTTATAAACGTTAAATCAAGCGAAATCAGGAAGTTGCTGCTAACAACGTTTCAGGGTAAGGCATCATCAACGTCTCCTGTGAATACCATTAATAAAAAAAGTGCAGAAGATGCGTCGCATGGGGGTTACAATCAATGGCGTGCGTATGATAGTAAAATTGATTTTATATTTCGCTATTTTGGAGTTATTTCTTTATATTTTGAGTCCAGAAAAATTATCTAAGAAATATACATTTATAGGTCATATTTAAATCATTATTAGTAAAGTATTAGAGAAGACTGGTATTCAAATGTAGTCAACCATGAAAATAAAAAAAATTATAACCTGGAGTATTTTATTTTTTTAATTATAGACATTTTACTTTTAATTTATACCTATTTCGTTGTTTGCATTCCATTGGTGTGCACGGTAAACATTTTTGAGGAGTGCATGATAAGAAAAATTTTCTACAATTGTAACCCTGTATAATTATGAAATAAAAAAACATTAATACAGTCTAGTATTTGGGGTTTTTCATCCTCTATTGAATAATATGAATTTGATTTATTGTTTCAACGTAGTGGTAGTTTAAAAAGATCTATGCATATTATATACTTCAATTTTTATTCCATTTTCTTCTATTTAATGTTTCGCTTTACCAGTCGATTCATCTTTTACTGCATCCAGCTTGTTCTAGGTCTGCCCCTTCTCCTTTTGCTACCTATTCTACCCATTATAACTCTCCTAACTCATCTGTTTTCAGCTAATATTATCCAACCATCTGGCCCTCAGTGCTCTTATTACGTTTGTTATCGTTGATTTTATGTATAACGCTAGCGATTCGTTATTCGTTCTCCTCTGTTTTTATACCTCCAAATATTTTTCTAAACATTTTCCTCTCCAATATTTCTAGTCTGTCCTTTTCATTTTTAGTCATAACCCAAGTTTCACAGGCGTATGTTACTAATGGTCTTAATATTGTTTAACATATTCTGATCTTAGCATCTCTGGACACAATATTCCTGATGCCTTACTACCTTTGGATATTATTTCCTCTATTTCTTCTGCTTCACTTCCTTCTGCTCTCAAGATTACTCCTGAGAATTCTAGTTGTTTCACTTTCCCATATGTTCAGGTGCAACCATCACTATGCTATATATATATATAGTGGCTTAACACTCCCGTAGGAGTAGCGCAACTCTTACGAGCTTTCTAGATCCTTTTGTAATGGTGGAGCAGACCATATTTACTTTTTTATACTTTTTCTATTTGTAACCATTGCTTCCTGTCCTGAGTTTTCTCTTCCCAGTGTTTAATTCCTATTGTCTTGAGATCACCTACTACCTCCTGCAACCAATTTATCCTGGGTCTTCCCCTTCTTCTCTCACTAAAAGGCTTCCACTCTAACATTGAGTATATTATTGATCTCTTACCTGCTCTCCATATGTGTCCCAACCATTTCAATCTTTGCTCCTTAATTTTTCTTACTATGTCTTTTTTTATCTCTTAATATAGTTCCATATATATTTTGTTCTTCTTTTATATTCTTCACCATTTTTTTTTGGTCCTAATATTGTTCTTAGTATTTTTCGTTCTTGTATTTTCATATCCTCTTGTTTTTTATTCATAGTTAATGTTTCTGCCCCATACATCATCACCGGTTTGATTATTGTATTATATATTCTTATTTTTGTGCGCTTGCTAATTATTTTATTTTTTAATAATTTTTTGTTTGCCTGAAATGCTTTGTTTGTTGCAACGATTCTTTCCCTTATCTCAGTCTCTCTGTCTCCGTCACTACTTATTGTTATTCATATAGATATTTTTGTAATTCAGAGATTTCTTTTTTAAATATACATTTTTATTGACAAAAGGCCGTGATTTTTGCACACGTTCATTTTGCAACTGCAGCAATATAACTTTTAAAAAAAATGTTAGTCCAAAATGTCAAAGAGAAAGTTTCTATTTTTTTTATTAGTAAAATCCAACGGTTACACCAGTGGATGTAAAGGTAGGGCCAACAAGAGGGGAAAGCTTTACTCCCTTTGTTTGCATGTAACCACAGGAGGAGATCTCCCCCTTACAGTCCTGGGGTGTTCCTGCGAGGCGGAGTAACACCCGCTGGTTGGCAGAATTACTTTATTGCCACTGCATGTCGAGATTTCGAAGTTTAGCGAGTAATTGTCAGATAAACTGCAGCCAAGTGCTGCCGTCTGCAACTGGATACAATTTTATTATCGACAACAATCGTTCATTAAAATTACTTTTATTAGATAGTAATATCAAATATACCTAAATCTTTTCTTTTCTTGAAAAATAAACGTTTTCGACTATAAACTAAACACTAGATTAACTATGGAATATAATGGAGGCCAAAACAGATCAGAGGAAAGCCGAATTAGAGCTATCAAAGCTTGCCTGTCTGTGCATAACGGGTTCTATGAGAAGCTGCGTCAATGGAAGCAATTCTTAATCTTCCGCCTCTTGTTCTGCACATTAAGGCTGGAATGCAATGGGAACTGACATGAAGAAACCAACACCCATAGTCATTCCAGAATCACAGATGTTATCAAAAACTCGGTTTTTGAAATGAGAAGTGACATCATGTTGGCTACAATTAACGACAACCAACCATACCATATTCAGCTAAACTGGGATGGGCTGGAAGCATGCAGTGAGGAAGGAACGTTTGTGTGTTACACAGACGGATCTAAGACTGAGATTGGTACAAGAGCTGGAGTCCATGGTGCTAGACCCAGGTGCAATATCCACGCATCGTTGGGGAATCTTGCATTTGTATTCCAGGCAGAAATCTACTCTATCGACATGTGTTTGCAATTGAATATCGAAAAGATCCTTATACCTATACTGATAGACAAGCAGCACTAAAATATTTAGCATATCCCCAGATCAGATCTAGACTGGTCTGGGACTGTCTACAAAAACTATTAACCTTGGCTAACCATAATAAAGTTACTCTTAAGTGGGTCCCGGGGCAAAAGGGCATTGTAGGAAATGAAAGGCAAAGCTAGGGTCTGAGAATGTTGAGAGAGAAACACAGCTACCAACTATATTTTTATATGCAACACTTAAAAGACATCCCTCGTATTTGATATTCAAATATGGTTTTGATATTTTTATAATTTTGTTCTGCCTCGAAATTAAAATACAAAATACCCAAAACGCATGCTTTTAATTGATCAATAAATTTATTTCGGTTAACGAGCCCGAAAAAAAAAGAAGAAAAAACCGCATCCCGAAAGTTGTTCCAATTAAACTCCCGTAGAGAGAGAGCAGCTAACATAACCGTAATGGTTATGGTATTTGGTTGGTTGGAGCGATATTTCTGTATGGAGAAAGGGTGAAACAGTATAATTTTTGACGGGTTATTGAATAATTTATATTTAGATAACATGCAACACACGCTGGGCGCAAACAGGGTATCGACACTTCAACACGCATCCCAAAAATTCGACACCGAAAAACCATGTAATACATTTTTAACTCGAATGTAGGAAAAACGTGCGCCATATTGGTGTGACAGAACTTTCGACTATTCAAGTGTGTGAGTTTTAGATAATTTTGTATACTCTATTCCTTACACGGGTTTAGAATTAGGTAAATAAACAACGATTCAACTTTAAACAATATTTCTATTGATGCTTTGAGTGGGCAACGGTAATTGACAAATAAAAAATCCTATAGTAAATGGACAGATTTAAGTTTTATAACAACAAAATTGGTGACAGCCGACTCAAAAGAATTTTAATTTACGTCAAATGATAACTAACTGATATATATATTTTAAATCGCAGCATGACCAACGGCTAGCCTTCTATGGTCGTTGCCTACCAAAAGTATCAACCTACAATATTTTGACGCCATCTAGGGATTGTTTCAGTACTTTTTACTCATGTAAAACAAAAAAATTTATGGCTATGGTGATTTTAGGCAATTGGGACACAAATAGATAATCTCCTTTTCAAATATTATATGGTAGATGAAAATTTTCACAAATAAATTAATGTCCATGGTAGATGGATATTTTTGCAAACGAAATGGAAATATTTGCGAACATATTAACCCCGTTTAAAAATGGTATCGTATGTCCATGGCAATTGGAAATTTCGACAAATAAATTAACCACCAAAAACATAATACGCCCATGAAATTTTACAAATTAATGTAACCCTTATTAAAATTTTATTGTGCGCAAGTCGTTGATGCGAACCCAAAAATTGCTCAAAGCAATCAAAGAATTTTCCACTCCAAAAAAAGATAAACATAAATTTTTAAAATACAAGAAAATTTAAAAATTTAAAGTGAACGTTATCTCGATTTTATAAAACATTCCACTGTTTTGATAAAGTTGACAACCCCGGTATATAATAGTCTTCACGAACTGTAACATATTAAGGTCGATTTCCCTTCACCCTTCTAAGCCATTACACGCACTATCTCTCCTTCCACTAATTAAGCTTTATCGGGTTTATGACGTGAACCGACGAAGGTTTTAGAAGACGACGACCAAAGCGGAAATCGCATTTACTACTTGGCAAAGTGTTATTATCTTCGTTGTCAGCTGATTTTTTAACAATTTTCAATTCAAACCTAGATAAAATCTTTCACGCGAAAAATAAGCCAAAAATAAACCATATTTCCAACTTATAGAACTATTTATTAGCTTTTTCTCTCCTCCCTATATTATAAACAACGCATTTTAACATTGCTTTGAAGGACGTATAAAACTTGTAACTTATTTATTTATATGAATATTAATAGTACAACTCATTTTGGTGCCTAAGATTTTAGCCCGATTTGGATATATTTTGTGAGCTGATACAAGGAAACTAGTCACATTTTTCGTATCAGCTCTTGTTCATAATAAAGAAGAAAAATACATATTTAAAAAAATATATTAATTTATTTGGAGAATATACATTAAGAAAATTTTTTTGAGTTATTTTCTTGAATGAGATTGTCCTGGACAATCATGCAAAATTTCCCGGGAATAGAGTTTTAGGAATCGATGTTACATCTTCCCTGTCAAACACATTAGATTTTTTAGGTTTATATCTGTCATTTCTTCTTTTTAAAAATACTAAAAATAGTTTGGTGGGCATCAGCTTTTGGAATATTCACACCATTGGCTTGATGGGGATTTTAATACAGTAGATTTTTCGTGAAAGTATGCCAAAAGCACGGTTTCTGAAACTGCAATAGCACCACTTCATAAATATAGTATATTCAAAATAGTATATTCTTGGATGAATAATAATAATAGCCATCATTCTACACTCGTTGAAGAATATACTATTTTGCGGGAGTTGTATGTTAAATATCTTCCAAGATACACCCACTTAACCTCTACTAAATCATACATACAATTTGGCAAATACAGGAGTGAATGTCGAGAAACGTACGAGAGGCGCGAAGTTAAAATGAGAAAGTATTCGGATGACAAAGAGGGTAATAAGCGCTTGGTGAATTAGTACGGTAAATAATCAAAGTATATTAAGTAACCTTCTTTAATTATTCAGGAGACGTAAATGAAGGTATTAGGTAATAGTATTTATTACTGTTTAATAATATCTGTTAGAACAATACAAGTCTATACGAATTAAGAATGCAGATATATTACAGACCGATTTTCTTCCCGAAATTTTTCTATTATTTCTTAAAAAATTTAATCTTTTTTGTCTGATATCAGGTTTCTCCATTAAATGTTTTCTATTTGTTTTAGTTTTCCTCCACCGAAATCCGATGCTATGCATAATTTTTCTTAAACTTTCCCTGTGTAGCTATACTCATCGTGAAATATTCTATGTATATTGCGCAAGGTTGGTAGTCTCTTATGGGTCACTCGATAATTCAAAATATATCTTCTTAGAACACCTTTATCACAATTATCCAAGCCTGTTTTGGGTTTTGATATTTTTCTTTTTTGTTTGGAGTAGAAAATGATGAAGATTCCCCATTTTATATTTGCCTCATCTCCTTTTCAATATTTGAAATCGTATGAACTTCTTGAATGTCCTTTATAGGTTTATTTGGCCCATAAAATGAATTATATTTGCCAAAATTTTTCTTTTCACTTTTGATTTGAATTCCATTTTATATAATATCTTTATTTTGCACCAATAAATATTTTTCTCGGTATCCAGTAAAAACAATGAAAGCAGGTACCCACGCAGTGCTCTTCACTATCTAACAGACACAGAAGAACTGACAATAATAGTCAAGTATACTGCTTCAGGGACCGTACTAATTCCTACTACTATCATTTAGTAACGCGCATGGCTATTTCACATTCATTCCTGTATTTGCCAAAGTATACATACATTTGGTGGAATATCATATAATACGAACTCAGTAATTCAGAAGCCGGTCCTGTCGCTAAACGATAAATTTTGGCGAATGTGCGAATTCTAGATGTTTCGAGTACGATACGTATTCACGCATAAGACAAGCATGGGAAAGTCGAGAACGTTTGAGAATTGAGAAAGACTATATATACGCGAATTTTTGAGTTAATAGACAGTTTTAAGTAAGTTCTCAGTAAACAGTGAATCGGTGAACTACAGTGAATCGAATAGTGAACCTAAATAGTGCAATATTTAATTGTTAAAGATAAATAAGTATTGAATAGATGAGGCTTTTACTTGATGAAGATTCATACTTAACTATGAAATAAAACAATAAAATTTTTTGTTTAAACCTTCATTACAATTGAACTATGTTCAAATACAACTTGTGACGCGTTTCGCTACACAGTAGCTTTCTCAAACGAATGGAGGTATCATGAAAAGTTTTTTAATTTATATACAGTGTATTGATAAGGAATTTTACGGATAAAAGTATTATAATCTATTTACTTGGAAATAAAAAGCAAAAAATATGGGATTAACTAAAGTATTAAACAGGTTTACCTGGAAATTCATTCACAACAATCGTACAGGAAGTTTCTAAGTAAAAAGGTTTAATAAGGGAGAATTGTTGATATCTATTTGGTCGTTAAGAAGGTTATCTGAATATTTGTTTTTATTTATCTCAAGAGCTTCTAAAAGATTTAATTTCAAGGATTTAGGTTCTACATGCAAAATTTCAAAATTTGAGTCGAAAGTGTGTTGGTTTGCTAATAAATGATTTGAGTAGTTGGAATCTAATTTTTGGTTATCATAGCTACGTTTGTGTTCTGAAATTCTAGTTTTAAAATTCCTAAAAGTTCTACCTATATAAATTTTATCACAGTTGTCATTACCACATTTTAATTTATAAACTCCTGATTTGTTTAATTTTGAAGATTTAGATTTGTTGTTTTTAATGAATTTGGATAAATTGTAATCGCTTTTAAAGCAAATATTCATGTCTAAAGTTTCTAAAAATGATTTGATTTTTCAGGATGGTATTCCAAAATATGTTAAGCTTTTAAATTGGTTATTTTTGTTTTTATCAGAAGGAAATACTTGGTCTAGAGTATGTTTTCGTATCTTTTTATTTATGATATTGTCTATTAAATTTGGATCGTAATTATTATTAACTGCTATTTGTTTTATGATATTTAGTTCTTTGTTGTAATTGTCAGTCAACCTTTTTACTTAGAAACTTCCTGTACGATTGTTGTGAATGAATTTCCAGGTAAACCTGTTTAATACTTTAGTAAATCCCATATTTTTTGCTTTTTATTTCCAAGTAAATAGATTATAATACTTTTATCCGTAAAATTCCTTATCAATACACTGTATATAAATTAAAAAACTTTTCATGATAGGTACCTCCATTCGTTTGAGAAAGCTACTGTGTAGCGAAACGCGTCACAAGTTGTATTTGAACATAGTTAAATTGTAATGAAGGTTTAAACAAAAAATTTTATTGTTTTATTTCATAGATAAATAAGTATACCGAGTGTAGATAAATTAGTAGACATTAAGTAGTGTGTAGTATAAATTAAGTTTATTATAGCGTGTAAGTGTTTCTTCAATAAATTAGCATAATTAGCCATAGTGTGTGTATAAATTTAAACCACCGTAAGAAAACTATTTAAATAAATAAGAAAAACATTACAATAGTTTTTGCAGAATTTCTTTGCGAGTTCCGAAAAAAAATATAAAAAACCTCCTATATAGCGTCACAGTTTTACGTACATCATTTGCACTGCGAAATCAATAGCTTTGGATGAATTTAACTAGAAGGGTCCCTAACGACAGTCGTTCCGGTTCAAATCCACCCTTTACATGTTTATATAGGCCACATAATCTACTGCTTGCTTGCGTATACACTATACACATAGCAAACAATACGAAGCCTTTAGGTATATGTAGAGTGTAGTAACTTTGTCGAGTGGTGACTGTGACTGGCCGGTGAGTCATCGAGTTACAATATTGTTATCAAAGATGGATAGCAACAACCCTTGCTTATTGAATTGCGAAAAAAGAAGAATGGCTGGGTTTTATAAAGGGGATAACAAAAAATATGTTATTTTTAAAAATATTGCTTCGAAAAAGGCAGGTGTAAAAACCCCTATTTTCAATGCAGCAACAAACGAATGGAATAAGTACTTCCAGAATGGATGATTCCAGTAGTCCATTCAGTATTGCCACTACAAAATTTTCAGGTCTAGAACGACATACATTTTCTAGGCCTTTCTGTGTACGATTCAAAGTCGAGACGGAAATAATTTTTGATGTCAAAGGTTCCATAGTAACAATGCTTCTATTAAATATTATAAAAGCGCGGAATTAGATAAAACGTTGTACGTAAACACCTTATGGAAAGAGCGATATTGTTCAGCTCGCGTAATTTGCAAAATGCGCTGGCGCTCGTTTTGGCAAATGAGTCATACCATTTGAAATCGTCTAAAAATAAAAAAAATGGTTGCCGCACCATTTTAGATTTTGGTGAAACTCCTCTAGGGTCCCTAAGAATGGAATTTTCACGAATTTGATTTTTATCAGCACCCGTTTCCGCGGATTTAAATAAAAACTTTTAAAAATCGCCTTTTTTTAGCTTATTTAAAATTTCCTCAAAGTTTTTTCTGTTTGAAATTTTTTTCATTATTAAAGCGGCATTCTTAGGGGGACAGATAGTAGTTTGAGTGTACTGAAAATGAATGTTTTTTACTCATATTTCGTGATTTTCAAGTGAGTCTAGCGTCTAAACTGTTAGGAGTTAAGAACTTCCGGTTGGCAGGAATTAAGTACACATATCATAGATAAAATTTAGCCATTGATCAACCTGAGCAGCCCACTCTCTATGGAATAAAACTTTGCTTGATGTTTTGAATTTTTGAAAAATCGTATTATTCAGCCTACAAAATCAATGTGTGTACTGCGAAATAAAATTCTAAAACTCTCAGAATCTTTTGTTCTTAACTTTAACTTTGAACGACTGCATCGCTTGTTTTGTTATGTTTATGTGTAGTGCACTTACAGGTCGGTTTTTGACAGCAAAAATTATTATTCATTTCAATCGATGAGTTCAAATGTCCAGTAATAAACTGTAAAGATGAGATCACCTGGGGGTCAATAAAAAGGTAAGAAATTATACTTACATGCGAAAAATAATCAAGAAAAACTAAATTTATAAGATTATAATATAAAAAATATTGAGGTAATTTTTGCTGTCAAAAACCGATCTATAAGTGCACTACACATAAAAATAACAAAACAAGCGATGCAGTCGTTCAAAGTTAAAGGTAAGAACAAAAGATTCTGAGGGTTTTAGAATTTTATTTCGCAGTACACACATTTTGTAGGCTGAATAATACGAATTTTCAAAAGTTTTCTTCCATAGAGAGTGGGCTGCTCAGGTTGATCAATGGCTAAATTTTATCTATGATATGTGTACTTAATTCCTGCCAGCCGGAAGTTCTTAACTCCTAACAGTTTAGACGCTAGATAGAGTCACTTGAAATTCACGAAAAATGAGTAAAAAACACTCATTTTCAGTATGCTCTCGCTAATGGTAGGTCGTCATAAAAAAAATTATCATTCAGTACACTCAAACTACTATATGTCCCCCTAAGAATTCCGCTTTAATAATGAACAAAATTTCAAACAGAAAAAACTTTGAAGAAATTTTAAATAAGCTAAAAAAAGGCGATTTTTTAAAGTTTTTATTTAAATGCGCGGAAACGGGTGCTGATAAAAATCAAATTCGTGAAAATTCCATTCTTCGGGACCCTAGAGATGCGTCCCTCAGAGTTTCACCAAAATCTAAAATGGTGCAGCTTTGCCGACTAGACGATTTTAAATGGAATGACTCAAATATTACGCTTGTTGAACAATATAGCTCTTTTCATAACTAGTTCCGTAAATAACGCTTTACCACTTAATTTCGATATTTTACACGGTTTGTTTTTCTAAAATGGGCAAGCCAAATCTAATATATTTATTAGTTATTATATAAAAGCTACATAACTACAATTTTCAATCGCAATAAAATTGCGGCATCTTCTGCTTTAATAAAATTATTTTATTAGCTGCTAAAACTATTGATAACAATAATTTTGTAATGTATTTATACCTGATTTATAAATGCTACCAAACTCTCTTAAAAAAAAGTATTGCAGTCCCATTTAACCATTATTCAAGGCTTATAAAAGTTTTAAAGGCAACTCCCTACTTGTGGAAATCCCGTAAAAAGATTTTCCAACGGTATGAGCAAAGATAATGCAGGGTGTAACCTTGAAGCAATACAATTAATTTGAAAACAAAATGTCGAACTACATAAATGCACGAAATCATTTCCATTTCATCGGAAAATAAATATAACGTAGTAATAGGAAAATCTAAATTAATATTGAATAATTAAACTTACCCTAAATGTATCGACAAAAACTTGAGCTCCTCAAAGTCCAGCTTTTCTCTGCAATTCACGGAAACTCTTACCTTCTGTATCTGTAACAGAAAAGTTTTCTTTACTGTATTATTTGAAAAAAAAAGCCATAAGGTTGAGTAGATTTAACAGAGTTTCAATAAAAAGTATTTAAACTCAACGCCGCGCTCGCCAATTATTAGACTTGTGTATATTTTGGCGGGTGCGCCATACATACAAGGATCGGTTCATAATTTTCGAATAATTTATATCTTCAAACTTTTTCTCACGTCAACCTTGATGACTTTAGGTACATCAATAACAACCCTTTATGTTACATACGTAATAGTTATCGATTATACATAGTTTTTCTGTAAAAAAACGTGTTTTAAAACAAACCTCGTACATCAAGTTGTGGTTTATTGATATGCACTTGTTTCTGAAACACGTTAAAATATAGTTCCCTCGAGATAAAACAAACAGGGCGAAGGGATCGTCAGGAATGCATTTCCTGTTGAAGTTGTTCCTGAAACCATTTAATTTCGGCAACCCTTCCGTTTTGGTTTTAGTATCACAGACAAAAATTCAACGATTCGGACGAGAAGGAAATGCCGAGTGTATCTTGTAAGAGGGGTAAGTTTTATACGAGTAAAACTGCAAGTGGTTTAATGTTATTTGTAGTGTGGTTTATACAGTAGAAAGGTCAGCAACAATATTCATATGAATCAAATCAAAACTTCTGTCAACTCAATAGAAATAATCGTTATGACTAATATTCCAAAGGTCGGCCTTTTACGAATCGGTAACTAAACAAGAAATTCAACTGTTTTAATTGTATTTATTTTATTTATATGGTTAACATCGACATATTTATTAAAACTATCGATATACTGGGTGAATAAGTTATAAAGTCCAAAATTAATAACTAGTAAAATAAGCATTGTAATATTCCCGTCTCACAGCATTTTAGGTGTTATGATTTTAACAATAAATACACTTTCAATCCAAATATTCGCTAAAAACAAGACAATAAACAAAACTCGCATAACCTCAAATGCAGTAGTGCAAAACTCAACTTTTAGTACGATCAGTTATACACGTTACGTCTGCGTACTGCGGCAAAGGACCCTGCACCATTTTATAGTTAATCCTGGTTTTTTTTATATGTTGTAGTCTTAATGGTAGCTAAGAGATCGTGATGGGTTAAAACTGTGCAGACCCTCCGGTTTGGCGGTGGTGGCGTCTTGAAGTTGCGTCCTGAGCATAACATTTTGCCTCCTAGCACTATAAATCTCGCAATAATAGCATATTTCTTGTATGTCGAGAGATCATGAGGAAGCCTGCCACACTTCTGTACCATCAGAATCGCAATTTCTCCAGAGGGTGCCTCCGCAATGGTCAATTTGTTAGGCCGATGTTTTAACAGCAAGCGGAAGCAATGAAACCGAACAAAATCATCAACAATTACGTTAGGTAGGTTAGTTGAATCCATCTAACTCCCAAATTCCTCACGAGTGGGCCCCAAAAGACTTTTTAACATTTTCTTGATCCCACACACCCATCTCTAGTAGTAGATACTTCATGAAAAATCCGGTAGTTCGGATAGATACTGGGATAGATATTTGTCAAAAGAGCCATCACCCGTGACAGACGTCATTCGGAACAAGCTCGACATTCGCATTGACGATATAAAGTATATTTGTGGCTCTGAGTGTGCACCAGAGCGCTACCTGAAATGGAAAATTGCTTCGTTTGCAATACAAACCACTTTGTTGGTAGGCTAGTTCTTGATGAGAATATGGTTGTGGACATTCGTATACGGAGGGGAGAGCTGGCGAAACAACACAGACATATATTCGAAAAAAAAAATAAAAATACGCAGCGTCAGGATATAGAAGACAACAAGAAAATGTCTGACAATTTCCGAATGACGTGTCACGGGTGATGGCTCTTTTGAAAAATATCTATCCCAGTATATATCCGAACTACCGGATTTAGTATCTACTACTAGAGATGGGTGCGTGGGATCAAGAAAATGTTAAAAAAGTCTTTTGGAATCCACTCGTGAGGAATTTGGGAGTTAGATGGATCCAACTAACCTACCTAACGTGATTGTTGATGATTTTGTTCGGTTTCATTGCTTCCGCTTGCTGTTAAAACATCGGCCTAACAAATTGACCATTGCGGAGGCACCCTCTGGAGAAATTGCGATTCTGATGGCACAGAAGTGTGGCAGACCTCCTCATGAGCCCCCGACATACAAGACATTTGCTTTTATTGCGAGATTTATAGTGCTAGGAGGCAAAATGTTATGCTCAGGACGCCACCACCGCCAAACCGGAGGGCCTGCACAGTTTTAACCCATCACGATCTCTTAGTTACCTAGAAAATGGTGCAGGGTCCTTTAAAGAAACTATTACGTGTGTCTTGTAGTTGGTATTGTGAAGAAGACAATCGATCGTACGTTATTATATTTGATTTATATTGATAGAAGAAGATAGTATGTAGAAAATATGTGTTGCCTAAATCGTAGATTGGGTCACGTGATGGTAAAGCTCCACCGTTTCTACTGTAGGTGCATGTAAAATTAGGTCTATACTCCGATTTCAACTCCATGATGGTCTGTAAAGGTTCGAAATGCAATCAAACACACAAAACCACTGAATGATATACAAAAACACCCAGATTCACAGAGAAACATACAATTACACGCAATAACGCGTAAGCAATATTCAAAAACTACAAATTTCACTGGAAAACAAAAAAAAAACGATAATAAACTGAATGTGTTTTCTTTTATGTATTATGCAAGCGTTTCTTTGCCTTTTTCGCAGTATGAAACAAATGTAAAAACTTGTACATTTTCATACTTTTTCCTTATTTCACACAAAACCACTCAAATATACATGAAAACAAGTAGACCTCAAATTCCGACCAGACAATTTCCCGTAGCAATTTCCACTAAATAAGAGATTAATATTTAAAAATTGCCGCAAATCAAATTTGGTCGTATAACATTTCTCACGCCTATCATCGCCATATATTATGTTATAATGTAGCCACCACACAAATCAAATTACTCACGAAATATTTCACGTCTTTGAAGTATTCTAAGAGGCGAAAGGGGCCAAAAGTGGATTTCCCCAAACACGACTTTTATCGCATTATCTGTCGCCTCGAGTTGCATCCACCCATAATGGGGAAATTTCATAGAATTTATTTGATGTGGTTAAACATCGCTTGAATTAATTCGGATGGAGATGTATGGGGGGCGTTTTCGTATCAGAATCAGTGGATATATATAAAAATTCATGAGATGGGAAATAAAACCCATTTAAATAATAAGAGTAGTCATCAGATGAGAGTATTATAATGGTTATATTATTTTTTATTATGGTTTGAGTCATTTGGATAATTAATTGTTTGCTACAATACTGGAAAACTTATTTTTAAATATATAATGTAGAGTTGTGTGCATAGTTTCCCTTGTAGTTGCTGATTTTGCGTGAGAAAATATGAACTCCCATTGACCGCTGAAGTCGTTGCTGAAAATTGTTTATCAAGGTGAGAAGAACGGGATTTCGTTTAAAATAACGTTTTCTGTGTATATCTTTTTTCCCCTCAATTTGACAGAAAAAACGTCTATCCTTAATAGAACTACAAACCTACTCTTTACTGGGATGGGTTGGAAGCATGCAGTCAGGAAGGAACGTTGGTGTGGTACACAGACGGATCTAAGACTGACATTGGAACAGGAGCTGGAGTCCATGGTGCTAGATCCAGATGCATCTGTATTCCAGGCAGAAATCTACGCTATCGACATGTGTTTGCAATTGAATATCCAAAGGGGGTATAGAGGCAAAAAGATCTTTATACTCTCTGATAATCAAGCAGCACTAAAATCTTTAGCATGTCCCCAGATTAGATCTAGACTGGTCTGGGACTGTCTACAAAAACTATTAACTCTGGCTAACCATAACAGAGTCACTCTTAAGCACAAGAGCATTGTAGGAAATGAAAAGCAAGGGTCTGAGACTGCATTCACTGGTCCTGGTCTAGCATCTCTTCGATTGAGTATTTGCCTTCGTCGAGTCACATAATAAATAATAATCCAGCTCGTTTCACCCTTTTGGGGTATCTATTCTTTGTCTCCACAAATGTTATTTGTAAAATTGCTATAAAACACACACGCTAATAAAAATGTAATAAATTGACGATTAGCTTCGAGCATAAGGTCATGAAAGTCTCAAAAGGTTCACCGCAGAGTGAGGCTTCTGGATATTATTTATTCTGTATTAAACGCATTTCATGTCCGAGCAATTGTGTCCGAATTGATTCGTGAGACACAGACATTTGAGTTGCTATACCTTTCCAACGCTAACACGTCGATTTTCACTCACCATGTTAAGTTCAATTGAAAAAGTCGTTTTTGGCCGGCCAGACCAAGGAACGTCTTCTACCACATCTCAACATAAACAAAGATTTTTTTCTCTCGATTAGTCCGGGTATTTATTGAGTAATATGTTAAAACGTGATCAGTTTATCTCGCCATTTAAACAAACAACAATACTACTTGGTACGAATTACATTTTCCATTAAATTCCTATTGAATAATATATCCATTGTGTATCTCTTATCTCCTCTTCAACACTTGCAACTTAGTCGAATTTCATTAATAACATTAACCCCGACACGGAATAACAAAACTCGGAAACAATACGCTTCAATATATTCGACATAATCGTCGAGAATTCAATACTGAGGAGTGTATTTATAGTAAACAACATTGTTTTATAAACAAGTCGTACTTACTAATAGATAAGCCCCATTTCAATGACGTAAGCGCGTCTTCGTATATATTCTAGAGCCTGCAAAATTGAATACTGAGATTTTCCTGAGTCAATTGTACATGTTACACGCCAAATCGTTTTTTAGGTCAAACTAGTTCGTACTAAAGGCTCGTTTTCATGCGACATAATAATGTAATGACACTTTAAGTCATGACAATAGGACATTTTTAGTGGTTGTTTTTATGTATTTAATGTCACGATTTTTTTTTAAATTAAAAATGAAGTGATTGCGGCTGCTGCACGGGTGTTAAGTTTAATTATAAGTGAAGAAAATGCACAACAAAAAAGAAAACTGCAAACAAATTCTGGGTAAGGCGATGGATCCGACGAAGAAAGAAATTGGGTGGAACTTTCTGTAGAAGATCCTTATTCCTTATCCTTATTTTTTTGCATTTTCTTTTTCCATTGTTTACCTTGTAAACCAATGATATTTTTAACCTCACTTTCACACGTGGTCACGACAATGCGGCACTGCTATTTTCACGAGGTATGTTGCGTGGAACTAATGTAAAATGTCACAAAAATATCAACATGATTTTGATATCTCGTCACTAATGCCACGGCTTCAAATTGTTGCCGCGACAACGTGACTTTGAAGTTTGCATGTTTAAAATTGTCGCGACTTTTAGTGTCTCGATATATTGGAATATTGGAAGAAATAGGTAAAGCCGAAGAAAAGAGAAGATCTGACCATTGGAAAGATCTAGCAGGGCTTAGGCAATCTAAGATTCATCTGGGTGACTACAACCTGTTGAGATCAAATAAATGCATGTCAAAGTAAAACTGCACTAAGAGTTTTGACAGGAATCCTAACGGGACATTGTCGCCTGAATGGGCACCTTAAAAAGCTCAAAATAGTGGAGGAAGAAGATTGTAGATTTTGTGGAATGGAAGAAGAATCCTCCATCCATATACTTGCGAACTGCACGGCAATTCAGAATCCTAGGGCACAGCACCTGGGAGACTACTGGATAGAGGAGGGACAATTACCTCGGTTGAAGCCTGCAGATATCCTAAAATTCCTCCGGGAAATAGGACTAAAGGAGCTACTAGTCTCTGAGACTCTCCTCAGAAACAAAGATTCATTTGAGCTAATAGTGGTACAATCCGCGTAGGAATTTTAATATGGAATTAAATCGCTTGTGAAACACAAGATTTTGAGTGCACAAAGTCGTGAAATAGTGCATAATGATTTTAAATTTATGACATTGGAGGCACAACCAAATTCTCATGATTTTATTTAGGAAATATTTAACTAAGTAAACTTTTTCCGCCGAGTGTAAGTACATGCGTTTATTCCGCGGGACTGAGATATCTCCCTCTCTCTTTTTTGTTTGCGCATCTCAGAGTTGAAATGAATTTGTTCGAGGTGTAGTGATTGATACAATTAATGCACACTTGTCTGTACCTCTTGCCTGGCAGTTATTTTTTTATGTTTGTACGCTTTTACTTGATATTAATATTTAATATTTCATGCCATACTGGGTTTTCCTAGGACAACCCAAGTAGTTAGTGAGAGAAGGAAATGTATTACTGAAGTAATGAATTTTTTTTTAATAGCGTAATTGTCAAAGAAAGTTAAATCAAACAAAATATTATTGGAATCTGTTTATTCGTTTATTTTTTACGATCTTTTAAATTTTTAACTTCCTTAAAACCCCCCCTAAAGTACACCCATGAGTTTGATATTTTGAAAATGAAGAACATTGATCTAAGTAAGTTTTTTTTGAATTTTTTTTTCACCCTCTTTCTTTTTTTATGAATCTTACAAATTTTAAACCCCCGTAAAAGTCCCCTTCTTAAAAGATAAAAAGTATGCTTACCTTTGAATAAAACCCTAATAAAACACTAAAGAGTACCTAAAATTCGAAAATTCACAGAGAATATAATATTAGATATGTTAGGATCAAACACCGATTTCAGCCAATGGTCGAAAAATACGCCCAAAACGCGTTCTGGCCCTCAGCATATTGCCAAAATCCGAAATCCGGCCACTTAATGTAGACCAGAACTCATTCGGGACCTTTTGCGATTGCCAGAACGCGTCTAACACACAATTAAACCGTCCAAAAACCGATTTTGTGCATGTCTCAGCTTGCAAACGACACATATTTGAAACATTTACTTGTTTTTACACGAACTATTGTTATGACACTTGCTGTTACATAGTACCCTTACCCTTACCCTTATTTTTACAAGCTTTTGCTACCTCTGTAAGTAAGGGTAAGGGTACTATGTAACGGCAAGTGTTATAACAATAGTTCGTGTAAAAACAAGTAGATGTTTTAAGTATGCCATTAAGTCACCAGAATTATACGTAGACGAATAACAAAATTCTTTCAGACTAACTTGGGAAAGTCAATACACATTCTGGCAATTGCAAAGGCTCCAGAACGCGTTCTGGTCTGCACTAAACGACCGGGAAACGATATTTCTGACATAGGCAATATACTAGTGGCCAGAACGCGTTTTGGCCGTATTTTTCGACCATTGGCCGATATCGGTGTTGATCCTAACAGATACACTATCAAAATAGACATAAATAATTAAAAAGAGAAGAAACATTTGTCGATGCGTACACAAGGCTCACGAAAAACAAACTGCTACAAATTCACATGTACAAACCTATAAAAAATAACTGCCAGACAAGAGCGAGGTACAGACATGAGAGCATTAATTGCATCAAACACTACGAAATCCGAAATCCGGCAAAACTAGTTCATCCTAAATGCGTTAGGATAAACAAGTCTGGCCTAGGAGAAAGTAGAGTTTTCCGAAAGCACTTAGGACGAACTAATTTGTCCTGCAACATATATATCTTCTTCTAATAGGATAAGAATAACTTTTTCTTATTCCTAATATACTATAAAATTAAATCTGAGAGTCACCATGATTTCTTCTTAGCCTGTATTATTTCACATAGGATACTACACTACTCTAACTCGTGAGCTTTGGTACTCTTCAAACTACTTAGTCAAACTTTTCATACAAAATCGAGGAAACAATTGACAAATTTCCAAAAGAAAGATTATATCATGAAAAATTGATAATTGCAACTATTTAACGTAGAAGCTACATTACAAAAATTTTTACTTTCACCAATGAAATCTGGTTTATCCAAGTAACACTGGAAATCCATTAGCTTGCGCATTAAAAAAACTTTGTTACGGGTTTCAATAAAAGGTCCCGTCTAATCCCAAATTATCCACGAGGGATTCAAGTCGTTAAAATTTACCAAGACCCTTTTTCAACACTACTCCTACTCCCATACCGTCCATCCATCCATCCAGTTAGTGTTAAATGGTCATTGAAAACATATTTTTTTATCAATAGATGAAAGTTTTTATCCAGCAGGATTATCAGGTTCTTCAATGATTGCGTCGAGTTATGAGTGAAAAAAATCGATTATTTTCGATTGCTCGAGTGGTATTCTTCACGATTATATAGTGAATGGACCGATAATATCATTTATTTTGTATTAATATTGAACTTACGATTATTGTAAGTAATTTGTGAAACATGTGTTAATGAGCTTGTGCTAGCTCTATTGGTAGTTCACGGCAGCGGTTTTCAACGATGTTAATTGCTTAACACATGGGCTAAAAAGTCCCGGGCCTAACAAAGAAAACACGTTTTTTTTTTGTTCAAAATTAGTTTTATTCATCAACGCAATTTCCATCAAGAACAACGCAATCATTCCAGCGCCGCTATAACATTTCAATACCACTTTTGTGGAACGATTTATCTTTTGCCTCAAAATAGGCCTCAGTGTCGGCGATAACCTCTTCATTCGAGCGAAAGGAGGAGGCAGCCGGTTTATGGAGAAATGGGATTCGGTGAAATTTCATGGATTGTTAGAATTTTGTAGTTGACGACTTTCTGAACAATAGTGTCCATGGGCCCAACTCAATCCTATGACTACTTTCAGAGATACAGGGTGTTGAAGTTGGAAAATAGCCATTTTTTAAAAGCGTGTATTTCTTATTTTCTTCAATGTATCAAGAATTTTTTCCTGTAATAGTGTTCTAAATACACTAAATATCAGTCCCATATGAGAGAAAGTTTCATTTGCTACAAAATTGCATTTCAAAAATTAGAAAAACGGAACGTTGACTCGAAATATAATTCAATTTTCAGGAATTTCAATATCTGGCTGGATTTGCATCTGGTTGGTTTATAATAATGAGATATGCAAATATTTTTTACAGGGCGAGTCAGAAAGTTGAATCGCCCTATATCCTACATTTAATAAAATTTTATATACTTTGTATTGCATGTTAGTAGGTGACATTAAGTCATTTTGAAATATATATAATTTATATATAATATGCAGGGCTATTCTTTTGAATTTCTGTGATACTTTCATACTACTTTTGCTTTGAGTTTGTTGGTCGGATGTTAAAGTTTTGTCAACTTGCTATGATCAGTTTTATCCCGACAATATGATGATATGATATCGAAAATCAACCTTTGGAATTCACTATTATTGTACTTGTAAGTCGGGAGCTAGAACTTTAGGTACATGTGTTCATGTAGTCAGTGTTTTATGGTTTTTGGGTTATGACAGATACGAACAGAATGTGAAATATCCATCTACTCATCTCCTAAATGAAATAACTAATGCAGATGAAAGGATAGCACCAGAAAACATAGATCATGGTCCAGATATTGTAGAACTTTGAATTCCTTCAGTAATTTCAGTTAGTTTCGACATGTTTATGATAATTGTTTTTTCCGATATCAAGATCAGCTTATATTTATTTTTTGTTTGTTTTTATGTACCTATATGTCGATCATGGTATAACGTAAACAACATCGAAAATACCGATATACATATATGAAGAAAATAATGATAGGCTTGTCATCATATTGTCGGGATAAAAAAACTGATCATAGCAAGTTGACAAAACTTTTACATCCGACCAACAAACTCAAATCAAAAGTAGTATGAAAGTATCACAGAAATTCACCGAGGAAATATTTAATTACAGGGAGATTTCCAAATAAAATCGATTCTCGGATATTCTTCAATACATATCTTTTGAATAGCCCTGTATATTATATATATTTCAAATTGACTTAATGTCACCTAGTAACATGCAATACAAAGTATATAAACAATTTTTAAATGTAGGATACAGGGCGATTCAACTTTCTGACTCTCCCTGTAAAAAATATTTGCATATCTCATTATTATAAACCAACCAGAAGCAAATCCAGCCAGATATTGAAATTCCTGAAATTTGAATTATATTTCAAGTCAACGTTCCGTTTTTCTAATTTTTGAAATGCAATTTTGTAGCAAATGAAACTTTCTCTTATAAGGGACTGATATTTAGTGTGATTAGAACACTATCCCAGGAAAAAATTCTGCGAACAGCCAGTAGTCGCTGGGAGCCAAATCGAATACGGTGGATGTGGGAGCAATTCGAAGCACAATTCATGTAGTTTTGCCATTGTTTTGATTGGCTTGTGACTCGGTGCGTTGTCTTGATGTAACAAAAAAATTGTTTCTTTGCCATATGCGCTTCTTTGCAATTTCGGCATTCAAACGCTCGAATAACGCTTTATAATATTCACGTTTGATGGTATTTCCCTTTTCAAGATAGTCGCCTTCTATGTGTCAGGCCCGGGACTTCTAAGCACATGCGTTAGTTTTAGGTATTGCTTGAGATACTCAGTTGAATAATGGTAAATTGAATCACATCTTGTAAGTTGGCTCCAGGTTTTGTCAAATTGCTAATGCTAATGATTGGTTAATTTTACCTTCTTGATATCAATCCCAATACTCTGTGTGTCTATTTACTGAGTTGGTTAATACTTATTGGACAATTTTTGTACCAAATTCCTGTCTTCTTCCAATCCGGATTTGGAATTAAGAACAATCGATTCGTTTTTATATACGATGCTCTTTTTTTTAACATCTCCTGTAGTAGACACACTGGACACTTGTCTTGACATTCTTTGTTCGATGTTAACCATTTAGATGAAGCGGTAGGGTTTTCTCCGCCCTGTGCAGTTTTGGAGAATATGGTGTTATATTCTGTAAATTCATCCTAAATGTCGACTTCGTTCTTGAAAAATTCTACTAGACATAAGGTTGTCTCGTGGCCACGACGGCAGATATTTGGTAGAACTTTTTTGCAAACCATCCGGTCAGTTTTCATCAGAGTTTTCCATAATTTTGCTGATCATTTCAGTTGTCAGAGCTGCAGAACTGAATTTTCTTCGCTTGTTTCTAAACTTGACTTTTCTGACTTTTTGAGAAACTTTTGTGATATATAGGGCAAGTCTACCTGACGTCATGTGACAGCCGCCCTGATGAATCTGAAGATACAATCGTTCTTAGCACAAACGTGATTTTTAACAGTTATTTGGTTGAATTCGTTTTAATTTTGATTTGGTGCTTTCTTCGGCATTGTTTTAATTGCTTAGGTATGTTTATAATAGAAATTATCATTAAGTCAATACAAACCAACCAAATTACAAAACTAAAATGATTGTTTATCCTTAGGACGACTGTAATTAGAGTGAACATACACTATACTTTACGAGAACCGTCCTGTACAAAATATCATCAACGCACATCTCTATACTGATTCTGAATTGTTTCGCCTGGGATCCGACCGTTGAAATACTATATAATGCAAGCACATTCACGCTCTCGCTTTTCCCGTTATTATACGAAGTGACAGGTAAATAGATTGAGGTTATGTATATACAGAAAGTTTGTGTTTACCCCGCCTAAGGAAGTTTAGCAATTACCGAAAATATGACACCTGCCATCTGCTCTAGGCCGTTATGCAAACTTGATAATTATTTATTAAACGGATTATACAAGGCAGGTGCGTGAGAATCTTCATAGCTTGACGATTGGATAAAATTGAACATTTGAACATACATTTGACATTGGGAGGTATATTATACAGTTTTTATTAAATACTTTCTTCTTCCAAAGTTTTTTCTATTTTATCGACACTTGAATATACTGAATCAAGACAATTGGGATGGTGAGGACACCTACATACAAGTTAAGCAAGTATGGGAGGCAAAAAATATGAATAAGAAAAAACGCCGGAGACCGAGAGAAACATGGGACAGTAGCGTTGGAAAAATTCTTCAAGAAAAGGGACGATCATGGAATGAGGCAAAAATATTAGCAAGAAATAAGAAGGAATGGGCCAGGTTTGTTTACGTAGACATTACAATAAGAATGTAAACGTTACGACCAAATACAAGAAAAATATGTATTGTTTTAAGTAATGAAATGTTTTAACCCTACACCATTGAAAAAAGATATTTGGGTTAATAATAAGACTACGTTTCTCGTAAATTTTGCCTCATCGGTCCAGAAATTGTTTAAAAAATTGAATTTTTAATATCCAGCCACTCAAAAAACTCGCCTCTCCTACGGACGCCATTTTTGTTTTTTATAAATTGTTATAACATACGAAATACTCAGTTCTCTTTATGAACAGAAAGTAAATTCAGAAAATATAAACAAAGCTTTAAACACTGCAAAGTAAAGCACAGCAAGTTTTTTTTCAAGACACAACTATGTATGTATGTAGGATGGGGTGACATTCACTGAGACCTAAAAGATCTATTGTGCCTCCTTACTTCTACTTAGTTCCCGAAGAACGTCTCAGAAACTAGTAGCTCCTTCAGGCCTATTTCCCTTAGGGAAATGTCCCTCTTCTATCCAATAATCTCCTAGGTGCTGTGCCCTAGGATTCTGAATTGCGGTGCAATTCGCAAGGTATGTAGATGGAGGTTTCATCCTCCATGTCACAGAATCTACATTCTTCTTCCTCCACTATTTTGAGCTTTTCCAAGTTCCCGTTCAGGCGACAATGTCCCGTTAGGATCCCTGTTAAAACTTTTAGTGCATTCATTTGGTCCCATCGAGTTGTAGCCACCCATCAGAATCCTGTGATTGTCTAAGCCCTACTAGATCTTTCCAATGGTCAGATCTTCTCTTTTCTTCGGCTTTGCCTATTTCTTCCAATATTACATTGGGGCTGATACCGCAAAAGGGTTCCGGCCCCCAAAAGAGTCTTTCAGTCACCCTCTTTGCTAGTCCATCTGCTATTTAATTACCTTCCATTCCAGTGTGTCCTGCCTAGTTCATTGGGTTTGCCTAGGCATTCCCACACCATTTTGAAACACAACTAAGTACTTTCAACACTTGCATCTTATTTGAAGCTTTCCAGTGTGAATAAATTAATGGTTATATTAGTTTTCAAATTAATTTTTTTGCTTTATTTTTGCACCCTTTTTATTTTTTTCGTTCACGAGATATAGTGTATTGTTTTAAAGTTTTAACATTGAAACATTGTATATAATTCTGCCACTATATAATATGATCTTTCCTCAAAAAATACCTTATCCATTTCTTGAATCCTGTGGATACTCCATATCTTTCGAATCCCAATCACTATCTACACCAGAAATAGAAACGAATCTAATTTCTATTAATAACAACCAATGCTTATCAAATAAATCTACGTTTAAACGTAAGGTCCTTTGACCACCGAATTAATGGGATACATGTCTATAATTACACCGTGTCTACCCTTAGTCCTTATCGAGGGTTCTCTTGTAATCAATTCCACCGCATCTGTTGTAGCTGAAAAGGCGAGACCACTTTTTAGCAGGAATTTTGGAGCAAATTAGTGGACACGTGGCTCTAATCCGTTCGGGATAATTCAGGATTTTATGCGGATCGTTTTATTGTGTAGGTATACAACGGGGATTTTATAAGAAAAAAAGAAAGAGGGTAGCGATAGAAAAAAAGGTTCTGATTAAAATTGATCAGAATCATTAGTAAGCAAGGTAGAATTTGCTTTAAAATCTGTTGTATTGTGCTTCATATTTAGTATATTTAGTTTTGATATTAAATGACGTACTATTATAATAGAATTAATTATAACTTGAACTTCAATAAGGTCAAATACCTGGCCGGAGTTTAAATGTATCTATCTATTCATTTTATGTAACATAATATAAAAGTTATGAAAAAATACAAGAAGTAACTTTATAGCCAACAACGAGATCCTTTACATGTCGATCCTGCCAAATAATATATCAAGATCCTTAATATAATGGATCATCCAGAAACGTTGTCGAACATCACTACATCGTTGGAAAAAAATAGAACAAAATTATTCATACATTCTTGTACCAACCTTTAGGCATATTCATGTTCCAAAAGGAATTTGGTGTAAGAAATACTGTGTCCAATGTTATATATACTACAGAGATATTATATATATATAATGTCGGATGGTCAAGCAGCCATTAAGGCATTGAGCTCTTGTGTAATCAGTTCCGAAATGGTGAGGGAATGCCTGGGAAAACTCAATGAACTAAACGAGAACAATATAGTCACCTTACTGTGGATTCCAGGACACACTGGAATAGAAGGAAATTAAATACTAGCGAAGAGGAGGACTTCAACACCCTTTTGGGTGCCAGAACCCTTTTGCGGTATCAGCTCCAATGTAATATTGGAAGAAATAGGCAAAGCCGCAAAAAGAGAAGATATGACCTTTGGAAAGATCTACTAGGGCTTAGACAATCAAAGATTCTGCTGGGTGACTACAATCAGTTGAGATCTAATGAATGCACAAGTCAAAGTAAAACTGCACTAAGAATTTCAACAGGGATCATAACGGGACATTGTCTCCTGAATGGGCACCTGAAAAAGCTCAAAATGGTGGAGGAAGAAGAATGTAGATTGTGTGGCATGGAAGGAGAAACCGCCATCCACATACTTCCTAGCGCAAAGCATTTGGGAGATTACTGGATAGAAGAGGGACATTTACCAAAGTAGAAGCCTGCAGATATCCTAAAACTCCTCCAGGAAATAGGACTAAAGGAGCTACTAGTCTCTGAGACTCTCCTCAGAAACTAATTAGAAGTAAGGGGGCACAATAGATTTTTTAGATCTCAGTGAATGTCACACCAATATACATACATATATAGACTACAGGCCCATGGCAAAAAGTATCCTGTGAAATAATAACAGACCGTGAATTACGTAGTGAAATTGAAACTGGAGCATGTCGAGGAGAGGAGCCAAAAAAACTTTAGAAGGGAAGACGTGCGCGATAAAGGGAATTATTCGTAACGCCTAGTGATGTCGAAGGAGTAAATATGGCACAATTGGTACGAGACCCAGCGATGCCGAAACTTCTCGTTTCTTTTTGTTCTTTAGAAACAACGACCAACCAGTAGGTATTCATACTTTTGGAGAATACACGTGTCACTGTTTTCTAAGATCTTCCGCTTCGTTGTCGGCTGATTTCAGAGTAGATCGTTACACTGTTAAACATCATGATGGCTGAACAAGTGACACAGTTAGTGGAGAATATATAAAAATTCTTGCGAAAATAAAAAAAGGATTTCGATTTCCAGTCTTGTAGAAAATCCTTTTCGGATATTTCACCTGTACAAGGAACCGAAATGTTACAAATAAACAACAACAACAATGGAACAATTTCTCTCGCTATGTCCAACGTTAAATTAACAAATTGCAAAAATGTAGTATTTAATTTTAATCGAAAAAATTTGTTGTTACCTTCATATTTTTCAAAAAACTCATTCAGTATTAACCTCGAAAATTAAGATTTTCATTTATTGTAAATTTCCTATTTTTTTTCACGTCCTTCGTAGAGCCCTAACACCAACAGACAATTATCCTGAAAATTATTGTATTTTACAGAACCATCTGTTTCCGAACACAAAAATTAAATTGTCAAGATGCCAGTTAGTTCGCGAAAGTGCCAGGTGGCGCTGCAATAAACGATTTTTTAAACGGGGTGAGTGATGGATTATATTTGGTTGATTCACGATTTTAATTAAATTTACAACGTCGGTAGGGGCGAGAAGTGGTATCGGCTGTTATTTGTCTTTAGTCAAATAGATTAAAAAGTAGAAGAGTTATACGGGGTGTTTTCAAATGACTTACAACGTTTGCATGTAGATACCCAGGGCCGTTGGAAGGCCTGCACGGGGCGCCAACATCTAGGAGTGCCAAATGAAGAGATAGTTAATAAAAAACTGGCAAGAACTAAAAGTGTCTAACATAAAAAAATAGAAATAATAAACTAGAGCACAAGAAAATGTGTAAAAATATTTTTCTACTCCTGTTTTATAATATACTTATTAAAAGACTAAAATCTGTATCATAATGATATTCATTATGATACAAATTTTCATTATGATACAGATTTTTAAGCCAATAGGAATGCGACATTCGATTTAGGTCTGTTCCCTGTAATAAAAGTGTAACACTGAGCTATACGATTTTATTTATTTTAATTATGTTTTAATGCTTCTTGCAGTATACAAATGCAATATACATAGATAGTCCCAAATTTAGCAATTTTACACGCATTTTTTCACAGATAGACCTGAATTTTCCAAAATTATATAGCTCAGTGCTACACTTTTATTGCAGGCGAACAGACCTATTAAGTGACACTTAATTTGACAGCTGTCAAATAATTTTGATTTTCAAAAGTAACTATATTTAAAATTAATCAAACTAAATAATTAAATTCTGTTAAAATAATGAGTGATAACGAAGAATTATAACAGAAATTAGAGAAAGAGCCGAAAATGCAGTTGACAAACATATTACCAGAAAAATCCAAGGAAACTTATGAAAAATTATACAAACAATAATTCTTATTAATCGGAGTAGAAAAAATATTGTATGCAACTTTCATGTAATGGCCATTAATACACTCGCATATTATATACGAAACTCGCCTGCGGCTCGTTTCGTATCCTACAACATGCTCGTGTCTTAATGGCTATCATTACATGATCGTTGCATAAAATACTATTATTATCCAGTATAAATTAAGTGCATGATATATCAAACAGTTTATTTGCTTATGATGTATTGTGCCATGTTCAGCATAGAATTTGATCAAATGATGAATATTCTTAAGGATTTTTCGCAAACTAAAGCCAGAAAAGTTAATTTTAATTAAATTTAGTTTGAATTTAGTAGAATAATACACTTTTTATGCTTTTTTTAAGAAAATATTTTTATTATGTTTATTTTTATAACATAATGTTTTAGATGTTTATAACTTTAAGTGCCATTATTGGTTTTTTTTAATATTTAATAAATAATTTTCTTCTGTTCTTTTGTATTTCAATTTACAGACGATTCACGATTATGAAAGTGAATACGTTAACGTATTAGTTTTTCTTTGAGTATTTTTATTTTAACTTTGTAAATTGATTCCACATAACAGTTATTACAAATCTTACAAAATTTTAAAAATATGTTTCATCAAATCGAGGGGGGTGGGGGCGGAAAATTTGCCTTTCGTCGGCCCTGTAGATACCTCTCCTAAAATTGGACAAAATGATATAAGGATTGAGGAGTCCAGCCTATTTATTTTTCGAAATGCAGGGTGTTGAAGTTATGAAAAATTGAATGTTTTAATTTGATACAAATATAAAATGGATGAATATATTGATTTAACATTTGGCAGGTTGTTTTTAAATGTAAAAGGGCATATTTAGATGGAAAAAAATGTTTTAATTCTTGATCCAGTGGTGTATATTTGGAAGAATATGTCACCTTTCCCCTATCATTTTTTACGCCACTGGCATTTGAAGCTTTTATTTTGTATTCCTCAATGGTTTTCACGTGAAAAACGCATAATCTTTACATAAAAAACATTTAATTGTTCATAACTTCAACACCCTAAAATTCGAAAAGTAAACAAGCTGGACCCCTCTATCCTTATATCATTTTGTCCAATTTTATCTACATGCAAACGTTGTAAGTGTCATTTTAAAACACCCTGTATAATAGAAATCGTATTAAATATCGTAAGCTTGCCAGAAAACTTGATTTTTTTTAAAGAAGTAAAAAAAACGCTAGAAAAAAAAGGAATAGAATTATACTGGGTATATCTTTTTCCAATATATTACAATTAGAGTCAATTAGTGTCAAAATACTCTAAACCGGCCTTACGCAGGAAACTAAAAACATAGCCACCAAGACAATGCAAGTTCCCACACAACTCGAAAAACATTAAGTTTTTAAAGCAAAAAAACATCAAATTTGTGTACCATCCTCCAAACAGTCCCGACCTAAATCCTAACCAAGTTTTTACTTTTCCAAAAATTAAGAATGAACTGCTTGGCCCAGAAGATTCAAAAATTCTCTAAAATAAAAATAGTAGCGATTGAAGGTTTTGAGTAAAGTATATGGGTTACCCTGTACCTTTACGATTATCTTGAAGATACCACACACGCTAAGATTAGAAAATTAGAACCTGTAAATACCCACCCTCATAAAAACATCAAAAAGCTATCGTAGTAATCCATAAAGCAGCACTATACACTCTCAGACTCGTGTACTCCTGCAACCCCGTCCGCCGACAAAATGAATGACATCTTGACAAGGGCGGTAATTAACTGCCTCCAAATGGTACTGGGGGGTTGTAAAATAATTTCTGTGTATGAGGGTCTCTGTTTTCCTCATATCTATTAAGAGTTGATGCCACTGGGTGTTTCGTAATAGCAGGGGTATTAAACTACTATTGCCGAGTATTTAGGGCCAGGCAAAAGGGTCTGTTTTATGCGAGAAGGGTGGGACATTACATCTAGTGCGATTTCAAATGTCCAATATCAGGTGCAGGATTTATTCAAGTTCTTAGAAGGATTTATATTTAAAAGATCAATGCTACACGTTTGTAATAAGTTTTTGCTCAGTTATTAGGGTTGGTTGGTTGGGTGGTAGTAAATAGACATCATACAATCCATAATTATATTGGACTAATCCTGCAGACATTATTTCAAGCTAACAGATTGATAAATGATCAATCAATCAACTATTTACATTCGACGCGATCACAAATACACTACACTTTGTATACATTTATCAACTATTTAAAATGTATAGGATTGGTTTCAATTTTTCTGGAATATTGTGTTTGTTTCAGAATCGCTGCCAACAATATCAAAGTACGATAAGTCGTTTGAATACCGAAATAGCCACGTTGCGTCAACAACTCGAACAAGCGGGCAGAGACAATAATCCCGAAGGAATTTTGCAAGCGCACGCTGCGGCTTTACACAGACAAGCTGAAGAATCCAGGAAACAATACGAAAGATGTTTGGACGATGTTGCCAACCAAGTGGTTAGAGCATTACTTACACAAAAAGTAATTGAAAATATATTTTAATTCTCGGCCATAAAATAAGCACAAACAAGTCTAAAATGTCTAAAAACTTAGAGTACTTCTTGTGCTAATTCGTTGCTCTAATGGTATAGTTTCATAAAACTCTCTAACTGTACTAATTTTCGAAAATGGTATTATTTTTTTATCATGTGTAGAGTCCAGTCAGTCCTTAAGAGCTCTAAAAGCCTTGAAGGATTAATTGCTCATAAGATGCTCATACTACAAGTAAATTCATGATTCAGAAAGCTCCAAAACTGTGTTGACCTTGGAGAATAGAGTGTTCAGTGGCATAGTTGCTGCTGTATACAGCATTGGTCTTCAAAAATTACTGCTGTGTAGAGCTCCGAAAGCTTAAAATGCAGTTTATTGTTATAGATAGAACAGATTTTTAAGCTCAGCCAGAGTATTTATTGCGTTTTATAGTCAGGTCGCTTTAAAGGCACTGGAGTTTAAAACAGAGTCTAAGACAGTCGGGAACTGCCAATAATCTCTTAAACAACTGGATAAATAGTACAGCTTTGTTATGGACTTCCAGTTTAAGATGTGTTCCGTTACTATTGAAGAAAATTGAGGGCTCTATTGCAAAAAGTTTTTACTGGAAGATAGAGCTTCTTTCACCTAGTGTGGAACAGGTGCTGGAGTCCATGGTGCTAGACCCAGGTGCAACTTTCACGCACCGTTGGGGAATCTTGCTTCTGTATTCCAGGCAGAAATCTACGCTATCGATATGTGTTTGCAACTGAATATTGAAAGGGGGTACAGGGGTCAAAAGATCCTAATTCTCTCCGATAGTCAGGCAGCATTAAAATCTTTAGTATGTCCTCAGATCAGATCTAGACTGGTCTGGGATTGTCTACAGAAACTTAAAACCCTGGCTAATTATAATAGAGTTACTCTTAAGTGGGTCCCAGGGCATAAGGGCATTGTAGGAAACGAAAAGGCAGACATCCTAGCAAAGCTGGGGTCTGAGACAGCATTCAGTTGTCCTGAACCAGTATTTGGGATATCCAAAACTGCTGCACGTGGTTGTATATCTCGGTGGACTCAAACTAAACGCCAGTCGTACTGGAGACACGTGCCAAAACAGGAACACAGCAAACTCCTGGTCAAAAAACCCTCGGAGAAGCTGACCAATGAAATACTAAACCTTAGCAGGGCCCAAATAAGGATAGTGACGGGTTTACTCTCCGGTCACTGTACTCTAAGGAAGCACACGCATACAATCGGCATATATACGGAGGAACCTATCTGTCGGTTGTGCATGGAAGAGGAGGAAACAGCCTCTCACATTATCTTTGATTTTGAAGCATTATCTCACTGGAGATATAGACTCCTAGGAATAGATTATCCAAGGGAGGATTTCTCCAAGAAGAACCTAGTGAAAAGTCTGCTGAGCCTGATAAGGGCTACTGGTCTCTTCACATAAACGGCACAACCAAGAGCACAAAAAGTCTTAAGGCTGAGGTGCCGAGGACATCAATCCTTTGACTGGTGTCCTGATCCAATCAATCAATCAATCAGTGTTGACTTAATTTGAGTTGAGATTGGCGATACTCGTCACTGAACACAGCTTACACTACCATTGATAACCAACTCATCTTCTTCAGGGTCTGAAGATAAACTGTCAGTGTTGATGTAGTGGTAGTGTATTCAGAATAGAGTTTCTATTTGCTATTCTCATTCCTTTGCCTTTATACTTTTCTCCTTAACTCATTGGTATCTGCCCTCGTTAATTTCAGCTTATCAAGTTTTGCTAAGCAAACATTAAACTCTTTGACTGCAAAAGGAGTTTTAAGGCTTCTTGCAAAATTTGCCAGAATTGGTTGGTCCAAGGCATTTATACTCTTCGAATGATGTTACCCAACAGACTATAGCAGTCATGACCTACGTTGTCTAACAATCCTACCAACAGGCCACTGTCTTCTGATTCATCATATAGTAAAGGCCGGGCCACACCGGCATCCATCCGTCCGATGGATGGACGTCCGAGGTCGGACGTCCACGGAGCGCTCCGATTCACACCGAATTATCCATCCAGTGGACGGATGTTTTCATGAATCTCTTCATCAATGAAAGTGATTTGTCAAAAAGTATCCCGTGGCTTGATAACTGCAGCTCTAGTGACGATGATGACCGGGCCCAGAGCTCATGTGCAGGAGAAACGCTCCCCCGGCGATTCCAAAACATCCATCTATTGGACGTTTTAAACGTCCAGCGGACGGACGGATATCGGTTTGCGTTGCACTATTTGCCAGGCTGGCGAGCGATCTTTTCTTGAACATCTAGTCCGTCCATCCGAAGGATGGATGGATGTTTGGTGTGGCTTGGCCTTTAGACTATTGCTGTTGGAAGATCTTTTGCTGAAAGATGATGTAGGTGCATATTATTCTCTTGGTGAAGAAACTGAATTCGTTTGTGAAATATATCGTGTGTCGCAGTGGAGTGCTCCCACTCACCTTTCACCTAACCTAATCTGTTTGTATCTCAAAAATTTCTTTCGTGTCTTCTCAAATGTTGTTGGTTCAATAGTACACCAAATCAAACTACTGTTTTTTTTTGGATTCTTTTAGAAAAAAGTAATGTTTCAGGGTTTAAAAGAAGAGGTAAACTGTTTGAACATAAAAATACAAGATCTGGAAACTCAAAATCAAGCGCTAGCCTCAATGTTAGTGCACCAGCTTCGTAGCGACAGTCCCGAAACTCCGGACTTGGAAGCTCTATCCAAACAACGTTTCTTAGAACCAACCAGACAATGTTTCTTCGAAGACAGAAAGCAGAGAATTAGTAGCGACAGTTCTATCGAAGCCACTTCACCGAACTCGCTTATGCACAACAGCCTTAACGTTAAACATTGTAATTCTTTTAATTCGGAAGTTTTAGAAGATAGCCCCGCTGATAATTGTGATAGAGAATTAATTACTGGAGTGGATAAAAGATTGTCCGCAGATACGGCCAATATTTTAGGTGAGTTAAAAACTTCTTCTATCGTACCGCATTAATAATTTCGATTTTTTTTTAGATACGCGGTTATCGTTGGAAGATAAAAAACGTCATCAAATCCTTACGAAACTCTGGACCGAATTGAAAGGTACCGAAGTAACACCGAAAAGACTTTTGGAAGCCTTAAGCGCCGTAGATTCAGCTTTGTGGGTACCGCCGAAACGACCAGTATCGCTAAATTTACATCTACCCATTCTGCAATCGACAAAGTATCGAAGATCGAGACCAATTTTAGCACAATCAACATCCAAAAGCGAAGAAGAAACTACAGGAAACGAATCTCCTGAAAGTGGAAATCGAGATGAAGGTTATTCGACGATGTCTTCCGATGTCCAAGCAGACGTAACGAGAGGATCTGGAGACGCGACGTTGCCGCGTAGGGGATTAGAAGATTTGAAAGAGGCTAGTGACGAAACTGACGTATCTGATAACAGACTACTAGTTAGCGATAATAAAGATCCCGATATATTGTACATTCCGTTAAATTTGTTGAATCTCAACCAAAGGTAATCACTTCTTTATTTTGGTTATTAAAAAAAATGTTTTATCAATTAAATTAACCCTTTATAAAAATTGTATCGTGTCCCATGGTAAACGAAAATTTTTACAAATAAATTAACCCATTTAAATTTTGTCGTACTCCCATGGTATAAAAACTTTTGCAAATAAATTAACTTTCTTTGTCCATTTCAAATGTAAATTTGTGCATATAAATCAACCCCCTTCAAAAATTGTGTCGTACGCCCAAGGTATAGAAATTTCAACAAATAAATTAATTTCCTTTGAACATTTCATCGTACGCCCATGTCGAATTTAATTTTTTTCAAATAAATCAACTCCCTCCAAAAATGGTGTCGTACGCTCATGGCATAGACATTTTTATAAAAAAAATCCACTACCTTTGAACATTTTATCGTAGGCCAATGTCAAAAATGAATTTTTTCAAATAAATTAACCCCCTTCAAAAATGGTGTCGTAGGCCCATGGTATAGAAATGTTTACAAATATATTAGTTCATTGTGAAAATTTTATCGTACTCCTATAATCGAAGTTAACCACCTATAACAATTTTCGTCCAACCTGCACATTATACCCCAAACAATACACCATTCCTGAATGACGTCACTGACAGATCGGCCATATTGCTGTGGATCCTCATATTCCATTTAGTTTTCATTGTTTACTAGGGTCAGTTAGACTTTAAATAGCAAGTTATTAAAATTATCTATAATGACATCGTATTGTAGTGGGATAAGATCTTTTTTTCGATCTCTCTATGCACCTGAATCTGTTGTTCTTTTCTTTCGTAGCAATCAAATGACTCATCTGTTGATTGCTTTTTCGTCATCTGACATTTTAATTATTATTTAATTCAAACAATTTACTGACTGCGCCATGTAATATTTGTATATACTTTGATATTGTTCTACAAAGTCTGTCTGACAACCAACTGACTTATGCCATAGGCCAAAATACACAAACTTCAACTCGAGCTGATCGGGGACCCAACACAATATAGCCGACCTGTCAAAGTCAGGTGTTCTGGAATGATCTATAAGTCACACTAGTATGACGCGGTGACGAGAAACCCCTACCGAAAATTATTCCTAGGAACAGATTAAATGTTTGTTATTGTGATTTTTTTGGGGGAATTTAGAGAAATGAAGGAAATAGTCACTTCACCGATTAAAATTTATTCTTTTGCAGGAATAGCTACCCACCTAGTAAAGACATGCTGCCATTTCAACATATAATGCGGAGTTTTTCAGATTCGCACTTGTGTATAAAAATTACGACGGCTCCATCTCCTTGCTATACCTTTAGTTCGCCAATTTCGAGTAGTCCGTCGATTTTTTTAGTGGACATCACGGAAAAAACGATAAATCCGTTGAGGAGGACAAGAGGCACAAGTACGTTATGGGGTAAGTTCTCAGTTACCGTTTTCAATGTACCAATTAGGCTTGTGATATATTTTGAGAATCAACAAAGATTTTAAAAAATGGGTGTTTAGTTTAAACAAACTGGTGCTGACATCATCACTGTATGATATATTATTCTGTTCAGGGATTTTTTCATATTTTTTTATTCAATAGAAAGCACTCAGTGAACAAGTGAATCTAATAATTTCTTCTTTTCAACTGTCTTTATTAAACTAAACATGCTCATTGTAAACTCCCCTTTATAAAACTTGAAAAGAACAACTTATAATCCAATCAATGGTCACGTTCATCCAAACAAAGTTGATCTGGTAGCGATTTTTAGATGAATCCATCGTTTCTTGATTTTTCTGAACGTGCTTACCTTGATATAACTCCATAATCTAATTTTATTTGATGTATGACTTCAATAATTATTTGGCAGAAATGACAATTAATGCAACTTTGATCGGTAGCGTAGCGTATTTCAATTCTGATGAAAAAAATGGCGTCTGCCACCACAGCGCTCACATCTGATCAGTTGATAAAACTCGCATTCAGCAGGAAATTGCTGATCGCTCTGGTACCGCTACGTTGTGATGAATGTGACCAATTATATATTATCATAAAGATTAGCCGATTTGATTAATATTTTGAAATAATAAATCAGTCAAAATTACCCATCACAATAATGTAAACAACTTTCGTTCAAATAGGCAATTCGACGAACCTGGAATTCTACACTGAAGACAACAAATCTCCTTTGTCCTGGTCGAGCGGAACAGATGATCGTTTGGAATGCACAGCTTGGGATGCGGAGTACATTCAACATTGGTTAAAGCTGGACGAAACACGTTCCACATTACAGCAACACCACAGAGACATGTTAGAACTTGAATATGATCGCGCAGAATTGGAAGATTGGAGTTTGAGTTTATCTAATGACGATTTGAGGGAACAATGGAAAAAGAGCGATGTCACAACACCTGGACAAATATCTATATCGACTTTACCCAGCATCCAAGAAAATAACGCTTTGGAATTGGAAGAGGATTCCAATGAGTGTCTTTGGAACAATTCCAGGTAAGAATGAAAAAAGTATTTCATTTCCTTGCTATATATATATATATATATATATATATATAACTTAACTCCACTCCTGTTTTAGTTACATGATGGATAAAGAAGGAAGAGAGTTAGTAACTCTTTTAATGGACGGTCCTAACGGCGAAAAACATTGGCCCTACGCGATTTCGAACGGAGTTCCTCAACAGCAAATATCCCCTGATAACAGTTGGTCCAGCGGTGCTTCAGACTGTTGTAACTCCCATGAACCGGAAACTTATTCTAAAAGATCTTCGGTAGCCAGCAGCGATACAGGGGAATTGCCCAACATCGGAACCGATTTCACTAGAGATTTTTATAGGTAGAACAAAAACTTTTTTTCGTGGTTTTATTTTTCATAGATACCATTTCAGATTGGTGAAATTTGAAAGCACCAAAAGCTTAGCATCGACGTCTTCACGAAGCTTGGGAGGCGCTTTAAGTGAAAACGGCGATAATAGAGAAGCTACTTTACAAAACGTCCTCACCTTCATAGCCGAACAACAAAAATACGTCCAATATAGAGAACCCACCACCAGACCGTGCTCGGTAAACGAAGTAACCAAAGAATTTAACATTGAAGCTCCTCCACAGAATGTTGAAGATATCAAGAACAATGATGGTGATTACAGTATACCCAAAAGCGAGTCCAAGTCCGGTGATAACGAAAACTACGTCACTTTGAAGCAGCTGTGCGAGGA
Source organism: Lochmaea capreae (assembly GCA_949126875.1). Taxonomy (NCBI): domain Eukaryota; kingdom Metazoa; phylum Arthropoda; class Insecta; order Coleoptera; family Chrysomelidae; genus Lochmaea; species Lochmaea capreae. Next base: position 10,553,377 of record OX421397.1, on the reverse strand, counting down.
ATATTGTTTGAAGGAAAAAGAAAAAGAAGAAAATGGTGAGTAACACCATTTATTGTTCTGTGGTTGAAGCATATCATGCTGTAATTACATCTTCAGGTCACTGTGACACATTATTCCATTTTGATGAGCGACAATATTAAAAATGCTTGTCATTCTATTTTATTTTGTTGGTTATGTTATTAACACTCAACATATTCTCCCTCTATTTTTTTTATTTCCCTAAAATTCAAAACAAAGATGCACCAAACGTAAACAAATGCACGAGGCTTGCACGTAAACAAAAATATTTCAATATTTTTGCCTAAACTTCTCCTGAATGTTTTAGAGCTGCTTGACTAATTAGGGCAGATTTTTCGCATAGCACGTGACTATTACTGCTTGCACCAAAGCAGGAACACAACAACCTCCTGGCCAAAAAAAAAAGCCGTCGCTGACGAACGAAATATTAAACGTCAGCAGCCTAAGCATAATAGGATGAGGTGCCGAGGTCTCAAAGCCTCTGACTGGTGGAGCCGAGATCTCGAAGCCTCTGATGGCGGCGACGAGGTCTCGAAACTCCTGACTGGTGGAGCCGAGATCTCGAAGCCTCTAACTGGCGGCGACGAGGTCTCGAAACTCCTGACTGGTGGAGCCGAGATCTCGAAGCCTCTGACTGGTGGTGCCGAGAACTCTAAGCCTCTGACTGGTGGTGCCGAGAACTCTAAGCCTCTGACTGGTGGTGCCGAGATCTCGAAGCCTCTGACTAGTGGTACCTGACTATCAATCCAACCAACTTTAGTAGGTTTATTAAATGTTTTTATCGTTTTATAGCGAAAGACAACAAAGAATTAATCGAAGAAAACTTGAAACACGCTAGCGAAATTTGCTTGGTGACACCCATCGATCAGGAGAGCGAGAATTGTTCGAATATAAGCGAACGCCCCGTAGACATTTGTAGTAGCGTCAACGTCGAAATAACATCGACCGATTACCAAAGTTGTGTATTGAAAGACAGTGATAAAGACAAAGAAAAAAGTGATAGTTTAATTAGTGATTTAACAAAATCTAGTGATACGACTTTTAGTGATATTTCTACGAACAATTATACAAGTGAATCGTTGACTTCCAGTGTAAGTACTCCGGATACGGTAGTTTCGAAAATACCGAGAAGGAGAACGGCTTCTAAAATACCAGTTAGTCCTGCGAAGGTAATAGCCGTCAATAACAATAATAATAATAAAGAAAATGTTAAAGATACGAAGATACCAAAGAGCAAAATACCGCATAAGAGCAATAAACCAAAACAAAAGGTAATGTAGTAACTACAATATTTATTTATTTAATCAAATTAATAATTATCAAAAACGTGCTATCCAATATCAGTCTCATGTCGATTGGGTTGTGCTCAACAGCCCAGGCACTTGAACTGAATCTTAGTACCATTTCCCATGTTATCCACTTTCATTCCAGAAGCTTTGTGTCTTCTATGTAGGCCACTAGTTTGACTGGAGGCATTTTCAGTAGTTGTAGTGGTTGTATTATTTCCTCTCCAAAGTGCTTTCGTCTGAGCCCAAGTAAGTTCTCGCAGAAGCAGAGTAAGTGAGAAGGTGTTTCATCATAGAGTTCACATTGTCCTGAACATAGGTTCACTAACTTTGCAGATGTTTCCTCAGGGTGCAGTCATAAGACTGTCTTCAAATGTCTCTTACTCTGTTTCAAAAGCCTGGTTGAGAGTTCCTTGTCTACTCTTTGTATGGGAGGTGCCATTGTGTCGACCTCTATTTGAGTTGGTGTTCCCTATCTAGCCAGTTCCCGATTCCCTTCTTGTGCAATCTTTTGTGATTCCATAAAGTAATTTCAAGGAATTGGTTATAGGACAGATAGGCTGTCTAATAGTTGTTCGCGAAGCTTCCAGGTGGTAGTCTCTCATCAGTTTTAGTCGCTTTGATAATTATTCTTCTGCCATTGGTGTCCCATAGAGGTATTTTCTAAGAGGTCTATCAATAAAATACAATCAGGGAATTTATTCTCGATCAGATTTTATAGATGTCCCATCGAGGTATAATAATATCCAAAGTTGCAACTTTTCTTGAAAATAATTCTTTACCAAGTAGGAGGTGTACAATATTTGCTCCCAAGCTTCCAGGTGGTGCTGGTAGTCTCTCACAAGTTAATACTCCCTTGTAGGCGGTGTCTAATAAGGGTTCCCGAAGCTTCCATGTGGGGCTAGTAGTCTCTTACCACTTTATACTCGCTATGGTGACTATGGGCGCCCCATCGAGGATCTATTCTTAAAATATCATCTAAAGTCGCAAATTCTCTAGATATTAATTCTAGATCAAGCAAGCGCTGTCAAATAGTTGTTCGCAAAGCAGTTCATGAAGCCTCTAGGTGGTGATATCAGCGTCCTGTAAGGGACAGGCAGAAAACAGGAGAAGTTTTTAACAAATGTTGCTTTGATAACGAGAAATAATATGCATTGTTGTTAGTGAAAATAAAATGTCAACTAGTATTACAATTTCATTATGTGTTTTAGAAAACAATTCACGTCCAACAACAGAACAACTCACCCCAACACATAGTAACGTCGGAGAAACTACCTCAAAGCACATCAGGTGTATTAAGTCACATAATCGAAGGACCACCACATCGAGCAGTGAGTTTTCACGAAAGAGCCACCTCCAAGGATGTCATCGACGAGTTAAACAGGATGATAAAGAGTGGAGATGAGACGGTGGCCAATCAAGAAAGCAGCGAAGGAACTAAATTGGATCAAGCTTGTCGACCTACGGGATGGATTCACGTCGAAAAAGATATCGACCTGGCGGACCCTAAGGTAATTAGTTCTATTGACTCGACCAATAGATAGGCATCTTATCGTTTTTTAGGCAAGAGCAAATTTATTGGACGTAATGATGGCGTCGGTATCGAGTGATTCTTCGCCAACCTCATCTTGTGGAGGAAGCGTGAATAGTGATTCAACGGAAGACCCTCCGGATTACGGACATCTACATAGAATTCACAAATATCATCGACAGAAAAAAGGTATTGTATATTTCTGAATAATTCCCTTTCGATTTTTTTTAAATACTTTTCAATACAAGCTGGCTCAAAGTTCCCCATGTTCACATATCAGACAATAAAAATCGTTACGTCACACATGTCCTTTTTGTCAAAAATTAATTCCATACAAAAAACCATTGTTGACAAAAATGACATTGATAACGTCACACTTTCTTATTACGATACGAGCCGCAGGCATGACTTAATACCCAACTTAAGGTTTTCTTTACATGTCCATAGCAATATCTCTTTTGTATTTAAATTTTCTTAATCAATGCTTCAAACCTTTCATGTCCATCGATTTAAATGGTTGCTCCAGGCGGAATATCCTTTGCCAGGTGGTACAGAAATAATTTGATGTTTGACATGTGACACAGAGTTATACATTGATGTGACAAGAGACCATTTTTTTCTTGGTATACCTAGTATGGGTACTTGACGTTTCCGACTTGCGAAACCGTACTAGAAGTATTGGACCAGAGTAAAAGTCTAGTTCATTTCATATAGTATCACTTCTCCTTTCTTTTTGTTGTCGTCTTTATTGAATTTATCTAAGCGCCGCAATTAATATTTCTATGGTTTTAAACCGCATTATAATCACAGAGACAACCCTTGGATTGAAGTTTTATGTCTAAACTTACACAGAACTTGACAGGTGACACAGAACTATACATTGTGTGACAAGCCGACACAGAATTTACCAGGCGATACAGGAATGGACGAACAAAATGAGGCACTACGATTTTAAGATGAATCTGTCGAATAAAACATTTTTCTAGTTAAATATAAATAAAATAGAGATATTACTTGTAAACATAAAGGCATTGTGTTACAGTTTGAGATTATTGTTGTTATGTGAACTGCTTACATTAATTTCGTCACCGATTTTAATAACGTAGAATGTAACTATTACTCTTTTTTGCCCACTAACTGCATGCAAAAACATTTTTTGAAACCATGACCAATAAAACAACAATCCCGAACATTTTACTGAAGTACGTTCAACTACCATCGCTTCTTGTAATTGGTCATCAATCTATTTTCTTTTTATAATTTTTCGTTCCTACACCTAACTACTTTTCAATCTTGAAAATATTATCTCACTTTTCTCTTTAGTTTCTTCACAATCTATTTTATATAATTTTTGAAATATTTTCTATTCTTATATGTAATTTTTTTATATTTTTTGAGTTTGTTTACTGATTTTTCGCACATCAAATATTCCGATTGCGACATTTTGTCACTATAGATAACAAAAATGTATAGTATTTATTTTAAATAAATCTAAGAGTGTTAAATCAGGGGATCTAGGAGGTTTATTAAATACGATCCTCCGGAAAATATATATCCTGATTCCTGATCTACAAATTCAGCTAGATTTGCTGGTAAGTCTGCTAAGTGGGCCAATAGTATTTTTCAACATTCTAAATACACCACTCCAAAGAATTTAGATTCCAACGTAGTTCTGCGTTTCCATTTAGATAAATAATAGCAACCAAAACCTCTTTTCAATAAGTTGTTTCATATCACTGACACTCTGTCAACTGTCATCTTATTCATGCGATGTTTCAATTATAAATATATGTCTAGATCAACAAATGCATCAATATTTGCCTCTAGAACTTCCAAAATAAGCGATTCAATAGTATTTTTCAACATATGTAAATACATCACCCCAAAAATGTCCTCCATTCAAATTTGGTATTCAAAAATTTTAAAGTGGGGGATGGAATTCATTTGTTTAAATATTCAAGAATTTGTATATAGTGACAAAATGTGTACACTGGATCCATCTACTTCTTATTGCTTGTACGCTGTTTTTTAACATTTCGTTTATTGCTTTCAATCATTACAAAATCATGACGAAATCACAGATTTAAAAAATGACAGGATTATTTTGAATACGATTCTATAAAACCTGTTTTTTAAACGTTTGTATTGCCAACTTCCACGTCGAACTCTAAAGTTTGATATTTTCATCGTAAACCAGAAAGACATTTGGTAATTAACCACCACGAAGAAAATGAAAAAATTGGATAAATTAAACTTTATTTTCATTTTATGTTATTGTATTTTGATTGAGTCAAGGGTCAAGAGAATAACGTCGATCGTAAATTTTGGAATGCCGGCGGAACGTTATATACAGTCAAGATCATCCGATCTTTCGAAAAACGAGCCTAATCCGTCACATTTATAAGGCGCTCATGTGTTTACCTCGCGCAGCGTTTAGTATATTCGACTTTGCATAATGACACTGGAAAATGTTCATTACCCTCCAGCACCACTCTACCACGGGGTCACGCTATACAGCTGGCACGTTCACACGAATGACAAGTGGTAGCGACACTAAGTGGCGCGACTGAGTCGTTCGTCCAGGCCATAATAAAGCTCTACTGCACGAAACTTAACACTGTTCAACCAACTAAAAAAAAGTTAGTGGGAAACTCGTCGCGCCCTTAACTAGCTATGCGCTCCAAGCAAATTTGCAATAGGCTCGCAGCAGCAAGCACCAATCTGACACCTTAACGTAACAATCCAATTATTCCAAATTGTATCCAAAATATCCTGTACATAAAAATCATTTCATATTTAAATCAGTAAACAAAACTCCAAACTGACAGCACCCGAGCAAAACTCATGGGTACCTCAGTAAAAATGTTGGGGATTTTAAAGCTTCCACTTCGGCACCATGCACCCCAATGACGGAGACTACAGTGTGAAAAAATGCTTGTAGCCAACGCCGCCAGGCCTGAACTGGCCGTCGTCAGGGCCGGCGTTCCCATCCACAGACCCACAATTATTGGTAGACCGGATTTCTTCGTCCGATACGGTACGAAAGAGAAAGAAGCAGTGGCGTCCTTCGATTTTTTGGATGAATTAAGTACCACCAGCAGTTCGTTGAGTTGTTCGATGGAAGGAACTCCCGAAGAGGAAGCCGAAATTTACGAAGTTCTAGGTCGAGACGAGGAATGTATGATCGCATGTAAAGTTAATGAGGTTTAAAAAATTTTACGTTGATGTAATCTCGCTGTATTCGGATTAGTATCGAACTTCAGATGGTGTGATTTAATTTTTCTAGAAACCCTTGTTAAAATATTTATGTCGCGACCATGTGATAAATAATAAGCGAGATTGCATCATCCATAAAGAAATTTTTATTTATCGAATTTGATAAAAGAACTCGAATTACAAATATTGTTTTATTAACATTTTATTATCGATTTTTCGATTTGAATTTAATTTGCAAACGCTTGCCAAACTCAATCTCATAATATATTATGTATGTATATAGTTTACTTCTTAATAAATAAAAGAAATCTACTCGTTTCATTATTTCTTGTTACTGGCTGTAAATGTTTCGTAATGCATATACAGTCCGTCAAATTTAGCTTGAGCACTGATCGAACCACTCCCACCGATGCGCACTGATCACACTCCAAAGTTTTACGCGGGTAGTTAATACCGCCAGAGCACAAGCTATATTTGGCCGGATGTATATATTACCGTGTATTTATATTTGTTTTTAATTTCAAATTTATGCCCAATGTTGCTACCGTCTGGGTCTCCCCACATTAAACGTCCTACTCGAATTATACAGAATGTCTTATCAAACACTGAATTGTATTTTGTATTTCGGAAATGGTATTTCAATACTCAGTACTTTCGATGTTTCAAAATTACAAAACTTTGGTCATTATAACCACTGTAACTTACAAAATAATTGCCAGAATGACATGAAATTTTGACAGATATCGCTTGAAGATTGGTACTATCAGTGACAGTGTTGCTAGATTATGTGAGACCGAGATGTTTTATGTTAAATGTAAAATGCATTTTTCAGTAGAAACTTTGAAAGACATTCTGGATCGATATTATTGATGAAAGATTAAGTGTCAAATACCAATCTGGTCATTTTTTAAATTATTTCATATTGTAAAATTTAGGATTTTTTCAATTAATTTTGAAATATGTAGAAAAATTCCACTTTATCATCTGTACTCAAAAAAAATATATATATAAAAATGGTGAATTTATTTGTAGAACGTTGACACCAACTTCGTTGTTTTGATACTTTTCGTTGATTTTTGATTTTCAGTAAAGTTTTTAAAAAATACAATTTACCCATCAACTATCGAACAAGACTCATTTTATATATTATTATAATTAAAAAAATAAGAGTAAGCTTTAACGAGGTATTTAAAATACCGGGTGACCAATATTTGAACAAAATCTATCAGTCATTCATTATACCCGGTATATGATGTATGTATGTATGTATTTTGGGGTAACATTCACTGAGACCTAAAAGATCTATTGTGCCCCCTTACTTCTACTCAGTTTCTGAGGAGAGTCTCACAGACTAGTAGCTCCTTTAGTCCTATTTCCCGGAGGAATTTTAGGATATCTGCAGGCTTCAACCTAGGAAATTGTCCCTCCTGTATCCAGTAGTCTCCCAGATGCTGTGCCCTAGGATTCTGAATTGCTGTGCAGTTCGCAAGTATATGGATGGAGGATTCTTCTTCCATTCCACAAAATCTACAATCTTCTTCCTCCACTATTTTGAGCTTGTTAAGATGCCCATTCAGGCGACAATGTCCCGTTAGGATTCCTGTCAAAACTCTTAGTGCAGTTTTACTTTGACTTATGCATTCATTGGATCTCAACAGGTTGTAGTCACCCACGAGAATCTTAGATTGCCTAAGCCCTGCTAGATCTTTCCAATGGTCAGATCTCTTTTCTTCGGCTTCACCTATTTCTTCCAATATTACATTGGAGCTGATTCCGCAAAAGGGTTCCGGCCCCCAAAAGGGTATTTCAGTCCCCCTCTTCGCTAGTTCATCTGCTATTTCGTTTCCTTCTATTCCAGTGTGTCCTGGAATCCACAGTAAGGTGACTATATTGTTCTCGCCTAGTTCATTAAGTTTGCCTAGGCATTCCCACACCACTTTGGAACTGATTACACAAGAACTCAGCGCTCTATGGCTGCTTGACTATCAGACATTATGATAATCCTTTGCCTTCTATATCCTTTGTCAATATTGAACTGGGCACACCTTCTTATTGCGTGAATATCCGCTTGAAAAATACTTGGGGTTTTCCCCAAGCTTTCAGAGTGTTTGGTTCCTGGCCCGTACACTCCTATCCCAGTTCCTTCTACTGCTTTTGAGCCGTCTGTGTACCATTGAATGGCATTATTTCCAAGTCTGGTAATGGTATTTGGATCCCATTCCTTCTTGTTGCTTAATTTCTTTGAAAAGTTATACTTTTTCATCATACCATCTTGTGGCATGTCCCAGGTTGTCTGATTTCTAAGAAGTGAAGAGGTGGTTTTCTTTTCAACGAGTCCCTCTCTTCTTAGTCTGTATCTTGTTCTTTCTGCAACACTCTCCACCTTCATATGTAATGGTGTGAGGTTGAGAATCACTTCCATTGCTGCCGTTGGGCATGTACTCATTGCTCCTGTTATGCCGGTATATGATACTTTTATACGTGGGAGAAAAAGTATTTTTATTTCCAACTGAAATATCATTTAAGAGTTTATATAACGACTTGTTATCAGTTCGTATTTTTTCCAAATAAAACAAGATGCGTAAAATCAGATCTTTGGTAAAATCATCGAAATGTTTCAAAATAAGTCACGTTTTAAACGGCATGTTAATAACGAAGTTGTGTGAACAAATATATAAAAATCTCCATTTTACGAAACAGATATTTCAAACTAAACATTTCATAAACAGTAAACATCACTGCCAAAATTGTTAAAATCGTTCAGGCTAAAATATTGAAAATTAACATCACAGAACGATTTTAAAAATTTGAGCAAAAATTGTACCCTGATGGCGTTAATTTCGATAGTTGACTCTTCCCTGGATAATGGTGAGATTTTTTGCTCTCTATCCTACTAAATAATATCAATTGAATTTTATTTCCGAATATATTGTAACCTTTCTGTGCGACTTGCGTATGCGTATTTTGTGTTGTCTATGCAAATTGGGATATTTAACCCTTCGTAAGGCGCATGGTGTTTTGTCACTAGGTTGGTCGCGCGGGCTACAATAGTAGCCCTTTTGAATTTTAACTTATCTTACTTTTAAAAGTGAAAATAATACAACGTTATATTAATACAGGGAAAACCACAATATGAAAAAAATATTGATCTATTGGCTTTAGAAAACAAGATATAAAAAAATTGTTATTTCATCGCATACTTACATTGAAAAAATATAATCGACTACTACTACTACTACTCGGTCTAAAAATTTCAATAAAATTATTAAAATATAAGTACTACATTAAGTACTAGGTGTTACTTACCAAAAAATATTTTTTTGACAAAAAAATTAAGGAAGCCTTAATAAAATGCTATTATAAAAACTGTTACGACTTTGGTGGCGTGGGCTACACTCGTAGCCCAGTGACATTAATCTTCAAATATCTCGAACAGCCGTGCTTTATAGCGAGTGGGTGTTTACTGGCTGTTAGATTCATGTTTAAACGACAGCTACTAAAAGGCATGCGAACGTAGCATCTCCCTCCGTTTAATAATCTCACTTCAAATAAGAGTGGGCTACGATCGTAGCCCACGCGCCTAACGAAGGGTTAATATGACTTTAAATATGCACGGTTTAATTTTAACAATTCAATGATTATAATCGTGTTTTAATTTCTCAAAATATTTGATGATAAACCAAAAAATATTAATTTTGCAACAATTATTTTAATTTACTTTTGATGTGACAGAAAAAATGACACACTAGCAAACCATAGGCGTTTCGATTCATTTTTAAAGGGTGTTGTACTTTAAATTTCTTAAGACTTTTTTTGCAAAGATGGTGTATATGTTAGGATCAAACACCGATATCGGCCAATGGTCGAAAAATACGGCCAAAACGCGTTCTGGCCACTAGTATATTGCCAATGTCAGAAATATCGTTTTCCGGTCGTTTAGTGTAGACCAGAACGCGTTCTGGAGCCTTTGCAATTGCCAGAATGTGTATTGACTTTCCCAAGTTAGTCTGAAAGAATTTTGTTATTCGTCTACGTATAATTCTGGTGACTTAATGGCATAGGTACTTAAAACATCTTCTTGTTTTTACACGAACTATTGTTATGACACTTGCTGTTACATAGTACCCTTACCCTTACCCTCACTTACAGAGGTAAAGGTAGCAAAAGCTTGTAAAAATAAGGGTAAGGGTAAGGGTACTATGTAACAGCAAGTGTCATAACAATAGTTCGTGTAAAAACAAGTAGATGTTTTAAGTATGTGTCGTTTGCAAGCTGAGACATGCAAAAAATCGGTTTTTGGACGGTTTAATTGTGTGTTAGACGCGTTCTGGCAATCGCAAAAGGTCCCGAATGCGATCTGGTCTACATTAAGCGGCCGGAATGCGTAATTTCGGATTTTGGCAATATGCTGAGGGCCAGAACGCGGTTTGCGCGTATTTTTCGACCATTGGCTGAAATCGGTGTTTGATCCTAGCATATATACCGATCGATCATTATGTCTGAATACACCATCTAAATGCCTTTCTAATGATGTGGGAGGGGGTTGACAAATGACAGATGCCTGTATCGTAAAAAGGTGTCCCCCTTGGAACAAAAATCGACGTGTTTCCTAATTTCCTTAAAATCTAAGGAATACTGTCAAATATCGGGGTGAACTGTTTTCTGTGGCCCACTCTGCATACTTAAACTTTATGAAAAAACGAACTTAAATCTAAAAATGCAGGCTTTCGTTTTGAATGGTAGTTAAAATCTTCAAATTACTGGACCAATACTTTGGATAGTGAAGTTTACTGTTTATTTCTTCGGTTACTAGAAAAGGATTGCATGGTTTGTCCGAGGACATAGTATTATGTTATTATTGTTTTTTTCTTGTTGTGTATATGTACATTTTAAAATCTCAATATTATAGAGAATATTTGTAAATTATTTATTATCAAAATTTATCATCAAAGACAAATAATAATGTTTCGTTAGAATTAGATCGAGCTTAGTGAATAAGACTGTACATACAAGTAATTTTTTTTCGAAAAAAAAAATTTCGTATATATTTATTAGTGGAGTCGATATACTCGCGTATTTAAAAAAAAATCAAAAACAATTCTTATATATATTGAGGTAGTTTTTCAATCAAAATTCAATTTTGCAGATATCAAAATGAAACACAACTTTTTCATTGAATTGATTTCTTCTTAGATGTCTCCACTAAAAATTGTATTTATAAAAATCAAACGAATTAATAGTGGTACAATGTGATATAAAAATATTAGAATTTTTTCTTTGGGTTTTTCTCATAAATTAGGATATGTTTTATTGAAGAGTATAGATAAATTCGTAAATATTAACAAATTAAATTAATTGTTATTAATATTATTCGGGAATGAGCTTGTTCGGGTAATATTACAATCAGTGCTTTTCTGATTCTTTATTTTCGAATGAGCTTTCCTTTCGCTTCGCTAGAACAAACTGTTCCTGGCTTTTTGAATATTTTTCTGACATTTTCCTATTCGAAAACTTATGTCTAAATTAGTAACTTTTGTTCTACAAAGGGGTGAAAATTTTCTTGGCAGCAGACAGCTTAAACGCTTTTAAACTGTAGCCTGAAACTTTCAAAACCTCAAAATCTACAAACAAAAAACCCAAATATCTAACCAAAAGTCTGTCACCTTCAACAATATCACAATGCGCATGCTTCTGACTAAAAATTTCCTCCAGGTCAGCGAATTATTGTGATCATCGTCAAAAATTTGCTTCTTCGAACCAATTATTTTTAGAAACGCCTTTTTTTTAATGCGCATGTTCTGACAAATTTGCAAGATCATCGGAAAAAAAGCGGAGTTGATTGCCTAAACATAATATTCGTGGACTACCAAATTTATTGCATTATTTTCAACTCTTTTTATACAAGGTGAGTCGTGAGGAACTGTACATACTCCTAAGAGTGGTGAATTTTGACTGATGACTAATATTTCTTTTGAACATAACTTTTGAAAGGTTAATTTCGATTTGTCTCATATTTTGGTAAAACGTTACACAACTATTGCCTAATTAACTGATTTATTAAAAAAAAAATCTGCGCCGGTCTTAAAAAACTAGTTCGTTTTGTTCATTTAAAAAATTTCACCATGTATATGGTTTTTCAAAACTCTAATAATAAGGATATTACAAAAAATAAACAACAATAATGGCACATTTATTTTTTTTCCCCACACGATTGCACAATTTTTAACAAAAAAAAATAAAATTCAACTATGCAACATGAACCATACATTTCCAAAAATATAATTTTTCTTACAAAAATTTAATTTTTTTGTTCAAAAATTGCATTTTCAATAATTAGTACAATCATACCTCGTCCTATATTTTCAATAATACAAATGTTTTATTCATTTCGAAACGGCTTTAAAAAGTCATTCGACCTTCCCAATAAAGGTCTCCATACGACGTAGAAGTATGTACAGTTCCTCATGACTCACCTTGTATATAATAAAGAAATTCTATCAACAAACCAAAAAGGATAACCCTGAGATTAGCAAAAGCATTCTTGATACCACTGAAAACACACCTAAGGGATTTTTTAGAGCTAAAATGGATGGAGTTGGGTTTTCTAAGACTGCCTCTCTTCTCGTTTTTTTTTTGTACTCTTTTTACCGACCTTTTTTGTTCATTGCTTGCAAAGGTCGTCACAATACCTACTATCGATCTTCGATAAAGTCCAGTGTAGGTTGTACTTCTAGATATTTTCTTATATCTATGTTCCTCAATATTTACCCATTTACTCCTCTGACTCTTCTCAGATATTTCATTTTTGTTGCTTGTACCTTACTTTTTTGTAATTCTTCGTTGCCCGCTGTCCCGCTTTTCGGAGATTACTCGAAAAAGGTGCGTGACGAAGGTCCGGGCGATTTTTCTGCCTCCTTATCCTAGCCTTATCCTAAACTCAGTAGAAGGGCTTAAGTGACGCGCCCCGCGTATCTTGGGGGGCCCCGTGATACAGAAAAAATGTTTTTCTCCATCCTTAAGTGGGCTCGACTTAGTCCCGGGCCCCTCAGGAGGTAAAACCCTCACTGCCTAAACTATCTACCACATATTAAAAAATTATCTTACAGAAATGCAACCTCTTTTACAAACAACAATAAATAAAAAAAGTTTGAAATATTTACGAATTTTATCTGTACTTCAACTCGATCTGAAACGATCATATTTTGACACAGTATTAACTTTTACTTATTTAAATATTTCCTCTCTTGTCTTGTGTTTTACTGTTCGTAAAAACATAAAATAGTGGAAATAAAGGTTTATACGGTGTATATTTTGAGGCGTTCTATTCAAAGAACTATTTAAACCATTTTCTAATATATAATCAACCAATTTGAATTTTGTACTCTTCTAAGTAAATTTAAAAAAAAATAAAGTCTGTTCATACGTATAGTGAAGAGACAAACTGTGAATTTGAAATATGACATCTCCGGAATTTAATCATAGAAATAGTGAACAATACGGTGGGAAGTATACGGTATGTTGTACAGGGTGTTTTCAAATGACACTTACAACGTTTGCATGTAGATACCTCTCATAAAACTGAACAAAATGATATAAGGAATGAGGGGTCCAGCTCATTTACTTTGAAGTTATGAAAAATTAAATGTTTTTATTTGATAACTTTAAAATGGATGGATAAATTGATTTGACATTTGGCAGGTTGTTTTAAAATGTAAAAGGGCATATTTTGATGGAAAAACAACTTTCAATTCTTGATCCAGTGGTGTACATTTAGAAAAATATGTCACCTTTCCCCTCCCATTTTTTCGCCACTGGCATTTGTAGCAATTTTTATTCAAATTTGTATTCCTCAATGGTTTTCACGTGAAAAACGCATAACCTTTACATATCAAAAGATGTATAGTTTTCAAGATATTTAATGTTTTCTTGAAGTCTGCAAGATCACTTTTTAATAATGAAATAAAAAAATATTTTTCTTGTATTTTTTTAATGACTACCAAACTAGTTATAGTTAGAAACGGAGGAGGAACTGATAGCAAGAATCCATGCAGCTACAGAAATTATTTACGGTCTTTCCAAAATATTCGATTTTCAATCAGAAAACGTTATGTTTATGTTTAAATGTAAATGGACAAAATTTTGAACATCTCTTGTGATTTGTTGGCTGCTTAGTGAAAAATTATGTATATTGTTTAAATTTGTAACTACCTATCTAATTTTTTATTGTCATCAATTCTTATGTTAATAAAATCACAAGTTTGGAAAAGTATTTTCAACAATCTTTTTTCAATGTTTTAGATGCATTGCTGTTTCACAGAATAGTTTTTGTTACATATTCTAACCATAACTAGTTTGGTAGCCATTAAAAAAAATACAAGAAAAATATTTTTTTATTTCATTATTAAAAAGTGATCTTGCAGACTTCATGAAAACATTAAACATCTTGAAAACTATACATCTTTTGATATGTAAAGGTTATGCGTTTTTCACGTGAAAACCATCGAGGAAAACAAATTTGAATAAAAATGGCTTCAAATGCCAGAGGCGTAAAAAATGGGAGGGAAAAGGTGACATAGTTTTCTAAATGTACACCATTGGATCAAGAATTGAAAATTGTTTTTCCATCAAAATATGCCCTTTTACATTTTAAAACAACCTGCCAAATGTCAAATCGATTTATCCATCCATTTTAAAGTTATCAAATAAAAATATTTAATTTTTCATAACTTCAACACACCCTATCTCGAAAAGTAAATGAGCTGGACCCCTCATTCCTTATATCATTTTGTTCAGTTTTTCAGGTCATTTGAAAACACCCTGTATGTATAGAAATAAACGATTGTAATTTAAGCTGAAAATTGAAAGACTGAAACCGTCAGGAATTCAACCTGCGACCTCCTCAACCACGAAACCCTTGAGTGTACTATTCGATATTTTTCGCGGACATTTTTCCGATAGTGGGCGCTGCAGTAGATGTCAAAGCTGTCAGTGGAATGGAGAAAACAATAAACACATCCATTTCTTTTCGCCTCTGTCTATTTAATTGAATTTTGAGCGATAATGGTGTTTTGTGAGAGATGGTTTGGTATTCAAAGCATTAAATAACATCAAAATATTTTATGGAAATGAGTAAAATTATCTTTATAATCTGAAGTTTCTAAGCAGTGCCTGCTACACACTGACATGTATTTGGAAATAGGTTTCCTGATTTTTAAAATGTTTTGCCACACTCTTCATAATGTTGGATCTGTTAGGAAGTTATGTATTGATACATTTGCATCTTTATACTGATTACATTGCAGCACAGAGCAATATACCTCTTGCACTTGCTGGTCATTATTAGAGTCTAAATAAGTATTTTAATAAAACAAAATTCACCAAACTCTTGTAGAAATCAAGAAAACGATATTAATACTTTGCTCACTATACTAATGGAGATTTGGTTTGTTTTCCCCATTCCATAACATAGAACGTTTAGTGTTCTATCTACTTGCAAGGTGTGACGAAATGCGGATCATTATAATGTCGTTGAAGGATAATGAAAAGATGTGTGAAGTCAGCCTTAAGCTTCATATTGGTCAACTACTTCAAAAGCAGTTCTAATATAATCCTTAAAACCCCTATGATGCATAATATTGTATGAACAGACTTTACCAACAACAATTTTATATGCATATGCATGTATAAACAGTAATCTTTGGTATAAACGAATCGTGTTTATCTTCACCAAAAATGTGCAGAGTTCAATTTTCTTATATAAACAAACTGATGTTCAATAACTCACCACTGCACTGAGTGTATGGGAAACACTCAAAGTGAACGGATAAAATTATATTATTCAGCAAATTACTTTGTATTTATAACGAGCGCAATTTAATATTATCATAGAAATGTTAAGATTGCATCATATATAACAAATCAGTACCTTATCAAAAAATGATTAAATTATTCAGTAGGTAAACAATTTTAAAATTAACATTACAACAATTACATTCTTTATCAAAAGTACAACATAATAACATATTTTTTCAATAATCGAATGATACATTTTTTTAAACACATAAAACAGTTGCGTATCATCAATATTTTACTACTCATTTTTTCCTAATGAAAATAATAAGAACATAAGAATTCTCTTTAACGCTTAAAAAATTGTAGAAATGTTAATTTTATTCCCAGTCATAAGTGAAAGAGTTATTGGTTGATTTTATATTAAAATGTTCTATATCTTCATCGAACCGTTGTAATTTTCAAAAATGATTTGTATCGACGATATATTTAACTGTACGTGTATATTCAAATTTCAATGAATTTATCCAATCAGAAAACATATTCTAGACTACTCATGTAATGTCTATAATTATTGAACTGTGTGTAGAGTGATGTATTTTTATATAGGGTACTTATATATTATATATATTTAGTACAAATCTAGACTATAAATAAACACAGTACATATTTAACTATGTTTCTTTTTGGTACCTTTTACCCGTACTAATAAACGCGCCAGCAGGGGTGGTGTGGGAATAGGGGTAAAAAGAGGTGAAACATGGTATTATATAACAAGGTTTCGGAGAAAGGTGACGTCATAAAGAAAAGTGTAGAGTGAATCACTTTTTGACATAACCTCAAAATGGTCCTACCACCAATAAAAAATCAAAACACCTACCGCCAGAGCTGTTGACAGGTTTCGTTTCTAAGGGGCCTGAATGAAATTTGAACAGAGTATAGTAGCATAACATCAAAACACGAAGAGACCAAGAAATAAGACTGCACATAACAACATAGTTGGCGCCCGTTAACAAAATATGAAATGTCAAAAGTAACTGTGATGTTTTAGTTAACTTTCACACCGCTTCATTTAAAGCGCTGTATCTAAGTGAATTTTTAAAGTTGATGACTCAGTCAAAAGATGGAATTGAGCCGAGAAAATTTTCGAGCAATAATCCATCCAAGAGCAAGTCCACCAACAACTGCAGTCATCCAGGAAAACGTCGATTCGGTACGTAAGAAGATCGACATGTCACATATCGTGAAATTATAGCATCATTTGAGCATTTCAAAGACCACAACTCAAAAAATGTTGCACGAAGAAAAATTATCCTTACGTTGCTTTCGTCATCCATTGACAGAAGAACAGAAAGTCAATTCGTGTCAAAAAAACTCTAAGCTGGCTTAACTCAAGAAACTCAAAAAATATCAACAGTATTGTCAATGGTGCCGAAATAGGAACTCGCAGTAAATTCCTGGTCAAAAAATCCTCGGGGATTCTGATATGAAATATTAAACTTCAGTAGGGATAAGATAAGTAAAGTGACAGGTTTACTTACCGATCACTGTACCCTAAGGAAGCACATGCATACAATCGGCATACAGATTGCGTAAATTACATCCGAACCGTCCGGATTACACAAGTACGACAGAAAAACAGCTGAAAGAGAGAGAAAGAATAATTATGCGCGGTCATTAAGGCGTGTACTTTGTTTCACCTTAGGGGTGTATACTTATTTCCCGAGACTGGCCGAATGCTCATTGCCCCCCTATTTTAACCGCTGTTGCCAGAAGCGCAGATTAATTTGTACAAATGATATTTTTTCTCGTTATCGTTGACTTTTTTTCGAGGGTGAAAATACAGCACGTTTGTGCCAGCATTACGCCAAATAATCTTAGAGATATAAGATCAAATCTTTAACACAGATTTGGTTATTGTCTTTCACATGAAGGTGGTTTATTTGAGCACTTAATTCATTAAAATTATGTTTACCTTTAGAATGGATTTTTATTTTTATTTTTTCAGGAAGTTTATATTTTATGTTTAGAATAGGTGTAGGTACCTACCTACTTATTTTATTTTTTCAATTTAATTTATTAATGGAAGGGATTTTTAGTTTATTAATTATGGTTCTCTCAAGAAATGCTGTTTTATTCTCAAGTTACAATGGCTAGAATAATATCCTATTGTAGTTAGAAATTGTAAACTTGGTCTGAAATGATCATGTTGACAAAAATGAATTTTAAGATGTACAGGTTACGTAATAACGATTGTATTTTTTTATTTCTCTAACACCCTCACTCCTTCCATGTTGGGAGCATACTGAATATCACCAACTAGTGAATTCTCTCTGTAAAGGATCATTCGGCCAGTCTCCCGAAATAAGTATACACCCCTAAGATGAAACAAAGTGATGACCGCGCACAATTATTCTTTTTCTCTCTTTCATATATCCTTGTCGTTCTTGTGTAATCCGAGGCCAGGGTTCCAAAGTAATTTACGCAATCTCTATATAGGGAGGAACCTATCTGTCGGTTGTGCATGGAAGAGGAGGAAATAGCCTATCACATTATCTTCGTTTGTGAAGCATTATCTCATTGGATATAGACTCCTAAATCCAAGAGAGGATTTCTCCAAGAAGGAGGTTCCAGCCAATTAGTAAAAGATTACCGTTAACTTTACTAACAGTTCAATTACTCGTTACGTACAATAACAGAATTGTTGGTTGGAACGAACCTTAAATGTGTTAGAACTATCCTACAACTCATTGCTGAAACAAATCGGTTGTTCACCGGCTCCGCGAATAATATCGATGAAAAATCACACACACATCGTGCGGGATTCACAGAGACCAGAGTATATTTATACACGCCTAACGATTGTACCACATTTTAAAAGTGCAACTCTCCGTGCAACGTAAAGTGTTTGCCGTTAAAATGTTTCTAATTTTCGAAACTACTTTCGTACGTGGATTAGACAAAGTTTTTCAGATGTTTAAAAACATTTGGATGATTTTGACTGAAATGGTTTTATCGAAAAAATTAATTAATCAAAATGTTATACCGAAAAGTGTTAATTTTCATTTTACAAGGGTGTGCAATTACTCGTGTGGTTTTTGCTTCCACACTGCGAAAACGTCTTACATGTTGAAACTGAAAGACGCCAAAACCGGAATGAAAATGTTGAAGGATGCCGGTAAGATAATTTTTTGCAATATATTATTTGTAAATTGATTTTATTTATTATCTAAATTGTATGCCACGATGATAACGTACATGGAAAGAAAATTAGTTGATTATTAATACTTTATTTCATAGTTACATAAGTTAATTTTTCGAAAATAATCAATATTTTTTAGTTTGTAACAATTAGTAACACTAGGGGTTTGGTGAACCATAGGGAGACACGAGTTTTTGACAAATTTTGCGAAAAATCGATAGTTCTCACCTATTTTGAAGATTATCTGTCGGAAAATTTGCGGGTTGTACATAATTTAAAGAGAAAAATGAGAAAAATTTTTTATTTTTTTCGTAACTTGAACCATTACTATTGGACTAGATATCTTATACAAAAAAACAGTTTAAATGATCAACAATATGTATTCCCGCTAATATTGAAAAAAATTCAGTTAGTTTCTTCATAGCATCATATAAATTACCACTTTTATAAATACATATTTAAAAGGCAACCAATTTGTATGTAAATAATTTTAATGACAGAATGAACAGATATCTTTCCGGGAAACGTAATGCGTAACCAAAACCATAAATCTAAATATGCATTCTCTAAAATTTGTTTTTCATATTTCAATGTAAATGAGAACATTTTAAATATTTAGGTCACTATAAAAAATAAAATTGTTTGTACCATTTAATTTTTAAATAAATATCACGTTTTGGGTCTCTTCTTTATTTTATATTTTTTTAATAAACCATGAAAACAAAACTTCCTCGGTCCGCATATTCAGTAATTCATTTCTTCGGCAACCTCCTGCTATCCCAACTATAAAAATTACTTTCAAACCTAAATAAATGTGATCATCAGCTTCTATTAAAAATCTACTGAAATCTTCCTTACTAAATGTTTTTGATTTTTTTTTGCCGATATCCTTCCGCATTCCTTTTCATTAAAGCAATCAAATTTGCAAACTTACTGATATCCGCATTTTTATTGACATAGATTGTTGTTCGTAACATCGAATAGTGACTCCACATCGTCGACGGTTGGAATATTTTGGCTTTGTATGAAAAATAAGCAAGAAGAACCTTTTCTGATACCGTTTTTTCAGTATTTATCTTCTTCACTTCGCACCATTTTTGGAAGTTAGAATAAGCTGTTTCATATGCTGCTTTTGACTTACTTGGCAGCAAATTTGCTGCAACAGCTTTTGCAACTTCTTCAACGTCTTTCAGATTCGCTCATTTTTAAAGACAGAATGGACAGAATTAACAAATAAATGTGGTTATTTTGACAATATGTCTTAACATTTGAGGTTTTGATCATTGTTGTAATGATTATCTCCATAGAAACAAACAAGCATGGCTTTGATAGTATTTAAAATTTCAATGAAACGTAACGAAAATTTTCTTTTTTATTTTCGTCAACTGAATTACAAAAAATCTTGTATACAGGGTGGCGCACCGAAAACGAAACAGATGCATTTACTGGCAGATGATTCCTTTTTAAAAAAATCCCTCGGACCCGTCGATTTTGTTTTCGAGGGGGACACAAAATTGGCATAAAATCACAGTAACATTTGCAGCCCCCTAAGCGGGGGTGGCACCATCCCTAAAATCTTAAATGGAAAGGGGGGTCGAATGATCCATCATTTAAAAGGTCTTTCAACTCCCTTTAAATGATGTAAAATTCATGTACTTCAATTCAGTAGTTTTGGAGATTTATTGATTTAAAGTTTAAATACATCATCGTAAGAGGAGATCAATACATAGCAGCAAAGTTGTTAAAAAATAAAGAATGAACTGACCTGTCAGCCGAGTAAATGTTGAAAATGACCACCATTACTTTCCATGCAATAATAAAGATTTTGCTGAAAACGTTGCCGGACATTTTGCAATATTTGAGGAGTAATTTGATGGCACTCATTCACAATTCTTTGTCGCAAATCTTCTAAGGATGTTGGCTGAGTAGCATAGATTTTGCTTTTTAAGTAACCCCACAAAAAGAAATCCAAAGGTGATAAATCTGGCGATCTTGGGGGCCATTCAACGGCACCTCTTAATGCGTAATGTGGTGGGGCACCATCCTGTTGGAACATCAACATATTCTCAACGTATCGACCATCATTCTGATTTTCAATTATATCTGTTAGCGCAGGATCTATGGCATTTTGCAGTAATTCCAAATACATTTCACCAGTCAAATTTCCAGGTAAGAAAAAAGGACCAACCAAATGATCGCCAAAAATGCCAGCCCAAACATTTAATTTTTGTGGCTGCTGTGTGTGTACCTCATGGTAAATTCTGGGATTAGAGTCCGACCAATATCGACAATTATGACGATTTACTTCGCCATTTAAAAAAAAGGAACATTCGTCGGAAAAGCAAATGTTAAATAAACATTGTTCATCGTTTGTAATTCGTTCACTCATAACTTCACAAAATTGTAATCGCTTATCAAAATCGTCTTCATTAAGTTCTTGTACAAGGTGAATTTTATACGGATGAAAATTATGTGCCTTTAGAATCCGTTGGATAGTACGTCGACTAACACCACACGAAGTTTGCAATTTGCGGGTACTTAATGTAGGATCTACAATAACTTGCCCTAAAACCCCCACTTCTGTTGCTTCGTTCCTTATAGGATTTTCAATATTACGTTTTTTATTGGCGACTGATCCAGTTTCCCGAAATTTAGCTACAAGTTCTATAACATATTTTCGGTGCACATTATTGTTCTCATGTCGCTCATTAAAAATTTGTGCTGTTCTATTAGCGCACTGATTATTTCCGAAAAATATTTCAATAATTTCAACCCTTTCTGCCGTGGAATATACCATGGTTAATTTATGTAAAAGCAATAAATGATATTTTAACAACAAAGATTGGTCAAATCAATCGCAAACTAATGTACTATTTATTTAAAATAAGTACGTGGCATTCTCTACTTATCTTTCTTCAAGAAACAACTTTTTTTGTCACAAAGGACACTTCAATTGCTATTTTTATTATTAATAAACCATGGGCGTAGTAAATAAAAGCATTTACTTATCAAGAAAATGCTTTTACTCAAATTTCTTCTGAAAGAAGTACAAACTAATTTGATGTACCTATTAAAGTCTACTTTAAACTTTAAATCAATAAAACTCCAAAACTACTGAATTGAAGTACATGAATTTTACATCATTATAAAGGGAGTTGAAAGACCTTTTAAATGATGGATCATTCGACCCCCCTTTTCATTTAAGATTTTAGGGATGATGCCACCCCCGCTTAAGGGGCTGCAAATGTTACTGTGATTTTATGCCAATTTTGTGTCCCCCTCGAAAACAAAATCGACGGGTCCGAGGGATTTTTTTAAAAAGGAATCATCTGCCAGTAAATGCATCTGTTTCGTTTTCGGTGCGCCACCCTGTATAAACACGATGCAAAACGCCGTGTTTTTTGCGCACGATGTGTTGGACCACTCGCTACGCTCGTGTTCCAATCCTCTCATCTAGTGCAAAAACACGTTCATTTTTCAACTAGTTGTATAAACAGCTATTTTATCCTACACTACGAGAAAGTTGAATTTTACCAGCTTTACGGAGGCGAGAAAGTAACCTTTTCTATGCCTAACCGAGAACATAAATTTTACGTTTCCACGCTAGCTGGCGCCCCAATTGACAAATTAAATAAAAATTGCTAATTTGATTGATATCCTACTTAAAATAGCGTAATAAGCGATTTCAATCACATCATAATCAGAAAACACAAAAAAGAATCGCTTAAAATAAACAACACTATTAAACGTCAGTATAAAAATAAAATTGGTAGCAGTAGTTGTCAATGTCTGCAAATTCAATCATAAGTTGTCGTATTTTGATGTTTGTTTGATGTTATCTTGTCAGTTCAGTTATGGAGCCTGAATCAGATGAATTAATGTAACAATATTATTGTGTAGGATAAAAACGGTAAAGAATTTTATATTATAAAATAAAATTTTTATATAAAAAATATTACCAATAATTATTGTTATTTTTTCTTATTTTCTTGGGAATCAAATCAAATTATTGTGTAGGATAAAAAAATATGTGTAAACAGCGACAGTAAAGTGCTTTTTTATGCCTCAAGAAGTGGCCAGGCTCGGCTGTGCCTCGCCTATCCATATCTTCTTTCGGCTTGAAAAATGCCACTTTACCGCCTAGGAATACAATATACTATTTAATTGAATTAATTTAATTCGAACTCAAGAAAATAAATGAAATTATTAACACATTTATGTATGAAGCAGAAGGGGATGGAAATATAATTGCATTCACTTTTCCTCTTAAAAGATATCCAATACATTGTAACGCACACTAAGTTATTCAAGAAGGGGAAGGGAATATATTCATTGGATTCATCCTTCCCCTTCTTGAATAACTTGATGTGCCCGTTACAAAGTTAAGTGGATATTTTTCAAGCATACATGCATTCACCCTTCATCTTATATGATGATATGATACCCTTTCATTGTGTATTTGAAGAAGGGGAAGGTAATATAATCATTGCATTCACCCTTCCCCTTAAAAGATATCCAATACTTTGTAACGCACATGAAGTTAAAAAACAGTAAGAGGAAGAAATATATTTACAATAAATTTGGTATATATAGATTTAAAAAAATATTTTTGGTTAATTCAGGCATGGAAAAGATAAATTTCAGCGGTGGAGAACCTTTTTTACCAGAACGAGGAAACCACTTGGGAGAAATGGTAAAATATTGTAAAAAAGTTCTAAAATTGGAATCCGTATCTGTTGTATCAAATGGATCGCTGATTAAAGAGAGCTGGTTTCAAAAATATGGAGAATACGTGGACATTATGGCTATCTCGTGTGATTCCTTTAATGAAGATACCAATAAGGTGAGTTTAAAGTTTTTGCGTTTTTAGGTAGCCTGGAAATCGTGATCTGAATGAATTATTATGTAATACTTCTAGGTAGGTACCAGTCATCATAATACTACTCTCCTCATCAATTTAGGATATGTATGTATACTTAGTTTCAGTCTCAGAGCAGCTCTTTTAATTCGGAGGAATTTTAGGATATCTGCAAGCTTTAACTTATGGATATTTACCTCTTCTATCCAATAATCTCCTAGGTGTTGTGCCCTAAGAGTCTGTGTGTGGATGGAGGTTTCTTCTTCCATGCCACATAATCTACATTCTTCTTCCTCCACTATTTTGAGCTTGTTCAGGCGACAATGTCCCGTTAGGATTCCTGTTTAAACTCTTACTGCAGTTTTACTTGGACTTATGCATTCATTTGATATCAACGGAGTGTAGTCACCCATCAGAATATTTGATTGTCTAAGCCCTACTAGATCTTTCCAATGGTCAGATCTTCTTTTTTCTTCGGCTTTGCCTATTTCTTCCAATACTACATTGAAGCTGATACCGCAAAAGGGTTCCGGCCACCAAAAGGGTGTTTCAGTCCCCCTCTTTGCTAATCCACCTGATATTTTATTTCCTTCTATTGCGGTGTGTCCTGAAACGACAGTAAGGTTACCATATTGTTCTCGCCTAGTTCATTGAGTTTGCCTAGGCATTTCCTCTCCATATTACACAAGAACTCAGTGCTTTAATAGCTGCTTGACTATCCGATATTATGATAATCTTTTGCCTTCTATATCCTTTGTCAATATTGAACTTGGCACTTTCTAATGGCGTGAATTTCCGCTTGAAACATACTTGTGGGACTTCTTGTCTCCATTCAACCTCGCTCCCATCAAGTTTAGAGGTTGAGTTGTATTTTCTTAGTGAAGGCTGTTATATAGTCTTAGTGGAGTTGATCAGACACAAAAATAAAAGTTTTATCCACAGGTAATTCCTCATATCTACGATTTTATGTTTGCTTCTGATCAATCTGATTGATAAGGAGAGTGTGATGACTTACAATATTTTTCTGCTTTTAGTACATTATCTACATCATCATTATCATATTTCTTTCAATAAAACCATTCAACTTAAATTCTTATACTCAAGTTTTTATCCAATTACCTAGTTCATATTTCTTATTCCATTTATTTCTTTCAGTAGCTCATCATTAAGAGGTTTCTTTCCTGTCAATTTATACAATTTGACTCACCCTGTATTTCCAAATGTTTATATAAGGTGGAAACTTATGTGAGATGATTTAAAAAAGAATTGAGATTGGTTATTGGACAATTCACGGGAGATACTACAACAAAAAGGAAAAATGAAATTGGATCAGACGAGTAGGAAAAATAATGTCATTTATAATAGGCGAGTTTATGTCTGTCACCGGAAGAGGACGTTATTGTTCTAGTACCTATCAAAACCGGAATAGTCAGTGCATTGATAAGATTAATGTTCATTGTTAAAATCATACAAAGTTGCATATTACAATTTTAAAGGATAGTTAACGTCTGCCTTTTGGAAGAATTTCAGTCATCGAAAATGATGATCCTAAGAGAGCAGCAGTAGAGTAGAATCCAAGAATGATTCCCGGGGAAATGCCTTCCAGAATTGGTGCCCAGAAAGGGTGAGCTCGTGGCTAATGTCAACAGTGTCCAAATTATTTGTAAAATTACTCTTACATCAAATAACGCCCAGTCCTGGCATCACAATTTGTTTGAAAGCGAGCTCTGAATCGATTATTTTATTCCAAAGCAATTTACAGCAACAGCAGTGTAGTTTTTTTTTCTTTAAAAATTTAAATTTGTTTATACAGCGTGTCCACGGATCCTATAGGTGAAAAATATTAGTTTTAGTGAAAAATGTCATTCTTAATAATCATTTTGCTTGTTTGAAACCCCATAAAATGAAATGAAATTCAAGTTTTCAAAACCCGTCTCATTTTATGGGGTTTCAGAACAAGCAAAACTTTTTATCAAGAATGACATTTTTGACTAAAACTAATATTTAAACATTTTTCACCTATAGGACCGTGGACACGCATGCTTTTAGTATCAAAACAAAATATTAAAATATTAAAATCGGTCAGCGGTGTCGGGAAGGAAATATCCATCAATAATTTAATTATGATATTAAAATAAAATGATAAAAGAACTAAGCTCACCTGCGCCACTGCAGTTACTCAATCCTAATAACATATTATGATGTTATTGTATTTTGGTTGCGTCTAGTTTTATACATTTTTTGTTCTTAAAATTTGTGTAAATTTTGTGGATGAATAAATTTCTTTCTTTCTTTCTTTCTAGTTCTGTTTTACTTCTTAATTTCACGAAAGTATTTTAGAAAAATATTCAAATATAAAAATCTATGTATTTTTAGACTATCGGAAGAGGACAAGGAAATAAGAATCATATCGACCAATTGATGAAAGTCCAAAGTTGGTGCCAAAAGTACAATGTTTTGTTTAAAATTAACACAGTTGTAAATACTTACAACCAAGAAGAAAACATGACCAAACAAATTTTGAAACTCAATCCAATAAGGTAAGATGATCTCTATCAGAACACGCAATTTTCAGATTTGCGGATCATTTTCTGCTTGTTTTAAATAATTTCTGGAACGTTAGGTCACCACTATATTAGTCACAGTCCTGTTTTTTTTTTGTTTTAGATGGAAAGTATTTCAGTGTTTATTATTGGAAGGGGAGAATGCTGGTCCCGATGCTTTGCGTAATGCTGAGCGTTTTTATATATCAGACAAGGTATTCAGTGAATTTTTACAACGTCATGAAAATGTCAAGTGTTTGGTGCCAGAGTCCAACGAAAAAATGCAAAATAGTTATTTGATATTGGACGAATATGTAAGTACATTTTTTTAATCACTCTGTATACATTTTAATCACTGGTATTTTTTACATCTTGACTGTTCAAGTGTTTCAAATAAATTTCATGAAGATTAAAAAAAAATGAAGAAATTCTTACCATTTACCACAAGTTTTTACTAACAAAAAAAAATTGCTAGGTTCTCATATTGTTTTAACAACTTGACAACATAGTTCAGTTATGACGACAAAATTTGTCTATTTGTTTATATCGATTTATGTAGTATCGATTATACAGTGTGTACATAAAGTAACGTAGCTTGCTACTATTTCGATTTCGGTTAGGTTTACAAAAAAAAAGTTGAATAAAAGTTTTTTCATATAATCCAGACCATCTGTATAAGCCGATCAGAAGTATACAGGGTGCACCGTTGCTCCAAAATAACTTATTAACATATTTTTTTAAATGGTACCCCATGTACATATTTTCAGTTTTTTCATAATCTATCACATTACAAATACAACCGTCAAGACCGCATAATTCTACCTTCAATAATTCCAAAGTTACAATGGTTTGAATCTAAAATTATAAAAAAATTGTTTATGTCAAAAAAGTAGTAGGTTTTTCTGTCATTAATATTAATTAGTAATTCGGTTTCTCGCACAAAAATTCGAAGTTTCCCACCAAAATTTTCTGGTTTCACGCCGAAATTACAGGTTTCTTGCCGAAACTAGAGTATTTTGGTGGGAAACTTGAAAATTTTGATGGGAAACTTGAAATTAATAACGGAAAACCTGAAATTTTGGCGAGAAACTGTATTAATTAATATTAATGACAGAAAAACCCACTTCTTTTTTGACAAACAATTTTTTTATAATTTTAGATTCAAACCAATGTATCTTTGGAAATATTAAATGTCGGTCTTGACGGTAGTATTTGTAATTTGATTATGAAAAACTGAAAATATATACGTAGTATACTATTTAAAAAAATATGTTATCAAGTTATTTTGGAGCAACGGTGCACCCTGTATACTTCTAATCGACTTGTGCAAATAGTCTGGATTATTTGAAAAAACTTTTATTCAACATTTTTTTTTGTAAACTTAACGGAAATCGAAATATTAGCCAGTTACTGTAGTTGGTTGTAAAATAAATCTGTTCATTTGCTTTTTCAAAAAAAGAAATTATGTAAATTATTTTTAGATGCGGTTTTTGGATTGTACGTCTGGTTCCAAACGTCCATCAAAATCAATATTAGACATAGGAGTATTTAACGCACTGCAATTTTCCGGATTTGACGAAGGAATGTTCAAAAAACGAGGAGGTATATACAAGTGGTCAAAAGAAGCCACCGCACTGGAGTGGTAACTCTCATTAATAATAAATATGTGTTAGTTAAGGAATTTGTATTGTTATATAAGTACAATTGTATTGTTACAGAACGCTCAAGGTAAAATATTGACAGAAAACAGTCAAAAATGTTTTTGAGATACAGCAAGTTAAAGTAGGAAAGTAGCGATTTTTTAAAAGTCATATTTTGTTTAGGAACACCTTTTTATTATGAATATTTCGCACGATTCGAATACTTATACATAGGGCATCAGTTTTCAATTGATTTTTGACCCAAAGTAATGATGGTGAAGAAAATTAAATTCTTACTAGCACTTACTTTTTACTGTATTTCAAAATATTATAAAAATCAGCTGTTATAATTGAACGTTTCAATATTTCATACAGGATGTCAGAAAATTGCTTTTTTTTAAATTTCATATTTAATCCTCCAAAACTACTTCACACACGGCAATGGAATATCGTTTATTCAGTACATATAAAAAAAATAAAAACACCAATATCAATATCCATGTCTTTTGTCTCATACTGTATGGGCAATATTTGTGTTGAATGGATCATAGTAAAGTAATAATATTAAAAATCCATATTAGTTGCTTTTTGTAATATTTTAGAATACCGTGTGTCGCAGAAGTTTCTGACCCATTTTAACTGTACAAATCTCGGAACTCAGAAACGATAGGGAGATGCGTTTTTCGAGGAACAATTTCTTTATTATAAAGTTTTTTCAGTATAAATGTTTAATTAGTGAAATCTTATATAGGGTGTTTTTAAGAAAATGGTATTTTTAAATGAAAATAACGTCTATTTTTTTAATGAAATACCCTACATATTTTTATTCTATCTGAAAGCTGAACTCTTCCCCTTTCTGAAAATGTATAATTTGTTGAAGTTTAGATAAAAAATCAGTAAATTATTTGGTTTTCAATGATGATTGTTTGTTAGATAAAGAGATGTCTGGCTCATTCGTTTTAAATAAAAAACCAATTACAAAATTTGTTTGCTAACTAATACCTACGTTTAAAAAAAATTATACCGAATGTTTTTTAAAGAAGCACGACTTATTAGAAATATCTAAAACAATTAAACAAACTTGAAAGGTGAATCGAATTTTAATGAAAATGAACATTATAAATTATCTACTTTAATAAAAATCTTTAAGATGTTCCAAGTGTTGTCCATTTTGATCTATACGTTGCGTAACATTTCCTGGGTAATTTCTTGAAATGTTCGGACAATGGTGCCTCGCAGTTATAACATCTATCTTTAATAAAAATTCCAAAGCTCAATTAAAACTTGACGCCTCTTTCTAGATACCTACATAACAGCCTATCATTAAAAAACAAATAACTTACCCATTTTTCATCTAAACTTCAACAAATTATACATTTTCAGAAAGGGGAAGAGTTCAGCTTTCAGATAGAATAAAAATATATAGGGTGTTTCATTAAAAAAATAGACGATATTTTCATTTAAAAATACCATTTTCTTAAAAACACCCTATATAAGATTTCACTAATTAAATATTTCTACTGAAAAAACTTTATAAAAAAAGAAATTGTTCCTCGAAAACCGCATCTCCCTATCGTTTCTGAGTTCCGAGATTTGTACAGTTAAAATGGGTCAGAAACTTCTGGGACACCCGGTATAGTAAAAATAGTACTTAATTACATATTACTTCTTAACTCACCCTGTAACCATCAATATTGTGGTCAAAACTCAGTCAAAAAATCTAATAAGCCCTTCATTCATTCGATTGGGTTGTGCTCAACAGCCCAGGCTCTTGAACTGAATCTTAGTACCATTTCCCATGTTATCTACTTCCATTCCAGAAGCTTTGTGTCTTCAATGTATGCCACTAGTTTGACTGCAGGGATTTTCAGTACTTGTATTAGTTCCTCTTCCTCTCCAAAGTGCTTCCGTCTGAGTTCATGTAAGTTCTCGCAGAAGCAGAGAATGTGAGTAGGTGTTTCATCATACAGTTCACATTTCCTGCACATAGGTTCACTAACTTTGCCCATTTTGTGCAGATGTTTCCTCAGAGTGTAGTGTCCATAAACCAGGTCGGTAACTGTCTTCAAATATCTCTTACTCAGTTTCATGGGTAAGGATTAACAGCAGTGCAAAATATAAGCAATAAAAAATTTTCCTAAAAATATTACTTTTTAAAAACCGCTACATTCCAACTTTACCTGTATCTCAAAAATAATATTTTTAATAAGTCCACATTTTCAACCACTAAAACTTAATAGGCTATAAATGTTATAGTTCGTTGAAACCAACTTATCAAAGAGATTTTAAAAATATACAAAGTGTTCGATTAAAAGTAAACAGTACCGACTGTGCTAGACTTGGGACGTGAATCACTTTGTACATTTCAATTTTTAATTGGAGAACATACAACTTAATCAAAATATGTATCCCAGCGGTCTTTATAATTCTGTTAAATAATGTTATTCCATAAATATCTTTTACACTGTTTAAAAATGTTATGGTATGAGCATTAATTGATCTGTAATGGTTCATTTTACTATTCTTAATCAAGTTCCAAAAATTGTTTTTAATTTCCAATAAAATAAAAAAACATTTTTAATTCCCAACTTGAGCCCAGTAGATCGAAAGGCTTAAGGAAAACATTTTATATGAACTACTGTTTTTTAATAATAACTTCTAATTTTAATACTTGTCCTTGAATAAATTATATATTTGTTATTAGATAGAATATTGTTTATATTTTTTTATACTCGGATAGAATAAAACGATTCGTAAAAACAAACAATAATTGTTTTATTTACATCAACAACAAATTCACAAATATAATTAGCTAATCGGGAATGATCCAACTCATATCCCTTTAATAAATGTTATTTCCCAAAAGAATTGGTTTTAAACAAAAAAATTTAAAAATTAGATTAAATTATGATATTAAAAATAATAATAGAAAAAACTGGAAATTTGTAGGAAAAAACATACAGGGCGGGTACGATAAAGGTAAGTAGATGGCAAGTATATTATTTATATTTGGTACATAATTCGTAAAACTCTATACTATTTTTTTAAACGTTTCATACAATTTCTAAACACACTCTCTCATTGAAAATACTTCAATATTTATGTTCTTTTGTAAATATTTACCCTTATCACATCACTATACATTCTGTGAAAAACTACCCACCCTATAAGATAACTAATAAAGCAGACTACAAATTTCACTGGAAGGAAGGAAAATCATAATTTTATGACCAACTCATGATCTCTTAGAGCTAGACAATATAGTAGGGCGCCAAAGTCAGTGATATTATTTGAATGGACAGATACAAATACATCCCAAACACACCTTCTTATCAGAAGTTAAGGATTCAAATTTACAGAATCCATTACTGAGAAATCCCTTAAAGGAATCAAAGGCAATGAAAGATTGGACCAAACAGTGAATCAAACAATTTCCAATCTCACTATTGACTGCAATAGATCTGAAAAGATCGCAGTGGAACAGCCACTTTGTAAAATCTAATCTCACTATTCATACTTTCTCATTAATTTCTTTATCCGACATTAACATAGCCATTAAGGACCTTGTTTATAACACCTAGAAGTAATTATAGAACGTAAGAGAGTCATAACTTGAAGAAATTAAACTTCCAAGTGAGATTTAGGCAACCTCTTCCACTGGAAACAAAAAACCAAGTTATTATTAACCACATTATTTGTAGATTTTGCCAAGAAGATGAGGAAACCGTGAAGGCCTGACTAGGCAATACTAATACATCTACACCTCATCACTAAAGAAAACACACCAAGATGTATGTGATATAAAACAATCAGAATTTCATTCTCATCTTGATTCTCAACAAAAATTCCATTCTTATAATTCCTCTCTACTCTGGTGCCCATATCACCTAAGGTTTGTTCCAACACACCAATAAAATAATTTGGAAACCAATAGAGAGTAAATTTTCATCAAAAAAATGTCTACAATTACCAAAAATACTATTTTCGAAAGCAGTCATTAACAAACAGAATCTCATTCCCTAAAAAGATGATATTTTTCAATTTTAATACGAGAATAACTATACGTACTATACCTTATTTAGCCAATTCTCACAATTTTAATTAAGTTACAGCTGCAATGAAAATTAAGTTACATAACCTCACAATATATTAAAACTTCCTACTTTTGATAACTTCAAACTTTATAAATTAGAAAATGAAGAATAGAAAAATAAATATTAATGGCTTGTGATGAAATATTATACAATTGAATCAGAGGACTGTTTATTTTCAACTTTCTATATTTTACTGACTTACCATTTTCTGGAAGTGTCAAAATTAACTGGCACAGATGAACTGTACGGATGTTCAATAGAAAAATCATAATTATATGTTCAACAATAAAAAGAAGCTTGGAATATACAACTGTCGTTAAATTGTAAATGACATGACAGATGAAATATGTGAGGTTATATAGGTTTGTAAGATTAATTATGAAACTGTTTTTTTATCCAAAAAACAAGCACAATTCCAATAAATAAAAACGTAGTAATTTGTGAACTATAGAGCACAAGCGTTTTTGACCATTTTTGCATTAAATCTATAAGATTTTCCGACAAAAAAATTGCGATAATCTCAGGGTTTCCACAGAAAAATCCATAAAAAGAAATTGTTTCATCACTTCAATGAACAAAAACAGTTTAAACGTGTCAATCTGTACAGGAATTTTACAGATACCTTTATTTTCTCCCTAATATGAAAAAATATTTGCCTGTCAAATGTCACACAACTGTAAGTATAAGTAGAGATGTAATTATTCAATTTCCTAAAGAATCAAGAACTGTTTCAAAATGAATATAATGGAAAAGTTTACACGATCTTTTTATTATTCAAAAAATCCTTCCAACTGCTTATACCACAGAAATAAAATTATCTAGGCTATAATGCATTAATCTGTATATGCCCCTATATAGCTCATAAAGAAGTATTTAATGTGTTTGTCGTTTGGGATAAATATCCAGTATTTTGTAAGGCTTTTGTTTTTCAAGAAGGGAAAGGGAAAATAATTCTCCTTCTTGAAAAATATCTAGGATGGGAATTCCATTATTGGTGCAAATTTCTTGTAACGTTTCTATTGGCGTTAAAAAAATAACAGTTTATAAAATATGCAATCTGTTATTCTATATAAAAATATACACATGGTGTTGCTAAGTTTATTAAAACAAACTGATTATTTAGATAGGTATTAATTTTTTTCTTTTGTACCTAATTATACTTTTCAAAAATACAATTTAGTCATTTTACGCAGCTTTCTGAAAAAATAATCATAGCATTTTGAAATATATCCAATACTGTGTAAAGTTTCATAATAAAAAATATATGAAAACTAAATTAAATTGAAATAATTTCAATACAAAATAATATTGTAAGAAAAATAATCGTTTTTTTATAATTAGAAGGAAACTATTATTTTCAATAATTTCCTGTATGGTGTGACACATTTAAACTGCTTTTTATATGAAATGTGTGGCAATTGAAATGGTGGAAAATATCTTTTTTTGAATTCTTCTCTGGAAAACTTGGAATCGTCGAAAATATTACTCGAGTACAATTAATTTTTGGCAAAATTAGTTAAAACCACTTGGACTCAAAAGTAAAAGTATAGTATGAATATCCTCTTACCGTCAATACAACCAATATCAAAATATTGCAACGACTTCATTTTAGTAGAAAAAGAAAATGTAATCGAATAAAATGTAATATAATTGGGTATACTCGCTTAAATATAATGTTAATTCTATCACAAAACATTAGGCTTCGTGTATAGAGGTATTTCGTGTATAAAATCATTTCAATTGATCAGAATATAATTAGCAGAATTCTGTACGAAAATTTACCACAAATCGTGAAATCGTTCATATTTTTTTTAATAACTCCCTTTGCAAATAATCTAAGTAACGTCACTGACTTTAAAAACAATAATTATATAAAAATATAATTTTATGACGAAGAACTTCAAAGTCTTCAAAGCTTTTCTTTTCTTTCTCTTCTTTTAAAAACAATTCTACCCCTTAGTGAGATTAGTTGAATTAAAATTTATATCAAAATCTAGCTTTGAGAGAAACTTTCATTCAATTTCAAAAAAATATTGTGGTAAATGTTCGTAGAGAAAACAAATAAATAAATAAATTTAGAAATATTATTTTTTGTCAGTTTTCTTATCGTTTCGTCCTCGTAACACTCAGCCGAATAAATATTAATTAAAGTGAAAAACTAATCTTGGTAGATTTCGTTTTTAATGAGTCATCCTAAGGTATGCTTTTTCGAATAATTCTAATTCGTGTGCAAGATAATTAGCTTTATTTCTTAAAACTTTAGCCTTACCGCCTGCCTTTTCTAAACTGTTCACCTCAGTCTCCAATTCTTTGAGTTGTTTGTCCATTACACTAGTGGCATCGTCTACCACTTGACACAATCTGTAACAAAGAAACAAAATATTTAACAATTTTACACACTTTATTTAAGAACAAGATTTTTATTTAACATCTTTAAACCATTTTGTCAAAATCATACAGTGTCCAAAAATAATAAAATTATAGAATGTCTCCATCGTTCCCGTAAAACTAAACATCACAAATCATGGCCTACAAGAGTTTTGATTGATTAGTTTGACACCATCAGTCAGACGCTTCTAATGTTTGGCACCTCAGCCATTATGGTTTTTGTGCTTTTGGTTGTACCATTTATATGAAGAGACTGAAATGCTATCTTTGCGATAACAAATCTAATATAAAAATATTTAAAAACTTCTTTTAATTAATCTTTTGGTGGAATAGACAATAAGTCGGTTCGGACTAAAAATCGATAATAATTATAGTTTCCAGTTTTAACTTCACCTCAAAGTTTAAAAAAGTAAATTGAGTTTACATATATATGAATGGAGAGAGAGTAGTTCATTATAGTTGAAAAATTCTTATAAAATATAAGTTGCTGAAATATCTAAATTCTACTGGGATTACTGGACAGTTCCTGTGAGATACAAATCCGGGATATATGGTTCAGGAGATACAGATTACGAAAAATTTTAATAGGTCATACGATCCACACAAGTAGGACAAGGATCATATGAACAACACTACTTGAAATTGAGAGACAGGAATTGTTCGATATCTTAAACTCGCAATCACGATCAGTCCCCTCTACCAAAACACAATGCTTAAAAGTAAAAAGTGCAATAAGTTTTACACATAGAATAATTCTTATCTCTCTATATTAAATAGTGTTGTTCATATTATCCTTGTCAGACTTGTGTAAATTGTATGGCCTATTAAACTTTCAAATATATTAAACAATAGGCATTATTATAACATACACATCTCTAGAAGTAAAAATACCTCCAGAAAAACTACAATCAACGATTTAATGAACAAAATTGTATTGACCTCGTCCTAAACGATATTAACAATTATTTTGTAAATGTTAGTAAGAATACTAGCTCTAAAATATCTCAAAGACGTGATGCACTTTCTTTCGTCCTTTCTTCTAAAAGAGTCACTGATAGTTTTTAACAAGTAGATACATTTGAACAAGTGCAAACCATACTCAGCTCAAAACAAGTCTACCTATGGCATTGATGGGTTAAATATTTGTAATGTGGACATTAACTTTTCATCTCTGATCAGTGAATCCTTTGAGAATGGTCTCATCTCTGTCTGAAAAAGCTATACTTTTTCCACTGCACTGCTGTATCAGAGTAAATAATACCAGTAACTACCGCCCTACTACCTTATTAGGTATCAATCTTATCGAAAGGCTAATGAAAAACTATATACTGTTCTTCCTTGAAATTACAAGTTATATATTTTGCAGTATTTGTTGTGGGTGACGTTACTGGACACTCCGTATAATTTTCCAAAGCAAAATTTGTGTTTCAAGACTCATTTCATGATGCTCTGTTTCTTATTACACCAATAAAAGTTACAAAAAAGACAACTAAAATGGCGATCTCATGGCTATTTACTTCACTTTAAATTCTATCAATTTTTGGAAAAAACGAATTCTAACAATTAAAACCATTACGTTAAATAATGTTTCTTACATTTTTCAAACTAACTAAATCTATATTTAATTTTTCAATATTGCGTAAGATACTAACTACCTACAATCTACAATCCCTTGCAAATCGTGTCAAGACGTGTTCTACTTTTTTGAAATTTCAAGTATAATCTAATAAACCTATTTGTACCATAAAAGTAAAAGATTTTGTATAAATCGATCTGTTTATACAATTTTTCAAAATATAATATAATCAACCATTAATCATATTGTAACATAATAATATGCAAGTCAAATTACCGGTATATTCAACGAACTTTATATTTTCCATCACTCACTTCTCACTACAACGCGAACAAAAATCAACTGATAGCTTCACGATTATAATATAAAAAGAATAAAAACTGGTGCTAAAAAAACACAAAAAAAACCATAGATACACATTCCATACAACAGACGAACTATTTCGAATTCAAATATTTTCAATGCTACCAACTATAATTATGGTATTCATCTGTCACGGAAGGCATCTGTCGCATTGGTTTTCAATCGTAAGAAAGAGGACAGAATGTGTTATCACTTATGGAGTAGTGAACTAGAAAAGGTTTGCTTTATTACCAACGAACAAGTTGTCAATTTTAAAAATATGGAAAAATTTATACAGGGTTGTAATAAGCGCGAGCGATATGTGAAAAATTGTGCAAGATAATTTTTATATTAGAAAAATATAGTAGTTCGTTACTTTATAAACCGGAAAATAAGATATGAAGTGGAGAAAAAGGCGGAAATTGGTGTGAAATTGGGAAAAAATTGGAATAAATGGGAAAAACGTTGAAAAAAAAATTGGAGATGGTGGAGGACATAGGGTAAAAAAAATGGAAAAATAAAAAAAAGGGAATGGAAAATAGTAGTAACGAGGAATAGTGAAAAAAATGGAAAATGGGGTAAATGAGGGGTGGAAAATGATGAAAAAACGAGTGGAAACGGAGAAAAAATAAAACAGGAGAGAAAAAAAAATTGGTGAGAATGTAGGAAACGGAGGAGAATTGGGAAACGGGTGAGGAATGGAAGAGAGAAAATGTGAAAAGGGGGGAAATTGTGAAAAAAAAGTGTTTCAAATATGGCGACGTGGAGAAAAGGATAAATAGCATAACAAAAGTGAAAAAAATGATAATAAAGAGAACGGAAGGGAAAAATGGAGAAAACAAGGAAAAGAAACTGATAAATAGTGAAAGCGATACACATGTTATGGATTCGAATAAGAGAAGAGGAAAGGTTGAAGAGGAAAATTGGAGAATGGTAGAAAAAAGGAACAGAAAAGTAGAAAAGAGGAAGAGAAAAGTGGAAATAATGAAAAAAGCTGGAAACATTTATAAAAAAGTAGGATATATTAAAAAATTGAGGAAGGCAAAAAAAGAGAAATATGGAAAAGAAATACAAAAAAATGTAAGAACAAAATGAAAAAGGGACCTAAATGGGGAAAATCCGAAAATGAAATGTCTTTGATTGCAACTTCATTCGCGACAGAATATGATAATTTATTATTTTTTTGCTACTGGCGAAAAAAATGTATTATCAGTGTGTCCCAAAAATGTTTATTCAAATGTATAATAAATAATAGAAATAGCAACAGTATACCTACTATAAATAATTCTATAAAGCTGCAAGAAAATTATCAAAAAAAAAAGTTAACACTCACCTTGCGAAAGTGCCGCTCAATTCTTGTTGGACTTGGTGACTACAGTTGGCAGACGTAAGGTCGATGATCATTCTTAGTTTTTTAGAAGCATGTTGAACATATTGCTTCTTAAAAGATCTTTCTTTTGCTTTATTAGTCCACGTCAAACGTTCGTAGAGATACAAACAACCATATATTGCACCTAAAAACAATATACACTACTCTTACTACAACGTACAAAGATTAAATGAATTTAACGCATTATTTTTGCGATAAAAAGGAAGGTTTTTATCGCAAAATGCATATTTTTAATCGATATACAGTATTGGGAGAGAATTCTGGTAAATGGAACGTGCCACAGCCGACAACGTGTACATCGTTCAACTAGGAGCGCACAAAGATACCTGGGGTCTATTTCACAACACCACAAGTTTGTAAGTAACAGGTAGATTTTAATAAGTTTGACAAAATATGTAATTACTTGCGTTTTATAAAACGACAATTGTACTCTTATAATAACAGGAAATTTTTTACAATTTTACTTGTTATTTACTATGAATTTACCTGTTATTAACTAGTGTAGTCAACAAAATTGCACCTGAAACTTGTTATCTACTAAAGTTCTTCTACCTAACTTAAAGCCAAGCCAAGCTTTAAACATACATATACGATAGTTGCAACAAAATGTGGTCTAGTAGTTCTTCGTCAGAAAATGAAAATGAAGAAATTATTCAAATACATAGAAGAAAAGTGTTTAGGCCTAGAATTAATTCTGTGTTCCACTTGTTATTCGAGTTTAATGAACGTTTCAGAATGACTTTTGTCCAAATGGAACAGCTTTGTATGGATATTGGACATATACTTCTTCATCCAACTGACCAATCTTACACACTATCCACAAAAATGCAGATTTGTATAGCATTACACTGGTGAGCAATACCATATCATATCAGATGCACATGGGTTTAGTTAGGCAGGACGGTTTCCAAGTACATTATCAGAGCGCACACAAATGGCGCTTAATATAGTAAGTGGTTGGTGTAGGGAGGAAGAACTGGCAGTGAACCCCCACAAAACTACACTGGTACCGTTTACAAAAAAAGAGAAATTTGCAAGGTCTACAAAAGCCGCAAATAAACGGAGTGGAAATTCCATATGCGAAAGAAGTTAAATACCTAGGGGTAATCTTTGACCAGAAGCTTACATGGAATTCTCATATCGAAAAAACCACACACAAGGCCAGAATCGCGCTGGGAAGGTGCAGGCAGATGTGTGGAGAGAATTGGAGATTAAATCCCAATATGACCAAATGGTTATACACACAGGTCGTGAGGCCAGGGATAACCTATGGATCAGTAGTCTGGTGGCCCAGGACACTGCAGATTGGTTGCGCAAAGACAGTTAAGTGGTATCCAAAGGCAAGCTTGCTTGAGTATCACAGGGGCCATGAGAACAACGCCGACTGCAGCCCTGGAGGTAATACTAAACCTACCGCCACTACATATCTTCGTTCAGGGAAATGCAAGATCTGTTAGTCACAGATTATTACAGGGGCCTCCTCCTATAAGTCAAGGACACGGCAAGGCCTATAAAAAGCTATATGAAGAAATAAAGGCAGATCCAATACTGGGAATGCCAAAGGATCAGATTGCCCCACAATATAGCTTCAAAAATGAATACATGGTAGTCATTCCAGAGAGAAAGGACTGGGAGGCAGGGCCTCCTATAACAGCGAATCTCAACTGGTACACTGATGGCTCTAAAACAGACTCTGGAGTAGGAGTCGGAATATATGGGGTACAAGAGAAGATCAAGATCTCTCTAATCCTAGGGAAACATGCCACTGTCTTTCAGGCAGAGGTAATGGCAGTGCAATGCTGTGCAGAAGAGTTGATGAGACGGAAGGTGGATAGCCAAAGAATCGTCATCTACTCCGACAGCCAGGCGGCACTAAAGGCGATAAGCTCATATCGGACAACGTCAAATCTGGTGTGGGAGTGTCGCAAGGCCCTCAACAGACTAGGTAGTCATAATAGAGTGACCCTAGCCTGGGTACCAGGTCACCAAGGAATAAAAGGCAATGAAAAGGCTGATGAATTAGCCAAGCAGGGAGCTACTGAGGTCATGATAGGGCCAGAACCTTCCTGTGGAATTGCAAAAAACCTAACTAAGGAAAACATCCACCAATGGATAAACAACCTGGCATTGCGCTGGTGGCA
Source organism: Lochmaea capreae (assembly GCA_949126875.1). Classification (NCBI taxonomy): domain Eukaryota; kingdom Metazoa; phylum Arthropoda; class Insecta; order Coleoptera; family Chrysomelidae; genus Lochmaea; species Lochmaea capreae. The sequence goes on along the minus strand of OX421397.1, from coordinate 10,513,363 downwards.
TACAACCCCAGGGCAAAGGCACGCTAAACTATTCCTTAAAAGCCCTTCGGCCAAACTGTCACGCGACCTACTATGTCAAAGTCGAGAAACGACGAGGATGATGGTGGGATGTTGAGGAAGCATATGCACTCAATTGGCCTAGCAGATGACAGCCTATGTAGGTTTTGCCAGGAAGAAGACGAAACCGCAGAGCACATACTTTGTGAGTGCGAAGGCCTAGTAAGGGTGCGGTTTCACCTATTCGGAGAAGAAAAACCGAGGGCAGAAAGCTATGCACGGGAGGCGGTATCCAGGCTAATAAATCTAATAAAAAGAATAAAGCTAGATATCGAGCTCTAAGGATAGAGGGGACCACAATAGATCTGCAAAGGTCGCAGTGGGATAGGACAGAGAGCCACTCCATTTCTAATCTAATCTAATCTAATCTAGGCAAGTTACCAGTGTGGCTTTTTTTTTAAAGTTTTGCCAAAAAACATCTCGGCAGTAAGTGCAATCTTTAGTAGGAGGTAAAAGCCCCAAGCTGGCAGACTTCCGAAAAAAATGTCTTTACTGTCTCTAATTTCTTTTAAAATAAGAATTTTATTACCCAATGTCACACTTTTAGACATATTTCACTATCTCGCTTATGAAGCTACGCTAATTCTAAAGCCGGACTAAGACGACTCAAGTACTTGGCGAATAATCGTTAGTTGTGTACACTCGGCATGTCGTGTGAGTGGGTTACTTGTACCTGCTTGTACAATTAATTGTCACTCCTTGGTTTTCCATTGCGGGTTGGTAAAAATGGTCTGAGACAAAGGGATCACGATTATTCGTACACTTGCCAAGTACATACTTGTAGAGGCGCTCAAACGAAAAGCACAAATAATTTGCTTTTACTAGTGCGCCTATTCATTTAGTTTTCAAAGACTACCAGAAGCGTACAGACGTCGTTTTGATTGTTCTTTTTTTATTCGAATGGAGTGGACAAATGAGATTGTATTGGAATTTCTTGTTTTTTATGAAAATGAGCCGGTCATTTGGATGGCTAAACATAAGGAAGCGGAAGCAACAACTAAAATATACTTGTTTCTTTTTAACACAATGTCGCTTACGGCATCTTCTATGTAACTTTAGAGCTCCTTTTTACGTACTGTTTATCAAAAAAACAATTACCAACCTGTAAGAACTACTATTCTCCAGCCGATGGTCTTAAACAAAAACCCGCCTACCAACAATCCGCCCATAGTACCTTGCGAAGAGGCTCCCATAATGGCCAATCGTGACAATAATGACCAATCGTCTATACTTGTATTGGCGTACAGTAACCTACCGTCGACTACGTCGGTAGGAGTAGACGGAATATGTGTACTAACTGGACTTTCTCGTTTATTTCGTAGAGCGAGAAAACTAACACCGCCACTGGCGTATTTTTGAATTAAACTAGTTAATCCCCATGAAAATCTATAAAAAAAAAAGAATTAAGGATTAAGTATTTGTAATGGATTTACCCGATATTAATGATAAATCATTTTAAGGGTTGTTGAATATTCCGCCTTACATCGAAGTGAATTGGTCGTCGAGGGTTGTAGAAGGCCGAGTAGAAAGAATAAACAAGTGATGTTAAATTTAGAACCGCCAGAAACTCTGCTACGGAGGTGAATAATTCTTAGTGACTACTCACGATTGCGCTGCGGAAGTCCTATTTTAGGATATCTGCAGGCTTCAAGTTAGGTAAATGTCCCTCTTCTATCAAACGCTGTAATAAATTCAACACTTTTTCAAAACCAAGTGGCTTTACACTGAAGATGATCCAAACTGTTTAGTGGTAGCTTGATGGCCGACATCCTCTTTGAAATGCTTCACCTTCCAGAAGGTCAAGTTTCCGAATTTTCCTAATTAACGAGAGACGTCGAGGAAATGAGGTATATCCTACTGTCTGCGCCAATTAAACTCTCTAGTCATATTTTATCGAGAAAAATAACAAAATTCTTCTTATTACTTGCCTTATGATGATGTAATAGATTTACCTCAAATGTGAAAATGCCCTGCCACCGAAAACAAGCCTTGCAACACTTACCTGAAGTCTAGGTCCTCTTGGAAATCCGCACATAAATTATCGCAATTTAATCTGTACAAAATTTCGAAAGGTTGTCTCCTAGGCATTACAATATTAGTAGCCATCTTGTGACTTTCGGGTATTAAGGCTTCCATTCTTTCCGTCATTTCCCTTTGACTGGCTTCCATATTGAGAGCTAAAGCGGTAGATAATCGAGCTCTTAGATTAGAACCGAGTCCCGTTTCGACATGAAGATGAAGTTCCTTTTTATAGACGTTCAATACCAACGGTTCCGGATGGAAAGGTAAGTTGAAATCGTCTACTAGCGTATTAAGACGGCGGATTTCTTCGCTTAGTGCTTTTGAAACGCTGAAAATCCAAAGACATTTAGTTTAGTTACACTAAAACTTTTTAAAAAAAATGTCTTTTTCTCACCGTTGTTCGACGTCTTCGACCATACTATGAATTTTCTTCTTCATTTCTTGTGTTACTATCATAAGTTGTTGTTCTGTGTAATTTATTTTTTCGTTGAGATCTTTACGATTAGAAAGTTTTTCGTCTTTTAATTTTACAGCATCGGAATAGATACTTTCTAATATATCTCGTAGTTCACTGAAAAGAGACGATTTGTTTAATGTGTAAAATTACAAGACATGTTCACTCACTTTGCTATGAACTTTCCTCTTTGCGAATGCTGTTCGAATTTCGTTTTTACCGCAGATTTGGAGATGCACTCTTCGAACTTCTTTTCGAAATCTTGAAATTCGAAATATCTAGTTTGGAAACCTTCTGTAACCGGTATCGTAACTGATTTTCCTTCGGACATCCTGGCCTGCAGTACTTCCTTCGCCGAGATAAAGAATATTCTTTCGTCTGCTTCCTTTTGCGTGCATACTTTCAATTCATTCACTAGAAAATCTAAGGCTCGTTCTTGATGTTGTTTTCGAACCTAAGGAAGTAAAACATCCATTGGCGCACCTTGGCAGTAAAATCAGCTGGTTTGCCGTCACATTTTTAACGATTCGCGCACACCGATATTTGAAATAGTAGTGTACCTAACAAGTGCGGAAAGTGATACTTTCTCGCACGTGCTAGGCACACTATTTTTTTCTACTAGCGTGCGGAAAAAAATCCAAAATTTAACATAAAGAATAGCTATTTGTGTATCAAGAGGAGAAAGTAGTACTTTGGTAGTCGAGACAGAAAGTTGCCAATCTGTCGAAACTACCAAAAGACTTTCTGCTCTAAATACACACAAGATTGTTTCTACTATCACACCAAAATGAACTATTAGCTCTCTTTTATCTATAAATAAAATTAGGCGTGCGCCAAAGTTACTTTCTGCTTAAGAGCGCCAATAATGTCAAATTATGACAGCTCACGGAAAATTAGGCGTGCTTCAAAGTTACTTTCTGCTCAAGAGCGCCAATAATGTCAAATTATGACAGCTCACGGAAAATTAGGCGTGCTTCAAAGTTACTTTCTGCTTAAGAGCGCTAATAATGTCAAATTATGACAGCTCGCGGAAAACATCAACTTAGCAGTTGCTTTTCAAGGCACAAAAGACGACTTTCGATAGTGATAGTAGAAAATTGCTTATTTGTGTATCAAGTGCAGAAAGTTGTACTTTGGTAGTCGAGACAGAAAGTTGCCACTTTTTGTAAGAACTAATTTGACTTTTTATTCCACTGGACATTGGTAAGTACGAATATAATACATTATCAACTTGTTAACTTTTGACATTTCATAACACCTAAAATTCCGTGTCACGGGAATATTACAATGCTTAGTTTACTACTTATTAATTTTGGACTTTGTAACTTATGCACCCAGTATATCGGTAGTTTTAATAAATATGTCGATGTTAACCATATAAATAAAATAAATACAACTAAAAAAATTCAATTTCTTGTTTAATTACCAATTCGTAAAAGGCCAACCGTTGGAATATTAGTCATAACGATTATTTCCATTGAGTTGACAGAAGTTTTGATTTGATTCATATGAATATTGTTGCTGACGTAACAGTCATCTAACCCGCGAAATTTAATGTCACCTTATTTTTTGAACAAACCTCGTAGGTATTAGAATTAAAAAGTAATCTTTTTCCAGACAAATTTCTGTTATAAGAAATTTCAGGAAATCTAATTTAAGAGACTCTTTAGCGCATTTCTGAAATGTTAATGATTGTTCCTATAAATGAACACACTTTATACAATATAATCATGACAGGTTATTTACTGTAAATATCTACTATCTAAAGCTAATTTTTTATGGAAAACAATAAAAATTTCCATAGACGGAAAAGCAAAACTGTTTCTATTATTATTCATATTAGCAAAAATCCAACTTGTAAAGCAAATATTCAAGTACAACTCACCTCTTCCTGCTCATTGCAATGCTTATTGAAAAAAAAAAGAGTAAAGATGTACAGTTATAACAAAAACGTAAAATAATGAATCAATGCTTAGGCACAACACTATAAGAATGAATCCTGAAAATTGCTAATAAGCAGTGCAAAGCATATAAAATGAGGTGTTTCATTGTCAATTATTAAATTCTAATAGAATTTTACCTGATCTAAAAATTCTGGTTCAGAGGCTGAAGCGTCCCATCTATTATTCAAAATAAATATATTCGGTTTCGATAATTTGGTTGATACTTTATGGAAGAAGTTCTTTTCCTGGAAAATTAGACAGTAAAAAAATCTGAATATATAATTAAAAATATGTTCTTACCGTCACCATCAAAGTAGATTCAGCATTGGCTACCAACACAAAAACGTCTGCATCCAAGCAATGTTTATCGATCCATTCATCTAAATTTGGAGAGACATCCACTCCAGGAGAATCGACAAACACTACATCATCTCGAAGTAGAAGGCACCTATTTTTTGGCCAATATACTTTGACCAATGAAGATTCATTAAGTTTTTCTTTACACAATGCATGTGCTAATTGTCCTACTGACTCTACAGCACAGTGTTCATCTGAGCCTTCTAAGACTAAATATGGTTCGTCTGAAGGAGCACCTTCGACCTGCAAAAATGCAACAAGTATATAATTAAGTACCTACCATGTTTTAATGTACAATCTGTCACAAGTGGTGAAAAAGTTTATCTGGCATTTCAACAAAAATATATTCTTTTAGATCTGTAATTAAATACAATATTTTTAAAACAAGACCTAAGTACCTGTAGAAAACAATTTGTAGTGTGACCAATTCCACTAGGCAATATTTTGTCTCTAAGCATAGCATTTATTACGGAACTTTTTCCATTTGATGTTCTGCCAAAGAAAGCAACTTTCATGTGATCCCTCTGTAATACATCTTTTATACTATGTACTTTATTGACAAATTCTTCAGTTTCTTTGACTTGTTCATTATTGACAATTTTTCCATCTTTCTCAATTTCTGTGAACAAAAAACTACAATCAGGATACTTTTCCTTTTTTTTTATTACAGGATCACTTACCGTGCATATAATCAACAGTATCTTTGACATACTCTTCAATTTCTCCAAAAATATCATTGATCTTTTTTTTAGCCTTGACGAATATCTGTAAAGGAGAATTATCTAGTGGAATTCGCTTTCCTCTTTCCGTTAAAACTGCTGTGACTGGTGGTCTATTATGGGGTCCGTCACCAGACATTAAAGATATTGTGCGATTTACATAAGCAGCCATATCATGCGTGCTCCTATCGTTTTAAATAAATTAAGCTTCGATTACACTCACACTCAGCATGCACTGGCAATCAATCCAATTTACTGAAACAAAAATAAAAGTTACAAAAAAAAAAATATTATGGAGACACATAAGACCATGACTACATTCATAGACCAATAAAATTGTTTACTACACATCCAGGTTCATAATCTATTTTGATCTTCAAGTTATTGATTCTCAAATAGCATCTTCAGGAATATCTGTGGATCAAATTTTAAAGAAAACCAGTTCAACTTTTGCACATTCTCTCAAAATCCCCTTACTATTAACTTTATTTCTACAAAAATTCATAATGGGCACAAACAAGAAGTTTTAATAAAAACTGGAGCAGTTAAGTAAGTACAAAATCCAACATAAAACACTAGTTGAATCGTAAAAACTTCTTTAATTATCGTAGAAAGACAAATAATGAATGGATCATATGAAATAAATCACAATAAAAGCTAAAATTAGAGGAATTAATATTACTATATGAAAATTGAAAATTGCACAATATTTTGATTTTATATATCTTCAATAGATATGATTAAATTCCAGATTTTAGGCAAACTAGAGAATCTTGATTTGTTGAATGATTTTAGTGAAATATACAACACATAACATTTAAACTACAAAAAGCTGTGATAATAATAAACTAGACGCAATTTATAGTCACAAACAACATGCAAATATTGTGCTTTAAATAGTCAACCTGATTGTTAGTAGGCATTTTCCAACCCAACGATCTGCTTTCTATTAACAATTTTAGCTTTTAATTAACAAATAATTTCATCTCACCGATTATAGTAGAGCGGTGTTCTTTTCCTTTTTTAAAATGTATAAAAATTGTAGGTAAAAATAAACTTGGCAGAATTCATAAAATCTATGACATTTATAAATCAAAATCAATTGTCGATTGTTTTGTGATGACACTATACAACCATAATTTAAATATTTTAATCAAAATTGTTATTTGATAATTATTTGGTCATTATCATCGATTACGTAAGTAATTAATACAAAAAATAATTTTTAACCACGAGTTTTATAAATTGGGATCTACTATTGACGTGTGTGACAGCAGACAGTCTGACGTCAGACTCTGTGACTTCATTACCTCAAAACATATTTAGAATAAATTTTCACTTCCCAAAAAACCCATTGGATAAACTTTAAGAACTATGATGGGTCAATATGATTGATAGGTGATCGATTACATAAAAAAAATAATTGGTTAATCTTCTCTCCGAGTTGGCGAGTTTTATGAAAATTTTAAAATTTATTTCTCTATAACGTATGCGTTAGTCTATGAATTAAATTAAATAATAGAGGAATCAGGAAACCATTGTAGGTAGAAACTCAAAATAGACTCTTAAAAAATCGATCATACCGAACTATCGACTATCGAGACATAAGTTATCTAATGTCAGTTATTTGACTGACACTTGACATTATCCCTTAACAACAATTCCAAAATCCATGTCGAAAATAGTAGTAAAAGTAGACTTTTAATTGAAATGTGCAATTTTAATTATGTAATTAAAATGGAAAGTATCTGTACTAGATTCTTGTTCAATGATTGTTGATACCGGAGCTTTTCCATCACACAGTAAAAATGCCTTCAGGTGGGGATCAATCATTTGCTTTATTTGAATTGCCTTCGAATTGGTTTTACAGAGGAGAAGGAAATTGTAATATTGTATTATCACTCCCTCAGTTGAGAAAAATACTTCGTATACGAAAGATAGACAGTCCCAGATCTTTCATAGGCTGGTTAGTAAAATGGATAAGTGATTTTCTTTATTGGTACACTGGCGGAGATATCATGGAAGAATTAAGAGATCTAAAATTTTACTCTACTATAATGAGACCTTTAGTGGGAATAAAATACACATCAGAAGCTTGTCAGGTCATTTTAAATTGGAAACAAGCTCGAATGCTTGAAGATGAACTAGTCAGATATAGGCCAGGTAAATATTATAAGACATTTTTGTTACTTATGAAAAAGTACATTATTATTAAGTACTTTTTTTTTAGAACGTAGAAAACACAAAATCTTGCAGTGTGGTAGAGCATCACTGTTCAATGATTTTGCTTTTATACCTGAAGATGAATATGAGTACTTACCATTTAGTGTAGCAGATGACACATTTGCTATTGAACTGAAACCTAAACAGGGTTGGAGGCCTTTAAGTGAAAAACACTATCCTGCTTGTGTGTACTGTATGAATCAATATTTTAAGGTAACAGATAATACACAAATATTTACAAATCTAAATTTACTTTATTTCAGTTACAACAAAAGAAAATCAAAGTACTTAGCAAGTATTGTCCAGAAGATCTTTTCTCAGGGTAGATACAACACAATCATTCAAGTATCCAGTAACTTAGTTGTTTTTTTTTAGGAATGAATCCAGGATGATGCATGCTATATATTCTTTAATACAAGTGCCTCAAAATAATTTTAGAGTCTTTAAAAATGGGAATCTAATTTATGGAGAACATACCACTACTGATTTTTCAAATATAGTTAGAAGTATATTCGATAATAGGGAAGATATGTCACAAAAGTAAGTAGACATTATTAACAGTATTAACACTCCTATTATTTTTTATTTAAATGTAATTCAAACCAACATTCCGATGAATTCTCCGCTTTATTATATAAGTATGTAATTTAATTAACGCAATGAATTGTGAGTTCGATCTATTTACTTGTTCTGTGTCATATATTAGTTCACATTTTTTTAAATAATCATATTTTTTGTAGTTTATAACGAATGCATTTTGTTATTAAGTTTTATCATATTGTTTCAAATATATTTCATTTTCCCTGCTCTGTAATTGGTTTATTCCTGTAGAGCAGTGTATGTATTAAATAAATAGATACACACTTGATACTTACTGAAATACTTGGTCATTGTGAATAAGATAATAAGATGAAAAATCTAATATATTCTTTTTATTATAGATTAATAGATGAGTTTTCGAACTTGATTAGAAAATGTTTAATAACAAATTTTATGAATGTAAATTTCACAGAACAATGTGAAGAGCAACTCTTCTGTGAATGGAACAAAATAATCCAAGATTCAAATGATCACGATTTACCAAAGAACTGTATTCTTGAAAAAATTTTATCAATACAGATGCTCGATATCGAAGGGAGTGTTTATTATGATAAATTATTAAATAATAGGGAAATTTTAGAAGACTGGAAATATATTGACTTGCTGTTAAACAAAACAGATAGTTCTAATGAATGCATTTGCTTAAAATGTATGATAATGATGTTAGGAAATGTAAATAGACGAGACGAAGAAGTTGATCTAACTTTTATACCTTATTTAATTTCTGCTGTTGCCAAAGATTGTTCTTTGATGATAACAATTAAGAGGATTCAAGAAAACATTAGGTAAGGAGACTTTTCGAATTATATTCAATTTTACCTAACTAATTTTTTTCAGTGATGATCTTGAAGTAAAAAATATAATTAGAACAAATTATGGTCATTTTTTGGTAAACATTGGTGTTTTCGATTTATATCCTAAACCTCTATCATCGATAAGAAAGCACTGTCAAAGAAACAAAGATATATTTAAAGCTTATACCACAGCAACAATGAAAAAGAAATAGTTATGAAATTAAAGGGGGGAAGGAAGCAGGTATTTTATACAAGTTTTAATCTAATTTAATTCATATTTATTTTGGTGTAAAAATTGTTCGCACGTACAGGTAGGTATACATATTTTACTCATATCCTGCTTTTTGGTGGTGGTTCAAATAATACATTAACTTTTTAATGTTTAGATTTAAACAAGACAAAATACTAACGCTTTATGCCACACGACAAGTGGCAGGTGACAGTTGACAGGGGTGAGCGGCAAACCCCATATTACACAGTATATCCTCAATTATTTTATTATTATACTGTTTATGGCCGTATGCACGGTTTGTGGTACTTGACCCGTTTAAATAAACTGGTTTAAATAGTTAAACGCCATTAATGTTGCCTTGGTATGGACTAAACAAAGTTTAGTTATGTCTGAAAAAAAGTTTGACAATGTAGAAAAACTCAGGAACTTTTTAGGAACTTTTTTCTGTGAAAAACGTTCGTTGTTAACATTATTTGAGTTTTGAGTACTCTCGTTCATAGTTACGAACGTGAAAGTTGTTATTTGAATTCCGCATTATATGTATTTCATTGCTAAAACATGGAACAGTTTTGAATAATTAGAATTAACAACTTTTTTTTGACAGTCACCTCATTAAATCTAATCAACCTTTCATGAGGCATTGACATAAATTACCCAAGTGTCCAATATTGGAGGTTTACCTTTAAACTGGTTTAACCTCGTTAGAATCAATAGTTTATACCAACTCGAAATTATAAACGAGTTTAAGTGTAAACGGTACATACGGCCATTAATTATTAAGAACTACAAAAAGATGGCTGATTTCTAACTATTGGTGAATAGTTATACTGTAAAAAAAAATTATGTACATCCAAAATGGAATCAAAAAAGATACTTTCTAAAATAGTAAAGCATTAATAGATTGTATTTAGCCAGTAATGATTTAGATACCTCACAAAACTCGCCAGTACTTTTCATTAGTATATACCATACTAAGTGTGGTTTTTATAAGGTATGTACATGAACTGACAGTTGACAAAGATGATGATCACCCTGAGGAAAAACACTTTGGTAAGATTTGCACTTTTGTTATTTTGTAGTGTTTTAACTATCATTTTTATTATAAACAATACATTCCGTTCAGTAATTGTTTGTGGTAGTAATAAAACTTTTATAAATTTCGATAAATACCTGAAAATAATGAAAAAGAAAAATAGACAATGCCTTCTCTTGAAAACAAGATTGTTTATAACGTCACAAAATTAAGTTTTTGGAAAATCTCGCACACCCTTAGATTAGATGATAAATGGAGTGGCTCTTTTTCCTTTTGCAGATCTAGTGTGGTCCTCCCTATTTTTAGAGCTCGATATCTAGTTTTATTCTTTTTGTCAGACCTATTAGCCTGGATACCGCCTCTCTGTCCTAGGTTTTTCTTCTCCGAATAGGTGAAACCGCACTCTTACTAGGCCTTCGCACTCACAGAGTATGTGCTCCGCGGTTTCGTCTTCTTCCTGACAAAACCTACATAGGCTGTCATCTGCTAGGCCAATTGTGTGCATATGCTTCCTCAGCCTACAATGTCTGGTCAGCATTCCCACCATCGTCCTTTTCGTTTCTCGACTTTGACATAGTAGGTCGCGTGACAGTTTGGCCGAAGGGCTTTTAAGGAATAGTTTAGCGTGCCTTTGTCCTGGGGTTTAATGCCACCAGCGCAACGTCTGGTTGTTTATCCATTGGTTGATGCTCTCCTTAGTGAGGTTTTTTGCAATTCCACAGGAAGGTTGTGGCTCTATCATGACCTAAGTCGCTCCCTGATTGGCTAATTCATCAGCCTTTTATTCCTTGGTGACCTGGCACACAGGCTAGGGTCACTCTATTATGACTACCTAGTCTGTTGAGGGCCTTGCGACACTCCCACACCAGATTTGACGTTGTCCGATATGAGCTTATCGCCTTTAGTGCTGCTTGGCTGTCAGAGTAGATGACGATTCTTTGGTTATCCACCTCCCGTCTCATCAACTCTTCTGCACAGCATTGCACCGCCATTATCTCTGCCTGAAAGACAGTGGCATGTTTCCCTAGGCTTAGAGAGATTGTGATCTTCTCTTGTACCCCATATATTCAGGCTCCTATTCCAGTGTGTTTTAGAGCAATCAGTGTACCAGTTGAGATTAACTATTATAGGATGCCCTGCTTCCCAGTCCTTTCTCTCTGGAATTACTGCTGCAGTGGCTAAATTTTAGGAGATGAGAGCCCACTAAGTTTGTAAAATTTAATGTTTTTAAGTACCGCTTTTTAATTTCCTTTGGAAAGTCATTACTTTTATCCATTTAAGTGAAGATAATCAACACGATCAAAATAACCATTAAGAACCACCTGTTCTGTGCAAATAACGCTTTGTTTATCCTCAGGGCGACTGTCAAAACAATTTGTGATATCACTTGGACTGATCCTGTTGATTGCATGCAGACACTTTGAATTTTAAGGTTAAATGAGGCGTGCGAACAGTTCTGTTATATGAAAATTAATGTGAGCTACTAGGTAATTGGTAGGTAGTTAAACTTTTATGTTTTTATATTAAAACATGTTCTCTTGACTTTTTGGTCCAATCATTTTAAACATTTTATATTGTTACACTTTTTTAAAACTATTCTAACAATTTTCTTTGAATTTTATAAATAAAAAAGAGAAAGCCAGTGTTAATGCATATAATATGATTTAGATATCATTTTTAACCAAATATGTTATTGTGCCCAAATATTATTTTGACTTTTATATTTTTATAATTCTTTGTAAATAATTATGTATTGTGAATACAAAAGAAACAATTCATCATGAAACAGGTCTATTAGCTAAAATTTGTTAAAAAAAAATATATAGTTTAGCATCTAATAATAATGTAGTTGCAAGTTTTCAAAAATAATCAATATATTATATATAGTTTGAAAATGTTTACTATACTATGGATGGTAAGTAACAATACAACTTAGATGAAACTATACATTTTAAACATAATCTGTGATACAACTGTGTGTAAATTGAATCCTTTATTAATGTGTTTATTGAATTTGTGGTCAAATTAAAAATGTGCTGTTCAGAAGATAACGATCGATGGATAAATTCTGAACAACTGTTGGAAGATTTGCAGAAACATACTTGTGGTTATAATTTAAAATATTATTTTTATTTACACATTGTATAATATTGTCTCAAAATATATATATCAGTCAAAGCATTTTTAAAAAATTGTAATTAATTCAGTGTTTTGCTGTAGATCTTCTTGAAAAATTGTAGTTTGGTTATATTTATATTTTGTACTGTATTTATTGTTTACATTTTTTAAATTCTATGGTTATATAATATGTATTCTATTGAAATAAACAATTATACAAAAATTTGTTTTTATTATACTTTGAGGGTTAAACAGTTTTTCATATTCAGTATTTTTTTAAATAAACATTTATTTTTCTATTGACAGTTGGTAGCACGATATATGTACAAATGTCAAATTTAAATTATTTGACACTCCACAACTTTCAAAAATTACATTTACGTATCAAAATGATTGAGAGTGATAGTGAAGCTAATAATACACCCGGAATAAAAAATAAAGCGGAGCAAGCAATCTCTAGCTTCCTTTCTAAAAAAAGTCGAGACCGTTTGAAATAATTTATCAAAAATATAACTTATGTTTGACACTTTTGTTACCAACTGTTTAAAGCAAATTATTCAAAAGTAAAAAACACCCAGATGCGTAAAATACACTTTGCCGCAATGAGTACAAAAATTATAAGTATTTCCAAAAACTGTTGTCAATTCAATAAAGATACCCTACGGTTGACTCACGAAGCTTAAGCTACTCACTACTAGAGTCCGTTACAAGCGGTTAGAATTGAGAAAAATATATCAAAGCAGTAATAACCTTTTATGAACCTTCATCTGAAAATTAACAATTTAAAAATATCAGTATGGTGTCGTTAGTGAAGAAACGATTTTTCATAAAATTACCTAATTATTAAATCAAATATGAAGTCTTAGAGTTACAGTCTGTTTGAAATAGAAAGAGTAACATCTTCATTCTTTTATTTGCCCACATGCTCACCAAACCTTGTACAACGCCGAAATCCCATCTTCGGGTCGCTTATAATTTCAGGTATGATATTAAATGAAAAATGTTATTGCGACAAAGTCTAGCGATATACCTAATACAATATCAATTAATAATAATAAGTTCATTACGGGGTAAATTATAATAATCAATTATTTTTATATTATGATTTACTAGAACTATAGAACTTATTTACAACACGGGGTTATTAATATTATTCGATCACGAATGATTCTAGGATATTGCTTGAATATAAATTTCACAATTATTATTGAGATTATTAGAACCACAAGCAGATACCTACGCCCTTGGAATGGTCATTTTACAATAATTTCACTTCCTATCTGCCTTTTTAAAATAGAGTAGGTATAACTGAATATTATTGTTTAACAAGGCTGATAAATATTGCGACTTGTCTGTTTATAAAAACATTTTATAATAAATAAGTATTATAAACCATATTCTTAATGGGAGATAAGGTTTAATTTATCTTTATATCTATCGAGGATGTTATTCCTAATGTCTCGTATAGGTACCTGAAGATATGAAATAAAAAATGAAATAAACATCTATAAATTATAAAAGATAAATGGACGACCAGTATTCATATCAAAAGTTGTGGAATAATATTTAAAACTGCTCAAAATTCCATCCAGTTAAATAATGGGTTACTTTCATATCGTCGTGTCAGTTCTTTTTGTATAAAGTGGAAATTTTTTTTCAATCATATTTGAGTAGATCTACTGGAAGTTATAGTCTGTTCATTATTTTATTATAGTTTCAACACCACTTGCTAATATATTTTATAAGGTAGGTACCTATGTAAGTAATGAAAATATTTCAGTCCACTGTTATAGGTACCTACTCGTTCTACGAATATTGTTAATTATTATTGTGTGCACTACAGCAGTGTTGTTATTCATAGCATGATATTTAAATAAATTTTTTTTACAATTATAAATTTTATAGATAGGCACGTCTATCGTCTACTTATAAATACCAAATAACAGTTTTTAAAAGAGCTAGTGCATTGCTAATATACAAAAAATAGTTACACATGGTCATTGATAAGAAATTAATTATTGTTTGAATAATCTATTCACCAAAATAAACGTTGTCGCCTTGAAAATGCGCAAGCGGAAAACAGACAATAAAACTACAATCAGCTGTTGACTGGTACCTCACGCAAGCGTGTTCGTAGCTTCTTGCTAGGGAACAAGCGCAAGCTATAATCCTGCAGCACTGTTGCCATTTAAAATCAGTGTGCTACAAGCAGCGGCAGTAGTTGTTTCGTGGCAGATCGCGGACAGCTCTGTGATCTTTTCTTTTTATTTATCCAAGCTCCCCTCGTTTATGTTTTAGTTTTACAATTTCTACAACTAAGAAATTGCATATTAAACTGTGTTAACGTTTTCAGTTGTTTAAGTGAACGTATTTCGGCTTTTAACGTGGTGTTTGCTCTTCAATAACGTCAAAAATATTACGCGAAACTAGAATAAATACCTAGCCAGTGATTCAAATTAAGATTACAGTGAACACTTTCGGGGACTTTAAACAGTACTTCGAAATTATTTCATGAAGGTTTACAGCGTAAGTAAAATAAACTGTCGCACTGGGTCAATATATATTTGATGGCTGTGGCGGTTCCTAACTGCCACTCGAGGGTGTCAATGTCTGTCTCGATGAGCCTAATGCAGGGTACAGCCGGGCCTACGACCGGGGCAGGGCAACAAGGGGGCCTGCATGGGGCCCAACCCTACTATCATCCACAACACGCCGCAGCACCGGCCCATACACAGGAACAGGTCCAACCGGATAGACCCATTGGGTACGGAGCCTTCGGAGTTGTTTGGTAAGTTGAGAAATAGGATTGTGGTGCATAGGCGTAGGTGGACTCTAGTTTAAACAGGCCTTGTTAATAATTATCACCAATTGCTATTAATTTTAATTTTAATATATTACCTGGAAAATTAAAAATGACAATTATAATTGTAGAAAATTCTAATGAATTAGAATTTTTGCTCAGGTAGGTATTTCCAATAAAACCCACATTCTGAGTAAATCAGTTTATGATGAAAAAATGTACCCTATTTAAAATAGTAAGACGAATATGACCTTGATGTTTTTTTATGTTTAATAATATTCTGAAAAACATAACATGATATGAACATGTGTTATACTTTGTACAGTATAAATATGTATCCAAGAATCTATTGACTACAAAAGATAAGGAGTTACTAAAATCAACTGGATATAATATAAAAGCACATGTATTGTGTATTGAAGCTTTTTATTTTTAAAGAACTGCTGGCGATAGTTCTTAATATTGCCTTTATGGACCTAGTAGCCTGGTAGGAAGGAATTATTTATTATATTCGATTTCTGGATGTGTATCCACAACTAATTAATAGTTTATTATGCAATTAGAATTTAATTTAGCCATTTCGACACGAGTATGAAAATTACGTACGTATACGAGTTAGATAAATTATTTTTTCTACTTCCATACTTACTTTAATTTTATCATTAGATATGCACAAATTACAAGAACGAATAAACTTCAGAGAACTGTTAAATTTAATTAATTTAAGATCTGTTAAATAGGTACTTATAGCCATATAGGATATTGGCTTGGTGCGCATTCCTATTGGATGTAAACTTGTATTTTAATAGACAGTTCCTGCATATCTAATGATGAAATTAAAGCATGGGAGGAGAGAAAATAATATTCCATACATTTGTTGAGTAAATTTAATGTTTTTTGATACCAACCATAAAATCAACTTTCCTGTTAGTGAAGTCGGTTCTAGAATGGGATTTATGGCAGGTATAATATACTGATAATAAGGATCTTCGAAAATAATAAGATCTAGGTACCTGGATTACATTTACCGCTCAAGTTTTGCTAGACATTTTATTTAATATTGATGAATAGAGTTACTTTGAAGTATATTTCACAATACTGTAACAGGATATTGTGAAATATACTTTATCTATTAAACTAGTGGAGGTAAATTATGTTTCGTGGTCTTTTAGATTAAAACGATAATATTGAGTCATTTACAACTGATATTATATTTTTTTTCTCACTTAGCAAATTATTAGGAACAGTTTTAATACTTCCATTATTGTCAGTAAACTTCAAAGAACCCGTCTTTGAATATCTCCAAACTCGTCTTTTTTAATCTTCTGGGGATCATTAAAATATAACAAATTCTACCTGCTCACAATAAAATGGCTACGCAGTTCCAGAAATATCTCTCCTAGGTAGGTAGAAAACAAGAAAACGGCTAATTCGGCTATTAAAACAACATTTTGGCCATTGAATCTTGATTTCATTTAGCCGGTATCTATAGTACCTACCTTTTTATCTAGAATTTCTTTGTGTTGGAGATGCTGAATAGTGTGCTTTATAATATGAACGAAAATATAGCTGTATCGTTTTTACAGAGTGTACCTTTATTATATACGACAATACGGTTGTATAGAAGAAATTACATGGTGATTCAACTCAAAAAGTTTTGATATTTTAAAATAATGAAAATATAGGATATACGGGAAAACGATATCGATATGCTGTTTTCGTTATTATGTTCCTACTTTTATAATCCCCATACACTTATTTAATATATTCAATGATAACTAGATTTAAAAGAATAGCGTCCTCTAGCCTGAACATTACTTAGGATACGTTGAAATTATTGCTTTTATGTTGGTACACTGGTCTGTGTATGTTATCTATGGTCTGTATTGGTCAGTCTTTATGTCACACCAAATCATTCAAGTAGTGCTGAAAGATCAGATCAGATCGTGAAACTTAGTGATACAATTTGTGTGTTCGAGATGGAAAAGGGAAATAAATGCCAATAAAGTAATGCTTGGAGTGTTTGTTGATTTAAAGCGGGGGTTATTGACTTATTGATAACATTATTGGCATTAACACTAGGTAGAATCTATCTCTATAAGATTATGACATTAAGTGTTAAAGTAAGACTGACCAATAATGAGGCAGCATTTCTATAAGTAAAAAGTCATCATTTCTTCGAGCATCTCTTTTAAGTAGAACAAGTAATTAATTACAAATACAATTTTAAGTAATTATTAAAAAATATTTTTTAGACACTTAAAAGTGTACCAAGTCGTATGTATTAATTTTTTTAAACTTTCCAAATTGGCATATTTAATATGAATGGTTCATTGAGTAAAAAATTTGCAGCTGTCTTATGTTCAACAAAATTGTAAACAAGCTACTTACTATTAACAATTCGACCAATTAATATAATGTGAACAATAGGTAGGTACGTATTCGAGATACTCCTTGAAAGTGTTTTAACTCTGAATTTAATAGGAATTCTCCGGTTCATTGACCTAATTTATCTACAGATATAAATGAAAATGTTCTAAATTTAGGTACTTTATACGATATATTATGAATACCGATATTAAGTAGACGCTAAACAAGCTTTTCTGATAATCTTTTTAGTTTGAATTTGGCGTCCTCCATATCAATATAGTCACTAGTCAGTCAGTCAGCACTGACCTCTTGTGTAAGTTTCAAAAAGGCATTGGAATGCCTAGGAATACTCAATGAACTAGGCGAGAACAATATAGTCACCTTACTGTGGATTCCAGGACACACTGGAATAGAAGGAAATGAAATAGCAGATGGACTAGCAAAGAGGGGGACTGAAAGACCTTTTTGGGGCCAGAACTTTTTTGCGGTATCAACCCCAATGTAATATTGGAAGAAATAGGCAAAGCCGAAGAAAAAAGAAGATCTGACCATTGGAAAGATCTAGTTGGGCTAAGACAATCAAAGATTCTGATGGGTGACTACAACCCGTTGAGATCAAATGAATGTATAAGTCAAAGTAAAACTGCACAAAGAGTTTTAACAGGGATAATAACGGGACATTGCCGCCCGAACAAGCTCAAAATAGTGGAGGAGGAAGAATATAGATTCTGTGGCATGGAAGAAGAAACCTCCATCCACATACTTGCCAGAATCCTAGGGCACAGCACCTAGGAGATTATTGAATAGAAGAGGGATATTTATCTAAGTTGAAGTCTGCAGATATCCTAAAATTCCTCAGGGAAATATGACTAAGCTACTAGTCTCTTGAGACGTTCCTCTGGAACTAAGTAGAAGTAAGGGAGCACAATAAATCTTTTAGGTCTTAGTGAATGTCACCCCATCATACATACATACAGTCAGTCCTTCAGAAAGCCACATGAATGAATTGCAAATCGTAAAGATATTACTGAGGCGACACCTGAGGGGGTCGAAGTAATACGCATGATGACTGATTTTGAAAAACTAAAAATCCTGTAAAGGAGCAGCATCGGATACCGAGTGATATAGAGATTGCGATGGGAGAAACTTGATTGTAAGATTTATTATTTACTTTTTAAAAAGGAATTTTTGTTTATTTATTTAATAATGAATTTATATGCTGCTTAATGGGGGCCGATGTAATTTGGGCGCTAAAGGATTAATGCACTTTTTACAACATGTAAACTAGGCGCCAAGACCGAAGGGTAATTTTAATCCTATGTGTATTTTGTGCGCTAACCGACTGAAGTACGTGATTTATGAAATACAGTTATTTATTAAATCACCGACATTTATAATTAGATATATTTTTGTAAAGTAAATTATAGTAATTTTCAATAATAACCCAACCAAATCTACCCCTACCAAACCACCTTCGTATTTTTAGTCAATTTTTGAAGAATAAATTATAATAATTTTCAATAATAACCCAACCAAACCTACCCCTACCAAACCACCTTCGTATTTTATTAAGATAAGAGTTATTTTATGACTGGACCTACCTGCACTTCTTAGCGCCCAAAATACATGTCGGATTATCTACCCTTCTTGGTCAGACAGGTTAAGAAGGATGGTTAGCGCCTAAATTACACCCGCCGGCTTAATGGGCGCACTGTATTTTGTTGTATTTTTTGGTCGTACATTTTTATCATTGTAGAGACATGAAAAAATTCAAAACAAAAATCAAAAGTTTTAGTCTGGAACGTATCCCATTAGAAGCATCATTAAAAATATAAATATTTGTGTAAATTTTATGAAAATAAAAAGCAGTTAGATGGAACGTTACATTTCCACGAAATTATCGTATTCCCGTACATAAAACAAATTAATGACAACGATCTATAAACGGAAGATCAAGAGAACGACAAAAGCCGATATTTTCGGTGCCCCTTCCTTTTTTTATCTTTTTAAATAAAATATTTATAGCTTGCGTTTCTAAATCCATACGAAAATATTCAGGAGGTGAGTGCCCGTACAATATTATGATGGGTCTTTCCTATGACAAAATTTCCTCAGCTAGTTTCTTTTCGAGATATCGCCCCTAAAAGTTGCTGGTTAAAATTGAGTTTTTATTAATTTTTTCTCAAATTTAATTAAAGACGAAAACTTGCGTGCACTCGCAATTATTAACCACAGATATTTTCGCAAAATTGTGCAGCTGCATGTTTAACTTAAAATATCTCGAGAAATATTGACTTTATCGTTATGAGAAAAGCGTACTTTATTCACGTAAAAAGTATTGAAGAATCGAGAAATCGTGCTAAAATTTGTATTCCGCCAGTGGTGTAGAATTTGGGAACGATAAACCTGTCACTTGCCCTTGTCGTACGCCTCTGGTAGTAGCCAGAAACGTTTGCTTAACATAATTTAGTAGGGTGTACAGTGTCTACACTTTCTATCAAATATGAAATGAATACGTAAAACAGTTTTAAAGTACTGGGCACAAATAGTTTTTAAATTTTCAAACAAAACACCCTGTAACTAAGTAAGCAGCAACATTTCATTTAGGTGTTTTGGGTTAAATCTTTATAATTTGAAGTCAGGATTCTACTGTTAAATTATTTCCAATTAGTAATCAATCACCCTGTATAAGAAATTATCAACCCTTACCTTATATTCAATTTTTTTTTTTTAATATTGAGTTGTGCGAATTAAAAATATTATTTAGAATCTGTGTTGTTTTGAAATACTTTTATCATAGAACTTAAAATAGATTCGGAGAAAATTAAAATATATGCATTTTGTATATGGTTTGGTAAATGGTAATTCTGTATAGTTTGTTTCAAAAAGTACATAGAGTATTCGAATACAATAATCCTTTAACAACCAGATGTTTATCCGATATTACAGAGATTTACTCAAACTTGACAAAATATTTCACAATTTAATAGTACTGTTCAGTGGGTAAAGAAAAATTGTGGCATTTTTCAATAGTACCTACCTATTAATTATTGTAAAATATTTTGTTTTTGATTATTGTATACCTGAATTGAATGGGAGACAATTCGGACCCTTTTCGAAATCAGTAATAATGTCCGTTTCGGGAGACAACTCGACTGAATTATTATATTGTTCCCGAACAGTTAGAAATGTAGAAAAATTTCAGCTCCCAACTATTTTTACGTAGACTCCCTTTAGAACTAATTGTACTTTTTCAAATAAAGTCCTCCTATGTTGTATTCCATGTTTTCATTTATCTGACAGCTCAAAAACACAGACTAGCTTGAAAAAAACGATTACACAATTCACATGTTTTCATAAAGAAGAACAAGTGTAGATAATACCGAGATTCGTACTTTAAACATTTAAATAACGTTCAAATCTGAACTTATTATCGAGCCCCGGTATTTGATGTTAACAAATCCATCGAATACAGTTTTTTTGTCGTCGAGTGGATGTATTTATACAGATGAGAGAATGGCGAAGGCGATTGTAACCATTTCAGGTAAGAAGAAAGATTTTTTTTAAAGGTCACGAAACAGTTACAAATATCTTTCTGACGTAAATTAAAAAAAAAATATTGCGCATACGTATAATGGCTTGTTTTATAAAATTTTTTTATCTGATACTCAGTCTATTTCATTCGAAGATCTAACAGTTTCGATAGTTTGAAATTGTTTTAGCGGGGCTGTACAAAATCAAACACTGTTCAAATATAAAATGTGCTGGGTATTTACATGTACTTTAATAGTATATTACGTAACAAGAGTTGTAAGTAACCCATTACGCACGAAGTGAAAAAGTTTAGCTGTTTCACCGATAACTGTAATAATGGATTTTTTCGAAACTTTTGTCAATTATGTATTCTTTCAGCAGCTCCAGGGACGCCGAAACTTTTTAAAACCGGGTGTTGAGTTGTTATAGCCAACACCCACCCATTGCTGTCTTATCGAATCTTAATCTTATTTCGAAGATCGAAATGTATTAAAAATTGCAATGTTTTTGACAAATATAAAGGGTACATAGAGAAAAAATAATTTTTCGGTTGCATTTGTAACAAATAGACGTTTTTTATTGCAGTAAAGTCCTCAAATTACATCTTTTGATAGAGCAAACACATTAGTGCGTTGTGTATTTCTCACAATGAATAAATTCATCCATGAGTTTGTCCATATCAATTTTATCTGCAGATTCATGATAAATGTTCAAAATTGCTACATGATTCAGTTGTTTCTGACTCATAGTAGAGCGCAAATAAGATTTCAGCCTTTTTGGAGTCGAAAAACTCCTCTCATTCGTTTAGTGAGATAGAGAACATTTTCTCTAATTTCGCAGCACTCGTGATCGTTGGTGTCACTGCAGCGCCAGTGGATGCTTTTTTTCCCATGTTGAATTCCACACGGGGAATTTCCACGCGTGTTGAACTCTAAACACACACAACAGGTCTTCCGGCGCCCCTGAGCAGCTCCATGCTTTGACCCATTATTTTCTTGTTTCAGTTGACTGTACATATTTTGTATCATTTTTTTCGTAGATCGCGACTAGAACATACCAAATTTCTTTCTGTCCATTGTCTCAAAGGCCTACTCTCCACTTTCAGAAATTTCAAAACCTTTGGTAAAAAATTTTAACAACAAAATATTCATGTTTTATACATACAACAATAAAACAACATATTCACTAATTATATTCACTGCGACATGGAATCAAGCAGAATAAATAAATACACTTTGACATTGTTTAATAATACGTCTGTTTACTTTTCTAGTATATTCATTGTTCGGAGCCTATAACAATCTTCGAATAGTGACCAAAAAGTCATAATTTTAATTATTACCAACAAAATAGTTCAATAAAACAAAATCCCAATCTAAGAACATAATATCTCGTAAATAACAGAAATGAACTAAACTCACCCTGGGAGGTTAACACTCCATGTGGACTAACAGTTGGAGTACATTTTTCATAGACCAATCGGAAGCTATATTGCACCAATGAGAATCAATTGTTCGCTTGTAGATCAAGACTAGAAATGATTTATGGCTTTTTAATCCTCAAAGGGACCTTGTCGCATACTGTTATCTTATTGTGAAACTGTAAACTAATCCTACTCACAACTATACTCCCAAACTAAAAATGATATAAAATGTTTCGTCCTCAACTTGAGTTACTACTTGTTACAAATGCACTTTTCCAAGTAGGAATTGAGAAAAATTAATTTTCTGACGCTTTCCTACTCGATTATTCAATTTTTTTTAGGAGATAGGTGACCATGGATGGAACCTTGAGAGTTGATGAAATGTATTCGTATTAAAAATAGCATGTCAATAATTAGTGTGGCAATATACACCGTTCCGATTGTTCATTTAGATTTCTATTTTAGAGGTCTAGTTCACAGATTCCATTGACAATATTATTAGATATTTTTCGTAATCCTAGTTGAGGCCGAATATATTTGTATTCGGCAGGAAATAGTGGTGTACATTAGTATACACGGTGTGTTTTTAGTGTTACTATAGAAATTATTTTAAAAAAAAGAGTATACTTTTTCTACAGTCAAAGTTAAGAGAGATATTTTTATTCCCATTCATGGCAAACGTCAGCCATTGGTGTGCATATATATATATATATTGAACAAATTATTATATTCCCGCTACAACACAAGTCTCGGTACCAATGGTGAAACTATAATGTCATAAATCATTCTAACGACATAGTGGACCACTAACTGCAATTGGGTGACTTTAGTTCTTTCTTTGTTTTAGCAGCGATGTTGTCGGCTCTTCAAAATTTTCTTAGTAATATACATAAAGCTGTTTTATTGCAAAGAAAAACATTGTTTTGATTTATAATAAGAGCCTGTATATTTAACATACTGTGAGGATTCCAGGACACACTGGAATAGAAGGAAACGAAATAGCAGATGAACTAGCGAAGAGGGGAACTGAAATACCCTTTTGGGGGCCGGAACCCTTTTGCGGAATATTGGAAGAAATAGGTAAAGCCGAAGAAAAGAGAAGATCTGACAATTGGAAAGATCTAGTAGGGCTTAGGCAATCAAAGATTCTTCTGTTGAGATCAAATGAATGCATAAGTCAAAGCAAAACTGCACTAAGAGTTTTAACAGGAATCCTAACGGGACATTGTCGCCTGTATGGGCACCTTAAAAAGCTCAAAATAGTGGAGGAAGAAGATTGTAGATTTTGTGGAATGGAAGAGGAAACCCCCCATCCACATACTTGCGAACTGCACAGTAATTCGGAATCCTAGGGCACGGTACCTGGGAGACTACTGGATAGAAGAGGGACAGTTACCTAAGTTGAGGCCTGCAGATAACCTAAAATTCCTCCGGGAAATAGGACTAAAGGAGCTACTAGTATCTGAGACTCTCCTCAGAAACTAAGTAGAAGTAAGGGGGCACAATAGATCTTTTAGGTCTCAGTGAATGTTACCCCAATAAATACATACACATACATACAACATACTGTGAGTAAAATTATATTCTATTTGAAAATGATAGTTGTTCGGTCTAGTGTTGTTCGAGGTGGACATACTGATAGCCACACTACAATAATTTGACCTTCCTTCTGTAATAAATACTGGGTTATCAATAATTTTCAAATACACTATAACTAATGATATTCAAGTTTTTAGTCAGTTTATGGTAATTTATACCTAACGCGGCATACCTCAGATTAAACCTTTAAAACTTGAGTCACTGCGTGTAGCAATTGAGGAAATTTGTATGATTAGTCATTCATTAGGTCTTGGAACGGTATTTACGAAAATCCCATGCCACTTTTTGTTTACACCGAATTTTAACAATGCAATACTGATAAATGAAACTAAATCCATCAATAATCACCGACGCCGGTAGTACGCTTCATCTAACCTAAAAATTAACCAAAACCCCTGATCTATAACGACACAAAACTTTAAGTATGATGCCTGGTTTCTACTGCGCGATTCATCAAGGCGATTTAGCAATTTCTTAGGGAAATATTATATTGCTGTCAATATTCGAAATAGTCATCATATTTTTAATATTATAACATAACCCAACTTTATAAATTTTGATTTTGAAAACATAATTTTACGGTAACCAAAATAACATTTTTTGAGGAATCAAAGAAAAGTAACCTTATTTTCTCTTAACTGTCCTTTCAAGTATTCATACATCATTTTTTAGGTTTGCCGGTCGCAATCGACGTTACCTTTTGAATTGGGGAACTGCAAAATGCGATTATTTGTAAAAAAAATGTTCCATTTATACGCATCGAGGAATTTTGAAGAAAATTTTTTTGGGTACTCTGATGATCAAAACAAACATTCAGTATCAACGGCTGCTAAAGCCACCGCCATCTACACTGTTAAAAAAATAATGAAATATTAAATTTTTAAAAAAATGTAGATTCTCTACGCATAATAGAACTTTGATAGACTTTTTTTGATTACTCTAATCGAAAAACAAACTTTCAGTATCAGTATTTCCTTAATTTTTTATCAGTTTACATTTGCGTTGGTATCAGATTAGAAAAAGGATAATGAAAGTTTGTTTTCGTAGATTACTCAAAATTATAATTAAGGCGTATATAAAATGGAAATTTTTTTGCTTTTTGCGGTTTCCTAATTCAAAAGGTAACGCGTATATAAAATGGAAAATTTTTTGCTTTTTGCGGTTTCCTAATTCAAAAGGTAACGCATCTTTATATCGGCTAATTTTCTAAATCTCACTTTAATTCCAAAATACCATTTACTACACAAAAAATCTGTCAACTTTGACGCCTGTCATATCCTTATGTCATTGTAATACTAATTTGACGAAAAACGTTTGTTGTATTTTATTTTGGTGACCTAAAACAATTAAAATTCCATGCACGACTTAAAAAAAATGTTACTTTATGTTTTTCCTGGTAATTTTCGGTGTGAATGCACTGTATATAGACCGAAATACTGGTTTTCTTTAAACAAAACGAAGAACATGATGAGTCGCGCAGGGATCCGGAAACCAGTCGTTATGTAGACTGGAAGCTGTATCTGACGTTGATTTTAGATCAATAAGGTTTCAGTTGGACAATGCGCAATCCAATTAAAAAATACACTCGAGACTTTGTTTTAATACAACTAATATTTTGAATCAATATTAAGTATTTTCTTTTTTTTTTCAAGTAATTTACTTTCCGTCAAATTCAAGAACGATATATTAGAGGCTGTCCATAAATCATTGATTTTGATATTTGTAATAACGACGTCATGTCCGTACAATTAGGCAATCCTCACTGTCATTTATAGTATATTTCATAACCTCAATATCAGAAAAAATCTGTTTGATCGTTCGAAATATCTCGTGCAAACAGATTCACATTAGACTGACCGATCTGACTTGGACGGTCCAGTTTTAACTCTCCTACATCTATACCTTGTTTTTAAACTAAGAGGAGCGATTTGAATTTAAGTTGGCATTTCTGCTGCCTAGTGATTGGTCAGATTGCAACCAGTTTCACACAGCTCTTTTGATACCACTGAAACTGACATTTGTCAGTTTTGTGTTTATTTATATAAAAATAGTCATTAGCTCAATCATTACTACCACGTTTGTTGTTTATTGTTTATTTTTAACAAAGTATTATTTATTTTACCCAAGGTATTTGCTATTTTTATTATTTATCCATTTTATGAAAAAAATCCATGCTCCTTTTTTCTTGTTAATAATATAAGTTTCACATCAAGTTTTACATATATTGCAGTACTATATTATGGTATTTTTCGATAACAAAACTTCTGTTCACTTTTAGTTTTGCTACACCAAAGCCTCAAATGTTAAAAAAAATTAATCATACAATTGCATTTCTATATTCTCATTAATCCTCAAATTCTTGAAATATTTTACATAAACTACTTATTATAACCTTACATCTTTTTATAATAATGTGACATTTGGTTACTACTTTCGCAATGACCTGTGGCCAATCATCATTCGATATTTAGACATGCCTTGATCCCTCATTGGCCACGACAACAGCGAGCAGTACAATACATATTTCACGTAATTTTCATTTAGTTCGAAAAGTCTGAACACGACCCTTTCGGAACACACTCCCAATCTAGTAACTTTTAGTGGTGTGGTTGAGGTTTCCTAAAATGCTCCTCCTAGTTTAAAAACAAGGTATATAGTTTGTAACTTATAAATATCAACCCACGTGACTTCTGTCATAACTGGACTATGTTGCCAAGCTCTTGAAATAGTATGAGAATCTAGTAAATGTCAAATGAAGTTATCAAATATTCTTCTTTTTATTTGGCTATAGGTTAGGTTTAGTTTTTGATAGTTACTGTATGTAAACAAACTTGAACTTATTTCATTATAAAACTTTTATTTGTATGTTAAAAGTACAGCACTAAGTAAGAAATGATTATTTTAAAACCTATTGGGCCTAAAAAGGTATGTATGAAATAGTTGGAAAATTCAAGATTCATTTTAATAAAAACAAATTCATATTGTGGTTTATTTTTCTTGGAAATCCACTGTGTGGATGTGTGTCATATTTTAGGAAACTATGATTAGGAACATTCTACATTAAATAATTGTTCTTCCTCCAATTGCAGCAGTAACATTTCTAAAGTGAAATGGATGATCTGTAAATAAATTGTGCAAATATAATTGCTAAGTATTATGAATAGTGTAAGAGAATACAATAAATACAGTTGATTGAGTAATATTAAACTCATACTTACTTGCTTCATACATGCTGTAAATAGTCAGGAATAGACGAATAGCAGATACATCAACTATTGCAGTGTTATTAAGTTTCATTTATACGTTAACTTTGACAACTCATCCCTGCTTGTGGAAATTTACTCAGTTTTTCGCAGTTTTTGATAACAAGGAGATGAAATAATCGAAAAATTGAATGATCAATATTAAACTGTCACAACATAACCTTAAAAATGTCAAGACGTCAACTGTACCAGATAAACCATTTTAATCGCGACAACAGCGCGCATTTTTGCCAACATATAAAGTTTTTAGTACGACTAATGTTAGTTTGAGTTTAATAATTAAGTAACCCAGGAGTTGTATTACATATGAAATCAATTACGCAACCTTTCTTTAAGCATATATTCATATTTTTTGATAACATGCGACCTATAAATTTCAATATTTATTAGGATTAAGGCTGTAAAACACACTGATTGACAGCAGCAAAATAATGACATAATACAAGCGAACGTCTCTTTTTTGGCACTTTGATCACGTGGGTTGATATTTATAAGTTACGAACTATACATGTCATACACTAAGGATTTAGACAAGTCTGATTGGTCGGAAGTAAATACCGAACGCACCTAATTATGTTCATGTGAATTATAACATTAACTAACATCTAATTTAAAGAAGATCTTGTACTAGACAAGTTTGATATCGATTGTTTCATATCGACGGCTACTGGTTAAGACTATTTAAAAAAGCACCCAACCAGTGTAAACCTCTCGGTAGCGTGCACTCTGTAGGCGTGTTTCGCTATTGCATGTTGTTTCGTGCGGTTTTTATTGATAGAAGAAGAAAGTCATTAGAAAATATGTGTTTGATATATACAACATGAAAATTATTGATAAAACTGACCTGCTATTTTTTTACATAAAAGATAATATACGGCTTGTAGTTATTATCAAAAACAATGAAAAAAAAGCATAAACCATCGCGACCGCATAGGGTGTAGGTACCCAGTCTTGTTTCAAAAGGATGGCCAGCTGTTATTTTATAAGCAGGTGGTTCCACATCTGTCTATCGTAGTAGGACTGGGCTCGATTATCGACATAAAAGCCAGATCTCTTTTTGACGATTTTTGAAACGACCTCTTCTTTTAAAACAAGTTACAGTATCTACAAAATTATAACCCACGTTTTTTTTTTGTTTCAATTCTCAATAATATACAGGGTGTTTCAGCTGAAACTCACAAATTTTAACTACAATTCTTCGACATCAGAAGAGAGGATTAAAACTGGGTTGAACCAGAAAATATTGGTGCATAATTACATATAAAATAGGCACTATTAAATTAATTAATTCACACTGCTTCCATAAAATGTATTTTAATTCAAAATACAAAAAACTGTTGTCTATATTGGTATATACAATAATTTGTGATTCCAGTATTGATTGTTTTCTAATGGACCACGGGGCAAATTATTTCCAAATATAGAGATAAGCATTAACAGTAAACAAACGGAAATATAATAATTATTGACTGTGGTTTCGCTGAAATGTACTCGAGGGTGATAACGATAACGAAAATATATAATTAGGATCGACTGTCGATAAACAACACGAGCTTAGTAAAGAAAATGTTTCTAGTTATTTATGATCGATATAATACTAGATATATTAAATAGCGTTGTATTGATTTTTTTCTCGTAATCCTTTTCATTTCACATCCTAGAAAGCTTTCTAAAAATTTACAAAGACTATCAAGTTCTGCTTCTGTTACTTCCTTTTTCTCTGGAGCTACAGTTATGATTCTAGCCTACCGTGTACAACTCCAAAGCGTTATAGTTGTGAGTAAAATTAGTTTGCACTGTTTCACAATAAAATTACAGTATGCGGCAGATTAAAAATCCGAAAAGGTAAAAAAGCCATAAATCATTTCATTGGTGCAATGTAGCTTCCGATTGGTTTATGAAAAATGTACTCGAACTGTTAGTCCACATGGAGTATTAACGTCCCAGGGTGGGTTTAGTTAATTTCTGTTATTTACGAGATATTGTGTTCTTAGATGTTGCTGTGATTGAGATTTTGTTTTATTGACTAAAACTATTTTGCTGGTAATAATTAAAATTATGGCTTTTTGGCGACCATTCGAAGAGGAAGATATTGTTATAGGCTCAGAACAATGAATATACTAGAAGAGTAAACAGACGTATTATTCTATGCCAACCTAAACAATTGCTAATGCTCATATTATATACTAAATGTAAGGTATATGACGGAAAGTTTATAGAGTATAATAAATTGATCTTTAATGCTGATAATATTGGTCTGTATATTGGAACAAACTTAAGCACCTTCTAAACGGGCAATATTTTTAGTGCAATATGTGGCTGCAATATTGGCAACTATAGCCCAGCCAGCATGACAACATTTCAATTGTAGCATATGGCTCTGCCATATATATCTCAGCAATATTGTTTGCAACACTATGGCCCATTAATAAAAATAATTTGTTTCGTAGACGGGCTACACACTCGTGCAAGAATGGCTGACGAAATCATTCGCGTCGCAGCGGCTTATATTGCTTTAAACACAGAGTTAAATAAAAAAAAGAGAATATTGTGGATTGGACCTTATTTCAATAGGCGTGAAACTTTAGATAGCCTAAGTCTAGAAATAAGTCTTGATAATAAGTTATTTAAAAACAAAAACTTTTCAAGAATGGCAGAGTGACTTTGAATTACTTTTAAACATAATTCTTCTCAAACTTCTGAATTTTTTGTAAGCCTCATCAATTGATATACCAAATTTTTCGGCGATAGCTGCCCATCCATCTTTTATAGCATTTCTCTCTTTATATATTCCGGTTTCCTAATTCCATAACTCAGGATGTAAATGTTTTTAATTAATAAACTCAAAAATCTTTTCATTAGACCAAGTATTACTCATTTTAACTACTATAACTTCAAAAATTTTCACAACAACAAACGAACACAAAAACCAAGTATTTTCGCTGGCCAAGCGATCGTCCGGCAACTCTTGCTACAACCAATTAAATGCATAGGCAATACAAAACATGTGTAGAGTTCATACAATAGCCTTTTTGGTGTGCGTCATCGATTGTTAATACCCTTCTAACACATTACGGTGAAAGAAATGGAAAAAAAGGCAGGTCTGTGATTAATCCTAATCAAAATATCACAATAATGAACTGTTTAAACGTATTACAAACGTTAACCCTAATCTTTGACAGAAAAATTTGATTGGTTGATGTTTAGTTTACGTGCAAGCGCGACCTATCAATCGGGCGAATTTATATCGTTCAAAATTCTATGTAGACGTTCCCTTTGTAGGTTATGTCTTTTTCTAATGTCCCACTGACAGTTCTCGTCAGGTCTGTACTTTGTTGTTCATGATTATTTATGGAAAGTGAATATTAATATTATTGTTAGCATTTTATTTCTTAAATAATACAAAAATATGCCTAGATACACGGAAAAAGAGCAGCAACTAATTTTGAAAGTTATTAAATATTTTCAATTAGAAAAAGAAGCTGGTAAACCATTGATACCTTTAACTCCAGTGCACCAAGTAAGTATTTTTTATATAACAATAAGTGAAATTAATATAAATCAAGTTAATCCTATTTCATTAGGATTGTTTAAATATTTTATTTTTATCTATTGTGTTTCAGATGCATTGGGAATATCCTTGCCGACTGTAGCAAATTTGGCAAAAAATGTGTTTTTGTATTTTTTATTCATTAATATTGTTTGTTTACTTATTTATTTTAGGTGAACATGTAACTCTACATTCACTGAATAAAAAACTCATTGATCTGGATGGAATCGACATGTCTGTTAATTCAATGGCTAATGTTTTAAGGGAACTAAAATTCAGATGGCTAAATTGCAGTATTTCCAATAGAAACTATCTTATGGAACAACCACAAGTAGCTCAAAAAAGATTACATCTTCTGAGGGAATTCAAGAACAAAGAGAGTTCTCCTTACCCTCTACAGCCTGTTTTTTTGGACGAGACCTGAATTTTTAGTAAAGGTAGTTTTCGCAAGAGTTGGCAAGATGGTAGCACTAAGGCAGTAAGGAAGACGAGTGGTGAAGGTGTACGGTACATTATTTTACATGCAGGTTCTGAGAATGGTTTTGTCGAAAATTGTAGTTTGATTTTCAAAAGTGGGAGTAAATCTGGAGACTATCATGATTCGATGAATTCGAATAACTTCGAAAAATGGTTTGAACAACAGCTCCTGCTGAATTTAGAAGAACCTTCTTTAATAATAATGGACAATGCATCTTACCATTCAAGTTTAGTTGAAAAAATCCCTAATTCATCTTGGACTAAGCAATCTTTAATTAGTTGGTTACAAGAAAGGTGTATACCTTTTCCAGCATCTAGCATGAAAGATGAAATTATGAAAATTGTGAAGAAACATATACCGGATAAAGAATACAAGTATGTAATTTATTGTAGGAGGTAAGGCTCAATAGTGTTAATGTAAGCGTGCTGTTTTATAGATTAGATAGACTGGCTCTTCAGCACGGTCATCGTATTTTAAGACTACCTCCCTACCATTGCCAGTTCAATCCAATAGAAATGGTTTGGTCCGAGCTCAAACGGTATTACGATGCTAAGATAACCTCTGTTGACCGTGTAACTGCAGCAACAATAATAAATGTTTGGCAAGAGGCAATTGAGCAGGTATGAACAAATAAGTTTACGTTTCTGCCGTACTGCCAGTATTTTGATTTTTTTTTGGGAGTCCTGAAGACTGTATTTTAATTATATTTATATTATTGTAGGTTACACCAGAAAAATGGAAAAAATATGTTAGGCATACCCAAAACATTATAGAGGAATATTGGGAAACAGCAAAAATTATTGACGCTAGTGATACATGTCCTGTAATTATTGACTTGAATGAGTCGGAATGTGAATCAGATTGAGACTTATGGGAAGATGACTGCGAAAATTGAACTTTCATAATCCTCTTTTTTAATTTTTTATTAGTTGGTTTGTTTCTTGACTATTTACTATGTTTATGTTTGTTTTCTACTAAACGTGTAACTGAAGATAGAAGTCGTAGCTTCAAAAAGCTATAGAATAATATCTATTTTGTTAAATTTTCAATATATCCGAGGTGCCTTAGACAACCAAGAAACTGTAGTATGTGCATTTTTGGACATAGAAGGAGCTTTTAACAACACTCCTGAGACTCTCCTCAGAAACTATGTAGAAGTAAGGGGGCCCAATAGATCTTTTAGGTCTCAGTGAATGTCAAAATACATATATACATAAATTTTCAATACACCACTTGTACATATTTTAATGAAGATCAAGTACATGAGGTCAGTAAAGACATCAATAAGACAGTGGCCACATTTAAACAAATAAAAAAATGAAATTCACTAACAATAAGAATTATAAGTGAAGAATACCTTTTTCCATAAAACTTTAGAATAAAATAGGGTTCCATATGGTGCAGACTTAATTGAACAGGCTGTATAATTCTTTTGCAGGACTATATTTACTAATGTAAAGTTATTTTAATATGTAAATTGAATATACAATTTGTTTTGTTTTGCAGTGTTTTCATATCCCAAGTATTATTAATTTCATATCATTTTCGAATATGGCTGAATACGATCCTGATCATTTCATTTTTCAAATTTAAGGTTAGCTAAATGTCAATATAGCAAATATAATAAACGACATGCCGAAAACCCGGATATACGTCACAAACGATGACGCACACCAAAAAGGCTATTGTAAGAACTCTATCTATATGGTCGGGACACACTAAAAATATTGTCAATATAGAGTTCATATAATAGCCTTCTTGGTGTGCGCCATTGTTTGTGACGTATATCCGAGTTTTGGGCATGTCGTTTATTTTATTTGCTATTTTGACATATAGCTAACCTTAAATTTGATAAATAAAATGATCAGGATCGTATTCAGCCAAATTTGAAAATGCTATGAAATTAATAATACTTGGGATATGAAAACACTGCAAAATAAAACAAATTGTATATTCAATTTACATATTAAAATAACTTTACATTAGTAAATATAGTCCTGCAAAAGAATTATACAGCCTGTTTAATTAAGTCTGCACCGTATGGGACCCTATTTTATTATTAAGTTTTATGGAAAAAGGTATTCTTTACTTATAAATTCTTATTGTTAGTGAATTTCATTGTTTTATTTGTTTAAATGTGGCCACTGTCTTATTGATGTTTTTACTGACCTCATGTACTTGATGTTCATTAAAATATGTACAGGTGGTGTATTGAAAATTTATGTATGTATGTATTTTGACATCCACTGAGACCTAAAAGATTATTGGGCACCCTTACTTCTACTTAGTTTCTGAGGAGAGTCTCAGGAGTGTTGTCAAAAGCTCCTTCTATGTCCAAAAATGCACATACTACAGCTTCTTGGTTGTCTAAGGCACCTAGGATATATTGAAAATTTAACAAAATAAATATTATTCAGCTTTTTGAAGCTACGACCACTTGCTCTGCAGTTGAATAGCTTTACTAAAAATCCAGGTCTCATCCAAAAAAACAGGCTGTAGAGGGTAAGGAGAACTCTCATTGTTCTTAAATTCTCTCAGAAAATGTAATCTTTTTTGAGCTACATGTGGTTGTTCCATAAGATATTTTCTATTGGAAATACTGCAATTTAGCCATCTGAATTTTAGTTCCCTTAAAACATTAGCAATTGAACCAACAGACATGTCGATTCTATCCAGATCGATGAGTTTTTTATTCAGTGTATGTAGAGTTACATGTTCACCTAAAATAAATAAGTAAACAAACAATATTAATGAATAAAAACATTCGACATTTTAACAGACTAACTCATTTTAGTGGTATACTCTGAATCACTGTGAATGCCATTTTTTTGCCAAATTTGCTACAATCGGCAAGGATATTCCCAATGCATCTGAATCGCGCTGAAACACAATAGATAAAAATAAAATATTTAAACAATCCTTATGAAATAGGATTAACTTGATTTATATTAATTTCACTTGTTATATAAAAAATACTTACTTGGTTCACTGAAGTTAAAGGTATCAATGGTTTATCGGCTTCTTTTTCTAATTGAAAATATTTGATAACTTTCAAAATAAGATGCTGCTCTTTTTCCGTGTATCTAGGCATATTTTTGTGTTATTTAAATAAATAAAATGCTAACAATAAGATTATTATTCACTTTTCATAAATAATAATTGATCGTAAACAACAAAGTACAGACCTGACGAGAACTGTCAGTGGGACATTAGAAAAAGACGTAAGCTACGAAGGGAACGTCTACATCCTATTTTGAACGATATAAATTCGCCCGATTACACGTAAACTAAACATCAACCAATCAAATTTTTCTGTCAAAGATTAGGGTTAACGTTTGTAATACGTTTAAACAGTTCATTATTCTGATATTTTGATTAGGATTAATCACAGACCTGCCTTTTTTCTATTTCTTCCAACGTAATGTGTTAAAAGGACATTAACAATCAATGACGCACACCAAAAAGGCTATTATATGAACTCTATTACCTAGTCTGGCTGTTATTTCTCGCAATGTTGCTGTTGCAGCTACATATTGCACTAAAAATATTGCCCGTTTAGAAGAACCTTTATAAAATTAATATCTGGTCATCGGTCCTTGAAAGTCTAGAAACTAACTATTTAATAACGTTTTGGAGAGATTGAAGATTATTATACGCATACAGGTGAAGGTAAAATTTGCACATAGGTATTTTATAAAAAGTATACTTTACGAACTTACGGAAATATAATTAGCACGAAACTAACGGTATAATGTTTTCTTTAATATAATTATTGCGCATTTATCTTTATGCTAATAGCCTTTTATTTAAAATTAATTGTTTGCGAACGTCATAACACTAATAAAATGAAATTTAATCGGGTAATACAAAGTGGGAGTTTGTTGAACGCACACACTTACACGATTTATTGCTTATAATTAAAAATATCTTAAACAAAAGAATGCGTTATGAGTGGTTGTAGGTTATCCAACGCACAAAACTGCTGGTTAAGACAGATATGTTAACAAATGTTAATTAACATTAAAATCGTATAGTAAACGTTTTTGTGATGATGTAATGTAATGGCAATTGAACAAATATTATATTCATGTTCACTAGTAAATTAAAGTTATTTTGACTTACCACCCGTATGTAGAGGGGGTTACCATGACGGAATTCACATTTAGATGACAGTACACGGATATATATAGCAGCGTTGCTAATCCTACGGAAATTGTAAGTTTTGCTACTTTTGTAAAACAAGCAGGACCGTCAATATCTGGTAATTTAAGTTGTGTTTGTGACAAGTTTTAAAATATTCGTGCGAGTCGAACTCGTGCACGAAGTGTTTCCTACCATAATCTATAAAAACGGCAAAAAAATTACATTTATTGTATGGGAGCCCCCTTAAATACTTATTTCATTCTGTTTTTTAGTATTTGTTGTTATAGCGGCAACAGAAATATATCATCTGTGAAAAGTTCAACTTTCTAACTATCACGGTTCATAAGATACAGCCTGATGACAGACGGACGGTCTTAGTTGTAGGGTCCGTTTTTTACGAATCCCTAAAAAGGGTTTTTGCTTGTGAAATTCTATTTTTCTTGATTTCTACACTTAATAATTCGATACCTCTTTAGATTAGATTACAACGGAGACAAATATTTAGCCTGAGTCAGCCTGTAGTCTTTTTCAAGAGCTATTCTCTGTACAGGAAGATGTAGTGGAGGAAGGCTTATACCGGCCATACTCGCTACGGTGTACCGGAAAGGTATACCTGTGCAGGTAGGCCGGAGCGTGTGTGGGAATACACCTGTACATGCGACCAGTGCAAGATCGAAAATCAATTCTTTCGAGTGACACCGTACGATGTACCTGTGCGTGTGTGCATGTACTTTGGTCGCCTGCGCAGGTCGCGTCCATTGGTTGTTCACATCGTATTGTCACGTGTATACAAAAATCAACACCGGAAAATTGCACCACCAGATTTAACTAAAAAAGTGCTTGAAAAGAGAAATTCTTCAATCTCTACACCGTTTTTGTTTCTTTTTTATTCAAAACTAACACGAGGCCTAACAAAGCCAGACCGCTTTGGTATATCGAAGACACGTCCGACGTCCGGTTGACCTGTACAGGTAGACCGTATCGTGTATGCATTAGCATTACTTCTAAAAATCCCACATTTTCCCAAAAAGCTTGCAACTTGTTACTTTTCAGGTATGGATTCCACGTGAGCCTCCTAACATATATATTTAATAACCGCCGTTGATAGTGCGTCCTACTCTTATCAGTGAACTTTTGACTTTTTAGTCAACAACGTTGCCAAATATATGTGCTTTCTCCACTGGTAACGGTTTCCCATTTTATTTTTTCCTGTTTTTTTAAAAAGTGAACTCGCTCTATTATGGCGGCTTCCAGGATGTTATAATAATTATCCGTCTGATTGAAGAAAATTTTAATTGATAGTTATGTTAAATTAACGGTAATTATAAGGTTTGATTAATTAATAAAGTTTCCAAAAGCAGCTGTTATTATTATTATTATAACCCACATCGTGTGTTTCGTGTTTTTCTTTTTTAAATTCACTTTTATATGTATAACCAGCAATTAATTCCGAATCTAGATATTATTTATGTGAAGTTATTAATGTTTTTCATTATGACGTAATCTTTATCGAATAAAATAATTGACTGACTAGAAATATCCGTGTTTAAAGTAAAACATTAAATGCTTACGTGTAATTTTTGATTTATCACTAATTAGGTGCACGTGGTATTGATAATTCCGTGTATAATGAGTAATTATTCAACAAACACTCCACATGGCTGTAAATCAAAATATTCAATAATTTTTTACATTTCCATACACTTTTTTCACTTTAATCGGAAAAAATGTTTGCCACTCTTATCATTAATACCAATAAAAAATTATAAGGCGCTAAATCGAGCGAATAAAAAGTCTGTATGTGTATATGTGTAAGAAACTATACTTTATTTTTTGATAAGCTGATATAATGAAACTTGACGTATTCTTGTTTATTAGGGCTTTATTTATTTTTATATGATTACTTGAAATTTACGGTATTTTTAGGGGGCGGATGTAATTTGGGCGCTAAAGGATTAATGCACTTTTTACAACATGTAAACTAGGCGCCAAGACCGAAGGGTCATTTTAATCCTATGTGTATTTTGGGCGCTAACCGACTGAAGTACGTGATTTATGAAATACAGTTATTTATTAAATCACCGACTGTTCGAACTTTATTTACTTTCAAGTACTTTTTAAAGAAGTGGCAACACCGCAAAACATTATATATTTTCGGGTCGAGCCGAAAAAGAAGAGCGAGAGTTACAAGTCAAGTTTAATGCGAGTAACAAGCAAAACTATTTATGTTATAGTACAACATGTAAATTTCATTAGTTTTTATCAAGTAAATACAGTCCACAGTTTCATGTTTATTATTGAGTAACCAGCAAACAAGTATTATAAACATTTTTGGTCCATCTCACCGGATACAAGTGTTAAAATCAAAAAGAATTTAACAATCTTCAAGTCAACACGTGGCAAGATTATCGATCCAGTATACAGCGTAACGAACCGAGTCAAGTCCAGTAGCCCAGCTCATGTCAATACAGGAAAGTTCCGGTCTAGCGGTAACTACTAAGCAGGGCGACTAACTAGTACAATTGATACAGGTCAGAGAATTCCTTTTTATTCCTTTTAGTTTGTTAACAAGTTCAATCGGCATTTTTATATATATTTAAACTAAATAATCAATCAAGTGAATAATTCGTAAACAAATTGAGTAGCGATCTTCAGTTTGTATGTATTGAGATTTAAGTTCGAATAAAAAAGCGTAGTTTCAATTTATAACTTTGGCTTGCCTTTTAGTTTAGAGATTAACTAGGTAAATTTGTTTAGTTTTGTGTAAAATCGAGATTCAAGATGCCAGATTCTGGGAATGAAATGGTAACAAGCGAATTAAAAATTCTTAAGCGTAACAGAGGTACAATTAAGCAAAAATTAACATTGCTAGAGAAATATATCGAAACAATTAAAACCTCTTTAAGTGATGATATGCCCAATATCAACGATGTAGAGTTGCGATTTGATAATCATTCAAGTTTATTAAATGAGTTTGAAAAGGTTCAAACCATTTTAGAATCAAAATGTAGCGATGACGATTTAGAAAGTCATTTTTTAGAGAGAGAGGATTTTGAGAATAGATTTTATAAATCCCAGTCATATTTGAAAACGTTATTAAATGAAATACGGGCTACGGTTGCACATTCAAGTCATGAGTTACATTTGGATTCACAGCCGAACGTTTCGACTACTAACATTGACCCTCTTCAGAACATGTGGCTGCCTAAAATAAAGTTACCGACTTTTTCAGGACAGTTTCAACAATGGATTAACTTTAAAAATAATTTCAATTCCACTATCGTTAATAATAAATCGTTAAATGATAATCAAAAGTTTCAGTATTTGAAAGCCTCGTTAGAAGGTTACGCGGCTAACTTTATTGAGGGCATAGATAGCACTGAGCAACCTTTTAAAAAATCTTGGGAATTGTTGTGTGAGCGGTTCGACAAGAAGCAGTTCTTGTTGGATAGTCATTTTAAACATTTGTTAAATGTGCAAGGTATTCAAAAGGAAACTTATCCTAATTTTAGGAAAATGTTAGACGAGGTATCCAAACACCTAACTTCTTTAGATGGAATAGGGCTCAGCAAAGACTTGTTGTACGATTCTCTCATTATTCATGTTCTGTCAAACAAACTAGATAAAAATACAATGCGAGATTGGAAAGAATGCAAGTTTAATGATGATTTGCCATCATTAACAGAATTTGTGGAGTTTTTGAAAAATAAAGCTGATGTTCTACAGTGTCTAGATGACGCACAATTGTTAAAAGCTAGTACTTCAAGTTTTCACAGTAAACCTAGTTCATACAATAATAATAATTATAAAACAAGTACTCAAGTAAATTT
Source organism: Lochmaea capreae (assembly GCA_949126875.1). Classification (NCBI taxonomy): domain Eukaryota; kingdom Metazoa; phylum Arthropoda; class Insecta; order Coleoptera; family Chrysomelidae; genus Lochmaea; species Lochmaea capreae. The sequence goes on along the minus strand of OX421397.1, from coordinate 10,473,821 downwards.
TGCTACAAACTATACCTGTTACTTTTGTAAGAAAAATCATTCTATCTATAAATGTCCAGATTTTCTGGCATTACCTACCGAGCGAAAGATTCAAGAAGTAAAACGGTTACGGTTATGTGAGAATTGTTTGTTATCAGGACATAATAAAAACAATTGCAAAAGTGGTCCATGTCCTCTTTGTAAACATCATAAGCACAATAAACTACTTCATCGAGAAATAGTACAAGCTACAAGTTCAACTAATAACGTAAACGATCAAATGGGTTCACTAAACTTATTAGCAAGAAATGAGGATAATTTACAGTCCAACGTTAGCGTCAACCTCTTAAACGGTCAAAATCAAGTCCTGTTATCAACCATAAGCTGTTATGTTCAAGACAACGACAAACAACTTCATTCTTGTAGAGCTCTCTTAGATTGCGGAGCGCAGATGAGTTTGATCAGCGCCTCCTTTTGTGAAAAATTGAAAATTCCATTGGTCAATACTAATTGTTCAATTATAGGTATCACTCAAAGTCAGTCAGATATTAATAAAAAATGTACAGTTGAAATTTCGTCCCGATGTTCGGATTATAAATCAAGTATATCATGCTTTGTTGTTCCAATCATTACAAGTAGAATTCCGACGTATTCTTTTAACATCAATAGTATTCATGTACCTCATAATATAAACTTAGCAGATCCCGAATTCAACCATTCTAACGACATTGACCTCTTGATAGGGGCAAACATTTTTTGGGACCTTTTGTTAGAAGGAAAAATCCAATTAGGGAAAAACCTTCCTTCGTTAGTAAATACAAGATTTGGTTGGATAATAACTGGGACGATGCCAGTTATTCAATCCGATAAGAGTATTTGCAATTTTGCAAAGATTCAGGTGCCTGAAGATGAACAACTTAAAAAATTTTGGGAACTAGAGGACGTGCAAGGTAAAAATGAATTTATGTCCCAGGAAAACACTATATGTGAATCTCTTTTCAATAAAGATACTCATCGTGCGGATAATGGTCAATTTATTGTAAAATTTCCTCTTAAACATTCTATTGAATTATTAGGTGATACAAATGTGTCCGCTGTAAAGCGGTTCAAGTCGTTGGAAAATAAATTCCTCGATTCTAATTTTAAAAAATTGTATTGTGATTTTATACAAGAGTACCAGAATCTCGGTCATATGAGTAAAGTTTCAGACAACCTCGAGGCAAAATTTGATTACTTTTTACCACATCACGGTGTGCTGAAAGAAACAAGCATCACTACAAAGCTTCGTACAGTCTTCGATGGTAGCTGTAAAAGCACCACTGGATGGTCGCTTAACGACATTCAGTATGTAGGGCCCAAGGTACAAAACGATATTTTCGACATTTTAGTAAGATTTCGTACATATACGTTTGTTGCGTCAGCAGACATTTCGAAAATGTATCGACAAATACTTATGCATCCCGAACATCGACCTTTCCAAAAGATCATATGGCGAGAAAACCCCAACGAGGATTTTAGTATTTACCAATTGAATACAGTTACGTATGGTACACGATCAGCGCCATATTTAGCGATAAACTGCATTCGGACGTTAGCAACACAACACATACCCGAATTTCCAGAAGCCTCTGAGACAATTTTGTCAGACATGTACGTAGACGATTTGTTAACTGGCTCTAACGATTTGGAAGAGCTGCAAGTACGGTGTAAGACAATTTTCAATATATTGAAATCTGCACATTTCATTTTACGCAAATGGACTTCTAACCATAAGCAAGTGGTTGCCGACTTTGCACGATCTGATATTTCCAATTCGATTTTAAATATTGGAGATCAAGAGTCTAGTAAAACGTTAGGGATTCAATGGGATAATAGTTCAGATACATTGAAATACACGATTAAACAATTTTCCTGCCAAACTTCTTATACAAAACGATCCATTTTGTCCACTATTGCTCACATTTACGACCCTTTAGGACTTTTGAGTCCATCTATTATTTTAGCTAAAATTCTTATCAAGAAACTTTGGTCTCTTCACATTTCTTGGGATGCTCCAGTCCCCCCAGACATTCTCAAGAATTGGTTGCAATTTCTGACTAGCCTTGACAGCTTTAATCAATTGTCCATTTCCCGAAATGTTTCCTCAGAAAAAATGGTAGACATTCATTGCTTCTGTGATGCATCACAAGATGCATACGCGACATGCATCTATCTTCGTAGCACAGATAGTGCTGGTAATTATACTATTAACTTACTTTGTTCAAAATCTAGAGTATCACCCATAAAGGCTATAACTATTCCTAAATTAGAGCTATGTGCCTGTCTGTTAGGTGCGCAATTAATCAGACATGTAGTCAATGCACTTAAAGTTGATATTCCTATCCATTTGTGGTCCGATTCACAAGTGGCTTTAAGCTGGATATACACTGAACCCTGTGATTTACAAGTTTTCGTCGCGAACCGTGTGTCAAAGATTCAATCTCTTTCAACCGTCGCTGATTGGAAGTATGTAAATAGCTCAAGTAATCCGGCTGATGTAGCTTCAAGAGGTATGTTACCGGATAAGTTAATTCTTAATAGCATATGGTGGAAAGGCCCTGATTTTCTACAATTGCCTTCTTCCGATTGGCCAAGTGAAAATTTTATTATTAAAAAATCAGAGTTACTTGAGGTAAAAAAGAAACCCTCAGTATTACACGTAGTCTCAACATTTGCATCAGATTTAATTACTAGGTTTTCTACTTTAATCAAATTACAACGAGTTACAGCTTGGTGTTTACGTTTTTATAGCAATCTGAAAGGTCAAACTAATAGAGAAACTGGAGTGTTAACCGTTACAGAACTAGAATATTCTTTAAAAATATTAGTACAACAAGTCCAAGCAGAGTCGTTTTCCGAAGAATTGAAAGCTCTCGAACGAAACAAGACACTTCCTAGCAAACACAAACTTTCATCACTAGCTCCTTTTCTAGATGGACAGGGAATTATAAGAGTGGGAGGACGATTGAAACACACTTATTTACCGTTCAGTACTAGGCACCCAATTTTATTGTCTTCCTCACATCATTTTACGAAGTTAATTTTCGAACACAAACATAAACAATTATTACATCCAGGTCCTCAGTTGCTCTTGGCATCTGTTAGACAATTTTATTGGCCTATAGGAGGACGCATTTTAGCCAAACGAACAGTAAAAAATTGTCTCACATGCGTTAAATTCAACCCAGTTCCATTTTCAGCCCCAATGTCCAATTTGCCGAATGAAAGAATTATGCCACAACTCCCATTTCAAGTAACTGGGATTGACTATGCTGGTCCTTTCTCAATTCTTAACAAAAAAGGGAGAGGATCAAGACTAATAAAATGTTATTTAGCTGTTTTTGTTTGTTTTTGCACAAAGGCTATCCACCTTGAAATTGTTTCCGACCTCACCACAGACAACTTTTTGGCAAGTTTTAGAAGGTTCATTTCACGAAGGGGTGTTCCGTCTGTTATCTATTCCGACAACGGAAGTACGTTTGTCGGAGCAAGTAATAAATTAAAGGAGCTCGGACAATTTTTGTCCAGCAATGCTAATTCGATTAATAACGAGTTAATAAATCAGTTCAATATTAAATGGGTTTTTATCCCTCCTTATACCCCAAATCATGGAGGTTTATGGGAAGCTGCGGTAAAAATGGCGAAACATCACTTGAAGAGAGTTTTGATCAATAGAAATGTCACATTTGAAGAATTTAATACACTCGTCATACAAATTGAAGGGATTCTCAATTCGCGACCTTTATTTGATGCATCCAATGATCCGAATGATCCATCGCCAATAACTCCCTCCCATTTCCTAATTGGTCGTAATATCACATCTTTACCTGACCCTCACCTAATCAGTCTACCTGCAAATCGCCTATCACGACTCCAGCATATTCAACAGTTGTATCAACAATTTTGGCGGCAGTTTTCGAAGCAGTATGTTTCACAGCTGCATCAGATGTACAAATGGAAAGATGCGCCTTGTGAAATAAAACCTGACACACTCGTACTCATCAAAAATGATGCTCAACCACCTTGTAGATGGCCTATTGGCAGAATAATACGACTATTTCCTGGCAGAGACGGCATATCAAGGATAGCCGAAGTTAACACTTCCAAAGGAACAGTTGTGCGGTCTGTTAGACACTTATGTCCTTTACCGTTGCAAAAAGACACTTATAATTAAATGTAGTGTGCAGTGATAATGTCTTTGTTCTGTTTCATGTTTTTAGAATATTAATCTGAGTTTATTTTGAAGGTGCCCTTCAAAGTGGGGGCTATGTTCGAACTTTATTTACTTTCAAGTACTTTTTAAAGAAGTGGCAACACCGCAAAACATTATATATTTTCGGGTCGAGCCGAAAAAGAAGAGCGAGAGTTACAAGTCAAGTTTAATGCGAGTAACAAGCAAAACTATTTATGTTATAGTACAACATGTAAATTTCATTAGTTTTTATCAAGTAAATACAGTCCACAGTTTCATGTTTATTATTGAGTAACCAGCAAACAAGTATTATAAACACCGACATTTATAATAAAATATATTTTTGTAAAGTAAATTATAATAATTTTCAATAATAACCCAACCAAACCTACCCCTACCAAACCACCTTCGTATTTTTAGTCAATTTTTGAAGAATAAATTATAATAATTTTCAATAATAACCCAACCAAACCTACCCCTACCAAACCACCTTCGTATTTTTAGTCAATTTTTGAAGAATAAATTATAATAATTTTCAATAATAACCCAACCAAACCTACCCCTACCAAACCACCTTCGTATTTTATTAAGATAAGAGTTATTTTATGACTCGACCTACCTGCACTTCTTAGCGGCGAAAATACATGTCGGATTATCTACCCTTCTTGGTCAGACAGGTTAAGAAGGATGGTTAGCGCCTAAATTACACCCGCCGTTTTCAGGCAACCCCTTAACTGAAATTAAGGATAGAGACCGGTATGACGGCATCGAGGTTTCCTGAACTAACAAGCGACAACGAGTACCAATCAGTTGGTTCCTCACGCAATAGATCTTTGTTCCTTCCAAAGCAGGGGTAGTTTATCTCGACTTTCAATCACTTGTACGATGTACGTTAGGCCCGAATAACATAATAATCAAAGACGGCGAAAACCCACGAGACGCCACTGCAATCCAACAACAATACCAACATTTCTTGTTACATTATGCTCTAACTCGAACAGGTTCTGTCTGTAGAGTGTGTTAGGCCCACAGCACTTAGGCCACATGTATATATATCCTCCCGACGAGTTGTCTCCCTAGGTCATCGTTCATCCTGTCCTTTTCAAGAAGGTGGACAGGTCACTAGGAGACATCTCCTTTATATCGGCAGGTGTAGGCCAAGACTCACCGAACACACACTCTCTTATTGACGATAACTCCGGGCATTCGCATAAGAAATGCCTAACAGATTCATCTTCTTGTTCACACATCCTGCATAGAGGTGTGTCCACTAGCCCCATTGTATGGAGGTATATTTCCTTAATTGACAGTGGTCAGTCAGAAATCCTACCGTTAAACGTAGGTTTTTCCTGGTCAACGCCAAATATTTTTTCGACTCTAGCTTCCCAGGGTCGCCCAAGGTGATCCTGGTAAGAGTGCATCCCTTGATTTCATCCCAACTCTTTGGAGATTGAGCATGGGTGTAACGTTTAGCTAGTTCCGCAATTGTCGAAATCGTCAGACCGTAGGTGTCGTCGGGTCCAAGAATTCTTAGTCCAGCCGCTTAACTGGCTAAAGAATCAACAGTGCCGTTACCTTTGCTCCTATCGTGCCACTTAACCTACTTCTGGTTGTTTTGACAATGAGAAAACAATAGTTTTATCTCACAGAGAAGTTTTGCAAACTTAATAAGATCTTCAAATTCGATTAAGTTTCTTGGATTCCATATTGACGTTGCCCTTAAATGGACTGAGCATGTGGACAATTTAGGGAAATAATTGTCCTCTTACTGTTTTGCCATTAAATCTGTCCCTATAAACAGCTTGATTCTGTTTTTTTTACTTACTACTCTCTTTGTTAAAACTTTCACACCAACATGTCCACTTTCATTCAGTAGAACAAACTTTACGAACATGATATTGTATCATCATCCACTTACATTGTTTAATATTTTTACTAACAATAGTTTGCGAGGTTATACAATTTGCATTGAATCACATATCTGCAATATGGCTTCGTACTTGACCCGATTTAACCAGTTAAAAACTTAAATTTTACCAAAAATTTCATCACTGCCAAGGACCAAGTTAGTTTCCATATCAGCGAAATAGTTTTTAGTAAAACATAAAAACGTTGTTGTCCGTAGACATTTTTTTATTCAAATTTTGTGATCATCACATCGGTATTTTATGTCTTTAAATTTAATCCTGAACTAAACTAAAAAATGATAAGAAGCAGGCATGATAACATTTAAGATCTTCACTAAATTTTTCGAATATACTTATGACAAAAACAATCATAAAGCGATAACAAACAGTTTTTGGCGATAGAATCTATTAATTATCAAAAAAAAAAACTTTAATGATGATAAAAAGCGGTTTTTATTGATTCCGTATACCTACTGAAACAACTTGTACCGGTCAAAGATATTGTACTTTAAACGTGTGCAAGAATCGACCTACTGGCCTACTTTTTCGACGTGCTTATGTCACAAAACGCAACCATCTGTACGATTTGCTGTTTGCTGATAACTTTTAATAGTTTTACGGTTTTTTCATTCCATGCACTTATACCTACTAACAAAAGTAGGTATTCAGGAACTACTTTTGTTTTTATTTCAATGGCAATGTGAAAACACGTGTGTTGGTCATTTTAAAAATTAAAGTCTCTAGGTATGCGTATGCTATTTGAATTGTTAGTTTAAATAAAAAAACTTGTTGGTGCTAAAGGAAAGATTATCCACATTCAAGGCCGACAGATTCTAATTTTGTGTTAACCTACAAAATGTTACGCTACTGATTTGAAGTCGAATGTCAATTTTACAATATGGCACTGGTTTTCACAAGTTCGCGCACACGACGGTAACTTCAAGTGGGTTCTTCTTACGTGAAACGGAGTCCAACACTTTTGACAGACCAAACCGATTTCTTATTAGTACCAACCTTCAAACAACACGTGTAAAAATTTCATTACAATCTGACAGTTTTAAGTGGCTTTATTTATTGCTTGTGTTGATTGGTATATCTGCGAACTGGATCCACCTTGGAGCTATACTGGTACTGGACATGGTTGGTTGGTAAACAGACGAAAACAGGCCGGGTTAGTGGTCCCCAACACTGCAGCCGTTGGCTTATTGTATTGTCCTGTCTGTCTGCTAGTCCGTGAGAAGATTTGTGACCTTGATGAGATCTAGAAGTCTCTTCACAGTATCTCTTTTGGTGAGGTTGTATATAGGGTAATCCGGCCCTATCTGTCTATACCTCCACCAACGTAGAGCCTCACATTCGAAAATTATATGGGTGGCTGTTTCGTCCAGAAAGAATCACCGAGATCGGTTCATGAACAAAGAAGTTGTATCTCGAATTGAGAAATCCTTTCAAATCGATTTAAAATCCACTAAACAACTTTTGACAAAAAATTGCCGCATTAACCATTGACCTTAGTGCGTACCTGAGTTCACAAGTGTAGTGTAGTCTTCTTAGTGACGCCAAAAACGTCCAATTATGGTGTTTAATACATGGTTAAAATTTTACTAATTTCTAATTAATAATTCGTAAACGAAGGAAGCAAGGAAAAAATGTTATATAAAGTGCTATATTTATTTTTCGTCTCTCTATCTCCCAAGGTTTTGGTACACCCTGTGTTATGGCCGTTAACAATAAGAGTCTATTTGAACGAACGCGTTGTTTGATACACACCCAGGTGCAAAAAACCGGCGACCTTGAAACATTGACAGTTATTGAACTTGAACGACTTTTCTATTTATTTTCTATCAGATGTTGATGATCTTTTTGAAAAATTGAAAAAAAAACCTTCTTATATTAATACAAAATAATCAGAATAAAGCTTGATTTATGTACATTATACAAGGAAAACCGGAATTATGTTTTAAGTTGAACAGAAATCCAGCCTTATTTTAATTTCGGATGAATTTTCTTTAATTTTTCCAAAAAAAATGATCGGGCAGAAAACGTTTTTGATAACAAATTACAACAAAATAAATAACATCTTTCGGGAATTGTGTGAGTTTGTTTTTTCGTAGTAGCCAATATTTTGGCAAACAACTTTTGTGAGAGGAAAAATCAAAAATATTTACATTTTTTTATGATATTTCACTATCTCATAATTCTCACACAATTCCCGAAATATGTTATTTATTTTGTTGCAATTTGTTATCAAAAACGTTATATCCTGACTGAGCAAACAATTTATCTAAAAATTTGTTTTCATAGTTAACACGTGTTTTTCCCTAATTAATGCCCTGCCTTGATAATAAACACTTTGATAATAGTACAAAGTTATTGGAAAAGAGAACTACTACAGCAACATTAAAAAATCCGTTCAGATTTCTGATAATGTTGAAATAGGCGAAACTGATAAAGAAAATTTGTATAAATAGTGTTGCGGAAGTTGCCAACATTTCAAATTATCTTTATACAGTGTTGTTGGAATAGATAAATGGAAAGTTATGAAATTCTATTATTCTGCATAGTTTAGAGCAAATGTCAAATGTTTTTGACATCAGCACTTACCGTACCTTCAATAAAAAGAGGACCGATCATATGGTTTTTCACCAAACCCGCTCAAACATGAACTTTTTGCAGACGTTGTGTAGGTATACAAACCTCAAAGAAGTGCGGATTACAATTTGACCAGTACCAGCTATTATGTCTGTTAACAGAACCCCGTTCAAGCAAAATATGGCTTCACCACTGAATACCAAAAAATATCAGAAATTGTTTTGAATCCTAATTTTATCTGTAACTGTTTCACAAAATTGTTATCGTATATCAAATCGTCCCCAGCTAATCCTTGGGGATTTTGAACTTTATACGTAAGTTATTTTTATGCAGAATAGTTTGTCTGCAAATACTATGATTTCTAGGCAAAACACTTGTAGATGTTTTAGGGTTTTCTGGAACAACTAATGGAACGTCATTAAATTTTTTGATTAAACTTGTCAAATCATTAGTACAATACAATTTAGAAAAATAAAACTGATATTTTATAAGACATTTTATATTATAGTGATACATTCCTATTATTTTTAGAAAAAGTCAAAAAAAAGCTCGACCTAGGTTACCATTTCAAAACATTCAATATGGCTGCCGTACGCTAAATTCTGACGTCAAAAACATTTGACATTTGCTCTAAAATATGCAGAATAAAATCTTATTCATTGTATTAGAATTTCATAACTTTCCCTTTGTCAAATAATGGACGCTATATATACTGTGGTAGAATGCCGGGGTGGAGAATGCTAAAAACTGTCGAAGGACAGATATAAATAGACCAGAAATACACAGGAAACCCTGAGCCTAAATTATTACCAAAACATATGTTTAAATCTTCATATATGTTAGGCTCATGATATTCTGTGTAAAATATGTACACTTAATAATGTATCACCCTATATATATTTACAATATAATTATAAAGCTGCAAATAAAAGAAAAAAAATCTAGAAAATGTGTTACCTTCACTTTATAATACTGTTGTCAAAGTTCATCAACTGTCAATTATGACAGCTCTAAATTATACTTTACTTGACATTTTTTTTATGACAAAATCGATTAAACTGTAAAATCTCGCAGTGCTGGTGTCGAATTATATTAACAGCGAAGTAAAGATTCCTTACTATTCAAAAACAATTCCCTGGGGTTCCCAGAAAAGTTTTAACATTGATTTGGCTCCCTCGCTATTCAAGTAATTCCTCACGAAATAGAAATACGTACGTTCCTGGTAGCGAACGTGAGCCAGGAACCAGGAAGGTTCGAAACAATGAAGATAGTAGGCTGTGCGACGCCGGTTGCTCCCGTGACGTCAGACGTCACGATGATCGTAGGGGGTGCGCTGTCGGATCGATGTGGCGGATGTTTGAAATGGGCTTCCACTGGGAATAGAAAGAAATGTAATTTTTTACTTTTATTCATTTGCTGCAAAAAGTGTTTTATGAATAAAAATGGGAGATGGGAGTTTGCGTCTGTGGGTAAAAGGTGGGTTTTTTTTGTGGAAAATTAAGCGGAAAACTTGAGATTTTTCAACCGAATGAAACTTTTGTGAAAAAACGAGTGCGATAAAATACAGATAGGGCACGTGTACTATACAAGGTTTAAATAATAAATATTATTCTTAACAAACAATTTCTATAAGTAACAACTCGTTGACATGGCATTTTCCCAAAATGTTTCTTAATTTTCAGTAGTTGTAATGGTTGTATTATTTCCTCTCCAAAGTGTTTCCGTTTGACTCCTTGTAAGTTCTCAAAGAAGCAGAGTATGTGAGTGTGTGTTTCATCATAAAGTTCACATTTCCTTCACATAGGCTCACTAACTTTGCCCATTTTGTGCAGATGTTTCCTCAGGCTGCAGTGTCCAGTAACCAGGTCGGTAACTGTCTTCAAATGTCTCTTACTCAGTTTCAATAGCCTGGTTGACAGTTCCTTGTCTACCTTGTTCAGTAAACTCTTTGTATCGAGGTGCCCTTGTATCGACCTCCATTTGAGTTGGTGTTCCCGATTTTCCCTCTTATGTAATCCTTTGAGCCGAGAGTTTACAGTTTTTTAGAAAATATTCCGAACAAAAAAGTACTAGCTTATATAAATTAAAGGTTTTGGATGAGACGTGGATTTTTAGCAAAGTTTGGATGGGAAAAACCGAGGGGTGAACCGCTGACCAAAAGTTGTATCATATTTGACAAATGATACCAAAATTACCAACAAAATACCAAAAATTACCAGAAAATACCAACATTACCCCAAATATGTACAGCATTATATCCACAGAGTCTTCAGAATGCTTAGGGATTTTCTATAAATATATATACAGTGGTCGAAATAATTAATTTTTTCCGTTTTACTTTTCCACACTGTATATTGACCGTAATACTGGTTTTCTTAAAACGAAACGAAGAACATGATGAGTCGCGCAGGGGTCCAGAAACCAGTCATAATGTAGACTGGAAGCTGCAACTGACATTGATTTTAGATCGATAAGGTTTCAGTTAGACAATGCGCAATCTGAAAAAAAGGTATCTGAAAGTTTGTTCTATTACGGTTATTATACGAGTATTTAATTAATATGATTTTCTTTTTTTTTACAGGTAAGTTACTTTCCGTCACTTTTAAGAACGATATATGTAAGTATTGCTTTTCTAAAATACACTCACTGAGATGAAATGTTTCAAATGTCTAGCCTATTATGTTTTGGAAATAATACACAAATCAAAACTATGTCTATGATTTCGGAAACTACATCTATGGTGGTTACAAACACCAGAAATTAAGGCAGGTATCGTTTATCTAAAGGCCACCAAAGGCACAAGCGGTCCTTTCAAATTTTTTACTTCACACTGACTTAAGATACACTATATATCTACGAATTTCCTCGCTTTTGATGTCACGCTGAAAAGGCTTGGTTATAATATTACATTTTTGATTCAATTTCGCAATTTGAAAATGAACATTTTATAGAACTACCAAAAAATCGCTCGTTAAAATGGAAATGTTTAAGGAGAATTCAACCATATTGTGATATATCCGTCAAATTACAGAACAACTAATTTCACTGTGTTACCATTATCCTTTTTAGAGTTATGCCCGGTTGCAAGAACGCTTATTAAAAATGATGAATGATTAACGGCTAATCAATGAAATAATAACTCGTTAATTCTTCAAATCAACCATAATTTACACAATCAAAATGCAACGGATAGGTACCTGCAATGATGAACAATTAATCGACCATTATTTTTTTCGTGAAATCGGGTTTCCATTGATAGTTCATAATTTTTTAATCAAACATCACATGATGAGAGATTTGATTAGCGTTCTTGCAACCGGGCATCAGTCTATAAAATTGTGGTACACCTGGTATACAGAGTGTAAGAAAAAGGTTTGTCATCAATCATAACCTAATTTACCTATGTACAAAATTGGTAGCACAAAAAGTTACAAAGTATTAAAGTTAAAACTTTGAATATTTTGTTATAAAGTTGCTGAATATTTTTCCATTAAATTTATTATGGGATCTAAGATTACAACAGGTGATAAAATCTGGGTAGAAACATTAATTTTTTCTCCTTGTAGGAAGGTCGCCACTGTTTGACCCCCCAAATTTTTGTAGCATGAATTGTGATCGAAACTGGAACACCAAAAATGAATGTTTAAACTTTTTTATCCCTTAGTATTAGTCTACAACCAGTTTTGTTTCATTCCAGTCTTTTAATGCCCTGTACCTCGGTTACTTCAAAGGCTCATGGTCCTAAATCAGAATTCTTCAATTAACGAGTACTCTCTGTGGTAAATCGTTGGCAGTTTAATATAGAGTCACCCTGTATATAAACACATGAGGTCATTGCCCTTTTTTAATCTTTTTAATACTCCAATCTAATTTATTTGTATTTGTGAGAAGTAGATCTATTTTGAATTTGAATCGAAAATATTTTAATACTTTTTTTTCCGTTAAATTTTCATTGAAATCTGCCTTCGCAAAACAGGCTATTGGTGTCTTTCACAGAACTGAAAATCCTCATTTAATCGCCAAATTATCTAGTAAAAAAAATGGAAGGATTTATTCTCTATACCCTCAATGTAGGAATTATCAGATACGGATTAAGCAAAATAACTTGAAATTCGAAATCGCTCGGGAAATAGTGAAAATCGCGGAAAAATTGTTTTTCGCAATTATTTCAATAACCATTTACAATACCGAAAAAAGTTTCAAATAAATGTTGAAGAGCGTGAAATTTTACATCGACATGTACCCTCACGCGTGAAAATTCATTCAGTATTTAAGATTTTTCCGACCGTTTACGTTTCAAATGAAACGATCACCAGTGCACTGCATGTGCTTGCATATAATTAACTTTTATTTTCAATTCCTTATTAAGTACTGAATGAATTTTTACGCGTAAAGGTACATGTCCATTTAAAATTTCACGCTCTACAATATTTATTTGAAAAATATTTCGGTATCGTTTATAGTTATTGAAATAATTGTGAAAAACATTAATGCCGAACGGTTTTTCCGCGGTTTTCACTATTTCCTGGGCGATTTCGACTCAACGAATATGCTCATTCGATTCCTCATGCCAAAATACACTTTATAAACATAATCAGGGAGCGTTAGTCTATTCACGGTCTTTTTTATTTGACTATTTATTTGGAATAGAATTACAAACCTGAATATATACATTAGCTAGCTAGTAAAGCTAATTAGTCCCGAAAATTGGAAAAAATCGAAAAAAAAATTCGTGAAAAATCGGGAAAGATCTAGGAAATTCGGATTATTAGTATCTACTACTAACTACTAATTTAGTCAGGCGAACCTTATCCAAGACAAACTCAAACCAAGGTTCCGGCACTGAGCCACTGGCGGGCCCATTGTGCCATTCCTGCTACTTATGCATCCATGAAGCCGAGTCCCTCGATGAAGAACTCAATCCTCTTCAGTGGATGCCTGCTTATGTCTCCAGAGGTCATAACAGGGACTCCGAAGATTCGCCAGCGTAGCACAGCCCAATGTGGACATACGAGGAGAACATGGTCCGACGTTTCGTCGGCCATGCCGCAACCCCTGCATAAGGGGCTTTCCTCTAAACCTAGGTTACAGAGGTGTTTCCTCAGACAGCAGTGCCTTGTTAGGAGTCCTGCTATCTTTTTTAACCTACTCCTTGGTAGTTCTAGAGCAGCTCTAGCTTTTCCATCAGTCCATCCCCTCAATAGGAGCTTGGACTGCCTGAGACCATGTAGAGCCCTCCAGTAATGAAGGTGCTGGTTTCTCAACCAGTTCTTCGTCTCCTTACGGATTATTTGTTTTGTGAGGCACAAGGTCGGGTCCGGGCCGTTAAAGGGAGTATTATTAGTATACGTTTCCACATACTAAAAAAATTAAATTGGTACAAACTAACCAAAAGCATACAATATAATAATTTTAAGTATAATTTAGTGTACTAATTAGCTTATTTTTTATTGTTGGACCATCATAATTTCAAAGATTTGTTTTTTAAATTTATTTTTACCTACTACTCGAAAAACCTGGGACAAGCTGTTAATTTGGTCGGCTATACAGAATGGAAAAGTTTTAGTTGTGTCACTGTATTGTTTCTAGTTTCATCAACTTTATATTTAACATTTTTACTATGAGTCCGGTCCTATTTTTAGTCTAATCCTCAAGAAGGCATTCCCCTTGATCAATTCAAAGGGTGTTTCGCCTCCCTCTTAATAAAATTACAACCCGACTTCAGTTACCCCAGCAACAGGGATAACTACAGCGCCACCTTTTAACCAGAAATGTTAATGATTTTATCCAGTTCTTAACATAATATAATTGAAATGATATTGAGACAAAAAAAAAGTATGGTTTTTATAGTATATTATGGGTATTTATTAATGATTAAAACATTTTTCGGGTGGAGCATGAAAAAACAAAACAAAATGTTTTTTTTTTCGTATTTTAAAAAATTGTAAGAATTTAAAACGAAATCTATAGCTATAAAAAATAGAAGTTGTTAGTGATACCTTTAAAAAATCATGACTTGAAAAATTCAAATCTCGAAATATTTCCATACCTAACCCTTTATTTCAAATTTACAAAAAAAAATTACATGAAAAATGCTAAAAATTCGTAAAATGGTGTTTGCTGGTACGAGAAATCGACTGGCACTCTTAGTTTTTCCGAAAAATCATACTTTCATCTTCAAATTTCACCAAAATAGTCTTCAAAAACATCCGAATCCATGTCCTCGTGGTAATCTCCCGTATGGCACGACTGAAAGGTTAGCAAACCTTCTTTTTAAAATCCCTCTTCGCTTCCAATATGGACAATTATTAGTCTTTTCCCTTTACCTGAAGGCACCTTAATACCCGTTGACAGACCTTCCATGAAAGCTTGGCGAGCACTGGTTATATTTTTGTCTTGCTACATTTTTGGTACTGTATATAACGTTCTTTAATCCACGTCTCATCAAGATAAAAGATGGTTAAGCCGAATCTGAAATAGGGTAGGAATTGGGCAGAGGCACTAAAAGAAGATTAAACGGTACCTGTTAAACGCAAAACGTAACTGTATAATCTACTACCTAAGTAATCCCTACACAATTTTTCGATATTGACACTTCAGGCCAGAAAACATACTTTTCCTAATTCTCTTACGCAATTACTTGAAATTTTAATATTACAAACAATACTATTTCAAGATCTACGCCTATGGCTGACACCGAAATTGAGCCGAACTGGACGGAATTCCCCATTTTATTACCCTATACCTTTCCGAAATAGATTATAATATATCAGATTTTCCGAAAAAAAATTGTTTCCACTTTTAACAGAATTTAAAAAAAAATGTCTTCCATACTAATACAGTCTCTGTTAATGTACGCATAATCGCATCATGAAGGTTACACATTTATTCAGTTATTTTAATGAAGTAATGTCAACATTTCAATCGATACAATGAAAGGGTTTAAGTGCTAATTAACGCAATTGTCTCACTCTTGCATTGCCATTTTCGTACTGCACACAACTATGATTGGCATTTTTCTTGTTCTCTTGTTGTTGCTTTTTATTCTTCCTGTTCTTTGTATTTATGTTTACATGTATACGTTTGTTATTTATAAACTACGATTTCAGACATTGATGTCTTTAAAGTTTTATTGGACGTAGACAACAGGTTACAAATAATTACATCGATGGTGACAGTGTCATAACCCCAAGTATAGTTTTAAAGTTTATTTTGATACTTAAAACTTCATTAATGATTATCGGAAAAAACGACGAAGGAACGAAAAAAGTCAAATAAAAAGAGCCGCCGTCGTAAATAACAAAAAATAAATAAGTCTACCCCGGGACGTTAACAGTCCATGTGGACTAACAATTCAAGTAAATTTTTCATAGACTAATTGGAAGCTACATCGCACCAATGAGAATCAATTGTTCGCTTGTGTGTAGGTCAAGACTAGAAATGATTTATAGCTTTTCGGATTTTTATTCGTGTTATTATAACATGAAACGGTGCAAAGTTTACCGCATATATTTTTTGAGTTTTCTGCGTTAAACCGGCTTAGAGTTTTTTGACAACAACTGACTCTAATAGGCACTGATTTTGAAAAACTTCTCCACGATGTTTTCACATATATGTATACTTTATCTACAATAAATGTTATTTCTCTGAGAAAAAAAGTTTATAAAGGAGAAATTTACCTTTTAAAAATGCATTTTAAATTCTGCGCCAAAACGCAAGAATAGTAAAGTCGTCTGTCTGTGACATCATCAATTCGTAAATATCATTTATAGGTGATCTGTGTCATTCTTAGAACATAAAACAGACTGTTTTATGTCATTGGTAAAATCGTCAAACTTGACAGCTTGCAGGTTAGAAGTTTATTTTGATACATAATTTGAATCATACAAACAAAGGAAATTCAAAACAGATGTTCGGACCATTGATAGTTTGGACGAAAGACGAAATATCAAGGTCAAATTTGCGAAAGTACGACGTCACTCTCTTCTGATTGGCGTTTGAGCTAAGATGGCGGATTGTTAAATTTTGTGCTTATATTTTTACTAAAATATTGGTCATCACACATTTAAAGTAAAAATAGGCAATTTTTTTAGAATCTCTGCATCATACCTACCTAATTATATCAAATCAATATTTTAGTGATTCTTAGTGACTGTCATCATGCCTAGTGCTTTTCTGCTCTTCCGGTTTCCAACGAGAAACTGACTGTTTAACAGATAATTCTTCATGTGAAATGTTTTTAATAGTGGTCTTTGAAATACCCAATAATGCTCCAATTTCTCCAAACCAAACGAGAAATTGTTGACTGATGTGATGCATCATTGCCCCAAAACAGAACCAAACACTGAAAAGACAATTGAAAAATACGTATTTTTTTTTTGAAAAGTTACACTCTAATAATAGTAATTTACGTTACAAGACCGGAAAGTCTCTCCAAGCTTCCAGGACTCGCCTACGGCTCGCCCTGGAATCTGCTTCTCTCGACCTGAAAAACACTAATTTCCGGTTGCGTGTCGTACAATATTTTTTTTAAGACGGACACTTCGATATACATTTAATTCTTTATCGGATAATTCAAAATCTGAAATCATATTATTGTTAAATTTGCGCACTCGCGAAATAAGTTTGACATAAACGACAAATTAAAAATCAACGAACTGTCATCACTCGACAATATATCCAAAATGTTGTTGTCATAGTAACGAAATCAAAGTAGATTGTATTATAAAAGAGCGATTGGAAAAATTAAAAATCAGGAACCGGAAAAAGCTTTTGCCGGTCCCTCACGTCCATTTTCCGGTCTTGATCGGCAAAACGTTATTTTCTGGACGAAATTTTTTCCAGAATGTGTATATTTTCTGGTCGATCTTAAAAAAACAATATTATACACTTAACTCAGGTTAGATTGTCTGAAAATATACTTTAAGCGACCTAGATACTGTGATGAAAACATTTTCTTTTGAAACTAAAAAAACCTCATTTTCACTTAGATCACACACACGTGCAAAAGTTTTGAAACTCTAATTGGGTCAAATTACATATAAAAATGTGTTAAATCACACGAGCGCCGCAGCTTTATTACAAAATGTATCTTTGTTGATAAAACACGAAAACTAACTCGACGTATAACTTACCATCTTCAAAGTTTACTTTTTGTTTGTTTTGAAAACAAGTCAAAATAAATATGTCACTGCTTAGATTTTTTATAGTCGTTTTCCGCATTTTTCCGAAAATAATACAGAATGATAAGTAGATTAGCGCTTTTAGTAGTTAACGCAATTAAACTTACTTTTTAAAACATGGTTACGCGGGATGTTAGAAAATTGTTCACATACTGATAGATCCTCAATTAACCGCATCAATTTTTAATTTCCCAGGCAATGTCTTTGTCTATTGCAATCTACTAATAAAGTACTGTCGAATTTTAAACATGTTAGAAAATTGTTCACATACTGATAGATCCTCAATTAACGCATCAATTTTCAATTTCCCAGGCAATGTCTTTGTCTATTGCAATCTACTAATAAGATACTGTCGACTTTAATACCACCTCCAATCAAATACTACTAAAAACTGAAATATGCGACATAAGAAATAACAAATATTTGAATCTTCTCGCCGCCTGTCGCCGAGCATTGAGGCGAAGCGTCAAGAGAAACTTTTCCTAGTTGGTCCGAAGACAATTCGTTCGTCAGCCGACGCATCGCTTCGTGCCGCAATAGTGCGCGGGCTGCCATATAACTTGTTGTAAATTACTCGGACGAAAAATCTACAATTTTCTTCGCAACGCTTCGCCTAAGTCCGCGTGAACCTTTACAGTCACTACGGTAGCACTTTACAGTATTTTACGATAGCCAAAATATCTTTTTCAGAGACTGCAGTTTTTTTCTGTCCCTGATGACTCCCACCAAGACGCACAAGGCCATTGTAGGAAATGAAAAGGCAGACATCCTAGCAAAGCTAGGGTCTGAGACTGCATTCACTGGTCCTGAACCAGTATTTGGGATATCTAAAACTGTTGCACGTGATTGTGCATCTCGGTGGACTCAAACTAAACATCAGTCGTACTGGAGACACGTGCCAAAACAGGAACACAGCAAACTCCTGGTCAAAAAACCCTCGGAGAAGCTGACTACGAAATACTAAATCTTAGCTGGGGCAAGATAAGGATAGTGACGGGTTTACTCGCCGGTCACTGTACCCTAAGGAAGCACATGTATACAATCGGCATATATAGAGAGGAACCTATCTCAGTTGTGCATGGAAGAGGAGGAAACAGCCTCTCATATTATCTTCGATTGTGAAGCATTATCTCATTGGAGATATAGACTCCTAGGATTAGAACATCCAAGGGTGGATTTCTCCAAGAAGGACCTAGTGAAAATACTGTTGAGCCTGATAAGGGCCACTGGTGAATCAATCAATTCCACCAAGACGGAACGGTCTTTATACTTACCTTACCTTATTTTATCTTACGGGGTTGCAAAAAAAAATGGAGGTAGATCAAGAACTATTCCTACTCCGGTAAAAGAACACGATGTTTTGAAAATGCGAATTTATTATTAAACTGAACAAAAACTTTTCAAAATTTCTTTGTTACAAAAACCGTATACCTACATTTGCTAAAAAATAATTAAAATAACTTGATCGTAAGCATTTGTTTTCGTGGAAACTGTTCGTAACGAGTGAATCATTATTTTTCCACCGAAGATTAAGATCAATTAAAACAAAGAAACAACGTATCAGACATCAATTAAATATGTAAAAAAAAGTACTACGAACACGAAGTGATTCTCACACAATGAAATGATTAATTGTTTGACCTTACTTTTTAAAATTAAACTACTCTTATTGTAATAAATGACTTTCGTACTGTTGTGGGCAGTTGTAATTTTATTTTTCATTGAAATAATGCCAAAACGAAAAATGAAGGTTACTTCATTTCACTGAATAAAGTTGAAAGAAAGATTTTGAACAGCGGGAAAGTTCATCTTTGTCGAGTACGAAAAGAAACCTTGAATTTTGAGGCCAAACGTATGAGGACGCTTACCGGGAATTTAAATCATTAGATCACGTTTGCTCCAGTACTTTTTCCTCTATCTTGTAAAATAGCTGGTAGGGATGAGTGGGAAAGCTGACTAAATAAAACTGCTTTCCGCTTCATGAGTTTTGACAATCTTAGTATCATTTGAGAGGAAATTCAATGCGCAATAATGTATCAAGAGCAGAAAGTAGTACTTTGGTAGTCGAGACAGAAAGATAGAGCAAATTTACGTAAAATGATACGATAAATAGTTTCTGAGATATAGAGGGCTACCTCTCATAATCAGTCACCCCTCTTTTACTAAGATAACTGCATTCTACAAAGAAATTATCGAAAAACTTGGACAAAAATAGTACAAAAACAAAGTGAACAACAAACATAAGAAGATACCGTAGAATCCCCTTCAATTTTCGACCGCCAGGGGGAGTATCGTTAAGGTACCCTACGTTTCGCGTTCGTCACGTCAAGTGATATGGGAATTTTTTTTATTATTTGCTTCACCACAAACACAAAAGAAACCTTAAAACGTCATTGAAAACCTCATTAAGTCTTTTCAGCTATAAATAGTACTGATATGACCTTTGACGTTAAAAATAAACGAAGTACAACTAAAAATGAATTCTTTGTTAACATTGGGTAGATACTTAAAATGAAAGCGTATTAAACTCGGAAAGCGAATAAAATGGACTGCTTTGTATGTACGAGAATAACAATAATTTCTGTACGCAGCGGCACTCATTCGTGTTAAATTTAGATTTAATTTTTGTTATTTATGTTCACTATTTATATTCATTTATTTTGTATAAGTGTTTAATATGTACGGGACGTCTCAGAGGGAACTATAATATAATACCCTTCTATTAGACAGACTACTGACAACACACTTTGTAACCAACATCTACATCGATTTTCTCATTCCAAAACAAGGAATGCGATACACACAGCTTCCAACACCAGTGCCGTGTTGAGTGAGGAATAATAATTGCCGTCGACCAGGCTCCGCTCCTGCTCTATAGTTCTTCCAAAGTTAATGCAATGACCCATATTTTTAATCCCTTTGAAGGAAAAAGCCGCACAATGGCGTGCATATATTTTTTTATAAATTTAAATATTGTGAAATAATGTTAATCTACTACATCAATTTGAATGAAAAAAATTAACCTGCATACAAAATTCATAAAATTTGTAATACAATAATAACGCGTTTTCCTCTAGAACACGTAGTATCTAGAGAACAGTTTTTTGTATCGTCAACCCAACCATACTTGACAACATCATGCGTATCAAACCAAGTTTCGTCTAAATAAATTATAGTTCTATTTGAATCACGGTACCCTTTTATTTTGCGCAAATACTTACATGTAAAACGATATATAAACGCCACCACTTTGAACATCAAGTATTTGGTCAAAATCAAAACAAACATCTATCAACAAAGGTAAACATTTCTTCCATAACTTTTTTATTTTTAGTTACCAGTTTCATATAATCAGAGTTTGCTATTAATTGTCCTCCCTTTATTCTCAAGTTTCCTTTATCATCTTTTTTAATACGTGATCTAAGGCCAACAATGAATCACCTTTCTTGACCTCTTTGTTATATTCAAATTTCCTAGTTGTTCCTTTCTGAGTTTTTACCTCTGCTACTACCTATTAGCCTTAAACAGACAACGTGTTATATCGAGGCTAGTACTAGAGTGCCACCAAGATTTAGCTGACGCCTCGGCAGATAACAATATTATCCTGAGGTGGGTTAAAGGGCACGACAGGAGTAAAGGAAATCGCATTGCTGATTCTTTAGCCAGGGAAGCCGCTGGACTAAAAATTCTAGGACCCAGTGACACCTACGGCCTAACGACTTCGACAATTGCGGAACTAGCCAAACGCTACACCCATACTCAATCCCTTAAGAGATGGGATGGAATCAAAGGATGCAGCCTTGCCAGGATCACCCTGGGCGACCCTGGGAAGCTGGAGCCGAAGAAATATTTGGCGATGACCAGGAGAAACCTACGTTTAACAGTAGGATTTCTGACTGGTCACTGTCAACTAGGGAAACACCTCCATACTATGGGGCTAGTGGACACACCTCTATGCAGGATGTGTGAACAGGAAGATGAAACTGTCAGGCATGTCTTATGCGAGTGTCCGAAGTTATCGTCAATAAGAGAGTGTGTGTTCGGTGAGTCTTGGCCTACACCTGCCGATATAAAGGAGATGTCTCCTAGTGACCTGTCCACCTTCCTGAGAAGGACAGGATGGACAATGACCTAGGAAGACAACTCCTCGGGAGGATGTACAATGGGTCACATGTGGCCTAAGTGCTGTGAGCCTACACTCACCCTCCCTACTCTACAGATACAGATACCTCTGCTACTGTTTTTGCCAGTATCATTTTTATCACTTGTCGCATACCCCCAGTTCTATTAATTGACTTAATTAATTGGTTTCTCCGGATTGAATCGAAAGCTTGCTGGAAGTCTAAAAATAGTATTTCAATATCAATATTGTATTGTCCTTAAAAACTAATATATTTATTGATCACATTCCTCTGGCATTTATGGATCTTCCCATATTTTTTCCATCGGCGCCTTTCCATTTTAACGGTTATTGATTATATCAGTTATTTCATCTAGTATTGGTTTCGAGATTATTTCCTCGTTATTCACTTTTTCTATTTCTTCCCAGCAGTGGTTGTGAAAAAGAAAATTCTTTTTGTTCAACTGAATTCGTACAAAGTCAACCAAATTGACTGTCGATACATTTATCAGCTGAATACAAAAAAAATGGTTCAGAATGCGAGACTCTTGGATTATAATTCACTTTTGTGGTTCATTCAACTGGATCTGATGTAACGGGAGACAGTTTTTTTTGTAATTCACGATGCATATCCACATCCTCTTAAAACCCGAACGTCAAGTGAAGAGTACGATATTACGCAAAAGTCGCGACTTACCCAGTCTAATATAGCTGTAAAACCTCTCGCAATCAATCTGGAAGTGTTCGCGGCGGCGATGGAGCCGGTGAACAACGGCGGTCTATTCGATAAAACGTCGACGCGGCGGCGAAGGTTCCGCTATGTTATATACATTCATTACCGGTCTTGTACTTACCGTATCTTTAGAAATTCATTACATTTACTAAAAAAATGTATATAATAGCTATTTATGTAACGAGTACATAATAATATAAGTCGTAGTCGTCATTATCTAACAATAACAGTTATGTAGTAGAAATATACAAAGTTTTATGTTCAATTGCTAAAATTGTCACATTTTTTATAGCAAGAGACAAATTGTAGATTTTTTTGGAAATTCAATATTGGGGAACAAAGCGGCAATAGCGCTTGGATCATACACGTCTCTTACAGCGAATATTGGGAATTTTTGCAATTCCACAGGAAGGTTCTGGCCCTATCATGACCTCAGTCGCTCCCTGCTTGGCTATCGGCCTTTTCATTGCCTTTTATTCCTTGGTGACCTGGCACCCAGGCTAGGGTCACTCTATTATGACTACCTAGTCTGTTGAGGGCCGTGCGACACTCCCACACCAGATTTGACGTTGTCCGATATGAGCTTATCGCCTTTAGTGCAGCTTGGCTGTCGGAGTAGATGACGATTCTTTGGTTATCCACTTCCTGTCTCATCATCATCAGTGGCGGTAGGTTTAGTATTACCTCCAGGAATTGTCAGGCAGCCATTAAGCACAGAGCTTTTTTCTGTAATATGTTCCAAAATGGTAAGGGAATGCCTTACTGTGGTTTCCAGGACACACTGGAATAGAAGGAAATGAAATAGCAGATGGACTAGCAAAGAGGGGGACGGAAAGACCCTTTCGGAGGCCGAACCCTTTTGCGGTATCAGCCCCAATGTAATATTGGAAGAAATAGGCAAAGCCGAAGAAAATAGAAGACCTGACTATTGGAAAGATCTAGTAGGGCTTAGACAATCAAATATTCTGACAACCAGTTGAGATCAAATGAATGCAAGTCAAAGTAAAACTGCACTAATGCCCGGTTGCAAGAACGCTAATCAAATCTCTCATCATGTGATGGTTGATTAAAAAATGATGAACCATCAATGGGAACCCGATTGCGCGAAAAATATAATGGTCAATGAATTGTTCATCATTGCAGGTACCTAACCGTTGCATTTTGATGTGAAAATGATGGTTGATTTGAAGAATTAACGAGTTATTATTTCATTGATTAGCCGTTAATCATTCATCATTTTTAATAAGCGTTCTCGCAACCGGGCATAAGAGTTTTAACAGGGATTCTAACGGGACATTGCCGCCTGAACGTGCTCCTGAAAAAGCATCAATATAGTGGAGGAAGAAGAATGTATATTCTGTGGCATGGAAGTAGAAACCTCCATCCACATACTTGCGAATCCTAGGGCACAGCACCTAATAGATTATTGGATAGAAAAGGGACATTTACCTGCAGATATCCTAAGATTCCTCAGGGAAATAGGACTAAAGGAGCTACTAGTCTCTGAGACGTTTCTCAGAAGTAAGGGGGCGCAATAGATCTTTTAGTGAATGTCACCCCATCATACATACATACATACATGCATCATACACGTCTCTTACAGCGAATGGGAATTTGTGCTGTTTAAGAATGTTATTTTTGTGAATACCTAACTAGCACTCTAAATTACCTAAAAAGTATCTCACATCATGCATTTATCGTTTAATTGAACATGCATTGGGGCGACATTCACTAATACCTAAAAAGTATACAGTGTTGAAAGACTGGCCTTTAGCTATCAGCCATATTCTAATCCCCCCGCGATCTTTTACGTAACTCGACCTAGGATTAAGACGCGGGTAGACTTTTGCGGAATCCGGTACAGTTCGTTGGAATCCCATTCCTTGTTGCTTAATTCCGTATATATTGAACATAAAATAGTTTTGAAATTATCTATGACGTACTTATTTACCATAAATAGTTATTTTTCTAACTAGTGTGGGACGTGATTTTTTTCCGCAGTCCACATGCGTTCGAGCGCAAAAAATACACTTTCCGCATGTGTTTTGAACGATATTTGTTTTCTACGAGCAGGCGGAAAATTAAAAAAATATTATTGAATTGAATATGGAATAACCAGATACAAACTTACATGTTTATTAGTTTCCTTATTTTGTTATACGTTGTGGTTTGATTTGAGTTTGTGTTTATTTGAAAAGTTTTATTGTTTCCAATATAATTAAACGATTATAAATTAAAGAAAATCCACAGTCGAGGTCACTGAACTACACTGTTAGTTGGTAACGACTCGATAACTGACCCGTGAATTACCAGTTTAACATACGATAAGTGTCTATGACTAACTAGACACGGAAATAAGTGACCCGATTAATAAATTTTCTTTTCTGGCTGTAAACTATCGCCTTCATAGTATGCATTTGCATTTTAATGTGGTCTATTAATTTCAAAATCCGTCCTTATTATTCACATTCCTGACATCGGAGAGAGGTGGAGATAACAGACCGTTGACTTACAACGTGTTAAAAAATTCAGGTTTTGAAATACTTGTTAGGTGTACGGGGTTTGTCTTCTAAGTGATGCATATGACAACATACTTGGCGATTGTCAACAAATATCATATGTCAAAATTAACTCCAAAGTTTCAGATCGCTTCGTTTAAAGCTGTACCTAAACTGAATTAAGCTGGGAAAATGTTCGCGGACGTGGACCGATTAATCTTAGCAAGTGCACCAACAACGGCAGTCAGGAAAACGTCAATGCTATACTTAAGCTGGTCCAAAAAGATGGACATGTCACATAATGTGAAATCGGAACATAATTGGGCATTTCAAATGGTGGCCACATTTGTACCACTGGAAGATAAAATAACTCTTACTTCTGATTGGAACAAATCTATTTGTTTGCCGGAAGTAATTGCAGAGTTTCGGAAACCAACCCCTAACTACGAATTATCCTCAGCCAAGACACACACAGCTCGAAAATCAATTTTTAAAGCAAGAAAACATCGAATTGTTGAACCATCCTCCATACAGTCTCGGCCTAAGTTCTTACGACTTTTTTACTCTTCCAGAAAGTCGCCAAAAAGCCATAATTTTGATTATTACCAACAAAACAGTTCAAGTCAATAAAACAAAATCTCGATCACAGTAACATCTAAGAACACAATGTCTCGTAAATAACAGATATGAACTAAGCCCACCTTGGAACGTTAACAGTCCATGTGGACTAACAATTCAAGTACATTTTTCATAGACCAATCGGAATCTATTTTGCACCAATGAGAATAAATTGTTCGCTTGTGGGTAGGTCAAGACTACAAATGATTTATGGCTTTTTAATCCTCAAAGATACCTTGCCGCATATTTTTTGCTCACAACTATACCACAAGGAACGCAAAGAAAATTATGTGGCAATTCAAGTTATTTTTATATTTTGAAATTTTTTTGTATGTTTGAAATGTATTTCCCATCATTGCATATAAACAAAATGCAAATGATGATACTATATTATAAAAAACCAGTCAAACAAGTTACTTTAACCGACACAGTGACTAATGATACAGCAACGAATGTAATGAACATTGCAAAAAGTACAGTCACCGATGATATATTATAATATTAATAAAAAATATTCGACATGGGGGCAGGTGATAGAGTCACCTGCCCACCAGCAAGCTGAATCTTAATCGTATGTACATCTTGTTGGAGGTACCAGCACGCGACACAGATTTTTATGTGTTTTTTTCATCAGAAACATATACATTGTAATAGTCTGGTTCACCTGATTATTATGTAACAATTTTTCTATACATTGTTGCGTCTTATGTACGAGGCATGTTTTTTAAGTAAGTACCGTTTTGGAATTAAAAAAAGACGTGCAAAGATATCGCAATAGTTTTATTTTTACAGGAAAGCCTGTACCTTAATCTACTTTTCTACATAATTTCCGTGAATATTGAGGCACTTGTCATAACGTGGCACCAGTTTTTGAATACCCTCCTCATAAAATTCTGCCGTCTGACTTGTTAACCAATGTATCACAAATGTTTTGACTTCATTATCGTCTTGAAGACGCTGACCGCCCAGGTGTTTCTTCAAGTGCAGGAACAAATGGTAGTCGCTGGGCGCCAGATCAGGGCTGTATCGAGGATGATCTAGAGTTTCCCATTGAAACTCTAGAAACTCCGTTCTTCATCATGCACGTTTGTGCGGCCATCTTTAAATGCTCTCACCCATTTCCTTATCATTCCATCACTCATAATGTTTTGTCCGTAAACTTCACAGATCTCACGATGAATATCGATCGGTTTCACGCCTTCAGCACTACGAATTCGTATAACAGCCCGTACTTCACAATCGGCGGGACTCACGATTGTCGGAGGCATCTTAAACACTCAGTAAACAACGTATACAATGAAGAATCGGACTGTAATGGCGTCAGTGCATAGACAAGAGATGTAGGTAACCAGCGCGCATACGCGAAACGCCGCCGACCGTAGCGCTGCGGCAGCGGAATCGCAAAACGGTACTTACTTAAAAAACATGCCTCGTATATACAGGGTTTACATAAAACTGTCAAGGTTTTAGATACATTTTTAACAACTAATGGTGAATTCGATTGGGGAGCACGATCCGAGTTCTCGGCCTACCCCATTTCCATTCTCATTTTCTCAGTGCCATGTAAAAGTTGCTTCGACTCGGATCCGATGGAGTTACCAAGCGGCACTAAAGAAATGCGAGCCACACAAGCGCAGTTCTTAGAGCGACGTTGATTCGACTGGGATTGTTCCTGTAGAACTGCATAATTCTAAAATTTTGCACTGAGTGCTAAAAAACCGCAACGAGTGCAAGCCAGCCGAATTCTCACCAGGACCACACTAAATTGCAGCACCGAGAGAGTGCTTTCAGTGCTGCTTAGTGCGCACTAGTCGAATTCGCGCTATTATATTCCTTAAAATCTCTAGTGCGCGCGCATTGTACTTGACACTTTCCAAAAATTTCCACCACACATCACTTTTAGCTTAAAAGTAGTCCATAAGGTTTGTGCAATTACCTAGGATACTTAGTCCTCCTCCTTGCACTCAATGCATCTGTATCGAAAAAGATAGAAAGCATTTCGAGCAGTAACTTTAGATTACTTTACTACGTCTATTTTTATGTATACCAATTTTTTTTCGTATCTTGGCTTAAAAATAGATATTGAGATGCGGTTTTTACCATTTTTTTTTCAATTCCATACTCTTATAAGTGAATGGTTAAAAATATATAATCGCATTTGAAGATTCTCAAGAAATATTTAAAACAACTCTTCAATCACCGCCATCTAGCGACCGTTAAAACCACTAGAATGAAACGATCGTATTATGGTTTATTAGGCATTGAATTCCTTCTCAAATGATACTAAGTTTGTCCAAATCCATAGAGCGGAACAAAAGTTATAACAATTTTATTGAGCCAGGTTCACCACTCACCCCTACCAGTTATTTTACAAGACAGAGGAAAAAGTACTGGAGCAAGCTTACGAAAAATGATGTTTTTTTTGTCATTATTGTGAACTACAACCTCTACGTAGTGCTTCTTGTAGGACTTTCATTATTCTCTCTGGAAACTAGCACCTACTATTTTCTTCTTCTGTCTACATCTATTGTTTTATACGTTTTATAACTTGTTACGTTTTGACACTCTATACACACAAATCTTATCTTCCAAATTTCATTTCCATCGTTCGTTAACGTTTTAATATTGTTTCTGCACTTTCTTGTGAGATCCAGTTAATTTATTGCTCGCAATATACTTTCAAAGCAATTGATTGATTGCCAACTTATTTATTGTCAGTCTATAAGGGTTTTGTATTTATCTGTGTATCGATTATTGAATTGAATTGAATAAGACTTTTTGAAGGTTGATTTAAAAAAAAAATATTTTTCCGCTAAAAACTTATTTATTTGGGTTGGAACATGGGCGATAGTTTAGTTCAAAATATATCGTTGGCTACCATAAATAACCTATCCACTTAAGCCTCATTATGTAGGCTCGATAAACTAAATGGTTACAGGATCGGATTAAAAAGGGATCAAAATAATTATTGAAATATTTGGAAACAATATTTTGATTTATTTGTAAATGAAATTCAATTGGATTTGTTGAGATTGGCAATACCTAGCTATCGCGAAACCTTATACATAGATGTTTTTGATTTTGTATGATCTTAGAGAAAAAGTACGCAGTAAAATAGCTGGTATTAACTCTATTGTTGTAAAAGTGTATAGAAAAAAAACATAATTGAAGTGATCAAAAATTGAAAAATAAAACAGAAACTACAAAAAAAACACTGAAAGAATAGTATGAGTCCAAAAAAGTATTAAATATTATCATGAAATCTTACACAATTTTAGTTTTGTTTGGATTTAAATCGTCGTTCAGTTAATAGTTCTCGGCTATAAATCTGACATAATATGTTGAGGAATGCACATTATTATCAACGGAAGGTTATTATTTCGCATCACAAAGTTACAAGTAACATTCATTATAGACTAGTTTTTGTTACAAATCATTTCTTTGAAATGTAAAACTATGTCTTTAGTAATAAACTACTGAGAAAGAACAGTGACGTCCCCAACATTGTTTTATCTTAATAGCAATAAAGACGATGATGTTTCGGGTTGATAAGAGTAAATCTAGGATTCATCACCACTGGCAACAATACAACAGATTAGAAACCAACTCGTTAAGACATCCCACTGCGAACTTTGCAGATCTACTGTGGTCCTGCCTAATTTTAGAGCTCGATCTTTAGCTTTATTCTTTCTGCTAGACCTATTAGCCTGGATATTGACTCCCTTGAGTAGCTCTCTGCCCTAGGTTTTTCTTCTCCGAATAGGTGAAACCGCACCCTTACTAGGCCTTCGCACTCACAGAGTATGTGCGCCGCGGATTCGTCTTCTTCCTGGCAAAACCTACATAGGATGTCATCTGCTAGACCAATTGTGTGCATATGCTTCCTCAGCCTATAATGTCCGGTCAGCACTCCCACCATCATCCTCGTCGTTTCTCGACTTTGACATAGTAGGTCGCTTGACAGTTTGGCCGAAGGGTTTTTAAGGAATAGTTAAGCGTGCCTTTGTCCTGTGGTTTTATGCCACCAGCGCAACGCCTGGTTGTTTATCCTCTGGTGGATGCTCTCCTTCGTGAGGTTTTTTGCAATTCCACAGGAAGGTTCTGGCCCTATCATGACCTCAGTTGCTCCTTGCTTGGTTAGTTCATCGGCCTTTTCATTGCCTTTTATTCCTTGGTGACCTGGCACCCAGGCCAGGGTTACTCTATTATGACTACCTAGTCTGTTGAGGACCTTGCGACACTTCCACACCAGATTTGACGTTGTCCGATATGAGTTTATCGCCTTTAGTGCTGTCGGAGTAGATGACGATTCTTTGGTTATCCATCTCCCATATCATCAACTCTTCTGCACAGCATTGCACCGCCATTACATCTTCCTGAAAGACAGTGACATTATTCCCTAGGCTTAGAGAGATTGCCTTGTACAAATTTCGGTTCGTACTCCAGAGTCTGTTTTACAGCAATCAGTGTACCAGTTGAGATTCGCTGTTATAGGAGGCCCTGCTTCCCAGTCCTTTCTCTCTGGAATGACTACTGTGTATTCATTTTTAAAACTATATTGTGGGGCAATCTGATCTTATTTGCAGCACTTACTTAAAAGACAACTCTCGTAGAAGTCCCTATTTTCAATGTAAGTTTCGGTTAATATATTTTCAATTTTAATGGTATATATTTTTCACCTAAAATGAATATTGTTATTATAAAAATTTTGCCTCGCCCAGAATTCGAGGAGACCTCGTAGAAGAAAATAAAAAGAAGTCGTAAAAAGAGATCGTGTGGTATACTTGGACACAGTCGCATTACAACGACCACAAAATGAATGGAAAAAAAACTGTACAACAGAAGGTCAACCGCCCAGCTGGGGTAAATTTAAAAATGAAAGAGGAATGTTCTGAAGATTGTTATACCAGGTATATAATAAATAAAAAAATAAAATGAGTCAATAAACTTGTACTGAACGTACCTAAATAGTCGGGGTATTATTTTGTACCAAATGGTCACATAAATTTTCGGTCTAAAAGTCAATTCTAAAATAATGGTATACCTATATTTACTAAAAGAGTTCCCCTCCTACAGTTCTGATACAGCACCAAGAGACTTTTTTTCTTATTCCTGTGTATTAACACTTTTCATTAACTCTTCTATTTATCACATTCCTCTTTTTACCTCCATTTTTTTTTTTAAATTATCTATTTTTAGCCTAGGAAAGTAGTAAACAGACAGTAATGAATGCAACTAGTCGCTGGAACTCGTAAAGACAGTTTAACTGGCAGTTTCTCACCTAAAAACATTTTTTACCGTTTTTACTAGCTGTATAATCGTAATGCGTTAAACGAAGTTGTTGAAAATCGTTTTCCGAACCTCTTAACCGATAGCAAAAATTAGAATAGATTTACGGTCTAGACAATTTATTCGTTCACGAAGTTTCATAAGTTTTATTTTATTTTTGTAAGCGAAATACATATCGTCGCCTATACAAAAAAAGGTAATATTTCGAATTTCTGTGATACAAGGTTAATTACGCCGATCAAAGGAAAAAGTGAACAAGGGCAACGAACACCTGTTTTAGCTTTTAGCTACTCAGGAGCTCATGCAGAGGCGTAGCGTGGGTTTCCACCGCCCGGGGCCGTCCGGAAATTCGCCGCTAGCCCCCTCACTTTTATAATTATTTTAAAGTTTAACAGCCTTATTAATAATAAAGACAATAACACCATACTAACTAATGGTTACTGAGAGCGTACTTATAGCATGTTAAGATAATGTTAAATGTATTTATTAATATGTTTTTTCACTAGTTTGATTTTAAAGTCATGTTAGAATAATCTAAATTTATTATTAATAAGGCTGTTAATATTTTATTCAGCGGACTTAAGTTATTGGAAGTCGAGATAAACTACCACTTGGAAGTAACATATATGGAAAGTAATGGCGTAACAAGTTAAGGAAATAAGAAATGATATTGTTTTGTTTGATTTAACATCTGAGTACTCGCTATCGCCTGTTAGTTCGTTGTATAGTTCTGAGCAAAATTAGTTTGCCACTGTTTTACAACAAAATAACATTATTGGGCAAGGTCTCTTTGTGGATTAAAAAGCCATAAATCATTTCTAGTTTTGACCTATCCACAAGCGAAAAATTGATTCTCATTGGTGCAATGTAGCTTCCGATTGGTCTATGAAAAATGTACTTGAATTGTTAGTCTTCATTGACTGTGAACGTCCCAGGGTGGACTTAGTTAATTTCTGTTATTTACGAGACATTGTGTTCTTAGATGTTGCTGTGATTGAGATTTTGTTTTATTGACGAAAACTATTTTATTGGTAATAATCAAAATTATAGTTTTTTGTGGACCATTCGAAAAGGAAGATATCGTTATACGAGGATGTATTGATATCTATTTATCCTAGACCAGTTTCATGCATAAACAAAATATTGCGTTACTATAGCAACGAACAATAACTTATTAGAAGTGTCAGTGTGAAGGTTGACGTCAAAAAAGTAAATCTGAACTACGCAATAAATTAAAAGAAAAAGATATCCACCGAAATTGTGAAAATCGAAAAATTGGAGTATCGAGCCATCATCAAGTACCTGTATTTAAAAGGGTTAAGAGGTAAGCAGATTTACGAAGATATGCTTAATACCCTTGGTGGTCAATGTCCTTCGTATGCGACCATGAAAAATTGGGCTGCAAGCTTCAAAAGAGGTAAATTGTCCATTGAAGATGATGACCGATCGAGATGGTCAGTCCCCGAAAATATCGATGCAGTTCATGACATATTTTATCAGACCGTCGAATTGGGCTAAAACGGATATCTAAAGCACTGAATATTTCATACGAACGCGTTCATCATATAGTTCTCGTCAATTTGGACATGAGAAAAATTACTGCAAAATGGATCCCCAAATGTTTGAATGTTGACCAAAAGCGTGCAAGGGTAGAAGCATCGCGTTCGATCTGTGCTCGATTTGAAAACGATGTAGAGTTCTTAAACCGAATTGTTACTATCGATGAGACTTGGGTACATTTCTACGATCCAGAAACAAAGCAACAATCGATGGAATGGCGACACTCTGGTTCTCCAAGACCTAAGAAGTTTCGTGTCCAAAAATCTGCTGGAAAAGTTCTTGCTTCAGTTTTTTGGGATTGCCATGGAGTAATCATGATTGATTGTTTGGATAAGGGTAGAACAATAACTGGAGATTACTATTCGACATTACTGACCACTCTACGGGAAAAAATTAAAGAGAAAAGACGCGGAAAGCTATCCAAAGGTGTTTTGTTTTTGCAGGACAACGCCCCTGCACACAAATCTCATGTTGCCATGAACAAATTCGTGACTTAGGGTTTGAATTACTAGTTATTTGAATAACTTGTTTGAGTGCTGTATGTATAAAACATGAATACTTTATTGTTAACATTTTATACCAAAGGTTTTTAAATTTCTGAAAGACATTTGGTATGTTCTAGTCGCTATCTACGCAAAAAATGATACAAAATATGTACAGGCAACTGAAACAAGAGAATAATAGGTTAAAGCAGGGAGCTGCTGAAAGAATACATAATTGACAAAAGTTTTAAAATAATCCATTATTATAGAGATCGGTAAAACGAGTGCTATTCCTCGGAAAAAGAGAGTACAGAAATCGCTAGCGCGTTGGGATCCTGCAATAATAAAAAATTTGTTTGAAACCGGTTCTGCTTCTCCTTACAGATTCTTTATCTCGCTGAGAAATTGTGAAACGGTCCAAATTAATTTTACTCACAACTATACACAATCATGTCTGTTGTTTCCGGTATTCTGAAATGGTTTAATTGTTTTTCAAAATGTCAACATTTGATTTGTCAGAAAGTGAATATTCTCGTATTCTAATGAAGCAATGTGATTCAAATTACCGTAAATTTTTCCAGCACTTAATCCGTTTATTGTGTCGGGATAAATCGTGTTTAACAATTAAAATTTTTACATTTTATTGGGTAACATAAACCCATCGTGAACGTAATCACTTTCAATAACTACCTCATATATGTCACTCTGTTTAAAATATTAACGTCTCCATTAACTTCTCAAGTCCATATTCTACGGGTCATTCTCATTTCTCGGTAACAATAATAATTTTAGACTATTCATCTTACACAACACTTACTGGGAGACAGATATTTTACTGCCGAGGTGTTTGGTAGGTACACGATTTTGAATGTTGGGTTCTTTAATTAAAACAATTCCATAGGTCCCGAGTCACCGTGGAAACACGGATAAGTAGCATTTTTTATAACTGGGAATTAAGAAATTCTTAGTTTAATTCTTTATAAATAGCTGTTCTTAGCTGGGTGTTTCCTTGCTGTTGGTCAAATAATAACTGTTTCATCTTCGGTATTTAAAAGTTTTATAAAAAATAAAAGAAACATTGTAGCTCTAGAAAAAAATATATAACGGTTGTTAGAATTTGTTTATAACAAATTGTCAAGTTAACAAACAATGAAATTATTATCTGCTCCACAAATCTTAGTACAACAAAATTCACGGCACCACTGGCGAGAATAACTAATGTTGTAAATAATTTTAACGACACAGTGGATGGCATAAATACCTAATCGACTTAGTTGGTGCAAATGCAATACACGGTAATTGGGTCGCTTTAGTTTTATTTTTGTTTTAGCAGCGATATCGGGATGATGCTGGATCTTCAAAATTTTCTTAAGTATAGTAACATAAAAAAATACTCTTTGTATAAGTAATAGGTCCTAAACTCAAAATATTTTTACTATCGATAAACCTTTTGTCATAAATACGAGTTCCAGTTACAGATATTGTATTTAATCTCTCCACACGGGTCAACCTTCATCATAAATTTACTGAAATTAGTCGAGTCATTAGATAGGAATTCGTAAGGATCTTAGAATCGAGACGTTATTATGA
Organism: Lochmaea capreae; assembly: GCA_949126875.1. Taxonomy (NCBI): domain Eukaryota; kingdom Metazoa; phylum Arthropoda; class Insecta; order Coleoptera; family Chrysomelidae; genus Lochmaea; species Lochmaea capreae. The sequence goes on along the minus strand of OX421397.1, from coordinate 10,439,040 downwards.
TGTAGAAGAATGAAAAGATATCCCACAGGGTCGGTCCTTAAATATCACAAAATTTTAGGTTTATTTAAAGAAAATCTTATGAACAACAAAAATTAACTAAACCCACCCTCGGACGTTAACACTCCATGTGGACTGACAATTCATGTAAATTTTCCATAGACCAATCGGAAGCTACATTGTGCCAATAAGAATCAATTGTTCGCTTGTGGGTAGGTCTAGACTAGAAATGATTCATTGCTTTTTTTATATATTCAGCTTTTTAATCCTCAAACATTTCCTCTACCTCTTCCCTTAATGCCCCCATGGACGAAAAAAATCAACACATCTCTCACAACTCTGAATAAAAATGAAACACCAAACGATCTAATTAGAAAAACTTTTCTGGATATAATATACCGAAATGAATACGATTTGGTACTGTATACTGATGCCTCGAAAAAGGAAACAGGAGTCGGTTGTGCCGTTACAACATTAGAATCTCCAATTTTCTCTTCCACAATATCACCAACTTGTACTGTACATACAGGCGAACTCTATAGTATACTTCAGGCTTTCAAACATATTTCCGCTACCAATAAAAATGTCTGCATATGTACAGACTCTCTTGCCTCTATACATTTCATTAAAGATATAATCAGTGACCATCCTCTTGTACAGAATATCCATGATACCTACCAACTCTCCATTTCCCAAAATATAACAGTTACCATTCTATGGACACCATCTCATATTGGTATAATGGGAAACGAACTTGCTGATCAACTAGCTAAAAGGGCCACAACTTTGAATTATTATGCAGATAACATCCAAATTGCATCCGATCTCAAGCAAGTTATCAAGCATAAGGTCAAAGCTCTATGGCAAGATCATTGGAACTCCATCCAGACAAAACTGCAAAAAAATCCAACCTTCATTAAGCCACCCTTACTATATTGGAGTTTCAAATCTCTCAAGACAAGACCTAGCTGTGCTGAGAAGACTAAGAATCGGTCACACTAGATTCACTCATGGCTACCTTATGTCATCCAACCATCAACCATTCTGTTCAACCTGTCACTGCATCTACACCGTTGAACACATTATTTTAGAATGCCACCAGTACACAGCTAGAAGACAACAGCTCAACCTCAAAGGAAGTCTTCAAGAGATACTCGGAAATCCAGATAATGTCCTCACCGTTCTCCAGTTCCTGAAAGATGTCCAGCTATACCACAAAATATAACATATTTATTGTATACTTTACTCTCCGTTACGTAGATGTGTTAACTAATACAAAATTTTTATACTGTTACGAAATTTCTGAAACCTACTCTGCGTTCAGTCGAAAAATAAGATGCTCTTTTAATTGAATTTGAAAGACGGTATATCTGTTAGAAATATTTCTGTCATCTTTCTAAACTGATTTTTGATGAATAGATCAAAAAAAGTTTTACCCTCGACGTCAACTTTTGTAAAGACGATGATGAATTTGATACGGAATGTGATAAATTTCTTTTATTAAATATTCTATAGATCAAATGTCGAATTAGTAAAATCACGTGGGATTAAAGTAACTATGTAAACTAATCAATCAAATATTTCGTGCGAGGGAAAAATTGAATCATGTGAAATAGCAATTTCCATAAGTGAAAAAATACACTTTATGACTATGTTACATACAATATTTTTTCTACAGCCCGATACAAACAATAAAATCAAAACAGTAATTTGGAATATTTTAATTAAACTCTTTTAGAAATTTACAACTAATGAATACATAATGACTGAATTGGAAAATGTACATAATAATATTAAGAAAAATTAACAACTATATTATGTATTTTAGTTTTATTTCGCAATGTGAATATTGAAAACGCAATTGTTTGGTGAACTAATAGGTTTGTTCGTAGAGCTATCACAAAAGGTTGGAAACTGTACTGTGAAGGGTTTTTATTCATTGCGCATGACTCGTTCAGTTTCCAACCGTTTGTGATCGCTCTATGAACAAACCTAAGGGGAATTTTTGATCCAGTCACGTTTTCTTCAGTTTAAAACTGTGATAAAGCTTCATTTGAATTGTGAATATTTGAAACAGTCTAATTCGTCTCTGATTGCTTCTCGTATATATGATGTTAAAGGTAGGTTAAAAACACTGCTGACATTACCTCTTGTAAAATTCCTGAACCACAAATCATTTCTTTGCATTGAGAGAATTGTTCACATACGCTTCAGCAACAGCAGTAGATTTCCATCTTCCATGTTGCTTTAATTGAAGAATGTCTCCACCCGAATCAACTAGAAGCGATGCCGAAGCAAAACGTGTGGTCCAAGTCTTAGCATCTGATGACAGTGGCCTATTAAAAGACCTATTAGACACCGCTACAGTCTAACATTTGTTTGGAAACATTCTTCGATGTTTAAAAGCCTTTGAACGAACCAATCCTGGTATATTATGCCATTCCTACGTCCTATCCCACTGCGACTTTTGCAGATCTATAGTGGTCCTCCCTATTTTTAGAGCTCGATGTCTAGCTTTATTTTTTTTGGTAGACCTATTAGCCTGGATACCGCCTCCCTTTCGTAGCTCACTGCCATCGATTTTCCTTTTCCGAATAGGTGAAATCGCACCCTTACTAGGCCTTCGCACTCACAGAGTATATGCTCCGCGGTTTTGTCTATTTCCTGGCAAAACCTACATAGGCTGTCATCTGCTATGCCAATTGTGTGCATATGCTTCCTCAGCCTACAATGTCCGGTCAACATTCCCACCATCATCTTCGTCGTTTTTCGACGTTGACATAGTAGGTCTCGTGACAGTTTGACCAAAGGGCTTTTAAGGAATAGTTAAGCGTGCCTTTATCCTGGGGTTTGATGCCACCACCAGCGCAATGCCTGGTTGTTTATCCATTGGTGGATGCTCTCCTTAGTGAGGTTTTTTTGCAATTCCACAGGAAGATTCTGGTCCTATCATGACCTCAGTCGCTTCCTGCTTGGATAATTCATCGACCTTTTCATTGCATCTCATTCCTTGGTAACCTGGCACACAGGCTAGGGTCACTCTATTGTCACTACCTAGTCTGTTGAGGGCCTTGCGACACTCCCACACCAGATTTGACGTTGTCCGATATGAGCTTATCGCCTCTTGTGCTGCTTGGCTGTCGGAGAAGATGACGATTATATGGTTATCCACCTCCCGTCTCATCAACTCTTCTGCACAGCATTGCACCGCCATTACCTCTGCCTGAAAGACAGTGGCATGTTTCCCAAGGCTTAGAGAGATCGTCTTGTACCCCATAAACTCCTACTCCAGAGTCTGTTTATTATGTCAGAAGTCGACAGCTCTGTATAGGTTAATTGAAAGCTTGAAATAAAGTTAACGTTATGGCTCTATTTTTAACGCTTTTCCACTTTTTTTAGCTCTCACCATAAACAGCTGTTTAAAAAAACTGACTTATCAGTGTCACCCTCAAAGGGCGCTTGTTCCCTTAGAGGGAACTTTTAGATAAATGTAAATTAGGGCATAAAATAATAAAACACAAATATATAGTAGAAACTTGAATGATATTTTGTCGTTTTGTAATGATACAGTTTGAATGCCACAAATTTACTTCAAATTATTCCGTCGTTATTATTAGTATAAAATATGGATACAAAATCTTCATTCTTTATTCATAATAACGGCGGCTATCACAAATTTAAATTCAAAAGAAAAAAAAGGTTAACGAACTTCTCGAGAAATACAAACCAGATAAAAATCCGGTCGTTTATTTATTGTTATTGCTAAATAAATATAGATCAAAGTGGCTAGTTTTTTTATTAGTTTACTAATAATGCTGTTATTACTAGCAAATATTATTAACAGAAATTGTCAAATTCACAGTCGGCAAGTTACCTCTAACTCACAAATTAACAGATGGGATGAAAAGTCCCGGACCTGGCACATAGATGGAGTTAATTTTATTGGAATCGCCTGTTTTTCAGTTAATACTAACCTTATAAAGAAAGTTGTCAAAATTTCATGATATTCTATTTATTAATTCGTGAGTTATTGTGCTAAGAGTGACGCTACCTTTAATATCTTCAAAACAATGGATCAAAAACAATTTCGTGTTTTAATTTCACACTACTTCTTGATGGGAAAAAATACTGTTCAAGCGAAGCAATGACTTGAAAAGTGTTATGAGGACTCCGCTCCATCATAAACAATAATAAAACGATGGTTTGCTGACTTCAAACGTGGTCATAGAGACACTGATGATGCAGAACGCAGTGGACGTCCAAATGAAGCGGTAACACCAGAAAACATCAAAAAATCCACAAAATCGTTTTGAAGGATCGAAAACTGAAGTAAAGAACGTGTTGGCTTTATATTGCATAAGCAATTGACTCTGAGACAGCTCTGTTCAAAGTGGGTGCCACGTTTGCTCACTGTTGGCCAAAAACAAGAACGTGTTGATGCTTCTGAGCAGTGTTTAATCAGGTTTAAACGTAACAAACCGAAATTTTTGAGTCTATTTGTGACAATGGATGAAACATGGATCCATCACTTCATTCCGGAATCAAAACAATCGTCATCAGAGTGGACAGCAACTGGAGAACCTCGTCCAAAGCGCCCGAAACCACTGCAATCAGCTGGAAAGGTTATGGCCTCGGTATTTTGGGATGTACGTGGTGTAATATTCATCTACTATCTTGAAAAAGGAAATACCATCATCAGTGAATATTATATAGCGTTATTGGAGCGTTTGAAGGCCGAAATTGCAAAGAAACGTTCGCAGATGGCAAAGAAAAAAATTTTGTTTCATCAAGACAACGCACCGTGCCACAAGTCAATCAAAACAATGGCAAAACTACATGAATTGAACTTCGAATTGCTCCCACATCCACCGTAATTGCCAGATTTGGCTCCCAGCGACTACTGGCTGTTCGCAGACCTAAAAAAAATGCTCGCCGGTAAGAAATTTCGCTCGAATGAAGAGGTTATCGCTGACACCGAGGCTTATTTTGAGGCAAAAGATAAATCGTTCTACAAAGGTGGTATTGAATTGATAGAGCGGCCCTGGAATGGTTGCGTTGTTCTTGATGGAAATTACGTTGTAGAATAAAACTAATTTTGAATAAAAACAAGACGTGTTTTCTTTGTTATCCCCGCCACTTTCCTTCCCATGTTATGTGTTATTGGATCTATTTATATTGCAACGGTTTCATTTTGGCCGACAGAATCTCAATTTAAGAGCAGTATTACACTGTTGAGAATTATGCTGAAAATTACTCTGAAATTTACTACGAAAATTTTGCCAGGAATTTTATAACATTTGCAGATTAACCTTTAAAACGTAGCAAACACTAAACAAACACACTTTTATTAACCTAATATTATTTATTTTCAATAATAAGATATTTTATGTTTTATATTTTCACTCCGAAAGTTTTCGCGAGAATTTCTGGTCGTGTCATACAGAGAAAGAAAAACATACTTTCGTTGAATAGTTACTTCTAATTTTTATAACTCATTCGATATTGAAATTAATTTTTCATATCTTACACTGAAATATGTTAAATTATAATGATAAACAATATGTAAGAGGCATGTATACGACTCTGTAACAATCTAATACGAAGGGTGCCCAAAAATTCTCAAGCCAAACGCTACATATACTAGATGTGATCTTGGTCTTACCTAATTCCCTTCATCAAAAAATTCCTCCTGTACCTTGTTTTTAAACTAGAAGCCTTTTAAGAAACCTCAACCACACCAAAAAGTTACTAGATCGAGAGTGTCTTCCGAAAGGGTCGGTTTCAGACTCTTTGAACTAATTGACATTTACGTGACATTGCTCGCAGTTGTCGTGTACAATGAGCGATCATTCGAAGCATCATTGGCCACAGGTCATAGCGAAAGTGGTAACCGAATGTCAGATTATTATTAACAAAATGTAAGGTTATAATAAGTAATCTATGTCAAATTTGAAGATAAATAAGTATGTAGAAAATGCTACTGTATGTTTAAATTATTCTCTATTATTTACATTTGAGTACAAACTAAGAGTCAACGGAAGTTTTGATATCATAATATTGTACAATTAATGTAGAAATATTTACAAAAATAAACATTTATGGACATTTATATTCTTAACAAGAAATACCAAGCATGAATTTTGTTTATTAAACTGAATAAGCAATAAAAATAGCACTTAACTTGGTTAGAATATAATACTTAATTAAAAATAAACCAATAAACGTAAAAAAAATGTACGTAATAAAAATTGAAGTAATAATATTTTGATATAAACACAAAACTGACAAATGTCGTGGTCAGTTGTATCAAAAGCGCTGTAGAAAACGGGTGGAAATCCAACCAATCATTAGGCTGTGATGTGCCAACTTAAAGATTAGTTAGGTTCTATGTGAGTGTGGCCTTCTCGCCACCTCCACTGCGACCCCCGTTGGGTCTATTGTGGCTCACCCTTAGGGATTACAATTCACCCAACAAGCCTGTGCTTCTGACGAAGTCCATGGTTGTATTTGGTAATACTTTTTTGAAGTCGTTCGGCTCTAAGGTACTAAACCCGAATATGTTATACCTTACCCACCCTGCCCAAAGCGGAACATGAGCATAATATGTGCTCCGCAGTTTCGTCCTCCAAATTACAGAACCGACAATCCGAGGTCTGAACCAGACTCATCTTCTTTAGGTGGTAATTTAGTCGACAACGTCCTGTAAGCAGTCCCGACAGAATGCGTAGGTTTGTTCAACTCCATTCCAGGATCTGCTTATTTTTTGTACTCGAAGGGTTGTTTGTATATGAACGCCTTCGAGTGAGAGAGCTCCGATATGTCTGCCTAGTACGTGAATGTTTTCCTCTCCGCCCAGGTAGCCATGGCTGATGTAGCAGTGCTTTCCGCAATGCCAAAAAATGGTTCAGGTCCGATAAATAGAGACTCTGATCCCTTTTTGGCCAGATTGTCGGCCTTCTCGTTGTCCTCCTCTCCTCGATGCCCCGGCTCCTCTTAGTTTAAAAACAACGTATAAACGCCTATTGAAGGTAACGCTGTCAAGTCAGTATTTTCAGCATATCTCAAAAAACCGATACCTACAAATAATGTCCTCGCCTCCTCTCTATTTCTTTCCTCAATTTTTGGGACAACTCGTATTAAAAAACAAGTTAAAAGTTCCGATCTCAATAAAGTAGAACCACTTTAATTTAATTTTTAATGCATGCTTTTAAAATATTTTATCGTATAGTAAATATTTTCGAAAATAGTTTTTATTACAATGTCTATCTCTGCGCAAGCAATATTTACAGTTATCTGTATCGAAATCAAACAAAAAAATACATCCATTTATTAAACTTTCTTTTTTTTGTTTCAGGTAAGTGTCTCGAGATTGAAGAAATTAGGACGTCAAAAAAAAAGGAATGCCAAGTCGTAAGTCAAAGATACCTATAAATAATCTATAAATCTATAAATAATTTAAAAGGAAAATCAGTGAATGACATTGGACTGCAGGAAATTGATATATTTATTCTACTTATTCTGTTGAGACATAATGAATGACGATATAAAATAAATTATATTTAAAAAAAACTAAATAACACGCTTTATAGGCAATCCGACTAAAAAGTAAAAAAAAAATTTAAGAATAAGACGATTAACGAGAAAACTAATAATATTATGGTAAAAACGTGGGGTGCTCGATATCAATAATTGTTATAATTTCTTACCAATTTTATTCCGCAATGCAGAGTTACTGTATAACTACCAGTTTCACAATCAGTGGCAAACTCTTGTGGTTAAGTAACCTCAACCGAGACACTAACCAATAGAACTTGTTTCACAATGATCATTTAACTAATGGTCAGATAACTTATGAAAATGTATTAACTTTTGTTCCGTTGGTATAAAAACCATCGATAGTATGGTGTTATATGTCAAATGAAAGGAAACAGAAAAGCTTTGGAGGTTCTAGTCTCCTCCATTGGATTCAGGGGATCATTTTATATATAGATATAAATTTTGAGTCGATATTTCCAAGCATTAAGGGAGAATGGGAAAGTTTTGAAAAAACTCGAAAATCCACTTTCTGAAATTTCATGTATTCATAGCACGACTAATTGGGGAGATAGAACGTTCTAGTCTCCTCCATTGGATTCTGGGGAACATTTTACATATAGATATGAATTTTAAGTCGATATTTCCAAGCATTAAGGGAGATAACAGAGATAATCGCGAAATATTTCCATACCTACCCCTTGCTTCTAAATTTCCTACAAAAAAAAATTTTTGCGACACGGAATTGGCTTAAAATTCGCAACCGGGGTTTTTTTTATATGGAAAAACTAATGCCACAGTCAGTTTTTTTATAAAATCATTCTTTCGCATTCAGATGGTATAATGAAATTTTCGAAAAAACGCATTTTCAACATAATGCCACAGTCAGTTTTTTGATAAAATCATTCTTTCGCATTCATATGGTATAATGAAATTTTCGAAAAAACGCATTTTCAACATAAAAAGTCTTGTAAATACCACAAAACCATAAATACTGAACTGAAATTCCAGGAGAGTATTAGCAAAAGAATTGCAAATTGGGAAAAAAATTTTCAAAAGCATAACTTGAAGCGTTTCCATCTTGTGAATAATAAATGATAAAGTAGTGAAAATATTCGAAAATCCATTTTCTGAAACTTTATGTATCCATAACTCGACTAATTGGAGAGATAGAAGGTTCTAGTCTCCTCCATTGGATTCAGAGGAACATTTTACATATAGATTGGGATTTTGAGTCAATATTTCCAAGCATTAAGGGAGAATGGGAAAGTTTTGAAAAAACTCGAAAATACACTTTCTGAAATTTCATGTATTCATAACCCGACTAATTGGAGAGATAGAACGATCTAGTCTCCTCCATTGGATTCAGGGGAACATTTTACATTTAGATAGGGATTTTGAGTCAATATTTCCAAGCAGTAAGGGAGATAACAGAGAGCAATTCAAATCACGAAATTTCCCACAAAAGAAAATTTTTGCGACACGGAATTGGCTTAAAATTCGCAACCGGGGTTTTTTTTATACGGAAAAACTAATGCCACAGTCAGTTTTTTGATAAAATCATTCTTTCGTATTCAGATGGTATAATGAAATTTTCGAAAAAAACGCATTTTCAACATAAAAAGTCTTGTAAAGACCACAAAACCATGAATACTGAACTGAAATTCCAGGAGAGTATTAGCAAAAGAATTGCAAATTGGGAAAAAAAATTTCAAAAGCATAACTTGAAGCGTTTCCATCTTGTGAATAATAAATGATAAAGTAGGGAAAATATTCGAAAATCCATTTTCTGAAACTTCATGTATCCATAACTCGACTAATTGGAGAGATAGAAGGTTCTAGTCTCCTCCATCGGATTCAGGGGAACATTTTACATTTAGATATGAATTTTGAGTCAATATTTCCAAGCATTAAGGGAGATAATAGGGAGCTATATAAATCACGAAATATTCCCATACCTACCCCTTGCTTCTAAATTTCGAACAATTTTTGCGACATGGAAATGGCTTAAAATTCGCAACCGGGGGTTGAATTAACAGATTATTTTCGATTAAACGATTATCTTAAATGAATTGATTATTTTATATAATCGATAATCGATTACATTTTTTTAAAATTGCTCAGCCCTAATGTTTCACAGTTTTTATACTGAATTTCAATAAAAATATTTTTTCAACTCTTGATAAATTGATAAAGCTTACCTTACTGTAGGATGGGGAGTAGCCTCCTCAATTATTGTTTGTAATTAAAAATAACAATATACAGTTTTAAAATTTAACAGTTAACAATCATAAATTAGGTTTAGATTTCCTTGTTTAGCATAGTTAGTTACCCGTAGTTTGGGTTCCAGTTAAATATTTTAATAGTTACTTAACCTACACTTATACCCTTGACCACATATTGTGAAACCCAAATTTTGTCGTAACCGATGGTTACTTCCTAACCATGGGTAACCTAATGTTGTGAAACTGGCTGTAAATGTAGTTGAATCTTTGGCGTTAATTTCACTAAACATGGTAGTAAATTTTGACATTTGATGTTTTGAGACAGGCGCCTTCAATGTTGTTATATGGAACACTTAAAAAACACATTCCATATACCGTCAATTTAGTTTTTAAGATTGAAAAATGTGCTTGGCCATTTTATAATTTCAAAAAAAAACGGTTTTTAATGACTCCGCTTCGTGAAAATCGTCCTGTCCTTACACTTTATTTTGAGGAAAACTAAGATTTTGTAAATTTATAATATCCAGACTAATTTCTTCATATACCAATAAAACTTTTCCCCTTGCACACGCCCTTAAAACATTCTCTAATTTTCGCAATGAAAACTTTTACATTTCCATCTGAAAGTTCGCGTTCATTCAACATTTCAAAAAAAAAAAATTACCATAACTAATCTCTCTTTTTTCCTCTTTGTTATTAATTTTCCCCTCGGTCCTTCAATCCATACCCAAAAAAGGGCCTCCGAGAATACAAGGGTGCGTGAGTTTGGGTTCGATAACTCCGGGTTGCAATATCGAACGAAACCAAACGACTATAGTAGGGCGGATTCCCACTCGTAACAGAAATAATTTTCTCTACTGGTGAAATTATACAAACTCATTAAAATTTTTGTTAAATTGTTTTTTATAATCAATGTGTTGGTTTTGAATTAACAAAAACAGTTTCAACTTTCAAAAGATTAATTGTAAATAAAATTATTATCAGCATTTGACTACACAAAAAATTCCAGAGTAGGAAGCTTTATTGATAATAATACCAAAGAGAGTTTGTCTGTGCCGGGTATGGAAATTTGGAAACTAGATATCACCACAAAATGGCGCGCTAACCACAACTAACTCCAAAGGCGAACCTTCTTTTAGTAAAGCGGATTAACATCGTGGAGGAAAATTAGAGAATGACCTCACCCCAAAGACGATACATTACCATTTAAATTATTATATAAGGTTTATTATTAATATTAAGGGCTTATGATAGTCTGATATTTTTCTAGATGATAAACTAAAAATTTAGATGGCCTTGCAGGAAACATAATCAATTTCGTAAATAACGGACATCCTTTCACAGATTATCCCTTGTGAAGACTTTCTAAAGCAAGGAATTAGAAATTCCAAAAAACATTTCATTAATTCATTCATGCATTCGATTGGGATGTGCTCAACAGCCCAGGCACTTGAACTGAATGTTTCTACCATTTCCCATGTTATCTACTTTCATTCCAGAAGCTGTGTGTCTTCTATATAGGCTACTAGTTTGACTGGAAGGATTCAGTAGTTCACATAGCATATAGGTTCACTAACTTTGCCCATTTTGTGCAGTCACCAGGTCGGTTACTGTCTTCAAATGCCTCTTACTCAGTTTCAATAGCCTGGTTGAGAGTTCCTTGTCTACCTTGTTCAGTAAACTCTTTGTATGGAGGTGCCCTTGTGTCGACCTCTATTTGAGTTGGTGTTTCCTATCTAGCCAGTTCCCGATTATGCAATATTTTGTGATTCCACAAAACGGTTCCGGACCTATGAAGTATCCTTTAGAACCTTCTTTAGCTAACTGGTCAGCCATTTAATTACCTGCAATGTCCTCATGTGCCGGTACCCATATTAGAGACACTTTGTTGTCTCTTGCAACCCTTTTGAGTAATTCTTTACAGTTTTTAACCAGTCTAGACCTAGTTTAAAAAAAAACATTGCAATATATTCATCCATCTAATTCTCTAATTTTCCCCCACGTTTTTGAAGGTTGTAAGAAAAATCCTACAATCTGCTTTACTAAAAGAAGGTTCGCCTTTGGAGTTGGTTGGGGTTAGCGCGCCATTTCGTGGAGATATCTAGTTTCCAAATTGTCTACGATAAAGACGATGTCGACGAGGTCGATGTAACTTTGCTGCGGAGGGCTCCCACGAGGTCACTGCTCTTTAAAATCCTTTTTATAGATATTCTTCCCTTCTAATCATCACTAACAAGTAAATTCAGGTTTGTAAGTTCAAAGATAGTACTTATCCGAAAATCTTCAGTTATATTCTGTATATATAGGGTTGTCGAAATTTATTACTTTAATTACCAATAAAGGTGAATGAGTCGATTTTTATTTGAGAAAGTTGATTTATTATTATTATTTCCACACTATGTATTATGATGCCCCTATTTTGATTTTATTATTCCACCACGAACAATGCCAAAACTGCTAATACGGGGAAGAAATTTGTACGACGATCATTTTTACCTACACGGAAATAGGTACTGGACCTTTGTAGTCTCAACAATTTCGTGACGGCAAACAATAATAACCAGAAATCTCATCAAAAAAAACCGCAGACAAGGCATTGCCATATGTCAGCTCCGTCACGAAAAACCTTTGCGGATTCATTCGCCTCGAGACGCTTTTGTGTGTTTTTTTTTAAAAACAGCCAAAAAAATGGTTCGTGATAAGTTAACGAAGGATGGAACTGAAAATATGTTTTATCGATTTTTTTTAATGTACTGAAGAAAACTAAGATGATTAGAAATGTTCTGCATAGATTGAACATAAAAATGCATTAATAAAATTTCAGAAGAATTCACAAATTGATTTATAGTTTATTCATAAATTCCATAAGCGTACTTAATGTGAGTTTAAGAATAAATCGTTTCGATTTAAAAAGCGTAAAATTGAGATTTATACAGAACGTTCAAAATATTTATTTCATTCTCAGCCCACATCACTGACTACCGTAATATCTTTTTAATCTCTTGACAACAGAAAAGACCCTAACTCGTTCTGATACAAGGTGAAGTTACCTGCCCGATACAGAAATAGAAAAAAAAATGTTCACGATAATATTGAGAATTTAAAAATAACTGGGATTGTGTGATTTGAAATCAGTTCCTTTTTATCAAAGAAAAACTGAAACTGGTTTGAACTTATTCAAGAATAATGATAACTCAACTTGCGAAACTTAGAACTTTCACTATGCTCAATGCCGAGAAGCACGTATCTTTGCGAACGCAGCTTTTCAACATGAAATACAGGGTGTTTCCGTATATACAAGGGTCGCAACTTGGTACATTGTGTATGTAACCCTGCAGTGATAAATTGCTTACTGCAAATCCGCGTTTTTTTATTGTTATCACCAGCGTTCAACGTGGGAGGGTCAACGGGTAAATTTTTCCTTTGAGACATTTGCAGTTGTTCTACACCATTAATAATAATAGAGGAATAATTCTCCAAAATTTATAAATTATTATAATTTCTTGCAACTGCTGTATCTATATTTTGTGAACAGAAAAATAGTTACTTATTATACAAGGGAAAACAGTATTAGATTTTAGCTCGAGAGCTAAAACACACTATGTTTTCCTGTAACGGGAAAAATAATGATTTAATATTGAGAAAACATATTTTTAAGATATGTTTGTCATGATGACAAAACGCTGTAGAAAAATGTCAGATGAGTGCAATAATATGTACATATACGAGGTTATATTGAAAAATTCGCGACCTTTTAAACTTTTTTTCAGTTGAGGAAAGAGATGATAGTCGGACGGAGCCAAATCTGATGAATAAGGGGGGTGTTCTAGTAATTCAAACCCTAATTCACGAATTTTTTGCATGGCAACATGAGATTTGTGTGCAGGGGCGTTGTCCTGCAAAAACAAAACATCTTTGGATAGCTTTCCGCGTATTTTCCCTTTAATTTTTTTCCGTAGAATGTTCAGTAATGTCGAATAGTAATCTCCAGTTATTGTTCTACCCTTATACCAAAAATCAATCATGATTACTCCATGGCAATCCCAAAAAACTGAAGCAAGAACTTTTCCAGCAGATTTTTGGACACGAAACTTCTTAGGTCTTGGAGAACCAGAGTGTCGCCATTCCATCGATTGTTGCTTTGTTTCTGGATCGTAGAAATGTACCCAAGTCTCATCCATAGTAACAATTCGGTTTAAGAAGTCTACATAGTTTTCAAATCGAGCACAGATCGAACGCGATGCTTCTACCCTTGCACGCTTTTGGTCAACATTCAAACATTTGGGGATCCATTTTGCAGTAATTTTTCTCATGTCCAAATTGACGAGAACTATATGATGAACGCGTTCTTATGAAATATTCAGTGCTTTAGATATCCATTTTAGCCCAATTCGACGGTCTGATAAAATATGTCATGAACTGCATCGATATTTTCGGGGACTGACCATCTCGATCGGTCATCATCTTCAATGGACAATTTACCTCTTTTGAAGCTTGCAGCCCAATTTTTCATGGTCGCATACGAAGGACATTGATCACCAAGGGTTTTAAGCATATCTTCGTAAATCTGCTTACCTCTTAACCCTTTTAAATACAGGTACTTGATGATGGCTCGATACTCCAATTTTTCGATTTTCACAATTTCGGTGGATATCTTTTTGTTTTAATTTATTGCGTAGCTCAGATTTACTTTTTTGACGTCAACCTTCATACTGACACTTCTAATAAGTTATTGTTCATTGCTATGGTAACGCCATATTTTGTTTATGCATGGAACTGGTCTAGGCTAACTAGATATCAATACATCCTCGTATATATGCGGGAAAAGAGTAATTTTAGGAAAAGTGATATGTTGCTACCTGACAACAATGATAAAATGTCAAACTTTTTTCCCGTCACAGAAAAAACATATTTATTCAAACTGTTTTTCACAAACCATTTCAAGAGGATTGTTTATATGACAGACAGTGTGGAAATCAAATAAATCGACAAATTCTACAGAACAGGGAAGTCCACTTTAATCTCGAGTGGATCTACCAACAATAAAAGATAATTTATTATGAAAAATTGCACATATTTCACACACGTCGTATCTCCCCTTTATTCCACATTATATTAATAACGTCCATAATAACCTCAAAACTTCAAAGATATCAACACCACCCTAGTCCATCCACATCCGACCGTTAGCTATTATTTACAGCGACGTTGCCAAATGCTAATAGATTTCAGCACGCGAAAATGTTCACTAATGTAAGAAACCTACAGTTATCACACCTTTTCCCTCAAACGGTTTTTTCATCGGAAATATCGAGAAGGTGGGTTAGAAAAAATATAGGAATACAAAGTGCCGCTTAATATTCCTAAATTATTATAATAAATATGGCATATATTTATTATTTGAATTATCCTTTTCCTGATTGAAAATTGAATGCGAATTATTTTACATTTTACGCCTTTTAAGATACTTGATACCTTTTTTTCACCTTCATATACAAATATCTCGTGTCACATTTTGAAAATGTGTGTTACTTGGTGCTACAATGCATATTTCTGTCATAGAATTTGTTATCTACTTGTTGGATTTATTTTATAATCGGCTTTAGAATATACTTCCTTGCACAAAGGGTGTCTTTTTAATTCTCCAAATTTTTCTTTTAAACACTTATTATACTCATACTCTGTTGTGCCTTTAAATGTTTTAAAAAATTCCATACAGAAGAGAAGATACGACAATAGATATTCGTATTTTTCATCCATTCAGCAGCACAGAATGGAACTAATTATTTCACCACCAAACGATCACAGTTTTCGATATTTTTTAAGACGGGGACAAAAACGGATTTCTTACTCATAAAATTGTTCCCTAACCTCACCTACCTATCATACTGTCAAATGAGCTAGCAACCAATAAAATACCATCAACTGAAAGTGTATGTAAGGCTCATTATTGGCTGTTATTGTTCTGCAGTCAGATATGTTTGGTATGGTATTGACACTGGCGCCCTCTA
This sequence comes from Lochmaea capreae, assembly GCA_949126875.1. Lineage (NCBI taxonomy): Eukaryota > Metazoa > Arthropoda > Insecta > Coleoptera > Chrysomelidae > Lochmaea > Lochmaea capreae. The sequence goes on along the minus strand of OX421397.1, from coordinate 10,423,274 downwards.
CCATTACCAAAAATTTAAATTGATGGAGTTCGATCTCCTTATATAATTTCCATGTCCCAAGATAAGATGCTCAAACTTGTTTTGTCTTTTTTTAGTGAATATTATTATTGCTGATGAATAATATATTACAATATTAGTTGCCACAGCAACCCGTGGTCGGGTTTGCTAGTTGTATATTATAAAAAGTCAGATATGACAACTACGCTTTCTCTTCTGCATAAAGTTAAGTCTGAATCCCAACAGACGTAGGGCAATACTATTCTTTTTTGTAGGTCCTTTCCCTCCATATTCTCAATGTTAGATCGAATCACGTTTCTGATCGAAGGCGGAGTTGGAAGCGGTATTACGTCCGTCGCGACGATGTGACTAACTTTGGCGTCGGATATGCTCCGATGAATGAAAATTCTTTCCAATAAAAGCAAAACATTTTTAAATCACAGTTGGGTTTTAAAAAGTTCGAAGATATGTTATGTCGATGATTTGGAATGGGTATGAATGTGTGGATGATCGATATACAGTTTGTCCCAAAAAGGTTTGGGGTGCCCAAGAGGAGAAACAATTTTATTTGTAGTTTTAGTGATAATCTCATCAAATGGTTTTAGCGATAGCCACTTACAGAAAATATTTAATGAAAACAAAATTCGTCCATTCAAAATTTATTCACACCTTACAAGATTGTGTTTATCACACGAGACTTGACCTTAGTACTATCAGTAGTAAATTTGCTAAAAAAGTAAATGTTTGGTGTGGTCAAATAATAATCGGAGTATATTCCTATTTGCTGGATAACTTTTTAATATCTGAATTAGATGACCTTCCTATTGAGCAAAGGCGTAAAATATATTTTGAACCCATATTTTTTTCCCCCGATTATTTCAGTGCCCGATATTTTGGATAATCTAATATTACAAAGAAAGGATCGATTTTCATTCTCCCCCCTCGAGGGGAGCGGGCCGCTATAGGCTTTCCGGAGCCTCTTCAGCCAACATTGGAAGGAATAAGGATTGTTTTTGGTTCAGGGGATGGGAGTGGAGGGAACGGTGGTAGGTGCCTGAGAGGAGTGTACTGACCCAGCATTCGCCTATTGATACGAGAAAACCTCTGAAAAAACTCACAGCAGGTCAGGCGGACCTGGGATTTGAACCACGGTCCTTCCGAATGCAAGTCGAAAGCGTAACCACTCCACCACTCCACCACTCGGTTAAAATTACATATAAAAGTGAGGTATATTAGTTACTTGTTTATTTATATCAATTCTTATAACTTATTATCCTGATGATGCAAATACATGTTATATTTTGTTATTCATTGATTTTATTTAATAATTATGAAGATTCCATGAATGGAGCAAAACATAAATCACGAATAAGTCAAACAGTGTCGTTTCTGACTTGTCTATATAAGGTTAATGAGTAATGGGGAACGGAAGCACTAAAAGGCTTTGTCTGTATAAACCAATAACTCTGTAATAATTATTGTTTGATGATTTTTCTGGTGAAGTTACTTTCTAATTCCGAATTCCTTCGATCGGACGTACCTTAGTACGTTTCAAAACACTTATTCTCGCCCTCTTACCTCCCTCACAAATTTTATATCACACTCCCTCTAATATATTCTAGTATAATATTGGTGCGCTTGAATATTTATCTAGTTGAATTTGCATTCGTAGTTGCAGGTGGTACGACCGGTCGTATGTATGCGCAATTTTAGAAGATTTCTATTAAAACTTAGCGTGGGACTCGGAATTTTTGTCAAATATTAATTAACTATTGCTTAAACCGTTTGACCTTTTGGAAAACGAGCGTTTTATAAAAATTCGTCTGATGTAGGAAGTTAATAAATGAGAATCAATTTATTTATTTACTAAACATCGTTATCTTGTGAAAAAAAGTGGGTTTGTTGTCAAAATATTTTTTTTCTTTTATGTAAGCGATTGTTTGCTCTTTTGCGCAATACGATAGCAGTTTTAAACAACAATTCGAGTTTATATATATTTTTAATTCTATTTAAAATTAAAGTAAATACTTTAATAACGAGTATGATTTCCTCTAATGTCAATAACAGGCAAACAACACCTTGTATACTTTTAATAAGGTGGTTGAAGTAGCCCTGTTTCCAAAGTTGGGGTAAAAGTTGTCTTTGGGGTGGTTTATGGGAATTCCATTGGAAATCAAAACACCAAAAAAGACGCTGTTGTATGATCCGACAAATTCTCTACTTAATTTTACGTCTTAGAACATTATGTCGTTAATGTGAAGCTGGAAAAATAATGGCCCCAGAACGAAACCTTGAGGTACTCCTACGTCCACATCTGATATTTCTGAGACTGAACTCTTGAACTTCACTTACTGTTTTCTATAAGATAAGGCGTCAACCAAGTTCTTCACTTACAAAACCGTACTTATATTCTCAGATGCTCTCTTGATATCCAAAAATACCACACCAATAATCCCCTTCTTGACTAACTCTCTTCCAAGAAGATTTTGTGTGTGATTTTCGGATACTTGACTGTTCCTATTAAAAATAACGTTTGAGTACTGCTAAAATTTTCGGCGAACAGAATATCTTACCGCTATAACTTTTTAATCCGAAAGTGGTAAATATGAGCGGCCTAACCATAGGAATATTTATGAACTTCCCTATTTTTTGTGAGAATATGCACCTGTAAATTGTTATTAAGAATATGGTGTAGGAGACCAGAAGTATATTTCAATTTTTCAACCTCTTTTTTTATCATAAAACCCGTCTGGAATAAAGTCTCGACGGTCTCCTATATTGTGGAAAAGCAAACGTAAAACTTGGTTGGGAAAAGGGCTTTTCAGTAGATGAACATTTTCAATATTTATACTGCAAGAGTGGAAAAGGTTATGACGATGACGCTGCTCGTATCGGTTATCCATAAAAGTCTTATACGGCAATAAAAAGAATATAACCCAAAAGAAAACACATTTTTTCAACCTTGAAATATGATTTAGAAAAAAGTAGATCGTATTTTGCATCTTTGAACGCAAAAACAATTTTATTGTTTTCGAATAGATCTAATTTTCGATCATTAACCCATCTGAGGAAAAACATCTTTCAGATTCGACGCTAGTTTTTGACTAGTCAGAGGCTTATTCAAAATTTATGCCAAGATCTTCATTCAACAAGTATATTTCTTCAGAAATAAGTATCTCTATTGGCACTGGCTTTTTGAAACGCTGTAACTGCGCAAACTGCGTTGTCTCGACTTGGCTTAAAGCACTTTGAAGCCATAAGGAAGAATAATTATTAATTTCATAGTGAGGTTTCAATAACAAACCCACAGAGCAGTTTGAATTGGGCAGGCACCATGACGTATTCCCGCGCATTTTAATCCAGCATCTGATTGGCCGAAAGTTGAAGAAGTTGTAAAGGCTGCGTTTGCAGAGTAAGTCAAAAGCAACGTATTAAAAACGGTGAAAGTAGTAAATAAAATAAATACGAGATTTTGCATTATTTCTGCTGTGAGCCATAAACATATGGATATGGACACAAAGCTGGAAATCTACAACAAAATAACAGTACCAACTATAACTTATGCTAGTGAGAACTGGGTACTGCAGAAAAAGCAGGAAACAAAAATAAATGCAATGGAAATGAAACGTTTAAGGAAAATAGCAAGTGAAACAAAATGGGACTAAGTAGTAAGGATCCAATAAACTGTTTTGGCCACCTAGTAAGAATGAAGCAAGATAGAATTGCGAGAAAAGTTATGGAAATATGAATATCAAGAAAGAGACAAAGAGGAATACCCAGGAGGAAATAGATAGACCAGATTGAAGAAATTGGAAAGAACAAAGGAAAAACGTTAGGAGAGATGAAGGCATTGGCCAGGTACAGAAAAGAATAGAAAAATAGGAAGAACCGAACCCCAATCCGACGCCTGAGAAAGGATAAAGATAAGAGAAAGAAAGAAGGGACTTTTTCTGCAACTTGGTTCCGTAGTGTAGCGATTATCTCGTCTACTTTACACGAAGAAGGTTCTCGCTTCGATCCCGGGCGGAACAAACTTTTTTTATCATTACTGTTAAAACAGTCTGCACAGCTCTTTAATAATTATTTGTACAGTACATCGTGAACCAGAGATTTATTCAGCTATATATTATTTTTTTTGTTCCAAACTAAAATCCCTGACGATTTCGTCTAAATTATTCTACATAGCACACATAAAAGTTCTGCATATATACATAATATTCTTTGTTTCGTTATGACCAAGGTTCACATTTTACAAGGAAGGTTAACGTTTTTTCTCTTTCTTTTTGTATATGAATTGCTCAACAACGATTTGCAGAAGGAATTTTCCTTGAAAATTTCACAAACTTTACAAATAATAAAATATAGATTATGAATCTTTCGCATTTTAACTGAATAGATATTCAACTTTCTATAATATAGTATTGATTTATTTCAAAAACTACTTTTCGTGCTCTACTGCTCACATTTCTGCAATTAATAAAAATGAGAATTGTGTAAAATTCATTTGTAAGTAATAATAGTATACAATTTCTTATTATTATCTCACAGTATCTTATAAATATAATAATTTTGGATGAATAATACGAGTCATACGGTGGGGGAAATACCCCCAAGTACTTTTCCTTTCTCTTTTATTTACATTTAAAATGTATAAAATAAAAGGCACGTTTTAAATTAATATTAATTGACATTAAAATTTGGATTATCATAATGATTCTGAACTGACTCAAACATTCTGCCCGAATATCATGTTGATATAGTTTGCACATACACTGAAAATAAAAACGAACTAAAAAGAGCATGTAAAGCTTTTGTAGAGACGGCAGAGAAGCGAGCTTGAAAATCAAAGTTTTTGAAAAAAAAAAAAAAGGATTTAATGATAAAAGTTTATAAATCCCTCATTGTAAAATAAACAGATCCGTAGTCGGTAAAATTTAGATACTAAAAGCCGTTTTACATGGCAAAGAATTGTGCAAAAAATTACTCTGAAATTATCTTTAGACAAAATTTTGTAAGGTGCGTGAGAATCGGCGCGGAACCGCATAATCGGTTTCCATTGTTTGAAGGTGTCTTGTCTTACAGTTTTTACTGGAATCAACCCATCCTTTGGATACTGTATCGTGTGTATCATACAATGTTTCGTATCGGTACTTCCCCCAAGTGCGCAATCTTTGCGATTCTGTTACCACCTGTTTCTTTGTCAATTTTACCAATAACTCTATGGAGGGTGGCCCGGCTAATATCTATATTGGTGTCATCTTCTTCTAGCTTCCTTTTGAGATTGTCCAAAGTAGGAACAATCTATCTTTCATAGAGGGAATAAATTTTTCTTCTTATTATATCCCGTTGGCCAATGTCCAGACGATGAGATCGAAAATCACTACGTTTTTTTCTTCCACTTAATTTTTCACTGTTAATAATATATCCTTTATAGAGGATATTGGTGTATTTGTAAATAAGCAGGTTTCTTTTAAAGCTTCTTGTTTAATGAATCCTCTACTTACAAAAGAATCATACACATTTTTCACAAATTGCTTTGCATCTAATGACAAGTGTTTTCGACGCAACATTGCGAAAAAAATTGATGATAACTTATAATACTCGTATAGAGAGCTCTTTGAAAACGCACGCTTAATCGGAATATTTAATACTGCCAAATGAATTCAATGCAGCCATCATACTCCCAATACAAACCTGATGGCCCCCCCTTACCTTGTCAGTCGACTGTTTCATGTCAGGTAAAATTCTTATAAGAAGGTCGTAAATGGTCGTATTTAGATGATTGCCGGGAAAAACCAAGACGATAAATTTTGAGACAAACTATACATATCAATAATAACCGATGGTGGCAGTTCATCAGAAGATTTTTTAGATGATGGAGACAACTGAATTTGTCTTATGAAACCATATCACAACAAAACTCACAGTAATTTTAAACCAAACTGTGGAAAAACCGTTTGGAATATACAGATTGCGTATATTACATCCGAACCGTCCGGATTACACAAGTACGACAGAAAAACAGCTGAAAGAGAGAAAGAATAATTATGCGCGGTCATTAAGGCGTGTACTTTGTTTCACCTTAGGGGTGTATACTTATTTCCCGATGATATTTTTGTCTCGTTATCGCTGACTTTTTTTCGAGGGTGAAAATACAGCACGTTTGTGCCAGCATTACGCCAAATAATCTTAGAGATATGAGATCAAATCTTTATCACAGATTTGGTTATTGTCTGGCACAGGAAGGTGGTTTATTTGAGCACTTTATTCATTAAATTTTGTTTACCTTTAGAATGGATTTTTATTTTTATTTTTTCAGGAAGTTTATATTTTATGTTTAGAATAGGTGTAGGTACCTACCTACTTATTTTATTTTTTCAATTTAATTTATTAATGGAAGGGATTTTTAGTTTATTAATCATGGTTCTCTCAAGAAATGCTGTTTTATTTTCAAGTTACAATGGCTAAAATAAGATCCTATTGTAGTTAGAAATTGTAAACTTGGTCTGAAATGATCATGTTGACAAAAATGAATTTTAAGATGTACAGGCTACGTAATAACAATTGTATTTTTTCATTTCTTTAACACCCTCACTCCTTCCATGTTGGGAGCATACTGAATACCACCAACTAGTGAATTCTCTCTGTAAAGGACCATTTGGCCAGTCTCGGGAAATAAGTATACACCCCTTAGATGAAACAAAGTGATGACCGCGCACAACTATTCTTTCTCCTTCCCTCCCGGGGTTCCAAAGTAATTTACGCAATCTGTATAAGAATATAGACATCCTGTGTTTTGTGTTTAATTTTCCAACTAATTTTTTTATTCGGACATATGTAAAAGTAAGAAGAATTCTTTAACGGTCTGTCTAAGTCAGTATAAATTCACAGTAACTTGGTAGACTTAATTTATTCAATACAAATACATATATGATGAATCGCGCAGGGGTCCGGAAATCAATCAAAATGTAGATTGGAATCTGTAACTGACATTGATTTTAGATCAATAAGGTTTCAGTTGGATAACGCGCTAACTGATATAACAAAAATAAAACATTCTTTACGTTTTCTTCCGTTTGAATATGTTGAAATAATTTTTCTCTTTTTTTTTCTAGGTAAGTTACTATTTGAAGTCCATATTAGTAAGTAGTTTTTCTGGTTATTATGCGTGTAATCACTTATTATAGTTTCATCATGGTAAATAATATTAAATTCTCCTCAATTTTTTTTTAAAATAATTCCTATTTCAATAAGAAACAACTTAGAAATGTCTATATACTTAAGTTGACATTAGATTAGATCACAAGGAGGTCGATTGGCCATACTACGACCAAAAGATTTCCGTTTCTGAGAAATCATATTTTTGAGATAGGGCTGTAACCTTATCAGGCTCTAAGTAGATCGAGAAGAAGCAAATGCTCCCTGCATTGGCCCCGAACCCTTCTGTGGTGTAGCTAACACATATACAAAAGCAGCCATTGAAAAATGGAAGCAAATTAAGTTTCTGGAATGGTGGAGAACAACCCCTGAACAGAGACAGGCCAAAGAATTCATCAAACGATCATCGGCCAAAGTAACATAGGACCTGCTGCTAAAAAGCCGAAAGGATGTTAGAATCATAGTAGGTTTACTGACAGGACATTGCAGACTCAACGGTCATATGAGTGTTATAGAATTGGCAGAAACAGACTTTTGCAGGTTCTCTCAAGAGGAAGAAGAATCGGCAGAGCATGTGTTGTGCCACTGTGAATGCTTGTCAAGACTGCATTTTCTAGAACTTGGCAAGGAAAAACCAAGGGCTACAAGCTACCTTGAAAAGCCTTTGTCTAGGCTATTAGGCGATTAAAGCTAGACGAAATACTTTAATTAAATCGGAGCGTCATAATAAACAATCAGATTTCAGTGGCAGAAGGCTAACACCAGCTCTACCCATCTATCTATCTATCTGAGTAGTTCTATTCCTGGTTGGCGAGCAATTAGTCTGCAGATATGTGTTCCGCCGTCTCATCTGCATCATCTCAGAATCTGCACGTTTCATTGTCCACTTTGCCCATCTTACAAAGATGTAGGATGCACTAAGTTCCTTTTCCCATCTTCGGACCTCTTCCACGATGTAGCTTTATGGGATAGCACAAAAAATGAAAAATAAAAGGAGTATAAGCTCCTTCTTTTGCAAGACCATTCTATCGTTCCCTGGCAGTGCCATAATCAGCAATAACAAAGTTACTTTAAATGTGTCTAGCTAGTTGCTCAAAAATGATTGTTTGCAGTTAAAGTAGCTTGACTATCAGACCCAGTAAATATCTCCTTTGGATGGCATATACCTTATCAAAGGAAAAAGTCGTCAAGGAATATGAACAGATGCTTTTGCTTCTGCAATTGATTTTGGACAAACTCTACCTTTATATCCAAAATCCATTTATTTACACACATCCTTACTTCGGTCACAGATATTCATATTGTGTATATTACTTACAGAGATATACCTTTGACTTTTTACCTGCCTCTTCAGGTGAACTGACCCTGCAATAAAACTGACCTGGAACGTATTAAGTAGGTATAATTTGGCAAGTATTACCTAGGTATATAAAATGTTCAGACAAAAGCCGATAAAACATTTTTCGCTTGATACTAAATTAATTTTAAATAAACCTAGCTTTAATAGAGACCCTAACTCCGCTTTCAACTTTGAAGGATATTGTGAGAAAACCAAATACTTGATTCTCGGAAAAATGTATTAAACTTGACCCATTTTTTGAAACGACCGTACTTAAAAAACTGCCGTCAACAAAATCGGACTAACCGATTAGGAAAAATTCAGTTTAAACTCGATTGCAACGCCACCTACCGGGACAAACACACAAAATTTGGGAAACGGGATTTGCGTATAAATCTATCAAAGATTTATGTATTCAAATATCACTTAATTTGTCAATTAATAGCAATTATTATCCTCAAATTGTTTTTCTATTCTCCCGCTCGGGACCCATAACTCATGGTTGAATACAAAGAGTCAACGGTATATCTTGGCTATTATACCAAATGTCAACTTGATAGATTTGGAGCAATTTGTCTGATAGACGAATAGACACACTATCCAAAATCTGAATTAATATTCAAATGACATCGAATCACGACCAACCTATGAATTTATATCACACACTCAATTCCCACTTCTCATTATGAAAATGGAGTAATCCAATCGGGTCGCAAATTACCTCAATCTACTTGATGGCATTCTCAAACTTCTAGAACTATTTATGATTATAGCAGTGACCGACCCGAAAAGTCCGGTACACAGTCCCTTTTATTATCAATAAAATTTATTGATCAAAGTGCGGATGGTGTACGCCACTGCCGCGGCAAAAGGGATCGGAGGCTCTTCTGTTGGAAGTCCCTGGTTTTCGATGGGGGACGCGGATAGAGTCGACGACGTCTAGACTGGCGCAGCACGTAGGTTGGAGATGTTGACGTAGAGAGGTTTTGTACAGGGTGATGTACAAAGAAAAAAATATTAATATATACTAAGAATTGTGACAAAGAAGAGAAATATTTTTTTCAAATTTTAAATTAGATTTAATTTTATTTCGCAGGTTTTCTGAATAAGCAAAACTTTTTATCACCAAAACTACAAATAAAAATGATTCTACTCTAGGGAAAACCCGACCGTGGAAAAGCAGTACACCTACTATACATAAAATATAATTGATATATCTGATGAAAAGAGAGAACCTGTTTCCAAACATTTTTTGACTAACTTATATTTATGATCGACATGTTTGTCTGGGTGTCGTTCATTAAATATACTGTAGCTGTTTTCTTTCGTTACATTATTCGAAAAGAAAAAATATTTCGGTCCTTTAACTCATTCATAATAATTGTCAATACCAGTGATAGTCTAATATAGACAATTTACTAATAAAGACCACAAAACTGAATTATGTTATTGTAATTTTCACTACTACTTTTTTAAATGTTACTGATTTTTTGAATTGTCACCATAATATGGGGATGGGGGTATACGAAAAGTTGATAGGGAGCCAATTTTAAACAACAATTAAATAACAATGAAAGGATGCAGATGCAAAATAAAATGATTGAATAGAGATTTACCAAACTTTTTAAATGACTTGATACCTAACGCCATTTGAAAAACTTTAAGGGGTATCTGACGTTTATGACATTAGCGCTAAAAAGGGCCCCCCACAAGTTAAAAGTTGACGTGTTTCAGCATTTCTTTCTAATATGTCGCATTTCTGAAATAATAAGAGCAAGGCCGTATCCAGGGGGACCAGAGGAGTTGAAACCTCCCCGAAATTTTCCATAAATAAGTTTTTTCAAACACAATTTTTCCTGAATTAAAAAGAATTATATTTTCTCGATATTTTGTATAGACGTGAGTAAAATATTTCAAAATTTAATTAATGGTTAGGTTAAAATGCGTCGTTGTACACTTAAAGTTTGAAAGACCCCCGGTGCTTTAAACCCACTCCCCCGGAAATTTTTCCAAGGGAACTGCCTTTATTAAGGGTGGGTCCTCTTCACGGACGCCCGTGTTAACAAAATACTTGTGTGTATGAACGTCATTGTTAAACTATGCAATATCTACATTGTACATGTTGAATGTTATTAATGATAATACGGAATATTACGTATACGTTATTCAAATATACAAGCATGACTTAGGGTGAAATTTTAATTATACAGAGTGGATGGTAAAAGTCTTAAGATTTGAAAAAAATTAATTGGAAAATCGAAATATTTATTGAAAACCATGAACAGCTCATAAAGAGCGAGACATAAATTACCGGAAAGGGGTAAAAAAAAGAACAAAAGTTGGTTTGCAGGAAAAATTACTTTTATTTGTACCGGGTGGGCAAATAAGAGCGGCCGCCGGACATGAACAATGTACACCTCGACCAAATTCATTTCCACTCTGAGATGCGCAAACAAAGAAGCGAGAGGGAGAGATGTCAGTCCCGCGGAATAAACGCATGTACACTCGGCGGAAAAAGTTTACTTAGTTAAATATTTCCTAAATAAAATCCTGAGAATTTGGTTGTGACTCCAATGTCATAAATTTAAAAACATTATGCACTATTTCACAACTATGTGCACTCAAAATCGTGTGTTTTACAGGCTGCTTAAATTCCATTTTAAAATTCCTACCCGGATTGTACCAGTATCAGTTCAAATGGATCTTTACAGTGCAACGTTCTGTCTAGGACTGGTAGCTGCTGACATTGTCGTACGCGTGATCTACGCGCATCCGAATCTCACGGTTGAAATGAATTTGGTCGAGTTGTATAGTAGGTTCACTGTAAGCTCCTCCCAACAATGTTTATCTCACTCTGTCCCTGATGCAACTCTTTTTCGGGATTTTTAAGTTTCAACTGAGCGATGGACAGATACCGTGAATCCTTGTGAAAATTGAGGGAGAATTTTCTGTCCAAATTCAATTAAGAAACCTACCAATGGCTGGAACACCAATGGGTTCGGCAAAATTTCCGGTTAGAGGTAGAGTGCTCCCGGCGTCGGTGATTAGCCTCAGTCGCAGAAATAGTCGCCTAGTTCATTGAGTTTGCCTAGGTGTTCCCACACCATTTTGGAACTGATTACACAAGAGATCAGTGCTTAAATGGCTGCTTGACTATCCGAGATTATGATAATCTTTTGCCTTCTATATGCTTTGTCAATATTGAACTGGGCACACTTACTTATGGCGTGAATTTCCGCTTGAAAGATACTTGGGGGGTTTCCAAGCTTTCAGAGTGTTTGGTTCCTGGTCCGAAGTTCCTTTTTTATGCTTTTGAGCCGTCTGTATACCACTGAAGCTCAACATTGTGGAGGAAGAAGATTGTTGGTTTTGTGGAATGGAAGAAGAATCCTCCATCCACATAGTTGCGAACTGCACAGCAATTCAGAGGGACAGTTACCTAAGTTGAAGCATGCAGATATCCTAAAATTCCTCGGGGAAATAGGACTAAAGGAGCTACTAGTCTCTGAGACTTTCCTCAGGAACTAAGTAGAAGTAAGGGGGCACAATAGATCTTTTAGGTCTCAGTGAATGTTACCCCAAAATACATACATACATACATACCACTGAATGGCATTCTTTCCAAGTCTGGTAATGGTATTTGGATCCCATTTCTTCTTGTTGCTTAATTCCGTAACGAATTTCTTCTTTGAAAATGTATACCTTTTCATCATACCATCTTGTGGCATGTCCCAGGTTTTCTGATTTCTAAGAAGTAAGGAGGTGTTAAGGTCAGTTACTAGAAAGTACTATTCTATGGTACTTACTTGGAGAACTTTGTAAAATGAAAAAAAAATCGGTCCGCACCAAGACCGCATTATAACAACAAATCAAATATTTATATATAAACTAATGATTTGAAAATAAAACATTTTACCATAAAATCACACCCATTTCTGATAGTTTTGCTAACAATAACGATACGGTTCAAAGATTTTGTAACACACTGTAGAAAAGAAAGTTAATTCCCGCCATCGGTAATCGTAAGCTGTATAATCGTTTTCATGCCTGATTAATTTTATTAGTGAGAAATTGTGGTAATTATGTAATGATTTATTATAAACAGATCGGTGTTTGAACCCTTTTTTTTAACCGACTTTAAATCATCACATACTATCCAGTCAAAGAGATTATTCTCAATTAAAATAGCGAAAAGTGTTTTAAGTTGCAAAAATTGAGATAATCAATCAATAAAAAGATGCCTTCTTCTTCTACTACTACTGGTTTTCGGCCGGAACTAGTTTAGTACTTCCTCAGGTGTTCTATCTCCAACAAAACCTTGCAATGTGCTTTTTTGGATGTCTTCATTGCTGGATTTGTATTGGTCACATAACAACTGTTTTTGTTAGTTCTCATCCCACAATTTGCTGAATCTTTTTTTGCGAGTTTATCAGCTCCTTCGTTTGCAAAAACTTTAGTCGTTCCATAGTACAACCTATCAATATTACTGGCTTCCCTGTACTAGACTAGGTGCACTAGTATTAAAGCAACAAGAGCTGAATAACTATAGGTGTGCATGAGTTTGTAGCAGATGAACTAGAGGGTCTAAAACCACCCTTTTGGAGACCAGTACCAATGTAATATTGGAAGAAATCAGTAAAACCAATGGCACTATTAAAAAGATCTAGTAGGGCTTAGACAAACACACATTCCTTTGAAAGTACGAACACCACTAATGGTAACGGAAAAATGTAGATTCTGTGGTACGTAGGAACACACCATTATTCATTTCTTTGTGGAATGCAAGACACTAAAGAATCAGATTGCACAACACCTGTATTACTACTAGATAGAAGAGGAAAGCTGGATCAAGCTGAAGCATGTGGATTTCCCAAAACTTTTTCAAGAATTAGGGTTAAAGAAACTGCTGGACTCTGATACCTCAGGAGCTGAGTAGAAGAAGGAACCAAAACAGTTATCTTAGTTCTCTCAATTTTACGTTAAAAATATTGATTTCGAACAGTAGCATGAAAGGGATATGTATTTTGATTTTAATGTATTCAAAATTTTTAGTTGTATGTAAGATGCCCCAACCAAAGCTCCTCCCAGGTCGTGGTTCGAAATGTTCCTGTTATTTTAAAAAAATTCCTTAAATTGAATTATATTGTTACATTTGGGAAATTACATTACATATACAAATTTTAATATGAAGAATTAGTATTATTATATTATATTACACCCACCTATTTTAAAATGAATTAAACTTGTTCCTAATTTTAATAAATTGAAACACTTTTTGCGGGTTCATGAAACACTTTTTGCGGGTTCAATTTTCTGTAGATCAATCGGTAGTGTTTGGACGATAGTAAACTAGTGAATAGGCACTGTATTAAGCCCAAATTAGAATCTATTTAGGTGCGTATTCACTTGCAACAAAACGCACCGAACGAACCAAACGCGCCGCGCGCGCTGTAACAATTTTGTCTAGTCAATACGTTGCGCAGAACCGAACCGAACGCGCCAAACATTTTCCGAGGGTTGTCGGTAAACGCGATTTGCACAAAGGGAATCATTATTTCGCCGGTGTTTAGTGGATACGGATGTTTGGTGCGCTTGCTGTGTTTGTAGCGTTCGTTCCTTGTCTGAAAAGAAGAAAATGGACTGGCGCAGGGAAAAATGCCTAGAACTGATTGACCAATTTGAACAGCTTCCTGTATTATGGGATCCTACAAACTGATGTTATTTTAACAAAATTAAAAAGCATGATGCGTGGGCGGTAATTGCTGAAAATATGGGATGCGCCGTAGATGATATAAAAAAAAATGGAAAGTCTTCTTTCAAGTTTTAGAAGGGAAAAAGCCAAGGGAAAAAAATGGCTTGGCTATTCTAGGACCTACTAGACATATTAGATTCTCAAAATCTTCTGCAGCCATCCTCGTAAAATTTTTGATATGCATATAATCCAGGTCACTGAGAATGGCCATATTTTTTCGTCGCAAAAAGAGGCGTCTTGCCCACATTCTTATTTTTTTTCTCCTTTTTTTTAACGCTTGTTAGTACATCTATAATTAAAAAAGCACCAGCGGCTACTATCACATAGTCTGCATCCATGTCGACGAACACACTGAAAAACACTGATTACGGGTGGGAACGCAGCGAATACGGCAAACTCTCCAAACAGCCCGAATTTTTGCGCAAAATATTTTGTTGCAACCGGTTAAGCGCGCGGCGCGTTTGGTTCGTTCGGAGTGTTCTGTTGCAAGTGAATACGCACCTTTTGAAGAAGGTACAAAATATATCTATCAAGTTCAAGTGTGTGGATCTATTTTCTTTTCCGTAAAAAGTGACATGATACGATTTCACTCTCACCTAAGGAAAAACGCCGTACGAACGTCACTGGTAAAAACCTACCGGTATTTTATCAATAATAACGGTTCCAGTAACTCACGCGTATTGCAACCGATTCACTTTCGGTACACTTGAACTTATTAGAAATAAAATGGAATAAAAACATCACACACTCGTTATCTGTTCTGACCTGGATAACAAGTAGGTATTTGGAATGAGAACCGATTAACATTATCCGTTATTGTGTTCCGTTCTTTTTTTTTGTAATCATAAATTGCACACGCCCACGTACTCTTCGACTAGAGATTATTAGTACAGCTCCGATTGCTATAAGAACGATAAATAATAATAAAAATAATAATAATTGTTGATTATGAGAAAAGGGAATAAAAAACAATAAACATATCAAGTGTTTGTGCTTTGGATAGATAACAATAATTATTCTTGCAAATGCTGAATAAACAAAGTTGAATAAATATATCATTATTTAATAAAAATTATGAGGATCTATTTTTATCCAAATATCCCACAGTCCCACTGCTATATACTTGGTTTGAAGCCAACATTTTCCCAAGAGGATATTAATTATTCACATTGTAGGGCCCAAAAGTCTGGAAATGGTCAATTATCTCGTAAATTGCTAGTCCTAATTGTACAAAATTTGGGGTATACTTATTTTGGGATACGGAGATTCCAGATTTGATATTTGCAATGTTGACAGATTTACCGTTACTCTTATATTGGTAACTTTGGTTTTCAAATTCATCACCCTGTATCAGTGGCGTAGCTAGGGGGACAAGGGCCCTGGTGCAACGTAGTTGCAGGTGTACTCAAGACTTCCAAACAATCCAATCATCAACTACAGTATTTATGGTAATATAACGAAATAACCGAAGTATACTCACTTTGACCACTTTCTCATAAAAACTTCTATTGTCTTGAGGGTGTTCGAATTATAATCCAGTAGTTACATTCAGTGTCGGGTGTGAATTTTGTTTTAAAGAAATATTTATAATATCTATTTCTTGGTTGAGTGAGTTTAGTGCATTGTTATAGGTATAGGAAAGATTATTTTATTTTTATTTTTTTTTCAAAGCTAAGGTTAGATGGCCCCCTGAGCTCCGGAGCCCTGGTGCACTGCACCACCTGGCCCTATGATAGCTACGCCACTGCCCTGTATATTCAGTCATTATGGGAATGTCCAATTCAATACGAGTTCAACCATATGTAACACTTATGATTTTATGTAATTACAAATCTAGTAATATTTGTAATTTTGTATTTGATTTATAAGGTTTTTTAATTTTCATGTCGCGATTGATCTTAGCTATAAAAAAAAGTGCTTCTGCCCCACCTTATTCTCCAGATTCAATCCCCAGCGTCTGTTACCTTGTAATAAACTCCCGCGAGAAAGTGTTATGCTAAAATGTTGGAATCAAAATCGAACTTTGGAAAACGTTAATTAACTTGATATAAGTTCACTGAATATAGGAATGTCGTCTAATGTTTCAACGTTGTCGCCAATACTTACAATGGTATATTTTTATCTAGAACGCTTAGATAGAAACGAAAAATATATAACATACAATTTTTATTAAGTTCAAGTGTATAGAAAGTGAATACTGACTTACAAAATGTGTAGTAAACTACGACGGTATTACGTTGACAAAAGAACCGCTATTATTTCACCAATACCGCTAACCATTGACGTATCTTTTAGTGGTATAGTTGGTTCAAAGATATTTCGTACCAGTTTAGTGAAGCAAACGAATTATCCATTACAGATATGAACAAAATAAGTTATGTATTTGAAAAATATTCCTTTAATTTTGTCAGATTGACAAAATTTAACAAAGCGTTTTTAGTTTCTTAAACTCCCCTTAAGTTTTTTGCTTAAAACACAAATCCAATTGTATACAGGATGTCCCACGACGAGTTAAAACTATCTGTATATGGCAAAATACTTATAGTAAAATCATGAAAATATCTACGTTTGGGTTTTCGGATACGATCTTTTCAACTAAAATGTTCTCAAAGATGGCCGACTTTGTTATTTTAAATAGAACACTTTGTATAATACATTTTTAAAATCTACGTAAAATTTTAGTATACTTTTGTCTAAAAACTTTTTTAGAAAAATGCATAGTTTTTGAGTTATTAATTAATCAACGGGTCAAAATAAAATTTAGACCACACCTGTTTCTCTAAAAATTTACAGAAAACATTTAATATATGGATAACGGTAAGGTTTAGGTATAGGAAAGTATACATTAATTTGCCTTATTTTTTACCCCTCAATGCATTAAAATGGAAAAAACCGGGTGGATCTATTTAAAAAAATAAAGAAATTTAATATTTATGAAATTAAACTTTGAACACTTTTTATACACACCCTGTATAAAATGAAAAATGTATCAACATAGATTCAAATACGTCTGACCCTTGCTTAAAGCAACCGAATAGAAACCATTTTCATATCTTTAAGGGTACCCTCGTAAAAAAATAATTTATAAGGGTCTGCAACGTTCAAATTTTTTACCAAAAAATTAATAACTCAAAAAGTATGCTTTGTTCGAAAAAAGTTTTCAGACAAAAGTAGATTTTACGTAGATTTTAAAAATGTATTAATGTACATGGTGTTCCGTTTAAAATAACAAAGTTACAGTCGACTTCCGGTAGAAGTTTCCATGATTTTACAATAAGTATTTTGCCATATACAGAAAGTTTTAACTCGTCGTGGGACACCCTGTATAGATAAGGGTTAAAGTAGAGTGCGTATTACTGAAGTCTCTGCATTTCAACGTAGTATAGATATTTTTATAATGCTAAGGGAATTGAGGGAAGATTATTATTTTTTCAATTTCAATTGGTACACCACCAAGCTGCCAACGATGGGAGCACTGTAGCCTTTTGGCTCTAGGACTGATATTGGACTATCCTCCACTGTAGTCTATGTACTCATTTTTGTATTTGTTCTCGGACAATTTCTTTGTGGTTCCAAGAAATGCTTCTGGTCCAATAATACTGTTACTCAATCTCTTCACTCGAGTTCATCAACTTGTTCATTTCCAGAAATCATTATGTTCCGGCACCCACTCTAAACTTAGTCTTGTGTGGTCTGTCAGTTCATTTAGTTCTGGAATACCAGCCTCTGCCAGTCTGGGTATCAGTTAAAATATAGTGTCGGTCCTTTATTTGTTCGTACTGGTGCTTTGTGGGTAGCACATCTATTAAATACGACAATATTACAGGAAACTGTAATAATCTTTAACAGTGACAGATAAAACCGATGAAAAGAACAAACAATGAAAGCCAAGAAATGTATAACATGTATTATAATAATTATTGGAGGTGAAGAAAGTAAAAATATTACCTAGGAAGAATTGGATAGCTGCTGTTACAGAAGATTTAAAACAGATAAGAAGAGTGGAATAGGATTTCAAGAGAACGAATAAAATGGATAAAAATTACAAAAAAAAGCAGCTTTGTGCCTTTAATGCCTAAAACGTTGTTTGAATAAGAGAAGTATGAGGATGTTTTTGAAATATCTCAGCGTACGCTAATGTCTTACTAGTATATTTAGTCATCAAAAACGTTCACTAGAAGAGCGCGATGGCCTACTTTTGTACATGCTCATTATGTAAAAGTGATGTTTCGATGTCAGTTTGAATAGAAGCTCAATTTAGACAATGCAAGCTTGGATGTAATGTGATTATACCTTCCTGACTGTCGATCAGAGACTAAATTGCTATGGCATTTTAATACCCATAGTTTTTTTTTTAAATATTCAACTCAAGTTACTCTTAAATGTATGTAATTTCAATAAATATTCATAATAGTTACTTACTTTTACATTATACTGTGCAAGGTAATTTGATATAAATCAGAATATTTTCATAATAACTACATACAGGATGAGTCATAAGGAACTGTACATACTTCTATCTCATATTGAAACTCGCTATGAGGAATAACAACTAACCATTTGAAAGTGTTTGCTCTCATTGTTTTAAATTAAATTGATTTAATTGCCCCAGCCAAAACTCTTCTCAGGTTGTGGTTCAGTAATAACCCTAGACGTTAATAACTGTTAAGCGGCATAATAATTTTTTCTAAAAGCCGGCATAATAAGTTTTTAATGTCGCCTTTCTTCTGACGATCCAATAAGAATTATCCGTTTTTCCCGTGTCTCGGTGAAATTCCGCAACAGCTCTTATTCTTTTTTATTCCCAAAAGATTGACAATTTTAATTTACTTGTAATAAAAGTCAAAAATTTTAAAGATGGAGGTTTAATGATTAATTTTAACCTGTTATTTTTGGATATACTCTCCCATTTAATCTATTAAAATTCCTGAACGCTAGGAAAGTAAAACAAAGGACATTTTTGCTCCTAAGTAGGTCGCGTATCACGTTTTATCTTAAATATGTCGTGTGTAAATTGCGGAAACGAATATATAGACTTCCTAATCGAAATCGTTTTCTCTGAAACATGTAAAAGTAACAATCCATATTCAACATCGTGTGTCGAATCAGTTCTTCACGAAAAACGAATATTAATAATTAAGTTAATTATAAAATTTAATTACACTTATAATATATGTAGAAATAGGCACAGTTAGGAATCGAACGGCATTTAAAAACGAGAGGTAAAAAGAAATTGATGAACATCAAAATAGCACGTGAAGAAAGTTAAAAGTTACACCGCCGAGATCGATACAAGGCCCCCTTTTAATTAGAGCAAAATAATTACTGTTATCTCACACCGTAAAATTCACAACTGTGCAATTTTGTAACAGACTGACGCTTCAAAAGCGTATTCGATGATTTCTCTTTTTTCTGCGAAAATTTTATTTTCTATTAAAATGTAGAAATTTTTATTTATAAACATATCAATAATACTTGATTTCACATCGAGTAACAATAAAATTCTAATTATATACAAGGAGGTCGATTGGCCTTTTTTACCTGTCTTTGTCCTGGCATATTTTTTTCATTATACCTTAAGTATATTAACTAGTCTCGAAGTTTATTACCACCAACCCTCGCTATCGCTCGAGCGCAAAATCGTTCTCGACCAGTAAATGTTACTTACATCCCTTATAGTATAAATAACAGATATCCTGTGCGCTCAAATACGTTATTGTTCATTTCCCTCTGCAACCATTATATTATGACAGCAGATGTCAGTGTTTTGAATTATTATTGTTCTACATTATTAAAATGATTTCCCCCGAAGAACAAATATCGCTAGAAGCGATAAAAATAAGTGCTCAATTGCTGCCCAAGAACTCTGACTTCTAGGTTAAGGCTCTCAGATGAAATTTCAACACGCATCGTTTGAAGGTTGGTTCCTCAGATTAATACATTAAAAGGATACATGTGTTTACATTTAAAAGTGAACCCAGTATTACATCACATTCTAAGGTAACTTGGCGACCCTTTGCCGGGTGTCTTACTTTTCCTTTGAATTGCGACAACTGAATTATAGGACACGATAGAAACGTGCAAAATAAAAATGTACTTTCAAGAAATTACACACAAACGACTTTAAAATAATTATCCTAAGTAGTTTATGTAATAAAAATATGTTTTTGTTTGAAACTGTTCAGGTTAAAACGAAACAAATGCCTGTTAATCATTTTGTCTGTCTGAAATATGGCAACACCGAGAAAAGGGCGGAAACCATTTTACTATCAATTTTACCTGATTTTACTACGAAGTTTCAACGTTCCTAGTTTATTGAAGCTCTTGTTTTTGTCTTTTCAATTGATATTTGTGTGTGTGCGTACAGATATAATTAAAAACAATATTTTTTTGTGAAAATCATGGTTCGTCAGTGCCAAATTTGCAAAAAAAAATTGTCGGAATTTTCCTAACCTCTCTTTTCACCTGTAAGTAAATAGTTCTATTGGCCAGTGGCACTGTCCGACTAGTCCGACAGTTTCTCCCCACTCCTTGAAAGTCATTGATGAAAACATATGTATGGCGATAGAATGTTAGCCGTCTTTTCGGATAGTTTTATGAATGACTTGCGGACTCTATGTGTAGTATTATTCTAATGTTGGTACTATCATATGTGCTTGTCAACAGTGTTTTCATGTATGTGTTATTAACTGGTAATTGGTGTAGGCTGATTCATGAAGAATTTCTAACCTTCGACTAGATTTCTGTAAAAGTAAAATCTCCGCACTGTTGAGAATCTTTGTATGTATGTGACATTCCCTGACACTTAAAAGATCTATTGTGCCCGCTTACTTCTACTTAGTTCCCGAGGAACGTCTCAGAGGCTAGTAGCTCTTTTAGTCCTATTTCCCTCAGGAATTTTAGGATATCTGCAGGTAAATCTCTCTTCCATTCAATAATCTCCTAGGTGCTGTGCCCTAGGGTTCTGAATTGTGGTGCAATTCGCAAGTATGTGGATGGAGGTTTCTTCTTCCAAGCCACAGAAACTAAATTCTTCTTCCTCCACTATTTTGAACTTTTTCAGATGCTCTTTCAGGCGGCAATATCTCGTTAAAACTCTTAGTGCAGTTTTACTTTTACTTATTCATTCATCCATCAGAATCTCCGATTGTCTAAGCCCTACTCGGTCAGATCTTCTCTTTTCTTCGGCTTTGCCTATTTCTTCCAATATTGCATTGGGGCTGATACCGCAAAAGGGTTCCCGCCCTTCAAAAGGTGCTGGACCTTCTGCTATTTCATTTCCTTCTATTCCAGTGTGTCCTGGAATCCACAGTAAGGTTACTTTACTGAGATAGAGATTATATTTATCGTGGCACTTGCACTAACGAAAAAATGACGAACACTGCCTTAAGAGCACTTACACAGACTAAGACGTCCCTCGTTTTTCTTCGCTTGGCTACGGGTGATGTCTTTGCTAAAATTTCTTTCTAAAAACATATTTGTTTTCAAACAAAAAATCGTAAATTCCTCCTCGCGTGTTACTGTTACTCACTTCTTGTGTTTCCTATTCGAAGGCGTGAACAAAACAATATGTTTTTTAGGTTAGATGTACAAAGGAAATTGTACTCGCAAGTTATTCACAATAACTCGGGTACGAATTGCATCTAATTAACTGCAATGATAAATGTCGTTTCTAAATTTATATACACCATGAAAATAGATTGGACTGCGAAGTTTCACACACAAACACTCATCTCATGGAGATCTTCGAACTTTTCGAGGCCGTTTACCTAAATATAATACTTATATATTATATACATAGAGGATTGAATATATTTATATATAGAGGATGGTCCTTGAGTATATAGTACAGTACAATCTTCACTTTAAAGTAATGCGATTTCAACCAATAATTAATAATATATTGATATTAAGAGAGATACAGGGTGTTAAACATGAAATTTGAATTTAATTTTACGGTGGGGGTTACTGAATATGAGAAATTATGTAACTATTTCGATGTATTTTGTAGAGGGCGCCAAATAAGTGTTCTGAGTGTACGCAAAACTTTTTTGCTGTTTATATTACCCATTTTAACAAAAAAAAAAATTGTATTTGTTAGTATCCCCAACAAGATGGTATGATGAAAAGGTTTAACTTCTTAAAGAAATTCGTTACGGAATTGAGCAGCAAGAAGAAATGGGATCCAAATACCATTACCAGACTTGGAAAAAATGCCATTCAATGGTACACAGACGGCTCAGAAGCAATAGAAGGAACTGGGATAGGAGTGTACGGGCCAGGAACCAAACACTCTGAAAGCTTGGGAAGAACCCCAAGTATCCTTCAAGCGGAAATTCACGCTATAAGAAAGTGTGCCCAGTTCAATATCGACAAAGGATATAGAAGGCGAAGGATTATCATAATGTCTGATAGTCAAGCAGCCATTAAAGCGCTGAGTTCTTGTGTAATCAGCTACAAAATGGTGTGGGAATACCTAGGCAAACTTAATGAACTAGGCGAGAACAATATAGTAACCTTACTGTGGATTCCAGGGCACACTGAAATAGAAAGAAATGAAATAGCAGATGGATTAGCAAAGAGGGACTCTTTTGGGACCGGAACCCTTTTGCGGTATCAGCCCCAATGTAATATTGGAATAAATTGGCAAAGCCGAAGAAAGGAGGAAATTTGACCATTGGAAAGATCTAGTGAGCTTAGAGAATCAAAGATTCTGATGGGTGACTACAACCCGTTGAGATCAAATGAATGCATAAGTCAAAGTAAAACTGTACTAAGAGTTTTAACAGGGATCCTAACGGGACATTGTCACCTAAATGGGCACCTGAAAAAGCTTAAAAAAGTGGAGGAAGAAGAATGTAGATTCTGTGGCATGGAAGAAGAAACCTCCATCCACATACTTGCGAATTGCACAGCAATTTAAAATCCTAGGAGATTATTGGATAGAAGAGACTTGTGGATACCAACAAATATACCTTTTTTTGTTGAAGTGATATGAGACACTTATGCCGCATAAGCGGCGCCCTTTATAAAATACATCGAAATAGGTACAAAATTATCATTTCGCATATCCAAAAACCTTTTAGCAAACACGTCAAAAAGCGTTACAGTTATTGTAAAAAACCAAAAATTCGAATTTCATGTATAGCACCCTGTATCTCTCTTAATATCAACATTTTATTGAAGCTAGTGATTTAAATCGCAATATTTTAAAGTGAAGATTATACTTGTACAATTACTTGAATCACCGTGTATGGTGTAAAGTTAAGTAACACTACCAAAACCAGCGTTGGGCATTTGCTCCTGTAATGGCGCAGTCAGGCTAATCTTTGAATTCTGGAAAAGTTGTCTCCCGTCTTTAATAAGCTAATTTAAATACTTCACGCAATGTCTCCCTCAAGGTTCTTGGATTACAAAGAAACAAGAAACACGCTTGGGTCAAATTACGTAAAATATTTTAATCATTATCTTTTTGATATGGATCAATAGTCACTCCTGGTAAACTTCCCATCCTGCTAATCAAACTAGATTGATTTTCCTGGAAAAGAAGACTCTCAAAATATTTCCAAGGCCATTTCAAGTTTTCCGGAATGAGGTTGTGGCATGTTCTCTTGTCTTTTCGGAATTGGTTTTTAAGTGACTTTCATTCATTTCGCTCTGCTTTTCTTTGAGCAGTGAAATGAATAAATTTTTCTTTTCGGTTTGTATATCTTCCTTTTATTCGTTTCAGTTTCACTTCACGAATGAAATTTAGCTAAAAGTATTTTAATAAATTGAATATTTCTGTTCCAAATTGGACCTAACAAAATGTCAAAAGTCATCTGTCATCCGTCATACAGATTTGATTCTAAGCAACTTCCTATTGTTTCATAACTTCGCTATTAATATTTTTATTTTATTTTATAAAATTTGTTGAGGACAAATCTCATGTAAAGATCCACTAAAATTTTTGCCAACCAGTCATCATCCGGCCGCGTAGGTAACGAAACGTTTCTAGCAGGTAAAAATAGTTTTCGGTAGCAGACGTTTCCTTTCAACTTTTTGAAAGTCCGTCTCGGATATTTCGAGGGAGAACCCATGTGACCTTGAAAAGCGTGGGAACCACACACATTCTATTACTATTTACATTGAACGATATTTTCGTAAATTAGTTATTTGGTAATTTTGAGTGTCGAAATGTTTTTAAACGATTTGTTTTTGATTGGAATTTAATGTAAGTTATGAGGGGGATTTTCATTGTAAAAATAAACAATTATAGAGAGTCTCGTAGATGTTGTTGTATAATTTAAACCACGAAAACTAGTTGTTGTTGTTGTTTTGACAAGATTGGCATATTGCGCCCTCTATTTCAAAAACGGTCCGACTTATAAAAAAAGGTCTCAAACATAATTTGTAGAGAATTTCATCTTCTACAATTTTCATAATAACTACAAATACGATTGGAGGCGTAGAACACGAGATTTTCTCAAAAAATGATTTTTGCGACCTTTGACCTTGAATATCTAAACCGCTTATATGTTGACTTCTGTGACTGTTGAGACAACATTTGTTTTACCAAAATAAAGGGTTGTACAAAAATTCATCTTAATCCGTTAGATTCCGCATAGTAAATTTCACTTCCTGGTAAAGTTTGTTAAAAATCTATTGCAGTTGAAGCACGTGTTCCTCTTCCTTGTCTTCCTTTCCCTTTAATTAGGCATATGCAACTGATTTTGTATAAACTTCACACACCTTCATTGCTTGCAGTTACGCATGTAGCTGTCTATTTGAAAGACATACACAACGACATCTATGGGTTAATTTTGGGTTTGATAACCTCAAACCACTTCGACCTCATCTCTTATACATACTAATAATGCATAATGTAATCTCAGGACGTTATAAAATATAATCATTAAAACAAGTCTCGAGCGTATCAACAAACTCATCGTTCCTAAAATTGATGACTAAATATAATACATTATCATTTATGTTGGTCCGGAAATAGCAAACCGATCGTCGACTTTCGCTATATATCCTGTCGATATATATAATCAACAGAACAAATTCTAAGAAATCAAACCACGGTCAGACCAAACCACACAAATATTCTTTGGAATCTTGATGGGCTAACAAATATTTAGAAGTACTTCTAATGTTTTAAAAAATGTACTATACTCTCCTTTTCATTGGCTTTCCAAATCTATTTGATTCACAACATATTTTTATTTTTCTGATAATTTTCTAAATTCTTTACTGTATTTTCTTCTATTTTCTGACTAATCCTTGTCTTATTTAATCCGCTGTGTCCTTTCGGTCTAGTTTACGACTTGTCCATTTGTCCAAGTCCTCTTCCACTTGCTCCAAGACACTTAGTATGGTTTTCTTAATCGTATTCTGTTTTTCCATTTCCATTTCTATTCTTTGCTTAGTCCATGTCTTATGGGTCTATTCTGTGCACGTCTGTAAGATAATCTGTAACTTTACAGGGGAATTGCTATTCTGCGTACAACTGTATCTTACAGGAATCTTCAAAATAGTTACAGATTTGGTAAATATTTACGAGTGTATTGACTGCTGTCGTTGGAAATGGAATATTTTTGTACAGTTGTTGTTGAGGTTGTCTCTGGTTATTTGGTTAAAGTTATAGGTTAGAAGTATCGAAATTTGACGTACAGTAGTTCAAATGTCTATCTGTAATTCAGTGAGTTACAGACAACATTACAGAATCGCAAAGTTACAGATTCTGTAAAATCCCATTTACAGAACTACTTTCGCTAGATACATAAGCTATTACGAAAAACACAGAGTCTACTTGCTCCATTTCTTTTAATCCAAGTTTTTTCATTAATTCTTAATTTTTTCTTCACCAATTCCTATTATCTATCTGAATACATAATTGTTTTATCATCTTCTATTTAGTTTTCTCATTCCTCTCCTTTTTTCCATTCCAATTTATATTTTCTGCCTTGTCTATATCTTCTACTTGCTCCATCGCCCTTAGTATAGTTTTCTTATTCGTATTCTGTTTTTCCATTCCCATTTCTATTTTTTGTCTAGTCCATGTCTTAGTCTACTAGCTCCATTTCTTTTAATCTAAGTTTTTTCATTAATTCTCAATTTTTTTGCACGAATTCCTATTATCTGTATGGTCCATATTTCCTTCTAATTGCTCTTCTATTTAGTTTTCTCTCCTTTTTTTCATTCTAATTTATATTTTCTGCCTTGTCCATATACATAGCTCTATCCCATTTACTCTAGTTTTCCCAACCATTTACTATTTTTTCGTAAAAGGTTTCATGTTCGTCCTCCTTCCTCTCTTGCAGTCTATTTTTCTTAATTGTTTTTTGCTTCTAATATATATTCTTAGCTTGTCCATGTCCTCTTCTACTAGTTTCATCCCCTTTAATATGGTTTTTTCAATTATTTCCTTCTAATTTATATTTTCTTCATATTTTTCATCTTTTCCATGTTATCTACTTGCTCTTTCACTTTCGGTGTAGGTTTCTCATTACTCTCCCGTTTTTCCAACTATTTTTGTCTAGTTTTTTCAATAAATACCAATTTTTTTGTTTCTTCTAAACTGCGTATCTATATCTTTCGTCTCCTTGTTTTCCTTTATCTTCCTTTTGACACTTTTCTCATCATATAAAGCAGTAGATGATAAATATTCATGCCTTCTTCCATTGTCCATTTTTTTTTATATAAAACTACCTTTTAGTGCAAAAAATAATCATGATGGCTAAAAATCTTTCAAAATAACGGTCCATACGGGGATGGGAAGTTCCTTTTTTAACAGAGAATCCGTCATACTCTTACTTATAATACGATTATAAAAAAATTATTACGGACATCGTCTCCACAGCGTAAGCGGTTCCACCGTGTCACCACCGATGATATACCTACCACGGCCAGTGCAGCAGCAGCAGGATTTCAAGTTTATTTTCAGCAGAGAGTTTTGATGATTGCACGTAAGGATGTTGAACTTTTCGGTCGTGTGGCTGTGATGACGACGTAGATGTTGTGGACATACTCCTTGTATTCTGCTGCCGCCGTCTACCTCCGCCATCGACGGTCTAGAACAGGTTCAAGGTCATTACGAGCGGACGGAGTTTCCTTTGTTTCTATTTATTATTAAATTTGGGAGAATTAAAAAAATTGTTTTTCTACCTACCAGAGTTGTTTATTGTAAAAAGTGATTAATTTTTATGTCAGGATTAGTTTTAATATTCCTTTTCTTTCCTATCTACTGACTAGTACATGCTACATTCTACATTGTTTTATTATTAAATCCTTGAGGCCAGATGCCGAGTCAACGAAATATTGTGAAATATTCTTTATATATCTACAAATAATCTTCAAGGAACAAATTTTTTATTACAAGATTAAACATTAATTTCTTATCTATCAATGTATAATTCGAACCTCCTTATTCTACCACTTATAACGTAATCTATTGATATTTACATGAAGGCTGAACCGCATTAACAATGTAACTAAATTGAAAGATGTATAGCTTAAACCTATCTCGAGCTGGGTCTTCATTATGTTTCTCACACAATGGCCCTTGTTCGTAATAATTTATTAACGTATTTATTCTTATTATAAGAAGATTTTTAGTGGTTTTTAACGATTTAATAAGGGGCTGACCATACATTTGGGGGGGGGGGTTCTATCTAAGACTCCGCTGGGTCACGTTGGGGGGGGGGCATCAACCTTGGTACGTAGCTTTTTTAATTTTAAAATTGATATTTTTCAAATATCGCGGGCATATTAACTGACGTAAAGAAGTCACACAAAACAGATGGCGCAAGCCCACCGTCTCATGTTTTCCGCTGCAGAGCACGAGAGTTTTGTTTTGACGTCGGCCAAAGATGATATTGAAAGTCTACAATTATTTTTTTAAATGTGATATAATAAATTTGATTTTGAAGTGCTACGTAGTTTCTTAGGGGGGTTGACCGAAAGGTACGGTAAGCTACATGGGGAGAGGGGTGGGTCAATCATTCATTCAATCGGGTACTGATCAACAGCCCAGGTACTTGAACTGAATCTTTGTTATCTACTTCCATTCCAAAAGCTTTGTGTCTTCTATGTAGGCCACTACTTTGACTGGAAGGATTTTCAGTGGTTGTAATGGTTGTATTATATCCTCTCCAAAGTGCCTCCGTCTGAGTCCATGTAAGTTCTCGCAGAAGCAGAGTATGTGAGAAGGTGTTTCACCATAGAGTCCACATTTCCTGCACACAGGTTCACTAACTTTACCCATTTTGTGCAGATGTTTCCTCAGGCTGCAGTGTCCAGTCACCAGGTCGGTAACTGTCTTCAAATGTCTCTTACTCAGTTTCAATAGCCTGGTTGAGAGTTCCTTGTCTACCTTGTTCAGTAAAGTCTTTGTATGGAGATGCCCTTGTGTCGACCTCCATTTGAGTTGGTGTTCCCTATCTAGCCAGTTCCCGATTTCCCCTGTTAGGCAATCTTTTATGATTACACAAAACGGTTCCGGACCTATGAAGTCTTTAGCTAACTGGTCAGCCATTCCATTACCTGCAATCCCCTCCTGTGCCGGCACCCATTTTAAAGACACTTTGTTGTCTCTTGCCAGCCTGTTGAGGGATTCTTTACAGTTTTTTTACCAGTCTAGACCTAGTTGTATTACTGATAGCTTTAAGCAGAGCCTGGGCTGTAAGTGTTAAATTTTTGTCCGGTACCTATATCCTCTTCTGATGTTTTCATCAATACAAGCTATAGCGGTGGGTAATCATTGGCAAAAATGGAAAACGTGATTTATGGAATGATTTGGTTGGGACAGATTTTAAAAATGAGTAAGGTTTATTCTTTTAAATTTTGGCAAATTATTTAAATTTATGTCTTTTATGTTTTTTTTTAAGGAAGAATACCCAATCTACCAATTTTATAATTGAAAAACATCAATCTACTATTTATCTGAAATAGAATTTTTAAAATTCAAGAAAATTGTTATTTAAAAAAAAATTAAACAAAAAATTCTAGTTTATTTAATTACAGTTTCCTGTAACAATTGTCAGATTTAAGTAAAGCACTAGTCTAACCTTTGGAAAGTAATTTTCTAATTTGTAAGACGTTTTAATAGTTTTATACTATTATTTTGACTTCTATTAAAAGTTTCCTCTCAAGATTTGGACAGCTAAATCTATTTTTCTAAATAACTAAGAAATGTAGCTAATTTAAACGCATTGGATGAAATTTTCTTTTCTCTATTCGACACTAAAAATACGCTGTATACTGTGTAGTATATCACATCCAACGGAAGTCGAGCACGCCACGTGAGTTGACTGAATATCAGAGAATTATGTTGAAAGGTCATGATAGTTTACTTGCTCTTATCTTTTGTTTCCTTTTGTTATTGTTAGAGAAAAAAAAAGTAGTACGGCTTCAACTATAAAATATTTTAATTTCTTCGAAATACATTTAAAATTTTTTTTCTATAACCTCTTAAGAAAAGTATCACACGCTTGCGGAAAGTATCCATTTGAAATATGCAAATGAAGAGAGACAATTTTTCTCAAAAAATTCACTGCTCTCGAGTTCGAACCAGCGTACTAACGTCAGTAAAACAATATATACAGATTGCGTAAATTACTTTGGAACCCGGGCCTCGGATTACACAAGTACGACAAGGATATATGAAAGAGAGGGAAAGAATAATTGTGCGCGGTCATCACTTTGTTTCATCTTAGGGGTGTATACTTATTTCCCGAAACTGGCCGAATGGTCCTTTACAGAGAGAATTCACTACTTGGAGGTATAACGGTGGTAGGTATTCAGTATGCCCCCAATATGGAAGGAGTGAGGGAGGGAATAAAGATTTGATCTCATATCTCTAAGATTATTTGGCGTAATGCTGGCACAAACGTGCTGTATTTTCACCCTCGACAAAAAGTCAACAATAACGAGACAAAAATATCATTTGTACAAATTAATCTGCGCTTCTGGCAACAGCAGTTAAAATAGGGGGGCAATGAGCATTCGGCCAGTCTCGGGAAATAAGTATACACCCCTAAGGTGAAACAAAGTACACGCCTTAATGACCACGCATAATTATTCTTTCTCTCTCTCTTTCAGCTGTTTTTCTGTCGTACTTGTGTAATCTGGACGGTTCGGATGTACTTTACGCAATCTGTATATGTTACGCACGGTACTTTGACATAATTGAAGAGGTTCAAATATACTTTCTGAAACGTTTACTCTGTGCCCCAATAACCACACCGGATTATATTATTCAACTAGAAACGGGAAGAGTTGAATTTCTTTATAACATCTTTAAGATGGTTTTAAATTGGTTTCAAAATCTACTTGAAATGGCACAAAATAGATTGCCAAAAAAGTGTTTCATTCGGCAGTTAGAACTAAGTAACGTTGACCCACAATTTAATTGGACACTGCAAGTTAAAAAAACATGTATGTGTTACAAAAGCAATAAAGTTATTATTATTTATTATTAATATAAAATGTTACAAGACAAAAACTTGGTGAATAAAACAGTTAATAATTTTTAACATTCTATATTTGTGAACTTTTCTAACTTTTGTACATATAATATGTTATTACACCTGTATGTTCCTGAAAATATCCTAAAAGCGAGCAAAAGAAACGTCAACAGGGGGTTGACAGGTAGAAAAAGAAATGTATTCACCAGAAAAGTCGAGGATATACTTGCACACAAACCTACACAAACGAACAACTTCTCAATTTTACCTGTTTTTATACCTAGATATACTCGGAGAAACAGAGAATTGAATCAAACTACCTGTACAACTTTTCTTGGTAGGAGGACAACTATATTCTATTCAGAATTTACAGAAGTATCGGGTATTCATTCCAGTAGCGTAGAAGAATAAATTTAATAAAGGAAAGTATACATTTAACCAAAAATACAAATGTCAAACTTAGTTCACGGCTAACCAGGGTTGGAATAAGTCATGACTTTTTTAAAGAAGTCAAAAAGTCTGACTTTTTGAATTGAATCCGAATTTTTTGAATTAATTCACTTAAGAAAACGAAAAATAAAACCATAAACAATAATAGAACGTGTTTCAACAACAAATCAAAATAAAGTTTTGATTAAAAATAATTAAAATAAATACATGTACAACTTATAATTTTATTTATTAATAACTTTCATCAGAAACGTTAATTTCCCAGCTTTTTCCACTCCTAGTCTATTCCGTAAATCAGAATGTATCAATCCAAAGGATGCAAATATTTCTTCAACCCCTGCGGACGAAGCAACAGCTGTCTTTAGTTCTTTATATTGCTTTGTGCTTCAGGATCTATATCTGTCAACTAAAACATTGCCGTCCACCACTCAATATCTGTCATATTTAAAATAACAAAGTTTTGCATCAGCAGCTGATTATAAGGGGAGAACTTTGCATGAAATCTACAGTAACAATTTGGAATTGAATTTACTGTTTCAACCCCTTACTTCGTGGAATCTACTCATATTGTTTTAAATGAAACTAAAAGTTTCTAATTAACTCCACTTTAATATTAAAAAATATTTTTCCTTATTTTCTTGGGAATCAAACCACAATAATGTTTTTTATTTTTTTATTTCGACGTTTCGGTAGCGTTCCAGCTACCGTTGTCAAGATTAACTAATAATGAATGAATGAAAAATTTTTGGTCCCTATCTGACACAACGAAAAAAATTTGACAACTGTCAGATAGGGACCAAAAAAATTTTTCATTCATTCATTATTAGTTAATCTTGACAACGGTAGCTGGAACGCTACCGAAACGTTGAAATAAAAAAATAAAAAAACATTATTGTGGTTTGATTCCCAAGAAAATAAGAAAAAATAACAAGTAATGCCACAAGGAACTTATAGAAGATATTAAAAAATATATGAAAACTAAATTGAAATATTGATAATTATTTCCATATTAAAAATATCATCGCCAGAATGACAGATGTTATATTTGAAGTGATACCTACTTGATGTTCAATATTTTGGTTAGACCAAATAGTGACCTATCTTGTGATTTACTTAATATATATGAATAGAAAAAAGAAGATGTTAATAATTTTTAAAGCTTAGGTATTATTAGCCCTCTTAGATTCATTTAAAACAAAAAATAAATTCAGTACCTGTACATTCTAAAGCCCTATGTTTCTTTTCTTCAGTTAAGGTTATATTTTCCTTGAGATTCGTTGGGCATTTTTAAGGTTAATCATGTAATTTGCTTTCATTAAAAAAATGAATTAATTCATGACTTTAAAAAAAAAGTCATTTGAATTAATTCGCGAATTAAATCATTGACTTAATTCATATGAATTAATTCTTGCCAACCCTTCGGCTAACCTTACAAAATATCACCTTTAAGGTTAGTCCCCATGCATCCTGAACTTCTTTCCTGTTGGTTGTGGTGTTTGAATTTTATTGGCGGGAAATATTCTTTTAAGAAAATTGCGGTACCACAAAATATTAAAATTATTTCAAGTTTTTGAGAATTTCGTGTCGCCAATCGATGTCATTTGTCATCTAACCAGTTGTTTGTTATCACAAAATTGAAAAGCAGTATTTTTTCAATATTCGATTTTAATAATAATTTTAATTTGGATACTTGTAAGTATTTTTTGTCTAATTGTTGTTAAAAAGATTTGATATTGACATCATAAACAAAAATTTTATAATTTGAATCTTCAAATTAATCTTATAATAAATTTTGTTTATCCTCAGATTATGCCGGGTACAAATTATTCATTAAGAGATTTATATTTTCTATATCCAATTTCAGGAAATGAGATTATATTATAATATTATAGAAGGATGTTATCTTTCTACTTTCTATCTTATTTTGAAAACACATGTCTTTCGCTGAAGAATTCTGTTTTGTACAGAATTTACAACCTCTTGTGATGGGTTACAGAATTTACGATCCCATCAACGTTATTTTATAAACTACACCACCAACGTGAATTTGGTTATGACAATAAAATTCACTGCAAAGTGCGAAACTCTTCCTTGATGGACTTACCTTTAAGCTATGTTCAAATTTTAACTCACATTGTACAACATATATAAAATATTAAGGTTTTTGATGGCGCTTCATCACCAAACGTCGATATAAGCATATTTTTTATTTCCGTTCACATCCCTTTGGACACGTCTCTGCTTCAAGTTCGATTTCTCCTTTCTATGGCATAGAATAGAATTTTCAGCCGGAGTGAAAAGCATGAGGGTGGCTGTTTTGTTGTAATGCTGATGGGCATGGTCCAATATATAGTGCGATGTTGCATGCACGTCTGTTAGGGTCAATACTCGTTTTAAGACTCAAGGTTCGAGATTAATTCTTCGACCATAATAGGCAGCATTTCAAGGTACGAAATCGGTTTTAAGTCGGTGAAGTATTTTAGTAAAGGTTTATATTCACAGCACCAAAAGAACGAAAATAAAATTCGTCATAAACTTCAATCATAAACAAGCACATTTTGTACAGAATTTAATTTTTGCATCGGTTGCTATGCAACAAATGCGAAATTGCAATATTTCGTGTTAGGTTAAGGGTCACTCTAAAATCATGACGACTACGGCTTGTCAAATTATGACGTCCAGCGACAAATTGATGAAATGTCAGCAGATTGTTTCTGTCAAAGTTTTAGTAGGTAACGAGTAATTTCATAGTTGTTTTCTATAAAAACTATTAATTAAAAAGGAAACTGATGGTGATATGGATTTAGATTTGACACTTCCAAATATCATCAGTTTATTTCTTTCAAAGTTTTTGCAATGTATGCATGCATTAAACGTGAACGATATGTTGTCATAGAAAAAGTATAGTATGCAACTCGCAACAAAATGTCCATTTTGTGCTCATTGCATAATATACTATTTTGTAGCAAATTTTATGCTAATTCGAATGGCGCAAACTAGAACACGATGCGATAGGAGGTTGTCGATATAGGTAGTCATTTTTGACAAAAATCCTAGTATAAAACGGATACATACAAGGATATATTGAAAAATTCTTAGCCTACTATAGAACCAAACAAAATTTCAATGTCAAAATATTTTATTACTCAATATATTCTCCTCTTAATTGGATACATTTATTACAGCGAACCTGCAACGTCTCAAGACCTTTCAAAAAAAATGTTTCTTCTTGCCCTGCAAACCAGACCTCCACAGCTTTTATTACCTCCTCGTTGGAAGAAAATTTACGACCTTTTAAACTTTTTTTCAGTTGAGGAAAGAGATGATAGTAGGACGGAGCCAAATCTGGTGAATAAGGGGGCAGTACTAGTAATTCAAACCCTAAATCACGAATTTTTTGCATTACAACATAAGATTTGTGTGCAGGGGCGTTGTCCTGCAAAATCAAAACACCTTTAGATAGCTTTCCGCGTCTTTTCTCTTTAATTTTTTCCCGTAGAGTGGTCAGTAATGTCGAATAGTAATCTCCAGTTATTCTTCTACCCTTATCCAAAAAATCAATCATGATTACTCCATGGCAATCCCAAAAAACTGAAGCAAGAACTTTTCCAGCACTAAACTTAACTTTTTAGAGTCTTTAGAAATAAGAAGGTACTCCAATGATCCTCAGTATACTCTTGTAAATGAGCAAATAGATACTTTACAATCTCCTTTGTTAGACTGTTTGACCGATATATTTTAATGTGTTTCCACCTATCTTTTCTAAATTCTGCTCATCGCGAAAATATGTACATATATACACCTTTTAACTTAGCTAATAATACACTTGTTTACTTTATTTAATTTCACTATCTATATGATACCTATTACTATCCTACCCTAAAAGTATTCCTTCCATTTTCTTAGTTACATAATAAACAATGTTTTCATTCCACCCCTTGAAAATGATGTATATACATCGAAACCGGTCGGGTCCAAGTTTTTTGTAAAACATAAAAAATATTATGAAATAAAAATAATGAGTATTTTTAAACATTGATTAATTAAGACTAATATTTTTCCAAAATATTATGAACCCTCTTATAATACTTTGTATGTTGAGGGTTTATCAGAGAAAGAATTGGCAACCAATTTTGTTAATCCTATTTAATAATATACCATAAGAAGTGTGCGGAATATATGTAAGCGCTTTTAATCCTTGGAGTGGAAACTAAAATATTTGCTTACGGATTTTTTCTTTTCTTTTTTCAGGGCTGTGACAGATCCTCGGGACGGTAGGAGAGTGGCATTAAAGAAATTACCCAATGTGTTCCAGTCGGTGGTGTCGTCGAAGAGAGTTTTTAGGGAATTAAAAATGTTGTGTTTCTTCAAACACGAAAATGTAAGTCTTTTTTTTAATTAAATTATTTGTGCCAAATAAAGAAAATATATTATTTTTATTTCGTTCGAGTTCAACAGAAATTATTTGAATGTCAATCACTATCTAAATTTTTTTTATTTTTATGTATATTGGGATAACATTAACTGAGACCTAAAAGATCTAATGTGCCCAATTTTTTCAATTACAATATTAAGTATTGATGATTGATTGTGCCAAAAATTTGACGATAGGAATTGTATATACACTGTGTCCGTAAAGTATGGAACAAATTCATTTTTAGCTAAGCAGACCATTTTAAGAAATAATCCCGAAACACGTCGATTTTTGATAATAGACCGTATTTTAAAATAATAATCCAATATACAGGGGAATTACTTTCGAGTAATGACGTCACCGTAATTTTTTAAATGGAATACCCCCATTCTGTCTCAATTTACGGATTACTCAGGCTGAGCTGATTCCAAAAATGTATCACATGTTGATTCCAATTGGTACAGGGTGGACAAAAATACAATAGTTTTGTGCGTGCTCATAAAGTAATCCTGGAGATTTTG
This sequence comes from Lochmaea capreae, assembly GCA_949126875.1. NCBI lineage: Eukaryota > Metazoa > Arthropoda > Insecta > Coleoptera > Chrysomelidae > Lochmaea > Lochmaea capreae. Next base: position 10,387,195 of record OX421397.1, on the reverse strand, counting down.
ATGAAAGTTTATGGTTTCAACAGGATGGTGCACCTCCTCATTATGCTGTAGATGTTAGAAGGTATCTAAATGAAATTTTTCCGAACAGGTGGATTGGTAGACGTGGACCTATTGAATGGCCAGCGAGGTCACCAGATTTCAATCCTTTGGATTATTTTATGTGGGACCATCTTGAGAAAACGAATTCAGCAAATATTCAAGAATTAAAAGAGAGAATTCGAACAGCAATAAACAATATTTCTCAAGACACAATAAGCAAGTTTCAACAAGAATTTGTACACCGTTTGGGTTACTGTCAAATACAGTAAGGGCTGCAGTTCGAACATTTATAAAGTCATGTATTTCATCATATTCTGTCCGCTAGACAATAAGTATTTTTGATAATATTGTTAATTTAACTAATAAAGAATGTTACGCGTTACTTTATGAGCACACACAAAACTAATGTATTCTTGTCCACCCTGTACCAATTGGAAGCAACATGTGATACATTTTTGGAATCAACTCAGCTAGAGTAATCCGAAAATTGAGACAAAATGGGGGTGTTCCATTTAAAAAAAATGACGGTGACGTCATTACTCGAAAGTAATTCACCCTGTATATTAGAATATTATTTTAAAATACGGTAAATTAAAATCAAAAATCGACATGTTTCAGGATTGTTTCTTAAAATTGAGCTAAAAATGAATTTGTTCCATACTTTACGGACACAGTGTATGTAAATTTTTGTGGTTTCTTGACAATGTTAACACGGTTTTTCCAATTATATACAGGGTGTCCCAGGACTTTGTACCAAAAACTTGGGAGATGATAGAGAGACTAAAAATAATTATAGTGCTTCATATAAAATGTTGGGAATTAAAAATGGTTCTATCACCAGTAGGAACGGACTTCATAATTGCACACTTTTTGGCGTGATAAGCAAGTCTACATAACATTAATGCAAAAATGTTATACAGGGTGATTCATGAGTGCGATAAAGTCCAATATCTTGTAAATTCTCGAAGATATTCGAATTAAATTTTTACCGATTGTAGCCAGCGTTAGTTTCAAATTTTAAAATTAGACGCAATTCTACAGCGTTTCCCAAAACGCCGTGTCAGATAAAAATTACATTTTGTCAAATGGTACACCCTCAAATTTGAATTCTTTTTGATTTCTCTATTGCAATGATATAAGGTTGTAGTAGGTTATATATATTTAAAAAGTTGTGATCACTTCTTCTTGAAAATCGTAATGAGTTCAGCACCCCGTATCTAATAAACCGTGAGTCCGAGCTGGAATACATCGGTTTAACGATTTTTTTAATGGATCACCCTGTATTTTATATCGGCAAGTGAAAGTTACTTTACTATACTTCAAATTTAATTGAGTATTCCCTATACCCAATTTAAATAGTAGTTGAGATATTTCAATTTTAAGATTGAAAAAATCAATAAAAGACAGCTACATACAATGTATTCACAACTGTTAAGGTGTTAGACAAGTGTGTTATTTAAAAAAAATGTTTTAAATGGTCGATAAGAATGTCACAAGTGTATATGAGTCAAATTTCTTGTGTACTTTTTCTATGTAGTTGAATTAGAACCACATCATCATTAACGTTCTTAATAATTAGTTAGGTAGTAAGTAATTTCAACAAACATTTACATTTTTCTAATTAGTTTGTCAAACCGGTTTCGGCGTATTTGCGCCTCATCAGTCCAAGGTAAATATTCTCGGTCTAAGAGCTCTTAAAACATAATCCTGGACTGAAAACGACACTGAAATCACATCAATACACATCCTCTAGTAAAGGAAATGTTGAAAACACGATAACAGCGACATCCCAATCTCCAACCGCAAACCAAAATTCTAGATTGACACAAAACGATTGTAACTGTAATTATTTATATATGTAGATATAAGTATGCTCTCAGAGCTCTTGGATGAAGAATACAAATGTATATATCTTGTACTGATGAGGCGCAAATCGGTCTACAAGTGAGGTTGTCTGTTCTTATTGCAAACCAGAATGGTCGGTTATATCTTATATATATACATATACCAAATCCGTTTAACTTAGAAGACCACAAACTACTAATGAATGATATATTTCGCAAGAACTTCGAGATTGTCATCAACGATCGAAAGGAGCTTGAGGAAGAGGACGCACCACCACTCAGCATAACGAATGAACTGATCTGGTATACAGACGAATCAAGGAATGAGCTCGGCACCGGAGCGGGAATATACAGCAAGTCGAGCAAATATGAAGGAATCGTCTCGCTTGGTATGCCTCGGTATTTCAAGCAGAGGTTTATGCAATACTTGCATGTGCAAGGGCAAATAACAAGAGAGCCTACAACAACAGGCAGATCAGGATCTACAGTGACAGTCAAGCTGCCCTTAAAGCAATTCAGAGCTCTAAGGTAAAACATCTCGGCTGGTATGGGAATGCCACGAAGAACTTAGAAGACTGGCGACTGGGAACAGAGTAACACTGGAGTGGGTCCCAGGTTACAAAGGAATCGCTGGCAATGAAAAAGCTGACGAACTTGCAAAAGCAAGTCTTTCGTGTTTTTTCGAAATGATGGATTAATTCCTTTTATTTGGACGACACTGTATATTTAGTAACAAATTAAATGTTTAAAGGTTTATCATTGCTGACAAAGAGTAACTTTAAATCATTATATTGTTAGTTATGCATAAAATAGTAGATGTAAACAGTGGCGACTCAATAAACTAGAAAATATTTAAACACTTACATTTGGAACCATCCACGGTGCAATCTCCATCCCAATACCATTTGGCCTGCGCCATGTTTACCATTAACCATCACTAAAAACCGAAATCGACCATTTCCATTTACCGACCGGCGATTGCCACCACATTTATCTCTTAGTCAAAGGCATACATCACATAGTTTCCCTATAATACTGCCTCTAAGTCCACTACGTTAGAGCAACCTCGAGTCAGTATCTGTGTTCATAAAGTAACTCACCTAACTATAAAAATTACTTGAAAAGAAATAATATAAATCTGAGATCTAATTTTAAAAAAAAATTGTTAACCAAAGTACCTTAAGTTAGCGAGTAGTCCAAAGTCAAAGAAGTTAAAAGACATTAAAAATATAAAGATTAGTTTGTACTGGTGAGTTTTTGAAAATATAAAAATAAGTTTTGAAAAACTACAGGGAAATTTCTGTGATCACATATTCTACTATAAATTCAGGCATACGACGATTTGAAATTTTGTGTAACCACAAAAAAGTTCTCAGCTGATAAAAAATTAAATTTATGATAACAGTAAAATGTAAAAAATTGGAAACACCCGATAATAAATTCTTCTGATTTGTCTGAAAGATCTCGATGTACCTAGTGCGTTCTGGTAGTGTCTTAATACCTAAAAAATAATAATTTTCTAACGGAATTTTTAGTAAATATCCTAAACTGAATAAATGTTTTAAATTTGGAAAAAAATTGAGTATTTCTGATTTAGAGTCAAATTGTGGAAAAAATAATTTCTTAAGCAATTTTTTTTATTTAAAATATGCTAGACTAAATAAATGTTTTAAATTGGGGAAAAAATTTGAGGTTTCTCAAAATATATAAATTAATTTTTAAATTTAAATTAAAAAATATTGAATTGTGTTTAATGGTTGACCTATTGACTCCCAGAACGGCGCACCAGAAATCCTTTGTTTTTCTCTTCCTAAATTATCCTTTCTGAGCAATCGGTTTTACCTAAGGAATTAATTCTAAGTGTCTTGAAATACCAAAAATTATTATTTCACAATAAAATGGTTAATAATATGCCTGCCTAAATAAAGGTTTTAAAAAACTTTCTTCAGATATAGAAAAAATTAAATTCTTGACCAATTTTTCATTTTATATTAAACAATTAATAAGGTTCCAAATTAAAGAAAAATATTAAATTTTCAAGATTCAAGATTTTTTTTCTATTATTCAGAAAATAATTTTTTTTTGTATTTTTTTCATTTTGATAATTTCATAATTGAAATAAAAAATATTAAATTTTGATTATAACCTAAATGATTGACCGATTTGCTCACAGAAGGTTGCAGCGCTGAAAAAACTTCACCTGGAAAAGGGGAAACACAAAAAAAATTCACATAAAAATATCCTCTTGCTAGGGTGTTTCCAATATTTAATATATTATTTATAAAATTTTTGAAAGTGAAACAACCTATACGAAAAAATTGTAAATAGCAAAAACATTTCAGGCACGCTTTTTAAATAACAAAAATAAAAAATAAATTTCAAAAATATTTAAATAAATAAATGATATATAGAAAAAAATAATCAAAAACAGTAAGAAATCGAAAGAAAAAAATTATTAAGTGGTATAAAAGTTCAATGTTTAAAAACGAAAATTTTCTAAAATCTAAACTAATATTATTTTCATAATTATTTCTATTTTTGTTATTCGTCACAACATTCTCCTACCTTTAGGCATATCGCATTTATTGAGCCGAAACGAGACCGGTAAAATCTGTAAAAAAAAGAAAACGATATTAATTCAATATTGTTTGATTATAAACAGTACAGAAAAATATTTAAAATATCTCGAAAATAATGAACATTTTAGGAATTAATAAAAAAGGATACTTCAACCAGTTCATTGCCGTTGGAAAACATTCTTTAAGCTGATTTTTCAATAAACTAGTTAATTGTTAATTAATAAAATATTCTTCAACTTCTTTGTTTATTGTAAACTAAAAAAAATGTTTAAATAATTGTTTTAAAAATGTTTCGCGTCGTGGAGCCCTTCCTATATACTCACCTCATAAAAATTTGAAACATCTCAATACTTTGTTTATAATATCTAATCTAAATATAAGTTAGCAAAAAATTGCGAATCGGTTATTTATTGTTAAAAAAAATTATTGGAATTTTTTAAACTTTTATGACGTGATCTTGTTACGTAAGTAAGTAAGTAAGTAGGAAGGGCTCCTTTAAGCGAGATATTTTTACGAAAATTATTTGAGCATTTTTTATTTAGTTTACAATAAAGACGAATATTCGAGAAAATTTTGTCAATTAACAGTTGCATAACTTGTTGAAAAATTAACTTTAATTAAATTTTCCAACGCCAATAACTTCACCAAAATGTTCAGGATACTTCGTAATTTTTTAAATCAACAATTAATTCTGGGATTCAGGACTTTTTTATTGGAAACTTCCTCCTCTTTAAGAATAGTTTTTTCAAATTTCTTAAATGTCAATACTTATTACGTGAAATGTTCTCATAATAATAATTATTAAATATATATCCAAACCGGTAGAGAAAATATATACAAATTTACTCCTAGCGATGTAAATGTAATTTATGAAACCTGTCGAGTAATAGAATGTTATATTTCTGTTGTACAGCTTGTTATTTTTCATTATCTAGAACCGGTTGTAAGAAATAAGCAATATAATCGAATCGAATTAACTTTAACCTACTTCCAGACTTATGGAAAATTCCATATTTCCTAACTTTGACCCAATTTATAAAAAAGTAAAAACTCCTCCAAGGTTTTTATAAAAAAAGTTATGTATAATCATAGATTAAGTTATGGCTACTGTACTTTATCGCAAAATCGCCTTATTATTTATTTATTAATATTAATTTGTCAAGATAAACAAAACGACTTTCCCACGGGGGTATTAGAACACTATATCATCTTCCTCTTTTTCACCCCTACACTATTCTTACTTTGATATTTCCGTACACCATTTTTTTTCTTCCTTTCATTGAAAAAAGACATCACGTATATTTCGACGTGATATATTAATAATACATCTCTCACCGTCATTATTATTAGAATTTTCCAGTGGGCATAGTACGCGATGGATTTGTATAGAACTGTAGCCCGCATCTATCGCTTCCTTCCTTGGTAAATTATTAATAAAGCCAGGACCGTACTGTATAGTAAATTTGATAAATGAAATGTATTTAGTACTTCTAACATAGAAGTTGCTTATTCGTTATTTTAGTTCATGCTCTTAATATTGCTCTTTTTTAACAATTAGAACAGATCAGTGGTGTCCTCATGGTTAACCTAAGATGAATATTTGATGTTCTCATTCGTCACAGAAAGTGCATTACGAATCCATCGGTCGTTAGATGCTTGCAAAATTCTGTAACACCTGTTTGATTCAAGTCTCTGTAGCACCAAATTTTTTTTCTACTGCGCTCCTATCGCCGAATCTAAAAATATCGACAATATCTTGAAATCGCTCTGTATACAGTCTTTATTACATTCGTTCATTGTTCATTGAAAAACTCAAGTAAATATTTAAAATCCACCCTTTTATTTTTAAACAATTAAAATGAATAAATTATAATTTAACGAAATATTTTATCAAGTATTGACCGTAATTCACCTGTTTTTGGACCAAAATATTGTTTATTCGTTGCTTTCCGTTTTAGACACTTCACTAAAAGTATGAACAGACTTTATCTGCAATATTTACCTATTGGTTATAATTTTTGCTAGCGGATGTGTTTTGTAGGCTAGTACGGTTCTGTTTATAAATGAATCATAGTGGAATTGGATCGTTCATCGTGATTTCACACGAAATACTTCATAAAGATATGAAGTGATGTTATTTGAAGCTCGCTTACTTTTTTTTTAATTCAAAGATTAAAATCATGTCACTTTGATATTTATAATTAATTATTCTAATTTGTATTTTCAAATATTAAAATTCTTCAACTCGTTTTTTTTTTCTAAACGTTTTTCTCAAACCATAAAATGTTTACCAACATTAAAAATAGCTTTATAAATCATAAATATTTTTCTTGTATGTTATATATCTACAGGGTGATCGGTGATTTTTTTTAAAAATTAATGTATTGCTACTATTTTTTTACGATGTGACTACTTAAAATCTTTCAAGTCCTCCTCGGTCGTATTCCATGTTCTGGTTTCTTTTTAATTGCGTATAATTAAAAATAAAATAGACATAATATAAAGTTTATAAATGGTAATGGATTATTAACGATTCCAAGTGTTTTTTACATTTAATTTGAAGACCCACCCTGTATTCCAACAAAAACCGATCAATTTTGCTAATGGAAATTTAACCGACGAAATTTGCATGGAACTTGCTACATGAAAATTATTCAGAATATAAATTCCTGTATATATATTTTTTTTCAATTTGGCACAAATTGTACTGCAAACATTGTATCTTTTTACAGGTTCTTTCAGCACTGGATATACTTCAACCTCCGCACTTGGACTTTTTCCAAGAAATGTATCCTTTTTCGTACAAAAACTTGATAAAAAATTTTATACGTTTTGTGCTATACAGTCAACGACTACATCTTTGAAAACACAATAATTTTCGAAAATAAAGCGTTAATTTCCGCACTATATAATTGAGAGACTCAATATTTACAAGGTTTTACAATAGAACTGCAAAATTTTTGCTGCTCTACAATTTTACACTGTGCTTGGTTTTTTCCCCAACATTTTTAGAGCAACTATTCACTCTATTTGTATAACATTTGAGTGGACAACCGCTGGCTCTTCAAGTATCTCTGCTCTTTAAAACGCAGGTGACTACAACATTATAACTATAACGTTAACTGAGATAACTGACAGGAATTGGACGCTTGCCATATGATATCATTTTAATTCAAATCTTCACACACAACTTTAATGATCCCAACCCTCCCCGAGCACACTTCTCAAGAGCGAAGTATTCCCGGAAGAACTATCCACCACACCCCATTCCATCCAATGGGGCCCCATCAACGTCTAGTGCGTCATGCTCATCTCCGATGGCTGGGTTTGAGCGATTTTCCTTTTCACTGTATAACCACGTCGGCTTGAACTTCAGCGGTCTTCTTTCTTGTCCTGTATCTTCTGTTGTGAGTGTTTTGCGGTGCCTCTGGTACATCTTTCTACTGATATAACTAGCTTTCTCCTAAGTAGATCCTCTTATTTCTATGTGGTGACTTCAGCTGAGGGCGAAAGATAGAGAAACCCTGCCAGCTAGCTGATATCACTCTTGTCATCTGATCGAGAATCTGCTGCTGGTTGTCGTCGTAGTAGTTTTTTTGTTTGTCGCTTGGGCTGACTCCTGGCTTCGTATCTTTTGGAGTTGTTTCCAGTGTCGTCCTGTTCTTTGAAGCTTGTTGGAATCCTTTGTAGTTCGTTGGGAGTTCTTCCTAGCAGTCTTCGTCTATATCCTAGCAGTTATAGCATTGTATAGGTCCATTTCCTTTTTGTAGCTCTTCCGATCTTATCATCACGTGTTGGATCTGTTGAATCTTCCTTATCTTATCTTTTTCTTCTACATCTAGCTCTGCTATATCCCTAGCTTGAATATGTCCTTCCAGACTGACCTCTAGTGGTGGATATTCCGGGGATGACGGGTGTTGGCCTTTTAGTTGTTTTCTTTGATGGTTACATCAATCATTTTTTCCTCGCGCCTTTCTGTGGGGAAATCACTTTCGTAAAATTCATCTCCTTTTCGTCTAAAGGGGGATTCCGTTCTCTGCGCCTTCCTACGGACGCTTCCTTTTCGGCTTCTGCTTCTTGTTTCCTCTTGCAATTTTTCCAGTATTTGACATTGGCTTCCATCGCTTTCCTTAGTCCGAATTTCCTCCTGCATATTTATGTCTAATTGTTGAATTATTCTTAGTATCTTAGTTATTTATCTCGAGTGTGACCAGTTATTACAATCGAACAGAACAACGAACCTAACCGAATGAAATTCAAGTAACTTTTTAAATAGTCAATTAAACTTAAACGGAAGTTGTAAATTAAAAACTCTACGACTATTACGTACTTTAATAACGACCCCGAAAGGTTAACGATACCATACCAAGGGGATTAAATGGTATGGAAAAAAATCAACTCCGTTCTTTGACCGTTAGATGTTTTATAAATTGAGGGGTTATTGACATAATTCAATGCGAATAGTAAACAGTTAATTTATTCCTTCATACAGGGTGAGACTACGGATAGTTTGAAAAAATTAAATTGTTATTTTCTTGAATAAAATTGATTAAGATTTGGAAAAACTGGTGGACAAGCAAAGGGCGAGTACCATCAGTAACGAAGATCTAAACCATGATAAGCTTTGTTTAAATTTAAAGTAGATCGCAATGCAGCTTTCTTCTTGGTTTCTACAGAGTCTACATCCGACATGATTATAGTCCTTTGCCTTCTACAGATACACGCAATGAGAAACGGAACATAGAGAACAAAAACCGAATCTATTGAACAAAGATAATCTTGTATCTCTGAGCTGATTCCGTGTAATATTTGGACAATGCGGGACAATTTTCGCCCTTAATTCTATCTCGTGAAGATTTCTCTACGAATTTATTTTATTTTGAATAGTTATTGGCTTGAACAGTACTTGGATATCGACTGCTGTTTACTGACGGTCTGACGCTAATTAAGAACTAATTAAGACTACGGAGTGGTGGGAATTGTACGATATGTTGTAGGTGTCCAAATGAATGATTGTAATAATCGTGTTTTTAATCTGTTGAAGCTTGATATTGGTCGACTAGTTCAAAAGCAGTTCTGATACAATGCTTAAAATCCCTATGTTCTGTTTCTCATTATATTAGTAATTAACTGGACACACTTTCTTATGGCATAAATTTCGCCTAAAATATATATATATAATCGTTATCCTTATACCCTAAGGTGTCGGGTTTACTTTTACTTTTCATATGTAAAATTTTTTCCAATCTATCCTGTTTCGTGTTAACGTTTTAGCCTCCTCCCATGTTTTGCCTCTGTCTTGTAGAATTTTACCCATTGATGTATTCCATGTTTCTCTTGGTCTTCCTTTTTTTCTCTTTATCTGTATTTTTGCTTCATATGTTCTTTTAACCTGTCTTTTATTGTCCATTCTTTGAATGTGTCCCCATCAGCTAAGTTGTCGTTGTTCTATAAAGTTCAATATTGGTTGCACCCCCAATTCTTATTTCTTATTTTGTCCTTTCTATTCACTCCTAAAGTTTTTCTCAGGTATTTCATTTCCGCAGGTTGTATTTTGCTCTTCTGCTTTTTTGTGAGCGTCCAGGATTCGCGTCCATATGTTAAGACTGGATGATATATGGTGTTATATACCTTTATCTTTGTTTGCTTCGAGATTTCTTTTTTATCTATAAATTTTTTATTCATGGCATAGTATAGTTTAATAGTTTTATCGATCCTATCTTTCATTTCTACTTCCTGTTTTCCAGATTCTTCGATCAGTACTTCCAAATATTTGTATTCTTTCACTTGTTCAATTTGTGTGTTGTCTATCCTAATTTCTGTTTTGATATTTGGGTTTCCTATTACCAGTTTTTTGGTTTTGTTTGTATTGATTATTCTCATACCCTCTTCTTCCATTACATTTTTCCATATGGTTATATTTCGCCTGAAATATACTGAATTTTATCCAATCCTTCGGAGTGTTTGGTTCCATGTTTTTTGTTTTATTTACTGTCAGGGTTAATGTACTACTCACTTTGTTCCTTTTCGATTATATTTCAATTTCATATCAGATATCCTGTATTGTATAAAATGTTTTTAAAATGTTGCCTTTATTAAACCTCATGCTTTTTATTTGAAACATTTTTTGATAACATCTGCCAAATAGATGTAATAAATCAAAGCCTATACGGTGGGCCACCCTGTACGTTTCAACAGTTTAATTTCAATTAATGAATAAAAGTTAAGTTTGTTTTTGAAACATTTAGTGCTTTTTTTGCAAAATAAATTTAATTCATGTTTTGGTATCTAAATTTTACAGACTACGTATTACTGTAAAACTTTTATTATGAATCCCAATGCCAGATGCCGAGTCAACGAAATATTCTTAAATGTTTTTTAGGGTTGTGATTTTCTAATTTTTAATTTTCTTTTTATTATATTATATTATGTGCTATTAAGGACCTTTTTGCTTATTTTTGAGTATAAATAAACCGAAATAAACGTCAAAATTGATACATTTATTATTCGTTTCAAATAACTAAATATATTGATGTGATAAATCACATTTTATTTCCCCTAAAATTCGTTAATTAGACCACCGCTGTAGATATTATCCTGTGTGGGCAATAATTTACGATCTTTCGCATTATGGGTATTTAAGAAAGATACGTTTTTTTATTCTTGGTATTAGAACATTTTCTGCGGCATTTTTTAGTCGCCACACTGCCGTTATAGAAGTTTGCGTGAAGATGATGCAAATTTGGACTCGGAAATTTATTTTTATGATGATTTATTTGAATGACTAGCTTTGCGAAAATTCTCGCGTGTTAAAACAGGGTTTCCTGCGATGATCAATATGAGGGTTGGTATAATGGGAAATGAGATAATTGAACCGCTGACTATTTGGGATAATTAACTGTATAATTTTACTTATGATTGAAAACAAACAAAGGCTTTATTTTCTTTAAAAAATACCCAAGACGAGATCACGCAACTTATAAAACAAAGTCATTCAGTTTTATTAAAAATTAAAACAGATACATTGTTTGTGGGGGTGGTTAATGGGAATTCAAGTCTCTTCGTACCTGGTCCCAAGCATTTTCGATGGGATTCAGGTCGGGCGATCGAGGAGCACTGACAATTCTGTTCGCCTAATAAAACAAATGCCTCCCCAAACAGCATGAACAGATGAACTTCCTACACTGCTCTTTTTCTTTGCGCTAGAGTAAGACTCCATACACGAACACGCCGACTATCAGAACACCGTCCATACCTCGATTAATTTGAGAACCATGCGGACATTCCAGCATTCCAATTCACTTGTACATTAGCCCATGACAATCGAGCATGTACAGTCGGCAGAAGTAAACATGAGCCCTGGGTGGGCGTGTTCATGTCGCTGTAGTAACAATCGATATTTTGAATCGATAACCAAATATCGATACCATAACTGTCAAGAGATATGTAAACAAAGTTTAAAATTTAACTATAAATATTAATAGAAAATAAATGGCAGCTGACATCAAATAGAAAATTGAATGCAGTCCAGTGTTGCCGATGCAAAAATAAAAAACCCGAACTTACGATTCAAATTATCAGAATTTGTCAAAATTACCAAAAGGACACAGTGGTTATCTAAATAAAGTCTTCGACCCTAGTAAATATGGAAAATCCCCAACAACAATAGCCATTTTATATATCCCTTCTGCAAAATATTCGAAAAACTATTGGATCCAAATTAGAAATTATATAAAAACCGGGTAATTATCCTCGCATTGACAACACTGATACATACACTAAAATTGATGTATGTTGATGGAATCATTTCGATTATGTTAACAATTACTAATGTACAATCGTTAACATTAGCTCATGATTGGCTCGTTGCGATGACCTTTCTTTTAGTTCGCATATTTTCCGGGTCTCATGTTTGCATCTGTTAACTGTACATGAATTTGTGATAATCTCGTCGTGAACGTAATCGACGTACTCTTTCAATTGATACCGAAACACCAAAAGAATCCAAAAGACGTTATCGTCAGTTCCTAGAGGTTCTCTACGGGAATACACAGTTAACGATCTTGTAGACCTTGGTGGTCCACTTTTGGGATTTCTCTTCACGTTTCCAATTTCTCGATGTCTACGAAAAACCCACGAAATGCGACGTTCACTGACTTGGAAAATGTCCGCAACTTCTCTTTGAAGATGACCCAAATACCAAATAATCCTACTAGCTTCATCCGCACCAAGTTTACGTCCAGGCATTACATTCGAAACAAACTTCTAAATTTTAAATCGCAGGTGACAGAATAAAGAGAAAACGATCTCTGATGTAAAACTATTGAAAATATAAAAGAAAAAACAAAACAAATAAGTAATCGTTTAAAATATTACAGACCAAACCTTGATGATTCTTAACATAAATCAAATATCTGTGCACTGCACTTACATTTTTGAATGAAAAGCGTATTGTAAGCGTGGATTTCCGCACGCCTGAGAAGTTTTTCCCATTCAATACCTTGTTTTTCGCTTTTAAATTAAAAATGTAAATTGTAGTCCGTGGTTTTGGCCACTTGTGGATTTTTGATTATTCACGTTTCGTTCTAAAATTAATTTCATTGTCTATTTTAATATACGTTTCATAGTAGTATTTTCTATAGTAAAATATATATTTATCGCGTAGTAATTTGGCACACTTTCCAGGCACCGGACAGTCAATGGCCTTGTCGAAAAATTTATTTTCGTTCTATTACGTAAAAATTCCGTCCGCTATTATTTACCTAAAGTGTGTATATTTATTTAGATAATCTTTAATGTAACTGTAACATATTTGAACCAAATTCCTTTTTTTTTCAATTATTACTGAACCGATTCTGCGTATTGGTGAAGAATCCGGCTCGAAGGACTAATAATGCTGTTGTCTAGTTAAATTGTTTTTAGTAATTATTTTCCCTCTATTCTGGATTCCAGTCAATGCTTTATAAGTACACATTTACTAATCTACAAGTCATGCTCAGCTTTTTATCAAGGATTTTTTTTTCACTGAGATTTAAATGGTAAACTAATTTACGAGGATATATTGAAAAATCTTTAGCCTACTATAGAACCAAACAAAATTTCAATGTCAAAATATTTTATTACTCAACATATTCTCCTCTTAATTGGATACATTTATTACAGCGAAACTGCAACGTCTCTAGACCTTTCAAAAAAAATGTTTCTTCTTGCTCTGCTAACCAGACCTCCACAGCATTTATTACCTCCTCGTTGGTAGAAAATGTACGACCTTTTAAACTTTTTTTCAGTTGAGGAAAGAGATGATAGTCGGACGGAGCCAAATCTGATGAATAAGGGGGGTGTTCTAGTAATTCCAACCCTAAATCACGAATTTTTTGCACGGCAACATGAGATTTGTGTGCAGGGCGTTGTCTTTTCTATTTAATTTTTTCCCGTAGAGTGGTCAGTAATGTCGAATAGTAATATCCAGTTATTCTTCTACCCTTATCCAAAAAATCAATCATGATTACTCCATGGCAATCCCAAAAAACTGAAACAAGAACTTTTCCAGCAGATTTTTGGACACGAAACTTCTTAGGTCTTGGAGAACCAGAGTGTCGCCATTCCATCGATTGTTGCTTTGTTTCTGGATCGTAGACATGTACCCAAGTCTCATCCATAGTAACAATTCGGTTTAAGAAGTCTACATCGTTTTCAAATCGAGCACAGATCGAACGCGATGCTTCTACCGTTGCACGCTTTTGGTCAACATTCAAACATTTGGGGATCCGTTTTGCAGCAATTTTTCTCATGTCGAAATTGACGTGAACTATATGATGAACGCGTTCGTATGAAATATTCAGTGCTTCAGATATCCGTTTTAGCCCAATTCGACGGTCTGATAAAATCATGTCATGAACTGCATGGATATTTTCGGGGACTGACACAGAAACTGGCCTTCCCGATCGGTCATCATTTTCAATGGAAAATTTACCTCTTTTGAAGCTTGCAGTCCAATTTTTCACGGACGCATACGAAGGACATTGATCACCAAGGGTATTAAGCATAATATCTTCTGCTTACCTCTTAACCCTTTTAAATACAGGTAGTTGATGATGGCTAGATACTCCAATTTTTCGATTGTCACAATTTCGGTGGACATCTTTTTTCTTTTAATTTATCGCGTAGCTCTGGTTTACTTTTTTGACGCCAAACTTCACAATGACACTTCTAATAAGTTATTGTTCGTTGCTATGGTAACGCAATATTTTGTTTATGCATGGAACTGGTCTAGGCTAACTAGATATCAATCCTCGTATCTACATCTATAAAACTTTCTGATACACACTGTATAGATATGTTATTTCTAAAAGGGCACTGATCTTATTTTCAAAAAAATCGATCGAAATTTAATCTTGACGTTAAAAATAAAAGGTTTGACGGGTTATGTGAAAAAACTTGTAAAAAATTAGGCATCTGCACGACGACAGCTTGTGTGTGTACAAAAAAAAACAGGGGTTATCAACCCTCAATACCGATCCAGCTCTATATTCTTTGTTAAAGTTGTAGCGTTACGAAATATATTAAAATGATAAATAGGTGCTCTGTTATAGGAAAATGAAATATTGTTAATTTCATCTGCCATAGAGACCGACAAATCTACAAACCGATAAAAAATTTAATTATTTTGACGAAAACGTCAAAATATTTTAAATAAACAACCAAATGGATACCGTCAACAAATATTCCAATTTATTGCTCTGATTTGAAATGATTTACAAATAATAGTGTGATAATTTTATATATCCAAATACACACAGTTCAGCATAATATACAGGGCTCTCCGGAAATATGTAATTTACATATAATGGGGTTCAAATGTTCACAGAAAAAATAAAAAGTGGGGATTTCTGGATAATTATTTTTAATATTTTATCAGAATTTTAGTTTGTTTACGAGCGGACGGACTTTCCTTTGTTTCTAATTATTATTCAATTTTGGTGAATAAAAAAAAATTGTTTTTATACCTACCAGAGTTGTTTATTGTAAAAAGTGATTAATTTTTCTGTCACGACTAGTTTTAATATCCCTTTCCTTTTCTGTCTAATGACTAGTACATTTGTTACATTCTATTTATTTATTATTTCTCTATTTACTGACAGATTTTTTGTTTTATTTACAGTCATAGTTCATCACTTTGTTCCTTTCCTATTTTATTTCAATTTCATTTCGGTTATTATTTAAAAATTCTAACTTTGATATCTTCCACTGTTTTGCAGAATATACTCCGTATAGTACACAATATTTTAAAATGTAGCCATTATAAATCTACATATCTTTTATTTTAAACATTTTTCATAACATCGGTTATACGATGGGCCAACCCTGTGTGTTTCAACAGTTTAATTTTTTTTTTAAATAAATTTATGTTTTATTATTTAAATTTTACCAACTACGGATCTGTTACTGTTACTGTTACAGTACAAAGAGGGATTTATAAAAAAATTTCACTTAATCCTTAAGGTCAGATGCCGAGTCAACGAAATGTTGTGAAACGTTCTTCACTTGTACTAATGTAAAAACAAAGTCTGCTTAGTTTTAGGAGTATATCTCCAACTAGAATTGGTTACATACTTTTGAAAAACTCTGTAGAAACTCTACTATGCTTTATGTTAACGTACGAACACAATCTATTTAAAATTATCTCCGTTTTTGATGACACTTTTTACAACGAACACACGTGTTCTATGACGTCACACCCTTCTAGTATTACATAAAATACCGCCCCAGTTCTCGACCCCACTGGCTTGTAGGTGCTGTCAACATAACAACACAGTGGCGTAACTACCAATTATTAATTTCACAGTTAGAATATAAAATACAGTTGCTAGTAGAGAGAAATGGGACGAATCGTTGAAGCGGAAATCTACAACAAATGTGTTGGGTATTGTGAATACCGCTTTAAGTAGGGTTAGTTGAAGAACTTAATTTAAAAATGTTATAAATGCTATTTAGATCGGAACGTTACGCGCAGAGTTGTTGCAGGGTTGCCAAGAAGTTTTTTTAATTTACTTAAAACAAGCAATAGTTTTTCAAAACATTTTTTTAGTCATAGTTTCGAAAAAAAAAAAAAACCAAAAAGCCGAAACACTCAAAATATCTCGAAAACTAATGAGAAAGCCAGAATGTAACCAAAAGTTTGATCTTAAAAACCTTAAATATGTCGAAAACCGTACGATGAATCCAAAATATATTAATAAATCCAAAAAACTTGAAATTTCTGGGAAAACAATCTCGAAATATCTCAAAAATAACCGAAGTATCTAACAAACTGAACAAAACTAAACCGAAATGTTTCCAAACAGAAATATTATAAAACGAGATAAATCCAAGCTGCATCCAAAAATTTTCGATTAACCTTAAACCCTTACAATTTGATTAATTTGAAAAACTTCCAGAAAACTCTAAGAATTGTTGTTGTTAAAATTTAAAGTAAAAATAAATAGACAAAATTACAGAAATTAAGTGTTATTGTTCCAGCCAATAAATTCTCTCGATAACTTGAAAAAAATAATAATAATTTAGAGTTTTTATATATTTTTTATTATTAAAGTGGGGTTATTAGAAACTCTTAGTTTTATTTAAAATACAAATTAACAAAACAAAACTAAAATTTAACCAAAAATGGTGATTGAACGTTAAAAAACTCTTCAGTCTAAAAATATCTCGAGAACTAAGGGAGATATAACCAAAATATATATTAGTGGTGGTCAATTATCTTGAAAAAAATCTAACATCCCATTCTGTATAAAATTTAAAAATCTGTTCCGCCCCTGTTGGTGTCGCAGTGTTCAGCAGCTGGTCTGCAAACGCTATGTAGACCACTTCAAGATTGAGTTTCATATAAAATACGAACGGAAATTTGAATTTGTCAAGCTCAAAGCATCGACTGAACGAGCTAATAGCGATAAGAAAAAATAACAAAATTAAACAATCCACAGCGGTAATGTGAGAAACATTGATAATCCATTAGGGTCGTAAATAATTTTTTCAAATAATAAACTTATTAATTATACCAATATTACGTGATAAAATGATATACTAGAACGTATGTTTGAAGCGTTCTTCATTGTGGTATAGTACGGGTGCTTATTTAATTTAGTGATTAAACATAACTATGAACATCCCAATAAGTATGTATTATTTTGAACAGGATACGTTTTTCTAATTCCCATTTACATGTCAAGGAAAAAATAAAATATGATAGAATATACCTTTAAAACATTAATTTTGATAATTATATAGTACGGGAGCTAGGATTAACTTTTACATAAAGGTGTCTATGTATAATATAGAATCAGTGTTGAAATATTTGTTGTATTTGAGAGCTGTAAGAAAATAACAATCTTCCATGAACTTTTTAGGAATCTGTTTTCGAAATATTTCAACAGTTATTTACGATTTATGGACCATTGTTGGATGTATTTTGGATGATTATTGCTTAGATTTCGCGATTTTTGAAGTTTTTTTAAGGTTTATTGATCATTTTTGGATAGATTTTAGTTTCCTCCTTTGTTTTTCGAGTTATTTTGAATGTTTTAACGTCTCTATGACCAAATTTAGATGCATTTTGGTTTTATCTCAATCAATTTTCAAGATATTTCAGGATGTTTTACAGGTTTTTTGGTAGTTTTTTATGCATTCTGGTTTTATTTCGCTTAATTTTCGAGATATTTTGAGTTTTTAGTGATTATAAGCTAAATATTCTGAAAATTGAAAAAGCGAAACCGCCGGGTATCGAACCCGGGACCCCTTAGTTACAAGCCCTTACGCTAAGCCCTGCGCTACAGCGATTCCTATCTATGAATGTTCTGTTCGATATTATAAGCTACCATTCAACCGCGTCTGCGTCTTACATGATATTAACTAATTTTTGGATACATTTGGTAGATAACCAATCAATTCAACAGATGTCTTCAGCAGGTGGTCTGGTTAAAGTTTCGCTTACATCTCGTCTCAACAATAATTATACACAATTTAATATTCAGACATAATTTCTAGTTTTGCCTACCAATAAACAACAATATTAAACGTAGTATAAATGCACCACTACATGGATACTTGATTTCAAAGAATCGTAATTATTTTATGATGGTATGTGTGGCTATAATACTTAGTACCGGGAAGACAAATTCTTGAAATTTTATTGTTTAATGGTGTGAGTATTTTTTTATCGAGGAAAGTAAAAAAAAATTAATAGTAAGAGTAAGAAGTTGATAAAATGGTTTTTAAAATAATTCTAACCGGAAGTATCATTTCTATGAAAATATTTTCTATGAATTCGCCATAACTTGTGACCCATATGTACCAATTAACATAAAAATCGTGTTGGTAGTTTCTATTATAGTACGAGGGCTTGTTAGTTTCGCGATTAAACATTTTCCCATGGACGCCACAACATTTTAAACGCAAAACACAATTCAACAGTTGAATAAATCACAGCTGCAACTCTTTTAAGCGATTTACTGTCCAACTCTTACGTCTGGCTGGTCCGTGTGGATAGTTTTCGAACAACTAAAACATGTACATTTAACCGATAGTATCTACCAATTAGGTGCACAAAAACGGTTCTCGTTCAATTTTTGTTACAATTTTTAACAGATAATGTCCATTAGAAGAAATATCTATATCACTACTCAGTTCAAATTTCATTTACGCACCGACGAAACAATATCCATATCTGACACTAGCTTTAGCAGCAACCTTTTTGCGTATTGGTGGATTACAGGATTGCCAATCAATTATTATTGCATTCGACCTAAAACTATTTTTATCAGGGTAGAATTTGGTTTTCGTCAATCTTCACTGTTTTACTATAGTTTATTTCAGAAAGGTATAGGGTAATAAAACCTCATTGGGTATGCAAAGGGAGCACAGAGTGACCCAACGAATATTTAAACCACTTTCATATTTTGGCATTGATTTCATTGTAAAATTCTTTCTTTTTATCAAGTGCAGGTAGTACCACCCGGGTTTGGGGTCAATATATGGGTTTAGCGTATTGTTATCCATTCACAAACACTGAAAATAGTGTGCCAAAGGCGTACCGGTAGGATACTCATAAAAAGAAAAGAATTTTATTTTAACAGAATAAAAATTAGGCATTATGTACATAGTATTAGGTACATTTATTTATTATTGATCATTATACAAAAAATACATTATACAGAAATTAAATTATAAAAAATCATAATCTGAGGAACTGTCATCTCCTCTTGACGTTATAATTAACGGGTCGACGGTCCGATCGATCAAGTAGTCAAGATCCCACATTTTCTCCTCTTCTTTAATGACATGCTGGACTGTTTTTCGCCAGTTCTCTGGTGTCACCTCCTTAATGGCTCGATGAAACAGTAGCTTTTCATTTTGAATGTCGTGTTGTGTCTTGCCACAAATCCTTTCACTAGCGCCCATATAAGTTCTATAGGATTTAGTTCGCAATGATATGGCGGTGTGCGCAGCACAGTTACACTATGTTTTTCTGCTATATCTTCCACGGCCTATTTCATAAAACGATGTTTGTGAAATAGGGTTGGAATTAGACAGATGCACTAATAGAAGGTTAAACGGTACCTGTTAAATTCAAAACGTAACTGTATATTCTACTACACAATATTTCGATATTGACACTTCAGGCCAGAAAACATACTTTTCCTAATTCTCTTACGCAATTACTTGAAATTTTAATATTGCAAACAATACTATTTCAAGACCTACGCCTATGGCCGACACCGAAATTGAACCGAACTGGACGGAACTCCCCATTTTATTACCCTATACCATTCCGAAATAGACTATAGTATTTCTAGTTCTCATTTGTCTGACTTTTTAGCTAGTTTATCTTTTGTCGCTAGTGGAATAAAATACGGTCCTGCTCAATTAAACGAAAATGAAATCTGAATAGAGCCATAGTACAATTTCATAATTGTTTAATTCAACTTTATTGGACAATAAAAAACCCAGAACCTACCAACTTAATCCTACAATCGCGAATGGTTTTTTTACGGAATAATTGACTGAAAAATCATCGGCATACCTACAATTGAAAATCTAACCGAACTAATTAAGTGATTAACAGTTTTAATCTCCGAAATGCATCGGCTACAAAATACCAAACGGCATACAAAAGTTCGGTAAAACGGAATAATAAACACAGATCGGACCTTAAAAAAAAGCAGTGTTTGTGTACTAATTTTCAAATAAAACCGACCGCACAACTGATATTGACATGATGTTACCGATTTTATTTACGTTCGTTCACTCACACAAGTCAAGCCGACAATAAATTATCGATAGATATTTAGAATTTAAACTTTAATTGTTTTTTAAATCATTGATTAATCTATAAAGAACTACCATTGGACTCTAACCTAACCATAGAAAATCCCACTACCGTATGCAATTCGCAATGTGGATGGAGGTTTCTTTTTCCATGCAACAGAATCTACATTCCCTTTTTGGGGCTTTTTCAGGTGCCCGTTTAGGCGGTAATGTCCCGTTAGGATCCCTGTTTAAACTCTTAGTGCAATTTTACTTTGACTTATGCATTCATTTGATCTCAACGGGTTGTAGCCATCCATCAGTATCTTTGATTGTCTAAGCCCTGCAAGATCTTTCCAATGGTTAGATCTTCTCTTTTCTTCGGCTTTGCCTATTTCTTCCAATATTACATTGGAGCTGATACCGCAAAAGGGTTCCGGCCCCCAAAAGGGACTTTCAATCCCCCTCTTTGCTAGTCCATCTGCTATTTCATTTCCTTCTATTCCAGTATGTCCTGGAATCCACAGTAAGGTTACTATATTGTTCTCGCCTAGTTCATTGAGTTTGCCTAAGCATTCCCATACCATTTTGGAACTGATTACACAAGAACTCAGCGATTTAATGGCTGCTTGACTATCAGACATTATGATAATCTTTTGCCCCAATTTCTTCCTGCTAGATTCTTGCACACCATTATAGCCATTTTTACTTTGTATATAATATCCTTTTCGTGTTTGTTCCACAGGAGTTTCCTGTCTAGAGTCAAACCTAGATACTTGACTTCTTGTCTCCATTCCCACTCACACAGGAGCGAAACCTTCGAACACATATAGGAGGGTATGCGGTTACATGTAACACTTATTCCATTAGAGACATGAGGTTAATTGAAAATAGACCAAGTGACAAAATGACAATGCCTTAAATTGTACAACAAAAGACGGTTATTTTGATCATTATCTTCAAACTTCTCAAATATATGCCTCAACATTATGATTTTGTGAATAAAATGCCACCGGTTACTGATGACTTTATAAATTTTTCGAGAAACGAGGTGAATAGCCCAAGCATGTGCGCCACCAAGCATATTTCCCTTCGTCGTGAACACGCGAGAAGAGAGATCACAATAACAACAGAACAAGGCAAAAAAAAAACAACTTGGAAACAACAACACAGGTCGTCGAGTGAAATAAAATCTTGCGAACGCTAGTTACCGGCGGTACCGCAACAAATGCAGTACACAGCCACCACTCCTCCGAGTTGGTCATGAGCATCTCCGGATGCGGTCGGTCGGTACCTACTACGTAGTGCCGGTGCCACTTGCCGTACCACTTATCAAGGTCGCCTAGCCAATGCCCCTGCACTAAAATATCACCTCCTGGATCGGGTTTTATGATCGTTAATGTCACATTGGTTTACGCAAGACTCGTTGTATTCTACGATCTCAAAAACAATTATTCAGATGAAGATTTATTTTGGAATTTTACGTAAAGCCTCTCTTATAAAAATAAAAAAAGGTTCCGCGTTAACGTTTGTTAATTAAGGTACATAAAGGTAGAGGAAGACGAAAATCAGGTGTAATAAGGGCATTACAATAACAATAGGAGTTTATAGGAAGTGTTGACCGTTTGATATATTTATTACCCCAGTACCCAAGTAAAACGACTATAGTAGGTGTACTACAAATTAAAATCGATAATGTAAAAAACAAAACAATAATTGCTTTGGATTAAACCTATCTCAAACAGTTACTTTGCCCACACCCTAGGTACGGTAATGTAAAATATGTACGCATCCTATTTATCGCCAGCTTGAACGAGAAAAATCATAGTCTATTATAATACGACAACGAGCTTTCTAAGATACATTCTCAGGTTTATGACTTAAATGTGCTTAGGATAAAGAAGAATAAAAAAAAAAAGGGAGATAGGTCAATGACATGTACTTTATTATAACGATAACAGAGTATACTCGTTTTCATGGAACAGAGTTTTAACGAAACTATTCAAATTTTAAAAGGGTTCTTCTTGGTAGATACATATATTTTTTTTACCTCAAATTATTAAGTCACTAAATAGCAATTGTTCAATATAGTAAATGAAATAGATCTTGAAGATCCTGAAATTTTCTACCCTCTCTTATGATTATTTTGTTGCATGTCAAAATATGTGACTAACTTCAACTTATACTTATCATCATCCCGAGAGATTATGGCTAGCTCAATAGAGCTGTGTTTAATCCCATTGACGAGGTGAATTACTCCTCTTATCAGTGCGACTATAATATTTTATCTGCCCTGTCATCTTTTGTTATAGTTTTACATTTTCTTCTGTCTCTGCATTTCGTTTTCCAGTCTCTGATTTTCAATACTTTTATATCTTCCTCTACTTGATTATACCATCTGCTTCGTGGTCTTCCTCTCGTTGTCGTCTTCAATGGGACCCCCATGTTGTTAATGTCTTTAATATTTCTGTTGGTGCTATTCTCATAATGTGTCCCAACCATTCCATTCTCCTTGCTTTTATATATTTTCTCCACCTGCTTCCTTTTCTATTTCTATGTTTCTTTTTAATCTTCTCTTGTTATATTGTTCTTAATATTTTCCTTTCTAGTATTTTTAAATCTTCTTCATCGGTTAAAGTTGTTGTTGCGTAAGTAATGACATAGATTTGTATTTTGGTTTTTTTGCTGATCGATTTGGTTCTCTTCTCTTGTTATATTGTTCTTAATATTTTCCTTTCTAGTATTTTTAAATCTTCTTCATCGGTTAAAGTTGTTGTTGCGTAAGTAATGACATAGATTTGTATTTTGGTTTTTTTGCTGATCGATTTGGTTTTTAATAGTTTCTTATTTATGCCATGAATTTGGTTTACTTTCAATACTCTTTCTTTTATCTTGTCTTCACTAGTTTGTCCTATAGATGTTCCTAAATAACGGAAGCTTGATACAATTCAAAATTGGAATTTATGATTCTTAAGTGAGTATCATTGTTCTTTCTTTTCCCACTCGCATATATTTTGTTTTTTCTTCATTTATTCGTAGCCCGAATATTTTTGCCTCTGCGTCTAGCTCCTCTTCTGCTTTTATTAGACTTTTCTTTGTTCTAGCCACATACTAGTGGCGTCAAGAGATAAATGGCGGATATGTTAATCATTAACAAGAATCTGTTTTTAGTTATTTACAAGACAATGAACATTACCTAGACAGTTCTTATATTGTGCACTATCGACTATAAACTGTACCGCATACATATTATCAATTAATTACCAATTAAATGGAAAGATGCAAGTATTCGGTCCGTCCAATGTTAATATCTAATTATCAATTCCGCACGTCCCTATCATCACGGATATCTTGACAATAGGACGTTACCACCGTATGCCGAATTAATCGAAAGGGGTCAGACGGTGGGTAGTAAGGCGAACATGTTGAAGCACAAACATATATCCCGATGCGTTCCACATCAAGGAGAGTTAGTTTGTGTTGTCATGTTTCGTGTGTATTGTTAATGGGAGACAGTTGCTGTGGCAACGCACTGCATTGTATTCAATCTATATCTCGTGACCGGTTGGACGAAGTAATAATATTGTGGCGTATATACGTTGTGGTTTTTGAAAAAAATTGAGAGTTGAAAAAATTTTTTTAAATATACTTTTATCATGTTATAAGGCATAAGATTTCCCATTGTGCGAGCAAAACTAAAAGATATCAGTCACGAATTTAAAAAAAATATTGGGGGCTGATATGTTTCCATATTTTGAATTGTACAATACGAAAGCAAAATTAAAATATTTAAAAGTAGAAAGTCCAAAAATGAATTCACCCATCTATTTATAAGAATATCCGACAAAAATCACACCTTTTCAAAGGAAAACAGCTTAGGCCAGTCACAGTAATAAGTACAAAATGATATATTTCCTTATTAGTTAGTATTATAAGTTTTATTTGATCCATCATATTTCTTAAAATATTTTGTTTTTTAGATAGGTCGTTGGAAAAGTATAGTGTACAATTATTGCGGAAACCTATTTCCCGCATTAGTTGCACGATATTTTAATATTTGTCCTTGAGCTCTTCTTAAAGGCCAAGCCACACCAAACATCCATCCATCCTTCGGGTGGATGGGCTGGATGTTCAAAAAAGATCGCTCGCCAGCTTGGCAAATAGCGCAACGCAGACTGACAACCGTCCGTCCGCTGGACGTTTAAAAAGTCCAATGGATGGATGGAATCGCCGGGGGAGCTCTGGGCCCGGTCACACGCGCTCCACTTGGTATCAGACAAAACTACCCTAGTCCACCACATGGTTTCTCTGAAAACATATTCGTGTAAGATACTCTTCTCGCATTGTTTTCACAAGTATACCAGTTGATGAAGAGATTCATGAAAACATCCGTCCACTGGACGGATGCTTTCGATGTGAATCGGAGATATCCGTGGACGTCCGAGGTCGGACGTCTATCCATCGGACGGATGGATGCCGGTGTGGCCCGGCCTTAAGACTCGTTATAGTTGGTTCAGAGATATTTCGTATCAGCGCAGTTGCTATCAATGTGGTCTAGGGTCCCTGTGACAAGAGAAAACATAACAATCTAGTCGAATTTGTTTGAAGAAAACTATTATGAGCTTTATGAAAAGAAAAAGAATATATTTTCATAAAAACATATTTTCCAACGTTGACAAAAGGGTCAGTTTCTATAAATACATCAAAACAGTGTTCTTTATTTTCTGACAAGATGTAAAAAGGATGTTATTCGAACAATTCACTAAACCGTATTAAATCCCTTTATTCGTTTTTCTTGAAGATCTTCTTCATTACGCTCCGGCTAACATTCAACACAAACGCAAAAGAAAATGTTACGAAAAAAGTTCCCACGCAACAATAAAATCCAATATACGGTTTGTATCTATTTATTCACTCGAACATAAGTATTTTTATTCAAATATTCCATTTAGTTGAGCCCGAATTCATTTCACGGAATTAACAAAAATTGTTAAGACCAACATGGACGTGGGTCGAGTTTGTTTTTAAAGGGTTTTTAAAGAGTATTTTAACACAGGAAACTCAAAAAAATAAACAATATTGTTTCCAAAAAGCTGGTGCCGACATTTGTCTCAAAAGCGGGTCATGTAACAACACACCTCTACAATATCAAAGAACTGTTACTGCTGATACCATCCCCCATACAGTCCCGACCTAAGTCCTAAGGACTTTTTCACTTTTCCAAACATTAAGAATGAACTGGTCAAAGATTTCAGTCCCCAGAAGATGAAGTCACCGCTTTCAAAATAACGACTGGTTCCAAAGTATGCAAAAATACGTTTCTCTTCATGGAGTATACAAATAGTGCTTGTTTAATAAGTTGGTTGCCCACATGGGTCCATTCTGTCCCAATCTACCCCCTTCTTTTTGTCAGTTCCATGCCTTTGAAGAGTATCCTTCTGACCTCGATCCAATTCCTCGGTCATCCATGGGTAAAAGCAACAATTTTATTGAATAATAATAATTCTTAAAAAACAGGAACTCAGTTTACACTCTGTAGTTACGACGTTGTACGATTTTTATCGTTGGATTTATGCACGTATGTTAATGCGGTAGATATTGGCATCAAATATTTTTCAATCAGAAACTGGTCTGGGGTTATTTCTTCTGTTCTCTTCGCGCTTATTTAAAATCAAACCTGTTTAGTTCTGATAGTAAAACATTTCAATACTTCTTGTACTGTGTAATTTTTCGTTGATAGGTTTCAAACAACTGAGATACTTTCAAGATCGATGACTTACATACACTTACAAGTGTAGAGTTGGAAAATATAGAGACCGGAAGAAAATTTTTGTAGTTACAAATTTACTCGTATTGTTTTTTAAACAATTCGCAACTCTCTTTCCTTACCTTTTCTAGAATGTACAAACTCACCATTATACAGAGCACATATTTGATATTGTTCAAGAAGGGGAAGGGAAAATTATCCGGTTTTATAGAGTCCGTCGTTGAGTTTTTTCATCAAACAAATATTTACTGTGTAATTTGTTGACTGTACAGTTCTATTGTATATTAAAATTATAATTTCAGCATTCCTGTCGACTTGTTGTATAGTCCTTAACGTAATATTTTACAGATATGTAATTACAGAGCTGCTACAGAGCGATTTACATAAAATTATAGTTTCACATCAACCCCTTTCATCGGACCATATAAAAGTGTTTTTATATCAGATACTTAGAGGTAAGTTCAAATATCTTTGTAATTAGTTTTAATTAGTTTGTATAGCGGATGTTTATAAGGTTTATTCCACGCAAATTTTACTACTGTTGGATTGAATTCAAAACGTGATATCACACCGTACGACTGATCGATGAAGAGACATACCCTAAGCCCCTCCGCAAAATGAGACGCAGCTTAGTGAGGTGACGCAGGCGAGTTTTTGTGAACCTAATAAAGAATATAACATGCGCATATTTCTTCGCAGCGTGACGTGACGCAGTTTTGGAGAAGATCACGGCTCACGGCGTGCGTTTTGAAAACCATGGAAGAAAAATTAATCGAAGGTGTGCGGATTCGACAAGTTTTGTACGATACAAGTCATGTAGACTAAAGAATATCATTTCGAACTCGTCTTCTGAATCAGATTCAGAACTAAATAAAAAAAAAAACCACCTCTTCACTTCTTAGAAATCAGACAACCTGGGACATGCCACAAGATGGTATGATGAAAAAGTATAACTTCGTTACGGAATTAAGCAACAAGAAGGAATGGGATTCAAATGCCATTACCAGACTTGGAAAGAATGCCATTCAATGGTAAACCGACGGCTCAAAAGCAATAGAAGGAACTGGGATATGAGTGTACGGGCCAGGAACCAAACACTCTGAAAGCTTGGGAAACACCCCAAGTATCTTTCAAGCGGAAATTCACGCAATAAGAAAGTGTGCTCAGTTCAATATTGACAAAGGATATAGAAGGCAAAGGATTATCATAATGTCTAATAGCGCTGAGTTCTTGTGTAATCAGTTCCAAAATGGTGTGGGAATGCCTAGGCAAACTTAATGAACTAGGCGAGAACAATATAGTCACCTTACTGTGAATTCCGGGACACACTGGAATAGAAGGAAACGAAATAGCAGATGAACTAGCGAAGAGGGGGACTGAAATACCCTTTTGGGGGCCGGAACTCTTTTGCGGAATCAGCTCCAATGTAATATTGGAAGAAATAGGTAAAGCCGAAGAAAAGAAAAGATCTGACAATTGGAAAGATCTAGTAGGGCTTAGGCAATCAAAGATTCTTCTGGGTGACTACAACCTGTTGAGATCAAATGAATGCATAAGTCAAAGCAAATTGCACTAAGAGTTTTAACAGGAATCCTAACGGGACATTGTCGCCTGAATGGGCACCTTAAAAAGCTCAAAATAGTGGAAGAAGAAGATTGTAGATTTTTGTGGAATGGAAGAGGAAACCCCCATCCACATACTTGCGAACTGCACAGTAATTCGGAATCATAGGGCACGGTACCTGGAAGACTACTGGATAGAAGAGGGACAGTTACCTAAGTTGAGGCCTGCAGATATCCTAAAATTCCTCCGGGAATTAGGACTAAAGGAGCTACTAGTCTCCGAGACTCTCCTCAGAAACTAAGTAGAAGTAAGGGGGCACAATAGATCTTTTAGGTCCAAGTGAAATACATACATACAAATAGAGAATCAATCAGTGCAATAGCAGTTGTAATTTTTCAGAACTGTCCAAGCTTCAACGTGAAAACTACAATCGTTTTTTTTTGTACGATCTCGCCGTGACTAGCTACACTCCTGCTGCGTCTTTATTTTGCGCCGAACCCGCGCTAGCAGTTTTCTCCCGTTGCGTCACCTCACCAAGCTGAGTCTCATTTTGCGGCGGGACTAACTGTTAAGGTTTAATTAGCAGAGCTGTTTAAAGAGTGACACCAAAAATTGTAGTTTTTTTTGGCACTGATAGCACAAATTGTTTACTGTCATAAACCATATGCCAACCTTATTTTAAAAAGTATATCAGTAAGATGAGAGATTTTGTTTCGAATATTATGCTTCAATACTTCATCTATACATCGTCCAAAAAATTTAATATTATATTCGAAGTAACTGCTTTCCTAGAGATAACTTTATAAACTGGTTCAGCAGGTAGTTTTACAATGTTTACTATATATTAACAATACTTGTAATGAAATTAGTAAGAATTAAGGCTTCCAGCTCTTAAGTAATTTAAATCAAAAAAGTCTAGTCGTAAGATCAGGTGATAATGTGGGCCTTTCTATAGATTATCTCTTCCATATCCAACGATTTGGAGATATTAGGTCCTATCAAACGACATATCACAAGCCCGTTAAAAAAATGGGGGTTTTAACTTGAAGAGGGTTTAATTTGACGGCTTTCGGGACTTCATATGGGTTTATCCTTCAAGTTGGTATTTTTATCGTACCAAATTTGATCAACTAAACAATTATTTCTAATGTAAACACACTTGGGTACTCTAAACTTTCAAATCACCCACTTATCAGAGGCTTATGTAATGCCAAAAAATAAAGTATAATAGTAACAAATTCTGCACAAAAGTCAAAGCTAATAATTTTTGTAGTCGAAGCTAATGGTATCAAAGAAAAATCGTATGCATATCGAAAATAAAGTGATTATTAAAGTTAAAAAAGAAAATCCCAGGATAACAGGAAGTAATTGTCAGTTAGTTAAAAAAGGAGTCATAATTTCTACGTATTGGACATAATAACTATTATGTCTAGTTTTCTAGAAATTATTATTTAAGCTGTACCTACTTATATGTTTTCTAAGAATAAGCTCACTTGCATTTTGCGAGTTGGTCAAATTACTAATTCTGCGTACAAAATAATCCTTCTTTATCCTGTTAGTTAATTGGATATTATCAAGTTACACTGAAAAAAAAATAAGGCGAATATGATCACTTCTCAAAATATTTTCAATTTTTAACCTAAATACTCGAAATCATTTAATATTATTTATAAAAACGTTATAATTTACCATTAATACATTTTATTTATACAGGGTGTCCACAATTCTTTAGATTGAATTTTGTTTTGTATTTATAGTCTATTTAAAAATGATTGACAGTTTTCTCTATAGATTGGCTCTTATCAGGTTGGTACAATTATTTTACGTTTTTTCTCTTAAAATAAAAAAATATAGTGGAACTTCAGACAACACTAGACCCAACCAAAACATTATAAATTGTAAATTAGTATTGAGTAACTCTCGGCTCTGATTGATGGTTTTAAGAAGCGTTTTTAGGTAGCTTTATAAAATTTGTGTTATCAATAACAATTTTGAAATAGACTATATGACTACCTATCCAAATTAAATAAAGACAGTCACTCTCATTACTACAGTGGCGATAAAACTCGAGATAAAAGGGTTTTTCCTATTCCCGTATCTTTATTATAAGGATTTTTTACCACTACACGTCTTTCGCTGTAACTGGCAGCTGGAGCTTTAGCAGCCGTTCACAGTGATGTCAGCGGCTTTAGCAGCCGATGAATATTTGTTTTGATTATTAGAGTATCCAAATTTCTATGATGCGTATAGAATCTATATTTTTTGTAAAATTAAATATTTCTTAATTTTTTAACAGTGTAAACGGCGCGGGCGGCTGCTTTAGCGGCCATTAATACTGATAGTTAGTTTTAATCAAAAGAGGACTCTAAAATTGCGGAAAATATTGCTTCTTGTGGTTCCCTAGTTCACCTGATAAGGGCCACCACTGGTCTCATCACATAAACGTTCCAACCAAAAGCACAAAAAGCCTTGAAGCTGTGGCTTTCTAACCTCCAACCTGACTGGTTGCGCTTAACAAATCAATCAATCTCTAGTTAAAAAGGACAATCATGCCCTGCTGCCGCTTTCAGCCTAATTTACACCCTATATCTTAACAAATTGTTTTTATTTTCAGGTTTAAAATATTTACATTCAGCTAGGATTTTACATAGAGATATTAAACCTGGTAATCTTCTGGTAAACAGTAACTGTGTTCTTAAGGTACGAATATATATTTTTCTTCAATAAAAATCCCATAAAACACACATTTCCTTTTTCAGATCTGTGATTTTGGTTTAGCGAGAGTAGAAGAACCCGATACGAACAAACACATGACGCAAGAAGTTGTCACTCAATACTACCGAGCACCAGAAATCCTTATGGGCGCTAAACACTATTCCGCTGCTGTGGACGTTTGGTCTGTAGGTTGCATTTTCGGTGAACTTTTAGGACGAAGAATACTTTTCCAAGCTCAGAATCCCGTTCAACAGTTAGAACTGATCACCGAACTGTTGGGTACGCCTTCTATGGAAGATATGAAGTACGCTTGCGAAGGCGCCAAATCCCATATGTTAAGAAGAGCTCCAAAACCGCCATCGTTATCTGCTTTGTACACATTGTCGTCACAAGCTACTCACGAAGTTGTTCATTTGTTATGTCAAATGTTGGTCTTCGACCCGGTAAGTTGGTTTCTCCATCAAAGCATCAAAAGTACAAGCATCTTCTCTTGTGAAAGAAGAAGTAAGACAGAGCTTCCTTTCCATCTTTCGGTTTAATAATCAGTTACAATTATGTCTTCATTTTTAGCAATCTATTAGCTATTGCTTAGTGTAGCAACCAACTCAGCTGTTTATCATGTTTATTAAGAAGGTCTCAGCTGATCTTAATAGTCACATTGACCACCATGTCATCGATACGTTTTCCCTTATATTTTTTATAACCTTTGATCTTCCTAAAACGGATTTGGTTATTTGGAACAAGATTATTACTTCTGCTGCTTGGTAGCATACTAGTACCCTAACATATAGTCATAGCCATAGTACTGCACATGTGGGGTTTTCCCATAGGGACAGTGTATGTTCAACTTTCCAATTGCTTCCAGACGTATCAAGCTATCTCCCTGATATGCAGTGGTAGGTTCATTTGACACAATGCAAGATAAAACATGACAGATATAAAAGAAAGTTTAGAGGAGCAGGGGAAATTGAAAATGATTCCCACAAGAATAGGTCTTAAATACCTGCAGACTCTAAATACTATTTTTTGCTTGGTCTCATTACCAGCTGCACCTTTTAGTTTTTTGTGAGTGAGAGAGAACACTGTGTACTTTTTCGGTGTTGTACATGATGTTACTTACCTTTTGTTAAGATTGTAAGCTGGTTAATGTGGTTGTTACGTACGTTAGAAATATTTCCTCACTCACATATTCACTTGCTCATTATTTGTTTCAGGATAAACGGATTTCTGTAGTTGACGCATTAGCTCATCCATATTTAGACGAAGGTAGGTTAAGGTACCACTCTTGTATGTGTAAATGTTGCTATACAACGGCGAGCGGAATGAGGCAGTACACATCGGAATTCGAAAGCACTGCACCACAACCGTTCGACGACCACTGGGAGAAGAAACTAACAACTGTACAGCAAGTGAAAGGTGAGTGTAGTTATGGTCAAAAAGTGTGAATTTTTGTTGTTCAAATTAATATTCACTGACTGCCATGCTCTGCTTAAATCTATTGACAATCCAACTAAGCCTAGACTGGTAAAAAACTGTGAACAATGACTTTATAGGCTGACAAGAGACAACAAAGTGTCTCTAATATGGGTATCGGGGTCTGAAGGGATTGCAGGTAATAAATTGAAGGACCACTTAGATAAAGAAGGTTCTAAAGGAGACTTAAAAGGTCTGGAACCGTTCATTGGAGTCACAAAGAATTACATAAGAGATGAAATCCGGAACTGGCTAGATAAAGATGTTGGTAGAAGGTCACCACCATACAAAGAGTTTACTGAACAAGAAACTCTCAACCAGGCTATTGAAAGTGGCTAAGAGACATTTAAAGACTAAGGAAACATCTACACAAAATGGGAAGTTAGGGAACTGGACTCAGACGGAAGCACTTTGAGATAAATTGAGAGGCACAACCCAAGAAATAAATGAATTCAAATAGTTACATTGTTTGGATGTAGTAAATCAAGCTCTTGTCTCTGGCAAACATGAATTACTTCAGTTGATTTTGTCCAATAAATGTTAAGTAGACTAAAATGTCTGCACCTAACCTCAAAATGTCGTACCTAAGTATACATTTTTATATATTTTTTTCTATTTTCAGAGGAGATGCATAAATTTATAGCAGAGCAACTAAACACAAGTAGAGTCCCTTTGTGTATAAACCCCCAATCTGCGGCATTCAAGAGTTTCGCCAGGTAAGATGGCCGCCAACGCCGCAGTCCAGCGCAGCGCCATTGCATAGGTGACCGCACATTTCACTTACCTCTTGGTGTACGTTATTTTTTATTAACTATTTTTTGTTTCCTTTATTTTATTTATACATCACTCTCATTTTTTGCTTCATTTGGCGTAGAAAGAAAAAATTCCATGTAGGTATGTGTAGATAACTGTTAAGATTTTTCACCGAAGCTTTGCTAAGTTGCACTAAAACTTCAACAACATCTAGTATATTTATTGTCTGACTGCGCATGCTCATTGAACATTTATGCATGGAAATTTTTCACTGTTTTGACTATACGTTTATTGTCACATCAAAGAATTATCGACAATTTCATAAAACCTGCATATAAACCTGGAAATGTATATATTCTTGTAGAATTGAAGCTAACGCGCATCAGCATGTCAAAACAGGTCGCAATATTCATTTTCATGTTCTGTAGTCGTTACCAACTGTCATATCATGATAATTCACATCCAATCATTTGGTTTCGGATATCAATGTGGGTATTTAAAAAGAATTACAGATCTATATTGAGTAAACTGACGTGTTAAACTATCTTATATACTGAGTGTCAATTTTAAAACTTACAATTGACTATATCTCTAGGATAGAGAGGGGTAACCGAAATGACATAAGAAATAATCTATTCCCAACAACCCCCATGACACAAAAGCAAAAAAATTGGCATAATTTTTAATGTCGAACTACAAAAATAATGATCCATACGAAGTTGGCAAATGTTGCTTTAATAACATCACGACAATTGAGGTCGATTGAGTTTTATGAACAACCGACTTCACTTTTGATAGAAAAAGTAAGATGGCGGCAAGTCTGGTGACGTAGGAGGCCACTCAGTGAAAATTCCTTTCAATAATCCATTTATTTGGATAATTATTGTCCAAGCAGTTCCTAACTACTACTGCATAATGGAGAGGTGCTCCGACTTAACTCTTATGCCATTTCAGCTATCCTTCTGTGGTCTAAAAACGGTTTCGAGATGTTTTTGACATCTCTTTTCGTTCATGAGATATAGTATTAATTTTTGAATCATCATTTTTTTATTGTAAACTTTCAACGAAAAACTAAATATTCCTTTATTTAATCCCTTAGCTGAAAACAAGGATTCCCCGGAGTAAAATCCTGTACACTTGAAAGAAATGTTCTACTTCAAAAAGGTCTCAACTACAATTTTCTTAATATAGAAATTTGGACTTGATTTGCAGAAATTATAAAGTATTTTACATAATTTTTCATTAGCTATATTTCAATTTGAATAAAAACAAATCTTTTATTCTGTTCCACGACGTTTTGATATCTCGAAAACAGTTCAGATGAGAAATATTAAAATTATATTTATTATGAAATTATTTCACGTCACATGACTCCAACATATACTTTTTAAATGGGACAACCGGTATATTATAACATTTTTGGATTCATCTTTCATAAAAAAAATATTCATACCAAATATTCACGATTGTATTGTACCAGGTGATTCAATAGAGGTATAGTTATTCTAATGTTAATGTAATGGCCCATATTTTCAATCCCATTGATGAGAAATGCCGCCCTATGGCGTGCATATAAATTTTTTATATCGTGAAATAATGTTTTTCATTGAATTTAATACAGTAGATTAAAATTAACCTGCATACAAAACTCACAAAATTTGTAATATAATATAACCAAACTCACTCAACCCACAAATAGATATTATATTAATCATATTTCTCTACAACACAATTCGCACACGCCCCTGGATGAAATTAATGCTAAGTAACCCCAACTTCTTTAGGTCGTTAAATTTTTTTATGGAACAGTGGACCGTGTTAATAACTGACCAGTTACTTCGTTATATTATGCCAATTACTGGAGTTGGACTATTCGATTTCCATTCCACCTGCTGCTACATTGCCAGCTATTCAAAATTTTCTTAAAAATAGTAGCATACATAAAGTAGTTTTAATTAATTTTTCTTTTTCCAGCAATTTCAAGCGGCTTATTTTAATGCTTACTAATATATTCATATTAGGTAATTTTTTTCAATATTTCCAAACTAGCTTTCTAAGAACATCACGAACTAACGGTTTACTGAAGGGGAAACATTTATATAGTGATCCTGACAATATTAGAAAATAAATCTGACTACATTGCTTTATTTTATTGTCGTTACATTCACATTAGAAACACTATAACGAGGTCGGTGGTACCATATCTCGAAAACTGTATGTCCTAGACATATGGGAAAACCAGCCCTAAAAAAGTGATTAAAAACATTTTTGAATCAATACGATACTTTGTTCGGAAGGGTTTGAAAAACGGAACTAAAAAATGTTGAATATTTTAATTTTGAATGAAACAATAGCAAAAAATCTGAGGGGGTAGCTGTGAAGTGTGGGGGTAAAAGGGGTGACTATTTTTTGTATGATTTAAAACATGATTAAAATAATAACGGGGTCGTGGATTTTTATAGGGGGGGGGAGGAAGACTTTACCCGCACCGTATAGGTAGAACGCTTATTACTAAAGTGGAGAATTATTATATTACACCATGTATATTGACATACTGTTGAAATATTGTTAAAATAGTTTTTGTATCATTTCGGATGTTTGCGGTACGACAATTTTATCCTTAAAATTATCAAAATGCGTCGGAGGTGTGATATAAATTAAATCTTTGAAGCAACCCCAATTATTTATTTATTTATTAAGAAATCAATCCTAAGATGTAATAATATACCAGTTGTCCTATTTAAAAATGTTTTTTCGGTTCACGTGACCCGAAACGAAAGACTTTTCATGACAGTTCCACTTGTTGATAGCTGCCAATTTTTATGTTTGGCATGTGAACAGTTTTCGAGATATTGGACTGTCAAAGCGTCCTGGTACATCCTATATATTTCAGTCACTGTTAGCGAGATAAAATACATTAAATGTCCAATACACTGACATATTAAAAATAATTGAAACCTCTGAGGCTTTCAATGAGGAAATTTTTTTCAATTTATTATATTCAACTAAACTTAAACAATCAAAAACTTTTTATAAATAACGTACAACAAAAGGTGCTAAGTGTTGTTCTATTAAATAATATTCATCAATCAACACACACTTCAACAATTGATTCAAATTCAGGGTGGTTCAAGTAATCTAAATTTTTTTTTTCTTCCAATTATTTTTTAAATATGAAAAATTGAACCATCTTGTATAATAAATGATTTCCATGCTGGCGCGTGCGTGTATTATTTATTTATCTTCGTAGTTAGTATCATTTATTTCCTTTATAGTAGTCTTAGTAGAAATTTCCTTACCACCCTCACCGAATTCTTTGGGATAATAAATAAAAAAATAAATGATTGAAAATGTGTCTTACACAAAAATTTATATCTTTTGATCTACTCCAATTCTTGAAAGTACTTCATACTTTCCTTTCTCATTTCACTGCTAAGTGATATTTACCTTTATCATTTTTGTTTTCTAAATAGTTTCTAGTAATTTATATTATTGTTGTTTTAAGCTTCATTTCCACTTTCTCCCACATATGTTTAAATTACATAATATCCCATCAGTAGTTAGTTTTTTCCTAACCGACCTCTTAGATTTGACGATTATTTATATTCTTATATAGATTGCAAAAAAGTTAATAGGCCATACGATTTACACAAGTACGACAAGGATAATATAAAAAAACAATTTGAAAGAGAGAGACAAGAATTATTCTATGTGTGAAACTCACTGAACACACGCCAACCTGTTTTGGTAGAGGGGACTGATTCACACATAAAATCATTCTTGTCTCTCTCTTTCAAATTGTGTTTTTTATATTATCCTTGTCGTACTTGCGTAAATCCTATGACCTATTAAACCTTTGTGCATCCTGTATATATAATGATTCATTGATGAATGCATGGAAGTCAAATCTGTATATATTTTGATATTGTTGACTTTTCACAGTATGTACATACAATTTATTCACAATACAAAATCATTCATCTAATAACTAATACAGTTTCTCACAATATTTAATATAAAAATAACATTTGTTTATAATTTAATTTGAATTTTTTTTCTGTATGTTCCTTGTGGTAAATTCATTATCCTTTTGGATATTTGTTAATATTTTTTTAAGTTTAAAGGTACGTTTACAGTATTACTTGTCAGATGATTGTCAAGTATATACTGTATTATCCATATTGTACTCATTGCTCTCCATGTACATATGGACTTTCACTTCCATCTCAAATTGGAATTAAATATAAATATACCTTAAGACTGCCAAAAATAATAGTCAAATTCTTAAGGTCCATTCACAGTAGATTTTACTTTTTATAAAAATGATTTTTTATAATGAAATTTTATGTCAGAGATCTGCTTGTTGTCCTTATGCTAGGTTTCCTTCCAGTTTTCTTTTATTTGTATACGGGATGATCATTTTAAATGGTACCGGCTTTGCAATTTTGGAAACTGTAAAAGGTATGAGATAGGTTAAGCAAGAGTAAAGTTGTTTTTTAGGAGACCAATGTAATCGCACCAAAACATGTCTGAAATTTGTTTAAAATGCTTAAATCGGAGAAATGGTACAGTTCCGTATTAAAAAAACTACAGCCAATAATAAAAAAATTAACATTTTTGGTTTTCCTTGTACAACTCTGAAAATAACACACGTTTTAGACATGTTTTGGTACCATTACATTGGTCCCCTAAAACGGCAGCTTTACTCTCATCAAATCTCGTAACTCTTACTGTTTCCAAAATTGCAAAGCTGGTAACATTTAAAAAGATCATTCTGTAGATATTTATTAGTATTGTTTTAAATCTATATTTCGACGTTGAGTCCTAACAAATCTGTCATAGAAATGTGCAGTGGTGATAAGTTCAATAAATCCTCCATCGCTGATGTAGGGGTAGTTCTTATGACCCCTGTATTAGTTAACACGTAAAAACTACAATTGCTTCTATACCTCACATTTCAAGCCCCTTTGTGTTCTATCTATTTGATTTTTCATTGTTTCCCTCTTACTTTTCCTCCAAATTTTACCATTTTTTATGGTTTTGAGTGCTCTTGGAATTCCTATAGTGTACTTCATTACTATATGCCTAAAAGTTTTTTGGTCTCTGCTCATTGGTGACATCCAATTCTAACAATTTTTACTTCTTTTTGGTATAACTACAATATTCTTACTGGTTTTACAGCAATCATCCTGTAGATAGTAAGGAATTTGAAATATAAACTCATTTCTCTACTTTTTGAATCATATATCTCTCTTCTTTTCTTTAAAACCGTTGTTATGTTTCATATTCTCCAATTAAATATTTGTCTTTTCTTTCTAATAACAGTGTTCCTACTTACTGGATTTCTATCCCCAATATAGCTCCAATAAAAAAATCCGAACTGCGATATGAATAAATATTTATAGTCATTTACAAAAATTTTTATGAGAAACTGTGTTAGTAAAATCATCATTGTTAATAACAGAAAACAAAATGTTGTTTTTTACGGGCTATATGCAGTTTTGATATATGAAAAGTTAACAAAAAACCAACTAAATGTTTGCAGTTTTTAAGTGTTTTAAATTTTATTCGCTGCTACATTATACCACTCACTGAAAAAGTTTTAAAATAATTGGGAATCGCTACAAATAACTTTTATGGCTGTATCAAAAACACTAATGTTTCAGTATCTGTAAAATTAGTATATTATACTCTTTCTAAAGTCAATGTGAGGAGATATTTTAAATCCAATTGACGGCAAACGTGGGTCTCCGAAATGCCACTCTACATAATTTTATTTTCTCCGTCCCAACGGAAAGAATGATTACTTTCGATAACATTTTGATGATAAATCACTTAGTCATTTTTCAACGTTGTAGCAGTGTAATTAATTTAAATACCTATTAGTAATCATTTAAAAAATAATTTAATAATTATAACGAAAGGCTCAAGTAAGATGATGGTTGTTGTACAGGAAGGATAACAGCTGTGCGCCTTTCAAGAAGACCCTAGAAATTCTGTTATCACCCGTCATCTTTCTCTGTGCTGCGTGACTGCATTTGTTTTTAGGTTAGTGCTTTTATTTTTATTTTTCTTTTTTACCTTCCGTCAATGACATTTCACATATATAGTCAAGCCGCTTTTAGTTTACCGCTTTCGGATTAGAAACCTATAGCGATAAGGTGTTCTGTTCGTCGGAAATTTCAGCAGTATTCAAACGTTATTTTTAATAATTAATATAGAAGTAATTGCCGTACTAATTGTACAGAGTAGATTCATTCATTCAATCGATTGAGTTGTGCTCAACAGCCCAGGCACTTGAACTGAATCTTTGTACCATTTCCAATGCTATGTTGGCCACTAGTTTGATTGGAGAGATTTTCAGTAGCTGTAATGGTTGTATTATTTCCTCTCCAAAGTGCTTCCTTCTGTTTCCATGTATGTTCTCGCAGAAGCAAAGTATGTGAGTAGGTGTTTCATCATAGAGTTCACATTTCCTGCACATAGGTTCACTAACTTTGCCCATTTTATGCAGATGTTTCCTCAGGGTGCAGTGTCCAGTCACCAGGTCGGTAACTGTCTTCAAATGTCTCTTACTAAGTTTCAATAGCCTGGTTGAAAGTTCCTTGTCTCCCTTTTTCAGTAAACTCTTTGTATGGAGGTGTCCTCCATTTGTGTTCGTGTTCCCTCCCTATCTAGCTAGTTCCCGATTTCCCCTCTTATGTAATCTTTTGTGATTCCACAAAACAGTTCCGGACCTATGAAGTCTCCTTTAGAGCCTTCTTTAGCTAACTGGTCAGTCATTTCATTATCTGTAATCCCCTCATGTGCCGGCACCCATATTAGAGACACTTTGTTGTCTCTTGCCAGCCTGTTGAGGGATTCTTAACAGTTTTTTACCATTCTAGACCTAGTTGTTGGATTACTGATAGCCTTAAGCAGAACTTGGCTGTCAGTGAATATTTTTATTTTTTGTCCGGTATGTCCTCTTCTGATGTTTTCATCAATACAGGCTATAGCGGCAATCTTCTCTGCTTGAAACACCGTCGTATATCGGCCAAGGCTAAAGATCATTCTCTTTCTAGGTCGTTTTATACCGGCCCCAGTGCCATGGTTTGTTTTGGAACCATCGGTGAACCAGATGATTTCTCCAAAATTACCTGGGTGCATCACCTCGATGGGATGATGATGTTCACTCGTTCAGTGAATATATTCTCCGGTGTCATGCTATCGAAACTCATGTGAAATATGGGTTCATTATCATCATCAATACAGCACCTAATCACTAAGTTTCTAAACTAAGAGCGGCTCGACTTAAAGCTTCGTTTATATCGCATAGTGCAAACCTATTATTAAAATTTTATAAAGTTATGCAAAAAAGTAACAGAAATGTCATTCTACAATGTAGATATGTTCCAATTATAGTCCGGTCAAGTTATCCCTAAAAATAGGGGTACCTTTCCATGAATTCCCAAGGAGCTGAAAATTTGCTTGTGCCCTAGGTATACAATTATAATAGAATTGTGAAAAGAAAGGTCAAAGTTCGCAAAAATCGTTTTTTTTTATTTTGTAGCGAAGCCTAAAGCTGAATAGAATTAGTAAATTTCAGAATCGTTTTTTTCTCAGAAAAGGGAGAGTCTCAGGGAAAAAAGTGTAGCGCTAGTTTTGCATGATCTACTATTTTCATCATAAAACAAACCGGTTCGCTACAAAATCCAAAAAAAAACTCTTTTTGTGAACTTTAACCTTCCATAGAATTTTTTGCACACATGGGATCGATAGGAACTTTTCACAATTCGAAAATAGGTAATGGTATTCCTAACGTTCAAGCAAATTTTCACCTTATCTTCTATAAGTTCCTTGTGGCATTACTTATTCTTTTTTCTTATTTTTTTTGGGAATCAAACCACAATAATGTTTTTTTATTTTTTATTTCGACGTTTCGGTAGCGTTCCAGCTACCGTTGTCAAGATTAACTATTTATAGTATAGAAACGTCGAAATGAAAAATAAAAAAACATTATTGTGGTTTGATTCCCAAAAAAATAAAAAAAATAAAAATTTTCACCTTCTTGGGAACCCATGCAATGGCCTACATTGACCGGACTATACGGCTAGATTATTGAAAAAATTGTTGTTTTTGAATCTTTTTTGTTACGCCATACCAAATTTGATCTAAAAATTAATTTTATTTATAAAATGCAATAAAACAATGCTAGATCATCATTGTAGAAATATCATTTTATATTGTTATATAATAAAACATAAATTTTAAATTATTTATGAAACCATTGTAGTACGAGTAAATCAAATATAAACGAAGTTATGTAAACATACAGACAATAAATTTTGTTTTTATTATTTTAAATTTTGGGTTTCTTTCTTTTCATACAGACTTGACACATCACAAAAGCTTTATCATTTGTAGATATCATTTTGATGATCACATTGAGGAGGCCTATTTTATTTTAATATTTCTTTTTCGTCGACGTTTACGAAAAATTACATTACAGTCAGTGGCGGATTAACGTAGGGGCTTAAGCCCGGGCCCCGCGTTTCTTCGGGGGCCCCGTGATACAGAAAAAATGTTATTTGAGGTTTTTTTCCGCGGTGGGCTCCCGCTCGACTTAGTCGCTTATTAGCACACAATACTTATTAATATACTGTGTGTCTTTGAAACGTGAAATAAATAAATTAATAAATTCCTGAACCAAAAACCTGAAGTGTCATAATTTATCGAAATCAACTCGTTAAGAATCATCTAAAAAATGTCACCGAATACAGGGGTTACACTTAAAAAAAGCAATGTCGTCATTACATTAGTTCGATTCACCCTTGTAAAATGGATTTTTTTGTTCAATGTAGAAGCTTAATTTTTTTTCAATTGTCAGGGTCAGGAAATAATACTATGTTTTTTTTAATTATATCCCTCCGAAAATTACAATAATGTAACAAACATTTGCCTATAAAAATTTGAAAATCTTTATTTGGCGGGCGCTGCGAAAACTATTGATGATAAATAAAATAGTTCCGTTATCTAGGTTGATCAAAATTGATTGGTCTTTAAATTATTCGAATCGGACCTTTCGTATAGAAGTTACGACGGTTATAAAAATGTGGGCGTTTGTAAAAGAAACCAAGACGGGACAAAGCCTAAACGCAAATTAAATGTATTAGTTTGGAGTTTATGTTTATTTATACTGTAAAACAATTTTATAATTATTTGCCTAGAAAAACATTTTGACATTAATTGAATAAAATAGCTCTCCTCAATCTAGCAATAATTCTTAATTATTATGACCCGTTTTTTTGGTACTTATATTTTTTTTATTTTTCAGCTCGACAGTCGCTCACCCGTCAGAATTACCCCCATCGCCCCATCAGTGGGAATCTCCGAGGGTAGTGGTACGGAGATAACGTAAACTGTACCATTTTTTGTCTCTCTATTTACATTTAAAAAAAAATAGACTTTTCTAGTAAATAGGTACCTCTACACCAAATATAAATCAGGGATTCTATGCAATGCAACAAACTTAAGAAAACAAAAAACAAGACAATTATTTTGCGCTGTACAACAAAACTTTCATCATAGTGTGTGTTTTCGTGTATATTTAGTCGGCCAGAGTGTGATTTTATCATATAAAAGATTATTTAGTAGATCTGCCTAATTAGATTGTCAAGTGGTTTTTGAAGTTTTTTTTTTAAATTATTATTGTCGAATGGGTCATTAGGAACAAATTTAGATAAGAAGAATCTCTTATGTAGTCAAATCAAGAATTGAAAATTAGTTTTTTGTTAAGGGCTTTGACATTTCAGAAGATTTAACAAAACTTGGTCAACAATTTTCGTTTTTTTTTACCAACAATCTGATTTTCAGAGAAAATACCCCATTTATTGGATCTTACGATCTTCCCATCATTGCCTTTGAAGCAACAAGGAAGTAGGGAATTGTGCAGTATTTCTTATAATATCCTTTAATGAAGTTTTCTTAAAAATATATGGTTTGGATTCTTCTAAATCTACTAGGATTACTGCTCAATTCCTGAGTTAGGTCACAATCCGTGAGAAATTACAGTCAGTTACGATCTTTCCCAAAAAAATTAACAAAAAGAACAATGAATACACCACAAGGAATGTACAGAAGATAACACCCTGTATATTGAAATTTTGAAAATATTTATTATCAAAAATATATACTTGGCAACTAAGGTTATAAAAATAATCAGAAATAATAAATGGGGTATTTTTATAATCGCTTCGGTGACCCATATTCAGGTTTCTCTCCAAGTTTATGTTTATTTTTATGTAACTTCCTCTGTACTTACTTTAGGAAGTTTTGTGTTGCAGTTGTCCCAAATGGTGATAACTTTGCCCCTTTTCTGTTCAAAGCCTTTACACGAGCTGAAAGTTTGTGCCAAGTTGGTAGAATGGAAAGCAAATGAATAAAAAAAATATTTAGAAAGTTAACTCTTTTAAAATATTTGGCTATTGTTGATCATCCCCTACCACGAGGTTAAAAATATCTGTCTTCATTGTTTTTGACTGAGTAGTTACTGATTTAACAGTTTCTGTGAAAAATAGTTCGA
The DNA here is from genome assembly GCA_949126875.1 of Lochmaea capreae. Lineage (NCBI taxonomy): Eukaryota > Metazoa > Arthropoda > Insecta > Coleoptera > Chrysomelidae > Lochmaea > Lochmaea capreae. The sequence continues at coordinate 10,343,599 of OX421397.1, read as the reverse complement.
TTTTGCTCAAATATAATTTTAATTTTATTTTAAAAACACGATATTTGTTCCTAAAGACCCATTTTGTGAATTATTTTTGAAATATTTTCGTTCTTAAGAGATGTAAATTTGATTTCTTAATTTAAAATGATAAGGTATGTGAAGAAACTCTCTTTTTAGGGTTCTGTACCCAAAGGGTAAAAAACTGACGACGCCATTACTAAGACTCCGTTCGTCAGTCTGTCTCTGTATCTCATGAACCGTGATAGTTAGACAGTTGAAATTTTCACAGATGCTGTATTTCCGCTATAAAAACAAAAAATACTAAAAACGGAATAAAATGAATATTTAAGGGGGCTTCCATACAACAAACGTGATTTTTTTACTCGTTAATGTGCGATATTGATAATGGCAACAGATAGACGCTTGAAATATCCACAGAATATTGAGTTATATCATTCACTTTGAAAATAAATAATCAAATTAATATTCAAGGAGGGCTCCCATACTAGAAACGAATTTTTTTTCCAATTTAAAAAAATGGTACGGAACCCTTCGTGCGCGAGTACGACTCGCACTTGGCTGGTATTTTAAATAATTTGCATCGACGATTTACTTTTTAAAGCATTCAAAAACCTGTTTGTTGTAATATTAAGCTTTAATTTTAAATATCCAAAACAAACTACATACGTTATACATGAAATTTGTTTGGTCATCAAATATACATCTCTTTTTATACTTAAAAGAATAATTGCCATGATATATACCAATTAATTAAAATAAAAAACCCTTAACCGGTGTATTTGACAAGCTAAATGCAATTGTTTTAAAAATATGCAGAAACGAGGGAAAATTAGAATTTTATGTATTTTTGACAAAATTAACTAATTTTATAGTTATTTTAAAGAATATCCGAGATATTTATGAGTTTTAAGTAAAAAAGGACTGAATAAGGGATGTTTTTAAAAACTTTCTCAGCAACGACTGTTGATAATAACTGGAAATTCAATTTTATATTTATTTCCTTATATTTCAGCAAACATTTTTTATATTGATATGGCAAATGTTCTTTTGAATACAATTAGACTTACCATTTGATAAAAATGTTATAATAAACCTATACTCTGTATAAAAATATCTATTTGGATCCATGTTGTAAATAAATGTATGTAAAATTCGTAGAAAGAGTTGAAACACGACAAAAACTACGAGCCACCCTGTAGATACAGTGTACAGAAATCACTGCCTTGATTAGTTTAGAAAAAAAATTAGTAATATTTAGTTGTATAAGACTGGCAATTTTATTCATTTCGGAGACGACGTTAGGGCAGTAATCTTGGAATGCTTTTTATTTCTAAAAAATTGCAACACTTGACAAGTTGACATCTGTCAACATTTATTCGCTGATAATTTAGCCTCATTTTATTGCGATTAAAATCGCATCGTCTCAACCTACAGCTTACTGACAATCTGCGAAATAAATCAAGTGTACGCTGGATGTCAAATTAAAATATAAATTCAGTATTGAAAAAACACCTATAAATGTTGTATATAAATGATTCGGGAAATAATATTATCAAATATAACGCGACCATCATTTATTAAATCGAAAGAATTTTTTTTATTTTTCCTTAAAAAGTTTTGTATTCGAAAATTCAACTCGTTAAATTTCGAAGATTGATGTTCAAAGAATAAAACCCGAGACCTTTAGCTAGAATACACTTTAGAACCCATTGAAGTTTTCCTGAAACTTCAATAAAAACTTCATGTAGGTATTGTTCTGTTTTCACGAAAAGTACCATACACTTGAACAACAACAAAAATTGTGACTAAATTGGAGAACGAACGATAGAAAATATTAAAGATTTGGTATGATTCTACCATTTAACGTTGGATAGGCATTTTGTTTGTGACCTGGCTTTTGATTTCAGCAGGTCACAGATAAGCTCTATAGAATTGAAAATGCAGTAATAAGCAAGAAGACTAATGTCCCTTTTTTGCTGCTGTTTCATAGCAAACATATTCTTTTGTAATGTTGAAGATCTTTAACGCTTCAATGAGCTGTTTACTTCATACTTCATAAACTGTTTGACAAATATGACATGAAATGTCAAAATAAAACAATATTGCATGTTTATTTTCAGTGGTAACTAGATTTCCAAACATACTAAATGTATTTTTTGGCAAATCAAGTCTTAGTCGCTTTGGTAAAATTTCCTTTGTACTTTTTTATTTTTCCAACACTAATTATCTTTCTTATAATATCCTTCACAGTTGAAAAAGAAGTTTGGAGTTTGTAAACATTATTACCAACAAGTGACAAATGTTTTCTTAAGAACTCATTATTACAACTTAATTAACCTCCACTTGACTCAATCACACTTCCAAACAAACTGCAACATTTCTTATAGGTAATAAATCCCAAATGATACTTGAGCCGTCTTAGGACAGTTTTATTGCAAGGACAAGCCTTCACTTCTAAAGACAAGTGAAAAATCAACAGTTGGTATATATTTGCATTCATTATATATCCATTTTCACAATTATGTATCTTTCTGTAATTTTAATTTTATTGGAACATTGAGAATTAATTGAAATGAACATAAAAGTCTGTAACAACCAGTTAAAGTGGTAGTTTCAGTTGTTGTCTTTATCTATGAATGTTATAATTAAATTTACATAAACAAGCTATAGAAGAAAAAGTTATTAGAATAATAAAAACTGCTCAATTCCTTCTTCGTACCTACGTAAGTAATGGATTGTAAGGTTTTGCAATTAATTAGGAATAAAAAAGGCATTCTTCGAATAGTTAGATTGTGATATGGTTTCACAAACTAATGTTGATCAGTTGCGACTGTCTTATCGAACTTATTTATTTTCCTGCAATTTTTCAAACGAAAACTAAAACGTGCTGTGATAAATATAGGAAAAAACTCTTATTCAATTTTTAATGGTGTTTAGTTTTAATTCTTAATGAGAAAATCGAACTGATCAGCATGACATTCGTTTAGTGAAATTTTTCAATTATTTAGTCACTTCCAGAAGGTAAACGCTGCCGATATTTTCATAGATAACTTAAAAGAATTTGCATTTTATTGTTATGTACCAAACGGAATATAGTACCGTTATTTTTTAAACAAAAAAACTTTCTGTATTTTTTCAAACAGAGTTTAGTACTTATTGTTTCAAATCAAAAATTGTTCACTTAGCAGGAAAACAATTGTTACTGTTTATTTAGCTGGAGAAACAATTGTTTGAAAAAGAAAAAAGCATTTTTAGTTTTTTGGTACATGATAATGATTACATTCGATTTAAAATATTTTCCTTCTTTGAAGTTATCTTGAAATACCTTTTAAGTTTGCAAAAACTTTCTTAGTTGATAATTTTTGATTTTAAGACTAATGTAAAGACTGTGAATATTTTAGCGAACTTACTTTTTTTTTGAAGCAGCTCTATGAACGTCCTTATTAGCGAAGTTTTATTTGACATGGTTGCCAACCTAAAAATGTAGATGTATTTAGTGTCATTCGGTGTGGATATTGAGTGTGCAATTGAGAATATAGAGACTGTTAATAAAAACTTGAAAAAAATGTCTTTGTCGAGGATCAGATCTTCGAAATATTGAAAATGGAGAAAACAGTTTAATGGGATGATACATACTATTACAAAAGTATTAATTTGTAAACCTTACAGAACTAAAGAGAAGTGCATAGAGAAATAAATAAAAGAGAGTTGTTAAACGTGTAGCATTCTGTCTTAAAATACTAAGAAATAACATTATTCTACAGTAGTCAGCAACAAATATTGTATTAGGTCTATAATAATATTATAGGAAATGATGGTAGCAAAATAAAAAAAAAACCTTTGCTTGGAAAGTGCAATCTTGATTTTACTTTGTATATTGTATTTTATTGCTTTTTGTTAAATTTGTTGCTACACATTCATACACCAATCTACCTGGAGACATCTTAAAACGTTAGAACCTAATATTAAATATTGAATAATTAAAGAATTTGTCCACATAACATAAGTAATGTCCTAAATCACATTAATATATAGTATCTACATATTATTTCGGGTCATAAACTCAACTTTTGTGTATTCATCATTCTTACCTACAAAAAAAACTTCTTTTTTAACTTACCTATGATAAGTGATAATAATTAATCCTGTGATAGTAATAGTTATGACAAAAATAAGTAAGCGTTTTCCAGAAAGGCCAAAGAGTCGATCGAATAAAAATAAATAAATTTAAAACTTGCAACGACCGTCGTCGTCAAATCTAAATAATGTTGAAAATGACAAGTTTCGTTATGGGAGGCTGGGTTTGTTAGTTCAGTTAGTAGCGCTACAGGTTGGATGTTTTAAGACATCTCTTATTATTTCTCTATGGACAAAAGGTTTGTTTAGAAATTTATTCTTGAATAATTTATCGCTAAAAATCATACTAACTGCGCCATGTATCAATACAAAATTTAAGGGAATAGATAATTGTACATTTTTTATAGGAGTTTTAATAGTTAAAAGTTGTGATATCAACAAGTTAAGATTGTGTGCGGGAAATGAAGTATGTCTGTGTGGAAAATTGGTTGTTGAATATTTTCAACAGCCCAAATACATAATATATACTGAGCTTACTGTGACATTGTATTTAACAAAAATAGGTCTTTATTTATATACTTAAACCTTTCTTTTGAGGAAATTTTCAAATCCATAATTTTGTTTTCTCCTACAAATTGTATATATTTTCGGATTTTGGGATCTGGTCTCTGTTTATATTTGAGTATATTGACGTTCGTCTGTAAGTAGTGAATTTTTTCTGTATTTGTACATAATTTTAATCTGTGTAATTTTAATTTAGTGAATTTTATTATCAATATCTTCTATTAAGAAACTTTTGATTTTTCTAATTCAATTTTAATACAAGTAGGCGCCTTACAAGTAGGTGATTTTATATTTTTTGGACAACTGAACAAATGCTAATCTGAATAATTTCATTTGAATTATGTTGAATTAGAAAAAGTATAAACATTCACCTTATTGTGTAAAGACTGTATGTCTGGCTTGTCAATGATTTTTGACAGTTTTGACATATGGAGTGTATAATGGTGTCGTTTTTGATTTTTTTTAACATCTGTATATATTATTGGGTATGTTTTACTCATCCTTTTTTTTAAATATATAGGTTTACTGTTTTCCCATGCTATCTCAAATTTGTAATATTTCTATGTTTAATAAAATAAAACACAAAAAAATGTAAACGAAAATGTAATACTTAAACATATTAATATTATTTCTCGAGACATATTTAGTTGAAACTGTTCCGATTTTTTAAGATTTTGTAATTATATTCCAATCATTTTCCAGAGATCTCAGTAATGAATGTAAATATTGAAGTGTAATTCATACTTTTTTCAAGTAATGGTCAGTCTATATTACTTTAGTATACTCTGATATAAAAAATAAACGAAATCTCAAACTATTTAGTGTTTTATTTAACGTGGGCCAGTTCCTTTACCTTTACCTTTTAAATTACTTGATATGGATTAAAACAGTCAAACTGAAATACTCCAGGCCAAAGGCTAAAAATAAGTTATGATTGTTGATCTTCCTAAATCACCTGACAGAACATTCAGTTTGACTCGATTGCCATGGGTACAGAATAACAAAATTTCTCTGAGCCGCAATTTGTTGAGCTCTCCTATAATGTGACATGCACATCTGCCAACTGCTTCCACGTAATTTTTTAAAAGCTTTATAACTTGTAAAAGGGTAGTTATATTTTGACATTTGACATAGCATCTTAATACCTATACTTACACCTTGTCACCGATCTTGGAGTGCATCCGGCAAAATTTACATTCATCATACGACTCATGAAAACCCTTACCTCTCGTAATTTCTGAGCTATTCAACGATACGTTTGGCCGGTTAGAAAAGGAGGAGGAGGAGTCGGCTCAAATAGGAGTGTATCATAAAACGCTAATTTAAAATTCTCTATTTGTAGTCAGGTGTTAACCAGAATGACATCTGTATCTGTAGAGGAGGGAGGGTGAGTTAGCACCCATTGTAGATCCTCCCGAGGAGTCGTCTTCCTAGGTCATCGTCCATCCTGTCCTTTCCAGGAAGGTGGACAGGTCACTAGGAGACATCTCCTTTATATCGGCAAGTGTAGGCCAAGACTCGCCGAACAGACACTCTCTTATTGACGACAACTCCGGGCACTCGCATAAGACATCCCTGACAGATTCATCTCCCTGTTCACACATCCTGCATAGAGGTGTGCCCACTAGCCCCATTGTATAAAGGTGTTTCCTTAATTCCTAGGGTCGCCCAGGGTTATCCTGGCAAGACTGCATTGTCGAATTCGTCAAGCCGTAGGTGTCGCCGGGTCCAAGAATTCTTAGTCCAGCCGCTTCCCTGGCTAAAGAATCAGCAATGTGGTTACCTTTGCTCCTGTCGTGCCCCTTAACCTTCCTCAGGATAATATTGTTATCTACCGAGGCTCGATGGCACTCTAATGTAACAAGTTGTCTGTTCAAGGCTAGTAGAGCTTGTCTGCTAGCCACAATGACATAATAAGTGACGTTACACTTTGATCTTCAATTGACTTTTAATGATAAAATTTCAGGCGTTAAAAGATACTTAGATAAACACTGTCAAGTCCGCTAATTGTAAATCGTACGTCTAACACTATTATATTTTCCAATTTTTTCAAAACAAACTACCGCGACCTGAATTCGATTAACATATAAGGTCTAATCAGGTGATTTACAATCCAAACAAATGGCTCTTGTTTGTACATATTAAGAATAATAATCTAGTACGAAGTAAATTACCGACAAGCCAGATTTAACGAGTCAAATAATATCAACATCTATACGTAAATGTCGTTATTAAAATTAAAGATTAATGTCGATAGAATTAACACTCGATTTATTGGGGACCTTAATAAAGTTATGTAATGCTTAGATGAGTTCTTATATACAGAAAGAGTAATTACAATATCGTTAAGATTTGCACGCTTACTAACCTGTTTGAAGTTGTACAATTTAGTACGGACTGTAATGTGTAAAATTAAAAGCTGTTTCAAATTTATTTTTAAACAGTGAAAATTGTAGGTTAGGTTACTTATACTGTGTTTCCCTTGGAATGTGGGATTATCCCCAGCCAGGGCTCAAATAAACCACTCGAACAAACTGCACTCAATACACTTGGGTAGCGTTGAGGAATGAACTGGGAAAGTTGGTCCACTACTTTGTTATCAAGGATTCCGATCTTATCAGGAGAACCTTATTAATTGCTCCCAGTTGGCATAGGAGTAGTATTCGTACCTGGATACCAGGTCACCAGGGTATCGAGTGTAATGAAAAAGCTGCTGAACTTGCAAAAAGCGGGTCAGAGAATACGCAGCGCTGAACCAGGACAGATTCTAGGAATACCGAAAACTATAGTACGAGGATCTGTAAAGACCTGGATCAGAGAACAACATAAAAATTTCTGGGTAAACGTCCCAAGCCAAATGCATGGGAAAACCTTTATAAAAGAACCATGCCTGAAACCTGAAACTGCTAACACTGTGCAGAAATCAGTTGAGAATCTAACAGGTTTCATGACTGGTCATGCACCAGAAAAGGAACACCTATACGCCGAGCTACATAGCAAACACCCAGCTAAAAACTTGTACAAACTGGTGCAGGGGACAAAGGTGCTGGACTGGGTGCTATGAGAAAGCACAAGCCAAAATACAATAAGCCATTAGGCTGCAGTGTTATCGGAGACTTGTCAGACGGGCTCGGGAAAAAAAAGTATTCGAACCCAGGGTTGCCGTTATTGCAGCTTGGCTGTTGGAAAATATTTTTATTGTCCACTTAGAAGTACAGCCGTTCCCCAGCATCCCCTCACCGCACAGAGCAATGACGTACCCTTAGGCACTTATAATATTCCAGTTGGCATTAATCTGTAATATTATTTACTTTTAAAAACTATTTCCTGGTCCAGGTCACTTCTGCTTTCCTCCAATCTCTGGCACAGGCACAGTGTATATTTAGCGTCATCTCTGGCAACAACTACCTCGCACTTGTGAGCAGGTTTCAACCCATCAGACAAAAAGTTAGGTTAAGATAAAGAGAGTAGAGATGAAAGAGTTGAGGGAGTAGGGATAAGAGAGTAGGGGGAGTGGAGATGAGAGAATAGAGAGTAGAGGGAGTGGAGATGAGAGAGTAGAGGGAGCAGAGAGAGTGGAGAGAGCAGATAGAGTAGAAATGACAGGGTAGATAGAGTAGAGAGTAGAAGAGAAGAGATCTATGTGTTTTATTTTACTTGGTATCAAAATAGCTGGTATTTTCTTGATATAAAAAATATGTTACTGCTTGAATAGTTTAAAAAGAAGCGCAATTAAGAAAGATGATTAAAAATTAGGGATGGGTCAAGGTTAAATAGACTAAAAACGCACGAAACGCAACATTCTAGATCAGATTTATAAAAAGAAGGGTGGTAAAAGTCGAGTTGTATAATTTTAGACATCTTCGTACTCGATTTAATCGACTGTACTAAACGAATTAAAAGGCGCACGCCTCATGCGCATCCAGTGGTCACGGCAAAAAATAAACTAGCGCGTCTTTGACAATTCGAATCGCAACTTTTAACATCGAAATAAATAAATGTCTTACCGAAATTACCGATTCGACCTACTTGTCGTTTTTCCAACAAAATTTTAAAATCGTGTACCAAGGTGTGTTATTTTTCGTTCAGTGTGTAAATGTTCCGTTACTTTATAACTTTATATGTTTTTTTTGTGATGTGATATGTGCCGGTGTGATCGAGTTTGTGATGGGTAACGTCCAAAAATGTTTCGCTGCCCCTAAATACAAAAAGGAAGCATTGGTACGTTAATTTTTAATATACAGGGTCTCTAAATAAGATACCAGTTCCATTGAGTTTCGCTTAATCAAATAAACGTTGTAGTTATGAAATTCACTATGAATTATGTTTTTCGTTTTCACTTTTCAAATAGTTTTAATAGAAGAAAACGATTTTTGTTGCGAATGGCACTAAATTAGGTTCACCTATTTAGATGGTTCCTTCTAAATTGTATAATTGAGTTAGACATGCTTAATTAAAACACAGTTTGAATAAGTTTGACGTTTTTAAATGTGTAGTAGCATTTGTCAAAATTATCCTCTTGCTGAATATTTGAAATTAACCGAAAACGGTCTTCGGAAAGTCGGTAACGATGGATATTTGCAAAATAATCGTTGTTCTGTCAAAATCTGGCAAATTTGCAGAAAATATACGTAAAATATTTATAATACCGAATAAACTTTACATATAAACATATTTAGTTAATGGCTGTATGCACCGTTAATAGTATGTATGTATGATGGGGTTACATTCACTGAGACCTAAAAGATCTATTGTACCCCCTTACTTCCACTTAGTTTCTGAGGAGCGTCTCAGAGACTAGTAGCTCCTTTAGTCCTATTTCCCTGAGGAATTTTAGGATATCTGCAGGCTTCAACTTAGGTGCAATTCGCAAGTATGTGGATACCACAGAATCTACATTCTTCTTCCTCCACTATTTTGAACTTTTTCAGACAGCAATATCCCGTTAGGATCCCTGTTCTCTTAGTCCAGTTTTACTTTGACTTAAACATTCATTTGATCTCAACGGGTTGTAGCCACCCATAAGAATATTTGATTGTCTAAGCCCTACTAGATCTTTCCAATGGTCAGATCTTCTCTTTTCTTCGGCAATATTACCTTGGGGCTGTTGCCGCAAAAGGGTTCCGGCCCCCAAAAGGGTATTTCGGTCTCCCTCTTCGCTAGTTCATCTGCTATTTCGTTTCCTTCTATTCCAGTGTGTCCTGGAATCCACAGTAAGGTGACTATATTGTTCTCGCCTAGTTCATTGAGTTTGCCTAGGCATTCCCACACCATTTTGGAACTGATTACACAAGAACTCAGCGCTTTAATGGCTGCTTGACTATCAGACATTATGATAATCCTTTGCCTTCTATATCCTTTGTCAATAACTGGGTATACTTCCGTATGGCGTGAATTTCCGCTTGAAATATACTTGGGGTTTTTCCTTAGCTTTCAGAGTGTTTGGTTCCTGGCCCGTACACTCTTATCCCAGTATTATGACCGTTAATAATACTAAATCCCTTTGACCAAACAATATGCATGTTCACACACGTTGGATTATTAAGCTAGTTTTTAATTTTGAGTTGGTATACACCATCGATTCTATGGAAGTTGAATCAATTTAAACTTAAACTCTCAATATTGCAGATTTAACTTTAAACTGTCCTTTTCGACACTTGGGTAACTTATGTCAATGTCTCAAGGAAGGTTGGTTAGATTTGATGTAGTGACTGTCAAAAAAAGTTGTTGATCTCAATTATTATTTCAAATGTTTATCAATCATCACATCCGTAACTGTAAACGAGAGTACTCAAAACTCAAATAACGTCAAGCATTGTCACCAACGAACGATTTCACACAAAAAAGTTGCTAAATCTTTCGACGTTGTCAAGGCAAAAGATGATTCCCTCTAGGTCCTTTTATACCAGCCCCAGTGCCATGGTTTGTTTTGGAACCATCGGTGAACCAAATGATTACTCCAGAACTATCTAGGTGCATCACCTGTTCCCTAGATAGGATGATGATCTTCACTCGATCAGTGAATATATTCTCCGGTATCATGCTATCAAAACTCATGTGAAATATGGGTTCATCCAGTATTGTCCCAATTGTACGTGTGTCCTTCTCGAACATTGTTCGGTGACTATAAGTCTCCCGATTTCAGCCATCATTGCCTCCGCCCTTATACAAAAAGTCCCGAAGGAGGGAGTCCAATAAGGGCTTTGATGCCGTGCCGTTCATTGCCCCGTTAATACCAAGAAGGGTTTAAAAGTCCCAAAGGAGGGAGTCCAATAAGGTCTTTGATGCCGTGCCGTTCATTGCCCTGGTAATACCAAAAAGGGCTTGTCTTTGAATTAGTAAATTAGTAAATATATTCACTGTAGAGGACACTTCAGTCCTCTTCCACCAGACTATTGTTCCATAGGTGATCGTTGGCCTTATCATCACAGTTGTGTGAAGCCAGTGAACCACGCCAGGTTCTGCACATAACTCTTCTGCATTGCCAGAAAAGCCTAGTCGCCCTGGTAGTAATATTTTCCAGGTGTGTCTTCCAATTCAGTTTGGAATTAAGGGTCACTCCCAGATATTTAACTTTTTTGGATTTTTCTAGTTCTTCTCCTAACATCAGTATTCTACCCAGCGGGATAACTCTACTATTCGTGAAAGCAACTAGTTTTTTTTTGGATTAACTGAAAGGTCCTCTTTAAGGCAGAGGTACGCACATTAATTTTGATTATTTCCTTCCTATTAATTTTGACCAATCGCTATCAAGAATTGGTATGTCAAATATAAATTTCAAGTGGAAAAATTACTTAACAACTGTCAACTCAGCTGTCAGCAGTTTTTCCGGATAAAAAATCGAAAAAATTATTATTTTAATTAAAAAAAATGTTTATTTAACTCGGGAAATAATCTTACCAAATATCCCTCGTGCATCTAATTTTTCCTGTGGAAAAATTGGAACACTCGTTTCTAAGTAATCTGTTTTAACAAATAGCATGAGCGAGAGTGGAAAAATCCTCGTGGTTTTAAAAATCCGAGTCGAAGACGAGGATTTTTCCACTCTCGCTCATGTGCATTTAATTTTTCCGGAAAAATTCTGAAAAACGAGTTTCTTAGTTATCTGTTTTAACAAATATTATGAGCGAGAGTGGAAAAATTCTCGTGGTTTTAAAAAGCCGAGTCGAAGCCGAGGATTTTTCCACTCTCGCTCATGTGCATTTCATTTTTCCGGAAAAATTCTGAAAAACGAGTTTCTTAGTTATCTGTTTTAACAAATAGTATGAGCGAGAGTGGAAAAATCCTCGTGGTTTTAAAAAGCCGAGTCGAAGACGAGGATTTTTCCACTCTCGCTCATGTGCATTTCATTTTTCCGGAAAAATTCTGAAAAACGAGTTTCTTAGTTATCTGTTTTAACAAATAGTATGAGCGAGAGTGGAAAAATCCTCGTGGTTTTAAAAAGCCGAGTCGAAGACGAGGATTTTTCCACTCTCGCTCATGTGCATTTCATTTTTCCGGAAAAATTCTGAAAAACGAGTTTCTTAGTTATCTGTTTTAACAAATAGCATGAGCGAGAGTGGAAAAATCCACGTGGTTTTAAAAAGCCGAGTCGAAGACGAGGATTTTTCCTCTCTCGCTCATGTGCATTTAATTTTTCCGGAAAAATTCTGAAAAACGAGTTTCTTAGTTACCTGTTTTAACAAATAGTGGTTTTAAAAATGCTATTTGTTAAAACAGATAACTAAGAAACTCGTTTTTCAGAATTTTTCCGGAAAAATTAAATGCACTAGGGATATTACCCCCGAAAGGTTAATTAAAAAAAAAACACATTTTGGAAATATTTGAACAAAGTTGGTAGTGGAACTTATTGCTAACATTAGACGAAAGACGAAAAGTTAAATGCCACACTTCCTTGTAGACTGTTTTTTACTTTATTGAGTGTCTCTATAGTAGAAGGTCTCCACCTACAAAATTTTCGTTGTCATCACTTTCTCCATCCAAAACAAAGTTTAAAAATAAAGATTAAATAGGACTATTTATTATTTTCTTAATTCATTTTCGTCTACAAATTTAAATCCATTCGTTTTATAAATAAAAATGAAGATGACGTAATAAAACTATCATATCGGAACTTATTACATTCAAGGTTAAGATTGATTGAACCTTTTTATTTCCAAATTTTAAACGGCTCTCTATTATAGCGGGCGGATCCTAAATAAATTAACACATCTGTGTAATTTCAACAATAATGAAAAGAGATTTTTATCATTTCACCACCGTATATAATTAAATAATTATTGTGCAACTTTTGTCAATGGTGTTTGATTTATTAGTAATTTTAATAATGAATAAATAAAGGTCTGTTCATAGAATTATTAAAATTGCCTACGATTTTTTAACTTTCGCTTGCTAATTTGTGGGTATAGATTCAAAAATAGCCTTTAGATTTCTTTTATCTGATCTATATTATTATATTGTATTGATTTTTACAACTGAACTGATGTGTTTACAATATTTTAAATTTTGTTTTATTATTTATCTGTTATTATATAAAGGGTGTTTCTAAATTCAAGCGACAAAATTCAGGAGGTAATTGCTGATGGGTCTTTCCTATAACAAAATTTTCTCAGCCCACCCCTTTCCGAGATATCACCCTTATAAGGTGGTAACTAAAATTGGGTTTTTATTTTTTTTCTAAAATTTCAGTAAAGCTAGTATATCTCTGTATACAGTGCTATTCAAAAGTCCCCTCCCCCCCTCGTATCTTTTGAACGGCTACACTTACGTTAATAAAATTTGGAGTGTGAAAATAAAGTGTTGTAAACTTTTCTACGAATGGTAACAGGTGACGTAATAGTAATAGATGACGTTACAGTGCCACTCTGGCCAATAATTTTAAATAGGACCTTATGGCAAGTGATATCTCGTTTGAAAGGCATTACAGTGGCTACATAGCCATATTAATTTTGTTTGGGTTTGAACTCATTTTGACGGATAAATTAAATAAATACCAAAATTATTATTTCACATTTAAATATTGGTTAGTTGTCATAAAAATTGACGTTTTTAATTCAATAGTATTTGTTGCTTTGCAAAGTTTTTCTAAATAGCTTAAATATTTAATTTTATTATTGTTTAACGAGACGTTTAAGAGTTTACGTAGGCAAAATGGTACGTACTCAAGCCAACAAAGTAGCAGCTATCTTAATAATTGGTGAATCTGGAAAGAATCTCCATGAAGTGGAACGTTAATTTAATGAGAGATACCCAGATCGCCCTATCTCGAGAACTTATTTGAGGGAGCTTCTTCACAAGTTTGAAGCAACAGGTAGTGTTCAAGATGCCAAACGATCTGGTCGACCAACATTTAGTGATGATAAGAAAATTGATATAGTTGCTGAAATGGTAGTAAACCCTACTTCCTCTTAAACTAAAGTTGCGTCTATGTGTGAAGTAAGTAAAAGTACAGTACAGAGAGTGTTGGCTAAAAATAAATTTCCTCCATACAAGTTAAAAATGGTGCACATAATATTTTAAATTGCCATCTCTTGAAAATGTCTCGCTAAAAATAGGATTTCGTCGTGGTAAATGCAATAGGTCGTATGTCAAAAAAAGCACTTTTTCGTTTATTGCACTAACCTGACCAATTTAGTCAAATACACAACCTGCAATAGATCCTATGTCGGTGGACCAATAGGAAATCCACTTTGTCCCTCTCCTGCAAAAAAATTGTCAAACGAATCGGACGCAAAATGTTTAGATGGGAAAGTTTTTTGACCCTTCTGAAAAGTTCGATATTTTTGACATACGACCTACTGCATTTACCACGACGATTTGTTGGAGCCCAATAAATCCTGTTGAATATATATCTATCTAAGACTCGTTAGTCACTCTAAAAACTCGACCCTTCTAGATAAGTCTATTTCTTTCAAAAAGGTTTGTAATGTCGAACAAAATTAATTAAACTTTAGGTTGTGCAGAGACAATTTTTTATAATGTACCGTGGGCCACCGTACTAATAAGAATAGACTTGCGTTGGCGTAGATTAACCTATTCTTAAAACAGCATCTGCTATTCATTTTTAAAAACAAAATCACAATATAACATTAGACTTTGATTAATAGAAAGATTTAACTACTAAATGACACTTGAGAATGATTGAAGTAATTCAAAATTAAAAATTATTTCGGATATAAATGACATGCGGATATTTTGGGAAATATTGCCAAATGTACGTTTTTAATAAATTTAAATATTTAAAGTTGACAAGATTGATTATATTGTTAAGAACATAGTGGGCAAATACAGTAGCTGTCAAAATAAATAGTGTTGATTATAAATTCAACCGTTTTTTAAAATCTCCAAAAGTGGGTGATTTTGTAAATATTGTGTGTGTGTGTGTGATTTGGTCTCCCTAACTAAACCCATGGCTGTAAAAATACAAAGTCTGGCAAGAATCTGCAAATTTAGTTACAGTTTATTTCACGAATTTCCGCCTGTTTTGGGTTAGTCATAAAAGCATCGAATTAAATGGTAAACTGTACTGAAAGGTTCGATAGTAAATTCTCCCAATATTTGATGCGTTAGAAACCCGAAATTTTATTCTTTTTAATCATGTTTTTCCCTTTTTTTCTTTTTTTTATTAATTTTTGGTAATCAGATCTCTTATTTATACGAATACAATAATAGGAAAAATAAAATTGTTTTACATTTGTGTCTAGAAGTGGTACTACTGCTCGTCGAGTTTTTGCCGATAATCCGAAACAGGCGAAAATTCGTGAAATAAACTGTAGTTAAGTTTACCCAAAAGATATTGCAGAAGTGACGAACACGTGTACTGACTTTTTCTTTTGATTAGACAGATGCGTATGTACAGTGTGACCCATTTTGTTTGGAAGCACCCCTATAAAATCCGCATTTTTAAACGGATTTTGATTTAGTCTTTTTTGTTAGATTCAGTATCCAAAACAGTATTTGGGCACAAATTTTCATACCATAATAGCTATTTTCAAGGCCCTCTACGTTAATTTTTCTTTGCCAAAAAAGACGAAAGTATATTAGGTATTTTTTTTTCTCAAATATGACTACACCACTGGATTCAGAATCATCACAAATGTAAACTATCAAAATTTTATAAAAAAAGTTTTATTAACAACAAAGTTATCACTACATGAATTTGGAAAAAGTTGTTTTTTAATTAAGTTTTTACTAAGAATGTAGACACATTTTAAAAATGGCAACATGGTAAACAAAAACTAGGACTCAAACATATTGCACTGTAAAAATTCGAAGCCGAAATTTCAAAAGACAGGATAATAGGTCCATTCTTTTTTGAGGGTAACATGAATGCCAATAACTTCATGGAATTCTTGGAAGGTGAGTTATCCGCAGTGATTGACGAACTGCCACTAGCAGAAAGAAAAAATTTGATATTTCAGTAAGATGGTTGTTCTGTACACTATGTCCGGCAGCGGCTTAACGAAAAATTTCCAAATGGTTGGATAGGTCGCGGTAGCGAGTTAATCGAATGGCCTCCTAGATCGCCCGATTTAACTATATTGGTTTTTGATCTGTGGGGGCTTTTGACACAAAAAGTGTATAAGACACGTCCAAGGAATAGAGCAGAACTGTGTGACAGAATACGACAGGCGTGTGCTGGAATAACGCCACATGAAATAAAAAAGCGCTAAGACATAGTCGCAAACGATACGAGAAATGTGTGGAAATTAACGGAGGTCTAGTCGAGGCTACAAAAATGTAGAATTCAATTATTATTAAGTAGTTTAATAATCAAAATGTATTATTTGGTGTTAATTTGTATTTTCGTCACATCAGCACAATTTTACATTACTCTCAGAAGCTATAACTCCAGAACGGGTTAAGGTATCGGGTTCGAATTTTTACAGTGCAATATGTTTGAGTCCTAGTTTTTGTTTACCATGTTGCCATTTTTAAAATGTGTCTACATTCTTAGTAAAAAATTTATTAAAAAACAACTTTTTCCAAATTCATCTAGTGATAACTTTGTTGTTAATAAAACTTTTTTTATAAAATTTTGATAGTTTACAATTGTGATGATTCTGAATTCAGTGGTGTAGTCATATTTGAGAAAAAAAAATGCCTAATACTTTCGTTTTTATTGGCAAAGAAAAATTAATGTAGAGGGCCTTGAAAATAGCTATTATGGTATGAAAATTTGTGCTCAAATTCTGTTTTTGATACTGAATCTAACAAAAAAGACTAAATCAAAATCGGATGAAAAATGCGGATTTTATAGGGGTGCTTCCAAACAAAATGGGTCACACTGTATATGCACGGAATAATCAATGTCATAAATTATTTTAACGACACAGTAGACGAATAAATAACTAACTGACTTAGTTGGTGCCAGTACAAAATACTATAATTGGGACACTTTAGTTCTTCTATCTATTTGTTGTTGGATTTCAGAAGTTTTTAAATAATTAAGAAAAAAGTTTGTAATTAATTCCGTACAAAACAGCTCAACTATTATAGAAAACTACTAAATACTAAATTATAGAATATATGGAGTCTAGGAATCTTAAGAATTGTGTGACGTAATTTATGGCTGACACCTAACAGACGAACACACCAATGACGCTACACGATTCTGTTTTTTCTTTAAGGAGTATGGAGTTCTAAGGAATGTATAACGGTGAGAACAAGATACTGACTAAGTAGAAAGAAACAGAAGTAAGGGGCACAATTAATAGATCTTTTAGGTCTCAGTGAATATCACCCCAACATAAGTACATATATACATACGTGAGAAAAATGTAAAAATTTTCTTTAATAATTGTAATTCTAAGTGTGCCATAGCCTTGAATACATCAAATCATTAGGTAACTCAGTTGTTGAATTTTATTTAAAAAAATCATTCCTTCATTAGTTTTTATCCACCCACATTAATTGTTGGACATTTAATTTCGGATTGGTCACGATATTTGTATTTATGTAAATTTACAAACACAATCGTTGAAGTTTATTAAATATGCAAATTTCTACCATTCAATGCATTCTAATTTTTAATTTTTAGGTGATCACCCGATGACAAATATCCTTGGCATATTTGCAGTACCCATTTAAAAAAATTCTATTTTATGTATAATCAGCATTCCTGTAGGGGATTATGACGTAATTTGAAAAAAATATTTACAGAACATTCTAAAAATTTCAAAGTCAGTTTAAAATGTATAATTTTAACACCCACTATCTCATTATTGTCTTTAAAGTGTTGCATGTACCAACGCCTGTCAACAAATATCAAATGTCAAAATTAACTGTTAAGTTAACTAAACATTTAACTTAACGTCAAAGTTTAAGACCGCTTCGTTTAAATCTGTACCTATAGTTTATTTCAGAAAGGTATAGGGTAATAAAACCTCATTAGGTATGCAAAGGGAGCACAGAGTGACCCAACGAATATTTAAGCCACTTTCTTAGTTTGGCATTGATTTCATTGTAAAATTCTTTCTTTTTATCAAGTGCAGGTAGTACCACCCGGGTTGGGGTCAATATATGGGTTTAGCCTATTGTTATCCATTCACAAATACTGAAAATAGTGTGCCAAAGGCGTGTCGGTAGGATACTCGTAAAAAGGAAAGAATTTTATTTTAACAGAATAAAAATTAGGCATTATGTACTTGTACATAGTATTAGGTACACTTATTTTTTATTGAACATTATACAAAAAGTACATTATACAGACATTAAATTATAAAAAATCATAATATTCTTCGTCATCTGAGAAACTGTCATCTCCTCTTGACGTTATAATTAACGGATCGACGGTCCGATCGATCAAGTAGTCAAGATCCCACATTTTCTCCTCTTCTTTAATGACATGCTGGACTGCTTTTCGCCAGTTCTCTGGTGTCACCTCCTTAATGGCTTGATGAAACAGTAGCTTAACGTCTTTCATTTTGAATGTCGTGTTGTGTCTTGCCACAAATCCTTACACTTGCGCCAATATAAGTTCTATAGGATTTAGTTCGCAATGATATGGCGGTGTGCGCAGCACAGTTATACTATGTTTTTCTGCTATATCTTCCACGCCGTATTTCATAAAACGATGTTTGTGTAAATTTGCTATAGCTAATAGTTCTTTTTTTATCAAATTATCTTCAAATTTAATACTTTTGGTGGTTAACCAGTCAATAATTTCTTGTTTTCTCCAAGATTAAGTTGGAGTCTTCTCTATGCGTCGAGAATGATAACTTGCGTTATCCATAACTACTACTGAATCAGCCGGAAGATATTTGATCATTTCACCAAAATAGTCTTCAAAAACATCCAAATCCATGTCCTCGTGGTAATCTCCCGTATGGCACGACTGAAAGGTTAGCAAACCTTCTTTTAAAAATCCCTCTTCGCTTCCAATATGGACGATTATTAGTCTTTTCCCTTTACCTGAAGGCACTTTAATACCCGTTGACAGGCCTTCCATGAAAGCTTGGTATTTCTTTTTTAAAATAAAAAGAGTAAACTTTTCTTCTAATTACACTTTTGGTGTTTTCATCAAGGACTTTTACTGGTCTGCCTGGACTTTTCTTGGCCAGCTATCTTTCTCCCCCGCAATAATTTAAAAACGGTGGACTTTCCAACTCCAGTCATTCGGGAACATCGGTCGACAGTTTCTTGTACAGTAAATTTCGGGTAATCGTATTTTATGCAATCGTGTACATTTAAAATAATAAGTTTTTCATTCACTGATAGTGGAGAATTATTGGAACATCTTTTCGTTGGTGTAAATGTCGCCATTTTATTACTAATCTTATAATACTGTGAACACTATTTACGGTTACGGCTTAACAGGAAATACTATTTCAAGACCTACGCCTATGGCCGACACCGAAATTGAGCCGAACTGTTCGGAATTCCCCTTTTTATTACCCTATACCTTTCCGAAATAGACTATAACAGAATTTTAGAAAACGGTTAACTCAACAATAATGCCAAGCAGAGTTGGTTTCTGTTTTCGGCAATAAAGCACCACATCAGTCGACAATTTCTCATTGGTATGGAGAATTTAAGCGTGGTCGAATTCATTTTGATTCAATAACAGGTCGACCAACAGTTTTAAATCAGAGAATTTTTTCAGATAAACATATTTACCTTCTTTCCCCTATTGATAAATATAAAACTTTTATTATCAAGCTGTTTAATGATTACTGAGGTAATGAAATTAACCTGTACATTATGCAAATTATTAACCGATAGATTCACGCCTCAGGCTATATCATGAAAATAAACAGGGAATTATCAGGTTATTTTTATAACGACCTAATATTATAGGATAGGTATTTGTTAATATGTTTGGCATAAGTTTTAATTTTGTGTTTTCAATGCTGAAATTTATAAACTGGCTACATTACATTTGAGGAATTTTCATAAACAGGAATAACATTTTTGAAAAAACTAGGTATTAAGGAAGTAAATGTATCTAAAAATAACGTTTATAAATATTTGATTAATACACTAAGAATGGGAAAACAAAATAAAAATAGTTCCACTTAAACAGGGTCGGAAATAAACATACCAAACATAAATTTCTTCACTCTACCTCAAAGACGCATAGTTTTTTCAGATAACTCTGAGTTAATAACATTCATTAAGTGAATAAATATCATTGATAGAATACAGTGTACTTACTTAATGTAAAATGATTTGGAAGACACTTAACATTGTTAAATAGTTTAACAAATTCACTTTTTATACAATGAGTAATAGGTTAACGTTACAATTTGAAATTGACAAGTGAGGCATGTTTTTGTGACATGCTATTTATCATAATGTCTTTAACCGAATTTTTAGCGAGTTCACTCTATCAAGACTTTATCCTACACGGTAGGCAACCAAACTAACAATCGAAGATTCTAAAAATAATTTTAATAATATACAGCCTTATTAATAATAAATTTAGATTATTCTAACTTCACTTTAAAATCAAACTAGTGAAAAAACATATTAATAAATACATTTAACATTATTTTAACATGCTATAAGTACGCTCTTAGTAACCATTAGTTAGTATGGTGTTATCGTCTTTATTATTAATAAGGCTGATAAAGTTTAGTCAAAAGAAAAGTATAGTAATATTTTTTATAGGTAAAAAATAAATATGAAAGTTATCTAAATAGTAAAGACGGATCGAAAATGGGTCAAAACGGAATTCCTCGATAACCTACATTATGTTATATGGTTGAAATTCAATACAGACCAGTTATAAATCAGTTACTTGGGTAATTATTTAATGGCTGTTGATCTAATTTGAGGCAATAATAATTAATTATTGACCCATTAGGATGCAAATACCTAGGCGTACTGAAATTTTTTGCAGCAGGGTGCTTACAAAATACTTAAAAGCACAGAAAGATGTTTACAATTCGGTAGCTAGATGCCATTAAAATTGAGTACAAAGAAAATGTTTAAATTTATAAGTAGACTCTGCTAATTTATTGATCTAGTTGAGCACGCGCTTACTTAATTTTGGCAACAGAAACTGTATAAATAATGGATGATAGTTGGAACTGGATCAAACTAGTATTGCAGTGTGAGTAGATTTGTCAAAAATTGCTATAAAGTAAGACAAATCAACTAATTTATTTGTTTTATTTTGATTAAATAGTTGTATTTTCAAATAAAAAAAAGATGAGTCGCTTAACAAGGCGAGATGTACGAGGGTATATCGTATATTACCTGATTCAAAATTATTTTAAAGATTTTCTTAATGAGCATTTAATATAACAAGTAATATGATAAAGAATATCTAGATGTGGTTTTATGTCCATCTAAAAGTTTCTTTTAAGGGACTAGCGCCCTTTAAAGATGGCGCTGTTAAAACAGTTTTTTAAGTGGTATCTCAAAGAAAGCGCTGCCTACAAACTTCAAACTTGGTAGGTACACTTTGGTAAATACAGGAATGAATGTGAAATAGCCACGCCAGTCAATGCGCGTTACTAGATGATGGTAGTAGGGATTAGTACAACCCTGACTTTAATCCCATCGAACTAGTTTGGGCTTCATTGAAACAATATGTAGTACACAGAAACGTCAATTATAATTTGGCAGATGTAAAAAATCATTGTACCGAATTTTTTAATACGTTCGTTGAAAATGAATGGAAGTCACGGTGTAACCATGCAATAAAGTATGAAAAAATGTATATGGACATGGAACCTTAACTTGATGCAGCCATAGACCAAATTATAATTTGTCCACAGGACGACGACAGTGACACTAGATTTAGAAAATGATGAAAGTGACATAAACAATAGTGAGAGCGATGTACAAATATCGTTTAAATTAATTTAGTGAATAAATACTATATTAATACCTTCCTTTACGTCTCTTGAATAATTAAAGAATGTTACTTAATATACTTTGATTATTTACCGTACTCTAATTCACCAAGCGCATATTACCCTCTTTGTCATCCGAATACTTTCTCATTTTAACTTCGCGCCTCTCGTACGTTTCTCGACATTCACTCCTGTATTTGCCAAACTGTACATTGTATAACCCAGCAGTAGCAAAGTGTTTTTTATTGTCATCACAAGCGTTCAACGGGAAAGGAACAACGGGTAAATTTAATTAAATTTATGTAAAATATTGAAATGAAAAAATTCTATTTCAAATCGTTAAAAATCCAACCAATCGAATTGACATTACAAATAAATTGGTAATGTCATTGATTTATTCAATATTAATCTGAATGGAGTTTAAATTTGTATAACTGATTAATCTGATTCGAAATACGTATAAATAAATTAAATTGAATGTACTGTGAAATAAATTTGTCCTTCTTCGCAATCTCGTATGTATACAACATGTTCAAAGAATTTCGTATTCAAAACTCGGGGCATTGTACACTGATAAAAATGGGTGTCTTGAACCAAAGTAGTCAACTCTCTTGACAAGAAATTATTAGCGACAAGAGAAATTATTTCAGCATAAGAGAATATCTCTTGCCTATAAAAAAAGTCCTTAGCTAAAGTAAGATGGTTCTCTTGAAGAAATGTCTTGAATCTCTTGAATATTTTTCCCTTCAACCAAGTATAGTTTGTTTTGCTTCAAGAGCTACGAAAATTATAAATATCACGGAATTCATTCAAGAGACTGTTCAATTCTCCCAAGTACCTGGTGGAAATCCTCTCAATGTCTATGTCTATGTCTAATGTATTTGCTCTTGGACCAAGAAAGATTTCCTTTCAAAGCAAGTTCTAAGGTTCTCATGTCAAGAGAGTTGTTTTTTTTTGTTAAAAATCTAGGCCTTGCCCCTAGAAAGATTTGCTTTCAAAGCAAGTTCTAAGGTTCTTATGTCAACAGAGTTGTTTTTTGTTATAGTTTGAAGCTAAGACTGTAAGAACTTTGAACAAATAGATTAAGTTCTTCCGTGAAGGAATATTTTATAAAAATATTTTTTTCTTAACCCGAACCTGGATTGTAACTGTTTTTGTCACATGATAAAATTTTGATTCTTACGTAACTTACTCTATTTTTTCTGTTCTCTCCGAATAATCTATTGGATTTTAAAAATTCTGATATACAGGGTGTTGTTTTGGAGATTATCGAATTTTGTAAATTTTTCTTAAACCAGACCTGGATTACAATTATTTTCATTATACTATCTTATTGTGTTATCAATGCAATATATCCTTACCAAAAATGAAAGAAATATATAGGGTGGTTCTAAAGTTATGGCCTTCAAAAGCATTGGACTAAATGAATTAAACACCCTGTATCTCTGTTAATAATTATGTTAGACCAATTAACCAAGTCTATTTGGAACCACCAACGTGTCCTCTACTTGCAGTTAACCTATGGTGGTTTAACTATGACACACCCTGTATAGAAGAAAGACTACTGAACTGGTAGGGACATCTACAGCGAATGGAGGATACTAGACCAGTTAAAAATGTATGGGAAGCAAATGTGATTGTTAAAAGAGACAGAGGTAGACCCAAAGAATCCTGGGATAACAGCATAGCCAAAATATACAAGGAAAGAGGGAAAACAATTAGCAAAAAAATAGAAAAGAATGGAAAACTTTTGTTGATGAATCTTGAAATTTTGATAAATCTCCCTACACCGAAAGGTAGAAGGGAATTTGATTATATCTATAATATATATTATATAATATTAGACCAAGGGATATTAATTGACTTGATACTTCAAAATAGGTAGTCATCTGTATGACAAAAAACATTTTTAACTATTGCAGTGTCTCTGCATGGAGTTCACCTTCTACCCGATATCTGCAAACTCTTGTGGACATCCCGGTTTGACTTAAAAAACTTTTCTTCGTAAGTTACTCTGCATGGAGTTCACCAGTCATTCATATTGGCCATGTTTTTTATTATTTTTAAGTAAAAATCTGACACCATACCGAAGGAACCGTCTCCTTTTGCGACCCATCACTAATAATCTCAAAAGTACTGACGGTACCTACACGTTTTTCCGTGTGAAAACCTCATAATTTACAAATTACTATAAGTAACCAACTTTCCCAAACAACGACAAACTATTTAAATACGTCATTTGTCAATTTGTGTCTCATCATTTCATGCGCATGCGCAAATTCATAATTTCCATAGAATACATATTAATTATAATAAACGTTTATATCTAGTGATAATTTTTTCATTTAATTCCATTTTTTGTCTACACATCAAATGTGTGTGTGGCACTTACACACTTAAAAGTTAAATGACTTGATAGTGTTTTACGACAATGAAAAGAGAACTAAATTAACGTGTTAATGAACGTAGCTGTTACAGTCAAAGACGTTAAAAAGGCGGGATTTTATGAAATAATCGAGCAATAAAAAAATTTAAATAATGGGGGTCGTCAAGTGTGGTCGAAACGTATTCGTTTCCTTATTATTTTAGTTGTAATAGAATTAATGTTAATCCTAACAGTTATATAATCTTTTTGATTAAAATTGTGTCATAACGGAACCTAGGTAGTCTCAAACAGAATGTATACAAAAAAGTACAATCTCGCAAGCGACAAAAAATTTCACTGTTTGAGAATAGACCCCCTGGTGCTACCCTAAATTCTCGTTTCTCCAGCTTAACGGTCATTGAACTATGTGATTGGCATGCTAATAAAAAACTAGAGATGAAGACCATTTTAATGAGTTTTTAAATGTCAAAATATGACCATCCTTTAAAAAGTTATAGCACTTTATATAGGGGGATTTATACATAAATAAAACGTTACTATCTTAAACCACAGATCATAGTCTGCCACTCGACAAATACATCCGCTGTCATGACATGGCGGTAAATTAAAATTTAAAATGGCTTATTTTTTCACTTTTATTATTTTCAATCTCTCAGATTAATTTTGCAAGTTTCTTTTCGATACAAACATTAAACTTACTCAATACATCTCGTTTTTACTGATACAACCATTATTTCGCGCCTTCAGTAACGAAAATCTGTAAATTTCAACCGTGTAATAGTAACCGCAACTATTCAAAAGATGACACTAGCCGTACCGCTGCATTTTTATTTTAAGTAATAAACTTCGACTGTCTCATACGAGTAGTTGGGGCCCGGGACCTTTGTATTTGTTTATAATAAACGACCTCGAAAATGAAAATAAATGTATACGAGTTTAACGGAAAATATTACGGTTTTTCACGTTTTCTTCTTTGTGTTAACAATCGAGCAGGTAAAAAATGGGAAATGTACACCTGCTTGACTAAATTCAGTGGTGCATAAAGTGCTGGGTTATTTATACTATACCTAATTCACCGAGAAAATATTCATCGTCGAGTTTTCATGTGATAAGTTTTTTTGTGTGTATTATTCAATTAAATAATATCGTTTCTGTGCTAGAAAGAAGATGGATGAAGAGAAAATTTTAGTCCCTGAGCGGCAGAAGCGCAAACAAAAGTTTCTTGATAAATTAAAGGTATTATTAGAATAGTTTTAGTAGAATATAATTTAAACTGATGCTTTTTATACAACATGTGGTCTCTAAATTCAATTTCTTGTATCATCTGTTCATATTAATGTGGGCGAAATTTTTAATTAGAATCAAAATCTTGGACAGCTTCGAATAAAACACTTTAAAATTCAATTGCCTCGGTAGCGCAGTAGGTAGCGCGTAAGTCTCATAATCTTAAGGTCGTGAGTTCGATCCTCACCCGGGGCATTTTTTTTTCGTTTTGATTATATAAAAATAGCCTTATTAATTGTTGCATATACCCATTTTTCTATACTGTAATAAAGAAATAGAAATGTTAAAAAAACCAATTAGCAACTGAAACTATCAAAATTAGAACAGTCAACTCCTATATTTAAGCCCAGTGGTATGAATAATATTGATACATTTTTTGAAAATATCCAATTTTGATCTAGATAATTTAATATTATGTAATTTAATAGAGGTGAATTTCAAAGTTAGCAGTTAATAATTAATATTGCATTACAGTTTGAGCGCTAAATAAAAAATGGTTCCGTAGTGTAGCGGTTATCACGTCTGCTTTACACGCAGAAGGTCCCCGGTTCGATCCCGGGCGGAACCAATTTTTTAAATTTTTTTTTACCTCACTTTACGCTTTCATGGAACACTCATTTTAAGAACATCACAAAGAAAGCTACCATTGCAGCTACAGATACATGTCTGGATAAAACTGAAGGCTCTCGACGCTGAAAAAGAGCGAGTAGGTATAATCTAGTAGATTTTGATGAGCAGAATAGATCTGGAAAGATCACAGTGGAATAGAGAAATTAGACACCTCTTCAAATCTCATCTAGAAATAAAAATATTTTTATTCTCTAAGAATATTATCCTAAATGCATAATTTGGCTAGTACTTTTTAAAAGAGATGCTTCCTCGTCTTTTGAAATTGAAAAAAAAGTGGTTCCGCCCGGGATCGAACCGGGGACCTTCTGCGTGTAAAGCAGACGTGATAACCGCTACACTACGGAACCAGATAGCAAAGTTTGTTTACTACGCACTCCAGTTTGGCGGAGTACAAATAGTTTTTAATTTTAAATTTAAATCCACGTTTCTAATTTCAAATACAGTCTTGATATAATTCTGGGACTGTTCATCCACATCTTGATTCTAGATGAAATGTAAACACAAAATGGAACAAGTTTTTCTTTAAAATTATCATAGCGCAAGTAGTTTCAGTATAAATCATTACACTGAAAGTCAAAATATAACTATACGGTTTCATTTCTATACACATTGCCTCCAGAAAAGTTTTGTACAGGGTAAGTAGTTTCATATTATTGGCCTAATTCTCCACCTTGATGATAGGTTTCTAAATCTGACAGTTCTCAATTATCTTTTCCTATAGAGAAAAATAAATTGTAATAATGTTTTGCTATGCTACTGATATTTTTAGCGGTTAACCAACATTTTAACCTACATAAACCCCCTTTATCAGATTTTGTGGGGTGGTTAGTTTTCATTGAAATGCTCTGTATAATAAACAAATAGAAGTAGGTATTGATTCTTTTTACAAGCATCACTTTAGTAATGTTAACTCTTCGACAAAATGGTCACGCAGTACAAAATTGCATTCATAAAACCGAATAACTTTAATATTATAAGAATATGCAAATGTTTTTTACTTCTCTCAAAAATGGATATACAGGATTATTAAAGTTAGAGCAACATCCTCATTCCCAGACTTTTTTATTGCCTTTTAAAGTTTAATGGTTTTAACTGGTTCTGATAAGCTTACATAGTGACTTGAATTAAGAGGTTTATTTTTAATTCTATTAGTTACGGAGGAATACTATACGGGGATTACGAGGAATGTCTTTTGCATCATATTTGGAAACAATTTTGGAAGCAGTTATTCTACTGGCTAGTTGGTACATTCAAAATACAGTTTTTGATAGCGTTGACACAGTAGTGGCGTAGCGCAAAATTCGGCATCCCCGCAGAATTTAAGTCGGGAGCTCCCTTTTTTTTCCCGAGCCCGTCTGACAAGTCTCCGATAACACTGAAGCCTAATGGCTTATTGTATTTTTGCTCGTGCTTTCTCATAGCACCCAGCCCAGCAACTTTGTTCCCTGCACCAGTATGTACAGGTTCTTAGCCGAGTGTTTGCTATTTAATTCAGCGTTTCCTTGCGGTTGGCCAAATAATAACTGTCTTTTGCGATGAGTCTCGTATAGTTTTAATTTGTACAGGTGTTCCTTTACTGGTGCATGACCAGCCTCATCTGATTTCTGCACAGTGTTAGCAGTTTCAGGTATGGTTCTTTTATAAAGGTTTTCCCATGCATTTGCCTTGGGACGTTTACCCAGAAATTTTTATGTTGTTCTCTGATCTACGTCTTTACAGATCCTCGTACTATATAGTTTTCGGTATACCGAGAATCTGTCCTGTTTCAGGCTGCGTATCCTCTGACCCTCCTTTTGCAAGTTCGTCAGCTTTTTCATTGCCCTCGATATACCCTGGTGACCTGGTACCCAGGTCAGCTTGCAACACTTAAAACACAACCCTCGTATAGATTATAAAACACAAGAAAAAATATGTATGAGTTTCTAGGAAGAGCTTCCTAT
This sequence comes from Lochmaea capreae, assembly GCA_949126875.1. Lineage (NCBI taxonomy): Eukaryota > Metazoa > Arthropoda > Insecta > Coleoptera > Chrysomelidae > Lochmaea > Lochmaea capreae. The sequence continues at coordinate 10,315,412 of OX421397.1, read as the reverse complement.
TTGTAAATAGGCACGCCACTGTGTGCATATTGAAACACATCCATGTACAAAGGCCAATGACTGGAAATCCCACGTGCGTGCGGTTGATTTAAATTAAGATCACCTCGCGAATACAAGTAAGTGTATATATACTTATTGCATAATTATAATTTGAAATTTTTGCGCACTCAACAATGTTTTGATAACATGCATCCCGGGTTCTACACGTTGCTGCTAGAAAAATCTGAAAACGTCCTGTCAAAACGTGACGCAATCTGAATCATCCAACAGCATCGGCCTAAGGATTTTTAACGAAAAACTACATGCAATCGATGGAATAGTCGTGGGTTTTGGGGAAAATACCTTTTAATCTTGTGTGTAAAATGTCCATTATTTTGGCCTTATTAAACGCTTTTATATAGTCTAGTAATATCACAAGAGATTGAGAATAGATTGAAAATAATTTGACAGATTTTAGAAAACTTTTTGCCTGCAATAGATACGAGAGCCCTAAGGGCTCCTGTGCAACAAGTTTGAGAAAAGTCCTAGGGAATTATTATCTAATTTATCGAACTACTTCCCATGCATACGCACCGCCGGATATTGAATTACACCCCAAAGTCAAACGGGGTTGGTATATCTACAAGATATTTTAAAACCAACCTTTCTGGTTTGCAATTAGAAGGGACAACACAACTTGTTTTAAAAACCAAAATAAACTAAGGTGAGAAAGGTAGAAACACCTTGTAGAATTTAATTAAAGTTAAAAATAAAAAAAGTTACAAACTTACATGAACCCAGGCACGATCCCCTACAGCTCTTACAGCCGGGTAGATAAGAAATTAAAAAATAAATTTAAAATATTAACTATATTCTGCCATCAAGGATTATGAAATCAGGAAGAATGAGACCTGCACTTTATATGTAAGTACTTAGCTTATTCGAGAAGATGAAGAGGTCTGGTAGAAACAGAGGCTAGCGATGCCTTGTTCTTAAGCGAAAGATGTCTTGAAGCTGAAGTTAGAGATGTCTGTGGTAGCAGTCGCCATTTTCCCATCAGAATTGAGATACGCTCAGAATTGAAAAACCCTACGCTACCGATCACTGATGCATTAACTGTCATTTATGACAAATATCATGTGAATGAACATATATAAAATGACGTAGCATATTTTTGTTTGAAGATATTTTAGACCTTTGCATCTTGAAAATGAATGAACACCACCGGGAACTATTAAACTAAATTGAAACAGTAAATGAATGAATAATTATTGCAGTCGTATGTCAAATAAAATTAGGTTATGGTGTTATATCAAGATTAGAACGTTCAGCAGAATTAAGAAATGATGGATTACTCTGAAAATCGCTACCTGATCAACTTTGTTGGGATGAAGGCGACCAAATGACTCGTTTTCGGGGTCCTTCATTTTCAGAGTCTGATGAACTATCAAAATTCTGTAGACTCGACTTGCTATCAATCAAGATGTCAACCGAGAAATGTCAAGTTAGGTATTTCTTGAACTGTTTAGGCAGACCCAGCAAGCTGTCCTGTACTAGGTATTTCCTATCTCTCTTATAGTGTTTTCCATTGACCTCCCACCAGCACGATGCAAATGCGATCCAAAATTGCACCGATCCCACGCTGGTGCGCACGTTCTTGGTTCTAGTTCGCGCGGAGCTGTTCATGTTCCATTCACCTCTTTGACAAATATAGCATATGACACTTGCTAATAATAATAAATAAAAATAGGTTATGTATCCTGCACTCTAGTCTATTGACGGTTCTGAAAAGTTCGAGGTGTGAGCGCTTGGTTAATCATCAATGGAACACAATAACGTTGCTCCACGACGGGTTATGAAGACAATGGAACACGCGAAACTTGCAAAATTCGCATTCAGTGCGCACCAGTGAGATCAATGGAAAACGCTATTAGGTATTACTTAGCGCGTGGTGAAACGAAATTGCATTTAGGAATTCCTAAATCCGATTTAGGCATTACCTAACTTTAGAAACTGTGATAAGTGCTTTCAAAAGGAATCGCTAAAGGAAATAAAAGGTGAGCATTGGTGAGCATAGGTGAACCAAATAATAAACCACGCCCAATAAGGATATGTCTACCAACTGACAAGTAGACACTAATGACATTCGCCCTGAGGATAAACAAAAATTTGTATAGATTTGTAATTTGGTTGTTTTGTATTGATTTAATGTTCCTATTTATTATAAATAGCTCTTAAAATACTTAAGTAATTGAAAAAGCACCAAATCAAAATCAAATAACTATTAAGTGTATACACAATGATCCAAAATTTTAAATTTGAAAAACACGTACGTTTTGTAAATATATTTATTGTATAATTGAAAAAAAAGGACTGACTAGGTATAACACCAAATATAAAGCTAAAAACTTTACATAATATCTAAACAAAGTTTAAAAACGAAAGTTTTCCACAAATTTGTGTCCGGTTCTGTATAAGATGTGTGCTACATACCGTATTAATATTGGTAACATATGTTGTTGCTGGATTTTACGGCTTAAGTGCTAATTTTGCAATCACAAGGTGTGCCGGTGTCGGTCTGTAAATATACACGCTCCTCTTTGTTGATTTTTTTGTAGGTTTTTTCTTGTATCAAACAATTCTTCAACAAACATTTTTTTATGGTTTTTGCGAAAGAATGTTTTTATTACTTCAGTCTGGAATTCTTGTTTTCTAAGACTGTAATACAAAGTGACACTTACACTATCTTGAAAATATTTAATTCTACTTATCGAATTCGAGCTGATGAACCTCAACATTCACATTGTTCAAGTAGGTACTATCCTCTCCAGTATCAACCTCTAAACTACCCATCTTGCTCACTGTTTCTACAGTACTTCTAAGTACTAATTTTATACAGGGTTGGGATAACGTATGGAACCAAGTAAATATCTTTTAAACGAAAAGAACGATATTTATGAAAATTTGCAGGTAACTGTAATGGAACAGAATGCATCTGATGTACATTTTTTTGTAATAATATACTTCCGGTTTAACCGGAAATGCCATCAACTTCTTTAATTTAAAAGGGACACCCTATATATTTTTACAGATTTTGAAAGAGCTGGTTATTTTGAATTCATACATACTGAGTTTAGTGTAAAAAAAAATTGTGAAAACGAGGAATATAGCACTTTAATCAACCTCCTTTGAGTTTTTTGCATTAGAGCAAAAAACTATTTAGATAAACTAATTGATGTTGTTTGTATGCCTAGTAATAAATAAACGAGTACTATTTAGTACTTTAGTCTTTTGTTCTCCAAATGTCAAATTCTAATTGACGTAAATAAATTTTACAATTTAGAATGGTTCAATGTGAAAAAGAGCGTATTGAAATTTTAATGGTGATCGTGTTAGAACTCATGAAGAACTGTGTTATATTTTTAATAATTTGCATCCGGAGAGAAATCCTATATCACGCTCAACAGTAACTAAAACATTACAACGTTTTAATACAACTGGGAAGGTAAAAAAATTGCTAAAACCTGGAAGACCACGGACTGCAACGAACGAAACTGTTAAACAAAATATTGCAATCGATTTAGAAGAATCTCCTCAAACTTACACCACAAATTTGGCACTAAACCATGGTATCAGTCGACGTTCTGTAGGAAAGATTTTAAAAAGTGAAAAGTATCATCTGTATAAGGTACAGTTGGTTCAAGAATTGTCAGACGATGATTTTGACCGACGGCTGGAATTTTGCGAACGGCTAATGGACATCTCTAATGTCGACGACAATTTTGCTTCTAACATAGTTTTTTCCGATGAGACAACATTTTGTTTAAATGGAACAGTTAATCGCCATAACTCAAGGTATGGGTCAAATGAGAATCCTTATAGGATTTATGAAGCACATACCCAGCATCCACAGAAGTTAAATGTTTGGATGGGAATTGTCGAAAATAGGCTTATAGGCCCATTTTTTATCGACGGAAACTTGAATTGTGACAAGTATTTGTATCTACTAAATAGAATCGATGGATTGGACGTAGAGGATTCATAGAGTGGCCTGCTCGTTCTCCGGATCTTAGCCCATTACATTTTTTACTTTGGGGTTATCTAAAATCACGTGTTTACTTTAGACAACCAACAAACTTACAGGAATTGAGGCAAAGAATTATTGATAAATGTGAACTAATAGGTGGAGAAGTCTTGGAAAGAGTGACTCAAGAATTTGTTAATAGGATGGCATATTGTCAGCAAGGAAACGGCGAGCATTTTGAACATTTCAAGTAATTTTGTTTCTCATTATTCTAAAATAATGAAATGTACACCTATTGTACAACTAACAGTGAGCTCGTTTTCACAAAAAGTTTTACACTAAACTCAGTATGTATAAATTCAAAATAACAAGCTCTTTCAAAATCTGTAAAAATATATAGGGTGTTCCATTTAAATTAAAGAAGTTGATGGGATTTCCAGTTAAACCGGAAGTATATTATTAACAAAAAAATTTACATCAGATGCATTTTGTTCCATTGCACTTACCTGTAAATTTTCATAAATATCGTTTTTTTCGTTTAAAAGATATTTACTTGGTTCCATACTTTATCCCAACCCCGTATACGGAACACTAAAAGTCATCCTCACATACCATCGTCAAATATGTACGCCCATCCGTCCGTATTTTCATATGCATTATGTACATTCCTGAAATAATGCTTTCTCTATCTCTCTCTCTTGAAAGATATTCGTCATTATAGAATATTAAAGAATCATATTACACATACATTACGGTAGTGCGTGTAAAAAAATTCCCAAAGTATATTTTTGCACACAATGCATTTCTACATAAATTACCGTAACAGGAACAAGTTGAAAGGTATCAATATGTAGGCACTCCTTTTTTTTTAAATTGCAGGAGCGGTAACCTGAAATTTAGTCACTTCTTGAGCATGAGTCACGTGTTTTGTATTGTAGGCCGTTATTTTTCTCAAATCACTTAGCAATAATTGATAATTTGAGGAAGAACGATCTGCTGAGATGAGATAGTAAGTGACAGGAATGTATCACTAATTTTTAGATAAAAAAGGGTTAGTAGGCCAGAAGGTTGGTTGGTTGGTAAACAGACGAAACAGGCGGGGTTAGTGGACCCCAACACTGCAGCCGTTGGCTTATTGTATTGTCATGTCTGTCTGCTAGTCCGTGAGAAGATTTGTGAGCTTGTTGAGATCTAGAAGTCTCTTCACAGTGTCTCTTTTGGTGAGGTTGGATATAGGGTCATCCGGCCCTATCTGTCTATACCTCCACCAACGTAGAGTCTCACATTAGAAAATTATATGGGTGGCTGTTTCGTCCTCCTCACCACATAATCTACATATAGGTTCTTCTTGGAAGATCCCCATTGTGTAAAGGTGCTTTCTCAGGCCGCAGTGTTCGGTTATAAGGCTGGTTACCAGCCTGATATCTCTCCTATTTAACTTTAAGATTTCTTCAGTAACTTTTAGTATGGGTTGTTTAACCATGAGTTTACTGTGTTTGAGCTTTGGAATTGTTTGCCAGTATTTGGAACCGTCAGTGAACCAAACTATTTCTTGTTTGGGTGTTTCCTTGAATTCTCCTTTCCAATCTATTTCGATGTCTAGTGATGTGGTCAGCGTCATATAATCAGTACCCATAGTTAGTATGGGATTTGTGGTTATATTGATAATTGTCGCATGCTCATTAGGGTGAGGGTTCCACTTATTGTTTAACTGGAGACGATATGCCCCAATTCTAGCCTCTGCTTCGACGATTAGGTCAATTGGTGGGAGGTTTAGAATTGTTTCCATGGTTGCTGTCGGAGTACTTCTTTATGCTCCAGTGATGCACTGACACGCCAGTCTCTGGATTTTGATTAGCTCTAGGACTGCCTGTTTCTGGTTAACCTTAGGCCACCAGACGAGTGCGCCGTAGGTACTTTTATCTAATCGTAAGTACTGTAATGATAGTTACAAAACGTTTTATTATTTTGGTTTTAAACTGTCAGTGGTTGTCAAATCATGGAACTCAATGTATTCCAATTTCTGGAACTTCTATACCTGCAAATACCAGCGACCCGGGTTGGGTAGGCAAATAAAAGAGAATAAAGATATGAATTATAATGTAAATCGTTTTAAAATTCTGTAGTTTTTGTTGCCCACCCGGTACGGATTTTGCATGTTAAATGAGGTTTTGTTACTCTCTATCTATTTCAAACAAACTGTAGTTTATAATTTTAATTCTTTTTAAAGTTTTGCAAAAATGTCAATGTTCTTTTGTCAATCTATGGATTCTTCCAATTTCATCATTATTCCCTATCCATTTTGCTAAAAGTTCAAATATATATGGTGATACATATAGGGTAGCCCAAAACATTGCATTTTACGCTTAAATTCTGAACATCCTGTGAAAAAATTGAATAACTGAATGATATTTATTTGTATAGTTTGTATATCGTCTTCGTTTTTGCCGGCAATCATCTAACCACGACTTTCTTAAAAGTCAAAAGTCAACAACAGTCGAGTGACAGGGCAAGGGCGGGCCATCAGGTTTTTTTCGGGTGTATGATGGCTGCATTGAATTCATTTGGCAGTATTAAATATTCCGTTTTAGCGTGAGTTTTCAAAGAGTTTCTATACGAGTATTGTAAGTTATCATTAATTTTTTTCGCAATGTTGCGTCGGAAACACTTGTCATTAGATGCAAAGCAAATTGTGAAAAATGTGTATGATTCTTTTGTAAGTAGAGGATTCATTAAACATGAAGCTTATTTTCAAAGACACCAATATCCTTTATAAAGGATATTATTAACAGTGAAAAATTAAGTGCAAGAAAAAAAAGGAAGTGATTTTCAATCTCATCGTTTGGACATTGGCCAACGGCAATCTGTCAAAACTACCAAAAGACTTTCTGCTCTAAATACACACAAGATTTTTTCTACTATCACACCAAAATTAACTACTAGCTCTCTTTTATCTATAAATAACATTAGGCGTGCGCCAAAGTTACTTTCTGCTTAAGAGCGCCAATAATGTCAAATTATGACAGCTCGCGGAAAATTAGGCGTGCTTCAAAGTTACTTTCTGCTTAAGAGCGCCAATAATGTCAAATTATGACAGCTCGCGGAAAACATCAACTTTGCAGTTGCTTTTCAAGGTGATAGAAAAAATATATTCCCTCTATGAAAGCCAGACATTCTAAAAAGGGATCTAGAAGAAGATGACACCAATATAAATATTAGTCGGGCCATCCTCCATAGAGTTTTTGGTAAAATGGGATTCACATACCGTATACGACGTTTTTAAGACCCATTAAATCTTCTTCCATTTTTTTTGGTACGAGTACACCTTGTATTACACAAACACAAAGCTGCCCATTTATTGCATCGTTAACTTAATAAATAACAATAAACACAGCTCTGAGATTTGAGTGCGGTTGTAAAGAAAATAATATAAATACGGCCTTCATTAGAAAAAATGTGGGTCATATTGTTGATTTTTTTTGTTTGCTGTGTTTAAAATGGCACGAGTATCTATGAATTTTTTATTAAGCAATTTGTTTTGTTGTTGTTATGGCGCGATATACACGAACGTTTTTTCAAAAACAACTTAATTAAAATAAACAATTTGTTGTGTAATGCTTTTTTATTTAAATCTAATTCAATGGAAATTACTACTATAATATTTTAATTGAAAAACTGAAAAGTGTTCGGCATTTCTGCAATAGAGGACAGTGTGGCCAACAAAAACTGGTTTTTATGACAAGAATGACAGTTAATATATCTACCATTCAAAAAGGTTTTTTTTATCTACATTGCTTTATTAAAACAATTAATACAACCCCGAAGCGTAAATCTTAAAATTTAAAATGACGTTTTAGCTGAATACTTTTAGCAAGTCGCCATTTCAAATCTGTCATTATGTCACTAGCTAGGTCAGATGTAAGTGGAAAAAGCAATCAGAAGAGTAAAGAGATACAACTACTGGAACTACTACCAAAGTCTAATGGAAAATAAACAGACGATTAAACGAATATCAACAAAAACAAATCAAACTGACATCTGACATAACTAGTGACAGAATGAGCAATGTAGATGTTCGCAATGATAAAAAACTGTCATTCTTGTCATAAAAACCACTTTTTGTCGACACTGACCTTAAACTGAACTCAAAAATTCAATCAATTCACGTAAACAACAATAAATAATGAATAAAAGTGTAATCAATTCATATGATCCCATTGAAATATACACAAAATAATTAATGAGTGTTGAATTTGAAGGTTACGCACGATTTTTTCTTGGTGCTTAAGGGAAGGCTTACGGTAGAAAGTAGTACGCACGTGGGTATGTGTAATGATTAATGGATAATTAATAGCCGAGTCAAGGTGGTTTCCTGGGTATTTTCCATCAAATATTACAGCGGTTAATAGTAGACGCTGTAACTAGAAAATATTTTTCACTGATTGCGCAAATAGGCCATTCCATTACAGTCTAGTTTTGGGTAATCCAGAAGAGGTTTTGGGTAATCCAAGGTAGTTTGGGTAATCCAAAGGAAGTTTTGGGTAATCCAAGGTAGTTTTGGTAACCAAAAGGAAGTTTTGGATAATCAAAAGGAAGTTTTATGTAATCCAAGGTAGTTTGGGTAATCCAAAAAGAAGTTTTGGATAATTCAAAGGAAGTTTTCGGTAATCCAAGGTAGTTTAGGTAATCCAAAGGAAGTTTTGGGTAATCCAAGATAGTTTTGGTAACCAAAAGGAAGTTTTGGATAATCAAAAGGAAGTTTTGGGTAATCCAAGGTAGTTTGGGTAATCCAAAAAGAAGTTTTGGATAATCCAAAGGAAGTTTTCGGTAATTCAAGGTAGTTTAGGTAATCCAAAGGAAGTTTTGGGTAATCCAAGATAGTTTGGGTAACCAAAAGGAAGTTTAATCATGAATAATCTGTGAGTAAATTCAGGTATTTCGAGTCGACGCACCGTAAAAACGAACTTTTTTTAGCCTAGGAACTGTCGTAGTTAGGTTTTTGCGGTATCGTTTATTTAAAGTAAATATAAAATCAAATAAAAATTTCAAAGGTTATTAATGAGTAGTGAAAAATTACGAGCTGTATTTTTTATAATACCTACATCAGAATACGAGGTACATTAGAATTTTCATTCAATATTCTGCCGGTAATTCCAATCGCATTTCAAAATATGAATTATAATGACATTCAAAATATGAATTATAATGACATTCAAATTGACATGTAAATTTGGCACCAAGAAATAGATTATTTCTAATTTAGAAATATGTATTTATTTTCCCAATATGGGAAACTGGACGTCAGAACAAAATAATTTAACTCATTCTTTCGCATTCAAATAGTGTAATAAAATTTTGGAAAAAACGAATTTTCAGCATAAAAAGTCTTGTAAATACCACAAAACTATGAATTTTAAACTGAAATTTCAGGAGAGTATTTGTAAGAGAATAGTCAACTGGGAAAAAAATTTCCAAAAGTACCTATGACTTGAGGGGTTTCCTTCTTGTGAATAATAAATGTAAAAGTAGTGAAAATATTCGAAAATCCACTTTCTGAAACTTCATATATTCATAACTCGGCTAATTGGAAAGATAGAACGTTCTAGTCTAGTACATTTGATTCAGAGGAATATTGTTCATATAGGTATAAATTTCGAATCGATATTTCCAAGCATTAAGGGAGTTATCAGAGAGCAATTTAAATCGCGAAATATTTCCATACCTACCCCTTGCTTCCATATTTCCAACAAAGAAAAATTTTTGCGACATGAAATTTCCTTTAAATTGGTAACCGGAGAATTTTTGATACGGGAAAATAAATGCCACAGTCTGTTTTTTGATAAAATGATTCTTTCGCATTCAAATAGTTTGATAAAATTTTGGGAAAAACGCATTTTCAACATAAAAAGTCTTGTAAATACCACAAAACTATGAATTTTGATCTGAAAATTTTAGGAGAGTATTTGTAAGAGAATAGTCCACCGGGAAAAAAAATGAGCCTCACTTGAAAGGTTTCCGTCTTGTGAATAATAAATATAAAAGTAGTGAAAATATTCGAAAATCCACTTTTTGAAACTTCATGTATTCATAACTCGACTAATTGGAGAGATAGAACGTTCTAGTCTCGTCCATTGGATTCAGGGGAATTCTTTTCATATTGGTATGAATTTTGAGTCGATATTTCCAAGCATTAAGGTAGATAGCAGAGAGCAATTTAAATCGCGAAATATTCCCAACAATTTCCTTGGTAACCTTGAGGCAATCTTTATCAAAGGATAATTTTTGGTACAAAAAAATTTCTAGTGACCAACCCCTCGGCTTCGAGGCATATATTTAACATAAAATTATTCTTCTTCACAGATATTTAACCAACTATTTGATAAGATAGTTGATATTTGTCCTCCAATGTAAAAATTATATTTATTTATTCAGACTATGTCTATTCTAAGTTTAAAAACGTATTACATGTTAAGAATTGAATATTAATATAGAACGTAAATTTTCTATCTCATGTGTTCCCAGACACGTGTATTGTAACGGCGAAATACCTAAATAAGTAATAAATCTATAGATTGAATCTGAAACTGACAGCGTGAGGAGTTGAATTCCAATCAGCCATTCTCAAGCATTCTTCAAATGTGTCAAAATGGATTCGTCAATTTCTGGCCTAACTATACCTCCTCCTCAATGTTTAGGATTCTATAATATGTCTTCACTCTAATTGGTGAGCAAAGGTAATGAGTTCACCTAGAAGATAATAAATTTCATTGCAAATTTTTGAAAATAGACATTTTTTACTATACAAAAGTTATAGGTCCAGTGAAAATCTACGGCTAGAACTAGAACAGTTTTTACCATTACCTCATTCCGAGATATTTGCAAAAAACTGGCGTTAAAGTTAAAATTTTCATGAAACTGTAAACGTCCACTTTTAGGTTTTCAGCATCTCATTCCATAAAACATATTCCATATTTCAATTTCAAAATGAAAAATAAAGATTAAAAAAAATAAAATTTAAAAACGGGTTTTTTGCAAATATTTCGAAAATTTTGAGGATACGGTAAAAAGTGTAGATTTTCACTATGCCTCCAACTATTCTGAAGGACATTTTTTTAAAGGAGTTCATATCTGTTAATCGGCAAGTCACCTGGAGAAAACCAAATAGAAATAGAGCTGATAAAGTATGGCGGAGACTTATTAGCAAAAAAAAATATACCAATTAATAGCCAACAACAAGAGTCAATACCAGAAGCATGGGAAATTGCATTAATAGTACCAATTTACAAAAAAGGAAAAAAAGACGAATGTGGAAACTATAGAGGGATTGCATTACTGGATACAGCTTTCAAAATTATGGCAAAATGTATAGAAATTAGGCTGAAGGAATATGGAGAAAATCTGTTTGGAGACTACCAAGGTGTTTTCAGAACAGGAAGATCAGTGACAGACCATATATTCACTCTGAAGCAAACACAAAGGATGGGATACGAATACGACATACCGATATATGCAATATTTTTATTGACTTCCATAAAGCATATGACACTGTTAATAGAAACCATCTATACAAGATTATGAACAACCTCAACGTACCAAAAAAACTGATACAACTCACTAAAATGACTCTTGAAAACACAAAATTGAAGATTAAACTTAACCAAAAGTTATCAAATAATTTTGAGACAAATGCTGGACTGAAACAAGGAGATCTCCTGTCCACTACGTTGTTCAATATGATACTAGAATGGATAGTGCGAAGAAGTGGAATAAACAGCTCGGGGACACTGAAAACAAAAACGTTGCTGGCCTACGCAGACGATGTTGTATTGTTATCAACATCAGAAAAAGAACTAAAAAGAGCATGCAAAGCGTTTGTAGAGGCAGCAGAGATAGCGAGCTTGAGAGTAAACGCAGAGAAGTCAAAATTTTTGAAAATGACAACCCCACAAAGAAGAGGAACAAAGAGAAATTTTGTAGTAGAGCTGAACGGAGAGAGATCAATGAAAGCCATATCTACCTAGGTACAGTTATTAAGGAGGATGGCGATGAGGAGATGAACATAGAAACAAGACTAACAAAAGGAAGTAAACAGGCAGGAGCCATAAATGAAATAATAACTTCAAAGAAGGTAGCTAGAAAGACAAAGTTACACCTATACAAAACAGTTATTAGACCAACGGCACTATACGGTTGTGAAACTTGGATATTGAGTAAAGAAGAGGAAAATAAAGTAAACATATGGGAAAGGAAATTGCTCAGAAGGATATTAGGGGGGAAAAAGAAGAAGGGGTATGGAAAAGAAGAACAAACCAAGAAATAAGAGGTTTATTTGGAGAACAAGAAATGAGCAGCGTAATAAGAGCAAAAAGACTTGGATGGCTAGGCCATATACAGCGGATTCCAGACACCAGAATGACAAAAAAAATTATTGACATAGACGTAGAAGGAACGCGGAAACAAGGAAGACCAAAAGAAAGGTGGTATTAATGAAGCCATTGAAGACCTAAAAGAGGGAGGAATACCGGACTGGAAGGTGAAAGCAAGAGATAGGAAACAATGGAAAGAAATTATCACAAAGCTATGGGCCTAAAAGGCCTGTGTGTAGCACTCGGGGTCATTTAATCTGCAGGCTTCAGTTTAGGTAAGTGTTCCTTTTCTATCCAGTAGGCTCCTGGGCGTTGTGTGTAAGTATGTGAAATGCAAAAAAAATTTCGGGAAACTGCATCTATTTAATAAAAAATCGTTAATAGAAAAATGAGATTATCCTTTTTTTTCTAACAGATCAAAACTGGCAGTGTCTTGAAAGCCACAGACTTATTTTAAAGATATATTGGTGGAATTTTCAGGGACGCGTGGTTGTATGAGCTTGAATTGAAATTCTTGAGTGAGTCACTTCTCCGAAGACCTATAATAATGGGTCAGTAAATGTTTTACGTATAGCTGTTGTTGCCCTAGCAAAATAAAAAGATTTTAAAGAATTTATGTGATTTTCACGTGAAGGAACTCTAAGAATGTTAATAATTATAGTGGTAACGACGAGTGAGAAAAATTACATCCCTTGGTTAATATAATAATATGTGTCATGCAAACTCTGCTATATACTATACTTTTTCAACAACTTATATGTAATAACAATTTCAAAAGACTTTTTATATAAATAGATGATGACCTTGTTTATTAAACGCGTAAACTTAGCTTTATTCAAAATTAATCAATCGTACTACATATACATAATATATCCATATAAACAAGATATTAAGCCACCCACATTCAAAATTAATTGTAGTTGAAAACACAAAATAAAATCTAATAGCTGTGTCTACGTAAATAACTCCACTTCAATTATTGAGTGTAATGTTTAGTTTGGTGTTGATAATAACATGTAATTAGTTACATCGTTTTAGACATAAGCGCATTATGAAACCCATGTAACCCACACGAGTATATATTTGGGTATAATTTTACTGATTGGAGTGTACCTACAGGATGTTCGTAAAATAAAAACTACACAATAGTTATGTGTGTAACGAGTGCATAAAATAGAACGTTATTGGATGAATCGCAGTATATTTTTCTGTACAGTCAATACTTTAAAAACGAAGCGGCAACAGCGCTTGGGTCATAAACGTATCCGACAGCGAATGCTGGGATCTCGCGGAAACAAGAACTTTCTTTATGGCTTGCTTAGACGAACTTAAAAATGATCAACTGAGAAGCATTTTACGTTCAAATATTCCCTTTTTGTGTAATTAAAGTTCTCATGACCTGCTGTCCGAAGCGTTTCGTTGTATTGCAGCTCGTCAGTGCTAAGAAGATGATGTCCGATATCATTATGCTGAAGTAGAGAATTTTAATTATCAATCAAAGTTCATTGACAAACAATTCCTAAGGGCTTTTCGGAAACCGTAATCCTAGATCAGATAGATCACCTATCAGCTGATTGCGGATCCTAACCATGAACGAGATTTTTATCTGAGTTTCCGAATGACGCGAGCTGTTTTTGTGGAAATGTCAAACTTAAAACTTAGGGGGTATTCTGGTCTAGAAAATTGAAAAAATCATTTTTTTTCATATTTTCAAAGCTTAGACTTACAAAAATATGCTCTTAAAAAGAATTTTAAAAATTTGAATTATTTTGGAAGATACAACGGATTTTGTGACGCGGCACCTAAGCCGGCTGAGCGGAGTGATCACACAATGAACAGCAGATGTTTTCCAGGAATTCTTTTGTATCCGACTTGAGCTCGTTATTTACCCTTTTAAATGTTTATATATACCGGAATAACAGTACGTACCCAAAATACCTGGAACTGTCCACACCAAATATACCTGGAACGTAACGAGCTGAGGATTAACCGTTCTGAACTACGAGCTTCTGCTTCTAAAGCAGGCAGAAGAAAGAACTTCCCAAAATCTCGATTTTGAGAAAGAAGAAGGTCCAATCTATGGATATGGGATCGCCGATTAATCCAAAGTGAGTATTAAATATTATTATCTGAGTTATTCTACTGAAACTCTTTCTCAAACTTCAAATGCGTTTTTTTCAAAACTCCTTTTGTTGAAGTGGTTGACACGCGTATCTCAAGTTCTATCAGACCGATTCCTTTGAAATTTTGTGAGAATCTTCTTTATACATCTCTTTATCACTTGGACCTTGGATTTTGCAAAATTTAAATTTGAAGTATTTTAAAAAAATTCGTTAAGGTCAAAAAACAGGGGTAAAAAAATTTTTTTTTCAACTGGACGCCGTTTGGTGAATTTTTTTTATTTTTTTTCGGCCGAGGTCCAAGATATAGCGACATCTTTACTAATTAAGAATTTGTTTTGTTTGTTCGATATAGATACACTACAAGGGTTGGAATCATCACCAACCAGGAAGCACCGTTTGACTGGCAACCCCCACTTCACCGGCCTGTCACTGGATGAATTTTTGACTTTTTTTTTAAATTTCTTTTATAAACTTTAAAAATCAATAAATATTGTATTAAAAAATGGATAGTAAAAATGTTTTTAATTTATTTCTAGACCAGAATACCCCCTTAATCTACAAACCTTTTATTATTAAAAGTTTCATAGATAGATTTTTTATAGTTTTTTTGTGTTTATAGACCTTTATCAGAGACCCTTTATTCAGTTGTAAAAAATATTTTAATTGTTCAATAATAATTATTAAGCAGTTATTAGCGAATTACGAACATGGACAGGTTTTTTATATTATTTTTGAGGAAGACGAGGAGGAATATTTATTGATACCAATTACTTTGATAGTGTACCTAGATACATCTGTCAACTACGCTGCTTACATAACTTTTAGGTTCGAGGTTAAAGAAAACGATTAAAACGGAACAACACGTCAGCTAATCGCATTTACCCACCGGTATACTTGGGCACCAATCATATGACTATGATCCGCTCAATTCGTTCAGTTTCCGAACGTAAGTGATCGTGATCCGGATTACTTTCCGAACATTCAGATCATGATCGGGTTAACCCGATCATCGTTTCCGAAAAGCCTTCTAGGCAGTCTTTTAATAAGGTCTTTCAGAAAGAAGAATTGGTGTTAGGACTATGAAGTCATTCAGCCTAAAACCAAATTAAAAGCACACTTAAGGCTCGTTTTCAGAGACGCGAAATTCGCAATTTTTTAGCGAAACAAAATTGAAAGTTCAATTAATTTCAACTTTTTTGCGAATATCGCTAAATATGACCACGGAACACCATTTTCTTTTGGTTTTATGATTATAATTTTGTTATAACACCTAACTTAAATGTCTTTTCAATTTTAATGGTTAGGTTTTCGCTAAAAAATTGCGAATTTCGCGTCTCTGAAAACGAGCCTTTATTCGCGAAGAATCCTACTGCGACTGACACATGACAGTGAAGTGGACGTTGAAAGTCATAGTGGCATTGATAATCAGGTTTTTGACATAAGAAGTAGAATCCTGACAATAATCATTAGTGACTTTAGTAAACAGTTCATCTGCTGCTAGTTCCACTATCCGCTATTGATTACCGAAGAGTAGATAACTTTTGGAACGTGGCTTAAAGTTGCGGCCAAACGATATAATATTGTGAAGGGTCAGGACGAACTTCTTAATTAAATCAAATACGTATTTATGGAATTATTGCTAAAATTTGTCATCTGTCATTAATTATAATAATTATTGTTTGTTTTTATAAGAACCACAGATCTAATCGTTCGGTTTGATATGTTAAACTCGGCTTTCTAATGGTATAAAAATATTTTACATTTAAGTAAGTATGTGAAATCATTTTTGTTGAAAATAAGCAATTTTCCCCTCGTCCTGTATAACTATAATTTCTTAAAATTATCCGGAAAACTTTTTCAAAACTTAAAACTCATTGATTGAAACTAGACATTTTTGTATGAGCGACATTTTGGTTTATTAGTAGTAGTTGTTTTTTCTTAGTAGAACGGTCATTGTTTTTTATATAATTTTCAAAAACATTTTAAGGCGTTAGAATAGTATAAAAATTATTGTCTTCGATATCTATTGGTTAGGCATGCTTTACTAAATACGTCAATTTTACAGGAATCTGTAATTAAGTTTATAATTGATTTTTGTTTAGTTACAGGGTGTTTCTAAAGACAAAATTGTTATGGGGATATCAAAAGCAGATGTAAGTACAAACTTATTTACAACTAATATAATATATTTTGTCTACATTCATGCAAAAAACAACACTTTTGTGAAACAAATTTAATGGAAAAAGTGGTTCTTTTTTGCACTAGTGCAACAAAATTTTTGTTGCACTCATCTGTCATTCTTGTCAGTTTTGTGATGATTTATAACAAACATAAACATTTAAATAATATAAAAATCCAGAGAAAGTGTCTAAAAGTGTCTGATCCTGCTGCTGATACAGCAATAATATATGTATATCTTACTACTTAGTCTCAACGAGTCACAATTATTGCAAAAATCTTTGATTATTTGAAATTTAAATGGTCAAAGCGAAAACCAGCTATGATTAAGTACTGACAAGGTGGAGGCCATAAAGATACAAAAAAAGAAGAGCGGTTAAAATACATTCTGAGTTCTGACGTGGTAAATGATATTTATTAAATATCAGAGTAATATTATAAAGTAACATCTTTTAAGTTGTATTGAATATTGTTCCTTTACTTTTAATATTAATAAAGTTTGAGTTCCTAGCATATTATATTCTAATTTTCCAGTTTTTGCATGAATGTAGAAAAAATATTGTATGCAACTCGTGCAAAACGTGTTTTTTGCACGCGACGTGAAATTGTCCAACGAGGCCTTTAGACCGAGTTGGACAACACGTCACTTTTTGCACTTGTTGCATAAATAACTATTTTCATAATTGTTATCCCGAAAAACGTTTTTATTTTCCTTTTATTGTTTTATGAATAGATTTTTCCCAAATTGTTATTTAATTTTTTCTTGGATATCATTTACACCTTTAATCTCAAGAAAGCAGGAGATTTAAGATACAACCTATAACGAAATTTTTAGCTCACATTTAAGATTAAAATAAAGGTAATTTCCAAAAAAAAACACTGCAACCGATCTCAAAAAAAATGACAGAAAAGTAACTTGATGAAAAATTTTCAATTTCTGTTCGACAGCATTATTTTAAAAAAAATCAGTTAATATTTTTTGATACCTAACTCCAAGATTTGTCAAATGCTGCCTATCTTAAATGTGTAATAGATCAAGTAGTTGAGTCATAAAGACTATTGGAAAAACCGTGAAGACTATAAAATAAGGAGATCGCACTCCATGTATTCCAATTTCTGGTCATTGCAGAGGTAGCCATTTTAAATCCAATACCAAAAACATTTAGCTATAGAACAATAACAGCCAATCATAAAAACTTATGATACTATCCTGATAACGCTGATAATATTGATTATAGGAAATTTCTCTTCCTAGTATTGGTAACCAAATTTGACTACAATCGGCTGAAATACTAGCTTCACATTTATCCGCTTATAGTTGTATTAAAATACTTTCTTTTATTTTTAGTCTTTTATTATTGGGCTACTTCAATATAATGTGCACCAACTCCCATTGAATTTGACGCCCCTCTTCCCAAGCATGTTTTCAAATACCTGACTCAGGAACTCCTGTTTTTGTGTTCATTTATTCGGATTTTTAATTGTCTATATGTTTCACCTAAATAAAATGTGTCGCATTTACAGGATATCTAATATATGCAATTTTTTGAAGATTGTTTTTAGTTTAGCTTTTGCTAGTGTAGATACTTTCTGCTAAACCCTTAACATACGGTGTTGTTAAGTTTTTAAATATCATGTTAGCTGAATTACTGATATTATTGTTATTATTATTATTGGGTATTAACAATGAGCCATTCTCTATATTCCTAATTTGAATTGAAAAAATATTGTGGTTTAATTTCTTTGAGTTAGTTAGAAATTAGGAGGAGTACAAAGGTTTTAGCCATTTCCACTGAAAAAACATTGAATATTTTGGGCGAAATAAAATCCTTTCTTAGACATCTGAAAATATTATATTACTTATTGGTAGAAAGACGATTTATAGAATTGATTTATTTAAAAAATATGAAATATCCAACTGAAGCGTTTAACCAAAAAACTTAAGTGTTTGATATAGGCCAACTATTTTCCTTATGCTGTACTTTTCAGCAACTCCAAAAAGAAGGGAAGCTCTGACCGATGGAAATATCTAGAAGGGCCGAGATAATCAAAGATACTCCCATGAAAGTGCAGCTTGGTGAGAGCAAATTAATACCTGTGACAGAGCAAGACTGCACAGAGTTTTAACAGGTGTTCTGATGGGGCCTAAAGCGTAAATGAGTAGAAAAAATGGAGCACAATAGATCTTTTGAGTCTTTAGTGGATGTGATCCCAATTTAAATACAATATAGTTCTGAGAATGCAAATGCTATTTGTGAAACCGGTCGGAGTTATATATGTTATATTTTTGTTGTGGAATTGGTTATCAACGAAGCCATCTGAGTGTGAATATTATGCGGAGGCACACGAATTCCCGTCAGGATAACCAGTCTACCTGTTTCATAATTAGGGTACGTTAAGCCGTCACTCGAGTTCCCGTCAGGGTGAAAACTGACCTGTCCAAAAGGTGTTTATGGTAATTGCAGTAAATTCTTTGAATCATCTGATATTTAGCTATGTATTTATTGCATATTGTAATAAGTGAACAGTAAATAGTAGTTTTCCTACAGCCACTATGCAAAACACGCTTTTCTACACAAATTTTTATACGCAAAGCAGGCCTTTTCTTAATTCTTTTGATAACTGTTGGAAAAGCAATGCGAAAAGTACACGCTATGGCACTTTTCCTCACCGAAATGTCAAACATGTCATAGGTAGGACCTGTCAACAACATATTTATTATACTTAGTGAATTTCTGGGTGTCAAAATTTTAAATATCAAACCAAAAATAAGTAAACTATTTATTTGATTATTTATTTATTCATTGTTCACTATTAAACATACACTCAACTGATTTTTCTATATTAAATTTTCATTTTGTATGTTCTTTCTGTTCAAAGTATTAATAAAATACCTATATAAATTTCTGTTTTTGTTTCATTAATAAATGTGGTCGCTAGATTTGCGGCACTCGCCTTACGGCTCGAGCCACAAACTTTTGCGCTCGTGGGAAAAGTGACGCTTTGCGCACTAGTCCTACCTATGACCTGTTTGACATTTCGGTGTGGAAAAGTGCCATAGCGTGTACTTTTCGCATTACTTTTCCAACAGTTATCAAAAGAATTAAGAAAAGGCCTGCTTTGCGTATAAAAATTTGTGTAGAAAAGCGTGTTTTGCATAGTGGTTGTTTTATGTTTGGCACTCTCAAACGCTATTACTTAAGTAGTCTACCCTAACCTAGCCACCCCAATAGGTTATTCAACTTTTTCATTAGAATTCAAGAATACGACATACTGGAATTTTCAGAACTATTTAGTTAACCTGGAAGCGGATTGAATAAACTGGACGGCAATTCGAGTGCGGGATTAAGAAAAAAATGTTCTAACCATTAAATTAAAAATTCGAGATATGTTTCTATCAATATGATAAAATTCTACATATTATTTCACAAACTAATCTTGTGAATAAGATAGGATATTAACCAAAGATAATTCTACATTCTTACCTAGCTCTGGAAACCGACTGGATATAGCTTTCAAACTCACCTGAAACAAAAAGTATTTAAATTAGATTCAAATAAAAGTTTTGTCAAGTTGGACGTTTTTTGTGCCTTGAAAAGCTGACAATAATCCTCGTTGCTCACACTTTGAGTTCTCCATTTTTAGGACAGGTTTTGTCAATTTTTACGTACGAGTTCGATCTCCTTTTCTACCCTCCATGGGAAAACTACCTTTTTATATTCTTTCGAAGCCCCCCACCCAAAAATTTCCAAATCACCGTAACTTGTGGAGAAGTTATCCTATTTTAAAGTTTGAAATACCGTTGCAAAGGTATTAATCTCTAGATTAATGATAATGAGTGAATACTATTATTTACCATCCAGTAAACTCGATTTTAAACGATTATAATAAATCGATTTATTTTACTAAACTAAAACAACTATTACAGCCTTGCCTTTTATATAAAAAAATGTACAGTACGCATAAACTAGATCTTAAGACAGATTCCTGTTTCCATATCCGTAAACATTTTTAAAAATTTCGCTATTACCATTAGATATAAGTCCATATATTCGGTGTGGCGTGTAGGCAGCGGAAACGTGGCACGTTTTTGCTTGCAACATGCAAAGCAACATGATGATGTGTGGGAAGTCCCTTTTACACTTTATGGAAATAAATAGTGACCTTTCTTTTTTTGGCGCCAGCATTATACCCGATAGACTACATCAAGTAAGAAAAAGTTTACAAAGAGGCCGTTTAAGTGGGATATGTTTAATATGTAGACCATAGGATTTAAAAAATAATAAATACAGGGTATCTAGAAACTATTCTGCCAAATGCAAACTACATATACGACGGTTGTCTTTTCAGTGTTGCATAGTGCACATAGTTGGCGCCTGTCAACAAATGTCAAATGTCAAAATTAACCTGTCATGTTTAGTTAACTTCGTTTAAAGCTGTACCTAAACTGAATTTGATAAGATGGATCCGTAAAATTAGTCTCTCGTTGGATATCGTTTCTGATGACGGAAGAAAAAAAGCAAATAGAGTCAATTGGTGTCAGAATAGTGTAAACCGGTTTAACGCAGGAAAATATATACACGTATACAGTATTGTCAGAGGAGATGAAGCCTGGATTTACTCTGAAGAACCTGTTTGTATTTAAAAGAGACAGCTCGAAAAGCAATCAAGTTTTCAAAGCAAGCAACCATTGAATTGGTGCATCATCCTCCATACAGTCCCGACCTTAAACCAAACAACCGTGAATCAATATTTATATTAACAAACAAAATACGATTAATACAACCCAAATTCTTTTACTTATTCTTTTTTCTTATTTTTTTTGGGAATCAAACTACAATAATGTTTTTATTATTTTTTATTTCATGATGCTTAGTAACTTTACTGATAAACTATAAAGTTGTAGGAACAATAATTGTTGAATGGTACCACAAATAGCATGTATCATTGGTTTTCACGAATAAATTACAATTATTTACGGTACTATTTTTAGATTAAGTTTAATGGCACGATACTTTGAAGTTAGATACGTAATCGTTTAGTCATAAAGTGTATGTATGGTTTTTTTCGGTGTGTATTTGTCAAGACGGTGGAAATTTTCGTTCCAATTTCTTAGATTTTATTGATGATTGCATCGACATACAAAGTACGCCCTATTTTCCTAATACAGATAATTCTTATCTCGGTTAATTTACGGCTTTTTATAATATACGAAAATTTATTGTTAAACAGGTATAAAACCAAGTTGAATAAGAAGAATGCACATTTTCAGTCTTGTCTAGTTACGCCATCATAATAGGCAAAGGGGAATGGAAAGAAGGACCTCCAATTGATGACTCACTATACAAATGTCTCGAGGAAGATGTAGGTGTATGGATACATTATGTATGTATGTATATTAGGGAGACATTCACTGAGACCTAAAAGATCAAAGATCTATTGTGTCCTCTTACTTCTACTTAGTTCCTGAGGAACGTCTCGGAGACTAGTAGTTCCTTTAGTCCTATTTCCCGGAGGAATTTTAGGATATCTGCAGGTATGTCCCTCTTCTATCCAACAATCTCCTAGTGTAGTTCTACTTTGACTTGTGAACTCATTAGATCTCAACGGAATGTAGTCACCCAGCAGAATATTTGATTGTCTAAGTTCTACTAGATTTTTCCAATGGTCAGATCTTCTTTTTTTTCAGCTTTGCTATTTCTTCCAATATTACATTGGAGCTGATAACGCAAAAGAGTTCCGGCCCCCAAAATTATGTTTCAGTCCCCCTCTTTGCTAGTCCATCTGCTATTTCATTTCCATCTATTCCAGTGTGTCCTGGAATTGCCTAGTTAATTGAGTTTTCTTAGACATTTCCACATCATTTTGGAACTGAATACTCAGTGCTTTAATAAATACATATAGCCAAGGCAATGCAACAACCTTAGTTTTTAAAAAAAATATAATTTAGTAGTATTCAAACTTACAAAAATAAAATCGAGAGTAATAGTAAATGTTATTGACGAAGTATGTGTATCTACATCTTTTTACAGATGTAAGCAGAAGAAGAAAGACATTACTTTAATTTAGTTTGCTTTATAAATAAGTTACCTTCTGCTTACATATGAACTGTATCCACATCGTTGAAGAGGTTCAGAAAACTCACTTTCAACAGCCAACGATTTGTGTGGCTATATTTTAAGGCGGACTCCCACTACTCGTGTATTTGGCAAGTACGCCAATATTTGTGTATTTGGCAAGTACACTAAGTGTTGAACTCAATTTGACAAGTATGGCGCTCCCACTACTTCTGTATTTGGCAAGTACAGCAGATTTTGTCGCCTCGCGGTTTTTATTCAGTGTTTAATTTGTTTCGATCATGGATAGTCGCGTTGTCGCTGCAGCAGCGTTTGTAATATTGAGTGGCTGCTATATGAGAAGAATTAACGCCCGTCAAGCTCAGAAAAGAAAAAGAAAAAGAAAATGGTGGATGACTTCTTTGAACAGATCGAGAAATTCAAAAACGACTTCTTGAGACCACTCCATTTCGAAAAACCTCTAGAGGAATACGCACCACGCACACGCGAAGGAAGTCATACAACAAAAGCAGACCAGAAATTAATTGCGGCCGGTCGTCAAGTAGTGGGAACGCATCGACAAGTACGTACTTGTCAAATATGAAAATAATTGAAATCCCTTTGACTCGTGGCATTTTTACCGACAACCGACCGGACTTCGCCAGCGGCCAATAATTGTACAAATATTGGCCGAGTGAGTCACTCCCACTACTTGGCAAACATAGGCAAGTGACAAATATTTGCCAAATACACGGGTAGTGGGAGTCCGCCTTAATAAATATGCTGATGAGAAAAACTTAGCTGTGCTACAGTGAAGTCCAGGCTAATCTAAAGTTTTCGACGACAGAGTCGAAAAAACCACTAACCTCTCAGTATGGAAGGTATAATATTTAGCCTACTGAGTTTAGTGTTACAAAAAAAAAGAGGCAAATAACTAGTCTGGCGAGCCATGATGGCACGTATAATAGACATGCAAAGGAGGTAGTGGAGAGACTCTTAGAAACACATATTAATGTCATCTAGAATTCATCCTACGATGATGATATTGGAGATAATTGTGTGAAATATTTGATGTATATGAAGGTGTTTAAATTTTTAATCGTTACACATGAAACTCGAAAAAAAAAGCCTTTAAATTGAATATTTTACACTAACTATCAAGAGTTCAAACCAATTAAAACTTGTCTAGTTGTCAGAGTCAGTCTTAATTACGACAGCTGGCGGAACTTCGAAAATATAAATATTCAAAAAAAATTGTGGCTTAATTCCCTTAAACAAACCAAATAATAAATATCCATTGAAAGTTGTTCACAGAACGGAAAGTACAGAATTTAATTATCATGTTCTTTCGGAACATCTTATTATACTTGTGCAATATCAACAACAACTTTTGTGGTTTTTCACTGAATCGATAATTGAGGTGAAAAATTGATTTATTACAAAAAGGATGCGGTTAAAGCATATTTCGTTTATTCATGCTACATGCATGTAATTAACAAAATAGTGTAATAATTATGTTTATATGTATATCAAGGTATGAAATTTAAGACACCTGTAAATAAAAAGTATTTAACTTACAAGTTCCGGGACTAATAAATGATACGAGAGTTTTGGACAATGGGGAACACAACAATACCTTCTATATTTACTGATGTTTACATGGGAGTTTACTAGGGAGTTCTCTCTCCTTTACTGTGGATGGGCTATTAGTACTTCTGAAAAAGTACGGACAGGGATTGATTGATTGATTGGTTAGCATCACCAGTCAGAAGCTTCGAGACCTCGACAAGTCAGCCTTTATGCTTTTTTTCTTCTGGGTTGTACCATTTAAGTGAAGAGACCAGTAGCCCTTATCAGGATCAACAACCTTTTTACTAGGTCCTTCTTGGAGAAATCCTCCCTTGGGTTCTATAGTCCTAGAAGATTTTATCTCCAATGAGACAGTACTTCACATCCAAAGATTATTTGTGAGACTGTTTCCTCCTCTTCTATACATAACCAACAAATAGGTTCCTCCCTATATATGCCGATAGTATGAATGTGCTTCCTTAGGGTACAGTTACCGGCGAGTAGTCCCGTCAGTTGTTACGTCAAATGTTTAGTTTGAATCCACCGAGATATACAACCACGTGCAGCAGTTTTTGATATTCCATATACTGGTTCAGGACCAATAAAAGCAGTTTCCGACCTAGCTTTGTCTAGGTTTGCAGGGCTAAGAGTTTTTGAAGTCCAGACTTGACTAGATTTAATCTGGCGAACCCAGGGAACCCTGTAATATGCTGATGACTGATGACATCATGACAGAGGAGAAAAACATTACCACAGCTAGATATAGAAGAGGCTCTAGACGTAGCAACAACGTGGGTACGATCGGTGATATTAGTGATGTTAAGCGAGTAATAGTATTCACTCGTAGGAAAAAAGGGAGGACCTAGGATCTCTAAGACTACGCGGAGAAATTGTAGAAATTATATAGGAGAGAATAAGTATCTTGTGGTATTAATTGGTGCCAACATTTGAAAAAAGTAATAAGGAGAGTGGAAAGCATACTAGTAGTGGCCAGATGCTCCATTGTACTAGGTCACCAAGGTATCAAGGGCAATGAAAGAGAGTAAAAGGCTACACATCCTGAACCAGGACATGTTCTTGACATACCATACACCGTATAGTACAAGGATCTGGTTCAGCAATTCTTTGCTCTTGTTGGTTGAGAATGCTTGTAATTCCTCCTTGTCTTTGTCACTTATTTAATATTTTTCGAAAGACTTCGCGGATCACTTCAGGTGCTTCCAGGGGTCATAAGTAATCCACAGTAACCTTCAATTTTCTACATCGGGGAGAGGATCACTTGGCTTGATTTGCGAATATTTTTGTTTGTTTCTAAGTGTTAAGAAAAGTTCTAATTTTTGTTTCCGTCTCTTCATATAACTCGGTTGGCTGTATTTCTGTTCATTCTAATTTTAAATTGAAATAAAATCCTGTTGACAATTTTATATTTATGTAAAATAGAAGATCTTCTGGGAATCGTCGACTTCTGGAACGTTACGAATAGACGAGGCCACCTACGCTGTACACCCAAGTTGAATCACTGAAGTGTTCTTTCAAAATACAATAATTTACATGTAATCTTTTGGATTGCTCAGTTATTGGTATGATGACCCGGCGTATGAAAAATTGTCACCAGAAAAATGAACCAATTGGTTTTTAGAAAATTACAGTATACAAGCTGTTTAGGATGTTCTACTTAGAAACAGATCAGAGTTAAAAATACGACGAGTCTTGCACTAGCACTAGGATAGAACTTTATTTTTATTTATACAATACGCAAGAGTAGGTAGGTTACTAGATTATTTTGTACTGTTAGCACGCTGTATTTCAAAATTTTTCGTAGAGAATTATAAGATCGTATTAATCAATTTGGTGTCAATAATGTGGAAATTACGAAAATTTCAATTAAAATATCGAAAAAAGTTGGAGATGCCGGGGATCGAACCCGGGGCCTTTCACATGCAAAGCGAACGCTCTACCACTGAGCTACATCCCCTTATACACAGATTTGGAGATTAGTGAAAGCGGTAAGCTTTTAGTAAACTTTCCAGAACCGGGGTATTACGCTCATTCAAAAACTTTATATAATTTAATCAATGAAAGATATAGTTATAGTATAACCAATGCAGCAAAAAAACATGTAAGTTGACCAAAACTCCACAACATTGTCACAACGTATTTTGTTTATTGATTCAATTAAGAAAAAAATTGATTTCGCTTTTTTATGAAAATTTTCACATAATTCGGATTTTTTTTTATATCATTATTCATAAATTATTTCCGCATAATACGTATGTCTTGATTTAAAACATTGTTATACGGGGATATAGCTCAGTGGTAGAGCGTTCGCTTTGCATGTGAAAGGCCCCGGGTTCGATCCCCGGTATCTCCAGTATTTTTACTCTTGTAGGTAGATATTTTTATTATTTATTTGCTTATTTCTATACAGACTGTCCCAATCATCTTCCAAGCAAATAAACTAAAAAATTGGAAAATATAACAAAAAACTGACGTAAAAAATTCACGTAAAACGTCAAAGTAAAATCGTGACGGTATGAATTTTCCACCCTATTTTGGGTGTTCATATTTTTATTGGTAGGCGAAAACATTATATATTAGAATAAATAAAAGAACATGATCACGTAATCTACTGATAATACTTTCGATAACCTGTAACGAGGATGGTTCATTTTTGATCGATGATTCAACAAATCAATTGCTGGATCCTTCTCGGAAGAGAGATTACGCATGAGTCACTCAAAAGTCTATAACACTGATTGTTGTGACTTAATTCTTTTGGACAAATTGAAGCAGTGACTCATTTTGCTATGTAACCGCTTACAATTTCGTTCATTCATAAAATTGTTATTTTACTACAATGGATGAATGAATGAGCTGTTAGCAAGTGGGTAGGAATATTGTATGCTTATTTAAATTAGTTGGTTTTACCACATGTGCATCATGTTCGTCATTGGATGTATTACATTGTATTTTATTTTAAGCTACTTTCAGATCGGCCACGCGTCTGTGTACTTTGCGGCGTACTTTTTCACAAAGCAATCAATACACTTGTTGAAAACGTCACTTTTTTGAAAAAATGAAACAATATGTCAAAAATCATATAAAGGGGGATTTCTTTTTGCTCATAATAAGTAGACGGTTGTGTTGCCGGCATAGTCCGGTTTGGTGAAGCCCCGACTTATAAAACCGAAAGATCATATCAGTTGTCTTCAACATCTAAAAAATCTTTTGATGAATTTCCAACGTCGGTCCATTCATTCGATTGGGTTGTGCTCAACAGCGCAGGCACTTGAACGGATCTTTGTACCGTTTCCCATTTTATCTACTTCCATTCCAGAAGCTTTGTGTCTTCTATGTTTGACTGGAGGGATTTTCAGTAGTTGTAATGGTTGTATTATTTCCTGTCCAAAGTGCTTCCGTCTGAGTCCATGTAAGTTCTCGCAAAAGCAGAGTATGTGAGTAGGTGTTTCATCATAGAGTTCACATTTCCTGCACATAGGTCCAGTAACCAAGTCGGAAACTGTCTTCAAATGTCTAGTACTCAGTTTCAATAGCCTGGTTGAGAGTTCCTTGTCTACCTTGTTCAGTAAACTCTTTGTATGGAGGTGCCCTTGTGTTGACCTCCATTTGAATGTTTCCCATCTAGCCAGTTCCCGATTTCCCCTCTTATATCTTTAGTGATTCCACAAAACGGTTCCGGACCTATGAAGTCTCCTTTTAGAACCTTCTTTAGCTAACTGGTCAGCCATTTAATTGCCTGCAATTCTCTCATGTGCCGGCACCCATATTAGAGACACTTTCTTGTTTCTTGCCAGGATGTTGAGGGATTATTTACAATTTTTTACCAGTCTAGACCTAGTTGTTGGATTACTGATAGCTTTAAGCAGAGCCTGGCTGTCAGTGAATATTTTTATTTTTGGTCCGGTACATCCTCTTCTGATGTTCTCGTCAATACAAGCTATAACGTCAATTGTTTCTTCTTGAAACACAGTCGTATATCTGCCAAGGTTAAGGATCATTCTCTTTCTAGATCCTTTTATACCAGCCCCAGTGCCATGTTTTTTTTTTGGAACCATCGGTGAACCAGATGATTTCTCCAGAATTACTTGGGTGCAACACCTGTTCCCTAGATGGGAACACAGTTGTGTGAAGCCAGTGAACCACCTCAAGTTGTATTCTCCAGGTTTTGCCTATATAGTCGCTCTGGTAGTAATTTTTCCAGGTGTGTCTTCCAATTCAGTTTCCAACGTCGGTTATTGAAAGAGAATCGATATCGAAAGCGTCTACAATTTATTTAATTTCCCAGTCTTCCAAATTTCAAAATGTTCTATGTGAAGTTGCCAATAGGTTTTGGTCATTTCTTTCAATATTTTATTCCTAAATTAGATCCATTGATTTTAATAATTTTTTGATTGTAATTTTTTTTACTTTCCGACCATATTATTTCAATGTCGCTGTACTGGGAATTATAATATAGCTGTAGACGTGAAGCTTTGTGACTGATTGATTCTGCATAACAGTCCAAATAGTATTCTTTTTTTGGCAACTTTTGACTTTATAATTTCTCATACTACGTTGAATATTGATATTCTTAAGACTCTAGTTAATAATGGTTCATTCAATGTAGCAAAATCAGGCATTTTTTCTCGGAACCACTCACGAATTGTTTCTGCCGATACATGCTTTCTTTCGCCGTAGATTTTATGCACAATTTGTCGTAAACTTCTTAGATTAAGAGGTGTACATCTAGTTTTTATTCCAGTAACTTTCTTTTGCCTCTACATTTAGTCAAAAACATCTATGTTAAAACTTTTTCCTATCAATTACATTTACCACCTTTATTACCACTGTCTCAGCCACAAGTTTTTAAAATGCACATCGACAGATAAAATCTAAAAACAATTGGTTTGGCATGGTTCCAATTTCCTATCATCTTTTTCCCAATCTGGCGTCGCCAGTCGGACTACACAGTCTTTCCAAGAATAATAAATCTGAGGTTTATTTTCGTGCCTACCTCGACGGTTTCATTACCTCCGACTTCTTTTGAAAGAAGAGTTTAAAATGTTTTACAAAATCTGATTAATGCATCTTAATATCCTTCTTTTATAAAACAGAGATAATGGATTATTCACTGATGTATCTTCAAGAGCCTGGTTACTTTTTTCAAATCCAAGTGTTAATTATATTTTCGAGTATATGCATCAATTAACTTTTTCATGATTTTATTTATACTGAATCTGTAAATAAATAGTAATTTGTTTTATTTGATTGAGTTGACATAAAGGGTATTAGCACTTTGAAAGATTTTATCATAATATCGGATAGTCAGGCAGCCATTAAAGCACTTAAAAAGAACCATCAGAAAAAGTTGCGAAAGAACTGCTCTCAATGAGCAGTAACAAACTACGCACCATAACTGGGCTTCTTGCAGGACACTTTCCCACAAAGGAGCACCTGAACGAAATAGGGCTGTATAACGGGGACCTTACATGCAGAAGATGCAAAAAGGACACCGAAACAGCTCTGCACATATTATGCAACTGTGAGACGCTGGACCACAGGAGGCAGAAACAGTATGGAAGACCCCAAATGACTCCAGAAGACTTCTACAACCAACCAGTAAAGAACCTGTATGAGGTAATACAGGGAACGGATTGGCTGAGTAGGCTGTAGTCAGAACACTAGGAGGATCCACAATAATCCCAAGAGGCTGAGGTGGTGCCGGCAAAGGCACGGCTCCTTTTTTTTTTAAAAAAAAAGGGGGCACAATTTTTATTTTAGGTCTCAGTGAATGTCACCCCATCATACATACTTACATACACATGCAATTATATTTTAGTTTAGTAGCTAGGTATAAACAATAGCAAACTAGGTACTATCATATTTATTTTGTTGGTATAATAATTAATGAACGACTAATTTTGCAAAGAAATATGAGCTTTACTTTTGAAAAAACACAAAAACTATAACAACATATTTGAGGACTGCACGAGCTTGTGAACGATTTTGTATAAAGTGCTGTCACTTTTCACACGCCTTTAGTATTAAAATTTATTTAATAATCGACCGAGTTTAACTATTATATTTTTATTGTTAATATAAAAATCAGCATAATTTGTTACTGCGTTTAAAATTACATAAATAATAATTGTCGTGTTCGCTAAGATCCAATTCATGTACATGTAAATTAAGACGTAATAGTATACGTTGGGAAAGTAAGAAAATAGGGACTTTTACGTAAACCAAAATCACTGTAGCACCATGAAACTTATAATTAATATTTCCCAACTGAATTAAACATCATGTTATTATGCATTTCTTACAAGAAGAAGAAGTATATTTGGAATGTACAATTTTTCAATAAATAAAGCAAAATAATTGGAAAAAAATAGTAAATTACGTAAATCCAACGATTGGTTCAAAGAACTCGATGATAGACATCCTTTAAACAACATAATTTACCTTGACTTTTCTAAAGCCTTTGACAGAGTGCCAAAACGTAGACTTCTACTAAAGCTCCATCATATTGGCATAAGAGGTACTCTCCACAAAAGTCAGAGTTGGACAAAAATTTTCCGAGAAAAGAGCCGTAACTAGCGGTATTCCACAAAGTTCCGTTCTTGGACTCTAACTTTTCATGACAACAACATCAGTTATTTAAGTTTGCAGAATGATCTTGATAAACTACAAGAATGGTGTTCCAATTGGTTGATGCCTTGAACATTGATAAGTCTGTCAAATCGGAAACAATATCCCGCAAAATTCATATTCCATCAGTGGACAGACATTAAGCACGTTATCTTCACAAACCGACCTTGGTTTATTAGTAAACACGAAACTTACGTGGAGAGATCATAAGTCTTATATTTGTAAAAGCGCGAACTCTAAACTGTTCCTAATTCAAAAACTTTCTTTAAAGCTTCTTTCGAAACATATTGAAAACTTTACAAGTGTTCGACACATACTTGAATACGCCGGGCCTTCGTGGTATCCAAATATAGCTCCAGATCCTGAAATGCTGGAAAAAGTGCAAAGACGCGCAACCAGATTGTCTTTTGGCCGTGTTAGAAGAGAGATTAACCATGGCAAATAATACAACATTCGAAGAAAGACGTCTCCGAGGTGACCTTATTCTTTCCCCTCGGATTTTGAAATTGAAATTAAAGCTGAAGAAAGAGCCTTTTAGAACTCGTTATAGGCAAAACTTTATGAGTAACAGAATTTTCGATATTTGGAATGGTCTTCCTCAGCAAATAATTGATTCAGAAAATGTTAATAGTTTAAAAAATCAAATAAACTACTACGTTTTCGATCTATAGTTTTTCTAGGCTTAGTGTCAGTTATTGTTTTATTTATATTCAGTAAATTATTATGGGCAAAAATAGGACTTGATGCTCTGCCCTTGTCATGTAATAATTATAATAATAATATCTTCTTTTTGTTTCATTTTTTTTATTTCATTTTTTTATTTATTTTATTTATATTTATTTATATTTATTTTATTTATTAGCGTTCCAGCTACCGTTACCAGGAATAATTGAGTTTCTTAAAAATACTTGTCTGACAAATGTAATAATATAAAAAAGAAGATTGTGGTTTAATTTCCCAAAAAAGAATAATGTAGTTATTCATCCCAGTTTTATATTTGACCTGAGAATAACTGTGAAATAAAAAAAATTATCTGACACACTTGTCAGATTTTTTACGAACAACTATATTTCATGAAATAAAAAAAAACATTAAAAGCTACCTACACTTCCACAGATTTCCATTTAAAAGAGTCATTCAATTAAGTTTGGGTGTTTTTTTTAGATTAAACAACGATTGATTAATATCATCGTGATGGGTCGTGCGAAAATGCACATATTACATACTTAACAAATGTGATAAAATTCAAATTTTTAAGGTTATTACCGTTAAAAATATTTGAGTCAACTGTTGATGAAATTAAAAATTCTCACGTCTTTTGTTGTAAAAATGTTTCAACCAATTTGTCACTTATTTTTAAGAAAAAAATTGATTTGTCCGTGAATTTCTAAAAAGATAGGCACGTTTAATTGTTCAAATAAGGCATACAGGGTCGATAGATTTGGAAAGAGCCCAAGTATTTTTAACTAATTCTGCAAAAAATCTGTCATAAATATAGTATGGTCAATAATGAAAAAAAGAACTATTAGATCTTTCCAATGGTCAAATCTTCACTTTTCTTCGCTTTTGCCTATTTCTTCCAATATTACATTGGGGCTGATACCGCCGGTGTTTCCGATGTCCGTCCGGCGGTCAGGGTAAAACGCAGGTACGTCCGAGGTCCGTCCCGCGGTTAAAAGGCGTTTGTCCGAATTCCGTCCCGTGGATCCGTATGATAATTTATATTGCAGATATTATATATTATATATACATATAAGTTATAATATGTAGTAGGGTAGGGTAGGGTCTGTGGAAGGGTGTCGATAATACACGAATCATACTAATTATTCTAGGAATAATATTCTACCCTGCCCATTCTACCTGTGTATCCACCTGACCGCGGGACGGACATCGGTCGGGGATTAAAAACCCTTTTCCTAAACCCTCAATTTTCTAACCGCGGGACGGACATCGGTATTGCCCGATACCGCAATAATGTCTATTCAAAAAATGGTACCTTTTTTGATATAGGGGTTATGAGCTTCCCATTTTCACTTTCTTCTCTTTATACTTCACCGTTTTTGAATTTTATTATTAGTGCGTCCATTTTGACCTCGATATGACATAAACTTCTGCGGCGAACTGAGAGAGAATTATACGGGGTTGGGATAAAGTATGTATCCAAGTAAATATCTTTTAAACGAAAGGAACGATATTTATGAAAATTTGCAGGTAAGTGTAATGGAACAAAATGCATCTGATGTACATTTTTTTGTTAATAATATACTTCCAGCTTAACCGGAAATGCCATCAACCTCTTTAATTTAAATAGGAAACCCTATATATTTTTACAGATTTTGAAAGAGCTTGTTATTTTGAATTCATACATACTGAGTTTAGTGTAAAAAATTTGTAAAAACGAGGAATAACTCACTGTTAGTTGTACAATAGGTGTACATTTCAATATTTTAGAATAATGAGAAATAAAATTACTTCAAATGTTCAAAATGCTCGCCGTTTACTTGCTGACAATATGCCACCCTATTAACAAATTCTTGAGTCACTATTTCCAAGACTTCTCCACGTATTAGTTCACATTCATCAATAATTCTTTGTCTCAATTCCTGTAAGTTTGTTGGTCGTCTAACGTAAACACGTGATTTTAGATAACCCCAAAGAAAAAAATCTAACAGGCTAAGATCCGGAGAACGAGCAGGCCACTCTATGAATCCTCTACGTCCAATCCATCGATTTGGAAAATTCGCAACCAGAAAATCCCTAACCGGTCTATCATAGTGGGGAGGTGCTCCATCTTGTTGAAACCAAACATTTTGTGGTAATTGCCCATTCTGTTGAAGTGCAGGAATAATTTCGTTATTTAGTAGATCCAAATACTTGTCACCATTCAAGTTTCCCTCGATAAAAAATGGGCCTATAAGCCTATAATCGACAATTCCCATCCAAACATTTAACTTCTGTGGATGCTGGGTATGTGCTTCATGAATCCAATAAGGATTCTCATTTGACCAATACCTTGAGTTATGGCGATTAACTGTTCCATTTTAACAAAATGTTGTCTCATCGGAAAAAACTATGTTAGAAGCAAAATTGTCGTCAACACTACAGATGTCCATTAGCCGTTCGCAAAATTCCAGCCGTCGGTCAAAATAATCGTCTGACAATTCTTGAACCAACTGTACCTTATACGGATGATACTTTTCACTTTTTAATACCTTTCCTACAGAACGTCGACTGATACCATGGTTTAGTGCCAAATTTATGGTGTAAGTTTGAGGTGATTCTTCTAAATCGATTGCAATATTTTGTTCAACAGTTTCGTTCGTTGCAGTCCGCGGTCTTCCAGACACATTTTTTACCATACCAGTTGTATTAAAACGTTGTATGTTTTAGTTACTGTTGAGCGTGATATAGGATTTATCTCCGGATGCAAATTTTTAAAAATATGACACACTTCTTCATGAGTTCTAACACGATCACCATAACCGATCATCATTAAAATTTCAATACGCTCTTTTTCACTTAATTGAACCATTCTAAATTGTAAAATCTATTTCAGTCAATTAGAATTTGACACTTGGAAAACAAAAGACGTATTAAACAGTACTCGTTTATTTTTAACTATGCATACAAACAACATCAATAGTTTATCTAAATAGTTTTTTGCCCTAATGCAAAAAACTCAAAGGAGGTCAATTAAAGTGCTATATTCCTCATTTTTACAAATTTTTCTACACTAAACTCAGTATGTATGAATTTAAAATAACAAGCTCTTTCAAAATGTGTAAAAATATATAGGGTGTCCCATTTAAATTAAAGAAGTTGGTGGCATTTCCGGTTAAACCGAAAGTATATTATTAACAAAAAAATGTACATCAGATGTATTTTGTTCCATTACACTTACCTGCAAATTTTCATAAATATCGTTCTTTTCGTTTAAAAGATATTTACTTGGTTCCATACTTTATCCCTACCCCGTATTATCGTAATTCTGAATCAATATTTAATATCTGCAGAAGTACTTATATATTTTGTTTGGTGTCATTAAAAGGGATTATACCAATTGTTATTATTTAATATCCACTAATGGTAGATGAATAATTTTAAGTAGGAAGTATAAAACCAATTTCCAAAACTCAGCAATTACTACTCAGCAAACAAATCGATATGTACCAATCAGCAGAAGCAGTTGTTTGATCTTGCAGAGAAATTGTTGCTACATGACTTGCTTTTGAGACAAATGTCGCCGTCATCTTTTTGGAAACACTTCGAGACTGCTTGACTATCAGACAGGCTAATAATTCTCTGCCTCCTACATTGTCTAACAATATTAAACTAGGCACACATTTCCATGTCGTGAATTTGTCATGGAAGCACCAAATTTCTTTGTTACACAGCAACTATAAATTATGAATTTAATTGTTTAATTGTTTCATGTTATATCATGTGGGCAACGAGAAGTCAAAATAATTTCGGCCATTTCCCGTTTAGGTGAACCGGAGAACGCACACCGTGTTCAGGAAACAACAAAAAGAAATTTAAATTTTAAATGGGAAAATGTTGCCTTGAATTGAAATTTTTTTTTATCAAAGTGTGGGTTGATAAATAAACAATATAACTACAGGTTATACGGTCGGATGAATATAGCGATCAAGACAATGTAAAAAGATCATATTGAAGATCAGCTATGTACATTTTGGACGCATTAAACCTTCCTTATTTAAAACAAAATATTAAAATAAAACAAACTAAACGATACTCCCTCTGGCGACAGAAAATTTAAGGTTATTCCCCTGTCAGTTTAATCTCAGCCAGAAGTTCAAGTATCTGTGAATTATTCTGGATGCAAAACAAACCAGAAATTCACACCTACTCGATAAGAAAAATAAAGGAATATGACCACCAAACGGACAAGGGGAGTAAATTAGCGGAAAGTATACTGGCTGTTTACAACCTTATTCTGATTCCCAAAAACAGATCAAACGAAAGATGAACTGGAGCTATAGAAACTGGCACAAACGCGCTGCTCCCTAACGAAGCACAAGCACATATATAGGAAGGAACCAATTTGTCGGTTATGCATGGAAGATGAAGAAAAACTCCCTCAAATAAGCTTCGACTGACTCATTGTAGGTTTATACTCCTGGGAAAAGTGCCTTAAGGGAGGAATTCTTCAGTAAGAATCTACTGATGACTATTAAGTACAACTAAATGCTCAAGGACTCGAAACCACGACTGGATGTACTGAAATAATCTATCAATCAATGTGTCCTTTGTTAACATAGGTAAAAGCGATGATGAATGAATTTTTGGCAAACTTTACCTGTAGATGTCCAACATTGCCCAAACGAATCCAAAAGGCAACTTGATTACAATAAAAAAATTACATACTTAGGGTAAAAAATGAAACCAATCTAGATCGGTAGGACCTTTGAGTTTATTAGATCTTCTCATTTTTTTTATCAAAATATCTAAAAAGACTATAAAATAAGGTTTGATTGGTTATTCCCTTTTTTTAATGAAAGAATCGGTGAATTACCTGAATTACTTTTGAAGTTCGCAATAATTTACTTTGAGCAATGAAATAAAAAAGTGGTTCCGCCCGGGATCGAACCGGGGACCTTCTGCGTGTAAAGCAGACGTGATAACCGCTACACTACGGAACCAGTTGGAGAAAGCGATTAAGAAATGCAAAATTAATTTAACGAGAATAAGTGGTATAAAAAGAGCTCGCTAAATTATTTGGCATAATTAAAAACACTTCAATTTGACGTTTTTAAGGAACATTTAGATAAACAATTATTATCAAACACCGGTTGGTTTTTGCAATCCTTAATTTCGAACATGATTTGTTGAAATTCAAATCAGTAAATTCGTAGGACTTAATTATGTAAATAAAACTAGTTTTTCAGTTATAAATACCACCAAAATAATATCTTAATAATTTAATAACTGGTTCCGTAGTGTAGCGGTTATCACGTCTGCTTTACACGCAGAAGGTCCCCGGTTCGATCCCGGGCGGAACCAACTTTTTTTAAATTCTCACGAATTGAAGGAAAAAAATTTACATCGAGAATTTATACGTCAACATTCCATCAGTATATATTTTAATTGTTAGTTTGAATTACTCGGAATGTGATATAATTGCACAGTCTAGGTTATCCCAGAAGTATCAATTTACGATAGGGAACTTTCCAATTTTTTTTCATTCACTAATTATCATGTGTGTATGTATGTATGTATGTTGGGGTGACATTCACTGAGACCTAAAAGATCTAATGTGTCCCCTTACATCTACTTAGTTCCTGACGAACGTCTCAGAGACTAGTACTATTACTACTAATTTAGTCAGCCGAACCTTAGCCAATACAAACTCAAACCAAGGTTCCGGCACTGAGGCCACTGGCGGGCCCATTGTGCCATTCCTGCTACTTATGCATCCATGAAGCCGAGTCCCTCGATGAAGGACTCAATCCTCTTCAGTGGATGCCTGCTTATGTCCCCAGAGGTTATGACAGGGACTCCGAAGATTCGCCTGCCTGCCTCTTCTATTGCCGTGCCCTAGGATTCTGAATTGCTGTACAATTCGCAAGTATGTGGATGGAGGTTTCTTCTTTTTCCACTATTTTGATATAATTGCATAGTTTAGGATATCCCAGAAGTATAAATTTACAAAAGGTAACTTTCTATTTTTTTCCAAACAGGGAAGACTGGAAAAAAGGTGTACCCATACATGCGGATGTTTTTTGATATACAGACAGATCAAAGAGGTTAGACGGCGTAGAAGCCAGTATAGTAGGGCTAAAGCAAGGGATAGCCTTCCCAGTAAGCCTATCAAGGAACGTCACAATTTTCCAGGCGGAAATGACGGCGATTCACCACTGTTTAGAAGAAATTAAAAGGCAGATGGCAGATCAATTGCCATCTTCACAGACAGCCAAGCAGCTCTAAAGGCACTCAACTCCGTAGAGGTCAATTCTAAGCTAGTATGGGATTGTGTGCGGGCCCTAAACACACTGGGTGAGCGTAGCAATGTTACGGTAGCCTGGGTACCGGGGCACGAGGGGCATAAGGGCAACGAAAAAGCAGATGAAATGGCCTAGCAAGGCTCATCAATGCCATTCGTTGGGCCGGAACCCTTCTGCGGCGTTGCAAAAACCATAACAAGGAAACAAACAAAGAAGTGGGTCGCCCACAAATCTCTAAAATGGTGGAGGAACTCACCAGGACGGAGGCAAGCGAAACAGTTCATATTAGAACACTCGCCAAAATTTGCAGCAAATCTGATTGCCAAAGACAGGAAAACTGTTAAAGCTGTAGTGGGTCTGTTAACGGGGCACTGTAAACTCAATAGGCATTTAAAGCTGATGGGATTGACAAACGAAGATATGTGCAGGTTTTGTCATCTAGAAGAAGAAACGGCAGAACACATTCTATGTCAGTGCGATATCCTGGCAAATGTGGGGTTTTTTGCATTAGGCGAAGAAAAGCCATTGGCAGAGAGCTATATGAAAGGTTCAGTCTCCGCGCTAATAGACTTTTTAAAAAGAGTCAGGCTGGAGAATGTAATCTAGAGTTTAGAGGACCACAATAGATCTGAAAAGGTCGCAGTGGAATAGGCCAAAAGCCACCTCATAAAATCTAATCTAATCTATTTTTTTCATTCAATAATATCATTATGTGGCCTCTAAAAATCCTAATCTTCGAGGCTTTTTTTTAAATCAATATTAACTTGGAAGACTTAGTTTAAAGTTCCTTGTTATTTAAAATCATCTCAAACGACCTCCATAGCGCGCCAAAGCGAGTAACGTAGAACAGTAGTATGCCCAGAAATTGGAGCATCGTTGGATATTTTAGAGACTACAATTAAAAATATTTTACATGAAGTACGTATTATCTGTAATGGTTGTATTATTTCCTCTCCAAAGTGCTTCCGTCTGAGTCCATGTAAGTTCTCGCAGAAGCAGAGTATGTGAGTAAGTGTTTCATCATAGAGTTCACATTTCCTGCACATAGGTTCACTAATTTTGCCCATTTTGTGCAGACGTTTCCTCAGAGTGCAGTGTCAAGTCACCAGGTCGGTAACTATCTTCAAATGTCTCTAACTCAGTTTCAATAGCCTGTTTGAGAGGTCCTTGTCTACCCTGTTCAGTAAACCCTTTGTATGGAGGTGCTCCATTTGATTTGGGGTTCCCTATCTAGCCAGTTCCCGATTTCCCCTCTTATGCAATCTTTTGTGATTCAACAAAACGGTTCCGGACCTATGAAGATTCCTTTAAAGCCTTCTTTAGCTAACTGGTCAACCATTTCATTACCTGCAATCCCCTCATGTGCCGGCACCCATATTAGAGACACTTTGTTGTCTCTTATTAGCCTGTTGAGGGA
The DNA here is from genome assembly GCA_949126875.1 of Lochmaea capreae. NCBI lineage: Eukaryota > Metazoa > Arthropoda > Insecta > Coleoptera > Chrysomelidae > Lochmaea > Lochmaea capreae. The sequence continues at coordinate 10,276,087 of OX421397.1, read as the reverse complement.
TTCTTCACAGTTTTTTACCAGTCTAGACCTAGTTGGATTACTGATAGCGTTAAGCAGAGCCTGGCTGTCAGCGAATTTTTTTATTTTTTGTCCGGTATATCCTCTTCTGATGTTTTCATCAATACAAGCTATAGCGGCAATCGTCTCTGCTTGAAACACAGTCGTATATCGGCCAAGGCTAAAGATCATTCTCTTTCTAGGTCTTTTTATACCAGCCCAAGTGCCATGTTTTTTTTTTGGAACCATCGGTGAACCAGATGATTTCTCCAGAACATATTACACCAAACTGTTTACATATTTTTTAAATGTTTTTTTTTAATAATAAAATATATCTCCGTCTAACCTAACCTAACCTAACCTAACCTAACCTAACCGTCTATGCTGATTAAAGGAAAAAATCGGCAAGGGTAAGGAACACGTGTTTTATTTTCTGCAATTGATTTTGGACAGAACTGATACTCGTAACTTATTTTTACGGTTTTTATTGTAATTTTCGTATTTTTTCCACCAAAAATTTAGGACAACGTTAGGAAAAAGTAACATTGTAGTACCGTAAAAGACGAAAAAGTTTTCCTCGATTTTCACTAGGCGCCTTCGCCTATTTTCGAGTTTTCTCACCAAGCCGAAATTTTCACGTTAACCGTCTTACCGAAAAGTCAAAGTAAGTCAGTCGCAACGTTCATCGCAACAGACCAGTCGCTAAACTTGGATGGACACGTAGAGGGGGGCATATAAGCAGAAATCAACATATTCACCTAACAGTACGATCGAACATTCACGTCATATAATTTCTTCAACACGCCGAAGAATAACTCGATAAACGCGTGTTTTTTTTACTCAGTACAATCTCGTCGGGTGTACCAGTGACTTAAAACGATTCGTATCGGTGAAATTATATTCATTGACCGTTTTTTGTTGTTATGTGAGTGCCCCGAGTGGTGAAAAGTGTGTGAATATGGTGGTTAATAAAATTAGTAACATGCCAGCTCATCCGAATTTAAATATGCGAAGTATATTTCTAACTAGAAAGGTACAAGATTTTCTTTATTTTCAAATAAAACAACAAAATAATCATAAAACAACATAAAGGGTTAGTTAATAATATGTTGAAGCCATTATAACACGAAGAAAACAAAAAAATTGTTGGCCTTCGGCCAAGCAGAACAGCCGATCAGTGAAATTTGTTGATCTATTTTTGTAGAAACATTAAAATTGTTGATAGAGTGCAGCATCTTATTACTTAAAAAGATGACCTTGATAAAAGATTGTAAGGAAAAAGAAGAAACACTATTTTATAACAATAAGTAAAGTCTTGGGTGATAAAGCGTAAATTTACAATTACAAGACCCATCAAAAAGAGTGGAAAACTTAAGAGGTTGTATGACAGTGGCGTTACTGCGAGGGTTTTTTATATTTTGCATACCTATAGAGCTAGAATAGTTTGGTCATTGTATATAGTTGTGAGTGAAATTAATGTTCACACTGTTCCGATTGGCCTGTGCAAAATTTACTTCAATTGCTAGTCCACATTGACTGTGAACGTCCCAGGGTGGGTTTAGTTTATTTCTGTTATTTACGAGACATTGTTTTCTTAGATGTTGCTGTAATTGAGGTTTTGTTTTATTGATTAAAACTATTTTGTTGGTAATAATCAAAATTATGTCTTTTTGGATGTGTGTATTTGATATCCTTTTTTTGAAATGACAGAAGCGATTTAGTGTTGGTTGAAAATAACTCGGAAAATAAAGTGTGTTGTCAGTATAGCGAGTTATTTATCTAGTCTGTGAACGAGGGTTATGGTAGACTGACGAAATTAGAACCCAAATTAAAATAAAGAAAAAGATATGGAGAAGTTACCTAGGGTCTAGGAAAATAGAGGATTACGAGAAATATAAAACCGAAAGAGAACCAAATAAATAGTTCAAAATACAAAAGAAGATCAATGGAAACAATTCAAAAATCAAAAACTACTTTAAAAGGTGCTAAAATCAAGGACATGGACAGGAAATACTTCTCCTTATAAACTGAAAAAATGTATTCAACAAATGCAACAAAATTAGGTTCTAATTGTTGATATGTATTTTATAGCCTGAAATAGTTCCTTCTGATAGCTATGGCCAGTGTTGCCACTGCTCCGTACGAGGTAGATCTACCCCTTTTAAAAAATATCTCACTCCCACGCTCCCCTCAACAAAATCTACCCCGCTCACAACACAAAAGTTTATTTATTTGTAATCGTATCACCAAAGGCTTCATCTATTTAGAGAAAGTTACAGTATTTTGCATACTAAGGATTTACTTGGTAACGAAACTTGTTATCACAGATATACTTAGGGCCAACTGCACCGTTTCTTCTTCTAAGTAATACTTTCGTAAGTGAAACTTTATTCCTTAAGTAATACTTAGTGTAATTCAACTGCACCGCGTCTTATTTAGCTAAGTCGACTAAACACAGGATGTGGACAGGCGGACAGGGATTTTGGTTCTGGTAAAAATTGAAATGTGACAGATATGACACTAATTAATCATGAAAATGACAATACAAAATATAATCAATATTGAAGTGTGTATAATATATTATAATCTTTGGTTTGCGACACCCAGTGATTAAAATGGATAAAACTACAAAGGCAGTGCGTGCCCGCCGCGGCCCTAATTTCAATAACGACGAAAGTTTATATTTGATGCATTGTGTAGCAAAATATATAAACTTTTTAAAAAATGTATAATCTGAAAGGCTGTTGTAGAAGTCTTGTCTGGGAATTATATTCCTGGGAACACCAAATTCAATCAATTCCATTTCGTAAAGGTCATCAAAAAGCTCTATATCCATTATTAATTCCATTTTGCTTGATTTTATAAACTAACCTCTCTACTCTATATTTTGACAGTTTGGTCTGCCGAGACATAACCTCACTTTCACATAAGTGGGACTTAAGTAGAACCTAGACTTCGACTTACGTTAAGAACGACTTACGACGCGGTGCAGTCACACATATTTCCTAAGTGTTACTTAAATCCTTAAGTAGAACCGGTGCAGTTGGCCCTTAATGAAATAATCATAAAAATCTAACTTCTCACAAAATATGTTTGTTCAAAGGAAAATATAGAAATGATAAATTGAATTTTTTAGTCAAAGTACCCCTCAACGAACCAGTTTTGCCCCGCTATCTTGCGTTGGTATACCCCGATAAAAGAGGAGCTGTTGGCAACACTGGCTATGGCTGCAGTAAATATAATAAGTTGATCGTATGTATAAAACAGGAATATTTGATTGTTAAAATTTTTTACCAAAAGTTTTGAAATTTCTGAAAGTTGACAGTAGGGATTTGAGACAAAGGACAAAAAGAAATTTGGTATGTTCCGCAAAAAATTATACAAAATATGTACAGACCACTGAAACAAGAAAATAATGGGTCAAAGCATGGAGCTGCTGAAAGAATACATAAATTGACAAAAGTTTCAAAAAGATCCATTATTACAATTTTATTCATCGGAAAAAGAGAGTACAGAAATCGCTAGTCCGTTGGGAACCTGCATTAATGGAAAATTTGTCTGAAACCGGTTCTGCTTCTGCTTACAGATTTCTTTATCTCGCCGACAAATTGTGAAACGGTGCACACTAATTTTACCCACAGCTATACAACAGTTCTCTATAAATTCCACCAAAACAAATTGTACTCACTTATTCGGTACACCTTCAGGATCTCTAAACAAAACTCTGTTTTTGGCGACACTTCTTGTTACTTTCCTATTGGCATTTAAAATTGCAGTTTTTTCATTTTCCTTGCCCTTCTCGATAAATTAACCAATGATCTGTTTAAAAACGTCATATTATAATTGCGATGTTGTCAGATTGTCAGGATAATCTTATTTTTAATACTTTTAATACACTACTAATTTTTTATTTTTTTTTAACAAGTTGAGTTTGTGTGCGCTGACAGAAACTTGCAGAAAATAGATTTTACAGTCATTTTAAACAGTTTTCTGCGAAAATTTACTCAAGGAGGTGTTGTATGGAATTACCTAGAGTTTTTGAAGGTGTTAACTGCATCTTCTGGGGACTGGAACCATCCACCATGCAACCATTTCGAAAAGGCATTCTTGTTGAGACAACTGACTTTTTCGTCCAAAAAATAATACCTAAATAGCTCTACACCACAGAATTTTATAACATGTTATCAGCTACGTTCATTACTTCTTCTGTTTCATTCACATGTTCCACGAATTCCTCTCGCTAATTATCATAGTTACTCTAATGTCTCTAATTTGTTATTTTTCGTATTTTCAAATTGTTTCTAAAAATGTTTCTGTCAATAATAATTATCCTCAAACCCACTTAGAAAATAAAATGAAACAGGGAGATAAAGTCACGTAAATAAATCGTTACTGACAGTAACAATAGCATTTCAAAGAAAATGTTTATTTGCTAAATTAGAAATGAAATTTATTATCTTCTTATTGAACTTATTACTCTTGTTTACAAAATAGGAAATGCGTATCAATAATTTGAATATTATTAATAAAATAAACTGATCAGAGAAGTAAACACTATTTGTAGAAGTTTGTCCAAAATCAATTGCAAAAGCTACGAATAATAATTTGAATTTTTTCATGTTATTGTATTTTGGTTAGTTCCTTTGTTGGTCGGAATAACATTTTAAATTAAAAAACTTAATATTACTCGTTTTAACGTGACCCGAAGACGAGTGTTATACCGACAGGTCACGTGTCGGAATTTTAATGATAATAATGTCATAAACTCATCAAGATTAATTTAATTCATATGATAAGACAAAGGCATTTGCCTTTGTCCATCCGTAGTTTACTTATTTAATTTCCTAAAAATAATACAATTATTTACAGCTTTCTTGGTGAATGCAAGAAAGTATTATATACGGGGATGATGTAAAAAGTAAACAAAATGAATTAAATAAAAAAAATTATGTTTTTAACCCAGTAGGAGTTCCTACTTTAGAAAATAAAGAATGTGTCCGTCGATGCCCAATAGGATAATAGTATATTCTTCAACGAGTGTACGAGGATGTATTGATATCTAGTTAGCCTAGACCAGCTCCATGCATAAACAAAAGATTGCGTTACCATAGCAACTAACAATAACTTATTAGAAGTGTCAGTGTGAAGTTTGACGTCAAAAAAGTAAACCAGAGTTACGCAGTAAATTAAAAGAAAAAATATGTCCACCGAAATTGTGAAAATCGAAAAATTGGAGTATCGAGCCATCATCAAGTATATACCAGTATTTAAAAGGGTTAAGAGGTCAGCAGTTTTACGAAGACATGCTTAATACCCTTGGTGATCAATATCCTTCATATGCGACCGTGAAAAATTGGACTGCAAGCTTCAAAAGTGGTAAATTTTCCATTGAAGATGATGACCGATCGGGAAGGCCAGTTTCTGTGTCAGTCCCCGAAAATAGCGATGCAGTTCATGACATGATTTTATCAGAACGTCGAATTGGGCTAAAACGGATATATGAAGCACTGAATATTTCATACGAACGCGTTCATCGTATAGTTCACGTCAATTTGGACATGAGAAAAATTGCTGCAAAATGGATCCCCAAATGTTTGAATGTTGACCAAAAGCGTGCAAGGGTAGAAGCATCGCGTTCGATCTGAGTTGAAAACGATGTAGACTTCTTAAACCGAATTGTTACTATGGATGAGACTTGGACACATATCTACGATCCAGAAACAAAGCAACAATCGATGGAATGGCGACACTCTGGTTCTCCAGGACCTAAGAAGTTTCGTGTCCAAAAATCTGCTGGAAAAGTACTTGCTTCAGTTTTTTGGGATTGCCATGGAGTAATCATGATTGATTTTTTGGATAGGGGTAGAACAATAACTGGAGATTACTATTCGACATTACTGACTACTCTACGGGAAAAAATTAAAGAGAAAAGACGCGGTAAGCTATCTAAAGGTGTTTTGTTTTTGCAGGACAACGCCCCTGCACACAAATCTCATGTTGCCATGCAAAAAATTCGTGATTTAGGGTTTGAATTACCAAAACCCCTTATTCACCAGATTTGGCTCCGTCCGACTATCATCTCTTTCCTCAACTGAAAAAAAGTTTAAAAGGTCGTAAATTTTCTTCCAACGAGGAGGTAATAAAAGCTGTGGAGGTCTGAATAGTAACCATTCTACACAAGTAAAAGACTATACTTTCTCCACGAGTATGCATAAGAAAAAAAGTTTTCAATTGGGAATCGAACCTCGACTCAAGTATCTCTACTGCTGACCTGTCGATCACATTTATTTGTTAAAATTATTAGGAATAATAGAGATAAATAAATATACGTAATTAAACATATTAAATCTTCACTATCGCTACTCTTGTCCATTTTTGCTTATAAATTCCTCTTTAAGTTATTCTGTTTAGAAGTTCCGACGGGTGAAAAATTATTAAAAGTAAGAAATTATACCACAAGGAACATACAGAAGTTACAAGAATATTTCAATGAATGCTATAAATCCGGTTCTGAATGTTTACCAATATAACTCTTATCAATTTCATCATTAAAAAACAATTATAGATTTATTTATTTATCTTTGGGTATAATATCGGTAACCGTCCGTAAACTCACTCATAGTTAGTTTAAAACTGTTTTAATTTCGTCGCTTTAATTATACCGAACCGAATCAATCTAATCTCTTTTGTAATTTCATTGACCTCCCATTTATGATCGAACCATCGAAATGTACAAATTGAATTACAAATCGTTTTTAAATTGTGAGAAAGTATTACTGTATCAAACAAATCTAGATTATATTAACTAGACCGCCTTGCAATTATAATGAATAACCGCACAATTATGCAGTGGAAAATGGGTCATTTTAATTATTTGTAAGATATACACTAACTAATCGGGTCTAAGTTGAAAATTATGTTAAAAATAAAGATGAATGGGATTCGTAATTCAACAATTAGTGATAAAAATACACCCAGTTGTTGATAAGGGAACTCGGTCTACACTTTTTTATCGACCATAGAACTTGAAATACCAGTCGAGTCAATGAAGCAAGAGTCTAGGAACGCCGACGAACGTCATCTCCGTGGGGCGAAGTTCATGCGAGGAAGGAGGGAAACTCGGCGCCCGAAGGTTTTTTGGATCGTTGAAATCGCATAAGGCATCGGTGAAAACCCCACGGACTCCTGGTGCACCCTAACGTGGACGTGGACGTCGTCTTAGAGAATTTTCCTGAAAATATCTACAAAAACGAACAGAAAATCGTTGTGGGCGCACCAAATGTCCGTGGGGTGTTCGCCGATGCCATATTTGAATTCAGCGACCCAAAAAACCGAGTTTCTCTCCTACCTCGCATGAATTTCGAGAGAGTCCCACTGAAATGACGTTCAACGGCGTTCCTGAGCTCCAAGTATTCGGGGGTCAATTTGAACATCATAATTGTGATGAGCGACCTCAAAAATCAAGGTTACCCGACTTGGGCCAGTTCTGACTCTTATTTACAAAGCAACACATTTTCCGAAAGGTGTCCCAAAAAATGGATTTCCGGTTTGTATAAGGTAGAAATTAGGTAGGAATGGTATAAATAATTTTTGAAAGCAAATGCAAAAAGCCGCATTCCGATCCGTCCTGTCCTAAAGAATTTCCTAAATTTGCCCTTTTCAGTTCTTCATTGCCTCGACTAGACATGGGCATAACAATGAGTCTATCATCGAGACTATTCAGAGTGTAAAAGCCAAACGGAAGAAATTCATTGTTTCGTTTACTGTACATATTTATAAAAAATCACGAAGCACGTCAAATTTTAATTATGAACTGACTTTCTTCAACGTGAAAATGCGATCCCTTCGAATGACAGGTACAACCCCCAATTTTTTAAATGGGAAGTTTTCAAGTTTTATGGATTTCTATAGAGCTTATTTTCGTAAGCGAATGATGGACATGTTGAATAAGAATATTACCAAATTAGACGGCTAAACGTCCTTACTAATCAGCATTAGTGACGCTACTGGTCAACGCAAAATCCTCACTGGATGAGAGAAGAACACACGCAATACCCTCAAAAGGTTAATGTGGTGATAGGGATTGTTGGAAACCATATCATTAGCTTTTTCATTAAGGGAAATTTAAATGGCGATTATTATTTAGAACTACTTCAAAATGATGTCATTCCTGGTTTGGCAAATTTATATCGTGATCCTGGAAAGTCTCGTTCCAGTGTGTGTTCTTGGAAAGGACAGGATGGACGATGATCTAGGAAGACAATTCAACGGGAGGGTGTACAATGGGTCACATGTGGCCTACTTGCTCTACAGATACAGCCTCAAGTTCCAGATATGGTTTCAGCAGGATGGAGCACAAACACATTACCATTTTTAATTTTAAACAATTTCAATATTTCCAGTTCTTACTTTGATTTTTTATTATTCATTATTATAAGTAATGATTACAATTTAACACTTATAAAAACTAAGGTTAGATGGTATTGGATTTGTGTAGTGGCGACGCCGCGGTAAAAAAAACAAACCGCTTAGATTGACAATTTTGAGGACAGGTTTTGTCAATCGTCATCAATTTTACTTAACACCTTTTAGGGCTGATATCTCGGAAGGGGTTAGCTGATTTAGACACACCCTGTATTTAACTAATATTACCGTTCTTTGTTAAATTTTCACTAAGCAAACTATTATAAACATAGAAATATCTCCGAACATACTTTACCTATTATATTTTTAAACTTTGTACGTTATTTAAAATAAATTTTTACCTGTGCTTATCTATAGATAGTAAATTGACGCAATATTCCGCGAAATTCACATACATATAAATTTTTGTACGAAAAATATTTACATAACTCGGAATTCGACCAGAAATATTTTCGTTTATTTTAACAACCTTATATTTATTGCAAACGAACAAATGATGAAAACGCAGTCCCTATAAATATGTACAGCTCAAAATATTTATTTCATTAAAAAAAATAAACCTAAACATACCGGCACGTATACCTTTTACCGGAAAACAATATTCATCTAAGTAGTTTGTTATTTCACAAATTCGCTGCAAATCCTATAGACAATTCCAGAACACCTGATTTTGACAAGTCGGTCATATTGGGCTGGGTCCCCGATCAGCTGTGTGTTTTGACATGTGGTGCCCTAGGATTGCAAGTATTTGGATGGAGGTTTCTTTTTCCATGCCACAGAATCTACATTCTTCTTCCTCCACTATTTTGAGCTTTTTCAGGTGCCCGTTCAGGCGACAATGTCCCGTTAGGATCCCTGTTAAAACTCTTTTTGCAGGTTTACTTTGACTTATGCATTCATTTGATCTCAAAGGGTTGTAGTCTCCCATCAGAATCTTTGATTGTCTAATCCCTACTAGATCTTCCCAATGGTCAGATCTTCTCTTTTCTTCGGATTTGCCAATTTCTTCCAATATTACATTGGAACTGATACCGCAAAAAGGTTCAGTCCCCCTGTTTGCTAGTCCATCTGCTATTTCACTCCCTTCCATTCCAGTGTGTCCTAGAATCCACTGTAAGGTTACTATATTGTTCTCTCCTAGTTCATTGAGTATGCCTAGGAATTCCTACACCATTTTGGAACTGATTACACAAGAGCTCAGTGCTTTAATCGCTGCATGACTATCCGACATTTTGATAATCTTTTTCAGTTACCAAAGGTGATTAAAAATATTCAAAGAAAAATAAAGTGGAAAAGAAATGTTCTTGGCAAGACATCCGATCTGCTTATATAGCCTCCATGATCAGGAGCATGAAATCAAAATGTTAACAAAACACATCCAAGAGAACAACGTCACAAAAACATCGAAATAATAGATCAGCCACCATATAGTTCCGACTTAGAACACAACGAGTATATTAGGGAGAAAAAATTAATATTATTTGTCCAATAGGTATGTAACCAAATTTGATTATCTTGTAGTGTAGCCTAAGTTTCGAGAATTTTTTTTCGGGACCTAGGTTACTCACCTACACTTCAAAATGGCACAAAGGCAGTCGAGAAGAAGAATTTAAAACAAAGCAAAGAAATACGATCATTAGGAAGTCTAGACCGGTAGGCGCCGGTTGTTTTAAAAATATAAAAATCTCTCATATTGGCCACTAACGATATTGCCAACAGAAATATTGTATGATGAAAGAAGAGTAGATGGAAATACGATTACATTTGTTTAGAATTATAAGAAGCGACAATATTTATATACGTTTTCAATGCAGTGCAATGACTGAGATGCGATAAAAATAGCTGAGTGCAACTTATACTATGTGCGTAAGAAAGTAGAAGACAAATCTGTTTACATTTTCAATTATTTAATACGAGAATAAAGTGATTCTCCCTCTGGCAACTGAAAATGGAAGCTCATTCTACGGTATAATAAGATAAATATTCTGAAAATTGAAAAAGCGAAACCGCCGGGACTCAAACCCGGGACCCCTTAGTTACAAGCCCTTACGCTAAGTGCTGCGCTACACCGGTTCCTAATCATCAATGTTCTGTTCGGTATTATAAGCTACCATTCAACCGCAACTGCGTCTTACAATCGGCCATCCTGCTCCACTCCTCGTCCTCGAGGTACCTTTAGTGCTGCACCTGACGTTTGTGCGTACACCTATCTCACCTACTCGTTCGTGAGCCTGATGCCTTGCCTGCCTACGCCTATCTCACTCTCCTGGCGAGCCTGACGCCTGCACGCCCATTCCAGTCACCCTCTGTCACTATCACATCACATTATGGCCTAAAGTGGACAATTCGTAGATCTAATCCCACTTCTGATATATAAGCTAAATATTCTGAAAATTGAAAAAGCGAAACCACCGGGACTCTAACCCGGGACCCCTTAGGGTGCGTTCACAAAGAAAGCTGGTTACAAGCGCTTGCTCCAAGCGCTTGAGAATTTTGTTGAGTATACACAACAAACGCTTGCATTTCAAGCTTAGTGTTTTCTCAGCTCTCGTTGAGACAATGTCTTCCTCAAGTGAGGAAGAGTTATTTTTGCTTGAAAATGTCGAATTAAAAATTCGTAGAAGGAAAGTCGGAGTTCATGTAATTAACCGTGGAAGAGGTAGGTTTGGGGAATACCACCAACTATATCCTGCTAAATGGAGGCTACTATCAACAATCATTGAGACTGATGTGGCTGTAACTGGAGACATAATTAAATGCATTTGCCTGTTGCACAACATCATCATCATCGATTTGGAAGGGGTACAACACTATTTAACTGAGGCCGTTGTGATGCCAGTTCCAGAAAGAAGAAAGAAAAAAATTGGAAGACCAACAAATGCAGGCTCAAGTGTGAGAGAATTGTTTAAGACATACTTCGCCAACAATCCATTAGATTTCACAGACTAAAAGTGTATCAAAAAGGTTTGTTAAATGAGCCAGTAGAAAATTATAAGAATCTTCCTTGACTTTAAATGTAAAGTCAATGCATCTTCTAATAATTCTCCGTACCTAATAATTGATAGTAAAATATTCTTCTTACCGTCAGTTTTCATTTCCGAGGCTATCTCCTTCCACAACTTATCCACGTGAACTCTATTAGCATGTAGTTTGTCCCAAATAGCCACTTTTCTAAAGACTTGAGATATCAGTTCATCGACATCCATACTGCACAGTTGTTTGTCACTGACTGGTTCGGAAAACAAGTACAAAACGTTCTTGCGTGCTTGTCAGAACTTGTAGCAAGCGCTTGCTAGCCGGGACAGGCTTTTTCTGTGAACGCACACGCTTGATACAATGTAGACTTTTCTCACGCCGGCTGGAGCTTGCAAGCGCTTGTAACCCGCTTTCTTTGTGAACGCACCCTTAGTTACAAGCCCTTACGCTAAGCCCTGCGCTACAGCGGTTCCTAATCATCAATGTTCTGTTCGGTATTATAAGCTACCTGCGTCTTACAGTATCCTCTTTATGTTTACTTTTATGAATGATTCTTCACCAAGACAATGCAAGTTTCCACTCAGCTCGAAAAGCAATTGAGTGTTTTACAGTGTTTTGTCCGTAAACTGGGGAATTTATTAACCCAAAATCTCTTAATCAAATTAAACTCAAATCCAAACAACTTACATAATAACAAATTTTCCATTAAGTCTTTAAAAAAAATTTAGGTTAACAATTACTCAAATATTTTCCCACCACCTACGCCTATGGCTCTTAAATTCAATACCATTAATAAAGTAGAATATTTAGAAGGCTACTATTGCAATTGCAGGTATGAAATTTTAATTCTTCGAACCAAAACAAAAAAAGTTTCTCACGTTTTTGTTCGATAAACGAAACAATTTAATTAACAAGCATATTTGCTTCGATCGAATTGCAAAATTAAAATTTCAGCTACATAAGTTCGATGCCACTGTATCGAATGACACAATAACATATTTACATTATTTCTGTTGGCAACTACGCGCGAAAATTAAAATGATAACTGTAAACGAGATAAATCACGTTCCAATCGGCGTGTACGGATGATACGCACGTGTATAATAAATCATACAGTGTGTGGCGGGAAATAAAATTTTAAATATTGAAACGTATTTGCGGAAAAAATCATTTGTTATACTTTTTCCAAAGTCAATGTGAAGAGAGAGATTTTCGATCCGATTGATGGCAAACGCCGTCCAATGGCGTGCGTATAGATCATCTCGAACTGTCGTTTCAAATCCCTACCAAGTGTAACAACAATATATCAAATAGTTTAAAGTACAGGGCATACATAATTTTAAAATTTTCAAATGAAACCCTGTATATTTACAAATATGGACAAATGATTTTCCAACGTGGGTACCAAAAAAATATAATTTAAATTGTTTGATGAGGTGCAAACGACACGTTTCCTCATGCGCCCTCGATTCCCCTTCTTATATCTTGTCACAGTACGCCTTATCCCCGTCCCCCTATAAAATTATTAAAAATAAACAAAAAACGGTGCGAGTCGGATTCGCGCACGGATTCCGTACCATTATCTATAAAAACGGCAAAAAAATCACGTTTGTTTTATGGAAGCCCCCCTTAAATATTAATTTTATTTCAATTTACATTTTTCTTTTTCAAGTGAATAATATAACTCACTATTCTCTGAATATTTCAAGCGTCTGCCTGCCTCAAGTTTGTTGTATGGGAGCCCCCTTAAATATTTATTTTATTCTGACTTTGTAGTTGTTGTTATAGCAGCAACATAAAAACATCATCTGTGAAAATTTCAACTGTATAACTATCACGGTTCATGAGATACAGCCTAGTGGCAGACAGACAGAGGAGTCTTAGTAATAAGGTCCATTTTTTACCCTTTGGGTACGGAAAACTAAAAACGGAACTTAATTTACAACTTTCCTTGTCAAATTGACATCTACATTGTCGTTTTATTCAAAAATGTCAAGTATTTTCAATTCTCAAAGGATGAAGCTATCCATCAAAAATGGATTGACGCTTGTAATTTTGATAAAGAAATCAACTTGCAAAATGTTTTGTAAACGAATTGCTGTTTTACTTATTGGAAGTAACAAATATACTTAATTTTCTGCGTTAAAAAATGAAATTTGAAAGGCAAAATTCTTCTTTTCTAATATTAAGCGCTTGATTTCGCGCATTATTTTCGGATTGGCTGATTTTTCAATATGGTGGCGTTTTGGAAGTTTTTTTTAATTGGTCATGCGCGGTAACACACATTCTTCTGTATTACAGTATGTTTACATTCATCACTACTATTGGATGTCACACTGACGTTTACAATGTCTTTTCTTCCGTCTTTTTTAGATTCTTCACTATTTTTTGTCACACTGACTTATTAATTCATCTTTTTTAGAATCTATTCACTTTTCATGTCAAACTTACTTCTACATTGTCTATTCACTTCCTATGTCAAACTGACATCTACATCGTCTTTTTATTCTTCTCTTTGTTATAATTACCCAATTTTCTGTCACTTTGACGTTTTCAATGTCTTTTCTTCCGTCTTTTTTAGATTCTTCACTATATTCTGTTACACTGACTTATTAATTCATCTTTTTTAGAATCTATTCACTTTTCATGTCAAATTTACTTCTACATTGTTTTGTTATTCTTCTTCAGAATATACTTAATTTTCTTATCATACACCTAAATCGCCTTTCAATTCTTCTTTTCATAGAATACATTCACTTTTGCATGTCAAACTGACTCCTACATCTCCTATTTGGGAATCTACCCAATTATTTTGTCACCTTTATGGAATATATTCACTTTTCTCGTCAAACTGACGTCTAAATCTTATCTTCATTCTTCTATCATAGGCATTCCGAAAATCCGGTGAGAATATTCTCCCTCTCCTTCTCCATCAATCGTCCAATCATAACAAAAAACGGGAATTCTGGAAACTGATTGTTCCGGTTCCCGCAGCGTATTCCCTTAATGCGCCAACCGAAAACGAACGTGAATATTAGTAAAGTCCTTGACAAAAGTGTATACAATGACGTATGAGACAACGGAAACATTGGAATCCCGTTTTTTAATTACTTTCGAAATATTCCGGTTCCTTTGGAATCATATGGTTAGGAAATCTATTTTTCTTCATACCTCGGTCGAAAGTACGCACTTTCGTCCCTCATAGCAGGGACGAAAGTTCAACATTTACTCCCTGTGAAAAGTAGACGCGTTTCCTCTATAACAGCGGGAGGAAAGAGTTTCTCATGCGTATTTATACTCGTAACTACGACCAGCGGCACTCGCTTCCGACCGGCTATGAAGAAAAATAGTATACACTCCACGGGCCGAAAGTTGAAATCTCGGTCCTGCGCGTCATGATGCCCTCGGCGAATTTCGGCCCTTGGAGTGTAATATACTTTTTTATCAACTATATATAAACAAAGAAATTAAATTTTTATGCAACATAATGATTATACCACATCGTAAACAGTATGAAATATGATTAAATACAAAATAAACAGTTCATATAAAAAATCCACACAATTCCCCTCAAATTTTGGTGCAATATGAATTTGCTTTACCAGGATTTTTAACCTCAAAAACATTGGCGCAATCGGCCGTCATTACGATAACAGTTTGTGACAAGTTATCTATTAATAGATGCAAATTACTTAAGCGGGAAATTTAAAAAGCTAGCCTCGTATGTTATTTGGATTACAGGTAACTTCTATGATGGTTAAGCAATTAAAAAGTTGTTTTTACGAGTTTTTTTTAAATTCTACTTCTGTTTTAACGTTTTCGTATACTCGTAATCTGTTTAACGAATTAAAAAACCGTTTCTAAAAAGTTTACCGACTTCAAAAGAATGTAAATACGCATCAACAGCATCAAAGTTATCTCGAGCGCGGTAATTTAACCGCGTGCTAACCCAAGTTGAATTTGATCCAATGATTGTTGTGGCTTGTGCCAATTGTTGATAAGAGAGTTCGCTTTTGCTCTTTTTTCTTTTGCTTATTACTGCATACAATGTGGCGACAAATCAGCATTTTTTTTTATTTAAAGTAACACGAGATGGAAGCCAGGTGGGTGATAAGGTCATAGAACCTCTGGTTAAGCTTCTGGTTGGCATTTATAATAAAATTGGGGAGGTCATTTGTATTTTTTAATGAGGCATGTATGTTAGCAAAACAATGCCTTTATTGGGATTTCATTTTTAAATATTTTCACTTCGAAATATTGTTGAGGACGATTCGTAATTCAGTTTTTAGACGAAAAAAGAAAATTTATACTGATTGTTTTATTTTAGTTGTGACAATGTAACGAAAGACAAGTATAATTAATAAAAAATAAAAATATATTTTGTAAACATTAGGTTAAGATATCGTTTTAAAAATATTGCAAAGTTCAAAAATAATAAGTCAAGTGAATGATTAGAAAATAAAATTAAGAGCAGAAAGTTGCAATCTGTCGAAGCTACAGTCGGCAGAAGCAAACATGAGCCCTGGGTGGGCGTGTTCATGTCGCTGTAGTTGTATTTTTGTAGTAACAATCGATATTTTGAATCGATAACCAAATATCGATACCATAAGTAGTGTTAACTGTCAAGAGTGTCAAGAGATATGTAAACAAAGTCAAACTTGTTAAAAATTTAACTCTATTACCTAACGATATTAATAAAAAAATGTATATTGGACCAAAAATAAAACTAATGCCCTAAATGTCTATATTTTCAAATTTCATGTAAAAATCGGATAATTATTATCCTCGCATTGACAACACTGATACAGACACTAAAATTGACGTATGTTGATAACATCACTCGGTCATATTATTTCGATTATGTTGACAATTACTAATATACAATCGTTAACATTAGCTCCGGATTGGCTCGTTGCGATGACCTTTCTTTTAGTTCGCATATTTTCCGGGGCTCATGTTTGCTTCTGTTAACTGTACCAAAAGACTTTCTGCTCTAAATACACACAAGATTTTTTTGTACTATCACACCAAAATTAACTACTAGCTCTCTTTCATCTATAGATAAAATTAGGCGTGCGCCAAAGCTACTTTCTGCTTAAGAGCGCCAATAATGTCAAATTATGACAGCTCGAAGAAAATTAGGCGTGCTTCAAAGTTACTTTCTGCTTAAGAGCGCCCATAATGTTAAATTATGACAGCTCGCGGAAAACGTCAACACACAAAAACACACAAAAGACGACTTTCGATAGTGATAGTAGAAAAACATTGTAGTATAGTTCCCAATAAGAACAAATCAAATGTCTTGAGACTGTATTAAAACTTTTATGTTCGTTTTATTCACGAAGTATGCCTAAGCCTTATTTAATTCAGTAATTTTCTTTTTCAGGTAAGTACTTTCAAAGTCGATTATTTATCACCCAAATCGGTAAGTACGACCCATAACCGTCATCTGGGTGGCAAACCGCAAATTCACATTAGTTACGCTTAAACCGGTCCTGTCAGTCTTAAATGAGCCTGCTACTAAGCCAAAAAAGTCTTATAACGCCTACATTTTTTTTGTTAAATTTATGGGTGAAATATATTAGTATGCGCCAGATTGCTTGTATTACCAATTTTGGAAAAAGTGTTAATTTAACTTTTTAAACAGAATGAAGAAGATGTAACGGATAAGGCGTTTGTGTAGGTTTTTGCTAATGTTTTCACAGTAAAAGCAATACAGTTTTATTGTATTCAACATTTTTAGATATTAAAGGAAAAAACAGGTGAGCTCATAATATTAAATGATTTCGGCAATGAAGTACCACATCAGTCGATAATTTCTCGTCTGTCCCTGCAATCTTGACCACCAGCATGTGTTAAACAAACTCCCCAACTAGCAAAACTAATTTTATAAAGGCTGTAAGAACTGCTATACCTACAGCATATTTTATTGAAACGTGAAAATCTTATAATGTGGCTAGAAATATTTATACAAAGTCTTTACAACCAAAAAGAGCACCAGTTTATACAACAGTTGAGTTCTTTTAGGACATCATTTAGTAAACTACACAACCGTTACAGGATCATCAATAAGGTGTTTATATAACTGTCCTATAAGTATGTCTTCAAGATTCGCTTATACAATAATTTTGTTTTCTACTGTCGAAATTCGGAATAGAATTGTCACAATAATTTTATTAAGTATAGTTCTTCCAAAGTTAATGTAATGACCCATATTTGTAATCCCTTTGAAGGAAAAAGCCGCCCAATCGCGTTCATATAATCTTTTTATAATAAATCTACTATATCAATTGGAATGAAAAAAATTATCCTGCATACAAAATTCATAAAATTTGTAATACAATAATAACGCGTTTTCCTCTAGAACACGGAGTATCTAAAGAACAGCTTTTTGTATCGTCAACCCAACCATACTTGACAACATCATGCGTATCAAACCAAGTTTCGTCTAAATAAATTATAGTTTTATTTGAATCACGGTACTCTTTTATTATAACGATACTTTTCTACGCTAGATCACCTACAATTTCCTATAAATACCTATAACAATTCACTAAACTCACTCAACCAAGAAATATATATTATATTAAATATTTCTTTAAAACAAAATTCATCCCCGACACTGAATGTAACTAATGGATTATAAGCCGAACCACAACACAACCCCCCCGAACACCCTCAAGACCGTAGAATTTTTTCTGAGAAAGTAGTCAAAGGGAGTATACTTCGGTTATTTCGTTATATTACGATAGAAACTGTAGTTGATGATTGGATTGTTCGGAAGTAGTTAGTGCACCTGCATCTACGTTGCCAACTCTTCAAAATTTTCTTAAATATAGTAACATACATAAAGTGGTTTTAATTAATTTTTACTATTATATTGTTTACTAATAAATTTATATTATGTATTTTTTTTTAAATATTTCCAAACTAGCTTTCTTATAACATCACGAACTAACAGTTTACTGAAGTAAGGAGAACATTTGTGTAGCGAGCCTAACAATTTTAGAAAATATATCTGACAACATTGCTTTATTTTATGGTCATAACACTGACAATAGTTAGACTATATGTCTATTTGTGTGAACGTTTGCGTTGTGTCATGACAGAGGTATAAGATCCAATATCAGACATTATTATTATGGCGGTTTGTGATGGAGTTATTATATCTGTTGTTAATCATATTGAAAATATTAAAGACTTATATCGCTACTCCAAGGGCCAAATTTCTTTGCACAGCTAACTTTTCGGACTATATACAGATTGCGAAAATTACATCGGAACCCTCGCCTCGGATTACACAAGTACGACAAGGATATATGAAAGAGAGAGAAATTATAATTGTGCGCGGTCATCACTTTGTTTCATCTTAGGGGTGTATACTTATTTCCCGAGACTGGCCGAATGGTCCTTTACAGAGAGAATTCACTAGTTGGTGGTATAACGGTGATATTCAGTATGCTCCCAACATGGAAGGAGTGAGGGTGTTAAATAAATAAAAAAATACAATCGTTATCTCGTAACCTGTAAATGTTAAATTTCATTTTTGTCAACATGATCATTTCAGACCAAGTTGACAATTTCTAACTACAATAGGATATTATTTTAGCAATTGTAACTTGAAAATAAAACAGCATTTCTTGAGAGAACCATAATTAATAAACTAAAAATCCCTTCCATTAATAAATTGTAAATGTTTTATTTTCAAATACAATGGCATGCTAGGAATAGCAGTTTAAATGTGAATTCTCTCTGTAAAAGACAATGTTGCCGGATGAAAGTGTTTTGTTTTACCTATTGTGCATGACTTAGAAAAAAAGTCAACGATAACGAGACAAAAATATCATTCGTACAAATTAATCTGCGCTTCTGGCAACAGCGGTTAAAATAGGGGGGCAATGAGCATTCGGCCAGTCTCGGAAAATAAGTATACACCCCTAAGGTGAAACAAAGTACACGCCTTAATGACCGCGCATAATTATTCTTTCTCTCTCTTTCAGCTGTTTTTCTGTCGTACTTGTGTAATCCTAGAGTTCCGATGTAATTTTCGCAATCTGTATATACATTTCTTTGATAAAAAAATTAAAGCGCCTCAGTTTAGCATACATTTTATTGGTATTATTAAATAATAATATTAAAGTCTAGAGATGATTTGTTCGTTATAACTTTCGATTTTTAAAGTTTAACTGAAAAAAAAACGTTAAATAACCGGTTAGATCTTCCGTATAATATATTAAACTAACCAGCTTTGTTACCAACGGTCATTCAGATAATGGAATTGGAAAATAACCTGTCTGTGACTCATCACAAGTTCATTTGATTGTTGTGAATCGCATTACTGATTATGATAACCTAAAAATAGGCATGGGAATCAGTAGAGTGAGGTAAATTTAAAAACAATACCGAACAGTAAGAAAATTATAACATAAACTGTTTTGATTGAAAAAATACAATTTCGTATAGTAATATGGAAAAATAGAAGTAGTATTTTAAAGAATTGGTTTTATACAGGGTGTTTCATTGGGAAAGGGCCTAACTTTAACTGTAGATGGGGATCACTTTGGTGCTTCCAAAAACCTATATTTAATGTGTCGTCTGCACTTCATAACCGAGATACAGGGTGTTTTATAAATTTATCGTATTTCTTTCGAACCTCATAACTTCCGAGTTACGCTGTATATTATTTTGAAATTTGGTACACGTAATAACTATTACCTAGAAACTCCATCAAAAGCATCTCCAAAAAGATAATGCAGGTCCGGCTTAACAAAAATTTCAAAACTCGTCTTTCCTAAAAACAACACCCTGTATATAGATTTTTTTTTAAATTGCTCTTTATAATTGGAAAGAGTATAAAAAATCGAATTTCCTTATTTCCTTTTTATTTTTCCGCAGACAATTTTACTACCAAAAATTGACCGTCAAAGTTATAATTTATACATTTTTTGGGGGTTAACAATGGTATCATAGACGTTTTTTTTTATTTTTTAGATTTAAATGAAATCTATTTAATGCATCTAGAGAAGCATCCTAGAAATTCAATTGAGTTTGTATGTTTACGAGTACAGACCACTAAAAAATGTGATTACAGGGCCGTACTTAGGACATACTCAGTAGATATACTATAGGGATTCTGGACCACTACTTCAAAAATCTCCGCTGGTGGCGCTGAGAGCGGCGTTGGCGGCGTTCCGCGGCGTTGGCCGCCATTTTTAGTCCTCTTTTTAAAACTCTCAAATAATTTAATTAAAAAACTTTAACTCGGGTGTGGATCGAACCCCGAACCTACGCGCTTATAGCAATGCATCTAACATAGTCCGCCACGATCTCTCATACATAACATTGTCGAAGAAAAGTATATTACGTGAGCGCGCACCGTACGCTGGCGGGTAGGAGTCTCGGTGGCGACATCTACATGCGGGTAGTCTATGGGCCGGTGGCCTGCGGGTAGGAGTCTGCCGCGGGAGTCTGTCCGCCATTTTTTATCCATGCGCGCGGGGCGATCAAAATCAAATTGTACAAAAATCACATTATCATTATCATGATTAATCGTATTTTTGTACGGGCGTATATCACAAAAGGACCGTGAAAGGCAGGTCAGCACCCTCGTGTCATCCAATCATAGCAAACTCGAAAGGTATTAACGGCTATTCGTGAATCATATACAGGGCGGAGTATCTTTGAATGGTAGGACTTAAGCAAACGATAAGGTATTAACGGCTATTCGTGAATCATATACAGGGCGGAGTATGGTAGGTCGACTTTAGCAAACGATAAGGTAACTTTTTTGTGTCAACCCCAAGTGTTACGTCGTCACGTGGTACATCGCCACGTGGTACGTCGTCACGTGGTACGTCGTCACGTGGTACGTCACGTCGTCACGTCACGTCACGTCGTCACGTGGTACGTCGTCACGTCACGTCACGTTGGAGGGAAGCTTCGAAACATTACATTGGCGAGACATTTCTTGTGAGGTTATGAAGTCGGATTGTGGCGAAGTCGTCAGACGTGGAGCAGACTTCGTATAAACTGGATGTCCCGCAAATTACTTATCCATTAAGACGTATCCAACCATGTTCAACAAAACCGAAGAGAATATGGAAAATGAGATTTATAATGTCTTCACCATGACATGTCTAATATTAATATCTGTCTTGGTTTTAATTTTAAAAATTATTTTAAAAATTGTAAAACGAAAATTTGTATCTTCATGCAATATAAAAGTTGATGAATATACAGAGTGTTTCAATAAAAACCCAACGTTTCTGTAAAAAACTTTATTTATAATGGTAATACAGTATTTGAAAACCAGTGGCGGAGGCGTTGTACATTTCTTTCGGTACATGAATATAGTCCAGAGGCGTGGCAGGGGTTCGGATCTTGAGCAAAGTTTCCAGTTTCACAGGGTGTACCATCAAATTTACAAACATCAATAATGCGTGGAAAAACACCAAATATGTTACATTTCTTTAGCAGAAATTCCGCTTTTTGTTGTCCCCGAACGTAAATGTAGTCTGCAGCATACAATAGCTTTTTTTCCAATATTTCATTCACTCTAGAATATTCTACATCTCCTGAAGAATATCGAATGCCATGCACATTCCTTTCCAAGTAGGATGTAGTCTTTCTATCATCGTTACTTAATGTAGAAAACGGCTGCGGCGGTAAAAATATGTAATGCGAACTTTTGAAGCCAATTTCTATGGTGAGTTCTTTGACGACGAAAAGTCCATCTACGACAAAGCCTTGAATATCCACAAAAGCTACTCTCATGTTGACGTCTGTTTGAATACTAACGCAGATCAACATTTAGTTCAAGCTTTTAACAATTTCCGTGAGGGGGAAGTATTCCATCACGCAATCGTGAATTATGATGCAATAGACTTTGGTATTTTCGGGAAAGCCTTTGTTTGCTTCAATATCAAGTTTTACATCGACTGTGGACGCCTTCATGCTTTCTTCCTGTTTTGAACAATCGATAACAAACAATGCACGTTTCTTGAAAGAAGAATAATCCAACAGGGGACGTTTCTGTGCGGAGTTTGCGTAGTTGGGATAGAATTCAGTATAGTTAAAATATGCCTCATTGTAGTCAGTTTTAGCGAAATCCAATTGCATTCTTTCATTAGGCCAATAGTCACCGTTAAGTGACAGTCTTATACTTTGCACGTCAGCATTGTCAAATAAAGTAGGATCGGCTGTAGTCACGTTACGTTTGCCGGTTTGGAGGAAAACAATAACAAAACGGGGTCTTTCAACTGAAGTGGATGTTTTAACAGCCCAAACTTCTCGTCTTGCACCTTTAGTAATTGAGGGCAATTCGTGTAACTCCCACTTTCTAAATGGAATAACTATAGGCTGATCTTTTTGAATGGATTTCATGAGATTTATCTTTATATCATCATTGGGAAAGATATGTTTAACTTTTAGTTCAATACTTGTAATATTAATTTTAGCGGTTGTATGGGAGAGCGTGCCAGAGACATTCTTTTCAGTAATATATATGCAATCATTATCATTTCGTGCTCGAACTAATCGTATCGTTTGTCGACCGCATGTAATCATGGGATAATCGTTGAAAATGTTGAAAATATGTTTGAGGGGTATTTGAAGGTTGAAGGTCTTGTCGCTATCATTCAGAATAGGGTCTTTCGGGTAATTCCAACCAGCTATAGCCATATGATTGGAATCTTCTTGGTTATAACATGTCATAGCACGTACGGCACTTACTATTCCGGGATCCCGAACGGTTTCCATTTCCCTGGCACTTTCACTGTACGTACATGAATCGAATAGGAAGGCTCCAACATTATTTGCTAATTTTACATCACCACCTCCATGTGTTTCAAGCGAACCTTTAATGCACAACAAAGTTTCGCTCATTGCAAAGAACGAATCAACTTGATTGATGCTGAATTCCACAATGTCACTGCAATTGAATGATTTTATAAATGGAGCATAGGTTCTGTATTCAGCCTTTCGAATTGAATCGTCAAACATTGGCTTACGGTAGATATCAAACATCGAAGGCATGTTGTCGTTTTGACGAAGACGTTTTCCATACATGGTTGTCATTTTTTAATTTAAAACCCAGCGATTGCAGGACCAATTTGTTTGCGAACGTGAGATGTTTTAGCTTTGGTGATTGCTTAGCTAATGAAGTTGAAAGCTCTGCAGACTGTCTTTTATGATTGATTATTAGTCCCATCTGCTTCGTGCTCTAAGCTCTAATATCAACGTACTCAATTCACCTCTAAAGTTTATAGGTCGACCGTCTTGGTCTAAGGCAATAACGGTAATGTTGGTTATTTCACGTTGTGGTATAACAGGTAAGTAAAGCAAATTATGAGGAATTTCGTCGATGGAATATCCAGGATCTACTTGTATGACGAATTCGTAAATAGTATGAGCAGGTCTGTTTGCATCGAAGGCTCCAGTGGTAATGTTACAATCGAAACGGATACTGGATACTTTAATGATTTCGACGGGGAGATCTGAAGAGTGCATTTTGTTGGCGTCGAGTATTTTCGATGAAAATCCCAATATTTTCCCAAGACTATCAGTTTGTATAAAGGAAATTTTGTATCTACTGGAAATTTCACATTTCAACGTATTGTGATTGGGTTTTAGTGAAAATACCGTTGAATTTTTCGCACCCAATTTATCGTTGATGAACGATTCAAGATCAGCAATTTCATAACACCCTGTGGGAAAATTAAAACTTTGCAGGTTGTCTTCAGCATCATAGTAGTAAAACGTACAATTTTCAATGTTTGGTATACTGTGATACGAATGAAAAGATCTTAGAGCTATTTCATAAGCATTCTTGGGATCAAGTACAATAGGAGTAGGAGGCTGAAAGGTAAACACGTGATTGGTGCTGTTAACTCGCAGCAACTGTGACATGATGACTAATAAAATTCGAGACATGTTTGAATTTAAATATCATTTTTTATTGTTTGTTTACAAAGAAAACAAGTGGCTTGTGAACTCGGAGGCCCGTCACAATGCGTCGTCCAATCAGGTCGATTGTAATGGATGAAACAAGGCAATCGTATTTGTAGTTCAAAATTTGCTCGATATTCAATGGGAAGCTTATGCCAAATATCAAGCAATTCCGAAGGTCTTACACACTCTATTAGATATTCAATGGGAAAGTGCTTTAGTTCTTCGGCAGTGAAACTACTCAATGTTTTTCCATGATAGATATGTTGTAGTAATAGTTCCGTCATTGTTGTAGAAATTTCAAACACAAATGACCGCAATTGATTTGATCGTAGTTTTGATATTGTGTATTGTTGTAGAAAATTCGCGCGCTCTTTCCCAAATATTTAACAACTTCTTTCGGGGGCTTCAAGTTACCAAATGAATCGAAATACTCTACATTGTTGTTTATCTTTCTGTAAGCTACCCAATGACTTCCACTATTTTTAGAGGTATCCAAATTAACCACTGCGCATTCCTGTTTTCGGGGGCCGTTTTTGGGGAGAGTGTCTCGCATGAAAACTCCTCGAAAATGTGGTATTTTAAGTAATTTTGCGTAATGTGTTATGTCAAAGTCGGTTAATGCGTGATTGGGTAGCTTTATAAGTTTTTTTTTAAATACAATCCAAAACCGCCTTTTGGGTACTTTTTCAGATACAGACCAGATCCTACACGTTCCATCGCCTTATTATGACGTACATCTTCTTCCAATTTCTTTTGCGCATGCTTTGCGTCAATAACAGTTTTAGCAATCCCAGCAGCACCACCTGACAAAGCTCCAAGTGCCGAAAGGCCAGCAAACAAAGGGATAAGTGGCAGGAAACCTCCGGATTTCGCTACAGGTATTACTCGAGGAACCTCGACTTCTTTTTTCCCACCAAATTCTTTAATAAGTGCTTTGGCTGCTCGTAAGGCAAACGTTGCAGTGTCTTTCAAAGATGTCCCTTGCTTCAAGGACTTTCCCACTTTTAGAATGACATCTCGATGCAAGGAACGACGTTTGCGACGACATCCCATTCCCAGCTTTCTTTTCAACTTCATTCCGCCTGTCACAAGTAATGCAGCAGTTTTCTCTCCCAGTGAAGCGTCTTTTGATTTGACGCGAGCCCAAGCTTTATCTTCAAGTATCTGATCGGCTTTGTGCCGTTCTTCGAGAGACTTATTCTTCCAGTAAGAAATATCGTGTTGTTTACAAGCTGTGTCCAAGGGATTGATGCCTGGATCTCCACGATCAAGACGTTTTTCCAATTTTGTACCGGCTACCAAAAAACAAATTAATTTTTTACAAAAGGGGTGGGGGAGAGTACTTACGCCCACAGTACTGATAGCTAGGTAAGTGAAGTTCAATAGGTAGTTTATTGATGAGAGAATTCAAGAGACCTTCTCCTTCAAACACCAACATTAAGACTGATACGCGTAAGTGGTGACATCTATATTTAAAGAATAGTACTACGAAAAATGACACACACAATGAAAATAATTCAACAAGAACAGACGATACCCATTGAAAATCTGGATTTCACCTCAACGCCATCGATCGGCAAACATGGTAAATTGTTGCCAAATTCTTTCCGTGCCATTATATGCGGTCCCAGCGGGTGTGGAAAAACGAATGCCGTGATGGCGCTCCTATTCAATCCAAATGGCGTGAAATTCAAAAACGTTTATGTTTATTCAAAATCATTATTCCAGCCGAAGTATCAATTGTTGCAAGAAGTGATAGCACAAGTCAAGGGTGTTGGGTATTTTCCATTTAAAGACAATGAGGAAATAATTAGTCCAGATAACGCTCGACCGAATTCTGTCTTTTTATTCGATGACGTGGCATGTGACGGCCAGCAGAAAATTCGTGAATACTACTCCATGTGCAGACATAAAGATATTGATGCCGCATATCTTTGTCAAACATACTCAAAAATACCGAAACAGCTTATACGTGACAATTGTAATCTAGTTGTGTTATTCAAGCAAGATGAGGTGAACTTGAAACATATATTTGACGAACACGTATCTCCAGACATGACATTTGACACATTTAAAAATGTGTGTTCAATGTGTTGGTCTGACCACTATGGTACTTTGGTAATTATGAAGGATTTCCCACTTAATGATGGAAGGTATCGCAAAGGATTCGATAAATATATAAAATTGTAAGCTGTACTTCAGTCTGCACCAATATGTCTGATGATAAGGTTGCTACTGCATTGCGCAAGAAAAAAGTATCTGAACTTGCTAGATCAATTCGTAAAAAATACTTGGCGCTGAAATTGGGTAAATCAGAGCAAGATGAGTCTATTAATAAACTATTCAAGCCAATATCCAAGCCACTTGAAGAAATTGTGCAGTCCTCAAAGACACTACAAAAAACGATTACAAATTTACATCCAAAAGAAGAAATGAACAAAGAAGAACCCCTCGAATCCGATGAAGCGGAGAGTATTCCAATGTCCGAATCTCCTGAAATAATGCGTTCTGAAATTTCACAAGAATCCATTGAAGAGTATTTAGATCAATATCCCAAAATTACTCAATCGTATATTGAAGATTATTTCCAAGGTAACGGAAGAATCGATAGAAATTATGGTCCAATCTACAATGATGAACTCGGTTGGAGTTTAGGTATGCGTAGAATTGCATTTGACAAAAAAAGCAACAATATCAACATTCTACCAGAAAAAAACAAACAAGGTGGGTACGTGATTGGAACACCGGGCATGTATCAGCTTTTATTCTACAACGACCCAGAAGGCTATACCTCGCAGGATTTAGAAGCATATAAAATTCTTCTAGATTATACTGGGGTTCATCGAGATACACTAAACCGTCTCAAGGGTTCGAGCACTTACAAATATCACAATATCATCAAACCTCTGTTTAGAACTGATACGGAATCAAGACGTCCCTCTACTCGAACGCATCAGCACCTGATAGATGGCCCCGCAAAAATAACATCACCAAAAAGTGGAGGAAACGTTCTCGATTCTCGTTTGATATACAACGAAGATCCCATGGAATATATTTATTGGGACGATCCCAATGAATTAGTGGATCGTTTGAAGTTGTTGATTGCTTCAAAAGAGGCAGGTAATACGTCACACGACAACGAAATAGTAGCAATTATCAATGAGCTCAAAGAGGCTAATATAATAGAATGACAGGCTGAAACTTGTTCATTTCAATTATGCCTGTCGATAAATTCGGACATAGACATCAAACACCCTATGCGCGTTTACCAACAAAAATCACGTTTCCTCATACACCGGACGGTAATATTGACATTGAAAATGTGAAAATTTGTAATGTAAAGGAACCGACCACAAATAGTGACGCTGCAACAAAAAAATATGTTGACGAGCAATTGCATACTATCAACTCGTCATTAATTCAAACACATGGTGTAGTGCTACAGCTACATGATCATGATATAAAGGATTTAACAGCAGGATTTAACGGAATAAATGAGCTTTATAGCACTGAAATTCCCCTATTACAGGGGAGTATTACCAATCTACAAAATAAAACTAACGAAATTGATACATTTATTTCGCGAAGTCCCCCTGTAGCAGGTAGGGATATGGCTACAAAGAAATACGTTGATGAATCAATTGCCGCAACAAAAGTCTTTATTCGAAAAGAATTGACCGCTTCTACGAATGCAAGTATACGTGAATTGAAAAAAGAATTTGCAGAAAATAACATAGCCATCTCTGATTTGAAAAGTAATATTTCAGGTATAGTGAACAATATTAAGGCTATGGCTACGAATAACCATAACCACATTCACAGTCTGGAGCTGAAACTGGCCGGTAGTAAACCATAATATGCACTCCAAGGAAAAGATTCAACTCGTAAATGAGCTGCATAAACCGATTCGGAGAAAATTCCCTCGAAGACGTACTATAATCAAGGGGTTGTTTGATCTTTGGCAATTAGACTTATTGGACATACGTGCTCATGCCTCTCAAAATAAAAATTATAAAATGATACTGGTCGTTATTGATTGCTTCTCAAAATTTCTTTGGACACGTTCACTAAAGACGAAGAATGGTGAGGAAATCACTAGAGCATTCTCGGATATTCTCGCTCACACACGACGAACACCGAAAAATCTGCAATCCGATCAGGGGAATTTTACAATAGCAAATTTCAAAATTTAATGAAAAAACACAGTATAAATCATTATAGCGTATTTAGTACGATGAAAGCTTCTATGGCAGAACGTGTTATAAGAACTTTGAAATCGAAACTCTACAAGTATTTCAGTTTAAATGGTACCCACAAATGGATAGACATTCTGCCTGAAATTACTCAAAACTATAACAATACAAAACATTCCACAACAAAATATAAGCCTTCTCAAGTCAACAAATCCAACGAAAAATCTATTTTGGATAACACCTATAGTCATTTAAAGATAGCCGGTCCACGAAAATTTAAAGTTGGCGACATTGTGCGCATATCCAAGGCAAAACATGTCTTTGAAAAAGGATATACACCCAATTGGACTACAGAACTATTCAAAATCACCAAAGTTAAAATTACCAATCCTGCTACGTATTTACTCGAAGACATGCAAGGTACACCAATCAGCGGCTGCTTCTACGATGAAGAACTACAGAAAACATCGAATTCAGACATTTACTTGGTGGAAAAAGTTCTCAGAAGAAAGGGCAACAAAATGTATGTGAAATGGCTCGGACTAGACAAAAAACACAACAGTTGGATTGAAAACAAGGCCGTTTTGTAGCACTACTTTTCGCTTCGTTGCGTATGAATACCGAAGAAGATGGCTGACCGCAAAGAACGAAAACTATAAATTGAAGAGCGCTCCAGTACTTGAGCTTAGTTAGCAACATGACTTTTCAAGATAGTGACTATTCTTCTTCTTCCAGTTACTTCGAATCCAGTTCATCTGACTGCAGTACAGAATTGGATAGAATTTTGGAAAATTATGAAACTTCTGCAAAGTCCGAAAATGTATACCTACTTTTAACACAATATACAATTTCCGGTTATGAAGTAAAATGTGGAATTAGTCCGGCAAGATCATTTACGCCTGCTGTTATTCTATCCCAACAGCTAAAGTGCAGCAAAATATCTTTCAGCACTTACGAATGGCAGAACTTTATTTCAATAATGACGCAACAGATGAATTTATTTCGTACCGGAGACGAGTTCAAACCTGATTCGATTCCATGTGGAGAGTACTGTACCATTACCCCATTAATTTACGATGATTGTAAGGTAATTTTTGTTAGAAAACATGACGTTGAGTATTACATGGATGAAGAAGAAGTATCCCAAATTTTAGAAGTAAATAATTTGATTATACAACGTATATCGGTGTTGGAAAATTTGGATTTTTGTCAATATTATTATAATGTTTTGGATTTCTGTAAAAATATCACCCCCGAAAGCTCTCTACAAATTTTATATGCATTTTGTTCCATAACACCAAACGATATGTTAAACAATGCTCTTAGAGAATTTGTATACTTTTATAAACTCAAAGTCATCAATGATTTGAATAAATAGTTATATGTGTTTGTGTGTTTTCTTCTCTCCCCAACCGACGACAAAAAAAAAAAAAAACAAGAACACGACAATTATGACACATCTGTCGTAATCGAGACCGTTATGATGTTAACGCCCTCCAAATTGGTGTGGGAATGAAATCAATGTATTTTACCATGACATGTGTAATATTAGCATCTGTTAGTTGTTGATATGAAATTCTACAAAGTTAATTAGTCTACCATAACTTCGTGAAGTTGATAAAAAATATTTCAAAACGATATAAATAAGCTCTGAGAACACGATAATTATGTCACATTTGTTGTAATCGAGACAGTTATGATGTTAACGCCCCCCAAATTTATGTGGGAATGAAATCAATGTGTTTTACCATGATATGTGTAATATTAGCATCTGTTAGTTGTTGAGATGAAATTCTACAAAGTTAATTAGTCTACCATAACTTCGTGAAGTCGATAAAAAATATTTCAAAACAATATAAATATGCTCTGACAACACGATAGCGGCAGTTCCATATCAATAATCGGCGAGTGTACATCTTGAAAGCTACGCGAGTGTGCATCTTGAAAGCTACAATAGTTTCTTCTAGTGAAGTTTTTTGAACAATAGTAAGTTTCATTTTTTAAATTCCAGCTCTTTTACATTTAATATTTGCAAAGATAAAACTATTTCGAATATTTTGGAAAAGTTTTATTTGCTATAAATTTATTTGGGGGGGGGAAACTCTTTGCAGACTGGTACAACAACATTTATCATTTCAGATGAGTTTTATCAATGAACTAAACACCTTCTCTACTTCCACAGGGGTAGAGAACAAACCCATTAGGAAGCTGAAAGAAATTCCGGAAAACGTCCCCCAGAAAATTGTAAAAGTTAAAGTAGTTCAATCAAAATTTGGAGAAGCTATATTAGTCGAATTAGAAGATAATGTAACTTTTCTCCCCCAAAGGGTAGTGGAAAAATACAAGAAATATATCGCAGATATAAACAAGGGGAGCTATAGTTTGGTGTTTTTGGGGCTACAGAATATTTCTAGTGGATACCGCCCCAGGACACTATTTAAAATAGAAGAAAACAATTAAACGGTAAGATTTTTTAAAATTTTGCTGATTATTTATCATGTGTGATTCTGTTTTAAAAACATTTTATTATTTTTTGTTTCAGCAACACATTCGCAAAATTTGATTGAACCGACTGAGGACAACTTAAAAGGAAATTCAGAAGTACACATCCGCAGTCACGATATAGCTCATATTACACAAAATTTGGAAGCGACCTGCTGAGGACAACTTAACAAAATTTGGAGAAGTACACGCAGTCGAAGACAACTTTAGAAAGCTGGTGAGTACATTTTTTGTGCATATACTCAATAATGTCGAACTTCAGTGTTACTCTACAGCAAGTTGATGAAATTTTAAATTCTCTAAGCAAAATTCAAACCTTTTCAAATGGAAACAAATGGATTTTACTGATTAATAAACATCTCAGAAAATGTAATCAAGCTTTGAAATGTTTCAAGTTTTCGATCGGAGTAAAAAATAAAATTCATACAAAAATAGCCCATTTGAAGCGCATGCGATGTTTAATAAAAGGGAATCATGTGGGTGAAGGACTTGAGAAATCTAGTAATGGGGTCAAGTGGGAAAACATTAATGCTGCATTTGAAAGTCGATTAAAAACAGGAGTTATTATAAACTTGTTACATAAAGATATGAATGCATTCTTTACAGATGCTTTCAAAATTTTTAAAAACAAGATTTCATTAGTTCTCAAGAAAACGCAAATTTTAAAAGTGAACACCACCTTTTGTGGGGATTTTATTAAGCATCCAAAAGACGAGGAGTTAGTAGACCGCAAATATTTTAGTACTCCCAATGTTGTATTGGCCATTGGAGATGATTTATATGATTGGTTTAGTATAAATATTATTGATCCTATTTTAAACAGTTTATCAGAATTTGCTGAAAAAGAAAGCGGGTGGGCATTATCTCGAATAATTTTTTTGGAAGTTGCAATAAACAAATATGAAATGGGGGCTGGCTCGTCCTTCGTTCCACTACCAGAACCAATTTCTCGAAAGAAGGCAATTGTAAACGTTTGCAATATGGACCAAGCTTGTTTTTACTGGGCAGTAAACAGTTTTTTAAATCCTGCTACTAAACATAGTAATCGTACTTCATCGTATCCACATTACTCTGAAGTTCTAAATACAAAGGGTTTAGATGTTAAAATGCCACTAACCCAAATTACAAAATTTGAAAAATTAAATAATATATCAGTAAACGTATACTCTTTAGAACTAAATCAATCGAATAAATCTACATTTTATACAGTAGTTACCACAAGATTAACTAAAAATAAACTTGAAAGACATGTTAATCTATTGCTGTTACAATCCAAGTATTATCCTAAGTTAAATGATTATGATGCACCTCCTGTAGACGATACGAATGAAAACATTAAGTACCACTATTGTTGGATAAAAGATTTATCTAGATTAATTTCATCTCAACTTAATAGATCTAGGAATAAAAAATTTATTTGCGATAGGTGTTTGAACTATTTTCATAGTAAGCAAATTTTGGATAAGCATGAAAGTGTTTGTAAAAATATGAATGAGTCAAAAATTTCTTTTCCCAATTATACTCACATTGAATTTAAAAATTTTATTTATAAGCAGAAATGTCCCTTTGTTATTTATAGTGATTTAGAATCTATACTAAAGGCTTATACAGATCAACAAAAAACAGATAAAACTAAAAAATATCAACAACACGTAGCTTTTTCTGCAGGCTATTATTTAAAATGTGCTTACGATGATCAGCTTTCATATTATAAATATCATCAGGGTGAAGACTGCATAGATTGGTTTACCAATCAGTTAACTGATGTAGCAAAATTTGTTCAGTCCAAAATTTTAGATATAATACCCCTTGGTGGTACACCTAACTTGGTAAATGCACTAAATTGTCACATTTGTGAACATGAATTTACAGATAAAGATATAGTCGTTAGAGATCATAATCATTTCACTGGGGAATTTCGTGGATACGCCCATCAAGCATGCAATTTGAATTTTAAAAAAGTCTTTGTTGTTCCAATCATCATGCATAACTTGAGCGGCTACGACTTACATTTTGTTATTAAGGAAATTGCAAAACGTGGTAAGGTTTCCATACTACCAATAAATAAGGAAAAATATATAAGTTTTACCCTACATGACTCTGAAACTAACATCAAGTTTAGGTTCATAGACTCCTTTAGATTTATGGGAGCAAGTCTAGACGAACTGGTATCTACACTGAAGGAGGATGATTTTAAAAATTTAAAACACGAGTTTCATGATTTAAATAACCAAAAACTGAAACTTTTGATGAAAAAAGGGGTTTTTCCATACGATTACATCGATTGTATAGAAAAGCTCAACGACGTGGAATTACCGTCTATTGAAAATTTTTACAATAGACTTTATGATTCGAATATTTCCATGGAACAATATAGTCATGCAAAAAATGTTTGGGAGTATTTTGATACCGCTAGCCTGGGAGAGTATAGTCAACTATATATGAAAACAGACATACTGTTATTAGCAGACGTTTTTGAGCAGTTACGAAGTAATTGTTTGCAAACGTATCAGCTAGATCCTGCATGGTACTATACTCTTCCTGGGTATACGTGGGATGCTATGTTGAAGTATACTAAAATAAAATTAGAATTACTTAAAGATATTGATATGATTATGTTTATTGAGAGGGGTATTCGGGGAGGCATATCTGTTTGCTCAAATCGATATTCCGAAGCCAACAATAAATACATGGAGGAGGAGTATGATCCTCAAAAACCCTCCAAGTACCTCCTACACCTGGACATAAACAACCTGTACGGGTGGGCGATGTCAGAATTCCTCCCTTATGCAGACTTCAAATGGGAAGATAACACGAACATTGATATCAATCAAATTGCAGACGACTCTCCAGAGGGGTACATTCTTGAGGTAGACCTGGAGTACCCTAAGGAGCTACACGATCTACATCAAGATTTTCCTTTTTGTCCTGAACACAAAACGCCTCCCAATTCAAAATTAAAAAAACTCATGGCTACCCTACACAATAAACATAATTATATCTTACACTATCGAAATTTAAAACAAGCTTTAGCAAATGGTTTAATTTTAACAAAAATACATAGAATTTTAAAATTTAAACAAGCTGCATGGCTAAAACCCTACATCGCTTTAAATACTAAACTAAGAACGGAAGCTACTACAGCTTTTGCAAAAAATTTGTATAAATTGATGAATAACGCGGTGTTTGGTAAAACCATGGAAAATATACGGAATCATAGAGTGGTGAAATTATCAAGATCATATTTGGGACGTTATGGAGCTAAAAACTTGATTGCTAGTCCTTGGTTTCATTCTAGAACAATTTTTGAGGAAAATTTAGTTGCAATAGAATTAAAAAAGAGTAATCTCGTTTTCAATAAGCCCCTGTACATTGGGATGGTCATTTTAGACATTTCAAAAACTTGTATGTATGACTTCCATTATTCATACATCATCCCTAAATTGGGAAAAAAAAATTGTAAATTAATGTATACAGATACAGATAGTTTCACGTATGAACTTCATTGTAATGACGTATACGAAGAAGTGATAAAGGATGATATTCACATGTTTGATACGAGTGATTATGCGGAGGGTAATCACTTTAACATTCCGTTAGCAAACAAAAAGGTGTTAGGTTTGATGAAAGATGAATGTAATGGTTCTATTATGACGCATTTCATAGGGCTACGTTCAAAAATGTATGCTTTTAAAGTTAAGGGTGGGAAAATAGTGAAAAAATCTAAGGGGGTAAAGAAAAATGTTGTAAAAAATAAAATTACTTTCGAAGATTACTTGAACTGTTTAAAAAACTGGGAGTCGAAGTACATTTTCCAAAACACAATTCGGTCCTATGCACATAACGTTTTCAGCATTGAACAAAAGAAAGTGGGTCTTTCTCCTGAAGATGATAAGCGGTCGCTAATTCCCGAGTCGTTTGATACGCTTCCTTGGGGTCATTACAAATTAAGTAACACTGAGTAATATTGCAATTTTTGATGAGTATATGTATATAAAAAATGTACTCTTATTGTTTTAGATATGAATACATTGAGTGAAAACTGTATAAAAATAATTTGTGAGAATATAGAATGTCTAGCAGATTTTTTCGAATCATCAAAATTACCATGGACTCTTACCAAACAAATCGCAAAAAAATTTGCGGAATACAAGTGGAGGTTTTTGAATAAAACTGCTAAAAATGATCAGTCACGCTTTTGCAGAAATCTCAATTTTGTTCATTGTTCACGAGATATTCTGTACAAAGACCGAAATGCTGTACTTGCTAGATCTGACTGGGGCTACATATTTGAAGACGAGTCTGAATATTGTGTATGGGTTAACTATTATAGGATTGATAGATATAACATATATGTTTGTAAAGAATGTTTTGATAGCATAAAAGGATGTCATAAAAGATTGAGGAAACATTTGATTGTAATCAACGATCATTATCATGATGTTTGCGAGTCAGAAGATATAATTCGCGACTTGTACCACAATAAAGATTGGTGGTGTCAAAGTTGTTATAGAACAGTACTTTTTGAAACAAATGATAAAGATTCTTGTATTGCGAAACTTCATAATTCTCCTAGAACTCTCAGATTTAGGGGAACATATGATAGTGATAGCGATATTGACCATTTTGATGGATTCTAGTATTTTTTAATTCATTCTTTTGTTTTCATTTTTATAATTCAATCTTTTGTCGGTTCGATCAAATTTTGTGACTTAGACTTTTAAGATGTGTAAGTTTTATAGTTATTGTTTATCATAAATATATTAATCTTTTGTCGGTTCAATCAAATTTTGTAATTTAGACTTTTAAGATGTGTAAGTTTTATAGTTATTGTTCATCATAAATATATATATAATATAATTCATTTTTTATTTTTTTTTTTCCTACATTCATGTCATAAGATTGGGAGAAATAGGAATTTAATTAAATCAGTTACCTAGGAAAACATATTGATTTATTCATAAAAAGATATAATTTTGCTAAGTAAATTCTTTAGTTGTTCTTTTAATCCTTCATTGGGATACGGTATTCCAAACCAGTTCCAATTAAATTTTCCAGCTTCCATAACCTTCTTTGTATATTCGCTGAATTTATAATATGTGTCTCCTTTGTACGGCCACTGGTTTTCAAATACTGTATTACCATTATAAATAAAGTTTTTTACGGAAACGTTGGGTTTTTATTGAAACACTCTGTATATTCATCGACTTTTATATTGCATGAAGATACAAATTTTCGTTTTACAATTTTTAAAATAATTTTTAAAATTAAAACCAAGACAGATATTAATATTAGACATGTCATGGTGAAGACATTATAAATCTCATTTTCCATATTCTCTTCGGTTTTGTTGAACATGGTTGGATACGTCTTAATGGATAAGTAATTTGCGGGACATCCAGTTTATACGAAGTCTGCTCCACGTCTGACGACTTCGCCACAATCCGACTTCATAACCTCACAAGAAATGTCTCGCCAATGTAATGTTTCGAAGCTTCCCTCCGACGTGACGTGACGACGTACCACGTGACGACGTGACGTGACGTGACGACGTGACGTACCACGTGACGACGTACCACGTGACGACGTACCACGTGACGACGTACCACGTGACGACGTACCACGTGACGACGTACCACGTGGCGATGTACCACGTGGCGATGTACCACGTGACGACGTAACACTTGGGGTTGACACAAAAAAGTTACCTTATCGTTTGCTAAAGTCGACCTACCATACTCCGCCCTGTATATGATTCACGAATAGCCGTTAATACCTTATCGTTTGCTTAAGTCCTACCATTCAAAGATACTCCGCCCTGTATATGATTCACGAATAGTCCGTTAATACCTTTCGAGTTTGCTATGATTGGATGACACGAGGGTGCTGACCTGCCTTTCACGGTCCTTTTGTGATATACGCCCGTACAAAAATACGATTAATCATGATAATGATAATGTGATTTTTGTACAATTTACAAGATTTTGATCGCCCCGCGCGCATGGATAAAAAATGGCGGACAGACTCCCGCGGCAGACTCCTACCCGCAGGCCACCGGCCCATAGACTACCCGCATGTAGATGTCGCCACCGAGACTCCTACCCGCCAGCGTACGGTGCGCGCTCACGTAATATACTTTTCTTCGACAATGTTATGTATGAGAGATCGTGGCGGACTATGTTAGATGCATTGCTATAAGCGCGTAGGTTCGGGGTTCGATCCACACCCGAGTTAAAGTTTTTTAATTATTTGAGAGTTTTAAAAAGAGGACTAAAAATGGCGGCCAACGCCGCGGAACGCCGCCAACGCCGCTCTCAGCGCCACCAGCGGAGATTTTTGAAGTAGTGGTCCAGAATCCCTATAGTATATCTACTATACTCATTCAATGTTTCGAATATTTCGAGCACCCTTCAATTCAAAAGTTGACGTGTCTTGGCATTTTTTATAATTTTCTAAAATAATGACATACAGAATTTTATTCCATAAGTGGTTTCCACACATTATAATAACAAAAGATTATATTAACAATACAATTTTTTTTATAAAAATCAATATAATAGTTAGTTAATTGTTTCAGTATTTTAATCGGTTTTTGGTTAACTATAATATGTAAATATTGACCAATACATAATGGTTTTGTTTACTAGTCGAGGGCGATGTAATTTTTTCTTTGTTATTCACTTTCAAAGTTACAACTTATAGAAACAATACAAAATAAATTTTATGTTAATGTTATTCCCAATTAATACGTTCTTGATTCATTATTATTCGTGACAAATTTTACTCAATTGTTTGCTGATATACTAGAAGTTGTTTGATGTTTAAAATTCAGATCAAGAAGGCTTCGGGCCGATGCGATCCGAATCATAGAAGTGGGTGTGATGGAATACTCGTTTGGGCAGATGTTACCGGAGCAGGTTAGGGAATATCGTTAGTGATTATTTAATGTAAAAAATATTTATTATAAATATCTAGTATGGCGACTACTAAGTAAGCATTTCCATAACTTGAAATCAGGAAAAAAATTTCTCTGTGAATCAATAATGCCGTCAGCAACAATTCATTGGCGTACATTAATTATTTTTAGGGTATACAAAGGACCCCGCACTTTTTATAGGTAAAATGGTTCTCGGTGAAATTGTCTGAATTTCTAGTATATTGTAGTATTCGATGTACTGATTGAAAGTGAAAGTTCGTTGATGGATAGATATTGAAATACAGGGCGTTCAAGTAAAAAATCAGTAAATTTTATTTAATTATTTCCTTGGGATTTGAAAGTGCCAACTGCATTTTTTTTCGCTCTTATCATCAACGTACCTTCTTATTAGTAAATATCATTCAGATGGTGCAGATTATATCATTATGTACAGAGTGAGAAATAAAAACATTTTAGTAATGTCTCAAAATTCGATGTAATAATGAAATATTGATAAAATTATTTTGGCATGCAAAATACTATTTTCAGTCCATCATTAATCACAATTCATACATTTCGTACAGGGTGATTTGATAAAATTTGTGAAATATATGGCTCTTTCGTACACATCCTGTATATTCAAGTGAATTATCATCCTCCGAAGATAGCTGATACCGTATAAACATGATCTCGTTGGGATATATAGGGTGATCATTACAATTTTCGATGATAAAAATGACAAAATATCAAAGTTTCAGAAATCACCCTGTAATTCACGATTAACCCGGTGAAATTCCTTTATTATTATTTAATATATTCATCATTCTCTCCTCAACACTTTCCCAAAAATTCAGTTTCCTACTATGAATAGTTTCATAGTTATTAATTATTGACGAGTTGAAGGAACTTCGTTCACGCGTATATAATTCTACTAGTGGCCAAGATATTTCACAAATAGTGAAACGTGAGAATGTGGAGATCAAAATAAATGTGAAAGAGGGTGAATATTAGAGATAACAATCACATCAGATATATGAATTTAATCATAGGGTGAAGATTAGAGATAACAATCACATGAGATATATGAATTTAATAATTTAAGCTACAGATAGTTAAGTGAATTTTCTCAATAATTAATAACTATGAAAGTAGTCGTAGT
This sequence comes from Lochmaea capreae, assembly GCA_949126875.1. NCBI lineage: Eukaryota > Metazoa > Arthropoda > Insecta > Coleoptera > Chrysomelidae > Lochmaea > Lochmaea capreae. Next base: position 10,236,972 of record OX421397.1, on the reverse strand, counting down.
AGGAAACTGAATTTTTGGGAAAGTGTTGAGGAGAGAATGATGAATATATTAAATAATAATAAAGGAATTTCACCGGGTTAATCGTGAATTACAGGGTGATTTCTGAAACTTTGATATTTTGTCATTTTTATCATCGAAAATTGTAATGATCACCCTATATATCCCAACGAGATCATGTTTATACGGTATCAGCTATCTTCGGAGGATGATAATTCACTTGAATATACAGGATGTGTACGAAAGAACTGATGATAGATATATTTACAGCCTAATAATTTTTCTTCTTAGTAGTTTTGTAATTTATGATTTTTATTCACCATCCAGGTTCGGATTGTTCAACTAGAAGTGCATAAATGTCAGGCGGTGTATGTACGATAACAGCTACTTACTCACGAGTGGGAAAAAGGGTGTCGGTGGTCAAGCAAAAATTTGTCACCTCTTAAGCATGCTAATATGCTATCCTCTTAAGCCGAGCGTTACTATACTCATATCCCTACCAAATAAACCCATTGTGGCTTATGACACATATTGACCATGTGACCAGAGCTCCTTCCTCGTACTGTATATTTTTTGGTACGTCCATGGAATTCTCAGTATATCAATTTACCTGCTGTTTCTATGTATGTAATTAACTTTTTAATTATATTAGTAGGGAAACTTTTTGCTTTCAACATAACATAAATTTGTGTGTAAAATATTGGAAAATTTATAGGTTAGGTTATATGCATATTAACATAACATAATTCCAAGTTTGTGGGTGGAGTTTGAGAAGAATGTCGAGGCGTTCAGAACATCGAAGTGCCAATAGCAACATGGAATGCGAACAGTTTTAAATATAGTTGATAACTTGTGTATAAAAGAGTGACCGAGTTAATACTCAGTATCACAAATGATCAACGATACAAAAAAGAATGCACTATCAGTATACTGGAACCAATAGTGCTAGGAGGAAAGAAACAAAGTGTTATACCAAAGAATACATCAACTAACTCGACTAACAAGAAGCGAAGCCCGACGCAATCTCTTTGATGTTTTGGTAACAAAAATTTATGACCTTGAGAGACCGACGTTGGCAGATAACTTACTAAATACACTGAGAAAATGATCAAATTTTTAAATATCGGCGATATAATTGGTCGACAAAGTGAAGTATGACAAGTATCTCATTATAAAAATGGCTCCTTTCAAACATGCGCATACAAAAAAAGGAAAGGCAGCTTCGCGTCTTGGTTGCTGGTGTATTCTTTGGTTATACAGCAAGTGTCAAACGTGATGGCGAGCGATCGCGCAGGTATAGACTCTCCCAACTAAATTACTATTGGATTACGATAAACCCCTTGCCGGTCAGTGTCGTACCTATAATTATGATTTCTTTGTAATTTCTTTTCATGTTTTATTCAGTATTATAGGTAGTAGTACAGTTCATTAAAATGTTATATAATGATACACTTTTTAAAAAATAAAATTTAGTCAGTTACAATTCCCAAAACGGCATTAATTTTGTGTTGTAACTTTTTTACCGTAATACCCTTCCATCTTATGAAAGTCGTAAATAATCCGTCTAATATTGGAACACTCATACTCGGGAATATCAGTTATTAGTGCTCCTCTCGGTCGCTTCTTTCTTGAGGTGGAAAATTTGACTTGCACTTTATTTGCAGAAATTAATTGCTCCCCTTCTTTAAATCTTGAAATTTATTTATTGTTACCTGTAGCGGGTATTTTTCACATTATTTGATAACGTATCCGACTCGCATTTGACACTTCGAAAATAATTAAACACTTTATTTCACGTGCCTGACTCTTGATAACTGGTTTTTTGTTGATGACATTTTTTCAGAAACAACACAAACATTATTCAGACAATGCCAAACGCCAACAGAATTGGAGGACAACTAATGATACACCTCTGTACACAGAGCTTGCAAGAGCTGTATTGGGAGATAACATTGAAAATGAGTTTGTGCGCATGGGGGCGGGCTCGCCATCACGTTCGGCGCTTGCAGTACCTAGGGGTACTTTTTGTCAACGGCTTTCATAGAACACTCACCTTTAGAAGGGAGCTACCATTTCCCTGGGCAGAAAAAAACGGCCACTTAAGAAGAGTCAAGCAGGAGAATGCAGTATATCTAATGATCTCAATTAATTCTGCTATAATCGAAAGTAATTTTAAATAATATAGCTATAAACAAGGGAAAATATAATAAATTCATCTACGTGTGGTCTTCTACATGATAAATGTACTTGACCCAGAAAATATTCTAATATTACTTCATCTTAATGCCCATATTGAGAAGTAATTGTATGCAGTCACGTTTTTATTATTACAAGGGATGTCAGACGAAAATTTTAAAAGTACGTGAAATATAGAATAAATTAAACTTACATTAATGATGCATCTCATGTTCAAATCTCGCCGTTACATTATTATACTCACTCAACATAGGTAGATATAAATCGATTTAAAAATATTATTACAGGATGACCTTCAGGAGTACTCAGAATTTTAAAGTATAATGAGGTTGCACGCTTGCACAATTTTATTTACAATTTATACGATAAAAATAAATAATTTTTGTTTATAGAAGAAGAAACTCTTTAGCGTTTAAAATGTGTCACATTATCTTGGGACTCCATATATTTAAATAACCATTTTAATATCAACTATTTAGCATTCCGTGAATATTTCCACATTAATTGATCATAAACTTACAGAGGAATTTGTTGTTTTTATTTAACTAGATAGTGTTAAAATGATAAAGCAATTGCAACTGGTGCAGCATGACATTTAGAACAAATATTTTAGATAAAAATATTTCATTATTTATAATATTTAAACAATACATAGATTAAGGATACCGGAGATGTCACAGATCTACAACAAGGATACAAAGGACGTCAAATGTCTTCAGTTGGTAACAGCACCGAATAATAATAATTTATTATTATTCGGTGGTAACAGCAAGTGAAAGAACTTTACAGAGACATATTCAGCATATTTAAAGATTAATTTTTTGGAACTTTATTCTTTTTTACCTAGTCTCTGTTGGCACAATCTATAATAACGAACATCAGTGTGAATGAGCTCAAGAAAATTACAAAAAATATCGCAGAACAAGCAAAAATTCTAGGACTAAAAATCGATCAAAAAAAAACAAAATATATGATCCTACTGGGACAAGAGAGAGTTCACTTTCCAAAGAGTGAACGAATTTTTTATTTAGGAGTACTAGTAACTAGCAATACCAAGAAGAACAAGAAATAAAGTCAAGAATTACGAAAGGATTTGGTCACTGATAATACCATTATAAAACCCACTGTGACGTACGAAAGTGAAACATGGATCCTAAGAAAAAACAGGAAGAGATGCTGGAGCGATGGGAACGTAAAATGCTTAAAGCAATCTTCGGCGACATAAAAACACCTGAAGGGTGGAGAAGGAGAACAAATGGAAAAGTAAACATGTTTAACGAAGAACCAAAAATAACATCAGGAATAAAAACATAGAGGTTAAGGTGGTTGGAACACGTAGAAAGATTAGGCAAAGAAAGTAGAACAAAAACGGATCTCAATAGGATTCTAGTTGGAGAAAAGAAGAAGAGGGAAACCGGGAAAAATTGGCATGAAAGTGTAGTGGTTGATATAAATAAACTGAAAATAAGAAAGCTAAGAATAGCGAAGAATCGAAGAAACTGGGACTACAAGGCATGTAGAGTATATACAGATTGCGAAAAAGCTTAGCTTGACATACGATTTACACAAGTGCGACAAGGATAATATGAACAACACTACTAGAAAAAGAGAGACAAGAATTGTTCTATTTGTGAAACAACACAATTAGATCAGTCCCTTTTACCAAAACACAACGAATAAAAGTGAGGAGAGCATGGAAGAGCTGAAGACGTTTGCCAAACGGAATAACGTCAAGCTGACCTGGGTATCGATGGCAATGAAAAAGCTGACGAACTTGCAAAAAGAAGGTCAGAGGATACGCAGCCTCAACCAGGACAGATTCTCGGTATACTGAAAACTATAGTACAAGGATCTGTAAAGAGCTGGATCAGAGAAAACTTCTGGGCAAACGTCCCTAGGCAAATGCATGAGAAAACCTTTATAAAAGAACCATGCCTGAAACGTATAGTGGAACTGCTAACACTGTGCAGAAACCAGCTGGGAATCATAACAGGTTTCATGACTGGTCATGCACCAGTAAAGGAACACCTGTACAAATTAAAACTATACAACCGAGACAGTGAAACATATGTATACTGTTTGCATGCGAGACTCTTGATCGCAAAAGACAGTTATTACTTGGCCAACTGCAAGGAAACGCTGAGCTATATAGCAAACACCTAGCTAAGAACTTGTACAAACCGGTACAAGGGATAAAGGTACTGGACTGGGTGCTATGAGAAAGCACGAGAAAAAATACAATAAGCCATTAGGCTGCAGTGTTAGCGGAGACGGGCTCGGGGAAAAAAAGGAGAGCAGTGAACACACGCTCACCTGTTTTGGTAAAGAGGAATGAGCGAACAATTCTTCTATCTCTTTCAAGTAGAGTTGTTCATATTTTCCTTGTCGTTCTTGTGTACATCGTATGTCGAGCTAAGATTTTTCGCAATCTGTATATATAAAGGGTTGAACATTAGTACTAGTACTATATTCGTTTCCTATAGATTAAGTTAAGGTTGTCACTTTTCTGGACTGAGCTTATGATAGCTCTGCAATATTATTTTTATCGATGTATACTATCGCTAGAACAACTACCTATGCCAACAGTTAATTAAAGCAAGTCTTTTCGTCCTTCAAACATACACAATCTATTTTCATATTCCTCGACCAAAAATTCGCTCCGTACCACTGTATAGAACCAGTGAAAAACGATCAATCTACAAACAATACAAACACGCAATCATTTTAGTAGTTTTCGCATATCGTCCTTGCAGGACACTCCAGGTATAATAATCCTCTCGCCGTTTTTCAATTTACAGGATATACATTGGGTGGCAGACTACGTGGGATCTAGTGGCCTTGCGAGAATAATACACACGACTGTCTGATTTCAGTCAGTCATGGATTGCTTGTTACTTTCATGATTGATTTCGAGAAGTGTGTACTGTGTGTATTTTTCGATGTTCGAATTCGAAAACGATTCGGTGGAAATGTGTGTTCGTATTTAAATCGCGGATTTTTTATTGGTTGCGTTGTTTTCGTTGGATCACCTTCAAGGTAAGACGTTTAAATCTGACTGAACGATCGTAAAACAGTTCACAAATCATTGATAGTATACAAATACAAATTATAACTTCCAAAGTTCATAATATTTTATTTAAAAAATTAATTTTACTATTCCAAAGTTGGTTTAAACTAAAACTAAGTTTACAATGAAGGTATTTTTATACTCTATAAATTGAATAATTTGTCCGCCTCTGGTTTATTGACGTTTACAGTTTATTACACGAGTTTGTGCTATCAATAAAATGGAAACAGGGTATAAGTATCTTTAATCCAGACTAATAGTTCATGTTGGAGGTGGAATGGGGTTTATTAAGGACAGTCTATCGTCTCAGTACGTTAGCAAAAGAAATCTTATTATGTTAGTATGATAATTATAATTATTGAACGACTTGATTGGACTGCCTATCATAATTTATTCGTCTGTCGAATGGTTGTCGGTCGGGCGGAGTCATGATCTCCCTAGGCTCATTTTAGTATACTCTAACTATTGTCATTGTGATGACCATAAAATAAAGCAATGTTGTCAGAATATTTTCTAAAATTGTTAGGCTCGCTACACAAATGTTCCTCTTATTTCAGTAAACTGTTAGTTCGTGATGTTATAAGAAAGCTAGGTTGGAAATATTTTTAAAAAAATACATAATGTAAATTTATTAGTAAACATTAAAGTAAGTCGCTTGAAATTACTGAAAAAAGAAAAATTAATTAAAACCACTTTTTATATGTTACTATATTTAAGAAAATTTTGAAGAGATGGCAACGTAGTAGCACGTGCAGTAAAGACTTCGAAACAACCAGTCATCAACTGCAGTATTCATCGTAATATAACGAAATAACCGAAGTATAATCCGTTGGACGATTTTCGCAGAAAAAATTCTACGGTCTTGAGGGTGTTCGGGGAGGTTGTTTTGTGGTTCGGCTTATAATCCATTAGTATCATTCAGTGTCGGGTGTGAATTTTGTTTTAAAGAAATATTTAATATAATATCTATTTCTTGGTTGAGTGAGTTTAGTCAGTTGTTATAGGTATTTATAGGAAAGTGTAGGTGATCTAGTGTAGAAAGGTATCATTAATATAATACCTTTTTGATGGAATCTCGGCGTATCGCGCGAGTATTTGCGCGAAACAAAAGGGTACCGTGATTCAAATAGAACTATAGTTTATTTAGACGAAACTTGGTTTGATACGCATGATGTTGTCAAGTGTTTTATTAATTTATTTGTTATTCAAACAATCCTTACGGTTTTATTACATGAATAAATATATAAAATAAAATACATATTATTAACTTAATATGTAAGAAAATAGTAGTAATGGTGATTATATTATAATTAAAACTGTATGAGGATATACACCCACCTTTAAAATATGGTTGGGTTGACGATACAAAAAACTGTTCTTTAGATACTCCCCCTGTTCTAGAGGAAAGCGCTTTATTATTGTATTACAAATTTTATGAATTTTGTATGCAGGTTTGATTTTTTCATTCAAATTGATATAGTAGATTAACATTATTTCACAATATTCGAATTTATAAAAAATTTATATGCACGCCATTGGGCGGCTTTTTCCTTCAAAGGGATTAAAAATATGGGTCATCACATTAACTTTGGAAGAACTATACATCTAAGTCCTTGGCGACTACTGTACGTACGATTAGAAGTTTGAGCCATGACTGGACAACTCTAGGGTTAGGGATCCATTTTTAGAAAAAGGGGAGAAGGTGATTGGGTACTTTGAACCCCACTTCTCTTAGACAGTTATGTTTCGATGGTATAGGGAGCCACAGATAACACAATTTGTAAGGCAGCTTGAGCTGTAGGATGGAGTAGCGCATTTATGGAAATTTGAGTTAAATTGTTAGTAATACGGAAATGAGAGAGTGTAGGGCAATTATTAAAGAAGCTGAGATGGTGGTTTTGATTAAACGTTGTTGAGTCTCGATTGTAGTTACGTGTTTTATTCCAAACACCCTTATTTACAAAATAGCGCACGCCTGAGAAGTCGATCGTTTTATAGGTCGTATAAATGCGAATTCCCTTTTGATTCCACCAGCTTCTAAATATCCGTACTATGGCTGGGTAGTGCGCAATCCTGACTACATACATTATAATCATAATTTGCAATTTTTCTTGAATGATACGACACTGGCAATACCTTAAGATTATCTTTTTTCTAATTTTATTGTGTATCCTATATTCTTAATTAAAATTGAAATAATCAACAAAGAGTCTTCAATTCCTATTATGTATGTATGGCGCCACCCTATATTTTTATATTTGACATAAACAATTGTATGTTTATAATAAAAACGCTCGTAATAATGCGAAACAATTTTGTTGTTCATCAGGCTTGATAACAACAACCAATTGTACTATTTTTTTTTGTTCTCTGGCCTATATGAAATTGTAAATGAACATTTTCTATAAATAACCACGTCATAGACATTGCAGCATTAACGTAAATATTGTTGGTGCATCTTTCAAGCTCGTCTAGATTTTGTAATAGAAATTAAAAATAACAGGCCTACTTTTAAATTATACCAAGTTACAAATACACCGACAAGTTAGGTTAATTATAGATTATATAACGGTGTGTTTCTAGAAATTGTTTTTGCATGTAATTTGGCATGTAAAAAGTGCTTTAATTACAAGTTCTGTTGAAACTCATTCATCATAACCAAGATTGAAAAAAAATTGTATTAATATTAGGTTCGTTAGACAGGCAATCAGTAATGCGTTTTTGGATTATTCTCAAAATTGTTTCCGCCCATGCGCGCATAATATATACTAGTGAATTCATGTTATGTTATTAGGTTTGTAAACAAATCGATCTTGCGTATGAGCTTACAAAATTACCAGAAGAGGCGCCACTAGTCTTTAGGTTAGGTTAGGTTTATGGTGAGTGGGTCTAGAAGGCCCTCCACTGCGACTCGCAAGAGTCTTTACGCAGGTTCTCTATAAAATATGTAGTAAAATCAGTGGTCGAGAACTATCAATAGCCGTACCATCGATAGTTTTTTCAAAACCATCGATAATTATCGATAGTTTTCGATAGTTGCAAAACTGGTAATTTTAAATAATTTACGAGTACCTACCTACTTACAGGTTATACAGATTGCGTAAAGTACATACGAACCGTCTGGATTACACAAGTACGACAGAAAAACAGCTGAAAGAGAGAGAAAGAATAATTATGCGTGGTCATTAAGGCGTGTACTTTGTTTCACCTTAGGGGTGTATACTTATTTTCCGAGACTGGCCGAATGCTCATTGCCCCCCTATTTTAACCGCTGTTGCCAGAAGCGCAGATTAATTTGTACAAATGATATTTTTGTCTCGTTATCGTTGACTTTTTTTCGAGGGTGGAAATACAGCACGTTTGTGCCAGCATTACGCCAAAAAATCTTAGAGATATGAGATCAAATCTTTATCACAGATTTGGTTATTGTCTGGCACAGGCAGGTGGTTTATTTGAGCACTTAATTCATTAAAATTATGTTTACCTTTAGAATGGATTTTTATTTTTATTTTTTCAGGAAGTTTATATTTTATGTTTAGAATAGGTGTAGGTACCTACCTACTTATTTTATTTTTCAATTTAATTTATTAATGGAAGGGATTTTTAGTTTATTAATTATGGTTCTCTCAAGAAATGCTGTTTTATTTTCAAGTTACAATGGCTAAAATAATATCCTATTGTAGTTAGAAATTGTCAACTTGGTCTGAAATGATCATGTTGACAAAACGATTGTATTTTTTTATTTCTTCAACACCCTCACTCCTTCCATGTTGGGAGCATACTGAATATCACGAACTAGTGAATTCTCTCCGTAAAGGACCATTTGGTCAGTCTCGGGAAATAAGTATACACCCCTAAGATGAAACAAAGTGATAACCGCGCACAATTATTCTTTCTCTCTCTTTCATATATCCTTGTCGTACTTGTGTAATCCGAGGCCAGGGTTCCAAAGTAATTTACGCATTCTCTATGTAAGGTTATTTGAAATAATGAAACATTTTTAATTAAAAAAAGGATCATATAGAAACACTAACTAATAAAACTCTAAAAGTGAGTGGAACGTAAACACAGGAAACTGGAAAAGTTTGTGAGAAGCCTTCTAAAATCATACATTCAGCCTTTAAAGAACATACCAGCCAATTAAATAGTATCTCTGTGAAAGATATTCATTATATTCGCCGCAATCTTTATAATAACAGACGAAAAATTCAGGAATAGTTGGTTTCACGCTAAATAGTATTGGCTGAATATAAATATTTTAATAAAACCAATTGGGAAATGATCATCGCATCACAATAATATGAAAGCAGGTAACCGAACACTGAACTAAATGTAGAATAGATTTGTAAATTTAAATAAATTACTTGTATATCTCCTACATTATGCAAAATATAATAAGATATGTAAATAAGGCGTTCAATCGTTAAGTAAAGAAAAATGGCTGAAAGTTAGCGACAGTCGTGAATAAGATGAACTACCAATACATTATAAAATTAAAATTTCATTTAAAATTCCTATTGGATTGACGTTGGGTTGTAAAAACGTAAGGTTTTTGGGAAAATTCCACACATGTGATTTTTAACCAATCAGAACGTGTATTTCTGACAGATCACCATCGCAACGGATGAATTTTAGTGGAAATTTTTTCCTTGTGGGTACCCAACAGCGAATTATACTTGACATTTATAATGACAGAATATTTTTATTGACAATCTAATTTTTATTTGTTCACATGATAATTTTGATTCATTTCAACTACAAGCTTGGATGTTTTTTAAATTCTTTGGACCATTAAAAACGCAATTATTATATACTATGGCAGGTTGATTGGAAGTTGCTTGTTCTTGATTTAGAGATTCTTGGATTGTCTTTGCAGAAGTTGAAGCAGACCCCATTACGTCAATTATATCCTGATGATGGCCCGAGTCAATTTGCAGATATGGTTTTATGGAGTGACTGCTACCATGCCGTATTATTTTAATTAATTGCTGTTCTCCAATTCCCGCTGAAACAGCAGTGACCCTCGCAGAATGATTTGTTATCTGATCTTGTTGAAATCGATTCCAATCACTGATGCTTTGAACCAGGAAAATATTGTATTTTGTCCAACCGTGCTGTTCTTGTACCAGCCTTTGGAATTGGGGTGCTGCCAGTTTGGATTTGCAGTTAAAAATAAACGATTCGTTTTGATGAGTTGGTCTCGCTTGCTTATTAGTGTTTTGAACACTCTTACTGGGCATAATTCTTAATTGACTGTATTCGGTACTAGCCACTTACTGTCGGCCATACTTTTTGAACCGCCTTGGGTGGTCTTGGAGAAAACCGGGTTATACTCAATGCGTCCTGTTGGTTCCCCTTGATTGTCGATTTCCTCCACAAAATATTCTATTGTTGCTGCCGCTCCTGCATTTCCTCTCCAGGCCAATTCATGAGCAGCAATGTGAAAGAACTTTCTTTGCAATCCTTCCGGAGTGTTTTCGTCCCAAAACTCAATAATCTTTCTCAATTCGTCTGCTGATAGTGCGGATGAACTTGCCTTTCTCTTGGTTGGATCTATTTCCAGCTTCCAACGCTTAGCATTTTTTGCAGTTCTTGCGTTGACAAATTTTATGTCAGAGAATGGATTAAATTTGCGATTATATCTTTCGAAAAAATATTCCTGCAACTGCTTAGCTGTAGAGTTCCATAGAACTTTGATAACACTCTCCTTGTAGTCTTCGAAGTTCTTTTTTCGCATGTTGAAGCCATAGTCTTTAAGAATAAGCGCCAGTTCTTCCACAGGTATATCCGCTCTGTCTAAATCATACGCTTTTTCTGCGCAAAAGTTTATAAACTGCATCCATACACTTGCCTTCGATTTCCTAGTATTCGCGGGTATCAACTGCTTAATATTCTGGTGAATATTTTTTTTACTTTCTTGACCGAAGCAAGACATTTTTCTACGTCGTGCTGTTTTTGACAAATTCAAAACAGAAATAATTTCTAGCTTAGTTTCACTGAGTCGCCATGGTAACTAAACAATCAAGTCGACAAAACCTTCTATGTTTTGCAAGTACTTGATAAAGACGAAAATTGATGTTTGTTGGAAATAAACACATTTGGTGTGGAATTTTCTTACCGAATACCACACGAGGTCAAATTATATACGGAAATTTTTTATATTTTGAAAATTATCCCGAGTCGAAGACGAAGACCTCTAGTGGTATTACTAGTAAAAATATTTCAAAGGAGGTGAAAGCACACTTTCAAATAAATTACCCCTCCTTAAAAACTCTTACTAATAAAATACACATAAAAACAATAGTTACGAACAAAAAAACAACGTAAACTATACAAACATGAAAAATATTCTTAAAAGATAATATAAAATAAAACTAACACCAATTATACTTTAGTTATTCTTTTTAAAAGACGCCGGTCGATTGGGCACACCCCTTTGCCACCGTGAAGCTACGCCACTGATATGATATTACCTATATGGCACTATTACGTAGACTATATTGCTTATTTTATATTTAAAAATGACTTAATATTTAAAATATGTAACTGATTCTAGGAACTCCCCTGATAATAATTGTAAAGTAAATAAAGGAACTTTATCTGTTGAATTTTTCCTGGAATAAAATCTATAGATATATTTTTAAGGATAAATTCTGATATTTACTTGTTCACAGCGTTGACCTTAATTGTTTTGGAAAAGTACATTGACCTCAGTTGACAGTTGTAATAGCAAATTCACGAAATATTTACTTTATTCATTTTTTTTTGCCGTGGAATACTTTTTTGTTTCTATTTTTTCAACAATTTAAATAGACTTGGGTAGGTTAGATTAAATAAGGTTAAGGACCATTCATAAATTACACTAGAACGATTTTGGTCCCCTAACCCCATGTTCGAGCACATATTTCTCCGGCGGGTGTAATTTAGGCGCTAACCATCCTTCTTTACCTGTCTGACCAAGAAGGGTAGATAATCCGACATGTATTTTCGCCGCTAAGAAGTGCAGGTGGGTCGAGTCATAAAATAACTCTTATCTTAATAAAATACGAAGGTGGTTTGGTAGGGGTAGGTTTGGTTGGGTTATTATTGAAAATTATTATAATTTACTTTACAAAAATATATCTTATTATAAATGTCGGTGATTTAATAAATAACTGTATTTCATAAATCACGTACTTCAGTCGGTTAGCGCCCAAAAAACACATAGGATTAAAATGACCCTTCGGTCTTGGCGCCTAGTTTACATGTTGTAAAAAGTACAATAATCCTTTAGCGCCCAAATTCCGCCCTAATAGCAGAACGGCGTAATGCAGCGTATTTGTTAAAATAGTCAATATATTTTCCAATAATGCAAATAGAACTAAGAATTAATAAATGGCTCAACTCTTCACGTCGGCAGGCTCCACATATTCCAAAAATAGTAGCAACTTTTACCAACATTTCCTTGAAACTTTTTCACTCACAAAATAAAATGTTACTTTTAACACTAATGTCGTAAATAGCTATAATCCCATTGTGTAAATATAAAAAGAGCATTGTTAATAAAGTAGATGCAGTACAGATCAGACAAAGCAAAACAAGCATATATTTACACAAACAGATTGAAATATTTATAGAGAAGTTGGTCAAGCATTTATCGTGAAAAGTACTTTCAGCTTGAAAAAGAAAAAATTCGGAAATATACGTATCTTCCGCACTAATAAATAATAGAGTATGATTTAATGCTCTACACAGACGCTTCCAAAACTGACTCCGGTGTTGGTTGTGCAGTTTCCACGAAGCATGAACTCATAAGCTTCTTCACCCTACCTATAGTGTGTAGCGTTCACACAGGCGAGCTACAAAGCATTTTTCAAGCTTTCAAAAGCATCCACCTACCACACAAAAATATTGCAATATGCACTGACTCCCTTTCCTCCATTCAGTCAATCAAGTCAATCTTCACTGACCACCCAATTGTCCAGAATATAGACGACATCTATCAAACTCTCGTTGCTCAAAATATAACAGTCTCTCTCATCTGGCTTGCATCTCACATCGGCATTGATGGTAACGAAACTGCGGACCGTCACGCGAACGATGCTACCACTAACAACGACCCAACACACATTGTCCAACTCGCAACCGACCTGAAGATCCACTTCAAAAACGTCACACAAGATTCTTGGCGACACCTGTGGCGCAATAGCACGACAGCACTTCATAATATCCATCCATCCACTTCTCCTCTCTCCCTGAACTTCCTAACCCGGAGAGAGGCTACTACAATCAGAAGAATCCGAATCAGTCATACCAAACTCTCACACGGATATCTGATGTCTTCAGGAAATCTTCCCGTTTGCCCTACCTGTAACGATATTGTGACCGTTAAGCACATACTGACGGACTGCAAACAATTTTCTGCTTTATATAAACAACTTGATCTTAGGCCCAACCTCAAGGAAATGCTCCACTGCCCTACCGAAATCAAGAAAGTCTTACAGTTCCTGAAAGCTACTAATCTACACTGTAAAATCTAATTTAAATATTTGTAATAATTGTGTAAATATCTGTATTTAGTTTTTCTGTGCCAATGACCAGCGCTGTCGAGGCACGTTAAGCTAAAATAAATAAAAAATAATAGAGGAATTAAAAAAATTCAAAAATTAGTCTCGAATATTATTTTAAATCTATCATAATATACCAATCAATCAAATAACGACTACCTGCTGTGGGCATAAGTAAAAACGAAATATCTTGGAATGAAGTATAACAAGAAGTTTGCGCCAACAACGGAGTAATGTTTAGGGATCCTGAGGGTATAAAACAAAATTACTTAATAAATAATCCGGAAAGGGTAAGTTTTGGCCAGATTACATGATGAATTTTATACCTGTAAACGTTTCTTAGCGTAATTGCGTATAATAAAGTAAGCTAATGACTTTCTTTGGCGAAATTACACACAAAAACACCCGCTTTAGTGACCAATCTAATGGCGGACGATCGATAACCAAGTACAGTTTATTACACTTGCTCAGATTGCTAGACACGCTTACTCTTTCTTGTCTTGTCTTGTCTTGTCTTGTCTGAGGATGTAAGGAAACATTTTTATTTAATCTTTAAATATCATCAGTTTCAAAATTGCCAATTTCCGTTTGCTCTTGTGTGTTTTGTACTGTTTTCCTATTTTTCTATACTAAAAAAAATGGATATCAAAATCATAAAGCTCGTTATTATAAATTCAGTTTTCATAAAAACTTAGTTTCCAGTGGTGAAGTGTTATGGAAATGTACGAATAGACAATGTAGTGTTACTGTCCATACATTGGGTGAAAAACTACCAAACTTGGTTATTTCAAGAAGCAAAGGGAAACATCAGCATCAGGCCGATTTAAAGGTTTCAAATCGACAGATAATAAGCACCTCTTGTAAAAAAAAGGCAGTTGAAAAACTAGCGGAAAAGCCTTCTAAAATTATAAGGGATGTTTTAAAAGAAAAGTCAACAATAACCTCTGAGGATATTGAATATATACGAAGGAATATGTACAACGCCCACCGGAAAATTTTTCCACGTGTTCCCATAAACTTCACCGAAGTTCACCAAGTTTCACCAAGTGCAATTTTTATTAAAAATGTTAAATTGCAGTACAATTGTCTTTTACATTAAATTTTAAATTACTTACAATAGTTAAGACTGAAACTGGGCACAGTATTTACTAGAACTCTTCTGGAGTGAAATTATCCCAAAAGTTCTGCTGCCTGTGCTTGAGTTCTGGCAGGATTGGCTCTTAACCTGTTACATGCAGGCCATATACGGGCAAATATTGTTTAACAAAATTTGCTACACGCGCATTGTGCATTAAAATTAAGTCATCTTCAACAAATGGAACATGAGTATACACTGTGTCCGTAAAGTATGGAACAAATTCATTTTAAGCTAAACAGGCCATTTTAAGAAATAATCCTGAAACACGTCGATTTTTGATTTTAATCTACCGTATTTTAAAATAATACTCTAATATACAGGGTGAATTACTTTCGAATAATGATGTCACCGTCATTTTTTTTAAATGGAACACCCCCATTTTGTCTCAATTTTCGGATTACTTCAGCTGAGCTGATTCCAAAAATGTATCACATGTTGATTCCAATTGGTACAGGGTGGACAAAAATACAATAGTTGTGTGTGTGCTCATAAAGTAACGCGTAACATTCTTTATTAGTTAAATTAACAATATTATCAAAAATACTTATTGTCTAGCGGACAGAATATGATGAAATACATGACTTTATAAATGTTCGAACTGCTGTATTTGACAGTAACCCAAACGGTGTACAAATTCTTGTTGAACCTTGTTTATTGTGTCTTGATAAATATTGTTTATTGCTGTTCGAAGTCTCTCTTTTAATTCTTGAATATTTGCTGGTTTCGTTTGATACACAACATTCTTCAGATGGCCCCACATAAAATAATTCAAAGGATTGAAATCTGGTGACCTCGCTGGCTATTCAATAGGTCCACGTCTACCAATCCACCTGTTCGGAAAAATTTCATCTAGATACCTTCTAACATCTACAGCATAATGTGGAGGTGCACCATCCTGTTGAAACCATGAACTTTCATCAAAACCTCCAGGATTACTTTATGAGCACACACAAAACTATTGTATTTTTGTCCACCTTGTACCTATTGGAATCAACATGTGATATATTTTTGGAATCAGCTCAGCTAGAGTAATCCGAAAATTGAGACAAAATGGGGGTGTTCCATTTAAAAAAAACGACGGTGATGTCATTACTCGAAAGTAATTCACCCTGTATATTAGAATATTATTTTAAAATGCGGTAAATTAAAATCAAAAATCGACGTGTTTCAGGATTATTTCTTAAAATGGTCTGTTTAGCTAAAAATGAATTTGTTCCATACTTTACGGACACAGTGTATACAATATATAAATTTTACATTATTACTGAGTTATACCTGAATTTTTGGGTAGGTAAATAATCTGTTAACAATAGAGTATTTTCTAAAAGATAATTAACTTTTATGGCATTCTATACATCTCCGAACGTTACTTAACCCACAAATACCATATCATAAATAAATAAGTACCATCTTACTCTAAGACAAATAATATTGTTTGGGAAATTTTATGGCGAATTTCATGGAATACGGCTCTAAGATCCCAGAATTACTTAAGCTTATCTACAATGGCACCTTATCTGATAAGATAAAGTAAAATGTCTACAAACAGGTCTTTACCTTTCGAGGTTTCAGTCGTCAAACTTGAATGAAAACATGTAGACTGGTAGAAAAAGTTAAGTTAAATCGGTGGAATTTTGGGAAATATATATTTTTTTAAATAACTGCGTTTTAAAAGTCATCAGCGTGATGAAGCGGAGTAGTAAAGTGCACGAATATAGTTTTACCACCAGAAGTAGAAATCAACAGATTCCTTCGTTTAAGGAGAGGATGACGTTTTTTCAGGTATTTAAACTCTTATTATATTCATAATATTCAAGGATTCTTTCTATGCACTTGCATTTAGAATATAGGACAATTTTTGTAGTTACTTTTTTGTAGTTGTCTCGAAAATAAATTTGATTTATTAAATCGATTATTTTTTGACGTTTCTCGAAGCCAATAGTAATTCATATAAGTTCTAGCCAATCAAAACATTATTATAGTGAGAATAATATAATGAATAATATTCCAGAGATATTTATGCAATGTACATTGTTTTTATTGAATGACAACCACATGACAGCGTATATTTTCTTGATCTGACGCGGGTGTCATAAATTTTCAAGAAATTCGTTAAATGAATTCTGTTTTTATTGAGTCGAGTGATATAAATTTGTTGGATAAAAATATAAAATATTAAAAGTGATTTTCATTGTAACAAAAAATAATATATGGAATACCACACGAAAGTTCGATAAATAAATTAGATAATAAATCTCCAGACAATTTCGCGAGCCCTTTGGAAACAAGTTTTCTTAAATCTGTAAGAATATTTTCAATGTATTCTCACTCTCTTGTGATATTACTACAGAAAATAACACTAATAGTACCGAAAGCTCATTCATTCATTCGAATACAAGAAGGAATGGGATCCAAATACCATTACCAGACTTGGAAATAATGCCATTCAATGGTACACAGACTGCTCAAAAGCAGTAGAAAGGACTGGGATAGGAGAGTACGGGCTAGGAATCAAACACTACGAAAGCTTGTGAAAAACCCCTAGTATCTTTCAAGTGAAAATTCTCGCTATAGAAAAGTGTCCCCAGTTGAATATTGATAAAATATATAGAAGGCAAAGGATCAACATCCTGTTGGATAGTCAAGCAGACATTAAACTCAAACTTCTTTAAAAATTAGTTTGAATTTTACTAAATTTCAAGTAAAAATTGGTAACAATAATTGTTGTACACACAACCTTATCTTATGTACATGCATTATGTATTTTAATTGTTATACGTAAAATGTGAGTCACCTGTCGGTTTTTCTAGCCATGACTCACAGGAAGCAGAGTTGATTTTCAATAATTAAAGGTTTATTTACAATAAACAATCAATAAGTATTGATGAATTAAATTATGTAATTGTCGTAATATAGCAGTCGTAAAATGTTCTTAAAGTTTATAAAGTCTGTCTACTTTTGAAACCTTCCACGAACGTTCGATTACTCTGGCATGCACTATTTTGTTAACAACTATAGTAAATTCAAACTCGAGCTTCCGACGATGTAAACAAACAATAGCGCATGATTTACGAAATTCCAGGTTTAAGACGAAACTTTGGCGGGAAACCTAAAATTTGAGCGGAAACGTGAAATTCTTAACGGAAAACCTGAAATATGAGCGGACACCTTGAAATTATTAACGGAAAACCTGAAATTTGAGCGCGAAACTAAAAATTCTCAACGAAAAACCTGAAATTTGAGCGGAAAACCTGAAATTCTTAACGGAAAACCTGAAATTGTAGCGGTAAACGTGAAATTCTTAACAGAAAAACCTGAAATTTGAGCGGAAACCTTGAAACTATTAACGGAAAACCTGAAATTTCAATAGAAAACTTGAAATTTTTAACGGAAAACCTGAAATTTGAGCAGGAAACTAAAAATTCTCATCGGAAAACCTGAAATGTTGGCGGGAAATCTGAAATTTTTAGCGGAAAACCTGAAATTTTGGCGGGAAACTTGGAATTTCTGGCGAAACCTAAAACTTTATTAATTAATATTAATAACAGAAAAACCTACTACATTTTTGACATAAACAATTTTTTTATAATTTCAGATTGAAACCAATGTAACTTTGGAATTATTAAAGTTAGAATTATGCGGTCTTAACGGTTGTATTTGTAATTTAATTGATCATGGAAAACTGAAAATATATAGACGGTGTACTATTTAAAAAAATATGTTGAGTTATTTTGGAGCAACGGTGCACCCTGCATACTTCTCATCGACTTACGCAGATGGTCTGGATTATTTGAAAAACCTTTTCATTCAACTTTTTTTTTGTAAACTTTAGCAAGTTACGTTACTTTATGTACACACTGTATTATACTTGTACTTTAACCCGATGGTTAATAAATAAAACCACATCTGCCGAGAAATACGAACTAGACGCCAATCGAATTCCAGAAGAGTAAACCAAACATTTTCAGCATCCGCTATTCGCAGGCGCCGGCAATTTTCCAACACGTTCAAATTTAAAAACCGGGCTAGTAATGTTTATTATATGACCGGCAAATCAAGTAATAAAGAAGGATGTACTTTGTGACATCACATATAATACGTTACCAAGTACGTTTTCATTCATACGCATACTGTGTGGTTTGTCCGATGATGTCACAATATTTACAGAGATGTAATCAGCTATTTGTCACCTCTCATTACTCTATGTGACTAGTCAAAATAAAACTTGATATAAATTTAGACCAAACTAACAATATATTTTACTATTAAACAAATTTCTATGCACTTAGGGAGCTTAGGCTTGTGTCTGTCAATCTTACAGTCCCTGATAGACACTTTATTACTTTTGTATGAAGGAGTCAAAAGTGAAGATACTTACAAGGATATTTAATAGAGGTTTAAGACCGTGTGACGGTCTATCAACAACACTATTTAATTTGGCCCTGGAGCATGTTATAATAGGGTATACTATGTCATTAACAAACGAACTTGACGAGTTTGTCCTTCAGTTAGTTTTTCATTAACAGCTGACATTTTTACAAACACTTTATTGTACAAAGCAGAAACAATAACTGTGTGACGCTACGCTATTGAAAATCTTAACATTTGATAAGGTTCGATGCAATTGGCGTTTGTCAAAATTTTACCACCAATAGCAGACGAGTAGACAGGGCACTATTACTATGTCTCTCTTAGTTGGTAATTTCTGGGACATCAAGTTAGTTGGCGAAAACTGTAGTAGCACTAGGAGCAATATGTGGACTCCTCAGTGCTTAAGTCGACATAAATTTGATAAGACAGTGAATATTTTTTACATGCTAACCACCTTGGCTGTGTAATAGTTATTCACGTGTCAAGCTCGGAAATGATACTTTACAGGGCGAGCATGCAAGTTGAAAGCATGCGAGCCCTATAAATACACTTTCCGAGTGTGGCGCGTATAATATTTTTTGTGCAACCACCAATAATTTGTCAATAATATAGGAACAGAATATTTATTGCTCAAAATTTATAACAAAACTTTAACTCGTTCATTATTAATATTTATGTTGAATGTGCATATATGCAAAGTACAATTATTTATCGTTGATGTTCCGGTCGATTTAGGAATCATCATATTTGTGTTACCAATAATATTTGATTCGTTTCTTGAAGTAGGAAAGTAGGCAACGACTCACTTTCCGAGTTAAGAAATGATCGGAAAAGTGGCAGCATAAAATAAGTAATTACGAGACAATCAATCGAGATAAAATTATTCGTAGATGCATCCACAATCTTATCAAACCAATACAATTAAACCATAAATGAAATTTCATTCATACCTCCCCCACTACTGAAATAATTTTACATAATAAACCCATGTATTAGTCAACCAGCGTAAACAAACAATTAGCAAATGAGTAATAACGAGTAGATAATATATAAAAAGTGCAACACAGTAGAATCGTTATAAGATGTGCGAAAAGTGTTAGATGTCAAAGGTGATCTTAATACATCTCTGATTACGAACAGTTCAATTCACTGAAAGGTCATATCGCATCTGAACTGAAACATATGTCTGGGACTTGTTACAATTTTTTTTTGTTTGTCGCAGATAAACCGAGACGTTTTTATAGATAAATCCGTTATTAAACATTGGATAATCAGTGTGCTTTAAACTTCACTTGAACTAACAAGGATTCAATATAATAAAATTATTATTTTTCTTAAATTTTGTTGTTATTAGTTGCTAAGAGGCTTTTGTTTGTGAATTTTTAGTGAAGTGTTGTTCATATTCAGTAACATCCATGGTTTTTATTTCGACTTCTGGTAGATATGATACGTTGTTATCAAAAATGGTATGTAATATTTATTGTATTTTAATTGTTTATGCATTATTGATATGTATGGCAATTTTTTTTGGATAGTACCAAGCTTTAAAATAACATTACTGTCTTTTACATTTAAAAAAATTCAAATCAAAATATATACCCGTTTTTTTTTAAAGTACTTTGTGTGTACTGATGAAAATTCGAAAGAAAAATGTTTGTTGGGTTACACTCAAGATAACTGGATTTAAAGATAACTTTGAAATACATCAAAGTGGTGGATACTGATAAGATTAACTGGCTTTCATTGAATTGGTTCACTGACTAAAATCTATTACTATAGATTTAGTAGGTTTTGCTAAATGATAATGGGACTGTTTCAGTGAACGAAAATATTTTGTGCCTTATACTAGTTGTGGTTTTTTTCGAATAATCTGCTAAAAAAAAGGTAAATGATTATATCTATCATCCCCTCGATTGTTATAAAAATGTTAATTTCGAATTCCGTTACTCGATTTTGAAAAATTTCCATCTTGCTTCTATATTTATCTAGTAATAAACGACATGATGGATAGTTACATAATAAACAAAGCTCAGTATGTGATACTTCCCGGATATGCGGAATCCTACGTGGATAACAAACATGATGGTAAAAGCAAATGCATACCACGCTAATCACAGAATGCATCGATATGAGGAAAATATATTTTATATTCGTTAATATGGAAATCATAAAAGAAAGGAAGAAATTCGATGGAACGGAAAAAAAATGTACCGGGTTGAAATGAAAAATATAAAAAAGAATAATTAATATACATACGGAAGATACAGGGTGTTTCTAAATTCAGGAGGCGATTGCTCGTATGAAATTAAGATGGGTCTTTCTTATAACAAAATTTCCTCAGCCCACCCCTTTCCGAGATATCACCCTTAAAAGTTTCAGTTTTTTTTTTTAATTTCAGTAAAGCTGGGAACTTGAAATTCTGTAATTTTAGTGCACTCGCAAAGGACTAACCACTGGTATATTTTCAATATTCCTGTTACATTATACGGGGGTGAAATTAGCAAGCCTTACTTTATTTCATATCAAAACTTTTTCGAGTTGATTTTTTTTTTTAATAAAATTTAACTTAAAATCCTTGTTGCATTTAAAAATTTTTTTTATTAAATTCTTTTCCCAAAACTAATAGCTGCAGAGAAAAAAATTATGAATCGTATTACATCTTTACTGTTTTCCATCACTGAATTTATTAGAAAAATTATAAATTATGATATTTATTTTTTTCCACTGCAGCTATTGGTTTAGGTGAAAAAAATTTAAGATAAAAAAAGAACTAATTTAAGTCACCACCTTGTACGGGTGATATCTGGGAAAGGGGTGGGCTGAGTAAATTTCGGTGTTTCGGAATTCGGTCCGGGTACCTAGCAAAAGGGCTACCTGCTCACAGGGACCTTGTCCAAATCCGAAAGGGTGATTTCGTAATTCGGTCCGCTGTCGAAGCTGGTAGATTTCATGTGGTTATTAAAAGATTATTTTTAGCAATTGTTCTTCTGAAGTGCAGAGTGTAAGACGTGTTTATTTGTGTCCGTTATTGTGATTTTGTTTGTTTGTTTAACATGGAAAATATTAATTTCACCTCTATGACGAGTGAAAAGGGTAAGCGTTTATTAATAATAGATGGGTTTAAATTTTGTTTTCAAAAATCATTATCTCAAAAATACGAAGGTGTTTTGGTAGGGGTAGGTTTGGTTGGGTTATTATTGAAAATTATTATAATTTATTCTTCAAAAATTGACTAGAAATACGAAGGTGGTTTGGTAGGGGTAGGTTTGGTTGGGTTATTATTGAAAATTATTATAATTCGTTCTACAAAAAAATTGACTAAAAATACGAAGGTGGTTTGGTAGGGGTAGGTTTGGTTGGGTTATTATTTCACGTACTGTTTTTATTTTTGACGATACGCATTTAGCAAAAATTTTTAAACATGCCAGTACAACAACAATAAGTGTGTACTGTTGGTCCTAGGCCCAAAAAAATGTGAAGGAAAATAAAAGTCAAATTAAACAAATAGTAGGTACATGGGACCCAATTCCGAAATCGCATTTTCGCTGGTGTGACCACACTTCGAATTTAATCCGTTACAGGTAGTGCCTTCCGCAGGTAGCGGGACCGAATTCCGGTGCGTCCGTAAATTTTGTTATACGAAAGACCCATCTTAATTTCATACGATCAATCATCTCCTGGATTTTGTCGCATGAATTTAGAAACACCCTGTATATACCGAGTGTTTGATTAAGAAATATCTGATTTGCGCATGTTAGTTATTAAATATAATCAAAAAATATAATAATTTACTATTTATTTATTATTCTTGTGGGGGTAATTACCCCCCATTGCCCCCCCATATCGACGCCCTTGTTTTAATGGTATCATTATTGGATATTATGATTTTTTTACCGCATTCCATGTATGCTTACATTCCACGTGTGTAAAGTTTGTCGTCGCTTCCGAATTTGATTTTGGACTAACTTTACCATATACCATGCAATTCGAAGATCGACAGTACTACTACGATATCGTCGTTCTTAGATGCAAATTGCCCAAGTCCATTTTTGATGAAAACAAAGGTATTAGTGCCTTCTGGTGACAAACGCACAAACCAATGATCTGACAGCGGCCCAAATCCCTAATTTAACATTTATAAAAAACGAGAAATGTTGAAAAATATTTAAATTTGGTTTGCTTCTAATTAAAATTAAAATTTACAACTCTCCTGCAAAACTGTCATTTTGGGAGTTAGGCAATTTGCATCTTAGAACGACGATATGTAACTTTTCCGTTTTCTAAAAACGTTTATTTTTTTTTCAAGATGGCGAGCGAATCTCCCACGGATAACAATTCAAATGGAAACGAGCCGACCCTGCAAACAATAATAAGAAACCCATCAAGGACGACTGTAACCACAACTTCGGTGAGTATTCGAGATATTTTCATTCAATTATAATTATTTATAGAATTCGATAGATTTAACATTCCAGTGGGTATCGTAAATATTTCTACAAATCCATATGGTTAACAGGTTTTATTTTATAAAGAATCGGATACTGAATGTTATGTAAATACACAATAACATATTTAGTACTACTGTTAAAGCCGGACTCGTGTACTTGACAAATATTTGTTGTTGTCATATACTTGACATGTCGTCAAGCGTTCGGCTTGTCAATATCGCCTTGACTATTTGGCAAGTACAGAAGTATTGGTGTAATTCCCAAGTACACGATTCCTATCAGATTAGATTAGTTTCGTATAGATCAGGGGTCTCCAAACTTTTCTACCTAAGGGCCAAATTGTAATCTCTTGAAGGCCAGGCAGACCAACAAGATTTGGAAGGATACGAAGGTCCTCGTCCGTTTTTTTTTATTTTTATGTAAGTGAAAAAAAACTTTTGTAGTATTGGAATAATTGGGCGGATGTAATTTGGGCGCTAAAGGATTAATGCACTTTTTACAACATGTAAACTAGGCGCCAAGACCGAAGGGTCATTTTAATCCTATGTGTATTTTGGGCGCTAACCGACTGAAGTACGTGATTTATGAAATACAGTTATTTATTAAATCACCGACATTTATAATAAGATATATTTTTGTAAAGTAAATTATAATAAATTTCAATAATAACCCAACCAAACCACCTTCGTATTTTATTAAGATAAGAGTTATTTTATGACTCGACCCACCTGCACTTCTTAGCGGCGAAAATACATGTCGGATTATCTACCCTTCTTGGTCAGACAGGTAAAGAAGGATGGTTAGCGCCTAAATTACACCCGCCGGAATAATTTTATTTATTCAGCTATATCTAAATACATATTTTGTTATGAACATTTTAATTTCTACATTAATACCAATTCATTTTGTTAAACAAAGAAATACAGTTAATATTTTGACATTTAAAATACACAGATCCTAGCTTCAATTAGCTTTTTCTCGATTGTCATGTTTTGACTGTCTGATATACGTATGACTTGTATGGAGTTGGTTTTCTCCAACTATGTCAGTCCATTTTGGCTCAAGCTTCGATGTGCCTATCATCAAAATATATTTGAAATGTTTATCAGATAAGTTTGCCCTATACGGGCCGTATAAAAACACTACGCGGTCCGTAGTATGGAGATCCCTGGTTAAACACCTTACTATATTACATACTAAAGAAATTTTTAAGTATGACTCAGTGACCAATCCATTTTTATTTATTTCCAAAATAATGTTTGGCTTTGTCTGTTGACAATAACTTAAAGCACCATCGCCAGCACAAATGTTTTAGTGAGTGAGTTTCTTCAGTAGGGTCTTTATTATAAATTGCCTAACATTTTTTTTTTCTAAACGTAGTTCATTCAGAAAACTATATACATAAAACAAAACTGTTATTTTTGCAGAACGCTGCATGAACAAAAATTGTTTCAAAATAATATTTACATATAGTGATGGGTTTTAATTAATGTATACCATGCAAATGCCTTGAGTAAACACTTTTAATGTAATATACTAATTATTATTGCGTAGAGAAAATATAATCAAAAACAATTCTCTAAACATGAACGTACTTAATAATAACAAGACTCATTATTGTAAATACCACATGTTATTTCCAACGTTAATTATCGATTAAATAGTTTTTGTTTTTACTTTTTGTTATTATCCATTGCAACATTGCATAATGACAATGTTAGTATCGACTGCTTAATAAGGAATCTTGAATAAAAGATAATCCACAAGGTTGTTGTGTGTATGTTTTTTTTTCTACATTAATATTTATGTTGTAAGGAATCCTATAATATTAATCACTTTCGTAGAATACCTAGTTACTTATGTGTCTCTAGGTACCCGTATAGGATCAAATAATCTGATCGAATCGATCGTTGTAGATTCATTCATTCGATTGGGTTGTGCTCAACAGCCCAGGCACTTGAACTGAATATTTGTACCATTTCCCATGTTATCTACTTCCATTCCAGAAGCTTTGTGTCTTCTATGTAGGCCACTAGTTTGACTGGAGGGATTTTCAGTAGTTGTAACGGTTGTATTATTTCCTTTCCAAAGTGCTTCCGTCTGAGTCCATGTTATGTAAGTATGTGAGTAGTTGTTTCATCATAGAGTTCACATTTCCTGCACATAGGTTCACTAACTTTGCCCATTTTGTGCAGATGTTACCTCAGGGTACAGTGGCGTACAGATCGGTGACTGTCTTCAAATGTCTCTTACTCAGTTTCAATAGCCTGGTTGAGAGTTCCTTGTCTATCTTGTACAGTAAACTCTTTGTATGGAGGTGCCCTTGTGTCGACCTCTTTTGTGATTCCACAAAACGGTTACGAACCTATGAAGTCTCCTTTAGGTAACAGGTCAGTCATTTAATTACCTTCAATCCTCTCATGTGCCGGCACCCATATTAGAGACACTTTGTTGTCTCTGGCCAGCCTGTTGAGGGATTATTTACAGTTTTTTTACTAGCTTTAAGCAGAGAAAGTTATCTCAAACCTTTTTGCTCATCTTACATAGATAGATTCTTCAAATTTCTGAAGCTCCACGAGCAAAGTGAAAAGAAGGTCGTAGCAACTTTCGCGTCTGTTTTTGGACTGGAATATCTGTCCAGTAAGGTGCAGTAATGCCCGATTTTACCAAGCTTTTCCTAAAGTTGGGCAATACTTAAATTCCTAAAAGCAATTCACGTTTCATCACGCGCTATTCGTACTCCTTAGTTTGTTTTTAAGCCCATCCCGTACCTAGCGAGAGTAGTAATAATAATGTATTTTTGGAAAGCTTCAAATACAATAATTCTAGTAACAATTTCATAAATTACATTCAACATATGTTGTAGGTTATCTAATCTCAATATATTCGTAATTTTGTTGATGAGTAATTAATTATTATTATATTGGTCTAGGGATCTGTTATAAATCGTATCATTTACGTATGAATGATATTTTCCAGTTTTAGAAATTTGTAATAGTGTCATTTTCTTTGTAATTACAAAGTTGAAACTTATAATACAGAAATGCTCTACAAAAGAAAAAAACCGCAATTTTTAATCGATTTTACAAAAATACTTCTTAATGGAGCTAGAGCTCTTTAAACCGGGAACGGTGAGTTGCATCGCATTTGAGCAAGCCAAACTTTTGACCGCTGACTTGCATCCGTCCAACCGGTGAGTTGCATCCCGCCAACAAATTTAATATTGTGTCTAAAACTGGTAGATAATTAAATTAAAGCAGGCATTGTTGTCATGTTTACTCTGCGACTACGACTAATACAGTTTTATAGTGTATTTTTATCATATTGATAGCTGAAGAGCTCATTATAAATTCAAAAACGTGTCTGAAGCACTTCAGGGTGATTTAAGCGCTTCTACATGTAAATAAGTGTTCAGTTAGCAACTTTCGCTAGATTCTTTCTGTATAGTGAACCGCAGGTAGCGAGGACAATATAACCCTAATACCATTACCATTCAAATATATTTAGAAGTGATAAATTTGCCGTGACAGTGCAGTGTAGTTGGGAGATCCTATTAGGTATTTTATTACAATATTTATTTAATTTTTATAAGTAGAGTCCGTTTCAATAAGGAAGAAGCCACCTGAAGTTGCAGTCGATGCGCGACCTTGATGTCAAAACCAGCGCCATATTTAAAATTTGATATTTTAATCTAAATCAGTAGCGTAACGTTTTCACATTTTGTAGGGTAACACAAAATTAGAAGTATTAGAACCATATAAATAACTGCTAAGTGCAGCAGACTATATAAATTATTAGCAGAATTAAATTATTTTTGAAGTAATGTATACTCTTCCATATATTTTACAACAATCTGAATGCCATGAGTAATATATTGGATTATTATACTTTCTTATTTGACTTGCCGATGATTTTTTAAAGGAATTCGGATTCCATGTTCAGCTTCAGACTCCATAAAAGTTGCAACGTTTTTAAGAATCTGTCGGCCTTCACTGTGGATAACTTTTCTTTTAACACCAACCAGTTTTGTAGGAGGCATGGTTTTAGATCAAATAAAACAGACAGCACTCACAAATAAACTAGCAGAACGTCTTAAAATATTCAAAAATGAAAACTATTCGACAGTAAATGATTGTTTCAAACACAACCTCAAATGTCAACAATTTTATTGCTGTCGGCATGAAACATCGCTTGTAACGCCAATGGCATGGGACTATCGCTCGACAGATTTTGACTTATGCGCAGGTCGGTACGCCAACTTCAGGTGGCTTCTTCCTTATTGAAACGGACTTTCTAGCACAGATATTTAATTAATAACTTTCGACGTATTTATGCTATTTAGTGAACTTCAGGGAGTAATACACACAAGAATGATTTGTTGCTCTAAAAAGGGCTGATTTGTTCAAAACTTGCAGATGATGTACCTAATCAAAATTCCATTTCATCAGAATCTGACGAATCTTCAACTCCAATATTAATTATTATAGATTCAACGGTTCCATCCATGATATTGTACAGTTGCCACATCTGTTCTTCTTTATGCGTTTGACTCATAACTTTGTTCCAGTTCCCTGCAGACACTTTTGACAAAGGGTTTTGCAGTAATTGATGTAGGTCTTCCAATTTATAAGTTTTATTGTTTCGTGTTAAGTCACCCTTTACTTGCGGCCATATAAGTTCAATAGCATTGAGTTCGCAGTGGTATGGTGGTAATCGTAGCTCAGTTATTCTAACGCCATTTCGTCAATTATCGTACTATCAATATGATAAAAATATATTATAACAATATAGGTAGTGAATAATGTACTAATTTAATTTAAACAATTCCATTTTTCGATTGGGTTAGGGTAGGGTAGTTAAGAGAATTTTTTTAAATTAAAATTATAGCGTAAGAAGTTATGATGACATTTTTCAAATCTCATACAGATATTAATTATATGTTCAATATTTATAAAAAACTTTACGATTCAAATAATATATCGGCAACATTGCTGTAAAATTTGACCAGCCTTTGACGGCGGGTGTAATTTAGGCGCTAACCATCCTTATTTACCTGTCTGACCAAGAAGGGTAGATAATCCGACATGTATTTTCGCCGCTAAGAAGTGCAGGTAGGTCGAGTCATAAAATAACTCTTATCTTATTAATTTAACCGCCGATATTTGGAAAAGCCCAATAGAGGGAGGTTTGATAGATTTTTAGGTAGGTACTTAACATATTTTGGAAATACCCAGTAGATAGAGGGTTGACTAGTTTTCTTATCTAAGATCAGATTCAGTTGTTGTGTCGTATAGGTACTTTACATTATTGAAATGGCTCAAATAGTGAAAAGTTCGCGTGGTAAAACTCTTCTAATCGATAAAGTTTTGAAAAGTGGAGAATTGTATTGGAGGTGCGTGAAAAATAATGTAAAATGTTCTGCCAACGTATTTACTGTTGGTCCTGAATTTACAATTTCGAGAAAAAATTTAAATCACAACCACGAAGCAAACGAGAAGAAATTAAATAGGACAATACTTTCAAATTCTTGTAAACGCAAGGCAGAAGATGATATATCCGAAAAACCATCGAAGATTATTCGCAGAGAATTGAGTTCCAATTTGCCACAGACCATGACAACGACCGATGTAGAATATGTACGAAGAAATATTTATAATTATAGGCGCAAGTTGTTACCAGGACGGCTACATGGTAGCTCCACCACGTCCATAAATTCAGGTAGAAATTTTATTTTAGGGGATTAAGGTTACCGGTCAAGTCCACCATGCTAATCTTTTAATGACATCCTGTTAATGTTGGAAATTCCCAAAATATTAGTTGGGGTCGGTACCAAATTATTTCATTAGTCGATTTATCCTTCTCTGGTGAGTTTGATAATTTGTGCATTCTTTTTATCGTGAATGTTTTCTTTGGAATTATGGCTACTTTTAAGTCAATGTTGGGTCAAAGAGGCCAAAAGTTTTTAATAGTTGAAAACTTCAAGTTTTGGAAAGCTCACGATAGCAAATGTGGAAAAACTCGTTGGAGATGTGTAAATAAAAAGTGTCCTGCTAAAGTGTTTACAATGAAAACGGATGGGAATACAATTATTGAGGTTGATGGTAAACACGTACATGGATCTAGTAAAACTATTCCTAGAGAAGTTACCAGTAATAGTGTAAAAAGAAAGGCAATTGAAGATGTTTCAGAAAAACCCTCTAAACTAATTTGTAAGGAAATAAATACAAATAGAGAAAATCTTGATGCTACTGACATTCGTAGAAATATGTATACTGCAAGAAGAAAAGTTTTTCCAACTTTACCGAAACCACTACCTAAAAATATAACGGAAGTGCATAGTGCAGTAGAAAGAATAGGTGCAAAGATACGTAGGAAAAGATCATTAAATGGTATTCTGAAAGTAAGTAATCGTAATTCAAATAAGTTAAAAAGGGATTCCTGTTACAGTTTGTCTCAAAAAATATCGTCTTCCCTTTTGCCGGCAATCATAAAATTAATGGGCCAAAGCTGCTGTAGAAGAAATCGCCAGTGGCGGACTATTTGAAATTATTTTTAAAAGGATAAAATTCACAAATATCTTTTTGTATTTTTATCATACATCCATTCCTCTAAATTTTTTCTTTTTCTTCCTAAATGAGAGATTATTATATTATAACCAGGTAAAAAAAAAAATATCCAACTTTATTGGTATGGTTTAATATTATTCTGTCACTGCCAGACTTATCATTAAGATTAATAATTACAATAGGCTCTATATTACCGGGTGTCCCAGAAGTTTCTGACCCATTTTAACTGTAAAAATCTCGGAACTTAGAAACGATAGAGGGGTGCGGTTTTCGAGGAACAATTTCTTTTTTTATAAAGTTTTTTCAGTATAAATGTTTAAATAGTGAAATCTTATATGGGGTTTTTTTAAGAAAATGGTATTTTTAAATGAAAATATCGTCTATTTTTTTAATGAAACACCCTATATATTTTTATTCTATCTGAAAGCTGAACTCTTCCCCTTCATGAAAACGTATAATTTGTTGAAGTTTAGATGAAAAATGGGTAAGTTATTTGATTTTTAATGATTGGCAGTTATGTAGGTATCTAGAAAGAGGCGTCAATGTTTAATTGAGCTTTGGAATTTTTATTAAAGATAGATGTTATAATCCTATTCCAGAGACTCTGGGACAACTGCGAGCAGTGGCGGCGCCAGCTTTTTCTTTTCGGTTGGGCGATACCCGGCACAAAAATTTGGAGGGTGGGCAGTAAAAATTTGGATTATTTCGGTTTATACAGATATCCGCGTACCTAATTTAAATATTTCAGATTTGTAAAATTTCAACTAGTATTAATAAATGGGATAAAAAAACACTCTGGCACTATTTTAAAGTTTATTTTACACAGGAACACATTATTTGCAAAACGTTAGACTAGAATTGTAAAGAAATACATAATATCTATTTTATTAGACACCCTTCCACTTGCAAGAGATTTGTAACAACATATTGCGACCGCACGTGTCAAAAAAAGTTCTATGTAGTACAGACTACCCTGACTACCGACCGGACCGACAAAGCGGGTGTTTATTTTATGATACATTAAAAGGCTTCCGACTGATAAGCGGGCGTCTTCAGACAAAGCATGCCGTAAATGCAATAAATCAAATAGACAGCAACAAGTAAAATAAAATAATATAGATATTTTACTTATTCAGTTTTTGTATAGCTCAAAATAATATTTCTTATAGTACGGTCCAATATTGAAAGCGATGGTTTAAGTTTTCTTTTATTCTATTCATGAGGCTTGCTATTATTTTTCTCCATTTAACAGGTTGGGCGAGAACAATTTAGGTTGGGCACTCGCCCAACCGCGCCCACACCTGGCGCCGCCACTGACTGCGAGGCAACATTGTTCGAACATTTCAAGAAATTACCCCGGAAATGTTACGCAGTTCTTTAGATCACTTTTTGTTCAGGCTGCAAAAATGTATAGATCAAAATGGACAACACTTGGAACATCTTAAAGATTTTTATTAAATTTGATAATTTATGATGATTATTTCCATTAAAATTTGATTCATCTTTCAAGTTTGTTTAATTGTTTTAGATATTTCTAATAAGTCGTGCTCCTTTCAAAAATATTCGGTATAATTCTTTTTTAAACGTTGGTATTAGTTAGCAGACAAATTTTGTAATTGTTTTTTATTTAAAACGTATGAGCCAGACATATCTTTATCTAACAAACAATCATCATTAAAAACCAAATAACTTACTCATTTTTCATCTAAACTTCAACAAATTATACATTTTCAGAAAGGGGAAGAGTTCAGCTTTCAGAGAGAATAAAAATATGTAGGGTGATTCATTAAAAAAATAGACGATATTTGCATTTAAAAATACCATTTTTTTTAAAAACACCCTGGTATAATATCTTGAAATGTCGCAATTATGACATAATAATTATTGAATTGCGATATCTTTACAAAGAAAAAATGATACTCCTATCTCTATTTCCAACCGTTTTCAAGAAAAATCTTTTCACGTTCTAATTTTTTTTTCCGCGGTAAGACTTTGAAATAGATATAAATCATACAAAATTCATATTCATCTTAAACGCTTTTCGGTGAATTTAATTGAGCTTGCTCGGAATCATTGCTATTTTATAAAGTGATTTTTAAGCGCCAACAAACTGTTTTCATCTGAATTTTAGTCAGCGTGTTGTATAATAAATGGTTTTTAATTCTGTTTACGTGTGACAGTGTTTCCCGAGTAAACGATTATCTTTAAAATTCGAATTAATGATTTTATCAATTTTTAAACGAAAAAACGTGGATTATTGATCATATTTGGTGAGGGATTTTTATTTATATAATAATTTTGGAAATTACAGATGATAATGTAAGTCTATATTTGGCGTTCCATTTCTCACCAAAATGTGAAACGGAAATTCAATGATACTTATTACGATTTTTTATACTATAAATCCGGATTTACTAAGATCTATTATTATAGATAAAAAGGAAATTGTGTGTTGGAGAATGAATTATTTAAGGGCGATCAGAAAGTATCGATTTGAAGAAAGGGCAATTTATTATTTGGACGGAACGAAGGACATGATGTACAAAAAACATGAGTCGACAATTATCGTGATTTTGTCGATGATGGACCATGTTAGCTACTATTGCCAACATAAAAATGGAAAAAAAAACAGCTACATATCATTTGGTTACAGCAGAAAGATCTCCCATAATAAAGGAATGGTAAAAATCCATTGCGAGGCAACACAAAGGAAATTACAAAGAGTACGTAGTTGACGAAATGGCTGAAGAAAAAATAACCTAACCATTGTGAACTCATATGGGCTCCAAAGTGACCAGTTACAATTGGAAAAACGCTGTAAATCATGTTTTAAAATAAGAACAGAAGATGTGGGATCTTGATTACTTAATCGATCAAACTGTGAAATCTGTAGTAGGTAATTTCAATAGGTGAGCTTCCGAAGTCGCCCACAGAACGCAATAGTTTCACATGTGTAACTTTGATACATACAATAATAGTTATTTATGTACCAAGGCAGTAAAGTGATTATTTATTGGACTAGTCTGAAATTATGAGACAAGCAAGCGAGGCGAATAACAGGCGAGTTCGATAAAGACACTTTACTGACGTAAGGTTACCAACAATTCTACAGGAAAAGTTTATAAGAGTAACCATGTCAGTAATAAAACTAAATATCATTACATCCTCTTTCTAGATGAAGTTTTATAACGGTACGGGAAATATTTCCGTTACTTTTAGTTATAGACTTATGGGTTTTATAACGTTACTAAATAAAGGTGTTCGCAACTCTGATAAATTGCTCCATTTAAGTGTTGTAAAGGGTTTATAAGAGTTACAGAAATATTACTATGTTTAGCTTATATAAATTGCAGTTTTATAAAATAGTGATGGTAACTTTACGGTTACTATTATATAAACGAAAATGTTTATTGGGAAAGAACAAACAATTGTATCCAAAAGACTAAAGTTTTATCAGAATTTATTACTTGCTTACCAAAAACTAGACATTAATAACATTTCTTGAAAAAATGTTACTCAATCCCAAACAAGAAACCAAAACCAAAACAAAACAAATCTCCGCAAAATTTTCAATTTTCCGATGACTTAGTTCTATTGGCCCCTATCCAGCATTTTCAACGAAATAACCAGTCTAAAATTATACTTAGAAGAATCACAATACCAAAAATACTTTAGTGTATCAACGGTTGTTTATTATTAAGTTACAGACCAACAGCCAGTCTAGTTCGACGACGACTACACGAGTAAGCAAAACTTCGACCAGCGCTTCCACCAGCCAACGACGCCAAATCACCACCGATCTTAAAGTAAGTTTTATACTCCTTCGTTTTTAATCAAAACAAATTCACTTAAAATGAAATTCTTTACAGGCTTCCAATATGAAAAACGATCTAGTAGATTTTAAAAACAACATTAACGACATGAAAAGCAGCTTACCAAACACTCTAAGACAGCTAAGAAGTTCACTAGAAAATTTAGTTGATTCCGAAGAAATTACCGACCCTATAGTAACGTTTCCCGATGATACGCCAGCGCCCTCAGAGATCGGATCGCCTACCAATACTGTCGAATCACTTAAATTCGAACAAAAAACGATGAACAATTTCAAAAAAACAACGGTGAGTGTTTTTTTTATATACAGTGTGCGGCAGACCTACTATTACTTTTTTTTATATAACTTCGTTTTTTTAATGGGACTCCTTATATATTTTTGATTTTAAGGATATTTATGAACAGTTCTGGAGTTGGACTTTATTTTATAAGAAAATTTCAATTTTTCGCTACGTACAGTGTGTTCCATATTATGGATTTAACTGGGGATTAAATAAACGGAAATTAGCGACCTTCATTCGGATATATAAATTTGGGTTGTATCTTGAAAAATATTTTTAAAAATCTTTTGATATTATTAAACGTTTCATAAAAAAGCAGCAACGCTAATAACCGAGAAACTCTGCAGTCTCAACCAAAATGGAACACACTGTACAATATACATAGTGTAATTTTCGTATAAAAAAATTTTTGAAGAACGGTTAAAAATAGGTATTCTTTAAAACGACCCAATTATTCCTAAAATAATAGAAACAGAAATATATACAGCGTGTCCCGATAAAAAAAACAATTTATAAACAACTTCCGCTATAACCGGAAGTATAAAAAATCTGAATAATTCGACAAAAAAGTAACACTTTCGTTTATCATTCAATTAATTTATAGATTTCTAATTATGGCGGAAACGTTTTAAATTAAATCCCACCCAAAATGGCCAAAATTCAAAGGAATTATAAACAAACTTTTAATTTAATCGACTTAATCAAACTACATTACATGAATATATTTTGGACGGTTCCTACTTTGACGTAAAGGTACTCGTATTCAAGGCAAACGAAAATTTAAATAAATAAAATAGACTTTATTTGAAAACAAAAAACGTATTCAGCTTGAGATTGATCATCATTATTGCTTACAGACACGGCTTCTCGTATTTGTTAATTCTGATGGTATTATTTTTTTTAATTTATTTTTTTTCCGAAAACATATTGACTTTAATAGCAATATATTTTAAAAGTTGTACGCCCTTTATTAAGGCGCTTACTGATTAGAGCAGAGGTTCCAAAACTTTTTTGTGTCGGAGACCCCCTTGCCATGTTTTTCGGTTTTTGTTAGACCCCCTACTTACCTGATATTGATTTCTTGTAAATTTCTAACTGTAGTGAAGATTTTCTTAGCACTTTCCTTTTCAAGATTTAGCAATCGAATAAACGTATTTGTCTCACTTTCGTATATGCAGAGTGACGAATTGAACAAGTCAGTGCAAGTTCGCAAAGCTCTGAGACAAGAATTTTTACTGAGCGTATATGCTTGGAACAAGATGATACTGGTATATCGGTATGTGCAGGTTTTTACAAGTTCAAAATGTATTGCGACCACAAACACACATCCTACAACTCACAAAATTTTATAAACATATATAATAATTTTTCTACTTCATAGGTATTTTCATAAATAATGTATGTCTTCATATTATAAGATAGTATAATGTAAGTAAATAGGTACTATCAGTGTATGTTGAGATCCCCATTTTCATTTCATAGACCCCCAAATTTTGTTTTCGCTGACGTAGACCCCTTGTTGTCAGAGACCCCTGGGGGTCGATATAGACCACTTTGGGAATCACTGGATTAGAGCATTTTACTCCGAACGAACCGAGTACGTACCTCCGAATACAAATCGCGCTGAACGTTTTCCGTAGCTTGTCGGTAAATCTGTTTTGTTCAAAGAGAACTAGTTTGTGGTAAATTGGCTGAATTTATTTTTAAAGTGGAAATATTGAAGCAGGGAAGCCCACTACTGTCTATATCTCTCAACGTTGCATTTTGACGTCGTAGAATGTATGATAACATACAGTGAGACCTAAAAGATCTATTGTGCCCCCTTACTTCTACTTAGTTCCTGAAGAACGTCTCAGACACTGGTAGGGCACACATTCTTATGGCGTCCGCTTGAAAGACACATGGGATTTTTCCCAAGCTTTTAGAGTGTTTGGTTCCTGGCCCGTACACTCCTATCCCACTTCCTTCTATTGCTTTTGGGCAGACTGTGTACCATTGAATGGCATTCTTTCCAAGTCTGGTAATGGTATTTGGACCCCATTCCTTCTTATTGCTTAATTCCGTAACGAATTTCTTTGAAAAGTTATACCTTTTCATCATACCAGGATTTTTGACTTCTAAGAAGTAAGGAGATGGTTTTTTTAATCATTCCCTCTCTACTTCTACTACTACTACTTCTTTCTGCAACACTTTCCACCACCATATGTAGTAGTGTGAGGTTGATAATCAATTCCATGGCTCCCGTTGGACATTGATCCTGTAATTAGACGTTGTAGAAACAACAAATTTTGGTAATAATTTGTATTAAGATAAATGCAGCAATAGCATTGTCCAAATCCATGATTCAATTCGAAGAACAAAACTAATTGGAAAAACGGCGACTAACACAAACACTACGAATATCGCGAGCAAATTGCGCGTTTGGTTCGTTCGGAGTAAAATGCTGTAGCCAGTACTCATCTTTATACTTGGAGTATTTCTTAACGTCGTTCAGAAGTTTGTCAGGAGTAAAAATTTAATTATTTTTACAGTATAACCTAATTTGTCGTTGACCATATTTCATATTTATGTTAAACTTGATACAAAGAATTGACAGGTTTATGAGATGTAATGAAAAAGTGGAAAATTGTTTAAAATCACTCAGAATTGTCAAATGTCCATATGAAACCTCATGTGCTAACCCTGGCCTGATGTTACTAAGTGTCTTGTGCCTATCGTTTTTAATAATTTTCAACTGGTTACTGCAAGATGAATTAGGTTTTCCAAAAGGCTGATTCTCAAATTTAATCAACAGTAGTTGTTGTTATGGTCTTGGCGTAAAAAGACAGTTTTATCCGATACGAACAACATTTTTTAGATGTTCTAGAAGTCAAACCTGATCTAACCCACTTAATAATTATCACGGGCACACTTAACTAAATACTAAATAAATATAATGAATAAACGTTTTGGAATTTGAAACGTTGCTCTACAGTGAATCACTACTGATTTATTTTGTTTTATTTTTGAGCAAAAACTATATCGAAACTCTGCCAATCGACCAAACGTCGTTTAAATATAAACTTATACGTATTTTCTAATACAGAATGACCGAAAAAATAAAAATTGATATTTTATAGCCTTTTATAGTTTACCTAACAAATTAATGTAGATTAATTTTTTATGTCTGCTGTATTTATTAACAGCAATAAATTACATTCGTTGACTTCGTAATTGATAAATAATCTTATAAATTTTCATAAATATTAATCGTCCGGTTTGCTCTTCACCTACATAGTTCTAAATCGAGGAGTGGGCTTTTCATGCTACTCGGAAAATTACTCAAAATAATTCTTACATAACATTGCAACATTAGATAATAGTCCAGTAAATAAAGACCGAGAAACCCCCCAACCTGTTCCTCTCTTTATTGTCGGATTTTTTTCTATGAAAATATGTCCTACGCGAAATTTGCGGAAGGGGCTGAAAAATGGCCAATAATCCCAAAAATTGAGTTTTCCGCCGATATCTCCGGAAATATGACACTTAGAGAAGTGGAGTTTTGCTAGGAATGGAGAGCAGTTTATTATCTACAAAAATGATCCATATCAT
The DNA here is from genome assembly GCA_949126875.1 of Lochmaea capreae. NCBI lineage: Eukaryota > Metazoa > Arthropoda > Insecta > Coleoptera > Chrysomelidae > Lochmaea > Lochmaea capreae. The sequence goes on along the minus strand of OX421397.1, from coordinate 10,198,940 downwards.
TTTTGTCAAAAGTTTAACCGTTTTCGAGATAAACGGGCCCAAGCGTACCTTGGATTTCGAGCTGCTGCACGGCGCGCGTCTCCGGGAGCACGCTCCGTGAATGTAGGCATGAGAGGGCGGGCAAATTGGCCCATAACTTGAGTAAAAATGAATCTTTTTTCATGATTCAAAGTGCATATGACAGGAGGGACCTATACCTATAACATCGTGTAACTTTTTCGTTTTTTTATTTTCCAGGAATATTGAAAAACTTTATTTTCCCTGAATATTTAACCGCCCTTATCAATCCGTTCATATTTTTTAAATTAACCGTAGTTTTACCGAAACCTTTTGGATAATGGGACTTTGATAGGTGGTGAATGTATTCCGAAAGAATGAATAAATAATTTTTGTGTACTTTTATAAACAACATGTTTTTCTTGGGACTTTTTTTTTGATTTCCGGAGTTTTCTGAAAATTCTCGGGTCTACCGAAAATTGATAAACAATGATTGGCAATATCGGTCTTTAATGCACACCATTGGAAAGCTGAAAATGTCCTCTTTTCGATGGTTTTTAAAATTTTTGGCTGAGTTTTTTAGTTTTCCGGAAAATTTTTGCAAGCCTTTTTTTGCAAGAAATATTGATCCAGGGACAAAAATGATGGGGACCATTTTTGTAGGTAATGAACTGTACTTCATTTCTAGCAAAACCCCACTTCTCTAGCATATTTCGGGAGATATCGGCCAAAAACTGAATTTTCGGGATCATGGGCCATTTTTCAGCCCCTTCCGCAAATCCCGCGGAGGACATATTTTCAGAGAGTAATCTACACATGAATACCTACAAGTTGCAAAAAAAAAGTCCGACAATAATAAGATGAACAGGTTGGTGCCTTTATTTACTGGACTATAAACGTAAAAATAAAAACGTTCAATTGAATCATGTGTAGAAGGTCGAGTGTAGTAATTTACGTTACAAAAAACCGGAAAGTAGTATTTTGCAAGTCGAGACAAATAAATTCCAGCCGTAGGAGATTCCTGAAAGCTGCTGAACAATTTTCGGACACTTGACATTGTCTTTTAACTGTTGCATAGATATAACAAAATAGTTGGTGCCTGTCCTGCACCTCTGCGAATAACTGTCTATTGTCTCGCCCTGCTTGTTACGGTTATCATAGTGTACGATTTTTATAAAAAGTGTGCAAAAATCAAATATCTCGGTTCAGAATGCACTTAGGAAATTGAGCCAGGAATCAAATGAAAGCTGAGGTAATATAGAATTCGGGAAAAATATTACAGTGACGATTGTTTTTTTATTTGACATTCAAATGACCTTGCAAAGTTGGCCAAACCTAAAATTTTTATAAACTTTCGTGTTTTAGCATATCAAATAAGGCTTCAATTTTTTTCTAAACAATGTATTTTATGTATTTTGGTATGGCAATTTCGAATCCGGTCTCAAAAATGTTCTATCATGTTTGTATCGCTGGCAAAGTGCTTACAAAGTCAACCCTTTTTTAACACACTTTTTCAGAATCATCAACAGGTATAAAAGGTACAATTGTCATACCAAAGTACATAAAATAAATTGTTTGGAAAAAATTGAAGCCTTATTTGATATGCTAAAACATGAAAGTTTATAAAAATTTTAGGTATGACCAACTTTGAAAGTCATATCATATGTGGAACATGGGGGTAAAGTGCCATTTCCTCCCTTGAATGATTACTGTAACTTCATCCTCAGAAGGAAAAGTAGAGTCCGACCACAATAACTTTGGGACACCACGTGGTCGCGGGTGTGGCGTATCAACCAGTGGCGTTACTGACTTGCATATGAAAATGTAATTTTCATACTAAATTAACTTTATTTCAAATATATATCAAATTTTATGGTTTTGGATACCTGTAGAAAATTACATAATTGTATATGCAGGTAGGCGACGGGATTAAAGCTGGCCTTTTTTTGAATTCATTTATGCAAATCTTTTCCTTGTTTCACTCTCACTATTTGCAACAAAATCGCACAAGAAGACCGAAAACAAAGTCTGGTGTACTGTCAACACAGAAATGAAAACGAAGGAGCTACATAAAATAAAGCGCCCGTTGCTCCGCCGCTGGCTTGCAGTGGCAGCCAGTCAGAGATTGGCATCGCATTCGAGGCGGTCCTACGTTGAATCACGTGGTGTCCCAAAGTTATTGTGGTCGGACTCTAGCACTTTCCTCCCTTGTTATACAAACAGCTATTTTAACAACGACAACTTAAATATTCATTATCTTAACCTATCCTCTTCGAATTGAAGACCTCCTCCTTTTTTTTAAAAGTCACATAAACAAACAACTTTCTAATAGTAGCGTACTTGTATTTTTTTTCATGGTTTTCTGTTGAAAACAAAACCGTTCGATGGACTACCCAATTAAAATTTGTTGACCTGCCTTCATTCATAAATTATAATATCATTTAAAAGTTAAATCACATCTGGTACTGCTAGTTAACCTCTGCTAATAAAAACTAGTTATAAATAAACCACCATAGCCGAAGCTCGATAGAACGTGAGAAAGATTTTTTTTTGAATTATGGCGGGGGCAATAAAAGATTTATAAGTTAAAAATGTTAATTTCGCAATGATAATTAATAAAATTTCGTTAAATTTAATTTAACTCACTACAGTGTTTAAAAAAATTTAAACAAAAAAGTATATATTATTTTAAGAACGCAACTTTTTATGAACATTTATTAATATTTAATAAAAGTGGTCTATGGTAATAATACCAAAACTACAAGTTTAAATTAATATCAATACTGACCTTGAATGGTATACTCTTCAATAGGGCCACCGTACACTAACTGTTGATAGGGCTTTTCGGAATCCGTAATCCTGGATCAGATAGATCACCTATCAGCTGATTGCGGATCCTAACCATGAACGAGATTTGTATCTGAGTTTCCGAACGACGCGAGCTGTTTTTGTGGAAATTATAAGTTGAACTACTCATTTCACTATGACTCCATTTATGCACACAATTAACAATTATCATTTATCATTTAACAATTGCGAAGTTGGCCAACTTTTAACTTCTTAAATTAATTTTACCGAATTTTCATCTAGTGCGCAACTAGTACGCAGATCCTGAAGTTAACCTCACCGTTTTCATAGAAAAATGGTTATATTGTGTGTTTGTTTGTTTTGTTTATTTTCAATTTTCAAGTTGTAAAAATGGATGATGCTACTCTTATCGACATGACTCTCCTATGGACATGAAAATGTAGGGTTAATGGTTATTGTAAATAACTAGAATCTCGGGCTCGTGCGCATGCTTACTATTTTCTCCTAATTTATAATTGTGTCTGCATAAACGATGGCAGTTTTACTAATTGTTAATTGATAAATGTTAATTGTTAAATGCTAATTGATAATTGTTAAATGTGTCTGCATAAATCCACACATAGTTTAACGATATTCAATAGATTTAATGTTATCTACTTTCCAAAAATTGTTCTCGATATTCATTACATGTTTGAGGTAACTTTCCCAATGAAATCGTGAGTTATTAGGGAATACTTCACTCCACACATTCCTAGTGGGTTTTGACATTTACTTAGTTACCGCTTAGGGAATAAATTTTACCTTTTATTACGCTAAAAATCGCCTAATGCAAATTATTAGTTTGGGGCAAAAATTTTACATTTTCATTACCAGTCACACGCTAAAAATCGCCTAAAGCAAATGATTGGTTTGGGGCAAAAATTTTACCTTTTTATTACCAGTCACACGCTAAAAATCGCCTAATGCAAATGATTGGCATAATAAATCGTCACGCTTTTAACCAACAAAATCAAAAAGTCCATATTATTCTCCCGATATATCCCATCTCGCTCTACAGAAACAATTGAAATGCTTTTTGCCGCTCATTTCAAAAGGTACATCATTTAGAGCGTGAAAATTGTTTTGAAACGTATTTAACAAACAGTGTAAACATTTATACGCGACCTTCGAATGGTCATAGTAATTACTATTCAAATAAACTTGATTGTAGTTACATCAACAGATCGATACAATGTCGTGCATGGTTTTAAAATTGTTACAGGTAATGAAAGACGGAATAAGTGCTGAAAAAGAAAGTGCGAAGGTAGAGGAAATGAAAAAAATTCAAACGGGAGACGTTTCGTATGAAGAAAGTAATGCGGCGGCAGCTACACGTGCTCGAATCGATATCGACGGAATTTCAGCAGAAAAAAGCCAAGTTACAGCCAAAGTAAGTGAATTGTATTTTTGTTATGTATTATCTAATACTGGAGTATTATTGTCCTGGTAGATATTTTATATAATTAGCCGTAGTACAAAGTTTTCTGGAAATTTAATTGCGCTTTCACGTATTATTTGCGAACACTTTCTGAAAATGGTATTCTTGACCTCTCTTCGTAGAGATGTGCGAACATTTTTATTCGCGTGGTAAAATGAATTTGACAACATCGCAATTTCTAGATTATTTAGTAGTTCCGTGTCATCACTGTCATCAGTTTATGGTTAGATTGTAACTTAGGTTAAGTTTCTATTATTTTGATGCGATGAATACATCTCAGATGAATCCCCCAATTAAAAATAAAAGAACTACTAATGCGTCCATAGAACAAAAACAAATATTATTAGACATACAAACCTAGTTTCCGGGAAATTTTCAAATGAGCTCACCCAGAAAGACGCACAAGGGCTGTGGCAAGAGGTGACAAATATATTAAATAGTTGTGGTGCAAATAAGGAGTGGAAGTCGTGGCGAAAGTTTTTCTATTTAGTAAGATAACATTTTAAATTTCTTCCAGACATGGCAGGACATTAGGTCCACAAATTGATATTCACTTAAAATATGAAAAGAGTTAATAGGATTGAGACGATTATGTTGAATAATTGGTTCATCTTCAAGATTTTCCAAATTTGCAATATATGGCAAATCATCCATTTCGTACAAAAATTTGATACAGTAATTTTGATACCTAAATAAAAGTCAAAGAATACACACAACTAAATATAACCTATAAATTCTTGAAAACGCATACGCAAGCCGTTTGCGATCAACATACCACTCGTTGTAAAACACTCATGCTCGCTGGTGTTTCGAATGGTCAAGAATACCAAATGCAAATGACATTCGGAAAATTATGAGATGCGCACGACCTTGAGAAGTACGAACGGTCAAGAATAGCGCTAATTTTTTTGAGAGCGGCGTAGAACTTCCCAGATACTGCGCCATTTTTCCTCGGCTCTCAAATTTCCCATAGAAACTGTCCGACTTTTTATACTTTTTACGTGCCAGGAAGTTTTGGACTTTTCTTTGACAGCTCTCGACTTTTAGATGACAGTTCTCGACTTTTAGATGACAGTTCTCGACTTTTAGATGACAGTTCTCGATTTTTAGATGACAGTTCTCCACTTCTCGATAACAGTTTTCGACTTTCCGATGACAGTTCCCGACTTATCGATGACATTTCTGGATGATTCTAGATGTCTTTATCCTTCCTTTATTTTAAGGACCTACATAGTCGCTGGTGCAGGTTCGACGTAATACTATATACCGTACAGACTTGTTCTATTTTCCAATGGATTAAGCATAACATTTTTTGTGACTATTTTGGTCCATAAAGTTTGTTTTAATTGTTTTCAAAACAGCATATGACACTGTTAACAATATTCGAAACTATTAATCGTATTTTCAGAAGCACCTATTACAATTCGCGGAAAAAATATGTAATGAAAATATTCCCAAACCACATTAGATTGCATAATATCCATTACCTTGACCCCAAGCGAATTCCTATATTATAATATCCCCTTTACAATGTTATTCAGGTCATTTGAGATAAATAACACTCCTTCTCAGGTGTGCCACGTACACATTACAAATGTAAATAAACCATAGGTATAAAAAATAAATTGGTATAATACGAGTTGTTCTAAAAAAAAAAGGGAAAAAATTCGAAAATTCCTAATTAATATAACATCAAAATCGATGTCAAAACTCTGCATTGATAAAAGAAAGTAAAACTATGTACCTACATTATCAAAATACCCACCTTGTAACTCTGGTTTATAATTTATTATTTCAACCGCCCACATTCAGTACTAAACTGTTTACTGCACAAAGTTTAAAATTGGAGATAAAAACATATAGGTACAATAAAGTACCATTAATTTATGTGGGTGGAGATTATTATATTACAACACGTCTGCGTTTAACAATCAAAATAGTTACGTGGTGTGTACTGCAAAAAAGTTATTACTTACATATTTTTTGCATCAATTTAATAAGATAAAGAACTCTGTGTTAAATATTCTCAACTAGCTAAGGAGGAGCTTATCTAAGACCTGTGTATAATATTAAGTGGGTGATTTGGACTTTTATTTTTATAGTAAGTAAATATACTGTTTTAAGGATGGGTTTTTGGTAGAGAAATTATGAAAATGTTGAAAATAGTAAGCAATAAATTTAGTAGCAAAATGGTTCTGTGATTGGTTATAATTCAATAGTCTGTATACTTAGAGGCTGAGGGTGATGAAATATCTTTTATTAAAAAAAGTGTACCTACTGGCACAAGAAAGGCTGGAAAATATTTAGATATTTTATATTTTGCATATTCCATGTCGATTCAACGAGCAAAAAAATCGATGTCTTTGATTTTTCTGAAACTTTGAGACCATATTCCATGAGACATGTGTTTTTTCTTTTTTGCAAAAAACGTTTTTGGAGTCCTGTAGCACAATGTCAAAGTATACATCGTAAAGCCGTTTTTTTGAAAACTAAAACTACCTTTTGCTTAAAATGGTCGCCATTACGGTCCAAATAATCGTATCGGAACCGTTTTTTTTTCAAAATATGTGTAATTTAATCAGCTTTTTCATGCTTTTTTCGGATTTCCGATATCTTGGAAAAATTTTCCGGAAAATCGGAAAAACTAAAAAAAGTGCTTTTTTTTCAAAACGCGAGTTTTCAAAAACTCCCGCTTCGATTAACGCGAATTTTCGATATGTTATTCTCGAATATGTAAGCTATCTATTGAGCCAAACCGCAATATACTAACTTTTGTCTTTCCAGAGATACAGCCCTGCAAACACAAAATGTCATTTTTTCACGTAGTTTTTGGCTTCTAGCGCTTTTCAATTACGCCCAATAGAGCCACCGTATTCTGTGTGGAAAAATAAGTATCATATGTTCAGAGCAGTAGTACTGAGTCTAACTCCATTTCGAAATCAGTACAAATGTACGTTGATACATTGTGAGAAAAGGCGCGGTGTTGTTATGCGGTATGCGAAATTTTGGTAATTGTCAATTTTCAAGATCAACTAAATAACTTTTTCCAACATGTGATACATGTTTCCGATATATTTTTTTTTGTAGAATACGATGGCGCTATTGAATTTATCATAAGACGTACCTGAAAAGCGCTAGAAGCCAAAAACTACGTGAAACGAGTGAAAAAATGACATTTTGTGTTTGCTAGGTTGTATCTCTGGAAAGAAAAAAGTGGCATATTGCGGTTTGATCCAAAAGATAGCTTATATATTCGAGAATAACATATCGAAGATTCGCGTTAATCGAAGTGGCCGTTTTTGAGAAATCGCATTTTAAAAAAAAAAGCATTTTTTTTTGTTTTTCCGATTTTCCGGAAAAACTTTCCAAGGCATTGGAAATCCAGAAAAAGCATAATAAAGCTGATTAAATTACGCTCATTTTGAACAAAAACGGTTCCGATACGATGATTTGGGACGAGATGGCGACCATTTTAAGCAAAAGGCAGTTTTTAGTTTTCAAAATAACGGCTTTACATTGTGCTACAGGGCTCCAAAAACGTTTTTTGGAAAAAAGAAAAAACAAATGTCTCATGGAATATGGTCTCAAAGTTTCAGAAAAATCAAAGACATCGATTTTTTTGCTAGTTAAATCAACGTGGAATCGGCCATATAAAGCTAGAAAAAACACAATTTGATGTTTTTGCTCTAAAAACACATTTCTTTGCGAGCTGTGTGGGAACTTGCATTATTTTGATGGAGGATCATTCGTACTAATCAGCGACAACAGTTCTTTGATCTTGCAAAGGAATTGTCGCTACATAACCCGCTTTTGAGACAAATATCTTCGAGAACGGATAACTTTCCTTGGTTTTGGTTCATCTTGGAACACCCAAACAGCTTACTTAAGTCTGTTGAAATTTACCTACTTGTAAACGAAAGGCTGGGTAACGTTTATAAAATACGAGAAACGACACAGCTTACCTGAGTTTCTTTAAATAAGTATCTACTTGTAAATGAGAGGTTGTATAATAATCTATTTTTAAAGGATAATATTGAGAGAAGTGATCTTGTTAGAAAAAATGGGATGGAATTGGAAACAAAACTAAAATATACCAATTGTTATTATATAATTAACGTTCCCAAGTAATGGTATTTGCGTGTAAGCCAAGATATATTTTGGAATGTTTCGAGGAACCTTCACCCCTTGAATATCGATCGACACAAGCGCTCAACTTCGTTGAAAATACCCCCGTTTTGTATTCTTTGACATTAGTTCGCGCCGGGCGTCCACGCAATGAGACACAAAGCGTTACGAATGGTTTTTCAATTAAAATTATTACATTCCGATCAGATTAGTCTGTCCAATTGCTATTGTCATCATCGCAAAATTGATTCAATCAATTTGCGGAGTTACTGCGATCGCAGTAGGAGATATTTCACCAGCTATGTACAGGTAATTGTTCATTTTAATGTCGTTGCGTGATGACAAATTACTTGGGATTTTCTTTTTCTTTTAATTCCCCGAAATAAAAATCAATGTTACATATTAATACATTTATGGAAGTACTACATTTTTCACTTCGTATTTTGTAAACTAAATTTTGTAGCTTCATTTGTTCACACGAATTGCTTGGTGAAATAAGTGAGTAAGTAGGAACTGTCTATTTACTCCCACCGTATTAACTGATTCATTGGAACTACAAAATAATCTGGACCGGTTTAGAAAAATTAGATCGTTTTGTTCATATAACATTTCCATTCCGTATGTGGTTTTCAAAAATAATTGAGAAAGTATACTAATAGATAACAAAAATATCGTATTCTTTTGTTTCTTCGCTCTCTCAATTATTAAGAAAAAAATAAAAAATTCGTATTTCTCTCTGTTTATTATCAAACAATAGGAACAAACACTTGTTAATGTGCTCAATACAGTTGCTTATGACTCACCCTGTAGTTCCTATTGTCTACATCTCAGTTTTCGTCAACTTCGATTCCAAAAGTGTTTTTTTCAAGAATTAATATCAAATTCCATTTATGACAACTAGACCGCGTCAAAAAAAAGTTTGTTTTTTTTTCGATTAAACGTATGTAAAAAGTTTCTTCAGTATAAAAAAAAAATTCTCCTAAATTTTGAGCTCAAAATCTCAAAAATTGAGCTGGCGCATAGGGGGGTCCCCTTTCCCGTTTAAAATACATAGGAAAATTTTTTTTTGGTTTTAAAATATCTGCATGCATAAAATTGTTAAAAATTTTTGCTTCTCACTATCTTATAGGAAATTTAATTCTCTACAAATTGCTTTTCGGGTTTTTTTTTAAACTCAACCGCAACGAAGTTACAGGGCGCTGGATAAAAGGCAAAAAATCAATTAATGATTTAAGAATCGAAAACAATTTATTATATTAATTTACTAATAGATTAACTCAAAACACTTAATTATTCAACAAAATCTGTCAATTTAACATTATATGAATTTTAGTTCATTTAATTAATTTAAGTTATTATATGTACAATTTATTGATTTATTGTTGACTAGTTTGACTCATGTAATTTTGTATATTGCACGTAGGGTACAATTTGCGATGATTCTGTACAACTTTCCATAAAAACTGTTTTTGTTCTTCATCTTTAGTACTAAACTGATTAAATTCTTCAACTAAAGCAACCGGCTCTTTCGATTCTTAAATCATTAATTGATTTTTTGCCTTTTATTCAGCGCCCTGTAACTTCGTTGCGGTTGAGTTTAAAAAAAAACCCGGAAAGCAATTTGTAGAGAATTGAATTTCCTATAAGATAGTGAGAAGCAAAAATTCTTAACAATTTTATGCATGTAGATATTTTAAAACCAAAAAAAAAAAAAATTTCCTATGTATTTTAAACGGAAAAGGGGAACCCCCTATGCGCCAGCTCAATTTTTGAGATATTGAGCTCAAAATTTAGGAGAATTTTTTTTTTATACTGTAGAAACTTTTTACATACGTTTAATCGAAAAAAAAAAAAAAACTTCTTTTGACGCAGTCTAATGACAACTTTACAAGGATACCTGACGTATCGACATGTTTTTTGTCATTCTATTGTCACTACCCAGCTGATGCATATCAAAGGTTTTTTTATATTTTTATGAGTTTTCAAAACATAAACTTCAACAAATTATAAATTATTCGTATTCAGATTTCATATACGCTCGATGTAAACAAAAGCACGTGGACAGTTTTGAGCAGGGCCCTATTTTATAGTACAGTTGCAATGAAATTAACTATACATAAATTACGCAGCACATAATCTAACAACTGTGAACTAGAAATATCTCCCAAATAACGATGAGATTAAAAACTTTGGATAAAACGTCGATAGTAATTCGAAAACTGGCGAAAACCAAATTCGACTTCGATAAAAATAGGTAAGTGTCGAGTGTATGAATTGATAGTCATTCCACCAATAGGAGCGCAAAATGTCTGCAGCTAGAGCTGTTGTCAGATGATAATTTTGTTTTGACGGGGTGAAAATAGAATTTGAATAGTAAAAAAAATGTGTTTAGCATAGAAGAGAAAATGGTTTCTGAATATCAAATAATATAAACAGTAATTAAAAATTTTTATAAATTGCTTCAAGTAAAGTGTCACAGCCTTGAATAAAATTAGTATTAACTCGACTGAAAGTGATATCGAGGACGATTAATAAGTTTGTTGTCTATTTAAACGCATCTGGTCATAATTCATTTGAAAAAAATTAATATTCAAAGATAATCTTCTAGCAGGTGCTCTTACTTTGTTAGTAATAAATCTTAACACCGTTCCTACTAAAAAATAATCCCTGAAAAACCGAACGACCTTATGTACTTTCAGTTAAAAACAAATAAAAAATAAATCTAAATTTGGTATCTTAGGTAGCAACTAATATGTACTCTATACGAAACAGTTATAGTAATTTTACAATGAATATAATATACGAGTAGTTACTTGGAATATTATGGAGATTACAGCTAGTAAATTGTTAAAACTAACAATCAGATTGTTTACAATCATTATTTAAACCTAGTCATGTACAGAACTGTATATACAAAAGATAACTTCCTGTAAAAAAGTTAAAAAAAATACAATGAATAGGTATGAAGGGAACGAAGTTTGTATGAACTGACACAGCAACAGCATGTTAAAATAAAAGGATATAGAGGACTGACAAAGAATAAGACCTTAAATCATCACAGCATCCTCAAGGATACAGTACAGTAAAGTTTGTAAAAGTTATCTTGTTGTGAAGTTCGTAACATCCTAGAGAGTGAAAATAATTGAGAAGTTTTGGAAATGTTGCAGGATTGTTTAGATAAGTTGAAAAAGCTTTTATGGGTAGGTCAGTTGATTAAAAATATAAAATCATTAGTTTGATGTAATTTGAAAATCTGTGTAGACCGGTGGCCCAAATAAATTTCATGGTAACAAACACGTTTGGACAGGAAGACGTGCCGCCAGTCAAAAAAGGACAGAATATACATAACATTGTACTATTCTTCACCCTGTGATGATCAACAACCGGATTGGGCACGTTGCTGTTATGTGTGACCCGGTCTTTAAACACAGACTGAAACCTAATATATAATAATTACGTAAAATGACAATAAGGTGATGCCGGAAATGAAAGATAGCTAACATCCAATTGGGGATCCAAATAATCTAAGTAAAAAAAATTGTGAAAACTCCGCATTGTTTTTACAACGAGTTTCAAGTTTTTCACCTTTTTCGTGACAACCCTGTACATCTTGTTCTACCTAATAATCTTCCCGACAGGTTGTTACGAATAATTATATTCGTTCTGACTTCTTAACGTCATTTTAGATTTGACAATTTTTCGTGCATTATTTACCTCAAGTTTTGGAACCATATTTGAAATAGATTTCTTGTGTGAAATATTGGCCAACTGTTTTTAGCTATTTTAGACTATACCAATTTATTCAACAATATTTGGTTCAAGATTCTGCGCAGTGATTTGATCTGATGATAGAATAAACATAACCTGACATAACCTTTTCAAAAATTTCATTACGTTAGTTTAAAGCATAGGTTAAAAGCGAGTATGCATGACAGTACACGTATTCAAGACAAAGTCCAAAACATTTTGTTTCGGTATCTCCTGCAGAGTTGTATTTACATCGGAAGATGCGAATCCGTTTGGATGCAATTTTTCCTTATCGACCCAAAGCCTCACAGATTTCATACAAACCAGCACGTTCATTTCTAGTGGGGGAGAGGATCCAGCCTAGAGTTTTCATAAATAATAAACACATATGACAGCTCGGAAATGTAGAAAAGAAAGTTGGGAAACTCCATTATCTGGTCCCTTTAGACTCAGGAAGAACATTAAAAAGACATGTTAACCAATTGAAATTAACACTAGTCCGGAAAAAGACAGTAACGTTTGGACCCACTCAGTCATTCAAAGTTCCAATGCTTCCAGGAGTACCTCAAAGTAATCCAGATTTATTGAATGAACGTCATTTAGGTGAACCAACACCTGATGCGTCATTATTACGACCTCAAACAGAAAAACGTCCATCTGTTTGGTCCAGACTATGTAATGGTTTAAAATAAGAATTCAAGTGTATGTTAACAGTATATAGGAATGTTTATATGTTTTAAAAGTTGTCTCTTTATATTGTAAAATAGTTTGTAATAAGGAGGGGAGAATTGTTGTGACTTTTTATTAGACTTGTTGATATTAATAATAAAATAATATATGTCATAGAGAACTGTCAATAAATATAAAAAGTAATAAATGTCTATTTTCTAAAAGAAGGAAATAATTCAGTTCCAATAATTTTAGTTTATATCCTTCTCAGAATCATAATAATATTCTTCAACCATTTTAATACATAACCACAAATTATCCAGATAAATGACATTTTCATACACTACAATCAAATTGTTGAGAAAATAGAACCTGTTCTATTTTTTTTACAATTTGACAGGGTAGACAATCTTTAATACAATTTTTAATTTTAGACTAAACAATTTGCATTGTTCCAAAACTTGAACTAAATATTGTCTAATCTAAAATGACCTTTATTTATTACTATTTCAATATAAACAATCATTGATCCTCGTATTATTTAAATGTAACCAAAATATTTTACATTCTGACGTCCGTTTAGTGATGGCACAGCTCCAAAATGAATAGATCACTTTTATTTTTACACAACAAGTGATCAAATCGACATGCATATTCAGACAAAAACCAACAATAGTCCTAACTAACCGGTTACTGAATATTCTAGACTACGCGGGTAGTGAAGAAAAAGCCGAATGTGATTTTTTTTGGGAAATTTGACTGAAAATGTATGTTTGAATATGTGAATGGTTTTGTTCGACTTAAAGTGTGAAATAATGTCAGTGCCTTGGCCTGTTAGAGAAGGAGCGCTGAAGAACAAAAATATGGATGAAGAAAATAAAAAGTTGATTAAAAATAGGATACATTTACCGCCGAAGTTAAGCTTCCAGCTTATAGACGATGTAAGCAATGTAGTGAAAGTTGCAAATATTTATAAATTCTTAATTTCAAGTTTTCTCCTGAAATATTCGGTTTAAAAAATGTTTTAATTAATGTTTGCAAAGGATATCTTTTCAAAACCCCATTACAGGATCCATAAAATAGGGTGGACAACTTAAAAACTGCAAAGATAGTTTTGAATAATTTAATTTTTCCGTTATTTTGTGCCTACACGCAGCAACTTTGTCATTCTAACCTCATTTCAATAAAAAAAGGGTTTGGTTGAATGCATGTAACATTCTACAGAGTGATTAATAAGTAACCGTATATTCAGAAGACAAGAATAAAGGCTCTAAGGTTGCTCTACAATCTTCTTCCTCCACTATTTTGAGCTTTCGCCCATTCAGGCGACAATGTCCCATTAGGATTCCTGTCAAAACTCTTAGTGCAAATTTACTTTGACTTATGCATTCATTTGATCTCAACAGGTTGTAGTCAACCAGAAGAATCTTAGATTGCCTAAGCCCTGCTAGATCTTTCCAACGGTCAGATCTTCTCTTTTCTTCGGCTTTACCTATTTCTTCCAATATTACATTGGAGCTGATTCCGCAAAACAGTTCCGGCCCCCAAAAGGGTATTTCAGTCCCCCTCTTCGCTAGTTCATCTGCTATTTCTTTTCCTTCTGTTCCAGTGTGTCCTGGAATCCACAGTAAGGTGACTATATTGTTCTCGCCTAGTTCATTAAGTTTGCCTAGGCATTCCCATACCATTTTGGAACTGATTGCACAAGAACTCAGCGCTCTAATGGCTGCTTGACTATCAGACATTATGACAATCCTTTGCCTTCTATATCCTTTGTCAATATTGAACTGGCCACACATTCTTATTGAGTGAATTTCCGCTTGAAAGATACTTGGGGTTTTCCTAAGCTTTCAGTGTTTGGTTCCTGGCTCGTACACTCCTATCCCAGTTGCTTCTATTGCTTTTGAGCCGTCTGTGTACCATTGAATGGCATTCTTTCCCAGTCTGGTAATGGTATTTGGATCCCATTCCTTCTTGTTCCTTAATTCCGTGTGAAATATAGCGGTAGAACAAGATATTCTAAAAATTATATCGTTTGTAAAAGGTTTTGATACAGTTATCACCCTATCTCAGAAATATAGACTGCTGATTTTATAATTAAACATACTTTTTATCCTAACACTAAATACATATAACCCATTAAAGCTTAAAATATATCATGAACTAATAAATATAATCCTCCTCTCGAAAGCAAGATTACGTTATCTGTATTGTTACCAATCTTTTAAGCCTTCTCATCTGATAACCGAAACTTTTCGTCGTATCAATTTCCTGCGTTTAAATATAATTTTGTTTGTTTTTTGCAGGAAGCCAGATCACTCAAAGCCGGAGAATTGAGTCAACAGGAATCCAAAAATATGGCTCAGACAAACATGAAAGTAACTACAGACAAATTCAGCAGCGAAAGATCCGCGATGGAATCACAACAACAAAGACAAACTGTCACATCTAGCGGTTTTTACAATCAAGAGAAGCACCGCTCAAGCAGCAGTCACATTTACACGTCGGCTACTAAAGGTCTTAGTTCGCAAGCATCCATGATAAATGCCAGTAGACAGGTAATTATTACATTTATTCTCTGCCTCTTGTTTGGAGACATTCTTATTGTCCTATTGAGTAGCTGGTATTTTGGTTCTTCGTAGAAAAAAGTCTTTTCCGTTAGAAACTTCCAATTTCCCTTTTTATTCTATTGGTTCTCCATTAAATAACGTTTTATATTGGTTACAGTTCCATCTTCTAAATAGCACTCCAGAAGAAAATATCTTAAACACCTCCTTGGACGACCTAGACTGCCTTTCGGCCAATTCAGACATCAATGACATCGAAAGGGCGAAGCACAAATATTCCACATACTTGGATGAATCTATACGATGTTTACAAAAATTAGAACAAAATAAAGACGCACCACTGTTCCTAGATAAAATCAACGACGTAATGCGCAAAGCGTGGGCAGTACCAACATACGGTCACGAATTAGGTTACGCTCTATGTAACGCCTTAAGAAATAGCGGAGGATTGGATCTGATTATGCAAAACTGTACAAACTCGGACAAAAGGCTTCTTTTTGCCAGTGCAAAGCTTCTAGAACAATGTCTAACTGCCGAAAATCGAGCGCACGTTGTTGAACACGGTTTGGACAGAGTAGTGAACGTTGCTTGTGTTTGTACGAAAATTCCCAACTCAGTGGATCATTCCCGAGTAGGAACGGGTATTTTGGAACATTTATTCAAACACAGCGAAGAAACTTGTAGTGATGTAGTCAGACTTGGAGGATTGGATGCCTTGTTATTCGAATGTAGAAAAAGTGACATAGAAACGTTGAGGCATTGCGCAGGAGCTTTGGCAAATCTCAGTTTGTACGGTGGTGCCGAAAACCAAGAAGCTATGATAAAACGAAAAGTACCTATGTGGCTGTTTCCGTTAGCCTTCCACAACGATGATAACATTAAATACTACGCTTGCCTTGCCATAACCGTTCTAGTAGCTAATCCCGAAATAGAAGCCGAAGTCCTACAATCAGGTACTCTCGGTTTGGTGGAACCGTTTGTAACCACTCACAATCCCTCCGAATTCGCTAAATCTAATCTCGCTCACGCTCACGGTCAAAGCAAAACTTGGCTGAAAAATTTGGTACCTGTGTTGAGTTCGAAGCGCGAAGAAGCTCGAAATTTGGCGGCGTTTCATTTTTGCATGGAAGCTGGTATTAAAAAACAACAAGGGAACACGAATATGTTTTCCGAAATCGGCGCTATAGAGTCTCTTAAAAAAGTAGCTAGTTGTCCAAACGCTGTAGCTTCAAAATACGCAGCTCAAGCATTGAGGTTGATTGGGGAAGAAGTACCGCATAAGCTTAGTCAACAGGTGCCGTTGTGGTCGGCTGAAGATGTTGAAGAGTGGGTGAAACAGATCGGTTTCCCTGATATCGCTCCCAGTTTTATGGAAAGTAGAGTGGATGGGGATTTACTGTTACAGCTCACTGAGGAAAATCTTAAGGAAGATATTGGATTGACGAACGGGATAAAAAGGAAAAGGTAAGATTTAGTTATGTTCTTATTATATGCAAAAACACTTTTGAGGTATCCTTGAGGTATCCTTTTAGGACACCCGTCAAAACCCTCCGTCTTACCCTGGCTTGGTCATTCATTTCTTGTAGTAATCATTTAAATCTTCTCTTTTTTTCGGCGTTACCTATTTCTTCCGATATCACATTGGTGGTGACACCTTGAAAGTGCTCCGGTCCCCAAAAAGGTATTTCAGCTAGTTCATCAGTCATTTCATTTCCTACTATTCCAGAGCGTCCTGGAACCTACAGTAAGGTGAGAATATTGTTCTTTCCTAGCTCAATGAGTTTTCCTAGTTATTCCCATTCAATTTAAAAACTTTAATGCATATAGGATGATAGTCTTTGAATTCTGGAAAGGTTGCCCTTTTTTTCGTTCTACTACTCGACGCAATGGCTCCTTAAGTGATTATTACTGGTCTTACTATGGCAGTGTACATCCACCTCTTGATTATAGGGTTACAACCCCAATTTTACCCTTGCAGATTCCTGCAGACGTCACCGAAAGCATTACTTTATTTTAACACGACAAAACACCCTTTTTATCAACTTTGTAGGTACTAAGCATTATTTCCGATCTATAGAAAGTCTAATTTTATGATTTTCCCATATTTCCACTGAATTTTGTTGTACTACAGCTCCCTCTAGCGTTTTTTATATGAAATTGATTAATTATTTATTTTACGTGCTGCAGTCCAACTACAGCCCCCTCTAACGCTCCCAAAACTCCATAACAACTTATCTCATGCTTTCTCTATTGCATTTTTCTCAATGAACCTGCTTTCCTTTTGGCAATAAATGTTCTTAATATTGTAGATTCACTAGAGAGCTTCAGCAGCTTAAAAAAATGGCAGACTACACATCTAGAGATACGGCGAACATAAACACATTCTTACAAGCTCTAGGTCCCGAATTTTCCATATACACGTACAGTTTCCTGAACGCTGGAGTAGAGAAAAAAGACTATCTTCGAAATATATCCGAAGATCAACTATTAAAAGAATGCGGAATTATCAATTCCATCCACCGATATCGAATAATGGAAGGTAAGCAACTCTATCTTTTTAATTTTCCTAGTTTTTCACTGATAATATTTCTAGGTATAAGACAACTGGAAAACGGTCTGGTGAACGGTCTGAACGAAGACAACATGGACAAATCCTTAGACGTTTTCGTCAGTTACCGAAGATCGAACGGTTCCCAATTAGCTAGTCTACTCAAAGTCCATCTACAGCTTCGAGGATTCAGCGTCTTTATCGACGTAGAGAGGTTGGAAGCTGGAAAGTTCGACAATAATTTACTACAAAGCATACAAAAGGCGAAACACTTTTTGTTAGTATTGACGCCTAATGCTTTGGAAAGGTGCGTAGGAGATCACGAAAGAAAAGACTGGGTACATAGGGTGAGTAGAAAATAAACAGCTTGATGAAAAAAAAAACGTGAAATTTAATTTTTTTTATTCGTTTTTCCAGGAAATTTGTGCAGCTCTTTCGGCAAACTGCAACATCATCCCCATAATCGATAATTTCATTTTCCCCGAACCTGACGATTTGCCGGAAGACATGAGACAGGTGTGCCATTTCAACGCAGTTCGATGGATTCACGATTATCAGGACGCATGCGTGGACAAACTCGAAAGGTTGGTAACGAACACACACCTTAAACTGTGCTTTTACTTTCGTGCATCTGTATATATCATATAATATTATATACTCATAGTTCAACATAACCACCATTTTGCTTCACTGCTTTAATTGCTGTAAACAAAATTAATTATTGCATAACAAAGGGTTCGGATGAAATTGGCTGGTGGAACATTAAAAGTTCTGTAGAATTTCAAGTTGGACTGCAGCATTTATTAAATGTCCAGTATTTGTAGTTTGGTTGGAATTCTGGTTTATGTAAAGTCTCCAAAATTTCCAGTTAATCTAAAAAATTTGTTAAATTTCTGGTATTTGTTGTAAATATGGTTAAAATTTCCAGATAGAAATTTTGGTAAAATTCCCAGTTTTTGTTGTAAATTTGTTTAAAATGTCAGTTTTTGCTGTGAATTCTTCAAAAGTCCCCAATTAGACTGTAAAAGTTTTTAAATTTCCTGTAAATATGGTTAAAATTACCAGATAGTCTGTAAATTTTCTTAAATTCCCAGTTTTTACTCAAAATTTAATTAAAACTTCAGTTCTTGTAGCAAATTCTTTAAAACATCCTGTTAGATGTTGTTCAATTCTCAGTTTTTGTTGTAAATTTGGTTAGAAATTCCAGTGTTCACGGTAAATTCAAAAATTTCCAGTGAGACTGTGATATTTGTTGAATTCCCAATTTTTTCTGTAAATTTACTCTTCTTTTTCTTCTTTTCTGGTTCCTTTTGCCCTTTCAGGCGTCGGATGTGGATTCCATGACCTGTACCCATTTCTTTCGTCCTTTTTTCGCATAGTCCAATTCTCACTTGCATATATTATTGTAGGAACTGTAAATTTACTCAAAATTCTAATTTCGCCGTAAATTCTGTAAAAATTTCTGTCCGACCCAATGTTACTCTTAACCAATACGAAATTTATATATTTTCTAGGTTTCTTAACGGCACATTCCTAGATTATTCGCTATGAAAACCCGACAGATGTTTTTTATTGTTATTTAATGCATGTTGTAATAAATAATTTATTGATTTTAAAATAAAAGTCTTGGTGATGGATTACTTTTTATTTTCGAAACCATTGCACACTTTATATATGTATGTTAACCGGAAGGTATTATACTGTCATTTTCCCATACAGTAAACCGATTAAAATCCTAAGCGAAGAACACATTTTCATTTAATAATAAATTTAAAAACAAACTATAAAATATCAATTATCTTTGCTGCCTGACTAATGCTTTCTCGTTTAACTCATTTATATTTAGACGACTATAGTTATTAGTCTTGGATATATACAGGGTATCCCAAGAATTGGTACTATAGACTTGGGAGATTATAGAGGAGATATTAGTAGGTAAAGGTAATTGAATTGAATTAAATTAAATTAATAGATTTAAAATCATTATTTCCTTGAATGGAGAGATTTTCAATGGAATTAATATGAAAATTTAGAGTTTTGAGAGCTTCCTTCTCACTTCCCTAAAGGTATTTCTGAGGGAAATACAGTTTAAAAAATATATATGGTGTGTCCCAAAATGTTCTATACAAATGTAGAAAAATATTATCTTACAAATCACACCAAAAATTTTGATAGAAAGCTCTACAAAGCTTGTAGAATAGAAATCAAGTACAATATTTTTAAACATTGGCTGGAATGTTGGTAAAATAAAAAATGAGGATTTCGAGTAGGATTAAAATAAGTTCAATCTGTATAGTGGAGAGCAGAATGTTCTTTGAAATTGTTAATTTGCAAAAAAAGTATGCACACTTGTATATTGGTGACTTTACATTGAAAAAAGGCATTTTTCATCAATTTTGATGTTCAAAATAGCAGTTTTCATAAATTTTACATATTTTTCATCAATTTTAATGTTTAAAATAGCAATTTTTATAAGTTTTACATTGAAAAAAGTATTCTACATCAATTTTAATGTTTTAAATAGCAGTTTTTATTAATTTACATTGGAAAAAGCATTTTTCTTTACTTTTTTTTTGCTTAAAATAACCATTTTTATGAATTTTACATTGAAAAAAGGCATTTTCCTTCAATTTTGATGTTTAAAATAGAAGTTTTTATGAATTTTACATTGAAAAAAGGGATTTTCCTTCAATTTTGATGTTTAAAATAGAATTTTTTATGAATTTTATATTAAAAAAAAGCATTTTTCATCAATTTTGTTGTTTAAAATAGAAGTTTTTATGAAAATAAGTATATTAGTGACTTACTTACTTATCTGACAGTTTTATGAGGGTACCAATTATAGATTTCTGTTGTTACCCACATGTTCTGCAATTTTTTCCAACTATGAGAACAATTTCAATTTTATCCTCAATTCTACTGACATTTCTAATTATTGCAAATACACTGTTATTATTTTTGACATTTGTTGAAAGTTATTAGATACTCCAAAGAACAATAATAAGGAGCTTATTAGATACAGAAAAACGAATTAGCCCCAATTCACTGAATTCGTAGCTGTTAATCGTGAATAGGAACCTAAGTAGATTTTCATCGTGATTTGGAATCAACGTAGCTGTTCATCGTAAATTGGGAATTCTGAGTACACTGTTCATCGTGAATAGGGATCTACAAAGGTTTTCATCGTCAACTCTTTCAGCTTTTTATCGTGAATCAAATTAGTTTGGATATAAGTGTGAAACATGACCAAAAAAGTCGTTGGTTCACTAAAATATCAAAGGACGTGGGAAATATTGCCACATGTACTGTGTTATTTTTATTGTCCCGTGATCAAAATGTCCATAAACTATGCTAGTACATTACGTTGAACAGGTGGTATAATACATGATCAAAAGTTCCCTCGGTACACTCTAGGGAATCAAGAGACGTGGGAGATGTTCCTATGTATCTTGTGTTGTTTTTACCCCGGGGTGATTTGTATCCAAACTAAGTTGAATCACGATGGAAAACAATGTTGGCCCCGATTCACGATAAAAAGCTACATTGGTCCCAATTCACGATAAAAAAAAGCTACGCTGGTCCCAATTCACAATAAAATAGCTACGCTGGTCCCAATTCACAATAAAATAGCTACGCTGGTCCCAATTCACGGTAAAAAAGCTACGCTGGTCCCAATTCAAGATAAAAAAAGCTACGATGGACCCAATTCACGATAAAAAGCTACGCTGGTCCCAATTCACGATAAAGAACTACGAGGTTGGTCCCAATTAACATTGAAAAGCTACGTTGTTTTCAATTCTGTGAGTTGGTACAAACTTAGTTTATTAACTGGGATCTAACGAAATTTCGTATTCTGCATTTATTTGTCAATATCTATTTATAGAAATATCTTTAAATTTTTAACAGGGACAATCAATAAACTTATTTTTTATTTTCCAAAGATTCCAGCCAATATTTTAAAAAGTTTGCACACCTCATGTAGAGATTTTTATTGAGACTTTTATTGATCCATTTTCTAAAAACTTTTTGGGATATACTGTATACTATCGTTATACCTTTAAAACCATATCAGGTATATTAATGTTTTAGAAACATCAGAAGGAATTTATCGAGAAGATATTAAATTCCATCTACTCACAATTCTGCGTTAATAACTACTTTGCAGAATTAAAATTTTCGGTTAAAGAACAAACAGATCAAATCAAAGATAAGAAATGAAATATCATTGATTTGCAATGGAAGATAAAAAGTAATTCCAGCCTAAGATCATCTTAGGAGACTGTGTAATAACATGTTGCTTTTTTGCACGCTTCACTCAAAAAAACGGTTGAGGTGAGTTTAAAGTTCATTGTCACATTGATTTTTTTTGTAGTTGTTATTATTTTTATTAAAATGGTAAATAGCAGCGTTTAGAGAATCAGAGACAAAAACTATAAACACCCACTGACGGTGAAGCTACTGGTAACAGCGTGCAATAGTTTGGCGAAATGTTTCTTCCTATAATAGAATTTATTTAGACTGAGGATGCTAAATTTGCAGCAGATTTTGTTGAAAATAACCCTGTTCAGTGTTCCATTTCTAGGGATATGCGATACTCGCTAAATATCGATACTAGGTATCGAAAGGTATTGAATGTGAAGTATCGATACCAGTATCGTATCGCTAAGAAATTATCGATACCTACTGGTATCAAATCGAAACCGATACGGAAGAAGGAGCAATAATTGAAAAACGAAAAAAAAATTTATTCTTTTAAAAACATTACACGTCAACGTCAAATAAAACTTTTTTTTAAATGTTCCACTGTAATTTGGAGCAGCTTCCTAAGAAAATAAGTTTGGAGACCCTGTTTCCCAGAAAGCTAGTTCTGTCCCTGCAATAAGTTGCTCCAGCTTTAGAAAATAAACGTTCTGCTGGAACCGATGTAGCAGCAATACATAGATATATGGGTGTCTACGTATAGGAGACATACAAATGATTTTATTTTGATTCGATACGATACCACTACTAGAGTACTAATATTAGTGAAGTATCAGCTGGTATCGATATAAAAGTATTCGGTATCGGAATAGAAATATCGATACTCGTATTGTATCGGTAGTATTGGAACATCCCTATCCATTTCTTGATCTTGAAGATCAACTATTCATCAACGTTCTTACTTTCTTTTGATTTTTCACTATTCTCCCGCGCAACATGCTTTGCTTTCCAACAAAACAAACAATCTTATGTAGTTTGATTATCTTCAATATCCGGACAAACATTGGTAATCCTTCAGCTGAATAGCTTCTGCGAAGAAGCCGGTTCTTTGCAAACCTTTCAATATCTTCTTTAACATTTCTTACACACCACTAAACATACGTTGCTAGTATTTCATTTCCTTCTATTCCAGTGTGTCCTGGAATACACAGTAAGGTGACTATATTGTTCTCGCCTAGTTCATTAGGTTTCCCTACTCAATCCCATATTATTTTGGAACTGAGCTTTACTGTGTTCTTGACTATCCAACATGCTGATGATCCTTTGCCTTCTATATATTTCATCAATATTCAACTGGGCACACTTTTCTATGGCTTGAATATTCGATTGAAAGAAACTTGAGGTTTTTCACAAGCTTTCGTAGTGTTTGATTCCTGGCCTGTACTCTCCTATCCCAGTCCCTTCTGTTGCTTTTGAGCCGTCTACCAGGGAGCACCAACTCAAATGGAGGTCGACACAAGGGCACCTCCATACAAAGAGTTTACTGAGCAAGGTAGACAAGGAACTCTCCTCAATGAAGCTATTGAAACTAAGTAAGAAACATTTGAAGACAGTTACCGATCTGGTGACTGGACACTGCACCCTGCATCTGCACAAAATGGGCAAAACTAGTGAACTCTATGATGAAACACCTTCTCACATACTCTGCTCAGACGGTAGCACTTTGGAGAGGAAATGATACAACCATTACAGCTAGTGAAAATCCCTCCAGTCAAACTAGTGGCCTACATAGAAGACACAAAGCTTCTGGAATGGAAGTAGATAACATGGGAAATAGTACAAAGATTCAGTTCAAGTGCCTGGACTGTTGAGCACAACCTAATCGAATGAATGATGATGATGAGTCGTCTACCATCTTTTTGTTGTTAAATTCCGTTACGAATTTCTTTGAAAAGTTCTATTTTTTCATCATACCATCTGATGGCATGTCCCATGATGTTTTAGAGAAAGACAGTAATCTCAAACTTCCAAAAATATGGGTAAAACAGTTTTTCCCAGAAACATCTTACATTGCAACTTGAAACTTTCTTTTTATATAGTTCTACAGGATCGTTCTCGGCCAAATTATCATCTGTAAAGAGCAGACAAATTCTAGATACGAAATTTAATTGATACTCGAGTCGTGAGGATTTTTTTTGTTCAACTAAAATCGTACAGAGTACAAATAGTTGCATAAAAGTAATAATTAATCATACTAAAATTATGTCACAGACTTTAAGACCGGCGCCAATGAGATTAAACATACATTGTAAACTAAATAAATTATAAAGAAGGTCGTTTCATTGATTGATTTATTTGATTCATTAGGTTTTAACCGATATTTTTAGACTTGCTTTATTTAATATAATCATAATTTATAGCTATTTCAGATAAAATTGAATTGCTGTTAAATTTGTCCCAATACGTCTGGTACAAAAATGACACTTTAATTTAAAAATAGACACTTAAAACCGAAGTCAAAATTCCAACCGTATTCCCCAACCTTATTAAACTGAGCACGCGCAGAACTTATACGTTGACGAATATGTCAAATGTCAATTTTAACCATAACTAGGCCTTAACCTTCTACGTCTCAGTGATGCGTATACGTATACGTGATTGCCTCAATAGAGGTTACCTATACGTAAATTTTAGGATTGGCTTCAATAAGTGTCTTAATTAGATATAATAGGCAGTTACTTGCCTAGCGCAGAAATCGATTTATTATTGTCAGTTGTCAAATCAAATGTTTTAGACGGTAAGTTTAATATTTTGTTTTTAATTAATTTCAGGTTCATGCGAGGAGAAACGAATTCACGTGGAGATGGTCTAAGAGTGGGCCTAACGAAAGGTGACATAACTCCCGGCACTCCTTCGAATCCCGGTTTAGTGAGACAACCGCCAAATTATCAAAGAATGCACAGCAACGACTCCGGAAGTGGTAAAAGTTCAGAAAAAGACGTTAATGGAAATTCGGGGTTGACGAGAGATTGACTAGATGGTCCTTATGCCTCGACCACACCTACTCCACTGCCAAGGTAAATATATTTTCAAATGGATGATATTCCTTGAATAATAAAAAAATTTTTGTTTCAGATTTTGTAAAGCAAACAGTCCGTCCCGAAACTGGATAATAAATTCCAACAAATTCAACCACGGCCTTCCGCCAGCGCCGTACTCTCGCAGGGGTTCGAATACTCCAATTTCCTCTTTAGCTTTAAACAGCTACCCCCACCCACCAGTACCAAACAGATCTCGTAGTCTCGACGGTCTTCTCGACTCCGAGCCAATTCATGCAGCAGCTTCAGAAGCAACTAAAAATGAACAAGTTCCGTCCCCACAAAAAACGCATAGTTGTGATGACATTGACAAAGACTTAAGTGATGGCGACTCGTGCGTCGGCGAGACTGACTGTAGTTTAAGTAACGTGCGCAGCAACGAGGAACATTGTTCTATGGATGGTGATAATGACAAATGTTCGATTTATAGTAATTCTAGTGATTCGAAACGTAAAAGAAACTTTATGGATAGATGCGTTAATAAAGTGCGATCTTTTATTAAAAAATGATAGCTAGATATATATACACATTCTTGTCGTTGAGGTTATGTGCACGATGTCACTGAGAACCTATTTTATTTGAAGATTTGTGTATCAGGTACCCAAAATACAGTGAAATGAAGGGACGACGTTACGTTTTTTATGCGAAATCAATTTCCAGAACAAAATCTTCCTTAAAATAGATATATCCTAATTATTAGTCAACTATACTATCGGTAGGTATCTCAACTATTTTGCAAAACATGGCAATGTCTTCCTTTCATTCCGTCCATATTTTACTTTGAGCTTTACTATTGAATTTTACTATTCAGAATGAACATCTAAATGATATTATTTATTTTTTTCATTTACGGCAACTAAATTACTTAGTACAAATAAAAATATTGTGCTTTTTATACGAAATTTGTATATATTGTAAAACGTGTGATCATCGAGCAGTTCTTTTAAATAACTAGGTCTGCTGGTAGAGTATATAATGCAAAATTTTTTTATCGAGCATAAAAATGTTTTTTTTGATGAAGGATTTGAAAATTTTTGCTGGTATCTCTACGAAAACGGCCTTTTTTTTATAGCTGGCTATTTTTGTAGCCAGTAGAAAAAGTATTTTTATAAGTGTTGTCAAATTAATCTAAACCTATTCAATTCGACAGTACTTATTGTTTTTTTTTCAGTTTAATGTGTTTTAACATGTAATTTAAAAAGTGTAACATTATTCTACTGAAACTTGCTTGTGTTTTACACGAGCAAGAGTAGTAGTTATTTTTTAACACTTATTGTGATGTACCATTTAGTCTCCGTTGGTTACTTTTTATTGTAATTATTTTAAATGGTGCACTGTACGATTAACCTTTTTATTAGTATTTTATAGATCCATAATTGTTTTTTATTCATGTTATATTTAAAAATATATTTTATTAAGATTATCCAAGTTTTTTCTTCTTAAAAATGTCCCCAAATTCCTATAACTAGGTTAGGTTTGACCCTTCCCTGTTTATTGTGGCCTCCATTCCTTTTTATTTGTTGCTCCTCTTCCCATCTGCATATGCTCAACAGCCCTGGGTCCTTTTCTTCTGCCTCTATCCACTTCTTTTTTAGTCTTCCTTCCTCTCTTACACATCCAGTTCCTCTTCCAAGTACTTCTTTTGTAGCTCTGAATTTGCAAGTCTCTCTATGTGCCCCAATTATCTTATATGTTGCGACCTTATTACCGTCGATATCGGAGAAATTTCATATATTTCCCTGAGCTCCTGATTTGTTTTTCTGATCCAGATATATTCCACCTTTCTTCCCACCTGAGCATTTTTCTCTCCCATATATCTTGTAGTTTCTCATCTTTTTCATTCATAATCCACAGCTCTGCTCCAAATAATACTTTTGCTCTTATGATCGTTTGATAAATTCTCTTTTTTGTTTTGTCTTCAACAGGTCTCCTGTTTCCTTTTGTTAGTCTTCTATCAATTTCTTCTGGTTCATCATTTCTGATGTTGATATTAATTCCTAGGTAGCTAATTTCGTTTGTATTCTTAAAATTGTACTCTTTATTGTCTTAAATACTCCGAAAGTCAGATCTCTATCCAGTTGTTCATTACCAGTTCTCATTATCATGTATTTTGTTTTATTGTCATTTATGTATGTATGTATGATCAGGTGACATTCATTGAGACCTAAAAGATCTATTGTGTCCCCTTACTTCTACTCAGTTCCTGAGGAACGTCTCAGAGACTAGTAGCTCCTGAGGAACATCTCAGATACTAGTAGCTCCTTTAGTCCTATTTCCTTGAAGAATTTTAGGATATCTGCAAGCTTCAACTTAGGTAAATGTCCCTCTTTTATCCAATAATCTCCTAGGAGCTGTTCCCTAGGATTCTGAATTGCTGTGCAATTCGCAAGTAAGTGGATGGAGGTCCCTTCTTCCATGCAACAGAATCTACATTCTTCTTTCTCCACTATTATGAGCTTTTTCAGGTGCCCATTCAGGCGGCAATGTCCCGTTAGGATCCCTGTTAAAACTCTTAGTGCATTTTTACTTTGACTTATGCATTCATTTCATCTCAACAGGTTGTAGTAACCTTATTGTCATTTAACCATGGACCATTTTTTCTTGCACTACTTTCCAGACATTATTTCCTAGACCTTGCTATTATCACTAAGCCATCATTGCAGGCCAAACATTTCCTTTTCTTTGAATACTGCTGTCTTAATATGTTTTCTAATGTGAAGTTGAACAAAGTTGTTGATATCAGGTCTTCCTCCAGTTTTTGTTATGAACCTATCTGTTTGATGTCAGTTTATGGAAACAGTGTTTGTTGTATCTGTTAGTGTTAACAAAATTGTGGCTTACACTAATTAATATCTCTCCAAACAAATTCAGCATCTTAACAAAGCCAAGCACATGATTTGGTGATTGAAATTTCAGGTCTGAGGGTGAGAGATAGACCTTGTCCAACATCAAATACCTGGTTCAAGCATGAGTGTGGGGCACGAAGTGAGTATATGCTTTGCTATTTCATCATACTCCAGACAAGAATGACACCATGAACTATTGCCCCAAAGTGTTGCACAACAATAAGTCCGAATGCAACTGTTTCTTCCCAACATTCATAGCATAGTAAAGAAAAAAAAACAATAGGCTAACGGACAACTGAGGCTCATTTAAATATAAGTAAATACAGATATGTTTTGTCATATTTCAAATTCACAGCTTATACCTCTTTCTTAGCAGAGGTATAGTGTTAGTCACTTCACAATAAATATGAACACACTTTAGAATTTAAGTACATCTCATTAATTACATAAATTCACTTTTTTAAAGAGATTATATAAACTGACATAATATGGAATAATTAAAGTAAAACTATAAATTCTTCAATACTCGATTTATTACACATTTGAATACAAATGGCATAACATTTTGAATCAGTACGAAAAGTTAGCATTCGATTAATATGGAAGTAATTATCACCTTCAATAATAGGTACATATAATTTACCAGCGAGTTCAAATCATCGAGAAATTTGTTCATCATGTGTGTGTTTAACAAAATTATTGATTATCGTAAGTAGTATTCTGTAGCTTATCTTTCAATCTACATTTTATATTTTCCAAGTCCATCAACATTTTTTTATAATCAATTTCGTCTTTTAAACGTTCTATGTTAAGAGAATCAAGTTCTTTCTTTTTATCAATATACTGCTGCTGGAGAGATGTTAGATTAGTTCTAGATTTACTATGAAGTTGTTTGTTGTTTCTCTAAAAATATCAAATTTCAATCAAACTAATTAGTTTTTTCAATGTATAAATAGATTAAACTTGAAATGTCCTACCTCATTATCATTCGGCATTTCTTTTTCTATTGAATTAAATTTAAACAGTCCTTTAGAATTTAAAAACTGAGGTATAGGTAACTAAAATCTTTTTTACTTAATGAGTAGTAGGTACCCTTTTGGATCATTTGCTCAGGGGAAATATTCTTGTCTTGATAGCTAATGCCCTTCATCCAAATGTTTAAAATATGGTATTTGAACTATGCTATATACTTTTTATAATATGTAAATGATAAATAAACTAAAACTATTGTAGGTTAATGTTTTTCTTCTTGTATTTATATTAATATCTTATGGGATAATTTGGGTGGAATAAATTTGATAATGCCGCCAAGACGGAGACCAAAAATCCTAATAAAGAAGAATAAATTTTACTGACAGATGACAAGAGCCTCCATTATGTAACACTGAGAAAAGTTACTCTCGTCTGTGGCCCGTATACGTGGTGCCGATCGAGTATCTCCGGCGCTCGGCTTTCATTCGGGGCGCGCACGGTTCAAACACCCCGTGTCGTTCTCTATGAAAAGAACATCTCCTCGCTTTCCATACACTTTTTTAACTAAACCACCCTACCTTACCCCCTACCCTAATCCGAATCGAAAAATTGAATTGTGTAATTGACAGATTATTATAATAATTTTCAATTATAACCCAACCAAAACCACCCTACCTTACCCCCTACCCTAATCCGAATCGAAAAATTGAATTGTGTAATTGACAGATTATTATAATAATTTTCAATAATAACCCAACCAAAACCACCCTACCTTACCCCCTACCCTAATCCGAATCGAAAAATTCTTCGTATTTTTAGTCAATTTTTGAAAAAAACAATAAAAAAATAAAAATATCTTGACTCGGACACGACTCGAACCTCTGTGTTAAGAGCCCAGCACGCTTACGCTGGGCTAATCTCTGCACACAATAATGATATCGTATAGAAGGTTAAAAGCTTTAGAACCGTGCGCGATTCGCATGAAAGCCGAGCGCCACCGGAGATACTCGATGGCGCCCGAGGTCGGCACCATCTATACGGGCCACAGACGAGAATAGAAAAGTTATTCCATACTCCATGCATTATGCGTATAACCAGAAACAAACTACTTAAATCCGACATATTTGGTGGAGAAATGTGACAATTTTTATTAATTAATTTGTTATTGGAATCGTGAATAAATACATTACATAAACAATAAAAACTGTGAATTTGATTACAATATACCCCTCTTACAAAGAAGCGACACCTTTTCATCAACAGTATCCACTATTAGGTGCCAATACTATCATTTTATTATTCACAGATGCTATGTGAAAAGTAGACAATCGACAACCCACGCCACTTGCAGCTCTGCATTAGTGAATTTGCCATTTTCGTGTCAATCTAGAAAGTATTTACACTTAGTTTTATTTCTACTCTTTCGTTTCATTTATGTAGTTTACTACTTATTTACATAGATTTAACTCTTTCGACAGCTTTCTCAGTGCGTGGGAGGTGCCGATACTGTCATTAAAAATCGGTTATTTTAGCAACAATGTATTCTGTCGCTTCTGTGAGTGGGGTATTCTGTGGTTTCATTCAACTAACATTTATTTGAAAATTAAAAACGGCGTAAATATAACATTCAATATAAACTTTACACCAACGCGTACCGAATCTAATACATCGTAAATATGAATTTTAGAACTATTCATTTTCATTTCACCCAAAGTATTGTCTTGACACGACGAGCAACCCAACTCCTCTAATTGCACATGCGGTTTTAAACCTCCTAAAATCCCATCTGAACTATAATCCTCGTTGTTAAACAATTTCCCTTTAAACCAAATATGATCAGTAGGTTTTAATTTAAGAACAAAGTCTCTAAAATAATCATTAACAATAAGAGTGACTTCAGTTGCTTTCCCCCAAATTCCCGAATGCATTTTTAAAATTATTTCAAACGTATATTTATCATGTTTTTGCAAGGTACATTTATTTATACTACTGATCATATCGTAGAATATTATACAAGTTTCCTTTGCTATATCTGGCATATTATCACATTCCGATTGGGTTTTTTCTCCATACAAACAATACAAATACTCCGAAAGTCCTCGAGGCAGTTTATCGAAAATCATTTTGTAGTTATTGGATACCGATCTAAGTTTGATTTCACTGATATAACCACTCCATTGAATAGTTACACCGTCCAAGCTTACACATTTTATTTGCGACAACGCGACATTTTCTTCTTGCCAAACGGGTTGATGACAAAATCTTTGATAAACCTCCCAGCTCATTACTTGGGGATTTTTTACTTCTTCGTAATAATGAGAGTCTTTTGAAGAATTTATGAGGACAAAAAAAGCTAGAACCATCAGTACGATTTGAATTACTGCTGTGTACTTTTTATATCTCGTTTGAGCACATACATAGCAAATCCCCAATCCTAGAGTACTCAAAATAAGGAAAATGCAAACAATGAAAATTAAATTTGAAGTTATTATCCATTTTGTTAAAGCTACTACGGGTAGAACGACACTGGTTATCCCTACTAAAGGTAGGAATAGTATTACTCCAACTAAAGCTAAAGTTCCACGTAAAAAGCCGAACATTGTTGCACCTTGAGAGCTTATTATACAAATTTGTAACCAGCTTAAAGTGACACAGTGGGGTATAAGTACTTTATAAGTACCTCTCCAATTTTGTTTGTGCGCTATTTTTAAAAATATTATCGGTATTAGTGCGTATAGGATAAAACGAAAACTTATACAAAATTCTATTCCATTACCTATGATGTAACTAGGGAAAGTAGGAACTTTTAGTTCTAAAAACCTCCACCCTTGCGTAACCACCGGGTCTGTGTCGTATGGATATTTTGCTAAAACGTTTACTGCGAAGCTAAATAGTACTGACATATCGAATACAGTCTTTGAACGAAATTTTGGCATGAAACCAAGTAATGTCATGAATGTAAGTAAAAATGAAATAATCGTTAATTCCGATTGCGGTATCCACTGTTCCGAAATTAAAGGATAGACAGATAGATTTATCAAAAGACTGACGAAAAATTGTCCGTACGGTTTCATATTATTACGAATATATTGATATTCAGTTTCGTTTGCATTTAAACCTCCACCGGAATAACAAATAAATAACCCCGACCATAAACGAAAATCGATAAACTCCCTTTGATTTTGCATCATTTGAAAAGACGTACAAACCATTACAGCAAAAGTAGCATAGTATATCAACATGGGAACAATGTACAAAACGTTTTCGGAACTAAAAAATACATAAGCTATCAATAAAAATAAAATCTGATGTTCAGACGTGACTAGAGAATCGAATAATGGCCAAGTTTTTTTACCCAAAAACCGAATTAACTTGTAATATAATATCTTTAAAGCTAATAAAGGATGTAAGATTGATCTGTGGACGTAGTGGATGTGGTCTAAAGCTTTTAAATCAGGGACAGATAAACACAATATTTGATTTACTTGAGGTAGTTGACCATGGGAATAGTCAACAGCGGCAGATAAAAGATGATCTTCTGTTAACTTCTCATTGCTGCTGTCTGATCTTTGGGACCAATCTATTTCTTCATCAGATTCGCTGAATATTTCTTCGTCATTTATCAGTTCTCCACCTCCTAAATTGTCAGAATTTATCTCATTAGTGTCTGTTGATTTTGGAAAAGTTTTTTCTCGATCTATGGCTAAAATTTTTCTTTTCAATTGCTCAGAAGTTATGTATTCTCCTCCATTTGATAAACTAAAACATAATCATACTCAAATTTGGATAAAGTATTATATTTTTAAATATTACCTTGCAAACATTTCCCTTGCTGCTTTTCTGGCTAATTTTTCATCCTGGGTCATAGTGATACATGATTTCACATCCATATAATTGTGTTCTGTAATTCCTTTTCCATTTTGAAGGCATGTTTTTAAAAGGTTTGTTGCTTCAATATTCCCCTGTTCTGATGCTTTTATTAACCAATAAACACCCAATCGAGCATTTTCTTTCTTTTCAGACTCAAATTCTATACAAAATTATTCTATTACAAAAACAGTTTTACAAAATTATATTCTCCAGTTAACAAAATTAATTAAGTACATGCATTAAAGTGAATTAAAGACTTATTTAAAATTATATTTTTAAGGAATATATAATTATTATCTTGGAACATTTGCATGTTCACATGAAATTATCTTTACACTCATTATTTAACTAAGTATAATCCAGAATCACTAGAGTGTAAAGTTATATAATTATTTTATTTAATGATACAGTTAATAGAATACTTGAATTTAAGGAAAATATTAGATAACTTTAACTATTTACCACATTCTTCATCCAATAAATTTTTGGCTAATACAACTTGAGATTCTGGACAACCATCTGAGGCCAATTGACTCCTTAATCGTTTTAGTGAATTACTAGAAGTACCTGAAACATGTTTTATCAAATAGTTATTGCTTCAAATTTTAACATAGATTAAAGTTTACTGTGATAGGGTACATAATATAAAAACTTAAACAATTCATAATTATTACTTACCATGTACTGTCCATTGCTTTCGACCAGATGCTGATTTTTTCGGTACCACACCGGCCATGATCCTTTCACAATTTTATTTAATATTCATTGTACACTTAATTGTAAATTATAATTTAATTTATTATGATTATAACATCTCAAAGAAATGTGAATGTCAATAACCAGAAGCAACCAACCAATAGCGTTAAACGTCAAAAGGCTGTATAATTGGTTGCCTACAAAAAAGGTGTACATGAAGTGGATTTGTACTTAAGAATGGTATTTTTACTAATACCGTTTATTTGTAAAGTCAATTTTGATGAGTAGTATTTTATAAAAAGCTTATTAATTCCGTTTTTCCAAGGTTAAAAAATATATAAAATAATACAATTGCACCTTCGCATTAACCTGATTTTTATAAGTAACGTAGTATATGTATAACCACATATTATGGTCAGTATTATAGAACTTTCACTTTGAATCATACGTTCGTTTTGTTGTTATGTAATAATTTAATATTTTTACGTAGTCAGCCTTAAAAAATTTGTAATCCAGGCCACCGACAGATAGGTATTTGAAACTAAAAAACATCCGTAAAAAATCAACTCTCTGAACCAATTTATTTGTAAACTTTATTATTTTGATAAACTTGATTTGCAAGTATATTATTCTTATTGATGCTATTTATTAATTTTATTAGAAAGTAAAAATGTACTCATACTAGTGTTTAATCTATTACAGATAGAATAACTTTCTCTCGTTTTTTTTCCCGCTTAAAATGCCTTCTTGTCTGTTGATACATTAAAAAATTTGTAACAAGAAAACTCTTAAAAATACGTTGATGATGATTGTATAATTTGATGAATAACTACCTACTCTTTGTTGAGGGATGTAAGAACATTATCACCAAGAAGTGTTGTTATTGTTGGTCGACTGATGGATAACACCAGGAAATAAAAAACAAACACAGTTAACTCTAAAGCAAAAAATCAATGGTTTGGTACCTTGTTTTGGAATTGCCATAAACCTGACAATACCTCACTCCACATTTAATATCTGATTTTAACAGTTTTCCTGGTATATCTTTAATGTCCAAGGTCCAATACCAATAGAACAAAAATGGGACCAGGAGCTACACCAGGTCTAATGACAATAACATTAAAATGGGATCACCTTGCTGTTATACCGAATTTATTGCAAAAGTGAAATTGGCTCAAAGAACAGAACATAAATAAATATAAAGCCTTCAAATTGAGATTTTCCTTTTTTAGAAGTTGGTTAAAAATAAAATAAAAATCCTTGAATCCTTATTTGGAACATATTACGATCAACAGTTTTTGAGCTCTAGACTTGGAAAGGTGAATATTAATAATCATAGTAATATCTTTCGCAAGAACTTCGAGATTGTCATCAAAGATCGAAAGGAGCTTGAGGAAGAGGAAGCACCACAATTCAGCATGAACTGATCTGGTATACAGACGGATCAAGGAATGAAGCTGCTCTTAAAGCACTTCAGAGCTCTAAGGTAACATCTCGGCTGGTATGGGAACGCGACGAAGAACTTAGAAGACTGGCGATTCGGAACAGTGTAACACTGGAGTGGGTTCTAGGTCACAAAGAAATCGCTGGCAATGAAAAAGCTGACGAACCGGCAAGAGTAGGATCGTCAACCCTGCTGAACGGACCCGAACCATCTGTGGGTATTCCCAGATGCTTCACTAGGTCATGGTTAAAAGGGTGGGTAAAAGAACAACACAAAAAACACTGGAAGAATACGCCCAGGCAAACACATGGGAAGAAATTCATAAAAGAAAAAAGAAGCGAAAGATCTGCTCTCAATGAGCAGGAAAAAAACTACGCACCATAACGGGGCTTCTTACGGGACACTTTCCCACAAAGGAGCACCTGAACAAAATAGAGCTGTATAACCGAGACCTTACATGCAGAAGATGCAAAAAGGACACCGAAACAGCTCTGCAACTGTGAGACGCTGGACCACAGGAAGCAAAAACTGTATGGAATACCCCAAATGACTCCAGAAGACTTCTACAACCAACCAGTAAAGATCCTGTATGAGGTAATACAGGGAACGGATTGGCTGAATAGGCTGTAGTCAGCCAGACGGCTCCTTTAAAAAAAATACGGTTTCACTGAAAGAATAGGAGATAAAAAGTAAGTCAAGAAGATTAATTGCAACGACTATGAAGGAGTCAAAGTAAAGGAGAAACGGAGGGCTTTGTAGCTAATAGAGGTTTAAGGCAACAACACTATTTAATTTGGCCCTGGAGCATGTTATGAGAAAAGTGAACTAGGGAAATTTAAGAACGAGCAGGGGCCAGATAGTCGCATATGCAGATGACATAGTGATAGTAACGAAAAGTAGGAATATCATGAAACAAATGCTACTGGAATTATCAAAAGAAAGTGAAAAAATGGGATTAAAAATAAATAGAAACAAAACAAAAATAATGAGAGTTGTCAAACAGTGTGAAAACAGAATGATAAAAATAGGGTAATATGAAGTAAGGCTTTTAAGCATACATCCTGATAAAAGTCCAAACTCTTAGTAACAAATTTAAACATAATACATACAAAACTAAATATCAAAACAAAACAATTTCGTTCTTGAATATTCGATATCAGTAGATAAGAACTAGAAATCAAAACCGATATTATTCGAGAAATAAAGGTGACCATACACTTAAAATGTCACAACCAACAAACTCTCAACTTTTAGACGAGATTAAAAAGCTAAGATTAAGTACCTAGGTATTATTATAGATAGGCATCTGAAATGGGATCTACAAGTGAAAAACATTACTAATAAACTCAGAGGGTTGCTACATAAATTTAAATACTTACGCGACTTTTTAGATGAAACCCAGTTGAAAACTTTATATTTGTCCCTGGTACAATCGCATCTTACGTACGGAATTATTGGTTGGGGTGGTGTGGCAGATTGCCATTTGAAACAGTTGGAAAATATACAGAAATGGATAATAAAGCTAATTTTAAAAAAACCAGTGTTTTACCCCAGCGATGCGCTTTTTATGGAGAGTACTTTTTTTGACGTGAGACAGTTATACTGCCAAAACATTCTAATAAACATCTTCAAAAGAAATATAAATATACTTTTTCCACAACATAATTACCCTACTCGACGTAAATGTACTTACCTCACAATGAGCTCAAAGACCATTGGACAACGATGTACGACTTATTTTGCACCAAGACTCTTCAATATGCTACCAAATAATATTAAGGAAATAAATAAACTGCCACGTTACAAATATTCTGTAAAAAACTGGATATCTAGTAAAAACAGACATATTTTTGATGATCTAATTAATTTAAGGTATCTAAAATAATTTATTTATGTTTATTCAATTTTATTTTTGGAATATTACAAAATTTTATCCCAATTTCAAAATTCAACACAAAGCTAAAACGCTTATTACCCGATTAAGACCTTAACTCCCGACTTTGACCACAACTCACTATCAAGACCTATAACTATATACTATATTATCACTAAATTATGTTGTTTTATGCTGTTTTATATTATTTTATTTTTATATGGTTTATACATGTTAATACAAGTTTTATAACTCGCGCACAGGCATTATTATGCCTCAGCGATGTATCAATGTTTATTCTGAAAGATTTGAAATTGTTTTAATCAAATTGTATTGTATTTTATGAATAAACATTATTATTATTATTATGAATTTGAGGAAGTGGAAAAATTCAAATAACTGGGACTCACGATCAGCAGTAATGGGGAACGAAGATCAGAAATAGACGACAAAATAATGGCAGCTAATAGGGTATACTATGCCAATAAGAAACTACTAAAAAGCAAACTATTATCAAGATACAATAAATTTAACATTTACAACACAATAATAAGACTTGTGATAATGCATGGAGCAGAAACGATGACAATGACACAAAGAGATGAAGAGGAGTTGAGGATAGTAGAACGAAAAAGAATGAGAACAATTCTAGGGCTAATAAATGTTGGCGACAATGAATACAGGCAAAGTATGAATCATGAAATACTGAGAGTAATGAACGGGGAAGATATAAATAAAAAGGCCAGGAATAAAATGGCTCGGACAGAAGAGATGGAGAGCGCGCAATCGCTTGCTCAATGTTACAATGGGAACCAGGTGGTAGGAGAAGGCAAGGAAGTCCCAGATCTATAAGTGGAGGAGGAATTGAGAAGGATAGGAATCGGTAGGTGGAAGGAAATAACGAGGATAGGATACTATGGGAAAAAATAATTAAATTATGGGGACCTAACCTAACCACCCTAGAAAGTGGATCTAGAAAGTATTTATGCGGCGCAACCTCACAAGGGGTGTCTAGCCACTTTGTATATAAAGAAATGTTACACTACAGAAATACAAGAAAGGTATTAGGTACATTCAAGGAGTTTACCGATCCTCCTCTTTTGTACGATCGCCCTCTCCTCCAGCATTAAGTAATTCTTAAGTCAAGGACATTCTCTATATCTCGCAACGCTGTTCGCGTAATGGTGGGAAACAGTATTCGCGGTCCTTTTCAACTGTAAGCAAGCTTTTTTCTTCTACCTTAGTAGTTTTCATTATAATTTGAAAAATTTTAAATTATTATTACATACATGCGGAATTAGAAATTGTGGTGAATTTTCGCAAAATAGTTATGTGATAACAATTGTTAATACATAGCGGATATTATCACTTTCTTCACATCACCGTAAGTATATTTCACTTTTACTTTTCGTTTGATTAGGCCAGTTCTTGAAACTACCAAAAATGTGCAGAATACTTAAATGCTTTTTTAACAAAAGTATTGTACAAAATAAACATAGGTAATTAGTATTTTTCATTTCAAACATTATTATCATTAGGAAACTACCTTAAGGATAACGAAAATCGTGTTTAATGAATACAAACAGTTTTTTAAACTAATATATTCGTTTTTAAACCTTGTTTCAATGTGAGGTCACCAAAAGACATTCAGTATTTTCTTTCTTGGAATTATTTTAAGTTCAACGTACTGTGAGAGCCTGCCCGGCAATGGCATTGGATCACAAAAGGTATAAAAATTCAGTGGCATTTAGAATAAACGTTCTTACAAGGAAAATACAAATTTATGCGAAAAAAACATAAGAACAAGTTTTTTGTTTTTGTTAATATATCAGCCAGGAAATAGAATTGTCCTTGTCGAATTCGAGTTAAAGTGGTTTAAGACATAAATACTGTAAGAAACTGCAATATAGATTAGATTTGATTATCTCTTATGGTAATCTTAATCTAGATTACATTCTATAGCCCTACTCTCGACTTTTTATGAAGTCAATCAGCTTCGAAATTTAATGCCTTGCCTGCAGCTTCCTCTTCTAGATGACAGAATCTGCTTATGACTTTCTTCTGTCAACCCCGTTAGCCTTACGTACCTATTGGGCATTATTTCGCCTGTCTCAGTGAATTACCGTCAGTTCCGCTTGGAAAGTAGTGACGTCCTTAAATAGGCTCTTTGGAATTGCTATCCTTTGTTTTAGACCTACAATTCTGGCTCGTTCACCTTACTCTGCCTTGGAGGCGTCTGTCCGTCTGTATACCAGGTTGCCTCAAACGGCATGGGTGCATCTTATTTGGTTGGTACTCAGACGAAGGAGGCCGGGTTAGGAGGCTGCAGCCAGAACAGAGCAGATGGCACTTATTTCATTATGCTACTAAGAGATGTATACGGTACTAAGGGTCTTACACAGGGATATATACCAAAAACATGGAGAGCAATCGCAGTTGTCTTCGTATAGGTTCTTTTTGGAAGAACCCCATTGTGTGAAGGTGTTTTGGTAATATGAGTTGTTTAACCATCATGGGTGCATCTTTCTTCAAGCCTTTGTCGCCTAGTATAGTTATTTGGAACTTGTTATTAAAGCTCCATCTTGTGGACGTTTCGTCAATGGGTTGCCTCATTAAGTCATCCGTTTCAGCTCCTCTATAAAGGTCGATTCAAACACATCAGTCCCGTCACGTCACAGTTCCGGCGCCGAACGGAACAATCCGTCGCGCTGGATATTTCTATTAAAGAATATTTTTTATGACGGATTGTTCGGTTCGACCTTAAGTTTTCGATAGCCTGCATTGTGCATTTGAGTTACGTGTTGTTGACTTTGAAGTAGTCATTGCTTTGCCTTGTATACAAATGTGTAGTGGTGTTGGATCCAGCATGATCTTCATCGCATATAGTATTCAAAAATTATCTCAGACAGCCAAGCTATTTTGAGAGCACTGAAAAACTGTCTGAAGATTTTGTCTAGAATATAATGAAACAGCAGAGCAGTGGAGTGCCTAATACACTACTCCTTGTTTGTTTGTGTTTTATGAACAAAACTTGACTGATATACGTATGCTTTATTTAATATAAATGTACTTGCATGTCATCAAAGTGAAGAAATCACGTTGTTCGTTTGACTCACTTCATTCATTTGCTGCTGTCAATCAGTACGTTTTGTGACTGTAAACTTTGTAAACACTGAAATTCGTAGGGTAAAAAATATGGATACATATCCAAAGAAACGTTTTTTATTTAATTTCATACCAAATGCATATCGTTTAGTAATAAAATATAAAATTCAAACTAACGTCAGTCGTGCTAAAAGTTTTATATGTTGGCTAAAATGCGCGCTGTTGCCGCGATAAAACTGGTTTACCAGGCTTAATTTGACGTCTACTCTTGATTTGAGCTTACGTTTTGAGAATTTCAATTTGTTCAGTTAATTTTTCGATTCTTCAATTTGCGAGTGTAAAGAACTGTTAATAATATTTCAGAGGCCGTGATGAGTTATTAATGTTATAATGGTGCCTCCAAAAATACCAACCAAGTTTAAAGTTGTGATAGCTGAGGGGGCCCCGTTTTAAAGCACTAATCCAAGTATCGCTTCGTTCCACAGATCGATCAATTAAATATTCACCTCGCTTCGTTAAAACAGCCGGAAATAAAAAAAAGATACCTTATGTTTTCCATCTTCGCATTCCACACTTAACGACACTATAAAACGATAACATTTTTGATACCTTCTAGTACTGAAAGTTCCGTCGTTTACCAGTAAACCATGAAAGCTAAATAGAATGTGTGCCCTCCAGCACAATATGACCGACCTGGAATGGTCTATAGTATAGTAAACTAATAAATTTTTTGTTTTCTGGTGTTAATACTAAAGAAGAAACATATTTTCACAGAAGTTGAAAAACGTTATTCTCTCGGTACACAATATTTTGAAAGAAAGTAGGGTTTTTGTGATCACTTATCGCTTGATGCTTTGAATAAATAATCGATTTGAGGCGTTTGGGGTAGGTAATATTAATACAGTCGTTAGACTGCATACAAATTATTACTACTTTCACCAATTTATTTTCAAAAGCGGTAGTTAGTTTACTAGTTAAATCACGTACAATTTTGTTTAGATACTTGATAACTATCGTTAACCAATATTAAAACTGTTAATATTCAAGGTCTACACACGTGTAAAAACCGAGCTTATATCCCTTCAGTATAGTTGGTTCAGAGATATTTCGTACCAACTTAGTGACTGTTAACACGATTAGCCCCTAATAATGTAGAACGCCAAAAGACCGACCAGCCAGGCAACCACCGCCCATGATACACAATTAACAAAATATGGTTGTAGTCAAGTCTTCAACAGCATTCAATCTTCAGTCACTTCAACATCTGAAGCAGGATGTTCCTTTTTTTCACAACGTTATGGTCACGGATTGGCTTACACCGTTATGTCATATGTTTAAGAAACCAGTGAAAAGAAGGTCACGTCTTATGACGGAGAAATTCATTAGGTATCTAAAAGAGAAGTCGTTATGTATATGCATGCAATATCCGGCAGACACGAGTATTTTTTTATTTAAAGATGAATAAATTGTAGCTTTTACATGAAATCACTTCTAGTATACTTTTTTTTTCATTTACTTGATGTACATTTTATACGAGGATTGTCTTTTAAGTATTGCATATAACAGCAAAGTTAGCGCCTGTCAACAAATATCGAATGTTAAAATTAACTGTCATCAAGTTAACTTAACGCCAAAGTTTCAGACCGCTTCGTGAAACGAGAACATTTGTTACAATTTTCGAAGACAGTTTATCAACAGGAATACTTTGTCGAGTTGGTTTCTGTTTTCGGCAATGAAGCACTACATCAGTTGACAATTTCTCGTTGGTATGGAGAATTTAAACCTGGACGGATTATAAACAGGTCCAGCAACAACGGCAGTCACCCAGAAAAACGTATTTGCTGTACGTCAGCTGAACCAAGAACCATGTTACATATCGTGGAATTGGAGCATTATTAGACATTTCAAGACAACAATTCAAATAATGGTTTTTTCCCGAGCCCATATGGCTTATTGTATTTTTGCTCGTGCTTTCTCATAGCACCCAGTCCAGCACATTTGTCCCTTGCACCAGTTTGTACAAGTTCTTACCTATAGTTGTTTGCTACATACCTCAGCGTTTCCTTGTGGTTGGGAAAGTAATAACTGTCTTTTGCAATCAAGAGTCTCGCATGTAAACAGTATATGTTTCACTGTCTTCACTGTAGATAAAAGAGAGCTAGTAGTTAATTTTGGTGTGATAGTAGAAAAAATCTTGTATGTATTTAGAGCAGAAAGTCTTTTGGTAGTTTCGACAGATTGCCGCGCTCCGCTAACGCATCGCGCGGCAACTTTCTGTCTCGACTATACCTCATTTAAAAACCAGGAGAAGTAATTTGAATTTAAGTAGGACTCTCAGAAAAATAATGTACAATAAATGTGTGTAAACAAATATAATATATAGGATGAAAAACCAAAAATATTCATGTTAAATCCAAAATGTCTCAAACAGTTGGTGGCGTGGCTGATTTCTTCGTCCTACAAGGCATATTTAATAGATTTGGAACACGACTGTTGACTACTTTCTCGGAACACACCCTTTAGTAACTAATCTGGTAACTTTTAGTGGTGTGAGTAAGGCTTTCCAAATTACTCCTCCTGGTTTTTAAATGCACTATACCAAAGTACTACTTTCTGCTCTTGATGCACAAATAACTATTAGAGACTTTTAACTTGTCTTAAATTTCTCACGTATCCGTATCCGTAACGAACTGAGCATGTGTAGAACCGTTACGTCTCAGCCGATACGATGCGTTGAACGTATTGTTACGTACCTTACTCCGTATACTTAAACGTATCCGTATCCCGACCAAACTTAGTATTACGTGCTATTAGTGCTATTTTACATTACAGGTCTTCTTCTTCTTTGATATTGGTTTGGTTTAATTGTAACCACAATAATTTCTATTTTATTTTTACTCTTACCAGAGAATTGTGTTCAAGTTATGAGTGTTAAACGAAAGCGTCTTTTTTACGGACCAGAGGACGACCTTCACCTCCTGAGGGTTGATGGCCAAAACCCCTTCTCGATGGTCTAAAATTTCTAAAAACCTAGCAAAGGCAACTGGGAAGGAAGAAAATAAAAAAACTTTGAGGTTATACAATTAAAAATAGAACGAAACGATACGTTTTCTGCTAAAAAGGTTTTCTTGACAATGTCTTTACGTCAACGTAACTCCAATACGGATACGGCTACGGCTACGTGTAAAAACTCATGACAAGCTAAAAGTGTCTATTTTGAAAAACAATAGTGTTTAAAAGATATCTACTGTTTTTTTTTCTAGCTCTATATGCAAAATACAAAAGACAACCTTTGTAATTCCCGTTTTCTAGTGAGATATATTTTTTCTAATCTTAAAGTGAAATGAAAAAAAATAGTTTGTATTTAATCTTACATTGCCTTGGGGTTTAAGATAGCTAAGTAAATATTGTAATCCCCATTATATGTAAACAAATCGATTGAATTTTAATTGATATTTCCTCATTAAAACTCAACACTTTTTTTACATTATAATAATTGTGAATTATTCTTATTACGATTGTTTATTGCAGCAGTCCGTGATTGTTTTAATTTCAAGGTTTTTTAACTATACCTACCTCTCTAATTCAGCTGATTATCAATTTTACTTTGTAATGTTGGTTAAAAAATATAGAACATTGCATTAGTTTTCCTCATTATATATTTTTTATATATCAATTAAATATGTCATAAATAAAATAAATAAGGAAATAATTATTATCGACCATAACAATAAATTTATTAATAAAATATTAATAATAATGTAGATTAAATGCAAACATTTACAATGCATCGAACTTAAAAGTATTTGCATTATTTGTCACTCATTGTCGCGCATTTCCGGAATTCAACTTGCATACAGTACCCGCCTATTATTTAGATGTATACTCAATTTCAAGATATTTCGTTTTGACTTGTGTCAACATGATCGATTCAAGACCAAAACCCACAGCAGGTGGTCGTTAATCCGTTTGGCTGGTGAAATAATATTTGAGATTAATTCTTTGATACATTTAATTATTCTATTATTTATTTTTGCTTCGGAAGATATATTTTCGAATTATTATTTTTCAAGTTAAAAGTATGATTGTGTAAATATAAAAAGAGTCAGTGATCGATTTAGGATTAGGCCCACGAGGCCCGGGTCTAGGGCGACATAATTTGAGGGGCGACATTTTAAAAATTGGTTCAGATTAGTTTCTATAACAAAAATGTCTATAGAATAAATTATTCATAATTCAATGTCCATTTTTTAAGTTTAGTAAAATCAC
Organism: Lochmaea capreae; assembly: GCA_949126875.1. NCBI lineage: Eukaryota > Metazoa > Arthropoda > Insecta > Coleoptera > Chrysomelidae > Lochmaea > Lochmaea capreae. The sequence goes on along the minus strand of OX421397.1, from coordinate 10,154,629 downwards.
GTTCAGTTGAATCGGTAGGTTGAATTGAATGAACCAATCCTGGTAAATTATGCCAGAAGTCTAAAGCTCTTCTTGCAGTCCAGGTATTCAGTGTTTGTTTGGCAAAACTTATTGCGATGCCAATTGTAGGTTCTGGTCCGATAGAAACACGTGAGGCTCCCTCCCTTGCAAAAGAGTCTGCCTTCTCGTTTCCTTCCATGCCAGAATGGCTAGGGATCCAGACCAGCAATACTTTAAGGAGTTCTCCCATTGAGGAGAGTCTTTTTTGGCAGTCTAAAACCAATTTCGACGTTACACGGTGAGAGCTAAGTGCTTTCAAAGCCACTTGGCTGTCCGAGAAAATTTGGGCCGTTCGCTGTAAAGCTTTTGGCCACCAGGCAATAGCTCCATATGTGATCATTGGTCTAACGATCATCACATATATCCAATAGATTTGTTTGGCTCCCAAGCCCCAAGATTTTCCACAGATCCTACGACATGTCCACAAGGATAGTCTGGCCTTACGGATAACTTTTTCCAAGTGAGCGTTTCAAGTAAGTTTCATATCTAGGATAATCCCCAAATATTTTACTTCCGCTGCAAAAAGGGATAACCTTGTAGGAAAGTGGTGGAAGATCCTACAACTTTCTTTTCTTAGTGAAGGGAGCTATTACAGTTTTACCAGGGTTAACAGACATCTGTTCCCTCTGACACGAACTGGACATCGTCCAACGTCTTTTGGAGGATATTATATGCTACCCTTCATGACATGGTCGTCCTCATACGTTTGCAGTTCTACCCCTCTTCTTTCGAGGCGCTAAGCATGTTATCCATCAAGAGTGACCATAATAGGGGAGATAGTACTCCGCCTTGTGGGCAGCCTCTGGAAACCTTAAAGCTAATCGGTAACAGAAGCAGTCGACTATTTTCTACTTTGCAAGTACTAATTTCTAGTAATTCTAGTAATTGTTTGGTATGTAATTTTAGATTGTTTCGATACTGCTAGTAAGAAGCTTCTACTAAAACGGCGGCGCATCAAACCGGGCCTAGTGCGGCAGGAAGCCTAAGAGTCCGAGTTGTCTCCCATTTAATTCAGGTATACTTTCTTCGCATTTGAACTAAGTGAATTTAAGCCGGAATGCGATTAATTGACCCAATTTTCCTCCTCATATCTGGACAGAGCATTCATCATCGTTATTAAGAACCACCGATGGCTGTGAAGCATTTCACTCGAAATATAATTCATCGTTCTACTCACCGCATCCAAATAAAAATGAATTTTGGAGTGTTTTATTTGACTTTCAAATAAACACATTTGTATGTGTGTATTAAAATCAGGAGTTGTCATCGAGCATGACAATTTTAAACGATTCTAGAATATAATTACCAGCACTTGAGGTGGCATTTTCATATTCTTGGACCTTTGAATGTCTACAATTACATACTGAAAGAAGTGTTTTTGGCATAACAGTGGGGTTTCGTATTTTCCATCACGTGAAAACATAAATAAATGGAACAGCACATTATATCATCAAAAAGATCACAATTTCCGATTTATTTGAAGACGATGACACAACTTACCATTTCTGTTTTCTAACCTCATTAAACTCACACGGCACACGCGAACCGTGAGTTGAAAATGAACCTGGCCAACCAATAAAACATCATCGAAACTCAGTGTACATAAGCCTTGTATGAATGTATATTCACTGAGACTTAAAAGATCTGTTGTTCCTCTACTTAGTTCCTGATCAAAGTCTAGTAGCTCCTTTAGACCGATTTGCTAGCTCATCTGCTATTTCATAAGCCCAGTGGCAGATTAACGTAGGGGCTAGCCGGGGCTTAAGCACCGGGCCCCGCGTATCTTCGGCGGCCCCGTGATACAGAAAGAATGTTATATGAGGTTTTTCTCCGCCCTTAAGTGGGCCTCCGATCGACTTAGTCCAAAGTTAAATCCCCCACTGCATAAGCCTCACAATCGGCCGGTATTGTTTTGCCACCAGAAATTTGGTACAAATGAAACACTTAATTCTAGAACTCATTTAACAGAAACGCCATCTTAATGTTGGAGCTCATAAGCATATACGGAGTTCCTGCTCCTTATTTAGTCTCCGTTATCTGAATAGTGAAAAATTTTGATAAATAACAAATGAGTGTGTGAACATAAATAATGTCAGTGGTTTGTCGGTTGTCAGATGTTTATTTGACCAGTTTGACCACCTGATACGATTTCACTTATTTAAATATGTCTGGTGTTTCATTTAAAACAATTTTATGTTGGAAAATGTTCGAGTCTACATTTTTTCAAAAGAAATCTGCAGCTGTTTTTACATTTTGAATATTTTTTTTGCAAATAAATTAACTTTCGATTCAAATTAGTGAAAAAAATTATCAGCATGATATATATATTAAAACAACAACAATTTTACTCAAATTATTATATCCCACAATTATTAACGTTATCTAAATTATAGTACAAAATGTTTGATTGTTCGACAATGAAACTAAATAAAAGGTTATAATAGAGAACAATGCGTCAGTAGACACTTAAGGTAGCAAGTACACGTAAACGTATGTCATGACGTACGAGAATACCCAATACGTTTACGTATCAATAATTGGTTCAAGTGTCTAATGATTCTTGATTTACAGAATATAGCTAACCGGGAGAATACATATTTTGTCTTAATCTTTGTTTGCGATGTGTGGTGCAAACATCTCGATAGAATTACTGTTTAAAAAATATGGACAATTTTATGTCGCATTGTATAGTTTGTCTCAAAGTATATCGTCTTAGATTTTGCCGGCAATTATCTAAATTTCACACAGTCACAGTCGAGTGACAAGGCAAGGGCGGGCCATCAGGTTTGTATCGGGTGTATGATGGCTGCATTGAATTCATTTGGCAGTATTAAATATTCCGTTTTAGCGTGCGTTTTCAAAAAGCTTTCTCTACGAGTATTGTACGTTATCATTAATTTTTTTCGCAATGTTGCGTCGAAAACATTTGTCATTAGATGCAAAGCAAATTGTGAAAAATGTGTATGATTCTTTTGTAAGTAGAGGATTCATTAAACAAGAAGCTTTAAAAGAAACCTGCTTATTTACAAAGACACCAATATCCTCCATTAAAGATATTATTAATATTGAAAAATTAAGTGGGCGAAAAAAAACGTAGTGATTTTCAATCTCATCGTCTGGATACAATAGAGTTATTGATAAAATTGACAAAAAACAAGTGGTGATGGAATCGCAAAGATTGCGCACTTGGAGATTCAATTTCCTTCAGGACATTAAAATTTACCGATCCAAAAACAGATCTATAATCTATTTGGACGAAACATAGTTTGATACACACGATACAGTATCCAAAGGATGGGTTGATTCCAGTAAAAACTGTAAGACTAAGACACCTTCAAACAAAAGAAAGCGCATAACCATTATTCACACTGGATCAGAAAACGGATTTGTTACAAATTGTCTGCTGCTGTCTACAAAGAATATTAAGGATTCAAGCTTGGATTATCGTGAAGATACAACTGCAGAGCTGATTTCAAAATCATCTTATTAAAAAATATTCCCGACCACAGTGTAATTGTAATGTAAAAACGCAAGCTACCACAGCCGCCTACTACAAAAAGCACCAAATCCATCAAGTAGAAAGACTGAAATTCAACAGTATTTATTACAAAATGACATTTGTTTTGAACCTGATTAAAAGAAGGAACACTTTTGGAGGTGTAATACAAAAAGATAGATATTTGTGAATTTGTTCCTTGTTAAAATAATTTTAAATAGTCCGCCACTGGCGATCTCTTCTACAGCAGCTATTGGCCATATGATTTATTGCAAATGGCCCATTAATTTTATGATTGCCGGCAAAAGCCAAGACGATATACTTTGGTAAAAACTATACACCGAAGTCACGTTTCTCACTCTTATTAGCGTAGTCGTGAAGCCTTATGGTATTAGTATCCTAAGAAAGGTGCAAATATGCATGGATTTCCATTTTAATATATGGGAATTTTTCTACGGAAGTCTAGGTCGTTTGTAATAAAATGGGAGAATGAGTAAGAAACAAATTTTATGTTAAATATAGTTTATTCATAAATCCGGTGGGGTAATAAATCAATCAATTGGTTAAATTTCATGAGTGTACCTAATAGTCCAGTAAATAAAGGCACCAATCTGTTTATCTCGTTATTGTCGGCCTTTTTTTTGCAGCTTGTAGGTATTCATGTGTAGATTACTCTCTGAAAATATGTCCTCCACGGGATTTGCGGAAGGGGCTGGAATATGGCCCATGATCCCGAAAATTCAGTTTTTGGCCGATATCTCCCGAAATATTCTACTTAGAGAAGTGGGGTTTTGCTAGAAATGAAGTACAGTTCATTAACTTCAACAATGGTCCCCATCATTTTTGTCCCTGGATCAATGTTTCTTGCAAAAAAAGGCTCGCAAAAATTTTCCGGTAAACTAAAAAAAATAATTTAAAAACCATCGAAAAGAGGACATTTTCAGCTTTCCAATGGTGTGCATTAAAGACCGATATTGCCAATCATTGTTTATCAATTTGCGGTAGACCCGAGAATTTTCAGAAAACTCCGGATATCAAAAAAAAACGTCCCAAGAAAAACATGTTGTTTATAAATATACACAAAAATTATTTATTCATTCTTTCGGAATACATTCACCGCCTATCAAAGTCCCATTATCCAAAAGGTTTCGGTAAAACTACGCTTAATTTAAAAAATATGAACGGATTGATAAGGGCTGTCAAATATTCAGGAAAAATAAAGTTTGGCCAGTTTTTTCAAGTTACACGATGTTATAGGTACAGGTCCCTCCTTTCATATGCACTTTGAATCATGAAAAAAGATTCATTTTTACTCAAGTTATGAGCCAATTTGCCCGCCCTCCCATGCCTACATTCACGGAGCGTGCTCCCGGAGACGCCGTGCAGCAGCTCGAAATCCAAGGTACGCTGTATCTCGAGAACGGTTAAACTTTTGACAAAAATGATAACGATCATTTTTGTAGATAATAAACTGCTCTCCATTCCTAGCAAAACCCCACTTCTCTAAGTGTCATATTTCCGGAGATATCGGAGAAAAACTCAATTTTTGGGATTATTGGCCATTTTTCAGCCCCTTCCGCAAATTTCGCGGAGGACATATTTTCAGAGAGTAATCTACCCGTGAATACCTACAAGTTGCAAAAAAAAAGTCCGACAATAATGAGATGAACAGGTTGGGGGGTTTCTCGTTCATTATTTACTGGACTATAATATGAGTATTTGAAACGTATACAATTCAGTTTTATTCGAAACGTTCAAAACATTTTTTTCATTCTCAGCCCACGTCACAGACTACCCTAATTTTTTCATTCTCTTGGCAATAGAAAAAACCCTGCCCAGCACAGAAATAAAAAATTAATGTTTCAACATTACTTGGATGGATCATCCTATAGTTGGTTTTGCAATTTATTACCATGCCGCATTTATGAATAAACTTTAGTATTATCATTATTTTTAGTCCCTTTCCATCTCCCTAAATTTTTGGTACCTACACCTGGGACACCCTTTATATACCCGAATGATTGGATTTAATATAAAACTGTTATTGAGAATTTAAAATATTTCAATTTAATTGAAAATGATACCACTTAAATAATTCAATGGCATACAATTGAATACGTTTTTTTAGGAAACGAAATCCACTTTGTGCTTGTTTATTCTGTGTACTGACGTTTATTATTCCATGTTTAAGTGAATTTAAATAAATTGTATGCGTATTTAAATAAAGATAAGGCTAAAGTTAGCATACAGAGTTTTTTTTTTAACAAGAAAAAAACGTACTTTGTTACTGAGTTGTTTTTTTGAACTTTCTACTATTAATTAATGTATTTAAAAAATAATTAATTATCTGGGTTTTATTTTGTAATGACAAGTTAATTTTTAAATATGAAATTAACTTTTGTAAATAATGTAATTATATTTATAACGAGGGCAGGTAATAGTTGAGGTTTTTGTTTACATGACCAAGGTATTCAAACACCGCTACAAAAAGTCTGTGTGTAATTTTTGGTTTTGATCATAGCTATACTTGTAGACATCTTTTACACCGAGACATTTTTCCATACCTATAGTTGTGAGTAAAATTAATTTGCACCGTTTCACAATTTGTCGGCGAGATAAAGAAATCTGTAAGCAGAACCGGTTTCAAACAAATTTTACATTATTGCAGGATCCACACGCACTAGCGGTTTCTGTACTCTCTTTTTATAGCAGTTATTTTACTCTTCTAGTATATTCATTGTTCAGAGCCTATAACAATATCTTCCTCCTCGAATGGTCGCCTAAAGCAATAACTTTGATTATTACCAACAAAATAAAACAATAAAACAAAATCTCAATCACAGCGACATCTAGGAACACAATGTCTCGTATAATAACAGAAATGAACGAAGCCCACCGAGGGACGTTCACAGTCAATGTGGACTAACAATTCAGGTAAATTTTGGAAAGAGCAATCGGAAGCTACATTACACCAATAAGAGTTAATGGTTCGCTTGTGACGGCGGGTGTAATTTAGGCGCTAACCATCCTTCTTTACCTGTCTGACCAAGAAGGGTAGATAATCCGACATGTATTTTCGCCGCTAAGAAGTGCAGGTAGGTCGAGTCATAAAATAACTGTATTTCATAAATCACGTACTTCAGTCGGTTAGCGCCCAAAATACACATAGGATTAAAATGACCCTTCGGTCTTGGCGCCTAGTTTACATGTTGTTAAAAGTGCATTTCAAGACTCGAAATGATCTATGGATTTCTTATCTATTCGGCTTTTGAATCCTGAAAGTTAGAAAACACCCCGAATTTTAAGGAACAAAAAAATTATTATAGTTTCAATTTTCACTAAGATTATGGTAGCTTTGATTGGCTCCTTTTCAGTGTCCTTGAGAATGGTTATGAAGTTAAATCATTTAACCCTCTATGTAGAAAATATATAAAAGAATTATTGTGTGAATTCTCTTAAATTTTTTGTAATTTTGAGGTTTTTCTTATCCTTTTACAGAAGATGCATGACGACTACGCTGTGTATGTAGATAGGGTGATAAAGAAGTATGGACAAAAGGAAGTGTTGTCACAAATAAGTATGAAAGTGGAGAGAGGAATAATGTAAGTATATTTTAACAAAAAAGAAGAACTTGAATATGTTAATAATAATAGTGTGGCTAGAGTTCCGCAGCTAATGTCATCATTTACGCAAGCACGGCTAAGTTATTCACTGATAATATATGCTTTCCGCCGCCCAAAGGCGGATAACTCATGTTTCAAGTTTATTTTTATAAGAAATTTGTCCGCAATTTGGTTTAATATTATTTTTATTTTAGGGGAAGGGTGAATGCAATGATTATATTTCCTTCCCCTACTTCAAATACACAATGTAAGGATACCATCATTTATATATAGTATTCTGTATATTTGGTATAAAATTGTAATTTTAAATTCATAGTTCCGCCGGCGGACCTCCAGTCGCACTGTAATAATAATGGCAGATTTAGTTTAGACTGTGTCTTACATCCCATTCTGTAGTATATCTTTTTAATGTATTGTTTAGAGTATTTAGACATTCGAAGTCCAATATACTGGGAGTAATTTCCATATCTACCTATTGGGTAAACATTTACAGTTAGAAGAAAATTTTTCATATAAGAAAACTTTGAAAATCGAATTTTTGACTGTAATTAAATATTCGAAAAACACTACCAACTTTAAAAAAATCGAATAAATTACATAAATGTAAATATTGAGCTAAAGCCTTGGCAGAGTACTATTAAAATATCGATCTAATAGGGAAATTGTTTTCATTTTATGAATTGGCAACATTGAACAATTCAACATAAAAAGTCTTGTAAATACCACAAAACCATGAATACTGAACTGAAATTCCAGGAGAGTATTAGCGAAAGAATTACAAATGATTGATAAATGATAAAGTAGTGAAAGTATGCGAAAATCCACTTTCTGAAACTTCATGAATCCATAACTCGACTAATTGAAAAGATAGAAGGTTTTAGTCTCCTCCATTGAATTCAGGGGAACATTTTACATATAAATATGAATTTTGAGTCGATATTTCCAAGCATTAAGGGAGAATGAGAAAATTTTCAAAAAAACCCGAAAATCCACTTTCTGAAATTTCATGTATTCATAACTCGACTAATTGGAGAGAAAGAACGTTCTAGTCTCCTCCATTGGATTCAGGCGAACATTTTGCATATAGATATGAATTTTGAGTTGATATTTCCAAGCATTAAGGGAGATAACAGAGAGCAATTTAAATCACGAAATATTTCCCTTGCTTCGAAATTTCCTACAAAAAAATTTTTTTGCGACATGGAATTGGCTTAAAATTCGCAACCGGGGGTTTTTTTATACGGAAAAACTAATGCCACAGTCAGTTTTCCGATAAAATGCTTCTTTCGCAATCAGATGGTATAATGAAATTTTCGAAAAAATTCTAAAAGCATAACTTGAAGCGTTTCCGTCTTGTGAATAATAAATGATAAAGTAGTGAAAATATTTGAAAATCCACTTTCTGAAACTTCATGTATCCATAACTTACAACCATTTCATGGCTACCAAAAGATTCAAAAGGAAATACCACACACATCAATAAATTATGAATTGATATTGCTTTAAGCATTAGTGAAAAATCAACGGCAGAGGCAGAGAGTTATTTGTTATTTCTCTAAATAAGGTTTTAAATTTTCTTGTTGTTTCTCTAAATGGTTGACTCTATTATTAATCTGTCTTTCCTCTAGCTTCAAGGTTTCCTGAATTTGTGCTAGGCGATTCTGCTTGTCTACATCTCTCTTCTTTCTGTCTTTCCTTCTCCTCTTTTTCCTCCTTTCTGCACCCTTCCTTCTCCTCCTCCATTTTCAAAAAACATGCTGGGGGTCCGAAAGTATCCATGTCTCCGTCGTATACGGTGGTTCTAGTATTGACCATAAGCAGATCCAAATATTTCTCATATCCCACCGCTGTCATCAATGTTACTCCTTTTACTAATGTTAACTTTCTGTATTTCTATTACTTTAACGTCTCACAATCAGAGCTCAAAATTCTAATACTTCAAAAAACTAACTAACTAATGTCAACTTCCCGCCTTTTATACTTTTCACCAGTTCTTGACTTTTCGATGACAGTTCTAGATGATTCCAGATGTATATGTCATCTTCTTTTTCTTTATGGACCTCTACATAATCCCAGTACTGGTCCGACGTAACAATATATTTTTTCTACTATCACTATCGAAAGTCGTCTTTTCTGCCTTGAAAAGCAACTGCAAAGTTGATGTTTTCCGCGAGCTGTCATAATTTGACATTATTGGCTCTCTTAAGTAGAAAGTAACTTTGAAGCACGCCTAATTTTCCGCGAGCTGTCATAATTTGACATTATTGGCGCTCTTAAGCAGAAAGTAACTTTGGCGCACGCCTAATTTTATTTATAGATAAAAGAGAGCAACATAGTAGTTAATTTTGGTGTGATAGTAGAAAAAATCATGTGTGTATTCAGAGCAGAAAGTATTTTGGTAGTTTAGAAAGATTGCCACGCTCCGCTAACGCATCTCGCGGCAACTTTTTGTCTCGACTACCAAAGTACTACTTTCTGCTCTTGATACAAAAATAGCTATTCTTTTTCAGTTATGGTCTATTAGGAGCTAGTGGATGCGGAAAAACTACTTTACTAAGTAGTATAGTTGGTCGTAAAAAAACTGATGGGGGTGAAATTTGGGTACTTGGTGGTAAACCCGGAGAAGTTGGTAGCGGAGTACCAGGACCTAGAGTTGGATATATGCCACAGGTAAAAATAATTACAAATTAGTTTAGAAACTACATTCAAACCCAAGCTGCCGACGATGTAAGCAAACCCTAGCTAGCAACAAACGTCCGTCTAGGTCAAAGATTGCCTGTGGCTCTAAATTTTCAAGAAAGAAGACTAGGAAACAAGACGTAGGAGATAGAAGACGTGGGAATACAGTTAAAAGTTTCGATACCTTTGATTATTTTGGTATTTCAACATCTTTGTACCTAAATATTTAATTTGAATTTTTCCAGGATATTGCACTGGTTGGGGAATTTACAGTAAAAGATGCAGTTTACTACTTTGGAAGAATTTTATTAATGGACGATGATCTAATTGCCGCCCGATATCGCGAATTGCACACACTTCTTGAACTCCCTCCAGACGATAGGTACAGTATCAATCAGTATTTTTCCCAAAAAGTAACCACAATATTGTTCGCATTGATTTTAAGAACTTTTTTAAATTTTGAAACAACAAATTATTTAGGATCGGTGATATATATTTATAATTATTGTTTTCAGATACTTGAAAAACTGCAGTGGTGGTCAGCAGAGAAGAGTTTCTTTAGCTGCATCGTTGGTTCACAAACCAGAATTGTTAATTATGGATGAACCTACTGTTGGAGTTGATCCAGTTTTAAGAGACAGGTAGATCTGAGTACCAAAAAGTTTGCTTTGTTTGCTTGAATTATAGTAGTTCAATTATCACTTATAATAGCACAAGCGGTTTGCATTTTACCGGGTAAATTTGGGTTGTTTAATGAGAAACCTTCGGTGTCGTGTTTTTAATAGTTGACAGTTATTCTCGTCAAATTGCTAGGAAACAGTTTAGAATTTGGACAACACAAATTCACCCAATATCAATACAAACCTCGAGTGTAATTCGGCAGGACAATTTAATGAATGAAAATTCAATAAGTTGTTGACAAACATGCCAAACTATTTATTCTGGTAACCAACACCGCGATAATTGATGAACAAATGAATAAGTGAAAAAACCACTAGTGTATTTGTCGCTGTAAAAGTTAAAGCTAACTTTTGCCGCTGTCAAAGTGACAATTGCACTGTGGCATATGCGATTTTTTACACATGAATTAAATTGTCAATGGAAATAGTTATTTGTATGCCAAGGATTGAAAGTGCTACTTTGTTGGACAAGTCGAGCACCAGGCGAGTCCAACAAACTAACACTTTCAGCCATGGCGTACACAACATTTTTTTGGCGACAATTTTGATATTTTTAGTGTAAATCACTTACTATTATTAGGAACTGAGCTAGTGCTTGTGAATAAATTTATGTGAGCAGTTTTGATTACTAGAATTTTCGGAAGACAATTTGAAATGTTTCATATACCTGATGTATAAGTTAAAACAAATTGTCCAGATCTGTCAAACCGTCAATTTGATTCAGATGGCACGAGAGTACCTTAGTTCGTACCTGAGTTCACATGATCTGCTAATAACGCAAGCAAATGTGATTATATACGTTAGATTATATAGATCTCTAGATATACTCCAGGGAAGTAGCACTATTATTACTTTTAGCCATTCCAACATCTCACAAGTTTTAGGTCAAAAATTAATATTTGTTAACCTTTACTACCTTGATATGTTGCATTCGCCTTTAACTCACTAATGAGGATATTTTTCAGGATTTGGCGGCATCTAGTAGATATTACGAAGAGAGATAATACGTCTGTGATAATTACTACACATTACATAGAAGAATGTAGACAAGCTAACAAGGTAATAAGTCTAAAAAGATTCACCAACTAGTACAGGTATATTTCGTATCTATCTTAAGATGAAAATTTGTTTAAATATAACGTCAAAATTGCTATTTTTGTAAAACCACTACATATGGTGGTGGAAAGTGTAGCAGAAAGAACAAGATACAGACTAAGTGGAAAGGGAATCATTAAAAAAACACTTCCTTACTTCTTAGAAATCAGAAAACCTGGGACATGTCACAAGATGGTATGATGAAAAGGTATAGCTTTTCAAAGAAATTAAGCAACAAGAAGGAATGGGATCCAAATACCATTACCAGATTTGAAAATAATGCCATTCAATGTTACACAGACGGCTCAAAGGAATAGAAGGTGCTGGGATAGGAGTAGTTCAATTATCACTTATGAAAGCTTGGGAAAAATCCCAAGTATCTTTCAAGCGGAAATTTATGCAATAAGAAAGTGTGCCCAGTTCAATATTGACAAAGGATATAAAAGGCAAAGGATTATCATAATGTCTGATAGTCAAGCTGCCATTAAAGCGTGTGTAATCAGTTTTAAAATTGTGTGGGAATGCCTAGGCATACTCAATGAACTAGGCGAGAACAATATAGTAACCTTACTGTGGATTCCAGGACACACTGGAATAGAAGGAAATGAAAAAAGCAGATGGACTAGCAAAGAGGGGGCTGAAAGACCCTTTTGGGGGGTCGGAACCCCTTTGCCATCTCAGCCCCAATGTAATATTGGAAGAAATAGGCGAAGCCGAAGAAAAGAGAAGATCTGACCATTGGAAAGATCTAGTAGGGCTTAGACAATCAAAGATTCTGCTGGGTGGGTACAACCCGTTGAGGTCAAATGAATGAATAAGTCAAAGTTGAACTGCTCTAAGAGTTTTAACAGGGATCCTAGCGGGACATTGCCGCCTAAACGGACACTTGAGAAAGCTCAAAATAGTGGAGGAACAAGGATGTAGATTCTGTGCCATGGAAGAAGAAACCTCGATCCACATTCTTGCGAATTGCACCGCAATTCAGAATCCTAGGGCACAGCACCTAGGAGATTATTGAATAGAGGAGGGACATTCCTCAGGGAAATAGGACTAAAGGAGCTACTAATCTCTGAGACGTTCCTCAGAAACTAAATAGAAATAAGGAGGCACAACAGATCTTTTAGGTCTCAGTGAATTTCACCCCATCATACATTCATACATCCTTCTGGGTAACTGGCTACTAACTCGTAATTAATCGAATTTCAATTTTTTTTTAACTTCAAATTCATTGATTTTTCTAGATTGGACTGATGCGGGAAGGGAAACTTCTTGCCGAAGAATCACCTGCTCGGCTGTTGTCTCTGTTTAATAGTGAAACATTAGAAGAAGTATTTTTGTTGTTAAGTAGACGACAAGAAGAAGGTAGAGTTCAGGAAATATTATCTTCTAGTGAACCGATTGTAGACGATCAGAATAATTCGATGTTGGTAAATGACACTACAGGTTCTAGAGTCAGTGTTGCAACTACAGTTTCTACGTTCGAAATGGAACACGGATCTAAAGATGTAAGTTTAATATTCAATTTTATTTGTAGCAAAATTTCCCTTGTCTTTGTCGCATTATTTTTGTGTGGGACGAAATAGTACATTATACTATAAGGGAGAGAAATGCGTTATTTTGGCAGACTTGCAATTTGAAGCCATAGGGCAAAATAGCATCTCTCCCGAATGGTATATACTATTTTTTTCACGGTCGGGAGTAGAAATCAGTTTCTATGACATCAAAATTAAAACAAAGGTACTCGATTATTCCCAAGGGAGTTTACATTATGGAGAACGTTTTTCATTATACTCCCTTGGTAATAATCGACTACTTCTGTTTTAATTTTGATGTCATAGAAACTGATTTCAACTCCCGACCGTGGGAAAAGATTATTTCAATGAATGAAAAATATCGAAGTTAAACACTGTGCCATGTTCTAGTGTTTTACGCTCATGATTTTCTGTAAAAAATATGTATCACTCTCTATACGTTAATAGTAGTTGAAACTATGGTAATTATTAGCGATTGTTTGAAATAAAATTACTAATTTGTGTTGTTGTAAAGATAAATTGAAATTTTTTCTTGTTTTTGAACCAGATACACGAAGTTCCAATTTAATTTAATTGCTTGTTGAAATGTTTAGACATCGTATTGTTGTGAACAATAATAAACAAAAGGGTCAAAAGGAAAACATCAGAGTAAACTTATTTGACCTTGAATGCAAACTGGAGAACATTATTTGTTTGGAAAATAATCAGGAAACGTCGCTATATTCCGTATTTTTGTAATGTATGGGCTTATTCTGTACAAAAATGTTAGCTGTAACAGCGCTGTAAATTTTCAATGTCGAGAGATGTTACGAAAAAGCTATTCTGTGCGCTTTTGATATAACTTACATCGATGTTTAATAACATTTTCGCTGTTAAAATAACGCCGACCAAAATTTTCGACGCTAGGAGTGATTTGTCACTGTTTGTTTGAAAGTTGAGTTGTAAATTTTCAAGAAATAAATCAAAATGAACAAAATCATCCCATTTTTGGCATACGGTTTACATGAGGCAGATTACCGACGTGTGTATTAGAAATATTTAAACAAAGGTAATATTGCGCTGTCAATAATTTTTTTACATCCGGTTGTTCAGAATACGATTTTTAACCTCACTGTTGAATTTGAGTTAACATTGCGATTTTAACTACATTGATGTTAAATTTACAGCTGTTACGGATAATTGTACAAATAAGCCCAGTAGGTATCTATAAACGCGACGCATTCGCATTGGTTGATGAAAAACACCGATTCGATTTGCTTTTTTTTCAAGGAATTTGCCTCTTGTTATGAGGTTATCTACAAACGCTTCATTCTGAAACGTTTCGGGTTTCAGTAAAATTCTGGATCTCTGTAAAAAGAAGTTTGTCGTTTAGTTATTTTATTGTTTTCAGGTTTTAACAAAAAAGAAAATACTTAAAGCTCAAAATACCTTAAACAAAAATAGAATGAAAGCTCTATTGGATAAGAACTGGAAGCAGTTTTATAGGAACATTACGTAAGTTGAACAACAGAAATCAAAACAGAAAAAGTCTAAATGTCCGAATGATTTCTCTTTCGTCAGACCAAGCTGTTCCTGGCTAGCCTTTAAAGGATTGAAAATCTTACTAAAAAATTCCACAAATTTTTTCCATCCTTTTCCAAAAAATCCACCAATTAAGTCAGTGGCGGCTCCTAGAAGGAGGCTCAGCCTCCTCAACAATCTATCCAGCAAATAGCACCAGAAATATTTTGTTGATTATTCTTCATTTTATTTCCTGTTTATCAAAAATTTTTCAATTCTTACAATTAATTCCCCGCTTTCACTAGTTATTCTTGAATATGGCAACAGTGTCCTGATGCTACAAACATCTCAACACAGTTGCCGTTTTTTCGACCAGTCTAATTGCTAATGCCGTAAAAAATAGCGGAAATGGCAACACTCTCAGGAGGCTTGCCTCTAGCGCTCGCGATGATACACGAATACAGAATACGAGTAGCAAAGTGTTGCATATAATTTGGTAGACAAGAAATTACATTATAAACAACTTTTTTTATGAAATTTTAGATACTAAAAGGTCACATTGAGATACGATTTTCCGATTTACATGAATTGAAGTTTTTCGACTTTTTCAAAAGAGTTTCCCAATACACTTTTAGATAACTTAATTCTAAAATATAAATTTTTTGATAAAATAGCACTGCACAATGAATTATGCGTTGTATACTCGAAAAAACAAAAAACGAACAAAAAAAAATGTTTGGCAAGAGAAAATCTACTTCCACGTTGGTTCTTGATGGGCATCAATTAATTTTGTCACTGAAGTAGCTGCGCAAAGGTTAAATTAATTTGGATGAATAGAGTATATTTTTAGAAAAACGTTTTATGTCCAGCCTCCTCTCTTAAAAAGTTCACGAGCCGCCACTGAATTAAGTTTGCATTTTTTGTAATAAGTTAATTGTACCTTCATGTCATTGTTTGCGCCTTGGAAATTGTATTTTATTTAAAACCATTTAGACCATTGCAGAACATATGACTTTGACAGGTCGGTCATATTATGCTGGAGAGGAGCCGAATTGATTAATTGGAGTTGAATCTTTGTATAAAGAAAAGTTGACTGATATATAGTTTATCTGAAGTTACGCGGTATCGGTAAGGGGGAGAAGAAACATGGCGGATATCTGTCATAAACGTATCAATGGCGTACGGTACCTATTTTTATAAAAGTATTAAAAATAATAATTATTATTATATAATAATTATATATAGAAACTGATTTTTGCTTTGCTTTAAAGTTAAAGTATTTTTCAAAACACGGTATTTGTTAAAAACAAATAATGTTAAAAATCGCATTTGAATTCAATATGGATACGAAATAGTTCAAAATCTGGCACAGAAAATTACAACGCCACTGGATAATCGATATCAGTCAATTGACAAAGTGAGAGGGAAGAACACAGACACGCGCTTGCCAATAGGAAGTCAGCTGGTCGCAAAGCAACGAATGCCTTTCGATAAATTTCACCAATTGAGTTAGTTCGGAGGGCGTGAAAATTATGGTTTTCGCACAACGCTGCCAGAGCTTGAAAAATCCCATAACAAATTTGGAAAAGTGTTCATCTTTTAATATTAATAAATTGAAAAAATAATTTTAATAGACAAAATCCAAGAAAACAAGCACATTGAAGAATTAACTTTTAATCATATTGTTAATACTGTTAATAATAAAAAGTCCATTTTCTAATTATTATCACTACATACTTAGCACTTTATCTCTTTCATAGTTAAACGTGGCAATATCGACTTCAGATTAACTTGCCAAACTATAGGTACACTGGGTACTCCGATCAGTTGGAGTTGAGTTTGTGTGTTTTGACATGTGGTGTAAGTTAGTTGGTTGTCAGACAGACTTTGTAGAACAATGTCAATTTAATATATTTATTGATTTAAATAAAAAAAACTTTACAAATAACACATGGCGAAGTCAGCAAAACTAAATAGAATATGACATGAGGACTCAGAATAATATGGCCGACCTGTCAGTGACCTCATTCTTGAATGGTCTATTGTTGACTTATAGTTTCGACCCGAATGGAAATGTCAATGACAACGGTTAGTTGATTATTTTGCTTGACATTTGATAGGTCTTATATTATCTTGCTTCACTTTGTTCAGCTTTCTCGTAACTCCAGAGGTGTAACAATAAAGGTAAAACCCATACAAACGTCTTCCCACCTGGCTATGTAATCTTCTATTCCAAGGCCGGAGAAAAATATTAAAAATATATTTCCATTCTTTGATGTACTTTTTAGGGGTATTATATTTTTAATAACGTTTCCAATGATGCAAGTGGGAATATTTATGAGTGCAGTTGGAGGAAATATCAAAGGCATACCCATTGGAATTGTTAATGACGAAACTATGACTACTTCATGTCCCTCGTTTACCACGAATGGTACAGCTATACCTACTGATAATGGTTTTTGCCATTTTACTAATATGAGTTGTCGATTTTTAACGTATTTGGATCATCCTATGATTGAAAAGGTAAGCAATGTATTCAAATATTCGTATGCCCATGATATAGAGATGTTTAAATCCCTATCCATAATTTTATTGTACGCCTATGATAAAAGGAACTGAAAAAATTTCCGTTTAAAAAAATGTTACTGTATGCCCATGGTATATGGAAGTTTTTGTAAATAAATCAAGTGTAGGGTTACTTTTCAATATTTGGTTGCCTAAAGCCAGGAAAAGTGATTTTAAAATATAATGAAATGATTTTCTAGGTGAATTATGACGAAGTGGAAATGGCCAAAGACGCGGTACTTCATGGAAAAGTAGTGGGAGTTCTATACATGTCTTCTAATTTTTCACCATCTTTAGAGAACCGTATAGAACAAGGGAAAGACGCTGAGTACGAAACGTTGTCTTTTAGTGAGATTAAAGTCTGGATGGATATGTCGAGTAAGAATATTTTTAATAAAAAACTTGGCGTTTTTAAAAATCAAAACGTGGACCGCAAAACTAAATATATTTATACAGGGTGGGGTATAAAAACAGTCGATTAAAAATATCCCGAGAACTGAAATGTGGGAATTGGTATCGTGGAGTTTCTAAAGAGGGAAAGTTAATGAAAATGTTGTCATCCTTTTAACACTTCCAGTGATTCCGTATTACGAGGGTACATCGAAAAATAGTAAATTTTAATATCTAGGTACGTAATTAGCTTTAGCTTTAGCATCAATTGAAGGAGTAAGACAAAGGTACAGACAAATTTTGAGCAGCCATACCTATTATCAATTTTTTTCATATGAAACAAAGGGAAGGGTAATTTTCATAAAAAAACAATTAATTCAAGAACGGTTAAAGATAGTTATAAACAAATTAGGATGTAACCGGAAGTAGAAAAATAAAAGGCAAAATATGTTCAAAATAGTTCACCTTTAGAAACAACACAATACAAAATGTTCACTACTTATCTGAAACCTTCAGTTCTCCAGATGATTATGATGGTTTATCTGCCGCACCCTGTATACACACTTACTATTTTCAGATAGACAAATTGGTCTAACGCTAAAATCAAAACTGGTAGATCTATATACGGACTTCCAAAATTCAGTTTTCGACGATTGTAAATTCATTTCCGGTTTTGGTGATTTACCGGTAAAAATTGATTTCCTGTACGGCGACGCGGACGAGCCGTACACAGTTTTTATGATTCCAGGAAGTCTTGTAACGTAAGTTAACTAATTTTATTTTTAACGACCTACAAAGTTTTTGAAAAGTACTTTTCAAAGATCAGACCGTTCACTACGAAGCAACAATTACAGGTAAACTGGTATCTCGTGACAAGGCGGAGCTTCCGGTACGCAGAGAGAGAACGTATTCGGCCAATATCGAACTGCTCACTGCATAACGTCTACCGCACGATTGGCTTTGCTGGATCCCCACTTTCAAATTTGTTACGGCGCATCGTCACCTCATTTCACGAGATACCGGTTGGAGTGTACTTCTCTGGTTATATGCCGCGACAGACATTGAATTTGCGGTCTACAAGTGATTGTAATTACAAACCAGAATGGTTAGTTATATCCCAACCAAGGACGTCGCCAGCTTATGACTAAGGGGGGGCAATGAGGCAATATTATAGAGGATAAAAAATAAATATGAACGCCGAGAGCATGAAGCGTTACACTTTGGAAGTCTTTGGCCCTGTACACATGATGGCGTTAGACGCCGCGTTGAGCGCTCGTTTGTCAAACGCGCGTTAGCAAAATACATAGAAATAAATGGGATCGTACACATGCAAACGCGCGCTTTGAATCAACGTCGCCAAAACGCGACGCTTGTAGTTTTCATTTCAACCGCTACATTTGCAGCGCGCTTCGAGTTACTATACTGTGCATTAGAACGTACACATGTGCTCAGTCGAGCGCTTTTGCTCGGTTTTGACGTGAATTGTGTGATCTGTGAGTGATCTTACCATTGTTTTGATCTCTTTGAGTATGTACAATGGATGCGGAAGCGTTTGACACAGAATTGTTTATTGATGAAGTCGAAAAAAGAATATTCACAAGGTAATATGTCATCAGTGACTAAAGATAATAGTTCATCAAATGAACTTATACTCATACGGAAGTAGTTGAAAAACTTGTTGGGGTATTCCCTTAATTTTGGGTATAGCGTCACAAATGAACCCATGGTTAACCAGTCATGTATTAGGGGATGAACCCACCATCGTCTTTGTCTTCTTTGCCGAGCCTTGTATCTACGGTACAATAACCAAAAACAGGTAAACTCCTCTAACTGTGTACGCTTTCACAATTTGCCAACGCGCGCTCAACGCGGTGTCTAACGCCCTCATGTGTACATGTAGCTAAGCTATAAGCCGTAAGATTGGGCTATATCGGCAACGTGACTAACTTCACAGTTTTCTTCTAGCCCGTTTTGCAAATTCAGTATTCTCGTTTTTGCTACTATAAGTGGGGATAGAATTGTAGACCGCTTTATAACCTACGAGAGTGGTGGCTAAAAGCTTTTGTAGTCTGTTGTTTTTTTCAAAATTGGTATGTTCTATTGAATTGCTATGGCTTTACAAGGGTTAGGTGTACTTCTACATTTACGTCAAATTGAAAGAATACGTCGACGAAATTTTAATGTAGAAAAGAGATGTCTAAGAGACAATTCTAATCCATTTAATTTAACAAATTCGAGTTTATTCGACTATTCATATCTACAATAACTATATATGAAATAGTGTGAAAGTACAAGAGAATGATTACAAACACGTTTCCACTGTTCTGATGTCTTTTGAGGTCCTATTTCATTCAATTCCTTGGCTAAACCACATATCATTCAGTCCTTTCTTTCCTTGTACACCTTGGAATTGTCCTCTCCCAAATTTTGGATGGCTTACATGAAGTCAATTAAATGGTCCAATTATTTTTCGGAGCAACGTGTTTTTTTCTTTTTATCGTCCATTCCAGAAATGGTTTGTTTTATTCAAAAATGCTAGATTATAGGTTATAATTCTTCTTCTGTCACACGGAAAAGCGGTGTTGCCAATATATTTTCTAGTCGTCTCCTAGTAGCCTGCTTTTATTATACCCGGTTCATTTCTAACGTTAGTAGAATATGGATGGACTATAAATATTGGCATATGTAGCCCCCTGCAGTTATAACTTTTTAGTAGAATAATAACGCTGAGGCTGCTAAATGATCGCTCTACTGTACAGGTCGTGCATGGTAAAGCGATCAAAATTTTCAATGCTTTTTCCGTTTCGGGAAAGAAGGAATTTGTTTCTTTTAGGATATCAACAACTGTTAGATTTGTTAGATTAAGCCTATCGTGCCACAATTGCTGCCAAACTTCGATTTCATTCTTTATGTTCGGTAAATCATAAAACTGGGCAATAGATTCACAAGTTTGTTTCAGATTTTCAGTTGTCATCTATGCATCTGCGCCGGGTGTAACTTAGATAAAACGTACTTCAAGGGAGGTGATAGTTGAATCCAAGTATGGTATTACACTAAAGACCTCTTCCAGTATTCTGAAGGGCTATCTGCTGAATGATTGCTTCTATGACGTTGTTTCCCCTTATTACGCGGCATTGATGTAACGTCCTACACCAGTCCGACTTTCTCCGCAACAGCAGTAGCTTCCGAGGCTTTGAGCTACAGATTGGAGTACGTTGACAACGTGGCAAATCTGATATAGTCGGGATGAAAATGGCGGCGATTTTAAAAAAGGATGTCAAAATCTTAATGATATTCTGAATATGTCAATACTTTCTTCAATATACATTAAACCTTGTGAATTTATTTACGTTTTTAGGGAAGGAAGTCAATTGCTCGCACTTTGGTCGCTTTGTGCCTAGCTACATTTTGATCTCCAGGGGGAGGGGCCTGCCCCCACTTGGCGTCGCCTTTGATCCCAGTACAGTGTAATGTTGGGCGTTCCACTTTTCCATGTGGATTCCTTGGTCCGGTGCGAGCACTCGCAACTTGTAGTAAACCTACGCGGATCACTGTAATTTAAAAGTGTTATTCAATGTCTGTCGTGGCATTATAGCCACAGAGTTTGAAAATTATTTTTCAAAATGTAAGGGTTAAAATAGTATTTAACTATTTTTTTTGACATCTATTGATAACATATTTTATTTTTACCGTTTATATAAAAATCTATTTATTTTTAGAATAATGTTTTTCATGGGAGCTATTATGACATCTCAAATAATCATCACCGATAGACATGACGGAGTATGGGATAGATCTATAGTTGCGGGGGTACATTCTTTGGAAATAACCATTACTCATCTAATTATACAAGCTTCAATCTGCATCATACAGACTGCTGAATTGATAATTGTGGTGTTTTTAATTTACCAGCAGGAATATTCCGGTAGTCTTTGGTTGATGTACCTCATGGTATATTTACAAGGAGTTTGTGGCATGGCGTATGGTAAGCTATTAAGATAAAAAGTGTAGTCATTTCATTTCATTGGTCTCTTTGTACGGGATGGGCGAATAAAAAGGGCTGTCGATAATATTTTAGAATCGGACTGTAGTGAAGTCTTGGAAAAAAAATCTGGAAATTATTTACAAATGTATACAACAGTACATTTATTATTTTGATATAATCAAATAATTAAAAATGTTAGTTTGGTAAAGTGTTTAGTTTATATGGAAAATTGAACATTTTATATTAAATAATTCTTCATCCACCATGTATTCAAGCATATTTTTACTAGTAATACCACTAGAGGTCAAATTATTTCCTCGTCTTCGACTCGGGATAATTTTCAAAATATTCATGAGCTCGAAAAAATTTCCGGATTTAATTTGACCTCGTGTGGTATTCGGTAAGAAAATTCCACACCAAATGAGTTTATTTCCAACAACATCAATTTTCGTCTTCATCAAGTACTTGCAAAACATAGAAGGTTTTGTCGACTTGATTATTTAGTTACCATGGCAACTCAGTGAAATTCTAAGCTAGAAACTATTTCTGTTTTGAATTTGTCAAAAACAGCACGACGTAGAAAAATGTCTCGCTTCGGTCAAGAAAGTAAAGAATATATTAAGCAGTTGACACCCGCGAATACTAGGAAATCGAAGGCAAGTGTATGGAAGCAGTTTATAAACTTTTGCGCAGAAAAAGCGTGTGATTTCGACAGAGCGGATATACCTGTGGAAGAACTGGCGCTTATTCTTGAAGACTATGCCTTAAGCATGCGAAAAAAGAACTCCAAAGACTACAAGGAGAGTGTTATCAAATTTTATGGAACTCTACAGCTAAGCAGTTGCAGAAATATTTTTTCGAAAGGTATAATCGCAAATTTAATCCATTCTTTGACATAGAATTTGACAACGCAAGAGCTGCAAAAAATGCTAAGCGTTGGAAGCTGCAAATATATCCAACCAAGAGAAAGGCAAGTTCATCCGCACTATCAGCAGACGAATTGAGAAAGATTATTGAGCTTTGGGACGAAAACACTCCGGAAGGATTGCAAAGAAAGTTCTTTCACATTGCTGCTCATGAATTGGCCTGGAGAGGAAATGAAGGAGCGGCAGCAACAATAGAATATTTTGTGGAGGAAATTGACAATCAAGGGGAACCAACAGGACGCATTGAGTATAACCCGGTTTTCTCCAAGACCACACAAGGCGGTTCAAAAAGAATAAGCAAGCGAGACCAACTCATCAAAACGAATCGTTTATTTTTAACTCCAAATCCAAACTGGCAGCACCCGAATTCCAAAGGCTGGTACAAGAACAGTACAATATCTTCCTGGTTCAAATCGGTGGCATCAGTGATTGGAATCGATGTCAACAAGATCAAGATAACAAATCATTCTGCGAGGGCCACTGCTGTTTCAACTTAACGAGAATTGGAGAACAGCAATTAATTAAAATAACAGGGCATGGTAGCAGTCACTCCATAAAACCACATCTGCAAATTGACTCGGGCCATCATCAGGATATAATTGATGCAATGAGGTCTGCTTCAACGTCTGCAAAGACAATCCAAGAATCTCTAAATCAAGAACAAGCAACTTCCAATCAACCTGCCATAGTATATAATAATTGTGTTTTTAATATAAACATTAATCATAATGGTCCAAAGAATTTAGAAAACATCTAAGGTTGTAGTTGAAATGAATCAAAATTATCCTGTGAACAAATAAAAATTAGATTGTCAAAAAAATTATTCTGTCATTATAAACGTAAAAAAAAATTTCCAGTATAATTCGCTGTTGGGTACCCACGAGGAAAAAAATTCCACTAAAATTCATCCGTTGCGATGGAGATCTATCACAAATACACGTTTTGATTGGTTAAAAATTACATGTGTGGAATTTTCTATAAAATTAATTCTGTTTCTGAATAATAGTGTTATTCGTAAGACTCGTACTGAACTCTATCGACACAGAACATACACAAGACTCTATAGACTAGAAATAGAGGCAGAGATGACGTGACAGTAGCCCATACTATAGGAGTTACTCCTATAGTATGGACAGAAACTTACTGCCGTAAACCATCCCTCCAGTTTTAATTCTTCATCATTTTAGCTTGAAACATTTTTATTTAACCAAAATTGAAAGTTACTTCTGGATGTCTCCAGCTTGTTATATTTATTTAATATTTTTTTTATTATATTTTTTGTAGGATTTTGGATTTCTGTAATTAGTACAGATCACTCCATGGCCAATACGGTGCTAACTGGTATATTTCTTCCTATGATGATGTTAAGTGGTAAGTGTCAAATAAAAAACTTATAAATCATGTTCTTCACCTCTATCAAGTTCCTTTTTCTTCAGTCTACCAGGACTTCTTCCACTCTTGAATTACTTCATTTTTTCGTACTGTCAGATAGGGACCAAATATTTTAAAAAACTATTTTTGATAACGGTAGCTGGAATTAAAATACAAAAAATATTGTGGTTCAATTTTCAACTCACTGCATTTGTTGCCCCTCTTCCCAAGCATGTTTGCAAATACCCAACTTGAAAAACTAGATGTCTAGATGTGTCACCTTCATAAAATTTGTCGCATTCACAGTATACTTGAATTATATGCAGTTTTTTGAAGATTTTTCTTCATTTTTTGGTTTAGTTTTGGTTAGTAGGTATAAATCCCAACGTATTGTTAGATTTAAATCCAGTTCGAACATTGAATGTATTACCAATTTTCTTAATTCTGTCTGATAAATCCTTAACCAACGGTCTTGTTAAGTTTTTAAAAATCATATTAAATCTTATTACAGTTTCCTGTAATATTGTCGTATTTAATAGAGTGAATGTATCAACAGATGTCGAAAGGAATAATTATAAATATTCAACACTCTATGAATTTTTTGAAAAATAATATTTTTCAAAAACAGAATATTTATAATACAGGAAACTGTAATAAGATTTATTGTTTCAAGCCTACGTGGTTTGTTGTCAAAAATTCAAGGTTTTTGGTTTTGCAAGTGGAAGTGAAGAGGTCGCTACCGTCACAATCTTTACATTTCCGTTACTGGAAGACATGTATTGATTGTGATTGAAGTGTACTCTTCAGTCCTCGGACGGACACCACATACCTTGTACTGATGAGGCGCAAATACGCCGAAACCGGTCTACAAGTTGTGTTGTCCCTTCTAATTGCAAACCAGAAAGGTTGGTTTTAAAATATCTTGTAGATATACCAACCCCGTGTGACTTTGGGGTGTAATTCAATATCCGGCGGTGCATATGCACGGGAAGTAGTTGTTGCTCCTTAGTTGAACGGCCACTGTTTTTGAAAAATATCATTTTTCAAAAAATTCATAGAGTGTTGAATATTTATAAAATCATATTAGTTGAATTATTATTATTTACAACTGAATTTAGTAAAATTTTTTCTTTTATGAATTCATTATTATCAGAACAAACGATTTAGGCCCTTTCGTCTAAAGATTTTATTCTAAAGTCTAAAGATTAAATTATTTTTATTATAATTTATTATTTTACGCTTATAGAATGATAGGATTCAATATTCAAATACCTATTAAAGTGTGTAAACTTCTCAAAATAATCAACAAAAGGAATTTCCTTTTTGTTTGGTGTTGTAACATAAATAATATATATATATATATAATCAGAACCTTAATGTACCCTAAGGTGTTAAGGTTCAAAAAAAAAACATAAATAATAAATAAATTTAATTTAATTTGTTTAGGATTGATGTGGCCAACTGAGGGGATGCCTCCGAGTTTGAGAATCTTTTCGAGATGCTTGCCATTTACCATGTCAATAGAATCGTTGAGAAATGTTTCAAAAAGGGGATGGTCTTTAGACAACTTTCAAGTCCTCAACGGCTTGGGAGTCTGCGTATTATGGACAATATTTTTCGGAGTTCTAAGTGTGTATCTAATTAAAAAATCACGGTGATTTCCTTTTAATAGTTTTATGTAATTTCTAAGGTAGAACATATCAAAAATCACTTTCTTAGTTTAATTAGAAAAATATGTTAAGTTAATTGATTTTTCTTTACGAATTAATTAGTGCAATCACTTTGAATCTAAAATTTGTGTCTGTCAAAAAATTAGCTTGGTACTTTGCCAGAGAACTGTCAAATAAAATCCAATATGGCGTCCCAGTGCAAACAAAAATGGTTTTGGTCTTTTGGTATGCACAAGATTGTTTATTTTGTAGAAAGGTGTTTTTATTTGGCTTTAAGGATGGTCTAGTGAGGTGATAATGATAGGTTTAGTTTGATCAAATTTTTGTGCTGCTTATGTGGATTTTGGAGCAACTTTTGGCAGAGTTGTGCCATCATAAAAACATTCATTTTTCTTTAGTTCAGTTCTTCTTCTCTCAAACACTCTGCAATTCCATACGTAGAAGGGAACAGTTTTTGAATTTACTCAATCAAAATGGAACTTTTGAAAGCCTCTATCTGCTCTTTATAATCCAAAAAAAAGTCCATTAAATCAAAATAAGTGTCTACAAAAAGAGCATACATGTGAATAACTTCAACTCCCCGAAAAAGGGGTTCAAAAAAAATAAATGGGTGTTTTTTTGAAAACTGCTGGAGTTTCATAAAAAAGTTTCAAACAAAAATTGTAGAGCTTTAAATTTTACACCAAAATGGCCCGTAAAAATGTTTCCCTAAATGACATTTCGGTGGCTAAGAGTTAAGTAGTTACTGTTTAAACTAAAAATTGAAACACGTTGAAAAATTAAGATATTTGCAATATTTTTTGCAATTGCCCAGCACACCGTGAACTTTCATTTTAAGGAATTCGGAGAAAAGAATTTGTAGATGCATAGGCGTCACCAAAGAAAAATATTAAACAGGTAAATTAATTTATACCTGGCTGAAAATGAGAGGTAAAAAAATGTAAATCGTAAATATAAATAAACAAAACAATAAGAAAAAAATAAAATTCCTGTCATAGAGTAGTTTTAATTTGATATTAAACATTTCAAACTGTTATAACTCTGTTATAAACAATTTTTTTCTCTAAAACGAAAGTTCACAGTGTGCTGAGTAATTCCGATTCCGATTTGCTAATATCTCATTTTTTCTACGAGTTATAATATCTGGGAATTCATCCATTTCTAAAATGTAGTTAAAATCGAATAAATGTTTTCAAAGAAACACAAAGTCAAACCACACCGTATACATTACATGAAACACACAAATAAAATCGACGAAAAATGTTTTGAACACTGTTTACCTTTGAATAGACAATACCAATCTGACCAGCTGTCCAAATAGTTTGCTCTGGACGGCGGTATTAGATCACGTGATCTGGATTGCCTAATTCTTTTTTAAACATTGACTTAACGAGTATATTGTTTAATTCGTAGGTTATGTCATAAAACAGTGATGTAGTTATAACCAAAAAATTACCAATTTATACAAATTAGTAAAAGTTTTAAGCTGGATTTACAAACCGTTGTTCGCCGTGACTAATTTTTATCGTTTTTTCGTTGTTGGTGAAGTTGAAATTTGATTGGTCACAAAGGTGACGCATGTCATACGACAGAGAAATTGACGTTATAGATTTTTTAGGATTTGTTATTGTTTTTCGTATTTGTATAATCAATAATATCAAGAATGTAAGATAGCAAATAAATTATCAAAATAGGTGCAGTTTGAGACGATTGGCAGATATCAAAAAACGTGGTACTACTTCAGTTTTCATTGGCGTAGCTGCGAATCCCGAATAACAAGATATTAAAATTTGATTATTTGAAAGCAATGACGAACAGCGTTTTTTAAACGCATGTTTTATTTTCGAACAGCTGGAATCATGCTCAACGAATGACGAATGACGAACGACAGAGTTTATAAATCCGGCTTTGATTATACATGTAAATTTTTTTTGGAAATAAATTTTTTTTCTTGAAGTAGGTTTGTTTCTCTTCTGCTTTCCACTAATAAAATATGCAATAGTTATGTTCCTAGGTAGTGCAAAAAGTGTTGCTTTTCCGCATGTGTTCGATAACTACACTGTGTCCGCAAAGTATGGAACGAATTCATTTTTAGCTAAACAGGCTATTTTAAGAAATAATCCTGAAACATGTCGATTTTTGATTTTAATTTACCGTATTTTAAAATAATATTCTAATATACAGGGTGAATACCTTTCGAGTAATGACGTCACCGTCATTTTTTTTAAATGGAACACCCCCATTTTGTTTCAATTTTCGGATTACTCTAGCTGAGCTGGTTCCAAAAATGTATCACATGTTGATTCCAATTGGTACATGGTGGACAAAAACACAATTGTTTTGTGTGTGCTCATAAAGTAACGCGAAACATTCTTTATTAGTTAAATTAACAATATTATCAAAAATACTTATTGTCTAGCGGCAATTGGTTTAAATGTAACACCCCGTAGTTTGTTACATTTTTAGATTAATAAAAATGAGCTGTTTCCAAACCTCTCGTACCTACTTTACGTAATTTGTTTCCCAGCAGTCGTAATCCTGGAGGTTTTGTTGAAAGGTTATGGTTTCAACAGGATGGTGCATCTCCACATTATGCTGTAGATGTTAGAAGGTACCTAGATGAAATTTTTCCGAACAGGTGGATTGGTAGACGTGGACCTATTGAATGGCCAGCGAGGTCACCAGATTTCAATCCTTTGGATTATTTTATGTGGGGCCATCTGAAGAATGTTGTGTATCAAAGGAAACCAGCAAATATTCAAGAATTAAAAGAGAGAATTCGGACAGCAATAAACAATATTTCTCAAGACACAATAAACAAGGTTCAACAAGAATTTATACACCGTTTGGGTTACTGTCAAATACAGCAACGGCTGCAGTTCGCACATTTATAAAGTCATGTATTTCATCTTATTCTGTCCGCTAGACAATAAGTATTTTTGATAATATTGTTAATTTAACTAATAAAGAATGTTACGCGTTACTTGAAGAACACACACAAAACTATTGTATTTTTGTCCAACCTGTACCAATTGGAATCAACATGTGATACATTTTTGGAATCAGCTCAGCTAGAGTAATTCGAAAATTGAGGCAAAATGGTGGTGTTCCATTTAAAAAAAATGACGGTGACGTTATTACTCGAAAGTAATTCACCCTGTATTTTAGATTATTATTTTAAAATACGGTAAAATCGACGTGTTTCAGGATTATATCTTAAAATGTCCTGTTTAGCTAAAAATGAATTTGTTCCATACTTTACGGACACAGTGTATAAATGTTACTACTAAATTTTTATCATAAAACACCCGCCACTGAGTATTCGTTTCAAAGGAAGTTATATGTATACTATTTGAACTTTAAAAATTTTTACTTTCATCAATATTAGTCAAATATATCTCCCGCCAAGTATATGAGAAGGTAACAAGAATGAAAAATGTAAATACCCTAAAGCTATTGGAGAATAAGAAACAACTTTTTGTAAATTATAATATTATGATGCTTTAAGTTTTAAAGCAACACAACTATTATTCGCGGATTCTGTATATAATTACATTAAGAATTAATTCATACGAAGGAACAAATATTTCAAAAACTGACAAATTTATAGCTGAACTACAAATCATCAAATCTAGCTAGCTACTTGAGCTTTGGGTGGGCGATGATCAGGGGGGTAAAATTTTAGAGATCATCAGTGCGTACCAGTCGGTTGTAGTGTTAACTTTCAGTAGCGTACATATTGAGCCATTATGGAATTTATGAATCATCCCAAAGGAGTATATTTCTGTAGGTATAGTTGTGAGTAAAATTAGTTTGCACTGTTTCACAATAAAATGACAGTATGCAGCAAGTTCTCTTTGAGGATTAAAAAGTCGAAAAGATAAAAAAGCCATAAATCATTTCTTGTCTTGACCTACCCACAAGCGAACAATTGATTCTCATTGGTGCAATGTAGCTTCCGATTGGTCTATGCAAAATTCACTTGAATTGTTAGTCCGCATGGACTGTTAACGTACCACGGTGAGTATAGTTCTGATATTTACGAGAAACTGTGTTCTTAGATGTTGCTGTGATTGATATTTTGTTTTATTGACTAAAACTATTTTGTTGGTAATAATTAGAATTATTGCTTTTTGGCGACCATTCGAAGAGGATGATATTGTTATAGGCTCCGAACAATTAATATACTAGAAGAGTAAACAGACATAGTATTCTATGCCAATACAAACAATGTCAAAGTTTATTTATTTATTCTGCTTGATTCCATGTCGCAATGGATATAATAAGTTGTTTGATTGTTGTATGTATAAAACATGAATATTTTATTGTTAACATTTTTTACCAAAGATTTTGAAATTTCTGAAAGTGGAGAGTAGGGATTTGAGACAATAGACAAAATATGTACAGTCAACTGAAACAAGAAAATAATGGGTCAAAGCATGGAGCTGCTGAAAGAAAATTGACAAAAGTTTCAAAAAGATCCATACTCACAGTTATCGGTAAAACAACTGCTATTCATCGGAAAAACTGAGTACAGAAATCGCTAGTACATCGGGATCCTGCAATAATGAAAAATCTGTCTGAAACCGGTTCTGCTTACAGATTTCTTTATATCTCCTACAAATTGTGAATGATAAATTATTACCTGAAAACTGAAGACTTTTGGATCATTACGTGCTCCAGAAATTTATTTATTTTGACGTTAGAATTGTCAATAATACCAAATTTTTACTTTCCGTTTTATACTCGCATTATTTACTTGACTTTCATTTAATAAAGAAATGAAGGCTCGAGGACAAAGTATAGTATTCTACTAGCAATTTATAGCCATTATTCACTCGGGTGACTTGCGCCCCTCGCCTACGTCACCCTGCGTGAATAATGGCTATCATAAATTGCCGAGAACGTTTGCCTGCTGAAGCAAAAATAATTGTTAAAAGTGTTTATTTAACGTTAACGAGGCCACGAAAAACATTTTTCATTAAAGGAAACATCAACTTTAACCGGCATTCCTGAAAGTACAGTGTGGAAAATTGTAAAGCCTAGAAAAGTAGGGAAAGACAGTGGTGCACATAAATCTGTTGATTTGGAAGATAGTAGTGATAGAGAAATTGATTTAGAAGATATGGTTTGTTTAATTTTGTTCTTAAATGTAAGTGTTAAATACTGTTAAAATATAGTATTACTGCAAATTTTTGTTTGTTTAATTAATTCCCAACCAACTTTACATATTAGTAAGGAGAATATAAAAAATAAATTAATGAATTGAAAAAATAATTTTTCTTTTTCATCAGTTATAGTGCCCGGTAAATCCGAAAAGTTTTATGGTTTTATTGCATCTCAAGCTTAAGTCAAGTCAAGTCAGTTTCTTAGATCGTGAAAAGATTTCTTTTTTTCCAATAAATAATCATGATAATGAATGGATTAAAGTTTTGATGCATTGGTCAACCTTTCATTTAAATTCATTCTATTTTATTTATCTTTACTCCAATGTATTTACATACGTCTACTTGCTCCATTTCATCCTCTTGTATCCTTAAATTAATTTCTTCATCAGCTGATCCAGTGGTAATAATTATTATTGTTTTCTATATGACTATTTTGATGGTTTTTCTCTTTAATTCGCTTTGCCATATCTTTAAATTTTCCTGTAGTATTTACGCACTAAAAAATGCAATTCAGTAGATATTTTTCGTAGAAAAAATATTGTATAATATGTGTATTACGGATAGCGTTCGAAATAATAATGATAATAAGCATCGGCTTTTCCTTCGCACTTGTCCCCATTTTTAATTGTTTAGTATTCAATAAGTATAGGATATTTCGCGCATTAAAAAAACGTATATCAAGATTCATTTGCATTTTACCACATACTAAGTTGTGTAAACACAAAAGTCCTTGCCTTGAACAAACTTGGTAAGTTTATGGAGTAGTACCTATGAGGCGTGAGTACTGAGTACTTAGTTTAAATTTTAGTTATCGCCGTGGTATAATTAAAATATGGTCCTCGTTTGATTTTCCTATTTAATTTTCGAGACGTTGTGTAAAAGTGAGTGTTTTAAGAGTTCCATGTTTTTTTTAGTGGAGATACTACAGCCATTTTTTTGCATATATCTAGGAATATAATCGTAAGTGTTTTAGCCGGGAGACATGTTTTGCATAAAATTGCAGTAATTAATTATTCCAACTATTAATATTATTTAATTGAAATTTTAGTAATTAATTTGAGTCATTAAGTACAGGAGACGAGGAACTGGTTGAGAAACCAACCAGCACCTTACTCACTGGAGGGTTCTACAGGGTCTCATGTAGTCCAAGCTCCTATTGATGGGATGGACTGATGAACATGCTAGAGCTGCTCTAGAACTACCAAGGAGTGGGTTAAAAAATATAGGAGGAATCCTAACAGGGCACTGCTATCTGTGGAAACACCTCTATAACCTAGGTTTAGATGAAAGTCACCTATGTAGGGATTGCGGCCTCGTATGTCCACATTGGGCTGTGCTACGCAGGCGAATCTTCGGAGTCCCTGTTTTGGCCCCTGAGGACATAAGCAGGCATCCACTGAAGAGGATTGAGTCCTTCATGGAGGGAGTCGGCTTCATGGATGCAAAGTAGCAGGAATGGCACAATGGCCAGTGGCTCAGAGCCGGAACCTTGGCTTGAGTTTTTCTTGGCCAAGGTTCGCCTGACTAAATTAGTAGTAATTAAGTTCATCAAAATCGGTTTTTCTTTTACGCTAGTATAAAAAAAGTTAATTTTTTAAAGTAGTTAGCTTTTGCTAAAAAAAAAGAATTTCTACTTATGTTTTGAATATTAGCTACTTTTTTCACTCTAATGAATACATTAGGTACATTTTCAGATCGTTTTCGTAATTTTTTTCCTTGTCATTTAAGAAATCAAATTTTTACAGATTTGAGGTTTAATTGGGATGTGGACCAGTGTTCCCAACTCTCAAAAATTTATCTCCCTAAAACCTCGATCAAAAACCCCTAAAATCCCTAAAAAAAAATTTATTATTTATAAAGTAAATAATTAAATATTTTAAAATAAATAATACATTAAAAATAATTCATAAATAATAAAATATCATTAAACAAATAATAAATTTCAAACGATCAAATAATTTCATCATTTTTTCAAATTCTTTATTCATGTATTATCGAAAACTTCAAGTAACAAATAATTGTCTTCAGATTCTGACTTTTTAAAATCATGCATATTGACATATAAAAATCCCCAAAAATACCCCTACAAATATGGCACCACTAAAAAAACCACATCCCACATTTTCCCCCCCTAAATTTGGGGGGGGAACTCCTAAGTTGGGAACCCTGATGTGGACGTAAATTAAAAAAAAATAATAAAACCGTTTTTGGGGAAAAGGATTAAAAATTATGTGACTAACCGAACATATTTAATATTCTCCCATTTAAGCTAGGTTTATGGTTTATGGTGAGTGTGTATTTATGTATAGTTTGTCTCAAAGTATATCGTCTCAGCTTTTGCTGATAATCATCTTAATACGACTATTTACGACCTTCTTAAAATAATTTTACCTAAAATGAAATATGAACAAAATTATCCCTCCCTTTATCCACTCCCGCAATATTTTATTAAGGCATATTTGATACTATCGCCATATTTAGGTTCAATTAATCCTCCCTTGGCTTAAATCCCACATCATTGTATACCTTTCGCTTCATAATGTCGGATAGTCAAGCAGCCATTAGACGGCGGGTGTAATTTAGGCGCTAACCATCCTTCTTTACCTGTCTGACCAAGAAGGGTAGATAATCCGACATGTATTTTCGCCGCTAAGAAGTGCAGGTAGGTCGAGTCATAAAATAATTTTTATCTTAATAAAATACGGAGGTGGTTTGGTAGGGGTAGGTTTGGTTATTATTGAAAATTATTATAATTTATTCTTCAAAAATTGACTAAAAATACGAAGGTGGTTTGGTAGGGGTAGGTTTGGTTGGGTTATTATTGAAAATTATTATAATTTACTTTACAAAGCGCATTAGCGCCCAAATTACATCCGCCCCCATTAAAGCACTGAGCTCTTGTGTAATCAGTTCCAAAAGGGTGTGGGAATGCAATACAGTAACATTACTGTGGATTCCAGGACAAACTGGAATAGAAGGAAATGAAATAGCAGATCAACTAGCAAAGAGGGGAACTGAAATACCCCTTTGGGGATCGGAACCCTTTTGCGGAATCAGCTACAATGAAATATTAGAAGAAATAGGTAAGACCGAAAAAACAGAAGATATGACCATTGGAACGATCTAGTAGGGCTTAGACAATCAAATATTTTGATGGGTGACTTCAACCGGTGGGGTCAAATGAATGCATAAGTCAAAGTAAAACTGCACTAAGAGTTTTAACAGAGTTGTCGCCTGAATGGGCACTTGCAAAAGCTCAAAATAGTGGAGGAAAAAGAATGTAGATTCTGTTGCATGGAAGAAAGAACCTCCATCCACATACTTGCGAATTGCAAGTTGAAACCTGCAGATATCCTAAAATTCTTCAAGGAAATAGGACTAAAGGAGCTACTAGTCTCTGAGACGTTCATCAGGAATTAAGTAGAAGTGAGGGAGAACAATAGATCTTTTAGGTCTCGGTGAATGTCACCCCATTATACATACATACATACATATCTTTCGTTTAATTTATAACATTTAAATGTTTGATATTTAAATCCTTAATACTAACCAGTCAGTTACTTTTTTTTTCCACAGAATATGCAGAACGAATACGCAGTACATTTAAGGAATGTGAATAAATATTTCGGTTCCAATATAGTTTTAAGAAATCTTTGCATGACGGTAGAAGTAGGAACTATGTAAGTAAAAATATCATCCCTTTTTACGAAATACGAAAAACAAAGATACACAAAAACAAAATTGTTTATTTAACTTTTAATTTTGTGTTATTAGATATGGTTTATTAGGCCCAAGTGGTTGTGGAAAAACAACATTATTAAAAGCACTAGTACGTACAACGAAAATAGATTCCGGGGAAATTACTGTATTTGGTGAAAAGGTAAACGGACACAACAATGACTTTCCAGTGCATAAATTAGGATATATGCCGCAGGTAAGATATAATCAACTTTTTATAGAGGGTGATTACATAAATATCCAATCTTTAAATGTTCACTCATGAAACCAAGTGATTCTTAGCCCCACGTTGGGCGCAATAATGTTATAATTAATTATTTTCCACAAATTAATTCATAAATGTAATATTATATTATTATTAGAACCTAACAAAAAACTTATTAACTAAAAATAGATACAATGAAACTACAAAACAAAATAAATAGTATCAAACAAAAATTTTGACTGCCTATATAAATGTTTCTCTGCTACGCTTGTTCTAATGGTAGCCCTTTTTAAAAATTATTGTCATCCCCTTTTAAACTATAATTCAAATTGGATTTTTTAATCTTTAAATAATTTTTTATTTTTACATTGAGTCCAATGAAACAGATCAAAGTATTTCACTTGCTGAAATAGAGACCAGTGTTAATTCCACTTTGTGAGTAGCGATGATTAAAATAATACTGTAAACATTTCTGCTTTTCTTCTGTAGTACTCACCCGTAGTATATTTATTTAAGAAACACTTTTAAAAATGGAAAAAAATGTAATTTTAGGATATTGCCTTGTGTGGAGAATTTACTGTAAAAGACGCTGTATTTTATTTCGGTACCCTCTTCGGAATCAAAAAAACAATCATGCTGGACAGATACAATGATCTCCATAAGCTACTTGAACTTCCACCACACAATAGGTAAGTTTTATTTAAAAAATATAATAAAAACAGCTACATAGAAACAAAAAGTTAATAAAAACTGCTATTTGACCATTAGTCAAAATCTTAATAAATTATTATCCAAACAAAATAGTTAATCCTTATTGAAAGTATACCACTCCTGGTCAATTTTTCCAAAACTATTGTTTTTCTTCGTGTTGAAAGTGTGGGTATAGCAAAGCTGGATCGGATGTCAACTTCTGCCAACTAGTCAAAGGTTTAAGAAGAAACTTCCTGAAAATTTGGGCAGTTACTTTTGTACCAAATATATCATCTAAAAATACTATCTAGTTCCATTCTTAACCACTTCTAACCCGTAATCTTCAAATTATGTCTATGGTTTTCCCTTCTGTTCTCAGTTAAGGCACACACCCTAATCCTATTCCTTCTGTAGCAGTTTCAAGGAGGGGATAGTTTTCCCTTACACTTGGGGTTTGTCCAGGTTGAGAAATCTCTTCAGTGAGAGTGTCGCATTCTATCAATAACTGGGAGTTTTTCCACTTTTTCCTGACAGAAGCCACATTCATTTGGAACCTTCAGATTCATGTTACACAGGCTCTCTCTCTTCTGGCTGTAGTTAGTTCCCAAGAGATATTTTGGACTGTCTTTTCCTCTATACCTTTTCAATCTGGTCCAGGAGGGATTCTTGACTGAGAGAGGGGAGATATAAAGACAAAATATGTATTTCGGAAAGCTCTCAAGAAGCCGGCACCTGGATAAGCATTAGAACCAATCCCATGAAACAGTTTAGGTCCTATAAAGGGCTGACCTCCTGGCTAGCTCATTGAGCTATTTCATTTCCTTGTTCGCCAACATGGTCTGGTATCCATAGCAAGGAGACTGTGTTCCAAACGAGAACTAGACTTACCAATATATAGATCAATATTCTGATAAAGTATGTGTTGAAGCCGGCTTAACAAAATTAGAATGTCAAACATTTGATATCTGTCACTTAATATAACAATTTCCAAATAACTAATTGATAAAATGATCATTGAAATTAGCAATAAAGCCGATTTATACACCAAACTGGCCGAAGCAGGTGATAAACTAGTCGTTATAGATTTCTATGCCAGTTGGTGTGGTCCGTGTAAAATGATAAGTCCAAAGGTTGAAGAATTGTCGATAGAATATGAAGATGTGATTATTTTAAAAGTCGACGTCGATGAATTCGAAGACATAGCTTTGGAATATAATATATCTTCTATGCCGACTTTCGTTTTTATGAAGAACAATACGGTTATTAACAGTTTCAGTGGGGCTAATTATGACAAACTCAAAGCTATTATTGAAGCAAATTATGCTCATCATCCCAGCAAGGCGTAAAATATTCGAAATTGTCAGTAGAAAAGTCAGTGATTATATGAAATTTTTAATTTTTTTTATAGATTAGAATTAACTTTTATAATTGGCTTTTCAACAATACTTTTTTCGATATGATTTTGTGTTTAATTCGCATTAAAATTATGATAAACACTTTTTATAGTTTAATTTGCATTTTAACCATAGATTTCGGATTTTTTCAACTGGGAATTTTATTTAAAATTAAACTAAGTACGTCACCTTTCCATAATCTATATTTGGGAGAGGAAATTACCCGAATAAGAAATAACTTAACTGGGAAATTCCTCTTGTGATATTCCAAATTCCAAAACTAGTTTAGGTTGATTCGGGGTATACCAAGTTGAAGGTTTTCCGCTCTGAATCCTTTGAAAGATTGGCATGAAAGAAATTTATTGAGTTGAGTAGTTAGCATGGAGGATGGAAATCTAAATATAAAAGAGGTTGTAGACACTCAAAACTAGGGAAATCTGCAGGACATGATGTAATTACACCGGAAATGCTTTGCAGTATAAATAGTCATATATAATACCACAAGAGCTTCAAAATTATCGGGTATTTCCCGATAGGTTCGTTGCAAACTAATGAAGGAGTCAAGTTTTTCAGGTTAAAAAATAACGAGCGTGAAGCGCGAGTGATTTTTCCTGAAAAACTTGACGACTTTATTTGTTTGCAGGGAACCTTGAGGGAAATACCAGATAATTTTGAAGCTCGTGTGGTATTCGGGGGATTATTTTTCCGTCCCAAATGTCGGCCAATAGAATTGTTTTTTTGCCTTCTCCGTATTAATGGGAACATTTCCTTTGACTTTTTTATCGATGGTGGACAGAGAACAAACTCCAAATCGACTCATTTTCATGCAAAATCTCCAATTTTCACAATTGAATTCAACCTGTCAGTTTGACGTGTGGTTAATTTGACTGGATCATGTTTTATTTTTATATATAGCAACTACCAGAGAAAATTTTCAAAAAATTATCAGTATAATACCATGCAGGTTGTACCACGTGACGTCGAATGGTGCAATTCTATTGGTCGATATTTGGGTCGGAAAAATAATCGACAATATTTTCATATATAATACCACGAGAGTGAAAATTTTGTCGGCAAAATGTTTCGATTGTCATGAAAGTTTGTTGCTTGGCAATTCTGAGAATGACATTTTTAACAAAACCACGAGCCGTCAGGCGAGTGGTTTTGGATTAAATGTCATGAGCAAAATTACCTAAAAGCAACAAACTTGAATACGACAAGAGAAAAATTTTACCTTACAAAATTTTTAATTGAGTGGTATTCGACGTGACTATTTCACGAGAGAAAAACTAAAAAATCATATGTTTAAACGTTTTATTTATTGCAAACTTCAATTATACAAAGCCAAAAAAATAATAACATTATGAAAAAAAAATTACTTATTTATGTAAAAAGTACAATTATTATAATTGTACGTTGTAGCATTATTTTGGGGATTGTTTTGCATCATAACCTGTGATGAATTTAAGTTAGAAACTGAGGATTCCTTTTCTTTATTTTTATTTTCTCGAAGGTTCTCTATAAGTTGGAAATGGTGTTTTTCATTTAATTGTAAATATGGTTTCAAAGAATGGGCAGAAGAATGTCCTGTAAGCTTAATTACTTCTTGTTCACCAACTCCTTCTCTTGTTAATGCAGATATTGCAGAAGCTCTATGTGAATGATTGGTTATTTTTATTTTTTTTTGTGTATATACCAATTGATTTTGCCGATATTTTCGTCCACTTTGAAATTGTATTAATTCCCAATGGTGAATTTTTGTACCATATTCCTTTCTCCCAATTTGGATGTACTGTTAAAAATAATCTTGTTGTTGTTAGATAAGGATTGGATTCTCTTTTTTCAATAATTTTTAAAAATAAACGAACGGGACACAAATTGTTGTTAGCATTATTTCGTACCAGCCACTTACTGCCAGATAAAGCTTTTGATCCTCCTTGTGTCGTTTTGGAAAAGATTGGATTATATTCTAAACTGCCAGTAAAATTACCTTTATCATATTCTTTTTTAAAATAATTAATATCACAATTAGCAGCTTCATTTCCACGCCATGCTAATTCGAACGAACATAAATGAAAAAACTTTTTTTGTAACCCATCAGGATTATCTTCAGAATAGCTTTCTACCATTTCCATTAATTCTTCTTTGGTAAACGCGTTAGAACTTCTTTTTCTGGTTTCAGGTTCAGCCAGAAGCTTTTTACGTTTTGTATCCCTGGCCAATCTAGCAAATTTATAAGTAATACCTTTAAATGGATCAATTTTGATGTTAAATTCTCGAAAATATTTTTCCTGAACCATTTGAGCAGTCGTATTCCAAAGTGTTTTCACACTAGCTTCAGTATAATCAGTTCCATCTCTTTTTTTTCTGTTAAAACCATAATCTTCAAGAATTTTTGCTATAACTTGTTCAGAAGTATCCTTTTCTAACGTATAATTACGTGCGTCCAGAAACATTCTAAACTGTTCCCACGCAGACTTTTTTGTCTTCATTGTATTTCGCGGTATACTTTGCTTAATTGTACTCTCTATTTCATTTATTGAATTATTTCCAAATCTTGTATTATTCATGTTAATAATACTTATTTAAATTTTTGAAACAGTTTTAATAATTTTTAGACAGTTAAATAAATAAATAAACAACTTAGTTTCCTTAGAAACCACTAACAAAGATTTAATATTGAATTTTATCAACGAAATATTGAACAAATACCTAGAGATTGGGAATGGTATCGATCTTCAAAAAAGGAGACAATACAAATTGTTGACCGGGGTCGATAATTTTTGAAACAAAAAAATATAATAGTAGGATGAAACCCATTGGAAAAGGAGGAGAATATTATGAAAATGAAAGGAAAAATAATTTTTCCTACGACCACATAGGAAAGTGACATATATCGCACTGACTAGTTCTATGGAAAGTGACCTTTATTCATACGCGTACGGAAAAAAATCTTATCCGTACGTGTGCGGATAAAAAAGCTGTCAAATTGAATGTTGAAATGCTAGTCTTTTTACTCCGCAAATTAATATGTATATGTGAAATGCTTATTTCCTAAGTTGATTTGTCCATATAATAATATAATATAATCTATTTATTTCATTTAAAATAAAAAAATAAAAATACCGAGCCCGGACTCGAACCACCCTACGGCTTGTCAAAAATCGAGCCCACGGATGCCTAGACCGCTCGGCCATCCCACTGTTGTAGCTTATGGTTCTTGTCCAAGATACTAATAAGCGCTAAGGAAATATACACAACAGTTTATTTATTCTCCAAAATAAAATGTGTTTATATCGACATTTACAAATACACATATATAAAACCTCTCACATCTACATAAAAAAGCAAGATTATACATGCCTAATTTGGTAAAAGTATATCGCGTGGTCGTAGGAAAAATAGTGTACATAACTTGTGCGAAAGTGATTTTTCACACTCGTGGGATTGTCTCACTCGGCTGCGCTCGTGAGACAATACTTCCCACTCGTGTGAAAAATGTCACTTTCCGCACACGTTACGTAATATACTATACGGGCGATCTGAGGTCGGGAAGGGGATGAGTTTTTAAGGGTAAAAAACGGTTTATCTCGATTTCCGGCAAAGCCACAAAAATGGTCATATATTTACCATAAAACAAGTAAAAGTGAAAATGAAAATTATGAATGTTGAAATATAAACCCTATTTTATGAATATACGCCTGTTTCGGATTAAGTTCGTTGACATCTACTGAATAGTAAAACTATACTGGGAGGTACACGTGAATTTCCCGAAAATTTGTTATATTATGATTTATTTATTGCTTTTTTGAAGAATTGGGGTCGTATTTATTTTCATTTGTATACGTATTTTAACATTTAAGTCGCTGCCTTTATCGTTGGTGATTTTACTAATGATACATTTTTATTTTTCATATTTTATAACAGGTACTTAAAGAATTGCAGTGGTGGAGAACAGAGGAGAGTTTCTCTAGCAGCAACATTGGTACACAAACCAGCTCTTCTAATATTGGACGAGCCAACAGTTGGACTAGATCCCTTGATAAGAGAGAGGTAAATATTTCAATACCAATAACTATTTAACCTACTTCTTCGGCAACTTCTATAATAATCTATTATTCTGGAACTCAAGGTTACTTCCTTATTTATTTATGTATGTCGAATATACGAAGGATAGAGAAGGCAAAGGATTATCATAACGTCGGATATACAAGCAGCCATTAAAACACTGGGCTCTTGTGTAATCAGTTCCAGAATGGTGTGGGAATGCAAGGGGAAATTCAATGAACTAGGCGAGAACAATCCAGGACGCACTGGAATAAAAGAAGAAGAAGGAAATGAAATAGCACACGAACTAGCAAAGAGGGGGACTGAAACACCATTTTAAGAGGACATTGTCACCTGAATGAGCACGTGAAAAAGCTCAAAATGGTGGAGGAAGAAGAAAGTAGATTCTGTGGCATGGAAGAAGAAACTTCACAGAATTCTAGAGCACAACACCTAGGAGATTACTCGATAGAAGAGGAACGTTCACCCAAGTTAAAGCCTGCAGATATCCTAAAATTTCTCCGGAAAAGGAGCTTCTAGTTTCTGAGACTTTCCACATGAACTAAGTAGAAGGAAGGGGACATATCTTTTAGGTCCCAGTGAATGTCACACCAATATATACAGAGTGGCTGTGGAAGCCACTCGGACATGGACACACCGAGATCTTGGGATCAACAATGCAGAAAATGGGTGGCAAGAAAAAAGAGGGTGTCCTAAACCAAGGCACTGACTATATGGTTGCCAGACCCATATTCGGAGAAGAAATAGAGATCAAAGATGCAGAACAGGTGAATGATGAAGATGAAGCCATCTCCATTTTTACCGATGGATTAAAGAGTGCGGATGACACGGGGGCAGGGATATACTCTCTGGATTTGGACGTAAAAGAGTCCATAAGACTCAGAGACGAATGTAGTGTGCTGCAAGCAGAGCTAGCAGCGATACTACTACAGGCAAAACCAGCCGTTATTTTCACCGACATTCGGGCTGCTCTGAAGCGGGATGACGTCCATAACGGTGGGATCGAGGTCGGTAATGAGCTGTCGCGAAGCCCTGTCCTGGATACGCGACAGAAGGGTGAGTCTATGTTGGGTGGTATGGAAGGGAACCAAAAAGCAGATAGACTTGCAAAGAAGGGAGCGAAGAAGGACAGGGCAGAAGCGTTAGCCAGAACAAGACCACCGATTCAACTACTGAAGGACACCATAGAAGATATAACAGGAGCGGAACACGGTAAGAGATGGAGCGAGAGAAGCGATTGCTTCACTTCACGACAGCTCTGGCCAAAAATAAACAAGGAAAGAACGAGAGACATCCTAGAATATAGAAAGGACTCAATTCAGGAGATCACGGGAGTGGTCACTGGACACTGTACAGTATTGGCAATACTCCGGAAAATCAATGTAAAACTGGAT
Organism: Lochmaea capreae; assembly: GCA_949126875.1. Classification (NCBI taxonomy): domain Eukaryota; kingdom Metazoa; phylum Arthropoda; class Insecta; order Coleoptera; family Chrysomelidae; genus Lochmaea; species Lochmaea capreae. Next base: position 10,112,400 of record OX421397.1, on the reverse strand, counting down.
GATCTGTGCAATGAATGCGAGGAAGAGGAAGAGACGGTGGAACATCTCATGTGTCTATGCCCTGCCCTGGCAGGTAAGCGCCAGAGGTATTTGGGGAGTACACGACTTGAGAGTCTAGGAGAGGCAGCAGAGATGGACATCGGAAATTTGAAGAATTTTATAGGAGGATGGAAATGCCTGAGAAAAGGAATTAAAGGAAAGATATAAAGTACAAAGGATAGGTGAAAACAGGATGGCTCAACACCATGAGCCAAAGGGTATCACTATGGGCCTAGGGCCTCTGAGTGGACCAGGGGCCGGGACGGACCAGCTCGCCCATATAACCTAACCTATATACAGAGCATTTCAATGAAAACTACCACCCCACATAATTCTGAAGGCGTCACTCTGATGAAAAAATGGAAAAAAACGTCAAAAATCATGTAAAGGGGGACGTCTTTTTGCTCATGTGTAGACGTTATAACTTCAACCCCCTTTCCCTAATGGTCACTCCAATTTTATTGCGAATGTTGAAAATATGCTTCAAGCCTCAACAAACTAAATTTTCTGGATGATTAATATTATTATCACTAGTGTAGTATTATTTTCACAGGTTATTGAAACCGCATTGATTTTTATTATAGATTTAATTTGCTTTTTTGATTTCATTATTTTTTATTTTTTTGCATCAATAAGATAAAAATGGCTATCCAGGATACAACAATAAAAGTAAGTATTATAAAGTTTAACCTTCATTATAAGACAAAGAGTTGGAAGATCCCCTGATTTAACCCCTCTCGATTTCTTTTTATAGGGATACTTGGAAAAAAAGTGTACATAAATAGACAACAAACTATGAATGAACTCAAAGAACGGATACGCATTGACATTGCAAAAATAACTCGGGAAGATGCCTGCTCGTCCTTCGCCGGTTTACGAAATAATGAATGTATTCCTTTTATTTGGACCATACTGTATATTTAGTAACAAATTAAATGTTTAAAGGTTTATCATTGCTGACAAAGAGTAACTTTAAATCATTATATTATTAGTTATGCATAATATAGTAGAAGTAAACAGTGACGACTCAAGAAACAAAAAAATATTTTAAACACTTACATTTGGAACCATCCACGCAGCAATCTCCATCCCAATACCATTTGGACTGCGCCATTTTTACCATTAACCATCACTAAAAACCGAAATCGACCATTTCCATTTACCGACCGGCGATTGCCACCACATTTATCTCTTAGTCAAAGGCATACATCACATAGTTTTCCTATAATACTGACTCTAAGTCCACTACGTTAGAGCAACCTCGAGCCAGTACCTGTGTTCATAGAGTAACTCACTTATCTATAAAAATTACTTAAAAAGAAATGAATATTTTGAAACAATATAATTTTGAGTAGACCAAATTTCCTTAAATAGTCCAAGTAATCTGGACACAAAAAGTGTCTTTAGTGAAATATTAAAATTTTTAAAGAAGTTAAGAGAGATTAAAAATATAAAAATTAGTTTTGGTGAGTTTTTGAAAATATAAAAATAGATTTGAAGTGATTACGTTAAATAAAAATTTAAAAAACTAAAAGTCCTCTATTGTACACAAGGAAATTTCTATGATCACATATTCTACTACAAATTCAGGCATACAACGATTTGAAAATTTGTGTAACCACAAAAAAATTTCTCAGCTGATATAAAATTAAATTTATGATAAACAGTAAAATGTATAAAATTGGAAACACCCGAAATAATAAATTGTTGTCACTTCTTCTGAGTTGTCTGGAAGATCTCGTTGTACCTAGTGCGTTCTGGGAGTGTGTTAATATTTAAAAAATGATAAATTTCTAGCGAAATTTTTAGTAAATATGCTAAATTAAATAAATGTTTTAAATTTGGAAAAAAAATTTAGTTTCTTATAATATTTCTGATTTAGAGTCAAATTTAATTTTTTAAGCGATTTATTTTATTTAAAAATATGTTAGATTGAATAAATGTTTTAAATTAGGTGTCTCAGGATATTATATAAATTAATTTCTTTCTTTTTATATTATGGAGTTGATAAAATTTAATTTTAATATTTTATTATTCTTCTTTTAATAACGCTGCTTCAATTATAAAATATTAAATTGTAATAAATGGTTTACCTATAGACACCCAGAACGTTGCACCAGAAATCCTTTGTGTTTCCTTTCCTAAATTATCCTTTCTGAGCTGTCTAGAGCAATCGGTTTTACCTAGAGAATTCTGAGTGTCTTAAATTTTCAAAAAAATATAATTTCACAATAAAATAATTAATTATATGCCTTACTAAATAAATATCTTGAAAAAATTTCTTAAAATATCTCTAGATCTTTTTTTTCATCCAGGAAATATTTTTTTTTGTATCTCTATCATAATTGTTGTTTTGATACCTTTCTAATTGAAATAAAAAATATTAAATTTTGATTATAACCCAAATGATTGACCGATTTGCTCACAGAAAGTTGCAGCGCTGAAAAATCTTCACCTGAAAAAGAAGAAACACAAACAAAATCCACATAAAAATATCCTCTTGCTGGGTGTTTCCAATATTTAATATATTTAAAAAATTGTAAATAGCAAAAACATTCCAGACGCACTTTTTAAATAACAAAAATAAAAAATAAATTTATATAATTTCAAAAATATTTAAATAAAAAAATTATATAGAGAGAAAAATGATCAAAAACAGCCAGAAATCGAAAAAAAAATTGCTTTAAAAGTTCAATTTTTAAAACGGAAAATTTTCTAGAATATAAACTACTTTTATTTTCATAATTATTTCTATTTTTGTTATTCGTCACAACATTCTCCTACCTTTAGGCATATCGCATTTCTTGAGTTGAAACGAGACCGGTAAAATCTGTAAAAGAAAGAAGACGATATTAATTCAATATTGTTTGATTATAAACAGTAGAGGAAAATATTTAAAATATCCCGAAAAGTATGAACATTTAAGGAATTAATAAAAAAGGATACTTAAAGAGGAGGAAATTGTTAATAAAAAAGTCCCAATTGCCGGAACTCTATCTCCATTATTTATAATTTTAATTCATCGCTGAAAATAGGTCTCCGCCCGTCATGTTTGGTATTAAATACATTTTTTAAGGTAACAGAATCCAACAATGCGATAATGTATAGAGTGTTCCATTTAAAAAATTGGAAGGGTGACCATAGGGGGAAAGGGGTTAAATTTATAACGTCTACATGTAAGCAAAAAGACGTCCCCCTTTACATGATTTTTTACGTGGTTTTTCATAGAAGTGACGTCTTCAGAATTATGTGGAGTGGATACTTTTCATTGAATTGCTCAGGGGCCGTATTCTTGACTGAGGGAGTAGAGCTTCCCAAGAGAACACATTTTTTGTCTTTATTTCGCTTGGTTACTCTGTCACTTTAATGACAAGGAAAAAAGATCGCTTCTCTCGGCACCCTGTATAGATACATGTGTGTCGGAGGTTGCTTAATATTTCCTATTTATTTTTTCTACGCTTCCTTCCAGTTTATTTTTATTTATGGTAATAGCTTTGGCTTTTCTTTACAGTTTTGTTCCCTTTTTCCTATTTATTTCTTATTATTTTTGCTTACCAGACAATTTTACCTTGACCTAACGATTTAATCTTTCTTTCCACTATTTTTTCTTATTAATCGATTTGATTTTAATTTTTAGAATTTGGCAGCATCTACTGAACATTACTAGAACAGAAAATACCACAATAATTATCACCACTCATTATGTTGATGAATGTCGAGATGTTGATAGGGTGAGTGTGAGTATATTGGCTAGTCTTAGTGCTTCAAAGAGCCGCCATGAATTTTAATTCTCATGGCGCGCAATTTGAATTTTTTAAATGACATATGGAGATAATGTGACAAGAACTAAAATTCAGAGAAAAAGTATGCGCAGTAACGATATCGTAAGGGGTCTGGAAGACAAGAATAAGGAGGGCCAAAGAGTTCATCAAAGGACCCTCTCCAAAATTCAGGAAATTGGGCTTCTTACAGGGAATTGTAGACAACAAATACATGAATCACATCGGATTGGCAGACACAACAATAATTTTGCCAAGATGAGCTACTGATGCGATGGCTAAGGTTTTCGACAATAGGGAAGGAAAACCACAACCCTCCCAATATATGGAGGATCTGAGGTTTGTCATTCGAAGTCTAGTAATAAGGAGGGGTCTAGACAAAGAACTGTAGCATAACAGGAGGGCTGACACAATAGATCTGGAAAGCCCCTAGTGCAGAGGATATTTATCTTATCTTATGTCCGGAAGTGCAAAATATTGGGATTACAACTAATAATTTCATTTGTAACCAAAGTATGGGTTGCTGTTTCTAAATAAGAATCATATTTGTATGTTTTTTTTAGATCGGGTTGTTAAGAGCTGGAAAATTATTGTCAGAAGAATCTCCTCATTATTTAATGAATAGAGTTCAAGCTGAAACAATAGAAGAAGCATTTTTAAGTCTAGCTAAACTAGATAATCAACATACGAAATCTGCACTTCCTGCATCAGGTGAAACTCGAAAAAATGTATGTGATTTTTCAATGGATACAATGATTATACAGTTACCAAATATTTAATGTTTTCAGAAACGTAATTTCAAAACAAATGGTAGAAGACAATTAAAAAAAAGATGGTCTGTCGATAGACACAGGTTTGGAGCCTTGTTAGATAAAAACTGGAAGCAGTTTTATCGAAACATTACGTAGGTAAACTACACTTATAAAAATTTTACTGAAAAAAATTATACAAATAATGATATTTAACCAAATTTTGTTTATCTTGTGATAAATTGAAAATTTGGAAACAGCGCAATCAAGAGATGAATTTTGAGTAAAGCATTGTTGTCAAATATAATAACTTTAACTCCTCTCAGATTACTTATAATTTTGAGAAGTTTTAAAGCACTTATTGCTGGTTTTGGAAAAGTTGCAGTATCATTAAGGACAAGAAAGGAGTTTGGAAGGATTTTTACAAAAAATGTATCAATTTCCATCACAAGCTATTCAACATATAACAATTTTTTAGGGGTATATTTTTCCTATTATCTCTTCCCCTTCTTGAAATTGGAGCATTTTTATCTTCGGTCGGTAGTGATGTTAGAAATATACCAATAGGTATTGTCAATAACGAAATTGTTGATTGTACAAATTTTACGACAAATGGTACCACAGATCCTTACGACTACTTTCAATGCCATTTTTATAATATGAGTTGTCGATTTTTGACACATTTAGAAGATCCAATGATAGACAAGGTAAGTCTCACTGATTGTATCTTGTTTTACATAATAATTATTATTCCTTCATATGTACCATTCTGTTTCTTCCCCATTTTGACAATTAAGGACATCCTAATCTAATGGGCTGCCAAAGTCTGACGTCACTTTTCCAAACAAACCGAGTGCGACTGTGCGAGTGTGAATTGCCACGTGAGATTTTTAGTTTTCTGTTTGGTGTTGATATTGTTGATATATCATCTCTGCTGTTGATTTAGTTTTAAATGAGAGTGATCGGTATTAGAGACAAGCAAAAAGTGATGAATTAAAGACGTTTTTATAAGAAAATACCTATATAAATAACTATATAGCAAACGGTAAATTTAAAATCTTGGGCACGCGCATTAGATTTGTTTGGAAAAGTTTATAGGAGGAGCCTTCTGCTGTGACGTCAGAGCTTAGGCAGTCCATTACAATAAAAATATAGGTTTGGTTGAGTGAATGTAACATGACAGAGACGTACGTTGAATAAATATATACATATAAAATGCTTTGTCCAATCAGTGAACCAGATTTAAAGAGATTCTGGGCTGTATAACATGCAAATTTTCCATAATTTTTCCTTGTTTTTAGGTTTTTTATCCAGATTTGGATGACGCTGTTTTTGGAGTGAAGCAAGGACATATTTCTGGAATTTTATACATGTCACAAAATTTTTCACAAAACTTTGAAAAACGAATAGAAGAAAGGGAAGTTGATACAGAAACAGTTGATAAAAGTCAAATAAAAGTATGGCTTGACATGTCAAGTAAGTAATTTGTTGATATTTTTGGAATTGGAAGAGAAAGTGTGAATGCTAAGGCATTTGTAATAGAAAAGCTATACATTTTTTCAAGTTTTATCTTTAGATAAAACTGAAACAATCGTGATAACGGTGATAAAATATATTATTTAAAAGAAAGCCTTGATGTGTTAGTATTTTTATTTAGAAAAGTTATGTAAAACATTTTTTTGGTAACGGATTTCCGGTATTTTAAACTTCTTAACTTTTTTTCTAATGGATTTCCATTGAACGAAACATCGTTTTTTGTAGAGGCGTTCCATACATTTTTATAAGTTGAATAATAATAAATTTGGATACTGTTTTTACTTTCAGATTATCAAATAGCATTCTCGTTAAAACAAAAACTACTAGAAAAGTATAATGAATTTCAAGACTCCATATTCGAAGACTGTGATTTTGTGTTAAAGGTGTTCAAACAACCTCTCCGTATGGATAATTTTTACGTAGGCTCTAATCAAAACGAACCTTTTATAGTTTTTATGATGCCAGGGATATTAATTACGTAAGTTTTTATAAAATGCTTTAAAATTCGAACTTATTTATCAAAATTTCTGCGGTTTTAGGATACAATTCTTTTTAGGAGCAGTAATGACATCTCAAACAATAATAACAGATAGACACGACGGTGTTTGGGATAGGTCGGTAGTTGCAGGGGTTACTTCAATGGAAATTACCTTGAGCCATTTATTTCTTCAAGCTTTTATTTTGATGTTTCAAACGTTAGAGATGATGTTTTGCGTTTTTGTACTCTACCAAATGGAGTATATTGGAAGTATCGTTTTGTCATTCCTTTTGGTATTTTCGCAAGGAATTTGTGGTATGGCCTATGGTAAGTATTATAATCAGCCATTCTAGAATAACATATGTTATTACAATCTCGCTTCTTGAGACGAAAAGTGATAACACGCTGGCTATAATGACCACCAACCATATAATATTTGGCTCTGTAGCAGAATAGTGCTGGACAAAACAGCGCTGGACATAAATAGCGCTGGTCAAAATAGCGCTGGTCAAAAACAGCGCAGGACAAAAACAGCGCTGGACAAAAACAGCGCAGGACAAAATAGCGCTGGACAAAAACAGCGCAGGACAAAAACAGCGCTCCATAAAATAGCGCCGGTTGAAATATCCTTACAAAATCAACTATTACAGTAGGATGTGATTGAAAAATCAAGTTTCACCGCTAAGCATTAACCTTCCTTTACAACAAACAATATCAGAATATAGGGAACGGAAAACAAGTAAGAGCAACAATCAATATTTTTCATCATACTTCAACACATATCGCTTCCCGACCAACTGACACAGATCAAAGTGTAAACAACTACTTGTCAGTGGCATATCTATTTAAAGTCTAAAAAAATGCAATTTCACGTTGCTTGTCATTTCGGTAATTACATATATATCCTTCGTGGAATAATGTATCACCTCCTTTCTGAGACATGTCAAATTGCATTTTTTTAGACTTTAAATAAATATGACACTGACAAGTAGTTGTTTACTCTTTGATCTGTGTCAGTTGGTCGGGAAGCGATATGTGTTGAAGTATGATGAAAAATATTGATTGTTGTTCTTACTTGTTTTCCGTTCTTTATATTCTGATATTGTTATAGACAGTTACCAACACTTTGATCACTGTCAGCTGGTCGGGAAGCGATGTTGAATTGACGAATTGAATTAGGAAAACTATTGTTATGACTGTAATTTATGAAAAATATGTTATTCCTAATTATGCTAATTCGGTACTATAGTCTATTTTTATGTATGAGATAGTAGTAAAATAATGAAGCATAATTATCTTTTGGCAGCGCTATTTTGACCAGCGCTATTTTGTCCAGCGCTATTTATGTCCAACGCTATTTTGTCCAGCGCTTTTTTTGACCAGCGCGATTTTGACCAGCGCTATTCTGCTACAGAGCCATAATATTTTGCTAAACTGCACTGAGCTGAAAACATGAAAGGATGGAAAGTTGATGTGACGGAACTGAAACAGGAACTGGAGTCTACGGCAGCACTGAAATCCTTAGCATGCTTCCAGATAAGATGCAAGCTGGTCTGGGAATTGTTTCAAAAACCCTCGACCCTGTCAAACCACAATAGAGCGACACAAGATTGGGTTCCGTGGTATAAAGGTATTGGAGGCAGTAGTTCTGAACCAACATAGGGAATATCAAAAACTGCCGCACGGTGGTCAATCTTCGTGAATTCAAACAACAGCAAACTAACGAAATATAAAAGCTCTGCCAGATAAGGAAAGTTACGAGATTACCTACTCACCGGTCACTTTACCTTAGAAATGGACTGAAAATTGTGTCGGATTTATAATTCATCATAAATCTTCGATGGACACACCTCTTAGTCGACTTATTAGTGATAATAATGAAAATATTAAATGTTTCAGGTTTTTTCGTTTCGGTAATAAGCAAAGATCATACAATGGCGAATGTTGTTCTAATGGGACTCTATCTTCCTGTGAATATTTTAAGTGGTAGGTACTCACCTATTAATGCTGGTCCTGCTGTTAATAGCCAGAGCCTTTTCTCAAGAGAACGCAACTAAAAAATGATTATTTTCTGATGCGCCTGAGTGTCATATAATTTTGCGTTCTTATGAGGAATATCAGTTAATGTATATATGTATGTATGTATGTATGTATGTATGATGGGGTGACATTCACTGAGACCTAAAAGATCTATTGTGCCCCCTTACATCTACTTAGTTCCTAAGGAACGTCTCAGAGACTAGAAGCTCCTTTATTAGTCCTTTTCCTTGAGGAATTTTAGGATATCTGCAGGCTTCAACTTAGGTAAAGGTCCCGCTTCTATCCTGTGCTGTGCCCTAGGATTCTGAATTGCTGTGCATTTCGCTAGTATGTGGATGGAGGTTTCTTTTTCCATGCCACAGAATCTACATTCCCTTTTTTGGGCTTTTTCAGGTGCCCGTTTAGGCGGTAATGTCCCGTTAGGATCCCTCTCTCAATATTACATTGGAGGTGGTACCGCAAAAGGGTTCCGGCCTCCAAAAGGATCTTTCAGTCCCTCTCTTTGCTAGTCCATCTGCTATTTCATTTCCTTCTTTTCCAGTGTGTCCTGGAATCCACAGTAAAGTTACTATATTGTTCTCGCCTAGTTCATTAAGTTTGCCTAGGCATTCCCAGACCATTTTGGAACTGATTACACAAGAACTCAGCGCTTTAATGGCTGCTTGACTATCAGACATTATTAGTATATTAAAGTATAAGTGGATATTAAGGTCTTTAAAACACGCGCGATTTTTCGAGCACGACGGCGAAGCCGGAGTGCTCGAAATAGAGCAAGTGTTTTAGAGACCAGTTATCCACGAATACTTTACGCTATTTTTTTTTATTGGTGCTCTTTGAAATTATAAATATATACTGGTATCTATCACTACTACAACAACAAGAAATGAAAATAAGAACTAATAATGTAAAATGGTTGAATTCGTGATGCTTGCGTTGTCATGGAAATGAGAAAAACATAAACTGATTTGCATTTTGTCTTTAAGATTTATTGTTGTCACCGAAGTGCATAAAAATTAATTCTAATATCGATTTTTTAAGTAGTAAAGCAGAATCGCGGTTAATACCGCAAAAATGTTCTGATGCGTATAAAAAAAAATTGAAATTGTTAAATATTGTTCGAATAAAGGTTTTGACGTTACAAAGTACTCCTGTCAGATCAATAATAAAAAAATTGTCATTTAGACTTCGTTTCTCGAGTTGTTGATGTTGCCATGGTAACTTTAAAAAACGCGCGTTTTTGAAAGTTCGATTTAAACACGCTGAGGCGTGCTTTAAATAGGTAAAATGGTTTACCAATAAAAAAAAATAATCTATTGCTTCCTTTATCATTTGTCAATATTGAACCGGGCACACTTTCTTATGGCGTGAATTTCCCAAGCTTTCAGTGTTTGGTTAATCAGAAGATAGATAATTAGAGATCCTTTTAATAATTAGCAGACTGGATGAATAAATTCACAATTTATTCTAGAACAATATGGCAGCAGTATTGACATATATTGTGGACATTTTTCCTAAAGCGATACTTTAAATCTAACAATTTTTTAGGTTGGATGTGGCCTATCGAAGGAATGGTGTATGGATTACAAATATTAGCGAGGTGTTTTCCTTTTGCTGCTGCCATCGATTCATTGAGAAATATTTTGAAAAAAGGATGGTCGATTAAACATTTGAAAGTTTTTGATGGTTTTCTAATCGGTGCGTTGTGGACTTTGTTGTTCGGTGTAATTAGCGTATATATAATTTCGAGGAAGCGATAATATTTTATGATTTTAGTCCTATTTTGTTATTCAATTTTTATATAATAAAATATTTTGAATATAGTCAGTGTATTTTTTATTGTAAACAGGAAAGTTAGCCGTAGATTCACTAGTGATGAACCAAGTACAAATAGATTAGATTATAAATGGAGTGGCTCTTCGTCCTATCCCACTGCGACCTTTGAAGATCTATTGTGGTCCTCCCTATTTTTAGAGCTCGATATCTAGCTTTATTCTTTTTGTTAGGACTATTATTAGCCTGGATACCGCCCTCCTTGCGTAGCTCTCTGCCCTCGGTTTTTCTTCTTCGAAAAGGTGAAACCGCACCCTTACTAGGTATTCGCACTCACGAGTATGTGCTCCGCGGTTTCGTCTCCTTCCTGGAAAAAATTACATAGGCTGTCTTCTGCTTGGCCAATTCTGTGAATATGCTTCTACAGCCTACAATGTTCTGTCAGCATTCTCACCATCATCCTCGACGTTTCTCGACTTTGACTTAGTAGGTCGCGTGACAGTTTGGCCGAAGGGCTTTTAAGGAATAGTTTATCGTGCCTTTGCCACCAGCGCAGCGCCTGGCCAGACTTGGACGAGAATGCTAGAAAGAACTAGATGAACTGACAGACCTCACTAAAGTAAATTTAGCGAGAAGAGATTCAGCAACAATACGAGTATATGGGCCGGAACAAAGCAAGCATACACTACATTGGAGGAACATTCCAAAGCAGGTACACTGTAATATCTACAGACTTATAGACGGAGAGCTGGCTACATAAAAAATGTTTGGATCTGGTACATGGTTCGTTTGTATTGAAACAGGTACCTTTGGTGTAGCCGAAAATCCGGGGCATGAAGCGGGGGCGTGTAGTTGAAAATGTAAAATTTAGGTGTGAAAAAGTTTATAAGGTACACGGATTCTTATTATAGGAAAAACTTTTATTCATAATCAAGAATAGGGGAGAAATATTGGCAGACAGTTTGCTAGGGGTTAACGTGCCCACAGACAACGCCAAAGGGGTGTAAAAGTAAATAATAAAAAATCACAAGGTACATGAACAACATTTTTTAAATTTTATGATTTAAACTTAAAAAAAAATTACCAAATGGCAGACAGAGAAGTGGGTGCTAAAGCCTTGGCAGACAATTTGAAATAGTTCGTTATAATTTATTATTATTATTTATTATTTATATTTATATTTATATTATATTTATTATTTATTATATTATCTGTCTGCCATTTGGTAAATTGTTTTTTTTTAAGTTTAAATAATAAAATTTAAAAAATTTTGTTCGTGTACCTTGTGATTTTTTTTTATTTACTTTTACACCCCTTTGGCGTTGTCTCGGGGCACGTTAACCCCTAGCAAACTGTCTGCCAATATTTTTCCGCTATTCTTGAATATGAATAAAAGCTTTTCCTACATGCCCCGGATTTTCGATGCCAGACAGGCAAAATTATGTTCGGCTACACCAAAGGTACCTGTTTCAATATAAAAGAACCATGTACCAGATCCAAATATTTTTTATATTAGTGCATGGACATGACCGTAACCGACATTGTCTTTGACTGTTAGGCACTGGACTCGAGGAGACAATCATTGGGTGCATGAGTACTGGATTTTATCTTTGTATATTTTTGTGAGTAGAAATAATTTTTTATAACAATTGAATACGTTCAAGTGATTTACCATACAACTTCACAATACTTTTTGATAAGGTTAATGTTTAAATCGTGATTGATTCCATATTAGTTAATAATTATTCAAACGATGTCTACATAGGTGAGGCGTACATTTTTTTTGGATTTCAATTATTAAAATAAAAATATTAAGGAGAATTTTATAAATATATCGATCGACAGAATAAAAAATAAAACTGACGTTTTTAAATTTAGGTATAAACTATCACTTAAGACGCGCGCTTTTTGAATTTTTAAGCATTCAGGTAGGAAAGAAGATATTTTGAAATAATAATAACAGAAAGTATTTGAAGACTGGAAAAGCATAGAAATTTATCATTTAGTTTAGATAATTATAAAACATGAAATTTAATATTTGATAGTAATAAGAAATTTAATCATATATTATGTGGAACAGAAATAGCGTAGTCAAAGTACACAAAATATCCGTAAAATGCCGCAAAAAAACACAAAAACTTGAAAATTCAAAATAGAGTATTTAAATGGGTTGTGATTAACATGAGAAAAACTTTACAATGCTAGGCATGTGATTTTCCGGAAAATCGTCTTGTTTTTGTTTTTTCGTTCTAATTGTTTAAATAATGAAAACACAGAAAAATGTTCAAATCAAAAATTGTAGCCAATACATTTATCTACAAAATTTCTCTGAACATTTTTTTTGTATCTGCATTAGTTTTTAAAATATATACGAAATTTCCATAGTAGTATTTTTGAACATCATTAATTATCATGTTTTTAATTTTATGATAGTAAATAAACAATGACATTTAGAAAAAAAAATTTCATATGAAATGTGTTCTAAAATGGGGTAAAAATGGGGTTGCGTTAATGGCCATGGTACGATTGCGCACGGCTGGTGTAAACCCCGAAGTAGGAGTGGGCCATTTGAGGTTGAGCCTGTGGCAGGAAGCGCTCACTGCGCTACCTCTGCTGCAGGCAACCAATGATGCAATTGAACCCAGGTTTTTGTTTAACAAACCCTACAAAATTCAAATAAAACAGAACACAGAGCCAGGTGCTGCAAATGCAATACGCATATATACAGATGGTTCAAAAATGAAAGAAGGCTCAGGATGTGGAGTATACTCAAGAGCACTAAGCCTAAAGATGAAGTGGGGAATGGGAAACAATACCAGCGTAGTTCAAACAGAACTGGCTGGTATCTCAATTGCCACAAAAGAACTAACCAGAAGAGGAATTTCTGGCAAAAACATAATAATCTGCACTGATAGTAGACAAGCCCTATTAGCCTTAAACAGACAACGTGTTATATCGAGGCTAGTACTAAAGTGCCACCAAGATTTAGCTGACGCCTCGGCAGATAACAATATTATCCTGAGGTGGGTTAAAGGGCACGACAGGAGTAAAGGAAATCGCATTGCTGATTCTTTAGCCAGGGAAGCCGCTGGACTAAAAATTCTAGGACCCAGTGACACCTACGGCCTAACGACTTCGACAATTGCGGAACTAGCCAAACGCTACACCCATACTCAATCCCTTAAGAGATGGGATGGAATCAAAGGATGCAGTCTTGCCAGGATCACCCTGGGCGACCCTGGGAAGCTGGAGCCGAAAAAATATTTGGCGATGACCAGGAGAAACCTACGTTTAACAGTAGGATTTCTGACTGGTCACTGTCAACTAGGGAAACACCTCCATACTATGGGGCTAGTGGACACACCTCTATGCAGGATGTGTGAACAGGAAGATGAAACTGTCAGGCATGTCTTATGCGAGTGTCCGGAGTTATCGTCAATAAGAGAGTGTGTGTTCGGTGAGTCTTGGCCTACACCTGCCGATATAAAGGAGATGTCTCCTAGTGACCTGTCCACCTTCCTGAGAAGGAGAGGATGGACAATGACCTAGGAAGACAACTCCTCGGGAGGATGTACAATGGGTCACATGTGGCCTAAGTGCTGTGAGCCTACACTCACCCTCCCTACTCTACAGATACAGAATGGGGTAAATACATTAAAAAAAGATTTTTTTAAATTTTTTAATGTATTATCATCGGTTTTACACTCTCTCTCACCTGCTATTTCACCTTTATCTGTGCTCCCTTCTCTTTCTTACCTGAACCATAGGCGTGTTCTTTTGTATCGCGATCACTTCTTAATAGGTTCATTATAAAGTTCACAAATTTTTAGATAATATCATCATCATCATAGAAGGTTTGCTGACAGACCTCTGATTTCAGTATTTATTTTAAATAATTATCTATTATTTAAAAAATTTGATATCTATAGATAAACTGTATAGTAGTTTCGAAAGTAGATGCTTCAAAGTGTTTAGTAGTAAAGTTTTATTGAATTATATTAATTTCGAAAAAAGATATAATTTAATGAAGTCTTAAAAAAACAAGTAAAATTAAGCATGCAAAAAAACAGATTTTTAAGAAGCATTCGTTTAAAATTCCAAATATTGATGGCTTTGTTTTTATAATAATAATGTTTTATGCCCATTTCCAATGCTAAATCCAAAAGGAATTTTCGCTGGGATAAGTATTAATTAAATAGGAATTATAATAAACTGATATTACAGTCAGAAAATCTACTTTTTCAAATTTGAAAGTATTTCTATCTAAAAGTTGAGATCTTCCTTTACATTTTACATGAGTTTATTTATTTTTTCAGAATGTTATAAGCCCAAAATTATCAACTTTTAAGTCGAGCGGTTAATAAATTTGTCTCACGGGTCGTTCGCGCGTAACCACGAATTGAATACCACTGAAATTAATTTTATCTCGTAAATTTTTTAATTTACAGAAAAACTTTTCAGACAAAATTTGTAGATAAATGCATCAGCTACAAATTTTGATTTGGAAGTTTTTCTGTATATTTATTATTTAAACAATTAGAGCGAAAAAACAAAAATTTTAACTCCCCGATTTTCAAGAAAATTGCATGCCTAACATCGTAAATACCACCCTTTTAAATACCCAATTTTGAATTTTTTTGTGAGGTTTTATGTGTACTTTGATTAGGCTAAAAGTCAATTATTAAAAAAAAAAAATGTAATGATCAATTTATAAATTTAAAATTTGTAATTTTCGATCAAATTTTTGAATAAATATTTGAAACAGAATTCTATTTAAAAATAATTGAATATTGAATCAAATCCTGAGATAAGAATTTTTAAAATGAATTCAAAATTCAAAATATTTCACATCAACAAACACTGTGCGTTTAGAAAAATCAATAAATTATATTAATATTATAAGGAATTAAGGTAGTTGAATAAAAAAAAACCTTTGCAAATGAGAAAATATTAATTTGACATCATTCATTAAATAAAATATACAAAATAACATACAAAAACAGTCAATAGAAAATAATGAATGAAATAAATCAAATACAAAAAAACAGCCTCGTACAAATAATCAAATGAATCATAGTTTTATCCACAAGTTTAAACAAACTAGTTTTCAATGAGAAAACAATACCGGTTTCTATAAAAAACAGTCTTAAAACAATAACAAATTCCAACTTAAACTAATAAATATAATAATATTTGGAAGAGGAAAAGGTAAAAATAGAAAACGAACTGTCTCATGTGCTGTATGGCAAGGCACGATGTTAGGACCTATACTTTTTAAACAATTTTTTTTATTAGAAATAAATTGCTAAATTATTAGTTTAATTTAAAACAAAAACTAGAACAAAACTTGCAAAGCATTAAAGAATGCTTGCCGATTGGCCGATTGCCAAATAAAATATTTTTTTAAAAGTTCTCGTCAGCATTTTGACGTTCCATCATTTCCTCACAGAAATCCATTCGTCTGATATTCTCCTCGGGAAAAATATCCTGTGTTGTCTGAACCTTGTAACAATGGTACCCGTTCCGTTTTAAAATATTCTGTACAGTTCTCTTATCCATGTTGACCTCTTCAGCAATTTGTCTTGAAGAAGATGGTTGTCCTGTTTCAACTGCTAAACAAACATTTAATTCTCTAGTTTGCCTTTCGTCCTTTAATGGCCGTTCGATTGGATCTTCCAAAGCTTGGCATTTTCTACAGTATGAAATAAATCCATATTTCTCGAAATTACTAATTATTTTCAAAATTGTTGACTTTAAAGGAATTTGGCGATGTTCAAATGCCACAATAAACAAATTAACGTTTGCTTCAGCCGAATGACCTCCAAAATACCATTTTATAATTTGCACTTTTTCGCAGGTTAAGTATTTTAATGAAGGCATATTGTAAATATTTTATTTTCAAACACAATGACATGCGCTTCCAACGTTTGTATCGAAAAGACCTAGGAATAGCAATTTAAATGTGAATTCTCTCTGTAAAGGACACTGTTGCCGGATGAAAGTGTTTAGTTTTACCTAATAGTGCATGAGCTCGAAAAAAAGTCAACGATAACGAGACAAAAATACCATTTGTACAAATTAATCTGCGCTTCTGGCAACGGCGGTTAAAATAGGGGGGCAATGAAAATTCTGGAACTAAATACACGCCCTCGCTGACCACGCACAATTATTCTTTCTCTCTCTTTCAAGCTGTTTTTCTCATATTTTCCTTGTCGTACTTGTGTAAAACGTAGGGTTCGAAAAGCCTCTCCACACATGAAAAAACCAATTGGTCAAAGAAGCTGTGCGTTCCTAAGACCCAGAATATTTAACTTCTTACCTGTTGATATCGGAGATGAGACAACATTTTTTACATACGAAACTAAAGTTAAAACCTTTTTGTCAAACATACCACGCGATTCAGTGTGTGAACTATTTGACAATAATTAAAGTTAAGTCTAAAATCATAGAGAAACGATCCATATAATATTAAAGGAGTAGGTATATAAACATGTACCTGTGTTTCTGTATTTGTATTTAAATAAGCAATTGGTTTAACTGTAACACCCTGTAGTTTGTTACATTTTTAGATTAATACAAATGAGCTGTTTCCAAACATGTTTGGTACTTGTGGTCTAGCAGACAAAATATGAAAGAAATTATTTCTTATCAATTAAAAAAAAACATAGTCGTCTAGTTTTTTGAGAAATGTCATTATTTGTTTAGTAATTTATTAATGTTCAGTGACAGTTTAGCACTACAATATTTTTGGTATTCGTGAATGTTTTAATTATTGCTCAGATTTAATTTGAAGTAGAAATGGAGTAAAGTGTAAAACAAAAAATTGAAATTCTTTTGATGATTGGGTATGGAGACAGATCGCGAACTCAGATGGAAGTGTGCAATTATTTGTTTAATGATAAATATCCAGAAAGACCTATAACGCGTTAAACAGTCAGAAATATTGAAAAGAAATTTCGAGAAACTGATACGGTTGAAAATGCACGCCCTCTGCAAATGCTGATACAGCATTAGATGTTTTACTTAGTTTTGAAGAAGATGCGCACACTTCTGTGCGATATCGGTGTTAGCAAAACAACGGTAGAAACATTATTTTTTCTGATGAGGCCACTTTCACGTTAAATGGCGAGGTGAACCGTCAGAATTGTAGATACTGGGCAAAAGAAAACCCCCACTGGATGGAATATATGGGCTGGAATTGTGGTTTTTAAGAGGGTATCTCGTACCCACTTCACGTAATTTGTTTCCCAGCAGACGTAATCCTGGAGGTTTTCATGAAAGTTTATGGTTTCAACAGGATGGTGCAACTCCACATTATGCTGTAGATGTTAGAAGGTACCTAGATGAAATTTTTCCGAACAGGTGGATTCGTAGACGTGGACCGATTGAATGGCCAGCGAGGTCACCTGATTTCAATCCTTTGGATTATTTTATGTGGGGCCATCTGAAGAATGTTGTGTATCAAACGAAACCAGCAAATATTCAAGAATTAAAAGAGAGAATTCGGAAAGCAATAAACAATATTTCTCAAGACACAATACTGTCAAATACAGCAAGGGCTGCAGTTCGAACATTTATAAAGTCATGTAAGTATTTCATCATAGTGTGGATTTATGCAGACACATTTAACAATTATCAATTAGCATTTAACAATTAACATTTATCAATTATAAGTTGAACTACTCATTTCACTATGACTCCATTTATGCACACAATTAACAATTATCATTTATCATTTAACAATTACGAAGTTGGCCAACTTTTAACTTCTTAAATTAATTGTACCGAATTTTCATCTAGTGCGCAACTAGTACGCAGATCCTGAAGTTAACTTCACTTTTTTCATAGAAAAGTGGTTGACAGGTTATATTGTGTTTGTTTGTTTTGTTTATTTTTAATTTTCAAGTTCAATTCATCTTCAAAATTATTCCAATGCACAAATGGACATGAAAATGTAGGGTTAATGGTTATTGTAAATAACTAGAATCTCGGGCTCGTGCGCATGCTTACTATTTTCTCCTAATTTATAATTGTGTCTGCATAAACGATGGCAGTTTTACTAATTGTTAATTGATAAATGTTAATTGTTAAATGCTAATTGATAATTGTTAAATGTGTCTGCATAAATCCACACATATTCTCTCCGCTAGACAATAAGTATTTTTGATAATATTGTTAATTTAACTAATAAAGAATGTTACGCGTTACTTTATGAGCACACACAAAACTATTGTATTTTTGTCCACCCTGTACCATTCGGAATCAACATGTGATACATTTTTGAAATCAGCTCAGCTAGAGTAATCCGAAAATGACGGTGACGTCATTACTCGAAAGTAATTCACCCTGTTTATTAGATTATTATTTTAAAATACGGTAAATTAAAATGAAAAATCGACATGTTTCAGGATTATTTCTTAAAATGGCCTGTTTAGCTAAAAATGAATTTGTTCCATACTTTACGGACACAGTGTATGTATAACCCATTTAAACGTTCAATAACAATTGAATAAATATTTTTTTATCGCCAAAGTCGTCAAGTTCATGGACCTCGACCTCACAGTCCTGCTTGTCCTGGTTATTGAAGAAAAAAAATAAACTAAACCCGTTACCGACCTAGGGTTTAACCGAATGGGCGATAAGAAAGAATCGACCGTTGATTTTTTTATTATAAAACATCAAGTAGGTATCAGATGCAGTGGTGTAGAAAACGAAAATTCGACTAGAATGTGTATATAATCTTTGACTACAATAAACATCGACGACATCACCAAGTTCTGTTCGACACTCGCTAGTGTTACGCGGAGGCTACGACCGATATTTTAGTGGATAGTAATAATTATTGTTGTGATTGTTTTCGGGGTAAGTATTATTATTTTTTAATAGTTTAATGCGTATTAAAGTACGCTAATATCAAAAATAAATAATTAATAAATTTTCTTTACTATAATTGTTTTTGCAGCCTTATAAAATAATTATGTTATATTTATATTTAAAAATTATTAATCATTAAAATAAGTTTGGTTTAGTAATTATATCACCTTCACAGTTGTTGTTGTATTGACACATTTATCATTTATCCAAAGTGTCACAAATTTTAAGTGAAGATCTTGAGACCTCTACAAGCAAAAGTCAATGTCAAAATCTTTCTTGTACTTAAATTACTCCAATTAAATTTGGAATAAAAACAAATTGAATTCAATCGTAGAAAAATGTTTGCGTGCAGCATGTGCTAAAAGCATATTTGTTGCACTTAGCCTGGATGTAGCTCTCTATATTACGTTTAGCATCGTGCAACAAATATTCACTTTTTGCAACTGGATTATGATTTAAAATTTAAAAGAATTAAGTGATATTAAACTTCACAAAAAATGTTGTAGATTCTGAATTTCGTTACTTTTTTCAACAGTGCAGATGGAGTTGGCTTTAGCAGCCGTTGATATGGAATAAATGCTTTTTTCTACTCCTGTTTTATAATATGCTTATTAAAAGACTAAAATCTGTATCATAATGATATTCATTATGATACAAATTTTCATTATGATACAGATTTTTAAGCCAATAGGAATGCGACATTCGCACAATATTCAATATAGCCATGGATACCTGGTTGACATTGACATTGGAATAAACAAATTTGGAAACTTGGGCAAGCAAATTGCCACCTTTTTAGGGCTTGCCAATCCCAATTTATATACGGGACACTGCTTTCGTAGAACATCTGCAACCGTATTGGTAGATGGCGGCAGTGATATTACCACCTTAAAAAGACACGGTGGTTGGAAATCCACTACGGTTGCAGAGGGTTATATTGAAGAAGATATCCAAAATAAAATAAATGTATCGAATAAAATTTTTAATTCAATTGAAAATAGGAATGAAACAAACTTTAACATGCCCTCCAGTTCAACAACCATCCGAATAAGATCAGCCCCCCAAATAAATTTTACAAATTGTACAATAAATAATTTATACACAAAGAAGATTAAAGAATTAATATTATTATGTTCAAAAGTTTTAAATTTATTTGTTGTACAATTTGTAAAATTTATTTGTTGAAGTTCCTTTCATTGTTCTTGTTTTTTATAATAAATGATAATTATTAATTAAATAATTCTTATTAATCGGAGTAGAAAAAATATTGTATGCAACTTTCATGTAATGGCCATTAATACACTCGCATATTATATACGAAACTCGCCTGCGGCTCGTTTCGTATCCTACAACATGCTCGTGTCTTAATGGCTATCATTACATGATCGTTGCATAAAATACTATAATTATTACAGTAATAAAAAAAAGTTTTATCAAATTTCTATGAAGCGTATAGAATCCACAACATATTTTGTGAAATCTAATATTTTGTAATTTTTTTTAACAGTGTAAATGGCAGCGGCTTTAGCAGCCGTTGATACGGAATGTTTATTTTGGTTATGGAAGTACTCAAAAAAAGTTTTATCAACTTTCCATGATGCATATAGAAAATAGAATTTTTGCGTTATTTCGTAAGCCGGCGACTTTAAGGAAAAATCCCGAAACCCGTCGATTTCTATTTTTAAACAGGCTATTCGTAAGGATACATTTTTATTTTTGACGTCATCTATATGAGCGTGATGACGTCATCGTTAAAATTTTTCAATGGAAATGTGGGTGTTGTAATACATTATTTGAAAGGTCTTTTAAATACATATTCAGCCATATCAATATGTACAGTAATTGATTCGCGTATTGTCACAAATATTATTGATGAAATTTCAACAGATTTCTTAATAAAATATATTAAGTATTGGTATTTATTGTCACCCAAAAATAAATTTTATTAAGGCCGTCACTGGTTATGAAATGACTTATCTACCTACTTTTTACCTTTTTTAAAAATCTAGTAACCTTATCAACATCAACATTGACACTTGGACATAAACTTTCTGTCAAGTGATTGATAGTATTATTGTATTAGACGAATTCAAAAAGTCTTTGTATCTATCAACATGAAGCTGACTGAAACGCAAAAAATTGAAATTCTAATAATGATTGGTTGTGGAGATAAAGCACGTACGCAGAAAGAAGTATGTACGTTATTTGATAATAAATACCCCAACCGAGAACCAATTTCACAATCCACTATAAGCAAAATTGATATGGATGAATAAGTATTTAAAAGACCTTTCAAATAATGTATTACAACACCCACATTTCCATTTAAAAATTTTAGCGATGACGTCGTCACGCTCGCGTAGATGACGTCAAAAATAAAAAGGTATCCTTACGAACAGCCCGTTTTAAAATAAAAATCGACGGCTTTCAGGATTTTTCCTTAAAGTCGCCGGTTGACGAAATAACGAATTTATTCCTTTCATTTGCACCATACTGTATAATCTTCTATAAACATCATGTCTTCTAATTATCTTTCTTATAGTTGTTTATTTAAAAGAAATTAATTTGCAAAATTCAACTTCTTTTCCCTTAACCTTATTTCAAATCGAAGGTTGATCAAGATATTAATGAAAGCTGTTTTAAGAACGAATTTGTCAAACTGGATTAATATGGTAAACATCAAAATTACCAAAGAGTCAAAAGTTGATCGGCATCTTATTACATTTAACTCAACTTTAATTGGGCGCAAAATATGTGTAGATTATACATGTACATTTACTTGGTAAGGTCAAAGTCATTTTTAGGAAATATACATGCACATTTTTTAAGATATTAATTATTTAATTTTTATCTAAAAATGAAGTTTTAACATATTTAAAAGGCAATCAAACATAATGGGATAATAAAACTTTAAGAAGCTCAGGTGATACAAATAACAATTCTTTTGATGTTGAAGGGGTCGAAATAAGTGTCCTTGAACGTGACAGCTAACTCTGACATACACTGAGAACTATAATAAATGCTTACAGCTTTACTCGAATAAAACTGAGAAAAAGTATTTTAACACAAAATTGTGTTTTATCAAATAGATTTTTTCAGGAACTATTTCTGCACTTTTCGTTGACAATATTGACGTGAAATAGATAATTTGAAAATATAATTTCAACCTACAAGCAACGTCCATAAACAAGAGGCATACATTTGCTTTTAAGAGTTATAGTTTAATAGGGCATGTCCACTAACTGACAGGTTCACTCTAATGACAGTTGCCCTGAGGATAAACAATTTATAATTTACTTGTTTTGTATTGTTTTTTTTATTATAAACAGTCAGATATAGCTTTTAAAATACCAAAACAATCAAAACAATGTAGAAAAAAGCACAAAATCAAAATTAAATGAACTCAAACATAACTATTAAAAATCAGGTGTTGTGCAAAGAACGCATGTTTATCATCAGATTCATCAGGGCGACTGTCGCATGTAGTCACGTGGACTTGCCCTTATATAATTCAGTTTGCTAGGTATTAAGTTATTACAGTTGGAAGATCCCAGTAATAAAAAGTCGTGTATCGATACTTTTGGCAATTTCATAACCTCATTATTATATTAAATTTATTTCGTCGATCGAAACACCTCGAGCAGACAGATTCAACTATAGTTTGGCAAGTTTATCTGAAGCTACGCGGCATCGGTAAGGGGCGAGGAAACATGGCGGATATCTGTCATAAACGTATCAATGGCGTACGGTACCTATTTTTATAAAAGTATTAAAAATATTAATTATTATTATATAATAATTATATATATATAATTAAAGGTAAGGTATTTTTCAAAACACGGTATTTGTTAAAAACAAATAATGTTAGAATCGTACTTGAATTCAATATGGATACTGACAATTATGGTTTCCGCACAACGCTGCCAGAGCTTGAAGAAGCCCATAACAAATTTGGAAAAGTGTTTAAGTATCTTTTAATATTCATAAATTGAAAAAATAATGTTAATAGACAAAATCCAAGACAACAAGCACATTAAAAAATTAACGTTTAATCATTTGGTTAACATTGTTAATAATAAAAAGTCCATTATTATCATTACTTACATACTTAGCACTTTATCTTTTTCATAGTTAAACGTGGCAATATCGAATGTTTTCGACTGCATTCCTTTCACGGCTTCAGATAAACTTGCCAAACTATAGGACTGATCTGACTTACCTTCCCTACATCAAAGGTTTTTTCTTACAGAAAATCTCTGACAAATAATAGACAGTTTTCAAACTAATCTTAACACGCATGTCCGTTTTTGATCGATCCGGAACAGTTTGTATGAACAGTTGACAATTGAAAATATATATGAGCTAACCTAGCAGATAGGTGATCAGTGGAAAGAAAGGGAATATAACCTCAATTAACTACAAACTTTGTAAACGAGTTCTGAATCATCAGATGTCTCAAAATCACTCATTGTTGAATATAAACTTCTCTAAAATAACGAAAGCCGAGAAAATAAACTCCAACAAACAATCAAAACACAAATATGACAAATGTCAAAAGTTATTTGATGTTAAAAAAACACTGCGCTATCAGAAATCTTTGAAGGAACGCTTTCGGGCTTTGCGCCGACTCCGGATTGTCAAGGACTGTCTGTGATGCTTGTGAGAACAAACCTTAGATGTCATTAACGAACGATTTGGACAAATCTGACTGGTCGGACGTAAATACCGAACGCACTTTGTTCAGGCAAAAAATACACCAACAACGAGAAGCAAACCTTCGCATAAAACCGTGTCTACAAACGCCATGTTTTTAATTAGTCGTCGAATGTCATACGATCATATGTGAGGCTCTTTCTTATGTTCTTTACAGACCCAAATTATATTAAAGTTGGCTTTCAGGTTGAAATTATTTTTTTAAATGATCTATTTCACGTTTATATTATCAACGAAAAGTGCAAAAGTAGCTACTGATAGAAAAATACCTTTATAATACATTTGATAAAACAATTTTATACTAAAATACAGTGTGATTTGAGTAAAGCTGTAAGCATTTATTATGATTCTCAGTGTATGTCAGAGTTAGCTGTCACCTTCGAGGTTATTTATTTTTGTCCCTCCATTATCAAAGAATTTTCGCCGGGCTTCACTTCTTGTTGATGTGTGTATTTTTTTATTCAGGTGATGAGTGAGGGACATGGTTAAGTTAGGTTAATTCTGTAACGTTTCACTTTTTAAATTTTCTTTCCGCAGCTGGAAGTGCATGGAATTTGATTTCCAACGCTTTCTATTACTCAATATTATTAAATGCATGTTATGATGACAGGAGACTACCACAAACGCCACAAGAAATATGATCATCGTTGTGAAAAAACTACCTATCGTAATCTAAACTAACCCAACTATGTCTTTTACTAATCATCTGTACTGTGATATCTGCATTATTTGTTATCATAAGTTTTTAAATTATTTTCATGAGATTTTATGGCTTCTCCCACCATAAAGATTACATAGTATGTCATTATTTAATGTTGTAAAAGACTATTGAAAAAATTTGAGTCAGTTATGAGCTGCATATTTACCAAATGTTTTAAATCTTGTTTAATGCACGGCTTAATTTCTGAGGATAAAAATAATTCAAGTTCTCTAATAACTTTACATAGGACAAGATAGGTACCACAATTCTACGCAGTTGATATTTTTATAACCTATAAAAATAATAACATATCTTCACTTACCTATGAGTTTAATAAACATTTATAAATGCACCACTTTTTTACATACTTTTATTGTTTTAAATAAATTGATTGTACGAAACAAACACTTAAAAAACCACGACAAAAACTGCAAAACTTGACAGAAAAAACAGAAAACCATCGCCGCACCGGCTACTGACCAACGTAACGTAATCAAACTTGAATGCTTGAATCAAATCACCTGTATATTAGTAATACCAACGTACTTTATCAGTGATGCCAACCATAGTTAACCTACTCTTAATACCAACCATTATTTGATGTGTGTATTTTTTTATTCAGGTGATGAGTGAGGGACATGGTTAAGTTAGGTTACTTCTGTAACGTTTCACTTTTTAATTTTTCTTTCCGCAGCTGAAACTGCATGGAATTTGATTTCCAACGCTTTCTATTACTCAATATTATTAAATGCATGTTATGATGACAGGAGACTACCACAAACGCCACAAGAAATATGATCATCGCCGTGAAAAAACTACCTATCGTAATCTAAACTAACCCAACTATGTCTCTCACTAATCATATGTACTGTGATATCTGCATTATTTGTTATCATAATTTTTTAAATTATTTTCATGAGATTTTATGGCTTCTCCCACCATAAAGATTACATAGTATGTCATTATTTAATGTTGTAAAAGACTACTGAAAAAATTTGAGTCAGTTATGAGCTGCAGCTACTTCTGCATATTTACCAAATGTTTTAAATCTTGTTTAATGCACGACTTAATTTCTGAGGATAAAAATAATTCAAGTTCTCTAATAACTTCACATAGTACAAGATAGGTACCACAATTCTACGCAGTTGATATTTTTATAACCTATAAAAATAATAACATATCTTCACTTACCTATGAGTTTAATAAACATTTATAAATGCACCACTTTTTTACATAACATTATTGTTTTAAATAAATTGATTGTACGAAACAAACACTTAAAAAACCACGACAAAAACAGAAAACCATCGCCGCACCGGCTACTGACTAACGTAACGTAATCAAACTTGAATCAAATCACCTGTATATTAGTAATACCAACGTACTTCATCAGTGATACCAACCTTAGTTAACCTACTCTTAATACCAACCATTATTTGATTTTTAAAACCGTATGAAATGTTGCGTACATAGTGTTTTATATTATTTGTGTATTTTGGCAAGTAATAATCTATAAGTTTGAATTTAAATTATTTGCAAATAACGTTGTCAATAAATATAGCAGTATTTTGTAAATATTCCTTAATATTTCGAAGTATATTTGTGGAAAATTTTAGGATATGATAAGTAAGACGCAGTCTGGTGAGAAAGATAAAGAATGTTTTTCATTTTGTGTCTGAAAATGATTCCCCCATGTACAATCGGAAGGATAAGTCGTTGTCAGTAAGTTTTGCGTATATTAATTCGCGACCAGGAGCGCTCAGTTCAGTTAACTCCGACTCCAGCTAGGGCAAGGGAAGTTAGTTCGTACGCTTCATTTCTGCTCCCACGCGTTTTCTTGTGTTAAGTTTTGAAAGATGAAAACCCGGGCGGCGAACTAAGGAACTACGGAACAGGATAATTATTTGTGAACTACACCAGACTACTTCAAGGACCTTATTATACGGTTTTGTTTAGCTTCCTGTCGACCAATTGATCTGAAATTTGGTACACTTCTTTCATTCCGATGACAATAAAATTCTGTATCTTCAGAATCATTGTAAACCAAAGAGGGCAACCACCACAAAATGGAGGATCGCATTTTTTTACAATCACTTCAATATGGATATCAATTGAGGGGGTTTAACTAGACTACAGTACTTCATAAAAAAATCAAACTCAAGATGGCCGCCGGCACAAAATGGCGGATTTCATATATGTTTGAATTCCCCTAAATTTGAGTAGTGGGTATCAAATGAAATTGATTAGGTTAGGTAATTCACGGTTTTGTTGATTAATAAAATATATGGACGACTGATAGTCTTGTATGGATAAATACTCAGCTGCAATTTGCATCTAGAATTATTGCACTTTTCAATATTGTCAATATACCTGAAAATCTAATTTCTTTTTCAGATAAACATGTACGATCATCTCGCTGTATGTATTAAAAATGTAGAAAAATCTTATGGATCGAATAAAATTTTGAGGACACTCTATTTAAATGTAGAAAGAGGCAGCATGTAAGTACCCACTAAGACAGAGAAAGCTATCAATTTTCATAATTTATCCAATATAATCAAAGAGCAGCTACTCTGCGCATGATTTTGACGTTTGACGTTGACTAACATGTTTGGGAACTTCGTTTCAAGGTCATATCAATACACCCAAGGTTAATATATTGTTACCCATATTTGTAATGTTAACTTACTTTATTTCCACTAATTTAACTTTCACAATTCAATACAAATAACGTCTCACTATCAGAACACAGAACTCAAATTCCTAATACTCCAAAACTAACTAACTAATGTCAATTGTCTCGCTTGTCTGACAGTTCTAGATGATTCCAGTTGTATGTCTTCTTCTTTTTCTTTATGGATCTCTACATATCATCAGTACAGGTCTGACGTAACAATATTATTATAATTGGTCTCATTTGCAAATTATTGGGTGAACATATGCGCTACATTACAGGGTGCTTCTAAATTCAGCTAAAATACATGAATGCTCAAATATTTGAGGTGTTTTTCAAATAGTATTACAGACTATTCGAATACGAGTCTTCAAATCGTTGATATCAAGTATTGCTGTGCTGTAAACTAATTACTTAAGGTTACCCCATAACCAGAAGTCACATGGATTTAATTCTGGATATCGAGGAGGCCATCTTCAAGTTCCATATTTACTTAAATTTGACAAAAGTTGGATGTCACTGGACGCCCGGTAGATGTAAAACATAAAATAAAATAATAATAATAATAATAATAATAATAATAATAATAATAATAATAATAATAATAATAATAATAATAAAAGTAAAAAATATTAATTGTTCAAATGTTTTTATATCTAACGAGTCACTTGAAAGTGCATTTGTATTCAGATATGGTTTACTTGGGGCTAGTGGTTGTGGTAAATCCACATTATTAAATAGTATAACGGGAAGAATTAAAGTTGACAGCGGAGAAATATATGTTTTGGGAGAAAAACAGCTGGAGGTGCCTGGTGACAATATCGGATACATGCCTCAGGTAAAACCAATTTTTCAATCTCCGTAATACGTCAAACTCACAGTTTGTCTCAAAGTATATCGTCTTGGCTTTTGCCGGCAATCATAAAATTAATGGGAAAATTGCTAATAAGTAAATCATATTATGGGCAATAGATCGCCAGTAGCGGACGGAATTATTTTAAAAAGGATCAAATTCACAAATATCTATCTTTTTGTATTTTTATCATGCATCCTTTGTTTTTTGTTTAACCGTTTCTCTAAACTTGAATCTCCAAGAGTGCAATCTTTGCGATTCCATTATCACTTGTTTTTTGTCAATTTTTCAATATGTGAATCCCATTTTAGCAATAACTCTATGGAGGGTGGTCCGGCTAATATTTATATTGGTGTCATCTTCTTCTAGCTTCCTTTTTTGGCCACTGTCCAAACGATGAGATTGAAAATCACTACGTGTTTTTCTTCCACTTAATTTTTCACTGTTAGTGTTGGTGTCTTTGTAAATAAGCAGGATTCTTTTAAAACTTCTTGTTTAATGAATCCTCTACTTACAAAAGAATCATACACATTTTTCACAATTTGCTTTGCATCTAATGACAACTGTTTTCGACGCAACATTGCAAAAAAAATTAATGATAACTTATAATACGTATAAAAAGCTCTTTGAAAACGCACGCTAAAACGGAATATTTAATACTGCCAAATGAATTCTGAATTCAATACAGCCATCATACACCCGATACAAATTCTTTTTTCTCTTATTTTTTTGGGAATCAAACCACAATAATGTTTTTTATTATAAAAAATAAAAAACATTATTGCGGTTTATAAAAAATAAAAAAACATTATTGTGGTTAGATTCCCAAAAAAATAAGAGAAAAAAGAATAAGTAGTGCCACAAGGAACTTACAGAAGATACCCGATACAAACCTGATGGTCCCAAAGAGATAATATACATAGAGTAGGCATGTCATAGGGGCTCCTCTAAGCGTATTCGTCAACCCATTAGAAAGAGATGGACAACCAGTTTGGTATTGCTTCCTCTTTCTACATTTTTAAAAGGTTTGTAGTGTTACAGTCTTCGCGCATGTGTATCACGCGATGTTAGAGAGAGACAGCATCACCAATTTCATTCGCCATCTCTTTTTTTTTGTGTGGACGCTTCGACTATAGGCTGCCTACTCTATGTATATTATCTCTATGGATGGTCCGCCCTTGCCTTGTCACTTGACTGTTGTTGGGTTTCATTTCGGGTAAAATTCTTTTAAGATGGTCGTAAATGGTCGTATTTAGATGATTGCCGGTAAAAGTGAAGACGATATAATTTGAGACAAACTATACCAAATAAATTTTCAGACTCTATCATTAATCGGCGAATTTACTGTAAAGGACACCATTTATTTTTTTGGAAGGATATACAATGTACCAGAAGAAACTATCAAAAGAAGATACACCGAGCTAGTAGAATTATTAGAACTTCCTACAGATAAAACGTATGGGTGGTTACTTTTTATTTTCACTTTAGTATTATTTATTATGCTATTAATTCCAGTTACATCAAAAATTGCAGCGGCGGACAACAGAGAAGGGTATCTTTTGCAGCTAGTATGGTACATCAACCTGAATTATTGATTTTAGACGAGCCCACTGTTGGTACAGATCCAATTCTTAGAGACAGGTTAGTTCATTGAACATAAAATAATGAAATTATAGAACATTTTTTATTACTTTCTCTTTGTCGTTTCCATGTAGATGGTATTAGGTAAAACAGGAGCCGACAAAAACCTCGGTCTGAAAGGAGACCCGCTGTGTCTATTATACAACTGCTACGCGGTGACGGATTTACTATAGTCTATTTCGGAAAGGTATAGGGTAATAAAATGGGAAATTCCGTCTAGTTCGGCTCAATTTCGGTGTCGGCCATAGGCGTAGGTCTTGAAATAGTATTGTTTGTAATATTAAAATTTCAAGTAAGTCCTGTCAACGGGTATTAAGATGCCTTCAGGTAAAGGGAAAAGACTAATAATCGTCCATATTGGAAGCGAAGAGGGATTTTTGAAAGAAGGTTTGTCGTGACATACGGGGGATTACCACGAGGACATGGATTCGGATGTTTTTGAAGACTATTTTGGTGAAATGATAAAATATCTTCCAGCTGATTCAGTAGTAGTTATGGATAAGGCAAGTTATCATTCTCGACGCATAGAGAAGACTCCAACTTCATCTTGGAGAAAACAAGAAATTATTGACTGGTTAACCACCAAAAATATTGAATTTGAAGATAATTTGATAAAAAAAGAACTATTAGCTATAGCAAATTTATACAAACATCGTTTTATGAAATACGCCGTGGAAGATTTAGCAGAAAAACATAGTGTAACAGTGCTGCGCACACCGCCATATCATTGCGAATTAAATCCTATAGAAATTATATGGGCGCAAGTGAAGGATTTGTGGCAAGACACAACACGACATTCAAAATGAAAGACGTTAAGCTACTGTTTCATCAAACCATTAAGGAGGTGACACCAGAGAACTGGCGAAAAGCAGTCCAGCATGTCATTAAAGAAGAGGAGAAAATGTGAGATCTTGACTACTTGATCGATCGGACCGTCGACCCGTTAATTATAACGTCAAGAGGAGATGACAGTTCCTCAGATGACGAGTAATATTATGATTTTTTATAATTTAATTTTTGTATAATGTATTTTTTGTATAATGTTCAATAAAAAATAAGTCTACCTAATACTATGTAAGCATAATGCCTAATTTTTATTCTGTTAAAATAAAATTCTTTCCTTTTTACGAGTATCCTACCGGCACGCCTTTGGCACCCTATTTTCAATGTTTGCGAATGGATAACAATAGGCTAAACCCATATATTGACCCCTACCCGGGTGGTACTACCTACACTTAGTAAAAAGAAAGAATTTTACAATGAAATCAATGCCAAACTATGAAAGTGGCTTAAATATTCGTTGGGTCACTCTGTGCTCCCTTTGCATACCTAATGAGGTTTTATTACTCTATACCTTTCTGAAATAAACTATAGCTCTGTTTCAGTGAAGTTGGCCAAACTATCAAAACCCCTTCTTACGTTTGTATATCCAAAATCTTTCAATTTACTGAGAAACAAAATTTTTGACATTTCAACTTTGCAACCCTGTATCTTTTTTACTTTTAATATTTTATTAGAGCAAGTTGCGTCAGATTGTAATATTTTTAGGCCAATAACCTTCCATTCCATCCTGTATAAAAAGAAATATTTTATAAATAACAGTAATTTATCCTCGGCATTTTAAATTACAATATTAAAAACTGGATCTTCTTGCTCAACAGTTAATAAAAAAACATTAAATCAACGAAAATCTAACTGGTTCTCTCCAACTAACTATCTAATTAAATTAACATTTCCCGTCTTGTTTTTACATTATCATCAAGTTTCAAAATACTTCAAAATATTAAACTGCGAAATATTACCGGAAATAGTTATTTTTTATTATTGTTAATTGCCTTTATTTGTCTACAAAATATAAACAATAGTTACAAGAGGCGAAGTCTAGCTAAAGCTACTCTACTCTACAGAGACATATTGTGAACTACTAGACTGGTAAAAAACTGTAAAGAATCCCTAAACAGGCTGACAAGAAACTAGTGTCTCTAATTTGGGGATTGCAGGTAATGAAATGGCTGACTAGTTAGCTAAAGAAGGCTCTAAAGGAGACTTCATAGGTCCAGAACCGTTTTGTGGAATCACAAAAGTTTGCATAAGATGGGAATTCGGGAACTGGCTAGATAGGGAACACCAACTCAAATGGAGGTCGACACAATGACACCTCCATGCAAAGAGTTTACTGAACAAGGTAGACAAGGAACTCTCAATCAGGCTATTGAAACTGAGTAAGAGACATTTGATGACATTTACCGACCTGGTGACTGAACACTGCACCCTGAGAAAACACGTGCACAAAATGGGCAAAGTTAGAGAACCTATGTGCAGGAAATGTGAGCTCTATGATGAACCACCTACTCACATACTCTGCTTCTGCGAAAACTTATATGGACTCAGACCGAAGCACTTTGGAGAGGAAATAATACAACCACTACAACTACTGAAAATCCCGCCAGTCAAACTAGTGGAAGTAGATAACATGGGAAATGGTACAAAGATTCAGTTCAGTTGCCTGGGCTATTAAGCACAACCCAATCGAATGAATGAATAGTAGTTATGGAGCTCATCAAACCAATCTTGGATACCGGAAGAATGGACTGCCTAAGTCTGACGTCAAAAGAGACGTGGTCATCAAAACTTTTCCAAACAAACCGAAAGCTCGTGTAAATTATCAAGAAATGTTTGACCTACCTTGCAGATTTTCGTGTAAAAAAGTCTCCAATTGATCCCTGTTTACTTATTTCTAACAACGATCACCCTTATTTATGACTAAATCAACAGCAAACGACAAATTAAAAATCTGTTATGACGTTTCACACGCGTTATCGATTTGTTTGAAAAGGTTGTGACGTCAGAGCTTAGGCAGTCCATTTTGTTCACTGATAATAATTTGTATACAAGTACTGAACTGTCACTAATAAAGCCACCTATTGGCATCACAGAATATTAGTTCTTTAGTTTTGTTTATCATTAGTAGTATTCTTTTTACCGTTAAAAGATGCCACAACTGAGTCGAACTGAGCCTAGATTCTTCTAAGATCTAAGATAAATTCAGTATAATTTTCTGGCTAAAAATAACATTCTGACTCATAAACTCGAGACATAACCTCATAAACTCGAGTGTTTACATTTTCTCATTGCTGAAATTACACTTATTTGTCAAACCTTTGATTCTTATTGGCCGCATTCAGCAGACACTATCGATTACTAATCGCTGAGGATTTGTCTGCTGAATGCGCAATAAAAGTGATGAGTTGTAAAGATATATTGCTAATCGGACGCCATTTTTTCGATCGCTTTAAATTAGCGATTTACGATTACGATAAGTGATTCTTTAATTGTCAATACTGTCAATAGTGCCATTTTGAGAGTTGATGGTCGAATTCGTTTGAATTTTGAATATATTTGTGTAGTTTTTTTATTTTCTTGGTGGGATTTTGACCGATATGGAAGAGGTGGAAATATGTTATGAGTATAAAGACATGTTATACAGAATAATAGGAATACCTGTGTATTGTGGGACTACTCGTTCATAATAGTATTTATTTCTAGTATGTATTTCCCTTTCCTCTACAGCTAGTAAAGGTAATGGTATGGCTAAATTAATTGCAGCCTGTTCCACTACATTAAGATCTATTAAATCGTCCACAAAAAAACCCAAAATATTGTTGTTCATTTTGAACCGATGGTACACACAAATATCATGTCCATGTCAAAATCAACTACTGTAAAAAAGTGCATTCAGAAGAATTGACCAATGACTTATCGATAACTAATCGGGTTTTTCTTCTGAATGTGGCCATTAAAATGAATGAACAGATAGATTTCACAAATTCGCCGAACCACAAACCACGACCAGATGTTTTCTGACGACCATAGATTCTTATGAGATTAATTTAAAAACAAAACACCTTAACCTCAAAAAGCTCTTTCTCAGTTAAAAGCTTCATAAAATACAAGCTCAGCTGAAGTAAGTATCTCACTAAAATCTCAGTTCAAACTTAGTTGCTGAAGGTAAAAAGAATGGTCAATTTAAACTGAGCAACTAACTAACTAAGATTCTTACTTATTCTCAGTTAATTTGGGTAAAAAGAATACTACTAGTGTTAGAGTGTACCTAGTTTATATATGAAACATTATAATGTGTAATATTCGTTGCAATAATATTGTTTTATAGATTGTGGTGTGTGTGGGACAATCTTGTGCACTTGGTTTACGTAGCAGAACTAATATAATTTTGAAAACAAAATTTAAAAAAAACGGTCCGGTAAGAGATGAAGGTCACGTTTGACGTGTTAATAGATATAATATATGAGCAGAATTTTCAAAATTCTCTTTATTTTTGAAAAAAATAATTTGTTTCGATTATGATGAAAACTCTAAATCAAAAATACAGTTAACAGAAGCAAACATGAGCCCCGGAAAATATGCGAACTAAAAGGAAGGTCATCGCAACGAGCCAATCCGGAGCTAATGTTAACGATTATTCGTTAGTAATTAATTGTTAACATAATCGAAATAATCTGACCGAGTGATTTTATTAACATACATCAATTTTAGTGTCTGTATCAGTGTTGTCAATGAAATGAAATTTGAAAATATAGACATATTTAGGGCAGATGGTATTTTTAGCAAGTTTGACTTTGTTTACATATCTCTTGACACTCTTGACAGTTAACACTTAAGGTATCGATATTTGGTTATCGATTCAAAATCTCGATTGTTACTATAAAAATACAACTACAGCGACATGAACAAACCCACCCAGGGCTCATGTTTGCTTCTGCTGACTGTATATAATATACGATGTTGGTACAAGTTACGAACGATTAATGTTATAAGTATCTTAAACATTTTGTAACGTGGTATTATACCACCTACTTATAAATAAGTCTCTAATCCACAAAATTACCCTCATTACTTTTCTCGCAGTGACAGTTCACAGTACGACTACGAATACCGGAAATTGTGGTAAAATCAGTTCTATTGGCAACACTGGCAGACCGTCTGCATCTCCCGTTCAGCCGATTCATCGACATTCGGCAGTAATTATTATTGTTAATTTACGTTCTGCATCGACTTGTTTTGGGTTATTTTGCCCAAAAATACGCAAAAAAGGCAAGTTTCTAAACCTCTGAAATACAAGAACAAGTATAAATTATCTGTCTTTCTAGAAAGATGCAGCCCACAAAAAAAAACAAAAAACCATTAATTATTTTTTCGAAAAGAAGCATTTTTCAACTTTGTTTTTAATGGCCGCTCCCCTACAAGCTTCCTAGATCCGCCCTTGCTTTTTAACAGTTGTTTTAAAAGCTTTATGAAATAACAGGTCGATCACACAAATTTTAGACTTGAATAAAACGTTCATTAATATAATTTTCATTACAGAGTGTGGAAATATTTAATGAAAATTAGCCAGGAAGATAAAACGACTGTTATAATAACAACGCATTATATCGAAGAAACCAGACAAGCGAACCAGGTAAAAATATTTGACTTAACTATTATTGTCTCAAAATAATCCAGAGGAACCTAACAGATTGCCCAAGTTATTATTAAGAGTACCGAAAACCTGATTTATTTTGATTTTTTGACAAACAGCCCCGGTCGATTATTTGTTTTCATATATGGCCGTTGTTTGTTCATATTTCGAAATTCATGTAATATATTTTTAAGTATTAACAAAATTAGAAATTACCCTTTGAAATCAATCAATTTTTCACGATGACATAATCTGCCGTTTGCCATTTGCTGAATATTAATAACATTTGTTCAATTCTTTCTTTTTCTTCCATTCTATTTTTTTTGTCATCCGCTACTGTAAATACCAATCGCATCTCTCCAATACACAAAAATGTCACTCATCAGGATCGCTATTCTTGAAATTCCCAGAAATTTTTACTCCCCAGGGATATGTTGACATTTCTATTCTCACCAAATTTCACTCGATTTCAAAAAGCAGTATTTTTGAAATCAGGTAATAGAAATAAGTAGGGGAAAAAGGAAACAGTGTTGTCTAAGTTCTCAAAAATGTACTACCAATCAAAACGTACATAATTTTGACAGTATGAGTAAACTGTACTTTAACCAAATACGAAGAAGATGTTCTCAACTTCAACCTAACCTTTTATGCTTCGCGGTATTTTTGGTTGCGTTTTTGGTTTCGTCGTTTGTCCATTAAAAAATGAGTAGTCAAAAAAAAGTAACTAGTGAACAAAAGAATATTATAACCCTCAATATACATGAGGAGGTTTACTCCCTAATTTACAAAATCTAAAGCCAAAGAGTTATGGGAATAATTAACACTGTAATATACGGTGTCACCAATTCAATAACGTCCTCAACAAGAGGTTTTGTTAATCTAAACATTTGTACAAACTTTCTAAGAGAAAGTTGTAACGGATTTATCTGTGGAAGAACATCTCTTCCAATATTCATCTCTTCCCAAGCCTCCTCAAAATCATCAATCATGGCATCATGCTAATGCAAAAGTTGGTTGAATTAATCCATATTGCACTAATTTACCGAAAAACACTGAAACAAATCTACAAAAACCAAGAATAAAATATCTTTGTCCACTTAATAATAAGTCAATATTTTACCTCCTAACAAAAGGTATATGGTACCCATATATCTACTAGAGTTAATTATGGTTCATAATTCACTAGAGTTAATTATGAACTCATAATTCACGCTTCTGCATTTAAATAACATGCCATGACAACTCAACACTCACAAAATTTCGGTACATAGGTGACTAGAGATGGGGGTACAATATGAAATAAACTATTAAATCTGCGTATTTTGTTTAGGAAATTTGTTTCTGAAATATATCGTATAAATAAAATATCGAAATTTTTAGTATTGATACTTTTCATAACGGTATTTTTTAATATCGATATTTTTGAAACAATGTATTTGTAACGGTACGGTGTATCGATATACTTTACACAGTATCGCCCATCTCTATATGTCACATTTGACGTACTCGTGAAATTTATTAATTTTGACGTTAGAATTGTCAATAATACCAAATTATTACTTTCCGTTCTACACTCGCATTATTTAATAAAGAAATCAAGGGTCGTGGACAAAGTGTAGTATTCTACTCGCAATTGAAGGCAATTATTCACTCAGGTGACTTGCTCGTTTAATAATATACTATTATCATTGACAAAAAACAAGCCAACGATAAGTTTTGAGGGTAAATCTAAATATTTTCACATTATTTTGGCTTTTTCTCTCAGTCATCACCAATAGAAAAAAATTCCCATAGGGAATAATAATTTCCCCCATTTTTCGATAGAAATTTTTCAATACGGCATTTTAAAATTTGAGGGAACCACGCCCACTTTCGATCATTTCCCCTCTGAATTTCTATTCCCACAAATTCAAGAATAGAGGCCCAGGGAGAAAATATCGACAACTCCTAATTTACAAATCCAACAATCACTTAAAATTTATTTCTCTCTATCTGCAATAGTTCCATCAATCCTTTGTTTTTCAGCACCCCAAAAAAATGTTTAATTTCACTATTATGTATAATACTTGATTTTATTTAAAAATGCCCGTTAATTATGAAAAATATACTTGTTTTTTTATTAGTTGTGCTTGTTTTGAATACATTTCAGAAATACAAGGCCACTGCCGTTAATTACGAACTTACATTTTACCTGCTTTTAGCTTTTAACAGTCGATTCTTGGTGACCCCTAAATATATCATGACCTCATAGTAGTTGTATACAAAATAAGTGTTAATTCTTGTATCAAAATTTTCAAGTTTAAGTCAGGACCGTCTCTAGTTAACACGAAAAACGGGACAACAGTTGTATTAGGACAACTAAAAATACGTTTTATGTAAACAATTATACACTGTGTCCGTAAAGTATGGAACAAATTCATTTTTAGCTGAACAGGCGATTTTAAGAAGTAATCCTGAAACACGTCGATTTTTGATTTTAATTTACCGTATTTTAAAATGATATTCTAATATACAGGATGAATTACTTTCGAGTAATGACGTCACCGTAATTTTTTTTAAATGGAACACCCCCATTTTGTCTCAATTTTCGGATTACTCTAGCTGAGCTGATTCCAAAAATGTATCACATGTTGATTCCAATTGGTACAGGATGGACAAAAATACAAAAGTTTTGTGTGTGCTCATAAAGTAACGCGTGACATTCTTTATTAGTTAAATTAACAATATTATCAAAAATACTTATTTCCTATCGGACAGAATATGATGAAATACATAACTTTATAAATGTTCGAACTGCAGCCCTTGCTGTATTTGACAGTAACCCAAACGGTGTACAAATTCTTGTTGAACCTTGTTTATTGTGTCTTGAGAAATATTGTTTATTGCTGTCCGAATTCTCTCTTTTAATTCTTGAATATTTGCTGGTTTCGTTTGGTACACAACATTCTTCACATAAAATAATCCAAAGGATTGAAATCTGGTGACCTCGCTGGCCATTCAATAGGTCCACGTCTACCTGTTCGGAAAAATTTCATCTATAGGTACCTTCTAACATCTACAGCATAATGTGAAGGTTCACCATCCTGTTGAAACCATAAACTTTCATCAAAACCTCCAGGATTACTTTATGAGCACACACAAAACTATTGTATTTTCATTCACCCTGTACCAATTGGAATCAACATGTGATACATTTTTGGAATCAGCTCAGCTAGAGTAATCCGAAAATTGAGACAAAATGGGGGTGCTCCATTTAAAAAAATGACGGTGACGTCATTACTCGAAAGTAATTCACCCTGTATATTAGAATATTATTTTAAAATAGGGTAAATTAAAATCAAAAATCGACATGTTTCAGGATTATTTCTTAAAATAGCCTGTTTAGCTAAAAATGAATTTGTTCCATACTTTACGGACACAGTACTGCACCAGATAATTAAACAAAATAGTTCACAATAAGGTAGTTGTCTACTGCCTTTGAAGAGTTAAATTATACTTTTTCTTCATACCTCGGTCGAAAGTACGCACTTTCGTCCCTCATAGCAGGGACGAAAGTTCAACATTTACTCCCTGTGAAAAGTACACGCGTTTCCTCTATAACAGCGGGAGGAAAGAGTTTCTCATGCGTATTTATACTCGTAACTACGACCAGCGGCACTCGCTTCCGACCGGCTATGAAGAAAAATAGTATACACTCCACGGGCCGAAAGTTGAAATCTCGGTCCTGCGCGTCATGATGCTCCGAAGCGAATTTCGGCCCTTGGAGTGTAATATACTATTTTCATGTAGTTATATCGTTGCATTTTTGCCAAAGTAACGTAAGTGACATTTCTGGTGAAAATCATGTTTTTTATTGACGTAAAGCTTCTATTGTTAAAAAGGTACTGCCAAAGTGTAGTAAGCCTAAATTATACTTTAAACTTTATTTTTAACTATTTTAAAAACGTATGTCTATAATTGTTTTAATCATACCCGTAAAAGAAACGCGTTTTTTCTACTAATCATTTTTGGTGACTTACGTTACGTTACGTTACTATACTTATAGATTATTTTGTTTTCTGCGCCTGAAGCGATTCGATATCCTGAAATCCTAAATTATTGACAAAAATATCGGCTTCAGGCATAAAAACAATGTCGTCGCTAGGGCTGGGATAAAAACGACGCCTAAATCTGAATTATTAAAGAAAAATTGACAAATTTTTGATTGTTATATTAATACATAATACTCTACTATGTCAAAAATGGATGATGATGAAGTGGAGCTTCGGATTCATTCATTCGATTGGGTTGTGCTCAACAGCCCAGGCACTTGACCTGAATCTTTATACCATTTCCCATGTTATTTACTTCCATTCCACAAGCTTTGTGTCTTCTACGTAGGCCACTAGTTTGACTGGAGAGATTTTCAGTAGTTGTAATGGTTGTACTATTTCCTCTCCAAAGAGCTTCTGTCTGAGTCCATGTAAGTTCTCGCAGAAGCAAAGTATGTGAGTAAATGTTTCATCATAGAGTTCACATTTCCTGCATATAGGTTCACTTACTTTACCCATTTTGTGCAGATTTTTCCTCAGGGTGCAGTGTCCTGTAACCTGGTCGGAAACTGTCTTCAAATGTCTCTTACTCAGTTTCAATAGTCTGGTTGAGAGTTCCTTGTCTATTTTGTATGGAGGTGTGCCCTTGTGTCGACCTCCATTTGAGTTGATGTTCCCTATCTAGCCAGTGATTCCTCAAAACGGTTCCAGACCTATCTAGTCTCCTTTAGAACCTTCTTTACTACTACTAGACTTCAGGTTAGGATCACTAAAAAATGTTCATCATTCAAAGAAAGAAAAAACTACAGAAGCGAAAATCGGAGATTCTACAAACAATAGAGAAAAAATGAATCGCAAAAGGATAAGAATGTTGAGAAATAGTCATAAAACATAATAATGCCGTTACTATTTTGAATGTAAAAAAGATTCAAACCAATCCTGTAATGTATTTATCAATAAATCGTAACAACAAGTTGGTAATTACCGATCATGACAGCTGCTTTTTTTAGACTAGACGACCTTTTTTTTGAACAGCAATAAAATCGGTAATATGCAATAACATGTCATAATAATTGGAATTAAGTACCTAATAAATACAGTTCCCATAACATTTTCAAATCCAAAAGTATAAATAGCTTTAAAAAATGTAAAAAATAAAAATAATATACAGGGCAGCCCAGGAATTGGACCTGTAGAGTAGGGAGGGTGAGTTAGGCCCCCAGCACTTAGGCCACATGTGACCCATTATACATCCTCCCGAGGAGTTCTTTTCCTAGGTCATCGTCCATCCAGTCCTTTCCAGGAAGGTGGACAGGTCACTAGAAGACGTCATCTCCTTTATATATCGGCAGGTGTAGGCCAAGACTCACCGAACACACACACTTTCTTATTGACGATAACTCCGGGCACTCGCATAAGACATGCCTGACAGATTCATCTTCCTGTTCACAAATCCTGCATAGAGGTGTATCCACTAGCCCCATAGTATGGAGGTGTTTACTAAATTGACAGTGGCCAGTCAGAAATACTACCGCTAAATGTAGGTCATCGTCGAATATTTTCTCGACTCCAGCTTCCCAGGGTGATCCTGACAAGACTGCACCCCTTTGATTTCAGCCCATCTCTTTAGAGATTGAGTATGTAACGTTTAGCTACTCCCGCAACTTTCGAATTCGTCAGGCCGTAGGTGTCGCCCGGTTCCAAGAATTCTTAGTCCAGTCGCTTCCCTGGCTAAAGAATCAGCAATGCAGTTACTTTTGCTTCTACCGTGCCCCTTAACCCACCTCAGGATAATATTGTTATCTACCGAAGCGTTAGCTAAATTTCGATGGCACTCTAATACTAGCCCTGATGTAACACGTTGTCTGTTCAATGCTATTAGAGCTTGTCTGCTATCAGTGCAGATTGTTATGTTTTTGTCAGAAATTTATTTTCTGGTTAGTTCCTTTGTGGCAATTGAGATACCAGCCAGCTCTGTTTGAACCACGCTGGTGTTTTTTCCCGTTCCCCATTTAATCCTTATGCTTATGGTTTACACCAGCCGTGTGCAATCATAACATGACCATTAACGCAACCTCTTTCACGAAGTCCGGAGGGGTCAGACCAGTAACTATATTGCCGCGGTTGGTGTTGTTCTCATGGCTCCTGTAGTGTTAGATGTGCTAAAAATAATTAACAGAGGTGTCTTACTCACTTCTTTATCGAACCATAGTGCTCTAGACTTAGAAATTAAAATTTATAATCATTAAGCGACTCATAGTTTAACACTTATATCTAATAAATGTTTCTTTGCAGGTGGGGTTGATGCGAGAAGGTACAATATTAATTGAAGAAGACCCGATGAAGCTACTTTCGATGTACCGCGTGGACAGTTTGGAAGGAGTTTTTCTTATTTTATGTAGACAACAAGAGCGAGGTATGATCAAAGCAGACAATCGACAATGTACGTCTTCCGGAAACGATAATTTGGGCTATGATTCATCTGAAATAAATTTACATGAACTCACCGATATCACAGAGAAGAAAGTTATGTCGACTGAAGTAAGTGACGAACGATGAAAAAGGTCAATTTTCATTTATTTTTCCAACCAATTCAAAATTATTGTAGACTCCGTTTCACATAAGAAGAAGTCATCGTTAATTGAAAGTAAAAATATTAGGTATCAAGTATTTCCATATATACCAGTGTCTATTGTATATGAAAATATCTCGAAAAGCTTCAAAGAATTTCTAAATATGTTTCATTTCAACAATACATAAGATAAATGCATTTTTAATAGGTATTCTAATTTTGTGTTAACCTACAAAATGTGAAAACGTTACGCTACTGATTTGAAGTCGAATGTCAATTTTACAACATGGCGCTGGTTTTGACAAGTTCTTATGTGAAACGGAGTCTATATTAAGACCCACAATAATATGTCATATATGGTATTTTTTAGGAAGGAAAACCAGTGAAAAAACCTAAAAAACCTAACCCTTCATTTGCTTGGTATCGATTTAAAGCATTGTTGGAAAAAAATTATAAAACGCTATCTAGAAATTATGGGTAGGTACACATAAATCTTTTAACTTATTTAACTAATTCTTAAATTGTGAAACCGCTCACCATCGAGTCACATTAGAATTAATGACTATCCCACAAAACAATTCAAACAAAATAAACTTTCAATTTGCGAGCTGTCAAGTGTTTACGAAAGCGTGATGTCATAGACAGACGCCATTACTATTCTAGCGTTTTGGTTTATTTCAATTTATTATAATTTATCACTACAAAAAAATACAACGTAACCCAACCTCACTTTGGCAATACTGTATTAAGAATTAATTTTAATATAAGGCCGATTCCACGTCGATTCAACGAGCAAAAAAATCGTTGTATCTCTGGAAAGAAAAAAGCATATTACGGTTTGGCCCAAAAGATAGTTTATATATTCAAGAATAGCATATCGAAAATTCGCGCAAATCGAAGTGGGCGTTTTTTAGAAATCGGATTTTTAAAAAAAATAAGCACTTTTTTCAGGTTTTCCGATTTTCCGGAAAAATTTTCCAAGATATTGGAAATTCAGAAAAAGCATGATAAAGCTGATTAAATTACGCTCATTTTGAAAAAAAAACCGTTCCGATACGATGATTTGGGCCGAAATGGCGACCGTTTTAAGCAAAAGGTAGTTTTTAATTTTCGAAATAGCGGCTTTACGTTGTATAGTTTGGCAAGTTTATCTGAAGCTACACGGCATGGCTACGCGGCATCGGTAAGGGGCGAGGAAACATGGCGGATATCTGTCATAAACGTACCAATGGCGTACGGTACCTAATTTATAAAAGTATTAAAAATAATAATTATTATTATATATAGAAACTGATTTTTGCTTTGCTTTAAAGGTAAGGTATTTTTAAAAACACGGTATTTGTTAAAAACAAATATTGTTAAGAATCGTACTTGAATTCAATATGGATACGAAATAGTTCAAAATCTGACACTGACAATACCAACGCCACTTGATAATCAATGTCAGTCAATTGACAAAGTGAGAGGGAAGAACACATGCACCCGCTTGCCAATAGGAAGTCAGCTGGTCGCTAAGCAACGAATGCCTTTCGATAAATCTCACCAATTGAGTTAGTTCGCAGGGCGTGAAAATTATGGTTTTCGCACAACGCTGCCAGAGATCGAAGAAGCCCATAACAAATTTGGAAAAGTGTTCATCTTTTAATATTCATAAATTGAAAAAATAATGTTAATAAACAAAATCCAAGAAAAAAGCACATTAAAGAATTAACGTTTAATCATATTGTTAATAATAAAAAGTCCATTTTCTAATTATCATCACTACATACTTAGCACTTTATCTTTTTCATAGTTAAACGTGGCAAGATCGAATGTTTTTGCTCGTAATAAATTGTGAAATATTTATTTTTAGGGCAAGTGTATTTCCAATGGTGATAACATTTGTACAAGTACTATTCTTCCTAGTGGCCATTGGTAGGGACACGACTGATAATCCCTTTGGTATTTTAAATGCAGAACGATCCGATGAGTTTTGTAAATCATTCCCATTAAATGAAACCACCATACCATCCGATTCATGGGATTGCCAAATAAATAGTGTCAGTTGTTTGTTTGAAGATTATTTAGACATACCTTTACTTAAAAAAGT
Source organism: Lochmaea capreae (assembly GCA_949126875.1). Classification (NCBI taxonomy): domain Eukaryota; kingdom Metazoa; phylum Arthropoda; class Insecta; order Coleoptera; family Chrysomelidae; genus Lochmaea; species Lochmaea capreae. The sequence goes on along the minus strand of OX421397.1, from coordinate 10,068,386 downwards.
AAGTAGATATCCAAATGAATAACCATTGTCAACCTCATTGTGATCTTTTTTTAGATACGTTATGACTCAATAGACAATGCGTTAGAGGATTTGAAAAATGGGAAAATTAGAGGATTGATTAACATACATCCGAATATATCAAAGTTAATGGAAACGCGACTTTCAGAGGGGCTGGATTTACAAGATTTACCCGATGAAGAAATCCAAGTATATATGGATATGACATGTAAGTAGTTGTCATAAATATGCCATGGTGTACTCTGTGGCTTAGACTAGAATCACAGAACTCAACACTAGTTCTATGCTCAGAACCATCGAAATAGATAAATATATGAGTTATAAAACTTTTACTTTTCATTCGTTTTCATTTAAAAACTGTAAATATTAATGTATATGTTTTATAACGTGTATTTCTTTAGCTCTTCATATAGGAGGAGCCATAAAAACAAAAATTTACAACTTGTATGAAAAATTCCATGAAGAAATTCATGAAAATTGTAAATATAATTCACAATATGTTAAACTGCCTTTGAGGATAGAAGAAACATTTTTTGGGACTGCGGATGACCAATATACGATTTTCATCACACCAGGCATAGTAACAACGTAAGTAAAATTGAAATATATACCAAAAATGTTCCTTCCGCCGAATAAATTATTATTTCATCTACCTTATGTATTTTTTAGAATGATCTATTTCATGGGTGTCATATCTACTTGCATTATAATATTGGATGAGAAGTGTGAAGGAATTTGGGATAGATCGATTATTGCTGGTGTCACTGCTCTGGAGTTGAGTATGTCACACCTTATATACCAAATTGCTTTTATGGTAATTATGGTATTAGAATTAATAGTACTTGTTTTTTTCGTTTTCCAACAACCTTATGTCGGTTCCTTATGGTTGATATTCGCTCTTATTTACCTACAGGGTGTAGCTGGTATTGTACTCGGTGAGTTTTTACAAATTAGAATAATAAGTCACTACCTTCAACGTAAAGGTTAAAAAGTAACGGATATATATGGAGGAATAACGTTTCCACCTCTATTACAGGTTCTTTTGAACTACTGAATACTGTTAAAATTAAGAAACCTTAAAATTTACTTTTATATATTCCAGGATTTGGAATTTCCATTTGGAGTACGAATCATATAATGGCAAATATTATAGTTTCCGGGATTTTTAATCCGTTGGTGCTAGCCAGTGGTAAGTTATAACAAAACATAATATGATTCCCAAAAATATAGGCTATTACTAAAACAACATTTATGACATATTTCAGGTGTGATGTGGCCCCTCGAGGCTCTAAATGAATATTTACTAAAGGTGGTAAAGTTCCTACCATTAGCCATACCAACAAGTGCTTTGAGAAATATCATCAAAAAAGGTTGGTCGCTCAACAACTTGGATGTATTGCAGGCATTAGGTATTCTGTGTTTATGGATAATTATTCTTTTAACGCTCAATATATACCTCATGAAAAGGAAGAGATAAAATCGGAAAGGAAATAAAAATGGTGAAATGTTGATTAAAATAAATAAAAACTGTATTTAAAACCATTTATTTGTTATAAATACTGTAGATATAAAAATATTTATTAAGCTTTATGCAATTCTTAGTACCTACGACTACTATTATAATAATAATACACATTCAAACATTTCTTCTTGAAATTTTATTTCTTCTACTTCCAAACGTCGGCCGAGGCTTATAAAGATCTTCGCTGGAATACCGTTGAGAATCTAAAATAAAAACAGAACAATTACCACAATGGCTCCGATAAAATAATTCCCAAAAAACCTATGGACATGATTAAAAAACTGTTATTACCAGAGACAACCCTGAGACGCCAAAGTGTATGCAAAATTTTAGTTAGCAATACTTCACTGATCCATTTTGTTGCAAGGTGGCGCGCATGTTGATACAGAGCTATGAATGGTTCCTAGATCTCGGAAATTTTTTTAAAAAAGCGCGAACTACAGTGTTGATTAAAAAAGGGTAATCGTTTATTGATAAATTCAGCAATAAATATGATTCTTGTAAATGTACTTCTAACACACAAAGGAGCTATTTTTGTATTCTCAATTTTTCATTTTTGCGTATGTTCCATCATCTATCACGTCGACCATTGACCATTTTTATATTGATTAAATACATGAAACTGTTCATTCAGATTTTTTTTTTTAATTAATGGAGTGTGTTTGAAAGCAGTAAGTATTACGTAAGATTTCAATTTCCGAAAAAAATTTCCAGAATTGTTAGCTTTCCTTACTAAAAACGTCACAAAACTTTTATTTTTGTCTTTATTGGGGGACGAGAATATTTTTTTTTGTAAAAATATATTATAGTTTTTGAATTTATTGTAAAATTGACAAAAAACTATGATACCTTAACAAGATAGGCCTTAAAGAGTCAAATCAATGTGACATCTGTCTAGAAGTGGTTGATTTAGACCACATATTTTTCAGCTGCAACAAATACCGTCAACAAACGCATGAACTTTTTATATGAATAATAAAAACGTATTTATGACTCGCTTATATCTTTTTTGTGTTTATGCAAGTTGACATTATAGTGCACTTAGTCTTTTTTTGTTTCATTTGAACCCCATAATATACACCCACATCCCCCCTATCCGAGGCCCACCTGATCTGACTGTTAGTCACCCTGATCGGGCCCTGGGTGTGAAGTTTGTGTCCCAAACCCATTTTTTTGACTCTTTCTTCTATATAAGTATAACATAATCGATTAGAGAAACTTTGACTTACTTAATAGCACTGAATTTACTCATCTGAGTCTTAGATACTGGCTGAATGGACATGGATTTCCAAGTGCCAAAAACAGAGAGAGTGCCATATTGTAAAATTGACATTCGACTTCAAATCACTAGGTTAACGCAAAATTAGAATCTGTCGGCCTTGACTGTGGATAAACTTTCCTTTAACACCAACAAGTTTGTTAGGAGGCATGGTTTTACATCAAATAAAACACACAACACTAGCTAAACGTCTTAAACTATTCAAAAATAACCGACAGTAAATGATTGCTTCAAACACAATCTCAAATGTCTATAATAAAATTGCTGTCCGTATGAAACATCGTTTGTAACGCCAATGGCATGAAACAAGACAGCATAATGCGATGACAAACCATCTTACTACAGCATTTCTGTTTGGAAACAACCGGTTTAATTCGGAGAGCAAAAAATTCTGAAGGAATTTTAAATATATAAAAACTGTTAAGGTTTCTTCGAAAATGTATAGCACTATAATCCTGTTGTCTATTATTCCAAACCAAACATTCACTTTCTCTGGGATTGAGTATGCATTCGGTGTGGATTTTCTGTAGCTCAATACCGCGAAGATTCACATGATTTTTGAGAAGAAATGTAGCTTCATCAGAAAAAAGAACTTTTTCGAAAAGCGTCAGGTGTCTGTTCACTATTTCCACAAAGCAAACAAAGTTTTCGTGACGTCTTAACTTCTATGCATTTCAAACAATTAATTTTCTAATCAGATACAACTACACAAACATAAACCAAATATGGCGACTCAGCGACTGTCAGATGTCAACGAATACACGAAATAAGAATGGACAGAACAGGCAATGGAATTGCGTTACTCCCGCCCCCTGCTTCTACCTTGTGAGCAATTGAAAAAAGACGTATTTATGCAGTTCCAATGTATCAGACAAATAATTATTCTCTTGTTATCACAGAACTAATTTTCCTATGCCCTTGTGCGTCTCATGGTTGTCTCTGTTTTTACCTACTAATATTCAGAGTTATACCTAGTGAACAATTGCGAAATTCATTTTCAGATGGCAGCATTAGATAGATAGACAAAAGTAGCAAAACAGTGGCAGTAGCTGTTATGCTATACCCGAGTAATGCCATTTCAATGTTAATTCCTTTATAATCTGTATTTTTCAAGGAGTACAAACGTAATTACATTTCTAGCTATTTTTAAGACCGCCCCAATTACCTTTGTACAAAATTTCTTCGACTTTTTTTCTTCTACATGTCTAACTAAACAAACACTTAACTTGAAATTAATTTTGGGATTACAAATACATTTATTTCGATTTGTTTTCTTGTTACATCTTCATTATCACCACTCTCTTAATCTTCCTCATCTACATATAAAAAGATAATGAAATAAAAGACACACACGAAATTAAGACTATTCAAAAAATATTTAGGTACTAATCTGGACTGCCTACAGAAGTGAAAACACAAATTAGCCCCGTTTAAAAAAATTGTCGTACGGCCATGGTAAATGGAAATAAAGTAACCCCCTTATAAAAATCATACGCCTGTGTATGATGAAAGTTTATACAAATAAATTAAGCCCTTTTAAAAATTTCATGGAACGGCCATGGTACAGAAACATCTACAATAAATTAATTCCTTATATAAAATATTCCATAATTTTTGATGCACATCAAGTTTTTCTATTGTCGAGATAAAAACCATTCAAATTTGTATTCAAGTTGATGTTTCATAACTTAAAATATTTAAGATAACGGAAGAAAAATGAGCCCACCTCTAGTTCATCTTGTCTGTCATTTGTCATATTCAAATTTATAACCATTTTATAACCTTCAAAATGTATTTTGAATAGTTTCATGTACAGTACGAGACGTTTAAGTTCTGTTTTCGATAATATATCGTACAAAATAGTGAAGGTAGTGAAAACATATCTTTTTTTTATTTTCTCTGGAAAACTTATGATTGTCACCAATTTTTCGAAAGATAACCTTATAAAAAGGTGAGTAGAATTGATTTTCTTGCAAAATCGGTCAAAAACGTTCAAACCCATATAGATCCACGAACCCTAAGTTTGTTTTTAAGAACAATTAAGATGATTAATTATATAAGTAGAATTAATGTACTTACAGCCTCGTACGATCCTTTTCTGCTTAATAGGAATCAACAGATCTTCGTCTTTTCTTTCATTTGATTTATCGCTTTCCGCAGGACTTAAAGGAAGCGGAAACACTTCAGTAGGAGTTATGTCTTGAAAAGATAACTGTCTCAATTAGATTATTCATAATATACTTTTTTTTAAATACCAATTTGTTAAACTACTTTATACTGGGTTAGGATTAGTACAAAGATACTGTAAACGTAAGTTGCATTTAAGAATTTATATAATGAAAAGAAATACTATTAGATAAAGTAATTGAAATACTTTTTGCAATAAAATTAGCTTCTACATTCAAAAATGCAACAAACTATCGACGAATAATACCTGTACTGCTTATTCTTTTTTTATTAGCTGCTGCTATAACTGAATGGGAACTAGCCGATAACCTCCTTTTTTTCACTTAAAAACAAATAAAACAGTGAGATAAAAAGAAACTTGAAGAAAAGTAAAAGCATTTTTGTTAATTTGTTACTCATAAACAATAACATCAAAATAAATAATAAACATAATAAGAAAATTAATTGTTCCAACCCTTACTATGTGGAATATTTCCATAATTATTAAATAAAATCAATATTATAACAAATTCCATAACATTTTTTATTAGATACTGAAAAATTTGAAACGCTTCACAATATTGTATCAGGATTAACGTTTAATTAAAAGTAAATAATGACACTGACCTGTTTCCATGTAATTAGTCTTGTTATTGTTCTTCATGTCAACAACAACATCTTCAAACTTCCTTTTTTTTCCTTTTTTCTCATCTTCAAACTTTCCTTTTTTTCCTTTTTTCTGTAAAGAGTTATCTGTAGAACACTGGATAGTGGAATCAACTTCTTTTTCAAGTTTAGAAATTAACTCTTTGATATATCTTAAATTCCATTCTTCTTCTTGATTAGGTTTCTCTAAATAATAACAATCATCTTCATTAGTGTTAATAGATGTTCTGAGAATGACAGATAACTGTTGACAATTATTTGGAATTATTTTAATAAGTTCTGTTAAGCCATTTTTGTTTTTATTAACTGAGAAGTTATCGTTAGGAATTAGCTTACTACTCAGATTATCTTCATCATCGCCGTTTTTTTTATTATTTTGATATTCTATTTGTTTGTTCATCATTTCCATTTCTGTCTTTTTTACCAGATCCATGCTTAAATCTATCAAGTGTTTAGGGGTGGTTTCTACTGGACTGTAGCCGTGGAATTCGAAATCTTCATCAGATTCATAGGAATTGCAATTAACTTCGGCCATTACTTGTGCTAATTTCGCTTCCAAGGCTTCCCAATTTTCTTTACTCAAATCCGTGCCTTCAATAGTCGGAGCCAATTTATTTTCATTAATAATTTCTGAATCTTGCTTAGATATACTAATATTTTCTTTTACTTCACGAATATTCACTACATCTTCAGTTTTTTTCAAAATACAGTTCTCAAAGGGTAGCTCTATTTTAGTCAAGCTTAGTTTATTTTGTTTTTCTAATAGAGCAAGCTGCTTCCGTATTTTCATTATCCTTCTTGCTTCTTCGAAATTTAAAGCGAATTTTGGTTTGCTATATTTTACTTTTGGAATTTCAGTAATAATTACCTCTTCATTGACTTTGGTATTTTCTTCAACGTTTGCAGCATTAACTTGATCTGAATTACTTGAATCACCAGATCCCCCAGTAAAACTGGAGCTGGTGTAACCCTGCGAATTATTTTCTGATCTTGAAGATTCAGAATACGAATTAGAATAATTTTTACTAGATTGGCCATCATTTGAATCTCTATCAGTTGATCGTCTATCTGTTTTATTTATTTTTGAGCTGTAGTGGTCATCTTTAGATTTCTTTTTTGAATCTTTTTGTTTATCTTTCTTATTACTAGAATATTTGTCAATTGTTTCATCTTTTTTTGATTTTTCAGGTACTGTTTTGGATTTCAAATTTATGGCCGAACTGCTAGAACTAGATTTGTCTTTGTATGTACTTTGAGAGCTCGATTCTTTTTTTGGTGTGGAAGGTTTTTTGTCTTTACTGGAACTATATTTTGAGCTGCTACTGGAACTTTTATTTTTCTCTTTACTTTCTTCTTTAGTTTTATCTTTTCCTTCTTTATTCGACTCCTTATTTTCTCTAATTTCTTTTGTATCTTTACTAGAACTTGACCTGTCCCTAGATGATTTATCTTTTGAACTCTTCTCCTTATCCTTATCAGATTTTTCTTTGGTTTTAAAAGATTTTTCTTTATATGTATCTTTTGTGTTCCTATCTTTTTCCCTGTTAGATTTATCTTTCTCAAGTTTACTTTTATCTGTTTCTGATTTACTTCTATCCCTTTCCGATTTACTTTTATCTGATCTATCTTTTGATCTATCTTTTTCAATTTTCTCTTTTTCCGTTTTATTAGCTGCTTCTTTTTCAAATTTACTTCTGTCAGCTTTAACTTTGTCTGATCTTTCTTTATCACTTTTATATTTTTCTTTGTCTGATTTTTTAGACGACTTTTCCCTATCAGACTTTTCTTTGTCTTTATCTGGTTTTTCTTTAGGTTTATCTTTGTCCCTAGAACTACCACCTTTTGAATCTCTTTTATCCTTATCTCTAGATTCTTTATTTTTAGATTGGGAAGATGATTTGGAAGAACTTTTATCTTTATCTTTACTTGAGCTACTACTTTTCCTCTGCTTGTCATCTTTTCTATCTTTAGAGGACTTTTCAGAACTCTTTGACTTTTTATCTTCAATATTTTTATTTTCTGTTTGTTTAATTACATCATTTTTAATTTCAGTATTATCATTTTTAATATTATTATCAGTTTCATCGACAACATTCACTTCTTCAGATTTTTCTACATTATTTTCAATATTCGAATCTTCGCAAACTTCCATTTTAGTTGTATCCTCTGAAGTAACAATGGACAAATGGCTCTCTGAACTAATTTGGGAACCTTGGGAGTCTTGATTGGACAATTCCATTTGGTAACACCTATTATCACCACTGCCAGGGTTGGAGTCATGACTTTCTAAGCCTGCAAATTTAAATCAACTTCTAAAACCTCCACAATTAAAATATGTGAAAAATATTACCTGAAAATCCAGATAAATGTGAATCTCTTGTGTTTTCATCCACAATAATTTTCTCATCAAAAGAAGTATTGTTTTCTGTATTTCCATTCAAAGGTTCGAATGGAGGACTTTCGTCTTCATCTAGTTTGGTACTAGATGGGAAAGAATCATTTAAAGTGTCACAATCTTTCTTAAGTCCTACCTTGAAACTATGTACAGACTCTGGAGATACAGCTTCCAGGTCAGTAGGTAGTAAATCAGTAATACTGACTTCTTTCTTAACATTCTTAACTGGCTTATCTACACCTAGTACTCTATAAAATATTTCTTCCACTTTCGGCAAAAATACTGTATTAATTTTTGGATTAACTACTTGATCAACAATTCTTTCAACACCTGTTTCTAGAAATCCAGATCTGCAATTTCAAAAAAGATCACTGTCTACTTAGATATATATTGGGGGCTAATAAACTATTATTAATGAAGGCAAAACTTACTCATACAAGTTTTTTCGTAGTTGTTCACGAAGTTGATTTTTGTTTAAATCAACGCTCCAAGTCTGTTGTTTTAAAAATGTTGTAACACTTCCTTCTACTCTCTGCTTTAAATTTTGGTAAGCTGGCTTTGTATCTACGTCGGAGATACATTCCTTACGAAACTGATCAAATATACCTTGAGATTTGAGTTCGGACACTAATACTTCAATTAATCTCGAATCTCCTGGTATATAATTATTGCACATAACTTCCATAGTTTTTGTTTCGGTATTTAAAAGTTAAAATGATTCTTCATAACATAAGTTTTATAAACATTTATTTTAAGCTGACAATAATGACGTATGACAGGTACGTTTGTAAGACCGTTCACCTTTTAATGCGAGTAAACCATAGAAATAATATATATTACAACCACAGCATATAAAACAATGAGCACGGGTTCTCTCGGCGAAATACATTGTATCCGATCTGGGGGTCTATTCTCAAACAGTGACATTTTTTGTCGCATGGAAGATTATAGTTTTGTCAATCAAGAATTACACAAAAAAGTACAATCTCGCATCCGATAAAAAATGTCATGTTCGAAAAATTCGTTCTTGACGCAAAAGTCTGAGCCGGATTAAAATATTTATCGGTTCCTTTTTAATTGATAAAAATAGGTATTCCAATCAATTTTTCCGCTAATGAATAGTCGTTTACAAAAGATGTTGTCATTCAACAAAGAATAGAATTATTATCACCGATGCTGATCAAGTTTTATAAAGATTTTAGTTAGTTTTAAACATAACTATTAAATAAGGTGGTATATATAATTGTCTAAATAAAAACAGAAACGGTCAACATTACACTTTATTGATTCACAAAATACAACCTGTTTAGACCAATGCCGAATTCTGATACTGCCTATACTAGTTATTAACCAACTTTACAGTTTCTTGAGCCTCTAAACACCATAGTCTCTTTTTGTAATAGCTTTTTGGATTCATCTACACGCAAGTTTGTTTTTCTGTATAATCCATATCCTCTTTATAACCGATTATGATTCAAAGTTATGTGAATCTATGAACATTTCTTCTGAAATTACATCTAACGATATAATTTCACTGGAATATGTAACTTCCATCATTTCGCTCGTATTTATCAAGTCAGTTTCTTCTTCTTCATTCTACAAATAATATTTAAACTGTACGAAATTTTTTTGATTACAAATGATGTCCTGAATATGTGAAGCTAATTTTTTAATAAACGAACTTTGAGTGGATTCATGCAACATCAAGATTCAGATTAAATTTAAACGAAGAATTGTCAGCTGTTCATGTAGCATAGATTAAAGAATTGATTAACCAATCGGAATTGCGCACTCTTTTCAATCATTTGTCAAAACTTCCAATAGTAATCGAGCTGTCAGATAAATATATAGCCATTTTTCTTTGAACTTCACCACACAAACCGGATTAACTATAAGTTAATCAGTCAATATTCCTCGGCTTGTATTCCAAACCATGACGTAACAGTTAACCAACCACACAAACCAGCTCACTGAGATAGTTTGACAGAGTAGTTATCTTATTTGAGGTTAGGTGTTTGTTTATTTCAGGGTTTCCACAAACTGTTACGTCATAAGAGTTAACCGTTACGTCAAGGTATTGTTAACCCAGTTTGCGTGGTTAAGTTCAAAGAAAAATGGCTAAAATGTATAAGTATATATATCGGCTCTAAAAATAAAAGAGAATAAGAGGATGATGTGTAATCAGATCGTAATATTTTGGACCATTACTTACGGACCACCCTATATATTCTGTTTTAATAATTATATTTGAAATATTAGGTGATTTTTTCTTGCATGTATCAGGCATACTTTGGTATCGTGATAGGATACCTCGACGTAGTATCTCGATGACCTCGACAGTACTATGCGTACCTATGATATATAATCTGTCATTCCACAGACAAGTTAAATGTCTCGTCCATTCACAAGGAGATTTAGGTCCATTTTTTAAATTATTCTCTACTTTCAGCATAAAATATAAACGAATAAACCATAGACTACTGGAATAAACTCAAGATCGAAATCATTTTGTGGTTATGTACGGTTTAAAACCACATAAATAAATATTAATTGCAGCTTTAAAAATTTTGAATAAAGATGACAAGAAAAAGAAAGGAGAAAAGTGATACTAAACGAAGTATACTCGACTCCGGAGCCTGTGTATGCTTTGGTTCCATACTTCTGGTACGGTTTCGCAAGGCGAAAACGACAAGCACCTACACTGGGTATACCGTAGTATATGTGGTATACCAAAAAAAATCGCTTATTGAGTACTACTACTACATACCAACACTTCACTTTTATCTATATCACGAACGCGCATCTCTTCTTCGCTTTCTTTTGATTTTAAAGATGATCTTGGACAAAATAAGTCAGTATCGAAGCTAGTTTTCTGTTCAAGGAACAAATCATTCATTGTGATTTCTTTTGGACAAGAAGAAAGCGTGTCGTGATTGAAAATCGACATGTCATAATCTCTTCCAATAACTGTTTCCCATATCATCGACCCAACTTCGTCTTTTAAAATTATATTTCCTTTTAATTGAAACCTTTCCGAATCGGAGTTTTTTAACAAATCTGGTGTATTCAGTATCGTCGATTCTTCTTTACGCGATTTTTGGTCTTTTTTCAAAAAATCTTCTATTCTCATTTCCATTAGCTCATTTTTTGCATTAAACTGTTCTTTTAGTAGTAATTTCTGGTTTTCATATTTATCTATTAGTTTTTCTAAATAATCGTTATCTTCTAATGAATGTTCACTTGAACCAAACCTGTTTTTACATAAAATAGTTAAACTGTTAATTTTCTTTGATTCATCATTTGTATCAAAAAGCTCAGCATATTGTATCGTTCCAGATTCAATTCGTCTTTCATCTTCACTTAAATTATTTTTACCAACACTCATTTCAAACCATCCTTTTCCATCTTTATTTTGATTTATATTCGCATTGTTATTATTCTTCTTTTTTATGTCGTCCTCAAAAACTGTTGGGTTATTCAACAACCCTCGATATTTTTTTTGGTTATGTTTGTTCGTATTTCCTTCGAACAAACCTTCAAATTGTTGTAAAGTAAGCAATTCTTTCCGTTGACGACCTTCCAATTTCAATTCGGCAATTTCTTTTTTCAATTTAAATATTTCATCAGATTTATTTTCGATTATATCAAAGTGGTACGCTTTTTTACTGTCTTGAAATACATTTTCGATGTCAATATTTGAGCTAAATATTTCTTTTTCTGGAAATGAAGATTTTTTCAAATAAGCTTTCATATTATAAATATCATCAGGTGCCATACTGTCTAAAATAGCGTTTAGACGTTTTTCTGACATCTCTAAATAAGCTAAATTTTCATAACTACCCAATTTAGAGTTAGTTTCTCGTTCCGTTTCTAATTTTCGAATGGTATAATCCAACATCCTTTGTTGTACTTCTAATTCTAAATTCTTTTTTAATATTTGAAACTCTTCATTTGGTTTTCCTATTAATTCTTCTGCTACTTCTGTTTCCGATTCAACATAATTTCCATGTTTTGTGAAATTTGCAAATTCATTTTCTTGCCTTCTTTTCCATATACTACCTTCATTTGACGTTTCTGGCTTTAAATTTTGACTTGGAAGACTTACTATTTTTAAATTCCATTGTTTAGAACGTATAGTTCTATCTCCGCTATTTTGTTTTGTTTTATTTCCTTCAATTTTTAGATTTGAATCTGCAGCATTTTCCAGCATTCGTTTTAGAATATCGTTAATATTTTCAAGTCTATCACTTTTTTCTATCAACACCTGCTTTAGTTCTTTAAATGTTTCTTTTTCTGCTTTTAAAATCATTTTTAATTTGTTAGTTTCAACGTCATTTTGATAATTCACATAATCTATTTTACACACTTTTTGCGGTACTTTCCCTACATTTTCATTAATTTCATCTTCCACATCTACTCTTTGATAGCCGCACAAACTTTGGTTCGGAAGTTTCACCACTTTTAATTTCTCCCTAACATCAATTGACTTATCTCCCGATTCTTGTCCTCTTACTGTTTCTTCATCCTTTCTACCCTTAAATTTCATTTTTAAAACACTTTTAAGTTGCCGAATCTCTTTAAACTTCTCTTCAAATTCGTTTCTCTCGCATTTGACCATATTTTCATGCAACAGTATTAATTCTTTCAAATCTATATTTTTCATGTGTTCTAATGTATTTTTTGATTTATTCCTAATATTATTCGACTCAAGCCTTTTAAATTTAATTCCCTTACACTCATCTACTTTTCTTAAAGCACAATCATTATAAGTTCTTAGATATCTTTTAATCCGATCCAATTGCTCTTCTGCTATTTTTACAATATCACCTCCCTTTTCCACCGTATCTTCTTTTAATTCTTTATCTAATCTATTAAGTTGCTCTTCTGCTTTTCTTATTATTTCATCACCTTTAATATATTTTCCAGAATAATTTGGATTTAATTCATCAATAATTCCTTCGACTCTCTTGCTATCACAAGGTTCAATCTTATCAAAGATTAAATTCAGTTGGTCCTTTGCAATTCTATTAACCATATTATAATCATCCATTCTTTTGTATGGTTCTCCTTCTTTTATCTTTAATACACCATCTTCAACTAGTTTCTCTTTGTTCACATTCTGTTTACTAATATTCTCCGTAACTTTGTCTGTTTCTGTGAACATACATTTATTTTTTGTCCTTCTACTAGACAATTCCTCAGTTTGCAAGTTGATCGTATTAACCTTCACTATTATTTCATTATCTTTCTTTTCTAAAACATGCATTTCAGATATTTCCTTAATATCACAAATTGTTGTTGATATAATATCTTCATCTTTAATTAATGCTGTGCTAGTGGTTACATCTTCTAATAATTTTGTTATGCTGTCATTGAGATGCGTTTGATTTTCTTTATCATCTGTTGTTTGTACTTGTTCTTCTTTTATGTAAATAAGTTCGTAATCATTGATAACATTGTTTGATCTTGTTATTATTATATCGTTTTGAGTATTCATCTTCAAAATATTACTTTTCTCTTGTACAGTTTGGGTATCCGTAGTTTTTTCTTTTTGTTTTAATACATGAGATTTTTCATCACCAATTTTGAAGGTTTTTAGTTTCATTTCAATATTATTCATCTCCTTTTCTATTTTTCTTCTAACGTTTTCAATGCTACCTATATCTTCTTTTATATTCGTTTTGTCCTCGGATATTATTTGTCTGTATTGTTTTTTTAAAATATCGTAATTTAATTCTAATTCTGTTATAACATCGTAAATTGTTTCTTTAAAATTTCCATTTTCATACATTTTCACTCTTGTTTCCAATAACATTATTATTTGTTCCAAATTTTTTCCATCGCTTATAAACTCAGTTATTTTTTCTTCTAATTTTGTTTCTTCACTTGTAATGCGTTTATTAAAATTCTGTTTAAGGTCTTCGTAAGCAGATTCAAGTTCGGTTAATAACATTTTCTCGGTTTTAAAATTTCCAATTTTCTTCACCAAACTACTCATATCTTCTTCGATATTTGTTTTATCACGTTCAAGTGCAGCTATTTCCGTGTTCAAAATATCGTTTTCACCTGCATAATGATTATATTTTTCTTTTAAATCGGTATAAATTAATTTTAATTCTTGTAAAACCTTTCTATTTATTAATTTATCTCTCGTTTCTTCTTTAATATTTGTTTCTAAAATATTTATATTTTCTTCTATTTGATTTATTTTCTTTAATACATCTTCTATGTTAGTTGTTAGCTGCTTGTATTCTTTTTTTACCCTTTCATACCTTGAAATTGGTTGCCCTAATTTATTTCCCGTCATTTTTGCACAGCTTGTTTCATTATTCAAATTTTCATTTATCGGGTTTTTATATTTATTATTATCAATTATATCCTTATCAGTCATTTGAAATCTTTTACGTCCTCCAAGATTTGATTTTTCTAATCCCACATGTTTGGTTATAAAATGTCCACAAATGTTTTCTGTAAAATGTTGTGTGTAATCATCTCTCATGTTATAACATTTTAATTTGGCGCTAAATCGCTTAAACCTGTTTGGTTTTTTCAAACACTTCTCCTTCATATTGTCGGGTTTTGTATATATTTTACATACTTTCTTCCTTTTTCGTTTTTTACTTTCTCCTTGTTTTTTATTAAAATTTTGTTTACTATCTTTTACATTACCACTAATCGATTTCAACCGATGTAAAATCTCTTCTTTATTTTTTTTCACTCTTTCTAATTTCTGTAGCAAAAGTTCTTCTTCTCTTATTTTATTTTCTAAACTTCTATCTTTCAAATTTTGCACGACTGCTTTATATTCATTTTTCATGTTTTCGTACGTGTTTTTCAATTGCTTCAATATATCCTGTACTGGGATTTTTGATTTCTTTTCTTTAATTTTTTCGTTATTTCTTTCATCCAAATTATCTTCTTTCAATTTTTGTTTAATTACCTCATACTCAGATGTCATAATCTCGTAGGTGGAATTTAACTGTTTCAACAAATTTTCTTTTGATCCTTCAGTAAATGGTATATAACTTTCTTCCAAATCTTCATCTTTCGCTTCGTTTATGAATTTTGTTTTAAAGATTCTATTACTGATTTTCGGTAAATTAGTATGTTTATATTTATATCTAGGTATTTTTGATGGTTTAACTTTTATTTCAACTTCCATTTTATGTTCCCTCAAATCTTGAATGGTTCTATTATAAGCTTTTTTCATATTTTCGTAAGTGATTTTAAACTGTTCTAGTACTTCATGTTTTGAAAATGTAATACTAGTTTTACTGTTTCTTTCAACAACTTCCTCATTAGATTCAAGTTTGTATTTCGTGTTTTTAAATGTAGAGATTAGTTGATTGAGAATATGTTGAATAGATTCGTTCGTTTCTTTAATTTTAGATTTTTCTATTTCTCTTTTAAACGCTGCTTCTACATTGTTATCAATAAACTTTTCTGTGATTGTTAAAAAAAGCGTTTTCATAACATCACATGTGTCTCTTAATATGTACAATAATTCTTTCTTAGATTTTGTTTGTATCTCTTCTTTTTGAGTTTTACTGTTATATTGATCGGAATTTTCTTTTTCTGTTGTTATTTTATGATAAAAAGTTGTTAATTGCGATAGTATTTCTGTCATAAATACTGAAAATGCGTTGATCTGCTCACCAACCACATCATCAACTTTATAACCAACGTTATTTGTCCAGTTAACAGCTGTATTGGTATTGTTAAAAAAATCTTGATTTTTCTGGAGCTCGACTAATTCATCCTTCAAGTTTTGATGCATAAATTTTAATTGATTTAAGATTATTCCTTTTCTATTGGGTACGTGTTGTTCCTCTATTACGCCGTTTTTAGTTTCTGTATTTGCTGCATCTTGTATAAGATCTTGTTTTTTGATGTTGTCTTCAAATAGTTTCATCTTCTCATACGCCCAATTTATTGTGTTATAAATTTGCTTTTCCTTTTCTTCAATCTCTTTACTTACATAGTCTTTTTTGTCTGTATTTTCAACTAATTTTGTTGACATATTTTCAATACATGTACCTGAGTCACTATCTTTTATATTTATAGATTTTTGACTGTAACTTAAATTAGTTTCATGATCTGCTTTAGTTGTTTTCCTTTTCTTCCTCTTAACAGTACTAGGTACTTCAACTTTTATATTTCCTTCAGATGTACTTATAGACGTCTGTATTTTTATACCTTTCGTAACGAATTGTTTTAAATGTTTGATTTGTTGCAGTTTTTGTTTCACATCAGTGGACATACACTCTTCTTTCAATTTTTCAACTATAATAGTCATTTCTCTATTCATGTTCACGAGTTCACATTCGAATGTCCTGTTTTCCTTAATCAAAGCATTTAGTTTTTTAACAGTGCAATCGTTGCTTTTTTGCGCGTTTTCCATTATTTTTAAAAGGTCCTTTTCTATGTTATCATACTTGTTAAATAACGTGTTCCAATGAAATTCTTGATTTAACGACATTTCGATTGATGTTTGATAAAACTTTGAATACTTGAATGACGTGCTATCCAGTAAAATTAATTAATTAACGGATTGAATACATTTGGATTTTGAAATTTGCAGATGAATGGATGAAAATTTATTGATGATTAGTTGTGAAATTTACTTGAACTCAAATGGCAGTAAATTTGGCATATTTTTAACCCGACATGAGAAATTGACAGATTGTCACATGGCATTGCTTCGTTTTTACACCTTGACCCATCATAGGATAGGAATAGAACTAGTAGGATTACTCCCGGAAGCTCTGTCACGCTCATAGGCAGCCATAGCTACTGAGCGAGTTAGCGGATATTTTAAATCATAGATAACCATAGGTGATTTGTGATTTTAAATAGTGCTGTAACCAGAGGCGTTTAGAAGGGATATAATGAGAATGAAAGATTTGAGTTTTCATTCATTTTCATAATGCATAATACTTTACGCTTTTAAACCAGTTCAGTGAGTTTCATAAAACCACTTTGCAATTTAAATCGCGAAATATTCACATATCTACCCCTTGCTTCAAAATTTTCAAAAAAAAAACAATTTTTGCGACAAGAAATTGGCTTTAATTCGGTAACCGGGGTATTTTCTATACAAGAGAATAAATGCCAGTCTGTTTTTTGATAAAATAATTCTTTCGCGTTTAAATAGTGTAATAAATTTTTTGAAAAAACGCATTTTCAACATAAAAAGTCTTGTAAATACCACAAAACTACGAATTTCGAACTGAAAGTCCAGGAGAGTATTTGTAAAAGAATATTTAACCGTGAAAAAAATTTTCAGAAGCATAATTTGAAGGGTTTCCGACTTGTGAATAATAAATGTGAAAGTAGTGAAAATTTTCGAAAATCCACTTTCTGGAACTTCATGTATAATATTCATAACTCAACTAATTGGAGAGATAGAACGTTCTAGTCTCCTCCATTGGATTCAGGCGAACATTTTGGAAATATATATGAATTTTGAGTTGATATTTCCAAGCAGTAAGGGAGATAACAGAGAGCAATTTAAATGGCGAGGTATTTCCATACCTACCCCATGCTTCGAAATTTCCTACAAAAAAAAATATTTGCGACATGGAATTGGCTTAAAATTCGCAACCGGTGGATTTTTGATACGGAAAAACTAATGCCGCAGTTAGTTTTTTGATAAAATCATTCTTTCGCATTCAGATGGTATAATGAAATTTTCGAAAAAATTCATTTTCAACATAAAAAGTCTTGTAAATACCGCAAAACCATGAATACTGAACTGAAATTCCAGGAGAGTATTAGCAAAAGAATTACAAATTGGGGAGAAAATTTTCAAAAGCATAACTTGAAGCGTTTCCGTCTTGTGAATAATAAATGATAAAGTAGTGAAAATATTCGAAAATCCACTTTCTGAAACTTTATGTATCCATAACTCGACTAATTGAAGAGATAGAAGGTTCTAGTCTCCTCCATTGAATTCAGGGGAACATTTTACATATAGATATGAATTTTGAGTCGATATTTCCAAGCATTAAGGGAGAATGAGAAAGTTTTGAAACAACTCGAAAATCCACTTTCTGAAATTCCAGGAGAGTATAGAAAAAAAGACAGTTTTGCAACGTCATCAACACCTACGTCATCGTCAATAACGCAATTATTCAGAAACACAAAATAAAAATTGCGGAATCTATAAAAGTATCAAATTTTATAGGATGATATCAGATCAAATCCAAGTAAACAATTGATATTAATTAGGTATAATATCTCGTATTTATCTCAGATAAGATAAATATTTTCAGACCTAGTAAGCTAAATGTATGTCTTTCATCCATACGAATAATGTATTAAAATTTACGCTGTTGATAAATAATTTAAATTAATGGCTACTATTAAAAAAGAATTTGTTTTTCCAATAACCATTTTATCGGGAATAGCAATTTTAATTACAATAGTGTGTTTGGCCACGGAACAATGGATTTATACAGATAAAATATCAATATTAACACTTAATAGTGATCAATATAATCATGTTAAATACGGATTATTTCAGGGAACTTACAGGCAACTATTCCCTACGACTGGGTCATATCAAATTGCAAGTAAGTATTGATTTGTTAATATTTAAATTAATTATAGTTTAGGAGATGATAAAGAGACTAAAATTAATCATAGTAGGTCAAATATAGTCAAATAACTCTTCTACCACATTGTGGTGTAGAGTGAAATCTTTTTGGTTACTTACGTCCTTCAAAACAGTGACAAAATACGTTGTTTACAATATAGGGAGGAAAAAAATATATTTTCAATTTTTCTTTTAGTGACATGCTTAGCAAAGGAAAATGTATGTGCATTAGTATGTGCAAATAAAGGTGATGACAGATATTCTATTTTAAAAGATCTACATGATGGAAAGACCATGAATGGAACCTCCCATTACTGTACACAGAGTCTGTCAAATCGTGCAACATATAACACACACATTGTACTATCAAGTTCAGCAGGTAAGTCTAAAGGTGCATCCACACTATACCGTGATTTGCCGTTGGCAAAGCCAGCGACTGTACATATGTGTTGGTAATCATTTAGGTTAGTCGCCCAATGTTCACAGAAGTTTCTCGGTCGTTCACTACATTTGAAAACACGTGCTAACTGGCAGACAGTCTGAATCATAACTAAAGCCGCGAGAGGCCAGCGGTTGACACGTCCCCACTCTCCGTTCTCATTGGCTTCCTTCCGAGACTTCAGCGATTTTCTTTGTGACATGGATGGCTTATTGGCACGTGCCAACGTTCCCGTCTACATCGAATCGGCTTCAAATAGCGACATAGTGTGAACCTAACCTTAAGTCCCGCCGCAAAATGAGACGTAGCTTGGTGAAGTGACGCAGCGTTAGTCACGGCTAGTTTATGGCGGGAGAAAACTGATAGCGCGGGCTCGGCGCAAAATAAAGATAGGATAAAGCAGGAGGTGAGTGTAGCTGGTCACGGCGAGACCGTACAAAAAATACGATTGTAGTTTTCACGCTGAAGCTTGGACAGTTCTGAATAATGACAACTGCTATTGCACTTATTGATTCTCTATTTAGTTATGATATCCTTTATATATTGATTTCTTTAGCGATTTCCTTCCATATTTCAGTTTTTAGTTTTGTCCTCGTGTAGTCTACATGACTTGTATCGTACAAAACTTGTCGAATCCGCACAGTTTCGATTAATTTTTCTTCCGTGGTTTTCAAAACACACGTCGTGAACCGTGATCTTCTGAGAAAAACTGCGGCAACCACTTTGCGTTCCGTAGGGTCACTTCACACCAGAGCTGCGTCAAGTCACGTCACGCTGCAAAGAAATATGCGCATGTTGTATTCTTTATTAGGTTCATAAAAAATCGCCGTCACTAGCGCTGCGTCACCTCACCAAGTTGCGTCTCATTTTGCGGCGGGGCTAAGAGACAGCGCAGAAATCCCAACTAAACTTTGACAGCCGAAGTCAGATGTTTCAAAATAGCGGCTACTAACCTTGAAAATGTGTAGAATAATTACTGTTGATAGCTTTTAGAGTAGAACAATAACTTTTAATCATCTTTAAAAATGAGTTTTTTTTAAGTAATTTCCAAG
This sequence comes from Lochmaea capreae, assembly GCA_949126875.1. NCBI lineage: Eukaryota > Metazoa > Arthropoda > Insecta > Coleoptera > Chrysomelidae > Lochmaea > Lochmaea capreae. The sequence continues at coordinate 10,048,252 of OX421397.1, read as the reverse complement.
TATTGAAAAACATCACGTTTTATTGATAACAAATAATTTAATGAGTCAGATGCCAAAATTTATAAATATTTTACTATAAAATTAATATATGACAATAGAAATATTATCTAAAAATGGTACAATAAAAAAAACCTTTCTGATGAATATTTAAGCAAAAAAAAAACTATTATTTTAGATACATCAAATCAAACATTCATCAACTTTGGAGTATGGGTGTCTACAATACTTTTTTTGGTAATTTCTATAACTTTTGGATTTATATCAGCGACGCTATCGTTATACAATACAGTTTCTAATCCAGTACAAGTATATTTGAGTATTTATGGGATATTTGTATATCTTTCCATAGCATGTTGTAGCAGTATAATAGCCTTATTATTGTGGGGAGTCCATTATAACAAGGACATTTTCCATAACGTAGCTATTCTTGACACTCTAAACGGTGATATGTCTTCTGATAAAACTGCAGTTTTGGGTTATTCTTATTGGTAAGTAAATTATTCTAGTATAGTTTGTCTCAAAGTATATCGTCTTAGCTTTTGCTGAGACCCCAAAGTCGTGCCGCCCGTCAAAAAGAGACAGAATAAACATAACGTTGTACTATTCTTTCACCATGTGATGATCAACAACCGGATTGGGCACGTTGCTATTATGTGTGACCCGGTCTTTAAACACATGCTGAAACTTTATTTTTACGTAGTATAGTTTGTCTCAAAGTATATCCTCTTCGCTTTTGCCAGCAATCACCTAAATACGACCATTTACGACCTTATAAGAATTTTACCTGAAATGAATCCCAAGAACAGTCGAGTAACAAGGCAAGGGCGGGCCATCAGGTTTGTATCGGGTGTATGATGGCGGACGCACCGGAATTCGGTCCCGCTACCTGCGGAAGGGACTACCTGTAACGGATTAAATTCGAAGTGTGGTCACACCAGCGAAAATGCGATTTTGGAATTGGGTCGCATGTACCTACTATTTGTTTAATTTGACTTTTATTTTCCTTCACATTTTTTTGGGCTTAGGACCAACAGTACACACTTATTGTTGTTGTACTGGCATATTTAAAAATTCACGCTAAATGCGTATCGTCAAAAATAAAAACAGTACGTGAAATAATAACCCAACCAAACCTACCCCTACCAAACCACCTTCGTATTTTTAGTCAATTTTTTTGTAGAATGAATTATAATAATTTTCAATAATAACCCAACCAAACCTACCCCTACCAAACCACCTTCGTATTTTTGAGATAATGATTTTTGAAAACAAAATTTAAACCCATCTATTATTAATAAACGCTTACCCTTTTCACTCGTCATAGAGGTGAAATTAATATTTTCCATGTCAAACAAAATCACAATAACGGACACATATAAACACGTCTTACACTCTGCACTTCAGAAGAACAATTGCTAAAAATAATCTTTTAATACCCACATGAAATCTACCTGCTTCGACAGCGGACCGAATTACGAAATCACCCTTTCGGATTTGGACAAGGTCCCTGTGAGCAGGTAGCCCTTTTGCTAGGTACCTGGACCGAATTCCGAAACACCGATGATGGCTGCAATGAATTCATTTGGCAGTATTAAATATGTAAATGTGTGTGTATGATTGTTTTGTAAGTAGAGGATTCATTAAACAAGAAGCTTTAAAAGAAACCTGTTTATTCACAAAGACATCAATATCCTCTATAAAGGGTATTATTAACAGTGAAAAATTAAGTGGAAGAAAAAAACATAGTTCCTTCATACCATTGTATTTCAACCCAATAGAGCATTTGTGGTATCCAGTAAAATCAAAGTTGAGAGCAAAAAATGTTACTCCTACTTTGGGTCCCAGTTTTATAGAATTAATTAAAAATGTAGTTAATAATATACCCATTCAAAGCTGGAAAAATTCTGGACAGCACGTTATAAAAATTGAAGATTCATACATTCATATTCAAAATAATATAGGTAAAGTTCTTCCAAAGTTAATGTGATCCCTTAATCCCTTTGAAGGAAAAAGCCGCCCAATGGCGTGCATATACATTTTTTATAAATTCGAATATTGTGAAATAATGTTAATCTACTATATCAATTTGAATGAAAACAATTAACCTGCATACAAAATTCATAAAATTTGTAATACAATAATAAAGCGCTTTCCTCTAGAACAGGGGGAGTATCATATTTTAAAGGTGGGTGTATATCCTCATACAGTTTTAATTATAATATAATTACCATTACTACTATTTTCTTACATATTAAGTTAAAATGTATTTTATTTTATATATTTATTCATGTAATAAAACCGTAAAGATTGTTTGAATAACAAATAAATGAATAAACACTTGACAACATCATGCGTATCAAACCAAGTTTCGTCTAAATAAATTATAGTTCTATTTGCGCAAATACTCCTGTCTAAGTTCAGCGATACGTCGAGATTCCATTATAACGTTGAGTGAAATTTTTCACTCAACGATTATAACCATTCGATTATCTAACTTCTTATATTTAAATCCACAATTCAATAATCCAGCGCATCATCTTGGACTGTTGTTTCAAATGGTCTCCAAAATGCCATTCTAATTAATTATATTATAAAACTTACCCTAACGTCTACGAACAAATGAATATTATATTATTGTCAATTCACTGACGCGACCTAACCACTACACCATCAAAAAGGTTTTATATTAATGATACATTTCTACTCTAGATCACCTACACTTTCCTATAAATACCTATAACAATTCACTAAACTCACTCAACCAAGAAATAGATATTATATTAACTATTTCTTTAAGACAAAATTCACACCCGCCACTGAATGATACTAATGGATTATAAGCCGAACCACAACACAACCCCCCCGAACACCCTCAAGACCGTAGAATTTTTTCTCCCAAAAACGTCAAACGGAGTATAGTTCGGATATTTCGTTATATTGCGATGAATACTGCAGTTGATGATTGGTTGTTTCGAAGTCTTGACTGCACGTGCAATACGTTGCCAACTCTTCAAAATTTTCTTAAATATAGTAACATATAAAAAGTGGTTTTATTTAATTTTTCGTTTTTCAGCAATTTCAAGCGACTTATTTCAATGTTTATTAATAAATTTACATTATGTATTTTTTTAAAAATATTTCCAAACTAGCTTTCTTATAACATCACGAACTAACTATTTACTGAAGTAAGAGGAACATTTGTGTAGCGAGCCTAACAACTTTAGAAAATATATCTGACAACATTGCTTTATTTTATGGTAATCACACTGACTTTAGTTAGAGTATACAGCCTATTGTAATTAATCAATGATAAGTCCGACAGTCAAACAGAATTAGATTTATAATAATATTAAACCATACCAATAAAGTTGTTTTTTTTTTTGTTACCCGGTTATTTATTTATCTTAATAGTATTTAATAATCTCTCATTTAGGAGGAAAAAGATAAAAAGTTTAAAGAAATGCTCTTCACATATTAAATACAAAACTAAGGATGTATGATAAAAATATAAAAAGATATATTTGTGAATTTGATCCTTTATAAAATAATTTTAAATAGTCCGCCACTGGCGATCTCTTCTGCAGCAGCTATTGGCCATATGATTTATTGCAATTGGCCCATTATTTTTATGATTGCCAGCAAAAGTGAAGACGATATATTTTGAGACAAACTATAATACACTGTATTCTATTTATAAATATTTTTTAGGTTGAATTTGGTGCCAATATTATTATACATAGCCAGTGTTTGTATTTTGTACTTTAGGCAATACCTAATATCTAGAGATCCAAAACAACAAATTGTACAAAGAGACGAAACCGGAGACCCAAGAATATATCTGTATTAATTTTATTTTTAATTTAAGACTTTCCGACGTTGAAAAGCTAGTCAGTAAACGTTAGTGATTAATATTAAAAAATATTGTTGTAAATCACTTATTAAGATGGCTCCTAGAGATAATATACAGTAGAAACGGCGGAGCTTTACCATCACGTGACCCAATCTACGATTTATCCAACACATATTTTCTACATACTATCTTCTTCTATCAATATAAATCAAATATAATAACGGACGATCGATTGTCTTCTTCACAAGACCAACTACAAAACATACGTAATAGTTTGTTTAAATTTGCCGTAGTCATCGTAAAAAGAGACAACGATATAATTGACGTACTAAAAGTTGAGTTTGACATTACCGAATTTGAGTTTATGCGAGTTTAGTTTATTGTCTTTTTTTAGCGAATTTTTGTATTGAAAGTGTGTTTATTGTTAAAATCAGCTCTTGTAAGAACTAACTGACCTTTTTATTCCATTTGACATTGGTAAGTATGACTATAATACATTATCAACTTGTTAACTTTTGACATTACATAACACCTAAAATGCCGTGAGACGGGAATATTACAATGCTAATTTTACTACTTATTAATTTTGGACTTTGTAACTTATTCACCCAGTATATCGATAGTTTTAATAAATATGTCGATGTTAACCATATAAATAAAATAAATACAATTAAAAAAGTTTAATTTCTTGTTTAATTACCAATTCGTAAAAGGCCGACCTTTGGAATATTAGTCATAACGATTATTTCTATTGAGTTGACAGAAGTTTTGATTTGATTCATATGAATATTGTTGCTGACGTAACAGTTACGTGATGGTAAAGCTCCACCGTTTCTACTGTAGACGGAGTAGTGTGATATATGGGCACGCATGAAATTTTACTTTACTGTTGTTTGACACGTTACTTTGCGATGCACCTGTATTATCTCTATAGAAATATTTATCTACCTGGTATTACAAAATTCCTGAAAAAACTAAAAAGTAGAAATGTCATTGTCTAAGGATTTCATTCTAAGCAAGTTAACGTGTTTGAAATTCGTTTCGAGAACAAACCTTTCCGAATTTCTTGAAATTTATGCGATACGCGAAATTAGAATAAAAAATTACTTGGATGACGAAGAGTCAAATTATTCGTTTTAATACCCCATGAATTCCTATAACTACATCGTAAACTCCATTCCAAGATATTTCGCTTTGACTGTATGATTCAAGACCAAAACCCACAGCAGGTAGTCGTCAATCCGATAACAATAGCACAGTATCGTACTCGTTTCTTCGAAAAGCGAAAATATAATACCTAATAGTGTGATTATTTTACAACTGAAATATTTGGCTGGTAAAATAATATTTGAAACTAATTTTTTAATTTATTTAATTACTGTACTATTTATTTGTGCCTCGGAAGTATTTCCGAATTTTTATTTATCAAATTAAAAGTATTTCTCACAATAAATGGTTGAACTCCTTATCTATAAATATTTTGATATGATTGTGTAAATATTAAAGAGCTTTCTCTCTTTTTCTCTATTTACTGCAAGCCTTTTTGTTTTATTTACAGTCAGAGTTCATGTACTGCTCATTATTTTTTATCTCTTATTTTTTTGGGAATAAAACCACAATAATGTTTTTATTTTTTTATTTCGACGTTTCGGTAGCGTTCCAGCTACCGTTGTCAAGATTAACTATAGTAAAGAAATAATTTTTGGTCCCTATCTGACACAACGAAACAATTTGACAACTACTAGACAATCAATAATATTTTGAAGTTTAAGACTACAAAACTTTGTTGTCAAATTTTATTAAGATCCATTCATAGTAGACCACACCTCTGGTAAAATGTGAAATAAAATATTTTTCCTACAACCACTATGCAAAACACGCTTTTCTACACAAATTTTTATACGCAAAGCAGGCCTTTTCTTAATTCTTTTGATAACTGTTGGAAAAGTAATGCGAAAAGTACGCGCTATGGCACTTTTCCGCACCGAAATGTCAAACAAAGCCACCTATGACCTGTCAACTTTTTTTGACATTTCAACATATTTATTATACTTAGTGAATTTCTGGGTGTAAAAATTTCAAATTGAAACCAAAAATAAGTAAACTATTTATTTGATTATTTATTTATTCATTGTTCACTATTAAACATACACTCAACTGATTTTTCTATATTAAATTTTCATTTTGTATGTTCTTTCTGTTCAAAGTTTTAATAAAACACCTATACAGGGTGTCCAGGAACTTAATGCCAAAAATTCGGGAGCAAATAGAAGAGGTCAAAATATTGTTAGAAGTTCAAATAAATTTTTGTCATACGAGCCTTCGTTTCCGAGTTATAGACCTCTAAAGTTTCGAAATAAAAACCTTTGTTTTGTCATAATTTCTAAACTATACATTGGAATACTATAAAATTCCAGTGACGGATTGCATACATCCATGTCCTGTGTTTGACGGTATAAATGAATCTACATTACGTACAGATAAGCAGAGACGGCTTGTGCCCATTGGTTAATAATCCGTAATTTTAATAGGGACCATCTGAATAATATTTAAATTTCAAAAATAAATTTTCCAATCCATTTACTAATGAAAATGTACTCTTGTTTGAACTCGATAAAATTAAGGGTTTAGGAGAAATTTGAACTTTTAGATCTGATCGCCATATTTTGTAAAGACAGACATTCTGAAGAGAACTATCAATAATTGTCACAACTTATAATTAAAAATTCCTTAAGATTGTATTTAAACGCAGTAAAACAATTACGTACATGTTAGGCCATTGTAGTTGCCTATAAATTTTAATACTTCACAATGCAATGGTAAGAAAATAAGAACCAAAACCTAAAACTGCTACAATAAATGTTCGATTTGACCACCTTGCACTTCGACGCACTTTCTGAGTCTGCGAAGGATATTTCTTTGTACTTTGTAGAGCATTCCCTGGTTCTGTTTTATAACGTTACAATGAAACCTTATTCTATCCACCATTTCGTTCCTTGTTTGCACCGGAGTTGAATAAACCAAGCTTTTAAGATATCCCCAAAAAAATGAATCCATGCTATTGAATTCTGGGGAACGAGCTGGCCATGGAACTGGACCTCCTCGTCCAATCCATTTATTGGGATAAATGTTATTAAGATGATTTCGTACATCAATGAGATAGTGGGGAGGGGCTCCATCGTGCATGAACCACATGTCTTTTCGAATTTGTAAAGGAACATCGTCTAAAAGCGGTGGAAAATCGTTTTGTAAAAATTCTAAGTATATCTGACCATTCAAAATATTATCGAAAAAATATGGACCCACTAAATTATTGCCCACTATTCCCGCCCACACATTTACACAAAATCGTCGTTGATTTTTGGTTTCAACAATACCGTGCGGATTTTCATCAGCCCATAAATGTAAATTATGTGAATTAATTACGCCGTCCCGTGTAAAACCGGCTTCATCCGTAAACAAAACTTTTCCAACAAATGCATTATCATTCCGTTGTGTATCTAAAAACCAGCGAGCGTAGGCAAGTCTTGCTGGATAATCTTCTACATCCATGGCATGTACTTTCTGGATATGAAAGGGGTGAAGAAGCTGCTCCTGGAGAATATTGTGAACATTTGTTTTTGACAAATTAAATTGTGCTGAGAGCTTACGTACACTGGTTGTGGGATCACCATCGACTGCATCCAATACATTTTGTTCTACAGCTGGTGTACGTGCAGTTCTTGGTTGACCTTCGCCACCTTTTCTTGGTATGATACTTCCTAAAATTATTATTTAATGCAAACTAGTAGAAAATAATTTATTTTGCTTATGTAAATACCTGTCTCTCGTAAGCTACGATCGGTTCGTTCAAAGGTTCTTCTATGGGGTATAATTCTCCCAGGAAAGCGTAAAGTATACAATCTTCTTGCTTCTGACGAGTTACCAGAAGCCAAACCGTACATTAAATGCATATCTGCATATTCATTTAAGGTAAATTGTGCCATATCAACAATCAAACACAATAATAAAGATAATTTTTGATAAAGTCTCTAAAAATTTGACAACAAGCTGACATAAATGAAGCCGCCTACTAACTCGATGTAAATTAAGAATACAATACGTTTTGCCGGCTAGTCATTATTTGACAGCAGCCTTCTTGATGAAAACAGTTCAATTTTACTTTTTCTTAAGCCAGTCCCATGGTCAGACTTTAAACGCTTGAACTAAAACTAAAACTGCAAAGCAATTTTTTTATTGCGTTTAAATACAATCTTAAGGAATTTTTAATTATAAGTTGTGACAATTATTGATAGTTCTCTTCAGAATGTCTGTCTTTACAAAATACATATGGCGATCAGATCTAAAAGTTCAAATTTCTCCTAAACCCTTAATTTTATCGAGTTCAAACAAGAGTACATTTTCATTAGTAAATGGATTGGAAAATTTATTTTTGAAATTTAAATATTATTCAGATGGTCCCTATTAAAATTACGGATTATTAACCAATGGGCACAAGCCGTCTCTGCTTATCTGTACGTAATGTAGATTCATTTATACCGTCAAACACAGGACATGGATGTATGCAATCCGTCACTGGAATTTTATAGTATTCCAATGTATAGTTTAGAAATTATGACAAAACAAAGGTTTTTATTTCGAAACTTTAGAGGTCTATAACTCGGAAACGAAGGCTCGTATGACAAAAATTTATTTGAACTTCTAACATTATTTTGACCTCTTCTATTTGCTCCCGAATTTTTGGCATTAAGTTCCTGGACACCCTGTATAAATTTCTGTTTTTATTTCATTAATAAATGTGGTTGTAGAAAAAATATTGTGTACAACTTGTACGCAAATCACTTTTCGCACTCGCTAGATTTGCGGCACTCGCCTTACGGCTCGTGCCACAAATTTCTGCGCTCGTGGGAAAAGTGACGCTTTGCGCACTAGTTGTACAAACTACTATTATTTTATGATATTCTAGCGATATGTAGTCCACTAGAAATGGAATCCAGTGAAGCGCACGTTCCAGGAACGGTTTTTATTGGGATAACGCTTTTTTTCGCTTATTTTGGAAACTTTGTTAATAAAAACGCGTTTGTTGTTACTTTTTTGTGTATGATTATTTTTGTTTTCAAAATATGTATAACTAACTCAGTTTGGTGATTTTGTGTATTGAAGTGTGTATCGATTAACAACTATTCCAAAGATAAATCATAAGATAACCTGGATAAAAACTTATGATACTATCCTGATAACGCAGGTAATTGATTATTGGAAATTTCTCTTTCTAACATTGGTAACCAAATTTGACTACATTCGGCTGAAATACTAGCTACACATTTATCTGCATTTAGTTGTATTAAAGCACTTTCTTTGATTTTTCGTCTTTTATTATTGGGCTCTTTCAATATTATTTTTGTCAAATCCCATTGAATTTTATGCCCCTCTTCCCAAGCATGTTTGCAAATACCTGACTAAAAGAACTCCCTATCTTTGATATACTTTTATGTTCATTTATTCGGACTTTCAATGGTCTAGATGTTTCACCTAAATAGAATTTGTCGCATTCACAAGATATCTGATATATGCAGTTTTTTGAAGATTGTTCTTCATTTTTTGGTTTCGTTTTTGTTAGTATAGATCTCCGACGTATTGTTAGATTTGAAGCTAGTTCGAATATTGAATTGATTACCAATTTTCTTAATTCTTTCTGATAAACCCTTAACATACGATATTGTCAAGTTTTTTAAAAATTATGTTAGCTGAATTATTAATATTATTATGGGGTATTAACAATGAGCCCTTCTCTATATTCTTAATTTCTTTATTTACAAATTCTGCCGGGTAATTATTGGCGTTTAAAACATTTTTCAGCAAAGTTTTCTCCTTTGTGAATTGATTATCATTAGAACAAATGATTCTGGCCCTATCGTATAAAGATTTTACTATTCCTTTTTTAACGCTTATAGAATGCCACAATGAACTGACAGAAGATATTCATGTACTACTCACTTTCCTTCAAATGTCTCTTACCCAGTCTTAATAGCCTGGTTGAGAGTTCCTGGTCTACCTTGTTCAGTAAACTCTTTGCATGGAGGTGTCATTGTGTCGACCTTCATTTGAGTTGGTGTTCCCTATCTAGCCAGTTCCCGATTTCCCCTCTTATGCAATCTTTTGTGATTCCACAAAACGGTTCCGCAACTATGAAGTCACCTTTAGAGCCTTCTTTAGCTAACTGGTCAGCCCTTTCACTACCTGCAATCCCCTCATGTGCCGGCACCCATATTAGAGACACTTGGTTGTCTCTTGTCAGCCTGTTGGAGATTCTTTACAGTTTTTTACCAGTCTAGACCTAGCTGTTGGGTTACTGATAGCTTTAAGCAGAGCCTGGCTGTCAGTGTATATTTTTATTTTTTGTCCGGTAGGTATGTCCTCTTCTGATGTTTTCATCAATACAGGCTATAGCGGCAATCGTCTCTGCTTGAAACACAGTCGTATATCGGCCAAGGCTAAAGATAATTCTCTTTCTAGATCCATTTATACCAGCCATGCCATGGTTCGCCATGGTTTGTTATGGAACCATCGGTGAACCAGATGATTTCTCCAGAATTACCTGGGTGTTCCCTAGATGGGATGGTGATGTTCACTCGCTCAGTGAATATATTCTCCGGTATCATGCTGTCAAAACTCATGTGAAATATGGGTTCATCTAGTATTGTCCCAGATGTATAAGTGTGTCCTTCCTGAACATTGTTCGGTGACCGATTTCAGCCTAACCATCATTGCCTCCGCCATTACAAAAAGTTCCAAATGAGGAAGTCCAATAAGGGCCCGTCCCCGTTCTATTCATTGCCTCGGTAATACCAAGAATGGCTTGTCTTTGAATTTCAGTTAACCACTTCATTTTCCAGCACCTCCAACGTGTCCCCCAGGACCGTTGCTAGGCCTTCGGCCGCCCGCGTGCTAGAATTAATTCGGCCGCCCGCTCTGAAAATAAACTTTAAAAAATGAAGTAAATGTTGTAACTTGTAACGTTTTTATTAATAATAATAATTAAACATTAAATTATTTGTGCAAATTAGCACGTATAAAATACATTTAAACATATAATGCAAGTATGGAAGTAATATTAAATAAAAATAAAAAATAAACATAAAAAGAAATAAACGCTTAGGTCTAAATTGTCTATCATAATAAAACGTTATAAAAAAGGTACTTTTCTAGTTTTACTTTCCGCAAATTCTTGAATTGTGTCATTAATATTCAAACTGTCCAAAATATCATGTTCAATAGATATTAATGATAAATTTGTTAATCGTTCTTGCAACATGGTAGACCTTACATAATTTTTAATAATTTTTAATTTTGAAAAAGACCTTTCGCCGGTTGCAACTGAAACTGGTAAAGTTAACATTATTCTTAAAGCAACAAACAGATTAGGAAATGTTGCCATAAGGCTGTTCTCTAAAATAAATTGTAGAATATCCTCAGGTTCACGTTGTAAAGACGGCGACGGCGCTGGGAAAATCCAGTAATTCTGTCTAATGTCTACTCAACAAAGAACTTTACAGTGGCTGTAAAGTAACAAAATAATTGCCTTTGCTACCTGCTACGCCCCAGATCTGAGTACTTAAACACCAATCAATAAATTTTTATGATGTGGGGATAAGTATGGAATATTGCACCAATTTTATACAGATCTTACTTGTTACTTCCGATATTTTAATTTTTTGAAAATGTTGGCAACTATAAACTAAGCAAGAGTTGGCCCTGTGAGGCCGCCCCAAAAATTGGCTGCCCGCGTTCCATGAACGCCTTGCACGCCCGCTTCCAACGGCCCTGGTGTCCCCTCTGCCCCTTAAATCCTGACCACCTAAATGTGTTAAACAAATTGGGTTCACAAGCAAAGTGATTTGTTAATGGCTCTGGTTTTATTAAAATTTAATTATAATGAAATATAACGTACCTAAATAGTTTATAAAAAAGTTACATATACAGTTACAACGGGATTCGTAAAGCCTGTATTTGCGTTATCTATAACTGATTATCGAAATTTTACCCGTCAAATAATCATTAACGATGAGTTTTCCTATAAACTAACCAAGAAAACTCAATTTCGTAGTTAAACTAGAAAATGCAGTTTAGACCCACACTGTATACACGTTAATATACCATACCAAGAAATATTTATGGGTGAGTGGCATGTTTAAATACTAAATTCATAATTAATGTTTTATTAACAAGTTAACATTATTATAGTTACCTACAGTGGAACGAGAAATTCCGGAATGTAACGAACTTTACTGACACCAGGACTGTACTAACTCGTTTTACTTTCAACAATATTATATGCCGTCGACAACTTCGTGATTTTTCAACTAGCAAAAATAAATATAAATTGTGTCGTTAATATTACAAAAATCTTGTCAAGGACCACGAAATAATAAGAAACAACCATCTAAATTGAAATGTCACGCGTCTAAGTAAATTCCAAACATTTTATGGAATGACATCCTTCTTTGGAATATTCTTGCAAGGTACTATTGTACAAACACTGATGACTTGCACAGATTTGATGGACTAATTCCATTTTAAATAAAAATGCGACCATTCACCCTACACTTGTAGCAAAATTAAGTGGTTTTTGATGATATTCCCCCAACAATCTGAATGTTATAAAAAATTCGGGTATAGATACGAGGTTGGGATAAAGTATGGAACCAAGTAAATATCTTTTAAACGAAAAGAACGATATTTATGAAAATTTGCAGGTAAGTGCAATGGAACAAAATGCATCTGATGTACATTTTTTTGTTAATAATATACTTCCGGTTTAACCGGAAATGCCATCAACTTCTTTAATTTAAATGGGACACCCTATATATTCTTACAGATTTTGAAAGAGCTTGTTATTTTGAATTCATACATACTGATTTTAGTGTGAAAATTTTTGTAAAAACGAGGAATATAGCACTTTAATCAACCTCCTTTAAGTTTTTTGCATCAGAGCAAAAAACTATTTAGATAAACTAATTGATGTTGTTTGTATGCATAGTAATAAATAAACGAGTACTGTTTAGTACGTCTTTTGTTCTCCAAGTGTCAAATTCTAATTGACGGAAATACATTTTACAATTTAGAATGGTTCAATTAAGTGAAAAAGAGCGTATTGAAATTTTAATGATGATCGTTTTAAAACTCATGAAGAAGTGTGTCATATTTTTAATAATTTGCATCCGGAGAGAAATCCTATATCACGCTCAACGGTAACTAAAACATTACAACGTTTTAATACAACTGGGATGGTAAAAAATTTGCTAATACCTGGAGGACGCGGACTGCAACGAACGAAACTGTTAAACAAAATATTGCAATCGATCCAGAAGAATCACCTCAAACTTCCACCACAAATTTGGCACTAAACCATGGTATCAGTCGACGTTCTGTTGGAAAGATATTAAAAAATGGAAAGTATCATCCGTATAACGTACAGTTGGTTCAAGAATTGTCAGACCATGATTTTGACCGATGGCTGGAATTTTGCGAACGGCTAATGGACATCTGTAATGTCGACGACAATTTTGCTTCTAACATAGGTTTTTCCGATGAGGCAACTTTTTACAGTTAACCGCCATAACTCAAGGTATTGGTCAAATGAGAATCCTCATCGGGCACATACCCAGCATCCACAGAAGTTAAATGTTTGGATGGGAATTGTCAAAAATAGGCTTATAGGCCCATTTTTTATCGACGGAAACTTGAATGGTGACAAGTATTTGGATCTACGAAATAACGAAATTATTCCTGCACTTCAACAGAATGGGCAATTACCAAAAAATGTTTGGTTTCAACAAGATGGAGCACCTCCCCACTATAATGGACGGGTTAGGGATTTTCTGGATGCTAATTTTTCAAATCGATGGTTTGGACGTAGAGGATTCAGAGTGGCCTGCTCGTTCTCCGGATCTTAGCCCGTTAGATATTTTTCTTTGTGGTTATCTAAAATCACGTGTTTACGTTAGACGACCAACAAACTTACAGGAATAGAGACAATGAATTATTATTGATAAATGTGAACTAATAGATGGAGAAGTCTTGGAAAGAGTGACTCAAGAATTTGTTAATAGGATGGCATATTGTCAGCAAGTAAACGGCGAGCATTTTGAACATTTGAAGTAATTTTGTTTCTCATTATTCTAAAATAATGAAATGTACACCTATTGTACAACTAACAGTGAGTTATTCCTCGTTTTTACAAATTTTTTTACACTAAACTCAGTATGTATGAATTCAAAATCTGTAAAAATATATAGGGTGTCCCATTTAAATTAAAGAAGTTGATGGCATTTCCGGTTAAACCGGAACTATGTTATTAACAAAAAAATGTACATCAGATGCATTTTGTTCCATTGCACTTACCTGCAAATTTTCATAAATATCGTTCTTTCCGTTTAAAAGATATTTACTTGGTTCCATACTTTATCCCAACCCTGTACATTAAACTGTGTTCTTACCCATCCTGAATACTAACCTGTTTGGTCTACCTGTTACCGAGTCCAACGAGTCACGGTAAACTTGCGAATAGTACCAATGCAAAAGTACGTACCTCCGAATGACTAGAACAACTTTCATTGCTGAAATCATCTCTTAAAAACTGAATTTCAACACCATTTAAAAAATCATTCAACATTCGTGTGTGTGTGTGAGTGAACATTAGTGAATAGAATTTGAATATTAATATTAAGAAGTGAAGAACTTTCGTGTCTTGAATTCCATAAAATATGTAGAACAGGAAATATGTGTAATCATTGATCCAGTTTAAGAAAATCATGAAAACTAGAGATATGGTGTTCATTGGTGATTTCAACGTTAGATGAAGACTATATTTTCCAGGATATAAGCATCGCTGAGTTTCCACTTCGATTACTTCCTACTTGCTCCCTTTCGATTATTTTTTCATTTTGTGCATACCTATGTGTTAATTTATAATAATAGTGATGAGCTAAATAAATTTTAGCATCTTAAAATCTACACTCCAAGTGAGAAATCGTCAGTGAGTTTTACAGTGAAAATTTAGTTATTGAAATACAATATTTGAGGTTATAAAATCGAACTAATTTTATTTCTTTATCAAATCCAGTTAAAACAATGACTTAAAATGAATTATTTCAAAAGAGGAATGATTTTCATAACATTTTTTGTGGCTTGTATTTCAATGGCGTTATTGGTAGCCAGTCTCGGTACGAAGCACTGGGTTAATGCCAGGGCCAAAAGGATAAAAAATCCTTTAGAAAGTGATGGTAAAATACATTTTGGATTGTTCGATGGAAAGAAAGAATTGAACGTGGCGTACGGCTGGAGGACATATGATATTGACGGTGAGTTAAATAACTAATATAGGTATACCTTCTTATGTAATAAAATATCGCTAGTGAGAAATCGAAATTAAAGTCCTTTAGGTACCTATCTAATTGAGAAGAATAAATACAAATCGTTAACTTTATAGGTACCTGTTTTATATAAATTGTCAGTTGAATTTTTTTCCTAAATCCTCGCCTAAATCAACAAAATGTATACTCAATTCCAAGATATTTCGTTTTAACAAGAAAAAACCTACAGTAGGTAGTCGTTAATCCGTTAACAATAGCACAGTATCGTACTCGTTTCATCCTAAAGATAATGCCTAATAGTATGACCCTCTTTTTGCAAGTTCGTCAGCTTTTTCATTGCCCTCGATACTCTGGTGACCTGGTACCCAGGTCAGCTTGACATTATTCCGTTCGGCTAACGCATTCAGTTTTTCGATGCAATCCCATACTAGTCTAAAGGTCACTCTCTGACTCGAGATTGTCTGACTATCTGACATGATATGGATCTGCTTGTCTTCGGCAGCTCTCCTGTTGTTTTCTCTCGCGCATTGCAACATTGCATATACCTCTGCCTGAAATACAGAGGTGTGGTTTCCCAGTGCGTATCTATAGCTGTCACCTGGTTTTTTGGAGTGCCCCAGTGTCATTTGCAGCTTTGGACCCATCGGTTTTGGCCGACCAAATACAGCAACTAATGATGAAAAATCCTTGGACGTTATGCAAAGTTTTGTAGAAAATCCTTTTACATCCAATCGGAAAATTGCATTAGAACTTGATGTTAGTGTGGGATCCGTCTGTCACATTATTAAGAAGAATAAGTTTCATATTTATAAAGAAACTCTATTACAAGAATGATCTGAAGATGATTATGACCGCAGAATAGAATTTTGTAAAACTTAAATGCAAAAGGTAGTACCTCATTTTACAAGTAAGATAGTATTTTCCGATGAAGCCACGTTTATGTTAAATGGTACAGTTAATCGCCACAATTGTAGATATTGGAGTGATACTAATCCTAGCTGGATGCGGGAATTTAGAACACAAACACCTTCAAAAGTTAATGTTTGGGCTGGTATTATCGGCACCACTGTTATCGGACCATTCTTTGTAGAAGGCAATTTGAACGGACCAAAGTATTTAGATTTATGAACCCTTTGGATTTATTAACACCTTTGGATAGCTTTCCGCGTCTTTTCTCTTTAATTTTTTTCCGTAGAGTGGTCAGTAATGTCGAATAGTGATCTCCAGTTATTGTTCTACCCTTATCCAAAAAATCAATCATGATTACTCCATGGCAATCCCAAAAAACTGAAGCAAGAACTTTTCCAGCAGATTTTTGGAATCGAAACTTAGGTCTTGGAGAACCAGAGTGTCGCCATTCCATTGATGGTTGCTTTGTTTCTGGATCGTAGAAATGTACTCAAGTCTCATCCATAGTAACAATTCGGTTTAAGAAATCTAAATCGTTTTCAAATCGAGCACAGATCGAACGCGATGATTCTACCCTTGCACGCTTTTGGTCAACATTCAAACATTTGGGCATCCATTATGATGAACGCGTTCGTATGAAATATTCAGTGCTTCAGATATCCTTTTTAGCCCAATTCGACGGTCTGATAAAATCAGGTCATGAACTGCATCGATATTTTCGGGGACTGACACAGAAACTGGCCTTCCCGATCGGCCATCATCTTCAATAGAAAATTTACCTCTTTTGAAGCCTGCAGTCCAACTTTTCACGGTCGCATACGAAGGACATTGATCACCAAGGGTGTTAAGCATATCTTCTTAAATCTGCTTACCTCTAAACCCTTTTAAATACAGGTACTTGATGATGGTTCGATACTCAAATTTTTCGATTTTCACAATTTCGGTGGACATCTTTTTTCTTTTAATTTATTGCGTAACTCTGGTTTACTTTTTTGACGTCAAACTTCACACTGACACTTCTAATGAGTTATTGTTCATTGCTATGGTAACGCAATTTTTTGTTTATGCATGGAACTGGTCTTGGCTAACTAAATATCAATACATCCTCGTAAACCATAGCTTAAAACAGGGAAGGGAGTTTCCGTGTTTTTTTAATGATATCTACTTTTCATGAAAAACAGTTTCGGTCGTAATAAAAATGTAATAAAATTATGTATAATGTTCAAATAACGGTTTTAAATGCTCAGATATTACAAAAATTACCATGTATTAGTTTCAACAGATATGAAAATAACGGAATATAAATTTACTACTTATTAAGTGTGTCGGTAGACATTGGTTGGTATTTTATATATTTACTTGACATCTTAAAATACTTTTCACCTTAAAACATTTTTTTTGTATGACACAGTTCAGTAAACACAACAATGCTGCTTAGGTAATTATTTGATTATAAGAACTTAATAAATATGTTGATTTGTGGTTGATATACCATTGCAGGAGATTTTACGAAGTGGCAAAAAAAGGATATTATAATATTAGAAATTAAGGAAGGATTTTACTTAGTTCTTCGAGCTTCTTTTCAGGAAAAAAAGTTTCAAGTTTTCTTTTAAGTACATTTCACAATATTTCGTTGACTCGGTATCTGGTCTTAAGGATAATAAAACTTTATAAATCCCTCATTATACAGTAAACGGTATTAGATCCGTAGTCGGTAAAATTTAGATACTAAAACTATAATAGTAGGATTATTTTACCAGCCAAATATTTCAGTCGTAAAATAATCATACTATTAGGCGTTATCTTTTCAAAGAAACGAGTACGTTACGATACTGTGCTATTATCGGATTAACGACTACCTGCTGTGGGTTTTTCTCTTGAATGATATTAGAAGAGTGGATGGAATCAGAACCTGTTACTGTGGAAAATGTTTTGACAGTTCCAAGACCCAATCAAATTTCCTCATTTTTTATCATATGAACAATTTCACCCAATCATGTCAACATTACACTGATAACAGCCCATGGGCTATTTTCACGTTGCTATGGGCACATATTGATTTATTTCGATTTTGAAGTTTCAAATATTTATTATTTCGGAATGTCACCTTTAAATAAATTGTTTTAGCTCTGTATTTTTTCTATAATTGGCTCATAAATTTTATGACAACTTTCTCAAGTTTGTTGCTTGTAAGCAACAGACCTCCGCCTGCTATAAGAATCCATTGTTGATATTTGATTAATTAATATTAAAAAAATAATTTCAATAATTTTGGTATTTATTTAATTTATCCGTCAAAATTAGTTTAAACCCAAACAAAATTAATATGGCTATGTAGCCAATGTCAATTCCTTTCAAACGAGATATCACTTGCCTATTTAAAATTATTGGCCAGAGTGGCACTGTGACGTCATCTATTACTATTACGTCACCTGTTACCATTCGTAGAGAAGTTTACAACACTTTATTTTCAAGTCCAAATTTTATTTATGTAAGTGTAGCCGTTCAAAAGATACGAGGGGGGGAGGGAACTTTTGAATAGCACTGTATATTATATATTTTTATGCGAATGCTGAAATCTTCTACTTCCAGGAAATTTATAATTTGTTGAGGTTTAATTGACAAACTAGTGGATTTTTCAGGTTTTGATGAATGGTATTTAAGTAGACGTTGAGTTATTAATCGTATGAATCCGGTTTTAAACACTTCTTCGAATGCTGAAGGCTGTTGTAATTACTTGAGTTATGAGACAGATTGCAATTGAAAATATAAAAAAAAACTTATTTACAATCATATTATAAGCAATATTTGATTTTCGTATTTAATTGTTACTTGCAAAATTACGTAATATCTAAAAAAAGAGAGCAAGAAATCACATTCATTAAATATTATTAAAGACATTTTACAGGTGGTTAGACTGTCGCATGACGAAATAGTTAATAAGAACTTTCATCTTTTATTAAACAATCGCATTAGGTACAATTTTCTAATAAACGTAGAGCTAGGATATTTCAAGCAGGAGAAAAAGATCATTTTTCCATTTTATCACCACTATAATACCTCATTTAAAAACCAGGAGGAGTCATTTGAATTTAATTTGACATTTCTGTAGACCTCTGAATTGCTCTGATTGGTCAGGCTTGCACCCGGTTTCAAACAGCACTTTTTAGAATTGACATTTCTTGATACCGGAATTATTTGACAGTTCTGACATATATTATTTATTTATTTTTATCATCGCCTTCGCTCCCTTGTTCATATAATTTTAACAGTTTTTTTTTGCAGATCTCCAGTAACAATTCTATTGAATACTAACTTCAATTTCTCAGATGTGACACGTAAAAGTAAATCTCACGTTTGACAGGTTACAGAATACCAACCTCTTTATTGTTTACATCTAAATCTGACATCTCAAGAATTATTTTCACTATATAAAGGCTATCTAGATTAGCGGGTTCCCGCGTCAAGTGAATCGGGGCAAACTTAATAGATTTTGAAGCCGACCATTTCGGAACACGCTGTTTAATACTTTTAAACGCTTTTTGTGGTCTGAGTTAGGCTTTTGAAATTACTCCTTTTAGTCCCTAAAAGTAGATCGGTTTCTGTTTTTATTCTAAACTTAACGCCAATTCGAGTAATTTCTAATCATCTCTGGCTCCGTCAATGTTAATAATAATGTTCGGAATTAAATAATTCATTCGACTACGGCAATTTTAATTTACGTCACATCTTATAAACTTCTGTTTTCATTCGTCTACACCTACGTGACGGTAATATAGATATATTATTGTGATTTAACTTAGTCTTACACCGCAAGCATAACCGATATTAATCGGCATTCAATTTAAACACTCGAAAGTTTGTTTCTACATCCACAACTCGCACAAAACAGTTTTTGCAAACATTTTTATTCGCAAATTAGTTCATACTTCAACAAATAAATGACATGTGTGCGGAAAAGTGACAGTATACGAAAGTACTTTCTTTACGAGCTTATATATGTTTTCAGTCGACCGTTTGTTTATGAGCTATACTAATGTACACAAAATTATTCATTAACGATCCCCTATTAATAAACAATTCCCTATTCATAAACGATTTTGTTATAGGCAACCAAACATACAATAATATTTTTTTAAAAGACGCAAAACGGATTTTTAATATACAATACTTCTAGTTTTTGACTTACCTCTATCGTTTTTATAAGACTATTCTACAAAACTGTAGCATTTAGGCTTTTTCTTCTCTTGTTTCTACCGTTTATGTGAAAAGACCAGTAACCCTTATCAGGCTCCCAGGTTTTTTGACCAGGAGTTTGCTGTAGGGATTAGTTTATTTTCAAAAGTTTCAATATCATTGTCATACGATAATATTTTCAAAGGGGGTTAGTGTATCTATAAAATTTCCCTTTACCATAAGCGTGCGATTACATTTTAAATTGTGTTAATTTATTTATGCGGTTTCACTTCTGTCTGCAGTCCCTATGAGTTCCTATTTTTAATTTTTTTTCTTTTACAGTGATAAACCTTTTAAAATACGAACCAGAATTTTTGTCGTACGGCTTCTGGATAGGAACTACAATTGCAGTTTGTTCAGGATTATTATTTTCTGGTTTAAGCGCCCTTTTTGCGGCCATTAACACTGCTACTACGACTTCGAGATGTTTAACTAAAGCAACTGGACTGTATTTTTGGAATTTCCTTGCAGGTATCTATAAACTCCCAATTAACCTTCATTTTACCAACTATTTAGATCATTATTTGACCGAATTTACAATGTAATTAAAATTTCAATAAAGATAAGGCAAACATTTTCCATCCCAATTTTGAATAACTGAAAAAACTATATCTCGAATAAAATCGAGACAGTTAGTATTACAAATTTCTAGTGCAATGGGTGTTTCTCGCTGCAATGTTTTCAGAATTTTACATAAACACAAATTCCATCGTTACCAAATTAAATTAGTCCAAGAACTACATGAAGACGATTTCGACCGGCGTCTACAGTTTTCTGATTTGATGAGTGAACGGGTGCACGACACTCCAGCTTTATTGTACAATATCTGCTTTTCCGACTAATATTCTTTTGCATTAAATGGTGCTTGAGTTTCATAGTCAAACACACAAAAATTGAACTTCTGGTGTGTGGCATTTTCGGTGACCATATTTTATTGAGGTAAACTTAAATGGTGAGTCTTATCTACAAACTACTCAGAGAAGCTATTGATACCGAACTAACAATAATACTAGAAAATGATGATACCATATCAGAAGCTTTTCTAGCATTTCAACAAGATGCAGATCCAGATTACGCTCTCGATGTAAGACGGTTTTCAAACGAATCATTTCCTGCTCTGTGGATAGGTAGACGAGGCGCAATGTTCGAATGGCCGATTTAACCCCCCTATACTTTTTTATGGGGATATCAGAAAACCAAAATTTATGCCACTCAGCCAACATCTATAAATGAGACCAATGGAAGTCAATTTGAGCACCTTATAAAATAATTTAGTATATAATAATATATAATTAATAGATATTTTAGGTCTTTGTGAATGTCTCCTTATCATTCATTCATTTATTTTACATTTTTGTAATCCTCTTTATTGTAGAGAATCAAACAATGCAAAAATGCGTTGCGCATCTCTTATTAAATTTAAATTATGTCATTATTTAAAGTTTTGTTTTTTTTAGTTGTTAGCGATGTTATAGCTATATGCTTGTGGACTGCACAGTTCTTTTTAAATGTGCAAAACAGCGTGTTGTCCCGTGAAGACAGGGACAATGAGTGGACTTCAGAAAATTTGGCGGAACTTGGGTATTCTTTCTGGTAAGTGAAACAATTGGCTAGTTCATTTTTTGGATTTGCTATAAACTACCAGTCAAGTAGTTTTTTTTTCGAAATCTCATCATAATTTTATAGACCTTAACTCGCTCAAGGCACACCGGACTTGGATCTTATAGTCGCTGAAGTACTCAAAAGCCTTCTTAGAAAAGGGATCGTCTTGCTGACTACAATCTACAATAGTATTCTGAGATTAAGCCATTATCCTATTCAGTGGAAACTTGCACATATAATACTGATCAATAAACCTTATAAGCCACCAACGGAAGCAAGTTCTTACCGACCAATAAGTCTTCTTCCCATAATGTCTAAAGTATTCTAACGTCTCATCCTGAATATAATCGAAACTACAATTCCTATTGATGATCTCATCCCAGACTACCATCAATTTAGATTTAAAAAAGAACACTCAACGACCCAACAATGTCATAGAATTGTGAATAAAATAAAACAAAGCTTGGAAGACAAGGAATAGGCATGATGACTGATTTTGAAAAACTGCTCCACGATGTTTTCACATATATATACTTTATCTACAATAAATGTTATTTCTTTGAGAAAAAAAGTTTTGAGAGGAGAAATTTACCTTTTAAAAATGCATTTTAAATTCTGCGCCAAAACGCAAGAATATATTTTTACTAAAATATTGGTCATCACACATGTAAAATAAAAATAAGTAATTTTTGTAGAATCTCTGCATCATATATAATTATATCAAATCAATATTTTAGTGATTCTTAGTGAGTGTCATCATGCCTATTATGTGCGTCAGTGTTTCTCGATATACGACAAGCATTTGATAGAGTATGACACAGCGGCCTCCTCTACAAAATTAAAAAACATCTACCCGACCAACTATATATCTCCTCTTAAAATCATATCTAAACGATCGACACTTTCAAATAAAATTTGACGATGAACTCTCATCTTTCCATCAAATTAAAACTGGAGTACCTCAAGGCAGTGTCCTAGGCCCTTTCTTATACTCACTTGTTATATACGGCAGATGTACTAACTACCAATGAAACGCTCATAGCAACATTTGCTGATCTAATACTGATCCTAACACAGCTTCCAACCAACTTCAAAATCATATATCTAACTATCCTGCAATCATGGCTAAAAAAATGGAAAATTGAAGTCAACACTAATCAATCTAACCAAATTACTTTGACAAAACAGTGTGCCTGTATGCAAGTTACCATTAATGATGATCCAATACCTATATACGCAACGAGGTCAAATATATTGGCCTTCATTTAGACCAAAAACTGACATGGAAAACTCATATTAAAGCTAAAAGAAAACAATAACTTAATATAAAAATTAAAAATATGTTTTGGCTAATTAACTAAAAATCTCAGCTATCTACAGAAAGCAAAATCTTAATCTACAAGACCATATTAACACCTATATGGACATACGGTATTGAATTGTCCATCTAACACCAAGATCCTGCAGTCCTTCCAATCTAAAACCCTCCGTGGTATGTTTCAAATGACACCATACACAGAGATCTAAGAATACCATATATCAGAGAGACATCATCGCATCACATCAGTAACCTGTTCAACCTACCAATAGAAGAAAGAAGACTAAAAATAATTTGACCCAAAGATCTGTAAAAATCCAGAGAACCGTTGTACCTGACTCAAGCCACCAATCCACATTATCCTATTTACTTATTCTCTATAGTGTAGTAGATTGTGAAATAATAAAAAAATAATTTTATATAATTTCTACCCAATATAGGAATTCATCAGATGTGATAAAAAGTTGTTACTAAATTATAATTTATTGAACATGCTACACATTTAATTTTTACACAGAAAATTCTTCCTTATATTGTAGATATGATAATCTAGAATTCTAGATTCATTTTCCGTACTCTTTACCTTGTAAAATTATAAATTAATTTGGCCACCCCTCTAGTGCGCAATTGACAGCGGCTGGATTCATCAGTTGATAGAGGTATATCAATGAGTAGTACCATGGAGACTATATAGTCTTCATGAATAGTACAGCCACTGAAAGTATAGTTGAGTTAAACACTTCTCGCATACTATTTTCTTTTTATACACGACTACATATCTTCCTACGTTTGACAAGCTGTACTATATTGATCAAATTTAACTGCTTTTAGGTTCGTCGTGGGTGCAGCTGTGTCTTCATTTATAAACATTATAATTCTGTTGATAGCAAACACGGAAAGAGAAGTCGAGACAGTCATACCAGTTTTAGAAGAAAAAACTAATGGAGCCATTATGTTATATTAGTAAATAAAAATATATTGCTTTGTAAATAAATGTCGCCGGCATTTCTAACCAGGAATAATTTGTATAAACAATTTATTTATTGTAAACTAATTTAAAATAAATTATCTATTAAAGCTTTATCTCAAGTAAACATTCCTTATTGACCGAAGAGTCCGACCACGGTAACTTTAGGACACCACGTGGTCGCGGATGTGGCGTTACTGACTTGCATATGAAAATGTAATTTTCATACTAAATTTATTGTTAGGAATTTATTTCAAATTAATATCAAACTTTATGGTTTAGGATACCTGTCGAAAATTATACATAATTGTATATGCAGGTAGGCGACGGGATTAAAAGCTGGTCCTTTTTTGAAATCATTAAATAATTAGCAAGGAAAAAAACAATTTGCCTAATCTAAAGTTAATATATTCCAAACCTAAACACTTTCACAAATGTATCTAGCATGTCAACTTAAACTTATCATAAATATATTAATCTGAGTCATCAGCTGATTGTAATGGTTGTGCAGGTGTACTACTGTCGCTATCAAGATCTGAGAAACTTTAATCAGAAAGAGCCAGTATTAACGTTAAAACATAAATGATCCAACGTATTATCGAGGATGTGTTCTCGTTCTATTTGTGAGTTTTCATATTCTTTGACGTGTCGACAAATATTCGTCCATTCACTAAGTGACAACTCGCCGAATCTTTTTCGGGATAATGCTTCAACATCCTTTAAAACAAATGTAGTGTTATGAGCTGCTACCCAATGTTTGACTGACGCCCATATTTTTTCAATAGGGTTAATTTCATCCAATACATAAGTGGGCATAAATGCAGCAACCCAATCTATAATTTCCTTTGTTTGACTATGCAAAGCTTTTCCTTGTTCCACTCTCTTGGGAGACGTGACACAAAAAGTTCCAAGAAATGAAAAATTCCCTACTCGCAACAACAAAATCGCACAAGACCGAAAGCAAAGTATACTGTCTGGTCTGCTGTCAACACTGAAATGAAAACGAAGCGCCCGTTGCTCCGCCGCTGGCTCTAAGCCGCGTCCAGTCATGGTACAAAAAGTTCCAAGACATGAAAAATTCCCTACTCGAAACAACAAAATCGCACAAGACCGAAAGCAAAGTATACTGTCTGGTCTGCTGTCAACACTGAAATGAAAACGAAGAAGCTATATAAAATAAAGCGCCCGTTGCTCCGCCACTGGCTCTAAGCCGCGGCCAGTCATGACACAAAAAGTTCCAAGACATGAAATATTCCCTACTCGCAACAACAAAATCGCACAAGAAGACCGAAAGCAAAATACTGTCTGGTCGGCTACATAAAATAAAGCGACCGTTGCTCCGCCGCTGGCTCAAAGCTTCAGCCAGTCAGAGATCGGCATTGCATTCGAGGCGGCCCTACATTGAATCACGTGGTGTCCCAAAGTTATTGTGTTCAGACTCTACCATCTAGTCTCCTCTGTTGGTTTCACTCAAGTTAAAAGTATATTTAAAGAGCCCCCACCCAACACCAGCTTAGATTGATGGAAGGAATGGAGGAAATGAATAAAAACGCACTTTATACATATCAGAAATTTTATTAATTACATTCTAAAAGGGTTATTAGACTCGCTTGCAAGCCAAAAATGCCAATCTGTATTATTAACTAAATGACCTACTACCATTTTCCATAATAACCAGTAAAATAAAAATTAACAGTTATATCGCGTATACTATGCTCAACTTAACAATACAGTCTCGGAAATAATTTTTTTAACGCCTCTTCACTACTTGAGACCACCCAGCTTCGCCTTCCGGTTGTGCAGCTTGTTCGCCAGCAGCTACAAACCAAAAAATATATTTCATCATCACTAGATAAATAAAAATAAATAAATAATTAGCTCAACTTACGTTTTCCTCTCGTCATAGGAGTTCCTTTTTTTGGTTCTTCTTTGCGATCACCATCTTTATTCCTCCAAACTGAGTCTGATGGGCCATCTTTTCTTAATGGAGTGCGACGTGCTTCATCATCGGGTTTTCTACTTGTTCGCCATGAACTTTCTTCCCCTCCTCCTCTTTTATTGTCGTCTCTGCGATCTCTATCATTACGATTATCTCTCGAAAACCTATCGAATCCGCTACGACGATCATCGCGTCTGTTGTCATCACGACGATCATCGCGTCTGTTGTCATCACGACGATCATCGCGCCTGTTGTCATCACGACGATCATCGCGCCTGTTGTCATCACGACGATCATCGCGCCTGTTGTCATCACGACGATCATCGCGCCTATTGTCATCACGACGATCATCGCGCCTGTTGTCATCACGACGATCATCGCGCCTGTTGTCATCACGACGATCATCGCGTCTATTGTCATCACGACGATCATCGCGCCTGTTGTCATCACGTTTCTCATTACGACGATCTTCAGGCTTATCATCTTTTTTATCATCCGATCTCCAACTGTCTTTTGATGGTTCGTCTTGGGCAGCGCGGAAACGAGCTAAAAGGGAATTGTTTATTAAAAATTGCAACCAGTTATTCTAAATACTTACGTTTCCAAACTCCTTCGCTTTTTTTCGGTTCTTCCGAAGTAGTTTTATCTAGATTCCTCCAAGAACCAGCATCTCTCTTGGGCGTATCTTTTCTCCAATAGTCTTTCGATTTATCGCCGCTGACGTTTTCCTTTTCTTTCGCCATTTTCTTTTCGATTTCTTCTTCTCTTGCTTTTTGTATAGCAGCCGTTCGATCTAAACTTTCTTGATGTTCTTTCATCTTTCTTTCGCTCTCTTCTTTTTCGATTCTTTCTTTTTCTTCGCGATCCTTTCGTAGTTGCTCCTCGATTCTTTGGATTTCTTCCTCCTCGCGGCGTCTCTTTTCTTCGGCTCTACGCTCGATCTCTTCCTCTTTTTCTTTATTATATCGCGCGCGTCTTTCTTCTTTTCTTTGGATTCTTCTTTCCAATAATCTCTTCTTTCTTTCATCTGAAAGATGTTGTTCGAACTCTTTAAGCCTATCTTCGTAAACAACGTTTCTTTCTTTCTTCAATTTTGTTATAAATTCATCTTTATCTGCTCTCATGCGCACAAGACGGTCTCTAGTAGCTACGGCAAGTTTTCTTTCTTCAATTACTGCTGCAATTCTCTCTTTTTCCTGCTGCTCCCAAAAGTTTTGGTCTTGAAGTTGGCGCTCTTTCATACTGGCTTGAAGTAGAGGAATTTCTTCTAATCGTTTGGCACGTTCGAAATAGTCTACTTTCTTTTCTTGGGATTTCAATTTTGCTTGGAGTTCCCTACGTTCTTTCTGCAACTCTTCTGCTTCTTTAGCAGCTATCTGATCAGCATCTAGTTTCTTTATATCCTGCAATTTAATTTAAATTTCAAAATTGTTCCTTTCCCTCAAATGGTACTTACTTCTTCATCCATTTTCTTCAGAATCTTCTGTCCGTGTCCAGTCTGACTAATTTGTTGCAGCTTTTCTTTCAGATGTCTATCTTTGATCTGTTGGATTTCATTCAATGCTCGTTTTTTTTCTCGTTCTTCTCTTTCATGGTCTAAACGTTTTTGTTCTGCAAGAATGTGTTGTTTTTGCATTTCTTCCAATCTCTTTTGTTCTTCTTCTTCTCTAACTGTGTTCAATCTTTCTATGTACTCCTTTCTGTCTTCAATTATCTTGTGCCTCTGCAAAATCTTTTGGTGTTCTCTGACTTTTGTTTCGTGGTAATTTTGAACCATTACAGCTCTAACTTTCTCCCTTTCGGCCTAAAAAATGATAATCGATTTTATAATATTCAGGTTTTATAAAAAATAACATTGGTTTCAAGATATTACCTTCTTTTTGTTGGGATTTATAACTTGAATGGCTTGATTGAGTACTGTAGACATATTAACAAGTTGATTTCTAACTTGTTCACTGGGCATAACTTGCAAAGTAGGTCCTTCTGGCTTATCTTCCCTTTGACTTTCACTTAGATCCATTCCAAAATGAATACAGTTTTTGCCATGATCAATTCTGATCTGCATATCATTATGTCTAACACAATCAACCTAAATCATAAAATATTAAACACATTAAAGCTAGTAGTTCATTTGTACATTTCAGCATATCAAATTCAATTAAACAGATGCTTACCAACAGCCTCTCTAAATGGAATGGGGTCGTAAATTTAGCAATTTGAATTAACCTCGCAAACTCTATAGTTTGATATACTTGAGCAATCTGCCGTACTAAACGAACTAGAGTCACATCTTGTAGAGCTGGTACATACTGCTGAAGAGATGAATTATCATCGGATTCTAGAGATACAATCACTTCATGCACACGTTGACATAGCAACAAAGGATGGAATTCAACCTCCAACCAATTGTATAATTCTTGTAGTTGAAGACTAGCTAGGTTAACAACATTGACACGAACCTAAAAATAAATGTTGATGAAGTCAAACAAATATAAAAAGTAGAGACATACTTACAAGATCTTTTAAAAGACTAGCTCTGCTTGGAGGCTGGATAAGTCCCAAGAGTACAGCTAAACGCTGAGCCTTTTCCAAAGGAGACTTGTCAGTTTCAATGAATCTATCAAATTCAGGATGAGCTGATGGTAATGGAATGGCCAAAGTAGCAATTAATACCCGACATGCCATCCTTCAATAAACAAAAAACAAGTTAATGCTACACGGACATATAAAAAGTGAGTTATATGAAACATACATGTTTATCAATAACATGAAACATTCACTTATTAACTTTATTGTTTACCTTTGCAACTCCTCTGGGGTGATATTTTTTTTCATTTCCTTTGATAACTGGAAGAGTTTGAACAAAGCAGCAGCATGGAAAAGATAATTTCCAGCCTTCCAAAATACCATGGCTAATTTTTGATAATAGTTGGCCATAGTTTTTGGAACAGGACTCTTCTTGGAAAGATTCATCAAATTATGAATATCCTCAATTGCCTTATAAGCTTCCTGCCATAATTCCATTTGGATAGCATAATCAAGTTGATGAAGTCTAGTTTCAAGATTCAATTGCTGAGTTTCAGGTTTTGACATTGAAACATTAGCTACTTGGGTAGGTAATTTGCAAATATCTTCAAGATGTTTTCTCAATTTATCACAAAGTTTTCTGAATTCTGTTTTCCTGTTGTACTTCAAACAAAATTGGAAAGCCATTCTAGCTATATCATGATATAAATTTTCCACATGGGCATTGGTACGTAGAAGTTCCAAACATTGGCAATATGATTCCCATAAAAATTTTACCCATGGGGTGAGGATAGTACGATCAGAACGATCTTGAGCATCTTCTCCTGATACCGCACTAAAAATTCAAAGTTGATTCTATGTTATTTCATATAATGTAGATTGATTTACCTTAATAAAATACTTTCAGGAGTTGCCAAGTTGTCTAAATCATCTATGTCTATAACTGCCTGTGCAGACTGTTCTCGAGCATTTTCTGTTTTTTCTTCAGCCATTCTTAGGTATCCTCGTATTACATTTTCAAGAGAACCAACATTCACCGATTGAAACATATTCCTGTATTGAAATAAACCTTCTTTTGCGATATGAGATTTTTTCAATTCTACACAGAGATCCAAATATTTGAACATAATAGGTTCCAAAACAGATTCTGACCAATTGTAAGCCCATTTTTTATTCCGAAATACCTCTTGTAGAGTATCAAGGGCTCTGGCTGGTTTTCCTACTTCGATAAATTCTAAAAAAATCAGATTTAAAAATAATAAAATTATAAGAACTACTGTCCTTACACTAGTGCAGCTTGACATATGTGGTATTTTTTTAACTTACCGTTTGCACGTTTTAAAGCGTTTTCAGGTCTCTGACCGTATCTTGCCATTGTGTATGTATTCTTTTGCAATTCACTTCACATTTAAATAACCCAAATAATGATATAATCTCTGAATTTCGCCAAGTCAATATGTCAAACGAGACAAATATCTGGCAAAATGGCCGGAAATTGCATAACCTTAAAAAAGTTAACGGAAACGCACTCTTCTTCTTATTTTGAAAAATTATTCATAGAAGTAATACGACTTAAAGGAGTTGTCAACAAATCTATTGGTCAAAGGTATTGACAATATGGAATAATGAATTATCTTATCAAGTTTAGTTTCTAAGCATACTGCAAACTACAACAGCTCAAAAAAATAAGACCTTCTGCTTAAAACAGTCTATGCAGTTAATTTGTTTGTTTTTGAAACAACGCATGCGTCAAATCTTGACTACAGAATCATCTACAGGACCTGGCTTTGTCGAACAGCCACCGTTTATTGTTTATATAACCTCGTGTTGAGTTTACTTGGATATATTATCTATTATCTTTGATAAACCACTTTGTGATTGGAAGTTTTTAGTAATAAAATATTGCCACGGAACAAACACAAGGTTTCTTGCCACAGAACATACACAAGGTTTCTTGCCAACACATATTTGACAGATTCAGTTCAACAGAATTGTGAAATGTCAAACTTCTACATGACTACTACTGGGTCGATGTTAATGGCGGTTTGCTTATGAAATAAGGAGAAGAGGATAAAATGTAATTATAGAATATTAACGAGAGATATTTTGAAAATTATATGTGTTGTATGAAATTGAATCTAAGTGAGCAGTGTTACAAAACACTTTCCGATGTGGAAGCAGTTACAGATGGGACTACGGGCATTTTTGCTGATAGCCTCCAGAGTTTGGACATGCTTATGTTATTCATTAAAAAAACAGACAAGAGCAGTAAGTATCGAAAGTATTTTTTAAATAATGTAAATAAAAGTCGCAAACATTAGGAACTATTATCGTAATAACAGTTTTCATTCATTCTAAAGGGTGTTTATTTTGAATACTGCAAGTGTAAAACTAAACAAATAATCAGTAAAGCAATTTTGTTTCTTCTATTATTTAATGACATACATTTTTGGATTAAAGTTCTGGCAAACCTTTACTGGCATAGTTCCAAAACTGTAATCTCTAACAGAACACATATTTTCTTTTTAGATAATACAGCATCAGTCTGTAAAGTATGATTTATTTCCTCTATCACCCTTATCAAGACATAGGTTAAGTAAGTATGATTTAATATTTCTTTATCTGTATTTTTTTTCAATTGATAATTAGATAATCTAATAAATACAGGTTCATCATTTTTAAAGTTTTTATTGCTTTATTAAAAATCTCCAGGATCGTTATTTTAATTTGGAGATTAAAATATAACTTTTAAATTGTAAATTGTGGTGGAATAATATTACAATTTTTTGGTCTTATTTACACAATAATGGGCCCAATCAAAAACTTGTGGTTCGATGTACTTCACCAGACCCTTAAACTATAATATATTCTGAATTATAAAAAGTGTATTTTTGATAAATAGTTCAAATATTTGTCAGGTAGTTATAGCTCCTTGACTATATTTATTAAAGAAAAGATAAACATGTTTGTTTGAGAACAATTTAATTTATGGTACTATATATAACTCACATTCACTTTAACAATGAATTGTTTACTTTAGTGATAATTATAATGAGTTAAATATCAATTAATCATTTCAAAATCAGTTAGTTTTGTTAAATATTCTTTTATGTATCCAATTGATATTTTAACTGAATTATTTTCAGGTATTGTTAAAAGAAAAGTTCTTGTTCTTGATTTGGATGAGACATTGATACATTCACATCATGATGGTGTGGTTAGACAGACTGTGAGACCTGGTACGCCTCCTGATTTCGTATTGAAAGTTGTTATTGACAGGCATCCTGTTAGGTTTTTTGTGCATAAAAGACCACATGTTGACTTTTTCTTAGATATAGTGAGTATATTAAAAAAAATTTCATCTTTTGTTGAATCTTGAAAGAACCAAGTATAGTTAGTACGATTTTGACATATTTAAAATATTATATTTGTAAATACTCTTGATTGTACTAAAATAAGTTTTCTTTATCATTTTAGGTTTCCCAATGGTATGAATTAGTAGTTTTCACTGCCAGTATGGAAATATATGGTGCTGCAGTAGCAGACAAGTTAGACGGGGGTAGAGGAATTTTACAAAGGAGATTTTATAGGCAGCATTGTACACCAGAACTGGGATCATACACAAAGGATTTAAGTGCCATCTGCAATGATCTTTCCAGTGTTTTTATTTTAGATAATAGCCCAGGTGCCTATAGAGCCTATCCAGGTAAATATATAATTAAAATTATGAATACCTTGTTGAAGTATTTGTTTGAGTCTTATAATTATTTTACCTTTTAAGTTCAAAGGTGTAAAGCATTGTTAAGCTTTGTGATCTCGAGTCATATTAATATCTTTTTATTTCAGATAATGCAATTCCCATAAAATCCTGGTTTTCCGATCCAACAGACATAGCTTTGCTGAACCTGCTTCCAGTGCTTGATGCCTTGAGGTTTACAGCAGACGTAAGGTCTGTACTATCCCGGAATCTACATTTGCACAGGCTATGGTAGATAGGTGAGTTTCTCTTACATTTATCCAATATTTAGACATTTGTAATTTTAGCAATGTTCGCAGTGAAACTGTAACTAACAATACATTGCCAACAAAAGTTGTTGAACAAAATATGAATGCAGTTGATAATACTGTTACAAGAGTAAAGGAGTTCGAATTGACTAGAAATGATATTGAAACTAATATCGTATCTCGTATATCTCATAAAATATGTAATAATTGAAGTTATTAATATAATTACTGTTGAGTTCATCGATTGTTTTTAGTTTTTAGCAAGAAAAATAATTTGATTAATCAACATATTTACTATAATCTCCTCTAAAAAACAGTATTTTCTTTGTCAACAAGTAGAGCTCTTTTGTTAGATTTCTCCCACGAAAAACCTATTTTATGTACAAATTTTCATAATGTCTTCCAACTAAGGAGCAGTAGCTCCTTATCTTACTTCATGTCAAGAGTAGGTATTTATTTATTGAAATAAAAAGAATGACAGACTTAACAATATTGTTTGCAACTTTACGTATAAAAGTCATCGTTGTTCATTCTGACTGACCCTATTTTTAATAACTTTCTAAAGTAAAATACATTATTATTTTCTAAATTAGGTGACCTCAGTATCTTAAAATACTGGATTTCTTTAGATGGCATTATAAAGGGGTAACCTGCAGGGGTATCTGTTCAGGGCTGCCAAGCAAAAAAAACAATTGTTTTGAAGTTGGTCATTGTGGCCTCCATTAAAAATCCACTGGTGACTAAACATATCAATCATAATGGTACTGTAAGAAGGATTCCCATTAAATATAGGGGGCCTCGACTAGGTGTTTGTCTCAAGCCCCCAAATCAATCAATTGACTTAAAATTTCAGTAGTAACATAAGGCACGACACAACAACTACCTTAAAATGAATAAATATGAGTGACTTCACAGCAACTCTGTCCATTATGATAAATAGAGAGTGTAGTCCATCCCTCCCAGTACACCCCACGTAATTAATGAGCGGCCCCTTACCAAAATGCAGACATTCTTTAGACTGTCCCAACATATTCTCTTGTGATTATTTTCTGCTAGCTCCAATGCCATCCCATAATATATTTCCATATTCTCAAAACTACGTAGTAATTATCTTTATATTTTAATAATTTGTATAACTCATTAAATACAGGTACACGCACTGAGATGTAACTGGATGAAACCATATAAATAGTATCCAACTTCCTATTATTCATCAGAACGAAGTTTTTTTTTATTTTCAATTTTTTTTATTTATTTTAGAGAGTTGTGTGTAAAATTAAGAATGACACTGGCATCATGGATATTCATAATAAATAACTATTTAAAATTTTGTACAAGCATCTTAGATGTTGCCAGTTTTAGGATGTATATTAATTATACAATCTCTAATACAGTTGATAATGGTAAGATAAAAATTATTTCGTTGTTTTAGTTTATTATTAAATTGAATCACATACATGCCAGTTGAATGTTCTAATTTATTTGTTTTGTTTAGTGTAGAATATTTATTTTAATTTAATTGTAAACTTGATTGATGTTTGTTTAATAGGAAATGTATCTACTTTGTACATAGTATAATCATAGTTTTACTATGATATAGTTAAAATTACATTCACGCGAAAAACTAGTTTTGTATAATGTCCATTACGTTTAATTTTCAAGCAATTAGTAAGGCAAACAGATGACTCGAAAATATTTTTAAATTTATCATCTGCAGTATACGTAAAAGAAAATTAGTATATGTGTATGTACTCATTATTATCTTCATTAAACTCTGATATTTAAAGTTTTGATGGAAATTCTTTATTCGGCTTTATAAAATTTTGGAGAGTTGATGAAATTTAATATTAACGTCATTTCTTCTTGTTATCCTTTATTAGATTTTGATAAATAATGTTATTTTTATAATTTTTGATATGACACCAAAACCCCCTTCTCGATTGTTTATTGATGCTACCTCAAGATCTATAACTTATATAAGTTTACGTAAACAAAACATGTTTGAGACACCAATTTACCATACTAAATGCTTCTTGTTCTAATTTAGGTTTGTAGATAAAACCAAAGACAAAATAAATAGTTCTTACTATCGATGTGTACCTAAACTCTATTGCCCATGACAAATTGTATCCAGCATGGATACTCTAGTTACCTCAATGATCAAATAAATAGCAATTTTTTTTTTCAGGATAATAAGTTCTACTGTTTGTCATGTGTTTTAGGGGAAAATTTGTAACAATCTAAACGTACGGTTGGCCGATCCAAAATAAATCTCTGTACAAAGACATTAATTATTTTTTATACTGTTGAATGTTTCCCTTGTACATCCGCTAAAAATTGACATGTCAGAATATTATCTCACAAATTTCAGTATTATAAAAAATGTGACAAACATGTTCAGTTGAAATTGTATCGTAAGAATGATCTAGTTGCTAGACAAGATTCGAAAATATCGCCTTTGTATATAAAATTCATTTTTATCAATAAAAAAACATCTAATTTGGAAATTCGCATTGATAAATTAGGTATTTTACTTTTAATTGCGTCAAATGGGATTGTTTTTTAAGTTTCAAAAAATAAAATTTATTTAAAAGGTAAAGGTAAAGTTTTCCCAAAATCAATTGCAAAAGCTTAAACCTGAGTCGCCATATGCTGATTCGAGAAAAAAGTCGTCAATTTTTAGAGCTAAATTCAATATAAGAAATTTTTATTTTATTGAACTTTGCCGGATTCAATAAATATAACCAAATTCGACATTACTTAATAACAAATGGGAATCGAGACAAAACAGCATTTATTATTAGATAATTTATAATAAATGCTGAAAATTATTACCTCTAGCAATAATATATTTAGTCGTGTCTTATCGATCTTCGAATACGTTAAAAAATTTGAGGTTAATTTAGAAATAAATTATATTTTTCGGTTAGCAAATTGATATCTAATCATTATTAAAAGTAATCAGAATCGTTAACGTTTGTGGTTAGGTATACCGGTTGTAAATCATTTATGAGTCCCACTGTAACCCGGTATGATAAATAGCTCTCAAGTACCAATAAAATTGTGTACATGGTTTTTTCCTCAGTTTCTAATTTCTAACACAACTTGCTCCTGAAGCCGGCTCTGTTTAAGGTAGCGAAAATTAAATTACAGTGGCGGTTCGTAAGTCATTTATATCCGGTTTTGGGATAAAAAGGGTTTTTAAATTACGATTTCATATTTCAGTTGAGACTTACCAGCTATTTTTTATTAATATTTTGTACAAATCTATATTTACTTGAAAGTATCCATATTGTTTATAAACCTTGACTATAGTAATTTATGTCATAAGTCAAGTATTACAATACGAATGAGATGTAATGTATTTTATTTCATACTAACTGGTAGATTTAGTTTATTTCATACTGTAAAAAACTGAATTTTTCATTCTTCCTCCTTATTAACATCAATATTTGACATTATTAGGCGCATTTTTGTATTGAAATCATACTATCACGTTACATAGCAACAATATAAATATTTATGTCAATAAATTAAGTGTTTCTTGGTTACACCTACCGGCTCTGATATTGTAATAGCTCAGTTACGGGACTCAAAATGGAGTCAGTAAAATAAATCTACCAGACAGTATTATGAAATAAATATACAGTGTGACCCATTTTGTTTGGAAGCACCCCTATAAAATCCACATTTTTCAACCGATTTTGATTCAGTCTTTTTTGTTAGATTCAGTATCAAAAACAGTATTTGAGCACAAATTTTCATACCATATAGCTATTTTCAAGGCCCTCTATGTTAATTTTTCTTTGCCAAAAAAGACGAAAGTATATTAGGCATTTTTTTTTCTCAAATAGTAGAATTATCACAAATGTGAACTATCAAAATTTTATAAAAGAAGTTTTATTAACAACAAAGTTATCACTACATGAATTTGGAAAAAGTTGTTTTTTAATTAATTTTTTACTAAGAATGTAGACACATTTTAAAAATGGCAACATGGTAAACAAAAAAACTAGGACTCAAACATATTGCACTGTAAAAATTCGAAGCCGATACCTTAACCCGTTCTGGAGTTATAGCTTCTGAGAGTAATGTAAAATTGTGCTGATGTGACGAAAATACAAATTAACACCTAATAATACATTTTAATTATTAAACTACTTGATAATAATTTGATTCTAATTTTTTGTAGCCTCGACTAGACCTCCGTTAATTTCCACACATTTCTCGTATCGTTTGCGACTATGTCTTAGCGCTTTTTTTATTTCATGTGGCGTTATTCCAGCACACGCCTGTCGTATTCTGTCACACAGTTCTGCTCTATTCCTTGGACGTGTCTTATACACTTTTTGTGTCAAAAGACCCCACAGATAAAAATCCAATTTAGTTAAATCGGGCGATCTAGGAGGCCATTCGATTATCTCGCTACCGCGACCTATCCAACCATTTGGAAATTTTTCGTTAAGCCACTGCCTGACAATACTAGAATAGTGTACAGAACAACCATCTAACTGAATATCAAATTTCTTTCTGCTAGTGGCAGTTCGTCAATCACCTTCCAAGAATTCATGTTACCCTCAAAAAAGAATGGACCTATTATCCTGTCTTTTAAAAAATTTCGGCTTCGAATTTTTACAGTGCAATATGTTTGAGTCCTAGTTTTTGTTTACCATGTTGCCATTTTTAAATTGTGTCTACATTCTTAGGAAAAAATTAATCAAAAAACATTTCGAAATTGTGATAACTTTGTTGTTAATAAAATTTTTTTTATAAAATTTTGATAGTTTACAGTTGTGATGATTCTGAATCCAGTGGTGTAGTCATATTTGAGAAAAAAAAATGCCTAATATACTTTCGTCTTTTTTGGCAAAGAAAAATTAACATAGAGGGCCTTGAAAATAGCTATTATGGTATGAAAATTTGTGCTCAAATACTGTTTTTGATACTGAATCTAACAAAAAAGACTAAATCAAAATCGGTTGAAAAATGCGGATTCTATAGGGGTGCTTCCAAACAAAATGGGTCACACTGTATAATTGAGGTACTACTAACATTGAATAAATTGCTTTTTATACATTTATTGAAGGACTATATTAAGAAACCATAGAAACTGTCTTACTTTTAAATAATATGATATGACATATGTGGTAGGAAATAATATTGGCAAGACAATTTGTGTTACAATTCTGGTGAGTTCAATATTTGGAGATACATAGGTCAGACAAACTAGTCTAAAAAACAGAGGGGAGGGTAGAAAAAGGCATAACTAATGCATGGAAATAATTCAGCCGCATTCGAAAAGGGGGGAGGGGGTGAAATAATTGGGAAATGTATTTGTTTTTTGTGAAAAATGTCTTTTTGTCAATCCTTGGAAAAGCTTTTTTTTAGTTAATCAATTTTTCTTCAGTGTACTCTTTCGAGTGTTCTCATCCAACCCTAATCTGTAGAATTTTGTTCTTTTCCAAGACATGATTTGAGATGAAAATATGAATGTTGCATTTCAGCTCCCTAGATAGAAGGCTACTTTATTGATTTAAATGTAGATTTTGTCGAGGCTTTTCGATACATTTCATATCTTAAATCTTGCAAATTTTAATTTTTTTTTGCACAATAAATAAATGCAATCAATTCACTGGAAGAAGAAGAAGGACAAAAGAGAGAACAGGAATTGGTTAAACAAAAAAAATTATTTAAGCGAAAACAATTTTTTTTCACATGAAAGTTGAAGTCTTTACAAATTAAAATTAGGCCTGTTTAAACTCTTATAAAAAACGCTTTTTCTGTGATTTGGAAAAGGCATTTTTTAGAGAAAACGTGAATTCTTCGTTTAAAAAACCTTACAGGTTTGGTGATCCTATGTATGTATGTAAATTGAAGTAACATTCAGATCTATTGTTGGGATTTCGTCGTAGGTAATGTGTTCTGATTGTTTTTCGCCGTCTTAATGAATACATAGCATGGCGTAGCAATTGGAGTTTCGACAGGAGGAATATCTAATGGTTCGTACGATAAACGCAACAGAGTATCTCAAAGTCAATACCTTAGGGAAGGGAGATTCGGAAGAGGGTGAGAGTCAATACCTTCCGCGCTCTAAATAGGGCTATCTACACTGGCTTTGTATCAAACCATAGTCCTCTGGGAAACATAGTTACACGATTCAATTCGTGAAAAACCATGTTTCACCCCTCCTCGACTACATACATGCATTAGTCATACTTTTTGACGCCCTCTCCAACTACGTTTACCTCGTTAGGATTGTTTCTGTCAAAAAATGTAATTATCTTGGCCTATACCAGTTTCAATAAAAATAGAAAAACGTTTGCATTATTTCTAGAGGTTGAAAAATGTATAGAAAAAAATATTTTCTGTATCAGAAAATTAACTAGATTTGACGTAAACATTACCTATATATGTATCTCTTTCCATTTCTTCTGGATGTTATATTTTAGGTAGACTCCGTTTCACGTAATAAGAACCCACTTGAAGTTGCAGTCGTAACTTGTCAAAACCAGGCGACAGATAAACATTGAGTTCTGCGCAAGACAATTGGGCAAACTTCACGTAGTTTCTTCTTATGTGAAACGGAGTTGTATACGTTATGTACATAGTAGTTAAATAATAATGGTGAACTTCTTTAAAAGAAGTCAAAAATTTTACAACTCATGCTTCCTTCAACAAAATGTATTTCACTGAACTTGTTATAGCTTACTACATTCCATCGTCTCAAGAGAAATCAATTCCTCAATTGGATTCATCAAAAAATATTGAAATTACTTGCAATTTTCAAACTAACAAATTTGGAAAATACATTTTGTTGATTTCCTCTGTACATATGAATACAATGAGAATGTAAAAAATCTTCATAAACATCTATTTCAGATCGTAGGTAAGTTACTGTACAGAATAAATAACATTTGCTTTTGAAATGTGAAAAAGACTACTTATTATCCTAATTTTTCATATTGTATTCTTGAATTCATCCATTTTTATTTTATTTATGAACATCTTGAAAGGAAACCATCATATATTCTCATTTGAACAATTTTCATGAAGTAGGGTTGCCATCTTCTTAGGTTACAACAATAATGACACAAAACCAGCACCAATATGGCGGGCACAGAATACACCTAATTCACATTGTGATAAGGATTAGGACTGGGTTTCTGAAGTCCGAGAGCTGGTAAGGTTTTATCAATCGATTTTATTATAGCCGTTATTTACCCCCAGTTAGATAGATTCACAATGTGTAAGGTATAAAAAGTCATAAGGACAATTTGTCGAAAAAAAAGCAGTTGGTAACTCTAATATAATGAGGGCTTTTTGTTATTTGATTTCCTGAATTGTCTTACAAACAACCTATTTGTGATATAAGGTTTTTAGTTACTAAATATTTTTTTATGATTTTTATTAGTACTGTTGTAATATAAATACAATAATTATTGTAAGTAATTTATTTGTTAGTAAAACTTGTCATCTCGTTAAAAGTGTTTTCCTTAAACACGTTAATAAACAGTAATAACTAGAAAGTTGATAGTACCAACTGTATGAACCGTTCTGGAATTGTATCGAGTACTGTACTAGAACTACATAATACGCATTGCATGTCAGTTCCGCAAATTCTAGGCCCAAAACAAGGTATAGTTTTTGTACTGTCCCAAGAACGATACATGAAACTTAAAAACATTATATATGTGTCTAAATCCTTTTTCAGTACTTTTCTCACCCTTCCAACTTTCTCAAGGAAATATATTATCATTAAGTCTCAATTTAAACAAAAATGTAAATCTTCTTTTGTCCTCCTTGCTAAAATTTTTTATATCCGATCTCAGAATAAATAATCAATGAATATATTATATTTTGGATGTATAATATTTAAACCGCAACAAAATGTTTTTACGAACGAATTGTATACAAGTTTTACTAGTAAATAAACATTTTGTATTGTATAAATTTTGTGCTTAATTTATAATAAATGTATATATCTAGAAAGTAAGTTATGTTACGTTGTGAAGAGCAAGGAGTATCTCAGTTAAAAAGTTTTTGTTTTATCTTGTACAATGTCGCCGTTATTTAACATTAAATATGTTTTAATTCAGCTTTGGCGACTGTATTCAAATTAAAAATATAATTTTTATGCAAAAAGCAGTAGATCTCTTAAGCCATGTCCACGCCAAAAAAACGTAGAGGAACATTTTGTTGCTGCTTGCCGCAACCTGTTTATG
The DNA here is from genome assembly GCA_949126875.1 of Lochmaea capreae. NCBI lineage: Eukaryota > Metazoa > Arthropoda > Insecta > Coleoptera > Chrysomelidae > Lochmaea > Lochmaea capreae. The sequence continues at coordinate 10,007,303 of OX421397.1, read as the reverse complement.
GAAATAGCAGCAAAAGTTCCGTGAACATTCTGTCCACATCAAGGTAACTCATTCTTGGGAATGTTTCGTTGTGTTGCTGCATCAGGAAACTTTGAGTCTGTACTAGTGCAGTGTGGTGCAACGAAGATGTTCAGACGGCAGCAGCTGCAATTGTAATTATTTTACAAAAACGGATAAAACGTGTACGTTTAATGTTGGACTAGACCAAAACTTCTAGATAGAAAATCACATGGTATCATACGACTTCTAAGTTCATTAAAGAAAGATGATAACCTATTAAGATTTCGATTTCTTGCAACGGGTTTTTGGTAACGGTCTTTATACTTTTTATCCCGTCTATTCTACAAACACTAGACATTCCGGTGTAACGGCATCTTTTTTCATTATTACTTTATGTTTTTATTGTTAATACTAACAATCAAAACAACTTAAGTTGATATTCTTGGCATCGACGCGACGGCTTCACGACACAAGTAACGAGATATGTCTGAAGATGATAGTCAGTATTCACAATTTGAAATGGAATTATTAGTCAAAGCCAATTGTAAATTTTCATCGTTATCTGCAAATGTTATGGTTAAAAAACGACAAACACTTCTTCTTTGGCGCTTATTTTTCAATGGCTGCCTTTTTGTATGTGTTAGCTACACCGCAGAAGGGTTCGGGCCCAATGTAGGGAGCATTTGCTCCTTCTTGAGCCAGTTTGTCAGCTTCATTGCCCTTGTGTCCTTTGTGCCCTGATACCCAGGCCAGAAATAGTCTGTTATGACTTGCTGGATCAGATAGGGCATGCACGCAGTCCCATACCACTCATGAATCTAGTGCCTTTAGTGCAGCCTGGCTGTCCGAGTAAATAACAATTGTTTTGTTATTCAATCTGCTTCTGTTTCTGCTCTAAATACACTCAAGCTTTTTCTACAATCACACCAAAATTAACTATTAGCTCTCTTTTATCTATAAATAAAATTAGGCGTGCGCCAATAGTATATTAAAGTATAAGTGGATATTAAGGTCTTTAAAACACGCGATTTTTCGAGCACGACGGCGAAGCCGGAGTGCTCGAAATAGAGCAAGTGTTTTAGAGACCAGTTATCCACGAATACTTTACGCTATTTTTTTTTATTGGTGCTTGTAATAAATACCTTTTACAGAATTAGGCTTTAATTCACATAATTTGACAGACGGATTAGATATTGACAGTTTAAAAACGTACAACAGAATTGACAAACATTAATAACAATTAAAACTATACAGTATGTATGATTGATAAACTAACATTAGTATAACATTCACCCGGTACTATTTTCTGAATAATATGTTAAATACTGCGGCTTCTTTTTATTTCTAGTGGATCTACGCAATGACTGATTTTGATTAATAAAATCTTGATTGCCAGAAGTGCAAGGATCATTGGTAGAATTCTGCTCTTCAACGTTTTCATCGTTCATTATTGAAGCGTCTTCACCTTCTTCCATATTCGGTTGGTGGTCGTCTTCGTCTCGATTGTTCGTTATTGAATTTTCTTCATCATCTTCTGCCAATCGTAAATTTCCTCGAGGCGCTAAATGCTTCGTCGCAACTGTACTTTCTTTTCCATTGTTATATCGTATTAGTGCGTAATCAGGATTTACTTCTAGCAGTTCTACTTCTTCAACAAGCGGATCAAACTTACTTCTACGTACAAACTTTTTAAGCAAAACTTTATCGGAATTTTTAAGCCAGGAAGGAATAGAAGTTCCACTCGTTGATCGACGTTGATAAGTAAATAAACGTTCATGTGGAGTATGATTAGTTGATGTACATAATAAACTTCGAATAGAATGTAGAGCATCGGGTAGAATCAATTCCCATTGATTTGTCTCAAGTTTTCTGGATTTAAGAGAAAGGCTGACAGCTTTCCAGATAATGCCGTTGTATTTTTCAACTTGACCATTTCCTTGGGGATTATATGGTGTTGTTCGACTTGAAGCAATACCCTTGGAATGTAGGTAAGTTATGAATTCTTGTGATGTGAAACTGGTTCCACGATCGGAATGTATGTAATTAGGCATTCCAAACAAACAAAACAAGTGGTTGAGGCATTCTATTGCAGTTTGACTAGAATTATCTGAACAAGGGAACGCCCATGGAAATCTTGAATATTCGTCTACAACCGTGAACATGTATGAATTTTTAGAACAAGTTGGTATCGGACCCTTAAAATCAATATTCAATCTCTGAAAGGGTGCTGTTGCTTTTATTAAATGTTTGTCTTCATCTTTTTTGTAAAATCTAGGTTTAATTTCAGCACATGTCGGGCATGCGGCACTCATTCGTTTTATTTCCTCCAAAGAATAAGGCAAATTTCGCACTTTAACAAAATGATGCATTCGTGTTACCCCAGGATGACACAAAGACGAATGTAATTCAAACAGTTTGTTTGTAATATTATTACATATTCTTGAAAAAGCATCAGCTGCATTATTCGACTTCCCAGGACGATAGACTATGTCATATTTAAAACAAGAAAGTTCAATACGCCAACGCATAATTTTTTCATTTTTAATTTTACTTGTATGGCTTGTATTAAACATAAAAGATACTGATTTCTGATCTGTTACTAGTTTAAAGTGTCTTCCAATAAGATAATGTCTCCACTTCTTTAACGCTTCAACACACGCATAAGCTTCCTTTTCGATAGCAGGGTGTCTTCTCTCAGATTCGGAAAGTGTTCGTGAGAAAAAAGCCACAGGCCTTCCAGCTTGACTCAACGTAGCGGCTATAGCAAAATCAGATGCGTCTGTTTCTACAATTAAAATCTCATTTTCGTCGATACTCCACAGAAGCGAATTGGCTATATCAGTTCTTATTTCTTCGAAAGCGGAAACTAATTGTATGCTAAGTGGAAATGTCTTACAGTCTATTAAGCATCTTATTTTTTCAGAAAATTTATTTATCCATTTTGAATAATGTGAGAACATTCCTAATGCTCTTTGAAGACTTTTTGTGTCGTGTGGAGTTGGCATTTCTAAAAGAGGTTTAAGTCTATCATAATCTGGTTTCATAGTATTATTTTCTATTGTATAGCCTAGTATGTTGATTGATTTTTTACTATAGTGACATTTATTTTCATTTAATGTCAGTCCATATTTTTTAGCAGCATCAATAAATTTTTGTAAATTTGAGTCGTGATTCATTTGGTCTTTACCACAAATTGTTACATCATCTAAATAGGCAAAAACGCCTTGTAGATTTTCTTTTTGAATAATAGAATCTATCACCCTTTGGAAACAGGAAACTCCATTGGTGACTCCAAACGGAATACGATTAAATTGATAAAGCCGACCGCCTGCTTCAAAAGCCGTAAATGGTTTATCTGATTTCTGAATTGGCACTTGATGGTAAGCTGATTTTAAATCAATGGTACTAAATATTGTAAATTTTGATATTTTAGCAACTAAAGTTTCAATATTAGGCAGTGGATAAGCATCTAAGAGAGTGAATCTGTTTATTGTTTGTGAATAATCAATAACCATTCGACGTTTGTGATTTTCATTTTTGGTTACTAATACTTGGGCTCTCCAAGAAGATGTACTTTCTTCAATGATTCCTTCTTTAAGCAAATTACTCACTTCTTGAGTAATGAAACGTTCATCATCATTAGAGTGTTTACGGGATTTAATAGCTATAGGATGGTAATTTTCTATTAGATTAGCAAACAAAGATGGAGGCTCAACTTTTACTTCAGCAAGACAGCAAATGGAAAGTGGTGATCTTAAACCTCCAAATGTTACTTCGATTCGTTCATGTTGTTTCATAAAATCATGACCAATAATAATATCTGTGCAAAGGTTCGAAAGAATTAAGACTTTTGTATTTTCATATTTTTCGTTTTGAATTTCAAGTTTTATAAAGCAATAACCTTTTATTTCAGATGAACACGATGTAGATGCCATTAAAACTTGTCCATTTGTTTGAAAAGTTTGTATTTTGTTTTTAAGTACAAAATCGTAATCCAGAAAAGTGTCAGAACTTCCAGTATCTAGTAAGGCTTTTGCACTGATTTTGTTAATTGATACGTTAATAATAGCTTGAGAGAGTGAACTTGGTGTTTTTGATGAAGAAGCGATAAAAAATGTAGATGCAGATGTCGGTTTCGTGGATATACTTGAAATTTTCTTAGATTTTAAGCACACTTTAGCCCAATGACCAGATTTTTGACAGTTTTTACAAATTGCGTCTCGTGCTGGACAGAGAGATCGTGGATGTCTAGGATGTCCACAAAAATAGCATGTCTGAGTAGATATTTGTTTAAACGATGCTGAATTCACCTGGACTGCGTCATTAAAATTTGAGCATGTTACATTATTTGCAAAATTTGACTGTGACTTATATGAATCTGACTGCTTTTGAGATTCTTCTAAAGATCTGGATGTAGAAACCGCATCATCTAACGATAAATTGTTAAATTCAAGTAATCGTTGCCGGATATTAGCTTGCAAAATGCCGCTTATAAATGCATCTCTGATATAATCGTTTTTATTTTGTTCACTGGAAACAGCTTTAAAGTTACAATTCTTAGCTAATATCTTTAGTTCCTGAATGTACTGATCAATGGTTTCATTGATGTTTTGCTTTCGGGTACTTAGAATATGTCTTGCAAAAATTTCATTTGTAGGTTTAACATAGAGGTCTTTTAAAATTTTTAAAGCAGAAGTATATGTTGTAGCTTCATTTATATGTTCATAAACATTATGTGATACGAAATTTACTAAGAGCATGTACTTATCTTTATCTTCAAGTGGTTTCTCTTTTGACGAGTTACAATCCAGAAAATTTTTGAATGTTTCATACCAGTGATTGAATTCTTTACTAGCAGTTACGGAGTTTGGATCAGCTTCTAGTTTATCAGGTCGAAAATACTTTTCCATTTTCTTTATGTGAATTAAATTGTAATAAATACCTTTTACAGAATTAGGCTTTAATTCACATAATTTGACAGACGGATTAGATATTGACAGTTTAAAAACGTACAACAGAATTGACAAACATTAATAACAATTAAAACTATACAGTATGTATGATTGATAAACTAACATTAGTATAACAGTGCTCTTTGAAATTATAAATATATACTGGTATCTATTACTACTACAACAACAAGAAATGGAAATAAGAACTAATAATGTAAAATGGTTGAATTCGTGATGCTTGCGTTGTCATGGAAATAAGAAAAACATAAACTAATTTGCATTTTGTCTTTAAGATTATTTGTTGTCACCGAAGTGCATAAAAATGAGTTCTAATATCGATTTTTTTAAGTAGTAAAGCAGAATCGCGGTTAATACCGCAAAAATCTTCTGATGCGTATAAAAAAAAAATTAAATTGTTAAATATTGTTCGAATAAAGGTTTTGACGTTACAAAGTTCTCCTGTCAGATCAATAATAAAAAAATTGTCATTTAGACTTCGTTTCTCGAGTTGTTAATGTTGCCATGGTAACTTTAAAAAACGCGCGTTTTTGAAAGTTCGATTTAAACACGCTGAGGCGTGCTTTAAATAGGTAAAATGGTTCACCAATAAAAAAAATTTACTTTCTGCTTAAGAGCGCCAATAATGTCAAATTATGACAGCTCGCGGAAAATTAGGCGTGCTTCAAAGTTATTTTCTGCTTAAGAGCGCCAATAATGTCAAATTATGACAGCTCGCGGAAAACATCAACTTTGCAGCTGGTAATCAAGGCACAAAAGACGACTTTCGATAGTGATAGTAGAAAAATTCATTTTTCCTTTTATCAAGTAGTATTGGCAGTAAGAAGAAACATTTATTTTTCGGGAATTATTTTCATCGACTGAAAAATAGCAGACATGTTTGGCGCAACGACCAAACGCACGATTTGTAGCAGGAAGGAATGAGGGCGCATCAACGCACCGCATCATTCATTGTGGACGGGCTTAAGTGTCTAATGTCACAGCGATCACGTGAGAAGTATTGGCGCTGTGGCGCGAAATTTGAAATTAATGATTTTTTACGCTTTACCAATATTAAAAAAAAAATATATGCGAATATACTAGATACCAATTTTTAAAACACTCTACTTAAGATATTCGATATCCCTATTAATTGAAAACAAAAAAAAACTCTTTTTGTTCAAAAGCTGGGATTGTCGAGTGTAACAAAATTAATTTCCAGCAAAATTAGATAAGTGAGTTACTCCGAATGCTTTTATAAAGTTTACCAAAAGTTGGTAAAAAAATTATTCTTTTTTGAACAAGAAGTACCTTTTACAATAAATATTGGTAAGAATAAAACGAAAATTGTTCTTTTTATTGTGTATCCCTTCCCAAGATCTCGTTTTTTTCGAAATTATGTGAGCTATTCGCAATTCAAGCCAAGCTATGTACAGGTAAACAATTCGTGTCGAGTGTATTTTGTTGATTACCTACGATTTAATATAAGTTCTATTAATCGGACATGAAGGGTTTAAAATAAACTGGGAGTTATTAATCAAACAAAACAAAAACATCGATTTATTGTAATACAAATACACTGTTTATTTATGTAACGCCAAATACAATCACAAAAATGTATGTTTTCAAATTTTTGACTAAATTCATTTATATCTGACCAAAAAAATGGTTTTTTTATTCAAAATCTGCTACCAGAACAACCAGAATCAAATTAATAATTTAAATAGAACAAAAATGAATTGAGTTCAGCGTTAAGAACTAGACACCCTAAAAATCTTGCTAATGAAAGAAAAGATGTGATGGTACTTTGGTTTGTCTCAATTTAAAAATAAATATAATATTTATTATCTAAAAAATATAAAAGGTAACTTATATTGACATAATTATATTAAAAAGTTGTCTTGTATATCTTCTACTCTTTATCAATATCATCTTTGTTACTCTTTCGACTGTGACAAGATTCCGAATCGCAATCTCTTGATGAATATCTGAAAAAGACGGAATAATTAGAGTATTGTTAAATTAATAATATAAAATAATTACTTTTTGTGAGCAAGCGGAAAATTATATTAAAAAATGGTCGTCATTGGAGCTGTAAGAGAGATATATGTGTGAAATTAATTGCTATTTCATAAAAATTGCTGTCAGTATAAACGGAATTTAACTGACATCTATGGGAAATGCTTATAAAACGGTGAGCAAAATTCAGAAAACACTTACATTATTTCTAAACTAGATTCACTTGTTTTCATTCCGTGTTCTGGTTCAGAAGAACCAGACCCTAATTCTTCTTCTTCCTCTTCTTTATTATCTTCATGATCATCGTGGTTATCTGGTGGAACACTGGACATTTGCCATGCTGGAATGGAAGGTGGAACTACAGGAGTATTTGCTACTGATGGAAATTGTTTTCTAAAAATCAAAAAAAAAAAATTGGAATTCCACAAATAAAAAAGTTGTGCTGGAATATTTTGAGAAGCAAACTTAATTAAGAATATTTACCGTCCTAAAAGAAGTCCTTTTACACTAGCTATTTCTAATTTCAATTCTGACAGTTGCCTATTAGTGTGATTATCATTATTATCACTAACTCTATCCAATTCAATTTTCACATTATTTAAATTTTCTTTTAGTTCACTAACAGAAGACTTGATACTACTATCTAATTCTTCTATAGACTCTTTGATAGATTTTTTCTTTTTACCAAAAAGGAAAGGGGCAATAAATCGCTAAAATTAGAAAACAAAAATTTAGAGAAAAAGCATTTATGGAAAATTAGAGGAGAAAGAGCTCATTAGAGTTATTTTAATTAAATCGATGTTACAGCTCCATCTTTAACGAATTCAAGCAATCTTATTTTCTTTATCTTTAGAATTCAGAATAAACACTATTGGAATATTAAGTAATCAACGTAAAAAGATGTGAAAAATTGATGTTTTTAAATTTATCTGGTTAATTTTTAGTTTAGAGTTCATAAAACTAATTTTGAAGGTCAACACAGTTGATAATATATTATATTCATCATTCTTTTACTATGTAACATAATACATTAGCTTTCACATGATAATACTATTAATTAGAATGTGGGATTAACTGATTAATCTGTCTTAAATTTAATTGAAATGGTGATAAACAACAACTCAACTGTAACATCAAAACTTACAATTTGATACAACTTTGTTAAAAATAAATTTTAAAGCCATTTCCAAGGTTCATTAACCTTTTAAATGCAAGTCTCATATTTACAATATCCAAGAACCCATTAAGCCTAGTTTACATTGATCAACTATGCAGTAGATTGAAAGAGCATGTAAAAAAAAACATATCAACTCGTCAATTGTAAAAAGTCAAGTAGTAAAGCAGAACAGCATAGTGACTTGTCCATGACCCATAAACTAGTCTTTTAGAGCACTATTTGAGCCTGTTTAGCAATCAATTGATCCAAAATTTTTATATTTTAAAGTACGTAGTAGTCACATCTTATAATGTAACCAAACTATACAATCTGAGTTGTTTACATAAATTATGATGGGAGGATTTCTGACATCTTCAATGAACTTATTATTACTATATTTATGTTCTGTAAACAAAAAGTAAATACTAAACAACAAGGGTGCAACTATCAAATGAAGTTAATCTACAGTTTGCATACAAACAAAAAATGTTAACTAGTACTAATTGATTTTTATAAATCAAGGTAGATCACTTATCATTTGATTAGTTATGCAGCATGCAATTTTTCAAGGTTACTATTAATGGAAATGATTTAATATAATTTCATAAAAAATTAACAGTTTCGTGTTAAAAACATCACAACATGCTTTAAAACTAGCAACAAAAAATTGTTTATAATTAAAACTCACAATCATTGCTGTGTTATAAATTAGTTGAATTTCAATGAACTGAAGCAGTTATTTGAGAAAAAAAGGGTAATTTGTTGCACATAGACAATATTACAAATAAATTGGAACATTCCACTATATCAACATGGTTAGGTATATTTAAGAATGTTTCAATAACATCATAATTTCTTACCTCATAAAATTTATGAACTACGTATGCAACAATGCTAAATATTGCAATATTATGAAGAACTTCCCTTATTTTATCAAATACTGTAAGCTGAAGTGGTTTACTGTATAAGGGGTAACTGCTTAACAAAGTAGATTGCGGTAGAGGAGGTGGAAGACGATTTTGTTGTTCATGTAAAATATAAGCTCCAGACTTTTCACATGCTAATTGAATCTCTTTATCTGTTAAACCCTTCCTTTGTAGAAATTTTTGTTTTTGAGCAAGTGGAGTATTTACAACATTGGTATTTTCTAGAAACTTGATAGCTGTTTGAACCTTGAATTACAATTATTCGTTAAAGTAGAAATATGTAGTAGATTATAAAAGATCAATTTTTATTTACCATTTCATCCCTAACCGCAAAATTATCTGCTGGTATGTCGACTGAAGAAGCCATTTTCTATTTTTCTACACTAAAAGATCTGTATTTAATGTATGTTATGGAAGTTTCAAAGTCAACTTTTTTAATTAGATAAGAAATGTAAAATCAAAATGAATAGATAAATTTTTGTACCACAGATCAAGACTGACAGTTCCTTGGGAACGTGAAGTTGCAGTCTTACAGAAACAGGTTAATGTCATTTGTCTTCTTCATTTTTACGCTATATCCTAAGAGATAATCTACCCCTTTTAAAGATGGGACAACTTATCCCTTTTAAACATGGGAAAATTTCATTGTCATATTTTTTATTTTAAGAAAGACTTGCTTCTATTGTAACAAACCTGCATAGCTTAAACTCGATATATTTTGATGCTAGCTTAGTTTTAAATAATAAGGGATCGTGGATTTTAAATAAGTTCTTCCGTAGTCGATGCGTTTTTGAGCTATATTAATGCGCACTCACAAAAACCACGTATGTGTGTACACAAAATCAATTACAGTTAGTCTCATTTGAAAAAGTAATAGGAGTAGATTCCACAAAGTAAGGGTCCACACAGTATATTCAATATTTGTATTGATTGACTTCTCTATCTTTTCGTAGTATTCTATGATTTACATTTCTTGAAATTGTTATTCTATGTCTATGACACGGAATATGTTCCGTGTCATGGATAATATGTCATACGTCTAATTTAGATCTAAAGTTAGTAAGCAACCCATGAAGACTAGTCTCCATGAAGCAACCTATGTACTTGCCTTGCCCTATAACGATATTGGCTATTTAAGAGGGGCCTCACAATTTAGACAGCTCAAAACAGTTGGCATCCCTGACTTGCAGAAAAATTTAGGTCATTTTGTATGCAACAAATCTAAAGAATGCAGTAAAATTAAGAGTTGAGATTCAAACATAATATAACTTGGACCTTTGTCTTGGGGATAAGGTATTTTGGTCAAGTTTAGGATTGTTATAAAAAAGATATAAGCCATTAAGTGATGGTGTGATTTTGACAGTTTTGACAATTTGTGGTCACCAATTTGAACGCCAAGACCTTATCCCCAAAAGAAAGCCTAGAGAATTCGATTCTGGAAATATGAAATCTAAAATCATTGTATTTTTTGAGATTTGTTGCACGGAAGTTTCTGTAAACGAACGCTTCTGTACATTAGTTCAGCTGTTCCACCGTTTTGATGGATGGCGCTGTAAGGAACTTCAATGACAGATGACGACGGAAAAATGTCGTTGTCATGTCATCTGTTTTGTATTGTATTTGTATACATAAAAATATTTATTTACTGTTTATAGCTTGTTAGTATTTGTAGGCGGTTATAATAAAATAATTTTCATGCTAGAAAAGTAAATTTGGTTCCTCCGGGGACCTGTACGTAGCCATAGATTGCATCAGCATAAACATAGTTATATACATCAGCCTCCTGAGTTATTGAGTGAAACTACATTGGTAATAGTAATAAAAATGATTGCATTCTACTAATTGACCAAAATAGACATTTCTTATTCTATTGTACACTATTATTTTCGAAACACAGGAATATAAATGTTATATAATATGTTTGATCTTTAATTTTTCCAGGTTATGTAGGTATCCAAATGTTATAAAATATGTTTTGCAGTTTTCCTCCAGTTTGTAATAATCGGACATGCCTGTTTTTCCATTGGCTCTTCTTAATTATTCAAGTAAATTATAGCAAAAATGTTTCATTTTATTGAATACGGAAACAAATCATTCAGGCAATCTGCTAGTAGTATTACAAATTTGAAGTACTGAGTAGGTAGTTTTTATATTTATTATAAAACAGATAGTCTGATTTTCCACTAACCCCTCTCAATCATTCAAATGAATTATAGCAAAGAAATGCTAATTAGGTAAACTATAAAAAATTTTATTATAGCAATAAACAGACATGTCTGCTTTTTCATTGACCCTTATTAATTATTAGAAAAAACCACAGCAAAAGTGGGTTTATGTTTTTATTGAAAAGAAACAAATCAAAAATATTCTATAAAAATATAAATGAATTTATTATTATTACAAATTTAATGTAATTGTCTTCATATTTATGATTACATGGTAACTGAAGTTCATCTTCCATTTTTCTCTTAAATTTCTCCTGAGAACAAAAAGAAAAGAAAAAGTTTACAAAAATATCAATTTTTCACAATTCTAAATGTCATTTTTCTACTTACTGATCAGTTTGAGCGAACACTTCTATATGAAAATTATTTGGATCTGTGTGGGCAGTTACATCAGACTTCATTTTAGATACATAATCCGAACTGTAAATGGAATAAAACAATTAGATGTTTCTTCTAGGTAGGTGTTGTCATTTTTCTACTTACTGAATAGTTTTAGCGAACCCTTCTATATGGAAATAATTTGGATCTGTGTGGGCAGTTACATCAGACTTCATTTTAGTTTTGTAATTAGAACTGTAAATGGAATAAAAGAATTAGATGTTTCTTTTAAATAGGTGTTAGTTAATGAAAAAAATGTATTTTATTCTCTTCAGCACCTGAAACCCAAGAAATCAAAATTTTGTACCATCAAAGAGACCTCTTAGGTATAACTATATCGTTTTACCAATTGCTGCATCACTACTTCAACTCTTAGATAATAAACTCAGAGCACTTGAACCCTCCATCTCATACATATTTAAAAATATCTACTTCCGCCCTAAGGGCACTTTACTTATGGAAATTCAGTTTTTTTTTTGCACACTGAGGGTCAAAGTCAAAAAATTGTTTGTGGGATTATTTATAATGTATCAGCAATATTTAGTCCACAACACAGTTCAAAACAGTTGGCACCCCTGACTTGCAGAAAAATTTAATCATTTTGTATGCAACAAATCTAAAGAATGCAGTAAAATTAAGAGTTGAAACTTGAACATAATATTACTTGGACCTTTGTCTTGGGGATGAGGTATTTTGGTCAAGTTTTAGATTGTTATAATGTGTTGTGATTTAGACAGCTCAAAACAGTTGGCACTCCTGACTTGCAGCAAAATTTAGGTCATTTTGTATGCAACAAATCTAAAGAATGCAGTAAAATTAAGAGTTGAAACTTGAACATAATATTACTTGGACCTTTGTCTTGGGGATGAGGTATTTTGGTCAAGTTTTAGATTGTTATAATGTGTTGTGATTTAGACATCTCAAAAACAGTTGGCACTCCTGACTTGCAGCAAAATTTTGGTCATTTTGTATGCAACAAATCTAAAGAATGCAGTAAAATTAAGAGTTGAAACTTGAACATAATATTACTTGGACCTTTGTCTTGGGGATGAGGTATTTTGGTCAAGTTTTAGATTGTTATAATGTGTTGTGATTTAGACATCTCAAAAACAGTTGGCACTCCTGACTTGCAGCAAAATTTTGGTCATTTTGTATGCAACAAATCTAAAGAATGCAGTAAAATTAAGAGTTGAAACTTGAACATAATATTACTTGGACCTTTGTCTTGGGGATGAGGTATTTTGGTCAAGTTTTAGATTGTTATAATGTGTTGTGATTTAGACATCTCAAAAACAGTTGGCACTCCTGACTTGCAGCAAAATTTTGGTCATTTTGTATGCAACAAATCTAAAGAATGCAGTAAAATTAAGAGTTGAAACTTGAACATAATATTACTTGGACCTTTGTCTTGGGGATGAGGTATTTTGGTCAAGTTTTAGATTGTTATAATGTGTTGTGATTTAGACATCTCAAAAACAGTTGGCACTCCTGACTTGCAGCAAAATTTAGGTCATTTTGTATGCAACAAATCTAAAGAATGCAGTAAAATTAAGAGTTGAAACTTGAACATAATATTACTTGGACCTTTGTCTTGGGGATGAGGTATTTTGGTCAAGTTTTAGATTGTTATAAAAAAGATATAAGCCATCAAGTGATGGTGTGATTTTGACAATTTGTGGTCACTAATTTGAACGCCAAGACCTTATCCCGAAAAGATTGCCTAGAGAATTCGATTCTGAAATTATGAAATCTCAATTCATTGTATTTTTTGAGATTTGTTGCACGGAAGATTCTGCAAGTACATTAGTATTAGCTCAGCTGTTCCACCGTCTTGATGGATATGGATGGAACTTCAATGACAGATGACGAAGGTCAAATAACAGATAAGGTCAAATGTCGTCGTCTTGTCATGTGTTTTGTGTAAATAAAAATACTTCAAATTATTTATTGTTTATAGTTTGTTAGTATTTGTAGGCGGTTATAATAAAATAATTTTCATGCTGGAAAATTAAATTTGTGCCCCGTAAATGCTGTTTATTTTCATTTCGCATGTGCTTCACCACAAGTACCTATAGTGTTTAGTGCAGGGGACTAGGTGTGAAATAAACCACAAATGTTTTTAGTTATTGCTAGTGATTCCACGAAGTGCCTGATATTTATTGATCCTCATATCGAGGTCTTTTGGTTCCTCCGGGTCCTGTACCCTTGTAGATTGCATCAGCATAAACATAGTTATATACACCAGCATCCTGAGTTATTGAGGGAAACTACATTGATAATAGTAATAAAAACAATTGCATTCTACTAATTGACCAAAATAGACATTTCGTATTCTATTGTAATCCATTATTTTCAAAACACAGGAATAAAAATGTTATATTATGTTTGATCTTCAATTTTTCCAGGTTATGTATCCAAATGTTATTATAAAATACTTTTTGCAGTTTTCCTCCAGTTTGTTAGAACGGATATGCCTGTTTTTCCATTGACTCTTCTTAATTATTCAAGTAAATTATAGGCATTATACGAAAATAGCAAAAATGTTTCATTTTGTTGAATACGAAAACAAATCATTTAGGCAATCTACTTGTACTATTACAAATTTGAAGTACAAAGTAAGTAGTTACTTTTTATATTTATTATAATACAGTATGTCTGATTTTCCACTGACCCCTCTCAATCATCATTCAAATGAATTATAGCAAAGAAATGCTAATTGGGTAAACTATAAAAATGTGTATTATAGCAATAAACAGACATGTCTGCTTTTTCATTGACCCTTATTGATTATTAAAAAAACTCACAGCAAAAATAAGTTCATGCTTTTATTGAAAAGAAACAAATAAAAAATATTCTATAAAAATATAAACCAAATTATTATTACAAATTTAATGTATTTGTCTTCATATTTATTAAAATACATGGTAACTGAAGTTCATCTTCTATTTTTCTCTTCCATTTCTCAGAACAAAAAGAAAATAAAAAGTTAACAAAAATATCGATTTTTTACAATTCTATACTCACAAAGGGGTGGTGACCTCTATTGACATATTGAAGTAGTTATAAAGACTGAAAAAATATTATTCAAATACTCTATAAATAAATACTTAATATTTTTACTAACAAATTATTTTTCTAACCCAATTCAGAAAAAATATATGAATAATCCATTTTATCTTGGAAGCCATATTACAAAGATAATACACAAGTACTGAATAAATTGTCTTTGTTTTTATTTATACATGGCAACTGAACTGCATCTTCCATATTCTTAATCATCAGACAGACAAAAAATATAAACTATCCGTTTTTTAATATTGTATACTCACAAAGGGAGCTGACATCACCCAGCAACATTGAAGTCTTGATCCATATAGTTGTAATACTGAACAAAAAAACATTTCTTATTTCAAATACAGTTACATCAGGTTTCGTCTTAGTTACATAATCAGAACTATAAGTGGAATAAAAAAATTAGATGTTTCTGGTAAATAGGTTTTTTTACTTATTATTTGGATCTGTGTGGGCTAGGCAGTTACATCAGGCTTCTATTTAATTAGATGGAAAGTCCTCTTCTACAGCATCCTCTTCTGTGGCATCCTGTAGTCCAATGTCCTCCTCTTGAAATTCCTCTACTTCCGTCTCCTGTTGTAAAAATTCTTCATCTAGTGGTTTTGTCTTTTCTCTTTGCCTAAATAATGAAAAACATTTATTTTATTCTCTCATTATAAACAGCTTGCCTAAGACCTCCAAGACATCAAAATTTTGTGTCATAAAAGAGTCTCCTAGGTACATCTCTTTTACTAATTGCTGCATCGCTACTTCAACTAGATAATAGACTCAGAGCTAATGAAACCTCCATCTCATACATATTTAAAAACATTTACCCCCACCCTAAGGGCACTTCACTCATGGAAATTTATAGCTTTTTTGCAGGCCGGGTGTCAAAAAATTTAGTTTGTACGATTATTTTTATATTAGCAATATTTTCTTGAGAATATTGCATCAACTTATTTTTTGTTGAAAATGAAATCAATTTATATTTCACATTATATACCATGGCATTCTATTGAATTTGTGATAAGGACAACTATATAAAAAGCCAAATGTGTTCACAAATAATTTTATCGAAATCTGAAGGACCTGTAAAGCAAAAGATTTTTTACTTACTTCTTTGATTTTGCCTTCTTGTTTCGTTTATGGTTCCTACACTTTTCTCGCGCCATAATATACCTAAGTATTACAAAAAAAAAAACTAAAAAAGGTGTCTCTTTCACTAAGGGGGGGTGTAAAAAAATTAAAGAAAGTGTCTCTTTCACTGAAGGGAGGGTGTCCTTATCACCAATAAAGATAACACAATAAAATAAAAGTAATAATATATAAAAAATAAAAGTAATAATATACCCATAAATAGACAATAGAAAACTAGGTATAGCGAAAAAAGCTTGAAACTATTAGCAATCGCAAATGATAAATTGAACTAGTCCGCCCCCAATGTTCTTATCTAGTACCCCTACCCTTGTTCGTTTTTCGCTCAAAAAACGAAAATGTTAAGAATTTACATAGTTGCCACAACTAGAAAAAGAATGTTTAATTTACTTACCTAGTTATTGTAGATATCGAGAAAATAATCATGAAAAACCTACAATCTGCTGCAATCATACAATAATAAAATATAAGCACGTATTATACATACCTGATATATTTCTATTTTATAAACACAAAAATTAATCACAATTTGCCTTATGGCTAATACACAAATACACCATACCTACGTAGTGGAATATCGAATTTTGAAAACATAAAATACCTAACATACAAGTAAAATGGTCACTAGGTATATAGATATTGCAAGTACCTAAATAAACCTAATAATCTATGACGTGCATAGTTTTACAGTTTTCCTGTTAAAAAATTTTTTGTTTGTTTTTTCCCCGTGCAGTTTGAGGATTTTCGTATAACATGGCAACATTGATTGTAAATGCAGTAATGTGTTTATCACTAGATTTCATTGGATTCTAAAGCATCGATGTCAAATGTAAAAATTGTCCCTAGAAATCCTTACAATTTATTTAATAATTTATATATAATCCTCTGATTATGACGATAAAAAGAGATGAGGATGGTTATCTAGTTTTTAGCTTGCCATAGGTTAGAATAATTTTATTGTTGAATAAAATTTACATTTTGAAAATTTTGGAAGCACAAATGTCTTGTAACTTTGTGTTTACAATATATAATCGAAATTACCTAGGTACCTTGCGAATTAATTGATTATATAAGCATTTAAAACAATAAAATAATTATTAAAGGATCACTTAGTAAATAGTGTTATTAGTTGTTGATATTAAAAAAATATTGTAAACCAAAGGATGACTAAAGAATTAATTTCGTCTACCTACTCTAGAAATGGCAATAGCGCTTCTCGATAGAATCGCTTTGGTAGAGTTGAAATATCTCCTTCAATTGTTTTCTTGTCTTATCATTTATTATGTTTTCTCTGTAAAATAAAGAATGAAAAGTTTTTGATGTAAAACAATATTGAATATTTGGATGTTCTTTTTAATTCTAAATAGGTTGTTTTTTATAATAATTTTTGAAATTGTCCAAAATAAAGGTAGGTACCTATTGACACTCTTGAGCAAAAATTACAATTTTTATATATATTATATCACAGTAAAAGTAGATTCTTAGGAAGAGTATTAAATAGAAGTTATTTTGTAAAAATATAAGTATTTGTGCATTATTATATAGTCGCGGAAGAAAATACATATATATCACCTGATAGTTTAGACAAGATTAGCTTTTTGCATTCAGATAATCCCAATAGAATTTTGTTAGATTGTCGGATTGGTTTGCTTTGCATTTTATCATTACTTCTCAATAAATGGCAATTATAAATCTCGGATAGGTATAAAACTTCAAAATATAGAGAACCGACGATAATGATTGATATAAGTACTATTTTAATTTCAAAATTAACCTATAAGTACAGAAACAATTAAAGAAGACCTAGGTAAAATGAACATACTAGCTGGTAAATAAATAAAATCATAATTTACTTATTGAGATTGAAAATTAATAAAAACACCAGCTGGCCCCAGACTATACTGCTGGCAGAAATTGTGTTTGAAACCTTTGAAACCAAAACATTGAAACAGCTGACCCGGAGAGGCGTTTGTTTGAATCGTCAAGAGATGCATATTAAATAAAAGCCGATTTAATACTAGTAGCGGCATCTATCGTAAATATTTTGAACTTAAAAATAACTAGATAAGTGACCAGTTTTGTTTATGTTTTGAGGTTTGTGTACCTGTGAGGAGGCCCCTCTTAAGTACAAGGCCAGAAACCAATCTGTCACTGTCAGTTGTTGAAAATATATACTAAAATAAATAAAATAATACATAAATATAGTATTATTTTATGATCATTATTAGCTATTATGTTTATGTCTCTTCTATTATTTATCAAACGTGAAACAATAATTTAACTAATATCCATATCATTGCTGTGAATTGATTTTAGAACTGTGTATTTTAATAATTCGATTAATCAATTGAATGTTATGCTTATCTAGTTTTCGCAAAATTTTGGAGATTTGCTTAAAACATATTATAGTTATTACGAAAAAATGGAGACTAGCTTAAACGAAACTCTTTCCGCCGAATCCAGTGAAGAACTTAACCAAATATCTAACAATGTTGATGCAAATGATTTAGACGAAGAAACCATTAACAAACTCCGAGGGGATACTATAGGAGACACCTTATTTAGTCAGTCATTTGTATTGAAAACCCTTTTAAAATTTTCTGATTTAAAATGGAATGATCAAGTCGAGGAAGATTTGTGCTTTTTATGGGACATGACTGTTGAGAAAGATGTATGTAAATTTTTAATGGAAATGTCGTTTCCATCTATAACGTGTAGTGCTGTGTTAGAGTATAGTGAAAATGGTAGATTTATAGAAATAGTTATAGGTATTTTAGCTAATATTTTCTCATTAGGTTGTGAGAATGTAATGTCTAAAGAAGAACTTGGAATTATTTTAAGCATTAGTCATTCTGATGATCCTTTAATTTTAATACAATTGATGCGTTTTATTTCTACATCTACTGACAGCTCAAAACATTTGATTAATTTAGTTGATATGTCTTTACTTCAGCAAATGTGTTTTATTCTTAAGTCATCAACAAACAATGAACTTTTATTGAAAACATTAGAAGCCATGGCAAAATTGACTACAGATCAAAAAATAAATGATCAGTTGGTACATTACAATATTTACGAATCAGTTATGATTAGTTGTAACACTATAACTAAAACTGATGATAATTTTGAACCAGATACTAAAGAAAACCTATTATGTATTAAATATATGCTTGAAAATGTTATGAATATTTGTGCTTACATTGATAAATATGATAAGAGTGAGCTATTGATAGATATTCAAAAGCACTCAAATGTTTTTGCAAATGAAATTATGAAAATTCTTAATTTTTATTCCCATGAAGAAAATCTCATACCTATTAATGATAATTTCATATTCTTTATATCTGCGATAAATTACATTATCATAATTATTAAGTTGAAATATATTCCAGAGCTATTTTTATCTGTTACAACAATTTTAGAGCATATTATTGACATTAGAAGTGAAGTTGAAGAACTTTTTGATTCAACTTTAGAATTAGAATGTTATTTGATCTCTATTACTAGACAAGAAAATGTTCAAAGGGATTTAAAACTTTTGTCTAGGCACAAAGTTAAAAAAGTTTTAAACATTATTAATGAAAATAATTCTAGATTTGGTTTAAGTGCTTATATTAATGATTATTTATTGAAATATTACAAAGAATGTAAATAAATTTTATACGAAATGAGTACCTTTTCTATTTTTTGTATTTACTGATAAATTACAACTTTTTTGGTGTTATTTTCCACTAAAGTCCGAGGTCGAATGATTTTATTTAACTACAGTTTTATAAATAAACTCGGGTAATGCCGATAATGGGACTAAAGTAAGCATCAGATATGAAACATATTTTTTGTAAGACTGGCATAAAACCTATGCTTAGGCCATTCAAATTCAATGAAGAAGAAGAAGTGGATCGAATGAAGTTATCTGTTAACCATGACATATTTTCTTAACCTTAAAATTTTTAAATAATCAGCTATGTTTAGTGCTTTAAAAAAGTGCGGCCACAATAAAATAAATAATTTTTACAAATTTCGTTACTTTTCTATTGAAAAGAAATATGATGTTATTGTTGTTGGAGGTGGACATGCTGGAACTGAAGCATGTTCTGCTGCTGCAAGAATGGGGGTACAAACCTTGCTTATTACACATAAAAAAGATACAGTAGGTGAGCTTTAAAGTGTATAAACAAAAAGCAGGATTTTTATTAATATATTCTAGGTGAAATGTCATGTAATCCTTCATTTGGTGGAATTGGAAAAGGACATTTGATGCGAGAACTAGATGCTCTGGATGGAGTATGTGGTAGGATATGTGATATATCTGGTATACAGTATAAAGTGAGTATTTAGCTTAGAGTAGTATCAAAATTAATTCTTATTTATTTAGGTGCTTAATAGGCGAAAAGGACCTGCTGTTTGGGGATACCGAGCTCAAATTGATAGAGTTTTGTATAAACAAAATATACAAAAAGAATTATTTAATAATACTCCAAATTTAGATATTTTAGAAGCTCCTGTGGAAGATTTAATAGTAGAAAATCCGATTGTTAATGTTAATGGGCAAAGTTGTATTGATTGTAAGGGAGTTATTCTAAGTAAGTGTAGTTATGTAAATTCTTAAATATTGTGCATCCATAAATTATATTTTTTAGAAAATGGATCTAAAATATATGCTGCTAGTGTAGTAATAACAACTGGTACATTCTTAAATGGTCAAATTAATATGGGTTTAAAAGTGTATCCAGCTGGAAGAATTGGAGATGAACCATCTATAGGTATACTGAACAATATGAAATAATTATATTTCAATTTAATTTTGCTTTTGTTAGGTTTAGCAAATACATTAGCTTCTCTAAATTTACGAATGGGGAGATTAAAAACAGGAACACCACCAAGACTGAAAGCAGATACAATAAATTATGATGTGTGTGAAGTACAGCATGGAGATGATCCACCTGTTCCATTTTCCTTTTTGAATGATAAAGTGTGGATAAAAGTAAATTAATGTCAAATAAATATATATCAAAATTATTTGTTTTGTATCAACTTTTACCATTTTTTGCAATTAAAATGTTTTAATTTTAGCCAGAAGATCAATTAAGGTGTTATCTGACAAAAACTACATTGGGGATAGAAAAAGTTGTTAAAGAAAACCTCCACCTAAATAGACATGTTATGGAAGAAACTAGAGGACCAAGATATTGTCCTAGTATAGAATCAAAAGTGTTGAAGTTCTCGGGACGAGAACATCAGGTTTGGTTAGAACCAGAAGGTCTTTCAAGTGATATCATATATCCCAATGGGTTATCTTGTACCTTACCAGAAGAATTCCAATGGGATCTTATAAGGAATATTAGAGGTAACTATTTGAAAAAATAAAATTTTTATAACGGGTTAATTTATTTTTAAAAATTTCCATTTACCTTGGGCATACAATAAAATTGTTAACATGGGTTTATTTAAGTATTTGTGTTTTCACTTCTGCCCACGATCTCCATGACAACCTTTTTTTCTATTAACAAAATATTAGTTTGATTCTGTAGAAGCAATAGAAGGTAATATTTTAGGCTTGGAAAATGCTGTTATAATAAGACCTGGATATGGTGTGGAATATGATTATGTAGATCCAAGAGAGTTAAAACCTACTTTAGAGGTAAAGAGAGTGAGTGGATTGTTTTTGGCCGGACAAATAAATGGTACAACAGGATACGAAGAAGCCGCTGCTCAGGGAGTTTTAGCAGGAATTAACGCGGGAGCAAAGGTAATTTTGGTGATAATGTACAATAAGTAAACATTTAACAACTATTTTTAGGCTTCGAAGAAACAGCCATTGATAATTAGCAGAACTGAAGGTTATATAGGTGTAATGGTTGATGATTTAACAACTCTGGGAACTACAGAACCATATAGAATGTTTACTAGCCGAGCTGAATTCCGACTCAGTCTTCGACCGGACAACGCCGATCAAAGATTAACCGCTAAAGGCTACAAAATTGGCTGCGTTTCCAAAGAACGATATGAAAAGATGGTTAAAGTACAAGATCAACTTCAAGATGGTATAAAGTTGTTGAAAAGTGTATGTAAAACCGCAGTCCAGTGGAGACAACTACTTGAATTGGCGCCTAGTAAAAGTCATTTAAAAAAAAGGTTATTATTAATATTTTATCCATTTTTTTACTAAGATTTTGTTTCCAGTGCCTTTAGTATGATTGATATAACAAATGAAATAATTACAATTAGTATGTTGGCAAAAGCTGCTCCAGAGCTTCTTACTTTAACCCATGATACAGCTTTAGAAAATCGCCTTCATATTGAAGCACTTTACGAAGCTGCTGCTGAAGATCAAGCAGAGGAAGTACGGGAAGTTCAAATGAATGAAACACTGATTATACCACACAATGTTGATTACACCTCAGAATCTCTAAATCTTAGTTTGGAGGAAAGAGAAAAGCTGTTGATTGTTCAGCCCCAAACGGTAAGTTATAAAATAAGAGTTTTTGTGAGCGGGTTATTTTTAAGTAAGTATTCACAAAAAGTGGTCGAAAATATTGAGACACTGCAACGAATTTTAACTGATTTGGTTGGTTTCAGATTGCAGCTGCTAGTCGAATTCC
The DNA here is from genome assembly GCA_949126875.1 of Lochmaea capreae. NCBI lineage: Eukaryota > Metazoa > Arthropoda > Insecta > Coleoptera > Chrysomelidae > Lochmaea > Lochmaea capreae. Next base: position 9,984,839 of record OX421397.1, on the reverse strand, counting down.
AGGAGTTACACCTTCATCTTTATTCCGATTACTCAGATTTGTGAAACAACAAGATATAAATAATTTGAACATTTAAAATTTGTGATCTTAGGAATATAATATGTTTTGTTAATTTTATTTAAATAAAGAGAAAAAACAGTTGAAATTGTGTTTTATTGAATAAGTGCTTAATGGTTATGAGAAACAGCCTATTATATAGAATTGGAGAACCACTTATAGACAAAATTATATAAACTATATGCTCCCACCAACTGACAAGTTCACACGTATGTTATCTATGGTTCACAACTTCACACTATAATGACCATAGATAATATTAATGACAGTCGTCCTGAGGATAAACAATACGCAACCATAGAGTTGTCTCTGACGCGACTGAAATAAGTTATCTGTGACTGAAATTAAGATCGTAGCGCCAGATCAACGAAAATCAGAACTACTCTCTGGGACATTCGCGTATTGTTTATGTTTCATGGAGATTGGAGACTATAAAGTTAGAGTAGATGTTCATGTTGTATATTTTAAAGTGGTTAAACAAATAATGTGAACAAAGCATTCTATGGCACATACGATAGTATGTATTCGTTTACGGTAGGAGGCGCACTGCTTATCTACGTTCACGTATAAACAAATATAAGCAATCGTTGTCCATCACGGCTGGAAGTTGTTCTCTTTATCGGTAGAAAATGTAATTAACCGATAAAAATATTCACAACCGATGGAAAATATTCCCCGCCAGCGGAGGAAATCACAGACAAAACTAGAAAAAGCGCCCCTTGAAAGTTGGAAGTCCTCTACCGGACTCTTTACCAAAGTGTAGAAATATACATTTGCAAACAGAATAAAATAAATGCAAACTTAGCCATTATAAAAAAGATAAGTTGAGCGAGCATCTAAGATAGGCCTAATATAAAGTTAATCAAAAATTCGAAGGAATCTATTAAGCCTGTAAGAGAAAAGTGTTAAGTGTACAAAAGGACAAAAAAACAAGAAGAAGCTTACCTATGTCTTTTGAAAAAGGTACCTACTTGTCTTGTTAATGAAAGGCTGCATAGTATTAAGGCCTATATAGTTCTCTAAACAATAAGGCAACTGCTCTGGATGCTCTACCAGTAAACTGTGGGCTCCATGCTCATGTCAGCTATTATACTCGGATAAGCTTTTTTTATCGGTAATCTATGGACAAGCTGTTGTTATAGTCTTTATTGGGAATTATATTCTTGGGAACAACAAATTCTATCAATTATCTATCTATCATTTTCATTTGTAAGTACGGCTTAAGTGGAGCCTACACTTCGACTTACGTTAGAACAACTTACGACGCGGTGTAGTCACACCTATTATCTAAGTTCTTAAGTAGCCCCATTGAAGTTGGGCCTTAGTCATTCATTTCTTCGAGCTGTAGGTATCGATAAATCGACTTGTTACCAACGCAACGGGGTAATTATAGGAAACCGTAGCAACCGTTGTCGTAATTAATAAAGAAAAGTTTTACGATTGTCAAAGTTAAAAATGTCGGCCCCATCACCGGGACTTAATAGAGACGCGGTAGAAAAGGATTCACTATTCTCCTCTGAAGAAGCAGAAGGTAGGAATCGGATGATAATTTTCTATTAGTTCAATTAAGGTTAATTTTTAACAATAGGTCAAGTCCACGACGTTACGTCATCTGACAGTCGCTCTGAGATAAACAAGCGTTTTTTACACGACACGTGGTTCTAAAAAGTTATTTCATTTAGTGCTTTTTTGACGTTGCTTTAAGAGCTAAGTATATGACTGTTTTTTAATAAAAATGATCATTAAATCAATACAAAACAACTAAATTACCAATCTAATATCTATACAAATAATTACGACTGCTTTTAGTGTTTATAGGTATCTTGTCAGTTGGTGGACATGCCCTATAAGCCTGTTTCATATAGGGCATGTCCATCAACTGACAGTTGACAATACCCCTGAGGAAAAACAATTATTTGGTTAGATTCCAGATTTGTAATTTAGTTGTTTTGATATATAACTTTTAAAATACTAAGCAACTAAAACAATGTCGAAAAAAGCACTAAATCAAAAACTATTAAGAACCACTTGTTGAACAAAGAACGCTTGTTTATTATCAGATGTTGTATGTTCCATGTCAGATTCCTCAGGGCATGACGTCATGTGGACATGTCCTATTCATAACAGACATGCACATAGAGAAATAATATATATTTTATTTTGTCTATATGGACATACAGTTTAACAAAATGTTTCACAGTTTTACACAAATAAGTGTACGGTTACTTTTCAATTTTACTGTATGTTTGGTTGCCTATACCGAAATCGTTAATTAATAAAAAATCATTCATTAATAGGACACATAATTATTATAATGAATGATTTTGTTTACAATATTGTAGCTAAAAAATACATGGCCGATATAAACACATTTATGTTATAACTGTGGTTAGAGGTCTTAAACCTGATTTTAGCAGTTATATACAGAGTGTTCCACAAACTATAACTAGATCTTTTGTGACAAATTGCTAGCAGGTCTATTTGTATGAAACTAAGAAACATTTTGTATCTTTCAGAGGCTGTAGTCGAAGAAGTACATATAGAAACTTCGCAAGATCGATTAATAGAATACACCGAAGAAGATTTAAATGCTTTAACTGGTTTTGTAAGAAATATGACAACGCTTTATAATTTACAAGAAGAAGATTGGACGGAACAAAATGAGATTGTCATAAAAACATGGTTCCGCGATACAACTTTACCGCTTCTTTGCGTGTATTACAAAAGTGATCAATTAGTTTGTGCTCATACTTTACCCGATGGTCCATTTGAAATAGACATGATGTATTTTTTACGAGAAACGTCTCAGGAATTTCACGTAAAGACGTTTCATGATAATATTATTTTTGGAACAGTTGGTGATAATATTGAGGGATCTCTTTTGGATCTTATTCGAGATGTTTATTTTCCTATGTTATTATCCACGGAAAAATGGCCAGACAGTATCCTTTTTTGTGTACTCATATAAATAGGATCGTTCAGGCAGGCTCAACGGTTGGAACTAAGCAAAAAACATGTTGAGTATGCTGGCAGTCAGCTACTGTGTTCCGTCTAAACGCATTGCTGCAAGTGAGCAGTGATGCATAGCCTAACTTTCTAATAATATTCTTCCAGTTTTATTGGATAGAATCGTTTAATTATTTATACTACTCTAATGTTCCAAGTTTATTTCCATTATTATTGCTCATTACCAATAAACAAAACGTAATTCAACACTTTGACAGTGCCAAAGTTAAATTTTCTGTCGTCCTTGACAACATTGAGTAAACAAAGATCAAACAATTGCTGGTGCGTCTGATGCCAAACACTTGAGAGGCAGCATACCGTCTGAATACAACTGCTGAGTCAACGCACATTGTTAACGTAAACTGATTTACCTTCGCCTGACGCTCTCGGGCTTTAATAACATTATTGATGCCAAAATTACGTCTCGACGATTTGATTCAATAAAAATAAAAATAGTAGACTATTTATCGGGGTTTTGTTATATTACCCTTGATAAAAATGCAAGAACTATGAAAATTGGTTACCAAAAAGTATATTGAATATTTTGAAAAACGTTTGTCCGTCAGTCATTGATCCCATTAAGTTGAAATTTCGCACAACTCATAAATATCCGTGACCGACATACGGACGTGCTAAGTTGTAACCCTCCGTATTGGTAGTTACGTTTTGCCGGGTAGGTACGTACAGTCAGAGACAGGATTCCAAGATAAAATAAAAGTTTATTCTTAAAAACACTATGTACAGTTGATATTTACAAAAAGGGCCTTCGGATTTAACAGCTAATTCGAAATGAAAGCTTCTGTGACGTCTTCTGTTTGTGGGGTTTCGGTCGGAGGAGTGTCTATCGGTTCGTACAGTAAACGCAGCGGAATATCCCTAAACCCTTAGCCCTTACGCATGACGCTGATCGCGGCTGTAACGCGAGAGATACCCATCTCCATCTTTTTGAAGTTGCGTTGTGGTGCGATGACAGAAGTGATCTATGAATGGTAGTGGAGTCGTCCTATGATTTATCTTTTATCGTCTCACGGAAATCCTTGCGTTACGTTACGTTACGGAATCTATAAATCAGGGGTAAGTCAATACCTTAGAGACGGGAAGTTCAGGAGAGGGCGAAAGTCAATACCTTCCGCTCTTTATCGGGTTTCTGGATATACGCTGAAGTCAATACCTTCAGCGAGGGTGGAGTATCCCTAAGTCAGTACCTTCGGGACAGGAGCTTCAGAGGAGTACGAAAGTCAATACCTTTCGCACGCTAGCAGGTTCAGGATTTTCGCTGAAGTCAATACCTTCAGCGCGGACAGGTTTATTCAGACAGGTGTAAGTTAAAGTTTCTGTTATATTTTCCTATTTTTTGGATTATTGGATAGGATTGGTTATACCTCATTTTCTGCCCTTATGACACAATATACTATTGTAAACTGTACTGTGTTACACATCAAATGAAAGAGCTTCTTCGGAGGATCGTAAAAATATTCTTTTTATAATTTTAAAATAAAAAGTTTTGAAGTTATTTGAGTAAATAGATAAAAATTGACATTTTCCGTCCTTTATCTTCCATGGTCTTAAAATAACAGTCAAATTTCAAAAACCATATTTATTCACTACAACTTTTTTCTTAACACTATTACAGGCGTAAGAAATGAATTTTGTCAAAACGTACAAATGTTTCTAGCGAGAATTACCGATCTTCACTACAAGTTATTCGGTCTAACAATTTTATATGTTCCCCAAGAAGTAACTAGAATTTCTTTAGAAGACGCTAACGTTGATAAAGAACTAATTAAAAGGTGAATAGACCCTATCGCATATTTTCAGTCATCCAATAAAACCTTTTTAATACAATCTAGCAATTGAGTGGGGTGTTGTATCACTGCAACTAACTTAGGTCTATTGCGTTCCCTTCTGTACTTAAAGCACCCCCCCTCAATCCTATGCCTTCTATGAAGTGTTGGGGTTTCAAGGAGAGGATCTCTCCTACTCGGGGTTTGTCCAGGTGAAGAAGTCTCTTCAGTGAGGTAGGTCACATTCTGTCAAAGATGTGTCCACTGTTTCATGGTAGAAACACCATCCTGTCAAAGGTGTTTCCACGGTTTCCTGGCAGGAACGCCATTCAATAGGTTCTTGTTGCACAGGTGATTACAATTATTATCGTGTGAGAAAATCTCTAAGGATTCTTAGTTGGCTTTTGCTAAGGCTCACCTGTGCTCTTCAGTGAGGTAGGGTCACATTCTGTCAAAGGTGTTTCCACTGTCTCCTGGCAGGAACACCATTCAATAGGTTCATGTTGCACAGGTGATTACAATTATTATCCTGTGAGAAAATCTCAGAGGATTCTTAGTTGGTTTTTGCTAAGGCTCACCTGTGCCTTAGAACTAATTGAAAGGTGAATAGACCCTATCGCATATTTTCAGTCATCCAATAAAACCTTTTTAATACAATCTAGCAATTGAGTGGGGTGTTGTATCACTGCAACTAACTTAGGTCTATAGCGTTCCCTGCTGTACTTAAAGCACCCCCCCTCAATCCTATGCCTTCTATGAAGTGTTGGGGTTTCAAGGAGAGGATCTCTCCTACTCGGGGTTTGTCCAGGTGAAGAAGTCTCTTCAGTGAGGTAGGTCACATTCTGTCAAAAGTGTGTCCACTGTTTCATGGCAGAAACACCATTCAATAGGTTCATGTTGCACAGGTGATTACAATTATTATCCTGTGAGAAAAGAGAAAATCTTTAACGATCCTTATTTGGTTTTTGCTAAGGCTCACCTGTGCCTTTGATCTATTCCGATTGTAGTTCGCAAAAGATATTTTGGATTGGTCAGTGATGGAAGGAATTTTTATCGGATCATTCAATGCTATTTTTGCTTTAAAAGAAACGCAATGGTTTTATACTTTTCAAATAATGAAAATAGTATCAATACACATTAAAAATTTACTATCAATTTTTATTTACAAGATTGAAAAATGATGAAAATGAACACATTTAAGAATTCATCTTCCCTTAGTTCATTAAGTTTGGATACGTTTGGTCCATTTTTATTGCTTCGATTGTGGATTTTAATAAGTTTTAAAGTATTAGAATTATGTACATCTGAATTTTATAGGTTAGAAGGAATTGTCGTCTATTGGACAAAACAAATCAGAGTCGGTCTTCAAGATCAAGATCAAAGTACCCCAGAAGATTTGTTGCGACCAAAAGATGAATTTGAATTTTGGAAATATCGATGTAAGTTTTAAATTTTGGATATCTTCTGTATGTTCTGTTGTTTTGATTCCGTTTCAGATGAAAACCTACTCGGATTAAACTATCAATTAAATAATGAAGGTATACAGCACATTTGTAATATATTACAATCCGTGCAATCAACTTACGTTCGACAATTTCGAACATTTGGCGAAGAAATTGTAAGATGTATAGAAGAATCAAAATCCAATATTGAATATCTCAATATTATAGTTGCTCCGTGTGAAGCGTTGTCGAGAACCAAAGACCCCAAGAATTTTGCAGAGAAATTGCCTAAAATTTTACAGTTAATCAGATATATTTGGTAAGTTACAAATACTTCTAGAATTTGACCTTGGCATAAGTACAAGCTATGGAGTTGGTGCATCACGGGAAAGGCATCAGTGGAAGCCTTCATTGGCATTCCTCCTTTGGAATTTTTTGTAAGGATGGAAATCGCTATATGGTCTCCGAACAGGGACAATTTACATATTGACTGAGCGAGTAAAGATCTGGGATCCTGGAGACACAAAATAAAATAAACCTTGACACTGGAGCTGGTAGAGCGCTTTGGTCGATACTTCAGCGTTTCAAGTAGATACGTAGGTATAAGTAACTGCACCGGGATTCTAGTTTACGATACGATCGTATCGGTCGACCAAAATTGACAATCAGCGATTCTATTTTTCGATTAGTCGTAGAAATACGAGTCGATTCACTCGATAGGTATGGACGAGTCGTATTCGTTTACTTATTTTGAAATTTATATGATATTTTGTCATTTCCTGACATATCCTAACCTGCACATTTTAATTTAAAAAATAAAAGATTGAAAACGTTTTATGTGTTTTCTGCAAATGTAAAAAACATTAAGAGAAGTAATTTTTCATGCAATGTTGCCTATTGTGAGGGAGGGTCATTTAATGGCAAAGCAAGCACAAAATAGTATATTGTTTTATTAGGAGTAAAAGTATAACTTTTTGTGGCGAGTCTGAATGTTTGATGGCCGAACGTTAGTGAGGCCGACAATTTCAGACGAGCCACAAAAAGTGCTTTTGCTCCGAATGAAACATGCTATTTTTTCCGCAAACGGCATCCAGACTATAGAACTAATTAATATTTAAATAAAAATTCAAAACGATTGCAACGAAGTTGATAAATTCAGAGAAGAATAATTATAAAACTGCGCACTACATTTCCGTGGTTACTGGTCTTGTGAAAAACAAATTTGACAGTTCAATAATATTTTATAATGTCAGAAATATTGTAAGTGATTTAAAGCAACAATTGGACTGTGCATTTTTGGTAAGTACTTGAGCATCAAAATTTCGTTTGTTGTAGTAAAGTGTAGTGAAATTTTCTTTTAGATTATATTATGTCGGATTCAGAACCCAACTGTACACCGCCCGACGTTGTTGACATTGCTACGGCCGTCAGCGTACAAAAAAGTACTTTTTTGTCCGCTCACGGCCGTACAAAAAAGTAGCGTCTGTGAAATCATACTTCAACATCATGAATTGACGTTAATAATGTCTACTTTTTTTGACGTTTGCGGAAAAAATGTATTCCTTTGTCGACAACGACATAGAACTAAGAAATAGTGACCCCTTTGAATTATCTGATCTGCGATTCATGAAATATAAGAGGTAAGTTCAGAGTAGTCATTATAAAAATATTGATATTATTACTATCAATAATCTATATTTTTTAGATCAACTAGAACTCTTATAGATAGGCTAAGGCTTCTTTTACCAGAGCGCAGATCAGTAAAAGGATTATCTTCCCGTTTAAAGTTATTAGAATTTCCCAATGGCAATCTCGTATTTTGAATGACATTAAAAGTATTTTCGCAAATATAAAAATCTAAATTTCAAAAATGTAAAAATAGTTTTTTTATTCTACCAAATGTCAAATGAATTCTGTCGACAATGTCAAAAGACCATTTTCGACTAACTTCACTTTGAAAGAGTCGTATCAAAATTGCTGTCCAAATCCGATTTCAACACGATCGTAAAATAGAATACGATGATCCGATAAGATCGAATTGAAGATCGTATTCGACATCGAACGACTCGATAAAATCGTGTCGTGAAATAGAATCCCGCTGCAGCAACTAAGGACCGGTTAAGAATCCCTTGAGACGATTGCACATAATCCTAAAGGAGTCGAACAGCACTTCTACAAATTTTTGTTGAGATTTAACTTATTCAAGGTCAAAATTCCTACAAACTGTACAATAGGGTGTTCAACTAAAACTAATAATAGATTCTTGTTAATGATTATAGCAGATCGTTATCTTATCAAATTTAATAGTGTTGTTTTGTTTTTATCCCCATTTAAAAAATTCTATTTTAAAAATTTCTCAACATTCGCCTTTTAGATTTTGACGTCACTAGTATAAGTGGAAGTTAGTTACATATTGTGACATGGAACAAAATAATAATAAGAGAAACTAGATGCACAAATTGATGAAGAAAAGAAGACGTTTAGGTTAGAGTGACAGTGAGTTGTTGCGGTTTTATCTTGGTTTAAATTTTTTATTTAAGCCTTTTATTGATAAAATGCTTCAAATTTAAATTGAACAAGGTAAACAACAGAGTGATATGTCAACATTTTTGTCCTGAACAAGCTCAAACATCCCAATAAAGGAGGAAGAAGAAGTTGAAACTTGGAACAGCAAAGAAAGACTATCGACAACTTCACATTTAAACTAGTGACGTATCTGCATTGTAAGTTGCATAATTTTAGTAAATTTTTGTTTTCATTATTTTGTGTTAATCTAAAGAGTAGATTTAAAATAATTTCATTTTTGAATATCCCATTAGTCACTTAATAATATTACCTAATAAAACATGAGGTCAAAATTTGAAGTTGAACACCCTATTGTGTTTGTAAGATAAAATCATTTTTGAGTGATTTGATTGAACGGAAAAAAATAATGAATAAAGCTTAAAAAAAATGTTTTTTAGGTTGAACAGTCTTTATTTCAATACAAAAGAGAAGATAACGCAACTGTTTAGGGCCTTAAGCAATCAATTAATATTACAGTGTAAATCATTTATAGATCTGGAAGTTGTATTTAAATTTAAACAGACAAGACATGCAATTACAATGTTTCAAACATCGATAGACGCTTTAACGAATTACATAAAGACATACGTTTTAGTAAGTTTCAAGTATTTTTCTAATGGTATTTTTGATAAATTAGACAATTGATTTCTAGTCCTGGAAAGCACTGGAATTATTTATACTGTTTGTTCGCGAAATAAATCGTGCGAATGGCTTTTTTATGTCCAAATATTCATGTAAGCATTAATGTAACCTCTCAAAACATCAATTGTTGACGGCAATAGAATAGAACGTACCCCGGAGATCATTCTTTTATTCTGGGATTCAGTGTTGAAGTGATAATAATAATGATGTCATAATATACCAATAGTCGAACAACTTTCATAATTTCTTCTCACAACAAAAATCCTTGAACAGCAAAGAGTATGAAAAAGTGAGGTTAATGGTCCACAACGTCAAATAAATATCTCAAAACTGTCAAATTATTCCGTGTTCCCTGGCTGATCCTTTCAATTTACCCAGTATAGAAGCTTGAGGTATTCATCCTTATATTGACGTTCAAAAATACCATCTATCCATTTTCGATAGAACCACGCCTCCTTTTCACGGTTGTTCTACTCCCCGGTTTTCAAGAATTTGATCCCAGGGGCTGTATTCTTGACTGAGGGAGTGAAGATTCCCGAGAGAACAGATATTTTGTCTTTCTCACTGCAGTGACGGAGTAGCCAAGCATAATAAAGACAAAATATGTGTTCTCTCGGAAAGCACTAATCCTCGGTCAAGAATACAGCCCCAGTTGGGAATGTTGGGATGCCTACAGCATCAGCCACTTCCATTCTCCTGTCATCCAATATAATCCTATAACTGATTCTGAGCGTTTCCGATTGTGCTACAATGGCGCCAAATTTAAAAAAGTAGTATATTGAAATCGAAACTTTTTCAGATAGCTAAAAGCCATAATACTTACGGTGAAAAGCCGTGGGATTTGGACAAAGCCCCAATTTTCAATCATATAGACTCGTTTATTCAAAGATGCAAAGATATGATTGAAGTTTGCGAGACAATGATATGTTTCGGTAGATATGACGAAATTGAAAAAATACCTAAACCGATGTTTGGCGGTGCCAAAGGGGTTGATTTTGACAACTGGGCCGAGAGAATTGAGACTATGTACAGTGAAGCTTTGGTGGATATTGATAAAGTAAGTTTTTGGAGCATAAAATTTCGAAAAAAAAAGATTAACTCGAATAAACTTTTTTAAAACATGATGATAATGAAATGTCACATAGTTTAAAGTTCCGCGCTATTTAAAATCATTTCAAACGATCTCCAAAACACGTCAAGCCAGGATAATGTTTGACAATGTGATTTTGCCGAGCTGTAGGCTGCGGGTCACGTAGATCGTATTGTTTACGTTTAAAACTTGTTCTCTGCTGTACATCATTTACGGTTTTGTTGATGACAGACGTCTCCATGAAATAAATACTTATGGTTCATAGCACGGCGAGCTGTTAATTTTTAACCACTTCGTATAGAATTGACCCTATTTTTAGGTACAGTTTAGAATTTTAGAAGTTAATGCTTCAGAATGGTACGACGATATTTTGAAATTCAGAACTAGAATGAAAGATATAGAAGTGGTGATAGAAAATTTGACCAATGCCGTTTTCGAGAACATTGCTAATATAGAAGATGGCATAGAATCTCTTTGGGCTTTACATAATTTTACTAAAAGGAAAACGCTAACATCGTTATTTGAAGGAAAAACTCTACTGGTACAAACGTTTTCTATTCCATATAGTTCTTATATTGTTTTTATTAATTTTATTCACAAATTTATCTACTACAAATACAATTTCAACACAAATCAACGACTTTATAACCCTTTTTTGGTTTTGTTATTCGGAATTTTTAGCTCGAAATTGATTTTTTCGTAAATTAAACACTCAGGAGACGAAAAAAATGAATTTTGCTGAAAATATTGTCTAAAACGTTTTCTGAATTTTTTTCCAGCTCTACAGTATGTTTAAAGAAGAAATATTGGATCTTAAACAAGACGCCCAGGCTGAATCTGATATGCGACCAGTGCTAATGCCATATTTCGCCGGTAGGGCGCACATGATAAAAATGAAAAAACATCGATTAGAAATGTTAAAAACTGTAAGTAGAACAAAAAACAGTTTCAAATCTGGTTTAATTTTTGAATTCAATCATTTTTAATCTGTCAAGTAACTGTCAAATGTCATTGTCAATATGCCAGCATAAATATGTTGTCATTATCACTACCTAAATCTACCCTTTCTAGGATTTTCTTACAAATGTTGCTTTAGCTTTGTTTTTTTTTTCAATATTAGTTATTTGATGATGCTGGATGGATGTTACCGTGTAGTTTGGCTAGAGATGTATTTGCTCAATACGAAAAATTAATTACCTCCATAGACGATACCGTTTTAAATTTATACCGGAAGTGGGTGGATAGTTTGGGCGAAGACGTCAATTCCCGTGTAAATAGATCGCTAATGGTGAAAAGTGTCACAAAACCGGGACATTTGGAATGTAATATTGATAGGTAAATAAAAAAATTGTATTTTTAAATTATTGTAATTTGCTGTGCTGAAGATTTCTTCAGTTTTAACTGACATTGTATACATCTTTCTTGTTTGCATTTGCAAATGACACAGCTAGCGTTTACTTTGTGTCTTATTTCAGATCTATTCTGGACATTTTCCACGAAGCCAATTATTGGGAAGCTTTACAATATGAAATCCCCCCTTACGTGAAATCAGTTTACCAAAAAAAAGAAACCATCAAGTTTATGTACGAATGCGTCTTGAACGTCGTACTCGATTACAATAAAATCATTTCTTCGTTGTCAGAAGACGAACGTTTGTTATTTAAACCGTTGATCTCTGCGGTGGAAAAGAAAATTTCGCCCGGTCTCAGCAAACTAACGTGGGGCGCAGATGTTGGCGATGAATATATCGCTGACTGTAGCAATAATACTGCAGAGGTAGGAATTAATATTATGATATCATTATTCGTTAGTAGATGTACTAGGCTGCTATGAGCTTTCCAGCTCCCTATTGTCCAAAGTATAGTTATGTGTCAGCTGTCAACTATCACATATCAAAATTGTCAAATGCGCATGTTCCACAAATATCTTTAGGTGTTCGAATACTTTTGGCTAAAGCTCGTTTCAAAGGAGTTGATAGCACAGAGCGCCTATAATAAACGGAAAACGGAGGTTGGGTGTCTTAAAAATGTTTATCTCTTATTTATGTTTTACAATGTATCTAGACTGAGGAGAAAGAAATTGTTACCAGGCCACCCCCGGTAATCGGTCAAACAACAATAGGTAATAAAATGCAAATGAAGCATACGCAGTGAACCAAATGGTCCATAGTCATAGAACAGGGTTTTGCTTAACGTTTATCATAATTAATATTATAACGAAAATACAAAGTAACTGTGCACTAAGATTTATATATCCACATATTCTTCAGATTTACCTTAAGTATTCTCGTCTCCAGCAAACAATATCCGGCCTATCAATAGGAAAATATTTTTTGTTGTGTTTTTCTCTTCAAAAATTCATTCTATGAAGAATTCTCCAAACTCTAGTTCTTGATAGTGTGGCAGGTTTTTGTCATTCTGGGCGGCTTGCACAATCTTGTCCAATGTTGGTATTTCTTTTGCACTATTGTACGAACACGAACAGAACTTGTGGGTTTTTGGTGCACAAGAGCATCATGAACGTTCAGGATTGTTTTCCCCGCAAATAATATGCACTTTTGCTAACTCGTTGAATAGGAATTGGAGAAAAACTTGAAGCCATCTTAATTAGACGAATAGACGTTACTTTTGCTAGTTGCCGAATACTAACTACTTCAAAGTTTATTCTATACAGGTACTTAGATTTAAATATTAACAGGAAATTGGGTTGTACCTGTATAGGTTACGGGACAGGTAGCTCCGTCACGCCTATGGTTTACAACTGTTTTATGGCCCAAACCCCCGATCCGTGCTATCAACTCCATTGGGTCAGACTATAGTGTCCAGCTGCTGTGCTCATAGTAGCTTAGAATATCTACTTCCATCTAGGATTACTGTTATATTTAAAAATAAATTTGCAGATGCTGGGAACAATACAAAATTACCACGTTTTTCTTTCAATTTATTGTTCCTTGCTTTACAAACTTCAGAATAGCAAACTCATTTTAATTAATTGTTTTTTGTGTTCGATAAAAAACAGTTTGATTTTTAGTAAATAACGTTCTTCTTTTAGTTGCAGGCATTTGTCGATGATTATAAGTCGTGCAACTTGAAAATTGTTGCGATTTGTGAAAAAATCTGCGACACTCCTTTGATCAGCTTGAGACCGAATTACGCCTTCGACATCGACGAATTAATTGAAGAATTAACGGATAGCATCGAAAATGTTGTGACGACGTTAATTGACAGATACCAAGAAATTATTCAGTTTCTAATTTTTGTGTTCGAAGGATTCGAGTTTCATATGGGCGCTGTAAGTATTTAAGTTAAAGAGCAAGTTTTTTTTTAAAAAGATAATTGTATATATTTTTTAGATGGCGAATCAATGGATCAAATATATAAATAATTTCGATACACTTATGGAAGAAGCATTGAAAATTTGTTGCAAAAATTCTTTGGATTTGATGTATGAAGCTTTACACGGAGACGGTACTACCGAGCCCAATCCTTTGATAAAACTTGGTGCTAATTTAACTGAAAATAGGGTAAATATATCCGCGCTAATTTTCGATTAATTTAATATGGAAATTCTTGAAATTCCCTAAAAAATTAATTTAAGTTAATAATATACAGGTTTAAACAAAAATATATTTTTAACAATAATTTATCTAATTCCGCTATCAAATGTGACACTTTAAGCCACCCCTTGATATTAGGAAACGTCGCATTGTTCATAACCTTCATGTATCAGTTATGAAAAGTAGTTACGTAAAACCTGTTTAAGTTTCAAAGAACAACTTATTAATTATTGTAAAAACTGACAATTATTTCATTATTTAAAATGACAATTAACTCATTATTTTAATTCAATAGTATTTCAAGATTTAAAAACAATGAAAACAACATTATTGAAGACACAGTTAATTTATAGTAAGTCCATTTTCTGGGTGAATATTCTCTTGAACTTCCTGTCTAATGTTAATTTCATTTGAAGCTGTGATATCTACATGTGTGCCAGGTGATTGGCCCAGAATGTTTTCTGAAATTCTTCTCTTAATTTCTAATGACCTCTCAACATAGTCTTCGGCGACACTGTTGGTTTTCCATCCTCCGTGCTGCTTTATTTTCAGAATGTCCGCTGCTGAGTCTGCCAGGAGAGACGCTATGAGCGTCTGAAACGATGTCCTGTGTATCCTTTAACATCAGGTACTGAGCAATCTTCGCTGGTAATTTTCCAATGGTATTTATTCCCACGGGTTGTATGCCACAAATTCCATTATAATATCGCACAAAAAATCTGTCGTGCTTTACTGCAGGAGGTCTAATATTTCTATACTTTTTGAAGAGTTCAACAAGATTGACACCACCAAATGTTACTATTCTTAAAAAAATTTTGAGGAGTTGGCGACGTAGATGCAGGTGCACTAACTACTTCCGAACAATCCAATCATCAACTACAGTATTTTTCATAATATAACGAAATAGCCGAAGTATACTCCCTTTGACTACTTTCTCAGAAAAAATTCTACGGTCTTGAGGGTGTTCGGGGGGGTTGTGTTGTGGTCCGGCTTAAAATCCAGTAGTTACATTCAGTGTCGGGTGTGAATTTTGTTTTAAAGAAATATTTAATATAATATATATTTCTTGGTTGAGTGAGTTTAGTGAATTGTTATAGGTATTTATAGGAAAGTGTAGAAAAGTATCATTGATATAATATTTATTTGTTCGTAGACGTTAGGGCAAGTTCTATAATATAATTAATTAGAATGGCATTTTGGAGACCATTTGAAACGATGCGCAAGATGATGCGCGGGATTATTGAATTGTGGATTTAAATATAAGAAGTTAGATAATCGGATGGTAATAATGGAGTCTCGGCGTATCGTATTTGCGCAAAATAAAAGGGTACCGTGATTCAAATAGAACTATAATTTATTTAGACGAAACTTGGTTTGATACGCATGATGTTGTCAAGTGTGGTTGTGTTGACGATACAAAAAACGGTTCTTTAGATACTCCGTGTTCTAGAGGAAAACGCGTTATTATTGTATTACAAATTTTATGAATTGTGTATGCAGGTTTTTTTTTCCTTCAAAGCGATTAAAAATATGGGTCATTACATTAACTTTGGAAGAACTATAGGACAGGGCGGATCTACTTCTTGGTTTTTCAGGTATTAAACTACCCACTGCAGCATTTGCAGACTCTCTTACTTCAAATGGAATTTCAAGTAATTACTTCTGACTTATTTTGAAAAATCGTTGTTTGCTTCCATAGTAACAATACTTCAAGACCTACGTCCATAGTAATAATACTTCTAACACCATTTAATTCAACATTAATATTTTCATTGTAATTCGCTGGCGCTCGTTCTGGCAAATATAACGATTGTTGAACAATATTGCTCTTGTGAAAACCAGTTACGAAAATAACTATTAAAGAAACTCTGTGAAGTGGCAAAACTGTAAATTGCTTCAAATTAACTTTAAATCGACAAAAAACATTAATTCTTAGAATGTTTATTTTGGTTCATTATTATAATATCGATAAATTATAAACATGTCTAAATTTGTAGATAAAATTTAATCCATCTTTAGCAGAAGTAGCTTCTGTTATTTCAAATATTCATAAAAGTTTGGTAGAGGCATTGACAGCTTTGCCAAGACTTAACGACAAATTTCATGTAGCAGAAACCAATTTCAAATCTTACAGTCAAATTATTTCCGAAGATGAGAAATGTAAACAGCTACAGCTATTATTAAATCAAGGTAAGATATTTCCATTATATTTTAATGTTGGTTTTGTTGTTTTTTATTTCTTTCCCCAGAAAATTGTCACTGTATACTGAAACGTTCCTATTTTAACCTTGTTACAGAACTCAGAGTAAACGTCGACAAAATAAAAGATTACATGCAAACCTGGGAACCGTTTCGGGATCTCTGGGAAGTGGACAAAGACAAATTTATAATACGTTACGAAAAAGAGGATCCCAGTGCCTTATTATTTGATTCCAATATTGCCAGATATACGGAAATGGCTAATAACGTAAACATACAAGAAACAGTTACCGCCGTTCATTTTATGCAAATAAATTGTGCCGAATTGAAAGAAGCCATTATAGCACATTGTATAGAATGGCAGGAAAAATTGTGTGCTTTGTTGTTTAAAATGACCGATG
This sequence comes from Lochmaea capreae, assembly GCA_949126875.1. Taxonomy (NCBI): domain Eukaryota; kingdom Metazoa; phylum Arthropoda; class Insecta; order Coleoptera; family Chrysomelidae; genus Lochmaea; species Lochmaea capreae. The sequence continues at coordinate 9,968,097 of OX421397.1, read as the reverse complement.
CTAAAATAAAGGAGCTGTATGATTATATAAAAGCAAATAGTGAAGAGTACGTATTAAAATAGTTATGGTACAGTAGGTATTAAGGGACCATTATATTTCAAAAAAGTCTACGCTATTAGAATCCTTATCTCTTGCAATTAATAACAATTCCGCTTATCTCGCTTAAGGCTTGGTTTCCTCAAACTTCCGGTCGCCAGAGTATTTTAACGAGACTGCTTTTCCATTCAGCAGTGGCTAACTTCATCTTTAGTGAAATGACGTTTCAGTAGTGAAAGTTGCAAACATTTAGGAGCTCTTAATTTCCAGTTTACACTTATTTTTTGTTTGTAGTGTAATGAAAGAACCTTCAAATCTCGATGAAATGCAAAGTGCGATTTTATTATTTGACATACTGAAAGAAGAAATTCCTATGCGCGAAGAGACATTTCCATTAATGAAAGAACAAATCATAACTTTGGATAAATACAACGTACCCATACCAGATCCTTTGAGACATCTTGAAAAGAATATTCCTAAAGAATGGGTTGCTTACTTGGAGCTATTGGATCAAGCTGAAAAAATGCTCGAGTACTCAAAGGTACTCGTCAACGATGCTAAAAAGAAGTGAAATTTCATCCCACATCCTAAAAATTTTATTTTTTTTTATACGTAAAAACACATAACTATTTTATTATTTTTTTTCAACTCTAGAACTCAACCTAAACTAACATGCTTCAAAGTTATTGATACAGATTCTAATGATTCTGTTTATCTATTCACAGATTCCTCTTATTTCCTTTTAAGATACATATTTTTCTATACAATAAATTTCCAACATATTTTTTATTACATTCTACTCAACTCCTTTTTGCTTCTTGGTAGCTGTAAACAAAATTGGTACGATGATTTGTTTCAAATGTACCTGCCAATCTCTTAGATGTTGTCCATTCTTTGACAACTATTTTACAAATATTTTGACATTTTTGACAAGGAATAAGGAAAATATATTTTAGACGAAATTTTGCAAGAGTATTGACATCGTTCTTTGATTAAATCATCATCAATATAAACCCAATTAATTGGCATGGGGTCTTGTAAAAACTATTTCACTGTGAGCAGAAGCTGATAAGAGACGTGTTAAGAGTTTTTGATCCGAGGCTCTTTCAAAATATACTCCAGACAAGTGGACACATTTTTGTAGACTCACCTGATTGCTGATTCTTTAGCTAGGGAAGCGGTTGGACTAAGAATTCTTGGACCCGGCGACACCTACGGCCTGACGAATTCGACAACTGCAGAACTAGCTAAACGTTACACCCATGCTCAATATCTAAAGAGATGGGATGAAATCAAGGGATGCAGTCTTTCCAGGATCACCCTGGCAAGAAGACCCTGGGAAACTGGAGTCGAAAAAATATTTGGCCAGGAAAAACCTACGTTTAACGGTAGGATTTCTGACCGGCCACTGTCAATTGACGAAACACCTCCATGCAATGGGGCTAGTGGACACACCTCTATGCAGGATGTGTGAAGAGGAAGATGAATCTGTCAGGCATGTCTTATGCGAGTGCCCAGAGTTATCGTCAATAAGAGAGTGTTTGTTCGGTGAGTCTTGGCCTACACCTGCCGATATAAAAGAGATGTCTCCTAGTGACCTGTCCACCAGAAAGGACAGGATGGACGATGACTCCTCGGGAGGATGTACAAAGGCTCACATGTGGCCTAAGTGCTGTGGGCCTAATTCACCCTCCCTATTCTACAGACAGATAGACTCACTTCACTGGAAAAAATACATGGAGCAGTATTCTTTAATTTTTGATGCAAAAGAAATGGATTGGGATATAAACTCTTCTTTCATCTTACTTTTTACCCACCCTCCAGTGAGAAGATGTCTCAACCATTTTCGTATCATATTTAATTACAAAAAATAATACAAACATTAAAAAAAATCCACGAATGCTTTCCCCATTTCTTCATATTTTTAATTATTACTTTAATTTTTATCCAATACATAATATACCCTTCAATTTCACTTGTTGAGTTCACACTTCCTTCTAAAAGGTACTTTTTACAAATCCCACAAAATCATCACTTCAAATTTACGTTGATTTATTTTATTTTTAGGAAAAATTCAAAACTAGTTTATTGGAACAAGCGGAAATTTCGAGAAAAGAAGCCAGAGAATTATTTGAAGAGTTCCAAGAATCCGGACCGTTCACATCAGAAATTTCCGCCAAAGATGCTCTCGCTTATTTAGCTGCGATGAGAGCAAAGCTGAACGAAATGAGATTGAGAGACGATGAATTACGAAACGAACTAGCCATATTCGGGTTAAGCTTCGGAGATAATGTTGATTTATCAAGATTGGACGCTGTGAGCTACAAATTTTTATATACAATACAGATTAAAATGATTCTAACGCTTTATACAGTTTTGAAAAATATTTATCAGAAACAATAACCGTTCAACTAAGAAGAAACTACTACTTCCCAGGCTATAGGCACCTACTGATATTGAATTACTATTCACCAAGTCAAACGGGGTTGTTATATCTACGAGATACAACCATTCTGGTGGTTTGCCTACGGCTCGGGACGTAAACGTCACCCTGCGTGAATAATGCCTATCATAAATTGCTCGTTTAATAATATACTATTAAACTGCGTACATTTGTACTTATGATTTTCCCATTGATTGATTGACTCAGCACCACTTAAGTATTGCTGGCTACTTGTAGCTTAAATAATAAATTCCGGCACTGGTGTGTTTATTTTTCTTATTTTATTTGTAGGAACTAGCAACACTAGAATTGATATGGAGTTTAGTCGATGAATGGGATCAGGCTTGGGAAAAATATAAATCTGGTGAATTTTGGGCAATTGAAACATCAGAAATGGAAGAAACGGCACAAAATTTGTTCAGAAAGCTAACCAAGCTGTCAAGAGAATTCAAAGATAAAGGGCAAGTTACTAATTCAGTGAATATTGAAAAAAAAAACCTATGGCAATAGTCTTGCAGTCTTGGTTTTGTGATTTTGCAATATCAAGGTCGTACGTACATTAGCAAAACCAATACCAAATGAGCAGAAACAAGACAAAAATTTTACCGATAATGCAAGACCAAGACTGAATACACCAGACGAAGGCCATGGACAAGACTGAATAAGCAAGTCCAAGACCAACAATACCAAGATCGATACTGAGACTGCCTTGGACTTGCTTTGCTCATCTCTACCAATCTTCCGAGTTCGATGTTTTGGTTACTCAATTGATATAATTTCATAACTCGTTTATGGATAAACCTTTTTCTGTTTCCATGGGATGATAACGCCTCTGCTGATCTTCCCTGTTATTTCCTCAGACGCTCCAGTTTCCAGGAAATGAACCTACACTATCATTTTTTGTTTAACAGTTTTTTTTAAAGATAATAAATTAATGTTATTCTAGCTGGACAATTATAGAAGATACACGAGCAAGAGTTGACGCGTTTAGAAGAACTCTTCCCTTAATAGGCGATTTGAAAAATCCTGCTATGCGTTCTCGACATTGGGACAAAGTAAGATTAATAGTTGAAAACGATTTTGACGAAAATTCGCACGAGTTTAATTTGGAAGCCATTTACGCGATGGAATTGCACAAGGTAAAGTAATCTATAACGGTTTCTTACTTATAATTGCTCAGTAGAAGAGGTTGGTAATTTACCGGTTAAATTTGGGTTGGTTATTGAGAAACTTATGCCTAGTAATTGGCAACTCGAACAACAAAGTTCAAGAGTTTTTAGGTTGACAGTTTTTCGAGTGAAATTGTTAAAAGAAAAAGTGTAAAGTTTTAACAACAAAAATTCACCTGGTATCAATACAACCATTAGAAATAGCAACACATAACCTCACAATAGAACAAAACAAAATGGTAGGAGAATGGAAAAATGACATTTGACAACAAACATATTCCATCAATTCGATGGAACTCGGTCTTGGGATTAATTCTAAGTTTTTTGAAAACCATATAACCTAACCTTTATTATTTAACTTATTAGGGTTGAGTTAGAACTTTTCATAAGCTCGCCATTAAATACCTAAATGTAATGTTATTTTTGAAAACATTTTAGTTTGCTGAGGAAATTAACGAAATTTCAAATGCGGCAACAATGGAACTACAAATCGAAAATGGCATTGCTGCCATCGCAAAGATCTGGGAGACGATGAAATTCGAAATGGTTCCTTACAGAGAAAGACAACTTTACAAGTACTTTACTAATAATCAGCACCAAGTGTTAAAAATGTTATTATACAAATTATTTGTTCGTTTTACAGAATTAAGTCCGTGGATGATTGTTTTCAACTTTTGGAAGAGAACCTTATGCAATTATCGATAATGAAAAGTACTCGCTTTGTCGAACCTTTTACCAAAGATGTCGATAAATGGGAGAGAGGTTTATCATACGTTATGGAATGCCTGGAAGTTGCTTTGCAGGTCCAAAGAGAATGGCTTTATCTGGAGGTAACAAAAATTCGATTCTAAAATTTTATTCAGTGTAAATGTACCAACCAATTAAAAACTATTGCACTTACTAATATGGCGGATAAGATACCATATACGCATGTCATGTCCCCTCTCCTTAATCTTGAGGGTTTTATTGATATTGTTCTATACGTGTAGTAAAATTTCACCGTTCGTTTGCTGATGATTGATTAATTTCCAGAATATATTTTTCGGTGAAGACATTCGAAAACAGCTACCGAAAGAAACGGAAGACTTCGATCAATTAACGGAAACTTGGAGAGATATTACGACTCGATTGTACTTTTCCAAATCGGCATTACAAGCTACTCATTTTCGATCACCTCCTTATTTGCTTAATAAGTTGAATAAAATGTACGATAAATTGGATTTGTTGCAAAGAGCATTAGAGAAATATTTAGAGACAAAACGTCACGTTTTTCCGAGATTTTATTTTATTTCGAACGACGATATGTTGGAAATTTTGGGAAATTCCAAAAAACCTGAGTTGGTACAGACGCATTTGAAGAAGCTGTTTGATAATATAAATAAAGTGAAAATTCAAAAAAATACAGGTATAAAGATTTGAAGTTTATTAGGTTTTTTTTGTTAGATCCTTTTTATCAATTATCAATGGAATCAAAGAATGGGCTGTTAAACTTAACAAAAATATGTTGTTTTGTCAATGTTAATAGTTAGTGGTGGACAATATCATAATGGGGAAGCAATTATTTTTAATATTTTTATTCTTACATGGTTTTTATGCCGATTTGAAAATTCAACTTTTGGATGATTTAAATAATCCGCCATTCATGATGTGACGTATGATCACTAAGAGAGAAGTTAGCTACACATGGGTTGACATAGGACCACAATTCTGATGTGATGAAGTACTTATAGGTTATGCTTATGTCATATTGCTATTAGGGAATCCAAACCACGTGACTTTTCAACTGTCAAGATGACGCCTGGTTGGCAAACAAAGCTTTTAAGCCTCAGCAAGGTAGCTATATACAGCAAGTTTTAATTAGAAATGGTATATAAACTTCACTTGGTACCTGTTATGAAATGTCTGCTACATATCCTTTGGTTTCTTATAATTGATTCAGCTAGATCTTCCCTCTTGATGGCTGCTAACCACATATCAGTCCTTTTCCTTGATAAATCGTTTATATGTGGGCAATGTACAAAGTTTTTCAATGTGGGAATGCGAAAAAAACTAAGCAAATGGTCCCGATCTGCACGGCTTCCACAACCCACCACAATACACGTTACTGGCATTTTTTTCAAAACTGAACTTAGGTCTCGCTATTTTCTATAAATCTGAATAAAACCAAAGGTAATTATACCCAAATACTTCAAAAAAGCTTCAACAATTAACAAAACTGAACAAGTAAACAAACGTATTAATGAATTGTTTGCCAACCAGGCACCATATTGAATTTATTTGACAGGTCGTTGGATTGCCTAATTATAGTGATCGACTTATTATTTTTACGGCTATTACATTGTTTTATAAATTTTATCGTTACCATTATAAGCAATGGTAATTAGTTTTAGTCTGTTTATATTTTCTTCTAACAGCCTCAAACCATAATTTTCTTTTAACTGTTACTGCAGGCACAGTTGCAAACTTTTTACCAGGCGTTGTAACTGTTGTGTTCTTGCAGTATGATACAAAACAAGATTTATACATTGACATTATTCCAGCTTTGAAAATGATGGAGAAAAACTAACTAAACTTTACCATAAAAATTTTTATAGGTAATATCGAAACGTCATTAAGCTCGAATAGACTGTAAACAAAACCAAAACACTCATAAATATTATAGACTTTGACAGTTCTTCAAACTTCAAATTCGAATGGCCTTTTTGTAACTGGATATTTGAGTCATAAAACATTTAAATCAGAAAGTGGCTAACTTCATATTTAGTGAGGTGACGTATCTGTTGTGAAAGTTGCAAACATTTAGGAATTCTTAATTTCCAGTTTTCTCCTAAAATGTTTGGTTTAAAAGATTTTTAAATTAATTTTTGCAAAGTAGTAACAATATACTTTAATAAAATACCAAAAGCCGGATATCGGTTTAACACCCCATTGAGAAAAGAAAGTGAATAGAATAAAAAAAATACAAATAAAAAAATTAAATTGAACTGAAATAATTTTGATTTCGCTTAGCTCTCAACAAGCAAGAGTGCTTGGGAATGTTCGCCGACGATGGGGAATATATGGAATTCGTAAAACCATTTACTTTAGATGGACCTTCCGAAGATTGGTTAGTACGTCTTGAAGCTGCAATGCAGTTAATACTGAAAACGGCCTTCAAGCCAATCAGAGGCGAATTAAAGAAAATGTTAAATAAACGCGACAAGTGGTTAATGGCTAATTGCGGACAATTATGCAATGCTTGTAGTTTGGTAAGTCAATACCTTCTTGTATTGTAATTATTCGAAATTTTATAAAAAATATTTAACGTGATGACGGCAATAATTTAATTATTTTCACTTCAAGTCCTGGACAGGGTCATCAGGATAAAAAAATGTTTAAAATTTATAGATTTTTAGGGGTCAATTCATTCATTTTCATTAACTGCTGGTTCATTTTTTCTTTAGCTAACGATACAGTGTTCGAATTATTCTAAAATCGATTTTTATTCTACAGTGTTTAAATTAATTTTCCTTAAATTCAATGGACCACGGATTGTACTCGAGCATTAGTCCATTCGAAAATTTTAGAAAGTAAAAAACCCCTCAAGCGTCTAAGAAAGAAGCAGAACCAAGTTTTAAGTAAATTATCAGAATTGAGTAGAAAAGAGCTGACGAAATTGCAGCGTCTCAAAACAAACGCACTTATTACGATCGAGATACATTCAAGAGATGTTATTGATCGACTATATAAAGCTAGTAAGTCAATTTCATGAATACCATTCAGTATTTTTAATAAGTTATCTTAATTAACTTGTATTGATTTGGTTTCTGTGAGAGATCAGTTCAGAACTCTCTGCACTACGACAATGCTGTCTATTATTCGTTAACCCAAGCTATAGATCCTAACATCTGCAGTCTAAAGGTAGATTTCCACAGATCCGTCATCGGATGTCCGATTCTTAGTCGTATCCGATGAATGAAAATGCCAATTTCCATTGCTTGGAAAAAATCGTACGCTTTAGTAACAAAAATAGTGACATATCACTCATAACTTTGATAACTTGAATGACAACTTCGTGGATATCTTTTCTTCCTCCTATTTCTCAACACAATCTGTGCTCTCAATCATCTTTCATTATAATTATTATATCAGGAAATAATGTTCCAAAAAAAGAGCAAAAGAAGAAAAAGTTAGATCAAATCGGATAAAAGTTGAATATTTTCAACTTTTTCCGATGACGCACGCAAGTTAAAACTTTCGGACAAATATTTGGCGGCTTGTCAATTTTGAATTTTTCCACCAATCACAAAACTTTCGGTTGACCGTATCGTCGGATAACGGATCTATGGAAATCCACCTTAACTCGTTCTGCAGTCACAATAAAACAGAATGTGCTCCTTCGATTCATTTTCATCTACGCAGAAGTGACAATCGTTGTTTTTGACAAGACCTATTATGCACAGAGGATAGTTTTGCCTGCAGTGTCCAGTGTCTCTTTCCAGTAGATCCTTGCTATGCTAAGATATTTGAGAATATTTATCCGAAAAATACAAAATTATATTCATCAGAACCGTCTATTTTAGATTGCAGAGATACGAATGCTTTTGAATGGTTTTCTCAGTTGAGATTTTACTGGGATCGAGATATAGATGATTGTCTCATAAGACAAACTAATACCTGTTTCATGTATGGTTACGAATATAATGGAAATTCGGGAAGACTAGTCATAACACCTCTAACAGACAGGTTAATAAGTTTTTTGTAACTAGATATAATATAATAATGGGGTGTTAAACCGATATACGAATTTTGGTATTCTATTAAAGTATATTGGTGCTACTTTGCAAAAATTCATTCATTTTTTAAAGCGAAAATCTTAGGAGAAAACTGGAAATTAAGAATTCCTAAATGTTTGCAACTTTCACTACACATACGTCATATCACTAAAGATGAAGTTAGCCACTTTCTTATTTAGATGTTTTATGAATCAATATTCGGTTACAAAAAGGCCATTCGAATTTAAAGTTTGAAGAACTGTCAAAGTCTATAATATATATGAGTGTTTTGGTTTTTTTTGCAGTTTAATCGAGCTTGACGTTTAAATTTTTTAAAAAGATTGTGTTAATATTTTTTTGGTTAAGTTTTTTTCCACAATTTTTCAAATTGGAATATTGTCAATATCGTATGAACCTTGTTTTGTATCATACTGCACGAAGACAACAGTTACAACGCCTGGTAAAATTTTTGATTTTTAGTTTGAAAGTGACATGGGCGATTATGTTTTACACTCGATGATGGGAGTGAAAAAAACAACTCCTAAGTCACTATAACAGCAATATGACATAAGCATAACCTATAAGTACTTGATCACATCAGAATTGTGGTCCTATGTCAACCCTTCTGTAGCTAACTTCTATTTTAGTGTATGTACGTCACAGCATAAATGGCAGATTATTTCAATCATCCAAAAGTTGAATTTTCAAATAGACATAAAGACCTTGTGAGCATAAAAATCTTAAAAATAATTATTGATTCCCCATTATGATTTTGTCCACCACTAACTATTAACCTTTGGAAAACATCATATTTTAGTTAAGTTTAACACTCCACATAGTCTTAAAAAAATTGAATTTTCACCTTCAATTCATGTAAGGAAAGTTTCGGAAAAACAAATTATAAAAAAAATAGGTAGTCTCGGGGACTGTTGGCAGAAGCGAAAATACAAATAGATCTTTTTCAAAAATTTCATGTTATGCCCGTGGTAGATGGAATTTTTTGCTAATAAATGAATCCCTTTTCAAAAATTTATCGTACGCGCATGGTATAGGGAAAAAAGATAGATAGTCTCGGGAACTGTCGACAGAAGCGAAAATACAAACAAAAGAACCCTTTTCAAAAATTTGATCTTACGCTCATGATAGATGGAATTTTTTGCTAATAAATGAATCCCTTTTCAAAATTTTATCGTACGCCCATGGAATAGAAAACGCAACTAAATCTTCTGTCGGCTCTCGACATCATTCTAATCGATTTTATTTACCGCACCCAGTATAATTATGGAAATTTTGAATTTTTAATTTCAGATGTTACATAACATTGACCACAGCACTGCATTTATATCGAGGTGGCAGTCCTAAAGGTCCCGCGGGAACAGGAAAAACCGAGACCGTTAAAGATCTCGGGAAAGCTATGGGCATGTGGGTGATAGTTAATAACTGTTCCGAAGGCTTGGATTATAAGAGTATGGGAAAATGCTTTTCTGGTTTAGCACAAACTGGAGCATGGGGATGTTTTGATGAGTTTAACAGAATTAACATCGAAGTACTGTCTGTAGTTGCTCAACAGATCTTGTGTATCTTATCGGCCGTGTCTCAGAAACAGAAATTATTTGTTTTCGAAGGTAAGTGGCTACAAATTGTTTCGAAAAAAGTGGATTATTCTTATTAAAACATTCACTCTTTTATTATTGAAAGCTGCGTAGTTAAAACCAGTGACGGCTCATGTTAATATTGTTCTTGAAGGTTGCTAAGATTACTCACTCAAGTCCTCAAAATTTTTTCAACGTAAAATTTATAAAAACTTATTTTAAACATCAAAATTTATGAAAAGTGCTTTTTTTCAATGTAAAATTCATAAAAACTGCATACAGTATAAACCTAAGCTATGGTACGCCGCTGGAATAAAACTTATCCTATAATATTCGCACAAGTGCAAGCAATAGTTGGTAAAGGTAAATTTCAACCGGATGAACGGTACGGCAACGCGTGAAATACGAACAAACAAACATGCTTAAATTAATTTTTAGGATTAGAGATCAAATTAAAACTAACAGTTGGAATATTCATAACAATGAATCCCGGTTACGCTGGTAGAACTGAATTGCCGGACAATTTGAAATCTATGTTTAGACCCATATCTATGATGGTTCCCGATAGTGGTATTATTGCAGAAAATGTCTTATTCAGCGATGGATTTCAAAATACCAAAGTATTGGCCAAGAAGGTAATGAGTTTTCCGTCAAATAATAACCAATAGATTATTCTGTCTTCTATCAACAAATTCAATCCCCCTACGCCACTGCGCATAATGTATTTACGGCTCTGTAGCAGAATAGCGCTGGTCAAAAAAAGCGCTGGATAAAATAGCGCTGGTCAAAATAGCGCTGGACAAAAACAGCGCAGGACAAAAACAGCGCTCCATAAAATAGCGCCACCAAAAGATAATTATGCTTCTTTATTTTACTACTACCTCATACATAAAAATAGACTATAGTACCGAATTAGCATAATTAGGAATAACATATTTTTCATAAATTACAGTCATAACAATAGTTTTCCTAATTCAATTCGTCAATTCAACATCGCTTCCCGACCAGCTGACAGTGATCAAAGTGTTGGTAACTGTCTATAACAATATCAGAATATAAAGAACGGAAAACAAGTAAGAACAACAATCAATATTTTTCATCATACTTCAACACATATCGCTTCCCGACCAACTGACACAGATCAAAGTGTAAACAACTACTTGTCAGTGTCATATTTATTTAAAGTCTAAAAAAATGCAATTTGGTAAGTCTCAGAAAGGAGATGATACATTATTCCACGAAGGATTTAATTACCGAAATGACAAGTTACATGAAATTGCATTTTTTTAGACTTTAAATAGATATAACACTGACAAGTAGTTGTTTACACTTTGATCTGTGTCAGTTGGTCGGGAAGCGATATGTGCTGAAGTATGATGAAAAATATTGACTGTTGTTCTTACTTGTTTTCCGTTCCTTGCATTCTGATATTGTTTGTTGTAAAGGAAGGTTGATGCTTAGCGGTGAAACTTGATTTTTCAATCACATCCTACAGTAATAGTTGATTTTGTAAGGATATTTCAACCGGCGCTATTTTGTGGAGCGCTGTTTTTGTCCAGCGCTATTTTGTCCAGCGCTATTTTGTCCTGCGCTGTTTTTGTCCAGCGCTATTTTGACCAGCGCTATTTTGACCAGCGCTATTTTGACCAGCGCTATTTTGTTCAGCGCTATTTTGTCCAGCGCTATTTTGACCAGCGCTATTCTGCTACAGAGCCGGTATTTACATCATTTCATGCACTACCTCCTTTTTAGGTATTTACTCTATATCGTTTGGCAGTTCAGCAATTGAGCAAACAAGACCATTATGATTTTGGGTTAAGATCTATGGTTGCGTTATTGAGATATGCGGGTAGAAAGAGGCGTCAAATGCCAAATTTACCAGAAGAACAAATGGTATATCTAGCAATGAGAGATATGAATATAGCCAGATTAACTTCAGACGATTTACCTTTGTTTAACGGTATCATGTCTGATATTTTCCCGGGAGTAATGATTCCTGTGGTAGACTATATGGATTTGAATTATGCTATTACCGAATACATGGAATATAAAAACTTACAGGTACTTTTTAGGACACTAAACCACTCCTTAACTAAACCATCGCTAAATTCTCCGTAATGTCCCTACCACTGGTTAGTTGTCATACGTCATGTCAGTTGTCAGGTTTTGTTAGAAATAAACGAAATATACGAATATAAGCTACGTTCGGTATTGGCATTGAAGAGGTGACGGATTTTTGATCACAGGAGATTCATCTGAGCAAATCAATATCGGTTATTTTTGGAGAATGGACAAATAAAAATTAAATGTTTGTGTAAACAACACAAATTGTTGTCAAGAATAACACTACGAGAATCTAGTGATTACAACATAACTTCACAACATTACAGATACACAAATTAATCTTACTCGTCGGTCAAAATATTCCGAGCAAACAGATTTACATCGGACTAATCTGAGCGGAGTTACCGAACAGTTCAGATTTACCTCTCCTACCTCTAAATGTAATAAACGAACGCAGCTTATGTCCTGAAAAATGAAATGAATGACATAAAACTAACAGCGCCTTCAAATTAAATTTTGGGTAGCGGTGAAGTTTGGTAAATAAATTGAACACATTGTAACATTTTCAGCCTATTCCAATTGCCTTGACGAAAGTAATACAGTTGTACGAAACAAAAAATTCTCGGCACTCTGTGATGATTCTCGGTAACACGTGTACCGCGAAGTCGGTAACGTGGCAGACATTGCAGGGCGCCAATAGGATATTAAAGAAATTAAATAAACCTGGTTTTACGAACGTGGAGGTATTTCCGATGAATCCCAAAGCTTTAAATTTGGCCGAACTTTACGGAGAGTATAATTTAAGTACCAACGAATGGCTAGATGGATGTATAAGTGCTATAATGAGACAAACGTGTCAAGGTTGATATTTTTTAATTAACTTTTATAATAATAATAATACCCTATTAATTTACAGATGAAAGCCCTGATGAAAAATGGATTTTATTCGATGGTCCAGTCGACGCCGTATGGATAGAAAATATGAATAGCGTGATGGATGATAACAAAGTTTTGACGTTGATTAACAGTGACAGAATAACGATGCCCGAACAAGTATCACTTTTATTCGAAGTTGGGGATCTGGCAGTTGCCTCTCCCGCTACCGTGAGCAGATGCGGAATGGTTTATAACGATTATAAAGATTGGGGATGGCTACCTTATGTAGATTCCTGGATTAACAGCAAAAAAGCATATGGGGAGAAGTATATGGAAAGGGTAAGTCTTTAACGAGGTTTGAAAAAAAAAGTTTTACAAACGCATACCTAGAGAAACTTGGACTGCGAGATGTTTGTCTAAATTTGGGCTCCGCCTAGAACCTGGAAATCGTTTTGAAAGATGAATTGGTGTCACCTATTCACTTTGAACTTAAACTAAGCAATAAAAAATTTTATTTTGTAGATGACAGATTTGTTTAATATTTACGTCAAACCTGTTCTTGAATTCAAACGTCTGAATTGCGAAGAAAATGTAGTGACAGCCGAATTAAGCCTCGTGATTGCGTGTTGTAATTTACTAAACATATTTATGACCAAACAATACGGAATAAATCCTTTAAGCGAAGAAAAATTCGATGATTCTACGAAAGCTTGGTTTTTATTTTGGTAAATAAGTATTTTTTTCAATCAATATGACTCAGAATAATACTTTCGCAGTTGACAGCAATCCTTAGGTCCTCTATATATTACTTTAGAGCCTCAAGCAGCGTGAAGAGTTCTAATAATTTGTTCCTTGTCCTCCCTAAGAAGCTATTTATTTGCTATTGCTAACTGATTGTGTTGCGTCATCTATGTGTCAACTGTCTAAGTTAAGTGTCAGAGCATTGTATAATTCTGTGTCAGCTGTCAACTGCCACGTGTCAAAGGGGCGGTTTAACCATTCATTTAATTGACCATGGTCAAGAGTTGTAAGGACAGCGTTACTGGTGAAAGGGATGTCAGTTGCCAAGTGTCGAAGCATTGTTCACTTCTGTGTCAGCTGTCCATTGTATAGTTTTGTGTCAGCTGTTACATGTCAACGGAACGGAAGGAACATAGTCTAGAGAGGAAGAGGCGTGGAAAGGGTAAACAGATTACTAGAAATATAATTTTAAACGTCTTGCATTTCAGTATGATTTGGTCTGTATGCTGTACTACAGATGAAGAGGGTAGAAAAAAATTAGACGCCTATATAAGAGAAAAAGAGAGTGTATTTCCAATAAAAGATACTATATACGAATATTTCGTCGAGTCTCAATCTTTTTCCTTCGTGTCCTGGACAGAAAAATTGCCGTATGGTTGGCGATATGAACAAGGGTATTGTGAATTTAATTTCTTAAATTTATATTGAAATCTACTTAGCTGTCTCGAAGCAGAATTAGAATGGAGCTCTTATTTATTATTGAAAATCAAGTGGTAACCATCAAGAATGGACAGGGGAGGGGCTCAAAAACCAAACGGCTGATATGATAATCATCCTCAACTTATAATGTTTAATTTTTGATATTTAATTTGTAGATGCCCTTTTTATAAAATAATAGTTCCGACTGTGGATACAGTAAGGTATGATTTTTTGGTAAGTGCCCTTCTAACAAATGGATATCCAGTGCTGTTGACCGGACCAGTGGGTACTGGAAAAACGTCAGTGGCCCAATCTGCTCTTTCCGCATTAGATTCTGAAAAATACAGCATTTTAAACGTAAATATGTCGGCGCAAACTTCGTCGAATAATTTACAGGATTCCATTGAAAGTAGACTTGAAAAAAGGACCAAAGGTACAAAAATATTAACAGAACAACTTTTTTTAAAAAATTCCAGATGTAGGGTGCGACAGATAAACTGACAGCTAGAAAGATCTCGAGAGCTGAAAGTGTCTACCATTTAATGGAAATAGGCTATATTTTTTGTACTTCTGGTTATACAACTTGTTTTGCCGCACCCTGTATATGATATCTGATAACTGTCAACAACTGATACTATAATATTATCATCTTACAAATGGCGGATTGGGGGTCTACTATTTAATATTAATTAATTGTATTATAATTATTCGATCATTTTAAAAAAACAATTTCAGCTCATTATGCTCCTCCACGTGGTAAAAAATTAATTTCATTTCTGGATGACATGAACATGCCAGCAAAGGAAACGTATGGTTCTCAACCGCCGCTGGAACTACTTCGACAATGGATCGATTATGCGTTTTGGTATGATCGACTAAAGCAAACAAGAAAATATATTGAGGTAGAGTATATTCAATCTACTGATATTTGGAGCCATAAGAGATTCATAATTCATGTCTTTGTCTCCATTTCGATTTAGTATATTCTCTTCATGATTCCCTTTCATACGGGAACGAATGTCCTGAAGGATAATGCTTTTCATTTACGTTGTGGCTCAGCACGAGCAAGCACATCCATCAATTTTATTTTTGGGACCAGTAAATAGGTATATTATTTATTATGTCAATTTTCCTAGGAGTTTTGGACTTTGTTTTTCATGACGCACTTTCACAGCAACTTTCCAGATGTTTGTAAATACTTTAGAGACTGGTAACACCCAAAATAAAAAACTCGCTCTAAGCTCTATCTACTATCCACCAATACACTGCTTGGCACCTGAGAGACCGCTACCCCCCCTTCCCCTTTACGCCGCCACTGACCTTCAGTATCTGTAGAGTAGGGAGGGTGAGTTAGGCCCACAGCACTTACGCCACATGTAACCCATTGTACATCCTCCGGAGGAGTTGTCTTCCTAGATCATCGTCCATCCTGTCCTTTCCAGGTAGGTGGACAGGTCACTAGGAGACATCTCTGACCTTATTTACAATGGAAATTACAATTTTCAGTTTAGTCTTGCAAAATCGCCAAGACTAATGACGATTTTGCTCACCACTAGCCTCTAAGATAAATGTTATTAATATTTCATTATTTTTAATTGTAGATGATGCACGTTTTGGGTGCAATGGGTCCTCCGGGAGGCGGAAGAAATGTCATTTCCGAACGACTTTTGAGCTGCTTTAATCTCATAAATATGACATTCCCCGAGGACGAAACTTTATCAAGAATATTTGGTAATATGCTCGGACAGCATTTAAGTGATTTCGATGAAGTCGTCAAACTGGTTAGATTTATGAATTTTCTTATTCCTGATTCATTGAAATTACATTTTTTTTTTCTTCCTATAAAACTACATCTTATTTTGAACCCCAGATTTGATTTTGTTAAGTAATCATCTATATTAATATAAATACTGATTAAATAGGTTGGTAGAGAAGTAACAGAAACTACCATTGATCTATACAAGAATGTTATAACCAAGATGCTACCAACGCCAGCCAAAATGCACTATCTTTTCAATTTAAGAGACATTTCGAAAATATTTCAAGGCATGCTCAGAAGCCATAAAGATTATCAGAATGATAAATCAACTTTGCTCAAACTGTGGATTCACGAATGTCATAGAGTGTTTCACGATAGACTGATTGATGAGAAGTAAGTTTTTGTATTTTTATAAAGTTATAGAAACCAGCTGGCAAAATCATACGGAAAACTATCTCGCATCAAGAATTTCTTTTGGAGTGTTCCATAAAGATCAGCTCTTGGTCTGATTCTATTCCTTATTATATTTAAATGATCTGGCAACGCACTCCATTCAATGAATTTTTATGATATTCGCGAATGACACACGTCAAAAATGGAAGGGATACAATCCATGCAAACAAATATAGATACGCACACTTGTACGTCACGGAACGGTATATCCGTGGACGAATGGGATTCCTAGCACCCTATTCTTTCTGGAAAATGATATTTTTAAACATCTTATTTCGCAGCAACACACCAACTACCCGCTGTGAGTGATGAATGTGTAGGCGACACTAGTGGCGTGGACAAGTGAGCGACAACTTTTATTGTTCACAATAATAGTAGATACATTTTAATGAAGTTCAGATTTAGATTTTGATTAAAGATTAATTAAAACTTGCAGCCAGGAGTGTATCTTTGCGCATCTCATTTGTGAATGCCAAGATAAATTTGTTAACTTAGACTATACCTTGTTTTTAAACTAGGAGGAGCGTTTTAGAAAACCTCAATCACGCCACAAAAAATGTGTGGATGGATTTTGTTCATAAAACTGAATAAATAATAAAAAGGAGTATAATACTTTGTTAAAATAAAATAGCAAATTCAAAAAAGTGGTAAAAAAGATTGAACCAATCAATATAAATAAATACAAAACTGACAAATGTCGTTGTCAGTTGTATCAAAAGAGCTGTGTGAAACGGACCGCTAGACAGCAGAAGTGCCAACTTAAATATGAACTTAAGTTGGCTGCTCTTAGTTTAAAAACAGGGTATAGTCTTTCCTATTTTAATTTGAATACTTTTAGCGATAGAGAATGGTTCGCCAACCAGATGAACGAACAATTAGGTCGTCATTTCGAATTAACTTTACACAGTTTGTGCCCTAACAAACAAATACCCATATACGCAGATTTCGTTAATCCTTATCAAGTTTACGAAGAATTCACGAACGTAACGGTTTTGAGGCAATTCTTAGACCAACAGATGGAAGAGTACAACGTATCACCTGGAGTCGTCAGGATGGATCTGGTGTTGTTCAGAGATGCTATCGAGCACATTTGTAGAATTGTCAGAGTGATATCGCAGCCTAGAGGAAATATGCTTCTAGTTGGAATAGGTGAAGAAACATTAAACATATTTCTAATATTCTAAAATTGAGTTGTGGAGTTTATATGGAGACCATGACTGACTAATTTGTATTTTAAGGAAAGAGATACTTAATAATCTACACTTGATTATTTTGTTACAGATTACTAGTCCAGTGTTTTCTTGAGATGCCCATTCGCTTATTTTTGCTGTCAACTGTCAATGTCTATAGCGATTGTGAAAAGGATTAACATCCTGCTCATATTATTTAATCGTTAGACCAACCATTGAATAAATCGGTTTCAATTTTGAGATTCTAATTTTTTCTGAGCATCCCTTTCGATATCTATTACGTATTATATGTGACGCAATTTGTTTCCATAAGTATAGTTAACAATCTAAATGGTTCACTTTACTTATTTTGCAGGCGGTAGTGGCAGAACTTCCCTTACTAGGGTAGCGGCGTACATATGCGAAATGGGTACTTTTCAAATACAGATAACGAAAAATTATAGAGTTTACGAGTTGAAAGAAGACCTCAAAAACCTTTATAATTTAACGGGAGTCGATACAAAGCCTCAAACATTTATATTCAACGACACGCAGATTACTGTCGAAAGCTTTTTGGAAATAATCAATAATATGCTTAGTAGCGGTGAGGTAGCTAATCTCTATAAACCTGACGAATTTGAAGACGTAAGAGCTTTGATTTATCTGAATTTTTTTATCTATTACTATACAGAACGGAAGAGTAATTATGTGGACAATATTTACTTTTTTAGATATATTAATATATTCACAACCAGTTGAAGATTATTGTACTCAATTTTAACAACAAAAATACTTAAAAAATTAAGATTTAATCAATTAGTGACATCCACTCTAGGAAGCTTGCATGTAAAATTTCTTATAGCCCTTTTAAGCATGGTAGCAATGAGTGGCCTCCTAGTTCACCCGATTTCAATAAAAAAAAAATGGAAATGAGCTAGTTAAACTCGCTATGCTATCTATTGAAATCTGCCGTTATTATTTCAATATCTATACCGTATTTTTTTATAGATCAAGAACAAAATGGAAACAGTAATTAAAAAAAATAACGTACCCTTAACAAACGAAGCCATCTACGATTTCTTGATAAGTAGAGTTAGAGCAAATATGCATATAGTTCTTTGTATGAGTCCCATCGGAGACGCTTTCAGAAATCGTCTGAGGCAGTACCCGGCACTTATTAATAGCACAACAATAGATTGGTTCCAAGAATGGCCGAAAGATGCTTTGCTAGAGGTTGCCAATAAATATATCGAAGATGTTAATTTTATTCAAACTATCACCGGAGAAGAGACGGTAAATAGATTTTTTTCCAAAACTATTTTCGAGTTTTTATTTCTGTAGGTTAGCTGCATTTAATTAATTTTTGTTTTTTTCAGAAAAAACGTCGAGAGTCTTTGTTGTTGACATCTCAAGATAGGATGCGGCAAGCCGTTTCGACGGCGTTCGCAACTATCCATGATTCTGTAGCCAAATGGTCCAAGAAAATGTTGAACGAAATAAAAAGACATAATTACGTTACACCTACGAACTATTTAGAATTAGTTGCCGGATATAAGAAGTGAGAAAAATAATGTTCATTGTTGGGGTTTTATTGTTTAAAAAGCTCCAATTATAAAAAAAAGTAGTTGTTTTCCTCCAAGCTTTATATTCCCCCACATAATTTTCCCCATAGAGAGAAAATATACTACTTATTTGCATACTCTTTATCTCTCTTCATCTAATCTCCATGGTTTCTACTATGTAAGACAGATAAAGTGACATTGTAATTCCAATTACAGGAAGTGTTCCCCAAATTTTTCAAAAAGGTTCGAGTTGTCGTAACTGAGTGGTTGGAAAACCACTTGTGAGAATTTGTGATCGGTCTAAACTGCTACCGATATTTCTCAATGAAACGTCAGTGATACTGAATGGTTTGTTCTATTTCTTTCGGACATTATAACTTTTGCGTCACAATGTAAAATATTTTGATATGTGGTATAAATAATTATCACCAAAAATGAAGCAACAAGTTGTATATTTGTATATATATATTCATAATTTTGTTCCTTTTTGACATTCAAAATTCCTACCGGCGCGCCACTACCTCCAAGAAATTCTAAGGTCTTTAAAAATAGTTTCGACGGTTGGAGTAGGCATGTCCAAAACGCACATTTCGCATCCGAAATGCAGTTTTTCCCTCGTTGCTAACGAGGTAAGAGCCAGTGTATGGGCACTCTGAACGCGCAAGGGTACTGCCACCTAGAGAGTCGGATCACTAGTGACATAGCGGATTTAATGAGAACTGTAACGCCGTTAGTAGTCAATTCAAGCCTACAGATACTTCCTCTGCTAACCTAACCTAACAATTACGAGTTTTACGACGGTTAGTTATATTTGTGGGTTAGATCATTCGTTATTCTTTTATACAGTTAAACTTTAACGAGGAAGAACATCGTTTACTTTGGCTCGATAGAAGTGGAGAACACTCTTTGGAAGTAACAAGGCGAGACCCTCGTCTTTTTGGCCGGGACTACTTTTTAAAAATAGGAAAAAGGCGAAGGCAAACTATTGATAAGGTTTTCTTTGCCATCCTTGTTTTTGCCTGGTATGTAAATATTTTCGTATGTTTTCTCTGGTAAGAGCGAGTCGATGATTAGCAGTCGCTAAGTCAAGACCTACTGTGTTCCTTTCCCGGCATAAAACCGATAATTTCCGACCAAATGGGTCAATTTCCATAATCATTAATTCCATTCTTTTATTTCCTGCAGAATAAGTGCTTTTTTCTACAAGTCAACAGTGCAAGTGACTGTACAGTGATTCGAATTTAAATCAAATAAGGTTTCATAGTGAAAGTGCTTGAAAACTTCGTAGAGAAAGAGTAAGATAGTTCCGAATAATCAATAATCCAATGCATACTGAAAGGCTTGTCGATTTCATGTTAACATAATGTAGTTTGATTCTCGTTAAATGTTTTAAAGTGTATTGAATTGTTGACGAACTATAGTATGTCATTTTGATGCCAAACCGACTCCTAGAGAAATCCAGTCCACTTAGTCGAAGGCAGAAAACCTCCTAAAACAGCCGCAACACTATCAA
Organism: Lochmaea capreae; assembly: GCA_949126875.1. Classification (NCBI taxonomy): domain Eukaryota; kingdom Metazoa; phylum Arthropoda; class Insecta; order Coleoptera; family Chrysomelidae; genus Lochmaea; species Lochmaea capreae. The sequence goes on along the minus strand of OX421397.1, from coordinate 9,947,267 downwards.
AATATTTAAAAACTGCTTTTTTATTTTAACGCGTATATAAATTTTCTTTTTTTAGAATGTTGTCCACTAAAAGAGAACTAACCGCATCTCAAGCTAATAAACTACGAAATGGCTTATTGAAAATCGAGGACTGCAAAGAGAAAGTATACACGATGTCTATAGAATTGGCGGAAGCACAAGTGCAAGTTGCGGAATTTCAGCAACAGTGCGATGAATATTTAGTTATTATAGTTACACAAAGGAAAGAAGCTGATGAACAGCAGGTACATTTCTTAAAAACATTCCAAACTCCACTCTTTATCTATAATAAATAATTATACTTGTCTAAAACTGCTGCACGTGGTTGTACATCTTAGTGGATTCAAACTAAACGTCAGACGTATTGAAGTTACGTGCCAAAACAGGAACATGGCGAACTCCTCTAACCATCGGTGTAGCTGACTAACGAAATTTTAAGCCACAGCAGGGGCCAGATGAGGAAAGTGACGGAATTACTCACCGGTCACTGTACTCTAAGAAAGCACATGCATTCAATTGGCATATATAGGGAGGAATGAGACTCCTAGGAATAGATCACCCGAGGTAGGATTTCTTCAATAAGGACTGAAAAGACGGTTATTGAGTCTCGTCTCTTCACATAAACAGTACAGCCAAGAGCACAAAAAGCCTAAAAGCTGATGTGCCGAGGTCTCGAAGCCTCTGACCGGTGGTGACGAACTAATCAGTCGTTCAATCAATACTTGTCTACGTCTACAACACTTTTTTTTGTTATAACTATAGAAAGAAGTGACTAAAACCAGCATAAAAATTGGCGAGGAAGCTCTACAGTGCAATCGGCTCGCTGAAATCGCACAGGCAGATCTAGATGAAGCTATGCCCGCTCTAGAGGAAGCTATTCGTGCTTTGGATTCGCTCAGCAAAAAGGATATCAGTGAAATGAAATCTTATCAAACACCTCCACAAAAAGTAAAGATGGTTATGGAAGCTGTGAATATTTTAGCTGGTGTAAGTAATCTTCTGGTTCCATACACTAAAAAGAATTTAGTGCAATTATAATTCAATTATTTTATTAATCATTATCAAACCGTTCAATTCTTGCGGTTTATTGCTAGCGCCAATGGATTTTGATCCATTATTTAAAGTGATACGTATAGGGATCCATTCTATTATCTTCCTCATTTTCTATTAGTTTTCGTCCTTTGGATTCCCCGTGGCTTTATCCATTTTATTATATTCTGACAGGGAGAACCTCTAAGCCCTTATTATTTGCACTGTTTATAGCAGAGTTTTAAACATTTTTTACGATAAAGCTGCTTAAGGTAAAAATATTGATGATGTTTGTAAACTCCGTTTCACTAAAAAGAAGCCACGTGAAGTTTGCCAACAGACTTGCGCAGAAACCAAAATCGGTCTTGTTTATCTAAGTATAACGACCGTTTCATGCCATTGACTTTACAAACGATGTTTCGTGCCGACAGCAATTGTATTATTGACATATTTGAAACAATCATTTACTCTCGAATATTTTTGGTTTTGAATATTTAAAGACATTTATCTAGTTTAACCGTGAGTGTTGTGTGTTTTATTTGATCTAAAACAATGCCTCCTAAAAAACTTCTTGGTGTTAAAGGAAAAATTATCCACAGTCAAGGTAGATGCTAATTTTGTGTTAACCTACAAAATGTGAAAACGTTACGCTCCTGATTTGAAGCTGAATGTAAATTTTACAATATGACTGCAACTTCACGAGGTTTCTTCTTATGTGAAACGAAGTCTAGTATTTAAGATTCACTTAACCTTTTTCATTTTCTTAAAATACCTTTTATAGAATTATATTTGTACTTTGCTTGTTTCAGAAGCAATAACATTATTATTATTATTATATTCTGGCTAGCTATAAATAAAGACATTTACGACGTTGCAAAAAATTTTAAGGGCATAATTATAAGAGTAGGAATCATTATCTGTCAACTGGATTATTTGACGCACCGACGAAGACCAGGATCCTGTCCAAAATAGTCACCACCACCAGAGAAGAAAAATCAATTCGAAGAAGTCAGTGATATAAATGACTTCTAGAGTGATCTGAAGTTTTTGCTCACCAGTGTATTTTCTCCCAGAATTGTTCTTTTAATATTATTTCATTGGTTTACTTGTCAAATTTAGGTTGAACCGAATTGGGACGCCGCTAAAAAGTTGTTGGGTGGCATGAACTTTCTTCAGGATCTCAAAGATTTCGACAAGAACCATATAACGGAGAAAACTTTGAAAAAAATCGCTACTTACACAATGAACGAAGAATTTATTCCCGAAAAAGTAGGCATAGTGTCCTTTGCAGCAAAGTCGTTGTGTATGTGGGTGATAGCTATTGAAAAATACGCAAAAGTTTGGAAGTACGATCTTTCCTTTTAGTCAAATTTAGATTTTAATATCTCAATGAAAATTTTTCATACAGAGTTGTTGGACCTAAAAAAGCTAAACTAGATGAAGCTATCGAATCACTTCAAGAAAAACAAAGACAATTAGCAGAAGCTCAAGCAAAGTTAGCCGAGTTAAATATGTATCTACAAAAATTGCAGAAAGAGTATGAAGAAAAGTTAGAACAAAAGGAAGAGTTAAATAGAAAAGTAAGTAAAAAGTCTAATGATGTGTGGTTATAAAGTGTCCAATTTCGGTGAGTTAGGTTAAATTTAAGTCAATAATGTGCCGTATAATATGACAACTGACAGAATACATTTGACAGGTAAGTGTGGCATTTAAAGTTAGGACAGGATAGCCAAAAATGTTGCGTTTCGTAAATAAATTGTTTAAGTAAATAAACTGTTAACTATGAAATAAAACAATGAATTTTTGTTTAAATCTTCATTACAAGATTAAAACAAAAATTCATTGTTTTATTTCATAGTTAAGTATGAATCTTCATCAAGTAAAAGCCTCATCTATTCAAATAAATTGTTAACTAATAATCCAATCCATACTTAGGCCCTGGGCTATGCTGATGACTTAGTCATCATGGCACAGGGAAAACACAATAATACAGCTAGTGATAGAATGCAAGAAACTCTAGACCTGATAACAGTATGAATACGATCGGAGGAACTAAATATTAGTCCCAATAAAACGAAAGTCGTAGGAAAAAAATAGTGGAACTAGGACTATTAGGAAGAGGGTCTTGGGGTATTGTAACTGACTAAATTTACTTGGAGCCATTATAGACAGGCTCTGACATGTTACAACGATGGATCTAAAACTGTAAATGGGACTGGGACGGGATTATACTCCAAACAAAGGTGCTGGACTGAGTGCTATGAGAAAGCACGAGCAAAAATACCACAAGCAATTCGATAGCAGTATTTATAATCTGACTAGCTTTGTTTGATTTACCATTTTTTCAGGCGGAATTATTAAAATTGAAACTGGAACGTGCTGCCACGCTGGTTGAATGTTTATCGGGAGAAAAAGAAAGATGGGGAGAATCGGTCCAAATTTTAGATGGTCAGTACGATATGCTTCCAGGAGATTGTTTGCTTGCAACCGCATTTATATCGTATTTAGGACCGTTTTTGTCTAGCTACAGAGAGGATTTATTAAGTTTGTGGCAAAACGAGGTAATTGGGGATTTTGGTCCAAACTGTTAACATACAAAATATGAAAATGACTGAATAGGGGGAGTTTTTAATTTTCTTAACCCTGCTATATCTTTCCAATGAGCAGATCTTCTCTTCTTTCCGGCAATGATTATTTCTTCCACATTCCATTTAAGCTTATACCACAAAAGGCTTCTCGTCCCTCAAAGGGTGTTAAGCGGTAGGGAGTTTTCAAAATTTTTGGTTATTCAACTTGGACCAAAATCTCCCACTGTTGTCAAATAAATAAATGTCATTCAGTTATGTTTTCAGTTATTTTGAATCAGTGTTTTAATTATTTTTCAATTACAGTGTCGTGAACAGGAGATAGTGTTTTCGAAAGATTTTAATATAATAACGTTTTTAACGGATGCTACTACCATACGAGAGTGGAATATACAAGGATTACCTGCAGATAATTTTAGTACCGAAAACGGTATTATAGTTTGTGAAGGTAATAGATGGCCATTGGTAATTGATCCACAATGTCAAGCACAAAAATGGATAAAAGCAAAAGAAACCGACTTCAATCTACAAGTTAAAGTTAAAAGTTTCTATGTTTGTTGATAGTTTTTAAAACTAAATAATTACAGGTTTTCGATCTGAGGACTGCATCTTATATGGCAATAGTAGAAAAAGCTGTTCAATTAGGCTATCCAGTGTTACTACAAAATATCGGAGAAACCATAGATCCTTCTTTAGAACCGATTTTAACGAGAGCTATCGTTAAATCTGGAGGAGAATTGTTGATAAAACTAGAAGACAAAATGGTGACTTACAATGAAAATTTTAAATTTTTCATTACGACGAAACTAACCAATCCACATTATCCTCCAGAAATATGTACGAAAGCAGCTCTGGTGAATTTCGCTGTAAAAGAGCAAGGATTAGAAGGACAACTTCTCGGTATTGTAGTTCGAAAAGAAAAACCTCAATTGGAAGAGCAAAAGGACGAGTTGGTTACTGCAATAGCGAAAGGTATTTTCAATTCAAAATACTTAACTTTTTATTATGAACTGATAGTTCCGGAAAGTCAGCTATACCTAAAAGTATTAGTCTCCTTATTTAAACATCTAGTACAACTTAGGAATTTTAGGATTCTTCTATCCAGTAGTCTTCAAGGTGGAGCATCAAATAGTGCTTTGGAGGTTTCTTATTCCATTATATAAAATATTTCTTCTGCAGTAGCTCGACCTTTTTTTGGTAACCATTCAACCATAGTGCAGTAATAGAACTTTTATAATAACTCAGGACTGCGTATAACGTTGGTAGACCAAAACGTGTGATAGCTTTTTATATAGCTAGTTGCAAAATGAACGTGATTTGCATCCTGTTTATGTACAAGTTTTTTTTGTAATTGAGTTGACGAAATAGATTCGGATCGCAGCTTGAGTAAATGCTGATGACTCAAGCTGTTGATTGGAACGATTGCTTGGTATTATCTTCCATTGTTTCACATCGAGAATAGATTTATCATCGATTATCTCTTCCTCCCTTCGGTGAGTCTTGGTACCTAGAAGACAATGGAGACGATGTTGTTCTTGCCTAGTCTATTTAATTTTTCTATGGATTCCCAGAACATTTTAGAAACGATTATATATTTGGTGGTTGATAAAATTACTTTATAAACGTCTCATATAATGCCTTCAACCATTTTTAGGTAAAAGAACTTTAATGGATTTGGAAAATGAACTGCTACGATTGTTGAACGAATCTCGTGGATCCCTTTTGGAAGATGCAGCTTTGTTCGATACCCTGCAGGTATCAAAAGCAACATCTGAAACAGTGAAGCGGAGTTTAGAAATATCTGAGTCCACTGAAGTACAAATCGACGCAGCTAGAGAAGTATTCAAATATATTAATTATTTTGATTAAGGGATCTGACGGTTTGACCAAGCTTTTCGATGTAGCTACTAGGGTGCTAGAGGGTGAACCGCTGAGTCCTCTACTATTTGCCATGTTCATTTCTGATCTGGAAAAATTCTTCCTTGAAAACGGTGCTCAAGGAGTAAACATTGACGATATTAACGATATTTTGGCGTTACTGTATGCTGACGATCTTGTTATCCTGGCACAATCCGAAATTGATGCTGTTAAAAAGCTGAAAATTTTAGAAAAATATTGCGTCAATAATGACTTGGTTGTTAACCTAGAGAAAACAAAAATTATGCAGTTCTCAAAAGCTGGTTTTCAGAAACCTAAGTTTGATTTTTATTATAATAACCAAAAACTAACGGTTACCAATAAATATAGATACTTATGAGTAACGTTTACAACATCAGGACTCTTTCTTGAGATGGCCACTCTAACGGCTAACAAAGGAAAGCAAGCTGTGGGGTGCTTGATACCTATTATGTCCAAAGCAAAAATTGATATTTGGCAACCACCAATTAAACTATTCTTAGATCATACTCTTAGATCATTTTGTGATAAGATAATTATAGTGTAAGGTCATTTTTTGAATTTGCCGCGTTAGACTGATGATGGTTGAACGCACCTTAACAACGACAGTTACTTGTCACCTGTATGTCTTGTCATCCGTCATTGTGTGTCGTTAGTTTTTCGCGCCAAGATGGCGATAAGGTTACAGGAGCCGCATCTTTGAACGTTCGACCAAATTCTCCCACGTATTTCATGTGATGGGAGTGGATTTATGTTCGAGCAGTATCTTCGAAATCTCGAAAAACGAATGAATTTATCAGTCGTATCAGTCCCACATGGGAGTAAGCGAGTAGAGTCTTGCGCAGAACGTCAGAAAAACAAATAAACATAACCTGTGGATATAGCGAGATATAAAATCATAGCGATCATTATACTTACTAAGTTTTTCGATAAATATAATAGTACTGAACAAAAATGAACGCAGATGAAGCTTTTATGAATCAAATAATTAATAATTTGCAAGATGCTAAGGAAATGGCGGAAGATACGACAAGAAGGTTTTCTGATACACAAAATGGAAATAAGCACAAATTACATTGTAATCTTCTTCTTGTCACTTACTTTTTACCCTACTCTACCCTACACTTTACCTAAAAAATGACACCTAAGATCTACAAAGTTGTTCGCCACTGTATTTGGAAGATATCGCTATTTGAATTTTCGAGTACCGTTCGATTCGTGTGATATCATTCGTACGAACAAAATCCATTCGACGTTCCCGCGAATAGTCGAACGTTCAAAGATACGGGTCCAGAATTGTATTTATTTAAGAAGTAAAACCATTAAACATGTATGAGAAGAATCAGTTGTGTTGTTTTGCGGTCGCCCTATTACAATGTTCTATTTTTACTGTTAGGTGGATCTTTTAACAATTAAAATAGTAGGTAGTAGGTATTTTCAATATTCGTAGAGCAATCACAAAAGGTTGGAAACTAGACGACTCATGCGCAGTGAATAAAAACTCTTCTCAGAGAGGCTCTGCGCGTGAGTCGTCCAGTTTTCAATCGTTTGTGATAGCTCTACGAACAAACCTATTGATGACGTACCTGTACTGTTATCTATCTGCGTTAACTCTGATTTGAATTATCCTCTAAGGGTATGGAATTAGATTCTGTTAACCAATCATATTCATCGCACCAACTTATATTGAAACCATTATTTTACCGTTGCTGATTGTTGGAGGATTGGTTTAATGAACAAAAATGTTTGCAACATCTTCTCAATAAAACCTAATGCTCTTTTTTTAGGGTTACAGACCGTCAGCTAACAGAGCCTCCATTTTATTCTTCGTCCTAAACGACATGGGCCAAATAGATCCCATGTATCAATTCGCCTTAGATGCGTATATTCTTCTATTCATCAATTCCATAAATCGCAGTCCTAAATCGTTTGAACTATTTGAGAGAATTTCACTTTTAAATGAATTTCACACGTATGCGGTTTACCAGTAAGTAAAAATCGACTACGAACAATTTGGTTTCGCTACTACATTATTTTGCAGAAATACCTGCCGAGCTTTATTCGAACACCACAAATTGTTATTTTCTTTCCACATGTGTATGAAAATATTAAAAGCTCAAGGGAAAATTTTAAATCACGAATACAACTTTTTACTAAAAGGTGGCGTTGTATTAGATAGAGCCAATCAAGTGGACAATCCTTGTGCCTGTAATGTATTTCCAATTATTTGTTTTCAACCAAAAATTGAACTGTTTTTTTTACGCTAGCTTGGTTAAGTGAAGTTGCTTGGGATAACATCACCGAATTGGATAAACTTCAAGGCTTCCACGGGGTCATAGATACGTTTGAACAGTACCAAAGAGATTGGAATCAGTGGTATATTCATACAGAACCAGAAACTTTGCAGCTTATAGGTAAGAATGTATAACTGATACAACACAAATTACAATAAACGACATAGCAAAGTTTTATCGTTATAACTAACCTTTGCTTTTTTGACATAATCAATATTCTTCTTTTACAAGCGGGCGGAAAAGTATGAATCAAAGTTTTTATTACCAGCTTCTAAGTATATAGACTATAATAAGGTTTTTGTTTGTAGGAGACTGGGATGGCATTTGCAACGAATTCCAAAAGATGCTGTTTATCCGCTCTCTGCGCCAAGATCGCGTATCTTTCGCTATATCAAACTTTATAGTAAATCAATTAGGTCCTCAATTCGTCGAACCTCCTGTATTGGACATAAAAGCTGTTTTAGAAGAATCCTCACCTCAAACCCCGCTCATATTCGTTTTATCACCTGGTGTGGACCCGACGCAAGGATTAATACAACTTGCCGACCAATCGAATATGCTTTCAAGATTCCAATCTATCAGTTTGGGACAAGGACAAGCTCCCATCGCTACCAAGTAAGGCTAACAATAAAAGTTAGATGCTTAATGTGAATACGTAAACTGAAATTGATAGTTTTGAAGGCGACCATTTTGTGAGAGAGCGATCTAGCGGTGAGTGCCGAAAGTAGTTCGAAACATAACACCACCGAACTGTTAGGTTAAAATTTTTATTGGTTTCAATGATCCCAAGCAATATAAAATGTTTGCCTGTTTCATAATTCAGTAAGGGAAAAAATTCTTACAAAAAAAACAATCCAAATTATGGCAAAACTTCATATTTATTAGATATGGACACTCGCTTGTTGTATTTACTTTTTCTACTTTAATCTTACTTCCCACATTCGCCGCTAGATAACAGCACGATATACACCACCGCAAATTGTTTGCCTTATTGTAATTAATAGTTATTTAACTAAGAGAGTATTAAAAAGAGCTATTAACAATTGAGAGATCTTAATGTTTGTTACAAAACTTTCCCGTCGACTAGCTCGACAGAAAAATGTATTAATTCACATCTTTTAGACTGTTACAAGTAGGGGCAAAAGAAGGTCAATGGATTTTCTTAGCAAACTGTCATTTATCATTAAGTTGGATGCCGAAATTGGATAAAATTATAGAGATGCTACAAACGGGCAAAGTCAACCCGCTATTTAGAGTATGGTTGAGTTCCAGTCCGCATCCAGAATTTCCAATATCTATATTACAAGCGGGAATCAAAATGACAACTGAACCACCAAAAGTATGTTTGTCAAATATTTCATAATCATAAATGAGTACGAGTTGGAATTTGAAAAGACAAGGAACTGATACGTCCAAGAATAAATAAGTTCGTGTCAATAGGTGTGTTCTTTTTGACTGAGATCTCAGCTCACATCAGTTAAAGTGATCTGAGATAAAGTGATGTGAGTAAGTACCAAAAAGAACGAACTACTCAATTGAAACGCGCGATCTGCCGACGCATGCGTGAATAAGAGACATAAAACATATAAACATAAACCTATCTGGAATCTGGATATCTCCGATAACCATCACGTTTTATTTTTATTTTGGTATAAAATGGTTTCAAAGAAAATAGTTTTTTATTATGGCTAATATATCTATTATTAGAAAGAAAATTAGGTTATGTGTGTTTATATGTAAACAAAATCAAATAATTCTGAATAATTCTTCATCCCCTCCACTTTATTTCCGACTCAAGTCCAACTGATATCCCCTTACATCACATTCAGAATCGGTGAAGGGGAAGAAAAAATCTCAGCTCACTTCGAAGTGAGTAAATCAAAAAGAACGCGCACATTACAGATGTGAACTGAGATTAACTGAGATCTCAGTCAAAAAGAACACACCTAATATAATAATAAATAAAATAAATCAAAATAACTTTTTTGCTTTTGGCGCGATGTATTTTCTTTTCACAGGAATAATAACCCAACATATCTTCAATAAGATGCCAAGATTAGATAAGGAATAGTTTTACAGAACCGGACTTATAAATGATTTTATTTAACGGTGCATTTAAGCTCATTGAAAATGAAACCTGCTTAACCTAAGTTTGAACTAAAAATGAGCTCTTACGAGTAACAATAAAGAGCTGATTTAAACCGATTTTTCCCTTAAAGCTAACCTAACTAAAAATTAATAAAAATGTAAATATTGAATCATTTATTTATCAATTTTGTAGGGACTAAAAGCAAATCTTAAGAGATTATATCAAATTATAACTGAAGAACAATTCACAGCTTGTCAATATCCCGAAAAATACAAAAAGTTATTGTTTTCTCTCTGCTTTTTTCACGCCATATTACTTGAGAGGAAAAAATTTCAACAGCTCGGTTGGAACGTCGTTTACAGTTTCAATGATTCAGATTTTCAGGTAAGTACTAAAAAGTGACAATACAAATACTTGATTCAGTGTGTACCTAATTTTTTTCACTGTGACTGTTACTGAGCTATCAAAGTCACTGTACTCAAGTTAGGGTACAATGATTACACTATACAGTAGGCATGATCCAAATATCCAAAAAATAAGATTTTACGTTTTTAAAAATGAATTCAAATTTCGTGCCAAAACGCTTAAATAGTAATGACGTCTGTTTGTGACATCAGTCTTTCGTAAACACTTGACAGCTGACAATTTAAAGTTTATTTTGATACGTAATTTGAATTATCTGGTGCAGTTCCACAATGTAAGAATACATCGATACAAACAGAATAAGATATTTGGTAAGTTTCCAAAGGAAGAAATAGGTAGTCGGTAATATTTGGTTAAATCTTGCAGAAAGAGACCCAGCAACTGTATCCTATGATTTGAGTTCTAAATTATATCCTGAGGTTTTAACTCTATGAAATTAAGCTGTAAAAAAGTCAAAAGGTCAAAGCCAAAACATCAAATGATTGGCTGGCAAGAATTGTTAGCTACCAATCGATTCAGTGGAAACGGAAACAATTTCCACTTAAGTAAAAATGTTTGTCCAGAAAAACATTTGTGAAATGGAATTTCTTGGAACGTGAAATTGACTGTAGGACTCAGTTTTTGAAAATTCACCTTAAAAATATGACGAACAGAATTAGTATTTATGAATAAAAATTAAAAAACAGCACGCCACTGCTTCTGGAAGTATCAGTTGTTGAGATGTTGGTTTCAAACTACGTGTATAATGATGAATATGTGTTACACATATTTCCAGGTTTCATGAAGTATTTTTTTTAAACCTAGGTATCAGAAAACCTCTTGACCATCTACTTAAATGAGTACCAAATAACCCCTTGGGATGCTCTCAAGTACCTAATTGCCGGTGTGAGTTACGGTGGTCACGTCACTGATGATTGGGACAGACGCTTATTATCGACATACATCAATCAATATTTCTGCGATGACACTTTAAGTGTAGCCTATTTCAGGTAAAAGTATTTCATGATATAAGAACACCTCTTTGGAATGGCACTCTCTCCACCCTCATAATTCGACTCCGTTTCACCTACGTCTATGAAAATAATAAAATCTAAGATTAAAAACAGAGACAGCCATAACAATTTGGTGTGGTAGGTAGTCACCTGATCTTCGATGATGTAGGTTGATGATATTTATGTTTGGTCATCATGATACGAACATTATTATTATTATATTTCATATAATTAAGTCATTCTTTCAAGACTATCACCACTGTCCACTTACTACATACCTCGAGATGGCTCAATTCAATCTTACTTAGACTACATCACCCTCTTACCGAATGTAGATAGACCAGAAGCGTTCGGGCAACACCCAAACGCTGACATTACTTCTTTGATAAGCGAATCCAGAATGTTATTCGAAACTTTAATGTCACTTCAAGTACAAATGTCTTCGGGAAGTGATACTTCCAAAGAACAAAAAGTGTCTGAATTGGCCGAAGATGTTTTAGTAAAATTACCGAAGACAATCGATTATGAACATACGGAGAAGTTGATGGGCGCTTCGAAAACGCCCTTGGATGTGGTTCTCTTACAGGAAATTCAAAGGTATGGTCATTTTGGTACGCATTACAAAAATGCAATAGAAATTGTAGATTTTAAACGGAGTACCCAACTGTTATGTGTTTTTTAAGGTAGTTGTCGTGGTACAATATCGTCCAACTCGTGTGGTAACAGTAGATATGTATAGAGATACTGCACCTATCATTCTGACATGAACATCTATACAAATACTATAAACAGTTTCCAAAAGTTGCAGTTTGGCAATATCGCTTACTCTCGGTTTGTTTGAATTTCCCTCTCAAATGTTACTACTATACTCAGGTCGAGTACTGCAAAATGTTTCTGTTCATTTTCCTGGTATGTATATGTTGTTCATATTTTCTCAAACTTTGGGCTGTACTATCTTAAGAATTAAACGGTCAACATTTTTATCCTAAACAGTTAATTTTTGTAACATTTCTGGCTTCCCGTGTGAGGTAATGTATCCAATTGGTCGATAACTTTCGTTTTTAGGTAGATTCAAGTGGTTTTGTGCATTATTCAGTCATCTTGTGTGCTTTTCAGTGTAATTGAGGGTTTTTGAGTGATTCCAAGCTCCGTAGACTATTTTGGACCGTATAACTACTCGAAATTGATAGTTATTGGATGAAATAACGTCGTATTGTGTGTTTTCGATCGTTTTATACTGTAATTCTTGTGTGTTTTTGTATGTATTTGAGTCAAATAGGATGGAAAATATGGTCCAATTGCACGATAACTTTCGTTTTTAGGTTGTGGTTTTGTGCATTATTCAGTCATCTTGTGTGCTTTTGAGTGTAACTGAGGGTTTTTGAGTGATTCCAAGTTCCGTAGACTATTTTGGACCGTATAACTACTCGAAATTGATAGTTATTGGATGAAATAACGTCGTATTGTGTGTTTTCGATCGTTTTATACTGTAATTCTTGTGTGTTTTTGTATGTATTTGGCCGTTGGCTGTTTTAGACCGTAACTACGTGAAATTGATAGTTCTGGACAATGAAATATACTTTTCATCCAAAATAACGAACCAAATATGCTTGAATAAAATAAAGTCAAAAAAGAACCCTAAGCTGCCATTCGGTTTACGGAAAATGTCAAAAATATACCGAGTGTTTGAATTTTTTATTTCTATAAAACAATTTCTTTGCGACTTTATATAGACTATTATTTGGAAATAGCTAAAGCATTAGAGGAATGCCTTCACATTTTTAAACGTTTAAATATGTTTCTATCTGTAGATACAATGTCTTATTGATAAGAATTCAATTATCATTGGAAGATCTGGGAAGAGGAATATTGGGATTGGTGGTGATGTCATCCGAATTGGAAGAAATCTTTGATTGTATATATGACGGAAGAGTACCACCAAGTTGGTTAACCGGTAATATTTTTATGGCTGTCCGTAACCAGTACTATGTTTTTAGTCAATTTTTGGAATAAACTGAATGTACACTTGCGCAATAAAGTAACTGTTTTATAAAATAATTTCAATACGTAACAAAAAAGTGTAACTTTAGTGTTTTGATTATTATGTATAGCCAGCAGGTTACTTTTTCACAAAAAATCCTGCATGCGCACTTGTTATTGACTCAGTGGCGTAGCTATCATAGGGCCAGGGGGGGCAGTGCACCAGGGCCCCGGAGTTCAGGGGGACCTCTAACCTCAGCTTTGAAAAAAAAAAATAATAAAATAAAATAACCTTTCCTATACCTATAACAATTAACAATTCACTAAACTCACAGCCAAGAAATAGATATAAATATTTCTTTAAAACAAAATTCACACCCGACACTGAATGTAACTACTGGATTATAATCCAAACACCCTCAAGACAATAAAAGTTTTTATGAGAAAGTGGTCAAAGTGAGTATACTTCGGTTATTTAGTTATATTACGATAAATACTGTAGTTGATGATTGGATTGTTTGAAAGTCTTGAGTGCACCTGCACCTACGTTGCACCAGGGCCATTGTCCCCCTAGCTACGCCACTGGATTGACTACCATACTATAAGGATTACGGTATGTTTCCTTGTCCTTATTGAAAAACTATGTGAAATACAAAGCATTGGATATTTTTCGAGAAGGGGAAGGAAAAATATTATGATTATTACGCGGTCGATCACAGGTGCGGATGCGGAATTTTGAAGGTCAAATATATTTTAACAACTTTTTCTCTATTTTAGCATATTCTTCGTTAAAACTACTAGGCAATTGGACAAGAGACCTTGTAGCTAGAGTAGAACATTTTTCTACTTGGGCAAAAACTTTGCGTCCTCCTTTATTCTTTTGGTTAGCTGCCTACACTTTTCCTACCGGATTTTTGACCGCTGTTCTTCAGGTGAAAACTTATCGTGCAATTACTCAAATTTTAAATTATTTGATTACAATTTTTTGTTCCACTCCAGCATTTAATACGTTGGCATATTTTTAGACCACAGCCCGTGCTGCTGAAGTTCCAATTGATACATTAGGTTGGGAGTTTACTGTCCTAACCATCGAAGAAAATATGATACAAGTCCAGCCAGAAAATGGAGTATACGTCAAAGGATCATTTTTAGAAGGCGCTGGCTGGGATAAAAAGAACGCTATGTTAATTGAACCACAACCCATGCAGCTTGTTTGTACCATGCCGCTTATACACTTTAAGCCAGTTGAGCAAATAAAAAAGAAGACTAAAGGTATAAATTCTTCATAATATATATCATTTTATTTTATATTAAAATACTTTTTTTTTAGGTTTATATCAATGTCCATGTTATTATTTCCCAATAAGAACTGGAAGCGCTTCTCGACCAGCCTTTGTAGTAGCTGTTGATTTGAAAGTTGGACTTGAATCATCAGATTTCTGGATTAAAAGAGGAACTGCGATGTTGTTAAGCTTAGCTACTTAGAATTATTTCTTAAAGTATTTATTTATGTGAATGAGTGCTTATTGTTTATATTGTATACCAAATAAAAGTATGCTTTGAAATAGTTTTTATTTTATATATCTTTAGAACACCCAATCTTCTACGAGAATTCCAGACTAGGCTAGCGAAATCGTGAATTTAAAAACCCTTTGTGAAATTATATCGTGATTTTTTAATATCAGTTATTTTAAAAAGTGATGATCGTAATAGGAGCTGTGACTGACTACGATTTGTTAGTATCAGTGAGAAAGTAACAGTTTGCAAAATGTCGCTAACCACTAACTGAAATAGAAAAGAAGAAGAAAATTGACTAGTGTTATAATTTATAAACAAATTCACTTAAACTGCCAAAAAAACATTTTAGTATGTTGGGGCTCAACCCTTATTAACATTATTATATATTTAAAATAAAATGGATCTGTTGACACAGACTAGTCTAGAAGCATTACTTCGTAAGTACATCATACATTTTTTAACTAATATGTTTTATTAAAGTATTTTTAGTTAAAGCTACTAATTCCAAAAATCTAAATTTTGATACGGCTGCGGTAGAAGCGTTCTGCACTATAATAAATAAAGAAAAGGATGGTCCACACGTCGGTGTAAAAGTAATAGCTGCTAGGCTACCAACTGGAGAAGAAAGAGAAATGTTACAAACTTTAAATGTTTTGGATCATTGCATGTCCAAATGCGGTACAAATTTTCAAAACGAAGTAGGAAAATTTAGATTTTTAAATGAATTGATAAAGCTGGTTTCACCAAAGTACCTAGGTTCCCAAACCCCATTAACTGTTAAACAAAAGATTTTACAATTATTTTATGTGTGGACACTGGATTATCCAAAAGAAATTAAAATAACAGAAGCATTTGATATGTTAAGAAAACAAGGGGTTATAAGGGATATTCCTAATCCTAATGTACCATCTTTAGAAGCTAGTAGTGTACCAAAAAGAAAAGGTGCAGCTTCTATTTTCCAAGATGAAGAAAAATCTAAAATATTACAGAAATTGCTACAGAGTAAAGATCCAGAAGATATACAAGCTGCAAACTGGTTGATAAAAAGTATGGTCAAAGAAGTATGTATTTATTTTTATCGTCTGTATGTTCCTTGTGGTAAGTACCTATATTCATATTTTTTTTAGGATGATAAAAGAGCAGAGTTAAAAAGTCGAAGAATTTCTGAATTGGAATCTGTTCAAAATAATGTCAGATTATTAAATGAAATGCTAGACTCATATAGACCAGCTGTCTCATCAGTTGGTGAATTAGATCTTATCAAAGAACTGTATCAAAATTGTGAATGCTTAAGACCTTCAGTAAATAAACTAATTCTAGAAACTCATCTTGAAGAAGGAATGCTAGGTAAGTCATTTCTAATACTCTAATATCTGTGAATTAGAAGTACAATTTATTAAGTGTAGATTTAGTACCATTTTACATGAAACTAAAGAGACAAAATTCATAATCTGCATTAGTTATACCTTTCCTACCCTCTTCAACTTGATTTGTATCATTTGGCTGCTTTTTTGAGCTAATTTGCCTGGCCTAATATCTGTATAAGTGAAATATTTTATTCACAATTTAGGAAAACAACTGGTTTGGCTTTAGTGCAAAAAGTATGGTAGTAAATGGCAGAAGCTGACAGCTCCTGAGAACAAATATGGGTAATATGTTGTGCCACTTTTTGATTTCTTTTAATTTAGATTTGCATGTGCTAATAATAAGAATTCTTGAGAGTGTTTTTGTAAACTTGAAATACAACAAAGACAGAATTGAAACTTGTCCCATATGTGCTAGATAATGGATATATACTCACTGTTACAAAACTAATGATAGTGGCAAAAGGATATCAGTTAATAAGAAAAAACCCCACAACTGAAGCAAATTTCCTGTTTCTAGGAGAACAAAGGAAGACCTACTCAAGTTAATTAACACTAATATTTTTCCAAAATGTCATAAAATTTTGGCTAGTTGTGGGTTTGTTTTAAATTTATTTTCCTTTTACTGACTGGATTAATTGAATTTTTCTATAAAGACCAAAAACAAGTAGTTCCATCAAGTTTCTTTATTATTATTATTAAATTTGTACATTCTAGATGATGTCTTGAAGACAAGTGATGAACTATCCATCGCATTTGATAAATACAATATACTTATTATCCAAGGTAGACAGTTGCCTACAAAACGCGATTCCAGAGACTCGAACCACTCTCTTCTTCAGTTCGATAGCTTGAGCACATTAACAACTGCAGCTGACAAAAACAAGAAGACACAAAATGGCGTTACTGAAACATCAATTGATGTGTTATGTGACATTTTTAATGCTTCAACTATACCTGATCCTGGAGATCTTTTACAACCTTTAAGTATAGTAAAAAGTGGTGGGTACTTTTAGAAACGTTTAAAATTATTTAATTGGCTTTTTGCTTTCTTGTAGATACAAATTTAGGTGAAAATAGTAGAGACAAACCAAAGCTTAAGGGATTTGAGGAGCTTGATGTGCTAGGGGATCATTTAATGAAGGAGAATTTACAGAGTTGTAGGTAAGTTGTTTAAAATTATAATATTAAAAGACTTTACTTTATTATTAATGGGTTTTTTTATATTGTAGAAATAATAATGAGAAAGTTCCAATGAATCTCTTGAACAAAATATCTGAAATAAAGCAAAGCCAGCAGATTCAGAACTATCAAACAAATCCAACAGATACGTTCAATTTAGATTTAAATTATCTTCTTAAATCGAGAAATGATATGAAGTCTTCAAATACTGACCCCACTAGATTGAACGATACTACTGATGATTGTTTAGTTGACATAAGTGATGAAAAAATGTTAGAAGTTGACAAAAACTCTGATTCTGAACCAATACACACCTTATCTCCTGTAACAAAATTAGAAAAAAACGTACAAGAACAAAATAACCCCATAGATAATGTAAGAAAAGCTGACATAAAATTGAATGATATATTTGTGAAATTGGAAGGTATTAAACCGAGCGGCTTGCCGCCAATGGTGATTTTAAATGAAAAAAATGGCATTACAGTTTCGTTACACTTGGCCAAAGATGAACCAAAGGAAGGAGTGAATGTTTTTGTTATTACAACTGTTAGTAAAAAGGAAATGCCTTTGAATAGTTATTTGTTTCAAGCAGTTGTTCCAAAGGTAAGTCACTTTAATATATACTCCTGGACAAAATTAAGATTAAAATAATAGTGACAGTGCTTGTTTTTGTTGTTAATCTCTATTTAAGTTTCAAGTTTATATATTTTTTGTTAGAAATAGCTTCTTATTTTTTAAAGGGATGTAAATTGAAGCTCCAGTCCCCATCATCAACAGATCTTCCTGCTTACAATCCTTTTTTGCCACCGTCGGCTATTACTCAAATATTATTAGTGGCAAATCCAGAATCTGTTCCTATTTCTTTGAAATTTATTATTAGTTACATAATGGACGACGAAACAATCACCGAAATGGGAGAAGTAGATCGACTGCCGAGGATTAATAATTAGGATCCGAACACTATCCCAATTATTTATTAAAATTAAGTATTTTTATTATTTTATTTAAAGACAAAGCGGAACAGTTATTTTTAGCCTAGGAAGTGAGGCTTATTTACAAAAATGCAAGATCAAATATACAGGGTGCGACAGATAAACCGATTAAAAAGATTTCGAGAACTTATGTTGAAAATTGGTATGGTGGGGTTTCTAATTGTGAATGATTCGAAATAACACTTAAAGTGGGAGCGGAATTACAGAGGTTCAGTATATTATTTGGAATGGACAGTTTTTCACCTTTTTTTTTTTAAATTCAGCACAACCTTGAATTCTGACCTAATGTAATTATAAACAACTTCTGGTTCACCCTTAGAAACCCCACCGTACTAAATCTCACTTTCCAGTTGATATCTTTCTAATTGACGATCTATTTGTCACACCACAAAGTCAAGTCATCTTTTTACAATTAGATCTTATTTTTTTCTAGTCACTCGAAAAGATAGTAGAGCCTAAAGAATGTACTTATGTAGCAGAATTTTGCAGGTTTTGAAAAATACAAATATAGACATTCCATTCAACACACAATAAGAATATGACATTTGACGTTTGTCCAGTCATTTTTTTTCCTATTAGAGAGGGTTTTACTTCTTAAGTCTGAATATGTATTTTTAATGATTCCCTTACTTATCCCGTTTTAAACTTTTGACATTACTAATGAATGACAGTTCCAATGTCCTTTGACAGAGGAGAAATGAATGAATGAAGCTTTATTGCAAGATGGTTGTTGTACTTTATGAAAAATGTGTCGTATTTTTCAAAGCCTTGAAATATTTAGTTTTTTAAATCCTTTTATATATTTTTTATATACTGGGATTGCGATTTTATTAATTTGTTTTAATGCTGATACCAAATATAGTTGATTTTTTTAAATAATATGTTATATTTGTTTAGATTTTATTTAAATGTTTTTGTTATAATTTTTAAAATAGAAATGTGTTAGTGTTTAGATGTACGATTTTAGAAACATTAATTTTTTACTCATAACATCGCTGAACTAAATTTAATTCAGAATCTCTTCATTTGAACAAAACAATTTTATTTATAATTGTAATCTACATGGCGCAGTCATAATCTATTTAATCCAAAAATATATAAATTGAACAAATGTCAAAACACATTTATCATTTTTTGTAGTTACCAATAGGATTTCATCAATTTATATACTTATATGAATTATTACCCAAATGTTAGTGCCATTTTATGTGATTGTATCAATATTTTTTATAATTGCTGTTAGATGTTATACAACCTTCATTTCATTCTAACTGTATAATACCTAAAACATAACTGTACAAATAGTAAAATTTATTATAAATCAAAATTTGTTTTATTTCTATGAAGAATCTCTAAACGCTAAAGCTGTCACAGCTTTTTGATGTCCAGTATATTCACGTTCCATAGTTCCAGTCTTCACATTCCACAACTTTGCACAGGAATCAGATGAAGCTGGAAATTAGAAAGTTTACGATAACATCCCAATTAACATGGGTGTAATCAAATCAAAAGTGAAGAATTGGAAGAGCAGGTTGCTATTAGTAAAGTGGCTAAAATTGATGTTTGCTAGTAAGAAATATGTTAATCTTGGTACCATACAAGAGAATAAGGTCCAAATTAATTCATAGTGGGATTTTATTATTTATGCCTATTCTATAGATACAAAAAAGTTACCTGTGAACAAATATTGACCATCTGCACTAAATGCAGCATCCCAAACCCATCTCTGACTTTCAGGTTGTTTTAATTCTTGTAATAATGAAAAATCACCACAACTCCACACTTTTGCAGTTGTATCTGCAGATGTTGTTGCTAATAAACTACAAATGAATTGACAAGTAGTAACACAATATTTTTGGCAATTGGTTTTAATTCTTACTTTGAGTCTGGGCTAAATTTACATTTGAGTGTATGTCTAGAATGTGCATCAAATTTCTGTTTTGGTATCATCTTAGTGGGTGTATCTACCATTCCAGAAATTAAACTCCAGATGTAGCATCTACCTTTATTATTTACAGAGGCCATTAACTGACTATCTGGAGATATTTCCACATCTAAAATCATGGCATCATTTTCTGGAATCTAAAAAATTATGTTCAATATGAGATTCCCTGACCAAAATATACTTACCAATTGTTCATTGTTGTCAGTTCTTAGATCCCATCTGTAAATAATACCATTTTGATCTCCAACGAATAACTCAACTTGATTTGGATGTAATGCTACACAGTTTATTGGGCTTTGTACTTCAAATATTTTAGGGCACTGATTACTTCTAGATTTTAAATCCCAAATTCGTGCTCTGCTGTCTTCACCACCGGAATACATCCATTTACCATCTTCTTGAAAACCAACACAGGTGACATTCTTATTTGTGCCTTCATAATTTACAATTGCATTTGGATTATTTGAACTTAAATCATACATATAAATATGTTGATAACTAGCTGTTGCCAAGTGCTGTTTATCGGGAGTAATTTCTAAGGCGTTAACTTGCTAAAATTAATGTATATGAGACATTTAATTGGATGGTTATTATAAAAAAAATACCGATTCCGCATGTTGTAGTGTTCTTGTACAAATTCCTGTATGGGTTTGCCATAACTTTATAGTGTGGTCATATCCAGCTGTGGCTAAAATTATATTTTCACTTTCTAAATTGTCAATAGTCATCACTTTGTGTAGTGTATTTATAAAATAGTAAAAATTAAATTTTCAAATGGTTTTGGTTTTCATCTGTCACAGACATCGGACATAACAATAACATAACCTACACAAAAGCTTCTTCTATCTTCTTTTGTTAGTTGACTCGGATACTATATTCACAGCTACTAATTGTTTGTACAGTTACACTTTCAGGTAAAGCGCTTCCTATTTATATTACAAATAACGAGGAATTTCTTACAAAAAGCGTATGTATGTCATGAAACAATTGAAAGCATGTATATCTTTTTCTTTCATTTCTTTTAAAAACATAAAATATCTATTTCCAATCATCAGATCTTCTCTTTTTTTCGGCGATGCCTATTTCTTCCAATATTACATTGGGGTTGAAGCCGCAAAAGGGTACCGGTTACGAAAAGGGTGTTTCAGCCCCTCTCTTTTCTAGTTCATCTGCTATTTGAATTCCTTCTATTCTAGTTTATCCTGAAGCCCACAATATTGTCTTGTGCTGAGGCATGGTGGTGCTGTTCTTGCTATTGAGGGTACTTAACGTTAAGTAATGCTTAAGATAAATTTTCCACTATGGAAGGCTTAACAAAGCCTAGAAAAATCTTGGCTTAAACGTTCCTTGAAAAGAGATTATGAACATGCGCCCTCGGTCCACATTTTAAATTTTAACTCTAACTTTCGTTGAACGCCTATTTTTTTAAATGTTTTAGAGCCATATTTATACGATTTAATGGTATTCTTTCCAAGTCTGGTGAATATGCTAATATTTCTTGTTTTAACTCGGGAGACTTTATGAACCAATATTATACGTAGCACAATCAGAATTTTTTTTAAAATTGATTCACGGATTAGTGGGCAAAATTATTTCGTGATTGAAGAGGAAAACTATTTCAAGGTCTGAAGGTACTTTGAGGAACCACTAACTACTTTTTGAAGCACCAGTTCCATTTCTTTCTTTAAAAAAACAACAGACATTCATAAACTGGATGAAGGTAGCAGAGGGCGATGCCATGGTGCGGGCAGCTGACGTCAAGCCTGTCAAGTAACGTTTCCTACTCAATCAAACCATAACTTCATTGTATTTATACCATAACCTTCCATGATCTACCACTGGTCTTTTACTGTTAACTTTAATAAATTATTTTGATTCTTCCTAAATCTTCAAATATTACAGCTGCAAATGCTTCCAAATAGGGAACCCCTTAAATATATTATATTGTGGAGAAAATTCTATATTTGCTAAGTTTATTTTTTATTTAACATCGGGATTCGTTGTTCGACGACAAACACTTGTCAATGACATAATAATCAGGTATAATAAAATAACTTGAAGAAAATAAAAGATCATTTATTATAAATTAAGAAATGATAAAAATGTATCCCCAATCAGGGATATTGTGACTCCAAGGGAAAATATAATAAAATCATAAACTACTCTGACACAACAGTGACGCCACCGTGTGCGATAATCAATCCCAACTCTAATGGTGTGTTGTATCTCACACCTAAACTCGGTTTAATTATAACTGATGTTTAGACTGTGACGTATTGATTTATTTATTATCATTAATTACATCAGTCTAAACATCAGTTAAAATTAAACCTAGTTTAGGTGTGAGATACAACGCGCCCTAAAATTTAATATTGAACTAGGAAAATTAATTAATTAATTAAAACTTAGCTGTCAGCAGTTTTTCCGGAAAAAAAATCGAAAAAAATTTGACACTCCTCACAGCAACATAGAGAATAGTGCTACTACGAACATAATTAAGAACAATTTAACCGATATGGCTGACAATTTAATTCATGTATAAAAAATCGCATATGCCACAGTGCAATTGTCACTTTGACAGCGGCAAAAGATAGTTTTAACTTTTACAGCGACAAATACACTAGTGGTTTTTTCACTTATTCATTTGTTCATCAATTATCGCGGTGTTGGTTACCAGAATAAATAGTTTGGCATGTTTGTCAACAACTTATTGAATTTTCAAGAACTAACAATGAGTCGATTCGGTGTGTCTACGTGCGCCGAAATTAGTCAAATTGTTAATACCTGTGTGCCTACTAATACAGTTGCGACGCAATCATCAATCTGGCGACAATTTTCTACGTTTTGCGATGCAAAAAGATACACATTTGAGCCAGATACTTCCATCGAGAAATTGAATGTAATATTGCAAGATTGGGCATTTAATATGCGAAAAAGTAATGGAGAAGACTGTGATGCCTTTTGGCCTAAACATTAAGTCATTAATTATTTAAAATATTATCGAATAAATTCCCTTCAGCTAATTCCAATAAACCACGAATTGTTTTATAAATAATAAATATAAAGGTTACACGTACGAGTCAATGTCAAAGCAAATAAACATTATCTAGTATCATGTATGTTTACTTATAGTGAACTTGACTCTTTGTATATATAGGTAACAATAGTATTTTAAGCATTCATTATTAATTCATTATTAATTCAATATTAACTCATTATTGATTCATTATTATTATTAAGTCATTATGATGGTCATTCATGAAAGGATGATTACAGTCAGTATCATTCATTCTAAGTAGTAATCTAAGAGTAGTCAATTAGTGTTAGTGGTTAATGTATAGTAAATATTAAATAGAACATGTCCCAGTGAAACAGGTAGTTGTTTTATTCCTGGGGGATGACCCACCAAGTGACCAGCAGCACCACCTAGTCAGAGGCCCTTCTACTATCCTACTACACCCAGTATCCTCATTACATTACACATTACATGGCGATCCTGCAAACAATTGGAGTTCTGTAACAATGGGTGGTAAAGCAACGAAACAAGCGGTCCAAGAAAATGGCGTGGTCAACAGTAATTTTATAGTACAAGAAGAGGAACTCAAAGCAGATCTGGAGGTGAAGATTCTTATCTACATTATTGTGGTTGTTTTGGTACTACAATTTGGATGGTCTATATATAAGAATCATAGAAGACAAATGAAGAGGGAGATAAGAAGAAATCTACAGCAAAGCACGCTAAATCTGTAGGATGGTGAGAATATTATTTTTTTGTAAACTTTAAGGGTATATTCTGTTTTGTGGCTAAAATTTTTTTTTGATAATTGATATTTCATATTTTTATTTCTATTGACAATGAATTTTAAATGTCCTCGAGTGATGGAAATGCAGTAACGTGGGATGAATTTGAGATTAGATTGAATTTAATTTTAGAAGATATACGTAGGAATAGTAAGCGTGTGTTAAAAAAGGAGGTTCCAAAAAGCTCAGATAGTCATATAGATATAATAAATAAGTTGTGTGATTCATTTAATAGTTTCTCTAAGTTAATAAATAAGAATTGGTATAAGTTAGAGGAGAATCAGCAGAGTACATGTATTTTATATTTTAACAAAATTAGAGAAAAGGTAGAGAAAGCATTTCAAGTGTTAGATTGTCAGTATGAAGTTCCGTCTCAATTAATTACGCGTAATAATTTAATTAATAATTTAATAGTATTAGAAGCAATGAGCAAAGATAAAAAGGAGAAAATGGCATTAAGTATGAATGACTTTTTCAATTTAGCTGGTAAGATATTACCAAATGAATTTAATGGGGATATAAGCAAATTGCAATCTTTTGTAGATGCTATAAGTTTGCTACAGGTTGGTGCAGCAGAGCATGAGGAGAATGCTGTACTATTTGTGAAAACTAGGCTAACTGGAAAGGCCAGGAGTCTAATCACCACCGAAAAATCGTTGGTAGAAATTATAGGAACCCTTAAAAAGGGACTAAAGGGAGATAGTGCTAGTTTAGTAGGAGCTAAATTAAGCAAATTAAGACAAAACAATAAGGATATAGTTGAGTATGCTTCAGAGATGGAGAAATTAACAGATCAGTTACAAGCCGCGTATTTGGCAGAAGGAATGCCAGTACATTTAGCAACTAAGTATACAACAGAAGCAGCAGTAAAATCACTGATTGACAACTCAGCATCAGAGCGGATAAAAACCGTTATAGCAGCTGGGAATTTTACGACACCGCAAGAGGTGATGACTAAATTGGTTTCCATCAATGGGGGAAACAATCAGTCAACAGGAAGTGTTCTGCATTATAAGGCAGATAGAAATAAGTTTGTGTCAGGAAATACCTATTTTCCACAGCGAAATACCTATTTTCCTCAGCGAAGACACTCTTATGTGAATCATAATGGAGAAAATAATTTCCATAGGAAAAATAACTACGATAACAGTAGGAAATTTCACGCCAATCAAGGCAATAGGAGATTTACTGGTTACAGGGAGAAACCAGAAGAATATAGGAACAAGCCTAACAATAGGTTTAACAATGATAATAAATATAGAAATGTAAGAATGTGTGAGAGTGGAGAGACGAGAGTGGAAGATGAACAGAAAGAATTGGGGTTTTGAAAAAGAAAGGTGAAAAATCCAAAATTTTAAATAACTTGCATAATAATAATCATTACATTTATAACTTTGATTTAACTCTTTCAAACTTTGTGCAAATTAAAACTGACATATCGGATAATATAGATACTTTTATATTAGATACAGGTGCAGATATATCGTTATTAAAAATTTCAGATAATTTTCCACATCACTTAATAAAGACAACACAAATCTTAAATATTAAAGGAATAACTCAGGGAGAAATTAAAACTTTGGGTACAATAGAAACTTTTCTTTTTATTAAGGGTATAGCATTTCAACATTGTTTTCATGTAGTTGAGGAAGAATTTCCTATACCTACGAATGGAATTCTAGGTAGGGATTTCATAAGAAATTATAATTGTATTTTAGATTATTCAGAATTAAAATTATACATAGATTGTAAATCTAGGAATACAGTAACATTAGAAATTCTTGACAATCCTGAATATGATACTTTGGCAATACCGCCTAGATGTGAAGTCTATCGGTTGGTAGAAAGTTTCAAAAACTTAAAACAAGATAAAGTTGTTGAGCAACAAGAACTATTACCAGGAATATTTATAGCAAGATCTATTATATCAAAAACTAATCCTTATGTCAGAATTTTAAACACAAATTATGAAAGCAAGTCGATAAATACAAACAATATTAAAATATTGGATTTAAATTTATTTCATGTATATGCTGTGAAGAATGAAAGTAAGAATAGGTTGAAAGAATTAAGAAAAACATTAAATTTAGAGGTACCAGAATACGTGAGGGATAAGCTAATAAATCTTTGTGAGAATTTTTCAGATATTTTTGCTTTAAAGAACGACATTTTAACGCATAATAATTTTTATGAGCAAAAGCTATTGGTAAAAGATGATACTCCAGTATATATTAAAAATTATCGCACGCCACATTCTCAATCTTCAGAACTTAATAATCAGGTCCAAAAGTTATTAGAACAAGGTATAATTGAATCTTCAATCTCAGATTATAACAGTCCAGTTTTACTTGTTCCCAAAAAGGCAATCAATGGAGAGAAGTCTTGGAGACTTTGTATAGATTTCAGGCAATTGAACAAGAAAATAGTCACAGATAAATTTCCATTACCCAGAATAGATTCGATCTTAGATCAGTTAGGGAGGTCGAAATGGTTTTCAGTCATAGATCTTATGTCAGGTTTTCATCAAATTCCTTTAGAACAGTCGTCAAGGAAATATACATCTTTTAGTACAGAAAAAGGTTCTTTTCAGTATACAAGATTACCATTTGGTTTAAATATAAGTCCAAATAGTTTTTCAAGAATGATGTCCATAGCATTCTCAGGATTAACTCCAGAAAAAGCATTTCTTTATATGGATGATATAGTCGTAATAGGGATGTCAGAAAATCATCATTTAAGTAATCTCGAAAGGGTGTTTGACACATGTCGGAAATTCAACCTTAAATTAAATCCACAAAAATGTCAATTCTTCAGGCGAGAAGTAACGTATTTAGGACACAATTTGTCCAGTGAAGGGGTTCTACCCGATAAGGCAAAATATTCAGTCATTGAGAAGTATCCAGTGCCCAAAAATTCAGAAGAATCTAAAAGGTTCGTAGCATTCTGTAACTATTACAGACGTTTCATTCCAAATTTCGCTGAAATATGCATACCTCTCAATAAATTATCTAGGAAAAATGTGAAATTCGAGTGGTCGGAAGACTGCGAAAAATCATTCCAAATACTAAAATCGGCATTAATTCAGCCGCCTATTTTGAAATATCCAGATTTCAATAAAAAATTTATATTGACAACAGATGCTTCAAATATTGCGTGTTCTGCAATACTTAGCCAGGAATACGAAGGTATAGATCTACCTATAGCTTATGCATCGCGAGGTTTTAAGAAAAGTGAATTAAATAAACCTATAATTATGAAAGAATTGTTAGCTATCCATTGGGGAATTAATCATTTTAAGTGTTATTTATATGGTTCTACACATTTTATTGTGAAAACGGATCACAAGCCGTTAACACATCTTTTTTCGATGACAGACCCAACTTCGAAACTTACGAGAATTAGACTAGACCTAGAAGAATACAACTTCGAAATACAATATTTGAAAGGAAATTCAAATTATGCGGACAGTATTTCAAGGATATCCATAAATGAATTAAAAGACTTGTACATTGACAATGCTCACATTTTAGCAATAACGAGGTCAAAAACTCGTCATAATAAAGCTCAGCCTATAGGAGAAGATAAAATAGTTTCCACAGAAATAAAGGAAGATATTCGCAAGCCAGCAGTATATAAAGTACTGAATAATTTAGAGGCGCATAAATTACCAATTCTGCAATTTGAAAATAACCGTGTTTCGTTAAGGATGAACATACGGATCAAAAACAGGATGAGATTTAGCCAAGCCTTATTAAATACCGATATAGTTAACTTTGATTTAGATCAAACGTTAGTTCAGCTTGATAAGCTAGCGGTAAATAATGGTATAAAAAGGATGAAAATTTATATGAATGATATTATTTTCACACAGTGCACTATAAAAGAGTTTATGGAAAAAGGAAACAATACGTTAAAAAACGTACAAATATGTATTTGCGATATACCTAAGATGGTGGAAAAAGAAAAAGAAAAGCAACAGATTTTAGAAACTTATCATAATGATCCTTTATTTGGAGGTCATGTAGGAAATAACAGGCTATTGAAAAAATTAAGAGCGAATTTTAGATGGAAAAACATGGAAAAAGATGTAAGAAAATATATTAAGCAATGTCACAAGTGTCAGGTCAATAAAGCAAAGAATAATCACAAGGAAGAATTTGTATTAACGGATACAGCAGAAAAACCATGGGATATAACATATATAGATACGGTCGGTCCTTTTCCACAAAGTGAAAATGGTAACCGTTATTGCATCACAATGTTATGTGAATTAACGAAATATGCAGTAATAATTCCAGTTAAAAACAAAGAAGCGAACACGATAGCTCGTGGAATTTTTGAAAATTTCATACCAAATTACGGTCTAATGAAACAAATTAGGACAGATTTAGGCACAGAATATAAAAATGAAATATTCAACGCTTTAACTAAAATGTTAAATATTAGGCATAATTACTCAACAGCATATCATCATCAATCTATAGGAGGTTGTGAGAAATTACATAGAACGCTTAATGAGTATGTGAGACACTTTATAAATGAAAGTAAGGATGATTGGGATGAATGGTGTAAACTATTTGCTTATTGTTATAATACGACTCCAAGCTCGTATCATGGTTATACGCCATTTGAATTATTGTTCGGTAGACGTGCTAACTTACCCGAGAATCTAACAAACGAGATTGAGCCATGCTATAATATTGATGAATATCAGAATGAGTTAAAATATAAACTGCAGGTAGCTCATCAGAGAGCAGAGAAATATTTAACCAAACATAAACTGAGTAGACAAAGTCAAAATAGTAAGGTAGCTAATTCAGTTGATTTTAAAATAGGGGATTCAGTGTTAGTAAAGAGGGAAAATAGAACCAAATTCGAATCTCAATATATAGGTCCATTTACAGTCACAGAGGTGAGCGATGTTAACTGTAAAATTAAATTAGAATCAGGTGTGATAAAAGAAATACACAAAAACAGAATCCATCCTTATTGTAAAATGAATTAAAAATTGTAAAATTGGAAGTGCGAGTGAGTTTATAAACATTTCCGAATAATAAACAAAAGTGTTATAACAAACATTCAAAACATTGAAGTGAAAATAAATAAACAACTAAGTGAGCGTAAACAATTTTTAAAGGCAATGAACATTCATTTATTTATGAATATATTATGTAATCGTAGGTTAGTGACATTATTTAATAACCATCTACCATTTATTTTTAGGATAATTGTAAATTCATTTCATTAGGGGGAAAGGAAGCTCAACGGAATTTATTCTTTTTGTAAAAGGGGAAGGTGTGATGCCTTTTGGCCTAAACATTAAGTCATTAATTATTTAAAATATTATCGAATAAATTCCCTTCAGCTAATTCCAATAAACCACGAATTGTTTTATAAATAATAAATATAAAGGTTACACGTACGAGTCAATGTCAAAGCAAATAAACATTATCTAGTATCATGTATGTTTACTTATAGTGAACTTGACTCTTTGTATATATAGGTAACAATAGTATTTTAAGCATTCATTATTAATTCATTATTAATTCAATATTAACTCATTATTGATTCATTATTATTATTAAGTCATTATGATGGTCATTCATGAAAGGATGATTACAGTCAGTATCATTCATTCTAAGTAGTAATCTAAGAGTAGTCAATTAGTGTTAGTGGTTAATGTATAGTAAATATTAAATAGAACATGTCCCAGTGAAACAGGTAGTTGTTTTATTCCTGGGGGATGACCCACCAAGTGACCAGCAGCACCACCTAGTCAGAGGCCCTTCTACTATCCTACTACACCCAGTATCCTCATTACATTACACATTACAAGACTACAAAGAAGCGGTAGTTAAAACAATTTGGAACACCACCGCTAAAAAGCTACAAAGTAAATATTATAACGAATTTAATATTGTATTCAACCCTTTCACCGATGTTCAGTTTAATTCATCACGAGCTGCACGTAATGCTAAACGTAAAATCCTACAAGCACAACCCGAAAAGAGAAAATGTAGAGTGCATCAGCTCTTAATAAATCTGATGTATTTGCAATGGCCAGATTACATAACGAAAATGAACCGGAAGGACTTCAAAAGAAATTATATCACATTTTGACGTTTGAACTAGCTTGGCGCGGAGGAGAAGCAGCTTACTGCAAAACCACTTATTTCGTATCTGAAATTGAAAATAATGGAAAAGAAACTGGACGTATCGAGTATAATCCTCTATTTTCGAAAACAAGACAAGGCGGCAACAATAAATTATGTGACAGCAAATGGATCACGTCTAATATTTTCGACGAAGATATTTGCCCAATACGTTTATTCAAAAAGTTAATGGAAAAACGAAACACTTTTATAACTTCGGATAGAGTATTTCTTACACCAAATCCCTTTTGGAAAAAGAAAAATTCTAAAGGTTGGTACAAGAATTTGCCGATTGGAATTAATGAAATTTCCAAATGGACTAAACGCTCAGCACAACGCATTGGTTTAGATGTCAAACGTTTCAAAATTACAAATCTCTAATAAAAATAACAGGACACAGCAATTCACCATCAATAAAACCATACTTACAAGTTGACAAAGAGTATCATTCAAGCATTATTCAATCAATTCGTTTGGAAAATGAAAAAACTTCAACATCTACTACAGAAACGATTAGCTGTGGCACCCGCACCCGCACTGTTCCTAGTATGAATTTCAATAACTGCGTTTTTAATAATTGTACATTAAAATAAAAATGTGTTTATTTTCAATGTTTCATAAATAAAGTTTGCATTGATATGTTTCCAAATTTCTCATTCATTAAATTGTCCTGCCGAATTACACTCGAGGTTTGTATTGATATTGGGTGAATTTGTGTTCAAATTCTAAACTGTTTCCTAGCAATTTGACGAGAATAACTGTCAACTATTAAAAACACTCCACCTTCGGTGTCGTGTTTTTAATACCGAAGGTGGAGTGTTTTTAATAGTTGACAGTTATTCTCGTCAAATTGCTAGGAAACAGTTTCTCATTAAACAACCCAAATTTACCCGATAAAATACAAACCATTTTGTGCAATTATAAGTGATAATACTCCTGTAACCTACAATAATTGTAATTTTATATTAATTGTAATTTAAAATGAGTTTGAAGTAATTACCTTTCCTAGCTTGAAAGTTATATTGTTCTTATTAATTATTGTTCTTATTATTTTAATTTAAAAAAAATGTTGTATCAAAATAAAATGTTTATTTAACTCAGGAAATAATCTTACCAAATATCCCTCGTGCATCTAATTTTTCCTGTGGAAAAATTGGAACACTCGTTTCTAAGTAATCTGCGAAAGTGGAAAAATCCCCGTCTTCGACTCGGATTTTTAAAACCACTCTCGCTCATGCTGTTTGTTAAAACAAATTACTAAGAAACTCGTTTTTCCGGAAAAATTAAATGTACTAGGTATTACCCCCGAAAATTCACTCGTCAAAATATCAGCTTTTGGTTCATTGAAATCTCTGCTTTCCGTTGGTGTGAAAAAAAAAATATTACTAGAGTAAATCTTATCAGAAATCGAGAAAAAATCGAATTCGAAATTTTTTTCGCCATTTTTATACAATTTCATCTATAAAAAATGTGACTGCTGCAATTTTTTTAGATTAAAAAATTTGATTTATTAAATTCTAATTACATTTATGTCATAGAAAATCTCATAATTTATAAAAATAAATGTAAATTGTACTATTGAATCTAGTTACTTTACAATTTAGTTACATTACAATATTTTTTGCATTTTCTGAGAAGATTTACTATAGTAATATATTTTTTTTCACACCATCGGAAAGCAGAGATTTCAATGAACAGAAAGCACATCAACTTTTCGAAAAAAGCTGATATTTTGACGGGTGAATTTTCGATTGAAAAGTATGGTGCTTTTTCGATATTAAGTCAAAATAAGGTGAAAAAATAAATATTTCAAATCAAATAAATTACAGTGTATTAGGGATATAAAAAGATAAGTTTTCAACAAATTACGTGAAAAAAAAATTTTTTTTTGTAAAAGATAAAAATAAAAAACCAAAAACTTGGTTTTTTGAATTTTTCACATAAATTTTCAGTTTATGTGAAAAAAGTGTAAATACAAAAGTTGTAGATCTTTTTATTACCTACAATTCTGATATTCGACTTTTTTCTATAGGACTTGTAATTTTGCCGAAAATCAAGATAAACCGTTTTTTACCCTTAAAAACTCGCCCCCTTCCCCTTCCCGACCTCAGATCGCCCGTAAATTATTTTTCCTTACATTTTTATAATATTCTCCCCAATGGGCTTCATCCTACTATTGTTTTTTTTCACTTTTTATTATTTTTAAAGGCTTCTACCCTGGTCTAAATGTCAATTACTTTATTAATATATATCTCTTTATTGAATATTTTGAAAAATATAATTAAATTTTATTAATAAACGCATTTTTTAATTATATTATGTATTTGTTTTTATTTCATACAATTTCCTTAATTAATAATATCTATTTCAGTGTTTCGATAAAGCCGTTTCAGTGGGTTTGACGTAAACAATAGGAAAATTAAATCGACCTGACAAAAGAATGTTTCAGTATTTCAGGAAAATTATGAATATTTCCAATAAGATGTCATTGAAGTGTCCAAAACAATAGCTCTGTTTTTAAAGAAGGCGTTTCCAATCATTTAATGTGGTGTATTTAAGAAAATTTTCTCTTCCCTACAAATCAGTCATTGTTGAGATTTTGTATATTGTGTACGGTTTGATTTTAAAGATTCGATATGAGGTATGTTATATTTTTTCATTCGTAGAAGCGAAAATGTAGCATGCAAACAAATCTTTTTTATATTAAAATAACAATATTGGTATAAATCACTTTATTCTTGTTTTCAGTATAATTATATTTAGCTGAGGGATTTCCCATAGCTATAAAAGTATAACTGACTTAAAAATCTTGATCTTTACATTTATTTACATGCAATTTCATAAGATGTTTATATATACAGAAGTATATATTTTCATTAAAGAGAAATTTACTTATTATTTTCAAAATTTGCCTTACTAGGAGATGTCAGTAGAAATAAACGTTATGACTAACATTCCAAATATCCACCTATCACGAAATCTCAGTTTTCTAAATTTGTTTATCTTCTTTATTTTCCTCGTGGTATATTACTTTTTTTTGGAATATAAACCCCACTCAACGTACATGTTCTTACATATAATAAGCGAAAAAAAGCGCTATCCCAATAAAAACCGTTCCTGGAACGTGCACTTCACTGGATTCCATTTCTAGTGGACTACATATCGTTAGAATGTCATAAAATAAAATATTTTATTTCACATTTTACCAGAGGTGTGATCTACTATGAATGGACCTTAATAAAATTTGACAACAAAGTTTTGTAGTCTTAAACTTCAAAATATTATTGATTGTCTAGTTGTCAAATTTTTTCGTTGTGTCAGATAGGGACCAAAAAATTATTTCTGTACTATAAATAGTTAATTTTGACAACGGTAGCTGGAACGCTACCGAAACGTCGAAATAAGAAAATAAAAAAACATTATTGTGGTTTGATTCCCAAAAAAAAAAGAAAAAAGAATTAGTAATGCCACAAGGAACTTATAGAAGATATATAATACATATATATTTTTTTTTATTTCCCGCAAATGTTTTTCCACAATATTTTATAGTCTGCCTCTACGGGCAAATGTTATTATATAGTTATTATTTCCTGCCAATTTTCAGTACAGTTGTAAAATGTCTGCATTTAAATTTCCATATACACCTCGTATATTACAAAAATGATACAATGCAAAACTTTAATGTACAAGTGTCGCTGTTGTTGCATTATATAGGTAATCATTACGTGAATTTTACGATGTCATGAAAAAATAAATTAATTAAAAAAACATACCACGCTAGTGTTCGACCAGTTTTAATATGAGAAATGTAATCCCGCTATACTGAATTTTGAGAATTGCAGATACTTTTCACGTTTTTTTTTTAGAGAACGCATTAAAAGCCTTTATTATTTTAATTATACGAAAAAGGATACATTTGAACTACTTTTAGATAATTATACAGTGCTCCCATAAAGTAATGTATAAATTGTTAAATAAACAGTAATATAAAAAGATCCCGAAGTAATTTTTTATTTTAGTTTACTTATATTTAAAAAGAATAATTCGTCTTACAGGGAGGATAATCTTTGAATTAAAATTTGTAAAATGTAAATAAGTTTATACTGATGCTGGAAATCTGTATATCTTGAAGTTAAAGTTTAGTTTCTTTTAAGATACATTTCTGACAACACCAAAACTGGAATGGGACTTCTTGTACCACTACTATTATGTTGTGGAGCTATGAATTTAGCTCAAGGATACCCTGGAGAAGACTTTCGCTATACCGACAGAGATGTAAGTGTAGTAGTTGCTCAAAGAAAACTTAAAATAACAATTCAATATTACATAAACAAGTTGAATCATTTTTAAAAATAATTAATAATTTTTAAAAAATGTACATTCTTAATAAAATTTAAAGTAAATATGTTATTATATTGGCACGGCAGCTTATAACGCCCTTTACATGTAATGAAAGAAATAAGCTGGTAGGTAATCCTTTCATTCTATCAAAAAACTTACTTATTATGGTGAAAATATTGAAAAACAAAATTACGTTGATGTCTAAGATAATAGTTAAATACTATTACAATGCCTTACAAAGTTTAAAAAAAATCTTTTCAAAGAGCAGACCGTTCGCACTAGAAAGCAACAACTACTTTCCATTCGTTTTAATTGGACATACGCGTCCAGTGATATCCATAAAAAATTAGAGTGCCTTTGATACATTCAGGGTAGTATGACGTAACGAGAAACATTCGTGACTTTTACTGTATGTATTACCTTGCTGTGGTGGGCGTACGGTTAAATTTTTTAAATGGGTTCAATTATTTATGTACCCACTTCTGTCGACATTCTACATGGTTTATAATTTTTTTAAAAATTCTAGTTGGCCGGTCCAGGCGCTCACCAACTAGCTAGTTGGTTAGCATCTCAACTTCGGCCAAAAGAAATCATCATACCGGTCGAAGTTCCTGCCATCCCATATAGATTACCTTTGCAAGGAAAACGAAATTCCGAAGTGACTAATGCCATCATGGGATCCGAAGAAAGTCAAAAGATGTATCGGGAAGGACGTTAAATAATTAAATTAGATTCTATTTAGACCAGTCCTTCAAATGCTTGAATAACTTTATTATGGAAATTGTATTTGAAAATGTCAACTAAAGTTGTAGATTAAAATTTATTGTTTGTTCACAAATACATTTCCATTTCCTTGACGAATCCAGGAAACAATTTTTTTTCTCTAATATTTAGCTTGAACAGAAACTTAAGGACATAAGGAAAAACTAGAAGAAAAAAATAAAAATAGGAAGGTTATTAAACATTGAATGCGGCTAGAAAATGATTATTTTTTCTGACATTATTTTTGTGTTCACGAATATCCTAACCTTACTTTAATTGACTGCTAAATATGCGCATAAAATGAAATCACGTAATAAAACTATAATTTGGTACATCAATATATTCTATTTTGTTGTTCGCTTTTTTTTAATTCATTTATATGATACTAAAACCGTTCAAAGAAATAGCTACATGCTTTAATTCCCGCTAACTTCGTTATCGAAATTCACCTTTATCAATTCTTTGAACCATAATATTAATATAAACAGGTACTGCACTGAATTTTTTTGAATATAATTAATAATATTATGTTTGAACAAATTGAATAAATAATAAATAAAATTGTTATTATCACATTACTTAAATGTGGGGAATTTTTGAACTGTTTTATTATATCAGTATTACTACACCAATAATAGTGTATAGGTACTTCTTTTCAATTTGCATGTAACAATTTGGGTCTTACGAGAAATATATTTTATATTCCTGGGAAATGTATTACAAATATTTGTATTGAATATTACATAATATATGAGAATTTAATTTGTATATTAGAGATTCAATCTCCTGTACTATTAATCCCAAAAAGGATTTTGAAAAAGATTTGAAACAAGCACCTATTTCGAATTATATTTTGTACTGTGATACGAATCTATTATTTTTTTTTATTTGCTTGTGTTTGAAGGACCATTATTCATGTATATTACCTACATATGATTGAGACTATTCTTTTTGTTGAAATTATAGCAAATACATATTCATATGTGGAGTTTAATTGTTGTTTTATTTCGTTTAAAAAGTAAGACTTTTTCCAGACGTAGATTCTGAATCACAAGAAGAATGCGTGATTCGGATTCGCATGAAAATTCTTACCTGATTCTCTGTGGAAAGAGATTGTGCGCTTTTGTCAGTTCCAGTGCAGTACGTTTGTGGTTCCATACACTTCCTTCCAACATTGTTGTTTTTTATTGTATGGATGAAAAATATCTCAAAATTTTCCATAAATGCGCTGCTTCACCCTACAGCTTGTGTCATCACAAAAATCTGTTAAGGTGTTTTATCTGATGTCCCCCTCAAACTGGCGCCAATCGTAACATTCTGGTTTTGACCCAATAGAGGTAGCTTTAGGCAATCGATATATTGGAACCTAACAACCCAGTAAACACAGGATATCCTATGGATATCCATATAATGTCCACGATTGGTCCATATGGACATGGACACAGAATGGAGATCCAATGGATGTCCATTTACCACTAATACAATGGATATTCGTTTGAGGACATTCACTGGACCTTCAGTTCTCGTTCACCACTGGACGTGAAGATTTATTTGAATGATGGACGTCCATTGGACATCCACTGTTCATCCATGAGATGTCCATGGTTTATTTATCATGTCCAGTGAATGTCCATATTTGTACAAGGTATATCCATTCATAGTACGAAACGGACATCCATGGGATGTCCAGTTTTGTGGCAAATGGATATCCAGTGTATATCCAGTGGATGTCCATAGGATATCCTCCTGGGCTTGAACGGATATCCCTTATGTCCAATGTGAATATCCATTGTGTGTTCATGTGTTATCTGGGAGAGTAATGGAAGAAGAAACCTCCATCCACATACTCAAGGATTGCGTAGCAATATTGAGCACTCTTGGGTAGAAGAGGGATACTCACCTAAACTAAAGACTATTTAAGGAACTAATAGTCTGTACCTCAGGAACCATAGACAAAATAAAAGAGACGGATTGAATTATGGGCGATATAAGGCATAACGTTTCTGCTCAACTGACCCGCGCATCGAGTCACTAAGTTAATTCATCAAACTACATCTAATAGAGTAGCAAGAAAAGATAAAAAACAGCTAGAGGAAAATCACTGATATTCTTTCCACGTTAAAAGGTGCCCGTCATAGCGATTTGTACAAACACAAACAAGTCAGGCAACGGATATGATGAATAATAATAACAATAGCTGCAGATATCTTTTGTCGTTGTCAAAGTGACATTTGCGCTGTGTCATACGCTTTTTTTCATATATAAATTAAGTTGTCACAAATAATAATAATAAAAATTGATTATAACAGATTTATGATATTATCTGCTTACACTTGTATTTTTTACATCAAGCTCCGAGACAATCTATATATAGAATTAAAAAAAAATATCCATAAATTAACTGATATTTTGGTAACGGCACACTGCTGATAATGATTTAGACTTCTCGTCTTACACAAAAAGGTTCATCATAAAACAAAATAAACTTTATTAATAACCATCCAGCTGATTGTTTATTATGACCTTCTTTGTGAATTTAATTGTTCGTTTGACTCAGTATTAAACTTGACACTGTCTAGACAGCACAAAAATCAATCTAAGCACATTCCACATCTACAGATAAAAGAAAAACCGCAAACGTTTAGCAAGCATCAAATAAATATATTCTAGATAAATGATTTATCTATTGCTTTGTACTTTTATTAGGACTGGATTTTAAAGTATTCTGCTAAGTTGGTAATTTGCTATGAACAAACGGAACATCGTGATATCTGCTGTATGTATGCGGCTTGCTGGCTTTTTCTACAATATTTGTCTGATTCAATATATAAATATACAGATTGCGTAAATTACATCCGAACCGTCCGGATTACACAAGTACGACAGAAAAACAGCTGAAAGAGAGAGAAAGAATAATTATGCACGGTCATTAAGGCGTGTACTTTGTTTCACCTTAGGGGTGTATACTTATTTCCTGAGACTGGCCGAATGCTCATTGCCCCCCTATTTTAACCGTTGATGCCAGAAGCGCAGATTAATTTGTACAAATGATATTTTTGTCTCGTTATCGTTGACTTTTTTTCGAGGGTGAGAATACAGCACGTTTGTGCCAGCATTACGCCAAATAATCTTAGAGATGTGAGATCAAATCTTCATCACAGATTTGGTTATTGTCTGGCACAGGAAGGTGGTTTATTTGAGCACTTAATTCATTAAAATTATGTTTACCTTTAGAATGGATTTTTATTTTTTCAGGAAGTTTATATTTTATGTTTAGAATAAGTGTAGGTACCTACCTACTTATTTTATTTTTTCGATTTAATTTATTAATGGAAGGGATTTTTAGTTTATTAATTATGGTTCTCTCAAGAAATGCTGTTTTATTTTCAAGTTACAATGGCTAAAATAATATCCTATTGTAGTTAGAAATTGTCAACTTGGTCTGAAATGATCATGTTGACAAAAATGAATTTTAAGATGTACAGGTTACGTAATCACGATTGTATTTTTTTATTTATTTAACACCCTCACTCCTTCCATGTTGGAAGCATACTGAATATCACCAACCAGTGAATTATATCTGTAAAGGACCATTCGGCCAGTCTCGGGAAATAAGTATACACCCCTAAGATGAAACAAAGTGATGACCGAGCATAATTATTCTTTCTCTCTCTTTCATATATCCTTGTCGTACTTGCGTAATCCGAGGCCAGGGTTCCAAAGTAATTTACGCAATCTGTATGTATTATTCCATTAGAAAGGGAATATGGGATTTATTTGAAGTATTGAAAGATTTAAGTGGCAATATTTCTTATCTACCATTATGGCAAACTTATGTTTAAGCTTTGCTTAAAATCTGGAGTTTAATCTATTTGTAGGTATGCCGTAAATGTGTTGTGTGGATGGACGGTTGTAGTGGCACAATAGTATATTGTGTAACAAGTGCGCAAAAGTGCTAATTTCTTACGAGTGAGAAATTAGAATTTTAACACGTGTTGTACACTGTATTTTTTCTACGACCACCATCCAAAATCAGAAACATCAGAATCCGTTATAAAAATCAAGTATAAGGCGGCTAAGATGGCGCCTTCGGCTCGACAGTTTGACAGTAAGTCGGACTGTTTTGCGGGTTTATTGTTCAAATACCACATACTACAGATAAGCAGAATGACAATTTGCTGTAAGTAGGTATTTATTTTGGGTATGCCTAATGTCACTTTGGCTATTCGCGAATTTGTGGTCACTGCTAGAAATATTGCTGGTGTCCTTCTTGTTGACCTCCTCAAAAAGTATAGAAATATTAGACCTCCTGCTGTAAAGCACGACAGATTTTTTGTGCGATATTATAATGGAAAATGTGGCATACAACCCGTGGGCATAAATACTATTGGAAAATTACCAAAAAAGATTGCTCAGTTACAACATTAGACAAGAAGTTCAAGATAATATTCACCCAGAAAATGGACTTACTTTAAATAACTGTGTCTTTAATAATGTTGTTTTAAATGTTCATAAATCTTAAAATACTATTGAATTAAAATAATGAGTTATTAACTGTCAGTTTAAATAATGAAATAGTTGTCAGTTTTCACAGTAATTAATAAATTATTCTTTGAAAATTAAACAGTTACGTAAAGTTTTTACATAACCGATATATAAAGGTTAGGAAAAATGTGACGTTTACTAATGTCAAGGAGTGGCTAAAGTGTCACATTTGATAGCGGAATTAGATAAATATATTTTTGTCAGATTTTCATTTGGTTGGCTCAATATAAATTGGGTATATTTTTTTGAATAAGTAACTCGTTTTGCGTGCATTTCATGAAATAATTTGTAATTAGTAAATTAAAATTAAAAATTGACCTGCTTCGGGATTTCTTCATATTTAGCGAATAATGAATGTATGCGTTAATTTATGGTCGAAGTGTATACAAATTTTCACTAGTATTACCACTAGAGGTCAAATCATTTCCGGATTTAATTTGACCTCGTGTGTTATTCGGTAAGAAAATTCCACACCAAACGTGTTTATTTCCAACAACATCAATTTTCGTCTTCATCAAGTACTTGCAAACCATAGAAGGTTTTGTCGACTTGATTATTTAGTTACCATGGCAACTCAGTGAAACTCTAAACTAGAAATTATTTCTGTTTTGAATTTGTCAAAATCAGCACGACGTAGACAAATGTCTGGCTTCGGCCAAGAAAGTAAAGAAAATATTCGCCAGAATATTAAGCAGTTGACACCCGCGAATACTAGGAAATCGAAGGCAAGTGTATGGAAGCAGTTCATAAACTTTTGCGCAGAAAAAGCGTATGATTTCGACAGAGCGGATATAGGTACCTGTGGAAGAACTGGCGCTTATTCTTGAAGACTATGCCTTCAACATGCGAAAAAAGAACTCCGAAGACTACAAGGAGAGTGTTATCAAAGTTCTATGGAACTCTACAGCTAAACAGTTGCAGAAATATTTTTTCGAAAGGTATAATCTCAAATTCAATCCATTCTCTGACATAGAATTTGTCAACACAAGAGCTGCAAAAAAATACTAAGCGTCCGAAGCTACAAATAGATCCAACCAAGAGAAAGGCAAGTTCATCCGCACTATCAGCAGACGAATTGAGAAAGATTATTGAGCTTTGGGACGAAAACACTCCGGAAGGATTGCAAAGAAAGTTCTTTCACATTGCTGCTCATGAATTGGCCTGGAGAGGAAATGAAGGAGCGGCAGCAACAATAGAATATTTTGTGGAGGAAATTGACAATCAAAGGGAACCAACAGGACGCATTGAGTATAACCCGGTTTTCTCCAAGACCACCCAAGGCGGTTCAAAAAGAATGGCCGACAGTAAGTGGCTAGTACCGAATACAGTCAATGAAGAATTATGCCCAGTAAGACTATTCAAAAAACTAATAAGCAAGTGAGACCAACTCATCAAAACGAATCGTTTATTTTTCACTCCAAATCCAAACCGGCAGCACCCCAATTCCAAAGGCTGGTACAAGAACAAAATACAATACAAATCGGCGGCATCAGTGATTGGAATCGATGTCAACAAGATCAAGATAACAAATCATTCTGCGAGGGCCACTGCTGTTTCAACTTTAGCCAAACCGGGGATTAAAGAACAGCAATTAATTAAAATAACAGGGCATGGTAGCAATCACTCCATAAAACCATATCCGCAAATTGACTCGGGCCATCATCAGGATATAATTGACGCAATGAGGTCTGCTTCAACTTCTGCAAAGACAATCCAAGAATCTCTAAATCAAGAACAACTCCCAATCAACCTGCCATAGTATACAGTGCTATTCAAAAGTCCCCTCCCCCCCTCGTATCTTTTGAAAGGCTACACTAATAAAATTTGGAGGGTGAAAATAAAGTGTTGTAAACTTATCTACGAATGGTAACAGGTGACGTAATAGTAATAGATGACGTCACAGTGCTACTCTGGCCAATAATTTTAAATATGACCTTATGGCAAGTGATATCTCGTTTGAAAGGCATTGACATTGGCTACATAGCCATATTAATTTTGTTTGGGTTTAAACTAATTTTGACGCATAAATTAAATAAATACCAAAATTATTATTTCACATTTAAATATTGAGGATTTTTCAGTCCGCCTCTGGTTAATTGCCAAACAAATTTACGTTTTTAATTTAATAGTATTTGTTGCTTTGAAAAGTTTTTCTAAATAACTTAAATATTTAATTTTATTATTGTTTAACGAGACATTTATGAGTTTACATAGGCGAAATGGTACGTACTCAAGCCGACAAAGTAGCAGCTATCTTAATAATTGGTGAATCTGGAAAGAATCTCCATGAAGCGGAACGTTTATTTAACGAGAGATACCCAGATCGCCCTATCTCGAGAACTTATTTGAAGGAGCTTCTTCACAATTTTGAAGCAACCAAACGATCTGGTCGACCAACATTTAGTGATGAAAAAAAATGGTATAGTTGCTGAAATGGTAGTAAACCCTACTTCCTCTTCAACTAAAGTTGCGTCTATCTGTGAAGTAAGTAAAAGTACAGTACAGAAAGTGTTGGCTAAAAATAAATTTCATACATACAAGTTAAAAATGGTGCACCACCTTTCGGATGACGACCCCGACAGAAGACTCGAATTCTGTGAATGTATGACAAATAAAATTAGTCAAAACCCACATTATACAAAAACAATTTGTTTTAGTGACGAAAGTACTTTTTGCCTCAATGGAAATGTGAATACAGAGAATGTAAGGTATTGGAGTGACACAAATCCTCACACCTTTCGTGAACAACATACCCAATTTCCAGAAAAAGTCAATGTTTGGGCAGGTATTTTGGGAAACCACATAGTTGGTCCTGTTTTACTAAATTCAAATTTAAGCGGTGAAGTGTATCTGGAGATGTTACAAAATGCAATTGAGCCGTTAATTCTTGAAATTCTGGAAGATCATCCAGATGAATTCGGCCATCTGGAAATAACATTTCAACAAGATGGTGCTCCTGCACATTATTATGGTGCAGTAAGACGTTACCTGAATGAAGCATATCGAGGTAGATGGATCGGCCGGCGAGGTCCTATAGAATGGCCACCTCGGTCACCAGATCTGACACCATTAGATTTTTTTCTATGGGGGTACTTGAAATTCAAGGTTTATACTACGGCACCAGATAGCATTGGCGTTTTGAAAGAAAGAATTATTGAAGAATGCAATGCAATTTCAGCTGACACATTCGAACGAGTACGACAAGAGTTTACTAATAGGATGTATTACTGTCAGGAAGTAGACGGAGCACATCTCGAATACTTGCTATAAGATTCCATTGTTGATATTTGATTAATTAAATTTAAAAAATTATTTCAATAATTTTGGTATTTATTTAATTTATCCGTTAAAATTAGTTTAAACCCAAACAAAA
This sequence comes from Lochmaea capreae, assembly GCA_949126875.1. NCBI lineage: Eukaryota > Metazoa > Arthropoda > Insecta > Coleoptera > Chrysomelidae > Lochmaea > Lochmaea capreae. The sequence goes on along the minus strand of OX421397.1, from coordinate 9,903,986 downwards.
TTAATATGGCAATGTAGCCAATGTCAATGCCTTTCAAACGAGATATCACTTGCTATAAGGTCCTATTTAAAATTATTGGCCAGAGTGGCACTGAGACGTCATCTATTGCTATTACGTCACCTGTTACCATTCGTAGATAAGTTTACAACACTTTATTTTCACTCTCCAAATTTTATTAATGTAAGTGTAGCCGTTCAAAAGATACGAGGGGTGGAGGGGACTTTTGAATAGCACTGTATAATAATTGCGTTTTTAATATAAACATTAATCATAATAATGGTCCAAAGAGTTTAGAAAACGTTTAAGCTTGTAGTTGAAATGAATCAAAATTATCATGTGAACAAATAAAAATTAGATAGTCAAAAAAAATATTCTGTCATTATAAACGTCAAAGAAATGTCCAGTATAATTCGCTGTTGGGTACCCACGAGGAAAAACTTTCCACTAAAATTCATCCGTTGCGATGGTGATATGTCAGAAATACACGTTCTGATTGGTTGAAAATCACATGTGTGGAATTTTCATAAAAATCGTATAAGTAGCTTCGCGAAACAGCCTGTATAAAAAATACCTTTTATATAGGACAAATATTCATTTTATGAAAATTTAGTATAAACGAACATCTTCAGTTTCGCTTTGCAATTTCTTTTTTTTTCGGTACCATATTTCAACGGCACGAAAAGGGACTTAAACTTGTTTGTGTCTCTTTCTTCGATCCTCCATCTGCCTCCCTCTTATTTTCACCGTTATTACCGGCCATTGCAAAAGTATACACTATTGCAGACTGGTAGACTTACCCAAAAAGAGCGCTCGGTCTTCCTGTCTCGTCATTACCTAGATCGTTTACCTCTTAATTCTACGAAATATCGGCCTTATTGATCTGCTGTCTCTTTCATCCTTTGAATGTACTATGAATTACTTCTGCACCTCCCACCGCATTTATAGAAACTTGTTTTACCTCGTGTCTGATATCCTTTAAGGATTGAGTTACTTAAACGATACGGTCTGACTTAAGTTCGGTGTTGAATAAAAGTTTGATAATTCAGTTTGTTTTAACGATGTTTTTTTTTGGGTAATTTTGAAGTAAACTTTTGATAGTGCTTGAGAATGATATATACATATAAAGTGCTTTAAAATAATTATTTGTCAAGTGTTTATAACAAATAGGACACAATGGATTTGATTAAAGGTAAAATAATAATATTATTGTTATTAATATAAATATTTGTAAGAAAATTCTTTTTGAAATAGTATGATGCAATATTTAAAAAATGTGCCTCACGTCACTTTATAATTAAGACAGGTTGGTGGTTTCTGATTGTCTTGGCACATGTTTTATTTGATTATTCATAGTACAGTCATTAAATTAATCGAAAAAATACAATATTCACAAATTTATTGAAAAATTTGTCACAAGGAAGTTATTTTAATTAATGATGAATAATTTATATTCTGAATATAATGTGACTGTTTACAAACAAACTTAACGTAGAGTAGTAATTAATTTTTTTTTAAATATTTGAAGTTTAAAGCTGCAAAAAATTTTTCTTAAAAGTCCTTTCGCCTTTCATAGTTAATTATAAATTTCATAAAAATGATTGTAAATAAAGAAATAGTATTATAATATACTAGACATGGGAGCTGTAATATTGCTTATTTTAGAAATATTTTATTAATAAAACACGTTTGGTTGTTATTTTGTGTGAAATATGAATATTTTTGTTATAAAATAATGTGTTAATCAGTTTTGTGGCTTTGTGTATAACAATTCCAACATTAAATGATAATAAAACCTGAAGAAAAACGGAGAGAAAAATGGAGAATTCCGTCCAGTTCGGCTCAATTTCGGTGTCGGCCATAGGCGTAGGTCTTGAAATAGTATTGTTTGTAATATTAAAATTTCAAAAATTGCGTAAGAGAATTAGGAAAAGTATGTTTTCTGGCCTGAAGTGCCAATATCGAAATATTGTGTAGGGATTACTTAGGTAGTAGTTATACAGTTATAGGATATATTTTAAAGTATTGGTGGATTTGAGAATATTGAATTGATTACCAATTTTTAAAATTCTTTTTGATAAACTCTGTTGTTATTGTTATTATTATTATCGTGTAAGGCTTTATCTTTACTTTAGTAATTTCTCAGTTCATACATTCTTTAGGGTTAGTAATAATTGGGTATTATACAAAAGTTTTTTCTTTTGTAATAATAATTTCTTAATTCCAGGTCTATTTGTGATTAAATTTCTTTGTACATTTACTTGATTACATCTTCCTGTATCAATTGTCATAGTAAAGCGTGTTATGAATAGACGTCAAAATATTAGTGTAATACAATTAAAACGAGCTTTACAAATTAGAAAATTAATTTCCAAAGGATAGACCGTTCACCAGGAAGCAACATCTAATGTGATTTCAGCGTTGTCTTCAGTCCAGGATTATGCTCTTAGAGCTTCTGGACGAATAACATCTACCTTGTACTGATGAGGCGCAAATACGCCGAAACCGGTTTGCAAGTGATATTATTCCTTCTAATTATAAACCAGAATGGTTGGTTCTATATTTTCATATATACAAACCCCGTTTATCTTGGAAGTGTAATTCATTGTCTAGCGGGGCATATTGCCCGAGAAGGAGATGTTGCTTCCTTTGGAAATTAATTTTCTACGACTTTTCCAATAAATGATAATAAGTTTTAGATCCATTATTTACCTATATAAAGAAGTAGGATAAACAAAAGTTGCAGTTTCTATTAGATAGGCTTGGCAAAAAGGAGACCAGCACTAAAAAACATACAATGCATTGATTGATTTTTACTATTTACAGCTAAACAAACAATTTTCAATACCAAGGCAGGTCCCCATTGTTTTATAAAATAATAGGCAGATTAAATACACTTTTATAATTAAAAAGGTTGTTGTATTTTTCGTTATTTCTCGAATGTTTCTACAAAAAACAGATAGTACATAGATAATGCATTGAGTCTGCTGAGGAGTCGGAAAACTTGAAAAAATATTAGTATTTCAAAAATTTTCAGAACAAAAATAAAAAAATTGTATCATTCACTTATTTCCTCAAAGTTATACAGAAGGATACTCTTAAAAGAAAAGGAAAAGCTGGGTCTGACGAAAGATAATAATTAAAAATCATCAAGATTTTAAACTTCTGTTCCACAATATTCGTGATTGAAAAATTTGAAGGTTATTTTGATCATAATTTAAATAATGTTTACTCCAAATAACTATTAGATGAAGCAATTAAATATTGTTTTATTAATTTTTATCTAATTGTATGTATATATGAACTGTTATTATTTATTTAATTTTAATTATTAATTTATTACAAAGATTCTTCTCAGGATTTTGGATTCGGTATTAAATTATTTTAAAATAATATTCTGTTTTAAATATCCTCATTTATTAAACAATTTCATCAAACATTACAAATTCCTGATGAATATCTATATTCTATTTAAATTTTTTTAAAGAATAGATTTTATTTTCAATATATTCAGATTTCTCATATCTACAAAATATTAAATTTTTATTTATATAATGGTCTAAACTTTCTATGATCTACAACATTATAGTCCATCTTTAATGCAAGTAGTTTTGTGTTTATTTGCATATTCTGATATTTAATGGTGTAGTTTGTTTTACCTAAATAAAATTTGTCACATAAACGGACAATAATTGTGAATGTCGATATAAAATTGGTAGTGGGCTGAAAAACGTAGAATGTTATCCGTAACAATCGGTAACATTATTTATTTAAACACCCACATCAGCTAACGTCAAACGAAAGGCAGCATTAGAAACTTGTTATGCCGGCTTCTGAAAAAACTGTTATCAGGCTGCGTTACAAAGGAAATAATTGTTTACCATTTTGCAACCGAGAACTAGGAGCGTCGAAGAATACAAAAATAGACGTTGTAAAGTCTTTGAAAAAGGTATAGAAAACGTAAAAAAGGGTATTAGAGATATTATTTGAAATTTTTTAATAAAAGATTATGTGAAACATAAGTTGCGGCTGGGGTAGTAAAATATACAATTTAAAAATAAAATAATAAACTTAGTTTATAAAAATGAAAATAAATTCACATCCCAACGTAAAACTTCCTGTAAATCTATATGTAACAATAAAATTTAAAGCTGCGAAAATTTTCTCATTCAACTAAATTTTATTTATATATAACCAACGCTCTTAACCTAACCCATTGTATTAAAATGTGTGACATAGCAGTCCCTGTATAGCAAGATAAAATTAGACCAATATTTGTTTTAGTATTAGTTCTAACGTAACAAGCGTGTATTTCCAATACTCTGAATAAAATTTGTGTGATAACTTAAAAATAGAATAGGTAATAGAACCAGTAGGCTATTTTTGTAACTTTGCCAACCGAGTATTTTAAGTCAGTGACATTAGTTCTCTTTATTTAAATTGGAGTGCTTGGCGAAACTGTTGAAATAGGTTATATTTCATGACCACGTGTTTTGTGTATCACACACAGCACGTGGAATTATAAAAATTGCAAATTAACCGTTAGTATCGTGACGCCGGTGTTATTATAATCGATTTTTCTGCAATGTGCGTCAAGTTGTAGTTGTGTTCATTGACGGGGTTTTCCAAAAGTGTAGATAAGTGTACCTAGATATATATAGTATAGTGTTTCCAAATGTGTTTTATAAATATTCAAGCACATGATTTTGTTACGCCAAGAATAGCGCATATCTTTACGGAGTGCCACATCCGCTGAAATTTAATATTTCTTATTTAATTTCGACTTGAGTGATAGTATAAGTACTTAAGGTAATTTTCAATTTTTTTATTTTATCCGTCAAGGTTGCCTACTAAATAATGCAAACTTATTCTTAGTACAACCCGATTTACATAAAGTATGGTAAATACCAAACGCTAATATTACGACATTTTCTTCCTAAGTACTTTGTAGTAATATCGTCATCCCATGCTTTTAATTTCAATTTAAAGAATTCCTCACTAGATCATATAAATTAAGAGCCCTAGTTTAATTGGCTGATAATTGATTCAGTTTCTGAAATACAGGGGGGCAATATAACCGGTACACGTGAAACAAGTAGTAATGAAAAACTTTTCTGTACATAGATTCCTTTTTTACTTATAACAGTTATATTTATATTTCATTAATTGTACAGGGTGGCACTTTTGTTGAGATTTGTAGAAAACTTTTAGAGGCACTTGTCTTCAATTTTTTCAACTTTTTCTTTCCATTCTCTTCCATCTAATGATTCGCTTTGCCAGTTCTGTACTCCTACTGTTTTCATCAGCATCCAGCTATTTTGTTCTAGATCTGCCTCATCTCATTTTACTACCTACCTTATCCACCCATTAATTGATTCGGCACCACCAGTCTGAGGCTTCGAGACCTCGGAACTTTAGCTCAACAGTCTTTTCACTAGGTCCTCCTAGAAGTCTATATCTCCAATGAGACAGTGCTTCACATTCGAAGATAACAGAGAGGTTCTTCCCTATATATGCCAACTGTATGCATGTGCTTCCTTAGGGCAGCCATTCTCGCTTCGAGCAGAGCAGGAGCCGGAGGATTGAGAATGGCTTGCAGCGTTAAGCTGGCTTCCCACGGTGCGCGTTGTCGCGGACGGACGCGGACCAGCTCGCACGACACACCGTGGAAAGGGTCTCGTCCGTGGTAGCACAGGACGTCTGTGGCGGTGCGCCGGTATCCGTCGCGAGGCGATAACTTCAAAGGTGCGCTGCGGTGCGGTACGACGCGGTCCGAACGCGTCCGGGGTAGCTCAGACGACTGGACTATTTTAATGGGGAATGATTCGAAACAAGTTATGTAACATATTATGATAAGTTTTTCCGAATCATTCCCCATGATCCCACCACCGGTAGGATAACAGGACAGGGAATATTTTATGTCATTCGTTAATTTTCTACCGTGATTCCACTGTTACTAATGGGTGACAAAAAGGAAAATAAAATTAGATATATAAGTACACTTACCTTAAACGACTTTTGTTGTATGCTGATATCCACCAGCAACGTGGTTTCTTTTCACTTTTACTAGATCGCATAATTTGGTAATTGTTAATTAAGACTACAGCCGCAGCAGCAGCGAAGATACGTTCTCTTTCACTTTGCATTTTGAAATGAAGCTATCAAAAGATCTACACCGACCGACACGCACCGTGGGAAGAGCCCTGGTCTGCGTGGGTTGCCGTCCGTGGTCGTCGGCTGTGCGTGATGATCTGTAGAATCGCGGACCGTGGGAAGCGACCTTTAGACCTCTCTTAACCTATCCTTGTGACATTCTGTTAATATAACCCAATCATCTGACAGTTTCTGCTCTCATTCTGTTTGTTACCGTTGTTATTTTTGCATAACTCTAGCAATTCCTTGTTCGTTTTTCTTCGCCCATATTTCGTATGTATTCTCGAGTGCTTATGACCGACTTCGCATTATTTTATTAAAAATCGAAAATATACGTATTTTTGCTCTACATCTATACTTTTTAAAACCGTTTTAAAAATAACGATCGGACGATCGATAACAGATCCAACCACGTTGCAAATTATCGCAAAAAAAATTAAAATTGCAATTGCGATAAAAATAACCGTTGCCTGGAGTCTGCTCTTCGCACATATTAAAAACTTCTCTCGTACACATTTTCAGCTATTGAAATTGTAAAATTACGGGGATATGAATTTCAAAACAATCACTAATTTTGCTGTTCGAATTTCCTCTGTCTTTAAATATCCGATTGAGTCGCTCCGACCCTCAATTTGTTTGTATTTTAATTATTATTTTTTCTATACAAACTATTGATACTGCTCCAATTTTTTTTGGTCTTAAATGTTTATAAAAAATTACTGAAAAACATTTGCGTGTACAAAGCATATCAAAATTGGCGCCATCCGTTTTCAACAAGGATTAAGCCTCGCCGCAAAATGAGACGCAGCTTGGTGAGGTGACGCACCGCTAGTCACGGCGAGTTTTTGTGAACCTAATAAAGAATATAACATGCGCATATTTCTTCGCAGCGTCGCTGCGTGACGTGACGCAGTTTTGGTGCAAAGTGACCCTGCTCACGGCGTGTGTTTTGAAATCCATGGAAGAAAAATTAATCGAAGCTGTGTACAAGCTTCTCTCTGACTTTTTATAAGCCATCTGAGAGATAAAAATTTCATTGCGAACTCGAACTCGTCTTCTGAATGATTCAGAACTAAATATAGAGAATCAATCAGTGCAATAGCAGTTGTAATTTTTCAGAGCTGTCTAAGCTTCAACGTGAAAACTACAATAGTATTTTTTGTACGGTCTCGCCGTGACTAGCTACACTCACCTCCTGCTGCGTCTTTATTTTGCGCCGAACTCGCGCTAGCAGTTTTCTCCCGCCATAAACTCGCCGTGACTTCACGCTGCGTCATCTCACTAAGCTGCGTCTCATTTTGTGGCGGAACTTAATGTCAACAATATTTACCTCGACCAACTATAATATTTATGCTGCGCTGTTTTTCAATCTATTCAATTTCTGTTCATTGTCTCCTTCTATTTTGTCTTGTCCCATTTTTTCCTCCACGTTTGTTTTCCTCTATATTGTTCGATCGGACAACTGCGTTTCCAATTTATTCGAGTAATAATTTCATAGCGGAAAATTTGTAAAGGCGTTGAAGAAAAAATTAGTTACAATAAATTCTTGTTACGCTGCTAGTACTTTTTATTAAACTGCAAACAGTGGCTAGTTTTAACGCTTTTAGTCGACTAAACAAATTGAACTTCGTCAATTTTAATAAGAATTAATGAAATGGAATTATCAATATCGTCTAGGAATTGCGTTAGCTGCCAGTGAATGCTGAAAATAAAAGAAGGACCAATCGAAACAGTATATTAGTCGAGAATGAAAAAAACCGGCATTATCGACGGTATGGGTACCGTGGAGGAAAAAATTCAGCTTAACGGTGAGTTTTTGAATTAAATATTTTTAGATTGACAGTTTTGATATTTTATATCGTTTGTTCCATTTTAAAAATAACGCTGAGGGAAATTTTTACATGTTTGCTTTTAACTAACATTTCAAAATAAATAGATAATAAATTACATAACAGAAATATAACATATTACAAGATTTTCATCTTCAATACTAGAAATTGATACAAACAAACAAGTAATTAAGATACCTTATTTTTGTAAGCAATTTAAAATAAGTCATATTAAAATATTTCAACATTTTAAATGTCAGACTACAGTAAAATGCTATCAAGAATATAATCTGAGTCAGTGGAAGGTTTAACTCCTGCGGGGCTCAAGCTAGGGCCCACTTAAGGGCGGAGAAAAACCTCAAATAACATTTTTTCTGTATCACGGGGCCCCCGAAGATACGCGAGGCCCGGTGCTTAAGCACCGGTTAGCCCCTACGTTAATCCGCCACTGATCTGAGTAATAACATATGTGGTTGTCCACCATTGACACGGACTTTCTCAAAAACTATTCATTAATGTAATTTATTTATTAATTATTTGCACAAAATTACTTTTCTGTTCTATAGCCTAACAATTTTCTATAACCTACATTTTCCTTTACGTCACATTATTAAATTCTGATTTGACTAATGAAATACGACCGCGTGATGCTTTCCTTGAGATTACCTACCGTTTAAAAAAATTCATTCATTTGTAAGTATATTATATCGAAACAGGAAAACGATAATGGTTTTTGATTAATTTGTAGATAATAATTTTCCTAGACTTCTATCTATTCACATACTCGTAGTACACACTATATCATTTTTATCATAAATGTCAGAGTCAATTGAAACTTTTAGACGTATCAAGGACCAATGACAATACAATATAATCCAGTATAATCAGAATTAACGATGAATTTATTAAATATATTTTATATGGGAATAAAACCAAATATGCCTTAGGTCTGGTTCTATCACCTCTGGTCAAAAGTTAGAGTTTGCCAACCACTGGTCAGGTGTTTACCTTAAGGTTAGGAAAAAATGTGTTCTATCATCATGTGTCAACTAGTTTTGACTAGTGGTTACTTAACTTCGATAGTTTTCGTAAATGTACTAGCCATTATGAAGATATTGTACAAAATTTGACATTTCCGCCTAAAAATTGCAGATGAAAGTTTGGTTATCTGTCGTATACACAAAGCACCTTGTTTTGTTAGATTGTTATTATTCATAATGGAAGAGAAAGTAAACCACGATGTGAAAGAACAAAAAATAAAAAAAAGAAAAGAAAAAAGTAGGGGAAAAACTTTTTCAAATCCCGAAATTGATACTCTCTTGGTATTTACCAAAAAATATTATAAACTAGTTGAAAATAAAAGCACATAAATATGCTGTAACCTGGAAGGCAAAGCAGTAATGCTGGTACAAAATTACCTTTGAGCTAAACAGTTCCGACATTTATGGCAGAAGGTCAGCAACACAACAAAATTTGCACAGTTTCTTTCTCCCGAAGAAATCTGATAAAAAGCTGATCGTCACTGAGAATTTCATAGTTATTTACCCTTTCTCGGATTAATTTTGGTCTTTGAGTTTGAGCCATGGGAAAGAATAATTCATCCAATCCATCCTCATCTGAGCCATCTAGTCCGGGATCAATCATTATTCCTATTATGATACTATATAGGATCTATATTAAGCGCTAACGTCTTTTATTTACAAACAAAATATATATTATATAAATAATGGAGATGCGCTGTGACAAAAACTATTATTTATTTACAATTGTCAAGATTGTAAAGTCAAATGTCACCAAAATTAAGTTAACCAGTGGTTGCAATCTCAACAGGAACTCAAAGTACCTGTTACTTCATCCTTTGGTCAAATAACTTTAGCCTATGGTTACAAAGAAGCAAGCCCCCACATTCACCGTATTCGCCAGATCTGGCTACCAGCGACTATTGGCTGTTCGCAGAAATAAAAAAAAATGCTCGCCGGTAAGAAATTTCGCTCGAATGAAGAGGTTATCGCTGACACTGAGGTCTATTTTTAGTGCGGCGCTGGAGTGATTGCTTTGTTCTTGGTGGAAATTACGTTGATGAAGAATTGTAATTTTGAACAAAACAAACGTGTTTTCTTTAATCTTCTAATAAAACCTATGATATAATATAAGTTCCCATATAATCTTACGCATTTATAGTGAATAATTATCACATAGTAAATGTCATCGAAAATAATCTTAATAAAACCAGTCTCAACATTCCAAATATCTTCGTCATTTTTTTTTGTATGCAAGGGTATAAATATATTTTTCGAGTAGTGCAGGTCGACGAAAATAAACTCGTTTTGCATAATGTTTCAGTATCATAAAAAGTCATTCTAACGTCCTACTTTAAAAAGAACAATAGGCAATAACATTGAAATACAGTTTTCGTGAATCAGTTTCAGGTTTACTTAGTATTCAAATTTCGCTGCTTTACCTTTTTTTTCAAAATATAACCTTGAAGTGGGTAGTTCGTATTACGTACCGAATATACCATTTCTCACCACATTTTTTTTGTACCCATGCACCAAGATCAGCCATATTTGTCTTGCCTTTCGTGCCTTAATCGAAAAATCGTAGGTTTGACAGATTCTTACGAGCTAGATAAATAACGCACAATCCTGGTAACACACTTTGTTTCAAACGAACATCTGAATCGATAAAGATTATTAATAAACACAGAGTGTAAATGATAATATAATTGTCAAGGTCAACAGATAAAAACGGAACTTATGAAGTCATTAACACCATGACTCCCAAAAAAAAGATGAAGTAAAAGAAATGAATGAATAATTGTCAGGATATCACAACACTGACGCCTTGAAAACCGACGAAGGTGTAGAAGCCAAGCCAAAGACAAAAATCTCACTGTGCTTAGAAGAAGTTGCGGCAATTCAGCTCTGTGTGAGTTAAGGAAAAAGAACAATGCATCAGCTCTATGCAAATAGATCCCAAACTCGTTTGGGATTGTTTGGAAACCGTCAAAACTGTCCCTAGCCAGGAAGAGATCCTTAGAAGTACATAACCCTCATATTATTCCTAAACTTAGAGGGTCAGATGAAAGTGGATCCTAAATTTTCTAAGGAGTGGGTTACCCCTTTTTAGTTTAGAAGATGTACCACTTTTGTTTGACGATGTTCACCCTTAACAAGTTCTGACGCCAATTTGTTACAGTAGATAAAACATCGATTTATCGCAACACACCAGAGGCCAAAGAATATTTAAGGCAGAGGGTTTCTCTGGATGTACATGTTCCGAAAAAAGACAACGTGGGATTGCCGTTTTTTGGCGATAAGGAAACGATCCCCGGCTAGTATTATTATGAGCCTTTGATTTGTTTTTTGTTACATTTCGCTTATCTATTGAAGTTGGTTCACAAAATGGAGAATATCGCAATGATTCATATGGTGTTAAGGCAATTTTACGTAGCAGAGTACAAGATATTGATAAGAAGAGCTAGAGAATGGTTAAGATTTAAACTATTTGCATCACCAGCCATTTTGAAAGAGCCGAAAAAGACTGTTTTTTATAAAAATCGTCTAAGAAATTTGAAGTTGTTAAGATTTAGGTATGTATATAAAATACAGAGAATAACAGAAAGTGTTATGAATACACCACAAGGAACATACAGAAGATAAAATACAGAATACTGGAAGCAGCCACTATTAAATCACACCAGAGCAGTTCATAGAAACTATAGTAGTGACCACTTGTAGCCTCCAAAAATATGCCCCAGCTTTTACCAAAAATTTTATGTTCTATGAGAATTCTTACGGGAAATCCGATGTATTTCTACATGTTTTAAAAGTTAATTAAGATTCAACGTGTTTGTTCTCGAATTTTATTATAAACCTGTCGATATTTCCAATTACAAGAAATTTCCCCACCGCAAACTATCAATTCACACAAACAAGATTTTATTTAGTTGCATTTTCAACCAAGTGCTCAACAGGTGATATTATGGTGCATTTTTCTACAGGTATTTCAAAACTTACTTGTAAAAATAGGTAGTGGAAAGTGTGGTTATTTATTCTTAGATATAATAATTTATTTATCGCAGTCACTAAAACAGACCTAGTGTCTTGAAAATCGAACTCCTAATATACGGGATATCCCATGAGCTCGTACCAAAAACTTTATAGATTATAGAAGGGCTAAAAATAATACTAGTACTTCACATAAAATGTATCCTTTAGTCCTTTCGTTAATAGAGGAGAGAACACCGACGGTTTTCTTCACATACCGACTAACCTTATTCTAGTAGCTAAAAATAGTCTATCTTCATGTTTTCGAGGGTGTTGAACACGAATATAACATATAATTTTTTTCTAACATTGGGGAACACGGTTAAAATTTACTTTTAAACTGAAAATTCGGAAAAAAACAATTTTACGATTTTCCACGGTCAACTCGCGGTTTCTTGGCGAATAATTAATATTTTTTCACGAAAATTTGATAATGTATTCCCCAACTAATTTTAGGAACAATTTAACTAGTCCGAAATCTAAAAATCTACGTTCGAGAAATAAATTAAAGACATTTTTTTTCGAATTTCTGACTTTTTGACTGAAATCTTTGTAACTAATACATTTATCTGCAAAATTTGTCTGAACATTTTTTTTGGTATCTGCATTAGTTTTTAAAATATACGAAATTTCCCTAGTAGTATTTTTGAACATAATCAATTTTAATGTGTTCTAAAATGGGGTATCTACAAATACATTGAAAACAAATTTTTTTTCAATTTTTTAATGTATTATCATCGATTTTCTCCTAAAAGGTTTTTTTACCAAATTCCTCTAATTAACATTAATAAATTAAAAATTTAAAGTATATAACAGCGTACTTCAAAGATTATGGTTTAATCTTCAAACTTTATTTGAAACTTTTTTTTGTATCTGCATTTTTCACAAAGATACACACGATTTTCCACGTGAACCTTCATTGAACCTTAATTTTTTTGACCCCACTTTATTTTCATTGTTGTTGTAATAACTGCCTCTATTTTTAATGTAATTTGTTAAATATTTTTGTTGTTAATATTTTATTATTATTATTATTGTTGCTGTTATTATTATTATTTTTTCTTAAGCCGCTCTCTCACCTGCCTTTTCACCTTTATTTGTGCTCCCTTCTATTTCTTACCTGAGCCATAGGTGTGTTCTTTTGTATCGCGATCACTTCTAAATAGGTTCATTATAAAGTTCACAAATTTTTAGATAATATTATAAACGGTATAAAAAGTTATAGAAGGTTTGATGAAAGACATCTGATTTAAGTATTTATTGTAAATAATTATTGATATTTATAGAAAAACTGTATAGTAATTTCGAAAGTAGATGCTTCAAAGTGTTTAGTGGTAAAGTTTCATTGAATTATATTAATTTCGAAAAAAGATATAATTGAATGAAGTCTAAAAAAAACAAGTAAAATTAAGCATGCAAAAAAACAGATTTTTAAGAAGCATTCGTTTAAAATTCTAAATATTGATGGCTTTGCTTTTATAATAATAATGTTTTATGCTCATTTGCAATGCTAAATCCACAAGGAATTTTCGCTGGGATAAGTATTAATCAAATAGGAATTATAATAAACTGATATTACAGTCAGAAAATCTACTTTTTCAAATTTGAAAGTATTTCTATCTAAAAGTTGAGATCTTTCTTTCCACTTTAGATGTTTATTTATTTTTTCAGAATGTTATAAGCCCAAAATTATTAACTTTTAAGTCGAGCGGTTAATAAATTTGGCGCGTAACCAGTAACCACGAATTGAATACCACTGAAATTAATTTTATCTCATAAACTTTTTAATTTACAGAAAAACTTTTCATACAAAATTTGTAGTTAAATGCATCAGCTACAAATTTAGATTTGGAAGTTTTTCTGTATATTTACTATTTAAACAATTGGAGCGAAAAAACAAAAACCAAAATTTTCACTCGACGATTTTCCGGAAAATCGCATGCCTAACATCGTATAGTTTTCCTCATGTTAAACTCAACCCTTTTAAATGCCCAATTTTGAATTTTCAAGTTTGTTGTATTTTTTTGTGAGGTTTTATGTGTACTTTGACTAGGCTACTACCATCTCCCAATTTTTTTACAGGAACTTATGTTTTTTATTAAAGTGAAATTAATTAGAAACTTTCAGTTTCATTTCAAATAGTAATTACTTTTTTGTATCTAGCCAGCTGCTTAAGGGATTGTTTACTGTTCCAGACTGTTTTAGAGAAATACGTTGTACCCTTTATAGCCCTTAAAACAGTCTGACTATCAGACAAGATAAATATTATGTCTGAGTTAAGGCGTTTTTTGAGACACTGTATAAAGTGCTTTTCATATACACTCTAAAAAGTAAAAATAACCGTATATTGTAAATGTATTTCATTTTTTGATAAATTGCATATAATTAACAGTTGATTTATTAATTTTTTGCTAACTCTACACATGAATACAATATTACATCATCAATTAATTCAAAGTATGCTGATTGCGGTGTCGCTTCTTATTTCTGCTCAAAAACTGCTGAACACAATTTTAAGTAATATAGTCAACTTAAAGGGTCAATAAAACTCTAAGGTTAGATCACTCATAATTCCATACTGCACGGCAGTTTTAAACATAAAGGCAACGTATAAATAAAACTTATGTTACTATCTCTGACCTTGGATCATTCTAATGGTGAATGTAATCCGAATTTACGAGGTGCAACTAAAATATTAGCAAACATTTGTAATACTACCACGCTTCTTGTCAATAATAACACGTATAAACATGTTAAAATAAATTTTTAAATGACACTTTTACAGCTAACGTTACAGAGGAGGATCTTCTAGCTGTAACAAAATACGTTAAATGCAAGCTAATTTCCTTAATTTTTTGTTTCTGTCTTTGCTCTTTTTTTATTTCCCGTTTATTTATATTTTCACTGGCTAAAATTTGCTTGCGTCTTGTGCTTGTCTATCCACTAATTCTATAGAATCTATTTTTTGTATACTTGCCTAAAAAACTGAAATATTAATTAACAGAATCTGCTCAAAGCTATCAGCAATCCAACCACTAACAGTGGCGGGCCGAGCCTAGGTAGCGCCCGGGGCAATTTTATGAACTTGCGCCCTTAATTGGAATACTAATTAAAATTTTACAAACTTGTATTATTTGTATTTAAAAATATTAAATACATAGGTATCCAAACAATAAAAAAATTGAAAAACGTAAATAACAAAAAACAAAATAAAAACAAAAACAAATTCACTACAAATATAAACAACAACAAAAAATATAAAAATTCTAGTTCTAAAAACATTAACAAAAATAAATTCTCACACATTCTCAATTGCCACAAAAGAACTAACCAGAAGAGGAATTTCTGGCAAAAACATAATAATCTGCACTGATAGTATACAAGCCCTATTAGCCTTAAACAGACAACGTGTTATATCGAGGCTAGTACTAGAGTGCCACCAAGATTTAGCTGACGCCTCGGCAGATAACAATATTATCCTGAGGTGGGTTAAAGGGCACGACAGGAGTAAAGGAAATCGCATTGCTGATTCTTTAGCCAGGGAAGCCGCTGGACTAAAAATTCTAGGACCCAGTGACACCTACGGCCTAACGACTTCGACAATTGCGGAACTAGCCAAACGCTACACCCATACTCAATCCCTTAAGAGATGGGATGGAATCAAAGGATGCAGTCTTGCCAGGATCACCCTGGGCGACCATGGGAAGCTGGAGCCGAAAAAATATTTGGCGATGACCAGGAGAAACCTACGTTTAACAGTAGGATTTCTGACTGGTCACTGTCAACTAGGGAAACACCTCCATACTATGGGGCTAGTGGACACACCTCTATGCAGGATGTGTGAACAGGAAGATGAAACTGTCAGGCATGTCTTATGCGAGTGTCCGGAGTTATCGTCAATAAGAGAGTGTGTGTTCGGTGAGTCTTGGCCTACACCTGCGATATAAAGGAGATGTCTCCTAGTGACCTGTCCACCTTCCTGAGAAGGACAGGATGGACAATGACCTAGGAAGACAACTCCTCGGGAGGATGTACAATGGGTCACATGTGGCCTAAGTGCTGTGAGCCTACACTCACCCTCCCTACTCTACAGATACAGATACAGAGTTAACCGATCTTGTCCCATCGTCGTTCTTAAATAGGAAAGAATTAACTTTAACTTGCTAAAAGATCGCTCACAACTTGCGATCGATGTAGAAATAGTTAATAGAATTTGCAGCGAAATACGCAAATTCGGAAACATATCTTCACCGTATGAAATGATAAAATCTAAAAGTTCTATAGGAGTCTTTGGTAATGCATCACCTCGAGTATGAAGCAACATTCTACAGTCTACAATCTCTGTAAATAACTCGTTTCCATCAACATCCGTGTTATAAAATTCATCGAAATTGAGGCAATTTTCTTTTAATTTGTGTCGCGACGCGACGATACACGATGTCCGTTCGGAGCTTAAAATTTTATGTAGTTACAGCGCCCCCTTCAGTCAGCCGGTGGCCTTATCCCGCTTTTTGCGCCTGCGTACCGCCTCTACGGCCCCCCAGTGGCTGGCGCCCGGGGCATTTTGCCCCTTCTGCCCCCCCTCGGTTCGCCACTGACCACTAATGGCGAATTAGCCGGAGAAGCACAATTCGAGTGCAATATTGGAATATTAAAATGTTCATTAAACCAGTTTCTACTGCATAATTTGAAAGTATATTAGGATTATGTAGTACAAATGTAATCAAAGTTAATTAAACAATTACAATTTTAATTATTGAATAGCAAAAAGATTTAGGCAAATAAAAATGACTTCAAATGGATTAGTACAAGCCAATAGCTGTTATCATTGAATAAATATAATAATTTAATTAAAACAAATTATACTTTTATAATTATTATAATAAATTCTTTATATGTCTTTTTTTAACGTGAGGGAAGGTGTGCTTCGTCAAAGATGTCACAGAAAACGAAAGGTATTTAAAAAAAAACTTATTAAATATCATCTAACTCACGCTTTTACTCAAGGTCTGTAAAAAACTTAGTTTCGGAAACCTACTTCATGTAATTAATTGGAGGTCAGATGCAAAAAAATAGTTTCTAAAATTATTCAAATACTCGAAATAAATTTGAATAAATAATTTTGTTTACAAATTACACATACAATAATGTACCTGGTTTGTTTATTCGTGTGTCGATAGATATGGGTAAATACATATTTAAAATTTTCAATATTTTTAATATTTTCATATTTTAAATAATCTGACTAAGTTCTATTCAGTAGTTAATTTGTTTTTTACTTTTTTATTAATAAAATACATAGACTACACTACTTAAGATTACTAACTAAATATAAGTACCTAGCCGCATACTTATAATTAAGGATTACTGATAACTTGTAATTAATTCATCTTAGATTAACTTATTATAGACTGATTTCGTTTTGATTGTTGAATGATCTCCTTTTACATTGTTGTCGCTTGTACATTTATACGACGAGTCAAGTTCACCATAAGTAAATATTAAATAATAAATGTTTATGTTTATTTCATGCTCTGCACTTGACTTCGTACCTGTCGACCTTTCTACTTATATTTGTGTAATATTTCATGTTCTAATCATTTCTTGAAATTAGTTTCAAGGGAATTTATTTCTTATTTAAATATTATTCTTATATTATTATTTTTTTTCTTCTTATTTTTTTGGGAATCAAACCACAATAATGTTTTTTATTTTTTATTTCGACGTTTCGGTAGTGTTCCAGATATCTTGTGAATGCGACAAATTCTATTTAGGTGAAACATCTAGACCATTGAAAGTCCGAATAAATGAACATAAAAAGTATATCAAAGATAGGGAGTTCTTTTAGTCAGGTATTTGCAAACATGCTTGGGAAGAGGGGCATAAAATTCAATGGGATTCGACAAAAATAATATTGAAAGAACCCAATAATAAAAGACGAAAAATCAAAGAAAGTGCTTTAATACAACTAAATTCAGATAAATGTGTAGCTAGTATTTCAGCCGAATGTAGTCAAATTTGGTTACCAATGTTAGAAAGAGAAATTTCCAATAATCAATTACCTTCGTTATCAGGATAGCATCATAAGTTTTTATCCAGGCTTTCTTATGATATATTTTTAGAATAGTTGTTAATCGATACAAACTTCAATACACAAAATCACCAAACCAAAATATTCACCAACATAATCATACACAAAAAAGTAACAACAGACGCGTTTTATTAACAAAATTTCCAAAATAAGCGTTAAAGCGCTATACCTACCAATAAAAACCGTTCCTGGAACGTGCACTTCAGTGGATTCCATTTCTAGTGGACTACATATCGTTAGAATGTCATAAAATAAAATTTTTTATTTCACATTTTACTAGAGGTGTGACCTACTATGAATGGACCTTAATAAAATTTGACAACAAAGTTTTGTAGTCTTAAACTTCAAAATATTATTGATTGTCTAGTTGTCAAATTGTTTCGTTGTGTCAGATAGGGACCAAAAATTATTTCTTTACTATAGTTAATCTTGACCGGAGTTGGTAATTTGGTCCCCAAAGATGACGTCACGAAATTTCAACAGGTTATTTGGTCCCCATGGCTGACAGGTATAAATTCCCTACAAGTAATTTCCTCCCCGCAATCATTATAATTTATTCTTCAAAAATTGACTAAAAATACGATGGTGGTTTGGTAGGGGTAGGTTTGGTTGGGTTATTATTGAAAATTATTATAATTTATTCTACAAAAATTGACTAAAAATACGAAGGTGGTTTGGTAGGGGTAGGTTTGGTTGGGTTATTATTGAAAATTATTATAATTTATTCTTCAAAAATTGACTAAAAATACGAAGGTGGTTTGGTAGGGGTAGGTTTGGTTGGGTTATTATTGAAAATTATTATAATTTATTATTCAAAAATTGACTAAAAATACAAAGGTGGTTTGGTAGGGATAGGTTTGGTTGGGTTATTATTGAAAATTATTATAATTTATTCTTCAAAAATTGTCTAAAAATTGAAAATTATTTTTACAAGCAGGTAGTCATTTTAATTTGAGGGCGAAATTACCAGCCGGATTATCGAAGTGCCTGGCTACCAAAGGATTAACACAGGTAGCGGGGACCAAATTACCCATCCCCATCTTGACAACGGTAGCTGGAACGCTACCGAAATGTCGAAATAAAAAATAAAAAACATTATTGTGGTTTGATTCCCAAAAAAAAAGAGAAAAAAGAATAAGTAATGCCACAAGGAACTTACAGGAGATATTTATATTATTATATTAGGCCAAAAGGCATCACACAAAAGTCCACCGAAATTCGTCAAGGCATACTTAATTAATATCAACTTTTAGAAATATTTATTATGCAGATTCGTTGAAATATCTTCAAGAGTATTTGTTTTTCTAGCAACCGAACTGATAGCATTACTTTTCTGTCCAGATCGAAAGTAAAAGTAAAAAATGGTATATTTTTCAACTTTAAACAGTTAAAAATGACTTATATGGTTATAAACAAAGTTTTTAAACAATAAAATATAATGGTGCCTCCGATATTCATCCTGAACAAATTTAGTGATACTAATACTTTGATTAAAGTTATTTCAACAATCGATGAAACGTTAAGAGCACAAACTTTTCGATTTTACGAAAAAAATGTGTGCTTAATTATTCACAGTAAAAGATCTCTAAACGTAACTCCGTTGTTATCGTAAACTTCTTTTGAATTTGCCATTGGCGCTTTAAGATACGCAGTCTTTTTTTCAATACTGTATCCCTGTGTAAATAAAGATGAAAAAAAAAGAATTTAGTCACGGTTAAATGGTAGCTTATATTACCGAACAAAACACTGATATGAATAGGAATAAGCTCTTCATAAGAGAGAATACTGTTGTGGTTATAAGATGATTATAAAATAGTTTTATATTTATTGTGTAATGTTTTACTTCTGCATAAAGCAACAATCTTATTATTTTTCTTAAGGAACTCTAATGAAGCTATTTATACAACTTCCTTTACAACTAAAGCGGGATTTATAGTTTGAAGTACTGTAAACGTAGACGCACTGTGAAAAGATCAACTATCAGAATTTACGTACCTTGTTTATAAAGGAACGTAAGTGCATGACGTAACGTAAGGGGAACGGACTGGAACGGAAGAGTTGGCCAACTTTTATCTTTTTACAGTGCGTTCTTACGGCCGGCCAATCAAAGGAAAGAATTTTGTGTGATGTCAGCGTGGCTATCAGCTGTCATTTAATGTTGTGTTTTTGAATGTATAATACAAAATTTAAAGCTCAAAACAACATAGGACAGAGGCTGTAGATGATTTGTATAATTTCTAGGTTAGTTTGAATGTCGCGAGTACGTTACCTCTGCCCATTCGCAAAATTTCTGTTCCGTTTATTTATAACTGCAACAATTTTCACATACCGTTCGTTACGCATCCAGTGCGTCTACGTGTGGTATACGTTTACAGTCCGTCAATCTATAAATCACGCTTAACTTTTAACATCGCTATTATAAGTAATACAATAGCTATGCAACCGTATTATAATCTGTATAACACTGTTTTAAAACCATTATATAGAAATTATATAGTACGTTATGCAACTGTTATAAAATTTGTAAACTTACAGAACTACTTTGTCGTATGATATGAGTTGTAAGAACGTCTATACAACAACATTATAGAAATCCCTCTATTTTATGATACATTTTATTCTTTCAAGCGGCGCTATACGATAATCATTAAATAATTTCGTTCTTTTAGGGATCTATTTTGCTATTTGGGTTATCTCAAAATTGTTTTGTAAACAGTTACTTAAAATTAGAGACTGACAGAAATCACCGGCTACTGAAAAACGCCCCTCGTATGTTGCAAAACATTATCGGTTTTTAAACTTGATAATGAATGTATAAGGTTGTCAACTCTTTGATAAAATATATGACTTGAGACAGTAGCAACAACGGTCAATA
Organism: Lochmaea capreae; assembly: GCA_949126875.1. Classification (NCBI taxonomy): domain Eukaryota; kingdom Metazoa; phylum Arthropoda; class Insecta; order Coleoptera; family Chrysomelidae; genus Lochmaea; species Lochmaea capreae. The sequence goes on along the minus strand of OX421397.1, from coordinate 9,882,992 downwards.
TAAAATTTTATATAAACAAACATTTTCTAATCGTTCGACGTTGGTTTTAATTTGAAATAATCTTTTATTTTCAGGCCACGCCGAATTAAACTTAGGTTTTAAGAAAAATGCCATGGAAACTGATAGATTTTATCTTTCCCATACGGTCTTCATGGTATTTGGAATTATGCATCTGCTACCTGTGTCTTTCTTCGTAACTGCGAATGATGTAAGTATATTAAATTCCATTTCATTCAAATATAAATGTTAAAAATGTGTCATTTTTTATGACTTTTAAATGTCAAAAGTAGGCTATTTTTGAACAGAGTGCAAAAAAGTAATACCCAACATTCTCATTTCGATTGTTTTTTATTAAGCATATTACAATCTAATCCAATTTTTTCCAGGATTTAAGTTGATGGTAATATTTTGTATGTTAATTGTAAAGGATAATTCTGAATTTTGATAATACCAAAATAATGGGTTTTCTGTATCTTACAAATATTATTCTACTCGACTTTTCTTGACATCACCAATTTTACTTCCACATAACCTACTGTAATGGTCGACAATCGACATACCCCTGCAATCCGGAAGTTTGAGAATAAAGGTTCCTTCTTCAATTTCACTTGCTCTACTACCTCATAATTTACTTCTCCCGAATCGAGTACCTTTAATCCTGTCTGACTATCTGAGGCAGGTGGCAATTGAACAACGGGTTCTATCCTGCTATTAATTTCTAATTGGCAGTGCTTAACTGCCTTAATTTTCGCTTGGGAAACTCAGACATTCTTCGATACGATTACTGGGAAAGCTATCCCTTGTTTCATCCCTACCACCCAGACTGCTTCCACAAAAATGTTAATAATAGATGTGACTTAATAAATACTTGTAACTTGGATCTAAAAAAATATTGTGGTGCAACCACACAGAGTGTCTTAATCTTTTGAAGAAAAGGTTTTATACCCGATTGTGTCAAAAAGTGACGTTTTATGATTTAGATATTTGGACGAAATAGTAATTTACGCATGGAGACTAGATATAAGGAGCACAAACTTGTATAGGAAAAATCTCGAAAAAGTGTCCAGCGGTAAGGTACAAATAGTAGATGGCGCGAGAGTAGCTAGCGATTAAAATTACAGAGTGAAGTTTGCTGAACAAGTTAACTTAACAAAAAATGAAAATAGTGTTTATTTTTATAGAAGTTTTTATAAAAATGTACAATGTGAAAAACGTGTGTCGTGAAAAGTTGTCCAACTAGAAGTGAAGTTAAAAATAAAAAAAATTACACACCCCAGCCCCTGTCTTATTTTCGAGCAACAGTAAGTAGTTGATGTAGGACTCTCGGGTTAGGTTTATTGTTTTCATTACTATTTTGCAACACAATTGCCTATATAATTATATTGAAGAAACTTACCTTTAACCAAACATAGCACCAGCTACGGGAAATACTTATTTTTTCCTTGAAATTTGCTAAAACACAGCATAAAAGGTAACCGAATGAAAATAAACAAACCCTCCATTTACATAACCGAAAATTTAACACGTCAAACATGGAGACTATATAGTCTCCATGACGTCAAACATGATTTTAATCGCTAGCCTCCCCAGCGCCACCACAATTTTCCTAATTATATCTAGTCTCCATGAATTTACGTTACAAGTCCGGAAAGTCTCTCCAAGCTTCCAGGACTAGCCTACGGCTCGCCCTGGAATCTGCTTCTCTCGACCTGAAAAACACTAATTTCCGGTTGCGTGACGTACAATATTTTTTTTAAGACAGACACTTCGATATACATTTAATTCTTTATCGGATAATTCAAAATTTAAATTAATATTATTGTTAAATTTGCGCACTCGCGAAATAAGTTTGACATAAACGACAAATTAAAAATCAACGAACTGTCATCACTCGACAATATATCGAAACGTTGTTGTCGTAGTAACAAAATCAAGGTAGATTGTATTATAAAAGAGCGATTGAAAAGATGAAAAATCAGGGATCGGAAAAAGCTTTTGCCGGTCCCTCACGTACATTTTCCGGTCTTGGATCGGCAAAACGTTATTTTCTGGACGAAAAATTGTCCAGAATGTGTATATTTTCTGGTCGGTCTTAAAAAAAATATTTTTCGGACGCTATTAACCATAGAGATAATACAAATAGAGGCAACAAACCATAGGAAATGTCTGTCAGAGCTCCGGTGACAGAGAAAGAGACAGACGATCGGAGGTTTTTCTGTCTTCGTGTCTATAGCGCATGAATGCATTAGAGAAAGACAGCCTGAACCTCTGACTTTCCATCGCACTCTTACATGCTGACCGGTTTAGTATTCATCTTAAATTTATTTTAATTTTGTTATCGATGCCGACAGTATCAAAAGTGAGACGATGTTTATAAAATATATTAAAAAAATGAAGTTTATTATTATAAAGGCACGTATGTGTTCTTATATACCTACTTTCACAGCCAGTTGAATTAGAAACGGGTGTTTTGTCTAATGTCTTAAGCTGTGAGATAATCGTATGAACAAAAAAAGTGATAGCACCGCACTTTTTACTATCACGTTTCGGTCATGGAATAACTAAATTGCACACCAATGATGCTTTATAAGTTTGTTAAATTACACAGGTGGAAAGGCGCTGGAAAGTGGCATGATCGCTCTGGGCGCATTCTTGGACATACAGGTGGCTTTCGACAACACCCCTGCCGAGCTGCAGTAGATCATGGAATAGAACCAATGGTAATTCGTTTATCTTGGGGCCATGCTACGCAACCGCACAGTAGAAGCTGCATGGAAGGAACATGTGGCTAAAATGGTCGTCGACAGGGGATGTCCTCAAGGGGGCGTCCTTTCGCCCACATTGTGGAACCTAGTAGCCGACGAATTAATATCCTTATTAAACGGTGAGTGCTTTCTGGCAATTGGGTATGCCGATGATATCGTTGTTCTTGTTGTTGGAAGGCATATCACCGTCCTCAGGGACCTAATATAAAGGGTACAGGGGTGGTGCAACGACCACGGACTTGCAGTTAATCCTGCCAAGGCTGAGGTAATTGCTTTCACCAAGAAGAGAGGTATAAGACCTGATGGTCTGCACCTTGGTGGAGTGCCACTTCCAGTGGTTGAACCAGTGAAATATCTGGGAGTGGTTCTGGATAAGACGCTGACATGGAAGGCTCACCTTGAGATAGTCGCCTGGGCAAGGTGACTAACACGTACTGGGCCTGTAGGAGAGCAATTGGTCCGAAATGGGGAGTAACCCCCAAGACGATCTTGTGGTTCTATAAAGTGATCATGCTGCCGATGTCCACATACGCGGCTCTGACCAGGGCTAGGTCGCAACTGGCACGCCTCCAAAGGGTGGTCGGTTTGGGGGCAACTAGCTGCATGAAAACTACACTAGCTGCTGCGTTGGAGGTGATTCTTGGACTTCGGCCTCTTCACCATGTGATCGAGGATGAAGCTGAGAGGGCACTCCTGCGCTTGAAAAGTTTGGGATATTTGCGAAACGAGGAAGGGTGCAGGCACGTCAATAAGCTCAGGCTTCTGGGGGATGTCCCTATTATGGCTTGAGCGGCTGATGTCTGCCTGCGCAGGTATTCCTTCGTAACCCCCTATAGGGAGAAGATCCAGAATAGAGAATTCTGGGAATGGGAGGGAAATTCACAGCCTCATCCTCATGGAATCGTCGGCATCCACTGAAGAGGATTGAGTCCTTCATCGAGGGACTTCTTGGATGCATAAGTGGCAGAAATGGCACAATGGGCCCGCCAGTGGCATCAGTGCCGGAACCTCGGCTTGAGTTTGTCTTGGCCAAGGTTCGCCTGACTAAATTAGTAGTAGTAAGTAGTGGTTGTTAAATTAAAGGGGCCGAAATTCCATAGACGAATTCTTATTCGGTACGACCGTGTAACTAAACCGTTTTTGTCCGGTTTTAAACGTTTTGTGTGTAAAAGTTTTAGGAACTTATTTCAAACGTCAAATACCTATCTGGAACGTTTCAATAAGGTACATTGCAAAGTACTATTATTCACTTAGGGACTCTTAAGTTATTCAATTAAATTTGATGGCAAATTACGAAACTTTCATAGGTTAGTTTAGGTGTGTATTATTACACCAAACATAAGCAGAAAATTTCCATACAGATATAACCTAAAAAATGAAAATTTTGCAATCAACATATAAGCTTATCTCATTCTCTAAATAATTTTACATATCATTGCAAACACTGATGTTTCATATGCAAGAATCCATATACGAGAATAAAATAGATATTGTTATATATAAATTTTACAGATGGGACTAAAAATGCAGTAGTTTATTATATCCCGATTTTTATTTTATTTTGTTATTAGAAACAGATACACCTAATGGAAAAACTTCTTATATTTAAAACTTTTTTAATAAAATATGTTCTAAAACATAATTCATATAACGTTTGAGAAACGTTTTTGTTTATCCTACAATATAATTTTAATTTTTTGTTTCAGTACTGGATGTACAAATTTCGGAATATTACTGTTGTAACAGATGAACCAGATGAAAGATCTATATTACAATCAAATTTTGCATCGGCAACAAATGTTGCATCATCCATTCCGACAGTAATATGCATGACGCTAGCAGTTGTATTCGCCTACAAAATAAGGGTCAAGATTCGAATTTTGGTTTCCTTGTATATCCTAGCCATTTGTTTCGTTGTATCAACGGTCTTTATTAAAATGAACACGGATAGTTGTAAGTATTTAATTTTATCCTACTTTCTCATCTTCATTCATCACTTATTCACTTGCACCGTTTAGAATTTAAGCACACCTTTCGTATGACAGTTGCTCTTAACTTTTCGCGTACATGGCAACACTACGAAAATCTAGTAATTTGTTAGTGGTTTGTCGGTTTTGGCTTTGTATCAACTTCCCTTTACGCCATCCCTTCATAGACCATTAATGACTTTGACAGATCGGTCATATTGTGCTGGGTCCCCCGATCAGTTGAAGTTGAAGTTTGTGTATATTGAAATGTGTTATGAAAAGTTAGTTAGTTGGTTGTCACACATACTTTGTAGAACAATGTCAATGTATTTAAATGTTTACCAGTAAACAATGAAAACTGAATAAAATATGACATGAGGACCCAGAAAAGTATGGTTGACCTATCAGTAACGTAATTCCGAAATGGTATTTATGTAAAGTTAACCTATAAATACAAAGAAAATATCAGCAATGATTTATCAAATGACCAGGAGTCCAATTCTTGACATAACGAGCAGTAGTTAGCGAAGACTTTGCTACTATGTAATTCTTGAGGTGATTCGTTAAAGGGCGTCCTGAGAAATTTGGACGTAAATAAAGCGTTCGCTCATCTTGACGTTGTCAAATTATTCCAATTTTATGGTTATGATTTATAGTATATATCCATTTAAAAATATTTTATTAAATGGATCCAAACACTCTAAATGATGAATAAGGCAGACGCGGAGGAAAAGCTTCGGAAAAGCAAAGAAAAATGATGGTGGAATATTTGTAAGGGAAGGATGAAATGATTAGTGGTGTATTAAAACAAAACTTTACTACTAAATGCTTTGAAAAACGAAATGTTTTAATAAAAGCCGCTTCATTGATTGTCGTGAAGGGATTCGAAGGATTGCGCGGAACCCGGAAATTTTGAACTTCTATTTCCGCCAGATCTGAATTATCGTTTAACATTAAATTCTAACTATCAGTATGAATATAAAGATTATATCTGGTTATCACGTACAAAAATGTACTACACTATCAAGCGAATGCGCAAAGCAGAGAGCGCTCAAGAATAGTATTTTAACGAATTCGTTAGGAAGCGAGTAACCTTGAATGTAGCGAACGGTCAAGAATTGGGGTCTTGAATGATGATGATGATGATGCCATGATGATAATCTTCTGCCTTCTATATCTTTTTCAATATTGAACTGGGCACACTTTCTTAAGGCGCGAATTTCCGCTTGTAAGATACTTAAAGTTCTCCCAACCTTTCGTAGTTTTTGGTTCCTGGTCTATCCCAGTCCCTTCATTGCTTTTGAGCCGTCTGTATTCCATGGAATATAATTATTTCTAAGTTTGGTAATGTAATTATACTTACACTTCTTCAACTTACCATCCTGTGGCAAGTCCAAGATGTTGTTTGTTAAGTTGATAATTAATTTATTCCATACTTAATGAACACAGTGTATAACATCCTTCGTACAATTTCCCAACTTTCAATCCACCGTGTATTAAGTATTGACATTTGGCGTGCATTGTTTTATTGAAGGCAGCAACCTCATTAAGCTTCGTTACTTAAATTTATTGACACATCGCATTTTGCTCGGATATATTTTCGTCTCAACAATCTTTAATTTATTATAGGAACATGTAACTAACTACATTTTAAAGCAGTAGTAAGAAAACGCTTGATATTACTTAAATATTTTTTTAATAAGCTGTTAATTCCGACACAGTTTCTGATAATTTTTTTCTTTATAGGGCAAACAGGATTTTTTGCACTCACAATGGCAATTTTAGCAGTTATGAATGGTAATGTATTTCATAGAGTTAATCATAATAATTATGAAAGTATTAATGTGGATAACGAAGTAGTTGTAGTACGAGCGTGACTCAGTGTTTTCATTCTGCTTTCTAACTACTTCAGTTTAAGACACTAATACATATATTTATGTAGTGTGCCGGGAGGAAAGAGAGCCCTTGATATGTGTACAGTGTTTATTAACTTAATATTACAGAGGTTTCACAATACTAATCTCTACACTTGTACTTAAAATAACGTGAACAGAACTAGAGATAAGTTTTAACTGCTTTTGTTGAATGATTTGGAATGGTATCTCTCTGTATCTGTAGAGTAGGGAGGGTGGGTTAGGCCCACAGCCCTTAGGCCACATGTGACCCATTGTACATCCTCCCGAGAAGTTGTCTTCCTAGGTCATCGTCCATCCTGTCCTTTCCAGGAAGGTGGACAGGTCACTAGGAGACATCTCCTTTATATCGGCAGGTAGGCCAACACTCACCGAACACACACTCTCTTTAGCTAGTTCTGCAATTGTCGAATTCGTCAGCAATCCGGGTACCTTTGCTCCAGTCGTGCCCCTCAACCCACCTCAGGATAATATTGTTATCTACCGAGGCGTTAGCTAAATCTCGATGGCACTCTAATACTAACCATGATGTAACACGTTGTCTGTTGAAGGTTAGTAGAGCTTGTCTGCTAGCAGTGCAGATTATTATGTTTTTGCCAGAAATTCCTTTTCTGGTTAGTTCCTTTGTTGCATTTGAAATACCAGCCAGTGCTGTACGTGGTTGTACATCTCGGTAGATTCAAACGTCACTAGTGAAATAGTCAAATAAAAAAACTAAGTATTGAGCTTATGGTAGTTATGTGAATAGAGAGATATTGCTTGTTAAAAAATGGTATGCGGTAATTACGTTTGCGGTATTTTGACGTTTATTAAATGCGCGAGCTCCAGCTAAGATCGCCGCTTCGAGAGCTTCATCCACATTTCATTACTTTTATTTTTTTTAAATATGCAAATAGTAAGGTTGTTTGGTTTTTGATTTTTTTTACATTATAAGTATACACTGAAAAAGACAGATTATGTCACTTTTAGGTAGACCGTTATTAAAATAGCGCTACATAAATACCGCACCGTATGCGGTATTGCAATTGGCAATATCTATCTAATATTTGCAACACTGCAATTCGTTTTATTAAAAGAAATTTTGTGTTTGATTTTTCGATATTTTAGCAATTCTTGCCTTATTCCAAGTAAGTTCCTTAGCGTTGCTGGCGAAGTTCCCTCCAATTTACATGAAGACTTTCCTCATTGGACAAGGAATCGGTGGCATTTTTTGTTCAGCTCTTCAAGTCCTCTCACTTGTCATAGGTAAGAAACGGACATATTGGTTTTTATTAATGAAAAATCTTGTTTAGTATAAATAACGCTTATGAAATGAATCGCACTTAAGTAACATTACAGTCAGTGACAGGGGACAGTTTGACATAATATTTAATATAGAGAATCGGCGCGTTCAGCCAGGCTCAAAGGTTGGAATTAACCACAAAACATGTTGAGTATACTGGCAGTCCGTTCCGTCTGGACTCAATGCTGCAAGTTAGCGGCGAAACACATCCTAACTTCCCAACCTAACCTAACTACAGTGAAAGTCACGAATGTTTCTCGTTACGTCATACTTCCCTGAATGTATCGAAGACACTCTAATTGTATGTGGATACCACTGACTGCGTATGTTCAATGAATACATTTATTTTGATATTTTTCGACAAAATGCCTAGAAAACGTTTGGACGAAAGTAAACGTTAGTGTATTCGAAAATTACATGAATATGCTCAAAAGGAATTGGCTAATGACGGATCACTTCTGCCGTTAAATGCCATTCACGAGGTGAGTTTTGTAACTATTTATTTGTAGAATTTCAAATTGTAGTCTAACTATTATATGTTAAATTTGGTTTTCATTTTCATTTCCCCTCATAATTAAATCACCATAAATACATGCCGAACCCTCTAACAATGATGCGCCGCTGGTAAAAACTGTATTATTGATTTAATTCGGATGTTTATTAGTTATGACGTAACGAGAAACATTCGCGACTTTTACTATAGTCTCATTTGATAGAACCATTTAATTATTCTGTAATCATCCAAGTTTATTTCCATTATTATTGTTTATGACCAAAAAACACAACATAAAACTCAAACCAACACTTTGACAGTGCCAAAGATGACAAAATAAATGTTCCGTTATCCTTGACAGCGCTGAGTAAACAAAATGCAAATAATTGCCACTGCGTCGGATGCTCAACAGTAGAGAGGCGGCATACCGACTGAACGCAACAGCTGAATCAGCAACTCAACCTTTGAGCACGTCTGAACGCTCAATGACTCAATAACATGTAAGAAATAAAAAGTAAAATACTTCATTCACACAAAAGTGACACTTTGACATTTCCATAAGAAATACAATGTTGCTAAAGATTTTGGTTTGACATTGATGATAGTATCGCCACCTACCACGATCTTAAAAAACTGTTAAATAAATTACATTGCGAAAATGAGCTGGGGGTCTATTCTCAAACAGTGACATTTTTTGTCGCATGCGAGATTGTATAGGTACATTCTTAATTGACAAAAGTATAATCGCGCATGCGACAAAAAAGTCACTGTTTTGTCGGTTTAAATAATTAAACTTAAATCTATGTAAATAGTTCTATTGCACATACTAACATAGGAAAACTACACAAATGATACGAGAAAATAGATTGAAAAACATGTCCATGCAAATTCAATTCACAACATTCTTTTATTCGTGTATGCAAATTTGATAAGTGTGGCAAGACATAAAATGACCGTATCGTTACCGAATAATTGAGGTTGTTTTTAATAAGAACGAATAATGTGTCGCTTCTTTGTGAGTAGAGAACTCTGTGGTGTGATGTTATTTTTTTATTCTTATTATTTCACAGGTACCTCATCACAATCATCGGCTTTAGTTTACTTCGTATCCGGAACACTTTTAACTGCAGTCACATTATTGCTCTATCACACCATTCACCAACAATCCTATTATAGATCAATAATAGATAACGTTTTAGAAGATACCAAAAAAGATTTGATAACATTTAGAGAAATTGATAGTAACTCTCGGAAAATTTGGACCAGCTTGGTAATAGTGACTGCAGGTGCTCTGGCCTACGTTCCTACACATCCGGCCATTGCCAGCTTGGTTGCATCCGAATACAAAACAGATTTTACAGGTAAAAATAAGAATTTGTTGCTAAACTTATCAAACATAAAACATTTTTATTTAAAACTTGAGGGTCGATGGTATTTAATTGAATATTATATTTTTACAGGTAAATATTATGTAGCTGTAGTTACATTTTTATTTAGTGACATTTGCTGTATTATTGGACGAGCATTGGCAGCATATATAAACAAGGTAACTATTTATATCAGTAAATTAAATGTCAGCTATCCAATATCTTGTTAACGCATGAGCCGACATAGTACGCAGGAATCTATAAACAAATCTGAACCTAGTGATAACAAAATAACCTAACCTAACTAATGAATCTTTATACAATTAAACACAAAACTGACAAACGTCGTTGAATCTTGTATCAAAAAAGCTGTGTGAAACGGGCGGCAATCTGACCAATCACTGGGCAGCCAACTTAAATTCAAATCGCTTCTCTTATACACAATAGTTTGTAGGTTAAAAATGACATCAACATTGATATAATCAGTAGATTTTGTTTACAAAAACATTCCGACAACACTGTCGCCGCATGTCGTCTTGGAAATTGAAAATATATATCTCAAGGAAATCATTGTAAGAGACACAGCTTATCACTTTGTTATCTTCATGTCTTTTAAAAAGAGTTACAGTATGTTATTGTATGCTGGTTACGTAAATACACAAATGAATGGCGACGTAAAATTACATTTGTTACGTCAAGCATGACTATTCATGATGATTATAGGTTTTTTTACATCTACGAGGCTAGATGAATAAGTAAATTGCGTGCAGAGTAGAATTTTATGCGATTTAATAAATTATTAAAAATGGTAACTGCAGTCGTACAGCGAACGGAGGATATCTAAGGTGATTTAGACATTTCAGAAACTGTAGTACGAACAAGTACGTTCTTGGATATAAGAGATTTTGATCATACTTCATATGATGCTGTCAAAAGAGTCAAGACATCGTCTCCATCTGCACAACCAGAAGATTTCCAGAAGAAGTATGCGAACTCCTGTGGGGTTTGACTGACTTCGGAATATCATGTTAATAATATTTTGAAGTCATTGCCAGGATAATTGGAGAATACCGTTTGTGATGGTGTAGGCAAGTGGGAGTAAACATCAACCACATCTTAATAACCTTTAGTAAGAAAAGAAAATTCAACATCAAAACTTTCTAGACAAGGAGTCAAGTATCTAAGTGCACGCCAAACCTCTTTCAAGCGGAAATTTTCGCTATGGGAAGGTGTGCCCAATTCAATATTGATAAAAGATGTGGAAGGCTAGCGATTATCATCTTGTCAGAGAGTCAAGGAGGTAATAAAGAACTCCTGTAATAAGTTTTAAAATGGTATACGAATACGTGGGAAACCTCAATGAACTAGACAAGAACATCATCATCACAGCAAATAAAGAGGCTTTAACATCCCTTCAGGGACCGGAACCCTTTTGTGTTATCAGCACCAATGTAATATTGGAAATTGAAAGAAATACACTACGCCCAAAAAAAGCAAGAATCCACCAAATGAAAAAATCTAGTAAGGTAATACAATCAAAGATACACTGGGGAAGCAAAATCCAGGTGATAGCCAATGCCTAAAACTTCACTAAGAGTTTTGACAGGTCTACTAATAGGACGCTGTCGCTTGAATTCGCATCTCAAAAAGCTTACTAGTTGAGTAAGAACAATTGTAGGTTATATGGAGTGAAAGTAGAAACATCCATTCACATACTTGTGGAATGTATATATCACTACAGAATTCTCGGACACAACACCTAAGATATAACTGGATAGAAGGGAAAACTAGTCAGAAGAATAAAAATACGATATTGAAGAATTTTCCATTTTCGGTACTGGCTGAAGAATGACATTTGCTAACGGCCATTGATCTTTAGCCAATTCACTTATCATACGTATATAGATTTAGCATACATTGTTTTTAAAGAATACTTTTTATTTTCAGAGGCCCCGACCTTCAGTGTTAGCCGTCCTCTCAGTTATCAGAATGATAATTTTTGTTCCTTTATTTATATTCTGCAACGCTAAGCCAAGACCTCATGGAACACCCGTTTTATTTCCTCACGATTGGCAATACATCATAATACTAGCTAGTTTTATGATATCTAGTGGATATTTTTTCAACGTAGCATTTTTAAATGTTATCAGGTAAGTAATATCAAATATCTTTTGTACGTTCCATGTGGTATATTCATATTTGGAATTAATGGGACTTCAATCTTAAACAACAATCTTTTTTGAACATAGATATCGAATAATAGTTTTATACTATCAATGCCTTACAAAGTTTTGACCTTTCACTTAGAAGAAACAACTGCTTCTCGGGCTATATGCCCCGACAAACATTGAATTACACTTCTAAGTTAAACGGGGTTGGGATATCTTCACAACATAACCAACCATTGTAATTACAAGTTAATTTTGGAATTTTTTTACAGGCTGGCACCTGAAGCTGAAGAAAACTCTTACCTTATAATGCAAACAGTAATTGGAATAGTAGGAGCAGTATTTTCACCTCTAGGAGTAGTATGTGTTAATTCATTATAGCCAATCAAGGATCGAATGAGAATTATCAATTTTATAGGAAATGACAAAAAAATAGAAACAAACAAAAAATGTCACATTCAACTACTTATTCCCAAAATTTTTCTTTATACCAAAAAAACCAGTTAATGTACTGGGTAGTGTAGTGTAGTCACTTATTTGACATTCTTAAAATAAAAAAACTTGGTGAGGTTTGTGGTTCGTATTTGGACGATTCATAAACTTGTTCTCCTCTTCGTTGCCGATTGCGCTTGCTGTTATGTCTTAAATTAATAATAGTAAGCATTCAGGTATAGTTATTCTAATGTTAATGTGAAATAATGTTTTTCATTGAATTTAATATAGATTAAAATTAATCTGCATACAAAACTCATAAAATTTGTAATATAGTATAACTAAACTCACTCAAACAACAAATAGATATTATATTAATAATATTTCTCAACAACACAATTCGCACACGCCCCTGGATTAAATTAATGCTAAGTAACTCCAACTTCTTTAGGTCGTTAAAATTGTTTATGAAACAGTGGACCGCGTTAATAAGTGACCAGTTACTTCGTTATATTATGCCAATTACTGGAGTTGGACTATTCAATTTCCAATCCACCTGCTGCTACGTTGCCAGCTATTCAAAATTTTCTTAAAAATAGTAGCATACATAAAGTGGTTTTAATTAATTTTTCTTTTTCCGGCAATTTCAAGCGGCTTATTTTAATGCTTACTAATACATTCATATTAGGTATTTTTTTAAAAATTTTCCAAACTAGCTTTCTAAGAACATCACGAACTAACGGTTTACTGAAGTAAGGGGAACATTTGTATTGTGATCCTGACATTTTTAGAAAATAAATCTGACTACATTGCTTTATTTTATTGTCGTTACATTCACATTAGAGACACTATATATGAATCGTCCTTAAAAGTGGACTAGATCAACTATTAATGGTTTGTCTGGGAAAGCCAATAGAAATCGAACTACGAATCAGTATTTAATAAGGCAGGTGCTTAAGATATGTTATTTTTGAATATTTTCTCGAATTAAGGTTGTTATATGCTTAAAATACTTTTAAAAAGTGAATTTCCTATACCAGTATTAAATTAATATTCATATAGAAGATTACATTTTAGTATAAATACATACATACATTAAATACTTTGTTATAAACATTATATGTTTAGTAGAAAATGTGATAATGCTAAATGAAAATACCTAAAATCTACGCACAGAATAATTTATTAGGTACTTTTGTCTTATCTATCAGCTTTACATTTTTAAACTTTTTCTTAAATTGGCCCCTACTTTTTTACTTAAAAAGTGATTGGATTTCATTTTATATTTATTATTTATTTAAGATGAATTTGTACATTTTTGAAAGAAAACACGTTTTTGGGAAAATGTTTTATTTTACTAAATACCCCATTTTTTCTACTTAGTTCCTGTCTTTGGTGGAGTTGATGTTTAGATATCGATATAGGGTGTAAATGAGTCACCCCTTTTTAACTGTTAATTATTGATAAACTTCGTTCATATTTTGGTAGGTGCAAAAGCTTGTCCATAAAGATTATGGGGAAAAAAAACAACAAATAATTGATTCAATAATCTATCACAGCTTAAAAAGAACGATTTCTGAGTAGTCTGGAAATATAATTCATCCATAAAAAAATTATATTCTAGTACGTTCATAATTATAAAAAATAATAAAAATCGTCTTTGTTTACATACAACATTGTGTGCTTAGAATGTACTTAGACCCTTTTACACCAAACACACTTAGTGTTAAGTGTCCCTTAAAATGTACCCTTAACTTAAATTACGTTGCACTGGCTGCTAAGCGACATTTGAATGGTTAAAGCTAACCTTAAATTTAAGTGCCCCTATGATGACCACTTAAATATTTTAGGGCGGGAGCTTAACCTAAAATAATTTGTTAAACTGGCTGCAAACTGTTGTGGTTTTCTAATAAGTTTGACTTATAATTTTGATAATGGATTTATTACAAAATGAAACGACCTGCAAATAGTTGAAATTGTGGAACAAAGATTTCCTAGGCGTATATATGAAGAAGATTTCAATTAATCGGATGAGCTGCCTTTCTTCCAAAGGTTTTGATTAATGAGATCTATCTATCTAAAAATTATAAATTTGAATAAGAACTAGGTAAACTTATCTTTTATCCGACAATCCTTATCACTCTCAATAATAATACTAAACAATTTTGAATTTACTAAAAACTGACTGACAGGAAAATTAGGTTAATGAAATGACAGCAATCATCGGCAACCGGCCAGCCAATGAAATGGCTTTATTGAACTAGGATGAAGTTACACACAAATGTGAAACTAAAATATCACTAGATAAAAAAACTTGAGGGACCCTTACTTAAGATTCTATTAAGTGACAGTCATGCAACTGGGAATAAATTTAAGCGTCCATTAACTTTAAGAGACGCTTAGTTAAATGCTCCTTTTAAGGGATACTGGTGCAAAAAGGGCTTACTAGTGCTGTAAACAAAATTTTTCTTAGAACTGTATGCCCTTGAACTTGTCTATTGAAATCAAAAGGATGATGAGCAGCTAGAAATTTTCTGATAATTATTCAGCTTTAACGCAGAATACTGCAACGTACCTATGAAGACTGACAACGATGTTGGGATGATTTTGATCATGGTGAAGCACTAAGTACCAAATAATTGTCATTAAAAATATTTGGAAAATTAAGTTAAAAAAAAACACTATGTATTAAAACACTGTTATATCTTTTTGATCGGTATCTAATATGTCATCGTCTAATGACATTAAAAACATGAAAGTAAAATAAAGCGCTGGGGCACTCAATAGATGCCAAATATCGTGTTTGTCGAAAAAGTTGAAAACTATACACTCTTGGTTCCATTGTCGGGATTCAGCTGGAGTAACCTGAAATAGGTTTTAAAAAATGCGATTAACGTGAATATATATTTTCTATAAAAAATGTATGTTTGATTAGTTTTACACCTTTAGAGACAAGTTACTTTTATATTATTATATTGAGTCAATGACAAATTTTCAAATATAAAATAATTCGGTAGCAACTGCCAATGAATAATAAAAAATACAAAGCAAAAAAGAAGAATATAAGCAATCAGATGGTGTAGAAATAACAAAAACGATGCACGAGAGAACGACAGTAGAAAAGGAAGAATTAATCAAAGAGCTCCAGTGATCTAAAAAAGAAAGTCCACGTTACGTCATCTGACAGTCGACTTGAGATGAAACAAGCGTTTTCTGCACCACCCGTGATTCTTAGTAGTTATCTGATTTTGATTTAGTGCTTTTTTAAACGTTGTTTTAATTGCTTGGGTATTTCAAAATATATTATATGATTGTTTATAATAAAAAGAATCATTAAATAAATACAAAGAATCGAATTACAAATTTAAAAACCAAATTATTGTCATAAGTGTCAACTAGTTAGTTGGTAAACATGCCCTATAGTTTTACAGATTGTTCGACAATCAGATGTAGTTAAGTTGATATCTATATCATTCTTTCCGATCATAGAACTTGAAATGCATGGACGTATAGTTGTACCGATATAACACGCTTCCATCACAAAATTATTTCAAAGCATTTCGACGCGAACGGAAAACACGAAGGAAAGGAATGATTCCAACTATCCGATATGCGTTAGTCGTTCCAGAATCACAATTGTTATCACAAACTTGCTTCTTACAATGAGAAGTGATAACATGTTGGCCACAATTAACCACAACCAGTCATACCATATCCAGCTAAACTGGGATGGGTTGGAAGCATGCAGTCAGGAAGGAACGTTGATGTGGTACACAGACGGATTTAAGACTGACATAGGAACAGGAGCTCTACCCTAAGGGAGCACATGCATACAATCGGCATATATAGAAGAAACAGCCTCTCACATTATCTTCGAAAGTGAAGCATTATCCCATTGAAGATAGAGATTCCTAGGACTAGTATCCAAGAATGGCCTAGTGAAAAGACTTTTGATCCTGATAACGGCTACTGGTCTCTTCACATAACCAAGAGCACAATCAATCAATCAATCATACTGCCATGCGTATATTTGTCACGAAAATGTAGAGGTGTGAATACGGTTCCGCTATAGTTGGTTAAAAACATTACCAGATCTGTATAATATATTAATATACTCATACTAACCGTCCATAAAGTGGCAGCGTCCAAAAAGAATACGCTCGATGCTGACCAAGCTACTATACTGAGAATTCCATATATTATTGCTTCTGTACATATCTTTTCTCCATGGAGAAGCTGCAATAGCCAAATAAAGCACAGTATATATTATTATTGATACAAATATGCGTTATACCGTAAATTGTCGTGTCTTATTAGCCATTAAACGCGAGTTGCGTACACTATTTCTACTGCCATACTTTAATTGTATCCTTAGATATGCAGGTATTTTAAAAATTAACGAATAAACTGTCAAAAAGTAATGGTGGCGTTCATCCATACGTAGCGCTACCGGGGCGATCAGCAATTTCCTGCTGAACGCGTGTTTTTTCAACTGATCAGATGTGATAAGATAAGATAAGCGTTCAGAAGAATTGAGAAACGATGGATCACTCTAAAAATCGCGACGTCATCAACTTTCTTGGGATGAGCGCGACCAATTTTAGATCTGTTAGATAAGTATAGATAGTCATTATGATAGCCATATTGGATATTGACCAAATATTGGGCCAGAACACTGTTTACACTACCACTACTCCCACAGTAACACTTTACACTATCTTATACGCGTTTCGATAACCAAGTTATCTTCTTAAGAAGCTGAAGGTACACTAAAAAAACTCTTTCCAGAGTTTCTGAAGAGGATAAGTTGGGTATCGAAACGCGTAATAGTTAGTGGTAGTGTAAACAGCGTTCAGTGTCAAGTATGACTGAAATACATAACTGTTACTAACCTTCATAACAGTGTAAAATATGGCATGGATAATACTGTTGCCCATCAACAATCCAAGAAGAAATGTTCCGAAATCCGTAACGTTGTCGCTATACAACCAAAGGCCAGTTACAAGCATCGAATAATTTGCCAAGTTTGCAAGCAACAAAAGTATGAATCGAGCTGAAACAATAATTTTTTTCATAGATTTTCACAAAAAATTACATTTTATGTACTACCTACTAATATCAGTAAGTGACAAATTGGATATTCAAAAATAAAATTATCTTTAGATAAACAGAAAAAAATTAAAACAAAAATTTACTAAAATTATGCTACTTATAATGCAGATACGTCACTAGTTTAAATATGAAGTTGTTAATAGTCTTCCTTTGCGGTTCCATGTTTCAGCTTCTTTTTCCTTTATCGAGATGTCTGAGCGTGTTCAAGACCAAAATCTTGACATCAGACATCCATCACGCTATTGTTTACCTTGTTCAATTTGAATTTGAAGCATTTTATTAATAAAAGCATTAAAACTCAACACGAACTAATAAAAAATTTAAATCAATATAAAACCACATACGAATGGAAACAACTCACAGTGACTCTAACCTAAACTTCTTCTTTTCTTCTTCAATTTGGGTAAGTACCCTATCTCGTGATTAATTTGTTCCGTGTCAAAAAATGTGACTAACTTCAACTTATACTAGTGACGTCAACGTCTAAAAGGCGGATTTTAAGAAATTATAAAAAACACTATTAAATCGAAATCCGCTAGACTTTACGTGTGGATAAGGCCTGTGTTGCCTTCAAAGATAGTCGATTTTTCATTCGGAAATTTTTTGTAAAGATCAACGAAAAACTTATGCACCTCGGCGAATAACTATCTATTGTATCGTCCGTATGCTAGTCTCGGCTACGCCTCGACTATCCATTTGCAGACTCTACTATAAAAGAGAGTTTTCCGTCCTTGGTACATAAATAACTATTACTGATAATAGAACGTAAGATAATTCATTTGTGTAAAGTTATTATTCACATCATTTTTGAATATTTTCGTTCTCAAACATTTTTACTGAATAAAAAAGAAATTCACTCACCTTTTCTTATAGGACGAATGAACTCTGTCCTGGTAAGTCCTTTATTACTAAAATTATCTTTTAACTGATGTAAGCCATCGATTATATTATTTAAATAATAAATTTTGAAAGATAAAAAGATACACAAAAAAGTATAACATACAACGAATATTATCCAGATTGCCAAGCTACCATTCAGGATTCCAATCACTGCTAAAAAAAAATAAACGCAATTTACTATCTCATGCTTCTTTCAATATAATTGAAAAAAATGAAATATTCTGTGATAGTAATAAACTCATTTGCAACTGAGACATTACATGAATCAGAACTTCAACTTCTTTACTTATTGAACATTTGCCTTCGACATCTTCATTTCCATGTTCAACTAACTAACTAGCATCTCAACTCATAAACACTCCACACCATCCTACGACTACCCAAATACACAGATAATTGATTTTAGACTTCTAAGTACGTACTGATGTATTTAAGTTTACCGGTAACTTTTTTCCCTTTTTCACCCTGTCATTTTAAGGGTTATAACTATTCCAACCCTAGGGTACTAGTCTTCCTTACTGTTCTTATGTTTAAGAACATGAACTTCCTTTTCTTTCTTCTTATCTCCTTCCTACCAGAGATAACCAATTCCGGCATAGCTATTTAATGTAGCCACAAAAATGATTGGCCTTTTGTTTTTTATTATAAATTATAACAAGTGAGCTGTATGAACGAAGTATGAAGTGTTATAATAGGTGCGTTCTTTTGGCCTAGGTTCTCAGTTAATCTCAGGTCACATCGGTAATCGGTAACATGCGTGTTCTTTTCTATTTACTCACTTCAAAGTGAGCTGAGTTTTTTCCTCCCCTTCACCGATGCTGCTTGAGCTGTGCGGGGTCATTAGATAGACTTAAGTCTGAAACTAAGTGGGGGAATGAAGAATAAATTTTTGATTTGTTTGAGTTGAGGTAACCAATTCCGGCTTAACTATTTAACGTAGCCACACAAATGATTGGTCTTTTGTTTTTTATTACATATTATAACAAGTGAGCTGTATGAACGAAGTAAGAAGTGTTATAATAGGTGCGTTCTTTTTGACTGAGTTATCAGTTAATGTCAGCTCACATCGGTAATAAGCGCGTTCTTTTTAAATCTACTCACTTCAAAGTGAACTGAGATTTTTTATCCCCTTCGCCGATGCTACATGAGCTGTGCAGTGGCACTAGATATACTTGAGTCGAAAATTAAGTGGGGGCACGCGAAATATTTAATTTGTTTCAGTTTTAAACCACATAACATAATCTTCTTTGCTTTTAACTTCATTAGATGCTGATACCATTAACTGATACGAATCTCTTTTATGTTGTCTTGTATTCAAGCATGCGATAGCAGATCTTAAAGGCTAAGCCACACCAAACATCCATCCCTCCTTCGGATGGGCGGGCTGGATGTTCATAAAAGATCGCTCGCCAGCTTGGCAAATAGCGCAACGCAGACCGACATCCGTCCGTCCGCTGGACGTTTTCCAATGGATGGATATTTTGGAATCGCCGGAGGAGCGATTTTTCCTTCGCATCCGCATGGACGTTTCTCCTGCACATGAGCTCTGGGCCCGGTCATCATCGTCACTAGAGCTGCAGTCATTAAGCCACGGGATACTTTTTGACAAATCACTTTCACACCAAGGCACATTAAACGACATTGTTTATGCACTGACTGTACTGCTACTGAGACAAGTGGACAAAATATTCGTTGATGAAGAGATGGATGGATGTTTTCGGTGTGAATCGGAGAACTCCGTGGACGTCCGAGGTCGGACGTTCATCCATCGGACGGATGGATGAAGCGTGGCGCAGCCGTTAGTGTTCCGTCTCTATGCCTCAGACCACATCAACTTACCCATAAAAATTGCCACTCCAAGGATTGTAAACGTCGTATAAGCAGTTACATTAATGTCAGGGTGACGATTTTGATACAATTTGACCATACAAAGAACTGCCATTACATACATAAAACTTGTATCTAAAACAAAACATAATTTTTTCAATTTACTTAGTAGGGTTGTAGGAAGCTTCAAATCTGGATCCATTTTATGCCTTTCCGTAAATTAGCTACTCACCAAACTGATAATTCGATTGACTAGGACAAATGTGGTAACACGATGATAATAGTCCTTCAATGATGAGACCTACTCCCATAGCATGGAATAAGCCATAATGCACGGGTATGCCTTTATCCTAAAAATATGCGAAACTATATACTTCCTACATAGGATTTTATCTACAACTCACCTTTCTCATTTTTATAAGTCTATGTCTGTCTACTACGACACAAATAAAAATAATGCCAAAAATAACGTAACCAATATTGGAATAAATGTGATTAAAATCGCTAAAAGAAAATGCCGGATGGGCACACAAAAAGTTGTAGTAACACATGTCTTCGTCACCGGTTCTATTCACAATCTAAAAAATATATTTGTGACAAACTTTATCCATTTTTTAAAATTTTAACTTAAGGAATGTGGTTGATTCCAGAAAAGTATAAGGCAGTACACAAACCACATTTTGCATTCGAGTGGGCTTAGAGCGCAAGAGGACTGCAGATGCTGGATTCGACTGCAGCGGAGCCGCTATTTTTAAAGATCTCACGGTAAGTGGAGTGGCAAATATCAGGACAAAACTTTTCAATCCAAACGCCATGGGATTAGGCACTTTGAGCAGGCTTGGTGATTCTCGGTCGGAGTCCCGTCATTTGTTGATAAACAACGACGGTGCCTGCCATGAGCCGGCTAAGCGTGCCCTGTCATTGGTGCTGCGTATGAGTCAGAAACCCACAATAACCAATGTGTCCTTGTTGACGGTTCATATTTTCTTAAAACCGCCGACATTGTTAGACTTGCAACCGAGCTACAATGACGATACTTCACGCTCCTCAACTATATAGTAACTCTGGTCTGCCACTCCCCGTGCCGTGGAATATCGGCTTAAAAATGGACCGGAGCTCGTCTAGACTCAACTGCAAAATGTGGTTCTTAGCGAACGTCTTTCTAAAAACTGTGTGACTCAAGAAAACGTACCCTTTGATACGTAAAAACTAACTGTACTACTGGAATACTGTAGAAAATGGCTATGCTTAAAGTATGCCAAAGATAATTATAAGATCTCTTCTTTATTCTGTTTGGATTTCTAGCGAATTCTGATAAATTTAGATTATTTTCTTTCAGTATTCTATTTACTTGCTCTTCTGACATAGGTTCGAAGTAGTCGCTAACTATAACATCTGAAAAAAAGTTTTTCCATTAAAAATAGGTAATAGGTAGGTACAAGATAATAAAAAGTAAAGAAATGTAACTACCAGGGGGAAGGTTGGATTTTAAAATATAATAGAGTTAAATCCTTTCTGGATTAGTCATGCAATGTACAAACATTGATGATTTTCAATTTACTGTACAATTCTCAGATTTGTATCGGCCATTTTACGTAAAAATACGTCCCTGCATCCTACAAAAGCAGGATCGGCGATTAATAACTTGTCCCCTTTGACGAAGTCTCCTTGCTGACGCCTCGTGTATGGTTGACGTGGAAGGTATAGTACGAACTTAAAGTTGCCGGCTTTTTGTTTGACTCTAAGACTAAGAGTATACCGTCATAGCCCAGTCAATATTATAATTATTCAAAATGCTTACTTAGTTGACGATAAATTCATTTAATGTTATAATTTCAACTAATAATCGTTAATAGTCATTTGATAAACTAGTTTGTTAATGAAGGCAATTAATAAACGAAACTGTTCAAAGCATGAAGCGAGTGAGTGCCTTTAATAGTTTGACTGAACTATAACTATTTTTGAGAGAGGGTTGCAGGGGTTCTCTTTAGTCGGTGGTCTAACATCAAGAAAGTGTGTGTGCTTTTGTGTGGAAATTGTAAGTAAGTATACATATATTATTATATAATAATATTTGTTTTAAAATTTATTTACCATTATATGTGTTTCTAGAGATTGTCCCATAACGATGGAAGACCAACGCTGCAATAATTAAAATTAGTCCGACTAATAAGCAGATAAGTAATGTTCCCATAATGGCCATAACATACTGTTTGGAATATATGCCGTTTTTGATTGTAAACGTCACCGTTGAATTTTCCATCTTGTTAATAGTCGATAGTTTTGTGAATCTCGGTAAATATGAACTCTCTTGACTACATTCGTAATTGTCCGGGTTAGCAACGAATACTAGAAAGAATCCGTCTTTATATGATCTTTTCTGTAAAAAAGAATTATAATTCACTTATCAGAACATTGATAACTATAGAAATTTGATTCACCATCATTTACTGTACGTGCGGTCGTGTGCTTAGACATAATAGAGAATTATTGGAGCTTTCATAAGGTGGAGTACTAGAAACATTTTTCTTTGAACTTAACCACGAAAACCGGGTTAACAATACCGTGACATCACGGTAAACTTTTAAGACGTAACAGTTTGTGCAAACTCTGAAATAAACAAACACCTAACCTCCAAAAAGGTAACTACTCTGTCAAACTATCTCGGTGAGCTGGATTGTGTGGTTGGTTAACTGTTACGTCATGGTTTGGAATACAAGTCGAGGAATATTCGATTCGATTCTATAAGGGAGTGGTTACAACTTAACCACTCAGCTGAGTGGTAAAATGTATGGTCAGTGATTAAGGTAACCACTTTATCGGATTTCGGATTCTATAACACCAAAGTGTTTAACTTTTTAACCATTCTAACCTCCAAAATGTGGTTAGTCTTAACCACCAGGTTTCTCTGGTGGTTGTGCTTTAATCACTCTTGCTTGTCATTGTTAAAGTATATGATAGCTCGTTCATTCTTTGCAAAATGGCATTAAATTTGTTACATATACAATTTTGGAATGTATTGGAAGAAGTTGTAAGAAGGTAAATTAGTAGTGATAGCTGATAAGTTTCTTAATTCTTGCACTCTTTAATTTTTGAAACTGCAGGAGAGTGCATCGTGTTCGCTGTAAAATTCTGAGTGAAGTTTCCAATCCTTTCCAAATTTCCCAATCGCAGTTTATGAAAATGTATAGGTTGTCTCAAGCAATTGTATTGGAAGTACTTATACCTGAGTTTCAGTATTTCGCACGTCAAGGAATAAGAGCAAATTATAATCCGCTATACATAAGGGTAAGTTGGTACCTATACTTAAGTGTTGACTGCTGATAACTACTTTATTGTTCAATTGTTCATTTGTATATACTACACTTCCCTTTCAACTTCTTCTGGATCTATTTCTTCAGGCAAACCTTTACAACCATCAACTGATACCCAACCAATTAGATCAGATTTGTTCATCCTCGGTTAATGGCTTTGCTTTATTTTCCCCTCCCCCAGTTGCATGCAGTGCTATGCTGAAGTCTCTCGCTTTCTTTTTTACACGAGCTTTGTACTCGACAAAAAACCTGCGCCAATTTTCCCCAGCTTTTTCCAGGCCTTTAACGGTATTTATGATTTTGCTGGCTGATTCCCACAATTTCGATATCTCGAGTGTACGGGATGGATGTGGCTTTAATGTTAAAATGGCCCGATTTTCGGGCAGGGCCAGAAAATCCATCATAGTGCTTATTTGCTCGATGCTGACCTTGGGGCCTCGACTTTTCTTGGGAGGTGCTTCCATTTGATCAATAATTATTGTTCTTGGTTCTACGAAATTATTGCAATGTTACGAAAATAAATACATAAGGCATTTTATAAAGAACTAGGTACTTACCACAGTCAGTATTCGGAGTCTGAGAACCTGTGAGGATGTGTGCCAGGGTATGGGCACTCTGAACGCGCGAGGGTACTGCCACCTAGTGAGTCCCAACAGTACCAAAATTGCAGATTTGAAGAGAACTGTAACGCCGTTAGTTGTAGTTAATTTTAGTTTACAGATACTTCCTCTGCCAACCTAACCTAAAAACTCCTGAGAAAATTAAAGGTTTTTATTTTATGGACTTCAAAACATTTTACTTGTACAAAGTATCTGTATATGTTGGAAATATTGGAAATGCCCTACATATCAAATTATTCACCAGTTGGGAAGGTGCAAACACCAACCAAAATTTATACAAGGAAATTAATTAATGGTGAGTTTTATACAACTATAATTTTAACATTCATACAATGTACAGTGTCCCTAAGAAAAAGTAAACCCCTAATTTTTATGTTGTAGCCATTCCATCCACAAGCAAGCGGTTTGAGGAGAATGGATGAGAGTAAATTAAGCCACTATCAGAAATGGTATGTATAAAATAAAATATCTTGTGTCTATTCCTTTTGTTATATTATTTAGTTTACTGAACTTCTAATTTTTATGTTATAGCTATTCCTTCCACAAATAACAGCATTTGAAAGTATTGAGCAATGATCAAATAATGGTATGTATAACATAAAATATCTTCTATCTGTATGATCCTTTTGTTATACTATTTGGTTTGTTTAATTTTCATCAAAAACAAACTTAATTACATATTTCATAGTAATATATGAGTAAATGAATAAATTGTCTACATATAATGCAATTATGGAGGTTCTACCTTTAAGAGGGGAAAAAAAGGATTTCCCGATGAAAGGTACAAGCATTTTTCAAAGGTAAGCAGTTTGGAGAAAGAAATAATGTAAATGTTCACAATCATATAATATGTGTTTGAGCTATATAATTAAAAATATCCAAATATAGCTACATAATAAATTAGTATTGATAGTCATAATTTTGTAAACTAAGTTTTTTAAATAGTGTGCACATTTTAGTTAGCTGTGTTATTAGAAAACATCTGCAAACTGTAGAAATGGATGTGTTTCATGTTTTTTTTTTTATATACATCTGCCCACAGAAACGGTTGCTGATAGATAAAACTATTTTTTGGTTTGTATGAAAAAATGTTATTCTTTATGTAAATATTTTTGAAATAGGTACATTTGTCAGTTTACTCACATTACTTTATTTACTGATCTTTCTGTTTGTCATTAAAAGATGTAAAAAAACGTTTTATTTGTTGTGTACTTTCTTATATTAAATAAAATATATAAACTTGATGATTATTGCTTTATTTTTCCCATATCCGGCATTATATGGTCCATTTTTTGACATTTCATTTAATTTACCAAGACTATTTGATTGTTATTATTGTAATATCAATCAAATGTTCAGTTATTTTAAATGAAATATCAAAAAATGGACCATAAATGCCATATTTCAATAATAGTAAAATTACAGTAAATTTGAATATGCCGCCAAAAACTGTAAAATTACAGGAATCTGCTTTTTCAGCTGTTAGCGAAGTTCACAACCATGTGAAAAGTGTTAAAAGTACTGTTGGGACTCGCAAGATGACGCCACCCGTCAAAATTAATTCGTCGTAGGGAGCGCCACGGTCAGATGCCTATCTATAAGTATGTTATCTGTGATGTGTGCCCGCATAACATAACCCCGTCGTATTTGCAATTTTACATTGACGTTAATGCATGTCGGCGCAAGTTCTGTCAAAAACGCCAGAATCGGCTAGCTTCGCATGATACTTTCGAACTACTTTAATCACGGTAATTAAGCGTACGAAGTTTAATAACCGTGGTTGAGTTTGGTTTCATAGAATCCGAAACATGGATGGCGTGACTAGACGAGTTATTAAAATTTTATCCCTAACCACGTTATTACGCTAATCACTCTTTTAACCACTTTCTTATAGAATCAGGCCAATTGACTGGTTAACTTATAGTTAACACGGTTTATATTGTCAAGTTCAAAGAAAAATGGTTTAAATCGTACCGTCTTTATTTTGACATATACGCATGCGGATTCGATGTTTTAAACATGGAGACTATATAAGGAGAACTAACTCTTAAAAGTCTTAAAAAAATCCATATCGTCGTTCTAAGATGCAAATTGCCCAAGTCCATTTTTGATGAAAACAAAGGTATTAGTGCCTTCTGGTGACAAACGCACAAACCAATGATCTGACAGCAGCCCAAATCCCTAATTTAACATTTATAAAAAACGAGAAATGTTGAAAAATATTTAAATTTGGTTTGCTTCTAGTTAAAATTATAATTTACAACGTTTTTTAGCTCTCCTGCAAAACTGAGTTAGGCAGTTTGCATCTTAGAACGACGATATAGAAGAGTAGACACGACAATAGATATTCATATTTTTCATCACGTAATCTCACTCACCTAACACTGTCAAATGAGCTAGCAACCAATAAAATACCATGAACTGAAAGTGTATGCAAAGCTCATGATTGGCTGTTATTATTCTGCAGTCAGATGTTTTTGGTATGGTATAGACACTGGCGCCCTCTACCATTACCAAAAAATTAAATACATGGAGTTCGATCTCCTTATATAGTGTCCATGGTTTTAAATAACAGACGCCACAGAACTAACCAACATGTCAGAAATGTATATGTCTTTAGAAAATAGGTAATATTTATTTTAAATAACTTACCGGTAAAGTAATAGCTCCTTTTGTATTGATAGTTTGATGTGTGCCTTCGTATTTTATATCCTTATTCAAATCGAATACAGGACACTGCAAAATAAAAACTCGTTATAACTATTTATATTCCACATCCTGCGCTGAAAATAGTATAAATACCCTGCTGTCTTGTACAGAAACCGTGAGACAAATTTCATCCGCAGAATCCATCTCAATAAAAATAGTATCGCTCGTTTCGCTATCGAATTTGTAAAAAACATAATTTGATTCGCTCGGCGAAACGGTTAGTGAATAGTTCGTGTTTAATTTTACGTAAAAATGTTTCTCCTCCTCCAATTCCACAACTACGTCGACGTCATTTGGATCGGATGTGGACAAAGCGATGATAAAATTTTGAGAAAAGTTTAGAGGTGTGAGTATGAAACCTAAAAAAAATTAGGAGACGTTATACAGTATTCGCCAACTAACTTGATATCCCAGAAATTACCAACTAAGAGAGACAGAGTAATAGTGCCCTGCCTATTCGGCTGCTATTGGTGGTAAAATTTTGACAAACGCCAATTGCATCGAACCTTATCAGGTGTTAAGATTTTCAGTAGCGTAGCGTCACACAGTTATTGTTTCTGCTTTGTACAATAAAGTGTTTGTAAAAATGAAAATGAAATGAAAAATAAAATAAAGTGTTGTAAACTTCTCTACGAATGGTAACAGGTGACGTAATAGTAATAGATGACGTCACAGTGCCACTCTGGCCAATAATTTTAAATAGGACCTTATGGCAAGTGATATCTCGTTTGAAAGGCACTGACATTGGCTACATAGCCATATTAATTTTGTTTGGGTTTAAACTAATTTTGACGGATAAATTAAATAAATACCAAAATTATTGAAATTATTGTTTTAAATTTAATTAATCAAATATCAACAATGGATTCTTATAGCAAGTGTTCGAAATGTGCTCCGTCTACGTCCTGACAGTACTACATCCTATTAGTAAACTCTTGTCGTACTCGTTCGAATGTGTCAGCTGAAATTGCATTGCATTCTTCAATAATTCTTTCTTTCAAAACGCCAATGCTATCTGGCCGTAGGAGGGGGGAGGGAACTTTTGAATAGCACTGTATAATGTGACACGAAAATATGAAACAATAAAAAATGTCGAACGCCTCAAATGTACACTATTTTTATTTAAATTATACGCGTGTCGGTTCTTTAATAAGTCGTAGAGAAAATATAGTGTCCTACAAGTAAAAAGTTCGTTTTATTGCTCAGGTCCGTATCGTAATCTTTACAGATGTCTATACGAAGTCATTAAAAGATTATAATTGTTTCTAACCTGATATTGAGATGATATTATCCATATAGTCATGACAAAGTGTCCTGGAGACGTTGTTATAAGCATACACATTTCCTAATTTGGTAGATTCGACCATTAATGGTATTGACCAAGCGGTAACTTCTTTTTCTTGTTCGGCGACTACTAAAATGGGTTTTGTTTCTTGTGCATTATTCGATGAGGTTTTTACTCTATATGGATTCATTGTCTGAAATAATTATTATAGATAATAGTTATATTTTTGAACACATTTGATCAAAAAGGAAAAGGACAACCTTATTTTTAATACAAGATATGTTGTTATGAGAATAGCTCTATAATATTGTATTTATGATGAGAAAGTTAAATACCAACTTCTAAGGAATAGAAAGTTTGATTTCAAATTGTAAATATATTTGTTGCAACTTGGATAAGAAGAACAAAGAAACAAAGAACGAAGGAAAAACATTAGGAGAGGTGAAGGCATTGGCCAGGGACAGAAAAGAATGGAAAAAATAGGTACAGGAAGAAGCCTGAGAAGGAATAAGGATAAGAGAAAGAAAGAAAGTAACTTATATAATTCTATTAATAAATAAGAAATATTTTCTATATTTTCTGTACTGTTGTCGTCTAACTTTATATATGTCAACGACCCATGAAGTGAAGACGCGTTAATTTTATTTAAAAACAAAAAAATAAAGTACTCACCGTAAGATTTTTATAAATTAAAATTATTTGCCGATTAGCGTTTAGCTGTAATGATATTGGTGAAGTATCATTTGGATATTTTTGTATGATTTCGATATCTGAGCTGTAGATTAAACCGAAAGTGAACATTAGCAGAATCCATAATAAATTGCTCATCGTGATATCTACAACAAATGATCAAGATCTTATAACTATTTTCACAAAAAGAAAAAAAAACTCTTAAATGTTTAATAGCGAATAACCTTGTAATGAGTATTAAGAAAGCTAGTGTGGTGTGTTGACTGGTACCTAAGACCTATCGAATTATTTGTTAGCGTTTAGTACATTATTTACATCATTATTATCTTTATTTTCAATAATCCGTCTTTTTTTTATTATTTTATTTTGAAAAAATCTAAAAATTAATAATCATTTATAACTCTAATACTTTTATCTAAGAAGGCCAATAAATATTACTCATGATTTCGACTATAATATGAAGTATACTTGTGAGTAAAATATTCATGTTTTATACATACATCAATCAAACAACTTAAAATCAAATTTATATCAAGATTATTTACTGAATTTGTATTATGCACTCATATATTCTGCGATCAGCTGCAATGTAATTGTGTGGGGCAGAGCAAGCGAAATTGTGCGAGTATTTATTCTCCAAAAGAGATTTATTCGTTAAGCAATAACATCCTGGCATTCACAGGCATATATCTCTACAAACTTCTAATTTATACCTTTTATTAACAAAAACAACCTTCAGAAAAATAGTGACATACACAATCATGATACTAGATCTAAGAGTGATATTCACTTAAACAAATTTAATCGTTCCCAATTAAAAAAGTCGCCAACATATGCCGGGGGTGAATTTTTTAATCGGTTACAAGATGATATCAAACAAATAAACCATCTCAAAAAATTTAAAACTAATCTTAAAAAAGTTTTAATACAGTATTGTTTTTACTCGCTAGATGAATTTGTTAGGAGGCGTAACGTCTCTTAATTCCTTACCTAATTTTAGATCTTTTTCTATTGCAGACTTTAGAAATATAACTTAAATTGAGGGTTTAGGAAAAGGGTTTTTAATCCCCGACCGATGTTCGTCCTGCGGTCAGGTGGATACACAGGTAGAATGGGCAGGGTAGAATATTATTCGTAGAATAATTAGTATGATTCGTGTATTATCGACACCCTTCCACAGACCCTACCCTACCCTACTACATATTATATCTTATATGTATATATAATATCTGCAATATAAATTATCATACGGATCCACGGGACGGACTTCGGACAAACGTCTTGACCCTTTTAACCGCGGGACGGACCTCGGACGTACCTGCGTTTTACCCTGACCGCCGGACGGACATCGGAAACACCGATTTTCTTATAATCTTGTTTATACCAATTGTTTGTTCTTTGCCGTTGCCTGTATACATTTTAAATTCTAATTTTAATTGTTTTAACTATAGTTTTATACTGTGTCTGACTTGTCTTATGTCATGTATGTGATGTTAAAGACTAATAAATTATCTATCTATCTATTATATTAATTGCGACATGGAATCAAGCAGAATAAATAAATAAACTTTGACGTTGTTTATGTTGGCATAGAATAAAACATCTGTTTACTCTTCTAGTATATTCATTGTTAGGTGCCTATAACAATATCTTCCTCTTCGATAGGTCGCGAAAAAGCAATAATTTTAATTTTATTATTACCAATAAGATAGTTTTAGTCAATAAAACAAAATCTCAATCACAGAAACATCTAAGAACACAATATCGTAAATAACAGAAATGAACTAAACCCACCCTGGGACGTTTTAACATTCCACGTGAACTAATAATAAATTCAAGTATTTACCTACATTTTTCATAGACCAATCGGAAGCTACATTGCACCAATGAGAATCAATTGCTCGCTTGTGGGTAGGTCAAGACCAGAAATGATTTATGGTTTTTTTTATCTTTTCGGCTTTTCAATCCTCAAAGAGACCTTGCCTGTTATTTTATTGTGAGACAGTGCAAACTAATTCTACTCACAACTATACTACAATATTTTTTGTCTAATACGTAGCAAATATTTTTCTCAAATTCATATCAAACAAAATTAGTGTCCCTGCAAATGCGCTAGCTCTAATTGAAATTGGATAAACTGTTTTTCTACGCCCATGTCCGTAAACGTCAAAAATCTCACTGACAACATTCCTTGTAAGTGACATTTAACAATAACATGCACGTAATGAAAATCTCATAACATAAATGTGCGTTTAGATAGAAAAACTTAGATTTCTTTGTTGAATCAAATTGCAATCAAATTTTTATTTACGTACTACTTTATTTGGTTTATTTACATACTTTTAATCATTTGAAAAACATAAAAGCTCTTAGCATTAGTGAAATACATTTTAGATTAAAAGAGTGATGCCCCTAAATGTCGGCAACACATTTTACAATTTCAAAAAAAATAATTAGGTTTTTCTTGATAAGGGAATAAATGTCATCTCATTTATGCTGTCAATTTTGGTAACAAATTATAGTATACGAACATTTTCTCAACTTCACCTACGAATATGTCTGTTAGTAGTGAAAAAGATGAAATTATGAGCACTCAGAAGAAAATAGATAGGCGTAGAAAAAGTATAGTACGTTACACGAGTTGTAATCCCATTACGCACTCGTGAAATTTACGCACTCGCCGCTGCGCGGCTTCTTGCGTAATGGGTTACTTACAACTCTTGTTACGTAATATACTATAATCAAACACAAAACAGTAAGAATAATAATATAACAAATATTACTCACTCATTTAAAAGCGTAAAGAATGTCATACAAAAACACAATTTGTAGTAAATTTGAAACTACAAATAATCGTTACTGTCCGATGATAATTAAACAGGGGAACAGAAAAATACTGCTACTAATGCTTCTATAATTGACACACATTTAGGATTATTTTTCGGTAAACGGTAAAAAAAATGTAAAACTGCAACTTATTTTCCATATATTGTTTAAATGAAGTTGCCAAATTTTGGTGGTCAGTAATAGATAATTAGTTGGGTGGTTGCCCTTATGAATATTGGGTTTCATGAAACGTCAATTAACGTGAATACAGGGACGTTCAATAATAAAAATAAAAACTATTTTTGACGACGTACATCTCAGACACCGGTGAAGATATATGACCTAAAATATACTTCAGTGTGGCAAAGAATAGTCCAATAAAAAAATCGGTAATATTTTTTTTAAATCGACGTTATGAAGTCTCCTAAAAATGTACGCTACTGACGTATATTAAATGTTAATAAGTAAAAATAGTTCCTTTTTTTAAACCACCGAAATTTAAAGCTCAAATGTCAATTAAAAGCTATAACTGGTTGTTACAAAATATGTTTGTTGAATTGTAGTTTTTTTTGTACCAGATATTTGTTACGTTTAAAATTAAAATTATTGTAATTACAACTATTGTTTACTATATAATACTGAATGAATTAAATTACCTCATTGAAGTACTTCACAAGCTAATTATAAACAATTTAGTAAAAGAAAACTGTCATGGCTGTGAGCACACCTCGTCAAAGGTTGGACATTAAAAATGATTTTTGTTATCTCTATTTACTTCTACTATCTATTTCGAGTGTTTAGATAAAATAGGCATATATGAGAGTACAATTAATCAATTCCCAGAATAATACTATGTATGTACAGGGTGTTTCATTAATAATTGGAAATTTTTTGACTGCACTGAAAATATGAAGATTTAACTGATAAGTGTCTTTTTTAAAATCATTATTTTCGAAACATTAATTACATGAGTGGCAACAAACAGGTTGTAACTGCCAAGAAAATGTACCTTTAAATGCGAATTTTTGAGAAAAGAAGAAAGGAGTTTTTTATATGAACGAGGAGAGATGAAAGAAAAATAAACAATAATAATTAAAAAATACGATTTAATTATTACCTATATCATACGATTAGAAAAAATATTAAAAATTGTGAGTAATATCCGTTACAAAAAAATTTTTCATTTCAATTAGATTTTTCTAAACACACTGTACAAACAATCGGAGAAAAAATTATATGTTTCACACGGCAGAGAATCAGATTTACTGCCTTAGTTAAACAAATAACTATTCGCTACCATGAAAATTAAATAAATAAAATGGCTGGAAAATTCACAAAAAAATACTATTATTTTCCATCATTTTTGACATTGTAGAAAATATATTTATTCTTGGACTTACTGTCATTTTTACGCACATTCTACAAACATCCATAAAATCTCAGTATACAATTTATTAGCACAATCATAGCTAACCTCAAATGCTACTGTCTATAGATATACTTACTTGACTTTTTTCCCTGTATCGAACAGTTCGATTTACCTTTGAAAAATTATTTATTCACCTTGACATAAATGTCCAGGCACATGAAAGAAAAAATATAATCCATTGCATTTGAGTTAAGATTTATTTCTATCATCATTGGAGAGAATTGAGAAACATTAAAGTTTGATAAGGTGGGTAGATACAGGGTAAAAGTGTTAGTCGGGTCATTATATACATTTGGAAATGCGAATCAACCGAGAAAGCCAAATTTTGGATATTACGTGGGGGAAGGGGCTAGAAAAGCTTAAGTTCAATTTTTCGACCAAAATAACCTTGTGGGTTTTCCGCCGTCTTGAAAAAAGGGTTAAATGCAGTTTTTTCATCATAGCTCGGTTCCCCGTTGAGATACGAAAATTTCTATTTTTGTCGCTCTTTGTACGTTCTACATTTTTCACGTATCGATCATCGTTATCGAGATATCGATCAAAAAAACCATAAATTTGGGGAGAAAAAATTGTTTTTCGCCATTTCCTTTTTTCTCGTGAAAGATATCGAAAAATGTCCAGTATGAAACTTGTAGAGCGTACAATTATGTATCTAGAAAAAAGTTTTCTATAGCTATTAAGAATTTTAACCCAATGAACATCTTCCTGACATTAGGATAAAATTATATCTGGATGTGATGAAACATTTATTAACATTACAAGAGTGTTATGTTTAAACGCAAGTGTGATGTACAAAATTTTATCTACAACCGAAATATAAGGAAATACTGTTTTGTATATTACTTACAGTAGTCGTCAATTACTTAGATGTAGGTACTAGACAAGTGAGACAAGCGATATCGATTTTTTCATATCGAGGACTATTAATTAAGCATATTCGAGAAAACGACCAGCTAATGTAAAACACTCAGTAAATTGCAAAATTCCCGGATCTCAATTTTTTTTTGTACGAAAGACCCTGTATGTAAGTGGATATTTAATTTAGTGGTATTTTATATATTCATAATGTGATAACGATCTCAAACGGTCGTTAGACTGGATAATAAGAAACGCTTCTATTTAATATTTTAGCGATTTTCCTTTTATCACAAAATATTACTTACCATCTAGTATAAATCATTCCGTTTAAAAAAGAAGCGACCATAAAAACGGACAATAACTATTATTTCAACGAACTCGCCCAAATCTCGTTAACGCGCGAAAAGAAAAAGAAACGGACAAACTAACCATTACATTAAAACTTCTACTTGATATTATTTATCAGACTTGTGCTTTTAAGATTGTGAAACGTTAAAATATTCAAACATTAATAATTCACCTATATTGATTTGGTTACTAGAAATTATAATCCACGTAATAATTTAAATACTTCAGTAGTTGACTAGACAAAACTATTCTAGATTTAAATACTAACAGGGGTCTGATGATTAGTCCTAACAAGAAGAAGAAATTTTGACAACGTCCTCTGCAATATAAATCAGAAAAACTCAGCAACGTAAAAAGGTCGTTTTCGTCAGTTCAGCCGCATCAAAACTTATTTACCTACTGTTAAATAATTAATTCAAAAATAGTTTCAAATATTCTCTTTTTGTGTGAAGAAATTTCGGGAATCCCCAAGAAATTTGCAGCCATATTTACCTGTCTTTTAAAAGCAATAGAAGGAACTGGGATAGGAGTGTACGGGCCCGGCACCAAACACTCTGAAAGCTTGGGAAAAACCCCAAGTATCTTTCAAGCTGAAATTCACGCAATAAGAAAGTGTGCCCAGTTCAATATTGACAAAGGATATAGAAGGCAAAGGATTATCATAATGTCTGATAGTCAAGCAGCCATTAAAGCGCTTAGTTCTTGTGTAATCAGTTCCAAAATGGTGTGGGAATGCCTAGGCAAACTTAATGAACTAGGCGAGAACAATATAGTCACCTTACTGTGGATTCCAGGACACACTGGAATAGAAGGAAAGGAAATAGCAGATGAACTAGCGAAGAGGGGGACTGAAATACCCTTTTGGGGACCGGAACCTTTTTGCGGAATCAGCTCCAATGTAATATTGGAAGAAATAGGTAAAGCCGAAGAAAAGAGAAGATCTGACAATTGGAAAGATCTAGTAGGGCTTAGGCAATCAAAGATTCTTCTGGGTGACTACAACCTGTTGAGATCAAATGAATGCATAAGTCAAAGCAAAACTGCTCTAAGAGTTTTAACAGGAATCCTAACGGGACATTGTCGCCTGAATGGGCACCTTAAAAAGCTCAAAGTAGTGGAGGAAGAAGATTGTAGGTTTTGTGGAATGGAAGAAGAATCCTCCATCCACATACTTGCGAACTGCACAGCAATTCAGAATCCTAGGGCACAGCACCTGGGAGACTACTGGATAGAAGAGGGACAGTTACCTAAGTTGAAGCCTGCAGATATCCTAAAATTACTCGGGGAAATAGGACTAAAGGAGCTACTAGTCTCTGAGACTTTCCTCAGGAACTAAGTAGAAGTAAGGGGGCACAATAGATCTTTTAGGTCTCAGTGAATGTTACCCCAGAATACATACATACATACATACCTGTCTTTGGCCTGGAATATTTGTCTAGTATGCTACACTAAGTTCCCTTTCCTGCGTTTGGAGTTCTTTCATGACTAACAAATATATACAATAGAAACGGTGGAGCGTTACCATCACGTGACTCAATCTACGACTTATGCAACACATATTTTCTACATACTATCTTCTTCTATCATTATAAATCAAACATAATAACGTACGATCGATTGTCTTCTTCACAAGACCAACAAGAAGACATACGTAATAGTTTCTTTAAATTTGCCCCAGTAATCGTGAAAAGAGACAACGATATAATTGACGTAACGTGTATAATTGATCGTACTAAAAGTTGAGTTTGACACTACCGCATTTGAGGTTAGGCGAGTTTAGTTTATTGTCTTGTTTGTAACTTATTCACCCAGTATATCGATAGTTTTAATAAATATGTCGATGTTAACCATATAAATAAAATAAATACAATTAAAAAAGTTGAATTTCTTGTTTAATTACCAATACGTAAAAGACCGACGTTTGGAATATTAGTCATAACTATTATTTCTATTGATTTGACAGAAGTTTTGATTTGATTCATATGAATATTGTTACTGACGTAACAGTCACGTAATGGTAAAGCTCCACCGTTTCTACTTTTACTATCTCCCGAAAATATAACAGCCAACTGGTGAAAACATGTACAGACTGGTACAGGAGATCAGACTTACTGAGCGGGTGTTGTGAAACTAAACCCAGAAGACACAAAAAGCGATAGGACCCGCATCCGAGCAAAAAACTCATAATCAAGATTTAGAAACTTCTCAATGATTTGCACAATCTACATATTTCACTGTCTAAGTTTTCAGCTTCGACACTGGACTAAATAAAATGATTTACGTGTCATTACAGGTGGGTGTACCTATACATGGTACACGTAATGTTGAAATGTAGTGTTTAGCTGGAATTTCAATAAATAGTATTTAGTTATACAAAAGTTTCGCCTGCAATAATATAGAATTAAAAACAGTTTACTTTTATTTATTTAAACTTATAAATATCTATACGTTGCTTGCGTTTGATTTATGATGGGTTTATGCTCACGTAAGATGTAACATTTAACAAGTTAACAGTGAGGTCAACGCATTGAAGGCTGCAATAGACCATTCCAGAATGACGTCACTGACATTGTTTATATTGTACTCAAGGGCGCACATCCTATTTACTTTTCATTGTTAACTGGTCGACAACGGTTGATAGTTATACTTTAATTAGTAGCAAGTTCTTACAGGTATCTAAAATGACATCGTTGTCGGGGAAAAATAGATAAGATATATTTTTTTCGATTTTCGGCTGTTTTAACGAAGCGTGGTTGTAAAATGTCTGTCTGACAACCAACTGACTTCACCACAATCTAGATTTTTCTAAAATACTTTACAGCACATGCAAAAACACACAACGTTCAACTCTAACTAATCGATTCGGCTGCCCTCCACGTGCCCTCCACCACAATACGGTCGACATGTCAAAGTCACGTGTTTTGGAATGATCTATCTACGTTTACGCTCACGTAAGATTTTAAGATTTAAGACGTGTTTCATTTAAGAGGTGACCTGGGAGCTGATTAACTTTTAACTTCATATCTAAGATGTAAGGATTCGTAAGACCAAAGCCAGCTACTGTAACAACGTCTACATATGTGTTGGCATTCATTTAGTTCAGTCTCACAATGCCGGTATAGATTTATCAAATTGGTAACTTTCTCGTTCGTCTTGGCAGACAGTCTGAAACAATAATATTTGGTCTGAATCACAACTGTAGACGCGAGAAGCCAGTGGTTGGCACGTCCCCACTAAGTTCTTACTGGCTTCCTTTGAAGGAGACCGACACTTCAGTAATTTTCATGGGCACACGGCTGGCTTATTGGCACGTGCCAACGGTCGCGATCACTTCGATTCCGATTTGCCAATTAGCAGCCATTCAATACCTCCCAAATTTTTTTTATTAACTCTTCACGTTACAGCTGCTATCAGACCGAAATGTCCAATTACTTTTTTATGAAATCTGATTCTAAATGACTGTGATTGTGGATAAAACTTTGTATTGCATTCGTGTTTTATGCACCATTAAACCTTCTTGCGTGGATAAAACACTATCTAACATATTTACACAATAAAGAACTATTATTGTATAAAATATAATTCAGTTAATTATCCTTATTTGATTATCATCATTTGATAACTGAATCATTAATTATTGTCAAAGAATACACAAGAAC
Source organism: Lochmaea capreae (assembly GCA_949126875.1). Lineage (NCBI taxonomy): Eukaryota > Metazoa > Arthropoda > Insecta > Coleoptera > Chrysomelidae > Lochmaea > Lochmaea capreae. The sequence continues at coordinate 9,845,028 of OX421397.1, read as the reverse complement.
AAGGAGTTAAGCTTGGCGAAAATCCTTTGACGTTGAAGGCTCAAAAATAAATGACCTTGAAGGTGGCACGTAGCTCTGGTAAACACTGAGACACATAATAAATGCTTACAGCTTTACTCGAGTCACACTGAGAAAACGTATTTTAACATAAAGTTGTGTTTTATCAAACGTATTATAAAGTTATTTTTCCATCAGTAGCTATTTCCGACCTACAAGCAAACTTTAATCTAATTTGAGTCTGTAAAGACCATAAGAAAGAGGCCTACATGTGATCGTATGACGTATGAAGTATGAAGTTTATATTTTTGTGTATTGGTGTATTCTTTGGTATTGTTTATTATTATTATTGAAATACAAGGCACTTTATAAAACTATGGAATTTGTGGAATTGTGACATTAACACTAAAATTATTTACATACTCACAAAGAACAATAAATTACAAAAAAAAACAGTGTACTATACATACAATCTTAATTTTAATCTGTACATTTTAATTACACATATTTATGTTTATCGTAAAGCTAACAATTAACCCAGTTCATTTAAAGGAATTACGGTTCCATGATAAATAAAATTGAAGTCTTTTTGAAGTTATTTAGTAACGAACTTATGAAACGTGATTTAAAACAGTACAATAGATCTTTTAGGTCTCAGTGAATATAACCGCAATATCCATACATACATTAGTAGTCGAGGAAATGAAGCATTATGATAGGAAATCTTTTAGGATAGGACGTATCGGAATGCGTTTTTTTGCATTCGCTTGCAAAAATTATTTATATCATTTGTACATACTTTATACCTATTACAAACCGGAAGTTGCATTGTTGCAGCCAAAAATGGATCTTTTGAGAGGTATTTTGGTAAATTTAATAACTTCGTAAATAAGAGTCAGAATTGGCTCAAGTCGGGTACCCGGGTGTTTTCGAGGTCGCCATTTCTCTGTGGGTTGTAAGCAGTGGTGCGACTTGTAGCGATTCCTTTGGAATGGAGAAACTCCCTCACTTCTGTAGAAAGAAACTGCGTGCCTCTGTCTGAATGTATGTACGAATGGGAATCTTGAGTATTCGTCAATTACCGTAAGAATGTAACGGCTGTTCGTGTTTGATGGGACAGGCCCCTTGAAGTCGATGCTTAATCTTTCATATGACGTTGCTTTTACAAGTTTAGGTAAAGGGTCAGCATTTTTAAACTATCTAGGCTTGATTTTAGCGCACAATTGGCAACTGCTAGTTATTTTCTTAACTTTCTCAAGGGAATAGGGTTAATTTTTAGTCTTTAACCAATGAAACATTCTAGTTATACCGGGGTGACATAAGGCTTCATGAAGCGATTGAAGTTTCGATGCTCCTGTCGTTATAATGCAACCACATATCGTCACTTTAAAGGTAAAACTTACTAAGTGACATTTTTTTCAAAATTCTGCTCAAAAGAAATTACCACTTAGGGCGCGTCATCATGTATTTCCCAAATAAGATACATTACTTCACAATTTGTTTTGAACAATACATAATGTACATTTAACAAAAATTTTATAGTGACCCACTTAATAAACAAAAAAAACTTGTATCCAAAATCCATATCCATACTCTATATAATTATTATTATACTTATTATTTTAATTGGTAACGCCACTGTCACGTTCCTTTAATTCAGTAATTCATATCAGGATGTCCCATTCGAGGTGTGTAGTGAAAATAACTGAAATACGGAATTTCTAAGAACTACCATTGTAAGTATACAATACAACCTCTAAGTTGCCTACCCTGTTTCCAAGAAAGTAGAAGGGAGGATTGAAATAACTACTTATTATGACTATAATATCTGTTTTGTTGACCCCCGGAAATATTTTATTTCATTCAATGGCTATATAAAAGATAAAAAAAGTTATTTCCATGGTTTCCAAGTAAATTAATATATAACAATAAACGAAACTGTTTACTGTTATGGATAAGAAAAGTACAAAGTAATTCACATAATTTAAATTTATGCGGAATACATTTTTAGAACGACTTATTTTATCAACATAAAAGGTAAAAATGTAAAACCAGTTTGAAGTTGGTTTGTGAACTACTACCAGAGAAGACTGAACTATGAAAATGTTGAGAAGTAAAATGTTGATTTTCGGATTGTTCTTTTCAATTTCTAGCATTTTAGCAGATGGTAAGTACATTTAATTTGTTTGTTTTATATATTTACCCAATCAACAAATTGAAAATGATGAAAAATATATGTGATAGCTAATAAGATTCGGAATTATGTATAAACTTAAAAAATTTGGCGAGGAAATGTCCAATAAAAAAGCCCGGACTACCGGTACTCATCTCCATTATTTATAATTTTAACTCAACTCTGAAAATAAGTCTCCTTAAATCATTTTGGTTAGGCGTCAAAAGCAAACAGGTCACATTAAATAATTTTTTTAAGGTAATAATTGTTCATTTAAAAATTTGGAAAAATTATGGTGTATACTAGATGCTTTAAAGAACTTATTACTGTAGAAAAAAATTCTTAAGGTTAATTTTTCAGCAAGCTAGGCTATTGTTAATTAACAAAATGTTTCAATAACTGTATGTGTGAATCTAGCTATAGTTCATTTAAAAACTAGGAGGAGTAATTTGAAAAGCCTCACTCACACCACTAAAAGTTATCAGATTAGTTACTAAAGGGTGTGTTCCGCGAAAGTAGTCAACAGTCGTGTTCAAAATCTATTAAATATGCCTTGATGGACGAAGAAATCAGCCACGCCACCAACTGTTTGAGACATTTTGGATTTAACATGAATATTTTTGGTTTTTCATCCAATATATTATATTTGTTTACATACATTTATTGTACATTGTTTTTCTGAGAGTCCTAAATAACCTCTATGCTCAGCGTTTACATTGTTTTACCGGCCTAATAAGCGAAGAGCTGTACTCGAAGTAGAAGGATCTATAATTGCAGATATTCAATTACAATTGCTTACTGAAGGTTTTAAAGGAACAGTTTTAACGAAATAGAGTGGAAACTAAGTAAAAATAATAAAATAACAACAGCGGATGCAATGACAAATTTAAGCATATTCATCTGTCAGAATTGTCAAAAATAGAAATTAATAAATTATCAGCTGATATCAATGCTACGAAGTGTTGTGTGAAACTGGGCGGAATCTGACCAATCAGAGGTCTACAGAATTGCCAACTTAAATTCAAATTACTCCTCCTGGTTTTTAAATGATGTATAGCACACGTTCTTGTTGATTGGACTATAAATTTTACGCGTTTCTTGATTTTCGTAATTTAATTCTTATGGTACTACAGAAAAATGTTTTCAACCAAATAAGCATGCTTTTAAACATGCCAAAAATACAATAAATTGATATTTCAGTGAATACTACATTTTTTTTTAAATAATAAGAAAATGATGAAGTATTTTTTAGATTACTAATCTTTTTTCATTAACTTAACAAAAACATGTTTTCCTAATGGTAATAGTTAGTGGTGGACAAAATCATAAAGCGAAATCAATTTTTTTCAATAGTTTTATTCTCACAAGGTTTTTACAAGGCGGTTTAATTTTTGTGTTCGTACAGTATGATACAAAACAAGAATTATAATGATATTGACATTCTAACTTGAAAAATTGTAGAGAAAAACTAACTAAACTTAACTAAAAAAAGATTAACGCAATGCTTTTATTTTTTTATAATATTGAAACGACAAACTCGTAAAAGCTGTTAGCAAAAACAAACAAAACATATAATAATACATATAGTATCGTAGATTTGACAGTTCTTCAAACTTCAAATTCGAATAGTCTTTTTGTAACTGGCTATGAGTTCATAAAACATATAGTCAGAAAGTGGCTAACCTCACCTTCAGGTTTGTGAAGTATTTGTAGTGAAAGTTGCAAACATTTAGGAAATCTTAATTTCCAGTTTTCTCCTGAAGTATTCGGTTTAAAAAATGTTTAAATTAATTTTTGCAAAGAAGTACTAATATATTAATAAAATATCAAAAAAGACGGATATAGGTTCAACACCCCATTGCCAACTTGTGTTTTTGTCTTTCAAATTCCACATACAATTTAAATTTCGATAATGTTCCAACACTCAATTTCTAGCTAGTGCGGAAAATGATACTTATAAAACGGCGCAAAGTAGAATTTCATGAACATTTTTTCTACGAGTGGACAGAGAATAAAAAAAAATCATTTATTTAGACGTTTGACAGCGTATTGGCAGTTGTGTGGCTTTGCGCACGAGTAGGAATGGAGTTACTATCCTAATTAGTCTTAAGAAAAATGGTTCAAGTGCTACAATTTGCGTTTGCCTTATCGTTTTTTATTTTATTTTCTATTTTAGAATTTGGTCCCAATGAATGTGACAAATTAGGCATATTGATTTACGAAGATCTAGGCTGTAAACCTGTTACAAAACCAGGTGTTGATTGTCCAATCAAATATAACTGTGACTTCACCACCAAAGCCGGTAACTGTTTGTTCCGAAATTTGCAAATTCCTTTTGGAGAACGCATACCAAACGAATTAACTTCTGGTACTTGTGATGTTGGATGTTTTTGTTCAACAAATCGACCAGCACCAGCAAATTCTGATCCAGAACTCAAAACTCCGCCGTAAGTTTATGGACTAGTTTCACAATATTTCGTTGGCTCCTCATCTTGCCCAAAAGAAATCAACAGGCTAAAATGTTTAGTGTTTTTTGCAATTTTCGGTAAAATGAGATTACCTGGATAGAAAATCAATTTTATACTTTTGTCAATGCCAAATAAAACATCAAAATTATATATACTAGACCAATGGAATTGCGTTTTGTATGGGTGCTGCTGGATAATTGGGTATTTTTAAAACCGATCAATATACTCAGTTTTGATAAATAATTCTTTAAATCTCAAATTTTCTTTTTCAAAATTGCTTAATTTCTCAAAATATGTATTTGCCTCATCCTGAACCCATCTATACTCTTTATAAATAAAAAAAAACTGGATCTAAAAAATAACTTGAAAATATACTGCTCACACATTTTTGTAGACAGTGACAATCCAATTCTTCAGTTACTAAACTACAATACCTGAATATATTCAAACTATCTAAAAAAGGATAATCATACCCCTCAAAGCAACACTGAGCTTCTCTGGCATAAAATCAAAAACTGAAAGATTATTTCTTTCGCCTGTCTTGGCTCTGCTTTATTGTAATGTTTTCTTGCTCCCTGCCTCTCATTTCTGCCCCTCGTGTCTCTTGGAACAGTCCATAAAATGGTGCAGGTGAGCCTGATCTAGCTAGTTTATCAGCCATTTCCATCATCTTGAATGCCGGATAACCTGACATCCTGTGAAGGAAGTTTTTTCCGCTTGTCTGTTTCTTGAGTTATCTTCTGCGTTTTAATGTGGATACAGACTCAAAGCTATTGTGTTTGAGTGCTTTTATAGCCGACCTTCGTTAGCATTTCCTGAGAATTCAGATGCTGCATATCTTGGTCCATGTATGTCTGTACCCTGTTTAGTTTTTGATCCATCTGAATACTAGACACTAGTTGAAGGATTTTATTACTACTTTTTGAATTTCAGCCATATTGCGGTCATGAATGACAATCTTAAGCGGTGTCTCAAAGTCAAAAGTTCTTGAATGATATCCAGAGGTTTTTAATAGACAGTAATCTCTAATATACTCGTATTTTCTTTTAGAGGAGTATTCCATTGTGCTATAATAGAGTGTATAGAATTTGGTCCTCCAGTCCCTGAAAATTGCTACTGGAAACATAACCTCGATAGTTGCTGTTCAAATGAAGTCTGTTGTAAGTAAATATTAATTAATCAGTAGGTTCCACAAAGTAAGGGTCCAAACATTAAATTTTATGAGTAGATTTTTATCTCGATATATAATTTTAGTTAAAAACGGAACTAAACCAACCGTATGTGAAATAGATGGAGAAAATATCCTAGAAGGACGATTATTTTCTCCAAAAAATACTTGCAGCAGATGCGTTTGTCCCAAAAATTTCAACGGAAAATTGGAATATCCTAATTGTATGAGACGAAGATGTGATGCTCAAATTAGATACCAAAAAGAGATATTGAACCATTGTGCACCAGTTTATTTAAATGTTAATGACGATGTTTTGTGTTGTCCCAGTCGATGGGTTTGCCGTAAGTATTTTTTTACTCATTAGTAGTAGCAAGAATTATTTCAAGAATGTTTCCTTCGGTCCTGCTTAAAGATGCTGGACAGGAACCATCTACCTAGCACTGATGAATGCGCAGCTACGCCTAAGCCGGTCTAATAGTGAAGGGTAATTCAATATTCATTGGGACATATAGCCCGGAATGTAGTTATTTTTTTTTAGTTTAACGGTCATCGTATTGAAAAAACTATGTAGGATGTTGAAAATAGTATTTATTTTACGTAACTGGTTACATAATGAAAAATATTATGCAACTGGTGATGAAATATTCTTTTCATCACCAGTTAATAAAGACAATACAGAAAAGAATAAAGTTTAATGTTGCATCCTATGAAATTAAGGACATCTAGAGCTGATAAAGTCCATCTAGAAACTAATAGAACATAATATTTACACTTATTTTATGAATTATAAACATGTATGACACAATGTGAACAGTTAGGTTAATTCCCGAAGACGTAGAATCTGATTTGATGATTTGTAACGGAACTTGGACATGCACCTGATTAACCAATAATATCAGAAGCAATCCTTTTCTTATTTTCTAAAGAATTCTCTACATAGCCCTCCGCTACAAAACTCAACTTCCAGCCTCCATGTTGTTTTAGCATTAAAATATCGCCACCAGAATCTGCCAACAAGGTAGCTGACGATCTTCCGAAGCAGTGTCCCGTATATAAGGCAGGATTTGATAGCTTCAAAATAGGCTAATAAAACCTTCTCATTAATGTGTTTTTTCTTTTCTACAAGTCACTTCTCAAATTTTTCATAGGCCAATTAATCACACACAGCTTTTGATTTTTGTGAAATCATAGTCGATATTGCACATTGTGCGACCTTTTCTATATCGCTTGGAACTCTATCTGAGTCTGAATCAGACATTTTTTATAGTAGACTTGAATATTTTTGCAAAATATCTGGGTATTGATACTTAAAGCGGCAACAATTAAAATGAGCAGACGAACTGTGAAGCCAAATGAATAAAATTAGTATGAATATCAAGGAAACTGTCATTCGAATCGAAAGTTCCTGCATGTAAACAGTCATGTTGGCGTTTGTAAGAAAATTAGTTATAATAATATATGTGTTTTTGTCAAGCATAGATAAAATCTTGTATGAAACACGTTATGGAACGCTTTCTTGTGTAACTCGTGTCATGTAGCGTGAACTCGCTAACTCCGTTTCCACTCGTTACACAAAATGACGCATTTCATAACTGGTTTCATAAATATCTAATTAAACTATTCTATTGATAATTTTAAATGATTTCATATTATACTGAATTGTTTAGATATTTTCCATTAAAAATATAAATTCATATTTTTATTGTTTTTAATTCTAGCTGCTAAAAAATCTGAATATTACATTTTTGTTACAGCCACAGCAAATGATAAGATCATAACAATCAATCCCAAAGCAGACAAATCTTCACGTGAGTAGTTTGATTAACACTAATACTATAGATTACGATTCGTCAATAATTGCAGTACTACGAACATTACTTTTAGCATAAGTCATATTGACGACTTTTTAATTAGCTAATCAGCCTCGATATTGAAACTTTCATGTAATTTCTTGCCGTTGGCTTAATACAAGAAACTGCACATTCGCCAGGCAGTCGCACTTTAATAAACTGTTTCGCCTGTCTCTGTTCTGGTGAGATTACCCACCATTCTAGAGATTTCTGTGCCACCCACTACCTTGTGGCTTTATATATAGTCAACTTTCCGGTCCAATGAATGGCATTGATGAGCCTTTTCTGGCTGTTGTGACCATAGAGACACTACAGATAGAGGCAACAAGCCATAGGCCAACGTGAAAATGGGAATGTCCGTATGAACTCCGGTGAAAGAGAAAGAGGCAGACGATCACAGGTTTTTCTGTCTTTGTTTGTGTCTACAGTACACACGCCATTAAAGAAAGACAGCTTGAATCTCTGACTTTCTATCTCTCTCTCACATGCTGACGGGTTTCGAGCTGGCTTGTTGCCTCTATTTATAGTATCTCTATGGTTGTGACGTCCTTAGATAGACTTGTTTCATTGGATTAAAATGTTTATATTTATTTTAGCAAATTTTTAAAGCAACGCTTTTTGTTTTAGAGCTAACCTGTCAGTTTGGAAAACAATCAATAAAACTCGGGGATGGACTAGAAACTTATGTAAAAGGGTTTGATGACAAGCTAAGATGCGAATGTCAATTACCTCCATTTTTAACTTGTAAAGAAATAAAAAAATAAATGTTCAAGAATTTAAATAAAAGTTTTTCCAAATAAACTAAATATAAGTTTTTTTTATCAAACAAAACCATATTGCATATGGAAGTACAGTGTTAAAATTATTGATTGAAACGAAACTGAATTTGGCTGGATTTGCAGTACACACTTTATTATTTTAACAACAGTAGTATTTGTAGTTGTAGCAGTAGTAGTAGTATTAGTAGTAGTAGTACTCAAATTCCTAAAATACAATAATATAACTAATTTTATGAAATTCCAATAAAATATTACTTACGGTTGCCTCTATCGTTTCAATATTTCCAATTATAAATTTTATCTGACAACCTGTCAAATCTTAGTTTGGACGTAGTATTTATACTTCTTCGATAGAGACAACTTAAAGTCTTACAATATAAATTAACGTATTATATCTAAAATAAGAAATAATATAAAACAATAAATTTGCATTTAACACAGTTAATTACGTACTATTCTTCACACTCCCGCCCGGTACAGGTCTTTTGGACTGAAGACGCTGTACCATCTTCTAGTTGTTTTCCTTTGACAGGTAGCACGGCGAGCTTAACAACAGGCCTTTCGTATATACCTGTAACAGTTTGAACTTTTGCTCTTCTGACCTGACCATCTGGACCTTTTTTCACTTCAACTACTCTGCCCTTTGGCCAATTGCAGCGCGGAAAATCTTTATCACAGATGATCACGATGTCTCCCACTTTTACAGGACAAACTTGTTTATGCCATTTACTTCGCAACAATAGTTTTGGAATGTATTCTGATACAAACCTTCGCCAACATTTATTTGAGAATTGTTCTTTGTATAGATAATTGAGCTTTAGTATTTTATCATCATCGTTCAGTTGTCCAATCGGTTTATTGCCGTTAGAAGTCCCAATCAGGAAATGATTGGGCGTTAGTGCCTCTGAATCATCAGTGTCCAAGGGAAGATAAGTAAGTGGTCTCGAATTAACTATATTTTCTGCCGCAATGAGACAGCTCTGCAGTACGGGGTCGGAAGGTGTTCTAGAAGGTAATGCTGAATAGAGTGAAATTTTTACAGTCTTAACAAGACGTTCCCAGGCACCACCCATATGAGGAGATAAAGGTGGGTTGAAGTGAAATGATATTTCAGGACTAATAAACGATTTAGCGATCAAACTAGTATCAACTTTCTTCAACTCTTCACGTAAAACACGTTCGGTGGCGATAAAATTAGTTCCTCGATCGCAAAATACAGATCGTGGCCTTCCTCTTCTGTTCATAAAATTGGAAAAACAAAGAATGCAGTTATTAACATCTAATTTATGGGCTACCTCTAGATGTACTGCCCTTGTTGTGAGACAAGTAAAGAGTGCTCCCCATCTTTTCTCTATTCTTCTTCCTACCACGACATTAATTGGCCCAAAGTAATCAACGCCAGTGTAAGTAAATGGAGGTGTAAATGTAGCAAGACGACAATCAGGTAGCGGTGACATTTCGGGCTCTGTAGGAGTAGCAAATTTTATTTTACATGTCTGACAATTTTTTCTTACCTTATACAGAACTCGACGTAATTGAGCTATATAATATTTTTGTCTTATCTCATTAACTACTGTTTCATGATTTCGATGGAGAAATATGTGATGGAAATATTCCACAATTAGAGTAGTAAGATGACTTTCACGAGGTAAAATGACCGGTCTTTTAGTATCGTTAGTTCTGAGATTTGCTCCATCAATTCTACCACGAATACGAAGTAGTCCTTCTTCATCTAAATAGGGAGATAATTTATACAAACTGCTAGATTTGTCCACAAACGGATGAAGTTCAGTTTCACGCCTATTTTTTGGTTGGAGTCGCTTAATTTCTTCGGTATAATATTCCGATTGAACCATCCGAATCAGAGCATTTCTAGATTTCAACAATTCATTAGATGTTAAAATTCCTTGAGGTTTTTCTTTTTTTGTTAATTTAGCACGTAATATATTTATAAATCTATAAATATACGCTAGCATGAATAAAAGTTTTGTAAATTTAGAAAATTTTTTCATGTCTATTATAGTTACAATTTCATGTTTCGTTAAGATTTCCTCCTCATCTCTAGGTAGAGTTGAATCTTTTGGCCAAAATTCTTCGTCTTCATATAAGAAATCTGGACCTCTGAACCAGTTATCTGAGTTTTGCAAGGAAGGTTGTTTACTCCATTTTGTAGCTTCATCTGCTATATTTAATTTGGATGGTACATATCGCCAATTGGCAGTCATAGTATTTTCCTGTATCTCAGCAACTCGGTATGCAACGTATTTATTCAAACTCCTTGGTTCATCTGTTCGTAACCAACTTAGTACGATCAAAGAGTCAGACCAGTAGAAGGTTTGTTGAATGTTTATTGACAAGTGTTCATGAAGACTTTTTGCGAATCTAGCTCCCATTACTGCTCCATTGAGTTCAAGGCGAGGAATAGTTTGTAGTTTAATTGGCGCCACATGAGTTTTTGCTCCTAACAGAGCACATTCCAAAATGTTTTCATTCTTAATTCTTAGATATGCGACGACAGCACTAGCATCTACGAATATATGCATTTGTACAGTTACTCCATCCCAATTTCTAAGACTCGTCAGATAACATCGAGGTATTGATATATTTTCTATTTTTGGAAGTAGTTTTAACCAAATAAGCCATTTTTCAAATTGTGTGTCGGTTATAGGTTGATCCCAATTAATATTGCTTCTCCATATTTCTTGAAGAAGAATTTTTATATAAATAAGGAAGTTGGAAAGGAGTCCTAATGGATCATACACTGACATGAGAATACGTAAAATTTCTCTCTTTGTAGGTTTTCTGTCACCATTCAGAATCTGTTTATTTCCTTTATTGAATCGTAGGGAATAAATGAAACAATCTGTTTTTAAGTCCCACCACATGCCCAGGACTTTTTCGATGTCTTTCTCACTTCCAATATTCATGTTCATTTCTACGGGATGTTCTGAAGATGCATTCATAGTTTCTGAAACCTTTCTAGAATTTGATCGCCAGTTTCTTATTTCAAAGTTTGCTTGGGAATGTATAAAATAAACTTGTTTGGCGATTGTTATCGCTTCGTCTTCGGTATTCACTGAATCCAATAAATCATCTACGTAATGATTTTTTGTTATACATTCCACTGCTCTTGGATATTCTGATAAGTATTTATTGGCATTTGTATTCTTCACAAACTGGGCACAACTTGGTGAACATGAGGCTCCAAAGGTCATAACCGTCATAACATAGGTTTCTATAGGATTTTTAGGATTGCCATTCCGCCACAAAAATCGTTGCGCTTGCTGGTCTTCTTGTATTATCCTAACTCGAAGAAACATTTCTTGGATATCAGCACAAAATCCAATTTTCCTTTCTCGGAAACGTAAAAGAACACCTAACAGAGATGCTAATTGATCATCCCCCTTCAGTAGCATAGAATTTAGAGATATGCCTTGAACTGAAGCAGCTGCGTCCCAAACGATCCTAAATTTGTCAGGTTTATTCGGATTGAAAACTGGAAAGATGGGCAGATACCATATTTTGCGGCAAGGTTCGGATAGATCTTTTTCAGAAAGTTTCTTTATGTATTTTTTCTCGACAAATTCTTCTAATTGCTTATTCATCCTAATAGCTAATTCTGGATTGTATTTTATACGTTTCTCAATACACTCCAATCTTCTTATAGCCATGCCTTTACTATCAGGTAAGTTTATTTCTTCATATTTCCATAACAAACCAATATTATATTTATTTCCATCCTTACTGAGTGTAGTTTCTTGTATGCTCTTAGCTCTCTGCTGTTCTTTGGAGAAAATATTTGATGGCTGTACTCCTAAACTTTCCACTGAAAAATACTCCTTCACAGCATCGTGTAATTTTTCATTACTTATTCTTTCTTCAGAACAGTCACAAACATGGCAATTAAATGCTGCAGTGCTGTTTGATAAGTTTGTAGGTAGTAGAGCAAAAACTGTCCATCCTAACCTACATTTTGCAGCTATCGGTTGTCCTTCATGACCTTCTTTCACACGAATTGGTAATGCCAGTTCCCAGTTATCTAGTCCAATAAGTATTTGTGGGGTTGCATTCTTATAGGATTCCAACGGTAAATTTTTCAAATAAGAATAGTTCTGCTTAAGTTCCTCGCTATTAAGTGATTGTTGAGGAAGGCTTAAGGCATTAACCGTGCGTGCTGGACGAAATTCAAATTGTTTTGACCCTTCAAAATCTCCTGCAATAGATAAACAAACCCTCTTTGAATTATTCTCTAAACGCTTTTGATCTCCTGTCCATCGGAGGCATAATTTTTCTTGGTTTCCCTGTAAATTCAACTCCTTGGCTATATCTTCATTCAGCAAGGTGACCGAAGATCCTTCATCTAAGAATGCAAAGGTTTTCACTATGTTTTTTCCATTCTTTAAAATCACAGGTAATATTCTGAAACGGATACTTTGGGATGTTACTTGAGTCATAGTAATTTCTGAAGACACTGAGACTTGGTATGATTCGGGACTGGTAGATATTTGCGGAGTTTGAATTTCTGGAATAATATCTACATTGTTATGGAGAAGGGGATGATGTTTGCTCTGGCATTGATTTATGTTACACTTAACTGGATACTTGCATGGAAATCTGTGTCTTTTCAAGCATAGCCTACATAATTTCATTGACTTTATTACTTTCCATTTTTCTGATGCTGGATAATTTTGGAACTGTTCGCATACTGCAACCTGCATACACTTTCCTTTGCATATTTTGCAACCAAAGTCCTTATCATACGATCCACTATTAGTATTATGAACATTAGTACGTTCACTTTGATTAAATTGTCTCTTTCGATCTGGTATAGCAAGGGTAGGTAAAGCGGTGCATAGATTCGTAGCAGTATTGTACATCCAATCAGCAAATTCCGTAAAACCATTAAAATTTCTTAACGAACTGCGGTGCAAGGCCCAATTTACTTTCATCTGCGATGGAAGCTTTTCTATCAGTTCATGCATCAATATTGGGTTATTTAAGTAATTGTGCAATTTAGCTGCTTCTAAGGAAACGCATAGGTTTTTTACTGCTAAAGAATATTCAACCAGTGTCTCAAGTTTCTCCATTCTTGGTGGTGGTTGACGTCGAATCGCATTAATATGTGTTTCTATTATTTGTTCCGGTCTACCATAAAGAATCTTCAACGTAGATATTATCTGAGGTACGCATTCCGGTTGTATAAGAAAACTGGCAACTGCTGTCCTTGCAGATCCTCTGATGCATTTCTGTAGTCTAAGTAAGTTTTCATTATTATCAAAACCACAAGTTATTGTCGATCTGTTATAACAACTTATGAATAAAGGCCAATCAGAAGGATTACCGTTGAAGATTGGGAGCTCATTTGGAGTAGTTTTTCTGGCGGCATATTGTTGCGGAGTCAATGTGTTATAATTGAATGTATCATTAAAAAGTAACTGATCATTTATTTGTGAAGATCCGGTAGCATGTTTAGCTGCACTTGATACATTGTGAATAGACATGTCAACATTAGACGTATGTTCTTTATTACCATATTTTCGGTCCAAGCATTCATCAATCTGCAATGAGAGCATTTTAGTAGTTACCGGATCGCAATGTTTTATTTCTTCGTCATCAATTTCTTGACTATCATCTGATTCTTCTTCTAGTAATAGTCTTGCTTCTTTAGTTAATTCCCTTTCTTTTCTTAGTAATTCTCTCTCTTCTTCAATTAACTGCATTCTTATTTTGGCTCTGCTGCTGACAACAGACGATTTCTTAGTGCTTCTAGAAAGAGAACTACTCTTGTTATTTATTTTTAATTTATGGGAGGGGCCAGGCTGTAGTACTCTTATTGCTTCTTTACATGATGGGCACATCCAAGTTTCGTTAGCGGCAACATTATCGGAAACGTTTACACACTCGTAACAGCACCATTTCATGCATCTCGTACACTCAACCATTCTATCTTCCCTATGTGGACTATTGCATACCGGACAGCGATCGCATTTGGTTCCTTCAACTCTTGCTGAAGCCATTTCTTCTGATCCAGTAGATATGGTAATGCAACACCAAGTTAGAGCTACGAATTTGAGCTTGTTAAAATTATTGATTGAAACGAAACTGAATTTGGCTGGATTTGCAGTACACACTTTATTATTTTAACAACAGTAGTATTTGTAGTTGTAGCAGTAGTAGTAGTATTAGTAGTAGTAGTACTCAAATTCCTAAAATACAATAATATAACTAATTTTATGAAATTCCAATAAAATATTACTTACGGTTGCCTCTATCGTTTCAATATTTCCAATTATAAATTTTATCTGACAACCTGTCAAATCTTAGTTTGGACGTAGTATTTATACTTCTTCGATAGAGACAACTTAAAGTCTTACAATATAAATTAACGTATTATATCTAAAATAAGAAATAATATAAAACAATAAATTTGCATTTAACACAGTTAATTACGTACTATTCTTCACATACAGGTTGTACTTGCTTCGCTTATCTAGGCACTTTTGTTATTTTGTTAGTGTAGGTACTACGCAATAATGTTTTTCCACTAATAGCTGTGAAGTTGACAATAATTATTGCATCTTCTAGCCAACTGAGAAGTTGAATTTTTCTATTAGTGGCCAATAATTTTGTCTATTGTTAACCTAGGTCAATAATGGACAAATTCAAATGTTTTGAGAAACCAGGGAGAGCAGTTTAACAAACACATTAATTTTAAACTTGCAATCAACCAAAAATGACTAAATGACATAAGATAATCTATGGATATGGAATAGGTGAGGAGCGGAAACCATAGAGATAACAGTCAGTGTACATGTCAGTCAGACGACTCGACGGGGCAAACGCCTAGGGAGTTATCAGCTCGAACGATTAGGGCGCTTCCTACCGATTTGTAGATCAACACTGTCAAAATTTTATTTTGACATTGTTGTTTAAAGAAAAACATGGATCGAGGACTGTTTTTACCTTTAACATTATTACCAGTGGAATTTGAAAATCTTCTGGTGGTGGAAACTGGAAATCACGCAGACACAATAATCATCAGACTACTTGATTTCTGTTTTATTAGCGGAAAATCGAATTTACGTTCATTTGCTACTTAATTTTTATAAGAAACTTTTTTATTTTCAATTTAATTTGGCTAATAGTGAAAAAAATTGTATTTACACCAAAGGGGTGAAGACATTTATAAGCCTCGCACCTTATTTCGCTCGGGGCAAAGCCACTCGCGAAGTAATTTTGGTGCTCGGTCAATAATAATAGTCTTCACCACCTTATTGTATAATATACTATTACCCAAAGATTGCATAAGAGGGGAAATTGGGAACTGGCTAGATAGGGAACACCAACTCAAATGGAGGTCGACACAAGAACACTTCCATACAAAGAGTTTTCTGAACAAGGTAGACAAGGAACTCTCAACCAGGCTATTGAAACTGAGTACGAGACATTTGAAGACAGTTACCGACCTGGTGACTGAACACTGCACTCTGAGGAAACATCTGCGCAAAATGGGCAGACTTAGTGAACCTATGTGTAGGAAATGTGAACTCTATGATGAAACACCTACTCACTTACTTTGCTTCATGTAATTCAGGCAACACTAGTGAATATAACAATAACCATAAATCAGTCGTGCCTTTCCGAGTTACATCGGCATATATTATAATAGTGTTACGTATGAGTTGTGTTCAGACCATCATTTATTATAATTTCATATAAAAAATACATCTACCTATACTTTTTGTCTACCCAATGTTTTTTTTAAGTACATTCGTCTCCAGGGCCAATTAAGTTGACTTAAAATCAATTCTCTTCACATTAATTCAGAAAATCATTCAGATATAAACAAAACGACAATAAAACTTGAAATTGAAGTTGTCTCAGAATTGAGTTATTATAAATATTTGTTCAGAATCATTCGATATATAATTTATTTTAAAGAAATTCACAATAATATAATATACTATAAAACTTAATGGTCATGGTAGCGCCATTGTGAGAAGTGTTTTGGTATTACGTTATGAAGTTTCACGTGGCGTTTTGGACGGGATTAAAAATGGCAGAATTTGAAGGATTATAAATGGAACTTGAGAAAAAAGAGTAGTGGAAGGTGGCCAAAGTATCGCGATAAGAATGGACTGTGTAGAATTTTTTTTTCAGATACCCAATAGGCACCATTTTTTCAAAGAAGCCATGTTTTACCTTAAATACAAGGTTCGTTCCAACACGGTGGATTTTCGCGTTCCTGCAAGTAAGCTAGTCCAACGAAAGGGCGAGAACACAAAGAAAGCTGGTTTCTCGCGCCGATAAGCTTTAAAAATGTATTCATGTTGATACATGCAACCGCGCACAAAAGAAGCAGGTCCGAGCTTGTCGGCGGTAGAAATACGCTCCGATAAGTCTATCGGAATTAGCAAAACATTATTTTCAAGCGCGACACGTGCGGGGACCGCGCTTCATTGAGTCTGTTTACGTACCTCTTGGACAAAAATGGTTGATGAGAACTCTTAATTGCAGGTGTTTTTGAACACCCCGCATTTTGGGACAAAAGACAAAAAGCCCACGCAAATCGAAATATTACAAAAAAATGCTGACCATTTTGCATTCAATACGCCAAAAGTACATTCAATAGTTTTTCTACACCGAGACAAACGTTAATTAAAACATTTTTTATCAATACCCTGATAAACGGCTCAAGAAGGTTCGGTAGAAGAGAGTATGCCTCGTCTCCCATAGACTTATAGGTCGATTCTGTGTTTTTCGTAATAACTTACGAATCTGTAGCTAACGAAAGTTCTGTAAATGGGATTTTACAGAATCTGTAACTTTGCGATTCTGTGATGTTATCTGTAACTCACTGAATTACAGATAGACATTTGACCTACTGTACGTCAAATTTCGATACTTCTAACCTATAACTTTAACCAAATAACCAGAGACAACCTCAAACTGTACAAAAATATTCCATTTCCAACGACAGCAGTCAATACACACGTAAATATTTACCAAATCTGTAACTATTTCAAAGATTCCTGTAAGATACAGTTGTACTAAGAATAGCAATTCCCCTGTAAAGTTACAGATTGTCTTACAGACGTGCACAGAATAGACCCAATAGTCTTTAAATTTTTCCTGTTAAGAAGCTCGCTTCAGGAATATTAATAGGTCGATTCTGTGTTTTTCGTAATAGCTTACGAATCTGTAGCTAACGAAAGTTCTGTAAATGAGATTTTACAGAATCTGTAACTTTGCGATTCTGTGATGTGGTCTGTAACTCACTGAATTACAGATAGACATTTGAACTACTGTACGTCAAATTTCGATACTTCTAACCTATAACTTTAACCAAATAACCAGAGACAACCTCAACAACAACTGTACAAAAATATTCCATTTCCAACGACAGCAGTCAATACACACGTAAATATTTACCAAATCTGTAACTATTTTAAAGATTCCTGTAAGATACAGTTGTACGCAGAATAGCAATTCCCCTGTAAAGTTACAGATTATCTTACAGACGTGCACAGAATAGACCCATAAGTCTGCTCTCTCCCAACAGTTGATACAATTGTGATCCGTGAAATGTCCCCTTGAGGTACTCGACATTTCGAAATATAATGAACGAAACTAGCCGACTTCCAGCTTTCTTTATGTTCAACAATCAGCGTCTATCGTGCTTGCAATAATTCGTTCTGGTAACCAGCGTGCGAGAAACCAGCTTTCTTTGTGTTCTCGCCCTTACATGCGAACGCTTCGAAAACTGTGGCAATAGTTTGTGTATTTGCCAGGATCTGTAAATCAGATGCAAGCACAAAGGAATTTGGAGTATTCTGCTGGAAAAACGCTAAACATTAATGACTTGTTTCGGAGTAGCTTCTGCTACATGAAAATGGCATATTTTAAAAAAAATGACGTGACTAAAATTCCCAAATAAAATAGTTTTAAGACGACCTTGTACATTTTGATTTTCCAGTTTTATACAGATTCATTATTATTGAACATAATTATATATTCTTATATTAAGACGAGTGATTCACCGGTTTATTCTTAAAATAACAAAGTTTTCGAATTCAGGCGATTATACCTAACAACCGGAATCAAAAAGATGTATAAATCTCTCGCTCTTTCATAAAAGTGCTGATTCGATAACTAGTTTGTTAACATACAATTAAATAACATCGGTTGTGTGTGTTCATAAAACGACGAAATGTGTAAAGTTATTCTTTTACTGACCATAATTTGCTTCGCAAAAGCCTTTGCACGACTACAGGACGTATATGAATGGAAGCAAGTGTCATTTGTTTGGCCTAGTGAAGATGTTAGAATGGAAGCCATTCGAAGCGGGGAATATATCCCAGAAAATAACATGCCCATGGGACTGGCCAGGTGGCGAGATAAAATGTTTATTACTATACCAAGGTAATCAAGAGTTTTCTTTTTAATTAGAAAGCAGTAAAACTTTCACAGACTAATTTAGTAAGAGGAGATAGAAAGTACTGATAAAAAAATTGATAATACACTTTTTCATATCCCTAAGATTTTTTTTAGCTTTCTATTGGTAGGATAAAATGCCAAAGAGGGCTGGTGTCATTTTTCCCGTTCGTTTCTCTTCGATTCATTTTAGTTGGAAAACAAACTTTAAGATTGTTACGGAGCGTTTGATTTGAGATTCCCCTTAACACGTTGAGCGCCACTTGCCCACCGGTGGTCATTTTGATTTTTCATGAGAGGACCAAGTGACCACCGGTGGACATTATTGATTTTTCTTGCTGGGACAGCATGCCCACCCGTGGTCACAACACATATTTCATTTCAAGACCGTGTGCCCACCAGTGGGAACGTATTACGTGTATTTAGCATTGAGATACCTTAAGTTTAGTCCCAGGATGTAAACTTATTTTACTTGGACTTGACAGTTTGGTCTCCCAATGTCTACAAAATACTGAGTAATGTTTAGGAAAGAAAACTTCATTTTCGGTTTGAAAAACTAATTTAAAATATATTTCTAGGTGTTGTAGATCATTAACAATTAAAATTTTTTTATAAATAAAAATGAGTATGGCTGCAAAAATATTTTTAAATCTTACTATAGGTGCAGAAAAAGTCTTAGCCATACAAAAGATATATTATTAGGACCCCAAACGCATCTGTTAAAGGTTTTCTTCGACTCATCTTAAATTATACCTGTAACAAAAAAAACATGGTGCGAAACAAAGAAAATGAAACAAACAGAAAAAAAAGAAAAAAATATTCAAATTAGGTTATGCCCACTAGTGGACACTTGGTCCCAAGATGTATTATTACATTCTGGGACCAAGTGCCACCGGTGGACCACAACTAAAAAACAGGTAAAACAGGGAAATGAGATTTGGTTTATCAAAAATAAACAGCACAAGGGCATACCGGTTGCAATATATCAATAAAACTAAATATAAAAATGTTGGTCCCAGCAAGTTACATCAGGTATGCCCACCCGTGAGCACGAGGTCTCCCGCATAATAAAAGGAATGACCACCGGTGGGCAAGTGGCGCTCAACGTGTTAATATTGATTGAGTATTTTGTATAATTTCATCCCTTGTCTCGATTCTGCAGCTATTAAACTCCTTTTTTAGTATTTCCCTTTCATTACTATCTTCACCTTGCTAACTTTTACTATTTGCCACGTGTAATTGAGCCCATTTCAAATGCCTGTTTCTTTCAAAATAGTTCATTCCGGTTTTTAACGAACACCTTTAAAACCAATTAACTTTTGACATGTCAAGTTTGTACAACAACTTCCGTTTACACCAGAAATGAGTATACCTTTGCTATTTCACATGGAACACCCAGTATATTTATTATTTTTTAGAAATCTTAATCTATACATCATAAAAAATGCTTTGTCCTGAATGACTGACGGGGTGAAAAACGGGGGTGAAAAACGGGGTGAAAAACGGGGGTAAAGTTTGTATACGACAACTTGATTCCTTGGTCCAATCTACTAGGCTTGTTCAACTGAAACCCATCTTTGGTCAGGTTAGCCTTAGAAACAATTGTAATCATTCAACTGACGTTTTCCAACATTAGTCGTGTATGCAAACGTCACACTGATCTGTTTATTTCGTTTATATTTGACAGCGATTTTAAGTATTGTGACTTTGAAATGGCGTTTGTTGTTAACAATCTGTCCAAATGCGATAAGCGTGCGGTCATTCAGTTTTTGTGTGCTGAAGGTGTGCAACCGTTGCAAATTTATACGCGAATGCAAGCAGTGTATGGAAACGCATGTTTTGCATATCCAACTGTGAAGGAATGGTGTCGAAAATTTAAGAATGGAGAAGAGAGGACGAATGATAAGCCACGACCAGGTGCATTGATTACTGCATCAACAGACAGGAATGTGACATGTGTGGAAGGCCTGATTAGAGAAAATCGTCGAATTTCAATCAGAGCAATTTCAGAAAATGTTGGTGTGAGTATAGGATCTGTCCATAGTATCGTACACAAACTAGGTTACAGCAAAGTTTGTGCGCAATGGGTTCCTCGTCTTTTGTCTGAGGACCAAAAAAGCTTGCGAATGGGCTTGTCTTTGCAACACCTCACGGCATACAGTCAAAATGGTAATGACTTTCTCTCGTCAATAGTTGCTGGCGATGAATCTTGGTATCATTATTTTGAACCATCCAGTAAGCTGTCATCGATGCAATGGAAACACGCAAATTCTCCGCCACCAAAGAAGTTTAAAGTTCAACCTTCTGCAGGCAAGGTGATGTTGACATTTTTTTTCGACCATGAAGGACCCTTGCTGATAGAGTTTACAGAACCTAGAGTGCATATCAACGCAAACCTGTATAATGAAACTTTGAACAAGCTCCATCAAGCAATAAGAAGAAAACGTCCAGGGAAGCTGTCACGTGGTGTTATTCTGCTTCACGATAATGCTCGGCCTCATGTTGCCAACGTAGTGAAAGAAAATCTGCAACGAAAGAAATGGAGGATATTAGAGCATCCACCCTATAGTCCCGATTTATCGCCTTGCGATTTTCACATCTTTGGGCCACTAAAAAAGGCGTTATAAGGTAACCGTTTTCAGTCGGACGCAGAAGTACAAAACGCTGTGAAAGAATTCTTCCAGCAGCAGCCACAAGAATTCTATAAGCAGGGTATACATCGGTTGGTGAAACAGTGGGATATGTGCCTCAATTGTAGTGGTAGTTATTTGTAACTGTACTTGTCAATAAATTTTTCCTGGACCAAAGATGGGTTTCAATTGAACTATCTTGTATTTCAAATTTTGCATAAACATTCTTTAACAAAATTGATGGAAGACCTGTTTCACATTTTATTGAAACTCATCGCCTAACGGGGTTAAAAAGGGGTAGAACGTTATTTTTGGGATTTTTTTGTATCGAAGTTGATATCAATAGGTACTCCTTAATGCTTTTGATTTTATTAAAAAAACGTTGATCTTACTTAAAATCTCAGTGCAATACAATACTGACATTCATAATAACGTAAAAAAAACTAATTAAAATCCTATTAGAACAATTTTCGACTATGGCGAAATCGAGAGCAAAAGCTAGCCTGCCCTCCAAAAAGGTAGAATTTTTAACAGTTTTTCAAATTCGTGTACATGTTAGAGCGGTTTTAAATAATTGTTACTAATTTTTATTTCTTTATACTTTTAGATCTAGTTCCTTATAAATTCTATTGTCATGAAGAAAAAGAACTAATTAATTCAGGCACTGTTCAAAGTGTTGACCAATTAAAGCAGCATATTTATCCAGCCAGAATTGGTCAAAACTTTTACGAATTAATTCCCAAGCCATACGGTTAAAAAAAAATTCGAATGTTTATTTTTAGTTGGTATGGGATTTGTGGAAATGGGCTAAAACATTTTTCTTTTATGTAACCACAAACAAAAAAATCCAAAATTATTAAGTGGAAGCTATCCAACTATCTGGAAAAGTTTAATTCATCATAATGAGGAAATGCCCCATCTTGCTAAAAATAAACTTCGTCCAATATGTCATCTCGCTATAGTTGTGGGAAAAGCATATTTGATTGGTTGATTGATTGGATCAGCACAACAGTCAAAGGCTTAGAGTCGTCGGCACCTCAACCTTTACGCTTTTTGTGCTCTTGGTTGTGCCGTTTATGTGAAGAGACCAGTAGCCCTTATCAGACTCAGCAGTCTTTTCACTAGGTTCTTCTTGGAGAAATCCTCCCTTGGATGTTCTAGTCCTAGAAGTCTATATCTCCAATGAAATAATGCTTCACAATCGAAGATAATGTTAGAGGATGTTTCCTCCTCTTCCATGCACAACCGACAGATAGGTTCCTCCCTATATTTGCCGATTGTATGAATGTGCTTCCTTAGGGTACAGTGACCGGTGAGTAAACCCGTCACTATCCTTATCTTGCCGCTGCTAAGGTTTAGTATTTCATTAATCAGCATCTCCGAGGGTTTTTTTGACCAGTAGTTTGGTGTGCTCCTGTTTTGGCACGTGTCTCCAGTATCTACGACTAGTGTATAGTTTGAGTCCACCGAGATATACAACCACGTGCAGCAGTTTTGGATATCCCAAATACTGGTTCAGGACCAGTGAATGCAATCTCAGATCCTAGCTTTGCTAGGATGAAGAGCATATTTAAATAATCTATAGCAGTTAAAATTAGGATTGTTGAATGAAATGTCTGTAAATTCCTCATAAAACGTTAAAAGTTTAAGAAATTGGGAATCCCCACGTATTTTATTTCTTACCGTGTTAAAAAAAACCTACTATCTTTGGAAAATATGCTTTTTTCATTTCTTGAAGTAACGTAATTTTTTTATGGTTTCATTTATAAAGTTGTATATTGTCAAGCATTGGCCAATACACTTGTCAACCCAGTAATAAACTGGGGACAAATACCTACATTGCAGGTAATGAAATGGCTGACTAGTTAGCTAAAGAAGGTTCTAAAGGATACTTCATAGGTACGGAACCGTTATGTGGAATCACAAAAGATTGCATAAGAGGGGAAATCGGGAACTTGCTTCATAGGGAACACCAACTCAAATGGAGGTCGACACAAGGGCACCTTCGTACAAAGAGTTTACTAAACAACGTAGACAAGGAACTCTCAACCAGGCTATTGAAACTGAGTAAGAGACATTTGAATACAGTTACCGACCTGGTGACTCAACACTGCATCCTGAGGAAACATCTGCGCAAAACGGGCAAAGTTAGTAAACCTATTTGCAGGAAATCTGAACTCTCTGATGAAACACCTACTCACATACTCTGCTTCTGCGAGAACTTACATGGACTCAGACGGAAGCACTTTGGAGAGGAAATAATACAACCATTACAACTATTGAAAATCCGTCCAGGCAAAGTAGTGTCGTACAAAGAAGACACAAAGCTTCTGGAATGGAAGTAGATAACATGGGAAATGGTACAAAGATTCAGTTGAAGTGCCTGTGCTGTTGAGCACATCCCAATCGAATGAATATATTCCCTCGCCTTTACACTTTTATTATTCATGTTATTAATATTTCTGACAACTCCTTTGATATATTCAATTATTTGACCATTCACCATGTCCAACAAATTGTCTACTTAATCAATATTTTCTTTCTCCTATATATTGACTTTCAGCCCTTAACTACACTCTATATAAGGAATTATTCTGCCTGTGATATCTGCAAAGAAAAATAATTCAAATGTGAATTCTGACTCCGTTAAATTGTGTTCACAGTATTGCCTCGCCCTGTATAAACTATTTTGAATGTTAATTATCTTCAATAGCTCGTCTTCAATGGCATTTACATAATTTACTACAATAATTCTGAATAGGATTAAATTTATTTATACTCGATAATATTCGATAGTTTGTGGTTACTACGGCTTTAATTGTAATTGTAAATGCTAGATCCTATTCTATTGTATTTTATATTCTGATTAACTTAGTTTCTTGTTAATTTTATACTGTATAACTATCAAACTATCTAAATATAAAAAAATAATTATACGTTTACATCACGCAGCTTACAGGAATGTAATATTGTTCTCTCCATGAAGGTAATGTATCATCGGTTTTAAAATAAGAGTAAGGTATTAGTAGCCATACATAATTCCAAAACTGTTTCTCTATCTACCTAATACTTTGGGGATATTTAACGTTTTGTAATGGAATGCTTAAGCTCTGACGTTACAACTTTTCCAAACAAATCGATAACGCGTGTAAAACGTCATAAGAGATTTTTAATTTGCGGTTTGCTATTAAAATAGTTATTAATAAGAGTGATTGTTGTTAGAAACGAGTAAAAAGAAATCAGTTGGAGACTTTTTTACACGAAAATCTGCAAGGTAAGGTTTGCAAAGCGTTTTTAAAAGTGTAAACATAGTTGAGGTTATGTGCTTATGCTGTGTTTTTGTATTTAAAGTTTTGTAAATTTTACTGATAAAATAATGGAAATCCTTTTCCATATTCACACTTAGTTTCAAAAACTTGTTTAATTAATCACTTTTTATATATTTCTAACTCCGATCCATCTTATTTATGAATAAATCAACAGCAAACGGCAAATTAGAGCTTTCGGCACAGAGTACACCATCTAACAAGAGACGAAAGCTTTGTCGGTTCCTTTGAAGTCGGACTTGAGCGGAAATACGTCGAGGCATTGAAACGTAAACTACCTGATACACTGAGAAAAGTAATACTAGTATTGATTCGAAGTAAAACCATAACTACACTAAGAAACATAGTAGTGTTGATGAACATCCCTCCCAGCCAGGACTGTAGAATATTTTTTTAACCACCAACACGAGAATACCTTATTATACATCTCATATCTGTCTAATGAGAAGTAGCTCATTTTTAACCTAGGTAATATATATATATATAGGCCAAACATTCCGTGTCGGAATAGGGCCTGCTTCATGTCAACTTGAAGCTCTTAGATTCTATGTTTGCGGTGAATCACTCCGCATTGATTAGCATACTGGATATAAAATGTATTGTTCCGGTAAAATAAGTTAAGTCCACTCTGTCCTTAATAGTCTTCCTCTGGTCAATGAGATTTAGTCTTCTCACATCTTCGTATACCTGCTCTAGCCATCTGAGTTTTGGTCTTCCTCTTGGACGGTCTATTGTAGGGACCCAGCTTGTAATTTTATTTAATACGTTTTCTGGGTCTCTTCTTTGGATGTGCCCGTACCATCTGAGCCGCTGTGATTTCATAAATGTGATTATATCTTCTCCGGTTAGTATGTTTTTAAGCTCCAAATTCGTTAATTGTCGGTACTCTCCATCTGTAATCTTTTTTGGTCCCATTATTCTTCTAATAATTTTTCTTTCGAAAATTCTTAGCTGCTCTTCGTTCCTTTTGGTAAGGCACATGATTTCTGCCCCATAGGTTACTACTGGTCTAATAGCTGCTTTGTACAGATTTATTTTCGTTTTTCTGCTAAGATGTTTATCCTTCAAGATTTGTTGGTATTTCCAAAAAGCTCTGTTTCCTGCTTGTATTCTTTGTGTTACTTCAATACTTCAACCTAGGTAAATAATCATTATTCACCTAGGTTAATAATGAAATTCTTTATTTTCCTAAAGAAATTACCTGAAAATTTATTCATTTCATGAAATGAATATCAAAAATGAACTCTAGAAAATGTCCTTAGACAATATATAGAAATATAAAAATCGTTTAAAATAATTGTAGAAATGACGATTATTGAAGTCCGTCAGTTAGATGGTGTACTCTGTGACGGAAGTGAGGACTTGACATTGAAAGATAAACTAATTAATTCACGCATGTGCACACAAATTTGCGATCATGAAAACTACTTTCTTACTCCTCTTGTTCGATGGTGTACTCTGTGCTTTCGGTTTGTTTGGAAACGTTTTTATGACCACGCCTCTTTTGACGTCAGACTTAGGCACTCCATTAGAGAAGGATAAATTTTCATTAAGAATAAGATGAGGTTCTGTGCTGCAACAAAACTTTTAAGTTATTTTTGATTCTAGATGGAAGCGCGGTGTTGCTGCTACTTTGACGTATATAAATCTGCAATCAGAAGAAAAATCGCCAGCTTTAATTCCCTATCCCAGTCTACAATCGAATCGAATTCCCATAGATGGAAATATAATGGATGATTTCATTATATCTACATTCAGAGTACAAGTAGACGCTTGTGACAGATTGTGGGTCATAGATTCGGGAACTTTCGATTTTTTGAACAATATCACTCAAGTTTTTCCACCTTCAATTCTTATCTTTGATCTTAACACTGATAAACTCTTGAGAAGATATTATTTGCCGGAAGGAAATATCAAATGTGATGGAACAAGCGTTATACCTGACATTGTAAGTATCTAACTTAATAAACTGCTTCATAAAAATTACGATTTTTGTTTATGTGTTATAAATTGCATGTTTTTTTATGTAAGCGTTTATGTAAGCTCAATACTTGAAGTTTTAAACAACAAAAACAACAATTTGAGGTTGTGTACCTTATTAATTTTATTAACATACGTTAATAACGAGTATGGATTCTTATAATATCAATTACAGCCAAACAACGCCTCTGTATATAGTTGTGAGCAAAATTAAATTGCACGTTTTCACAATAGACCAACTATTACAAGGCCAGTAGGAATCAGCAATCAGATCAAGCGAAACTATGCCACCACTGGAATTGTATAACTTGACTATTGTCTCATTAAACGACTTCGAAGTCCCTCTATTTCTATCAGCTTAGATCTGACTGTTTTTCCTGCACTGCCCCGTTAGTCTACTGTCAGCGCTTTTCGGAAACCTTACAAGAGTTTCCTAACTCAACAATTTTATATACAGACGGATCTAAAACATCAGCCGGTACAGGCAGTGCTCTATCCATTAGTAATCAAACGTTTTCTTGGTCCCTGTCACCTGACGCATCTATATTTAAAGCTGAACTTTACGCTATTTGGCAGGCACTTCAGTTTTGCAGTATGGCAAGACTAAATCAAGAAACCACAATCGTTTGTGACTCTCTCACTGTGACTTTCAAACCCATTTTCAGATGATCCACTAGTCAAGACAATATTATTTTCTATACATTACCTCCATAATATTGGTAAACATGTTTTCATTTGGGCACCAAGCCATGCCGGAATAATATGCAACGAAAACGCGGATACTGCAGCTCGTGGCGCGGCTCAGAAAAAGACAGTCGACGTTATGGTTTTGAGGGCAGACATAAAAGGGGAACATAAATCTCTATTGGAAGGAATGTGGCAACAGGAATGGAATCGAGTGAACAACAGTCTAAAGTCAATAAAACCATCTGGTGGTCCTTGGCGACTGCCCAGGGCTGACAGAGTGAAGATTTACAGATTGAGATTCGGGCATACAACGTTTCTCCTAGAAGGACAAGATCCTCCGATATGTATCCGTTGTGGTGAATTGACCACAGTGTCACATATCATATGTGAGTGTCCAGGATATGGAAATATGCGGCAGATCTTTAACATATCTGAACATCTCGCAGACAATTTCACGAACGCCAGCAAAATTAAAAATATATTAAAATACCTAAAATCAACTAACCTCTTTAATAAAATATAACTTTTGCAATATAAAACGATGAGCCTTTTGATCTTCAACTTCTGATCACAGAAATCGATGAACTTGAATAAAAAAATAAATAAATAAAAAAGTTCTTGGAATGTCTGTGGGTCTGGCTCATGGGAATTCATATTTATCTACGAAAAAGCCACTTTCATTGACTTGAGAAGTCATCCTCAGTTAAAAAAAACCAATTAAATCATCCTCATATTTTTTTTATTTGTGAATAATTTGCCGGAACAAAATATCTAATAGAACAATTTAACGATGCTATAATTATACTAATTATCCGTGAATCCCTATGATTTACGTAATTGTTCTAAGCACACGTCTATTCAGCATTGTTGTGTTTCCCAATAAACGATTCTAAAAAAAATCGTGATTATTTAAAAATAAATATTTGTGAACGTCTTAAGGCCCAAATAACCTCTAATCAAGTTTTCATCAAACAAAAACCTTTTTAAGTATATGCACAATTAATTAACAAGAACATAACTTTTAAATTTGACGTTTTAAACAAACAAACACAAGAGTAGTTATCATAGAGAAATTATTTATTACTGTATGGTCTATACTTTATACTAATAACAATTAAATAAAAAGGGTATTCTAATATAAATGTTATCATCAGTTATCAAGACATGGTTTTGAGTAGACTCCGTTTCACGTAGGAAGAACCCACTTGAAGTTGCAGTCGCATGCGCGAACTTGTCAAAACCAGCGCCATATTGTAAAATTGACATTCGACTTCAAATCTGTAGCGTAACGTTTTCAAATTTTGTAAATTAACACAAAATTAGAATATTAAAAATGTATTTATCATATGTATAGTTTAAATAAAACATATTTGGGAATTCTTTGAATCCTATCGAGATATTTTCACCTACAATAGACATTGGTATATGAAAATTCTTGGTATCGTTAAAATATTTATACTTTATATCAATAATACATAATGTCGCGCAGGCATTGGTCCTACTGGCGGAAGTAGTTGTTGCTTCTTAGTAAACGATCTGCTCTTTGAAAAGTAATTTCCAAATTTCTAGCCGTTATAGTAGTATTTAACTATTATCTTTGACATCTGTCCTATTGATATTATCCTGACGTCAATTGTCATTGTTTTGCCGTAGCGGCAACTTTTGGTGACCCGGTATTGGGCCAGTATGATGCTAACCGGAATTGTTTTCTGGGATATCATCTTCAGAATGACAGAAGTTATATTTAATGCCTACCTGATGTTTAATATTTTGGCTAGACCAAATAGTGACCTATCTTGTGATTATATAATATGAATAGAAATAAGAAGATATAATGAAAATAATAAATGTAGTATAGAGTATTTGTTATATCTTCGGAGATCGTGTTCATTCATTTTATTTCGACTTTACTTGTGGTGGATAGAACATTATTGAAACTAATTATAGTTCATTTAAAAACCAGGAGAACTGAGACCTAAAAGATCTATTGTGCCCCCTTACTTCTACTTAGTTTCTGAGGAGAGTCTCAGAGACTAGTAGCTCCTTTAGTCCTATTTCCCGGAGGAATTTTAGGATATCTGCAGGCTTCAATCGAGGTAATTGTCCCTCCTCTATCCAGTAGTCTTCCAGGTGCTGTGCCCTAGGATTCTGAATTGCTGTGCAGTTCGCAAGTATATGGATGGAGGATTCTTCTTCCATTCCACAAAATCTACAATCTTCTTCCTCCACTATTTTGAGCTTTTTAAGGTGCCCATTCAGGCGACAATGTCCCGTTAGGATTCCTGTCAAAACTCTTAGTGCAGTTTTACCTTGACTTATGCATTCATTTGATCTCAACAGGTTGTAGTCACCCAGAAGAATCTAAGATTGCCTAAGCCCTGCTAGATCTTTCCAACTGTCAGATCTTCTCTTTTCTTCGGCTTTACCTATTTCTTCCAATATTACATTGGCGCTGATTCCGCAAAAGGGTCCCGGCCCCCAAAAGGGTATTTCAGTCCCCCTCTTCGCTAGTTCATCTGCTATTTCGTTTCCTTCTATTCCAGTGTGTCCTGAAATACACAGTAAGGTGACTATATTGTTCTCGCCTAGTTCATTAAGTTTGCCTAGGCATTCCCACACCATTTTGGAACTGATTACACATGAACTCAGCGCTCTAATGGCTGCTTGACTATCAGACTTTATGATAATCCTTTGCCTTCTATATCCTTTGTCAATATTGAACTGGACACACCTCCTTATTGCGTGAATTTCCCCTTGGAAGATACTTGCGGTTTATTTGAAAAGCCTTACTCACACCACTAAAAGTTACCAGATTAGTTACTAAAGGGTGTGTTCCGAGAAAGTAGTCAACAGTGTTCCAAATCTATTAAATATGCCTTGATGGACGAAGAAATCAGCCATGCCACCAACTGTTTGAGACATTTTGGATTTAACATGAATATTTTTGGTTTTTCATCCAGTATATTATATTTGTTTACACACATTTATTGTGCATTGCTCTTCTGAGAGTCCTAAATAACCTATGATCAGCGTTTACATTGTTTTGCCGGCCTAATAAGCGAAGAGCTGTACTCGAAGTAGAAGGATCCATAATTGCAGAATTGCCAACTTAAATTCAAATCACTCCTCCTGGTTTTTAAATGAGGTATAGTTGTTTTTATAGCAGATTATCAACAAAATCTTAATAATTTACTCACTTTTTTCACCAGATTGTTAACTAAAATTTTAGAATTTTCACCACATAAATTTCACCCAGGTGCTCACAAGTTTTACCACATTATTTTGATTTTGTAGAAGCAAATCAATACACGTGTATACACTTTTACTACCACATATTTTCTGGTACTATAAATATTAAAGCCTATTGGTATACCTATCTCTTTCCTATTTAATATCACTATAACTGTGCAATGATATTGGAAACCAAGGATAACTATATCTGCTGATCTTTTCAACTGTTACTTAAGAAAACAGAGGAGAGCTCTCTAGATTTATCTGTTCATTGACGACTTTATATTATGGGTCTCTTAAGTGTCTTCTAATTTCTAGTTCTTCAAGGAAATTTAGTTCTTGTTTCTTATCATTAACACCTAACACAGAACTAGAAGTACTATATATTTATCCAGTAAATTCAAAGGGAATTCATTTTTTCGCAAAACTTTGAAATTTAAAATTTTTATTCATTGTTTTAGATTGTCGATGTCAACGAATTTACTTGTGATCAAGCTTTTGCTTACTTACCAGATTTGGCAGGATACGGACTTATAGTATATTCTTTCGCTGAAAATAAGTCATGGAGAATAGCCCACAACTTTTTCCACATGGATCCTGGTGCTGGGGATTTGTGGATTGGTGGAATCAACATTCAATGGGATGATGGGATTTTCGGAGTTGCTCTTGGAGAAACAAATGAAAAAGGGTGAGCAAAGAAAAATTACAGACGGTCAAATTTATTAAAAGCGATCTCCTTTCATTTTTGGTCCCTCTTTTTATCCTGATCCTGAAACAGCTTTCTTTTTCTTGTTTATTTTGATATCATGCTTTGACACAAATCAAATTGATTTTTAATGCTACTTCAAATACACCTTAAGGTGGATTTCCACAGATCCGTTATCCGACGATACCTTCATCCGAAAGTTTTGTGATTGGTGAAAAAATTCAAAATTGAGAAGCCGCCAAATATTTGTCCGAAAGTTTTAACTTGCGTGCGTCATCGGAAAAAGTCGGTTGTACATTTGAAGCTTAAAATTTAGCTCAACTGAGCTGGGCTTAAAATATAAGCTTAGCGCAACCCTAAACCTGTTGTACATGTTTCAGTAGCAGCTCTACTAAACCTATATTTGCAAGTGTTGGTAGTACTTATTTCGAACTGACGCATGCGTATGAAGTAAATTGGTCAAAATATGTTTGTCAAATGAAGGTGTCTCCTAACTAATTTGGCATTTGGGGAGATTGTTCGTGCCTATTAGTTTTGCGCAAGAAATTTCCTCTGATATACAATCTATCAGAAAGCGAACGGTTTCTTTAGAAAGACGAAATCTTTGAATAAACTCATTACACTGAATCAATTAAGGTTTAAAAAATATCAATTGGCAAAAATTAAATCATCTTTCGTTTTGGCAAACCTCCCACCCACAGAAGGAGCAGCAGAACAACATTGTTACAGGGCATATTATCAGCTTCAAACTTGGTTGGGTAACGAACTAACAGCAACAGATTGGGGCTGGAAGCAATTTCATCGTGGAATTATGCCCAAATTTACACAAAAAGAATTAATTCCGGAAATATTGCTCAAAACTATTTGCTGCAGGTGTGAAACTGGATGTAACAGTTTAAAATGTGGTTGCCGAAAACATGGTTTAAAATGCACAAATTTATGTTCAAACTGTCATGGTTCTGAAAATTGCTCCAATATTGAAGAAGAAACCTATGAGGAAGTTAATGATTCAGAAGAAATTGTGGATGAAGAACCAACGCAGTCTAGAAATAATGTTGGAGAGGAAGAAGGTGATAGTCATGAAGATTTCGAAGATCTACTAGAATCGGAGATGTTTGACGAATCTAACGATGAAGAAATGCCATCAAAAAGACAAAAACTAATGGATAAGTGATTAGAATTGAAGATAAGGTATTTATGAATGATAAGATTAATGTGTTTAAAAATATTGTGATGAATAACGTAATGAGAATAAAGCATCTAAGTATATTTAATAGTACGATTTACATTTATCTAAAATGAGATTTTCTATGACATAAATGTAATTAGCATTAAATAAATCAACTTTTTAACTGAAACAAATTGCAGCAATCACATTTTTTAGATGAAATTATTTATAATAATTAAAAAAAAAATTTCGAATTCAAGTTTTTTTTGAATTTTTGCGTTTTCTGAGAAGATTTACCATAGTAACATATATTTTTTTTTTCACCATCGGAAAGTAGAGATTTCAACGAACAGAAACCATACCCACTTTTTGAAAAAAGCTGATATTTTGACGGGTGAATTTTCGATTGAAAATTAGGGTGGTTTTTCGATATTAATTCAAAATAAGGTGAAAAAATAAATATTTTTAATCAAATAAATTACAGCGTATTTGGGACATACAAAGGTAAGTTTTCACAAAATTTCGTAAAAAAAAAAATTTTTTGTAAAAGATAAAAATAAAAAACCAAAAACATGGTTTTTTAAATTTTTCACAAAAATTTTGAGGTTATGTGAAAAAAGTGTGAATACAAAAGTTTTAGATCTTTTTATTATCTACAACTTTGCCATTTGACTTTTTTCGATAGGACTTTTAGTTTTGCCGGAAATCGAGAAAAACCGTTTTTTACCCTTAAAAACTCACCCCCATCCCCTTCCCAACCTCAGATCGCCCGTAAATTATTTTTCCTTTCATTTTTATAATATTTCCCTCCTTTTCTAATGGGTTTCATGCTACTATGATTTTTTTTGGTTTTAAAAATTATCGACCCTGGTCTACAATGGAAATTGGCATTTTCAATTATCCAATACGACGTGATACGACTAACAATCGGACATCGGATGACGGATCTGTGGAAATCTATACGTTTAAAGCTGGATTTATAAACTCTGTTGTACCCGTTGTTCGTTGCTCGACGTGTTTTCCACGTTGGTGGTGATTCGGTTTTCAAAGTTTTTCCCGAGCCGACCATTTTACATGAACAGCACGACAACAACGGCTTATAAATGCTTCATTTCCGAGCAGCGGGAATCACAACATAGTTTATAAATCCAGCTGTACTATCAATAACCATAAAAGTTGATTTACTTCACCGAATTTACATTTGTCTAGCTTCCTTATGTGATTTTTAATTTTTTAGTTTTTATAATACCTAAATAAACATTGTTAGGAAACCTTGAACTTATCCTAAGTCTGTCGATATAAAGCAGCTTATTTATTATATAATTTCAAATATTTTATTTGTTTCTTGTTTGTTTGGTTATCAAAAATACATCGTTATTTAAACGGAACGATGCGAATATAAATTAAGTTTGTTTTATTGATTTTGGAGCATTCTGTACAGTACATAACATTGAATTAAACCACCATCATATTCTGTTCAGCTCTGTTGAGATAATGTTCAACCTGAGCGGGTGACCAAAGTGTGAATGCTCAATAAAAAGTTTAGGAAAGAGGAAAGTGCATAATAAAATTTTAGGTTATCATTTACTTTATAATAATTTTAAAAAATAAAAATATGTAGGTAGAAGATAATCTAGATCACTGTACCCGTTTCTGCTTTTTTTGCCTTATAAACTAAGGCCAATATCACAGGATAAGTAGGTATGTTTTATTATTTTATTTATTTTGGGCGCTTAAAAAGAAAACGCAAAAGCATTTAAGAACACAACATAATGCATTGAGTGAGGAAAGAAGTTTAAAAGTACCACCTACTAGCTAGGAAACATACAATATACGTATGATGCTCACAGACCACATTCGGAATCGGAATGATGATGCTTCTACTTACGTATAATATTTTACGAACTTTCCAATTAAAATTTAAAGAATTTGCCTTCTTGAGGGTACAGTGCTTGTTGTTCCTTTTCAGTAAATGTTACTAGCCCAACAGGGTGTTCAACTAAAAACAGATTCTTGTTAATAATTAGCATAGGTATCGTTAATTCTAAGGGAACAAATTACGTCGCACCTTATTTTACCAAATTGAATACTGTTGTTTTGTTTTAATCCCATTTTAAAAATTTCTTAAGATCCGCCTTTTAGATTTTGATGTAGTACAAATTGAAATTAGCACATATTTTGACATGGAACAAAATAATCATAAGGGAGGGTAGTCTAGTCACCCAAATTGGAGAAGAGAAGAAGAAGCTTAGGTTATAGTGACAGTTGTTTGCATTTGCATGTGGTTTCATCTTTATTTAAATTTTTGATTTGTTCGAGCTTAAGTTTTAAACCTTTTATTAATAAAATACTTCAAATTGAGATTGAACAAGGTAAACAATACAGTGATAGATGTTAGATGTCAACATTTTTGTCCTGAATAAGTTCAAACGCCCCAATAAGGGTGAAAGAAGAAGAAGCTGGAACATGGAACAGCAAAGAAAGTCTATCGACAACTTCATATTTAAACTAGTGACGTATCTGCAATATATAAGTTGCATAATTTCAGTAAATTTTAGGAATAATATTTTAGTTTCACCTACACTTATTTATTTATTGGTTTTTAGCTTTCGAACAGTGTATTTCCATCCCATGATCAGTACTCATGAGTTTTCAGTAAGTTCAGAGGTCCTGAGGAACCAATCACTAGCTACGTCTTCAAATAACTACAAACTGTTTAAGGTAAGTGTATAAAAGGTTCTGAAAATAGCATCCGTTTGTTTGCAAATACCTTTTGTTATTTTTAAAAACACTTTTTCCCACAATGTTCTAGCATGAGGGTTATAGAGGAAGCTATTCGCAAGCATCTCCAGAAGATTATGACGAAGAAACTGGAGTATTATTTATGAATCAACTTCAAAAAGATGGTATTGCTTGCTGGAATACGAACACAAAGTTAGACGAGGATTCATTTATTTTATTAGAACAAGATCATAATAAATTAGAGTTTATCAATGATGTATACGTAAGTGTGTATATTTTTGCGCAGTTGCCGTTGACTCTGAAATATCCAATCGTTTCATACTTTTTATCGGATCTTTCTAAACTTTCGATCATATTTGCATGTTATTATTTTAAATACATTTTTTTCCCTTTTTTACAGCACTAGTACTAGTATTGACTTATTTTGGACACTTATTGTGTGTTGTAGAAAAGAAATAACAAGCATTTTTGTCTTTCCTATGAACCGTTTAGCTTATCTATTACAATTTTTTTTAAATTGACATGAACTTATATAATCTTTTTTTGTATATTTTTCTAGATTGATCAGGAAAGAAATCTTTGGGTTTTATCCGACAAAATGACTAAATTTTTATATGGAAACCTTAATCCCAACGATGTAAACTATAGAATCAGAAACACCACAGTAGATGACGCTATTAGTGGAACTTTATGTGAATACAACAGTTTGTAAAAATTGAAATGTCTTAGTACATTGTTTTTTATTGTTATAAATATTTTATAAAACAACAAAATAAACTTGTTAAAACATTTCTAAAGGTATGTTCATATAGCAACGAATCACGAACTCTAACGCCATTGGTCAGATTAATTGGCGGGAAAGTTGACAGGTGCATAATATAAGATTTCATGAATTCGTGAAATTTAAAATCTGGGTGGCGGGACACTTGAGTCCATTTCAAGATTTTCCGAATTTAGGCTAATTTGATACTTTTGATAGTTTGCATTTTAGTTTTTAGGTTATGATACATTCATTTCAATAAATTTAGGGCCGTTTGCACTACCTTCAGTTAAAACTTGAGTGACACTTAAATCGCTAAAGTGTCACTTATCTGCCAGTAAGTTTCCCTTAATTTAAGCGGTAGTTAGACCGGCCCTCAAAGGTATTTAAGTGACACTTAACCTAACATTTTTGGATAACGCAAGCAAAGATCTGAGTTAAAGAAAGAGGTAACAAAACGAAGTCTGTGTAGGTGTGCCAGTATGGAATTATTACGATTAAAATATGACTTTGACGCCATTGATGACGATATTAGTCCAAGAAATAATTGCATATGGACTACCTCGTCGAATTCGTACACGTCCTGATCATTTTCATGATTTTGACGATCTGACGTTTTATAAAATATTCCGTCCTACGAAACCTACCGTTTTACATTTATTAATATTGATTGAAGACCAATTCATATGATCAGTAAGTTGGGAGAATCTAACCACTACACATTGATTTGTCTATTTTTTTGAAAGCAGGTTTCGTTGTTTCTAGTGCCATTTATAATCGTATTGCAATTCAGAGAATCTACTTATAATTTATAATGATAAAAAAATACGGGAAACTATAAACTAACCTAACTTTAAATTTAGATTGACAAATACTACATGCGACACTAATAAAAAAAACATGGCCAGTGCCACTATAAAATTCCAACGATTTTAAGTTAAACCAGGTCAAAATCTGAATGGTGCAAAAGAACGTAAATATAAGTGACCCTTATAGTTAAGTGATACATTACTAAGTATCAGTTTTAGGGATAGATGGTGCAAATGGGCCTTAGTAGTTTTCCGTGTACATAATCTTTGGTAGTTTTGCATGGGTAATTTTGTTTACGTTGACTTTTGCTACATTTTTTGAATGTACGATGACGTTAGAAGAGTTTAATGCAAGTAATATTTTTTTTATTGTAATACTATCGATTTTTCAACTTTTTATTTATTTTCATATTTTTAGTAACAAGTCGAATGCGGGGAATGTGGGGAAACTCTTACCCAAAACGACTAAGAATTTCATCTTTGTATAGAATGGTAACTTTTACTACTTTATAAAAACAACGATTCGTGATTTGTTGCTATATAAACTTACCTTAATTATTTTATTCTATTTCCTAAGTTGGATCCATACAGCATCAAGTAAATTAAAACTAATTTTAGTTTGAAATTTAATTTAATATGTTACAACTTCTAATAGTACCCAATTACGAAAAATTAAGTTGAAATTTGTACCAAAAGCTTAACACAAATGGTGGTTGTTTGACAAGTTCAGAATCAGACTATTTTATAGTCAACGGTAGTCGTTGTTGGACGACAAAAATGGCTACCAAGTTGTCGTCCACCGACGATACCTTGACAGCTCTCGTTGAGAAAGTAAACAGTCGTTAATTAACCTAAAATAAGGTGAAGGTCATTGTGCTCGCCTTTATTTATCTGAAGTGTTCGTATTAATAAAAATTATGGTAGGTGAAATAGCTAATTTGGTTTCAGATGAGTTACAAAGGAGGTAATGAATTGGATTGTCTACATAAATATTAGAGAGTTATTGAAGATCTGTACTAAAGGCTGCTTTTATTAAAAGTTCCTTTATCAAAGTATCCTTTAATGTGACTTTTGATAGAGTTATTGAAAGTAACAAATACAAGACCAAAAACTTTATTTTATTATGACATTTTTATTATGACATTTACGTTTTATGCTGCTTATTTATGTGGATCTATTTATTGTAATATCAATTTATATTATGAAAGAACAATTAGAAATTTTAGCGGGAGTGAATGCTGAAGAGATAGAGATGTTTATTTTGTGTTGGCAAATACTTTTGACTGTAAAATCTTTTTTAGTGAGCACAAACATACTATGATATCATCCCATGTATGTTTGCCATTTTTAAATGGATTCTGGGAAACCACTTCTCTTAAGGTACGTTTTCCTCCACATTCGCCAGTCCCTAGTAGCCGCGAAAAAGTAGCGACGACTTATTCGTCACACACCTATTCATGTATTTAAACGGGAGTGTTTTCCTACGCGTACTGAGTAGTTGCTACCCAAATTCGCTGCGAATGTGGAGGAAAACGTACCTTTAGCATAATAATATAATCCTCATAGGTGAAACGAAGACGGTTTTTCAATGGTTTTGATGATAGTTTCATAATTATATAAAAAATATAGCAAATCCAACGAAAAATTGTGCAATTTGAAATATTTCGCTCGACAAAACAATTATTTTCTGTCACATATTGACAAAAGTATGTCAAAATTAAAAAGCTTTAACTAAAATTTTCCTTTCCTGTATTTAATTTAAATATAGGATATCCTTTATTTACATAAAAACCTTTAAGACAAACTTAGGAAATGCGCATGCGTATATGTCAAAATAGAGGAATCTTTTAATAAAGGAAATCCCAAAAGACGTTTCAATAACTCTCTATTTCTATTTAAAATGTTAATTTTTAATAACTTGGTATCTACATTTAGAGAAGAAACCCAAGAAAGATTACGTACACTGAGAGATACCAGTAATACTTTTGAGCTCCCAGAGGAACTTTTTAGGCAGTTATATAGACTGGATGTTGTATCGGCGTATACGTTGTTTTAATTGAATCATTATCTTCAATAGAACCCAGAAACAATCCCAAATTATCAAAATGGACATTAGAAGTGACACTGGAAACACAAAACATCTAGAAAAATATTCGACGTACGTTTTCTGTCAATTTAATAGTACCAACCTTAAAATTTGCCGTTAACTTTGATCACTAAAATAGACACTGAACGATAATGTTACAGAATAGAGTTAAGAGAAATTGTCGTTTACAAATAAATCGTCTGCGTAACGATATCGTCTGGAAACGACGAATTATAAAATAGACCCCTTTTAGTTGAAACTTGAACGTCTTTTCTAGTTTTAGTTTAAATCTTAATTTATTAGTTTTTTTGCATGAACACCTACATCACATTATATGGTTTTATGTTCTTAGTTTCAGTTTTACATCAATTTAAGTTTCAATTTTTGTTTGCATGAATCCACCATACTGTTCCTTTTACTTTTAACTCCTATCTCAATCAATTTAGTTGGGAAAGACAATTACGTTTAAACGTCAGTATCCCCAATTCATTCCACTTCACAATTATTGTTTTATTGCCTCAATAATAAACAATAACAAAGAAAATGCACATGTGCGATCACAGTCAGGCTGACTGAATTGACAGGATTGAGGATGGTTATCCGTTTTGCAGCACTCGTGGCAGATTGATTGAAAATGGAAAATTAAAAAAATAGAAAACTATTAAATGAAATAGTATTTCCTGGCTACTTGGCATCATTGTAAGACTGTTTTTTAAACCATACTTCATAATACGACAGCCTGTATAATAAAATTTTTTAATTTCATTCAAATACTTGAATTTTAAACAAGTCTTTACGCTAAAAACATCGAAACTAAATTCCTTCACCACTTCGGTACATTTCTAACAAAATTAACATATTTTGTTATTTGTTAGCATTCAAAATTCTCCTCTGGTTATTGTCCTCGCCTGTCCTCAATATTCTTCGTTGACTTTAT
Source organism: Lochmaea capreae (assembly GCA_949126875.1). Classification (NCBI taxonomy): domain Eukaryota; kingdom Metazoa; phylum Arthropoda; class Insecta; order Coleoptera; family Chrysomelidae; genus Lochmaea; species Lochmaea capreae. The sequence continues at coordinate 9,805,094 of OX421397.1, read as the reverse complement.
ATTCAAATTAAGGCCTAAGTGCACAGAAAAGAAGTTGACTAATTAAGCAAATAAAAATATATTACCAAGTTGCTAACTCGCCTGTTAATTGATACATGTTAAAGTGTACAAATATACTCACTTGAAAGGTGTTGGAATAATATGTGAAGATGCTAAGGATTCAGTTAATAATTTGGATATTTTTATTCATAGTTTATTAGTGGCAACTGACAAGAAAAGAACATTAGAACTTCTAGGAAGATATTTAAAAATAATTTAACTATAAAAAACACAGTAGTTAAACCTTGAGATGTCCTATGAACAAGAGGGTCTAGCTAAAGCATTGAAAACCTTTTTAGAGAGAATCTATACAATATCCAACAGCCAAGAGGTGTCAAAAAATATTCAGCTGTTTACCAAAGAAGTCCTGGAAACACAAACAAACCTTTAAGCAGCTGGTAAGATGTAACAAAGCAAGAGGGTATTGAAGGAAACAAAGACAACTTTGCCTTTTCAATAGTTCCAAGCCACATAATGGTTTAAGAAAAAACGCAAAGCAGGAATTACATAAATGGGAAGTGAATGAGTTGTGAAGTGTCAGTGGGATATCACTCCAAGACTGGGGTAGGCGTATTCCCGTTTCTTCATAGATCGCTAAGCAGTTTCTCGAGCTTAATAGAACTGATTTAAAACAGCAGCACTTATGCATTTAGTAGTTAGTGAATTAGTGAACTAGCTTCGACCAAATACGAACCTTTAATGTTAAAGACGACTTTAAGATGATTTTTGATGAACAGTAAAGACATTGTTCTAGATATGCTCCTCAAGTTTTAAAAAATTTATTTTTGCGACCTTTGACCTTGAAGACGCGCCACGATATTGATTGCGATTATTGATCCAACCTTTGGCATGACAAAATAACAGTTTTTACAATAATTCAGCTTCTTTCCTGTCATTCCGAAATTGATCCCTTTTTAGCTTATGCAGCTTTATAAAATTCATGTCAATTACTGTTAATGTCGACATTGGAAATAGTATACATAACCTATAAGTACGTATTTGACTTACTCTATTAGTATGTGTATAATATTCACATTGTCGCAAAAAAAATAAACAAGAAATTTTTGGGTAGCTAATGTTAGATTGTTGAATTAATTCGCTTGTCACCAATTTTGATCTAATCCCAGGTCAACGGTATCGTTTAAAAGCTTGTAAAAAAAACTGGTACCGTTCTATAAGCACAGTTTGAAATCTTTAATGAGATCTTGGATTTGTTTGCTGCCCACTGCTGTCTTTTATTATCTCAGATGTTTTTAATATTAATACAAATCAGCACGAAGATTATTGATTATTATAAATTAGTTTTAAAAGACCACACATGATTAATAGAAATTCAAGTATTAAATGATTAAGTAACTTTATTTTTTATACCTCTCACGATTTTCTATCCAATTTTAATTATTAGATTGATGTACTGAGTTTAGATTATTCATAGAACAAAGTGGACACTATTAGATGAACAAAATGGCCGTTCAATTCTATTTTCTCTTCTAATTAACCGAAAATAGTGAATTCGCTAACCTTGAGATAACCTTAACCGTTTGTTAAAATCCAGGGTGTTCTTTGAATTGAACAAAATAGAGCAACGAACTTTAAATAAAAGACATGGAATTATAATTTTATTGATGAAAAGAATTTCTCGCTAACCAGCTCATCCAGTTGGAAGGTGTGTCAATCTGATGAATAAAAAACATTTAATTTTGTACCTAACCACAAAAAGGATGTAGATTTAAAAAAAATTACAAAAAGGAATTGTTAGCTCGTCGAATAATAACAAAAAACACATTGAAATTTATACCAATGACTAGACTTATCTAGAAATATCAAAATGGTACAAATTTGCTAGCGTAATACTATTAGAGAGAACTCTCTTGAACTGTATTTAGTGGAAAAACTATCTCTTTATTGCTCTAGTGCAATTAAAACTGTATTGCATTCATCTGCCATTTTACTACAGAGTTTTGTCATCATGACAAACATAAACATTCAAATCAACGCCATTTTTAATCCATTTGGAGCAAACTAAACAAGATATTTTTTGGTTTTTGCATGAACGTATAAAAAATATTGTATGCAACTCAAGCAAAATGTGTTTATTACACTCAACGTGTTGTCCAGCTCGGCCTAACGGCGTCGTTTGATAATTTTCACGTCGCGTGCAATAAACACTTAACTTTTTGCACACGTGTAATATTTAAGAGAAATTATGCTGAATAAACAAGAGAATGAAAACTGGAGTAATATAACCTACTCCACAGATGCTCTCGTCTTAGTAGTCTAGTAGATTTTTCAATGTCTTTATTATTATGACTAGATTTTTAATTAATCAGTTTGTTCAAATGTTTTCTATAGTTTGTCGTTTAGATAGACTTATTGTATCAATCTATAGTTTTATTGTCAGCGCCGGCAGTTTAATTTAATGGTAGGTACGTGATGAAAATCACCACTCAAAATCTCACCATTGAATTTTAAAAAAGAAGAATTTAACGTACACTTTGGCAAATACAGGAATGAATGTGAAATAGCCACCCCCGTCAATGCGCGTTACTAGATGATGGTAGTAGGGATTAGTACAGTCCCTCAAGCAGGTATACTTGACTACTATATTGTCAGTTCTATCGTGTCTGTTAGAAAGTGAAGAGCACTGCGTGGGTACCTACTTTCATTGTTTTTACTGGATACCGAGAATTATAATAACAGAAAAGCAGACATGCAAAAATGGCTTAGACATCTTAGGCGATTCTCAGCCTGGAATGATTATCACTTGGTTTTAACCAATGCATTTCTGCGGTCGCGGTTTTAACCAAAGTATGGGAAATTGTGACGTCACAAATCAGCTGATTTGCTTTTGGTATTTACCACTTATAACCAATTATAACCCAGCTTTGGACTTGTGTTATCCTTTAGGTTACAGCTTTTGAGGTTATTTCGGGAAGCGGGTATTAATGACTTTTGGGGCATATTATGTGCAATGGAAGCCAAAGAAGTATACCAATTATCCCTTAATTATGAAGGAGTAGAGGTGTTAGTTGAAGTTGATGACCTGGAGACAGCAACCAATTTGCTTAACGGTAAGTGGATGCTTTAACAAAAAAAGAATATTTGTAAGGGCCCACAATTTTCTAGTATTCTTATTAGCAAAAACCTTTAAAAACAGAACTTTTTCGAGCGTTTTATTATTTGTTTTAGATCCGGTAGCAGCACAACAGTATGTCCGGCATCTTAAGCAGAATCAATTGACTCCGGCTCTAGAACATGATCAGACAGAACATAATTTGGCAGAACTGGCTATTGCTGTGGAAGAACAAATTCCAGAGGCACAGGCTCTAAGAGAAGAGGTTTTGGCAGAACAGGTTTTGACAAAAAAGTCTGTCATTTGGTAAACAAAGAAAACAACTAAATCTGACCAGGAGGCCACGATTCTGCTCTTAGAGCAATTCATTTCAGCGGTCACTGCGGTCAGTTCGTTGGGTTATGATTCTTGAGTGATGGGGGATATGACGTCACACTTAGCTGTCGAAGTTGTCAACCACAAGAATAACCACGGTAGTATTCATTCCAGGCTGAAAATCGCCTCTTATAAAGTACAGCTCTCTAGTCATAGCGCCTATGACTTTCACTAGATCCTTTATCGAATTCGTTTTATTTGATGATTATTAATAATTATTCATGCAAATGCTCAAAATTATGCTATATTTTAGTAACTATAGTTATAGACAGGAATGGTAATGATAAAATAAAGGAAATTTGTTATCGCTCCAAGGTAGAAGCTTTGAAAACATACCTACTGATTATTTTGGGTCACCTCTGCTGTATTTTGTATACATAATCATATTTTAATCTCCTCATGGCAAAAGAAGTATAGTTTAGATGCTTCTTCTTTTTATTAACGTGCATCACTCTTGAACGAGTTTGGCTATAATTTTCCAGGTAAAAAATTGACCATGATATTAAATTTGACTTTGGGGACGAATTTAAGTACATCTGCTTAAAAATATAACATCCACATTTTATAATCTCAAATAAAAATAAACGAGCATTTGAAAAGATTATTTAACAGTCCAAAATGCAGGTAAAATTAAGGATTTTTAATAACTATTATTTCATAACTTTTAATAATAATAACTTAAAAGCTAGATTAGTTTTTAATATCTTCATCACAAATTTAGCGATTTAAGTTGTTAAGAAGACGGTGTAATATATAATATTAATCACTATCATTTTAGTTATTCAACCTGTCGCTCCAGCGCTTCTGCTAGAAGTAGCGGGCTTTTTAAAATATATTTAAATCATTATTTTTCCTTACCAACAAATACCAACAAATCAATTCTATACAAATGTATACAGATTGCGAAAAGTCTATTCGAGACATACGATTTACACAAGTACGACAAGGAAAATATGAGCAAAGCTACTACTTGAAAGAGAGAGAAGAATAATTGTTCGCTCAGCGATGGGCGTGTGCTCAGTTCCAGCTACCAAAAACAGTTGGGTGTGTGTTCAGTGACCCCCTATTTTAACCGCTGTTGCCAGAAACGCAGATTAATTTGTACAAATGATATTTTTGTCTCGTTATCGTTAACTTTTTTCAAGCACATGCACTATTAGGTAAAACTAAACACTTTCATCCGGCAACAGTGGTACATTTAAACTTTTACACGCCCGTCGCTGAGCGCACAATTATTCTTCTCTCTCTTTCGAGTAGTTTTGACATAATATCATAGTTAGACTACAATTTGAGATTCTACAAATAAATAGTTACAAAACTCACCTCGTGAATGGCATTTAACGGCAGAAGTGGTCCGCCATTCGCCAATTCCTTTTGGACATATTCATGTAATTTTCTAATACACTCACGTTTACTTTCGTCCAAACGTTTACCAGGCATTTTGTCGAAAAATGTCACAATAAATATAAACGAACTTCAATGGTGACAGAATGATTTCCGCATAAAGTGACGTTTCGCTTTTTAAGTACAATCATTATCACAACACAAGACAAAGTGACAAACCGATAAAGACGTAATGACATAGCTTAATTCAGGCACAAAAGACATATTATGTCCCTTTCCATTTGTTTTAATTGGACATACGTGGTCAGTGATATCCACATAAAATTAGAGTGTCTTTGATACATTCAGGGAAATATGACGTAACGAGAAACATTCGTGGTTTTTACTAATGCCTACTGTTGCTATTTATTTGGGACACTCTGTATGTAGGACGCAAGCTTTTAGATCAAGATCCATCAATAAAATTGCCTCTTGTAAATTCAAGAATTATAATTAAATTTATGATAGAAAGTGACAACAGGTAAACATTTTTAATGCCTCATTAATATTTTGATTTTTAATGGTTGAATGCACTAAAAGGTGTTCATTTTTAAACTATAAACTTGATTTATTAGTTCAAAATTTTGATGTTATATATTTTAATTGATTCCGCTTAAGAAATATAGAATAAACAAAATTCGCATAAATCAGACGGTTAAGATAACCTTCGAGAATATCTAGTGGTTCGTATTTTTTATTGGTGTTAAATAAATTTACAACTTTTTGGATAAGAAATATTGAAATTCTGGAGATGACTTTACAAATTTAATAGTTCTTGGTAGGAAAAATTTAACATTTTCGGACGACTGTGAAGATTAATTATCGAGGAGAAAGCCGAGTCCAGTTATATGAGGTATAAATACCATTTACCTTCTCTACAAAGTAAAAAAAATAGTTCCATTTGGTTAAAATCTTTTGATTTCAAATTTAATAACATTATTGTTTTTTTTTATTTAAAATATTCAATTTTATTTGCATTACAATCTCAAAACTTATTAACTTTACACAAAGACTACTTTTTATTGTATTCCAATTATGTACAGATCTATATCACTTAATAATATTTAAAAATGACTCCTTTACGTTTATCTTTAATAACAAGTCTCATAAACTATTTTTAAAATTCGTTAGGTTCACGTTAATAAAATCAAAAGTATAAAATACAAACGACAAGACGTCCTTGAAAACCTAACTGAAATTAAACGACAAAATGTCAACACAAAAACATTTAACATCATTTCTTTTAACAAATAAACAGAATTGAAATAATACTATATTAAGAATAAATTAAAAAGCAAAATAGAAGTTTGAATATCTCACGCCTGGTGCCATCTAGCCAGAAGGAGGTGTAATGGGGAAGGACCGAATTTTGGAGATCGATGGGGCATCCATTAAACAACAGATCTAATAGGTATGTATGTATGTATGATGGGGTAACATTCACTGAGACCTAAAAGATCTATTGTACCCCCTTACTTCTACTTAGTTCCTGAGGAACGTCGCAGAGACTAGCAGCTCCTTTAGTCCTGAGGAATTTTAGGATATCTGCACGCTTTAACTCGACGGGTTGTAATCACCCATCAGAATCTTTGATTGTCTATGCCCTACTAGATCTTTCCAATGGTCACATCTTCTCTTTTCTTCGGCTTTGCCTATTTGTTCCAATATTACATTGACGCTGATACCGCAAAAGGGTTGCCGCCCCCACAAGGGTCTTTTAGTCCCCCTCTTTGCTAGTCCATCTGCTATTTCCTTCTATTCCAGTACGTCCTGGAATCCACAGTAAGGTTACTATATTGTTCTAGCCTAGTTCATTGAATTTGCCTAGTCATTCCAACACCATTTTGGAACTGATTACACAAGAGCTCAGCGCTTTAATGGCTGCTTGACTATTCGACATTATACAGATCTAATAACAAAGATAGTGTTAAATAAAATTAGATTATGTTATTATATCCAGATTTTCACCATGGATACTATAATAAGGAGATCGGACTCAATGTATTCAAGTTTCTGGTCAAGGTTTAAGTACAATACCAAAAACATCTGACTGCAGAACAATATAAGCCGAATCAGTGAGGTTAGGAAACAAAAATGAAAAATTTTGTAAGGATCCGTTTTTGACCTCGTCTATTGAAAATTGTGATCAACTGGTAGTAAGTAAGAACACTGGTTTTCTTAAATTCAATACACATCTTTGTTCTAAATCAGCTGCGCTACCAACCACTATTGCAATAATTTTTAACAACGCACACCCTGCTCATTTTTAGTTTTAAACAATTTTAATCTTTCTAGTTCTCACTTAGGGCCGGTTGTAGATGTCACAGGTGAACGTTAGTTTAGTTTAACTTTGGTTGAACGCCGTTCAGGTTACGTTGGTTGCACTGAACTACGCTTTTCATCTGAAATTTTAATGTCCCATGCCAAACTTGATCGTTGACTGACACTTGACAGTGTTGATTGGCGCGTATATCCCGTATATCCTAACCTTATTTATACGTAACGTATATGGTGTGATGTGATGTTACTTATGATATTTCGTTTCATTTTCGTTTATTTGGATTGGAATTATATATATTTGAGATCTGATGGATTACAAATCTCACAGTTAGTTCGTTTTTCTAATCAAAATCTACATTTAAATTCAATATCAGACCATATTTCAAAATGACTGGGTCTATTTCTAAAGGTTTGCGGTCTTCTAGGATGTAAAAAACCATTCAAAATTTGTAAAAAATCTTCATCGTCGGTTAATTCTCCTAATAATTCGTTCATTTTGATTGGAATAATGAATTATCAGATATTCAACCTCACTTTTTGAGGTTAACAACTCAACGTCAAATTCCAAAACCCTCTTGAACCGCCTTTGAACGCTCTTCGAGGACCGTTAACGTAAACTTCTATTTGAACCACAGTAGTGACTGACGTACTTACAACAAAAATTTGCAATTAAACTTGGTTCAACGCAGAACCACAGTTGAAATGAATGACAGAAAATGATGACAACCGTACAAAAAAAGAGGATAAAAGTAACTTAGAAGTAGATCTTTTGTATCAAATAATCCTGGCAACAACGCAATAATTTTGAACGTTCACATGTAGGTTCAAGAATTAGTCGATTTCGACCGTGGGAGTCGATAGATCGCACGGGATAGACCCCATCGTACGAGAGAAGCACCGGATCGTATGATTTTCAAGAATAGCTACCCTGGAGAAGCGAAATATCCATATTTGTAAAATTCTTGTCTGAAATGTATGTTGGAGCTCCTGTTTCACGTCAATCAATACCTTAATTGTATAAAATATATGACAGAATAACATTATTGACGTAAAATCAGGAGCTCCAACATAAATTTCAGCAAATTTTTCTCCCTGCATTAATTATACCTTTTTCTACCCTTCCTAACTCCTTTTACTTTGTTTCCACAAGCTCATTCAATTCCACGCTAAAAAAGTATATACAGTGTCATAAATTTCGAACAAATACCTTCTACTTGAAGTACATTGCGAGATAGACAGCCACCTAACTGCAAATAAACAATACTTTCAAGTTTCGTAATTCACTTAAATTACTAACTGTACTTTTCTCATAATATCTGTACAAAGACTATTGAACTGAGTGATCAATCGATATATGAATGGGTTTTTAATGTTTTTTATTTACCTATACACTCTACGGTCATATAAATACCGCAACTTAATCGTATTTATAATAAGTTCATTGTTTGCTTATAAAAAATTAAGTAAAAAAAACTTTTCATTTATTCATCAGTTCGGGTGACGCGAATCAGAATTTACCGCAGGATTATAAGTAAATATGCAGAAGCACTGGTCCAAATTTATCAACATTCGCAGTACAAGCAATGGTACAAGTCATGGAGGTAGGTATAAGTGGGTGCCGGCACATGAGGGTATTGCAGGTAATGAAATGGCTGACCAGTTAGCTAAAGAAGGTTCTTCAGTTTTAAGCCGTGCCCTCGGAGACTGTCGTCTAAATGAAGGGAAAAAACTGCTTGAAGGTCGCCGAAGTTGAATTTCAAAATTCGAAAGGAAAGAATAAGGTCAGAAGAATGCCCGGCGTATTCAAGTATGGGTCGGACATAAAGAGTAAAGTAATATGTTTCGAAAGAAACTTTAGAGAAAGTTTTTTGTATCAGGAACAGTTTAGAGTTACAAATATGAGAAATATGATCACTTGGATCACTCCACGTAAGTTTAGAGTTTACCAACTAGTAAACCAAGGTCGGTTTGTGAAGATACCTTGCTTAATGCTGTCCACTGATGGAATACGGATTTTGCAGGTTATTGTTTCCGACGTGTAGCACGACACACTTATCAATGTTCAGCGGCATCAACCAATTGGAACACCATTCAATGGGGTAGCTATCATAGTGCCAGGTGGTGCAGTGCACCAGGGCCTCGGAGCTCAGGGGGCCCTCTAACCTCAGCTTTGAAAAAAAAATCATTATTAAATATTCGCGAATAATACGTCGCATTGTCCATAACAATTACCGAATTTGGCGAAATATTAGGCAGAAGCGTCAAACCATCTTTCAAATAAATCGGATGTCATATTTTCGTGATAATCAGCGGAAGACTTTGTTATATTTTTAGCCAACAATAGCAACACATTAGGTACAATGCCATCTTTATTTCCGGGCTGAAGAATAATAACATGGAGTATATAAAGAACAGTTTTTTGTATCGTCAACCCAACTATACTTGACAACATCATGCGTATCAAACCAAGTTTCGTCTAAATAAATTATAGTTCTTTTTGAATCACGGTATCCTTTTATTTTGCGCAAATACTCCTGTCTGGTTTCATAACCTCACAGTGTAAAAAAATATTTGCGGGTGAAAATAAAGCAAATAGGAGTAGTTTCTCTAGAATCAAGTATTGCAGTTAACGGAATGGTTGAGGAAAACATAGAGGACATTGTTTTAGTAACAGTAATTAGAGTGCTGCTCTACGAGAAGAAAACGTAGAAGAAATCCTGTGACAGCAAAGTCAGAGAGTAGTAGCCAATATAAATTTTGGGTTGATGGGACAAAAAGTTACCAAGTCGCAGCGACTTCTCGCTCGAAAATAGAGCAAGTTCTAATTCATGCGACCGACGCGACCAACGAAAAAAAAAACGCCAATTTGCATGCAACTTTTTCAAGTTGCAGCGTCAACTTGCATCGTGGAAAATGGACTTTACCGATTCTTTCCCTATGCACCAGGGCCCTTGTCCCCCTAGCTACGCCACTGACACCATTCTTGTATTTTATCAAAATCATTCTGCAAACTTAACTTAACTTAAATAGTGGGATATGATATCTAAATATAGAATTTGAAGTATTTTTAATTAAATAAAATCAAACTGAAACCAGTATATTTTTTATAAAAAAATAACTTTAAAAAACATATACAAAAAATAGTAAAGTATATCAACACACCTTGTATTTGGTTATAAAATCCATTGATTTTAAATTACCCAACCTCCCAACTCTTGTGTTACCGCGTCTTCTGCAATAGCTACCTTGTTCGACAACCAGAATCAAGTTCAAGGTAATTCATTGCCATTTTCAAATTATAGAATGCATTCAAATCATTAACTGCAACTGAAAAAAATGATTTTTTCGTTTTGACTTTGTTAGGTCCAATCGATGCGTCGGAATTAAAATTTCGGACAGGTTCTTCTTTGATGATTGAACAAAATCTCTTTTTGTCAGTAGCTACTCCTACCACTTATAAGAAACAGATTCTGGAGTCTCCCCGCATTTGCAGAGTTGTAGGGCACACGAGCTAGTCTCTTTTTCCGAAATATTTTCTTGTGTGTGAGTTGTTTTTATGTTGGAATAAGTTTAGTAAAAGGTAAGGTCTATCTTATATATTTAATTGTCTCTATTTTTATTTTATTTATTTAATAAATTAACCCTTGTGTTTAAAAATGTTTGAATAAAAACATTTATACACCACAACTTACTTATGTGCAAAATATCTCATTATATAATATAAAATGTAGTTTGTTACAAATAAATATTAATTTAATTGAAGATTATCATTTAATAATATTTAATTTAAATTAATATTAACTCGTAATTTCTTGAAATTCAATCCGTTTTCAAATATTTTCACATTCAATAAGACTGCAAAAAATTTGTTGTCAAATTTTTAAGTGCCATTCACAGTAGATCATAATATTCTTGATAAAATGTGAAATAAAATATTTTTTCCACGGTCCTGAGTGGAAATCAGTTTCTATGACATCAAAATCAAAACAGAAGTAGTCGATTATTCCCAAGGGAGTATAATGAAAAACGTTCTCCATAATGTTAACTCCCTTGGGAATAATCGACTACTTCTGTTTTAATTTTGATGACATAGAAACTGATTTCTACTCCCGACCGTGGAAAAAATAGTATATACCATTCGGGAAAGATGCTATTTTGTCCTAGGTGCATTTGTATTATAGTCCACTAGGAATGGGATCCAGTGAAGTGTAGGAACGGTTTTATTGGGATAGCGCTTTTTTGCTTATTTAGGAAATATTAACAAAAAGCTTTTGGTGTTACTTTTTTTATGATATGATTATTTTTGTTTTAAAACATGTCTAAATCAGTTTTGTGTATTGATTAACAACAATTCCAATGATGAATCATAAGAAAACCTGGATAACAACTTATGACAACGATATAAGATTTAAACTTTAACAATAACCATTATTAAGTCATTTTTGATGTAGTTGTACTTTTTACAAATGTACCAATCCAAAAAACAATAGAACTTATCAAATCAAAATTAGAAATAGATCATTAGACATTTTCAGAACGGACCAAATTGAGTAAAATAACAATAATAGAATTATTAAAACATATGTTCATTTGAATAACGATTTTTTTTAACAGAATTTTGGTCTTGCCTGTCATCAATTTTAGCAAATATTTTGAAGCCCAAATAGTTAGTAATCAAAAATGAAAACCAATTTTGGTGGAGATACGTAGACGACATTTTCGTAATATGGCCTTATGACTTAGTATCTCTAAATGATTTTTTAACAAATATAAATGAAGGAGAAAATTCTATAAAATATAAAATTGAAATTGAGTTTTTGCCATTTTTAGATGTTCTCATCAATAAAACATCTACACGGTATGAAACAAGTGTTTACCGTAAACCAACACACACTAATAATAGGTATTTGAATTTTGAATTTCAATAAAATATAGGTAAAATCTTTATACGATAGTATCAAAATCATTTGTTCTAATGATAATGAATTCATAAAAGAGACAATTTTACTAAATTCATTACAATAATCACCCGACAGAATTTATAAACAAAGAAATTAGGAATATAGAAAATGACCCCTTTCTTAACACCCAATAATAATAATAATAATTCAACTAATATAATTTTTAAAAACTTAACAAAAGGGTTTATCAGAAATAATTAAGAAAATTGGTAATAATTTCAATTGAGTAGGTGAGTAAAACCAATTAAACCTAATTAAAAATTCCACAATATTGTATTATATTAGAAATATAATAAAATAATTTATAAATAAATTACACATATGAAATTTTCATATATTTATCATACCACGAGAGTGAAAATTTTTCGATTGTCATGAAAGTTTGTTGCTTGGCAATTTTGCGAATGACATTTTTAACAAAACCACGAGCCGTCAGGCGAGTGGTTTTGGAATAAATGTCATGAGCAAAATTACCTAAAAGCAACAAACTTGAATACGACAAGAGAAAAATTTTACCTTACAAAATTTTTAATTGAGTGGTATTCGACATGACTATTTCACGAGAGAAAAACTAAAAAATCATATGAATTTTATACACATAGATTTGATATATTAAACGTCAAAAAATTGCCGCGACAAGACAAAAAATTGCCAGTTCAAAACCTTCAAATTTTGTCAGTTATCAATTTACTCTAGTGAAATAGTCACTTGAAAAAACTCCATTTACAGAAAAGCAACACATAATATTGCCACAATACCATGCGACTGAAAACATCCAATGACACACAAATTACATAGAGCATTTACAATACCACTGTCCAAAGATAACTTTGTGAAAGAAATTAAAATTATTAAAGAAATTGCAATATCAAACGGTTACACTTGCAACATGATTGACAAAATGGCCAAAACATACAAAAAAGCAATTTAATTAATATTTCCTTAACAAATTACGGAAACCAACTACCAACCTTTTACCTATGTCGACAACATTTCAAATAAAATTTCAAAAATAATTTATAACATTAAGGCCCGGTCTTTCCAAGTCCGAATAAAGTTGTGAATAATATATATTTATCAAATAAGAACTAGATTCGTCTTTCCAATATTGGATAATTCATATTCACAGAATATATAGCATTATTCTACAGTTAAGTTATTAGGAGGTTTAAGTTCGAAATAAAGTTGTTCGGGTTGTGAATAACAACCGACTGATGCCGATTAACTACGAATTGAGTTTTTCTCTTTTCAAAGTGTTGGCATGGTGCTGGCGATTCTAACCTAGTTTAAATAAAACCTGTCACATCCATTTTGAAATGGATATTTTTAATGATTTCGAGGAGATCGAAGATCAAGAGATACAAGAAATTGTAGATTTTTGAAACCCAGATCGTCACCCATATACGGTTAGAGAACGTATTGACCACTTTGAAAGATGGGATGATAAAGAATTTTTACGCTGTTTTCGATTATCTAAAGAAACTGTGATTAACTTATTGTACTTTAAAACAACTTCCACCAACATCCTCACTTACAATTCAGTGAAGTTCCGCAATTATTTAAATATTTACTTACTTGAAATCCTAATTTCAGTGCTGTCAAGCAGGTGACAGCTAGCCTAAAATCTATTTGGCAACTTACAACGCGTCCGCGAAACATAACAATTGTCTATCACTTTCTATTATATACACATTGTGCATGAAACTATCTTTCCCTACACATATTATGAAGTTAGCTATTGTAATTTTATTGCAGCCAACGTTAAAATAATTATTTTTGTTATGTTAATTCACCGAATAAGAAATCAATGGTTAAAGTCAGTTTGAAAGACATTTACACTTTATTTGTTGAATAAGACTTCCTAATAAATTTATTTTCCAGTTAGTTATTGGCCACTTTATTCGTACTTGGAAAGACCGGGCCTTACAAGTGTACAATTGCCTTTCGATCTTATAACAATGTTAGTTTGAATTTGTTGAATGCAAAAGATGAAACAAACTTTTTACTAAGAGCTGGTGTCTATAAACTCAACTGCTCTCATTGTAAAGCTATTTACATAGGTCAGACTCAGAGAAATTTAGAAATAAAATGTAGTGAACACCTCAGTTGCTATAGGAATAAACATCCAGACAAGTCAAATTATCCAAAACACTTACTTGAAGAAAATCATACTCAAACATTGAATAACCACATTGAACTTTTACATAAGATAAATTTCCTAGAAGTATTAGAAATTAAGAAGCACAGAAGCACATCCTAGATCCTAAATATAACTTGATGAATGAACAGCTAGATATAATTTATTCATGACGATGAAGTTAGCCGCGACATTCTAGCCGCGTTTGGAAAATAATCTTTGATAAAAAAGTTTTCCGCAGCTTGGCGGAGTCGGGCATGATTTTTTTCTATAATATTGGTCTCTAGCTATTCAATAAAAAACATTAGAGCATGATTAGAGGTGGCAGGAAAATTTTTGAGACGAAACACGTCAAGTTGCACGATTTTTTTTTCGATCGCCTCAAACTTTTTCCTTCCCCCCCTAATCATGCTCTAATATTTTTTATTGAATAGCTAAAGACTTATACTATGGAAAAAAATCCTGCCCGACCCCGCCAGGCTGCGGAAAACTTTTTTATCAAAGATTTTTTCCCAACGCGCCTAGAATGTCGCGACTAACTTCATCGTCATATTAGATTGTTTTTTTTATTGGTGAACCATTTTACCTATTTAAAGCACGCCTCAGCGTGTTTAAATCGAACTTTCAAAAACGCGCGTTTTTTAAAGTTACCATGGCAACATCAACTACTCGAGAAACGAAGTCTAAATGACAATTCTTTTATTATTGATCTGACAGGAGTACTTTGTAACGTCAAAACCTTTATTCTAACAATATTTACCAATTTCAATTTTTTTTTATACGCATCAGAAGATATTTGCGGTAGGTATTAACCGCGATTTTGCTTTACTACTTAAAATATCGATATTAGAATTCATTTTTATGCACTTCGGTGACAACAATAAATCTTAAAGACAAAATGCAAATTAGTTTATGTTTTTTCATTTCCATGACAACGCAAGCATCACGAATTCAACCATTTTACATTATTAGTTCTTATTTCCATTTCTTGTTGTAGTAATAGATAATAGTATATATTTATAGTTTCAAAGAGCACCAATAAAAAAAAATAGCGTAAAGTATTCGTGGATAACTGGTCTCTAAAACACTTGCTCTATTTCGAGCACTCCGGCTTCGCCGTCGTGCTCGTAAAATCGCGCGTGTTTTAAAGACCTTAATATCCACTTATACTTTAATATACTATTATTAGATACCTAATACTGTTTTAATAAGATTTGATATTTCAAAATCAAATCCTCATCAATAGGTCAAAACACCATGACGTTATATGAAATCGATTCCATTCTCTTGATAGCTATTAAAATGATTGTATCCTATAATAGTTACTGTTAAGTATATATTTTTCATTTTTACATATTGACATTCCATCACTGTCATCCTTCTGTTTCGTGAAACCGGTAAAGGACTCAATTAAATACAGTTCCACATTGTAATGGTTGAAACAATTGAATTAATCATTTCAATATTCGAACTTCAAATCTAACAATACGTTGAGATCTATACCAACGAAAACAAAACCAAAAGATGATGGACAATTTTCAAAAAACTGCATTTATCAGATATGTTGTGGGTGCGTCAAATTTTTCTTAGGTGGAACATCTAGACCATTCACCATTGACCAGTGCACTCAACAGCCTTTAAATCCAGAGGTATCATTTGGTATTGGTTAGACTAGATCTTTGAATTCAAAAAAATAGGCACTTCACGAAGATGAAATAAAATACAGGTTGTTTCTTTAAAAAAAAATATAATATATTTCCACGTCTTAGCTTTGGTACGCCACTGTGATTTAAAATATCCACTGTGGAATTTATATTCAAAATAATTTTATGAAATACTTTATTCCGTTGAGACAAATTTGTTAAATTATCAAAACTAACGCTTTTTGATAAAGAATAGCAGACCGTTCGATAGAAATAAAATATAAACGAAATTGGCTGTAGGTATGAAGGCTATATAGGTAGTAAATATAGAATGATTGTCTTGTCAAACTGGTCGGGAAAATGCAGACGAAATAATTACAGAAAATAAACCCTGTTTCATCAGTGAGTTATTTATAAAAGTACTTTTAACGCTCCTCAGAGATTGTAGGGTTTGAAAATTCACTTAGATGTTGGATAATAAACACGTGAGATTTTTACGATTAATTAATTTGGCATTTATTATGATTTGGAGTCGTTATTATTCTAATTGAAAATGTCTTAAAGTTATTAATTATATTATTTGAGGCTGTAATTCCGACGTCACAAAGAAACTGGTTTTTAGATAATAGTTTAATACTAAGAAGCAACCCCGTTTAACTTGGAAGTGTAACTCAATACCCTTCGTGGCTTATAGCCAGGGAAGTAGTTGTTGCTTCTTAGTGAACGGTCTGCTCTTTGAAAAGTAATTTTCATATTTGTAAGTCGTTACAATAGTATTAACTATTATCTTGATATCTTTTGTGGTTAACGTTTGCTAAAATGAATTGTTTGACTATAATTAGTTATATCATTATGGTTTTTGAGAAAATGTTATGATCAATGCAATTATTTTGTTTATTCAATAATTAAAAACACTTAAACAGTGAAACATTGGTCAATGACATGGCTGTATTTCACTTCAACTAGTTTTAGATTAGATTTGATGAGGTGGCTAATCAGCCAATTCCACTGCGACCTTTTGAGATCTATTGTGGTCCTCTGAATCTGGATTATATTCTCCAGCAGTCTCCAAACTGAACCTTTCACGTAATTTCATGCCTGTGGCTACTCATCGTCTAGCACAAGAAACTGTCCTGGTGAGATTTTCCATCTAATCTAGACATTTGTGCGCTACCCACTTCCTTGTGGATATATTTATTGTCGACTCGGGTTCTTGTCTGGCCAATTATTCACCCTTATGATCCTCGTGCCCTGGTACCCAGGCTAGAGTTTGTTTAACCATCCTTTGCCGTTACGTCATAATCGGTGACGTATTCAGCTGTTTTACGTTTGTCTTATATTAGTTGAATGTTATTTTACACTTAACCTCAAAATTATAATCAATGACATATGTTAAGAATTGTTTTCAATGATGCATGTTAAGGTGTGTTTGTATGAATAAATTAGTAATGCCAAAAATTGTATTTTGCTTTATGCGTTGCGTACCTTTTTACATAATTTAGTTTTGTTTTATCTGATTCGTTTCAAATTTCTAGCTTGAAATAGATGTAATGAAATAATATGCTTCATCACTGACAAAATCATCTTCATCATTGTAGGAGTCCGATTCATTCAGATCAGATCATTGAGATTACGTTGTAGACTGCATTTAACGGTAAAAGCGGCATTCCAGCATCTCTTTCTCTTGAAAAGTAATTAATCAACTTCAAAATTAAACTGTGATCTTTCTCATTATACCGGGAAGGCATTTTGACAATGAAAAATTAATTGAAAAAGGCGAAAATTACCAAAAATACTGAACAAATTAAAATATGACAACTGAACTGTCAAAAGTAACAAATAAAATTTACGTCGACATTAGTTAAGAAATACGTTAATGACGTCATAATTCCGTCTCATCTATTTAATGAATGAGAGATAAAGCTGTACAATACAATGTATGACGTAACGGCAAAGGATGGTTAAACAAAATATACCATGATCTTACAATGGTTTTCAAGTGCGTCACGTCACTTTCAAATTTGTGACGTCCTTGGAATAGATATCCTTTGTTTTGGCATTACAAAAGATTATCATAGGTAATGTCGGATAGTCAAGCAGCCATTAAAGCACTGAGTTCTT
This sequence comes from Lochmaea capreae, assembly GCA_949126875.1. Lineage (NCBI taxonomy): Eukaryota > Metazoa > Arthropoda > Insecta > Coleoptera > Chrysomelidae > Lochmaea > Lochmaea capreae. The sequence continues at coordinate 9,787,082 of OX421397.1, read as the reverse complement.
GTGTAATCAGTTCCAAAGGAATGCCTAGGCAAAGTCAATGAACTAGGCGAGAACAATATAGTCACCTTACTGTGGATTCCAGGACACACTGGAATAGAAGGAAATGAAATAGCAGATGGACTAGCAAAGAGGGGAACTGAAAGACCCTTTTGGGGGCCGGAACCTTTTTGCGGTATCAGCTCCAATGTAATATTGGAACAAATAGGCAAAGCCGAAGAAAAGAGAAGATCTGACCATTGGAAAGATCTAGTAGGGCTCGGAAAATCAAATATTCTGATGAGTGGCTACAACTCGTTGTAGTAAAACTGCACTAAGAGTTTTAACAGGGATCCTACCGGGACATTGCAGCCTGAACGGGTACCTGAACAAGCTCAAAATAGTGGAGGAAGAAGAATGTAGATTCTGTGGCATGGTAGAAGAAACCTCCATTCACATACTTGCGAATTGCATAGCAATTCAGAATCCGGCACAGCCCCTAGGAGATTATTGGATAGAAGAGGGACATTTACCCAAGTTGAACTCTGCAGATATCCTAAAATTCCTCCGGGAAATAGGACTAAAGGAGCTACTAGTCTCTGAGACGTTCCTCAGGAACTAAGTGGAAGTAGGGGGGCACAATAGTTCTTTTAGGTCTCAGTGAATGTCACCCCATCATACATACATACATTGGCTCTATCGTGAACTTTCACAAAACATCAACTAGTTTTAATAGGTTTGTTCCAACACATCAAGAAACCGTTCTTGGAACGGTGACGCGCATGTGAAACAGCAAAAATGCGTTCCAACCACGAGAGAAACGTTTAGCGAACGATAATTTTCTTATTCCAACCCGATTTGGTATCGTTATGGAACCGGTTCAAGAACGATTATTTCGATACTTCACTGAAAGCAGGTATCAAGGGAACTGACTTAGTTGCCTTGATTTGTTGTTTTTGTATTGGTTGAATTTTGTGGGAGCGAACTTATTTGTATTTGTTTGCTCCATCTGTTATAAATAAACAGTTTTTTACTTAACAACATGTACCATATAAACATAAAAGTAGGGTTATGTTTGATACGTTCCAGTGATTTATGTCGAGTCAGTAACCAAACCGTTCCAACCATGATTTATTTTGGAATCGTTATTAGAACGGTAAACAGTTGGCGCCTGCGAAACAAATCCCTAAGAACGATACCGATAACGATTCAGGAACGATTGAAATTTGTGTGTTGGAACAAACCCAATAAAACATGTTTTGCTCTTAACCATTTTCAGGACAAGTACAAACTTTAAAAAATAAAGTATAATAACAAAACGTTAAAATTCAATGAATAATCTACGATTTTTTTTGTTTGAGGCATTGAATATCTCCACCTAATCGACAGAAGGTATCCTGCAAAGATTAACTATTGACTACTATTGAAAATTCCGTTACAAAAATATATTTAAAAACGAGTCATAGTGATTTGCAAAGAATCCTGCAATATTTAACGGGATTTTTCAAAGAAGGTAACGCTTCTATACCTATTTATCTATTGTCCTATTGTCCTAATGCCCATTGTTTTGTAGACATTTGTGTATGTTAACCGTTTTCATATTGATTAGTGCAAATCATCTGATTTCAGTTTAGAATTTTAAATTAGAAGAGCGAGTTGAGAAGAAAAAAAACAGAGGCAATGGCCTTACAAAATTGATTTATTTAAATTTGTCATTTATATTCTATAGTAGGTATACATTTCAGTAAGCAGCCAACACATTTTTGTATAAAACACTTACACTAATGTGTTATACGGGTGTTCTCATAAATGAACGCATAAATTTATTTCGTTTAAAAAATTCCGTGACATGTCAGGTTTTTTTTGTGTATTCAATTTACATATTCGAGTGATTTTATCTTTGATATTTTAATTAAATGGAACACCCTATACTTTTTGCTGTATTTGTACCTCAATTTAAACGGCAATTGTATAATAAATCGATTCGGAGTGATAAAACAAAAGTAATAAAAAAGGGCATAAACTGTATAGTTGAAATTAGAAATCGGAAAAACCGGACAAAAAAAGAAATGCGAAAACTGAAAAAAAATATTCAATAAAATCTTATCATCAGATAAACAGACAGACTGAGAAGATCTGACCATTGGAGAGATCTAGTAGGGCTTAGACAATCATAGAGGGTGACTACAACCCGTTGAGATCAAATGAATGCATAAGTCAAAGTGAAACTGCACTACAAGTTTTAACAGGGATCCTAACAGAACATTTCTGCCTGAACAGGTACCTGAAAAAGCTCAAAACAGTGGAGGAAGAAGAATGTAGATTCTGTGACATGGAAGAAGTAACCTCCGTCCACATACTTGCGAATTGCACTGCAATTCAGAATAGAAGAAGAACTTTACCCAAACTGGGGCCTGCGGATATTCTAAAATTCCTCCGGGAAATAAATCTACAGGAGTTTAGCACTACCTCTTAGCATTTTTAAATACTTTTAGCGAACTCGTAACTTCTAAACGAAAGTCCCGATTCGAATAATTCAAGAAGGTATTTACATATACATAATCAACCAAGATTATGAAATAGTAGCTTGTGCAACAAGTGCGCAAAGCGTCACCTTTCTCACGGGCTCAGAAGTTTGTGGCCGCAAATCTAGCGAGTGGGAAAAGTGCTTTGCGTAGGTACGACTATCCGCGGCACCTATTTTCTGCTGGTATTTAGATGTAAGAGCATGTCCTGATCTTATTTTGTTGATTGTTACAATAAAATATCGTTTGCTAACTGCACTAAGCCAACTTCTTGTTGTAAGGTTGCTTTGAGTTGTGACGTAATTTAAGCCAACTGTACCTATCCTGCCATTTTTCTGTCAACTCCTCTTTGAATGTTGGGTAAAAATCATTGTAGGGAATATCATTTTTTTATCGTTTTGCATGTAGCTAATGCCATAAAATTCATAAAAACTGCTATTTTAAACATCAAAATTGATGAAAAATCCATTTTTTCAATGTTTCCTATAATCCCTGATCGTCCTTTTATCCACGACACTATAAGTGTTTTATTTTTTTGGTTTATTTCAAAATATCGACTTTAATGTGATTAACACATGTAGAATCCAAATTTTTTATTCTATCTACAGAACTTTTACTATGCGTGAAAATTATAAAACTTTTACCACTTTTTGTTAGAATATATTGAATGGCTTGCAGTACTGCAAATAGTTCTGCAGTATATATAGAGGCTATGTCTGGAAGTTTAAAAGTAATTTGAATTTAATTCAAAGAAAGCACTAGTTCGACGGTTGGTTTTTGAACCATCGATATATAAACTTGTTACTATTTACAGAAGTTGCTAACCAGGTTTTTAAAGAACATCAATAGTTAGATGTCATTTACACGGACTTCCAGAAAGCATTTGATAAAATAAACCATGACGTATTGTTAAAAAAACACAATAAATATGGATTCTCTTCTAATCTACTAAGGTTTCTTAAGAGCTATGTACTGGATAGGTACTTTATTGTGAAACATCTAGAAAACATTCTGGAAAATATCACGCTAATTCGGGAGTTCCTCACGGATCTAACTTAGGACCATTGTTGTTCGTTTTGTTTGTGAATGATCTGACACAATGTGTTCAATTTTCAGACTCTTTATTATTTGCCGATGATTTTAAAATGTTTAAAAAAATACAAACAGTTAGGGACTGTGTCATGTTACAAAGAGATATAAATAATATTCACAAATGGAGTATTGATAACCAATTGAATTTTAATATTAATAAGTGTTCTGTTATGTCCGTGACTCGTAAAAATGAGTGTATTATTTTTGATTACCGAATTGAAAAGGATTCTTTATGTAGACTGCAAGAAATTAAAGATTTAGGTGTAACACATAATAATAAATTATCATATGCATCTCATATCATTAAATCTGTTTCTAGTGCAAATAGTATGTTAGGCTTTTTCTGGAGGCAAACGTACTTCTTAGATATTAAAACAATATCTATCTTCTTAGACCTAAGTTAGACTTTGCGTCTATAATTTGGGGCGAACATAAGCAAAAGTGAACTTAGATGCTGTTGAGAGACATACCGAAAATGGCCAGACTATACAACAGTTAGGACAACAAGATTACGTACAGAATTTAACATAATATCTTTACAGTCTAGACGTCAGCTATCAGCAATGATTTTCTTGTATAAGTTGGTAAACAGTATTACAAATTCTAGCGCTCTATTGTCTTTAATACCTTTTAAAGTACCCCAAAGAATAACAAGATGTAAAATTCCATTTGAAATACTAGTATCTTCAATTTCATTCTCACCTCTGAATTCCTTGCTGCGGCTGGCTAACAATATAGGCCAATTGATGGAAATAAATTTTACTGTTCCGTTGGCACAATTCAGGCGAGAAATATATAATTATTTAAAATGTGTGGGAGTATAAGACATTAAGTTTGATTCTGTCAGTTTTGTATTTGGTACTTTGTATTTTTTATTTTATATTGCTTTTGTATTTTGTATTTGTATATCATATTTTGAATTTGTAGGATAATAAGGTTGTAAGACCTGTTAGGACTTTAATCAAGAAATAAATAAATACTGGTCGTTTGGCCTTTTTGCGCGTAATATATTTGTGAAATCTTGATTGGGGTATGTATTTTAAATGAGAATAATATAGTAAGGTCTTCTGAAAAATAAGCTAACTTATTGTTTGTCATAACAAGTCTCTCTTCATATGACGGCCTTCTCGGTCCCAGGGTAAGTCGAGTGGCTTTTCTTTGAACATTTTCTAATAAACTTTTATCCCGAATCAAGTCAGGATACCAGACGGGCCCCGCATATTCCAGAATGGGTCTTACATAAATGGTGTAAAGTTTACAAAACAATTAAAACGTAACTCTCGAAAAACACTTCCGTATAAAATACAACCTGGTGTTAGCACGTTTGGTTATTGACAAAATATGGTCGGACCAAGTGAGACTGCTGTTAATAATAATTCCTAAATCATTTTAAGAGAATACGGAGTTTAAAGTTTGACCGTTTATGAAGTACGGCAGAAGTGGTTCGAAGCACTACACACTCCTACCATTGGGCACACCATAGCGAGATAGAGTTTAAATCGTCCTGAAGAGAGAACTGGTTCGTTATTGGATTTGTATAAATTTTTATGTCATCTGCGTAGAAAGATATTCTGCTTGAAACGTAAAAGGGAAGATCGCTGGTATACCTATGCTATGAACAGCAAAGGTCCCAGAATGGAACAGAACTAATTTGAACAAAACTGCTTATTTTGTAGCTTTTTAGAGGTGAATGAATTTTTAAAATGCTGGTGCACGTTTCAAGAAATGAGAACCTCCAAAGGCGACAAGAATCTATTTCCATACACATTTTATACCCGTTATTTTCAACTACATGTACATTAAGCAAGCCAACGCCCATATTAATAATAATTTAATCATTTTCACTTTCGTATTGTCTTTCGCATGTCATCTTCATTTTGACTCATTTCCTCTGTAGATATATATAAGAAGCTTGAACACCCAATTGATAGACGTCTATTACCGTGCAAATATTGAATGTACGCTGTGTAATGTATACATGTGAAGAATTTTTAATGTGTTACCATTGTCTTTGACACTATATTGGTCAGTGGCACTCACGTATCACCAAAAGGTTAATCTTCACTTGTTCTTCATTAACTCAAGACTAAGGTTAATATTGTTTTTTCTTTGCAGTTCTAAAGCAGGGACAGATATTAGAGTGGGTGGAGTTTTTCAATATCAGTCTAGTACATGGAGTCTGAGTGTTAAAAGCCATACAGGATGCGACGTATTTTAACTGTAAGTATCATCGATTTTTCTGCTTTAGTCAGTATAAGAACAGTTTTTAAAGCTTAAGATTCCTTTTCCTTATCTCAAAGGTGTTATCGTGTCTCTCTCCTGGTGAGATTACCCTCGACCCTCTTTCTGCTATTTGAATTAACAGACGCTTCAATTTGAATATCATTATTAACACTACGTATCATTTATTTCAGATAAGCTTACTCCTTTTTATAAGTATATCACTTACTGAAGAAAGATCAACGAGAAATAGATCGAGGATAAGACGAGGAGTACACATACCTCCTCCGGGAGTACCAACTTTTCGTAGGGATTCGGTGGAGCATATTCCAAAAGGAGAGAAAACCTTACCTCTCTTAACACAATCTTTATATGGATCCATAAGTCTTCCATTAAGAGCAGCCGTTGAAAGCATTCCAAATGTGTATGTAAAATGAATAAATATAAATTAGTTTCAAATTATTTTATTCAAATGTATGTAGGTTAGAAAATTCTAAGAGGCTACCTCTTCGAGATGCTGTCGAAAAACGACCTCCTCCGGATGATCCTTTTGACTCCGAACACGAAGTACAACATTTACCGGTTAATCCTTCAGGACAACTAGATTTCGGCAAGGACTCTGTCGCAGTAAATCCTTCGATAGAATTCAACCCAAATTATCAGCAATACTACCCTTATCAATACTTGTACACACCATTTCAAGGATACCAACAACAGTCGTATTATTCTCCAAATCAATATTTTCAAAATATTTTAAATGATTATAGAACAGCAGATCCTTATAGAATTAACAACGGTTATCAACAATTAATTGTAAGTCCTTTTGGATTGCCACAGGGAAGAAGTCTGTCGGATACAAATCCTTTTCTACAAGGACAACACCGAATTAGTGAGTATATTTCTTCTTGAATATTGTAAAAGACAGTTATGCTAATATTTTTCAGGAAAAAGTCCAGCTGGTAGCCAAAATATAGTTTGCTACGTAGAAGGAGTAGCTTCGTACAGAAAAGAACCTCTTACTTTTGGCCCGGAAGACCTAGATCCATACATTTGTACTCACGTTATTTACAACTATGCTACCATTGATCCAATAACTTACACCATCACCTCCAATGATGATAACTATGACGTTATCAAAGGTAAACTAAGCGTTTCGTATTCAATTGCAAGTTTAAATTTATTTTTATTCAGGTGGATATAAAGCAATCACAAGTTTAAGATACAAAAATCCAAATTTAAAAATTCTAATATCTTTGGGTGGAAGCAAAGATGGTTCTCATAGGTTTAGTAGCATGGTATCCAGCGCGAGAAAACGTATTAATTTTATACGATCAGTTATTTCTTTTCTGGAAAAATACAATTTTGACGGTATGGAAGTCCATTGGGATTATCCTGGATCACAAGAAGCTGGTGGACAGATAACAGATAAGGAATTTTTGGGTAAGATACTCGTTATAATACCTAGGTTAGGTTATATGGGCGACCAGGTCCTTTCCGGCCCTGGTCCACTAAGAGGCCCTAGGCCCATAGTGATGCCCTTTGGCTCATGGTGCTGAACCATCCTGTTTTTACGTATTCTTAGTCCTTTATATATTTCCTTTAATTCCTTGTATTAGGTATTTCCATCCTCCTATAAAGATCTTCATCTTCCATCTCTGCTACCTCTACTAGACTCTCAAGTCATTTACTCCCCAAATACCTCTGGCGCTTACCTGCCAGGGCAGGGCATAGACACATGAGATGTTCCACCGTCTCTTCCTCTTCCTCTCTTTCATTGCACAGATCATCCAGTTTTACCTTGATTTTCCAGACTCTTGCCCCTACTGTGCAGTGTCCAGTGATCACTCTCGTGATCTTCCGAATTGAGTCCTTTCTATACTCTAGGATCTCTCTTCTTATTTCCTTGTTTATTCTTAGCCAGAGGTGTCGCGAAGTGAAGCAATCGCTCTCTCGCTCCATCTCTTTCCGTGTTCTACCCCTGTTATATCTTCTATGAGGTCCTTGAGTAGTTGAATCGATGGCCTGGGTCTGTCTAACGCTTTTGCCCTGTCCTTCTTACTTAATTCATACAAACAAATTATCCAATTTCTTGTTCTTCTATTACAGCTTTATTCCTCGAAGAAACAGCGGAAATTTTCAAACAACGCCAATGGCATTTGGTTCTTTCGGCACCAGCTTCAAGGTTCAAGATAGAAGACGGATTCGATCCGCTGAGAATCGGTGATATCGTCGATTTTGTAAACGTTCAAACCTACGACTTCCATCTAGAAAGAGACTCCGTAGCTGACCACCCAGCTAATTTATTCGCTAGACCAGAAGATACCGGCCTAAATATATTCCTAAGTGTGGTAAGTACTTTTTCCATTTTAAAGACTGTGAAATAAAACTTGGTTTTTCTTAGGACTACGCCGTTCAATATTGGTTGCGAAAAGGACTCCCCAGTTCAAAATTAATACTGGGAATTCCATTTTTCGGTCGATCCTTCACTCTTAAATACGTGAACGAAACAGAAATTGGTTCCCCGATCACAGGACGTGGACGAGAAGGATATTATACTAAAACACCGGGACTTTTAGCTTACTTCGAAATCTGCGACATGATCCTTAACGAAGGATGGTTCAGGAGTGAAGATGCATCTGGTTCTCCGTATATAGTGAATGGGAATCAATGGGTAGGATATGATGATATCGATAGCATCAAAAGAAAGGTAAGAATATTATAAAATTATGTAGGTAGCATAAATAATGACTTCCGAATTTTTAGATTGATTATGTTAAAGAACACAGATTAGGTGGAGTTGCTGTAAATGCAGCAGATTTCGACGACTTCAAAGGTCTTTGTGGTGCAAAATGGCCACTTTTGACTGTTGTTAATAGTGAATTAAAAGGTTTGTAACAGTTTTAACTACTCCAAAGAGTGTTCTAATACAATCTTGATTTTAGGTGTGAATCCAATATTTTTAACGGACGCTACAGATGTTGCTCCAACCAAACCTTTTGGTGTTTGTGATTCCGTCGGGTACTACAGTGATTCAAGCAACTGTGCTGCCTATTACATATGTAAAAATGGACTTATCTATCATTTATCTTGCGGAAATAACTTAATGTTCAATCCAGCTAATGGAAAATGCGATAACGTCAATCCACACAATTGCAGACCTGGTGAAACTGTATATATTCCGAGTACACTGAAAGATATAGATTTAACAGTTAAAAAAGAAGAGTTGGTGGATAAAAAACCGAAAGTAAGTAGAGACAATTAACACGATTTTTTATATTTCTTTTAAATTTCTCTATCCTGACTAATGGCTGTAATTATAAACAAGACAAGGCAGATTATGGACTCAAGCATCAAAATTTGACACATTTTACATGGAAGAAGTGTCAAAAACGAATAGACAAGGCCATACTCGGCCTTCAGTATTGTTTATAAATATGGGAAGGTGATGCAAACCTCTATCTTAATGGTTGGCCTCTTCCAACTGCAAAAAAGATGTATTCTGATCATGAGTTTTTTATTGTTGATCACGTCTGACAAACTCTCCAATAACACTACAGCCAGACTGACTTATTGTATTTTTTACACGTGATTTTCCGTAGAACCCATTCCATCATCTTTTCCCATGCACCAGTTTGTACAAGTATTTTGGTTGGCCAAATAGAAACTGTATTTTCAATCAAGTTTTGACATGTGTACAGTGAATACTTTACTGCCCACTCTTTCTTACTGTAAGGTCTCCATTTTAATTTGTGCAGATGTTTCTCTACTGATGCATGACCAGCACTTAAACCTGTTATAATTCTCAGCTGATTACTGCTCAGTCTGAACAGATCCTCATACTACGGTCCTGGTTCAGACTGTGTATCCTCTGACCCTATTTTTGCACGTTCATCAGCATTTTCAATACCCACGAGACCCTGGTAATCAGGTCTGGCTCAAAATTGCCTTGAGTGCCTCCTTACTGCCTGATCAATAGTTGGGATATATGCACACTTGATCTCAAATAACTTCTGTTGTATATTTTTACGTTCAGATTTTTTGTAATAGCTAGACGATTCTGACAATTTCTGAAAGATGATTATTTCATTTTAGGTTGTTTGCTACGTCACAAATTGGGCGTTCTACAGAAAAGGCGAAGGAAAATTTGTACCAGAACACATTGACCAAAGACTTTGTACCCACGTAGTATATGCATTCGCTACTTTGGATCCAGAAAAATTACTGATTAAGGAATTCGATCCCTGGGCAGATCTAGATAATAGTAAGTTTATTTGGAATTTTACAATTTTCTAGTGCTTCGTTCTAATCTAAATATTTATTTTTTCAGATCTTTACGAACGGATAACTTCATTAAAGGACACGTCAGTACTTCTATCTCTTGGAGGTTGGACAGATTCTACTGGCGACAAATATTCCCGATTAGTTAGCGATGGCTCAGCTAGAAGAAAATTTGTTATCGGTGTCGTAGGATTTTTGCGAAGGTATAAGTTTAAAGGATTACAATTCGATTGGAACTACCCAACGTGTTGGCAGAGCAACTGTAAGAGAGGACCTTCGACAGACAAAGCTAACTTCGCAAAAATCATACAGGTAAATCATTTTCATGGCTAGAAGTCACCAAAAATGGTATCCTAACATTGTTTTCTTAAAATAGTCATTAAAATTCACAAGCGGTCGAGATGTGGTGGGAGATTTGCCTCGGTATGACCAGCCATCAACGACTTCAAGTGAAAACTTTTTTCAATGATGCCGTGCTGTGCATCAAATTAAAGGGTTTAAATAGTACATCTCTTACCACAACGATGTAATCCTTCGATGTCATAAGTTTGCCCCACCCTGTTTAAAGGGCTCACCATGCACTATATCCTGTCACAAAACTATTGACATACATTAAATTTTCTTTTTTTATATATTATTAGGAACTGAAAAAGGAATTTGACAAACAATCCCCACCTCTAATATTAGCAGCAGCCATATCAGGTTACAAAGAAGTGATTGACTTGGCTTACGACTTACCAACACTTGGAGAAAACCTAGACTTTTTTTCGGTGATGTCCTATGACTACCATGGAGCTTGGGAAGGACAAACAGGTCACGTTAGTCCATTGTACGGAAAACCAGGTGAAACATACCCACAGTATAACGTGGTAAGTACTAATTTCAATCAATGAACATAAGAACTTGTTTTCGGGTTGTAGATGGAAAGTAAATTTTATTTTTTGTATGAAGAGATTTTAAAATGTTACATATTCTCTTCCAGAATTTCACTATGGAATATCTGGTATCCAAAGGAGCACCGAAAGAGAAGCTTCTACTCGGCGTACCGTTTTATGGACAAAGTTTCACTTTAACAAAGAAAACTAACTATTCAGAAGGAGCCAGAAGCAACGGGCCGGGTGAACCTGGAGAATATACGAAGCAGCCGGGAATGTTGGCTTACTACGAAATTTGTAATAAGTTTAAGAATCAAAAATGGATAGCCAACAGAAAAAATGTAGAAACTGGTCCGTACGCTTATAGTATTGATCAGTGGGTTGGATATGAGGATGTAGAATCAGTTAAGGAGAAGGTAAGTTGAATTTTTTTAGTGTCAGATTATAATGGAATTAAATTTTGTGTATGGGACATTTTATTATAAGTAGACAATTAAAAAAGGACCAAATACTGATTGTTGTTGATATTGTATTGATTTTTATAACTGCTTCATTTATTTGTTCATGGGTGAGTTAAGGCCAAGCCACACTAAACATCCATCCATCCAAAAAAGATCGCTCGCCAGCTTGGTAAATATCACAACGCAGACCGACATCCGTCCGTCCGCTGGACGTTTAAAAAGTCCAATGGATGGATGTTTTGGAATCGCCGGGGAAGCGATTTTTCCTTCGCATCCGCATGGAAGTTTCTCCTGCACATGAGCTCTGGGCCCGGTCACACGCGCTCCACTCAGTATCAGACATAAACTACCCTAGTCCACATGGTTTCTCTGAAAACATATTCGTGTAGGATACTCTTCTCGCATTGTTTTCACAAGTATACCAGTTTTGTACCAAGTTTAATTTGTTTATTTAATTTACGTTTAGTTTAGGTTTATATTTTTAAGTTTCGAGTGTACAAGTTTATTTTGGCTACAATGGAGCAACTAATTGAAGAAGTGAGAAATCATACAATAGAATAAGTTCATCATCGTCACTAGAGCTGCAGTCATCAAGCCACCGGATACTTTTTGACAAATTAAACGACATTATTTATGCACTGACTGCACTGCTACTGACACAAGTGAACAAAATATTAGTTGATGAAGAGATTCATGAAAACATCTGTCCACTGGATGGATGCTTTCGGTGTGAATCGGAGCGCTCCGTGGACGTCCGAGGTCGGACGTCCATCAATCGGACGGATGGATGCCGGTGTGGCCCGGCCTTTAGTCACACATATGACCCATTTTTCCTTATTTTCTTGGGAATCAAACCACAATAATGTTTTTTTATTTTTTTATTTCAACGTTTCGGTAGCGTTCCATTATTATTAGTTAATCTTGACAACGGTAGCTGGAACGCTACCGAAACGTTGAAATAAAAAAATAAAAAAACATTATTGTGGTTTGATTTCCAAGAAAATAAGAAAAAATAACAAGTAATGCCACAAGGAACTTATAGAAGATATATGACCCATTGTACATCCTCCCGAGGAGTTGTCTTTGTTTGGATATGTGGCAGAAAATTGATAGGTCGTTGGTTAATTTTGTAGACTTGTAGACAGTTGGTCACATACCATTCATAGTTGAGAATTACAGAATAATTAAAAGTCAGAGGAGTGTGGAATGAAAACACTACATACAGTAAATCCAATTTCTAGAGAGTTGGGTCGTAGTACTTGGGTCGTAGTACTAACTACTAACTACTACATCTGGCAACGGTGCTCTTTCAATTGTTGAGGATGCATACGACGATGAGACGATTTATGTAATTCAAAAGGTAGCTCACTTACAGATTCCATGCTATCGCACATACTCATTATATACAAACTGTTGTGACAAACCAAAACGGTATTGCCAATATAGTTTTAGATTAAATCACTTTACATTATTTTGTAGGTAGGTACATGTTATCACTTCAAAGGTTAAGGATCAACAACGTTTTTTTGAGGGTATTCTAAGTAGAGGGGTCAGTTATTAGGAGTAGGAAAGGCGGGATAAGACCGGATTGGTTATGGAAAGAGCGCGCTTCACGTAGAGTAGAAGAAATAGTTTAAATGTGAGCGGTAAATAGTAGTTTATATTGGGTGGACCGCTACCAGGGCCGTAGTAGTGATAATTCTAAGTTGAGGTTTCTTAGCGAAATCTCAACAGTCTTCCTAGGTCATCGTCCATCCATTCAGGAAGGTGGACGGGTCACTAGGAGACATCTCCTTTATATCGGCAGGTATTCCAAGACTCACCGAACACACACTCTCTTATTGACGATAACTCCGGGCACTCGCCTGATAGATTCATCTTCCTGTTCACACATCCTGCATAGAGGTGTGTCCACTAGCCCCATTGTATGGAGGTATTTCCTTAATTCCCAGGGACTGCATCCCTTGATTCCATACTATCTCTTTAGAGATTGAACATGGGTGTAACGTTTAGCTAGCTCCGCAATTGTCAAATTCGTCAGGCCGTAGGTGTCGCCGGGTCCAAGAATTCTTAGTCCAGGCGCTTCACTGGCTAAAGAATCAGCAATGCGGTTACCTTTGCTCCTGTCGTGCCCCTTAACCCTCAGGATAATATTGTTATCTACTGAGGCGTTAGCTAAATCTTGATGGCTCTCTAATACTAGCCCTGATGTAACACGTTGTCTGTTCAGGGCTAGTAGAGCTTGTCTGCTATCAGTGCAGATTGTTATGTTTCTGCCAGAAATTCCTTTTCTGGTTAGTTCCTTTGTGGCAATTGAGATACCAGCCAGTTCTGTTTGAACCACACTGGTGTTTTTTCCCATTCCCCACTTAATCCTTAGGCTTAGTGATCTGGAGTAAATTCCACATCCTGAGCACTCATATTGGATATCTGACAATATACAGATTACGAAAACGCTTTTCGAACCGTACGATTTACACAAGCACGACATGGAAAATATGAGAAAAACTTCTTGAAAGAGAGAGAAAGAACAACTGCGTGGCCAGCGAGGGCGTGTATTTAGTTCCAGAGGCAGGCCGAATGTCCACTGCCCCCCATTTCCACAGCTGTTGCCAGAAGCGCAGACTAATTTGTACAAATGATATTTTTGTTTCGTCATCGTTGACTCCTTTTCGAGCTCATGCACTATTAGGCAAAACCAAACACCTCCATCCAGCAACATTGTCCTTTACAGAGAGAATTCACATTTAAATTGCTATTCCTAGGTCTTTTCGCTACAAACGTTGATCACGTTGGTGACACTGTTGCTGGATGGAGGTGTTTGGTTTTGCCTAATAGTGCATGAGCTCGAAAAGGAGTCAACGATGACGAAACAAAAATATCATTTGTACAAATTAGTCTGCGCTTCTGGTAACAGCGGTTGAAATGGGGGGCAGTGGACATTCGGCCTGCCTCTGGAACTAAATACACGCCCTCGCTGGCCACGCAGTTGTTCTTTCTCTCCCTTTGAAATCGTACGGTTCGAAAAGCCCTTTCGCAATCTGTATGTAGTTTTCAAATATAATCAACTTTGAAAAATAAAGGTGCTTTACTCTTGAGTAAAAATTATATGTTTTGACAAAAAATTGATACCCGACTTAATTGGACACATTGTATAATAATTTCAATATTTTTTTGTGTGATTGTCCCGAATTTCCTGAACTACTAGTATTTTAACTTTTACTATAAAATTTTGTTATGTTAAATATGAAAAAGTACAATCTCAGTTTTAATTAGACATTGTAATATATTCCAAATAAAATTTATCTGTTTAATTGTGTAGCTCAGATTATATTTCTTATGATTACAATCCGTAACCTAGTTCTATTTTACTCGTAATTATTATTAATTTTTAAACATAAATGGGGTTTTTGTGATAAAGAATCGACACGTAGACCCAGTTTTTGTATAAAATTAAGCATTAGAAGAAAAAAATATCAAAATCGTGAAAAGAGAATAAAACATATGTATTTGGAACACAGTAAAAAGAAAATTACATGAAAATAAACAACGGTAATAATAATCATTTCCAGAATTTAGGAGAAGTGGTGGTTGAAAAAAAAACGCAATTGGCGGATATTAAGAACGCTTCACAGTTCGCAATTCTTCTTGCAATACATTGCAGCAACAATTTGACTTTGCAAGGTCTTGCTTGCAAATATTGACAATCGTTTTACACTACGCAATTATTGCAATATGTAATTTTCAATGTGGACATCAACAAAAAAAAATCAAGTTTATTTATGATGTTAGGTTAATGTGTCACCTGATGTTGGTATTCAGATAATTTACACCTATTTATGTTGCGTTTGAAAGTACACAGTCAACTTTTGTTTTGTTGGTAACAAGGAAATTACCAACTTTCCTCCAGAATTGCATGCAAACTGCAATACAAATCGAACCAGATCAATTTGAGGCAAAAGCATAAAATGGCAAGAGACTTGCTAAATTACCGTTTACTGCGCATGCTTTTGATTAAGAATATTGCATAATGCAAGAAGAATTGTGAAATGTAAACCGGGCTTTAAAAATAAAGCTTTATCATGTTTTTAATTCAAAATTTATAAATAAAATGCAAATTTCAAAACAGACAAAAGTAAACGTTTTTAAAACATCGACTAATACTAAAATTTGGCTGTAAATTTTTGGTTTTAACAGAGCAACTGGAAAATAAGAGAAAAGTCAAAAAAAGAAGAAAAAGTATTGAATAATTTACCTGGTTATAAGAAAAAATCTAAAGTACAATTTACACTGGACTTTATTGAACAAAAGCCAGTAAAAAGAGAACAAAAACACAAAAAACAAGAAAGTAGGCAGAACAAGAACGAACCTACAGAGTAATAAAAATAGGAAAGGGTGGAGATGAAATACTTGCAAATGCAATTTGCTTGACAATTTTAAAATACACCACAGATTTCTACAAAAATCAATCCATTCGTTTTTCTAGATGTACTAGATAATCGTATTTATTTTAATTTTCTTTTCAAATTTCAATTAAATGAAAAAAGTACTAGAAAATAATTTGAGGTTACCATCTTATTTTGTTCAGTTATCTGACAGAAGTTTTGACAAATGATTTAACGAAATGCGCATGTCAGATGGTGTATTAATTTCACCCCAATCTACAAAAATATATGGATTTCTAATTTCTAAGAAGCGATTAGGTTTTTTTAACGATTCCGTCTGTATCTTGTCCTTTCTGTAGCACTTCCCATCACCGGAAGTACTTTATTAACAACCAAAATCAGATTTACTTTATCTACAGAGATATTTACTTTATTCCTCACTTTATCCAAGCCCTGTTCATGTTTTTATAAAGAAATATGTATAATCAGAAATTTCTAACAGGTCACCATTTTAAGGAAAGGGAAAAACTGTTATACCTTATCTCCAATCCGAAATTTCATAATAAATCATCCGCAATTAAATATAAATTAAGGTGCACTATTTAAATACAAATATTCATAATAGTGTAAGAGTACTATTAGGTTAATTAGAAATTTCATTCGACCAAAATGAAATATGCTTACAGTTATGTGACTATTTTCTTGGTATGTATGTCTCAAATAAATAACGTATTACAAAAAAAATTATCAATTGTATTTAATAAAATAGTCACTTATTTAGCTTGTAACGTTGACTTGGCCACTCTGTACATTTAACCTACTGCCAGATGAGTT
The DNA here is from genome assembly GCA_949126875.1 of Lochmaea capreae. NCBI lineage: Eukaryota > Metazoa > Arthropoda > Insecta > Coleoptera > Chrysomelidae > Lochmaea > Lochmaea capreae. The sequence continues at coordinate 9,770,436 of OX421397.1, read as the reverse complement.
TCACTTCTGGTAATTCTTCGCGGATACTTTGAAGATCCTGGTCGAAATAGAATATTTAGTAACAATTCATATTTTTCCAATGAAACTAATTAGACGTCAAACATTTTTTTAGGTGGCGTTTATTAAATCTAAAGGTTTTGGAGGAGCTGTAGCTTGGACAATAGACCTCGATGATTTCAACAACAGATGCTGTGAAGGCTCCTTCCCGCTCCTTAAAACTCTCAGTAGAGGCTTAGGACTTATATCCGACAAACCTACTGTGACAGACTGTACAAAACCACCGCAACCTTCCACCCCAGCACCTCCAGAAACTACCACAGGAGTCGATTCTGGTACTACTATTATTAATTTTTATTTAAAAAAAATATATTTTTATCGATTTATTTGTAGGAGCATCTTCTGAGCATCACCACCATGAAGAACAGACAAGTTCAACTACAAAGAGAACCACGACTCCACCTTGGTGGACTACGAAAGTCACTACTACCACAAAATCTCCATCTACAACTGCTTGGTGGGAGCAGCCTTCAAGTACTTGGTGGAGCACTGAAAAAACCACTACCAAAACTCCGACAAATGTAAATTGGTGGATAACTACCAAGTCAACCACTAAAAAGTAAGTCGTCGCTAAAAACATTTCATCATCAGAAGCTGATTAACTTTTTTTAATAGGCCTACCACAACTCAGAATCCAGTCGATTTACGTCCTCCGGGTCCAGTTATCCCTCCTCCGGCAGTAATAAGTCCTGAACTAGATATTCCTGTGAAAAAATGTGAAACGCAAGAATATATACACGATCCAAAGAATTGTAATGCGTTCTACAGATGTGTTGGAAAAGAATTACAAAAGCAATATTGCGCCGGAGGGTTACATTGGAATAGAGAGAGACAAGTTTGTGATTGGCCCGATAAAGCTAGGTGTATCGAAAACAATTGTAAGTAAATTAAACAAAATATATAGTCATTGAAACAAATTATTACTTATAACTGCACAAGAACAATTAAAGATTATAGATTGGCAGTCTCCAGTGAGCAAGGTGTTGGTTTCTCAACCAGTTCCTCGTCTCCTTACGGATTGTTTGTTTTGTGAGGCCCAAGGTCGGGCCCGGGCCGTTAAAAGGAGCAGCCGCCCCTTCCGCAGCCAGCGCGTTCGCCCCTTCATTGCCTTCAAAACCAGAGTGGGCCGGAATCCATTCTAGCCACACTGTGTTCCACCTTGCTAGGTCAGCAAGGCGTTCACGACATTCAGCAGCAAGCCCTGAGTTGATGGTATATCCACTCAGTGCCTTAACTGCCGCCTGACTGTCGGTGTATATGGTTATGCGTCGATCCGTATAACCTCTGTCTGGGTTTATCTGCGCACATTCCAAGATAGCGTATACCTCAGCCTGATATGCAGACACACCCTCACCCAATGGAACACAGACTTGTGTCCTTGGGTTCCTGGAGTAAATTCCAGCCCCCGCTCCATCACTGGAGCATTAACCATCTGTGTACCAGACGATCCCATGAGGCTGTGAATTTCCCTCCCTTTCCCAGAATTCTCTATTCCGGAACTTCACCCTATAGGGGATTACGAATGAGTACCTGCGCAGACATCAGCCGCTCGAGCCAGGACAGGGACATCTCCCAGAAGCCTGAGCTTATTGACATGCCTGCACCTTTCCTCGTTTCGCACAAATCCCAAACTTTTCAAGCGTAGGAGTGCCCTCCCAGCCTCAGCCTCGATCACATGGTCAAGAGGCCAAGGTCCAAGAATCACCTCCAACGCAGCAGTTGGTGTAGTTTTCATGCAGCCAGTTGCCCCCAAACCGACCATCCTTTGCAGGCGTGCCAGTTGCGACCTAGCCGTGGCGCAGAAGGCCCGCCAAGCATCTCTCCGAGCCAGCCTTACAGCGCTCTTATATTCATATCGTTTCTGGCGGTATATTTCCCAGTCCAGATCCGACTCTTTCTTCCTAGCCCTATTAAATAGGGGTTTGTTTCCGCAGCGAGACCAGAGAGTTGTTCCACCACTTGTGTCCCTTACCCCCTTTCCTCGTTTTTTCCGCGCAGTTCTTTTCATAAGACGAGACTATACTCGAGCCCAGCTCAGCTACGGCACAATCAATCTCATCTTTATTACTGTGATTTACACTGTGGGATATACTATTTTCTTAAACATAAATTAAATTGTCAATAAACTATTTACAGCATTAAACCCTACAACTAAAAAACCTACAAAACCAACTAGTTCCTCTTGGCAAACTACTGAACCAACCCGATTAACCACCAGAAGAACTACCAGCTTACCTCTTACTACTACCCCTACATCTGACTCTTGTAATAGTGGTGCATACTACCCTCACCAACTATGCAATCATTTCTATGTATGTTTCAACAATCAACTGGTTGAACAAACTTGTCCTCCTGGACTCAACTTTAATGCTGAAAAAGACATGTGCGACTGGAGCTTCAAAGTGAAATGTACCAACAGAAAGAAAATAGCTCAACAGTTCACCACGATGCATGATAAATATCTAAGTACACGTGAGTAGCTTTAATTTGTCTCAACGACTCTTTTTGTTCTTTGGTTATTGTATTTTTAGGTCCTCTACCACGCTCAAAGTGCGAAGGTAATTCGTTTGCCCCAGTGGCTGGTAGCTGTACACAATTTATGCATTGCCAATGGAATAAATTTGAAATAATGCAATGTGCCCCTGGATTACACTGGAATAATGTGAGTTAAGTCGCTTTGGTAGTTTGAATCGATTTAATAAAATAAATTTCAGGAGAAAAAAATTTGTGACTGGCCATCAGCTGCTCATTGTACTGAGGAGACCAATACAAATGAACTTGGCATAGGAGTGGGATCAAATCCAATTCCAGAACCAATTACACCTCCACAGTGGACGGAAACGTCATCTCCAGCTAGTTATCCGGAGTGGAAACCACCCAGTACAACACAGTGGACGGAAACGTCATCTCCAGCTAGTTATCCGGAACCCAGTACAACACAGTGGACGCCGGCTTCCACGGAATCTAATGGGTAAGTTTTAAATTAAATTTAAAATATTAGTTGCTTATATTTTTTGTTTCAGAAATGAATGGGAGTGGCATCCTCCAATTCCACCAACTTCAGAAAAACCACCTCTACCAGAAACTTTAAAACCTCTCTCTGGATACTATAAAATCGTTTGTTATTTCACTAATTGGGCGTGGTATAGACCAGGTATTGGCAAATATCTACCTGAAGATATAGACGAAAATCTATGTACACATATTGTCTATGGATTCGCCGTTCTGGACTATTCCAACTACATAATCAAAGCACACGATTCTTGGGCAGACTTTGACAACCGTAAGTTCGCTGCTACATCTAGCGGACTCATTTTGAGCTTCCAGCAATTACAAACCTTTTTTTAAATAATTTCAGAATTCTATAAACGAGTGGTTGAATACAAAGCTAAAGGAGTTAAGGTCTCCATAGCCATTGGAGGTTGGAATGATTCACTGGGAGATAAATACTCGAAACTCGTCAACAATCCAGCGGCAAGACGTAAATTTATAGAACACATACTAAAATTCTTGGAAAAATATAATTTCGACGGATTAGATTTGGATTGGGAGTATCCAAAATGTTGGCAGGTAAATAATAATTCACGAGTAAAGAATTATTTTTTGTACAATTCATTTTTCTTTAAGGTTGATTGTAAGAAAGGTCCAGATTCCGACAAATCAGCTTTCGCGGAATTCGTTAAAGAACTCAAAGAAGCTTTCAAACCTAAGGGTTACTTATTATCTTCAGCCGTATCACCAAGTAAAACTGTTATGGACGCAGGTTATGATGTACCGGTCCTAGGAGAATATCTAGATTGGGTCGCAGTTATGACATACGATTTCCATGGACAATGGGACAAACAAACTGGACATGTTGCTCCATTATATTATCACCCTGATGATGAAGTTGCTTTCTTTAATGCGGTATGTATATGAGGGTTACATTCACTGATACCTAAAAGATTCTTCTACTTATTTTCTGAGGAAAGACTCAGAGACTTTTGTCATATTTCCTGGAGAAACTTGCTTAGTCACCTCATGGCAATTCCTTGCTGAGTCTACCATAATCAAGAAGCGTACGTTATGACAGGCTTCTCTATCTCTATCTGTAGAGTAGGGAGAGTGAGTTAGGTCCACAGCACTTAGGTCACGTGTGACCTTCCTAGCTCATCGTCCATCCTGTACTTTCCAGGTAGGTGGACAGGGCACTAGGAGATATCTCCTTTATATCGGCAGGTGTAGGCCAAGACTCACCGAACAAACACTCTCTTATTGACGATAACTCCAGACACTCGCATAAGACATGCCTGACAGATTTATCTTCCTGTTCACACATCCTGCATAGAGGTGTATCCACTAGCCCCATTGTATGGAGGTGTTTCCTTAATTGACAGTGGCCGGTCAGAAATCCTACCGTTAAACGTAGTTTTTTCCTGATCATCGCCAAATATTCTTTCGACTCCAGCTTCCCAGGGTCGCCCAAGGAAATCCTGACAAGACTGCATCCCTTGATTTTAACCCAGGGTGAACGTTTAGCTAGTTCTGCAATTGTCGAATTAGGTGTCGCCGGGTCCAAGAATTCTTAGTCCTTATTTCATCCTTCTATTCCAGTGAGTCCTAGAGGTCACAGTAAGTAGACGATGTTCTTGCATAATTCATTCAGTTTTTCCAGGCAATGATTAACATTTTAGAGCTAATTAATTAGTGCTTTGATGGGTGTTTTAATTTTAAACTTTCAGAACTTTTCGATTAATTATTGGATATCAGAAGGAGTACCAAGAAGAAAAGTGATAATGGGGATACCTTTATATGGTCAGTCTTTCCGTTTGGAAAAAGAATCAGAAAATGGACTAAACGCCAAAGCTCCAGGACCCGGAGAGGCCGGAGAATACACTCGAGCAGCTGGATTTTTGGGTAACATTAAATATATATGAATAGAAAGTTATTTATAGTATGTTATTCACTAATTTGTTTTCCAGCTTATTACGAAATATGTGATAATATCAAGAATAAAGACTGGACTGTTGTACAGGATCAAACAGGAGCGATGGGACCTTATGCTTACAAAGGTAATCAATGGGTATCTTTCGACGATGCAGCGATGATAAAAAAGAAATCAGAATACATCAGAAAAATGGATCTAGGAGGAGGAATGATCTGGGCACTGGATCTAGATGATTTTAAAAACAGGTAAATTCGTCTTAACAAACTTCTTACAAGTTTAATTTTTATATATAAAATTTCAAGATGTGGACAAGGAAGACATCCTTTACTAACAATAATAAGAAACACTCTAGCTGAAGCTGGTAGCGGTCATCCAGAACCTATTGAAGAGCTACCGCGACCACAACTAGAAATAGAAGCAGTGATAGAAGAGAATCCTTCATCTCAACAATTACAAAGTTTGGTCGATCCGAATTCTGAATATAAAGTAGTTTGTTATTTCACTAATTGGGCATGGTACAGGCAAGGAACTGGAAAGTATCTTCCTCAAGACATAGATCCTGATTTATGTACGCATATTGTTTATGGATTCGCCGTTTTAAACGGAGACCAAATGATAATAAAACCTCATGATAGTTGGGCAGATTTGGATAATAGTGAGTATAAAGATGCTTTTATTTTGTGTTTTTCTTACTTATCATAGCTTATTAATCCAAATCCTACTATTTTCTTGATTTTGCCTACCGTTCACTGAAACAGAAAGTTTGTTTTCATTTTAAAGCTGTATTAATGTAGGAAGGAGTAATCACAGTCAAAAGTAATCCAATGATGTATGTAGTTTTGATGAAATTATTGTAATTGTGAATATATGCAAATTAATGACATACATATATATAACATTCGTGCCGTGATGAGACATTTGAAGAGCAACCGATACGACTTAAATGTATTGAGGTTGTCTACCATGTAGGTATATAATATGGTGTTCAACTTCAAATTTTTACCCCATGTTTTATTAGGGAGGTAATGTTAATAAGTGGCAAATGAAATACTCAAAAATAAAATTATTTTAAATTTAGTATTTAGATTAAGAGAAAAAAATAAAAACAAAAATTTACTAAAATTATTTAGATACGTCACTAGTTTAAATGTGAAGTTGCCGATAGTCTTTCTTTGCAGTTCCATGTTTCAGCTTCTTCTTCTTTCTTTGTCTTTCCCCTTCATTGGGATGTTTGACCTGTTCAGGAACCTAAAGTTGACATCTGACATTTATCACTCTGTTGTCTACCTTGCTCAATTTGAAGCATTGTATTAATAATAGGCATAAAGCTCTTAAACTCGAACTAATCAAAAATTTAAACCAAGATGAAACCGATTGCAAACAACTCGCTGTTCAAGCTTTACGTCTTTTATAAATGAAATGCTTCAAATTAAAATAGAACTATTATAGAGAGATATAGATGTCAACATTTTTGCCATGAACAAGCTCAAATATCCTAATGAAGGAGAAAGAAGAAGAAGCTGAAACATGGAACAGCAAACGAAGACTATCGTCAACTTCACATTTTATAGTCACGTATCCGCATTAAAAGTTGCATAATTTTAGTTTATTCTTGATTTTATTTTTTTTTCTGTTAATCTAAAGACTAAATTTTATTTTCGACTATGCCATTTGTCACTTATTAACATTACACTCACACACACACACTTATTAACAAAATGTGAAGTTGAACACCCCATGGATATTAATGTGCCTTTTTTAACCGAAAATATTGTTATAATATTATTCAAATCCGAGCACCAGCTGCTGAATAAAACAAATTTCGCTACTTCATATTATTAACAAGTATTGTTATAATTTTTAGAGTTTTATGAAAAAGTAACGGCCTTAAAGGCTAAAGGTATCAAAATATTGATAGCAATCGGTGGTTGGAACGATTCTGCAGGCGATAAATATTCCAAATTAGTAAATAACCCTTCAGCAAGAAGACGTTTTATAGCACACGTTTTAGATTTTATCGAAGAACACAATTTTGACGGTCTAGATCTCGATTGGGAATATCCAAAATGTTGGCAAGTGAGTATTTAACGTACCCCTAAATTCTGAAGCTTTAAATTTCATTTATATATACAGGTGGATTGCAACAAAGGACCTGTTACGGATAAAGCAGCTTTCGCAGATTTCGTTAAAGAATTACATGAAGCATTCCAACCAAAAGGTTGGTTACTTTCTTCAGCTGTATCACCAAATAAAAGAGTTATAGATGCAGGATACGACGTACCAATTTTATCGAAATATTTAGACTGGATTGCAGTAATGTGTTACGATTACCATGGTCAATGGGATAAAATTACCGGGCATGTTGCTCCGATGTACGAACATCCTGAAGCAAGCGATGGTACTTTCAATACGGTAAAGCAACAATCTAAATAATAACTACATATAAGCTTAGTAGTTATGTTTTCATTTTAGAACTTCACTATTAATTACTGGATAGAAAAAGGTGCAGACAGGAAAAAACTTGTTATGGGTATGCCAATGTACGGGCAATCATTTTCTTTGAGTGATAACAGTAACAACGGTCTAAACGTTCCTACTTATGGAGGGGGAGAAGCAGGAGAAGAAACAAGAGCTAGAGGTTTCTTAGCGTATTACGAGGTAAAAGAATCATCGAGAAATAAAAATAATTACTTATCTTATTTGATTGTTTCAGATTTGCCAAAACGTCATTAAAAAAGATTGGACTGTTGTTAGAGACAAGAAAGGTCGTATTGGTCCATACGCTTACCACAGAGACCAGTGGATATCTTTTGACGATATCGGTATGATACGACACAAATCCGAGTACATTAAATCTATGGGTCTTGGAGGTGGAATGATTTGGGCATTAGATTTGGATGATTTTAAGAATCTTTGTAACTGTGAAGAATATCCTCTATTAAAAACGATCAATAGGGTGTTGAGGGATTATAAAATACCAGATCCCAGATGCGTTTTAGGTAATACCTACTTAACTTAAATTATGAGACTTGTATACAAAACGTTAATATTTTTAGGTAAAACTTCCGAAATCCCGTCTAAGAAACCTACAGGCATCGCCACCACTGCTAAACCGTCCCTTCCTCCTCAAAAACCATCAACAAAACCTCCTGTTATAATAGAAATTCCAGAAAATGAATTGGAATCATTTTTACCTTGCTCAGGACGACTCTTTGCTCCCCACGAAATTAAGTGCAATCAATACTACATATGCAATCAAGGACAGCTACAACTTCAATCATGTCCAACTAGTCTTTACTGGAACGTCGATCATTGCGATTGGCCGGAGAATACGCAATGTCATCCTGACGGTAGTACCATTGCTCCCATCGATGAGGTTACCGATGTTTCGGTACAAATTTCCGAAGTTACTACAGCAACAGTAGATAATTCTATCGACAGGCCGTCTTTAGGAACAGATACAGTTGGTGATGGGAATAAAGTGATTTGTTACTTCACAAATTGGGCTTGGTATAGGTAAAGGCGGACCTGACTTTTATAGATTTTAAATTGTTCAAACTTATTCCTCCTAGCGATAGTTTTACTTATATAAACTGTCAGTTAGGTAACCTCACAAAACATACAAACCTATAGAAGTGAAAGTTTATAGGATGACCTTGAATAAAAAAATAAGGTTACAAACCCATCCACCTCTGCAGCGCTAGCTGCAATTGAGCTGTCGAAACTGGCATGGCAGCTAAGGTATTTAGCCCGAAAAGAAGAAATAATCTAGAAATGTTCAAATTTTTAAATTCAAATTGTTCCATCTCAGCTGTTGTCACCATTGACTGTTGTTTATATGCCAATGCTTGTTACACAAGATAGTGATTATTTCTGCCATTTGCTGCTGTTATTTGTGTTTTAATTAGGTACTGTGTTTTATATTGAATAGCGTAAAAGAATGGGAAAGACTTAAGCAAAAAGACAGACTAATGCCCGATTTCACCAACCAAGATAGGTAATACTTAAAACGGATTTAGGAATTCCTATTACCTAAGAGTAATAATATTAGGTATTTCCCATCCTAAATAGACAATCAATAATATTTCTATAGCAAATACAGATTCCATTTTTTTAAAAACCGCTATTAAATAGTTCTGAACCCATCCAGTGCGATCGCTGAAATTCTTATTTCATACTTTGACACAGAACTTTCACTTCTATAGCTTAGTCTGAGTCTGTTTTGTGGCCTTACCTATTTCGATAACTCGATTGCAGCTAGCGCTTCAGGTGGATGGGTTTGAAACCTCATTATTTCATTTTAGGTCTCTCCTATAAATTTTCGCTTCTAAAAGTTAGTCTGTTTTGTGGGTAACCTTTATTATATTATTTTAGGCCAGGTGATGGAAAATATCTACCATCGGATATAAATCCGGAATTATGTACACATATTAACTACGGATTCGCAGTTTTGGATTCAGATTCTTTTTCAATTAAGCCACATGATTCTTGGGCAGATATTGATAACGGTAAATATAACATAAAATTTAAATGTAAATATCTCAGAAGTCGTTCACAACTCAATTATCGTAGACATCAAGACAATAGTATGATGCTATTATCTTGACGTCTATTGATAACACGCTTTACTTAAATATATGACAATTGTTACAGGAAACTGTAATTAAGTAAATCAATTATGGTCATCATCATTTTCCCAGAGTGCGTTACACTAAAAAAAATAAAATAGACCATAGACGATTTTTCTTGAATGTACCAGGCATACTTTGGTATCGTTATAGGGTACCTCGAAAAAATATTAAATTAAATAATTTGTATGCCTTCCCCTTTTTGGAAAACTCTATGTGGAATACAAATTATTTGATATTTTTTCGATAAAGGGAAGGGAATAAATATGTATGTATATAGATAGACAACCAATCACAAAGCTTAAATTATACTCCATTTCACAAGTGCAGTAGGTATTAGAATCTCGCACCTCGGCTGTACTGTGCCTATGGTACTATGCGTATGACATAATATAATCTGTCATTCCACGGAATAGTGAAATTTCTCATCCATTCACAAGGAAATTTAGATCCATTTTTAAAATTATTCTCCACTTTCAGCATAAACAATAAACAAATAAACCGTACACTACTGAAATAAACACAAAATCGAAATCTTTTTGTGGTTATGTGCGGCTTAAAACCACAGAAATAAATATTAATTGCGACGTTTAGAAAAATGTAACAAAGATGCCAACAAAAAGAAAGGAGAAGAAGTGATACTAAACGAAGTGTACGGCGCGCCCTGTGTATGCTTTGGTATCACACTTCGGTACGGTTTCGCAAGTCGAAAACGGTAAATACCCATACTAGGTATACCGTAGTATATGTGGTATACCAAGAAAAAATCGTCTCGTCTCATAAATAATTCTCAACTTCTTATAGAGCACTGTCTTCTTAATGACGCTAGCGCCATCTAAAAATGATCGAAATTATTATCTATGATCTGGTGTAACTTTGTTTCTGTAAACACGTAGGCGTACTTGTAATGTTCAGCTTACCTAGCTTCACTGCTTATTATTATTTATTAAGTTAACAGGCCATATACAAGTTTAAACTAGCTACGTTCGGTATTTGCATCGCAGAGGCGACGGATTTTTGGTCACGTGATCACATATTAATCTGAGGAAATCGCTATTAACGAACGGCCCGACCAACCAGATCTAAACAAACTACTAACCTGTGTCTTTCATTAACGGACTACGATTTTTTTGCTTGATGTTTTCGTTCTTTTAGTGTTTTAGATTTTATTATTCATTCGTTACAGCTATGTCTACCCCTGAGGTAATTTTGGTCGCTATTCACGGTCAACAAACACTACGAGATTTACTAATGACAGTAGTGACTACAACATAACCTCATAACGTGACAGATAAACAGATAAATCTTTCTCGTCGGTCAAAATATTCCGAGCAAACAGATTTACCTCGGACTGATCTGAGCTGAATTACCGAACAGCTCGGATTTACCTCCCCTACCTCTAGATGTAATAAACGAACGATTCAGACTAAAAAGATTGATCGGACTCAAATAACGAACGCAGCTACTATGTTGGGGGGACGTCATGCCATAACAAGTGACAGTTGACAAGCGAGAGCCATAGATATACATTACATAGTCTTGGTGTACAACCAAGGGCACAAAAAGTCTAAAGTTTGAGATGCCGAGGATTTAAAACCTCGACTGGATATACCGAAGTAATCAATCCAACAACCACCAAGAGACAAGTGATTTGATTCAATAATCAAATAACTCGCTCTGATTTCAATGGAACAATATAAACATTTTCAGAATAGCGAAGGATTCAACTTTTACATAAAATAAAAATGTATAATTGTCCGTTGAGAAAATGAACGATATTAGTATTTGAAAAAGATCATAAAGCTGAAGATTGCTGTTTTTTTTTTGTTGATATCATAATTACAATGTTTTTTTGTGTGTAGAGTTTTACAAGAAGGTATCCGAATATAGGTCGAAAGGAATAAAAGTATTAGTAGCAATTGGAGGCTGGAACGATTCCTTGGGAGACAAATATTCAAGACTAGTGAATAATCCTGAAGCAAGAGCCAAATTTATAATAAGCGTGATAGATTTTATAGAAAAGTACGGATTCGATGGTCTAGATCTTGATTGGGAATATCCAAAATGTTGGCAGGTAAGAATTTCAGGTAAACTTAGTCAATTACAGTGTTTTTTATGTAATTTATTTCAGGTCGATTGCGACAAAGGTCCAGATTCTGATAAACAAGGATTTGCAGCTTTAGTAAGAGAACTGAGCGCTACTTTTAAACCAAAAGGTCTCCTGTTATCTTCCGCTGTATCTCCAAGTAAAGCTGTGATAGATGCTGGATATGATGTACCAACTTTAAGTAGATATTTCGACTGGATTGCTATTATGACTTATGATTTCCATGGTCATTGGGATAAACAAACGGGACACGTAGCACCGTTGTATGATTATCCTGGAGCCACTTACGATTATTTTAATGCGGTAAGATATTTTTTAATAATATCACTAGAAATTTACTAAAATTACTTTTATAGAATTATTCCATCCACTACTGGATGTCAAACGGTGCTCCTCCTGAAAAATTGATTATGGGAATACCCCTCTACGGACAATCGTTTAGTTTAGCTGATACCGGAAGAAATGGTATTTACGAAAAAACGTATGGTCCAGGTGAAGCTGGAGAATTTACTAGAGCCGGTGGATTTTTAGCATTTTATGAGGTTAGGGTTTTATATTCTGTAAATGTTTCACTTATCCCTAACAAAGAGCGTCATGAAAATTATCTAAATGTTATTTTTTTAGATATGCGAGAGAGTGAGAAAAAGTGGTTGGACTGTAACCAGAGATCCTGAAGGTAGAATTGGACCTTATGCAACACATGGCAACCAATGGGTTTCTTATGATGATATATCAGAAGTAAAAAGAAAGGTAAGTCACCTGAAGTGTTCTGTATTTTACAGTAAAAATCATAAGGTGCTGATATATTATATCGTACGTAATCCCAACATTGCCAAATTTGGCTGACTATTTCCCTCATCTGTCAAAATTTATTCACTTATTATTCAACCAATAAAATCTCAACTGACAGCACCTAAATAAAAGCAACACTTTATACATATTATGCTTAGCTTACTGACAGTCTGTAGAGTTGGAAAAATACCTATAAATATTTAAAGAATATGTTTTTAATAGTTATACCTTTATTAATTGAAAATGTTTGAGTCAAAAATATATATTTCTTGTTAATTAAATGATTAGATAAATAATCTTATCAAATATAACGCGAATGAATACATTTTTCGATTTTCCCGCAAATAGTTTAGTCTGAAAACTTAACGAGTTCAAATAACCTCAAAATGCAGTAGAAATGAGCGAGAGATATTTCACAGTCGGTTATTTAGTCACTGTGATTAATAAAAGTCCGTTTTGTTCATATTTATAAATAAAAATTATGTTTTTGATAATATCAAGAATTAAGTCAAGTGAGGGTAGAAATATACGTTAGCCATTTTTCTTTGAACTTGACCACACAAACCGGGTTAACTATATATATAAGTTAACCATTCAATATTCCTCTAGTTGTATTCCAAACCATGACGTAACAGTTAACCAATAACACAAACCAGCTCACTGAGATAGTTTGATAGAGTAGTTATCATATTTGAGGTTCGGTGTTTGTTTATTTCAGGGTTTCCACAAACCGTTACGTCATAAAAGTTAACCGTGACGTCATGGTATTGTGAACCCGGTTTGCGTGGTTAAGTTCAAAGAAAAATGGTTAAAGTTTCTGTAGTTTGCAATGTATTTTTTATATAGTTCAATTAACTTTCATTTTTCAGGCGAAACTTATCAAACAACTTGGTCTGGGTGGAGGAATGGTTTGGGCCTTAGATTTGGACGATTTCAGAAATCGGTGCGGTTGTGGATACCATCCATTACTTAAAACGCTTAATAAGGAATTGAGAGGACTGAAATCGGATATAACAATGTCAAATTGTACTTAAAATTTGTGATTTTTTAGTCTGTTTTACTAGCGCCTACACAACCAACTTTATTGGTATAGGGAACGAATGTACACCTTGGAAAGTTGATGAATACAAAACAAAATTCAAATGACGATTATTTTTAAGCCTTGTGCAAATTTTACTTCATTCTGGGCAATAAATCAATGTATATGTTTATTGTAACATTAGTTTTCCTAAAAAAATATTTTTCTTCTTTGTAACGTTTGTTATTACGTTTAAAAGGATACTAAAATATTTCAAAATTAGTATTAAGTTCATTATAATTTTTATATGTATGTGAAAATTCATATATTGAATAAAAATTTAATTTTTTGTATCTTTATGTTTTCATCTTTTGTTTATTTAACACATTCGACACCCTAAGACAATATTATTTCACTAGCCACTGGTTATTCTATATCGTTTATCATTAGGTGCGTTCTTTTTTACTGAGATCTCAGCTCACTTCAGTTAATTATATAAAGTGATGCGAGTAAGCAACAAAAAGAATTACACCCTCAATTGAAACGCGCAATCTGCCGACGCATCCAAATTCAATTTTAAAAAAAGATTTAACATATAATATTCGTATCAGCAACTAATGAAGTTATTCTTTCCATAATCCCATATATAACATTCACACAAAACCAAAGAAAATTAGATTATGTTGTTTAAAACTTACCACTTTATTTCCGATTCAAATCTAATTTCAGCTCACTTCGAAGTGAGTAAAGAAAAAAATGCGCGAACTTACCGATGTGATCTAAGATCTGTCAAAAAGAACGCACCTGTCAAATAGTTCAAACTAGGATGAAAGTGACCCACAGATCATGGATATATGCTATACTATATTACACTACCGAACATAAGCAAGTTGTTAATGTCCAGCTGCTATACCATAAAGAAACAATGGGAAATAAACAAGAACTACCAAGTTCGAACGACTAAATACGTATTCACTAATTATTCAACTTAATTGTTGTTTTGCTCGAATAACAGAAGCGAACAGCTGTAACTGTTTGTGGCGAATTTATTCTTGTCCTAAATCTATGGTTTTACTCACTTGTTCGCAGCTAACTTCACTGTAATCTTTTTTTGACATAAGACATACTAAATTTAAAGCAAAATGGACGTTGGTGTTAAATTAATACAGTTTGTGAACTAATTTGTATGTGCTGCGGTTTATCTTAATTTTTTTTGTTTGTTTTTGAAATACATCAAGAGTGTTCTAAATTTACTGTAGAAGAAACGTTTTAATCTCAAATATCCGGTAAACAGGTATACTTGTTACAGGTAATTTTTTTATGTAGAATAGAATTATTAAATACTTATGCTTTTTAATTTGATAAGTATATTTTATACTTCATAAATATAATCTCGGTATTTCTTGACAAAACTTCTCTTATTAGTTAAATAAATGGTGGAAAGCAGAGATTCTAACATTATACACACCCCAATAGCAATACACAATATTGAGGAATTCACACAACTCCACAAGTTTTAACTACATATCAATAGATATTTTGAATAGTAATGGATATGTTGACTTATTTTGATCTACTGAAATACCACCTGATATTCTTATATTATTATATGCTTTGTATTACATTAAAATTGATAACTTGAAGGTTAGATATGTGGGACAGTTTAATCTACATTAATATCTAATATATGAGAATACTAAAGTAAATTACAAATATAATCAGGCACGAGCCAGGAGTGCATGGTTTTCACAAGCACCTAAGTACTGCATTATTATAGTATATGTAAATTATATTTTGCATATGTTATGTTTCACAGTATATGAAAAATGTTAACTAATAACTCATCATATCTCTGACATGAAACAAATATTGATGCAGCTCTTAACAGTTTTTTAACTTTCAGATTAAATCTAGCATAACAAACACTACTGACATTATTCTTCGTCTAAACTAAGAAGAAATCATCTACGGACTGATTTGACACAATAGACCTTTATATAAACTTTGACTAATGGTAATGTGGATATTATCTACGCTGATGAGAATCTCTAACTATCACAAAAACTAAGTGAACCTGCCATCTGCCACATAAATGATGATTGAATATTTAATCATCTAAAAGAAAACTTTCCAATTGCTTTGGAGAAAAATACAAACTTTCTTAACAATCCTGAAAAACAATGAACTGAAGAATAGTCAACAGCTGATGCGGTATCAACAAGGCAGACGCAATATTTGGCTTTCATATGAGTTTGAAGATAACAACTTGAACTATTATTTAATAAAGAATATTCTGGAAATATTTAGAAGTTATGAAAACTAGAAAGGAAAACTCTGCTGGTACATCAGTATTTCTACTGTAATTCTTGCAAATTGAAGACTTTGAAAATATTATTTTTAACTGCTACAGTGAGACTGTCACAAAATGATTGAAATGATAGGCTAATATCATTTTCTAAATCAATATCACAGGAGATCTGGCAATACCTTCCTAAGTTCCAGGAGTATAAAAAAACTGGTTCAATTTTATATTTATTTTTTGGGTTTGTGCTTTAAATAATGTGAACTATAACATTGTTCTATAGTAAAATTTTGCAACACAATTTTATGCATAGGAGATAATGACATGAACAATATTTTGTTTAATTAAAGAATACATTTTTGTATAGAACAAAGAACAATGTTTTTTAACAAAAATTCATTATTAGGTATTAATTCACTATAATCAGCAGACAAGTGCAAGAATGTTCACAGCACACAACTTCACCACATAGACTGATTAAGATCGAGTGGGAGATTTTTCATTTGCGATTTTTAAATATTTTTAAAGATCATACAAATAGGAGATTTTCCACAAAGGTATAATTCAAAAGGCAGATAGGGGGTAATGCCAGTTTCCCCAAGATATGCTAGAAATTATTGCTTCTCGTTTATTCAAATATTTAACAACTAAAAGGTAATTTTTGTAGTGACAGTCTCCTATAATATTCTTGCTATATGTAATGTTGATATAATACAAGGAGCTTCTAAAAACTTTATGGGATTCAAACGGGTCAGAGAATATTACTTCTCTACCAACCCCGACTCTAACCTCCAAGCGGTGAATCCTGGAACACTTGTTATTTGTCATTAACTAGTGACAGATAACAAGGCTAACTAGAGCGGGGGAGACGAAAGGTATGGTGGGAGCAAGTGTGCCTATGCCTTCGTGACAGTGGAGTCTCTTGGTAAGGAATTGTAATAAATCAGGTGTCATATTAATATCATTTTGGTGATATATAATTAATATCTGTTACAATTTCTTCCTACTAAAAAGCACTGTCGTATACAATGCCTGTAGGGTACCGGGCGCCCCCCTACAGTATTTAGCCTTCCTGTCGTAAGAGGCTCTGCGATAGGTGACCATATATTCCTCAATACTCGTGGGAACAAATATGAGTTTAATTAATAAATATACTAAAGACATCAAAGATGTTAATTCACATAAACGTTCTAACTTAGAACGGAAAAGATCAGAAGTAATCCTAAGATTATCGGAATTGGATGAAGCTGTTAAATCGGTACCGACGCCGCCGCCGCCGAGTCTTCGAAACAGAACTACTATCAACCAAAGAACGAGAGGCAAAATGTCGGGCGCACAACGAAGAAGGTTAGCCAAAGAAAGGAGTATAGCCTCTGGTGCACCAATTCTAAAGAAGAGTGCTCCAGAAATAACTGCTTCTGGTAACCAAATTAGAAAATCTCCAAGACGTACATCCATCACACGTAAAAGAAGTTCTGGACGTGATACACATAAAAATACCGGAAATTCCCGTTCACCTATTAACAGGACTTTCCGTCTTGCTTCAGAAAAATATGATCCAGCCTTTCCTACTTCGAATGATCCTAACAGAGACTCAGAATCGAGTCGAGTCCGTCCTACTGCTTTACGTGACAGTAGAAGACGTCGCAGTCCTATACACCATTCCACAAATAATAAAAATACATATTCTCGTCATGATGAAATTATAGGTAGAAGCCGTAGTCCAATCAATAAGCGTAATCATCGTACCAGAAGTCGTAGTCCTGCTCCCCTTGAAAAAGATCGTCGGCGTACAAGTCCTGGTAGTTTTGACAGAGTTCGTCAACGTACAAGTCCTGGTAGTTTTGACAGAGTTCGTCAACGTACAAGTCCTGGTAGTTTTGACAGAGTTCGTCAACGTACAAGTCCTGGTCGCTTCGACAGAAATCGTAATACCAGATATTCTAGTAGAAGTCCTGGACATCGATCTTCCAGTAACGTATATCGACAACGTGATTCTAATACCGATTCCAACAGTAGGGATAGAGATTCTCGCGGTTATGGTACTTCTATTCATGGAAATGATTTTAATACGGATCAATATTCGTATGCTAATAATCGTCCAAATGCAGCATTCAATTTCGACATTCCTACAAATTACGCAAATGAATTTATAGAAAGAAACCTTGATATGACTGAAAGAGATTCTCGTTGGCATGATACTTCACGTGCCATACATTCATATAGTCAAAGTGATGCAGTCAGAATTTTTAACCAAATTGACAGAAGTAGATATCCAAACGATATAAATATCGATAACGGTTCTTCACGTAACGCAGACCGGCTAAGAAGTCGTGGTTTCGACTATTCAGATCCACTGTATACCAATTCTAGAACACGTGAGGATGTCCCCGGTTTCAAGAATGTTCCAGCAGCTCCAAGTACAAGGACTTCATCAGGTCGTCGACCTATTGACTCTCCTCCAAAAGCTAAGAAAGATTTAATCCGGATATCCATCGTTCCAGTTGATTATCCAAAAGTAACATTGTCGAAATCACAGGCTGATGATATAGAATTGGCGTTGATCTCCCATATCAAACCCGGAGCAGCGGGAACTGGCCCTCAATTTAGTTATATAAGTTTCTTACAAAGAACATTAGTTGCTGGTTGTAAGAATATAGAAACCACCCAATGGCTTAAAGATACTGTTCCTAAACTTGATTTACCGAATGTTGGTCCACTTAAAATTCTTACAACTAAAGAACTCTTCAAATCTGGGACCTTCCCAAAAGTTACAATGTTTGTACCAAATCCGATAGCTAAAAAACCTGCTAGTACACTTCTGACTTTAATCGAGACTCAGAATGTTGGGTTGCAGACAGAAAACTGGCGAATTTTGGGCTCGAATGAAAAACCGGGAGGAATTAGTATGGCGCTTTTGATAGATAACGCATCTCTTGCTACACTTGAAAAACTCGAGTTGAAAGCTTGTTTGGGACTTACACAAGCTAAGTTTACAGTAATTCGAGGGAATCGAGAACAATAGTGGAAATCGATGAAGCTATCAACTCTGAGGTGAGTTAACTAATTGATAAACGTTTGCCGTTTTAAATGACATCTTTTTAGTGTTTTTAATCGGTTGTTTGTGACCCTGAAGGTTGCCTGGGTATGACAATCCATTTTAGAGTTATGTATATATTGACTCCTTTTTTTTTAATTGATGATTTTCAAGGCAAATAGCACCGATTGGGCTAATTACATGAAAAAAATTATATATAGAGAGAATTATTGATGAAAGACCCTATTCAGAAAAGGGAGAAATTCATAAAAAAACAGCTGCTCTAGTTACTTTTTCACAATGCCCACTTTTCTAATTTCAACACTCACCACGCTTCACTCCCCAGCAATATGGTCTGCTTTAAAATCATCAATTGTGAGATTTTTTTATCCATAATTGTCAATGTGTACCATTAACAGAAAGCTTTTCCATACTTTTGCAGTGAATTTATTTTGTTTCCATTTAATAAAATTTGCTTACCGATTAAAGCCTCTAAAGGGGTTTCCAGAGTTTTGTAGTAAGTAAGTTTAGTTAAATTTTCGTACCTTTTTCTAAGCTCTAATGAGTTTTGTGGTGAGATGATTTATTTTGTTTCCGTTTAATGAAATTTGCTTACAGTTTTCGTCTCCAATGGTTTTCCAGATTTAAAAAAATACCTTTGTAGGTATCTGACAAACAACTTGGAAACCAGGCTATAATTGTTTCTTTGTGTTCCAATTACCTTTTTATTACCTTCACATACTTAACCAAACCATCCCAACTTTACTTTTTTAAAACTATAATCTATTTTACTTTTCAGTCTCGTAAAAATTGTATGCCATGAAGCTTACGGATAGATATCAAGAAATGTTGAGAAAATACATACTGTTTTTTGTGTGTGTAAATGTTTGTGTTACAGATGTAAACCTATGTTTTTCAAAAGTCGAATGTATTAAAAATGATATTGGGACAAATAAAACTTAAAAACTTACAAGGGGAGCTTTATTAATTTATAGTTAGTAAAATATTTATGGAGAATTCCCATCAAAGAATCACTACTACCATATATTTTACTGGAGTTTACTGAAGCGAGTTTCCGAAAAGGCCCCATGTACCTATTTCAGATGAACGCAACACTTAGGAATAGCCATTTTTAAATTTGTGTGTTTCAGGAAAGTGGAGTGTGTAAATGTGTGTGTAAATGTTTGTATTACAGATGTAAACCTATGTTTTTCAAAAGTCGAATGTATTAAAAATGATATTGGGACAAATAAAACTTAAAAACTTACAAGGGGAGCTTTATTAATTTATAGTTAGTAAAATATTTATGGAGAATTCCCATCAAAGAATCACTACTACCATATATTTTACTGGAGTTTACTGAAGCGAGTTTCCGAAAAGGCCCCATGTACCTATTTCAGATGAACGCAACACTTAGGAATAGCCATTTTTAAATTTGTGTGTTTCAGGAAAGTGGAGGAAAACAACAGCACATCAATCTAACTTAATTTTGTTGAAATATGACAATGCAATGGAGCAACTGCGTGAATAAGATTTGACTGTGAGTATACATAATTATTATTTCTTACATTACCCGGAAGTAGTAGAAATAATATAATTTTGTACTTGAACTTTGTCCGTTCAATTTTTCCATAATTCGATCATTGTAAAACCTAGCATAATTTTATTTGGACGCTCTGTATTTCAACTATGCAACTAATGCATGTTTGATTGCATACCTGTTGAAGAGGTAACTTCTAGTAGATGAAAGCATAGAACAATATTTATATTGATTGACCTGTCTATCTTATCGTATTTGTTATGTTCTTTTTGCTGTAGCAAATCAGCTGCTCTGTTCACTTGAATGCTTTTGCGTTTTATTTTTAAGCGCTCGCTTTGAACAGAGTTGAACTATCACCATGCTATGCGCACTCGTGTAGGACATTTTTGACCTCATTAAATTCCTATACCTTGTTTTTAAATTATTAACAGCCATTCGCACCGGTTAATAATAAATGTTCCACTTACTAAAGTGTCACTTAAAGTTAAACTTACATATGGCAACACGGTAAAGTTTCTGTCAAGGTTATCAATACTTGTTCATTTCTGGCAACGGTAGTTATGTTTATCTCTTTCTGGTACGTTTTAAACGATAGTGACAACCAATTTTGAGTCTTCTTACTTGTAAACGAGGATAAAGTGACAATTTTTAATTTTTTATATTCACCACAGACCATTTATCTTTGATATACGTGACTTGTGTGTTTTATTATTTGTGTATAATCTTTAATTATTATTGTGATATGGCAAGCAACGATAAAAGAAGCCGTAGTGTAAACTACACCTTCAGAGAAAGAATGCTTTTGTTAAAGTTGGTGGAGCAGCAAAAGAAAATATTAGAAAATAAAGTAACCAATGCAGTGTCCTGGAAGGACAAGGATATGGCGTGGGAGAGAGTCTCTAAAATATTTAATGCTACATCTGCAGATGGAATTCCCAGAAAAAAAGAATCGCTGAAAAAATATTATGAAAATTTAAAAAAAAACGTTAGGAAACAAGCGGCTGATCAGCATAGACAGTTATGTAAAACTGGAGGAGGTCCACCTACTCAAAACCAAAACGACCCAACTTTTGATTTAACTTTAAGCATAATAAATGCTAAAACTGTTTACGGATTAAATAATGGTTATGATGGCGACAATCAAGTGTCATCAATGGAGTATGTTGAGGATAATACTGAAAATTATGTCGATACAATTCAGGAATCATCTACTGTAAGTTGCTATTTTTTTACATTTAAGTATGGATTTAGAAATAATTATTTCTAATTTTAGACCAACTCAAAAAGTAAAGGTAAACAGAAACTGGGGTTATCCAGTGATAATGTCTTGAACAACCACCAAAACCAAGATGAAGACAATGAGGACTTCTATGAAAACAGGACTACTGAATTAGGATGTACCTCAAATGTTAGTTAATAGAATTTTCATTATTATTGACCAACTTGTTAACATATTTTCTACATTTCTATTGTAATTATTCAGCAAAATAATTAATACTTATTAATGTTTTAGGTTGACTTTGAAATTATTACCCCAGCTAAACAAAAAGAATGTAATGAAACTGTCCTTACCTCTCCCTCAAGAAGAGGTACACATGAAAATCAGCCATCATGCTCTTCAGAAAATAATATAGAATTTGTATTCTCGGAGAATCATACAGAGAAAGAGGTGCCTGCTTCTGAAGTAAGTTATCATATTTTTTATCAAACCTTTTTTCTGATAAAATGTTAGGTAACAATCAAAAGTAAGCACAATCTGATACGGTAATGAATTTGAACATGTGTAATTCCTATTAGCTAGACAATGTATAATAAGTAAATATATCTGGTTGTCATATGAAATTAATGAAATATAATTTTCGTTTGCAAAAATCTGCTGCAAACCCAAGCATTTTTACTATATCGGATTGCTCAGGTCAACTTGTCAGATTGTACATCACTCAAAACTTGTCATTAGCAATCAGTATTTGTCTGTAAGTTCTTATGATGACACATTGTTTCAGTAAATATATATACAGTGTAAATATACATATATATTGAATACTTCCTAACTTCTCAAAATTATGTAATTCTTAAATATTTACTTTAAAGCTGTTTCTTTTTAATTTTTTGCATGAATGTGAATAATAAAAATACTACTGTTTTTAGGGTAATTGGAAAAATGTTTGCCCACGGATGCTACAGGAACAAAAAACACCTAGTCTAGTAGTTCACAATCGCTGGGCTAATAGAAGACGACCACAGCTGAAAAGTCAGTCTACCTCAAATTTGGCTGCAGAATATTCAGAGATTGCCAAATTAAAATTAGAATTTTTTGAATCTGAAAAAGAAAACCATAAAATTGACAGAAAACAGAAAGATGAGTTATTCGAATTACAGAAAAAAAATTTATTATTAGATATCGAGTTGAAACAATTACAAATTAAACAGCTGAAAACTAGAAACGTTATGGAAATCTGAGACGTTTTTGACTGTTTCACTACTACTAATTTTCTGTATATTTTTTCAGTAAAAAATGAATTAAACATTGGATTGAACAACTGCGATTTTATTTTTAAATATATTTGGATGGTACATAACAAAACTATACCTTCACCTTAAAAATATTACTCAAGTACTATTATAAATTTGCAAAATAATTTTCTATCAAATTGTCCCTAACAGCAGTTATTCTATTATGATTATTTTGAAGTTGAATAGCTGGAATGTTAGGAACTTCATGTAGATCCAATACTCGCAAAAACTCTAGTAAATTTTCTACGGGAGGTGGTTCTTCATTTTTTTTTCTGCAAACATTGTTCAATACTGTTGCCGCTACTATAATTGCCATATCAGTGTCCAGCTTCAATCTTAAGCCATATGCTAATATTGGAAATCTTCGTTTTAAAACACCAAAATATCTTTCAATAGTATTTCTTGTTCTAATAATACTTTCATTATATAATTGTTCAGAGCGTAGTAAGGGCCTTTCATGGGGGGTCATTAGATACGGTTTTATATAATAACCACTATCTCCTACAAAAGTGAAATTTTTTAAAACACTTATTCAAAATATTTAGAAATTTTTACCTATTAATAACAAATTTGGATAACGATTTTGTTCAAAATCCCGCCTTATTTGGCTATTGTTAAATATTGTGGAATCATGCGAAGATCCAGGCCACCTTGCCACAACATTTACAGCCTCTAAATTTGCATTGCAAATAACTTGCACATTTAACGAAAAATATCCCTTCCTATTCCTGAACACTTCAGCATCTGGTCCTCCTAAAAAAAACATTTTTTTGTTAGTGCTTTAATCCAGACAACAGAAACCTAACTTTACCTGGTGACTCAATTTTTATATGCGTGCAATCAACGGCACCTATCACTCGAGGAAACCTTGCAATACCATAAAAGCTAGTCTGACTTTCCAAAATTTCTGCAGGTGTTGAGGGAAATTTTATATGATTGTTATAAAGTGCAGCAATTGCTCGAGCTACTCTAGCAATTATTCTTCCAGCTGTGGATAGATGTATACCACCAAAATCTGCTGCTGTTGATAAGTGGCTTCCTGTAGCACAAAATCTTAGAAAAATCAAAAACTGATTGATAGGTGCTACACAATTGTTCCTACAAAATAAAAATACGAAAATGTTATTAAATAATTAGCTAATAATTATTATAATACTTACGTATCATATGGATACTCCAACCGTTCTTCTATCTGAGGTAAAAACTCTAAAACAGTTTCTTTGGTCATCCTAAATCTTTGGAAAAATGTTTGAGGATCCAAATTATTCATTGGATCATTTCTGGTATATACTCTTCTGGGTATACCAAATATAATTAAATCAACTACCTCCAAATCGTCATCATCGTATATTGGATTTAACTCCATCTCCGTGAAACAACGTGAAAGCTGAAGATTGCAAACAAAAAGCCGAAAATACTGTATACAGGTTATGTTATTTGCATTTGTATTTGTGTACAAGCACAGAAGTATCTACCCTTTTGAGGTTAAGTGAGAGCGTAAGCCGAGAAATGTCTCGGCTTAGTAAGGCGAGATTTAACGCCTCGTTAAGTGGAACTTATACACTGGTGCGAATGACTAAGCGTACTTAAGTAGCACTTAACTGCTAAGCGGAACCGGTGCGAATGGCCGTAAGAGGAGCGATTTGAATTTAAGTTGGCATTTCTGCTGCCTTGTCGGATTGCCACCAGTTTCACACAGCTCTTTTGATATCTCTGACATTTGTCAGTTTTGTGTTTATTTATATAAAAATAGTCATTAGTTCAATCATTACTACCACGTTTGTTGTTTATTTTTAACGAAGTATTATATTTTACCCAGGGTATTTGCTATTTTTATTATTTATTCCCTTTCATGAAAAAAATCCATGCTTCTTTTTTCTTGTTAATAATATAAGTTTCACATCAAATTTTACATACATTGCAGTACTATATTATGGTATTTTTCGATGACAAACCTTATGTTCGCTTTTAGTTTTACTTTTTCAAAGCAGGCTATACAGTTACTATCTTCTGGTCCTGGCTCAACAAAGTTCACAGCTACAACTCTATATAGTTCGGTCACCAGATCAAGAGAGGGCTTGAAAAACATGGTTTGAGATTTGACCATTGAGTTGCCTATCTAATGTATGTTACCTATGAACTATCGCGTACCCCAACTGCACTACCACTCAGGAACCATAGACATTTCTCTATGTGCACTTTTAGTTGGTCATAACCTCAAACGAAAATGAACAAAATTTGAATTTATTTTGATGTGAAAGGAACACAACAATTATAAATATTACTTATTTGATTTGAAACGTCGTGTCGTATTCACAGAGAAAAAAGCTATTATCTGATTCAGCTCTATTAGTCATTGGTAAGTGTCTTATTTAAAAATTCAAGTACTTCAAAATAATAACATACCACGTATTGCCAGTTGAAATCATTCCAATATTTGTTTGTTGTTGTTAACTTTCGTAACACTCAAAACTTGTTTTTAAAAATTCAACTTTTAAAATGCAATTTTGTACTCAAAAATTTTCTATAATGCCAGATCTATAAAAATGCAAATAACATTAGTAATGATAAATACTGAAGAACTAATGCTAATAACGGCTCAAGAAGTTAATAACGAAGGTGTTTTCTTCTATTTATAATCTTCTGGGTGCTGACCTTAAGTTTTCTATGTGTATGGGAACATAACTTTACTGAATGCTGCTAGACTGTAAGTGTAAGTACTTATACACAATTATTGTGTATATTATAATAACCCAAATAGAGGTTGTTTATTGAAAAGTATATTTCATATTAGAATTTATTTTTGTCACTTGAATTTTGGCAAAAAATTGAATATAATAAAATGGAACGTTTGTGTTTTATTTTTGGTTATATAATATAGAATGATTTCTCTTCAAGTTGAGTATTCCTTGTTTTGCCTCCCCAATGAGTGTCAATTCTATAATGTCTACATAGCAATATTTTGAACTAGACATGTCTCTAAATTATACAAAATTGGAAAAACATAATTATTAGTTATGACCATCAGAAATTGGAAGCTTCTGATTAGGTATGTTAATTTGCATTTTTCTGTAAATTGTAAAAAAAATGAGCATAACTGACGATGAAAATTGCAAATTGCTGATTATGTTATTTTTGTCTAGCTCTATAATATATTAATTTAATAACTTTCTATTATTTTCTAAAAACTACAATATATGATATTACTATACCAGTTAAAACAATCAGTCACATAATCTAATCATTCTTAAAAGGATCAAAGGATGAAGTAAGGTCTGCTAAACTATATTTATTTACTATTAGAATTAGGTATAAGCTTTGAGAAAAGCCAATTGGCTATTTTATTGGTCTAGTAAGATATTTTAGAGTAGATGGAGTTTATACCTATGCAATTGTACAGTAATCAATTAAAGCTCCTCCAGACATATTTTCTGATTTAGCCCTATTACTTGATAAGTCTTATTTAGAAATTCAGGCAGTTCTAGTTGAAATAATTTGAATATTTGTTAGTTTTTTGGGAACAGAATACAATAACACATTTTTCAAAGTTTATTATTGGCATATGAAAATTTCTAATATTACCCGGAAGTAGAAATTGCAATGGTCCTAAACGAATTGATACATTTTATATCAGAATATAATTTTGTACTTGAACTGTGTCAGTTGAATTTTTCTAAACTATTTCTTGGCTGAAGGTCTTTTTGTTCTAACTTCTTCCTCCAATGATTGAATTTTATTTGTGTCTTGAAATATTGTGAATTTAACTGTTATAACAAATTAATAGTTTCAACCCTTACTACGTGGAATCATTCCTTAATTCAAATATCAAATTAATCGTTGTGTAACCCAGTATGATTTCATTTGGACACTCTGTATTGTAACCACAGAACATACCCAAGGAAGAAGCAGCAAGCAATGTAAATAGAACTGACGTCTTTTTGCGCCACCTATTAATGGTGATTGTCATTATTTGTCATGGTGGTTGCATAAATATGACAATTGTTACAGGAAACTAAATAATTTTTGTATTGATTGACCTATCTTATCGTAATATTCTATGATTTACAAAATAGGTGCGTTTTTTTGACAGATTCCAGTTACTCAGATGCAGATCACATTAACTGAAGAGAGCTGACATCTCAGTCAAAAAGAACGCACCTTATGTTTGAAAAAATGGCTTGGCGTCTTCACAAAGAAAAAAGCCGCTTATCATTTACTATTTCTGTGCTATATTATCTTGATACGTTTATATCAATCCATAAAAACTACAATATGTAATAAATTGAACCATTCACATCGTTAAATCACTCTTATAAAATTGTTCATTTTGATGTCATGGTAGATTGAATACCATCAAAGGAAGAAATAAGGTCGGCTAAACTGTATTTATTTTATGATTGAAATTGTAAGCTTCCATAGAAAAGCCATTTGACTTTTTGTCTTTCATTTTAAAATGATTTCTCTGTAGTGTGTAAATATTTTATTCTATTTTAGATATATGATTGTCTACAAGTTTTCCGTTGATACGTCCTGCTTCAATAACTAGAGTACTACTTTTATTGATCCAGTAGGGTATTGTAGAACAGCAGGTTTACAATAAGCAATAATAGGAACTATTATAGGAGCTCCTCCAGTATTATCTGATTCAGTTCTAGTAGTCATTGGTAAGTGTATTATTTGTAAATTCAAGTACTTCAAAATAATAACATACTACACTGCCAGTTGAAACTATTTCAATATTTGTTTGTTTTCAGGAAAAGATACCAACAATACATTTTTCAATCAATAAAGTTACTGCATGCTAAAAAATGCTAGACCGTAAGTACCTATATGCAATTATTGTTTATATTCTAATATCCTAACCAAACTTGAGGAGCAAATAAAGGTTGTTTATTGAAAAATATATTTCAAATTAGAATTTAACTTTGTCACTTGAATTTTTGTGAAATATGTTTCCATTGAATCTAAAATATGTTTGTTTCATTTTTGGTTATATGATATAAAATGATGTCTCTTCAGGTCGAGCATGATATTCTCTTGATTTGCTGCCTCAATGAGTGACTTTATTATGTGTACATAGCAATATTTTGAACTGGGCGTGTCTCTAAATTACACTAAAATGGAAAATAACATAATTAGTTATGACCATCAGAAATTGGAAGCTTCTGATTATGTTAATTTTCTTTTTTTTTTGTAAATTGTATGCAAAATGAGGTAAATAAAATTGGAAATCGTATGTATAATATATTAATTTGATATCATTTTATTTTTCTCTAAAAACTTCAATATATAATATTACTATACCAGTTAACAATCATTCACAACATCTAATCATTCTTGGAAAATTGTCCATTTTGATGTCATGATAGATAGCATTGAAGGAAGAATAGAGTTTGTTTAACGAAATAAACATCTCATAATAGAATATAATGTTGTACTTTAACTTTGTTCATTGTATTTTTCCTCCAATGATTGAATTTCATTTCTGTCTTGAAATATTGTGAATTTAACTGTTATAACAAATTAATAGTTTCAACCCTTACTAGGTGGAATCTTTCCATAAATCTAAGATAAAATCAATCATTTTATAACGTACTATAATTTTATTTGGTCACTGTGTAGAATATTGCAACTATAAACAACAAGGATGTAAGAAACTGAACAGGCATTAATGCATGTTTGGTTGCATACCTATTAGAGAAGTTTTCTATGATTGACATTTCTGAAAATTGTCATTTGTTGTGCTCTTTTTACGGGATTTGCTCGAGCTAATCAGTTGCTCTGTTCACTTAAACGCTCTTGCGTATTTTTTAAGCGCTCACGCCTCGCTTTGCACTATCGCTTCCCCTTTTGCTCCTAACTGCACTACCTTCATTCTAGTTGTTGATCAGTTCTGGATTACTTGTTCCATTTAGTTGAACATAACCTCATTGGTGTTTTCTTTGCTCAAACCATAATGAAAACAATCAAAATTAGAATTTATTTTGAAGTTGCTTCAAAATGTGGGAGAACCATCATAAAGGATAATGGAACAAACTTATCCTATGATATTGGACTTAGTTCAAAAGACAGAAAAAAGCAGAAACTGGTAAAGTGAACGTATAATGATATACTCCAAATTATCTTCTACTTGCATATTTTTTAATATTCTTATTACAAACTAAATAATAAACAATACGCCAGCCTAATATTTTATGATGCACTTTCTTCCTCTTATTATTTTTAGGATTTCCTGCCCACTTGGTCACCCGCTCAGGTTGAAAATTATCTCAACAGAGGCGTATTCACAGAGGAAAAAGCCACTTCTCTTTTACTATTTCTGTGCACATATATTTATACTAAATCATTTCTCCCTGAATGAAACTTTTGGTAGCATTATTAATATTATCATTCCGGAATTTCACTTGTTTCAAAGGAAGTATGTTGAAATATGCACTAATATATTAATTTGATAGTTTTTTATTATTCCATAAAAACTACAACATAATATTACTAATAAACAGTTAATAATCATTCACACCCTTCAATAATTTTGTGAAAACTAATCATCATGATGTCATTGGTATGATAGATAGCACGAATGAAGAAATGAGTTGAAATTATTAGTTGTAATCAAGCCAATTGGCTATTTCTCCTTAGAACATGATATCTTTGTTTTAATTGTAAATATTTTTTCTATTTTAGATATTATATGAATGTCTGCAAGTTGTCGTCGATACAGTTGATTCAATAACTAGAGTACCATTTTTATTTTACCAGTAGGGTATTGTAAAGTAGATGGAGTTTATATGCAGATGTACAATAAGCTCCTCCAGGCTTAACTATTATCTGATTCAGTCATAGTACTTGGTAAGTGTCTTATTTGTAAATTCAAGTAGTTCAAATGAACATAATGCTGCTAGTTTGTGTTACAATTATTGTGTTGTATATATAATAAAAAAAAAAATTACTTAATTACAATTTTCTGTAACAATTGTCATTCTCAAGTAAAGTGTGTTATCAATAGATGTCAACATAAAAGTATCATACTATTATAACGCCTTACAAATTTGAAAATTACTTTTCTAAGAGTATACCGTTCATTAAGAAACTACTTCCCTGAGTATATGCCACGAACAACATTGAATTACACTTCTAAGTTGAACAAAGCAGAATGGTTGGTTATATTATGCATATATACCAACCCCATTTAACTCAGAAGTGTAATTCAATGTTCTTTGTGGTATATAGGCAGGGAGGTAGTTGTTGCTTCTTAGTGAACTCTTAGAAAAGTAATTTTCAAATTTGTTTTGTTGTCTTTCAGATATGAACATCGTCTTTTGATTGGCCTAGGAATTGAACTATAAAAAGAGGAAATCACGCAACGCACTGCAAGTGTTTGTCAAGGTATAACGTGAATAACGAAACCCGGTTTCTTTCCAATTTTCTTATTCGTTTATAAATTGTCTTCAAATGAATACTAAAAAAATAACATGAATTTTCAAATAGTCCAACAATGTTACAGTTTCTTATATTTGGAAAATTACATTTTTCGTATTTTGAAATTTACAGCACAAAGGATAAAACTGAAACATGCAAAAAAATTCACAAAACGAAAAGTGTCATTTTCCAGTTTTCCAGAAAGTTTGATTGAAAATTTGGATTTAATAAAATATTATTTCGATGGAACTATCGGCATAATCCCATTGGCATCACCAGCTTCTTACCGTTATTAGCAACGTCCTTTTAACACCTGTGAATACAATTAATTTCTTATCCATTCCATTTTTTCGTATTTTTCAGATCGAAGCAGGCAGAAGTGAGATGATCGAAGAAGACAGATAGAGTGACAGAGTCCAACAGAAGACATGGAGAAAATGAGAGTCAAAATGACATTATACACGTGTGGGTAACTAGAAAGTGTAATTAATGTACCGCTTTCTCATTGCACTCAATCAACAATGTCAATGCTGCCATGTGTTTTATTATAAACTGACATTGTTAAGGGAGTGAAATGTAGATGGCGCCACACTATTGACACTTTCTAGCTACCTATTTTTCTACCTCAGACCTACTTTCGACACGCACCACTAGATCGCACTCCAATACGATCCATGAAGGTATGTAAAACCATCAAGTAGGAAGGAATACAATGTTTATATCGGTAAATGTAGTTTTCGGAGTTTTAACGCATCTTTTCACCAATTGACACTGCTTACGTTGTTATCTGGAACCCTCTCAGGTATGCAGGGATAAAAACTTTGCTAAAAAGTCGCGTGTGAAACTTGAAACTGCATTTATCTTCATGATTTAGAAATTTGTTTCTGCTTTTCTTTGATTAAATACAATTTAAAAGGAAAGTTGGTTCGTTTTATTATTTTCCCTCGCCCCTTTCCTCTCTTCAATAAACAACGGTACTAATTCAGATTGGTACTGCCGAGCGTTCACTGTATTTCTGGTTTTTTGATAGATGGCGCCACTATAATGTGAATCCAAAAAGTGGGATTCACATGATAGTGGCGCCATCTATCCAAAAACCCGTGAACTAATTTTTCTTAGTTCCTGGGTTTTTTCATAGATGGCGCTGTTTTTTTCTGGGATTCACAGGATAGTGGCGCCATCTATCCAAAAACTCGTGAACTAATTTTTCGTAGTTCCTGGATTTTTCCATAGATGGCGCTGTTTTTTTCTGGGAATCACAGGATAGTGGCGCCATCTATCCAAAAACCCGTGAACTAATTTTTCTTAGTTCCTGGGTTTTTTCATAGATGGCGCTGTTTTTCTGGGATTCACATGATAGTGGCGCCATCTATCCAATACCCCATGAACTAATTTTTCTTAGTTCCTGGGTTTTTCCGTAGATGGCGCTGTTTTTTTTCTGGGATTCACATGATAGTGGCGCCATCTATCCAAAATCTGCGAACTAGTCAATTTTGGAGGTTTATTGAACTAGTTTCATCAAAGCAAATTCATGCAGATTGTCCGATTTCCATCTATCGAATGCAAACGGATATGCGAATAAAAATACAATAAGATAAAAAACTTTTATTGAAAGTATAGATTTACAGGTAGTTTTGCTACGAGCTCACACTATCTATAAAATTTATAGTTTCACATACCTTTATGTTGCGTTCCTATCGTTGTGCGACCTACGAAAACACATCCATACAACGGTAATAATTGGCAATTCTCCTGACTCTATATAAAACCGTAATTACATCGACGATGTTACCTATTGGTGTATGTGGGTGTTTGCGTGTAAGAGCTAATTTTAACGATACGATTGTTTATTGGAAGCTGTTTGGTGATTTTCGTTAAGACGGCACCCATTTCTTAGGAGCTGTCTTCAAAGATCTCCGTTATCACAATTCGAAACGTATCCCGATTCATATCGACTCATTTTAGAATTGCGGTGATTAGAAAGTTTTAGACAGGAACGTCCGTATGCTTCATGAAAATGAAAGCGACACCCCAAAGCCGGTCGGCACGAAAGAGAGCTTTTTAGTATAAACAATTCTTATAACCACAATTCACAAGATATTCTTTAAATTATAGGAGCGTCCGTATAAACATAAGGAACGCATGTCATAATTTTGTAACTACGACAGTGACGTCTGTTGAAGAAAATAAAAGGGGTACATTTTTCGTATTATAAGGAAAATAGCGATTGAGGAAGTCTTGTAAATATCGGTTTATAGTTAACCACAAATCCAATGTTTAAGCACACAGCCTCTCCTTAAACCATTAGTGGAAAATAATGTTCCACCGCGGATACAGACGTTCCTGTTTTGAATTCTCTTTAATGGGTCTATTCTGTGCACATCTGTAAGATAATCTGTAACTTTACAGGGGAATTGCTATTCTGCGTACAACTGTATCTTACAGGAATCTTTAAAATAGTTACAGATTTGGTAAATATTTACGTGTGTATTGACTGCTGTCGTTGGAAATAGAATATTTTTGTACAGTTTGAGGTTTTCTCTGGTTATTTGGTTAAAGTTAAACGTTAGAAGTATCGAAATTTGACGTACAGTAGTTCAAATGTCTATCTGTAATTCAGTGAGTTACAGACAACATCACAGAATCGCAAAGTTACAGATTCTGTAAAACCCCATTTACAGAACTTTCGTTAGCTACAGATTCGTAAGCTATTACGAAAAACACAGAATCGACCTATAAATTGCAATTCTGAAAGGGGAAAACGATCGACAAGTCCGCGTAAGACGCTTGAATTGAATTTTCCCAAATAATTCATAAACAAAACACATATTACATTCGAATAAATTTTGTGAATTGATACGAACATAAATCAAACAAACAAAAATCACCGCGCAGCTTTCAATTACTAATGGTCGCCACCCAATCAAATTGTTAAAATTTGGTCTTACCCACTAACGCACACATCCACATACACCAATAGGTAAAATTGGTGATGTCGATGTAAGTAAGTACGGTATTATACACAGAGTTAGAAGAAAAAACATAATCGGCAATTTCTAATGGTCACCGTCGATTATGCCCTTTCCCGAACTCTATGTTCGATTTTGTACATACAATTTATAGGAAAATTCAAATCAACATAATCCGAAACTTCCAATTTCACACACACGTCAAGTTGGAAAAAAGGAAGGAAGGCAAAGAAAAACCAACCCTCACTATTATTCTTACTCTAGAACTGAACATTTAAAAATACATCTTCATCGATATAGCTGTGAACGATAGATAGACATTTTCTTATTATTAATAATACAACAATTATCAAAAGCAAAGGTATTCAAGAGGATTAAATAATTCATGAACACATGGATGTAGACATATTTTTTTGATTATACACAAACAACTGATGAAATATCATCAATATAGCCAGTCATAATATATACACCATAATTTTATGATTATGGTTTCATTTTACCCTTTTTGAATTGCCATAACTACAATAAATATTGCAAAACAATATAAAATCAATCAAATTCAAGAATTTTTCATCTTCTCCATTTCTTCACTCAAATGGATTGTTACCAATGATATCATCTGGGATCCTGAAAAAAATAACATGATGAGTAAAATCCAGTAACAAAATGCAGTGAGCATTTCTCATCAGCAAAACTATGTCTTCCGTTTTATAAAACCATAATTATAAACCTTCTCCATAAAAAGAAGCCACTAGTATGTACACACACGATTAAAAAATGAACATAATCAGCAATTTCTTATTACTAACGGTCACCTTTAGTTATACCCTTTTCAAAACTCTATGTACCTCTTCGTACAAACAAGTCACATAAAAATGCAAAAAAAAACATAATCAGATGCTTCCAGTTTCTAATAGTTGTAACTAATTATGTTATTTTCCATTTTTGTGATTTAAGGAATGGAATGTCAAGAAGAAATTAATGTGGGTGTAGATTTGGGAAACATTCAAATGACAAAGGTCCATCGGTTTCATGGAAATATTTAGAATATGCATAATTGTGTATACTTACAGTTGACCTTTATTAAAACATACAATTATAAACTTTGAAAAATGTGTTGTTTTCTTTTCATGAAAAACGAGCAAATATTAAAATGATTTCAACTAGAAGCATTATGTTTTTTGAACTATACTTGTATTTATAAATAAGACTTACCAAGTACTATGACTGAATCAGATAATAGAGTTAAGCCTAGTGGAGCTTCAATTGCTTATTGTACATCTGCATACAATCTCCATCTACTCTACAATACCCTACTTGTCCAATAAAAATGGTACTCTAGTTATTGAAACAACTGTATCGACGACAACTTGCGACAATAATATGTCTAAAATAGAAAAAAATATTTACAATTAAAATAAAAGAAATCAAGTTTTAAGGAGAAATAGCCAATTGGCTTAATTACTGCTGATAATTTCAACTTATTCCTTCCTTCGATACTATCATAACATCACGATGAAATGTTTTCACAAAATAATTGAAGGGCATGAGCATGAATGATTATTAACTGCTTTGGTAATACTATGTGTTGTAGCCTTTGGATCAATTGCAATTCCGGAACAATAATATTACCAAAAGTTTCATTAATGGAAAAATTATTTAGTATAAATATATATACAGTGTGACCCATTTTGTTTGGAAGCACCCCTATAAAATCCGCATTTTTCAACCGATTTTGATTTAGTCTTTTTTGCTAGATTCAGTATCAAAAACAGAATTTGAGCACAAATTTTCATACCATAATAATTTTTCTTTGCCAAAAAAGACGAATGTATATTAGGCATTTTTAATTCTCAAATATAACTACACCACTGGATTCAGAATCATCACAAATGTAAACTATCAAAATTTTATAAAAAAAGTTCTATTAACAACAAAGTTATCACTACATGAATTTGGAAAAAGTTGCTTTTTAATCAATTTTTTACTAAGAATGTAGACACATTTTAAAAATGGCAACATGGTAAACAAAAACTAGGACTCAAACATATTGCACTGTAAAAATTCGAAGCCGAAATTTTAAAAGACAGGATAATAGGTCCATTCTTTTTTGAGGGTAACATGAATGCCAATAACTTCATGGAATTCTTGGAAGGTGAGTTATCCGCAGTGATTGACGAACTGCCACTAGCAGAAAGAAGAAATTTGATATTTCAGTAAGATGGTTGTTCTGTACACTATTCTAGGATTGTCAGGCAGCAGCTTAACGAAAAATTTCCAAATGGTTGGATAGGTCGCGGTAGCGAGTTAATCGAATGGCCTCCTAGATCGCCCGATTTAACTATATTGGATTTTTATCTGTGGTGGCTTTTGACACAAAAAGTGTATAAGACACGTCCAAGGAATAGAGCAGAACTGTGTGACAGAATACGACAGGCGTGTGCTGGAATAACGCCACATGAAATAAAAAAAGCGCTAAGACATAGTCGCAAACGATACGAGAAATGTGTGGAAATTAACGGAGGTCTAGTCGAGGCTACAAAAATGTAGAATTAAATTATTATTAAGTAGTTTAATAATTAAAATGTATTATTAGTTGTTAATTTGTATTTTCGTCACATCAACACAATTTTACAATACTCTCAGAAGCTATAACTCCAGAACGGGTTAAGGTATCGGCTTCGAATTTTTACAGTGCAATATGTTTGAGTCCTAGTGTCTCTTTACCATGTTGCCATTTTTAAAATGTGTCTACATTCTTAGTAAAAAATTAATTAAAAAACAACTTTTTCCAAATTCATGTAGTGATAACTTTGTTGTTAATAAAACTTTTTTTATAAAATTTTGATAGTTTACATTTGTGATGATTCTGAATCCAGTGGTGTAGTCATATTTGAGAATTAAAAATGCCTAATATACTTTCGTCTTTTTTGGCAAAGAAAAATTAACGTAGAGTGCCTTGAAAATAGCTATTATGGTATGAAAATTTGTGCTCAAATTCTGTTTTTGATACTGAATCTAACAAAAAAGACTAAATCAAAATCGGTTGAAAAATGCGGATTTTATAGGGGTGCTTCCAAACAAAATGGGTCACACTGTATATATGCACAAAAATAGTAAAACATAAGAAAAATTCAATTGAAAAAGTTAAAGTACATAATTATCTTCAAATCTGACATCAAAATGAACAATTTTCTAAGAATGATTAGATGTTGTGAATGATTGTTCTGGTATAGTAATATTATATACTGAAGTTTTTAGAGAAGAATAAAAATTAATATATTATACATAGTTAGAAGAAAACAATATAATCAGTGATTTCCAATTTTCACTGTCAATTATGCTCTTTTCCAAACACTACATACCTCATTTTGCATACAATTTACAGAAAAATGCAAATTAACATAATCAGAAGCTTCCAATTTCTGATTGCGATGACTAACTATGTTATTTTCCATTTTAGTGTAATTTAGGGACACATCTAATTCAAAATATTGCTATGTACACCTAATACAAGTGACACTCATTGAGGAAGCAAATCAAGAGAATGCCATGCTCGACCTGAAGAGAAATCATATAACCAAAAATAAAACACAAATGTTCCATTTTAGATTTAATAGAAACCTATTTGGCAAATTTCAAGTGACAACGTTATATTCTAATATGAAATAAATTTTTCAATAAACATCTATTTGCTCCTCAAGTTAGGTTAGGATAATATAAGAATTTAGGTACTTACAGTCTTCCATTTTTTTACATGTAGTAACTATATTTTAAAATTTTCCAATGACAATAATACTTTGAAAGATGTGTTGTTGGTTTTTTTTCCTGAAAACAACCAAATATTGAAATAATTTCAACTGGCTGTTATTAATTTGGAGTACTTGAATTTACAAATAAGACACTTACCAATGACTACTAGAACTGAATCAGATCATAGTTAAGACTGGAGGACCTTCTATTATTGCTTATTGTACATCTGCTGTTCTACAACACCTTACTGGTCCGATAAAAGTGGTACTCTGGTTATTGGAGCAACACCCTGTATCAACGGAAAACTTGTAGACAATCATATATCTAAAATAGAATAAAATATTTACAATTACTACAGAAAAATAATTTTGGAATGAAGGACAAAAAGTCAATTGGCTTTTCTGAAAGCTTATAATTTCAATAGTAAAATATAGTTTAGCAGACCTTATTTCTTTTTTTGATGGTATCTACCATGACATCGAAATGAACATTTTCTAAGAGTGATTGAACGATGTGAATGATTGTTAACTGGTATAGTAATAAAATATACTGTAGTTTTTATGGATTAATAAGAAGGCATCAACATAATGTATTAACGTCTATTTCAACATACCTATCTGTTTTTCTACCGCCTCTGGATCAAGAATAAATCCCGAACGATAATGGATATTAAGAGTGTTACCAAAAGTTCAAGTCACAAAAAAATTCTTTAAAATAAATATACGTGCACAAATATAATATTCTAAATGATAAGCGGCTTTTTTCTCTGTGGAGACGCCATGCCATTTTTTCAAACTAAGGTGCGTTCTTTTTGTTTGACTGAGATGTCAGCTCTCTTCAGTTAATGTGATCTGAGGTAATGTGGTGTGGGTATAGGTTATCTATGATGTGAGTATGATCCATAAAGAGCGATTTGTCGAAATATCACAGGCTGTCAATTCAATTCAAAAAAGATTTAAAATATAAAGCAGATTCGTATCAGCATCTAATTAAGTAATTCTTTCCATATCAGAACCAAGTAAAATTAAATTATTTTGTTTAAAACTGAAACAAATCAAACATCTCTTCATCCCCTCTATTTTATTTCTGGTCTATTAGACATGGCCACCTACAACACTAGCACAGTATACCCCCACTGTGGGGGTATACTGTGAACACTAGGCCGGAATACTGAAATTTGGCAACAGTGAACAGTGGGCCGATCAAGTCAGATTTTTATCATGGCGAGACCGTGAAATCAGTGGATATAATATGTATTTTCGTTTATATAGCGCCTGTATTTATAATTCGTGATATGTAATAGGTGATCTGAAGTATGTAATAGTGTGTGCAATCTTTTTAAATTAAGTTTATGAACTTGGTGCTCGTTATTTCGCAGTTAACAGACTGACAACTTCAACATAAGACTTCTGTTTGTGTTAAGTTTTAGAGGTAAGATATTTAATATTATATATAAATAAAAAGATTTTTGCATCAGTATAATTTGTAAACATACTCTCTGGTCTGTAGAATCATATAAAATATAAGGCATAACATGGTAATTGTATCAAATAAAGTATGGTTAAAAAATTTCTAAAACTCGTTGAAAATGTTTAAAGGTGACTTGAATCAAGATTAATTTTTATATTATTATCCAATTTGTGATTCTTGTTAAGCCATTCCACATTGGACATAAATCAAGTATATAAATTAAGCCAATAAGGTTAATTACTTATGAACTTATAGGGTAGCACTTCTATTAAATATTTTATTTTGTTGTAGATGCCTGCGAAATGTTTGGTACCAAGTTGTACTAGTAATTATGCTTCCAACAGTGAAGGATATATTACAGTATTTAAGTTTCCACAAAGTGATGAGCTGAAGAACAAATGGTTGAGAAGTATCCCACGTGTAGACTGGGAACCAAGTCAAATTTCAGTTGTGTGTATTAAACATTTCACGCCAAAGATTAAATTTCATTCAATGATGTGTAAAAGGATAAGGATGGTGATCTGAAGACCTTTACAAGGAAAAGACCTGGAGAAGAATCCAGCTGCAAGAAATAATCCTGGAATACAAAGAAAAAGGATGCTAGATAGACAACAGGAACAACAAGAAGATTGGTTAAACAGTGATGTGATAGTGAATTTTTCAAATTTTTGTGGACAGCTTAAATCTAAATTGAGTGTTCATTTAGAGAAGTGGTAGTGTCATCAACAAACAAACTGTATATATTTATACAAATCTGATGGGATTTGACAATGATGAACCAGATGTCAGGTGTACTTAGTATAAAAATATTTGAATCAATGGAAATCGAGGTAGGAATTGAGCATAATTTATTACATAAAAATGATTTAAACTGGATATTACCACC
The DNA here is from genome assembly GCA_949126875.1 of Lochmaea capreae. Classification (NCBI taxonomy): domain Eukaryota; kingdom Metazoa; phylum Arthropoda; class Insecta; order Coleoptera; family Chrysomelidae; genus Lochmaea; species Lochmaea capreae. Next base: position 9,731,014 of record OX421397.1, on the reverse strand, counting down.
GTGTCTAAAGGTGTCCCTTTGGTCATAGATTCAAAATATTTGTAAAGCTCAAAAATTCATTTTACTTACGTTAGTAAAGGAGTATGTTAACAATAATAAAGATAAATTTTACTTTCGGGATTCCTGTTCATGCAATCAACCTCAAACTAGTTTTGTTTTAGAAATGATGTTACCTATTTTAGCAAATATTTTTATAAATAACTATTCAAAAACAATTCAAGATAAATTACAAGATAGTAAGAAACATATAAATAATAATCATGAAACAAAATGTCTTTCTTCTTCTTCTTTTCCTTTTCTGTGGGCTCAACTCGTTCGAATTATCTACCCAGTACTATTTATTACTATTAGTTTTCTAGGATGAAGCTGCACTTCCGTGCATCTGCCTCGGAGACACCACTTCTTCCTGTATCTAAAATAAATTTATATAGTTCTGTTACAATTTTTGAAAAATTTGCACAAAAGCGAAGCACTGCGCACTGAAGGATTTCTAAGCATATCTTCTACACATAAAGCAGCTTCATAACCCATGCAGTTTTTAAGCATTAGTTTGTATAGATTGTCACAGTTACTTTTATTTATAGGACACTCCAACAACATATGTCTTATACTACCTAATTGTCCACATTCACAATTGGGGGAGTTAACTACACCTATCCGGTGGAGATGTTCTGGGCATGCACAATGTCCCAACCTAAGTCTATTCATTGTTGTTGCAGCCTGTCTATTGACCTTTACTTCATGGAACCACGGCTTATTTGGTAGTTTCCCTACTATTTTATAGTACTTCTTTCCTTTAATCTTACATAGTTCCATCCATTCTTCTTCCCAATCTTTTCTAATTTTCTCTTTTACTTTAACCATAATATCTTTGTAATCTACTTTGTTGTAATGCTTCTCCCTTTTTTTTAAGCTATTCTTAGCCAGCTTATCTGCTTCTTCATTCCCACTAATACCTGAATGACTAGGTATCCAGCTCAGCTTGATACTTTGATTATTTTTCTTCGCTTCCCATAGCATATCCCTTATATTCAACTCTGGGTATTCTGCTTTCCCGCAAATTCCTTTTTTAGCAATTCTTTGCAAAGCACTCTTGGAATCTGATACCACCAATGAATTCTTATTTCCTACTTCCCTTATTCTTTTGATTGCCTCATGAATAGCTAGCAGCTCTGCTGTACATATAGTAGCTTCATCCGCGACTCTGATACTTATTTTACACTTCCTATTTTTCATATATATCCCCATACCTGTTCGATTTTCTTGTCTGTCTTTAGATCCATCTGTATAGATTATTTCATAATCGCTCCATCTCTCTTTAATGATCCCATCCAATTCAATTTGATTGAATGAGTTGTTTTTCTTTAACCCCATATCTTCCCAGGGAATATCCATGAGCAGTGCACTGTACCCAACTGAAAAACATGGTAACACATTATATTTTCTAATTAAATTATGATAACTTAAAGCTCTATCCAACCCTTCTAATAAGGGGAAGTTGGTATTGTCTGCTATTTCCTGTTGGAATCTATATAAGTCCACCAACTTATTTGTGACTATACTATTATTTAACGCCAAGTGTTTCAAAATGAATTTTTGTGCCAACCATATACGTCTCCAATGTAGTGGAAGTTCCCCCGCTTCTGCCAACAGTGAAGCTGTCGGAGTGCTTCTCATAGCCCCCAAGATAACTCTTAACGCTTTAAATTGTACCTTGTCTAGGTTATTTAGTTGCTGCTTTGATGTATTAAATATTAGGAATGAACCGAAGTCTAAATGAGATCTAACAATACCTTTGTATATCATATCTATTATTTTTGAGTCCGCCCCCCACCAGTAGCTAGTAACCGCTTTCATAACATCAATTCCCTTTTGCGCTTTTGCCACCACCCTATCAATGTGAGCGCTTAGCTTCCATTTCTCATCCAATACTACTCCTAAGTATTTAACCTCTTTGACATATGGTATTACTTCATATTTAAATACAATGCTAGGTATATTTCCTCTACCTTTCCTTTTTTGAAAAATTATCGCTTTAGATTTTTGTGTTGACATTTCAAACCCATGTTTCCCTATCCATTCGCTAATATTTTCCAGTGAGTCGTTTATTCTCCTGCATATTGTTTCCATATCTTTCCCACTCGCAATGATCATCATGTCGTCCGCCAAGCCTAACAAATCCACTCCCTCCTCCATTTGATCATAAATATCATTTGTGTATACCGCAAATAGTAACGGACTGAGCACTGACCCTTGTGGGATGCCTTTATTTACACTGCCTATTCTTGAAGTAGCACCTGTGAGATTTTCCTTAACTAGTACCTTTCTATTACTATATACCGCTGTTAAAAATTCTATATATGACTGTGGGATATTTAATTTAGCTAATTTATTCATTAATAATTTAATCCTAACATTATCATATGCTGCTTTAATATCCAGAAAAACCGCAATTACCTTTTTATTATTTATAAAGGCATCCACCACCTTTGTCTGCAAATACACCAAGTTATCCATAATTCCCCTTCCCTTCCTAAAACCTGATTGTCTCTTATTAATTAATTGCTCTGCCTCCAACTTATATTCTATTCTATTTTTGATCAAATTTTCTACGATCTTCAATGCGCACGATTGTAAAGCTATAAACCTATAACTCTCCACTAACATGGGGTCTTTTAGGGGTTTCAGAATCGGGCAAATTATCTGTATTTTCCATTCCTCCGGTACGTTACCCTCTAAGATGATTCCATTCAAAGCTCTAATCAAATCCACTTTTATACTATACGGTAATTCTCTAAACAACGAGTACACCAAATCATCCACACCTGGCATCTTATCTTTTTTCCTTGCACTTAACACTACATTTAACTCATTCATACTAAACTCCTCCCATGTTTTGATATTATATATGATCTCCTCTCCATCATCCCAGACTTCCGGGGTAGTTACTAATTCCAAGAAATTATCTAAATTATTTCTTATAAACTCTGTATTCCTATTATACCTATTGCCTCTGCTAAAACCCTTAACCACTTTCCATATATAAGACATGTTGCAATCACTATTAAGCGTAGAGCAAAAATCTATGAAGCTGTTTTTCTTTTTCTTTTTAAAATATTTTTTGGTCTCCGCTACCTTCTTTTTCATTGCTATATAATTACCTGTACTACTATCCTCTAAGTATAAAAGGATTGCCTTCCTTCTTTCTCCTAACATTATATCACACTCCCTATCCCACCATTTATTAATTGTCCTATTATTTTTTTCTTTCCTCCTATTATTACCCCTGCTTATTTTCTTGGGTTTGGTCATACTGTATCCTTGTTCAATTAATTCTACTATATCCCTATATCCCTTACTTTCCATTTGATTTCCTAATTGCGTACATTTAAGATGATATTCCTCCCAATCCATGTTCTTAGTATTATATTTTTTCATTCTAAATTCATTTTTTTCTTGGTTAAAATTATGAGCATTTTCTCCCCCTATGTCAAAATCAAGTCTAATTGGAAAGTGATCACTGTCTCCCTTATCTTGAGGATATAACTCCCATGTTCCTACTGTACCTAGATTACTGGTGCAAAATGACAGGTCTGTGACACTTTTATTCTGTCCCGGCAGTCCTATTCTTGTTGCTCTACCATCATTCATTACCATAAACCCTGAATCTAAAAGTACCTCTACTAAAATGTTGCCATTTCTGTTATTAATATGATTACCAAACACCAAGTTTTTAGAATTAAAATCCCCAGCGAATATAATATAATCAAAATTATTCAATTCTTGACATATATCTTTCAAGAAATTTCTGTTGATTTTAGTGTCTACAGGGAAGTAAGTATTTATGATCAGCATTCTTTTTACTACTATTGCCTGTATAATTATACCACAAGGTTTATTTCTTAAATTTAGCTGATATGAATATGATGAGAATTTATTACTTATTAAGGTTGCAATACCGTTGTGCCCTTCTGATTTGTCTATTCGATATATATTAAAGCCTTTTACTATCCATTTCATACTGTTTTTTAAGAATGTTTCTTGTAGCATAATTACATTTGGCTCATCCCTATTAATCAGATATTCAAGATTTATATTGTTAGATCTCACGCTTCTTAAATTCCATTGTATTACTCTGAATTTTATATACTAAAAGAATACATTATTATGCCACCCTCCCTATTTAGTGTACTTTATCTCTTACCACTCATCTTCCTCCATATCTAAAACAGATATGGACTTCCCATTATCCTCTTTTCCTCCCTTAAAATTATTTGTGTCTTGTTTTAAATTATCTATATTAGTATTCATATTTTGTGATGGGGAGACTCCCCTTTTTTGCAAGTTTTCATATATTATTTTGGACATATTTATTAGGATTTCTACTGGGACATTCTGATCTGCCAAATATTCATCAAAATCAATGACGTTTGTGCTGAATTCACTTTTAGATGGGGAATTATTTGTAATATTTTTATTATAATTAGGCCTACCTGTGATTGGACTACTTGGGTACAGTGGACTGCTCACGTAGCATCCCTGTTGTGCATCTTTATCAAAACCTGGGCTGTTCGGGCATCTTCTTTTACTTTTTATCACTTCATTATATGTTCTATTTGGTGTTCTGCTACTACTTTGTATTGTTGTTCTCCTCTGGCTAATGGTTATTATTTCATTTTCTGGAGTTTTATTAGGTAGCTCTGGGTAATTTCTACTGCTCCTATCTGGGATGTTGTCTTCATAAGTGTTATCCTCTTTTCTCTTTGGTACTTGTTTAGCCGCGTCATAGTATGCCATATTCTCGAAACTCATGATTTCATTTATTTTCTTCTGTCTTGTTAGCTCTTCACATCCCTCTATATTTTTCAGTTGTTCTGTAATTAAATGATTTTCACAGCAGTAAATACATCTTTTTGCTTTAAATTCTGTGCAGTTCTCCTTGTTATGGTCCTCTTTCCCGCATTTTTCGCATCTTTCTTTACTATTACATTGTTTTGCTGTATGATTAAATCTGAAGCATTTAAAGCAGAGTGTAATGGGTCTAATATATGATGTTACCTTTAGTTTATTGTTATAAATACTTATATCCCGTGGGAAATTTTTTCCTACAAATGTAAAGATATATGAACCTGTGGGGACATATGCTATTTCTTGGGTAACCTTGTCTTGTACCCTTCTGTTCAATCCACGAGCTTCTAGAATCTTGTACATACCTCCTGCTTCCTCATTTGCTCTATCCAATACCTCTTTTTCGTCCAGTCTGCTTCCCACTCCTTTCACCACTCCTTTGCTTGTAAGCAAGGATGCTGGTATAAATGTATAGAATCCCTTCTTTCTCACCTCCTCATTCTTTTTAAAGTTATTTGCGTCCGTAGGTAGCCGGAATGTGACACATATTCTATTTCTTCCTTTTTTTGTTATGTTTTTAATGCCTTTTATTCTTAAGGTGTGCATGATTTTTCCAAACTCCACCGGATGGAGATTCCCTACATTTTTTTCTATATGTTCTACCATTACGTTGAAGGGTCCAGAATCGTACACTGAATATACCAGATTCTCGTATATTGACTTTTTTTCGATTTCTTGGGGTTTTGGTCCAATAGTATTTACCGCATTATTTTCATTCGTGTTTTGTATTGTGACCTCCCCGCCCGGATCGGGCGGCGGATCATTATCGTCCATGTGACTTGTTCAAATTTTAGGTTATTATATCCAAAAAGCTGTAATTTAGTCGCTACTTATAAAATATTACCACTAGTATCAATTATAGATCACCAAACCACTATTTTCCACTTTTCCTGTGCTGATGTTTAGTATTTCTACTAGATTTCCTACAGACGGTATCGAATCAAAAAACTATATCCGAAACAAAATGTCAAAAAAAGAAAAATTCTTAAATTACAATAGTTCTATCCAGTTAAATGATATTAAATACCTACTTTTTATATTACTTCTTAAGAATTCTGTTGTAGCCATATTATTGTATGTAGTTCAGTTTGTATTAATAAAGGTATAAGAAATAGAAGGTGAAGAAATAATTATTTCAAGGTGGTGTCTGGTCAGCTGTAAGGGAATGATTTTCTTCATATTTTATATTCTTATCAATAAATTACCTTTTGCAGTTTTATTTTATTTAGTCTACCTATGAATATTTCGATTTTTATTAATTAAAAATGTTTTTTAGCTTGATTTATTTCATATTTCTCACTATTGTCACCGAATATTAATAAACAATATTCGGTGCTATTGTAGACTCTCGTCTGTAGCCTGGGGGACGAGGTGCCGACCTCGGGCGCCATCGAGTATCTCCGGTGGCGCTCGGCTTTCATGCGTCCATAAAGCTTTTAACCTCCTATACGATATCGTTGACGTGTGCAGAGATTAGCTCAGGGTAAGCGTGCTGGGCTACTAACACAGAGGTACCAGGTTCGAGTCGTGTCCGAGTCAAGATATTTTTATTTTTATTTTCTTATTGTTTTTTTCAAAAATTGACTAAAAACACGAAGAATTTTTCGATTCGGATTAGGGTAGGGGGTAAGGTAGGGTGGTTTTTGTTGGGTTATTATTGAAAATTATTATAATAATCTGTCAATTACACAATTCAATTTTTCGATTCGGATTAGGGTAGGGGGTAAGGTAGGGTGGTTTTTGTTGGGTTATTATTGAAAATTATTATAATAATCTGTCAATTACACAATTCAATTTTTCGATTCGGATTAGGGTAGGGGGTAAGGTAGGGTGGTTTAGTTAAAAAAGTGTATGGAAAGCGAGATGTTCTTTTCATAGAGAGCGACACGGGGTGTTAGAACCGTGCGCGCTTCGCATGAAAGCCGAGCGCCACCGGAGATACTCGATGGCGCCCGAGGTCGGCACCTCGTCCCCCAGGCTACAGACGAGAGTCTATTGTAGTAGGCCTACAAGTCGTTCTCATCGGCCCACTATTTGACAGGTGCGCCACGTTGCCACATCTAGGATTCCGGCCTTGTGTTAGAGGTGGCCATGTATTAGATACATCCGAAGAGCATTTATGCAGCATCGTTGAAGGGAGAGGAAAAATCCAAAAAGAGCGCGCACATTACCTATGTGAGCAGGGATTAAATCAGATCTATCAAAAAGAACGCACTTATTTTGTAAATCATAGACGACTACAAGATAGAGAGGTCAATCAATGCAAAAATTTTTTAGTTTGCTGTAAAAATTGTCATTTTTATGCAACCACCATAACAAATAAAGACAATCACCATTAATAGGTGGCGCAAAAGGACGTTACAGATAGAAAGGTCAATCAAAACAAGAATTATTTAAATAATTACAGTTTCATGTAAAAATCTGTCGGTGCATATAGCCCGAGAAGTAGATGTTGCTTCCTCTTGAACGGTCTACTTTTTGAAAAATATTTTCAAATTTGTAATGCGTTATAATAGTATACTATTATCTTGACGTCTATTAATAAAATAATTGTTCGATGCTGCCATCTACTAGAAAGTTGCCTCTCCAATAGTTATGCAACCAAACAAGCACTGCCTGTTAATTGCATACAGTAGAAACAGTGGAGCTTTACCATCATGTGACCCAATCTATGATTTATGCAACACATATTTTTACATACCATCTTCTATCAATATAAATCAAACGATAATAACTAATAATCGATTGTCTTCTTCAGTTGCTATTATTGCTTATTGTACACCTGTTGTTCTACAATATCCTACTGGATCAATAAAAGTAGTACTCTAGTTATTGAAGCCGCACGTAACAACGGAAAACTTGTAGACAATCTTATTATATCTAAATTAGAATAAAATATTTACACACTACAGAGACATCATTTTAAAATGAAAAACAAGTTAATTGGCTTTTCTATGGAAGCTTACAATTTCAATCGTAAAATAAATATAGTTTAACCGACCCTATTTCTTCCTTTGATGGTATCTACCATGACATCAAGATGAACAATTTTCTAAGAGTGATTTAACGATGTGAATGGTTCAATTATCTCCGGAATGGTTGTTAACTAGTATTGTAATATTATAATATTGTAGTTTTTATGGATTCAAAAGGTACCAACATAATACAGAAATACGAGTGCACAAAAATAGTAAATGATAAGCAGCTTTTTCCTTTGTGAACACGACACGCCATTTTTTCAAACATAAGGTGCGTTCTTTTTGACTGAGATGTCAGCTCTCTTCAGTTAATGTGATCTGAGGAACTTGGATGTCAAAAAAAAAACGCACCTATTTTGTAAATCATAGAGTATTACGATAAGATAGGTCAATCAATACAAAAATGATATAGTTTCCTGTAACAATTGTCATATTTATGCAGCCACCATAACAAATAAAGACAATAACCATTAATAGGTGGCGCAAAAAGACGTTACAGTTTTATTAACATTGCTTGCCGTTACTTCTTTGAGTATGTTCTGTGGTTATAATACAGATTGTCCAAATGAAATTATACTGTGTTATACAACAATTAACTTGTTATAACAGTTAAATTAACAAGACAGAAATAAAATTCAATCATTAGAGGAAAAATAAATAACAAAAATACTTTTCATTTTAAATTTAGCCAAAATAGATTATGGAAAAATTCAACAAACAAAGTTAAGTACACAATTATAGTCTAATTTGAGATGTTTTTTTTCATTAAACAAACTCTATTCTTCCTTCAATGCTATCTATCATGACATCAAAATGGACAATTTTCTAAGAATGATTAGATGTTGTGAATGATTGTTAACTGGTAAAGTAATATTACATATTGAAGTTTTTAGAGAAGAATAAAATGCTATCAAATTAATATATTATTATACATAGTTAGAAGAAAACACATAATAAAGTCACTCATTGAGGCAGTGAATCAAGAGAATATTATGTTCGTCCTGAAGAGACATCATTCTATATCATATAACCAAAAATAAAACACAATTGTTCTATTTTAGATTCAATAGAAACATATTTCGCAAAAATTCAAGTGACAAAGTTATATTCTAAAATGAAATATGTTTTTCAATAAACAACCTCTATTTGCTCCTCAAGTTTGGTTAGAATATTAGAATATAAACAATAATTGCATATAGGTACTTACGGTCTACCATTTTTTAACATGCAGATCTTGAAAAATGTATTGTTGGTATCTTTTCCTGAAAACAAACAAATATTGAAATAGTTTCAACTGGCAGTGTGGTATGTTATTATTTTGAAGTACTTGAATTTACAAATAAGACACTTGCCAATGACTACTAGAACTTAATCAGATAATACTGGAGGAGCTCCTAATCTGTGGCCTCCACTAGTAGCTCAGCCACAGAGTACACTGTACTCTGGTTCAGCTCTGTTCAAAGCGAGCGCTTAAAAAGAATACGCAAAAGCAATTAAGTCAACAGAGCAGCTGATTTGCTCGAGCAAATTCTGTAAAAAGAGCACAAGAATAATAGTGAATAATTGGTGAGTGATGTTGGAATATTTTAGGCATGTAGTAGTTTTTACAGATGAATAGAATATCTTTGATGTGCAAGGCGGAGAAATGATATATAATATTTTGTCTACGGTGCAAGACACAGAGAAATTTATTTCTCTATGATCGAAGCTTAAGTTATCTATGGTGCAAGGGTACTCTACTCTACTATAAATCCGAGGCATCTTTTCGTGGTTGCGTAATGCATGGCTTTTAACGAGAAAAGTCTATACCTGTTTTGTGTTAATCCTCAGGATATTTAGCCTTAAGAAATAGGAGTAAATAGAAAACAAGAAGCAGGAAGTTTTTCAAGGGGAAGGTGGAAAGTTTTAGGCGTTCCTCAAAGAACATTCCCAAACTTTAAGCTGTCCAGCTCACAGTGACTAAATACCTAAGGGGTGAAGGCCAAAAAACTTGAAAGAAGCAAATAAATGCGGGCAGCTTACCCCTTGTGATGTTACGCATTAAAAGAAGAAAGCATAGATACATATGTCAATGTAAATTTGATATTTGTTCTAAGTATGTTATCTGTGATTTGTTCTAGTTCACTTTAAAAATATATAGTTTTTACAATTAATGCCTCTGAACTTTTCTAACAAACAAATATAATGACGGCTTTAGAAATATATTCTTTAGACGACGAAAATGAAAATACAATTCTTTCCACTTTCTCCGAAGGTGAACATTTAATCGGAAGAGATAAGCTAAATTGTAAAGATAAAAGAGTTTCAAGAAATCATGCTATAATAATAGTCACTGAAAACGATGTAACATTAAAATCAACTCATGTGAATCCGTCATTCTACAAACCTTGTGGTGGAAATAGCATTAAACTTGTTAAAACAGATGAAACAGTTGTCATTAATGATGGTGATCAATTTGGGTTTTTAGCAGATGCTTGTTGGTTTAAAACTAGGGTAGTAGAACGCAACAATGGAATTAAAAGAGCCTGCCACTCTTTAGAACCTGAAGATGGTGGTATTAAGAAAGTAAAAAATAGTCAAGATGAAGATATTTTACCAAATGTACAAAATGAACCAATAGATTCAGTATGGAAAGCATTGAATATTGAATTTCTTGAACCAGATAAACCTATTGTTGATGATAAGGATGGTCAGTTGGAGGAAAATGTTACTACTGAAGTTTCAAATGTTAATACAAGTGAGCTCGAAGAAGAAACTGACAAAAATGAAAGTGTGGATACAGAATTAAATAAACCAAATGATAGTACTTCAAATAATGATGATGTGCCAATGAAAAAAACAAAACAAAAATGTTGGTATGGTGCCACTTGTTTCAGAAAAAATATTGGTCACAAACAAGAATTCAGCCATCCTGGAGATTCTGATTTTGATGACAATGATGTACCTGACTGTCCATTTGGCAGTGCTTGTTATAGAACAAATATACTCCACAGACAACAGTACAAGCACAGCAATCCTCCTGCTCCGAAACCTGCAGTAAATCCTAATGCTGAAAATACTAGTAACCAAATTAATTCTGATGATGAAGATAGTTCCGATAGTAATACAACTAGTAGGAAAAAGAGAAAACCAGCCACAAAAGTAAAATATACTGATACTCCTGAAGATGACTATGACCTTGAAGACCCATTTATAAATGACCATAGCAGTGATGATTATGAAGCATCAGATGATAATGACACTGATAGCGATTGGCTAGATTCTCAAGAAGTTGAAGAAGAAAGTCAGGAAAGAAAAAGGCTATTGAAAGAAGCAAAAAGATTTACTAAAAAGAAAAAACAAAAATAAATATTTAATTTTTGTATTAATTTGGAAATGCATCACTTAAGCATCAAACGAAATCTAAATTTTGTGATATCATATTTACAATCTTTTACAGTTTATAATTTATAAGTTTAATATATATTTTAGAATAAAATTTGTGCGTGGAATATTCATTTGATTATATTGTCAATACTGTCAATTGTCATGTCACTCTTATGTCAAAATTAAAGGCATGCCCGAAAGAGGGAAAGAGTAACAGTTTTTTGGACACAATTTAGTGTCTGAACAATTCTCATAATGTTAATTCCTGCCTTTTAATATAAAACATACTAACAGCCATATTGTAAGCTAAGCAAACTGACACTTTTCATAATACCAGTAGTAGTATTAATGGCAGACTTAGTTCCCAACTGAAATACTCTTGTTAAAATAATTTTAGCATACTCTTGCATAACTGCTACCAGTTCCGGCAATCTATCTAAAACACTCTCCACAACATCTCCATTATTGCTATCCAGACAAGCCAACACTGCCGGCAGAGCCTCATTCGAAGCGTTTGGATTATATTTCAACCACCTTATGATTAACAGCAATGCCAAAGATCTTATATGGCTATTGGATGACGAAATAGAATTACACAAATACTGTGAGACTTCTTCCAACCATTGAGGTCTCTTATTAGTTATATGATCCAATTCTTGCAAAGCTGAAAAGTTGTCGGAGCTCTGTAAGGCCGTTTTAAGTTGTGTCCAGTGTTGAGGATGTGGTTCTGAAACGGGAGGAGTAACAGTACCTACCAGTACTTCTGTAGGACCTAATTGGTCAGCTACTGGTAAAGAAACGCTGGACAGTAAAGGACGGACGCCTGGTTGAGTAAATTGAATGTCACTGGAAAAAATTAACAATGAAATTGGTGGTGCATTTATGGAAAATTGTCTCAAGATTTTTGTTAAATGCAGGAATAGAAATTAAGAAATAATTGGTGTCAATACTCACTGTAATAAAGATCCATGTGCTTGCAAATATTTAGAAGCTCCCTTAACGTCTTTCACCATCCAATTTTGTATAAAAGTAACAAGTCTTGTTATCAAAATACTTAAATCCTTGCCGTTTCCATGAAATTGCAACAGCAAAAAATACGAGTCTAATAGTTCGCACAAAGTTGACGATTGATTGAAGATGTACGGTTGCAACAGTTCCATTAACCCTAGAACCTGTCCGAAAAGCAAAAAGTGGCCTCTACTTTTCAATACTGACCAGTCATATTGAGCTCGACCCTTCAAACAACCAGCCAACATGGGTAATTGCCTCAACACCAATAAAGGGTGTGTAGCAGTTAACTTTCTAGCGCACAATTCTAAGTCTTGACCCTTTTTCAACCAATCTTTGCTTCTTGGAGTTGATGCTAAAGCGCTGAATAGACAGTGGGATATTTCATCAATTGTACTAGGGCAATTTTTATTAAATATATCCATACAAGTATCTACGTTTACTTTGATTCCGTCTTGCACGGAGTATGGCACGGACATGTAGATCATTAAAATCAATTCGCGGGTGTATACATCGTCTGATAGATTTAACAACATTTTCGTTATGGATAGCGCATGGTTTCCTAAACTACGAAGGACCAATTGTAAGCGACTTTCCATTTTTCTTTTCCAGTCCTCGGTCGTAGTCGACGATTCTTCTATAATGTATTTTATCATTACTAATGCCTAAAATGCAAGAATAGTATACAAAAACTAATGTTTGTCTTGTTTAATAAATAAATTAACTCGTTATCAACAACAAAATATATACTTTAGATTACATAAGGTTGGGAGACGGTATGCCACTTGACAAGCCCTGACAAGTGACAGCTGACAAACCAAAGATTCGTACTATTTTCACATAAAAAAGTAATTTTACGAAAAATCGGTTTTATATGAAGAAATAACATAAAACGCATTGAATTTATGAAAACTATACAGTAAGTCCTAGAGATAATGCTTACTTGGGAGGAATTAAGTTGTAATACATCTTCAAAATGGTAGTGCTTTGGTATGGCTTTATCTCTACCTTGCCAAAGCTTCGGGCTCTTAGTTAAAGCTGTCAAAAAGTCCAAGGCCGATGTAGGACAAATCTGCGTAATCAAGTCTTCTCTGAGTGAATATATCATAATATTGTGCAGAATTTTCCAGCTGGCTCTTTGTAGTACTAACGACATCAACAATGGACGAAATTGTAATTTTTGTTTAGAAAACAATAATTCCATCTAAAAAATTAATAATAAATAGTTTATTGAGTCGGATAAAATATAAATGATTACCTGTAATTTATGTTTATCTGAATTAGCTATTTCCATTTCAATAGCTGACAACCAATCGACAATCAAACCAGTTTTTTCAGCTTTATTCCCTCCTTCCAATAACATTTTCCCCAATTTCTCTCCTATTTCCTCGGGATGAGTAGTACCAACTTCACTAGTAGATGGTTTACATTCCTCTAATTCCATTTTTATATCCTTGTTGTCTCCACCATTGTTCTTAACGTACTGATGTAAAACGGCGGCTATACATTTATTTTTATTCGGTATTAATTTTAAAAATTGCGAAGCAAAACTTAATTTTTCAGGATCCTTCTGGCCTGTGGTAAAAATCAAACGGATTAATGTTGAAACTGAATTGTACTGTAAAATCACCGGCAAAGTGTAATTTATCGGTATAGATTTGATGAAATTGAAGATTAAACTGGCCGTACTTTGCTTCAGCGTTATATTCTGAAAAAACAAAAACCGTATTTTTTAAATTAATTTTAAAACAAACCCACACACTTTAAAATCAATTTTTATATTATAATAATAATCTTTTACCTTGATTAATGATAATATTATTCTGTTTTTATCGAATTGGTAATGCGGATTGAACAAATTATTCAAATTTTGAACAATCTCTGGGTCATTCGTGACAGTCTTTTGATGTTTTAATCCCACAATCAAAGGTTTTTTGTTTTCAATGTCAAATTTTATTTCGACATCTTCTATTACTGGCATTTGCAGTTCTATGGCCTTTACAAATGTTTCTCCACCTAAAAAACGCAGGATTGGAAGAAACGTTTAATACGCGCATTTAGTACGCGTCATAAATTGTCATATGTCAAGATTTTCGATGCAAACAATCAATTTTGGCTATTCTATTCTATTTACAAGTGTTTTAGAAATATATTTGCTGTATTATTGTATTAATTCTATATAACGATTAAAAAGGTATGAAAATTGTTTGCACCCAAAAACTTGACATATGGCAGTTGTGACGTTTTCACTAAATGCGCCTATAGAGTTCAGGTCTAGGGTCAATGCGTCCAACAAATAGTGGTTTTTCTGACAATAATGATAGTTAATGTCTACCATTCCAAACAAAAAATTTTTGCAGGTTTTTTTATCATTGCGAACATCTATATTGCTTTATTAGAACAATGAATACACCCCCAAAGCGTAAATCTTAAAATTTAAAACGTTTAGCTGAATGCTCGACGCATCGGTGGCCAATAATTCTTGAATCTTTTGGCAAGTCACCATTCATTTCTGTCGTTATGTCACTGGTTATGTCAGATGTCAGTGGTAAAAGCAATCAGAATAATAAAGAGATACAACTAACTAGAACTACTACAAAAGTCTAATTGAAAATAAACATGAACGATTAAACGAATATCAACAAAAACAAATCTAACATCTACTATTGACAGAAACAGAAATGAAATGTTGACATGCCAAAAGTTTTTAGAATTATTGGCCACCGATGCGTCGAGTATTCAGCTAAAACGACAATGTAAGATTTATGTTCCGGGG
The DNA here is from genome assembly GCA_949126875.1 of Lochmaea capreae. Taxonomy (NCBI): domain Eukaryota; kingdom Metazoa; phylum Arthropoda; class Insecta; order Coleoptera; family Chrysomelidae; genus Lochmaea; species Lochmaea capreae. The sequence continues at coordinate 9,715,978 of OX421397.1, read as the reverse complement.
GTGTATTCATTGTTTTAATAAAGCAATATAGATGTTCGCAATGATAAAAGACCTACAAAAATCTTATGTTTTGAATGGTAGACATTACCTGTCATGTCATTCTTGTCAGAAAACCACTTTTTGTTGGCCACATTGACCTTAGAGACTGAACTTCGATCCAAGTTGCCAGCCTAAAAAATTTTCTACCACTGGGTGTAGGAAATTTCGCAACGAATTTCTCATTTTTTAAATTCGCATTGTTTACAAATAACCGTAAAATAAGCCTCGACTCTTCAGAACTGGTAATTCAATCCAAATATCGATATTTGTGATGATCATATCTGGTTGGATGAAATTTATGTTGGAGCACCTGATTTCATTATTAGCTATTTGACATATGTCATTGACATTTGTATCAAAAGTGCTGTGTGAAACGCTCCTCTTATTACATACTTTGATCTTCAATGTGTAATTACATAAATAAGGTTCAATGTTAAACGCAAATTTTTATATCAATATCAACTTACCAGTGGCTCCTCTTTTATTTTGTACCTCGACCAATTGTATCATGTAAGCCTTATCCAATACGGAGTCGACCACTAGTTTTGGATCTAAAATTGTAGCTTTGTCCAAGGTATGCAATAGTTTACTGATAGAATTTGTGGGAATGCCAAATGATTGAATAAAGAGTACCAATTTAGGAGGCTCTAATTTCTCTATTGCAGCATCCACTAAGTGTGAAACATTCGATCTACAAAAAAATTAATAGTACTATGGCATTACAAACACTCTTTGGGGGACATTTTGCAGTTCAGGACTAACGTAATATTGGAAGATATATAATAATAAAAGGAGAAGTGTGACATTAACATAGCTGACAGGAACACGGATAACATACTTAGACAGCAGAAAAAGAAGAAGTGAAAAAACAGTTTTTAACCTAACCTATATAGAGACACATGCTTATTCAACCTGTATATTAATAATTTAAAATAAAGTCGATAGTGTTGAGTCAAGTAATTTATTCATATACAACGTTGCAAGATGTTTAGAAGAGCTTAGACAATCAAATATACTTCTGGGCAACTATGACCAAGGGAGATCAAAATAATGCATAAGCCAAATATATTTAAAGAGTATTGACAAAATGCCATAGCAGGGGGATCCTGTAAAATTCTCGACCCACCACCGAGTTTTGCAATATTTTTTTGAATTAAGTTAGGTACCCATTTTTTTCCATTTTGAAAAACACTGAAAATTTGTAAAATGAGGGATTTTATGAAGAGAAATTGACTGGTGGGTCCAGTACTACGAAAAAAATTTACTGTACCATCACTAGAAGGTTATTCATTTTATTAATCATCAACACAAAAGTAGTGAAACTACCACAAAATCAGATATTTCAAAGGATTAAGTAAAAAACAAATCTTTAAAATGAATTAAACATACCTTATCATCCTTAGTTTCATCCAATCCGGCAAATACGATGTAGTTTCAGAAGTATCAGGTGAGTACGCTCTGGGATGTTCCATATTTTCTGGAAACCAACTATTCAACAGCATCTTAAACGGTTCATAAGCATCCAAAGGTCCATATGTAAGAAGAACGATAGTAGCGTGAATGATAAGAGGTTGTAGAGGGCACTGTTCTCCGGTAGCCCAAGAAACTATAACGTACTCGTTCCCATAACTTTGATGAATAGTATAAGATTCTTCAGCGTTTTCTTTAGCTTTTTGCGTATACAAATAAAATATTTGTAGTAAATTTTTTAGCGTCACGTTATTTTCGCCAGGTAAGACATACGAAGCCACGCTATGTCTTTCTATTATAACCGAAGATAGATCTGTGACTAATTCATTTAGATCGACGAATGAATCGCTACAATCTTGCAAAGATAAAAAGTTTATATAACTCGATACTCTAGATGGATTCGTTTCGATTTGAAGAGCTTGACGTAAGAATTGTATCAGAATCGGTTTAATTAAAGAAAAGTGTGCGAATTGAGTAACGTACTGAGTTAACCACAAGGTATGATTTTCGTTGGTGATTTCCAGGTCATCAGTTGGGGATAAAATTAAACATAAACCTTTAGTGGCTTGAGTACGGCTTGCTCCATGATCTGAAGTTAATCTAAAAATGTTTGTAAATATTTTTATAGACTAGAAATTAGAAAATACAATGGATATGTAAATTACCTCCTAAATAGGTACTCCAAAACTTCACAAGCAGTTTGTGCTTCATTTTCATTAACGACGCTTCTTAAATGTGCCAATAATTGACCGTGTTTTGTTAACTTTTCAGCTGGTACTGTAGAAAGTAAATATTCGCACAAACATTGTACTGGTAAAAGAGCCAAAACACTTTCAGAACTGTGGACTAGCTCAGCTAACCATGGCATATGCGCAGTACCTACGATATAAAAGAAAACATTTTCAAGTGAAAAGGTTTTATTGCAAAAAAAAAAACATAAAAATGATCTGCGATTTTATGGTGGCTACCAACTTGGATTTACATTAGGTTTGTTCCAACTGGCATTTAGGAATCGTTTCGAGTACTGTATAGTGTGCAAACTTGAATTAGTGATGGACACATCAACTTTATCTTTCCAAAAGGTAGTTTTGGTACCGTTCCAAGAAGATACTAGGAATCAGTTGGAACATGAAAGAAATACAGCTCTTGCGCCAACGATACCTAGAACGCTTCTATCGCCACTTGGAATGAACCTTATGATGAATAAAATAGAATCTTTATTTAATATAGGAAGTCCTAATACATAGTAGTTTTTTTAAAAAAAATATCACAAATTGTAGTCAGTACGCACAAATTCAGTTGAATAAATAAAATAAAATCTTGATAAAATTAGTAATAAAAGTAAGAAGTTTTAGTATTAAAGTTAAAAATAAATACATATTAAAATAAACATACAAAATTACAAAGTTAATTTACGGATTGGAAATAAATTGTAATAGCAAATATTTTTTAAACTGAGGTAGAGAGGTACAAAAAAATTAATTTTCGTTTATTCTTTAATTGTAAACATTTGATTTCTGACGCTGTTAGGTCTGCACATTGAGCACATAAGTACTCTTTGCATGAATCACATGGAAAAACTAGATTAACTCCATCATCTTTACACTTTGAGCAGATCTTTGTATCCATCTCAAACTTAAATAAATAAACAGTCACGAATTTTTAAATTTTAATCACACTTATAATGGTGCAGTAGCCACTTCCTATTTGTTGACTTTATCAAGTGATTATTTTTCTGATTTTTATACGAATTCAATCACTAACCTCCATCATCTTAACATAACCTTAAACATTTTAAAAATAACCGATATCGTTAAATGAAATCAAGAGATGAGTTGAGAATCGTAAAAGTGAGATAAAATACGAAATTTGAATTCTGAAAACAAAGAAAGCAATAAGTTTCCTATTCATTCATAATCGGGAACAGCCACCCCGAGAGAGAAGGAAAGAATTCGATCTATCGTGATAGCAATCTCTTTTTGAAAAATAACAAAGGAAAGGTTAAAGTTTATGGGGAACGATCAATAATTTTATCTAAACTTCAAGGGGAATAATTATTTTCCAGGTAGGGGAAAAATTTCCCTGACATTTTTTGTTATTTCTGTTGAAAATGATGTTTTCCCTGACTTTTCCCTGACCATCTTTAAATTCCCTGACTTTTCCAGGTCGCTATGAACTCTGTTTGAGCAGATCTTTGTATCCATCTCAAATTTAAATAAACAAACAGTCACGAATTTTTAAATTTTAATCACACTTATAATGGTGCAGTAGCCACTTCCTATTTGTTGACTTTATACGATATATAAAAACTTGTTTTATTCAGCACATGGATCTCAAAAATACAATTTTGAAGTCTTCTTTAGTTTAAATTTATGAAAATATCATCAAAATGAGAAAGTACATGCATTTAGCTTTTGGTTGATACCAAATTTAAAATTAATTGATGGTTATTTCCATTATAAAAACCCTCAGTTTTGTAGACAAACAGAAACAGGATCACTCACAACAACAACATTTTAAATATGCTGAATACACATAATTGTATTGTCATCAGAACTAAAGACCTACACCAAATTTCAAATAATTCAGTCAACAGAAAAGGAGTAAAATAAAACTTAATATTTTTCCTACTTACCTCCTTGTCTTGACATAATGTCTAAAAGGAAATCCGGATGCCGAGATCTACACAACAAATGTCCCAATTTATGGGAATTATTAAGGATTTGTAACTGATCCAATACATTCTGAGGAGGACGTCGCGCATCTCCAACAGGTCTGAGTTCCATACATTGAGGTAACAACAAACTAGTCTGTTCATTGATTTCCATTTTGGTACTAGCAGCAGCTAAATGAGATTCAAACTCGAGAATTAATTGTTTTTCTAATACAACCGTTTGTTGTTCCTTAGTCTGACAATCTTCATCTATAGAAGTCATTGTAGGTGGAGGAAATGAAAAGTAGCTGTATCAAAATATTTTTTAGTTAGTTTACAAATAATTTGTAGTGTTAAAATAAACTTACTTCGTAATACACATCTCCATGAACATTTTCAATATAGGATACTTATTCCAAGCTAAACTACCGAAAGTTAATGGATTATGAGCTGCTAAAATTAAAAGTATCATCCAAACTCTCCAATATAAAGCAGTTATTGCCAATTTAGGAGGAACATATCCCACAGGTAGAGTTATGTTCTCCGGATAATTATAACTGCACAAATTAAAAAAGAAATCGATTATTTCTATCTTATCTACAATTAAAGGAGGAGAGCAGTCCGAGGGTAAATTTGCAGCACGTTTTATAAGTTGATCTGTGATTTCAATAACGTCTTGAGCACTAATAGGATGTTCTTTGGAAATACCTATTAACAAAATTCTTAATAAAGTCGCTTGGAGTAATGGAACTTCACTTGTTAGTCTTAAAAACAAATTTCTTTCATTTTCACCAGGCCAATTATCAATTTTACAATAATGATCAGCCTGTTCCAAAAATAACATTTTATGTAAAATGTGAACAAAATCAGTTATATTCGGTCTGTAAACTCTTAAAGCAGAATCGTGTAACCAAGTTATACACTCTCTTTGAATATTTGCTACTTGCATCTGGAAGGACTTCAACACTGTAACATCCCTTTTACTTTGAGTTGCTGCATCTCTGACTTGTGGATTGACACATAACAGCATGCACATACAACCAAGATCTGAAAGGGAGAGAAAAATTCTTTCCCTAAATTCGTGATCTCGGACGCTGGTGGCGAAGTCTTTTCGTTCTCGAAGCAAAGCATGTACAACTGTAAGAAGATTTAGTTCATGTCTTAATACTCTATTTATTTCTTTTAAAAGAGCTCGCAGAGATCGTAGATAATCATCTTTATTTAAAAGGAGTTCCTAAAAATAATAAGATTAAGCAATATCTGTTATCGGAAATCTCTAAGTTATTAGGTACTTACCAAACAGATATCGGCAAAAGCATCAGCACTTGGATCGGGAGCTACTTGAAACAAAGCACCAACTACAATTAAATTATTTGTATTCCTGGCATTGCTCAATTCATTATATATTGTATACTTCAACAATGGATATAAGTTTTCAGGAAAAGAATACACCATTTCCCTCAAACAATTATTAAAATAATTTACAATGGGTTTATTCTTCAATCTCAATTTACTCAATTGTGCAATAACCTCCAAATCTCTTTGAGAATTAGCTGAACAATTATAACATAAATAAGCCAGCAGCTCCTGGGCTGGTTTCATTAATTTATGATTGTGTAACCATGTTTCAATACGAGAAACAGCTATAATTCGTATTTCCACCAAGCCACAAGCAGTACTCAAGAATCTCACAAAATTTTTGGTAATTGCCTCAGGTTGTTGTCTTCTTGCTAGTTGTTCTTTTATTGCTTCCAAGACTATTTGTTCAACTTTTTCCTGAGACTGAGTAAACCTTGGAAATATTTTTAATGCCCAGGAGTCCACCATTGCTCTCTGTTCACTGAAAACTATAACAGAAAATATTAAAACATCTAAATCAGTAAATGAATTTACCTTCATCTTCATCAATACTGTTAATTGTCAATGGACTAGATGTATCCCTGGTTGCAGATGTCCATGTTTCCAATTTTAATAAAGATGATGGAGGCATCTTTGTATTAAAAGCAGTAATTATATTATCTACGAAGGGTTTACAAAATGGTGCATCAACAAAGACTCTATCTCCCACTGCATCCTCCACATACAGCTACAAAATTACAAAAACTATGTACCTTCTGAGATCGAGAAAAAGTTTTTTTTTTAATCAGTTACCTTTACAAATATTTCGGGCCAATTGCTTATATCTGAATATGCAAATGCCAATAAATTTAAAAATATTTGATGCACTTGTGGGTTACATCTATTTGTAGCTTTTAAGCCAGCATTAACATCTCTTCTTAACACACTTAACATTGCAGTGGAAACCAGCTCATTGGTAAAAATAGATGGTTTACAACAACAAACTAGAAACAATACTGAATACACCACTTTACAAGGTTTTGATCTCTGGTTTTTAAGATTTTTGATAAGACCAAGGATATAACCAACCTAAAATTATTAAACTATAAATGAGAATTACCATACTTAATATTCTATGTAAAATATAATTTTATAAAAGTTGTTTTACATACAGCTTTTTCTGTGTTGTCACAAGTAATTTGATTAATAATTGCTTCAAACACCTCTCCTGGGTCACATTCAATTACATGGGACTCCCATGGTTCTGCACCCAATTGATTCCCTGCAATTCTATCAATTGGCAATAAACCTGAAGCTGTAGCAACATTAAGACCTGGACGAGATCCAGGAATACTAACTTTAATTTTTTTCGATGGATTAACTTGAGCTAAGCTTGTAGAAGGTGCATCCCTTTTAAGTTTATCTACAGGAGCTAAAAAATAAAAATATGGAATATGTGAAAAAATTAAATGAATCACTTAACCTTTTCCAGAGCTTCCGGAAATATGTGAACTAGTAGATTTTGGTAAAGGTACACTTCTTTTCGAATCATCCCGAGGAGCAGATTGTTTTGCCCCAAGAGCAATAAAAGAATCTGGCAACTGTTGAGTTATTTTCGATTTGGGACCCCTTGTACCCGGTCCACCTTTGCTTCTCTCCATTCTTAATTTTCACATAGATTTGGTTAGAGTTTTTTAATTTACATTATAAAATTCTTAGTTTATTTTTTGGACAGTTGTCACAAACATAACCACATTTTCTTCGTAAACTTCTCTTTTTATTGTTCTGTCATGCTGTTTACCTAGCAGCTAAAGCCGGTGTGATTTCTTGAAGTCGAATTTTTTTGGATGGCGATTGGAAAAGAGATTGAAATTTCAGGAAAGCATCGTATTTGGACAAATTGGGCTACATGAGAAGAGTAGATATAAGCCAGATTGTTCGCTTTGCTGGCCATGTTTGTTATTGTATAAATTCAATTTTTCAGTTGTTTTCATTGCTTATTCCAGTTTTTTAGGTAAGGTAATTTTGTTTTGTTATAAATTCGAAATTCTCGCACGTCTGATCTTCTATCATGGTGTATTCTTTGGCTAAACAAGATTTTCAGTTACAATTAAAAGTACATCAACATTTCGATAGATGGCTTGCAAGAAACGATTTTATAGAGTTGCCTCTATCTTATTTCAATTACTTGTCAGTTGTCATTGTCAGCTGTATACCAAAACCATGGTCATAACATTGTGAAATATGATTATATTTTAAATAATCTGATTAAATTTTTAATATAAAAGCAATTTTGAAAATGGGACCGACTGTACCAGCGAACGTTATATTATTATCATGTGGATCTTTCAATCCACCGACCAATATGCATTTAAGAATGTTCGGTAAGACGAATTATTTCAAAACATTCTTGAATATTTTTATCTAGATTAATCGCTTTCAGAAATTGCTAGAGATCATCTGAATCGCATGGGACAGCTATGTGTACTAGGTGGTGTAATTTCCCCAGTGCATGATGCATATGGAAAAAATGAACTTACATCATCCACACACAGATTAGAAATGTTGAAATTGGCATTACAGAACCACGATTGGGTTAGATTATCAGATTGGGAATGTGGACAAGAATCTTGGACAAAAACAAGACAAGTATTACAATATCATCAAGTATGTATACAGTTTTGTATTGAATAGAAATTGGCAGGTCTTATTTTTTTAGAATAATATAAATGCCATGATAAACCAAAATTTTAATAGCCACTATGATATAAATGAAAATGAGTTGAGGTGGATTCCTGAAAATGTAAAAAACGGTAGTACTGGACCAGTTAAAGTTAAATTACTATGTGGTGCAGATCTCTTGGAATCTTTTGGTCAACCTGGTTTATGGGCTGATGAAGATGTATGTATCAAGGAATTTTTGCTTTAGATCATTTATTTATTAGGAATTTTTCAGATTGAAGAAATTGTTGGTGTGCATGGCCTTGTAGTTATAACTAGAAACAACTCTAATCCTACAGAATTTATTTATAATTCAGATTTACTAACAAAATATATGGTAAGAATTATTTGTATTTTATTTTTAAGTAGACTAATTTCCTTTTAACTAGTTATATATTATCTAATCTTTTGTTTATAGTCCAACATCACAATTGTAACTGAATGGATAACTAATGAAATTAGTTCAACAAGAGTAAGAAGAGCACTTAAAAGAAATGAATCTGTAAGATACATTCTGCCAGATGATGTATTAGATTATATTTATAAAAATAGTTTGTTTGGTTCACAAAAAACATCGTAAGTATCACTTTTTATCTCTTAATTCTTAAAATACTGGTCATAGGATTTTACATACTGACTTTATTGTGACATTTTGTTATTCTAATTATATTCTTTCTCTTAATTGCTGCTTGCTGAACAGTAAGTATCTGCATGTAGCTAATTCAATATTTCTCACACCTTCACCAACTGATGCTTTAATGGATTCACCGAGTCCAATGAATTGCATGAATATTTGTAACAACAACATTTTTCTAAGACAACAAATTGATAAACGTATTGCTATAGATACAGTTGATAGTTTGGCTAAACCAGGCTTAAAACATCCTGGTCAAGCTGTCAAAATTATAACAGAGAGTACAGGAGCACATAAAATTGTTTGTGATAATCAACCTGATAAGGAGGTATGTAAAGAAGAAACATTTGAAAGTGATGCTAGTAATAAAGGTTTGAAAACTTCTAAAAGTTTGTCACATTTTAATGATGTAGCTGACGGAAATAGTATGAAACGCAGCGATAGCAATTCTAGTTTAAAAGAATGTAAAAGTTGTGATGAAAATCTTATTAAATTTATTTTTACCAAACATGGCATACAGATTATTAGTGATGTCGAAACAATAGTCTAATCGACAGATACTCTATAACGGTTACTTTATCTTATTTGAATATCTGGAATATTTTTCAAATACTGTACTTGGTGTTTGATTAAGTGAGGTGCTTTAATTATTTAATAACTTGTGTTTTTGCATTTTTCTTCAAAAGTTTAAATAGGCACAAAAATATCTTATAGATTATTTAAATAGAGACTTCAATTCTTGAAAAATAGATAAAATCTGCATATCAGAAACTTTTTTATGTTGTTAAATATTTTCTGAGATACAGTCACCTCTCTGAAGCAAATACCCAGTACAAATAAGCTATTGGCTGTTGACTTTAGACTGAATTATACTTTTTTTTATACCTTTACCTATTATAATTAGAAAGTTGGCTTTAGTTGTGGCAGATGACAGTTTTCATCATAGAATTGAATAAATTTAAGGTTTGTTCCAACTACACAGTTCACAACCTTTAAACATTTCACGAATTGGGGTCCAAAAGGATTCTGAATTGTTTTTCTAGTTCTAGTAATTTGAAAGAATTTATAAGTCTGAATCCCTAGCCTCACCTTATTTTGGTTGTGTATTAATAATTAGTGGTCATTCAGTTACCAAGTCTTCCAACAAAGTGAAGTTGATTCTGGAACTATAAATTCTTGCATGGCTCTTACGGTTCTGAACTCATTCGAGTTTTTGATTAGAACAAACCTTTAGTAATGATGGTAGTGTTGTTGGGTTATTGTTCGTGTTCATAAATAAATTTGTACTTTTGAAACAATAATGTATAGTCAAATTATTTGAAAACTACTAAAGTGTGTAAATTATTATAAAGAAGTATAATAATTAATAATGACTAGTTTTTATTAAGTATATATAATTTCATTTTTAGTCAAATAATCTCAGTCAATTCGCGATTTTCATAAAATTCGGTTAATATAGTAGACTTGATACAATTTACGTTTGTACAATTTCCTTTTAAGATGGTACCAATCTTTAACTAGATAAGAATGAGGACTGGTAACAATAGGATTTTTCACCCTATGACTAATGCTGTTAATACTTTTTAATGTCTATACATTTTATACCTGTTAAGTAGGTATAACTTACATAAAGTTTGTTTTAGTTTTATATAGTTTTCCAAAGAGCTAACTTATATTAAATTGCTTTTTAAAGATGATTGTACCTACACAAGAGGTTTAAGTTTGAACTAAACTATACCTCAACTAGAAATCAATTCCAATTAATGTTCTTGTATGCACTTGAATCATTAGATTAGATATTTATCAAGATGGGTTTAAATATACCGAACCTCAAATACCTTCTGAATATAATAATCAAGTTCATTAGATTAATTGAATTTACGGTCGTTTTCAAGATTTTAAAATATTGTTTTAAATGTGTTTATTTTTTTAAATCGTCAATTACATTTATTGCACGATTAATATTCTACTAAGTATGTTGATATAGCCATGGCTGTGTAATTAGTATTAATACCTATAAATTAATGTGTTTAGTTTGCATGCTAGATAAATATAACTGTATTCAAAAAAATATTTACTTTTACAAATGAGTCAAATGAAACAAAAATCGGTTAAATTCCACTAAAGTAATGCTCTTATAAGTTCAAATAATTATGGTTTTTAGAATTTGTATTATTTCTTTTCGCATCCGCCTATGATAAAAGTAGATACCTCCATCATTGTTTATGTACGCGATGGACTGAATTATACCGTTTTAAAAAATTAAAGAACCAACTTACTCCGCAAAACAAATATTATAATTATTTACTAAATCGGGTACCTTTCACAAACGTCAAACACATCTGTTGGAATATCGGGTTATCTATATTGTTTGAAAATCAATTTCTTCTCTAGTGCTGGTCCTTAAACTATGGCTTTAAAATTTGCCCATAACATAGGATTAAAGACTGGCAACTTTGCTATGCGAATTCCACTATAGTGGGTACTCATAATAAATTTTTCTGACATAAAAATTGTTTAAATATAACAATTTTACAAATATTTAAAATCAATTTTTAATTTTCATTTCAGATATTTAACAAATGCTTTGATTTAAAACAGTTTGTCTGCCTTATTGGGCATGTCCACCAACTGACAAGTTGATACTAATGACAGTCGACCTGAGGATAAACAAAAGCCAATTTTCTTTGAACTTGACAACACAAACCGGGTTAACTATAATTTAACCAGTCAATATTCCTCGACTTGTATTCCAAACCATGATGTAACCACAAACCAGCTCACTGAGATAGTTTGACAGAGTACTTATCTTATTGGAGTTTAGTGGTGTGTTGTATCTCAGACCTAAACTCGGTTTAATTATAACTGGTGTTTAGACTGTGACGTATTGATTTATTTATTATTATTAATTACATCAGTCTAAACATCAGTTATAATTAAACCGAGTTTAGGTGTGAGATACAACGCGCCCTAAGTGTTTGTTTATTTCAGGGTTTCCACAAACCGTTACATCATAAAAGTTAACCGTGACGTCATGGTATTGTTAACCCGGTTTGCTGGTGAAGTTCAAAGAAAAATGGTTAATTATTTGTGTTGATATAATGATGCTTTTTATTATAAACAAAGATATATTTAGCTTTTAAAATACTTAAGCAATTAAAATAACGTCATAAAAGTACTAAATCAAAAACCATGTGTTGTGCAGAAAACGCTTGTTTGTCTCTGGGCGACTGCCACTTGACGTAACGTGGACTTGCCCTACATATATGCATTTTACTTATCTCTAATTTTGTACCTGTCAGTTACTATAACTTGGCTTGAAATATTATAAACATATTTTGTTTAAATATTTGTGTACAGCATGTTTGTTTTCTGTTTCAGGCATTCTTAGTGCGACCTGCATGTCTTTAGTAGACCTTCCATTTTTCTGTGGTTATGCTTGTGTAGTGATAAATCTCTTGCATTCCCATTGTAATTCCATATATAATTAAATGTTTATAACCAGGATACATCACAATTTAAGTACTCATATTTGTTAGAGAGCATTTACCACAGTTATTTACTTCATGTTCCTTTTTTTATGTTACCATATAGATTGTACTTAAATTTTATATTATGTTGTTTCGTTTATACAATAAAACTTAATGTTGGTTTTAAAATTGTTTTTTATTTACAAAGTATACAAATAGTTGATTTAAAAAAAGAAGCCTTTAAAATATGGACAAACACACAAATTACCCAAAGCCAATATGGCAATAAACGGAATAAAATTCTAAAACTTCACCTTCTCAAAGTAGATGTTAAAAATACTTCCTTTGACAGCAACATCTATCAAGTCGCACAATGTTATTGAGTATTGCACAATGTTAATCATAACAATACTGATCCTAATTTGCATAAAGTTTTATCAGTAATAAGTAAGAGTAAATTTAAAAACAATAATATCAACATCACTTGAGCAATATGATTATTTATAAAGACCACACAATTTAACAAAGATACTGATAATAAATATATTTTACTGTCATGTTTTTTGTTTTACAGAAGTACTAGCTTCAGTCATTTTAGAGCAATCACACCAAGGAGTAGCAGTGTGATTACAGATCAATCTAATATTCATAACAACTAATGGAGCTCCTTGAATTTCCATGTTTTTTTTATTTACTATATTGTACTTGACATCGTGCAGACCAGTCTGTCGATCTCTACGTCTTGTTACTTCACGTTGATTAAAACATTTCACAGTATCCCTCTTCCTCTCTTTACCATGGACATGCCTATTAAATTTTCAATATTTTTCATTGAAACTGGGTTTTTTTATGAAGACAATCCAAAAACTGATTTTGAAAACCACAAATGAATTAAATTTTGATAATTAGTTACTTTTTATATATCAATATTGTCCTATTGAAGATTTAGTGGTTATCAGTATTCAATTGCTAGATTATATATTTTAGAAGAATCAAGGTATCAAATATAAGAACATATGGTGCAATCTGTTACTACAGTCAGTTGAATAAAAAAAAAGAAGAAAATTTTATAGAAATTAACAAATGAGATACTCACCGAAAAGTATTATCTATTCCTGTAGTAATATTTACTGGCCTGGTAATATTTAAGTGTGCATCTCTTAGACGCACATAAAATTCATCATCTTCTAATCCCCAGCCCCAATATCTATTGGACAAACCATTGACTAGTTCAAATTGTTTCCTGAAACATGTACAAAATGAAAATATTCTATTGAAGCTAAATAGTTTGCTTACTTATTAATTAACAAAATCCCACCAATAAACTTTTCATAATGGTATCTTGGATGAAGAGTTGGTGCTGCTATATGAGTAGGTTGCTCCGGATATGAATACAACAGTTGTGGATTCAGGGGTAACAAATCTACATCATGCATAGCAATATAATCATAATTGGCTCTTATTTCTAGAAATCCAGCATTAATAAGAGATGCTCTATTGAATCTGAATTGATCTATTTGATTTAGAATTATAATATCAAAATTTATGTTTTGCCTATTCAAAAAGTTGTGCATATATGGAACAAATTCCATAAGTTCTTCGAATCTCTCTCTATATGGAACTAATACTGCTAGTTTGTGCTTTGAGCTAATTAGCTTTTTTGATGTATATGTAGTATACAGGGGTTTTTCCTTGGAACAATTGCATTTATCTATGTCTAAAAGAGGTACTTTAATAACATCACTTAACACTTGTTGAGAAAATATATTTACCAGTGGTTAAAGCGTATAAGCTTAATATTACTGAAAAAATGAACATTATGCAAAGGAAAATGGTTAAATAATAAGGATATGATATTCGTAGAGTCTTAACACGAGGTATAGACATTTTATCTATCTTCAAAATTGTTTGTCATGATTTAAATTTAAAACTATTTAAAATAGGTACACTTTACAGAATAAATAAATCATTTTGGAAATTTTAAAAATATAAACCTAACCTATACTCATACATTTCTCTTCTTTTGTTTAGTCTGGTTGGTCTGGTCACAGAGTACACCATCTAAGATGGTGTACTCTGTGGTCTGGTTTAGTTTAAAGTAACTTCTAACCACCGTTGCCAAACATCTTTTATCCAACCAACAACTCTTCTTCTTTTTACCTACACTACTAAACACTCTTAATTTTCTACAAGTATTTGAATTCTAATACACCAATTTCATAATTACATATACATACAATAATTATTATATTATTAATAAGTTTTCATGTACATAAATATGTAAATTTTGTAAGTACCATACGCCAAAATATGCCTTGGGTCAAAATTCCAATAAATGTGCATTCACAATTAAATTAATGTGTTACAAATCAACATTTCAAGAAAATATATAATATTGTGAAATTTTAATTATTTTTCCCGGTGGTATTAACTGAGTATTGATTGTAATTTTCGTAGAATTGCAAAATACTGCGCAAAAGTGTGAAGGCGAAGAAACTCGAGTTTGAGCGACAAATGACAATATAATCTATTTTCGCGGTCAAAAGGAAAGAAGTTGATCATATTCTGTTCAACTGAAAACATGTTATTGAGTTTTACGACAATTTTATCTAAAGTTAAATGTCAAGTGTTGAGCATAGGTGGTCAAAAAACTTTAAAAAACAGTCTACCGTCTTGATCGAGTGCTAAATTAGTTGTTTTATTTAGTAAATTTAAGAATAAGTTTATTTAATTTTGTGACCATGCCGAAAGGAAAACGAAGGGGAAGGTCTGGTAAGTTTTTAATATGATTACCTACGAAATTAAGCTTTATTATCACTTTCCATAAGGTTTTCAAATTCTTATAGTTACGTCAAATTCTGATAGTTCAATCTCGAATTTCACAAACTTGTGGCATATGGAATGCTAGTATAGAAACACAAATTTTAAACTCCAAATTATATTTATATATTCAGTAGAACAATAATTTAGATTTCAGCCTGTAATTAATGCTGCTCGATATTCAACTGCACTACAATGTGCATAATCAATTTTAGATTTAAGAAATCAATACAATTTCCAAGTACCTAGGTATTTATGAAAATTGATGAAAAAATATGATTTTCAAGGTAATAATTAGCATAGCTTCAGGTGAATTGGAAACAGTAGATACCATAACCACTATGTATAGGATGATATAATAAATATTGAAAAAATGTCAAGGTTAAATTAAACTCCTGGATTATAATACTCCTTAGAATGTAAATACCTAGATACAATAAACATTATCTAAATTATTGAACAAAATAATTATAGGGACAAAGGATGCTATTTTTAAAATTTTAAGATTTGGCAAGCATATGACGAAGTATTTTTGTATAACAATTTTATAATTGCATCAACGATTCCAATTTATAACTACACTAAATATGTTCTTTGTTTATTCAGATAGGCATATCTAAAACAAAAAATTGTACCAGTTTATCTGCTATTTAAAAGAAAATAAAAACACCTGTCAATCATCTTGCATTTTTTTACCAACTTGACTAATAAGTACAAACTTGCATAAAATTTAGAGTATGATATGAACAATTGTATTATAGGCAGACAGAAATTCTTTCAAATAAGCTAGTAACTTTTTTTATCATTTCCAAAATATATTGTTCATAAAATTAAGAATTATAGTCCTGTCTTTTTGGCATTGTATGCTTACTAAAATTGAATTTTTCATTATATTGTCCTAAAAATTAAATATATTGGTAAAATTGATATTTATATTCAAAGTAACTGCTTTTCTAGAGATAAGATAATGTATGCCTATAATAACTTTCCAGGTTCCATAGGTAGCGTTATATTGTGTACTGAATATACACATATTTCTGATGTAAAAATGTTTAGAACCTCTTTACATATTTGACGGACTATGGATATTCTTACTGTTGAAACTTTTTTATGTATATTAGTAACTTGACAGCTCATTTTATATTTGGTGATGATGCATTGGTGGTCAAAGAATTAAAAGTATATTTAATTTATTTTATAGATCGCGGGCGAAATGACAGTTCCCTCAATTCATCAGATGATGAATCCATCATGGACAATGCAAGCATTGTCAGTAACAGTTCAGAAATGAGAAGCGGTGAAGATGGTGAAGATTCAGAAGTTCTTGTTCAAGAACAGCTTGAAGAAAAATTATGTGAAAATATTGATGGTCTTACCCAAAAATCATCACAAGGCAGAATAAATTGCTTTGAAGCCTTAAGCAAGGCTTTTATTAAAAAATCTATGCCTGGATTTATTAGAGATCGGTAAGTTTTTGTACTCGTACTTTTCAACATTCATCCAGTATTAATCAGTCTGTAACCATAGAAAACTATAATTAAATTGATATTAAAAATTGTAATTAATAGTAAATTATTTAATTTTAAGGCATTTCACAATTTGCGATAGTATAGAACGAAGTTTG
Source organism: Lochmaea capreae (assembly GCA_949126875.1). Classification (NCBI taxonomy): domain Eukaryota; kingdom Metazoa; phylum Arthropoda; class Insecta; order Coleoptera; family Chrysomelidae; genus Lochmaea; species Lochmaea capreae. The sequence goes on along the minus strand of OX421397.1, from coordinate 9,699,209 downwards.
AAAAAAGGTGCAGGTCCTGAAAAAATAGCTGCCGTAGAGTTAGCCTCTGTAATTTGTGTTCAACTTGGTGGTGAAGATACAACTGAAGTAATATGTCAGCTATTAAAACCTTTGTTACTTATTTTAATATGTGATAATACTGTTGCTGCATCAGTCAGAGCAAAAGTAAGAATTAGTAATTTGTCTGTAACAATGTTTAATTGATAATTTTTTTAGTGTTGCACAGCTTTGGGAAATATAACATTCCTCTCAGGGGGTGAAATTGGAGATGTCATCCTATTAATGCAACAATTCGAAACTATTTTTTCTGCAAGCTACTTAAAAGGAGATGGTAGCGTTCCAACAATCAGTTCTGATCTTGGTGTTCTTCATGCTGCTGCTATTCAAGCTTGGAATTTATTATTCACATTACTGTCACCTGGAAATATTGGAACTATGATTAACAATTCAAAAGCTTTACCGTTAGTATAATTTCTACCAAACAGGATTCTTTTTTATAAATATATTTTTAGATCACTAGAAAAACTATCAGAACTTCTGGAATCGCCACATCTGGATGTTAGGCTAGCAGCAGGTGAAGCACTGTCTTTAATCTACGAATTGGGAAGAGAAGAAAGTAATGATTTTGAAGAAGATTTTGCTTTAGATATCACAGAAAATTTAAAACAATTAGCTACCGATTCTCACAAATATAGAGCCAAAAAAGATAGAAAGCAACAGAGGGCTACATTTAGAGACATATTGCAATTTATTGAAGTAAATAGTTACAAGGGATATTTTTTTTTAATGTTTCTTCAAATTTTACTTTTTTGTTTCAGAATGATGTAGTACCCGAGTTGCAAATTAAATTTGGAAAAGAAACATTGATACTTGATTCCTGGGTAAGAAGGAAACAATACGAGACATTGTGCAATATTTTAGGACCAAGTATTAATGTCCATTTAACAGATAATGATTTACTTCGAGAAATATTTGAGATATTAGTTCCACCGCCAACAGCTGTAGCTCCAAATCAAGATCAGATGGAAAGATACCGAAAAGTAAGATCCTTTTAAAAAAAAAACTGTAAAATATCAGTTGCCCATTTAGGACCCTTGTTAAAACTCTTCGAGCAGTTTTACTAGATCTTTCCAATGGCAAGATCTTTGTTGCTTTGCCTATTACATTGTTCCGGGTGTTTTAGTCCCTCTCTTTGCTAGTTCATGTCCTTCTATTCCTGTATGTCTTGGAATCCACAGTAAGGTGACTATATTTTTCTCGCCTAGTTCATTGAGTTTGCTAAGGTGTTCCCTTACTATTTTGGAACTGATTACACAACTGCTCAGTGCTTTAATGACTATCTGACATGATGATAATCCTTTGCCTTCTGTATCCTTTATCAATATTGACCTCTGCACACTTTTCTATGCCGTGAAGTTCCGCTTGAAAGATACTTGGGGCTTTTCCCAAGCTTTCGGAGTGTTTGGTTCCTGATCTGTACACTCCTATCACAGATCTTTCTGTGTGCCATCTGTTTACCATTGAATGGTATTTGGACACTTTTTTTAACACAGCTAACGTCAATTGTCACTTTCAGATTTATGGAGAAAAGTGATCTTTGAATAGTAGTTGTGGCAAAAAAAACAGGCTAATTAAAATAAAATTATTATGTTTGATAATGTTTATTCAGTATAAGAACAATTTATAACTTAATATTTTATTTAGAATATTTGAAATAAATGAGTGTATTTTTTTTTCTTGTAGCGTTTGATAAATGCTGCCAACTACAAAGCAAGAACTGTATCAAGAGCCAGAAACAGAGACAAACGATCAGATTTCTAGTTACCATCGTCGGAAAGAATATTATTATTGTATTAATTTAGCACAATTTTTTTTTATTATAGTGGAATATTTCTTCTATATGATGGCTATTTATTAAACTATTTAAAACAAATTTGATCTTGAGTAACTAACTCTTTTTGTAAATTTCTTTCGTTTTCTTGAATATATCTTACAATCTGAAAGGTGTGTTTTTTTTTAAATATCACGATTTATTACTTTAACAACTGATAACTTTTAAATGTTTCGCAGTTTTAATATAATTACGACATAGAAAGACGAGAGATTCAAATAATCATCATTAAGTATATTTTTTATTAATCAGTTTGTGCTAACAATTTGTACATAAATGATTCCACTATCTACGAAAACGTGATTATTACAAATAATTAAATTTGGTGGTAGCTGCTTAATTAGCTAAATCAAGGCAGTGTTTATTAAATAAACCGATAACAACAAAAAATGTGGAATGTTTTAAAAGTATTGTAGTTAGATTTATAAACTTAGTTCTTGTGACTTCCGCTGATATCGGATATCATACGTATTCGTGTATAGACCAATGAAAAATGGAGATAGGCACTTGATATAATCAACTTGACATCTGTTACGCTAAGTTTTCTAGCGTATGACATGTCACCTTTATGACCAATAAAATCACCGTGATATACTGTCGTAATAACAGTACTAAGACACTTACCGAAAAGTGCCCACATTATATGTGTTTAAGGCTTTTTAATTCTCTGCCTGATAAAATAAAAGAAATTGGTTCACAAAAAATGTTTAAGAACGAGATTAGAAAAATGTTAATAAATTTGGAACCTTATATGTTGCAAGATTTTATTAGTGTTTAATGTATACGGTACTTTACTGTTTTTGGTTAAGTATTAAGTTTTTTGTTTGTATGACGTCATTTCACTTTGTGTTTACTTGTAATTATGATCTGAAATGAAGGAGTTTATTATTATTATAATAAAATCACCGTGATATACTGTCGTAATAACAGTACTAAGGCACTAAAGAGATGAGCATTCTCATTCACCATTTTGGTGCCTGAATTTTATTGTTTTGTGATGTGTAGAGTTGACATATTGTGTTGAAAAATGTTTGATACTGATATTTTACCAACATTCCTTCGACTATTAAGACCAGAAAATTGAGAAAAGTGCAACGAATAGATGCTGGCCACGTCTCTGAATAGAAATACCGAATTTCATGCCAAATACTTGACCAACACAACAACAACGTCAACGTACAAATAGGAACCAAAATGGCGGACGAGAATACCTATGTGTCACAAGGGCATAAAATGAGCTTTAACAACCCGAGACAGCAGCTGATAGTTAAGGGCTGCTAAATCGTTTTCTTTATGTGTGACATACAATTGTTTTTCGCCTACCAAAAAAGTTTGACATATGACGTTTAATTGTAAAATGTACGTGAAACCTTAAAGTTCCCAAGTAAGTGTGGATTTATGCAGACACATTTAACAATTATCAATTAGCATTTAACAATTAACATTTATCAATTAACAATTAGTAAAACTGCCATCGTTTATGCAGACACAATTATAAATTAGGAGAAAATAGTTAGCATGCGCACGAGCCCGAGAATCTAGTTATTTACAATAACCATTAACCCTACATTTTCATGTCCATTTGAGGAGCGTCTAAATGTAGCTCTGCACCAACGTTGCCCTGTGTAGTCCTAAACTGAAAGGGCGCCATCGAGTATCTCCGGTGGCGCTCGGCTTTCATGCGACGGTTCTAAAGCTTTTAACCTTCTATACGATATCATTAATGTGTGCAGAGATTAGCCCAGCGTAAGTGTGCTGGGCTCCTAACACAGAGGTACCAGGTTCGAGTCGTGTCCGAGTCAAGATATTTTTATTTTCTTATTGTTTTTTTCAAAAATTGACTAAAAATACGAAGAATTTTTCGATTCGGATTAGGGTAGGGGGTAAGGTAGGGTGGTTTTGGTTAGGTTATTATTGAAAATTATTATAATAATCTGTCAATTACACAATTCAATTTTTCGATTCGGATTAGGGTAGGGGGTAAGGTAGGGTGGTTTTGGTTAGGTTATTATTGAAAATTATTATAATAATCTGTCAATTACACAATTCAATTTTTCGATTAGGGAAAATGTATCTATGCATTCGTGAGTTTTCCTTTTTGTATGATAATTCTGTATTGTAAACTCGAACAATTTTCAGTACGTTTTGCTAAACATAATTTTAAAAATGACAAATATTGATTTCTTAACACATTGCTTTTTAATCAACTGTGATAAATATCATTATTAAAATATTTTTACTTTCCAAAACACAAACGTTTTAGTTTAGGACTACACTTGGCAACGTTGGTGCAGAGCTACATTTAGACGATCCTGTCCATTTGTGCATTGGAATAATTTTGAAGATGAATTGAACTTGAAAATTAAAAATAAACAAAACAAACAAACACAATATAACCTGTCAACCACTTTTCTATGAAAAAAGTGAAGTTAACTTCAGGATCTGCGTACTAGTTGCGCACTAGATGAAAATTCGGTACAATTAATTTAAGAAGTTAAAAGTTGGCCAACTTCGTAATTGTTAAATGATAAATGATAATTGTTAATTGTGTGCATAAATGGAGTCATAGTGAAATGGGTAGTTCAACTTATAATTGATAAATGTTAATTGTTAAATGCTAATTGATAATTGTTAAATGTGTCTGCATAAATCCACACTAACAGATGGTGAAAAACTTAAAAAATTGTGGCGTTAAGAATTTTCCGCCCCATTTTTGATATTCATGTTTTCCGGTAAGGTAGGCGAAAACAACCGAAAATCATAGAGATAATACACATAGAGTGTACCAGTTTGGTATTGCTTTCTCTTTCTAATATTCTTAAAAGGTTAGTAGTGTTACAGTCTTCGCGCATCTGCACGCGATGTTAGAGAAACAGCATTACCATTTTCATTCGCCATCTCTTTTTATTGCGTGGACGCTTCCGACTATAGGCTGCCTACTCTATGTTTATTATCTCTATGTAAAAAATAGTGGGAAATTCGCCATATTGGTTTTTTTTCTTCATAAGGGGAGGCTTATCCAGAAATATTTTTCGTTTTCAAATAGTAACACTTTTAGTAGGGTTTTCAATAAGTAGGTACTGTTGCGAATTAAAATCCATTGTTGACACTTTCGGTCAACAAACTGGTACTCTCGGACCACATGATACGTACGAGGAAATACTGCGAGCAAGAACATAGTTTGTAAATCCAGCTTAAACGTTACATATATTTTTTAGACATTATTAAACCATGAAAAAAACTTGAAACATACAGAGATTTATTATTTAGATTTTTTCCAACACCATTATCGACAAATAATAAAATGATTTATCGGTCCGATATTTCGGAAAGAGAAAAACGAAATTATTGTCGTTATGTTGAATATTTTTTTTTGCAAAAAATAATTAATTCTAATACATAATGTCTTTCGTTTTGTGAATAACTTAAATTACTGGTTAGAATATTAATAAAATTCGAGTTTTGTGGTCGAAAGTTCTTAAAACAACTTGGTTTTGTGATGTGTACAAAAAGTTTTAAAACAATCCCAAACAAATAATAATTAAATCCTTATTTTAAGTGATATGAAATTGAGTATCTACAGTCAAAAAATTAATTTTGAGTTTCAGGATAATCAATCAACTTTTTTGATTTGAATTTCTGATAAATTATTCAGTCTCATGTACACTATTTTTGTCAATTCCCTGCAACTAAAAGTTAAATTTTTTAGAGTACCTACTATAAGATGGTGTAGTTATGTGTACACAAGTTTAAATAAATTTTGTTTGTTTGAACCTGCTCTTAAAAAATATATCAATGGCTTTAATGACATAAAAATAAATTTATTGCATTTGTTTTTAAATTTGACATTTGTATCAAATAGATGTCACAATTATGTATGTATGAATTACACAGCTCTACAAAAACAAACTTTTTTTTGTTGCCCTGGATATCATCGCGAATTTTTACGTTTTCAAGTGCCCAGATTACGGATATATTCATGAAAGTTCTCGATGTGCTCGTATATTCATGATTTTTCAAAATTTGGGAAACATAAATTTAGTTTGTTGCTGTTACTTCATGTTAGTTGTCAGTTTGACATTTTGTAAAAAAGTATAGACGGAAGGTTTTTAGCGAGATTGATATATTTTTAGTTTTATTTTTAAAAAATGAGTGATTCAAGTTCTGAAGAGCTACCAAGCGATATTGAAGAGGCAGCAGGTAATGCTCTATTATCAGTAATTCCCAAAAAGTTAAAGGCAGTTTATGATTTGGCATACGAACAATTTGTTACGTGGTGTGATGAAAAGAAAATTACACATGTTAATGAGAAAGTTTTACTTGCATATTTTGAGGGTAAGAAAGATTTAAAAGTTTCCACATTATGGACACTTTACTCAATGTTAAAGTCTAAATCTGAAAAGGAATATTGATATTAAAAAAATATACAAATTTGGTAGCATATATTAAAAGGCAAGCGGACGGGTACAGTGCTAAAAAGTCAAAAGTTTTTATTAAAGAAGATTTTGCCAAATTTTTAGTGGAAGCTGATGACAAAGAATACTTAATGGCTAAGGTTGCAACGATAATTGGAATGGCAGGAGCATGCAGAAAAGCAGAATTAACATTTCTTCCAGTTGAAAATGTTATAGACGAAGGAAGCAATTTTCGTGTTGATATCCCACCTTCAAAAACAAAAGTTATACGGCAGTTTGCAATTACCACTGGAGACATTGAAAATACGAATCTTGTTGAAATATTAAGAAAATATATTAAGTTGCGTCCCCAGGTTCTTAAACACAACAGATTTTTTGTAAAATATGCGAATGGAAATGTACCAGAAATCCTGTGGGAATTAACACATTTAGCAGTATGCCAAAAGTTATTGCACAATTTCTTGGTCTTTCAAATCCTGTTCTATATACTGGCCACTGCTTCAGAAGAAGCTCTGCCACTTTCCTAGCAGACAGTGGCGCTGATATTTTAAAATTAAAGAGGCATGGAGGTTGGAAATCTATCTCTGTTACGGAGGGATATGTTGAAAATTCCATGAATAATAAAAAACTTATAGCACAAGAAATATTTGGTGAAACATCTAATGCAATGTGCGCCGCTTCCCAAATAACAGCAAGTTCGAGCAATGAAAAAAATATGTCGTCGGGAATTAATTTGAATAATTGCAATAATTGTTTTATCAATATTTATAATAATTAATTTATAAATTTATGTTTTTAACTTGTATTATAACAGTTTAATAAATAGAATAATTCTTTTTGTCACTAATTTTGAAATACATTTTTCGTCACCAATTTCATAAAATTTTACTTTATGCAACTAGTTACAAAAAGACGTTTCATAATGTCATTCAGTTTTAAAAAGTGTCACTTTATATGTCAAAATCAGAACAAATATTTTTTCGACATTTTCCTCTTTTTTTACTTCGATTTCTTAAAACATAACTGTCATTCTAAATATATAATATGTTATTTTGTTTCTGGTTTTTTTGATTTTTGTAATGTAAAATGAAAATCAATTAAAAAAAAAGGGCAACAAAACCACAGTAGACCAGTGTTACCAACTCACTAAAATAAAACTCATATCCAGAGTGATTGTTCTTTTTTTAATTGTTTCCAAGGAAAAAGGCCATTAAATTAGCAATCTTAGTTGTAAACGAGAAAATATCTATCCTCACTTATATTTCGGTATAAAGTTTCAATAACAGGATCAAACAAACATAATATTATTATATATGTGAAATAACTCATTACATTATGTACTTGTGCTCTAAATTTTTTCATACAACAGTCCATTAATAACTTACTGGGTGATATATTTGAAATGCAAATAATTTTTGATTAATTGCTACACATACAATATAAATATTTGGTCAAGCAATAAGAATACTGGTTTTATTCAGCACATAGTTTGAGTAATAGAATTTTTTCTCACTATAGTAGTGAAACTTGTTATTTAATAATTATGGAAAGATTACACGTAATAAGGGTTGAAACAATTAATTTGGTTTCATACAATAATTCAAGTTCCTCAAAAAATACATTTGGGTGTAAAAATGCGAAAAGAGTTTAATGTGAGCATACGATTTATCAGCCTCTGGCTAGCACATGCCTGTTCACGTTGATGCAATTCTGACAAATACTTCCAACATAATTCCAGGCTACATGATGTCACTTGCCCCAAAGTTAAAAAATGTTATTTAACTTTTTTTTGAAAAAACTGTAATTTATATTCAAAGCAAATCTCCCCCAAGGTGTAAAAATATCAGCCTGCTTTCAAATAAATATAATTGTTTTGAAATTCAAGCATCTACTGGCCCCTTATTTTTTTCCTTACAATTAAGAGAGTTGTATATCTTGTGGCTTTGAAGTTTTACATGGCTATTAATTAAAAGACCCAACCATATGCTTAAAATCATATAAGCGAATTCAACCAAACATATTAAATATATAACTGCACTTGGTTATTAATACAAAAGAGTAAAATTAATATCGGTAGCTAAATAATCGAAGCTAAATTTTACTATTATTTTGAGTTATTTCGCATACACGTATTTTGTTTATTAATTTCACTGGTTACATACTCCCAAGCATTGACTGTCGCTTGGTAATAATTAATTTGTTTATTAACAAAGTCTAATAATATCTTTTTCAAGCATTGTTGTTTTTCATTCTGCCATCGCTGCAGATCGCTTCTTAGAGATTCATTGGCGCATTCTAGATTATCTTGGTTCGATTCAACTTTCTTTATTAGTTGAGGAATGTAAGAGCCTAATTTTTCTAACTTATCATCACTCGATTGTTTCCAGAGGGAGAATCCTGTTGAAGTTTGGGACGGATTATGAGTTATAGCAACTAACTGAAAAAGCAGTAGTTTAGTAGAGTAATTTAAATTGTTTTGACAACATTCACTAGTGGGGATTCAAATTAAGATCATAGCGACGCAGTAGCGATAGCGAACTACTTTGTATAACCTTTTATAACCCCCCTTTATTTGCAATGTGAAGTTCAAAACGTCACTTAAGCAACTTGGAAGGAAACAAAACAAACCACAAATAAAATATAGTGGAAATTTATCCAGGAACAAAATGAAAGCATCCAACACTCATAATGGGTACATATGGGTTCATAGAGGAACCTCAAAGAATAAAAAACATATGGCAAATAAAGTTAGATTATAAAACAATATAGTATCACAAACAACTTCCATTACAATACAATCGCATTTTTAAATGCATTTGTAACATGTGTATTTTAATTGTAAATTTGGCATCTTATTGTTATCTTAAATGTGGCAAAGTATTATTGGATTATAGATAACTAAATTAAAATGTTTAAAATTTATAACCAGTCTTCACTAAGTATATAGTACCAATTTATATTAACTAATCCATTTTAATTCTCAGGCAAGATAAAATATTATTTAACAAATAAACATTTCAAATAAATAAAATATAAACAATTTAAAATAGTAATTTATTACCTTGTCTTTCTCTGAATGTCTTTTGTTTAATTCATCCATGGAAACCTCATATGAATATTGATAAGATTCCCTCTTTCTCAAAGTTTCTTGAGCTACATCAATATAAGTCAAAAAGTCTTTGATTGGATTACCTACAGTATTACAATAACTTTGTACTAAAGCATTTTGAGCTGCAGAACTTCTTTCCATAGCACTACCAATGTTTTGCAGTGTTTCTGATAATTCAGGTTCAGCTGTAGCCCAAGTTGTAAATACAGGGTGATAACTATTTAATTCAGAAACATATTCACATCTTTCTTTGTTAATACGACTAGAAATTTTTTCAATTGAAGAAAGTTTTTCAGATAGAGTTGTTAGATAAGCTTTTGTTTTATCAAATTCCATGTGTTTATTTTTTAAAACACTATGTGAGGAGTTTCCATGATTGAAAGTTCTTATCTTTTGTTGAACTGGATGTCTCTGTCTTCTATGCAATGTAAAATCCTAAAAATTGTTTAATATAAAAATTTAATTAGATAAACACTACTGAAATACTTACAGCAGATTCTGCTGTTAAAAATATTTTAAAGTGTTCATTACAACTTAAAATAGGATGCTTTGAAATCCTTGTTATAAAAACATTTAAAGCTTTCATTCTTAAGAGTATAAAGTCTTTGGAATATCTATCTAACTGGCCTATAAGCGAATGTTTTCCTGGTAATGGCTGAAAGTAAAATATTTATATTTGAAAAATTATTTCACACAATATTTATTCGACTTACAGGTATTATACAAAATGGATGGCATTCAACTAATTTTTGTCGCAACCATAGAAAATCATTGTATCTTCTATGTACTACATATTCATTTTCAGAAAATTCTATTCTAGCTACCTTCGTTGTAATTCTAAATATAATATATGTTTCTAATGTTTCTAAATGCTTTTGAGGATTGTCAATTTTTACACATAAATCCGAATTTTCATCCATATTAAGTTCGGCAAGATTTTCAATATCATGTATTGTTGAAAAACTCTCTATACTTGGCGACTGTACCTTAAAAATATTACAATTCGAAAACATAATCATTTATATGTTAACAGTTACTTACCAAAGAATTATCATAAGTAGAATCACCACTGCAAATACTAAGTGGATCAGTTTCTCTATCTTTTGCCGCTTGGGATATTTCTTTATTTTCTACTACTACATCTAATACCGCTGAAGCACCACTTGCCATTGTTATTAATGATTATTTATTATATTCCTATTTAAATAATTATTATATTAAGAATATTAGGAACATATAAAAAATATTAAATTGTCATTTTCCATTAAATTCTTCTTTCCTCTTTTCCATGAAAAAAAAACGACAGCCACCTACTATGATTGAAAAAAGTTTACTCTTCTCTTCGAAGTAACGGGTAATATCATAGGGGATAATCTACGCAGCTTATACGGGGGAAATATTTTATTCAGTGGCTTGTTATTTAGCTTAAAAATAAGGAATTTTTTCTTGTCAAGGTTTACAACTACATTTGTGTGTTATAAATTATTGTATATTTTACAATTTTTCCATTCACCACTCCTCTTTCATAGTTCCTGATACTTTAGCGAGCTGAATAATCCCACCTCTGTTACCTCTCACCAGTGGTGCCGATAAAGGAGTACAAATGGAATGAATAAATCAAAAATGGTAAAAAAATTCAATTAAATAAAAGGACATGGTGAGCAAACAAATTTTAATTTTTAATATTGCAACATCCACGAAAATTGGAATCTTTTGTAACTTTCTCCAACAAAAAAAAACATTTTAAAATTCTTACCTAAAAAACACAGTCACAATATAAAAATAGAATATATTGATAAACATAAAATATCTCTATAATTATTCATAATGCAAATAAGTAATATCATAAATTCAATTTATTTTTAACAAGTTCAACCTCTAAAGTATTAGCAAAACGGCGATATATTGTCTATGTAATAAAATTTTACAATAATTAAATTGCTTCTGTGTAAGTAACTTACAAGTTGATCATGAGCTCACTAATTATACCTACCATCAATATAATCCATATAGTACCATCTATTATTATAAAAAAGAAGTAGAAATAAAAACTATTGGGTTTGAATATAAAGTACACCAACCACTCATGGTTTTCGATACTCTAAAAGTACTTGGAGAATCTAATGATCATTTATAGTGGTTTATTTTGAATAGTAGTGGTTATGCTTCTTTTAAAATTATCTTTCTTCACAATTAACAAGGTAGTACCAACAGGGCAACTGACAAGTTGACACTAATGACAGACGTCCTGAGGAAAAACAAACATTTTTGATTTGTAATTTGGTTGTTTTGTATTGATTTAATTACCATTTTTATTATTAGATATTGCTTTTAAAATACCTAACCAATGTCGAAGAAAGCACCAAATCCAAATTAAATTAACTCAAACTCGATAACGATAAGAACCACGTGTTGTGCAAAGAACGCTTGTGATTCATCAGGGCGTATTAGAAAGATATGTAAACATTTGAGGTTATCAAATGTCAAAAATGCAACTCATAGACATAGGCTCTATTTAGACAACCTATGACATTTGATAACTTCAAACTCCAAATTGGGTGACGTTAACGGTTAAGTTACTACCTCAGCGGTTGAGTACAGAAGGGATGCTAACGTTTCGCTGACTCCCAACTGTTGAGCATCAAAGACAGCGACCATTCAAAATTTGTAAAAAATCTTCATCGTCGGTTAATTCTTCTAATAATTCGTTCATTTTGATTGAAATAATGAATTATCAGATATTCAACCTCACTTTTTGAGGTTAACAACTCAACGTCATATGCCTCTTCGAGGACCGTTCACGTAAACTTCTATTTGAACCACAGATCAGTAGTGACTGTCGTACTTACAACAAAAATTTGCAATTAAACTCGGTTCAACGCAGAACCACAGTTGAACTATGCATTTACAACCGGGCCTAACACCTTATAATAATACAAAAAAAAATGATAAACAATGCCCGAGATTATATTCTAGTTATGACTGGAGCTCAAAATCAACTTTGCTTTATGAAAAATGGTATCCCTACATTTTTATAACTTCACCGACAAAGTGTATTGAGGCAACAAGCTGTCGTGATAATGGGTATGTTATATTGGCTGACTTGGTTTATTTTTTACTGAACTTGAACTAAAACTGATTTTTCTAGCCATTTAGTGCTTTGGACTTTTTAAAAATGTGCCATATTTGCAAAAAAAAATAGTCAAACTAAAAAGACATTAGGCATAAGATTACTGCGAAGTACTTTTTTCACTTTAGAGCTATGGTTAAAAATACTTATTTATGAGTAGTTACGGATGCGCGGCTAACTCTAAAATAAATAATTCCGTTAAATAAATTATGTTACTGGAATGTTCAAAAAAATTAGTAAAACGTTCAGCCCATCTAGAAAATATATCAGTTAAGAGAACATATTTTGCTGGGCAGCGTCGTCCTCGAAATCACTCCAAGCATTATTCAGTTCCATAAATATGAGCTTTGCCATATTTTCATTGTCCGTACCAGTTTGCTGAAAGAAAAATATTTTGCTGTACACCATAAAATGTTATGTAATACGATAGTTGTCTTTTATATTTTGCATATAAAGCTAGAAAGAAAAAACAGTAGATAACTTTTAAACGCTATTGTTTTTATGAAGAGAAGTGCACTTTTACATACTTCGGAATCATTTTTGGAAGCATCCATTCCACTCGCTTGTTAGTACATTCAAAATAGAGTTTTTGAAGGCGTTCACCGCATCTTCTGGAGACCGGAACCCTTCACTACATAGTTCATTCTTAATTAGTGGAAAAGTAAAAAAGTCGTTAGAAGTTAGTTTAGGTACAGCTTTAAACGAAGTTAACTAAACATGACAGTTAACTTTGACATTTGTTGACAGGGGAAAACTATGTCGTTATATACAAAATGTAAAAGACAACCCTCGTAAAAAAACTATCAATTTGCGTTACCTTATCGGGATGGACTGCCAAGCAAGCCCGCCGATAAGCTTTTTTTACATCGGCTGGTGAAACGAGCGTGTGCATTTCACATTTTTTCCATTTTGCACCTTCCCATAAAATTGTGTGCATTGAACACAAAAGCGCACGTATATTATTCTTCTTACCTTCTACCTGAAATTGAAAAATACCTGATAGAACGTAAATAGACCAGGGTCGATAATGTTTGAAACAAAAAAATATAATAGTACCATGAAATCCATTGGAAAAGTAGAAGAATATTATAAAAATGAAAGGAAAAATAATTTACGGGCGATATGAGGACGGGAAGGGGAAGGAAGTTAGTTTTTAAGGGTAAAAAACGGTTTATCTCGATTTTCCGGCAAAACTACAAGTCCGATGGAAAAAAGTCACATGGCAAAGTTGTAGGTAATAAAAAGATCTACATCTTTTGTAGTTACACTTTTTTCACATAACCTCAAAATTTATGTGGAAAATTCAAAAAACTAAGTCATCGAATCGCGTTATAATAACTGGACTATGTCGTCTAGTTGTTGACTTACCCATTCCGTAACCTTCATTTTTTCCGGATCCATGTAAGTAGCCATCTCTTCTTTTCTCATGGCATTCATCGTTCTCGGAGTATTATCCCTCTTTCCAGTAAAACTATATCCCTGCGATCCCAACAGATCCCCGAAAACATCGTCACTTTTAACCTTAACTTTCGGTTCGTTTTGCTGATTTTGATTTTTGTTCAAAGTGTCGAAATGGGAACGATTGTAATCCGCTCCACTAATGGGAGATTTTGCTTGATGTTTGGGCGTTGCAGTATTGGAATTTGACAGGTTTATACCGTGTTGCGGTGTTGTCGGCGGCACCGTATTCGGCGTTTGAGATCCACTATTTGGTGTTGTAGATGGCGGAATATTAGTTGGAAAGTTTAAACCTCCTCCTAGATTACCTTCAAAACAAAAATTTACAATCAAGTCATATTTTCATGGCTCAATTTAAACTATTTATAGTTTATTTAATAACCATAACTTTTATTACACTGCCAAGCATCTCTCAGCTGACAACTGACATTTGACATCATGTCAACATTGTCAATTAGTAATATCAATATTAAAAAGTGTTGTATGAAACTGGGTACAAACTGTCTAATCAAAAGTCTATATTATTCAGTGGCGGCTCGTGAACTTTTTAAGAGGAGGCTGGACGTAAAACGTTTTTGTAAAAATATACTCTGTTCAGCCAATTAATTTAACCTATGCGCAGCGACCGTACCAGCTACTTCAGTGACAAAATTAATTGTTGCCCAGCAATAACCAACGTGGAGGTATAGAGTTTCTCTTGCCAAAAAATTTGTTTTGTTCGTTTTTTTTTGGAACTTTTCATATATTTTTTTTTTATTTTATTAACTTTTTTTATATATTAACGGGATCCTACGGTCTTTAGTTTGCGAAAAATGCACCTCTAGGATTTTAGTTATGTATATAAAAATAAAAAACGGATTTTTTCTTACCCAAGTCAGCGAAAGGATCACTAGATTTCGATTCTTTGACGTTATTCTGCGGCATGGAAGTTGAAGATGTAAAATTACTCCACCCTTCTAATAAATTATTATCATCTCCGGTACCATCTAAAGAAGCAAAAGGATCGAACATGTTGACAGACTCACCATTAACGTCGGCTTTATTATTGTTAGCGGGAGCTGAATTGAATGGAGTAAAATTTTCGTTTTCATTTTCACCACCAAACTGACTCAATAAATCGAAGTTGGTACTTGGCGATTGAGATATTTGATTTGCCGCATTATTATTTGAAGACGACGAGTTTAGATTCAAAAAATCAACTGCTTCTATTAGGGGCTCCGAATCGATTAGCTTAGGTTGTGGAGCCTGAAAACACATTGTAGTCACCACTGTGAGTAATAAAACCACTAAGTGCTAAATATATGAACGTGAATAAATTTCTGTACCAAATTATAAGTAAACTATTAATATATCGAAAAAAACACTCACAGGTTGGTCTAAGTCAGAAGTAGAATCTTCATCATCCTGTAGAATACTTGTAGGTGGAGGAGGTGGTCTAGTAGGTCTCTCTGGAGGTCTCTTTTGAGGCATTTCTGGTTTTTTAGCTGGAGCTGGTGTACTTACTAAAAAATATTACTATTTGTTAACACACAGTTTTTTCGAGTAAAAAAATAAATTATGCAGTCATAAACTTACCGAAATTATCTACAGTTTCATCTTTCTCAATTTGAGTTGTAAACATTGTATCGGTGACTCGTTTTGTTTGATCCGTCTGCCATGGAGCTGGCTGGGAAGGTTTTCGTTCGGAATCTGTCACAAACACATTTAGAGCTACCATAAGTCTATCTTGAAAATGATCTGGACCTTCTGCTAAATCGTCTAAGTCAGACCTAGTCATAGAAAGGAACTAATTAATAGTTATACATTTGAAGGAGTTTTTCAAAACAAAATTCCAATTAACTAACTTACTTTGTAAACCTTAAACATGTATCCTCTTCGGGAATATAACCTGTATGTAGCTGAATTTGGAATATTTTTATACCAGTTGCTTTACCCTGTGTCATAACTCCACCCAATATATTTCTGGCATGATAAACTATCACACAAACATCACCACATACTGTGGCATTTATGGGAAGAAGACACTACAAGAAAATATCCTTCTTTTAGGTAATGTTTTGTGGAAATTCAATTGATAAAAATGGTAGAAGTTTAGTACATAAAAATAGTTGACATATGTCAAAAAATACTGATTAAAAGCATACCTTTCCTTCGGCTATATTAAACAGCCTCATTCTTTCATAATCTTGTAAAGTAGATAAAATACATCTATTCTCACTATAAACTTCTATATAAGGCCTGCAACCATCTCTGAAATAAAAGCGCTGAATTTTATAAGCTTCTACAGACAAAATAAAAAAATCAAATTTGAAATCCTCAACTTCGTTCAAAGATTTTGTGGTGTGGTGATTCAAGAAGGGGAAGGGAAAATAATCGTTGCAGTCACACGTTTTAAAAAAATATCCAATACTGGACGTCTATGTACACATGTGCAAAGTCTAAAATTAATTTTTTTGTTTTGTGTATATTTAATATCTGTAGACACTGGTTTGAATATTTACCGTCATTTCCAATTCCTAAATAATCTATAGGGAACCTATCCCGAAGATAAATTATTCTCCTGGTTAGGATAAATTCAGGACAGTGTTGATATATCGCTAGAAACTTAATTGGTAGTTACTAAAAATTGCCTAACTGATTGCGCTGTCAAGTGTCATCTGATTGACAAGAGACAGTTGAGTAATAGTGTAACGGCAATAAGCTTGTACACATATTACAAAATATAGAAAATAAGTAAACCTGTGTTTAATCCCATTAACAAACTCTTTTAGACAGTTTTTCAAACGCAAAATATCTAGTTGTCCAAACTTGGTTTTGCTGGAACTTAGTTTTCATATTGGGCATCATCAAATAGTTAAAAACTCGAACCTATTATGTCATTTGTCACATTTTAGATAGTAGTTATAATCTGCTCAAAATTGGCACTTACCTAATTTTGGTAAATAACGGAACTGGCTGCATTTGTAACGAAACTAATGTGACGGGATTATAATGCGGATAGAGTGGCGGTTCTTTCACAATGTCCGCTAAATAGTAAAGAAACCGTAGTTCGGATGGTCTCATATTGGGAGGACATCGTTTTACTGCGAACATTTGAAGAGCATCTTCAGGCACACAAAATAAGCCTGTATAAATAAGTAACGCACAAACAAGTGTTGCTGACGTTGCTTTTCCATCCTTAAATTAAAATAGAAACCAATACACTGAATTAATGTTTACTTATAATTTCTACTTACTGTACAATGAATAACCACAACATTCCTGCTATCTCCAGCTAAGTACTGATAAATATCTTCGCATAATTGGTACATGGAATTTAGCAAAGGTGCTCTAAAAGTTTCGGGATATGCAAACGAACAATCTATTATCCTGGCTTGTCCGAATTTTGAATGGTACGGTTTATTTGTTAAATTGTATATGGAATATTTGAAATTTGGATGTCTAGAATCTAAGAAAAGTCTAACATCTTCAATGTGGTTTGTTTTGTAAGTCGATTCAAATCCTTCGGATGGATAGGGCATTACTATTATTCTAGAGCTTATATAATGGATGTCCAGATCTGTTCTTCCCATACTCCTAGTAATATAAGAATAATTTATAACAATGTAAAATACTAAAGAACAAGTTTACATAATTAATGAATAAACATTAAATACTCTTACTGTTGCACTGTAGCCATTACTTTACTGCTTGTGTCTTTGAGATTTTTCAGGAAACTCCCAGCTCCTCCTTTAAGAGAGGAAAACAATCCTGACTGTTTTTCAGCAGGCCTTTGCGGTTGTGGTGGTGCATGTCGTTGAGGAGGAGGTGTAGGCCTAGGAGGAACCTGAAATGTTTTAAAGTGTATTAAAACTTCGAAGTAATGTAACATGCTGTTTAGCCTGTTACGTTTTTCGTCTTAAAAACTATTTTATTTAGTTAATTTTTGTGGCTCATTAGTCACTTCCTCCCAAATTTCTACTAAATTTCTAAACATGCCGTTTCCTTGTCGCATTAGTCACTCCAAAATAAAACATTAATTTATATCAAATTCCCGTTCTATTTTTGTCTTTAGATATTCGAAATTTCAAGTTTCGAGTCGAACTCTTTCTTTTCCTCTAACTGCCACTTACAAGGCAACATTCACTATTTTTAATTTATTGTTGGTGAACAAATTTTTATCGTCTGGTTGCTCTGCAGCCGGCAAGTTTAAGCTATTCACCTTTAGGCAAATTTAAGGCAAGGGACCAAAAATTATTTCTATACTCGTTAATCTTGACAACGGTAGCTGGAACGCTACCGAAACGTCGAAATAAAAAAAAAACATTATTGTGGTTCGATTCCCAAAAAAAACAAGAAAAAAGAATAAGTAATGCCACAAGGAACTTACAGAAGATATTTCCACCTTTTGTTTCTGTTTTTTCATTGCTTTTGTTCGATTAAAAAGCTGGTGGCGTCCAATTTAATATTAATTGTACACCCCATCCCAGTGATAGCGAATAAAATAGTTTAATTGGTGCCGAATTCCACTCCCTGAGGTGGAGTGCTCTATTGTTACAGTTAAGTTACAGTAAATAAATAATTCCTTAAAATTACCTTGGATAACATTTTAAAGAATAATTTAAACAATGTCTTACTTTATTATCAAAATTATTAAAAACCTGGAGATAATGTCTTTTCAGACAGGAAATCCCAGATTAAAATTATCAACTTGAATTTCCGGTTCTAATTTAATTATATTTTATATAAATCTTAAACATGTTTTCTTTAGAAGCTTTGTAGTGTCAGAATGGTAAATCTACTCACTTGTTGAGGTTTTGCTGTTTCAACCACTGGAGGGGCAGGTCTTGATGGAGGAACTTTTGAGGGATTATTAGGAGGAAGATCAAAAAAATTGGATTGAGTTTCTGAAACTTTGTGCTGTGGTTCAGATACAATTAGAGGTGCTTTGAGGTCATATTCATTTGATTCAGCTATGGCTGCGAGCATTTCAAGTACACCTGATATTGATATCCTATTCTCAGGATTAGATTGCAGACATCCTCCTAAAATAGAATTAAATTAGTAACTAAATAAATTGACACCTTTGAAGATTTATTTGTCATACAAAATACAGAAAGGAGGTATACTTACTAATAATTTCATGGAAACATGAGAATGTTGGATCTGGCGGAACAGTGTAATTGGCATTAATTATTCTAAGTTTTGCACTATCTTCAAAAGGGTGTCTCATGAAACAGAGTGTGTACAAAATACATCCCAATGCCCATACATCAACAGGAGTACCCACAAAGTAGTTACTCCATGTATCAACCATTTCTGGAGCTCTATACATTGGGGTGGTAAATTTGGCCATCTAAAAATTGTCTCAATTTTAATTCTACACATATTTTTTAAATAATTTAAAAATATTACATGTTCTTCAAGGCTAGTATGTTGATTGGCTGACCATGATATATCTGGTCTAAATACATCTGTGGTAGCAGATCCAAAATCACATAATTTAATAGTACTTTCTGCACTTATTAATAGATTTTCTATTTTTAAATCTCTATGTATAATAGAAGGATTCTGGGAATGAAGATGTGCAACAGCTTTACATGTCTGATAAAATATTCTGGTTATTGTTTCAACATCAAAAGCAGAAGTGCGCAATTTTAAAACATCTACTAATGAACCTCCTGGAATTTAAATAATTGTTATATTAAATTGATTTTCATTATAATTAACATACCAGGGCATAGTTCAGTCACTAGCAAAAATTCAAATTGTCCGTGTTGTGTTTGAGATTTATCAATAAAAGAGGCAGAAAGATACTGAATTATATGTGAATGGCCCGATATTTTCTTCAAAATGTTTATTTCTTTAATAATGTTATTTTTACTTTCCTCGTCAGCTGCTAATAATCTCTGAAACAATAAAAATGCATGTAAAGAATTTTAGAGATAGATATTAAAGGTACTACCTTTAAAGCATAATCCTTTCCACTTGTAACATCTTGAGCCACAAATACAACAGCAAAACCACCTAAAAAATTGTATTTTGTGAAAATATTCAAAAATCAATAGTTAAAAAGTACCTTCAGCAATAACTTTTTTTATTTTTAGTTGTACATTAGAAATTTCAATTGTCTGCCCAACGAAACTATTCTCATTTTGTCCATTAGCAGGACTGCTAAAATATTCAAAAGCGGATTTAAACAATTCACTCATGTTTTTTTTTTACAAATTCATAATTGCTGATAAAAATATATTAGATTTATTTCTTGCCTCCTACTTTCCGTCAATGTCACTTTTGCACAATGCATATGTCAACAGTCATATTAACCATAGATATTAACCCTATTTGTACACAGTTTATTTTTTCGCAATCAATCATAAATAAAACCGGTTAATTTTAAACAACCGAACGGGGTCGGACATAGTCTTGGATCTATGACAAAGCAGTCAAAGCACTTACTGGCCACGACAGCAATAAAATAAAAATTTTGAAAAATTAAAGTACAATTTATTAAATTAAAAATTCAAATAATTAACTAAATGTCATCGCTGTCAATAGTCAAAATTTGGAATGTCAATTGTCAAAACAGACAAGTAGAGGGAGAGAGGAGACGAATCACAAATCCCAACAAATCGTTTATGTTACATATGTGTATTGAACATTAGTGATAATAATTTAAAATAAGAAAATGAATAAAATCAATTTCTACTACTTGTAGACATTATCAATATGTCTTCAGAACCAATTCAATTAAAACCAGTGCTAAAGAAACATGGACAAGTGATTATAGAAGATGTTCCTTCTCTTGTTTTTTGCAAACCTAGATTAATACCTCTTAAAAGTTTTACTTTGGAAAAATTAGAAAAAATGCAACAAGAAGCACAAAAGGTTCAAGAAGAAATCGAAAAAGAATAAAGTGATTTAATAGCACTATATTTATTTTCATCATGAGCTACTCTCCACTAGTTTCTACAATAATACTGTCATTTTTATTGGCATCTACTGTATTATATCGTTACGGAAATTGGTTCAGACATCGCATATTCGTAACTTTAATTGTTTTACTAGCTTGGTATTGTAGCTTCTTGATTATTTTTGCCTTACCATTGGATGTAATATCTGTAAGTGAATAATTACAATACTTAGTACTTGTTTTACTTATATTTTCTTTTAGACAGTGTATCGGCAATGTAAAGAAGAAAGAATTGATAATATTACAGTAACAGAAACCCAAAATTTAAGTGTAATAGTAAGTAATGGTTCTATTAGTACTTGTGAACCACCTTGGACTAATTTGCCTGAAAGAGTTTTTACTAATTTATGGCGTACCGTTTATTGGAGCACACAGTTTTTAACATGGTAGGTTTTACTTTTTTTTATTGTATCCAACAATTATACAATAATAGAACATTCATTTTTAGGCTTATAATGCCAATGATGCAATCTTATATTAAAGCTGGAGATTTTTCAGTAAAGGGAAAACTAAAATCGGCATTAATAGACAATGCAATATACTATGGATCCTATCTATTAATTTGTGGGGTCTTGTTAGTTTATTTAGCACTTAAACCAGGCATTGACTTAGACTGGTGAGCTTTTATTCCATATTAACTTTCTGAACATAAATTCGATTAAAAAATATTTTTTAGGTCTAAATTAAAAGCTATAGCATCATCTGCGAGCAATACTTGGGGTCTGTTTTTACTTGTACTATTATTAGGATATGCTTTAGTAGAAGTACCTAGAAGACTTTGGAATAAGTCTAATCACAGTTTGACCCTAACAGAATCATATTTTAAGGCAGCTAAATTAAGCTCTGATAGATGTGAGGCAGAAGAAACTGTAGATGATGTTTTAGAGGTTAGTTTTTCAATTATCAGTAATTAGGTTTAATGATCTATTTTTGTAGTCTTTGCAAGCAGTATCTTTGGCTGTTAGACCTGGTCATCCATTTTACGTTTATTTAGAAACAATGTTACAAAAAGTTCCTGCAGAATTACAAGATAGAATGAAGAGAAGACAGTTACCAGATGATACTCCTACAGATGTACCAAGTGAAAAAGCTCTTATACGACTACATAAACAAGTAAGTTTTGTGTGTATTTTATGTTTGTGGCACTGGTTTTAAACCAACTAGCCAGCTCTATAATTTTAATACATTTTCCAGGTTATCTGTAAGGTATCTTGTAAGCTTAAATGTTGGTATATTTACAGTTTTTGGTGTTTTAACAAAATTTTGAGGTATTATAGTACAGATTTGTTAATCAATGTTATAGATTGTACAATTATCTAGAAACTACTTAACTAAATAAGGTATTTTATAATTCCCAGAAATAATAATGTTTAATAACACTTTACCTTAATTTTCATAAACATAAAATTTAAATTCTAGACTATAAAATCTCTACAAGTCTTACAACGTACTGAAACCCAGTGGAACTTGATAGTAGAAAAAATATTTGAATTAGAAGATACATTAAAAAACCAAATATCTCGAGATAGAGCATTTAAGAGAACATTTGAAAAACGTCATAATTGGTTCAGAAGATACATTTACACATCAACAATAGAATGGTATTGGAAGTGTTTATTATATTGTTATACACAGAAGATTTTGGCTATTTCCGCTGGTTTATTTTCCATATGTGTAGTATGGTCTGAAGTGACTTTTTTCAATGTTTCCCCTCCACTTTCAATATTTGCTGTTATAGTAAATGTTGCTAAAAGTAATTATGATTATTTTACAATTGAGGTAAGTTGATATTTTTTTTTATAATTTCAATGCAAATAACAATTGTTTCCTTTTCCAGATTCTCTCAGCTGTAATAATACTGTACTTATGCTACTGTGCTTTTTCTACTGTACTTAAAATAAAAGTTCTTAATTTGTACTATCTTGCCCCGCATCACCAAACAAATGAATACAGTTTAATATTCTCTGGTATGATGCTAAGTCGACTGACCCCACCACTTTGTCTAAACTTTCTTGGTCTAATCCACATGGACAGTCATGTGATTAAAAGTCAGGTTATGGAGACATCTTATACACAGGCAAGTTTTCTTGGTTATTTTTTTTTATACACTGATATAAAACACAACTTTTGTATTTAATTCACAGATTATGGGTCATATGGATGTTATCGGCATCATATCCCATGGTTTTAATATCTACTTTCCTATGGCTATACTCGTATTTTGCTTAGCAACTTACTTTAGTTTAGGATCTAGATTCCTTTCGATGGTAGGCTTTCATCAATTCATTGGTGATGACGAAATGACTACTGACTTGGTAGAAGAGGGAAGAGAGTTAATAAAGAGAGGTATGTATGTGTATTACAACAATTACAGAAAAATAAAAGTTGTAATGTATGTATTATGGACTCTGGCGGCAGAAAACGGAACTAGTTTGATCTAACTTTTGCAATGAACTACTTCAAAACATATCAATTATGAATTTCACTATTATAGTCTTTGACAAAAGTAAATATGACTATCCTTGTTTAAATCTGGGGACTTCTGAAAATTTGCTGATTGTTCAATGCGGAAAGGAAGAGATAATGTATCTTTTTTTTTTCGATTTCCGGCTGTTTTGACCAAGCGAGGTGACTATTTAATTGATCTCTCTGTGCACCTGAATCTGTTACTGTTGAATCTGTTGATTGCTTTTTTCTTTGCCTATCATTTTAATTATTTAATTCAATTCAGATACAGTTATTTGTAAAGTTTTTATTATTTAAATAAAATATATATTACATTGACAGTGTTCTACAAAGTCTGCCTGACAACCAACTGACTTACATCGCATGTCAAAACACAAAAACTTCAACTTCAACTGATCGGGGGACCCAGCACAATGTTAAAGTTAGGTGTTCTGGAATGGTCTATTGGTAGAAGTAGTTAGAAGTGTCTAGCTGACACAAACCACAAAGGATCAACGAAGCGCAACAAAAGGATGAGGGAAATTATTATTATATTCACCCTTCTCCAGTTTGTAAAATATTCAATAAACTAACTTAACTTTCCGATTCGAATCATCTTAACAATAAATTGGATTCAAAGTTAAAGTCGTAATACAGAAGTTGTGCTTTATTGAGCCTTGGCTGACTGGACATTTAATAAGTAGTTCAGATGTCGCAATTGCTGTGCTATGATCTGGGAGTGATTATGTTAATTGCACAGAATAAGTGACCTTGCAGATTTTGCAATATAAATGACTACACTTTTTCATCTGACAAGCACTAAAATTTAAATTTGAATTGAATGTAAACCTACCTTAAATATTTGCACATAATTTCCATAAAACACAAAACGTCCTTGCTACGAAAGTCCGGATTTGATTGGGAAATTATAATGTAGTTATCTGTATAAACTCTGGATCTATTTCTTGAGTTATTTTATTTGCTGTATAAACTCATTTTCATGTTCTAAGCATTAAATATAAAATATTTCTTTTAGAAAAACGTAGGAGACAAAGAGCAGAGGAATCATCTAGCCGAAGGAGAGATTACCAAGAAAGGTTTCCTTCTACAGGCAGATTTAGACAACCTAGAAATAGCACGGAAGCAAGTGAGTATTGTGATTGGTAATATAGTGGTATTGTTATTTTTTATAAAAAAATTTCAGTACGACAAATGGATGATTTTGAAACCAGTCGTTCGGTCCTTAAAGACTCGCATGGTCTAGATTCATATAACGGTACTAGATTTACTTCAGACGTAGATACGCGATTTCCGCCGAACGATGAAGATATAGATGCGCGATTCGGTGCAAGTACCAGGATGAACGAACGAAGTTCCAGCGAATTGGATCCGAGATTTTCTGATCATTATCCGATCGACGGTTTCTATAAAAATAGAGTGGGAGGACCACCGAGAGGTATTTTCGACGATGTTTAAAATATTTAATCGTTACTCTTTTTGTTGTTAGTAAATATCCATGCACACAAAAGCACCTAATATGTGTGAAAATCCTTTAAATGGAAAGGATATTTTATTAATAGTGTATTATAACCGTATTTTAAACCTTCCATCTCAGTTTTCAATCGTGAGGTTGTTTTTTAAACATTTTATCAAAAACTAATAGTATTACCCAAATTCCATTCATTTCCCCGACAAATACAGTGAAAACGCTGAATAAGGAATAAACGTTGTGACTAATATCCCAATTTTTAAATGTCAAAAGTTTAGAAGTTGATAATTTCCTACTTACCAATGTTAAATTTAATAAATATGCCAGTACAGTACATTTTAACAAATAAATACACTTTAACCAAAAAAACGCTTAAAATTCAGTAAAAAATATACTAAGCAGCTTGAAAACGCTTGGATCTGTTTGGCATAGAACCTTGACAGATGGTCATTTGACGCGAAATGAGTGGCATTTGAATTAGGTGTAAAATGTCACTCATGCACGCCGCGTCAAATGCTACATACCACGTCAAATGTCATGTATATTGTTTAGATAACTGACTTCCAATTTGCAGACGCTCTTATGTATGTTTTGAAGTTACAATTTCTATTGCATATTATTTCTTGTTTTCTATTGGCGGAAGAAGATAGACCATAAAAATATCAAGGATTAAGTCGCGTGTCTGTAAACATTCAGCGTTTCTAATGTCATAATTTCGGTGATAGTTACTTTTAGCTGCTAAAAATAATATTTAATGCAAAATTAAATAGTGTCTATTATATACTATACCTTTTTATTTAGGTGAATAGTGCGATCGCCAATTTATTATGAAAAAGAACATCGTGATTATAATAAATTATATAAAATAATATATAAAACTTTCTTTTTCTGTAACACATAAGCTTTCTTCATATGCTTCCCCCATCAAATCCAACCTATATAAAACAATTTAAAACTTTCGACAATGTTTGTATTATTGTACAGTAGCCCTACATTTATTCTTAAAATGCTAAACATTGATTGAAATGCAATTTATTTTAAAAATGGTTAGGTTATGTGCAATAAAAATTATTATATAAACGCGCACACTAGAATATTTCTTATGACAGACGACAGAAATATATCTTATGACAGATATTTATAATGAAAAATTCTAAATCTTTCTAAAAAATGGTAATGGTTTTTTTTTTATTCGGTTAAAAACATAAACTTTTCGTATTTTGTTCTGATGTTTTCGGAAAACTGTTTAAACGTGACTGTATAATGCATTTTTTGCAAGTTCCAGTCAGCGCACTTACAGGGTGGTAGTAATAATGGCCATTAAAAGGGATTGCGAACAAGTAAATAATTTAGTTGTTAGGACAAGGAAAAGGTTCTGTTAAATAAAAGTAACTATAATTCGATCTCCCCTTGCCTATTATTTGAAACGTTTTTGTTAAGTTTTTAAAAGTTTATACTTATTTATTGTAAGATTTTTCTTAATGTAGCGAAAATTGTGACGTTTAAAACGTCATTGGGCTGTATACACAATTGATAAAAAAATTAAGGGTAAAGCATGTGGCAAAAGTGGTATTGATATTGATAAGTTTACAAGCGCTTAAACGTGTAAATGATATACAACTTTTTTTATCAATATATTTTATTGTGTATCATTTACCATATTGTAAATAAAATTGAAAATATTTTTATACTATTGGGTAATTGTAAGGTAGCCAATCAATTGTGTATAGCTTTAATAAAAGTGATTAAATATAGACATGAATTCGCATTATGGTATAAGACTTTTTTATGTTGGAAAATGGAACTTATGGATTTATAGAAATTGTAAAACATTCCTAGTTATACAAACAACAGCCAGAAATGATCGTAAAATAACTGTATACAGCAAACAATACTACTATAACTTTCACATAACTCCCGTCACTCATGGTGGTTGACTATTCACTTACACTTTCTATATTTTTAATTCAATAACATGTGTGTTCTTTTTTACTGAGATCATAGTTAATATCAGCTGACATCGGTAATGTGGGCGTATTTACTCACTTCGAGTTGGAAATAAAGTGGAGGGGATGAAGAAATATTTGATTTATTGGAGTTTTAATAATATATTATTAAACTAGCAATTTATAATAGCCATTATTCACGCAGGGTGACGTTTGCGTCCCGAGCCGTAGGCGCAAGTCACCCGAGAGAATAATGGCCATAAATTGCGAGTAGAATACTATTCTTTGCCCACGACTCTTGATTTCTTTATTAAATAAAAGTCAAGTAAAGTACCCCCATCTCTAGTCACCTATGTACCGAAATGTTATGAGTGTTGAGTTGTCAGGGCATGTTATTTAAATGCAAAAGCGTGAATTATGAACCATAATTCACTATAGTAGATATATGGGTAACATATACCTTCTGTTAGGAGGTAAAATATTTTACTTATTATTAAGTGGTCGTGGACAAACAACATAATCCAATTTTGTTTGACTGCTATCTATGTCATTATGGAAAGAATTACTTCATTGGTTGCTGATAGCTGATACGAATCTGTATTATATTTTAAATCTTTTTTCGGATTGAATTTTGATATGTCGGCAAATCTCGCGTTTTAATTGAATGTTTTTGTTACTTACATCAATTTGTTTCGGATCACATTAACTGAAGTGACCGGATATCTCAGTCAAAAAGAACACACAGCAGCTATAATATTGTTATTGTTATAATTTCTACCTTGTAGGGTGGATGCAAGTAAGTAAACAGAACTGTTAGATTCAATCGGATGTAATATATTGTATTACAACAGTAAATGTATATACAAACTAGTATGAAAAGTGCCTAAAACAAAGTATCGAGAGTAAATATCCGGGCACCTAAAATACTTAATAAAATACACGACACGTCTTTCATAGTATAAGCAATACCGACAGACTATTAAATGCTTATCACTGACTAATTCTTTTATTTAATAGGACAGACCAGACATAATTAAGTTGGCCGAAAACATTTGGTCTCAAGCCAGATAGGCTACACAAAATAATTATACTTCAACATACAGTGTGACCCATTTTGTTTGGAAGCACCCCTATAAAATCCGCATTTTTCAACCGATTTTGATTTAGTCTTTTTTTTTAGATTCAGTGTCAAAAACAGAATTTGAGCACAAATTTTCATACCATAACAGCTATTTTCAAGGCCCTCTACGTTAATTTTTCTTTGCCAAAAAAGACGAAAGTATATTAGGCATTTTTTTTTCTCAAATATGACTACACCACTGGATTCAGAATCATCACAAATGTAAACTATCAAAATTTTATAAAAAAAAGTTTTATTAACAACAAAGTTATCACTACATGAATTTGGAAAAAGTTGTTTTTTAATGAATTTTTTACTAAGAATGTAGACACATTTTAAAAATGGCAACATGGTAAACAAAAACTAGGACTCAAACATATTGCACTGTAAAAATTCGAAGCCGAAATTTTAAAAGACAGGATAATAGGTCCATTCTTTTTTGAGGGTAACATGAATGCCAATAACTTCATGGAATTCTTGGAAGGTGAGTTATCCGCAGTGATTGACGAACTGCCACTAGCAGAAAGAAGAAATTTGATATTTCAGTAAGATGGTTGTTCTGTACACTATTCTAGGATTGTCAGGCAGCGGCTTAACGAAAAATTTCCAAATGGTTGGATAGGTCGCGGTAGCGAATTAATCGAATGGCCTCCTAGATCGCCCGATTTAACTATATTGGATTTTTATCTGTGGGGGCTTTTGACACAAAAAGTGTATAAGACACGTCCAAGGAATAGAGCAGAACTGTGTGACAGAATACGACAGGCGTGTGCTGGAATAACGCCACATGAAATAAAAAAAGCGCTAAGACATAGTCGCAAACGATACGAGAAATGTGTGGAAATTAACGGAGGTCTAGTCGAGGCTACAAAAATGTAGAATTAAATTATTATTAAGTAGTTTAATAATCAAAATATATTATTTGGTGTTAATTTGTATTTTCGTCACATCAGTACAATTTTACATTACTCTCAGAAGCTATATAACTCCAGAACGGGTTAAGGTATCGGCTTCGAATTTTTACAGTGAAATATGTTTGAGTCCTAGTTTTTGTTTACCACGTTGCCATTTTTAAAATGTGTCTACATTCTTAGTAAAAAATTAATTAAAAAACAAACATTAACGTAGAGGGCCTTGAAAATAGCTATTATGGTATGAAAATTTGTGCTCAAATACTGTTTTTGATACTAAATCTAACAAAAAAGACTAAATCAAAATCGGTTGAAAAATGCGGATTTTATAGGGGTGCTTCCAAACAAAATGGGTCACACTGTATATATGATCCACCCTACAGTTCCTGGATGAACTTATATGATTTGTTTGTTATATTTAACTAACAATTTTATTGAATTTGAATAATGACTTGAAACATTCACCACTTTTTTAGCTATTTAAATATTCGTTCTTCACTTGTATTCCATAATAGTGCAATTTTTATATTAGAATCTTCTCAATTTGAATATGTTTTGAAATCTGTTCAGTTTTATGAGTGCGTTGATTGTATGTTGCGTCCGCTAGCCTAATTTTTTAATTAAAAATCCGTTTCTTATGTTAGAATAAATATAAGATTGGTATATTTTATCGAGTTGCTAGTCAGAAATAATTACTCTCTACTGTGAAAGTATATAACCGAAATTTGCACATACTTTAGTGAATATAATCTAAAACACTAGCATTTCGTTTGCAGCTAGAGAGTTAATGTAATTCATATTTAATAAATTCATACATAAAATGTGTTTTTATTTAATCAATTCCTATGGTTTCTTTACATTCATCTTTTGAAATTATTCTTTCATATATGGACCTCATTTCACACAGTGAATAAGCAGGGCGTTATTGTCATAAAATTACTGTCAATTTTTAGTAAAAATGTATTGTCAGTAGAGCCAAATAGTACATCTACAACAAGAAACGAAACTTCGCATAAAACCGTGTCTTCAGCAGTGGAATTCTGTGTCATGTTGATATCAACAGTCGCAATAAAACGACACTATTCCGTGCTCCATACCATATGACAAACACATGTTTTGCATTAGGTAAGAAATAGAAAATGTGTTGGAACTTTTTAACGTCTTTTGTTCGAAAATTCTTTTTTTTATTATTATTCATTGCGAAAAAATCACGTAACGTAATATGGTAAATAATATGGAAAAAATAATTATCAAGAAAGAAAACAATTACCGAAAATTACGAAAAGTAACAAATATGAGCCATTTTTCTTTGAACTTGACCACACAAACCGGGTCAACTATAAGTTAACCATTCAATATTCCTCGAATTGTATTCCAAACCATGACGTAACAGTTAACCAACCACACAAACCAGCTCACTGAGATAGTTTGACAGAGTAGTTATCATATTTGAGGTTAGGTGTTTGTTTATTTCAGGACTTCCACAAACCGTTACGTCATAAAAGTTAACCGTGACGTCACGGTATTGTTAACTCAGTTTGCTTGGTTAAGTTCAAAGAAAAATGGTTTTTATAACTGTCAGATTGCCAACTACAACACTACAACCAATTGTACAAAAATTCCCCAGAAAAAGCGCTGTTGCCGTATAATGTTGTCGCTTTTATCTGGGATTACCTAACCCGACTTGCTTTGGCTACCGTACAAATAGTCCATTTAAAATAACGGTAAAAGTCCAGGAAACGCCCCCCGTGAAGAGACCACCTATACCTTATGTTTTTGGGGTCGCTGATTACGAACATGAAGGTTAAAACTACCTACAGTGGGCGCAACACCCTTAAAAATGCAAAAAAACACCCCTAAATAGGGGTGTTTTTAGAATATTTTCGTTATTGTGGGGTGTTTTGGGCAATTTTAGGGGTGGTTCGATCATTGCTGCAAGTTTTAACCACCATTTTCGTAATCAGCGCCCCAAAAAACAAATAAGATGTCTAAATTTGGAAAACAACAAGAATAGTCGAAAATCACCCCTATTGGGAGGTGTTTTGGGCAATTTTGGGGGTGGTTCGACCCTTAATGCAAGCTTTCAACCTCATTATCGTAATCAGAGCCCCAAAAAACACATAAGATGTCTAAATTTGGAAAACAACAATTTTAGTCGAAAACCACCCCTATTGGGGGGGTGTTTTGGGCAATTTTAGGGGTGGTTGAACCACTGTGGCAAGTTTTAAGTCTCATTTTCGTAATCAGCGCCCCAAAAAACATATAAGATGTCTAAATTTGGAAAACAACAAGAATAGTCGAAAACCACTCCTATTGGGGGGTGCAAAATTTGACCTCCGTTTTCGTAATCTGCGCCCCAAAAGACATATAGGATCTCTAAGTTTGAAAAACACCAGAATATTCGAAAAACACCCCTTTTTAGGGGTGTTTTTTGCATTTTTAAGGGTGTTGCGCCGACTGTAGGTAGTTTTAACCTTCATTTTCGTAATCAGCGACCCCAAAAACTTAAGGTATAGGTGGTCTCTTCACGGGGGGCGTTTCCCGGACTTTTACCGTTATTTTAAATGGACTAAAACCAGAAGCAGTTAATCCACGAGTAAAATTTAACTCTGAGTTAACTAATCCTGTATTAAATTAAAATCGGTGCAATTGGGCATTACGAATCTTTCCTAAGGTAAAGCGATAGTGACACAGAATACCAAAATAGCTTCAAGTGGTAACGACATGTCGACATCAATAATTGTCCCTATCGACTTGACACAGAATCCCACTGCAGACGCCATGTTTTTAATTTGTCGTCATATGCATTAGTCGCGAAAACGAGCAAAGGGTGCGACATCTACCGTCAAAATTGGAAAACAAACCAAATCCCCATTAGAGTGCGTGTATCGTTTTCTTGATTTCTAGAAGAGTTTGGTGAAGTTTGTTTTATCAGAATATTTATTTAGACTCTAATAATAACCAGCAAGTGCAAGAGGTATATTGCTCTGTGCCGCAATGTAATCAGTAAAAAGATGCAAATGTATCAATACATAACTTCCCAACAGATCCAAAATTATGCAAAGTGTGGTACACATTTTGAAAATTAGGAAACATATTTGAGAATAGGTACTTGTCAGGCACTGCTTAGAAACATATTATAAAGGTAATTTCACTCATTTCAATAAAAATTTTTGATGTTCAGTGTTATTTAATGCTTTGAAAACCTGTTCGCCTTCTACCATCGGCCGATTTCTGTTTCCAATGTATTTTAAAATGTCCAACAATCTAATTTTAACAAGCACCATCTCTCACAAAACACCTTTTTCGCCCAAAATTCGAAATTTAATCAAATGGACAGAAAAATAAAAATGGATTTGTTTATTGTTTTCCCCATTCCACTGACAGCTTTGGCATATACTGCAGCGCCCACTATCGGAAAAATTTCCGCGAATAGATACCTAGTCATATGTCATACGATCACATGTGGGCCTCTTCCTTATTGCCTTTACAGACCCAAGTTAGATTAAAGTTGGCTTGTAGGTTTAAAATTGTAAATAAATAAAAAATTGAACTTCAATAATGTATATTAAATAATTTTAAAATATTACATGCATAAAATAAAACAGTAGGTACATAAAATTTAACAGCCCTTAAAAACGAATTTAACATTTAAAATAAATATCTCGTTAATATCATCATCTGGCACAGAAGCAGTCTTTCAATAAATTCGCCGACCGCATATTTGTCTTTACAGTAAATACAAACTAAAAAAAGTTACCAGAGCTAGCGCGAAAAAAGCCAATACGTATATTATAGTGATCCGGACAATTTTATTATGTTCCGTTCTGGTTATTTTCAACTTCGCTCTTCTTTCATTTAAATCCAACAAAAGTGGATCCAACAACAACACATTTCTTTCGAGATAAGGTTCGTTCCGTTGATTTTGTCTATAGCCGATGTTCCGATACATTTCGTCCATCATTGGAATAATTTCATCGAGATTTTGTTCGGTAGTTCTTCTTTTCTTTAATAAACCTTTTGTACGACGGATTGTATAGCTATCTAATAGTGTTTTAAGATGAGTATTCTTAAGTAGGGGGGAAAATATAGGGAAGTAACCATCAAAATTGTTCGAGTTATAGAAACAAATTTCTCGAATGCGAGAATCTACTTGTTGGGGATCTAAATTGTATTTGGGATTTGTTCGATAAAAAGGCACAAAATTAGACGAACTATTTGAAAAATCGTTGCTTATTAACAAATTATCATCAGTTTGTACGAGGCTTTTAAAACTAACCAAAACGCTGGGTAATGTTTGATTATGTTTAAAATAGAGGTCGCTGAATGGCATAAAAATGGAAGGATTGATTATTTTTTTAGTGGAATCGGTAATTTGATTTTGTTCGTAGCAATCCATTATTTTGATTTCTTCGAATTCGGTGTAAATCTTTTGTCTTCTTAAAATCCTACAAAATTTCGGCGATAAAAGTTTTTGATTTTCGAAAGCTTCGTTTCGCACAGTTTGTTTGTGTATTACGATACTTTTCTTAACATCTACATTGCTGGTGAGTCAGTTGGATAGTAAATCTAAACTAGAATCGATTCTCTTCAAATCATGTAAAACCTACAAAAGTTTTATTAATAAGATAATCTCATATACTTGAAAAAATATATACCTCAAGTACACAAGACATACTCCAAGCTTGAGTTCGCGAACTGTCATTGCAATAAGCTCCGTTGCTGTTCGTAAGTTCTGGAAGACCGCGCCAATCTGAAGTTTGTAATTCGACAAAATGTTTGGATAGGATTAATTTTGTACTTGCGACTGTTTCTTTTAACGCCCCATTTTGAGCTGCAAAAATTAATTTTGCTCTCAAGAAAAATCCTATCGGCCAAACCCATTCCTAAAAAAAATAAGTAATATATCATTGTTGGATTTTCGCATTGCCGTGTTGCGAAATTTAACGTTAAAAATTCAGTTGCAAACTTCGGTCTGATGTCTACCGTACGTTGTGATTGCGGTTTTTTCGATGCCTGTTTAATATTTTTTCTACGCCCATGTCTGTAAACGTCAAAAATCGCACTGACAACATTCCTTGTAAGTGACATTTAACAATAACATGCACGTAATGAAAATCTCATAACATACATGTGAGTTTAGATTAAAAATCTTAAATTTCTTTGTTGAATCAAATTGCAATAAAATTTTAATTTACGTAATACTTTATTTGGTTTATTTACATACTTTTAATCAATTGAAAAACATAAAAGCTCTTAGGATTAGTGAAATGCATTTTAGATTAAAAGAGTGATGCACCTAAATGTCGGCAACACATTTTACAATTTAAAAAAAAATAATTCGGTGTTTCTGATATGGGAAAAAACGTCATCACATTTATGCTGTCAATTTTGGTAACAAATTATAGTATCTGAACATTTTCTCAACTTTACCTATGAATATGACTGTTAGTAATGAAAAAGATGAAATTATGAGCACTCAGAAGAAAATAGATTGGCGTAGAAAAAGTATAGTACGTTACACGAGTTGTAATCCCATTACGCACTCGTGTCAGCATATTGTCAGCAAGTAAACGGCGAGCAAGTAATTTTGTTTCTCATTATTCTAAAATAATGAAATGTACACTTATTGTACAACTAACAGTGAGTTATTCCTCGTTCTTACAAACTTTTTTTCACTAAACTCAGTATGTATGAATTCAAAATAACAAGCTCTTTCAAAATCTGTAAAAATATATAGGGTGTCCCATTTAAATTAAACCGGAAGTATATTATTAACAAAAAAATTTACATCAGATGCATTTTATTCCGTTGCACTTATCTGCAAATTTTCATAAATATCGTTCTTTTCGTTTAAAAGATATTTACTTTGTTCCATACTTTATCCCAACCCCGTATACTTTTGTTTCAACTGATTGCAACCATAGGGCTAGAGCACTCCACCCCAGGGAATGGAATTCGGCACCATTCAGCCCTGGATTTATAAATAGGCCGTATAGGGGCTAGGGGGCGGCAGATTTCAAAGGAGGGTCACTTGAGTTCAGAGGATAAAAGTCAAACACGCTCACTGGTTTTCTCATGGTTTTTAACCGGGCCTAGGGTGACAGGAAGCCTAAATCCACCACTGGCACCATTTGAAATATTTTGTTCTTTATTACTGGGATGGGATGTGTAATGGGGTGTTAAACCGATATCCGGGTTTTGGTATTTTATTAAAGTATGTTGGAACTACTTTGCAAAAATTAATTTACAAATTTTTTAAGCCGAATATTTTAGGAGAAAACTGGAAATTAAGAATTCCTAAATGTTTGCAACTTTCACTACAGATACGTCACTTTACTAAATATTTCTGATTTAGATGTTTTATGAACTAATAACCAGTTACAAAAAGGCCATTCGAATTTGAAGTTTGAAGAACTGTCAAAGTCTATAATATATTTGAGTGTTTTGGTTTTGTTTACATTTTATTCAAGCTTGACGTTTCAGTATTATAAAAAAATTGTGTCAATACTTTTTTGGTTGAGTTTAGTTAGTTTTTCTCCACAATTTGTTATGTTGGAATAATGTCAATATCGAATAAATCTTGTTTTGTATCATACTGCACGAGCACAACAGTTAAAACGCCTGATACAAAGTTTGTAACTGTGCCTGCAGTAACAGTTTAAAGAAAATTTGGTTTGAGCAAATAGACTAAAACTTATTACTATTTCTGTGAAGATCATTTTTATGTAAGTAATTGTATACGTGTGTGTATGTTTGATTTTTAGTTTGAAAGTGACATGGACAAATTATACCCAACACTCGATGATGGGAGGAAAAAAAACAATTCCCAAGTCACTATAACAGCAATATGACATAAGTATAACCTATAAGTACTTCATCACATCAGAATTGTGGTCCTATGTCAACCCTTATGTAGCTAACTTCTGTTCTAGTGAGCATACGTCACATTATGAATGGTGGATTATTTAAATCGTCCAAAAGTTGAATTTCCAAATCGGCATAAAAACTTTGTGAGAATAAAAATATTAAAAATAATCGATTCTCATTATGATTTTGTCCACCACTAACTATTAACATTGAGAAAACATCATATTTTTGTTAAGTTTAACACCCCATTAATATTCAACTGGACGCCACCAGCATTTAAACAGAACAGAAACAACAAAATAAGAAAGGGCTGTTTGCAACTCCACACAAAGAGTTTACTGAACAAGGTAGACCAGGCTATTGAAGCTGAGTAAGAGACATTTGAAGATAGTTTCCGGCCTGGTTACTGGTCACTGCACCCTTAGTGAACCTATGTGCAGGAAATGTCTCTAAGATGAAACATACTCTGCTTCTGCGAGAACTTACATGGACTCAGGCGGAAGCACTTTGGAGAGGAAATAATAGAACTACAGTCAAACTAGTGTCCTACATAGAAGACACAAAGCTTCTGGAATGGAAGTAGGTAACATGGGAAATGGCACAAAGATTCAGTTCAAGTACCTGGGCTGTTGAGCACAACCCAATCCAATGAATGAATGCAACTCCTAGCGAATTTCGAATGTGCAAAAGCAAAAATTGAAAGGGGAGCAATCAAGAAACGAATCAGATCTGGGATGTACTTTCAATTTAACTTAGTGATCTGTGTCAGTTACGGAGGTAAAGTTTGCTAACACTTTATAAAGAGAAATCTATTAATAAGTTACAACTTGAATAAAAAAATTGTTCGATGTTTACTCACAGGTCCTTGGTGATAATTGAATCCGTGTGCAACTGTTGAATCATCCGATTGATTTGAATTATCGTAATCACCTCTATAAGCCCAATCTTCAGGATCTAATGTTTTCATACCTAAAGGTCCTAATAGATATTTTTCAGCTTGTTTTAATGCTTCCCAAGCGCGACTTGGAGTAAAAAGTTCCGGTGCCTAAAATTTATTAAATCTTGAAATGAACAAAACAAAAAAAAAAAACAATTGTTTTGTACTTACAGCTACCATAGCAATGGGGAAATTACATCTAAGTTGAAAATCGGTATATTCACCACTGGATCCGTATGAATCTTTGTAAATACCCCGTTTATTTACTAAATCCGGTCGTATTTCTCCGTCGGTGGGTTTGGAATTCACCCAAAAGTATTTTTCGAAATTATTTTGTATTTTGTTAGCCCAATCTTTGAACGTCCAATTTGTTATGGTGCCGTTCTTGTGGACTCTTTGTACGCCTTTATAAGGATATTTGTTTTCTACATTTAATTTGGCTAACCAAGAAAGTACACATTTGGAAAGACCGATTAATTCAACAGCTGAACCGTCTCTAGGTGTAGCTGGTTTGCCGCGGTTACCAGCTTTGTCGGAAGATCCCATTTTGTCCATCCAAGTTCCACAATTCCACTTATTACCGCCGAAGACAAATCCTGGAAATTTAAAAAATCGATAAACAACAAATGTTTGTCAACGTGTTAAAAAATCTTACCAGTTTCCGGATGAACTCCGATTTGATTATTAAATCCTTGATCAGTCATATGTTCGTCGATTTGTCTACCGGCGTTCCTTTCTCTAAACACCAATCCTTGGAAATGTACTTTCAAACCTTCTTGAATCACATCTTGTAATGGTTGATCCACAGCTCCTGGTGGTTGATTCTGAGCATCGTCCGTGGGGAATATTCGAGAAACTTTATCTGATAGGATTTTTATACCATCCGGAGCTTCATTTACGTATTCTTTAATGCAATACAACCACCACCAGATAGCATCGCGGCAGTTAAACCTTCAAAAATAATTAGTGAGTTTTTATTTTTATTTAAAATTATATTTATTCTAAATACCTCGAATTTCTACCACCGTCTAATAGATTAGGAATCAATCCGTGTCTCATACAAGCGGCATAACCAAGAATATGTTCTCTGGCTTCTTGATAACGACCAGTTAAAATAAAGAGACCTCTTAGAGCAATAAACGTATCTCTTCCCCAATTTCTCATGTAGCCAACAGAAAAGTGTGGTAAGCCTAGCATCAAAACATTATAAATATCAATTGCTTGATGATGCGTCTGGATATACAGCAGAAACGCTGGATCTTTTCAAGGTCACGTTACTTAATCCTTAATATTATTAAAAAAATAATTTAGCAGTGATGAATATTGACAAACTATTGTGTAGTCCTATTGTCATATGAAAATCAGCGTTTAAATTTATATAAAAAAAAACTTCGTCGAATAGAAACTTACCCGCAGATAAAGTTACACATGCCTGTACAGTTTCGTTGCCAATTTTTCTAGTCGGTGGTTTTGGAGATGCCAAATTTGGTGATAAAGTTGGTAAATCTGCAGATTTGATATAAGCACCAAATTGTATTGAACCCAGAGCTAACCCTCTAGCGAAAGTCGATCCATTTTCAACAAAACTAAAAATCAAATCAAATTTATTAGTCAATAATTAAGTACTTACAACACAATAAGCAGAGAAAAATATTGATATAATCAAAATTTCCAGACCTGGCATCATAACCTAGGCAAGATTTGCCTGTTGTGTAATGTACATACATCCTGGTGTCATTCGGGAAAGAGTCGACAGAGAAACATAATTATTAGACCGCGTCAAAAAAAAGTTTTTTTTTTTTTTTTCGATTAAACGTATGTAAAAAGTTTCTTCAGTATAAAAAAAAAATTCTCCTAAATTTTGAGCTCAAAATCTCAAAAATTGAGCTGGCGCATAGGGGGGTCCCCTTTCCCGTTTAAAATACATAGGAAATTTTTTTTTTTTTTGGTTTTAAAATATCTGCATGCATAAAATTGTTAAAAATTTTTGCTTCTCACTATCTTATAGGAAATTTAATTCTCTACAAATTGCTTTCCGGGTTTTTTTTTTAAACTCAACCGCAACGAAGTTACAGGACGCTGGATAAAAGGCAAAAAATCAATTAATGATTTAAGAATCGAAAACAATTTATTATATTAATTTACTAATAGATTAACTCAAAACACTTAATTATTCAACAAAATCTGTCAATTTAACATTATATGAATTTTAGTTCATTTAATTAATTTAAGTTATTATATGTACAATTTTTTGATTTATTGTTGACTAGTTTGACTCATGTAATTTTGTATATTGCACGTAGGGTACAATTTGCGATGATTCTGTACAACTTTCCATAAAAACTGTTTTTGTTCTTCATCTTTAGTACTAAACTGATTAAATTCTTCAACTAAAGCAACCGGCCCTTTCGATTCTTAAATCATTAATTGATTTTTTGCCTTTTATTCAGCGCCCTGTAACTTCGTTGCGGTTGAGTTTAAAAAAAAAACCCGGAAAGCAATTTGTAGAGAATTGAATTTCCTATAAGATAGTGAGAAGCAAAAATTCTTAACAATTTTATGCATGTAGATATTTTAAAACCAAAAAAAAAAGAAAATTTCCTATGTATTTTAAACGGAAAAGGGGACCCCCCTATGCGCCAGCTCAATTTTTGAGATATTGAGCTCAAAATTTAGGAGAATTTTTTTTTTATACTGAAGAAACTTTTTACATACGTTTAATCGAAAAAAAAAAAAAAAAAAAACTTCTTTTGACGCAGTCTAATAATTATACCTTTAGTATTTATACTAGGACAGAAGGCGAGGTTCAAATATTTACAATTTTCACTACTAAGTCTGTTTATATTACAAAATTGTGAGATTTTACGATATTATCTCTAAAAATGAATTTTGGTGTATCATTAGATAGTTTTTAATTTCTTCTTTGAATTTTTTAACTTTAGGTACTAGTTTGAGAGTCAATGTAATTGACATTAAAAGTACAACTTCTAAGCCTACCAAGTGTCATTAAAAGGCCGCTTTTAATGTCATTTGGAGAAAATAATTAATTTTCTTCTTGGTAAAATATCACTCGGATTATAAAATGTATGCATTAACGTACGTAATCTTTTGCTTACATTTGTTATGTGTTCAGACCAGCGAATGTGTTGGTCTAAAATGACACCTAAATACTTTATAGAACCAACTTTTTCTATTATGGGACACTTCCATGTATCGATGCAATCTGAATTATGAAATTTAATTTCTAAATTATATGGTTGATCAACTACATTTGGACTGAAAGCAATGTATTTGGATTTTAAGTTTATTATAATTTAACCACACATTTATTTTCCTTAAATTAACTTCTGTTATTTGTTTAACTTCGTCCCAGTGTTTCCCAGTGAATACTATTGCTGTGCTATCAGCATAACAAACTAAATGACTGCGGTACACCACATTTTATGAGACATTTAGAACTTATGTCAGCACCTACCCTTACCCGCTGTATTCGGTTTCCTAAATAATCTGATATGAGATTCAGCGCAGTTCCACGTACTCCACAATTACATAATTTGAGCAAGAGGATTTCATGGGAAACAGTGTCGAAAGCCTTGGCCAAGTCAAGGAAAACAGCAATACATTTTAATGACTCATCCATTGCCTCGACAGTCTTTCCCAGGAAATCCATCACGGCATTTTCAGTGCTAGAATTTTTTATGAAACCATATGCCTCTTTGAGATAATGTTGTTTGCATTAAAGAAATCAAGCAACCTTTCTTTTAATGCCATTTCGAAAAATTTTGCAAAGTTATTTGTTAATAATATAGGTCCGTAGTTATTTATTTCACTGTTTTTCCCCGATTTAAAAACTGGAGTAATGATACATTTAAGGTTCAATCCAAAAAGAATGAGGGACTAAGTTACCAACCCAAAATTTTTTAAAATGTGTGTTGGAGCTCCTGATTTTACTTCAACAATGTCATTTGTCAATGTAAGATAGCATATGGTACTCTACTCCCATGTTTAATCCACCCACCCAGTTATACCCCTACCGTCGAGTAGACGATATAGATTAATTGGATGTGTACCACATATTATGTTCCACTGACTCTCCAAAAATACTTTTTCTTGAGTCCAATGCCTCACAGACAGATAAAATATGGGTTATATAGCTCCAGATGCTTTATTACCGGGGCTTGACCTGATAGATAACCTGTAATAACAATGGGGTGTTAAACCGATATCCGGCTTTTGGTATTTTATTAAAGTATGTTGGTACTACTTTGCAAAAATTAATTTACAAATTTTTTAAACCGAATATTTTAGGAGAAAACTGGAAATTAAGGATTCCTAAATGTTTGCAACTTTCACTACAGATACGTCACTTCACTAAATATTTCTGATTTAGATGTTTTATGAACTAATAACCAGTTACAAAAAGGCCATTCGAATTTGAAGTTTGAAGAACTGTCAAAGTCTATAATATATTTGAGTGTTTTGGTTTTGTTTACATTTTATTCAAGCTTGACGTTTCAGTATTATAAAAAAATTGTGTCAATACTTTTTTGGTCGAGTTTAGTTAGTTTTTCTCCATTATTTTTAAAGTTGGAATAATGTCAATATCATATAAATCTTGTTTTGTATCATACTGCACGAGCACAACAGTTACAACGCCTGATAAAAAGTTTGTAACTGTGCCTGCAGTAACAGTTTAAAGAAAATTTCGTTTGAGGCTGCTAGAAGCAAATATAAACAGACTAAAACTAATTACTATTTCTGTGAAGATCATTTTTATGTAATTGTATACGTGTGTGTATGTTTGATTTTTAGTTAGAAAGTGACATGGACAAATTATACTCAACACTCGATGATGGGAGGAAAAAAAAAACAATTCCTAAGTCACTATAACAGCAATATGACATAAGTATAACCTATAAGTACTTCATCACATCAGAATTGTGGTCCTATGTCAACCCTTATGTAGCTAACTTCTGTTCTAGTGAGCATACGTCACATTATGAATGGCGGATTATTTAAATCGTCCAAAAGTTGAATTTTCAAATCG
The DNA here is from genome assembly GCA_949126875.1 of Lochmaea capreae. Taxonomy (NCBI): domain Eukaryota; kingdom Metazoa; phylum Arthropoda; class Insecta; order Coleoptera; family Chrysomelidae; genus Lochmaea; species Lochmaea capreae. The sequence continues at coordinate 9,657,489 of OX421397.1, read as the reverse complement.
GCATAAAAACCTTGTGAGAATAAAAATATTAAAAATAATCGATTCCCATTATGATTTTGTCCACCACTAACTATTAACATAGAGAAAACGTCATATTTTTGTTAAGTTTAACACCCCATTAGCAGATTCCTATTGATATTTACTAGTTTTTCAGCCCATATAACACATATCCCCTATAAGTGGAAGACAGTTTTCAAAATTTTTGAGCTGACAACTTGAACCAAAGTACCCATTGTAGGGAAGTTTATTATAGCCACAGAATACCTCAATCATAAAGAAGCTACAACTTTCGATAAGAAACAGATTGTTGCTAGAATAAGCGATTTTGATTTGACATTAATGACATTCACTATTGAAAAATTGACACCAGTGGTGTGGCGTGGGTTGTCTATTTTTCACAGAGCTACTACGAAGAATAAAATGTCAGTAATAATGATATGGTGTCGCTTCTTTGTGAGTGGGGCATGTGCTACAGCAGATAACATCTCAAAAAAATGAAGTGTCAAGTGAAATAAATAAATATATTGTAGTGTAGTGGGGTACTGACTTGGACATTAACTTGTGCGTCTTGTCTAATAGAACCAAATATACATTAGTGACGATCAAATCGAAATAACAAGGTACTAAATATCTTGGAATGTTCGAAAATGATTTTGTGTTTTTTTCGAGCCAGTCTCCGAGTTCTTTGGTACCTTCGTCAAGTTTTAGTCTTTTCCAAATGTAATCTGAAATTGAAATATTAAGTAATTTCACTTTTTCAATTTAATTTCCATTTACCAAGCATCCAGTTTCCATCTCTCAAGTTTGCACACATCGGATGCCCGAGATCGTTATTCGGTCTAATATTTGCTAATAAGGACATAAAACCTACAAATAAATAAAGATTTCGTACCACAAAAATAAAGTTTATCCAAAAAAAAATTACCTTGCAACCCAGAATACACGGTGGGACTGAAATTGGGAATGTTATACGTGTCAAAACCGAAACCTTCATCTCTTTCTTCTTGACCGCACCTGTATAAAGTTCTATTCATATCAGCCAACGTCATTTTGTCAATTATTTTCATCAACTCAGTTTCTTCGCCGACTGACACAGACTTTATCAAACTTCTAACACTTTGGACTGCTGTATTCATATTTCCAGGCAATGAAGTTCTAAAAAATAACAAATAAAATTTCTGTTTAAAAAAAATGCTAACGTATTTTTACCTCACTATGACGATAGAACCCGGTTTGAAATTTTTGAAATTCAATTGTGTCACATTTGTAGTTCCTGAATCAACTTTGTCAAAAACTTCTGATTCAGAAGCTTGGATGTGTTGCTTAATGGATATTTGATATTCCGACAAACCATGTATCCATTTAGAATCTTTCGCAAACTTTCTCCATTTGGCGAATTTTGAACCACCAGATCTAAAACAATTAAAAATTTATTGTAACAATAAAAATAAAAGATTGTACCAACATACTTATAATTAATATGACTGAGAGAGGCTTCGATTACGATTTCTTCGAGTACACCTTCAAATCGTAGAGGTTTAATTCCTCTTTGATAATTTCCCGCATCTTCACCAGGATGTCCAAAAGCTGTAAAAGCCACTAAGATGTAGCTTTGATGTGTAACCGGACAATGTCTTGTTACTGCTACAATGTCTGGATCCATTTGATCCACATATACCTAAAATATCAAAAGGAACAGCTATCAAGTATGCTATTTCCTTCAACTTCTACACTAACATTCAATTAAAGTATACATTTTGTTATTACCTGGCTAAAACCTTCTTTACCGAGTTTAAAATGCAAATCATTGATTGCTTTCTTAGATTTTATAATTCCAGATTTATCATTGACATATCTCAAGTTACCGACAGATATACTTTCATCTGTAGCCCATTCTGTATACTCTCTGTCTTCATCGACGACGTGAATGTGGTGTGGCACTAATTCGTCATATCCTCTGTTAGAACCGCTGGCGCAACAAGCCATATTAACTAGAGCGGTGCTGGGTAATAGATCGAATACTGATCGTTTCTCGACCGGGCTAGGATTATCGTGAGTTTGATCCAAAAATAAAGCGTGTGCTATTGAAGGAACTAACGGGCGTATATTGGGTTGATAAAACGAACCGACCGGAGAGCCACCGTATCTGTAAACTAATCGACCTTCTTCATGGGAATCCCATGCTGACATTGCTTCACGTATAAGCGAAGTTATACCTAATCTGAAGAAATAATGATTATGAAACTTTGCTCTTCTTTATTATAATTGATTAATTACCTGTTTACGAAAATATTGTCTGTCATATCGGAATTAGTAAAGAGTTCAGCAGCTACATAAAGATCGGGTCTTATTCTTCTAGCGCAATCCAACAAATATTCAGCTACTGGTATAGGAGTGGAATGACAGTTATCCAATCTAATACCGTCAAATATTTTTGCGGTTTGTTCGACGTATTTTCTCATATAATCCCACAAAAATGGACAATCTTCTGGTTTTTCTCCGAATCGAAGTTTGACGCTGTCGCCCCAGGCAATAAGTTCTCGTCTTAAGTAAACCTAAACATTAAAGACAAGAAATGAACATGAAAATGTCAAAGAAGTGTTATTTTTAACCATAGCTTAGTTTTTTTTTCATATTTTGGTGTGGTATATGGTAAAAGTTATAAAAAATATCTGAAAAATAACTTGCCTTAGAATCTGAAGCTGCGAAATTTTTAAGGGGGTCCGATTCCATGACCCAGCCATTATGCGCCATCAAAAATCTGCCCTTGTCGGTATACATAAGCTCTTCAAACTCTTTCAACGTCTTTGGATGTCCGTAATCAGTGAAATAACGATACACGAGCGGTGTTTTGATAGTAATATCCTTAAATTTAGGTCCATCGTGCTGTACTCTGTAATACCTAATTCCAGCAATGACATTTTCCACAGCTGCGTTTAGATGGTCGTTGATTTCATTAGTTTTCTGATTATTTAACTCGTCTAATTTGTTTTTGAACTTTTCTGAACATTTTTTAAGTCTGGAATCTTCATCGAAAGTGTCATTCCAATAAATGTTGTACAATTTGGATGCTAATTCCATATCTACTGTACTACCTAGTCTTTTATATTCCGGATCTTGGATAAGTTTTAAATCGTCATTGTTAGATTCGGTTTTTGGTGAACTGGGTTGAACTTTGCGAGCTAATGTTAGGAATGTATCCACGAGTTTGGTTGTATCACACGTGAACAATTCATGTAGTTTTAGGATATCCAATACATTAGCTCGGAAATGATAGCGAATAGCATTCAAGTGATCTTCGTTATTAACGTCGGGTGGTATACCTGAAATTAAAGTTATTCTAATAACACGGAATACCGCTTTACAAGCTGTAATAATTCACTACTGACCTTTGTCTTCGTACAATCCTTTTTTAATTTCGGACGAAAAGAAGTCGAGCCCAGCGTCCAGTAAATAAGCAGGACGCATGTAAGGGCAATTTAGACAATTGTAAGTAACTTCGGGATGTTCTTGAATCCATTTACTTTCATTAGCAGTGTGGTTTAAGACTATGTCGCATATTGACGTAATCTAAAATGAAATATAATGAGAGTGACGAAAATTGTGTAAAGAAAGATAACTAATAGTCTAATATAACCAAAACTTACCTTCCATTCTTTTCTGAGTTTATTAGTAAATTGTTCGGTTTCTACAAATGTGGGCATTTTACCATCAGCTTTCTTAAAAATTGGATTCAATTTCAATTGCTCACTTAAGCTGTATGAAGAGTTTGATTCTCCCAATTCCTGACAAGAAAAAATGTGTAAACCACATGGCATTAAAAAAAATATTAAATAAATTCCACTAAAAGTAATTTTGACTACCTGTATTGGTGTAAAATGAATCATATTATAGCCAGATTCTTTGGTAACTTGTAATTTTTTCTCCCACGATGAAAATGATCCCAGACACTTTGCCAAAACCGTCTGACATTGAATGCAATCCAGAGGCAAATCTTCGTTATTTCCATATTTCAAGGCAGGATCTACCAAAAAATATCCCGAACCTTGTCTTTCCAGAGTTTCCCTACAACAAAACGTGAACCTTCAATAATCTGCTAAGATTTATTAAATTCAATGATTTTAGGAACTACAAATTCTTTGTTTGTCTAGGGATATTTTGTCTATGGATAATGCAATTAGATAAAATATGAAATGAAAGCATATTTACATTAAACCTGTTTATTTTTTAAGGAATCAATTTTTTTTATTGTTACCCAGTATAACTTAGTCAATATTGTGAAATCAAAGAAACCAACCTTCTGGGACCAATAAATTGTAAATATAAACTGTCATCAGTAGTCCTGTTTTTTTAGTAGATGCCGCATAGGTTAAGCACATAATATCCACTTTAAAGTTCTAAACCTTTAATGTTATAATAAAGAACCCACAGAACATAAAGCGTCTAAAAACTCATAAAAAATTTCATCAAAATTGGTCAGGTTTAGAACGTACAGAAGTATTATATACCGGGTGTCCGATTATATTTTCTGGTATTTATTTATAGCTTTTAAGCAAATAGAGACATATACATGATGTTTTACAAGTTTTGTTTGGGCCCATCAAAGTTCTTTTTTAAAATTAGTACTTCTCCATTAAGAAAAAGCAAATCTCTTGGATCTGTTAATTATGCATTGGTTTTAAAAAACCTTATACCTATTCATCAGAAAATGTACAGGGTGTTACATTTAAATAAGCGAACAAAAACGCCATTCAGTTATGACTTTTATTGGGATTTATGTTGTATCAGGGATAGATGAAGACAAACAAGAAACTACTGAAATTAGTGGACAAAAAGTAAACTTTATAACTGACAATTCTATAGAAAAAAATATATAATTGTTAAATATAAAACTTACCCTTTTTCGTAGTTGAAGTAATAATGGAAGCTTCCAGCTAACTCAGCCTTTATCTCTGCGAAGAGTGCCGTATCATCCGCATTCTCGCATCCTTCACGAGTAGTCCATTCTAAATGTTGATATTTATTACGGTTAAATTCATTCAATTTACCATTCGTTTTCGAAGGATAGTTGCAATGTAAGAAAACTTTTCTTCCGAATAAAGATGGTCCAATGCGGAATTGTATTATCCAATTTTTTTCGATTCTGTATAGAGTGCTTTCTTGATGTTCGTGATCGTTTAAAGTTAATACTCTGGTTTGCTGCATGGTTTCGAATATTCCTACACCAAGTAGTTCTTTGTCAGCTTTAGAATCTGGTTGTAATAAAGTATTATTATCGACGTGATTAATCGTTGTTTCTGATTTTATAAATTCGTTATTGGTATCTCCTGTAGAATAATTAAATCCGTTTAGGGTAGATTCTTCTTTCACAACACTATTTTCTTGTACAAACGTATTTTTCTCTAGAGGTGTACTTTTTTCTAGTACCACTGGTTCTTTGTCAGATGATATGTAAACAAAATCTTTAACTTTCGTTTCCTCTTGTAAACAGTTATCAACTTTATTTTCTTCTTGCTTCAACTCTTCAGTATAGTCCGTATTCTCTATGTGTACAAAATCTTGTTCTAGTTCTTCTTCTATACTTTGTTGCACAACTGAAAGATTTTCTATTCTATCTTCATCTACTATTTCTTCATGTTTTTCTTTACCGAAATTGGAACTATGATTTGAGTAAGTAGATTCTTGTTTCTTCTCAGGCAAATTGGGTTGGTCACGGATAAGTTTGTTTGTAAAGCTGATTTCTTCGTCTAAAAACTTTTGACTGTCTGATCCAACAGTATATGCAAATTTTTTAACAAATGGTTCTTCTATGTGCTGTTGTTCAGAGAGTAGATATTCTTCAGATATTTGAGAAGATTCTTTTCTGTCTATAGATGATTCATTTTCTGAAATAAACCAATACAATATTCCGATTTAATCTTTCAAAACAGATTTTTAATTTCAAAATAAAGAGATGGAAGGAAAAGCAGAAACTGAAATTGAAATCAAGTCTTATCTATCATAGCAAACAAATCTTGTGAAACAATTATGAATTTTTATTTTAATGGGAGGCTTATAATGGACTCACTATACATAATATATTCACATTTGAGGGTCACTTAACATAAACCTAACCTGTTTCAGTGAAATATATTACACTAATATTTACAGCACTTTATTTGAAATGAATTATAATCAAAAGCTGATACAGCTGTATATCACTTGAATAATTCGATCAATAAATAGGGATTAAGGTTTTACTTACAATGACCTTAATTTTTTTAAATCAATGAACTTTTCTTATCTTTCATGTTTTAAACAATTCAATGCCAAAAGTGAAATATCATAAAAACAACCCAAATTATATCTGCAAAGCAATTGACAGTCTGGACACTTGTATTGTGTATACAAGAAAATTAGCATTTAATAAATCAATTTCAAAGTATTACCAAAGATAATTCAAAAATATTAATTTTGTGGAATTTCCTCCCCTTTCGATTAGTGTAACAAATATTGCTTTGTGAGATGTTTAAAAAAAGAACCATAACTGGATGCAACTATTTATAAATTTATTTTTAAGTATTTTAAAGTGAAAGTCAAATTTTTGTTGAAATTTAGGGATTGTTTCATAATCATTTTTAAAAGATTTTAAACTGAAAAGCACCCTTCAAGTTATTGGGTTTCATAATAGTCAAAACAATGTAAAGTATATTATTCTTTATGTTAATTTTTTTGGGAAATGAAACCAAAATCTTTTTTAACCCTTATGATCCCACACATATTTACACCTTTACGCAACTTGTGAAAAACAACCCTGCTATTACTGGTCTCGACTTGCTGAAAAGGCGAAGAAAAACACGTAAAAGTTGCAGCAAATGCAAGAATCCTGTGTGTGACCAGCACACTAACCCAGCACCTACAGTTTGCAATAGTTGTCAATAATTTTTAAAAAAGCATTGTTTTTTATAGCAAGTTTTCAATTTTTATTTAGTGTTATTTTTAAAAACATATTTCGCGTCGTGTTACACGATTTTCAAATAAAAGTATATATGAAAATCTACTCATTTACCTTCAGGATAATAGTAAGTACCCTGTTACTTGTATGGTAGACTAAAGATGTGGTATATAAAAATTGAAATATAAAAATAACAATCAACATGACGACATACAAAAAAATGTCTCTATGTATTAAACTACTTTTCCAGAGATGTCCTAAAAGCACAAATGAATAGCTCTAGCAGAAAAAAAAATTGTAAATTTAAAATTGAAATAGTACCCGGGTACTCTATGTGGTATCATAAGGGTTAATATATTTTTTTTGTTAAGATTGTGGTTTGATTTCCCAAAAAATTAACAAAAAGAATAATGAATACACCACAAGCAACATACAGAAGGAATGTTAAGTCGACTTAAACTGTAAAGTAACGAATTATGGCCTTTATAAAGTAAAGTATAGGGGAAGTCCACGCGACGGCACGCTCTGATGATAAACAAGGGTTCCTTGCACAACACGTGGTTCTTATAGTTATTTTGATCGTGTTTTGACTTTGTGATTCCTTTCACATTGTTTTAATTGCTTAGGTATTTTAAAAGCTATATCTGTTTGTTTATAACAAAAAGGATCAATACAAAACAACCGAATTACGAATATAAAATGATTGTTTTTCCTCAGGATATCTGTCATTAGTGTCAACTTGTCAGTTGGTGGTCATGCCCAACGGTACCTAACCTCAAACAACTTGCAACAAAACAAAATTCCCTAGTCACAATCTAAACGAAATTATTTAGAAAATAATCTACTTTGGGACTCAAGTAACTCTTCTAATATGAAATAAGAAGACAGCCTAAAATATATAGAGCATGTAACCAATATTTTTACGACGATATAATATCCTTTTTTGAAAGATTTTGGTTAACAAAGCCGACAGTTTATAGCAAATAGGACATCGCCTGGTTTGTACAAATAGGGCCAATGAAGCAATTATTGTTAACCCTATGATTCTATGCATTCAATAATTTATTTTTCCACTAATTCTAACTACCTAAGTCATCAGTAATAAAAATTGAGACCTTTTTCCAAATAACCTGGTTCACACATATTACATATAAATGCCTTCAAAGCTCCAAACCAAATTAGTTTATGTCACTCTGACATTTAACAAATCTGGTGAAAAAAATTTAAAAAAATAAATCCCCAAGTTTCAGGAGTGCCATACAATAAAAAAGAAAACATAAAATAATAAATAGCACTTTAAATAAACACAACTTTAATAATCTTTATGAAACTAAACTCACTTTACCTAAAAGCCGCCTTTTTATAAAGACGACTTTACTGGACGGGGTTCTATTTCAGAAGGTAATTATTGTGCAATTTCCAGAAAAATTTTAACAAAATCATTCATAGAAATAAAAACGATTATTTGCAGAATAGTGATATTCATGTTCATGATTCAAGATATAATTGTATGAAATCTTATATTAGCTTAGCCAACTAGTCCCCTTGTGGTAAATTTGGAGAACTAAAAATAATTTCCAGCAGTTTCTATTAGCTGATTTCATTATAAAAAACTTTTTCCAGAAACTGTATGATAAATACCTTCCAAGATACATCCACTCGCCTCTCTTAATCATACATCCGGTATTATTATAATTACCAAGAAGTTTATAAATGTTCTCCTATATATTTTAAACAAAAATAATAAAAATAATCCTTACCTTCCCTTACATGATCCAAATAATCGGAAACTTTTTCAAAAGTGTTAGGAACTACTAAATCTTCAATTATTTGAGTAAAACCTTCTTGAACGGGATCGTCTGAATTTAAAACAGTTTCTAATAATTGTTCTGAATGTTTATCCGAACCATATACAGAAGGGTAAAAGTTACTACTAGTAGCATTAGTTGAAAAATTGTCTACAATAGTGCTACTTCCAACTAGTTCCGTAAAAGAGTGCTGGACTGAGCCAAACTGATTTGAAAAGTCACTGCTATTAAAGGATTCTTGATGTTGAACATAAGTTTCTTCAAAGCTATAGGGAGAAACGTTACCTTCAATATTATTTTCTAGTATATTCTCTTGAATATTTTTGTAATTGTCATGGTAGTTGTTACTATCCAAGATATAAGCAGAGTTTTCTGTTGAATGATCTTCAAAACTGACAAATAGTTCGGATTTATTCTCTTCAGACTCCTCAAAGGAATCAACAGTTGAAGAACTTAGTAGATGGGATTCTGTATTTTCCAATTCTGTGCTGAATTTCTCAGTAGTTGGTTCTTTATCAACACTGTCTATAATGCAGATAGATGAATTATTAGAAGATATATCCCTAGTTTTAGATTGAACTAGATCAGATAGTTTGCCAACTTCTTGTTCAAAATTTGTATATTCCTCAACATTAATAGAATCAGTAGGCACATTAATAATCGGCTTGATAGATGTTTCAGTTACACTATTAGTAACTATACTTGCAAATGATACAGAAGTAGTGACCTTTTTGCTTTCTTTCTGCTTATTTTTTAGTAGGGTTTCATAAATCAATCGTTTTTCAGCAACTGTGGGTATGGTAGAGAATACTGGACTCTGTGGTTTTTCAATCACTATATTACTTTTAGGCAATAAAGTTTCATTGCTCTTTCTTCTTTTAAAGCCATCAACTACAGATTTTGATGACTCATTCTTACTTTTCTTTATGGTAAGATCAAACTTATTTTTGTTTTCTGAACTGCTTTTCACTTTGTACTTTTTACCTTTTTCTTTAAGTGGTAAAAACGAAAATCCTATGTCATCTGTCTGATTTTCTTCAGATACATCAACCGTTGAATGATTTTTTGTTTTCTGTTGCGAACTGACTTTGCCAATTGTTTTGATGTTAAAAAAAGAATAGCCAATATCATCAACTGATTTATTGATAGATTTTTTAGAAGATTCCCCAGTTTTAGCTGAATGTTTTGAAATTTTTCCCCTTTTCTTGCTGGCTTTTACTACAAGGATAACAAGACATTTTTAAAAATCCTTTACATAATAAGACAAATAAAGCAATAATTTTGTAACATAAAAAGTAAATTAAAAAATAATTATAACAAAAAGAGGTAGTACATTTCCTCTATTTTCTTCATGGGGTAGATTATTTTTGACTTTGTCTCCAAAGTTGCTGCTCAACAGGTTTTTAGCTAGGTATATTGTTTCTCTTTTCAGCATACTTTTCCTTATAGGTTAAATTTAATTTGTAGGTTCTTATCACACATACTTCCCAAGTAAGTACTCAAGTTTGATTTTTAATGATTAAGTACAGGTTTCCAGTATACAGTGGGGCACTTAGTGGTTAGTTTCATAAGTCACAAAACTATGAGAATGTGGCACATTTCCATTGAACTATTTAATACTTAAAATCTTTAAATTATTGATATGTTGTAACCTTCATCTAACTTTAAACATTTGGTTCTAAAGCTTGGCAGCATTTCAGAATATTAAATGTTGACATTTATCTAGTTAAAAGGTTTATCTATTGTGTTTCAGTACCCACCTAATATTTGTTTATTCTAATAAAAATACATCTATAGGTATTTGTGTAGATCATATATATATCAATGAGATTACAGAATAGCTTAGTGAAAAGATGCCAGTTGTAACACCAAAACAAGTTTGAATTTTAACACTTTCAACAATTTATGTAGTAAACTTAGTGATAAAAAAACACTAATTATTGTTTTATCAAATTAGGTAATAAATACTACTTACCTTCCTCATTAATTGTTTCTTCGATAATATCTTCTATTGGTGTTTCCAAACTTGTACTAAATGTAGGATCCTCATGAGTTTTTTTTAGTTTTTGACGAACTTTATTTCCTTTTGATTGTGATTTGCTTTTATTGCTGTTTGACTTATTGTCTGATTTCTGTGGATCTTGTTCTTTTGATGTAGTAACGGCCTATAAAGAAATATATTTTAAACTTGAAAAAAAAATTATTTACACACCTTACATTATCTATAATTTTCGATACCCGTAATAATGCCAAAGTTGTGCATAATGCTACCAAATGAAACAAGTTGGTTAATTTTGAAAAACTTGTATTAAAAACAGATACGGCTCCATAAAATATAAATTTTATAAGTGACCACAACATAACTCCAAGTATAAAGAAATATTTGCCGGTTCACTTTTGCATTAACTTATGTTATTCCTAAATATTAAATTGATAGCTTAGGTCAAATGAGATAAAACACTAAATGCATGAGACGCGATTAAGCCAATACTTATTAAAACTTTACTGATCTATAGTTTATCTTTACCTTCAGCAATAAACTAAATTAAAAACATGAATTAAAAAAAAATTCATAAAAAATAATGATAAGAAAACAAACCTTTGAATATTCAAAACATTACCATTACTTAATTCAAGGTGACATTGACGACATTGACTGTGATTGGTTTTGTAAGCAGAGCTAGAAACTCTATCTGTTGGTTTGGAGTAAAACTTCTTGACATTTTATGAATATGTCTAATCAACAAAGAGGCTGTTACAAATAGAGTAACAAAAATTACATTTGAGGAAGAAACATTATTAAATTATAAATATAGAAATAGTTATCTAGAAATAGTTATTGACTTAACGGAGTTACGTACACTACTTCATTCAAGTTTCTAATGCTGCTCGTAAAAAAATGACTAAAAATGTCTCCCTTTCTATTTTTGTAAACAAAATTTGAAATTATTGGTTAAAATAAGATTATTTATAATTGGGATACATTTATCAGTTATTGATAACATATATAATATATTAAGTGTATAGTCTAAATAAAATTATTTTATAGTTTTAGAAATTATGTAATTGCACTGCTGTTCTACCAACTTGAAAATGAAAACAGCTGTTGATTATGGAATGGCAACAAACGTCAAAAATGTGTTAGGGGTTTCAATGTTTGAAATAATTATTATAAAAGTTAGTTTTAAAATAAAACCAAATATATAATGAACAGTGAAATGCGAAATACTAGTACTAGCAAAAGTGTAGATAGTGAAAGTATTGATATTACCGACCAAGAGAAGGAACTAGGCAATTTTATATATAATACTGAAAATAATCTGGAACCAGTGGAAAGTGAAGAAAATGCAGAAATATATATTAATGACGCAGAAGGTGCCGATTTTGATGATGATCTTGAGAACATTAACATTGCAAATTTTTTTCATAGAGTTGACAGTGATCAAATTATATATCAGAAGAAAAAACGGAAACTTAAACTTGTGGGGAAATATGTGATGGGGGAATTACTCGGCGAAGGATCATATGGGAAGGTTAAAGAAATGCTAGACTCTGAAACGTTATGCCGAAGAGCTGTGAAAATTTTAAAACAAAAAAAGTTGCGGAGAATACCAAATGGTGAACAAAATGTACAAAGGTAGGTAATTCAAAACACATTAATCTAATTGTAGCACTTGAGTGATAAAATGCTGCTATACTACATTGTTGTATGATATATAAAAATGAAGTATACATTTTAATATACAAGTAAAACAATACATTTGTTAAACATATATTTGCATAATAAATTGGGTTCAGATCACTGATATAAGTGCTAAGATATTTTCTACAATAGGTGCAGAACTTTTTTTAAAAATATGGTATTATTTATTCTTAATCATTGTTTCATTTCAAACTAACATATATAGTAAGGCCTCTCTTAGTTGACCACTTTCAGACTAGAAGCTTATACCTTATAGTGGTCTAAATGAAGTCTAGCTAGAAGTACTTGATCACGGCGATTTTTGGGTAATGTAGTCCACAGTTTTGTGGACTTTTTCACCTCGTTAAACTTTATTTTTGCACTTTATCTGTACACGTTATTACTATAAGTTTCTAATCCGAAAGTGGTAAACTAAGAGTGGCCTTATTATAGCTAATATAGTCATGTACTTACTGCTTGAGAACTTATTGACCCCATTATCCAAGTCAGAAGAGAAGTCATTTTGACTCTATATCTTGAACAAAACAAACAAAAAAGATTACACTGACTTTACTTACATCTTACCTTCTCTGTAGAAGGAAGGTTCAGAAAAAAACACTTTTTTACTATAAAAATGCAATTTTTCCCTACTTCAATGGTAGTTTTTTTCCAAAATGTAAAACATTTCATGCCTAACTACTTTCACATTAATTGTGCTTTAACTTAGCTTTTTTATATATAAATATTTTCATAATACCACTGCAATTCTATTTTAGGGAAATAACGTTGCTTCGTAAGCTCAAACATAAAAATCTAATAAATCTAGTAGATGAATTATATAACCATGAAAAACAAAAAATGTATTTGATAATGGAATTTTGCGTAGGGTCGCTACAAAGCATGCTAGAATCAACCCCGAAAAAAAGGTTTCCTCAATGTCAAGCTCATGGCTATTTTTTACAACTGATTAACGGATTAGAGTACTTGCATATCATGAGAGTAGTACATAAGGATATTAAACCGGGTAATCTCCTACTTACTCTTGAAGGAGACTTGAAGATAACTGATTTAGGAGTTGCAGAGGTAAGTTTGAAAGTAAATTCTGTAATATATAATTGAAAATGTGTCTCATATCAAATTATTAGAGAAGTTTCAATAGTGTTGGTGATATTTACATTCTTCTAAAATTTTAATTACAGTAGGTGTATGAGTGATGATGAGACTATAGTTTTTAGATGATACTGGGTAAAACAAATTATGAAGGTGTACTTTATTAATGATTTTACTGTAATCCACAAACAATTCTGACTGGTTAGTTTGTGGATAATGCAAAAAAATTAAAAAGAGAAATATTTTCTATCTTCCAAAAAATATTTTATGCATGAAAAAATTGGTCCTGTAGTTTTGTGGAAATATTTTAATATTGATAACTGTAAATATATAGAAACTCTCTCACTTTAAATGCATATTATATATATTGTTTTTTTAAGTTATTTGCTGTATTTCAAAATACGATTTATAAATTATTATTAAAATAATGTATTAAAGGACTGAATCTACAGAAACATAAGCTGATATTTTGATATTATTATTAAATAAATGAAGGATCTTAAAAATCTACCTTATTAACAAAAACAAAGTAAATGAAGAAATCACTACTCCACCAACTAGATTAATCATGGCTTCTTTAAAGACACTGCGATATAAGCTGTACCAATTTATGGACCATTGAACTTTTATCAGAGGTCACAATTTTCAGGAAATCGACAAGTGCAACGCGTTCGATTTTACTGCAAAAATCGGTGTTGAAAGAGATGTTTTTAATCATTAACTAACTGTTGTATATCCTATGTACCTTCAATATTTTTGATATAAAAGTATTGTAAACATAACTTGACCTTTTTTATCATTGATAAAATGTGTAATCATCATTTATTTTCCAAAATGTTCCCATTAAATATAGAAAATACACCTTCATATATTTTTTTACTATAAATTGTCAAACTGAGTATTAATTTTTTTATAATTAAATAAAAAAATTGTCTAGGCCTTTGTTCTATTTTAACGTTAAGAACTTTCGCATTCACCCGATTAAAACGTGACTATTGCATGTTAAAGAGATGAATTTGTTATTTACAATAATAATATCACTCATTATTACATTATTTATGGCATCAAGACTCCTAATTTGCGATAAGAGTGTTTGCCTTATACTCATCAAATAATCGAAGTTTATATTATTTTTTTATTCTAATTTTAGATCACAATTTTCATACTGTCTTAACTAAAAATAATTATATCTACCTATCACAATATTTTTCATAATATTCAATCCATCGGATTTTTTAGTTTCATGTCATCCTCGGTAAGTTTTACATTACAACAATAATTTGACAACAAAAAAAGAATTATACAGTGGTGGGGATTGCCGAAAAAAGGGAAAAAACAAATACTACGCGCAAGATCAAATGGAAATTGTCACAAACTAATTTTATCGTTCCTTCCGGATAAACAAATCATTACAAATAAAATGATCCCACATAATATAGAAATTATTACAAATACATTGAACCCTCATAAATATTTTATCGCACGCCCATGGTTAATGGAAATCTCTACACATAAATCAACCCCTTTGAAAAGTTGAATGGTAAGCCTGATATGCGATAACGGATAGGCGGTGACCAACCAATACTGAAAACCAAACAAGTTTTCATTTCAAAAAATCACAATTTAAACAATGCTCAGTATACACAAAACTTTTCTTGTTTATGTTGCACTTTCAATGGAGCCTGAGAAGAATTTTAGTCTGTAAAGTTGCTGATTTAACTAATCAACTTTTAGTTCAACTGATCCCATATGGACATATTTGATTAGCATGAGAATATTTCGCCTGGGCAGATTATCCCTTGATATGTTACCTATTAAAGAAAAAAAGAAAATTTACTTTATCTCTTTCATTCCACACTTAACAACACTTCAAAACAATGGCATTTTAGATAGTTGTTTACCAGTAAAACAATTAAAACTAAATAGAATATGACATGAGGACTCAGAACAATATGGCCGATCTGTCAGTGTTAAAAGTTAAAATCTTGAAAATGGAGTGTTGAATCGAGTTCAACAAAGAATACCTTTTACGTAGGAAATTGAATAAAGAATTGCAGACCAAACTCTTTAGCTCTAAATTCAGGGTGTTTCAAAAATATGGTACAATAAGGGACGGGACACCCTGTATATAGCTTGTGAAGTTCATCTTTAGCACCGATTTGTGGATTTTAATCACAAATAGACCTTTGATAATCCGCCACGTTTACTAGATCCGAATGTTGACGAGTTGTATCGAAAGCTATAAACTAACAAATATATTTTGATCAAATAGCTGCTGTTTACAATTTTATTGGTTATCTATATTTTCCAGTAGTATTTGTATTTGTAAAATTGCCAGGTTTTGAGAGAGATATATATTTTTATTATTATCGGGCACAGTTTGAATTTTCAAAAATAAATGTCAGGTCATAGTTTATCCAAGAAAGGTGAAAAGGTGCTTTGTAAAATTGTTCATATTTATAATTAGAATCAAATTAATAGCTTCATTTATGCTGATCGGATTATTATTTTTCTGCAACATCACCACTTGAAGGTATTCCAAAAACAGTTTTATTTTTATAATGGTTAAAACTACTGAAATAATATATATGAGCTCCCTGTGAAACATAACAGAGACACGAGTTTTTGACTGATTTGTAAAAAAATTTATAGTATATGAAAAATTTGCAGGTTATTTAGAATTTCCAGAAAATATCCAAAAAAAGATTTTTTTTCAACATTTCAATGGCATCGTCCCGATATTTTCAATAAAACACACTCTAAATGTCTCCCACTATACAGGAAACCATAAAAAAACAAATTTTCAATTTTTCTTCTAGAAAAAATTCCTTTATTTTCTCTCAAATATTATATTTAGATCAACAGGGTATACATTTTTTATTAATAAATGAAATGAAATAATGTTTGATGTCAAATAGTTGTAAAACTATTTATAGAGATGGGACTGTTCAGTTTCCTAAAGTATCAAGAACTGAACTGTTCCAAAGTTGACATTGTAAAAAAACTACAGTTTGACTCCTTTTATTCTATACTGACTGTAGCAACGAAACAAATCTATCCAGGTATCAATTCATTAGCCTGTATAAATATATTGTTATGCAATCCACAAAAGAAGTAGTTAGTATGTTTGTCTGCTGTTCTGTTGCCAAATACAAATAATGTTCTTCAAGAAGGGGAAGGGAAAATATTCTATTCACCCTTCCCCTTCTTGAAAAATTTTTTGTTATGCGCATAATGGGCGTTATTTGAAACATACATTAGGAAACGGATGGGAAAATAATAATTTCCATTCACTCTTTCCCTTCATGAAAAACTTGTGTATAGATATTTCTTAACAGTGGGAAGGATGAATGAAAATCCCTTCCCCTTTGTGGAAAATATCCAATAATTTATAACACACATTACATTTTTTGATTGTCGAGATACAAATTTTTTAAATTGTATTAACATTAGTCTCCCAGTCAATCTAGAAACTAAGAAATTTAAACGGAACTAAAAATGTTCCCACCTCTAGCTTATTTGCCTGACATTTTTTGTTTAAATCAAAGAATACACCAGTTCATAGAATAGAATACCTAGACTTTGTATAACCATCCTTTGCCGTTAGGTCACACATTGTCCAGCAAGATCTCTTATTCAAGAAATGGATGAGACGGAATTATGACGTCATTAACGTATTTCTTAACTAATGTCGACGTACATTTTATTTGTTACTTTTGACAGTTCAGTTGTCATGCATCATTGAAAACAGTTCTTAACATATGTCATTGATTATAATTTTGAGGTTAAGTGTAAAATAACATTCAACTAATATAAGACAAACGTAAAACATCAGAATACGTCACCGATTATGACGTAACGGCAAAGGATGGTTAAACAAAGTTTACTTGATTACATAATAAGACCTCAAAATAAACTGTTTTATTGAAATATTATACCTATTGAATACCACAAAAATAAACATCCAACTTGCCTCCAGATGTTTAATTTAATAAACACATTAATTTATGATTACACTATATCAACCGTATTGATTTTCACTTAAAACTTAATATTTTTATTACGTTTTCAGATTATAGATGTTTTTGCAGAAGACGATACTTGCTATATTGGTCAAGGTTCGCCTGCATTTCAACCTCCTGAGATTGCGAACGGTTTAGATTCATTTCCTGGATTTAAAGTAGATATTTGGAGCAGTGGAGTCACGTTGTAAGTTGCTCTAATTGGTATATCACAAACACCTAAACATAGATAAGCATATCTCACCCGTGGCGCCTCCCATGGGGAAATTAATTTAGGGGTGCCGCCATCTTTTAAGCCTGTCGAGTTAAACCCAACCAACGACCTTGAAGGGTTGTGATCTTTGCTAATGTCAAAAACAGTTGGATAGAAGATTCCTGTAATTTTATAGCACTTGTATTAATTCATCTATAATAATAACTAATCCAAACTTGAATTTCCCCGTCGTTCGTTGTTGCTTAGAGCAACTTGCTCTCAAATAACCAAAATTTATATCTTGTAATTCGTGATTCGCAGCACCACCAATGAAAGCTCAAGTTAGTGTCACGTGACTTGATATCTGCCAATAGTGTCAAACACCACATCTTTGATAATAGATTTGCTGTTAAATAACTCATTACTATCTTATTTTCTTGATATATTGATACAAAACGAAAAACAATAACTAAACGGCAATAATATATTTGACAGGCGACATCTTTGTGACCAATCAAATTTCAACATCACCAGCAACGAAAAACCAATATAAATTAGTTGGTTCGGAAACAACTGTAAATAACAGGCGGCATAGTAGGCATACCTACTGTCTTAAACACATGTTCAAACTCAATAATCTACATAGTAGAGATGGTCGTTCAAACAATAATTAAATGCCGGTATCTCATAGTGTTGAAGCCTCTATCTCTAAAGTCGTTAGCTGAATGTCACAAAACATGGTATATTTTCTAGGAAGTCAGTTGGAACAACCCATAGACTTACATCAGTCCATGGAACAACCTAAAAAAAAGTTCAAAGTAGCTATGGATCTATATATAAGTCTATAAATAATTTCCAGGTTTTTCTCGAGGCAACTTTTGTTATACAATCCGTTCATAATTGCCGACGGCCCTTCTTATTTGCCCACCCGGTATATTAATTGTGAATGAATAAATATTATTTTTGTTTGATTTATGTATTTAGTGAAATTACAATTTTTAGGTACAATATTACTACAGGTACCTATCCTTTTGAAGGTGATACGATTTTCAGGCTGTTCGAAACAATAGGTAAAGGTGACTTTACAATTCCAAATGAAATTGATGAACCGCTCAGAAGTTTAATTATAGGAATGTTACAAAAAGATCCTGAAATTAGGTTTAGTCTTCAACAAATAAGACACCATACGTAAGTATTAAATTCTTCCAGTTAAAGCAAGTGGGTTAATCATTTAAGATACTGCCTGGTCAATTCTGGGGTTGATTGTTTACAAAATATCTTTTGTCTACTTTAACTAAGATAAATAAATTTTATTTTAGGTGGTTTACAAGACGTCCTGTCGATTTTAGCCCTCTAGTACCCATACCTCCATTTAAGAATGATATTTGGCATAAAATGACAGTTTTGCCTTATTTGGTCGATCATTATTATGACGATCCTGACGAGAGTGCCAACAATGAACAGTATTTTACAGAACACGAATTAAATGGTAATAACCAATTGTTTGTATTGCTAGATTGTTAGAAACCAGTTTTGTCACTAGATTAATTATGTAAGTTAATGCATGGTAAACATTGTTTTCAGCATTAGAGTGCCTATATACTAACTAACAACTTTTGTGTTGTCGTTTTAAATAACAAGAAGCAATTTTTAGCGAATTACTGGTTATAAGTCAGCGGTTATTTGCGGTTACAAGCGATTATTCAGTCGCTAAAATAAAGCGGTTACGATATTAGTTGTAAATGTCATAACCCATCTCAAAAAGAGCAACTGATCTTTTATAATTCAAGCGTTTTACGTACGTGTACATCCACACTCAAATCAACATAACCCCACAACAGTTTCAAAACAGTGGGAGGTTAGAACCTAGAACCACTGCCAGTTACCCACCTCTTGAGCAGGGTAACTGAAGTTATTACCGTGGTCACTGATTTGACATTTCAGTAGTTACCGTTTGGTGCAAAAAATTGAATGGTTTCAACTTTGTATAACCAGTAACTCGTTAAAAATTGACTAAGGTAAATTTAGTTTGTGTGTGTTGAACCTCGAGAGATTGGTGCGCTCTGTTTACCCGTTCTCGGCTGAAGACGGCAGTACGCAAAGGCAAATTGTAGCAACTCGGCACCAGGTACCGACGGTTTGAGAGAGAAATCTCTAAGCATTTTTTTCTGTATAATCTTACACGTTAGCAAGTCGTAAACGTCAAGTACCCATTAAGTCTACGATCGACAGTTGACAGTTCTCATAAGACATTAAAATAATGAAATCACGTTTAAGGCAGGATTACCAATAGTTAACAATCTTATCTTTATTTCAGGAATCTGTAGTCGTTCAAAAAAGCTGTAATGACAAAATATATGTTGAAAGTGCTAACAGGAACTTTAAAAAGTTTTAGAAAAAGTACTTAACAGCTTTTGTTGTTGAATGTTATGTTTTGTTTTAGAAATGGAAAGAAAAAACGATAGGGAATATTCAAATGGAAATGCTCATTCAAATAGAAGAGGTAGACGTTCGAAGAAAACCGTTTCTTGTATATCAGTGAAAAATTTTCCCGGATGTAATCAGTCGTGACAAATCTTTTTGTATTGCTATTTGTAATTTTTGTTAATGACATATTTTTGATAAGAAGTTCATAAACTTGTATTAAATACTTTGTTGATGTTTGTAATTTTATATTGTTGTATTGTCAGATGAGTTTAATTATGTTTGTTGTATTTGAAAGTCGTAATAAATTATAACAAATGTATTTAATATGAGGATGCATGAAAGTGCCATAATGAAGTTTAGACATAAAAATGAAACGATCTAAGATTATTATATTTTGTTTTATTAACAAATTATCCGTCTTTGTCTGAACGGCCTTTGTACCCTTGTTGCGATAGTTCACATTCACTCTGGGACTAAGCAATTATGTAATGCAGACTATAACCTCAACGGCAACCCTATTTCCGTGCCCAACTAAAATCCCAAGCCAATTTTTCATAAATGCACCGCTTCACCCTACAAATCTGGCCACATTACAAGAACTCGTTCGTTTAACCAATCAACCTTTAATCGTACCGCCTCGTGCCCGTTACTGAATATTCCTACAATCAATAACCAGATTGGATCTACTTTTGGTAGCGTACCTATCGAAATGTTCCCCAAAAATTTTCTTTTTTCTTAGAACTTTACTTATTTAAGCAGAAGATTAAAATTTTCTTATTCTCATATAAGTATTGCTTCTCAAGCCGCCTTTGTTTAAACCGAAAGTTGGCCATATTGATTTAAGATGTGTACCAAATTTTTCAAACTAACTATAAATATTATCCCTTTGATTACTAGTCAAGGTATAAACCCAACACAGATTAATTAAAATCCATACCTACATAAAGAATAACCTCATTCTTTCAAAACATACTTTGAAGCGTATCCCGTAGCTAATTTTTTTCGCGAACTTTCTATTTTAAATCGGTTAGCGAATGTAGTTTGAAGTTACCTAATGGTAGCTCATGAAAATTAGCCTCACTTCGTTTTTGGTAAAAAATAGATGTCATTTTTTAACCTTATTCTTAAATAATGTATACTTATAAAAGATAAAAAATGTGATAGTCATTATAATAATACTAATGTAAATAGATTTAAAAAATACATTTAATTTATTGCTGGAATATTTCTTCGTAGATAATAATGAATGTTTATGCATTGATAATCAGTAGTCACAATTTAACGAAATCTCTTAAATCTTTAAAGTTGTTTAACAGTACAAGGAAGTTTAGTAACTTTAGCAATATGTCTCAAAAAATAAGCCAAAATAAAATGTATATTTCTGTTGAAGTTCCAGAAACGACAAACAATATTCGAAAGGGTATTTTTAACAGAATTTTTAGAAGAAAGAAACCACCAACAGAAAAAAAAGAACCTACACTTAAGAAATCCGAATTAAAACGGTTATTTTCTCTTGCCAAACCCGAAAAATGGAAATTGACCACAGCCATAGGGTTCCTAATAGTATCCAGTTCTGTAACAATGACGATCCCATATAGCTTGGGGTACATATTAGACATAATATATGCTGGCTCTAAAGACCAAGATAGTGCACGTAAAAGATTAAATGAGGTTTGCGGCGTCTTATTATGTGTGTTTGTATTAGGTGCAATATGTAATTTTGCCAGAGTGTACTTAATGTCAACAGCAGGATATAGAATGACAAATGCATTAAGAAAAAAAGTGTTTAGTGCAATTTTAAAACAAGAACAAGGTTGGTTCGACAAAAGACCTACAGGTGAACTAGTAAACAGACTTTCAGCAGACACACAAATAGTTGGATCATCACTTTCACAAAATATATCTGATGGATTAAGGTCACTGGTTATGGTCTGCACAGGTACTGGAATGATGTTTTACATGTCTCCTCAATTAGCATTAGTTGGTTTATCAATAGTGCCTCCTGTAGCAATAGTAGCAGTTTGTTACGGAAGATTTGTAAGAAACATTTCAAGAAAAGTCCAAGATTCATTGGCAGAATCAACAAAAGTAGCTGAAGAGAGAATAGCAAATATTAGAACAGTAAAATCATTTGCACAAGAGCCCAGAGAAATAGGTAGTTATAATACTGCAATTCAAGATGTACTTCAATTTTGCTATAAAGAAGCTAAAGCAAGAGCATTGTTTTACGGTATGACAGGATTCAGTGGACAAATGATTATAATATCTGTTCTTTATTATGGAGGTGTGATGGTATCGTCAAATCAAATATCAGTTGGAAATTTATCTTCTTTTTTATTGTATGCTGCTTACATAGGTATATCTGTGGGAGGATTATCTAGC
The DNA here is from genome assembly GCA_949126875.1 of Lochmaea capreae. Classification (NCBI taxonomy): domain Eukaryota; kingdom Metazoa; phylum Arthropoda; class Insecta; order Coleoptera; family Chrysomelidae; genus Lochmaea; species Lochmaea capreae. The sequence continues at coordinate 9,634,931 of OX421397.1, read as the reverse complement.
TTCTATTCTGAATTAAACAAATCTCTGGGAGCTGCAACAAGAATATGGGAGATTATTGATAGAGAACCAACAATACCAACACAAGGTGGATTAGTACCCATGACAGATATAGAAGGCCACATTGAATTTAGGAATATTAAATTTTGCTATCCTTCTAGAAATGACATTGAAATATTTAAAAATTTAGTTTTAGACATAAAACCTGGAAAAACTGTAGCTGTAGTGGGTCCAAGTGGTTCAGGAAAAAGTACTTTGGGTGCACTTTTATTAAGATTATATGATCCAATTGATGGCGGAGTTTACTTAGACAATCAGAATGTTAGAGATTTAGATCCTTCTTGGATAAAAAAACACATTGGTACTGTTAGTCAAGAACCTATTCTTTTTTCATGCTCTATTAAAGAAAATATTTTATATGGTGCTGATGATCCCGATAAAATAACAGAAGATGAATTTATAAATATATGCAAAGAAGCCAATGTTTACGAGTTTGTACAACAGCTTCCTGATGGTTTCGGTACAGTAGTTGGGGAAAGAGGGGTTATGCTTAGTGGAGGCCAAAAACAAAGAGTAGCTATAGCTCGGGCTCTTATAAAGAATCCAAAAATTTTACTTCTTGATGAAGCTACCAGTGCTTTAGATGCTCAGTCAGAACATTATGTCCAAGAAGCCTTAGAAAGAGTCATGAAAGGAAGAACTGTATTGACCATTGCTCATCGGCTTTCTACTATTCAAAATGCCGACACTATTGCTGTTCTAGAAAATGGACAAATTGTAGAACAAGGAAGATATGAAGATTTGATCCAGCATGATGGACCTTTTAAAGAATTGATTCAACATCAAACGTTTTCTTCCTTGGTTGATTGATTTTTTGTAGTAAAAAAAGTATAACCAGCCATGATAAATTATTTATAAAATATTTCTACACATTTGTTTGTTGTCTACTATACATTTCAAAAGTAAATAAAATATTGATTAAAATTAATTGTATCATTGTATAGACAAAGCTCCCTAGATGTAGATATAATAATATAGTTCGATTATTTTTTGAAAACACAAAATATTTCCAATTTTTATTGGTTACACTTAATACTGTTACTAATATTTGAGCAAGCATAGCAAATTTCTTCATTTTCTGCCACTCTCTGGTCAAACTTGTCAGACATGTTTTGATACCTGTCATGTCTCGATATTGTATAATCTAGCTTTTCAGTTGATACTAAGTGAGAGAAAGTCGTTGATTGATGAGATGTAAGTTGGTCACTTGATACTGAAATTGATCCCTAAGATATCAAAAACAATGTTAATACAAAATAACTTTCCAAAGACAAGAATTTACCTTGCATAAAGCACATACTGTTTTGGAATTTTGGTCTATGCTCAATTTATCTCCAGTTCTTAGGATTGTAGTAACTGTGGCTGGATAATTAACTTGTAATTCTGTGACAAATTTTTTCATAAGATCTTGGACAGATGAATAAGGGTTAACTTTTTTCTGTCGTACTGTTAGTGGTTCAAGATTATTTAGTTTATTGTAAATTGCAAGTTCCTTTATATCAAACTGCCTAAGAGGCCTGATAATTTTAACATCACTATCCCTGTCATCACAAAATCCCTAAAATATACAAGTATTCAGTTGTAAATGAATCTTAAAAATAAACAAATAATATTCTGCCATAATAAACCTTTAAAAAAACGTGTTATAACAATATGAAATAGAGAAATTTGTTTGCATTCATACCACATCTATTGCTATATGAGGACCTCTCCCAAGAGATACATTTGAAAGTAAACTTGAAGCAATATCCACAGATATTTCTGGTGTAAATACAAATTTGCATTCAAAATGTTTGGCTACATCTATTACTAATTGTCTTCTACAAAAAAATCATTGAAATATCTCTATTTTATTGTTTATCAAAAAAATCATTTTAAAAATAAGTCTATTTTGAATAGTTAACAAATAAATAAAAACTTTTTACCTTAATAACACTTTTATATCATTCTTATGAGTACTGGATGCTTTTTTATTAATAACAGCTTCTAATTTTTGGTTGTCATGTTCTGATATTTCCAACAGGCCAGTAGAAAGTAATTCTGATAACTTTTTGGGATATGTGACATAATCAGCAAGTGAAATAGTATTAAACTGAAATCCAAACAATGATGCTTGTTGCTTAGCTTTTTCTAATAAATCTAATCTTTCATTCAAACTAACATGGTATTGATCTGAAAAAGTATTATTCATCAAAATGATTTTATAGAATTAATTGTATACTCACCATCTACAAAAAGTATTGTAGGTTCAAAGCGTAACTTCTTAGGAGTATTCAGATCTAATCCAGTTCTTAAGAAATGTAATAAAGATGTGCTGGGATGACCTATTTGGTGCCATATTAAAACTCTATCATTTTTGTGTATTAAGCGGGATTTTCCCAGAGAAGCTTTAAACTTATGAACAGTTGCTGTTAAAAAACAACTGTTGCAATATGCATCTTTAGTTCTTAAAAGTAGATGCGGTTTTTCTTTTCTACATTTATTGCACACATCAAATCTAAAAATGTTAAATTGTACATTGGATTTTAAGAAACAATTAAATTGTATAAAGTATAAACTTATACTATCACTTTTTCTCATTTGATAAAATTTTTATACTAAGCACATTTACCACATACACTTTTAAGCTTTTCAAGATAGGCATACTTTTCTTTTCTTCATTATCATAAACATCATCGCCTACACTACACATTTTTTGAATAAAATAGAATATTTTATTTTTTCTAAAATCTTTCACACAAGTGAGACTATAGGGCATGTCCATCAACTGACAGTTGACAATACCCCTGAGGAAAAACAATTATTTGGTTAGATTTCAGATTTGTGATTTGGTTGTTTTGTATTGATTCAATGATCCTTTTTATTATAAACAGTTATATATAACATTTAAAATACCTAAGCAACTAAAACAACGTCGAAAAGAGCACTAAATCAAAATCAAATAACTATTAAGAACCACGTGTTGAGCAAAGAACGCTTGTTTATATCAGATGTTGTATGTTTCATGTCAGATTCCTCAGGGCATGACGTCACGTGGACATGCCCTATAGGTAATGTAGGTAATTGAGACTTTGAGGTTATGGGTAAATTATCCCTCGTCTCAGTCGTTTCTGTCCAAGGTTGTCTCTGATTATAATCAGAGACAATCTGTATTATTACAGCTGGCAACAGTGATTGTCAGTGATGTGCATATCACGTCAACGTCAAGCATTTACTGCAACTTTTACAGTGAAAACATAAAACATAACCTAAATGATTTGACGATGGCTATGTTTAGGGCTTTAGGACGAAATATTCCCTATTTAAAACAACAATTCAGTGCCCTTCTAGGCAATACCAGCACTTCTGTGAAATTTATATGTGGGGTAGTTCTTCTTAGCTATGGCTTATCGTTTTCAGAAGAAGCCATCAGAGTCATATCTGTTACCCCTGGTTATTTGATGCCACCATCATTTTGGCTGTGGACAGCGTTTACGTTTTGTTTCATGGAGATTCATTTTTGGGAAGTGCTCGTGGACATAATAACAGTGGGTTTATGTGGGAAATTAATTGAACCCTTATGGGGACAAATGGAGATTATGACTTTTTTCGCGATCGTTAACTTTGGAGTTGCTGTTATTACAACAGCGTTCTACTTTATTTTATATTGCTGCACCTTTAATACCGAGTTCTTATTTAGTATACACATACATGGATTGGCAGGATACATTGCTGGAGTTTGTGTAACTGTTAAACAAATTATGCCTGACTTAGTAATTATTAAAACCCCTTTGGGAAAAATAAGCAATAGAAATGTACCACTTACAGTATTTTTTCTATCAATTGTTGTAAAGCTTATAGGACTTGTTGATGGTACGTACCCAACAATGTTCTTTAGTGGAATGATTGTTAGTTGGATATATTTGAGATTTTATCAAAAACATTCAAATGGAACTAGAGGAGATATGGCTGACTATTTTACTTTTGCAAGGTAATACTGAATTCTGGATTTACAGTGAAATTTTAATTTATCTTGTTTTAGTTTTTTCCCAAATGTAATACAACCTCCAATTGCAGTTTTAAGTAATGTTATTCATACTGGTTTGGTCAAAATTGGAGTATGTAGAAAGGTTGTTAGAAAGTTTGATATGTCTAATCCAACTGGTGTGGCAGTCACAGTTCCAATTGCAGATCAACATGATATGGAAAGAAGAAGGTAAGTTTTTTCAAAATAAAAATAGCTTTATCATAGAATCTTAAAAATTATCAGATATATGTAGTTAAATTAATTATCTAGTCATTCTTATGTTTGTTTTCCATGTTCATATCTCATATTAAAATACCACCTTTGCACTTAAATCTACAGTTATTTTTATTTTAGACAAATAGCTTTGAAAGCTTTAAGTGAAAGGCTATCAAAGTCGTATAGTGACAAGCAGCCTTTAATACCACCGAAACAGAGTCCAAAAACAATTTTACCACTTCATGCACCATCAACATCAAAACAAGCACAACTAAGTACGAATGTTACATCCCAAATACAATCAAGTACAAGTCCTTCCACCAAGAATTCCCAAACATCCGATCAGTAACATGTAAGTTTTAATTTAATTAACTTATGTATAGAGTTGTTACATTATTTTGTAATATATGTGAAATCTTATTAATAAATAAAATATTTATTGTTCGTAAGGTATGTGTTTATTTTTGGCATTTCTTACTAAAAATACAAATAGTAAGAAATTATTCACTTGTCAGAGTACACACTTCTCAGCATTGCTTTCAGTGAGTACAAGCAATGTTACAGAAATGATGTAACAATATGGTTGAAGAAATTCAACTGTACAAGAATGCACATACAAAGTGGACTTCATCACATAAATACATGATGGTTTAACGATGGAGCAAAAAAAATTCAGTATCTTATCAAGTATTTTATTGTAAATTGCACATATTACAGATTACACAATAAATATATTATCTAAAAATTGTAAAATCAGTTCAATGATATTTTCAAGCAAACTTAAAAATTCATATTTTCAATATATAAACTGCATTCAATAACAACAGAAAATATATTATGTAAAAAAATTATTAATTACAATTTGGCAGTGAAAATTGAAGGATATCAAATTGTCCATAAATAATTCCAAATAACATTGTTGCATAGCTAGAATTAAGTCAATTCCAACGATCTTGGTGCCATATTATCAATTTCTATAAACATTATCACTCCAAGAACGTTAAAATTTGGTACTAAAAAAGCTTACGCCTGCTGTCAGATAAAACCGTGTTGTGTAAATCTGACTGTTATACCTCTATTTCTACATTTTTGCATGTAAGTTTTGATATTAGTGTATATTCAGCTCAACTACGACTAGCAAGAGTCTAAAAAAATGACTCAACAGTCATTGGCTTTTATTTGACAGCAAGTGTATATAAAAGCAGCAATACAGTAGTAATTGCTAAAATCAATTTCAATAAGGTGTGTTCACCAATTGACAAGTTGACACTAATGGCAGTCGTCCTGAGGATAAACAATCATTTGGATAGATTTCAAAATTTGTAATTTGGTTGTCTAAAAAAGCACCAAATCAAAATAACTATTAAGAACCATATGTTGTGCAAAGAACACTTGTTTATCATCAATTCATCAGGGCGACTGTCTCATGGACTTGCCCTATAAGTATTTATTACAAACATTCAGTTCAACTGATTGTTATCAGTAAATGTCAGTTCTTTATGCATTTTTATATTTAAATTGCCATCCAGTCTTTGTGAAAGACAGTTAAAAATTTCAATGATCTCAATAGAGAAAAACTTTTTACTAAGAGTTACGATATAAAATAAATTTATATTATAAACATATTGACACACAAACACACACATAACTCCATAATCAAAAGATTTTATGGTCTTAAAACACTTTGTGTAAAAACATTTTTACTGTAAAATTCAAAATGTGAAGTAACTAACAATCAATAGTATTATGCATAAATGAGAAAACCAAATTAAAATAAGACTAAGAAAATGTAAATCAAAGGGTCTAGCACATATTTTTCAGTTGCTAAGTTAGAGCCCTTTAAATGCAAGCGTATTCCTTTTTCTATTAACATAAAATGGAATCTGGAAGTCCAAAACTAAGAAAATGCAGTTAAACGGCGTTGAGGAGGAATCACAACCAGCATTAAATTTATTTTGTTATAAGTATACAGTTTTTAAGGAAATTCATAAAAAACTATATAATTATCACAAAATCTTTGATTCTTTTGAAACATCTTATACTTTTTAACCAAAAAAAAGATTCATTGAATGTCTTCCCAAATTTTAGAACAAACTTCAAAAGAATTAAATAAACGTAAGCTGTCATTGTATATTTCACTTAAGTGCAGTTTTCCTGTTTGTTGCCGTCTTGACCAAATTTTGACAAATATTTTGTTATAAAAGAAAAAATCGTCATAAATTATACCATGCCATTCAATTGTCTTACCAAAAATCCATACATATAATGCTGAAACACCGTCAAAAGAATTGACAAAGAGCCAGAATGAACAGAAGAAGGTGAATACCCATTCCCAACAAAGAAAAACTATGGTTTGTCTGAAAAATTATCATTATTAACATTTGAATTACGATACCTTTTATAGGACCATAATTCAATTATATGAATAATAACTTTTTTCATTTAATGGATTTTACAACTCTCTTGGTTTAAAAGATACCAATAAGGAATATTGAAATAGTGGCCACCCTGTATTGTATAAAAGAGGCTACGCCTATAAAACAAATGACACGGTCATAATTGTTATATCATAAATTCTTAGTGTACAAAATCTTTCTGAAAACCTACCCCTATGAACTTGGTAGTTTTATTTTATAAATAGAATTCCAATCCTACAACGAAGTGCTTTATAAATATATTAAAAAGTTCATCAAATTGCAAATTAAATTCCACAAAAATACAAACCTTACATATCTTGTTAATTGGATAAAATGTAAAATAAAATAGTACAAAGTTCAATAAACAGGTTTCCAAAATTAAAACTCTTCTAATTTTTCAATTTAGTAGGAGTTGATGCAAACATGTGCGTTTCTAATTTAGAGTCCTCATAAAAGTCAATACTCTCAGTGTGATATCCAGTATCGTTTCTAAATAATTTTCTACCTTGCTTAATACTATCGGAAGATTTTTCTTTGATATAATCAACTTCTTCACCTTTAAAGCTATCACTAAGTCTTTTTCTCTGACCAATAAAAAGTTTCGAATGAGGTGTGTTTGAATTTGACATGTCCATTTTACTTGAATTAGAGCTGTTACTTGGAGACTCAAATGATACTTGGTGGCATTCCATTTCCCAGTTAACAGATGAGTCACTTAACTCTAACTGTGTCTGTGGTTGAATATGTTGAGAATATTCTAAAATAGTAATAATTTGTATGAATTAAAGAAAAAATGGGAAAGTTCTTATTCTAAAGAATGACTGACTATATCATTGATACTTACCCAATAACGCACTTGTATTTGATTCATTACAAATATCTGGTACAACCAAACTAGCATCAAGACTCATTTTACTCGAAAAATTCAACCTACATGCAGATCTTGAGCCTTTTGGTGATGATTTTCTACCTGCTAAAAATAAAGTATAACTTGTAACTCTTATAATGCAAAAATTTCTATCAGTACATACCTATTGGCGAGAGACTACAATCCATTTCGAATGGTAAAGAATGTCGTCTGTTCATTTTAACTATTGGAGATACTCCTTTTCCAGATAAAGGTGAAATTGAATGTAGAGACTCATATTCACTGGAGCAGTGTGCATCTTTTTCAAAATTAAATAGATTCTTGAAAAGGGATGTATTCTTCATGTCAGCAATATTTTTGTGATCTTCTATTGGCAGAAAATATGGTTTTAGAATTTCTTCTATATGAGCTGGTAAAACAGGGGGAAGAGATAGTAACGTTTGAGTAGAACCTGAAAAAATGTATTTGCAATCAGCATAAACTAAAAGTATTTATCATAATCTTGAATTATTAAAAATATCAAACCTTCACATAATTCTTTAGTTTCAGTTGATTTGATTACATTTTCTGAATGATCTTTTACCAGGGGGACTCTAACAATGTTGATCATTGGACTAGGAACTATCACTTTTTCACTGAAGAATTCATCAATCTTTTGCTGTACCATTGATTCAACGAGTGGATCTTCTTCAAAGACATGCTGACTTATAGTAGCTTCATCAATGTCAGCAGGTTTTAAACTTGATATATCATCGATGGTCCATTTAAACCTTTCTTCTGACTTAGGAGTTGATACAGGTCTAAATACTGAGGGACTGTAACAAAATATTTCAAGTTGTCAGATACATATTTTAAATGATCTACATTTTATTTTCGTTCAAATTTAAAATTAGGTATTGAATACTTTGGTTAAATAATGAATATACATTCAATATTTTATAGTAAATCCAACTGCTAAGTAAAAAGTTGAAAAATTCACGAAAATATAACTCACCTGAAGGTGGGAAGATGAAGTCTATTAATTAAACGGCGTTCAAAGGGATTAATAATTTTGGAAAATTTTGAAGGTGGGGTCGAATTAGGTAAAAACTCAAGATGGGTATCACAATTACTATTACTGGTAAATACACAGGACTTTGATTGGGGCGTTGTATTTCTATCTTTGATACACTTAAATTCCATATCAATACAAAAGTATAATTTATATATAAATATATTTGTTGATAAAATAATCTTTTCTTCTTTGTGATTATTTTTCAATAGATTATCTAAATCTAATAACACATCACTTTATCACAGTTACAATAATAAAAAAGTTCAATATAAAAAATTATAAGTACTAATAAGGATTCCAACGAACAAAATTAACCGTTGATCATCGAACAGACTATCCCACTACAAATTCAAAACAAATCTGACCGTTTTTATATTTTTTTGCGCGAAACTGCCGTCAATTTGAATGTCATTTTTGGACTTGAAAAGCCGATTCCCTAAAAGTCCGATCGCTTAAAATTGACTAAAACCAAAAAATATATTATAGTTCAGTGGTATCACGCTGAAATTATAAATCGTTCACAGATATACACAGCTTGTGTTCTCTGTGAGGTTAGTTTATGTTATCTACGGCTAATTGCAGAGACAAGAGGCGATTTCGGCATGCTTTGGTAGTACCCCGCTTTGGTCTGTCAAATACATACCAATCGATTTCATTTCGAAAAACGATGACGTCAATCTAACTTTTTGGTATGTCAAATCACATACCGAGATCGGCAGCATGGTTACTGAAATTGGTAGCTTTCTATCCTTGTCTAAAGTAGTTTTTGTTTCGATTTTTATTTGTAAGTCGTTGGAACGAATTGTATTCTAAAATTCTTCCAGTTTTGTCCGTTTTTTTCTTTTTTTGTCTAGTAATGATGGAATGGAGTACATAAATGTAAATTTCATCAATCAGCTGATTTCGCCTGTAATGGGGTGTTAAACCGATATCCGGCTTTTGGTAGTTTATTAAAGAATTTTGGTACTACTTCGCAAAAATTAATTTAAAAATTTTTTAAACCGAATATTTTAGGAGAAAACTGGAAATTAAGAATTCCCAAATGTTTGCAACTTTCACTACAGATACGTCACCTCACTAAATACGAACAGCCACTTTCTGATTTAGATGTTTAATGAATCAATATCCAGTTACAAAAACGCCATTCGAATTTGAAGTTTGAAGAATTGTCAAAATCTATAATATATATGAGTGCTTTGGTCCCCAGTCTCCATGGCTTTGGTTTTGTTTACATTTTATTCGAGTTTGACGTTTAAATATTATAAAAAAATTGTGTTAACATTTTTTTCCATCATTTTTAAAGTTGGAATAATGTCAATATCGTGTAAATCTTGTTTTGAATCATACTGCACGAACACAACACTTACAACGCCTGGTAAATAGTTTGTAACTGTTCCTGTAGTAACAGTTAAAAGAAAATTATGGTTTGAAGCTTCTAGGAGAAAATATAAATAGACTAAAACTAATTACTATTGCTGTGAAGATCATTTTGATGTAAGAATCTTCTTCAATCAAAAAGCTAAAATTAGATTAGCTGGTAGTCCCAAAGGAACCTGTTTTAACAGAAGATTTTCATGATTATGATGTTGGTACTCAAACCTCCTCGGCAATGATCAATCAATACCAACAAACAAGTCCCTTAGAAGTAAAAAGTGTGGTGTTAGTTGTCGGTTAACATCTCAGAATACTGTTAAATTTGATACTTTAGATCTGACTATTACAAAATAAGCATCTACCTCACCAATGAAAAAGAAGTAATTCTAATAATTTAAGAAAAATATCTAGCACTAACAATTTAAGAAAAATATCTAGCACTAACAAAAATAAAAACTAACTACCTGAATACGTTAACGAAAACTTAACGATAAAATTTATAAAACAATCTAATAGCCGTAAAAATAATCGGATGTAAAAAAAATTCCCAAGCCACTATAGCAGCAATGTGACATAAGCATAACCTATAAGTACTTCATCACACCAGAATTGTGGTCCTATGTCAACCTTATAGCTAACTTCTGTTTTAGTGAGCATACGTCATATCAGGAATGGCGGATTATTTAAATCATCCAAAAGTTGAATTTTCAAATCTGCATAAAAACCTTGTGAGAATAAAAATATTAAAAATAATTGATTCCCCATTATGATTTTGTCCACCACTAACTATTAACATTGAGAAAACATCATATTTTTGTTAAGTTTAACACCCCATTGGTACTTTACATCATACCTGTGACGTAGGACCTACCAATTGGTTAACCAAAGTCCCTACCAACCAAAGCGTACCGAAATCGCCTAAGGGTTAATTGCACAGTATACCCGGTATACTGTGGTTAATTGTCAAACTCCCAAGGACAGTCGATATGTTATAAAAAATAAATTGTACCTTATATTTGGAAAATAATAAATGAATCCGTCTTGAATTAAATAATTTAAATTCTTATATTTCACGGTTTTTAGCTAGTGTTGAAAATAATATTCAAACTAGCTGAACAAACTATATGAAATCAAAAATGGATGAAGTACCAAAAAGAGGTCGCGGTCGAGGACGAGGTGGTAGAGGTAGAGGACGTGGACGAGGAAGAGGCCGAGGTAGAGGGAAGAAAGCTATTAAGGCTATTGAAAGTGATGAAGAAGTGATAGAACCGCCTCCAGTTGAGGTTTCCGAAGATGTACAGGCTCAAGAAGATGCTCCTGAAAATATTCCACCTACAAGTAGGTTTCAATATATGATGTTCGGTATTCGATCGATTAGAAGTATAAGTAAACATTGTGAAATTGACAATGATAAAATATAATTAAGTAGATTCAAAATGCTACAATAGTTCTAATTTATCAATATATTTTTTCAGTTGATCTTGAAGCAGATATTTCACAATTGGAAGCTCCTACATTTACTACAATTAATAGAGGACCACCTGAACCAATGTTACGGCTTGATTGGTCACATAAAGTGAATTTAATTGGGGAGAAAGTACTAAATCCATTAATTCATTGCTGTGATAAATGTTTAAAACCAATTTTAATTTATGGAAGAATGGTTAGGAGACATATATTTTATAAAATAATGATAACTCTCTAAATAATTGAAAATTGTTTTAGATTCCTTGCAAACATATATTCTGTTTGGCATGTGGTAAAAAAGAGCAGAAACAGTGTCCTCGCTGCTTAGAAAAAGTTACAAGAGTTGAACAAACTGCATTAGGGACTGTATTTATGTGTACTCATGGTGGTACTCGTTATGGACAAACCGGATGTCGCAGAACTTATTTGTCTCAGAGAGATCTTCAAGCACATATTAATCATCGACATGTCTCTAATTTAACTTTAAATCAACAAGCTATGGATGTAGTTGAACCTGAAAGAACTTTACCTGTGCGTACTAAAACTGCTAATGATCCTAGATCAGGTGGGGGAGTACCTGCTAATGTTAGACCAAGACCGGTTCCTGTGCAAACTTCAGGTGTCAGAACTAATCTTATAACTGTTCCTATTCAAGAATCAGCACCTGCTATACATGAAACTGTTTCAACAACACAAAATTATTATACCCAGTATCAACAGACTGCAAACTATACCCAACCTTTACCTCCCATGCACCTTCCACCTCCACAACAACAACAGCAACCTCAGTATTATGGTGCACCTCCATCATATACTCCAGCACAAACCTACCCTGCTTATACTGGAGCCACTCCAGCTGTTGCTCAGTATGCTCCACCAGCACAGGTACAGACTAGACAGCAATATGATTACAATACTGCTCCTCCCCAGTGGACTAACAATCAACAATATTATAGATAGTTTTAAGGATAGAAATGTATATTTTAGGTTTTTTTTTACATTATAGCAAAAATTGTTCGATAATATAGTTGCACATACAAAAATATGAGCAAAACAACGTTGTAGATTATTTCAATTTACCGCATTTAGATTTAGGCAATTTTTAAAAGTTATGAATGGTTAACCGCCAAATAAAATAACCAATTACGTCATGAAATATCACATGATTGAAAAACAAAAGTAATGTCACGACTTGTGGAACGACCTTTAAAACGTCAAATCGACCTGCCAAAAATTTGTATCATGGCCGACTTCTGGCCAAGTCACCGTTTTTGCGAATAGTAGAAAGTTTATATATTATTTTCCTTGATTTGAAATACAGTTGCTTGCATTTAATTACAATAAAATGGAGAATTTATTTTCTGGAATGTGGAAAGTCCGCGAGCTGGCTGATAAAGTGTAAGTTTATAAGCAGATGGCCGTTTGTGTGATTGTTTCTTTACTATTCAAGTTTTATAGTTATCAGTTTAAATGATCGTGGTGTAGTTAATAATTCTTTATTTCCAGCACCAATGTAGTTATGAATTATACAGAGGTAGAAGCTAAAGTACGAGAGGCTACAAACGAAGAACCTTGGGGACCTACTGGACAGATAATGCAAGAATTAGCTCATTCCACTTTCACATATGAACATTTTCCAGAAGTAATGTCAATGCTTTGGAAAAGAATGCTTCAAGATAACAAACAACATTGGCGAAGAACTTATAAGGTTTGTATAATAATTTAATGATTATAAAATGTTATTATCAGTAGATAAGAAATGAAGGAAAAAATTACATTTATAATATAAATTATATGTTTTGCTTTTTATTCTAGTCACTGCTTGTTTTGAATTATCTGATCAAGAATGGATCAGAACGAGTAGTTACATCAGCGAGAGAACATATCTATGATTTAAGATCTTTAGAAAACTATACATTCATAGATGATGTAGGAAAAGATCAAGGTGTTAATATTAGACATAAAGTAAAGGAACTCATAGATTTTGTTCAGGACGATGATCGTTTACGGGAAGAGAGGAAAAAGGCAAAAAAGAATAAAGATAAATTTATTGGTATGAGTTCAGATACATTTGGCACACGATTTGGTGGTAAGTTAATTTAAACTCATTTATTTATTAAAGATAACATTATATAATTGTGAGGTGCTAAAATAGCTCTTTCAAGGTATATGCTAGTTTTATAAAAATTCACAGTTAGGATGGTTTGTTGATTTATTTTAAGTAGAAATATATTTTGGTTCTGATATATTTATTATTTATTAGATTAGAATAATTATCTAATTGCTATTAATATTTCAACTCTTACATTGCAATTTAGTTGTATTTTAATAATTCATTTTTCATAATAATAATTAAATACTCTGTGTAAATATTGTATGTTTGCAGTTATATAAATTAATGTCATAAAAATAAAGAAACAAAAATTAAAATATGGTGGCCTGTGATTGAATAAATAAAAATAACAAATGTGTTACAGAAGTAACACAATAAATAAATATATACATTTCAGCTTATCTCTTTTCAGTTGAATTTTAAATGTTACTGTCCAATCTTTTTTTTATTTCAATATTTATAAGTTATATGGCCTTATTTTTTAAGCCATTAAAATATTTCAGCAAATGAATTGTCATATGTCGTAAATATAAACCATATGTTTAATTAAAGGATGTTGCTTTCCACACATGCTCCTCTACTTAATAATTAACAATTGTAATCACTGTGCATTGAAGATTACTTGTTATTTCTTTTTTATATCCCTATTATTTGGATATAAGATTATGAAACTTGAAAAAACTAACCTTGAAATAAAATATAATAATACAGATAATGAGTTGATTAATACGAATATTTCAAATAGCATTAAAAATCAATCTAATAACTGTTAATTGCAGGAAGTATAAAATTAGAATTGTTTTGGTAATTATTATTGTCTACTTATCAAATTAAAAATAACAGATTAGACAAGGGGAACTTGTAATAAGGAAAAATAACTTGGAAATACACAACATTCCTGATTACAACCTTCTGGGAACCAAACCATAGAGGCATAATGTTAACCAAGGCATTATATAATATTTTATACTCCACATATCAATAAATTGTTTAATATTTCTTATATTACAAATCCCAGACAACTATATGCCTTATTTACCAAAAAAATGTAGTGTGTATTTGATTTTAAATCAGAATAAGTAGTTGTCTATACATTCAGTAAATAACTTTTTTTAATACCTTACGATAAAAAGAAATAACATTTATTAAATGACAATAATCTTAAATTTGAAAGGTTCAGGACGGGAAAATTGGGACGATCGACCCTATTCAAAAGAATACGACGATTGGGAGGACACCACAAACTCTGCAAATCGCTATAGAGATAAATCGTTTGAAGAAGAACATGACATAGAAAAGGAGGATAGTGATCCCGATACTAAAAATAATAGTTACAATAATAGTGTTAAAAAGTTTCAAGATACTGAACAACCACAAAGTCCAGTGCACGTCGTCGACAAACGCGTTAATATCAATATTAATACATCATTGAACAATTCACCAAAAAAAACTAATAAACCCTTAAAGAAAGTCGATTTAGGTGCTGCAGCTAACTTTGGAAGAGGCGCTAGTCAAAGTCCCATACCTCCCATAGGTAAGTTTTAAATGAGAATAATACATTGATATTGTAATAATAATAATAATATATTATTTATTGCTTCTAATAACTCTCTTATATATACAATATTGTGATATAATATAATTAATCAGCTAGACTGGGAATAATAAAAGAGTAAAAACTTCAAAGCCTCTACATTCTGTAAACAAGATTTATTATGCTTCATCACAGTACTCATGGGACACTCGAGAGCAAACTAATTTAATGTTAAACGTAAATTTAACTTTATAATCATTAGCCATATGTAGTTGGACCAGGGTGTGGGTGATTTGGATATGTTTACAAGTAAACATACTTATTCGTCCTAGACATTAATTCAGTATAAAAGAAAATTGATATTATTTTGCAGGTAGTAATTTGCTAAATGATGATTTTGACCCTAGAGCCACAGAAACCGATCAGAAAGTATCGAATGAATTCGGAGATTTCGAGACTGCATTTGGAGATAACAGTACTCCCACTCAACAAAAAGATGATAATTTCGCCGATTTCAATTCGGCTTTCTCTCAAACCCAAACTCCAAGCCAAGATAATACATCACAATACTCCGCTATACCAAATTTACTAGGACCTACTCCAAATGTGATTCCTAATATTATTCCTCCAATAAATACTTCTAGTTTACTAATGAATAACTCTACACAGGATAATTTGTTAGGAGGACCTCCTTCCAACTTTGGTGTTGCTAATGGAAACAGTGGTTTTGCTCCAGTTCCGACAAGCAATAGTGACTTATTAGGTGATATCGACTTTGGATCTCTCAATTTGCATCCACAGTCTGCTGGTGTTCCAACTAATAATAATTTTGGACTTCTCGGCAATGCCAATAATGACTTAATGAGTGTGGGTAAGTTTTGAATAAATTTTCAGTTTATATTTTACTGATTTGTTGTCTGAAACTGGTTTATAACGAGAAAATTTGGATTTCCTACGTAAGATCAATGTTATAATTTTATTAGGTTCAAATTTGGGAAACTCATTGAGATTTCCCCTTACAGATAGCAAGATTGTAGCAAGTCCGGTAGTTACGAGTTTAATCAGTGATCAGTTGAGTTCAGTTTCTCAAAAAGGTGTTCATAAAACAAGAAAAACCCGAATAGAGAAGGATCTTGTTAAATTGCTCACCAATTTTGTAAATAACGCCAAACAAAACGAGAAAATCAAATCGCAAAACCAAGCGGAAGATATTTTGCAAGAAGTTGAACAGATACTTTCATTACTTCCAGGACCGTCGACAGTGCAAAAGTTGCTAGAAGTGGATTGTGATTGTTTCAGTGAAAACGTTGAAGGTCCTTACGTTGCTTTTTTGGAAGCTTTCGTATCTTATTTTGATAAGAATTTTCCTTTTAGGAATAACAAACTTTATGAACCTATTAAAAATCTATTGTGCATAGAGGATTACAGATTTTTTGGTTTGAATCTTAAAACGTTTGTTAAATTTTTATTTTCTGACGAAAAAGAAACGATTTCCAAATTGTTGAAGATAATTTTAAATTCTGAAGGTGTTTTCGCGTATATGTCCCATTATTCCTTAAAACGCCAATTTCACAATGATTTAAATGAACAGGAATACATTGAAGACTGGAAAAACTTTTTAAATCTTCTAATGTCGTTGCCTAACAGAGTTTCCAATTCTTTAGAAGGAAAAATATCAACTTTTTTTATTCCGAAATATTACACTTATTTTTTAATATTAAATTTTTTAAAAATTGTTGAATTTATATCTGAAGCTCTTAGCAAACAATTAATGAATGAAAATTCTGTAAATTTTAGTAACATTTCTTTAGTTTTACAAAAGATTATCATAGATTATAATGAAGGAGGAAAATCTGATGGTATTTTATTATTTATAGAAATACTAGCTTTATTAACTAATAAAGTGTCACCAAAAACAAGATTGTATCAAAAAATAATTACTCAAACTTTCTCAAATTTGGATAGTTCAGCGGTTAACATTTTAGCAAAAATGATACTTCTCCATGTGAATCCCGAACAGTATTTAATAAAAAACTTTTTTGGTAAAGAACTGATAAAAAATGACAATTGGAAATTCGTTTTATGTACAAAAATACCTTTGTTAACAAATTTCGAAAATAATTATTCCAATTTAATACTTAATACAACCATCTACGTAAGTAGTACCAACCATTTCCTTGTAGTTAAATTATTGTTAGATTTATTACACGTTTGGGCGGATAGATCCTCTATAAATCAAACTAGTACAGAACAACAAATCTTTATAGCGAAATTTATAGTATACATTTTAAATTCCGTTCGAAATATAGGCTTAAATGAACAAGAAATATTAAAAATCAGGGAAAAAGTATTTGCCGGTGTACAAGTTCATTTGGAATCTAATATATCAATAGTGAGAAGCTCCGGCATGAAGTTAGGCGAAATACTATTAAATTTCATACATAAGGAAAGCGAAAAAGAAGCTGAAGCGGAACTAAAGTTCGATTATGACAGTTTAAACGAGGAATGTAAAAAAGTAGTTCAATGTTTACAAACAATTTGGGACCAGGACTTACAAAATTATTTCAAACCAAAAACAGAGTTTGAAAATAACATCGAAGATATTTTAAAACGATTATTGAAAAAAGAAGATGAAGAAGTAGAATATATTCCACCTGAACGGGTTTTTAGGAACAAATCTAAAATGGAGGAAATGAAAAATGAAGTTACAGTGTCGCAGTACAAAAATGACGGGAAAATAAAAATAATAAACAGTACAGATTTCGAGTTGGATTCTGATGACGATCTAGAACCTTACGATTTATCTAACGACGTAAAAGTTTCAAAAGTAAATCCTCCAGCGTATCTAAGAGATTTAAGACAAATGTTATTAGAAACTGAAGATGTTGAAATATTTACTGTAAGTTTGGAAAATTGCGAGAAGATTGTAATTGCGCAACTTCCGGACGACGATGCCAGTATGGGTCTGGAAATTTTGGAAATTTTACTATGGCTGGATCAAAAATTTTACCTAGAAAATTTTGACGAATTGGTTTTCAACAGTTGCGTAGCTGTAACTACAATATACCCAGCGTATTATACGGAATTTTTGTGTAAACAAATCCATTCGGATATCGGAACATTTTCAATTTCTAAAAGAATTTTTATGTTGAACGTATTGAGACAAGCAGCTAGAAATCTTTCAGTAATTAAAAAAGATGAACCGAACAAGAACAAGACCAAAAAGCAAACGGATATAGAAAGCGCCGAAGAAATTATAAGAAAAAGATTGGAAAATAAAACCAGATATTTTACCAAACACAAACCGATTATTAAAGGACAAATCAATCAATTTTCGGAAGTTGCTGGATATTTTTTCTTCCCTCTTCTATTTGGATATAATCAAAACAAAATGCTATCTCAACACTCACTAAACGATAGTGATTACATATTTTTAATACATTTTATAGAAACGTTGGCGATAGTGATGTGCTCGTCGCAAAATTGTTTGACAGCCCCTCGGATGGCAAAGGAAATTTTCCATTTTTCCTGGTTTCTAAGATTCCATAAGGAAGTTAAAGTGCGCATGGCTGTTTTAAATTTAATAGCTTCGGCTGTTGTTAGTGTTAATCACAATATTTTAATCCGTGATTTTCTTAATGATCTGTTTGAAATAAGATTATGGTTGTCGGATTTGTTAAGTCCGAATGTAGCCAAAGGAGAACCTAATTTAGAATGTAGGCATTTAGCGGCTTGCACTATCACTCTTATAGAAGGTGTTCTTAAGGTTGACACTGACATAGACGAGAGTTAATAGTCATAATTCTTAACAAATTGGGCTTTAGCAAAGACTAGTTGATGTCTGTAAATTTTGCACCTAAAGGAATTCTGATATTCACTTATTTTCTTACCGTGTCCTTCACGGGATGGTGGCTGTCATTGAGGATTCAATAGGTTCGTTCCGTCAACAATTCTGATGAAAAAAATGGTGACTGCTGGTAGCACATCTGATCAGTTGACAAAACACGCGTTTAGCAAGAAATTGCTGATCGCTCCGGTAGCTCTACGTTGGGATGAACGCGACCAATGTTATTTTATTAGCAATCTGTCTAAATAATAAAAAGTAAAAAAATGTGTAGTTAAGTTTAGTACAGTTGCCTCTTGCTGTGGCTGCTACAAACTTCACTAGTACTAAAGTAATAGCTTCGGGTGCTGCTCTACCTGGGGGCCTAAATCTTAATTAGTTTTTTGTACATTCTTCTACAACCTCACTTTCTTGGCGATAAGTTTTCCGTAGACTAATTTTAGTTTAGAGGTTGCCTTTGAAATTTGTTTTGTAGCCGTTTTATCCTAAAATTAGCACTGAAGAACATAACAGTAGTGATTGGTACTCATTATTTTAACGTGCCTAGTAGGCAATGCCTATACAATACACTAACTTTTGAAATGAGCAACTTCAATACAAATTTCAATTATTAATCGTCTCCTTTGTTTAAATTTGTGGTTTTTTACATTTACACGCTGATGCTTCCATATACAGATTGCGAAAAAGTTTATTACGTCATATGATTCACACAAGTACGACAAGGATCATATGAACAGTACTACTTGAAAGAGATAGACAAGAGCACGATGGTTAAAAGTAAAAAGGGCAATGAACACACACGCCCATCCTTTTTGGTAGACACGTATAACAATTCTTGTCTCTCTCCTTCAAATAGTGTTGTTCATATTATCCTAGTCGTACTTGTGTAAGCCGTATGACCTAGTAAAGTTTTTCGCAATCAGTATTTCCTTAATAAATACAATTTTATTAACAATACTTTTAATCTAAAATCAAATAATGGACATCTTATGACAAAGAAAGTGAAATTAAAGAAACAAAAACAATGTACAATGCCTACAAGGTAGTTCAGTTTGTCTCCAACACGGCGTTACGAGCTTAATTTGAATCCTCAATTATTGGCTATTTCAATTCTGTTGACAGCAACTTTAAACAAAGATGTATTTGACGTACGCAACTTAATTTTCGTTTATCAATGCTCAGTCTTGAGGAACTTGACGACCTTTTCGATGGACATGTTCAAAAGCGAACAACTCAAAAGCACAACACAGACCAAATAAAAATAACAGTACCACAATTTTGACACTGACAAATAACATTTTTATGATGTTGTCAGAGTAAGCTTACGGTAACATAAAAAAATAAAAACTTTCAAGGGTAATATTATAACAAGACCTTGATAAATAGTCGACTATTTTTATTGCATCTAAATTTCGACTGTATTTTATAATAATGTCGAGTAAAATTAATAAATACAAGAGAAATTTAGCAGCAATAAAATAGTCGACAATTAATCAAGGTCGTGTTATATTTGTGAAGATTATTTCTTGAATCCACTTCTCTATATCAGTCATATGAATGAATGAAAATTAAATCTTGAATAATTTATTCAAAATATCAAGAACAAACTACAAAATCTAAACAAAAACAGCACCATATTTATAATTTATCGATATGAAATTAAAAACACAATTATTGTATGTGACATTTCCACCATATGTAATTTGCGACATTTGTTCAGCTTTTGAAGAACTTGCAGTATTTACAATGGAAGGTCCACATTCATTCTGATTTCTCAATCTGTTCAAAATACCCTGGTGATGTTGTTCATCCATCTGCAAGTAAGGTTGAATTGAAGAAGTACTAGCGCGGCCAGTAATTTGAATGAGTTGCTGCTCTGGTACTCCGGATTTTGCCAGTTGAGAAACTGCAGTTGATCTGCAAGAATGGTTTGTAATTTTCAATTGGTTGGTATCTAAACCAATAGACTTTGCTCCCAATTTAGTCCATTTTGAAAATTTGTTTTTCCCAACCGGCGAATTCTTGTACCACAATGAGTTTCTATCCTGCCAGAATGGATTTGGAGTTAGGAACAAGCGTGGACATGTGATTCCTGGTCCTCTTTTTCCAATCAATTCTCTGAACAATCTAACTGGACAGCGCTGTGGGTTTTGTTCATTTTTAGTAAGCCACTTGCTGTCTGCGCATTTCTGGTTTCCTCCTTGACAGGATATTGTAAAAATTGGGTTATATTCTATCCTAACTGATTCATTACCATCATTCTGAATTTGAAATGTTCAATCAAAGCTGAACAACCTTCGCCCCAACGCCACGCTAATTCTACTGAAGCCAAATAGTAACATTTTTTTGAAGTCCATCTGGAGTTTTTTCATCGCATTTGTCAAAAATAGCAAACATATTTTCTATACTTAAAGCCGTTGAACTTTGTTTCCGTTTTTCCTGATGTTTCTGCAATTCCCGTCTCTTGGCATTGCGTGCGTCTCGAGAACTTTTGAATTCGCACGCTTGAAATGGATCTATTTTTATGTTATACTTCTTGAAATACATCTCTTGAAGAGTTTTAGCTGTAGAATTCCACATGCACTTCACAGTATATTCTTTATAATCTTGCCCATTTTCTTTTTTCATATTCCAGGCCCAGTCTTTCAGAATATCATTCAGTTTTGTGATTGGTGTCGACTCATTCAATTCATATTGACGATGCCCGCAAAATTTAGTAAACTGATTCCATGCGCTATTTTTACTCTTCACTGTATTGTCAGGGATTGTACCCTCGATTATCCTATCTATCTCTTCGTTTATAGTTTCTCCAAATCGATTCATTTTCAAATACTTATACAGCTTCAACACGAATGATTTTATTTGACGTTTAAGATGTATTTATTTAGAGTACTGTCAGAGGCAGAGGTTCATTGATTTATAGGTATCATGCTGAATAGTCTGTGACTATTGTGCACCATGTAAATAGTCGCTAATAGAGCGTGTTGATTGGTCCTGTCAAACAGGAAACAAACGTATCATTGGTTGTTGACTGAAATTTAATAGACGAAAGAAATAATCACCTCTATATTCTTGATTCAGTGTGTAAAAAAATATGCGAGTAAAATTTATAGTATGTTTGTATGTGACAGGTGATCCTCCTTAAACCAAATTAAAATGAGAAATTTACACTTTGACAACATTACACCAACGTTTATAACACGAACAAGGTTGTCAAATTCTCAATTACACTTAGCCTCCAGTTAGCTATCTGTCGGTTATGTGGTGAATTGATAAACGCTTTCTAATGTAACCGAAACTTGGCTGAGGGCTACGTAACTGACAGATTGATACACCCACCCTAAGACATTTACAATTGACAGTTTATTCCGAATCATACTCAAATGTATAATAACCGAACTATATAGTAATAAGGTGAATACCTAACTAATTTGAGTTGTTAAATAGTAAAAAAAATTTAATACCGAATTATCTGAAAGTTTCTTTTAATTTTGATTGAAATGCATCTTTTGTTGATCGGATTTAAAGAGTAACTTGTATACCCAATATAATATGCTTTATTTTCTCCAATTCTTATAGAAATACTTTGTAGTATGTGATTACTTATATGAATAAAATTTTTTTATAATGATTGTTTTTGTTTCAACATTTAAATGCAGCCATGCGGTCGATTCGTCAAGTCGACGTAAAGACAATCGAAAACCGAAAAATGTGAAACATTTTTTATTTTACACTTTAATATAAGTTAGTACCTAGCACTATAATGTTATAAACATGGCGGTTTTTTTAATCAAGTTCACACTTTTTTACTATATTGGTCATATCTTATATAGTTATCTAATCTCAGGGTGAAACGAAAAAGGGAAATTTTGGTATGCCAAGGCTTCAAATTTGGCAAGGATAAGGTTAGAAATGGCTCTCGAATGGCACTTGAAAAGCATATTAGGGCAAAAATTCGCTATTTTATGCAGTGCTTACGAACAGACGTATACCTACTGTCAATACACGCTCAAACTTTATAATCTACCTTATAATACTTTATAATCATTTTCACAATAACCATCTCTACAGTCGTCCGTACGTTTTTAGTCACGTGGGATAGTTTTATTAGTGTTATAAAACAAAATTGTTCTTAAACTATATAAAATGTCCATATTTATTTTGAGAAATTTCGCTATTATAAACTATTTTTTTTGGTAAAATCCTCCAATTTCATCCCAAAAGCTAGGCAAATGTTTATCCCAAGAATAAACATATATTTCGTTTACACTGATAGATTCGTATTAATGTTTTACAGGTTCAGTTATGACTCCAACTTCAATCCATCCACTTGAACCAATGTCTTCCACAACATTTCAAAACAATAATAATACAGATAAAAAAACAACTAGTAGAAACGTACCAGTTGGCAGTACTTGGAAAAACTCTGGAAATATCAATATTGATTTGGATAATTTATTAACGAACAAGCCGAAATCAGGTTAGTTATTGTTTTTCTGACACAAATACATAAAATATTTATATCGCTTTAATAAAAAGAAATTTTATACATTAATGTTTTTATTTGAAAGTAAATCTATATTATCTTTTGGAAGTAATTATCTAAGAACTGCTGAACGCATTGCGTACATGGCAACACTGAGAAAATCTAGTAACTTTTCGGTTTTGGTTTGTATCAAGTGACAGTTGTTAATCTATAAAGCAAAAGCATCGACTATTTTGGCAAGTTTATCTGAAGCCGTGAAAGGAATGCAGTCGAAAACATTCGATATTGCTACGTTTGTTTAACTATGAAAAAGCTAAAGTGCTAAGTATGTAGTGATGATAATTAGAAAATGGACTTTTTATTATTAACAATATGACTAAACGTTAATTTTTTAATGTGCTTGTTTACTTGGATTTTGTGAATATTAAAAGATGAACACTTTTCCAAATTTGTTATGGGCTTCTTTAAGCTCTGGCGGCTTTGTGCGAAAACCATAATTTTCACGCCCTCCGAACTAAGTCAAGTGGGGAAATTTATCGAAAGGCTTTCGTTTCTTAGCGACCAGTTGACTTCCTATTGGCAAGCGTGTGCGTGTGTTCTTCCTTCTCACTTTGTCAATAGACTAACATTGATTATCCAGTGGCGTTGGTATTGTCAGTGTCAGATTTTGAACTATTTCGTATCCATATTTAATTCAAGTACGATTCTTAACATTATTTGTTTTTAACAAATACCGTGTTTTGAAAAATACCGTACCTTTAAAGCAAAGCAAAAATCAGTTTCTATTATATAATAATAATTATTATTTTTAATACTTTTATAAAATAGGTACCGTACGCCATTGGTACGTTTTGACATATATCAGCCATGTTTCCTCACCCCTTACCTTGCCAATCTTATATCAATAAACGTTATTTTGACACTAGAAATCTAGTGGCGGTAGAAGAATGATGGTCTACGTTAAGCATTTTCGGGACTCCAAAGTCTATTATTTGGAGGATATCTAAATCATAATCGAATATGCTGTTCATTGTCAGTTCCATTTTGTTGAATTTATTACACTTCCAGCTAAGAGATTACTCTTTTTGTTGATTATTTTAAGAAATCAAACCTCAATCATTTTTTATATTTTAATTCAACAACAATTAAGTTTTTTTATATTCTGGTCCCTATCCAACACGAAAAAATTCGACAACTATAGGAGGTTATGTTCATCTAATTTACTACATCAAATATAATGAAAATGAGAGGTACCTCTTTCATCTCATTTTTAGAAACAATTATTACAAATAATATAAAAGCATCCTATGTTGCATAAGCATAAGAGGCCAACCTTGTTGTATATAATAGTTTTCCAACTTAAATCAGCTGTCAACCACGATCAAGATGGGCAACCGCTTTCCCATTCTTGAACGAATGCAATTTAACTGTCCCCAATCGAAAACTTGATAATAAGTGCTTGTTAACTTGTTCAAGGAATACTTAGTGAGTCATACAACTTTATTTTAAATGTATCTTAAAGTAAACGGCGCAAAAGGGAATAAGAGGGGTTTTCTATTCTATTTTCTACCTTTCAGAAAGGAGGAGGCAGCCGGCTTATGGAGAAATGGGCTTCGGTGAAATTTCATGAATTGTTAGTATATTGTAGTTGACGACTTTCTGAACAATAGTGTCCATGAGCCCAACTCAATCCTATGACTAGTTTCAGAGATACAGGGTGTTGAAGTTGGAAAATAGCCATTTTTTAAAAGCATGTATTTCTTATTTTCTTCAATGTATCAAGACTTTTTGATAGTGTTCTAATTACACTAAATATCAGTCCCGTATGAGAGAAAGTTTCATTTGCTACAGGGATACTCAAAAATTAGAAAAACGGAACGTTGACTTGAAATATAATTCAATTTTCAGGAATTTCAATATCTGGCTGGATTTGTTTCTGGTTGGTTTATAATAATGAGATATGCAAACATTTTTACAGGGCGAGTCAGAAATGGCCCTGTATCCTACATTTAATAAAATTTTATATACTTTGTATTGCATGTTAGTAGGTGACATTAAGTCATTTTGAAATATATATAATTTATATATAATATACAGGGCTATTCAAAAGATATGTATAGAAGAATATCCGAGAATCGATTTTTTGTGATACTTTCATACTACTTTTGCTTTCAGTTTGTTGGTCGGATGTTAAAGTTTTGTCAACTTGCTATGATCAGTTTTTTATCCCGACAATATGATGACAAGCCTATCATTATTTTCTTCATAATATGTATATCGGTATTTTCGATGTTATTTACGTTATACCATGATCGACATATACATAAAAGCAAACAAAATAAATATAAGCTGATCTTGATATCGGAAAAAACAATTAACATAAACATGTCGAAACTTACTGAAATTACTGAAGGAATTCAAAGTTCTACAATATCGGGACCATGATCTATGTTTTCTGGTGCTGTCCTTTCAGCTGCATCAGTTATTTCATTTAGGAGATGAGTAGATGTATAATTCACATTCTGTTCGTATCTGGCATAACCCAAAAACCATAAAACACTGACCACACGAACACATGTACCTAAAGTTCTAGCTCCCGACTTACAAGTACAATAATAGTGAAGTTCCAAAGGTTGATTTTCGATATCATATCATCATATTGTCGGGATAAAAAAACTGATCATAGTATGAGAGTATCACAGAAATTCACCGAGGAAATATTTAATTACAGGGAGATTTCCAAAAAAAAATCGATTCACGGATATTCTTCCATACATATCTTTTGAATAGCCCTGTATATTATATATAAATTATATATATTTCAAAATGACTTAATGTCACCTACTAACATGCAATACAAAGTATATAAAATTTTATTAAATGTAGGATACAAGGCGATTCAACTTTCTGACTCGCCATGTAAAAATGTTTGCATATCTCATTATTATAAACCAACCAGAAGCAAATCCAGCCAGATATTGAAATTCCTGAAAATTGAATTATATTTCAAGTCAACGTTCCGTTTTTCTCATTTTTGAGTATCCCTGTAGCAAATGAAACTTTCTCCTATAAGGGACTGATATTTAGTGTAATTAGAACACTATCACAGGAAAAAAGTCTTGATACATTGAAGAAAATAAGAAATACATGCTTTTAAAAAATGGCTATTTTCCAACTTCAACACCCTGTATCTCTGAAACTAGTCATAGGATTGAGTTGGGACCATGGACACTATTGTTCAGAAAGTCGTCAACTACAATATACTAACAATTCATGATATTTCACCGGCTGCCTCCTCCTTTATCATAAAACTAACTGATACAGAAAAAAGTCAATATTATCACTATGATAAGCATTTTATTCTGAATTGTTTGTTTACAGGTCCTTCTCCTAGTATGAATCAATTGGCCAGCAATCAAACGTCTCCTATAAACCACCCACGGCCGTCGAATACTGGTATGGTCTCACCAGGATTTGGGACTCAGTTAAATTTCAATAACGTGCAAGTACCGAGCAACCAATTTACTGCATTTAAATGATTAAATGTAGATATTTGGTGCAAACCCATACAATGATCTCAGATGGCAATATTAAAAAAAAAAACAGAAATATTTTCCTAGATTAAAAGAAACTAATAAACCTTAAGGATTCTTGTTGGTTGTAGGTTCGATACTTTTGAGAGATACATTTTTTATACAGACCAAAAAATATTTACTTTTTTGTTTAACTTAATTCAAATATTTATACAGATTTCGTTGAGGTTGTTATAATTGTACTTCAAATTGATGAAGGCTCATATCAAAATGGGACCAGTCTATATCAGATGCTCAGAACAACGTAACTGAAACAATTTTTCATTTGCTTACTATCTTTTGGTTTCTTTAAAGGAATTTTACCTTGTTTTTAAAGTAAGAGGAGCGATTTGAATTTAAGTTGGCATTTCTGCAGCCGGGTGATTGGTCAGATTCAAGGGGTGGAATGAAAATGATGTATAAACATCGAAACCGGTCGGGTCTAAGTTATAAAAAATATTGTGAAATAAAAATAATGAGTATTTTTAAACATTGGTATTTTGAAGTATGCCATGGTGAAGCAAACAACCAATCAAATCTTTTATATTTATCACTCACTATTACCAACATTCTTTATCTGACAGTTGATAAACTGCTGGATAAAAACTGCAATTGATAAACCGGCCCTCAATCCAGTAATTTTTAGTGGTGTGATTGAGGTTTCTTAAAATGCTCCTCCCAGTTTTAAAACAAGGTATAGAGTATATATTTAGAGTTTATAAATTGTCATGATGAATAAATTTTCCAATGTTTACAGAAACTGTATCAATAATCTCAAATTTATCGAATTTAGTATAAAAGTTGACTCGATACACGTTTAGGGGTCCGTTAAACTTAAACTAAAACATACTATTAAAGGCAAATAAAATTTTCAGGGTAATCGTAGATTTCTTATAACTTGTTACGTTTGCTGTCCATTCCATTATATAATAATTATTATTTGTACATCATCTTGCAGTCTATATTGAAATGACTTGCAAATGTTATTGGCAGCTGGAGTATAATTTTGTATGGGTTTAGCTAAATACAGTGTGAAAACTGTATCGTTGACATCAAAGTAAAATCCCAAAGATACAACAGGACGTCCCTAAAAAAGTAATCTGTTGTACTAACTAATTGAAAGCATTACTAATAAAAGGCACAATTAACCGAGAAAATTGTTTTCCAATCAAAAGTTTCAGTTGCTGTGGTGGTAGTTTTGGTGTTATTTTTCCCCCAGAAGTTTCTACACATACAGATTGCGAAAAGTCTATTCGATCCATACGATTTTCACAAGTACGGCAAGGAAAATATGAGCAAAACTACTTGAAGAAAAATTGTGCGCTCAGCGATGGGCGTGTGTTCAGTTCCAACTACCAAAAACAGTTGGGGGTGTGTTCAGTGCCTCCCTATTTCAACCGCTGTTGCCAGAAGCGCAGATTAATTTGTAAAAATTATATTTTTGTCTCGTTATCGTTAACTTTTTTTTGAGCTCATGCACTATTAGGTAAAACTAAACACTTTCATCCGGCAACAGTGCCCTTTACAGAGAGAATTCACATTTAAACTTTTACACGCCCATCGCTGAGCTCACAATTATTCTTCTCTCTCTTTCAAGTAGTTTTGCTCAAATTTTCCCTGTCGTACTTGTGTAAAACGTGTGGCGCGAATACACTTTTCACAATCTGTATCAAAAGTTCAAACTCAGCTCTGCGTAGCAGCAATAGATGCACCAGTTAAGCACAGGTCACAATAGGCTGGCATCAGCCGCTACTATCAGCTTAATGTGACCACTAAATTCGCAGATGGCATCGCCAGCCTGCGAGTATTTGTCAGCGGATGGTGAAGTCGGACATGTTCAACTTTTGGCAGCCAGGCAGCGGCTTCTAGCAGGTCACGTGATCACTCGCACCCGCTGGCACCATCCACCAGCGTAGTCTGACCACCCCTCACCACCACAGTGGCAAGCCAGCGGCGACTAGTGCAACACGTGGTTCAATGTGTACATGTTTAATTTGGCTCTCTTTGTTCAGTGTTAATTGTTTATATTGTTAATTTAACGTGAAGAAATGACCGAGTTAAAATGGTCACTCTAAACAACAACGACAGGAACATAAAACTGTCTCCAGTTGCAAGATAACGTAAGGTTATTTCCAACTTTGTTTTACACGGAATCGGCTGTCTAAATGTAGTGTCTTCTTTTTTAATATACGGTGTAACTAGCTCCAGCAATTCTTCAAATTTAGCAGGTGACATTCGTAAAACATTTCTGTATGTTTCTGGGTCCTCTTCTTTTAACTCTTGGAAGAGTCTTGAATATGCTCCTAACTGTTCCCTTCTTTGAATGAATCGTTCGTTTATAACATCTAGATGTAGGACAGGAAACCCCGACGTGAATACAATCGTCTATACAAAGGCTTAACGAAGCCAGTCCTCTCTCTTATCTAGTCGAAGATCATCTATCTTCTGTATACGTATCTCACTTCACACTGCACTTTGATTTGTTCGTTATGTCACACAAACATTTATTTGGTGCTAACTTAATATTTCAAATGTTAAAACAGATTCAAAAATATGAATGACACAGATTACTTGTGGTGGACATCCTGAACTTCCATATTGCACTGAGATTAATTATCCAATTATTTCCTGCTTTGTTGTATTACTATTTTTATAATAATTTTTTGCACATAATGTTTTGTATTATTTTGTAAAAAGGTTAAACAATGCTCATTACTGGGTGCTGGGATATATTCTAATTAGTTATATTTTTAACGATGTTATTAATTTAGTATTAATTATTTTATTTTTTGTCATAATTTATTTTTATTCTTTGTTTATATTTCAAAGATTATAATATCCCTTGCTAAGAAGGTTGTATAATAATAATAATAATAACAAAACGATTAAAGTAGTGGAAGTGATCAAAACATATTTGTACACATGGATGTTGTTATTTGTGCTTTACTGTATTGATAGTTTCGATAATTTTAATACTAAAATTTAAAAATACTGTCGCACAAGTCGTAACGTGGGAATATTATGGGAAACGTTCTAATGTATCGTGGAAGTAGAACTTTAGAATCGTACAAGATACATATCGATGAGATACGAAATCCGAAAAGATTGCATATACATGCTTAACCAGTTCGTGGGTCTGTATTCAAAACTCGAACTTGTTGGCCATATTTAATTTAATTTTGTCAGTAATTTGTCTTTATTGCTTCTGGCAGTGAATACACGTTCAAATATGCTTATTTACAACCATATAGTATGTAACATCATTTTTCACCTACGCTAGTAGATAATCAAGGCAGGTTCTGGGCAACCATGGGCGTCCCACGTTTGGTTTACAATCCCCTTAGGTTTGGTGACTAAGAAAATTAATATTGATAGTGTGCCAGTGCCCTTTTTGCATTGCACGATTCATGTGCGGCACACAACACAATAGTGTTCCCAACGCTCTCCCCCATACACCTCACAGCACACTACAGTTAAAAGAAGCAAAGATGAGACCCGGAAAATATGTCAATTAAAAGAAAGGTCATCGCAACGAGCCAATCAGGAGCTAATGTTAACGATTGTACATCAGTAATTGTTAATAATATGACCGAGTGATTTCATGAACATAAATCAATTTTAGTGTATGTATCAGTGTTGTCAATGCGAGGATAATTACCCGGTTTTTAGACAATTTCGCTAATTTGAATCCAATAGTTTTTCGAATATTTTGCAAAAGGGATATTATATAAAATGGCTATTGTTTTTGGGGATTTTCCATATTGACTAGGGTCGAAGACTTTATTTAGATAACCACTGTGTCCTTTTGGTAATTTTGAAAAATTCTGATAATTTGAATCGTAAGTTCGGGTACTTTTTATTTTTTCATCGGCAACACTGGACTGCATTCTATTTGATATCAGCTGCCATTTATGTATAAGCATATCTCTTGACAGTTATGGTATCGATATCTGGTTATCGATTATTACTACAAAAATACAACTACAGCGTCATGAACACGCCCACCCAGGGCTCATGTTTGCTTCTGCCGACTGTATCAATATTAATTTTCTTAGTCACCAAAACAAAAGGGATTGTAAACCAAACGTGGGATGCCTATGGTGGTCCAGAACCCGCCTTGATTATCTACTTACGCTTTCACGGAGCACTGCCCATGGCAACTCATTCGCGAAGAATCTTCATGTAACAAAATATTCCGTTCGTGAGAAAATCAACCACGTTTGATTTTTGTCTCGTGTATTGTCGATCGTAAGCTTCTAAAAGGGTCCCCAGTGGTTAAATATCGAAGAGATACCTCCAGTTTCAGCTTTGCCGGTAGAGGTTACCTCAGATTAGTGTTATTTTTGAGCTCGTAATAAAGATTGAAAGTGGTGCTTTGTCATCTTGAGAGGATTTGAAAAATCTTCGGGAAATTCAAACTCCTTTACAGAATCTGCATTTTAGCAACCGTCCACTATCTTTGTATATCGTTCTAACGATATAATTTTGTGAAACTACCTACTTGGATCTTGATACCACCATCGTGATTCCGTGGTGGCATCGCAGCGTTTTACATTCAACCCGGTTAGAAAAGTCACACTTTCGATCTGCCAATGTCAATAGTACAGTTGGTTATTGCGCTGGACAAAATTACATTAAGATGTACGGATTCTCATAAGTCTGGAAGCGCACAAATATTTTTAAAATCTATTAATTCGTCGCTAGACCACATTTTTACACAAAATTAAATGATGCCGAAGTTGAATAAACAGCTGGTATATGTTTTGTGACTTTAATCATGTTAAGTCTAGAAACATTTTCCACTCCAGCAGCGACGAACCATCGTGAGAATCAGGGTATTTTTCCTTCCCTTTCTCGAATATCATGTTTGTTTCAACAACGATCATAAACTGTCGGAGAATAGTCGTATAGTGTTTCTGTATGTAGTCAGATTTATTTTCTAAAATTGTCAGGATCACTTTACAAATGTTCCCCTTACTTCAATAAACCGTTAGTTCGTGATGTTCTTAGAAAGCTAGTTTGGAAATATATAGTCCAACTCCAGTAATTGGCATAATATAACGAAGTAACTGGTCACTTATTAACGCGGTCCACTGTTTCATAAAAAATTTTAACGACCTAAAGAAGTTGGAGTTACTTAGCATTAATTTCATCCAGGGGCGTGTGCGAATTGTGTTGTAGAGAAATATTATTAATATAATATCTATTTGTTGGTTGAGTGAGTTTAGTTATGTTATATTACAAATTTTATGAGTTATGTATGCTGGTTAATTTTAATCTACTATATTAAATTGTAAAAAAAAAATTATATGGGATTAAAATATGGGTCATTACATTAACATAGGAATGACTATACAATTGCAATCAGAGATAGGAATTACGCGAAAGTAAAATCGTTTTTAGCTATGACCAGTTAATTTATTTATGTATAAAATCTAGAATAAGTTTCCGGTATTTCAAACAAGAAATTGACTTCGATTCTCAGCTTGGATTCATTTATTTAATGTAAGTTTTTACCCACCAGTGCAGTTGTGCGCATGCGTGTAGATTTAACGCCATAAGTAGCGCACACAAATGTGTTCTGTGCCAAAATGTCAAGCAATAATTAGTATCTGTCATTGAATGAGATTAGCCTACTTTTGAACCGGATATAATTATATAAAGACAAAATTACCAACTACATTATATGTATTTATGGGAAATTAAATATGGTTGTAAATAAAATAGTGTACAAACCTCGTTGAGCATTTACTTTTTTTTGTGTTATCTCCGCACTTCTTAGAAAACTAATTTCCACCTCGGAATTTAATGTACTATTATTTTCTCTATTAGTAATCCACCTTACCTTGAGTTTTTTGTTTAACACAAATTTCCTAGCTTCACTTAATATTTTCTTATCTCAACTTACTGAAAAGTAACTTTATTAATAGATATTGAATGAACGCCTCACAAATTTCAAATACTTTGTGAGGCATTAATAGTATAAAATTATTATTCGATATCTATTTGTAACGCGCTTTACTAAATACGACAGTTTTACAGGAAACTGTAATAATATCTAGTAACTTTATTACCAAAACTTTTTCAATTCCTTAACAGTAATGGGTTTAATGCTTTGTATTTACCATTTATTTGTAAAAAAAATTAGGGGATGACAAACCAAATGCTTCCTTTTCTACGTTTGCCTCTGAATCATTTGTAACAAGAGCGATATTCCTTACGAAAATTAAAATATGTTGAGCATGTTCTTTTTTTCTTCATTTGTTAAAGCTAATTCAACTTAAGCCATTGTGCCTTATGTATAGGTAAGAATTTGAATGTCATGACCGTATAGAATTTAATGTAACTGTATCGTTAATTTTGGAAACATTCCGCTCATTTATTTATTGTAGGTCTTTGAAAAATAAACAGTTGTGAAAAGACAGATTTTTCTTTTATTAAAATACAAGAATTACCAAAGATTCTACCGATTCGGATATTGGCAATCTTTAAGGCATGATACAGAGGATCGGATCAAACATTTTGTTGCATAAATTATACAAAGCGGTTATTTCACTTCCAAAATGGAAATAGTAAATGGAGTGTAGGGTAGGTACATGAAGAACAAGCTTGTATAGGAGCCAAGTTGAAAAAGTGTCCAGCAGCTAGCAGTAAATAACGGTTCAAACACCCACCAGAATAGGGCACTAATGACAGTTGTCCTGAGGATAAACCAACATTTTAGATTCGTAATTTGGTTGTTTTGTATTGATTTAATGATCCTTTTTATTATAAACAGTCGGATATAGCTTTTAAAATACCTAAACAATTAAAATAATGCCAAATAAAGCACCAAACCAAAAGAACTCACGATCAAAATAACTATTAAGAACAACATGTTGTGCTAATAATGATTGTTTATCATCACGTCACGTGGACTTGCCCTATGGAGGCGAAATAAATGAAATGGAAAAATGTTACCCCTCGTTTCTATTTCCGGCCAACATTAATCTTTTTTTGTTTATTTATAATAAGAGTTCCAGCAGCAACAGTCTGCAAGTATGTTGTTTTCATAAAACCTAATTTAAATAATGCTCTCCACCACCAATTTAACGCCGTTCGATATGCAGAATTAGTGTCCGTAATTCTACTCTCCATAGTATACAAAACTGTTCTCAAGTTTTGACAGTTCTAATTGACAGCTGTCAAAATACAACAAATGACATGGCAGTACTTTGTATACACTCGAACTTCAAGACAAATGGTATAGCGGAACAATATTTGTTGGCCAAAAGTTCTATAAATGCATGAGAACACAATGAAGAAATATTGAATTCGATTCTTCCCAGTTTTTCCATTTTTTAGAAATTTTTTATTAAAATTTACCAACTAGCTCTAGCATAAAGTGATATAAGAAAATTTCAACAGAACCCTACCTTTTGTACATCAAATGACAACAAATTAAACATTGCTTCATTTTACAATTATTAGCAGTGGTATATTCTTAGGTTAAATCCTACTAATTATGTATAATCATATTATTTGAATCACTATCCACTAGCGAACTTTAAAAAATTAATCTAACTGTAATTGCACAGGCAATTTATAAAACTTGGAATTTATTCCTTATTTTTCTTCTTCTTCTTTTTCTTTTTTGGACTTTCCTCACCATCCTCTACTGTACCGTTTAGTTCTGAAGCCTGACTATCCTCTAATGATATGGACTTCTTTTTCTTCTTCTTTTTAGGAGGTTCAACTCCATTAGTTTCATCTTCAACAGTTGCATTTAATGATTTTCTCTTTTTCTTCTTCTTCTCGCCTTTGGTTTGTTCTACCATTTGTTCATATTCATTCAATGCTTCCTTCATCACCTCAACATTTTTCTTGGGGATATCTCCAGTTTCATAAAACTTAAGACGATCTTCAACCTGTTGACGAAGTTTTTCTCCAAATATCTGTGAAGGTTGTTCTGCAAAGCAATCAATTCTAGAAGCGATAGAACATTTATTTGCGAGATATCTTGAAATACGACCCTTGTTCTTGGTTCCGGCTCGTCCTATGAAAGTGGAGTGGAATATCAAACCATACTTTGGAGTGTTACCTGAGAACAAAAATTATATATGAATAAAAAATACTTTATTACTTTCTATTTTACCTTTAGTTTTCAAAGCTCTGAATAAAGCTTTTTCTGCACCCAGAATTTGAACAGTAGAAGCAGGATACTTAGCAAGATTCGTCAAAGATCCTGCATGTGCTATCAACCTAGCACCAACTTGATCACCAATCAAACTTGCCAGATTTGGAGCTACATCTGCCATTTTTGATCGTAAGTATTCGGCTAATTCTTTCCTGTAATCAGCTAATGAAATTACCCTGGTAGCAAACATTTCTATGTTCAATAAGTCTACATCACTTATATCCATTCCCATACTGGACCTTGATGCATCTAAAATTGCTTGAGCCTTGCCAGAATCCATAGTGAGCTCCTCTAAAGCTTCTAATGATTCTTCTGACAGTTCTTTCCTGTTTTTGATGAATTTTGCCACTTTAGCAAATGTATAGTTTTCTGGAACAATTTTTACCAATTCTGGGAAATGATATGAGTACCACTCACTGAAAAAAAATCAATCATCAATATAAAATTTTAAATCTCACAAAAATACATACAAAAACACAAATGAAACCTACCGAATTCTCATAGAAAAGGTATTGACATCTTTATCCAGTTGATCCAACAGTGCTATTGACTGAATAATCATATTATCCACCCTATGTACATTGAACTTTATCTTAGCACGAGAATATGAATGGCCTAAACCTAGCTGGGCAACTCCAGAACTTTGCAAGGTAAAACCTTTTACCAAATTATGAAAATGGGCCCGAATACCTACAAATATATCAAATTAAATAATATTGTGTGGTTTCATAGAAAAAAACAATGTATACCTCTAATCACTTCTGGAATAGCACCAATGTGACTACAGGTAATTCCCAAAGCTTCAGTTATAGCAGCTGAAAGTTTTGGATCACTTACTCCCAAAGTTAACTTGTCTTTTTTGCTACCTTTGGGTATTGTAATATCTAAGTATTGTTGTAATTCTTCTGGGACAATGCCTTCAGAAATTGCATTAACATTTTCTAAGGCAGTTATAGCAGATTTGAATGGAGAAAACCCAACAAGCTTTACGATACCATTGAAACGACTTAAGTCGTACACTGCAGCTTCAAGCTGTGGAAGCAGCATTCCAATTTCTTCGAATTCTTCAACTTTGAAAACGCCATATCCAGCTGCGTGTTCGAACAAAACATATAGTTTGGTCTAAAATAAGAGTAAAACGAATTTAATACTAATTTATTGAATAAAAGTTTAAAAACCTACCATTTTTATTCAGATTCCATTAATGGTTACAAATAGTCTTACAACACGTTACTAAACTGTTTTAACTCAACACGTGCACAATCAAACCATAGATAAGAGAAGAGAATCAAACTAACCTAAAAAACCAAATATTCCAAGGATAACCAGAGATAGGCAACTCAATACACAAATCATGTTTTACGATAGCCATCTATAGAAATGTTGGCGTACTTTTAGCTGTTGCTTCATGTTGTGTTTAGCCAAGACCAGAAAATACACTAGCTGTATATCTTACAATACAAAAGTCATCAAACTAAGATCATCCTCAAAAAAGAATTAAATTTCAAATTTCCACAGATCAATGCAGCTGCCGTAATAAAATATTTCCCCTGTATAAGCTAGGTAAATTATCCCCTGTAAATATTTTTTCCAAAATAGGGTAGGTATGTTATTTCCTATATTTTCTCAATATATTATCCTGTCTTTATTTCTCACTACTACTACTAACAATAAATAAATAGTGTATTTAAAATATTATGGATTTTTTTTTGTATAATTTGTATACAAAGAGTTCAACCGATTTGTGATTTATAAACAAACTGAGTATGTATTTGATTTTGAAATAGCTTAGAAGATTCATGAATAGGGTAAGTTATATACTTTTCGAATCTTTTTAGTTATTGTTCAGTCGGGTTCTTATTAATTTCCAAAAGACGTAGGATAGCTATGTCGTTTTCTATATTTTCCACTACTGCTACTAGCAATAAATGAATACAATGTATTTAAAATATTTTCCATCTACGAGGAGTAACTTCCAGCCACAATTACTTATATTTGTTTATATAATGCTTTGTGTACTATGTTAACTTCAGTTTTACCATAACTTATAGTGTAGTGTGTGTTGTTTTCTTATTAATATGAATTATGTTTTTTAAAATTGTTTATTAATTATAATTATTTCATTACAAAAAATGAAATATGATTTTATTTTTCAAATGAAACATAACAAGCATATTTTTATTCAGTTAGTAAACTCTAAAACCTTAAACTAAACCCAGCTCCACCTCTCCCACTGTCAATTCCCATTCCTAACCTAAAACCATACCCATCATCTACATCTCTTCCTAGCTTTTTGTACTCCCCTCCTCCAGAAGGCGGCTTGGGACTCGCAGCTAGCGCTCTCTTGTGTCCTAATTCGCTCTTCGCCGGCCACGTAGGAAACATGGAAGGATCTATCGGCATAGGGGGCTCACTGAAGTAAGCATGTTTTAAACCTTCTTCTGCTGTAAATCTTTGATTGGGATCATATGTTAACAATTTCACTAATAGTCCGAGACCAGCTTCACTGAGAGTATTGAATTTAGCTCGAAGATTTGACACTGGATATTCATTGAATTTCATTTTCTTGACAGCAGGTAACTGGTTGAAACCTGGCCATATCTTTTCATTTGGTGTACCCAAATCCTAAGACGAAAATAGAGAATTAAAATGAAAGTATCGTAATTGAAAAACCACCTACCTTAAATATTCTATTTAGCTGATCAACTTCAGATTTTCCTGGAAAAACAGCATTCATTAAAAGTAATTCGGCAAAAATACACCCTACAGACCAAAGATCAATAGGAGTTGAATATTCTTTAGTACAAAGCAAAAGTTCGGGTGCCCTGTACCACATTGTGACCACGATAGGAGTATACGCCTTTAGTGGAGATCCATATTCTCTAGCTAAACCAAAATCGCCAACTTTCAAAATTCCTTTGTGAGAAAGCAGCAAATTGGAAGTTTTCAAGTCTCTGTGAAGTATCCAGTTATCATGAAGATGGCCTACAGCAAGCAACAACTGTTTCAATAAACATTTTATCTCTCCTGGCATAAAATGCTGCTTTTTATGTCTCATAGTTTCCATCAATGACTTTAAGTCGTGTTCTACATAGTCCATTACTATGAAAATTTTGTCCATATTACTACCTACGACTATTTCTCTTACAGTTACAATGTTAGCGTGCTGGCCTTTGAGTAGTGTATTAATTTCTCTTAGGGAGGTTATAGGGAAGCCCTCTTTTTCTTTTTCCATTTTTAGTCTTTTTAGAGCAACAATGTCATCTGTTCTTTTATCTCTGGCTCTGTAAACCACACCGTAAGTACCTTCTTCTATTCTGTTTAAGCACTGGAATTCTTCAACTGACCTGCAACCCTAAAAAAAATCATATTATTTATTAAACAGATTCATACATGAAAATCTTACTTGAACAGCTGGATAATAAGGAGGCAAGCTCTCGTCTACTTTTGGTTTAGGATTATCAGCAGGTTTGTCTTCTCTATCTTTCATATCCAGTTCTAGGTCATCATCATTATCATCACTTTTTGGGCTTTGTGATCTTGATCTTTCACTATCACTTCTACTGACACTCCTGCTATGACTTCTACTACTGCGACTTCTGGTGGCTGATCTTCTATCAAAATAAGGACTATCATCACCTGAAAAAAGATAAAATAAAATGGTCAAGCAGTATTTTTAATTAACATTTGAAAATATATACCTTTCGATTGGGAACTGGCTCTAGAGGCTTCACTGTTAGCTGAAGGACTTTGTTCATAGTCAGGACTGTGATCGCTCTCATATGAAATTGGCTGATCTACTTCTTCTTGTTCTACATCTGATGCATCTGAAACAACAACTAAAGCTTCCTCCATTTTGTGGCGTTTTCCATAAGCATCTTCTTCATGCTTCCTCTTTGAAGCCTTCTCCAGATGGCGACGTTCTCTTTCCATCTTGGATTGTTCCTTTAGCCTAGCCATTTCTCTCTCTGGGGATACAAAAACACAAATAAATATCTTTCAATGAAAAGAACAAATTTCATCAATAATCTTATAAAGTTGTTTAAGTGTATTTAACGTTACCTGCTTCCAGGAATTTTTGTTTTCTCTGCTCTTGCTCAGCCCTTTCATCGTCTGTCATTTTTTCATCTTTTTTGTATTTCTTCTCTTCTGTTGTGATATTAATAATTTCTTTAACCAATAACCCAGCTTCACCTTGTAATGGATCAATATTACGACTTCTATGTTTTTTATCTCTATGAGAACCTTTTTGTCTAACATGCCCTATAAAAAATATATTGACATTACAAAGTGAAAGTTCAGAAAAAAAAACAGAACAATGAAAACTTTTCACTAACCTTCATCATCTACTTTAGTGGATCTTTTGCTAAGTAATCGTTCTCTTAAATCATTCAGGGTTTTATCAGCCCTACATCTTTTAGTTTCTTCGTAAACTTCACGACTCATTTTTTCCGTTTCTCTGAGCCTTGGTTCTTTGCTGGATTTTTTATCATCATGTTTTCGTGATTCTGAATGTCTACTTCTTGGTTTATCATCTTTTCGATCCCTATACTGTGTCTCATAATTATTTTGTTCAAAATGTTGATGTTTGTCCTTATAATAATAATCTTTATCCCTTTGATACTGCTCACGATCTTTTAGAGATCTACTGGATTTGTCCCTATGAACAAAAATTACTTTTAGATCTTTGCACAAATTGAAAATATACATATTTTGAATTTATAAAATAATTCATGACTTTGTGTTGGAAGAAACATAGATATATTATTCCCAAGCAGCTATGTGTAATTATTAAAATATGCAACTTTATAAAGTTAGTTGTACATTATTGGTGAAACAATTTACCGATGTTTGTCTTTGTGAGAATATCTATCATCTCTATAACGATCACTTCTTTTCCTTCTTTCATGTTCTCTTTTTTTAATTCGCGATTGTGATGCTATTTTTGCTTGAGGTGGTTTAATGTCTAGAGAATCTACAGCTTCACCTTCTCCCTCCTCGGACAAGCTAAAATAAAATGATTTTGTTAAAAAAAACTAAAAATCAATTGATACACAAATATCAATACAATATATTATAACTTTGTATCCTAAAAACGAAGTAGAACGTTTATTAAAACTAACCTAAAATCCACTGTTTCTTGTTCTTGCAATTGCTTCGGATCAACAGGACTTTGTCTTAGTTCACCATCCTCACTTTGCTCATCTACAGATTCATTTCCAGACATATTTTAGATAGTTTTTTCGTCTGAATTAAAGAATATCCAAATAAAAACTTTTTCTAAGAATCAAAGAATGACAAATAACGACAGTGACACAAATGATCTTCTTTTTATTTATTAATATTCTAGAGGATAACAGTAATGACACAAAGAATATGAATGAAAACCTTTCTCAAATGAAATAAGTAAAAAGTTAACCCATTGGTATTATTGAAATGAAATTAAACGATTGAGCTTTAATTCATTCGTATATAATACATATCTTTGACTATACCGTCTAATGATTATACTTACAATTTAAAATATACAGACGTATTTTATAATTGTTATAATGGCTATGCATACTAGATAAAAAGGGCCAGTAATTAGAAAATGAAATGAACATTAAACATTTTTGGAGTGGACACTAGAGAGAGACCGCGTAATTTTAAGGTAAGATAAGAATAATGAAATGACAGATGACAATGAAAAATGTGAATAGAAATAAAGAGTATTATATAATGGATTACATTAAATTCATTTTGATTAATAATCCTTCTATTATTCCAGTTATTACAAATATCAACCCTGGTTCTTCTAAAGAGTTGTATAATTATAAAATAATCTTGTATTATTTCCAGCATAGAAATCAGCTGACATTCTAACCACTCTTACTTATCTCAAAGTTCAATGTCGATAATGACATTTTAGTTTGGCATTAGGCATTATAGATTATAATTATAAATATATGAAAAATGCGAATGTATGTATTAGTAGTTGAAAATGATTGGAAGATTTGTATAAGTTGAGTGAACATGAAACATGTGCGATAATGTTATAAGGTGTAAATAGAAATTGTGTTTAGAAGTAAAAATATATGAGAGAAATGTGATTACTAATTCAATTAAAAATCCAATATACTTTTCTCACAAATACAAAAATCTGTTTCCTACAAATGAGAACGAAGAATTTTCTGCTTACAATATGTGTGATGATATCTATAAGTCTAATTTTTATTATATTTGGCCAAGAAAAGCCAGAGAGTATTCAAAATATTGTCTCTACAACTAATGAACAAATAAAAAATTTTAAGGTATGTACTAAACATCAAAATACACTTTCTTTTTCCCCAAAATAAACTTAGCTTCTCTCAACTAAAAACAAATTTTAGGATAACCTAAGAGATGCAGAAACAAAAACTTTAAATGCTGATGAGAAGTACTTGAATATTTTAGGCTTCTCTGATGAACCTCGTTTATTCCCAAAAGATATATGGAAAAATACATCATTACCAGTTGTAGTAACTTATGTTCAAGATGGTGAGGAAAGTCAAGCCATTGGACTTATTATTAATATGGCAAAAACGCTACCCAATAATACAGTTTTAGTTTATAATCTAGGTTTAGATGACCAAGGATACAAATTGGTAAGAATTTTTTCATTCATGTAGATTATTTTATTACATATTCAATGTTTTAATGATTTTGTATCTCACTTTTTATAAGATTTAAATTAATTAGTTTTCATATATTACAATGAATCATAATGTTTATGAGCAGAATCATAGTCCTATTAGATCATATAATACAACCAATTTAGGTGGTCTTAT
Organism: Lochmaea capreae; assembly: GCA_949126875.1. Taxonomy (NCBI): domain Eukaryota; kingdom Metazoa; phylum Arthropoda; class Insecta; order Coleoptera; family Chrysomelidae; genus Lochmaea; species Lochmaea capreae. The sequence goes on along the minus strand of OX421397.1, from coordinate 9,592,938 downwards.
CATTTTGTCAATATTTATATTGAATATATTTAAAGAAATTTATATCCATGTTTGTCATTTGAGATAACTAATCTTTATATTTTGTTTAGTAAGGTTTAGGAAAAAATAGATATACCTATTAATATTTGTTCATTGATAAAAGGAGTTTTCCTAATTTGAAATTCCTGATTTTGTCACTCATCCTCTCAGATTTAAAATAAAATATCCATGTATAAAAAAACCTAAACAACAAGTATTATTTGATCCAAAACTACTTTATTTTAATAAATAATTAATAATAACTTTAACTAATTTGAACTTGAGAATTTTTTTATTTATTTTATGGACAATAAGCCCAATTTACAAATACAGTAATAAAAATACAATACCATGATAAAAATTAATACAATAATAAAAAGACAATTTAATAAACAGAGAAGTGCAAAATAGATTATAAAATGTATTTAAATACAAAATGTAAATACTTTTCTTTTTTTTATTTCAAATACAAAATAGTTTTTCATTTTATATTTAAAATACAAAATACATATTTCCAAAATACTTTAATAAAATAAAATATCATTTCAAGAGTGTTGCCATAGTGAGAAAAAATATTTTTATCGCATTAATTCATTGGTATTGTTGTTGACAAAAATTATCAAAAAGTATCTTGCATTTTGCAAATACAAAATATGTCCTAAAAATTATTTCAAATAAAATACAAAATGGAAATAAGTATTTTGAATTTCAAATACTTACTGTTGTTTTTAAAATGTCTCATCTCTGTTTTAATAAAAATGATAAAATATTCAAAAAAAGTACATGCATTGGATTAACACTACTAATATATGGTACAAAACTGACAATATTGATGCATTTTTGCCAAAGTAACATAAGTGACATTTCTGGTGAAAATCATGTTTTTTTATTAACGTAAAGCTTCTATTGTTAAGAAGGTACTGTCAAAGTGCAGTAAGCCTAGATTATACTTCAAACTTTATTTTTAACTATTTTAAAAACGCATGTCCATAATTTTTTTAATCATATCTGTAAAAGAAACGCATTTTTTCTACTAAGTAGTAAGATATTTTTTAAATTGATTAATGGAGTTACTGAAAATCTGTAAATGATTAAGTCTCATGGCTCTAGACAGGAACAAGTGGAAGATGTATCATTGGAAAGGAACATTAAATGTTCTCACCTGCATAGTTGAGCGAGGTGGCACAGATAAGCAATTCTTAATAAGATGCTGTGGAAAGTTACAAATACCATTTAAGATGTTAAATAGCGATAAAAGGCCTATTTGTTTTCTGTGGCTCTTGAGAGAAGAGATGCCCAATTGATGCTACAATGTATTGTAATATCAATAAGTACTAAGCTTAAATACATATAGCAAAACAAAATTTTTTGAACTTATCTATGTGAGTATAGTAGTGAGGATAGCAAACAGATGAGCAATAATCAAGATGCGACGTAACTAACGAAAAGTAAAGAACTTTTATAGAATTTTTGTTGGTAAATTCACAAGTTGTTTTTTTCATTTAGCACCCTAACTAAAGGGTGGTAAATTGTAATATATTACTTATACATTATTTTAGCTCACAAACTTTTGCAACAATTCAAGATGTCAAGTAATAAATTTTGATTTGACGCAATTTCCACAACATGTTGAATTGAGCATTCTACATGCTTTTCGCCCCCTGGTAATACAGGTATGTTTGTACATTCTGCATTATATGCAATTACATTACAGTTTGCCACTAACTAATATATTATATTGATTTAAATATTTTAAGTTGTTTTATAATTTTTCTGCAATTATATATAATTTTTTATTTCATTTTAATTGTTAATTATCTTGAAAATTCCTATCTCAGGGTTGGTTCAACATTAAGTAATTTTAAATCGAATTTAGTTTCAAATATTTATTGAACATTTTACTTATAGCATAATCAAAGTACATTTAAAACCTCATAAAAAATTCAAAAGACTTGAAAATTCAAAATTGGGTATTTAAAAGGGTGGTGTTTAACATGAGAAAAAGTTTACGATGTTAGGCATGCAATTTTCCGGAAAACCGTCGAGTGAAAATTTTTGTTTTCGTTTTTTCGCTCTAATTGTTTAAATAATAAATATACGGAAAAACTTCCAAATCAAAATTTGTAGCTGATGCATTTATCTACAAATTTTGTCTAAAAAGTTTTTCTGTAAATTGAAAAGTTTACGAGATAAAATTAATTTCAGTGGTATTCAATTCGTGGTTACGCGCGATCGGCCCGTGAGCCAAATTTATTAACCGCTCGACTTAAAAGTTAATAATTTTGGGCTTATAACATTCTGAAAAAATAAATAAACTTATGTAAAATGTAAAGAAAGATCTCAACTTTTAGATAGAAATACTGTCAAATTTGAAAAAGTAGATTTTTTGACTATAATATCAGTTTATTATAATTCCTGTTTAATTAATACTTATCGTAGCGAAAATTCCTTTTGGATTTAGCATTGCAAATGAGCATAAAACATTATTATTATAAAAGCAATGCCATCAATATTTAGAATTTTAAACGAATGCTTCTTCAAATCTGTTTTTCTTGCATGCTTAATTTTACTTGTTTTTTTAGACTTTATTCAATTATATCTTTTTTCGAAATTAATATAATTCAATGAAACTTTACTACTAAACACTTTGAAGCATCTACTTTCGAAACTACTATACACTTTTTCTATAAATATCAATTTTTTTAAATAATAGACAATTATTTTAAATAAATACTTAAATCAGAGGTCTGTCAGCAAACCTTCTATAACTTTTTATACCGTTTATAATATTATCTAAAAATTTGTGAACTTTATAATGAACCTATTAAGAAGTGATCGCGATACAAAAGAACACACCTATGGCTCAGGTAAGAAAGTGAAGGGAGCACAAATAAAGGTGAAAAAGTAGGTGAGAGAGCGTGGAAAATCGATGATAATACATTAAAAAATTTAAAAAAATATTTTTTTTCAATATATTTGTAGATACCCCATTTTAGAACACATTTCATATGAAAATTTTTTTTCTAAATGTCATTGTTTATTTACTATCATAAATTTAAAAACATGAAAATTGATGATGTTCAAAAATACTACTATGGAAATTTCGTATATATTTTAAAAACTAATGCAGATACAAAAAAAATGTTCAGAATAATTTTGTAGATGAATGTATTAGCTACAATTTTTGATTTGAACAATTTTCTGTGTTTTCATTATTTAAACAATTAGAGCGAAAAAACAAAAACAAAAATTTTCACTCGACGATTTTCCGGAAAATCGCATGCCTAGCATTGTAAAGTTTTTCTCATGTTAATCACAACCCTTGTAAATACCTACTCAATTTTGAATTTTCAAGTTTTTTGCGGCATTTTACGGATATTTTGTGTATCTACTATGACTACGCTATTAATAATAAATATAAACTTTCAAATAATCAACTATGACAGTCTAAAGAAGTGACTTGATGTTATAAATTTTTAGTTACTCTTACATAGAAAATACCAAAATTTCTAATTTATGAAAATTCAAATTAGTTCTTCGGACTTCAAACTTTTTTTTTTTACTTATTTTATTTCCAAACGTTAATTATTTATTTATTCAAAATTGACTTATTATTTATTATTGGAATAAGTATTGGCCAATTCTTGAAATACTTACAATCTCCAAATATCCCATTTGTAGTACAATTTCTATTTCCATTTTTATATTATTTGAATGTTTTCTGCTTTATACTTTTCAGTCCAATATATTTTAATTTACAATCGGTTATTTTAATTTTGTTTACTATATTTTGTCTCTCCTGTCAAAAACTATCTCCCCTTATACGTCTGTTTTTCAAAAATTATTGACATTAACCATATGACTTCGTAGGTCATTAAACATAAATCTACAATATTTTGTACAGTTTCTGATAATATAAACTACTTATAATGTATGTATTTTCAAATTTTGTAGCTGTAAATTTTGTTAAATAGGATGCGCTTCAACGTACTGGAGCCATATTCTTCCTAGAATCCAACTACCGTGTATCTCAGAATGTGATATCTAAACTATATGAAGAAAGAACAATACCTACAGGAATTTTAGCTTGGCCATACAATATAAGAAACCCAGTTTCAAGTTTAACCCACAAAAAGATGTTTGAATATTTTCACACTGATGCTGATAACTTTTTATTCCTCCAAATGGTAAACGCTGAAGCTCTCCTTTTAATAAACACAGAAACTATTCATAAGAATGTGATGTTACCGTGGGTCCAATGTTCTCTCACTCAAGATTGCATAATTCCAATTGGTGCACAATCAGCGGGATGTAAGTTTGACAAGAGACCTCAGTACAGATATTCAGGTTGTCATACTTATGATACCTCAGCGTTAAATATAGTTTTAGGACTGTTATTCAAACAGAACAGTACTCAGTACACTTATAGTGAATCGGTTAATGTATTTGATACAGTGTCGTTAAGTAAGGCGAATGCTTTACTTAAACAACTTGAGTTAAACTCGACATCGGACTTTTTCCACGAATGAAATGTATATGTGTGTATTTAGAATGTGGAAAGCGTTTTTAATCGGCATTTGGAAATGGAAAAGACGTAAAAAGTAATTAATTCAAACGAGTTAAAATTAATTTATTCTTGTGCTGCCGTCTAATATAAATATCATTTAAGTAAAATTAATTTATCAAATATCACAAACTGGAGATAAGATAAGAATTAGGAACTTCCATGTATACAAATCACAGACCACTAATCTCTAGACGCTCCACGGTAATACTATATAATTGGACCGATTTTACTCCCTCTGCTGATCTGCATCGGAAATAATTAAGGGCGGGATATTTAAACTGGAAGTATTTTTTTCAAAATATGGTAAAAAGTAAAAATAATTTCAGGTTAGCTTGGGTTATATATGAACAATTATTATAATGATAACTTTGTACAATATGTAGTAGTAGTAGAAGAAAACGTAGTACACACAAAAAAACCTCTTCGTATTATAATAATGCACTTTAACCAAAAACAACAATAATAATCTTCAGTTTTATGTAAATTTAGCCGCAAAAAGTATGGCACTTTCTTAACGACGATGATATAATAATACCATAGAGATAATAAACATAGAGTAGGCAACCTATAGTCGGAAGCGTCCACGCAATAAAAAGAGATAGCGAATGAAATTGGTGATGCTGTCTCTCTCTAGCAACGCGTGATGCACATGCGCGAAGACTGTAACACTACTAACCTTTTAAGAATGTAGAGAAAGAGAAAGCAATACCAAACTGGTTGACGAATACGCTTACACAAGCCCCTACTCTATTTGTATTATCTCTATGAATAATACACAGTCATCACACACACCGTGTTATAATTTTAAATAAATACGAATCAAACATACATTGTAGATGTTAATAATTGAAACAACACGTGAACAACATAATCATTTTCCTAAGAGGTTAGATAAATATGATGATATATTTTGTCGAACTGACAATGGTAAAGCACATCTAGAGACACCTACTGATCTTTCCCTGAACTATCTATTTGGTTTGACTTCCGGTAACTTGCGTGGGATATCTAGATATTAGTGATTTGTGATGCAAATGATTCTGAAACTAAGACGTTAGTGTATGAAACGTCAATACAATTCACTGGTGAAATTTTCTGCTCCTTATCCATCCTCCATGTATCACAGGTTGCATAATTCATTGGGTTAGATGACTTTTTAAAAAATGCGCCTTTTCCGTTATTAAATGCCATTATATTACCAATAAGATAAAGTGTCGGGTGTCTGAAACCGGTTTGCTCAAGAAAATTTAGTCATTTTTTTTTTAAATTTGACTAACTTTTGCAGATTTTTAAGTTGTTTTAAACTTGATTTATTAGAGGTATCTATTTATGTAATCTATCATTTTGTTATGCAAAAAAAATATCTGGTAGAAACTTTTTTGAATATTTTTGTAATTTGAATTATAATACTGACTGTCGAAAGTATAAGTTTTATGATGATAATTATTAGTTGTACTTAGGTAATTATTGCAACAAAACGTGTCCCTTCTCTCCAATACATCTATTTATCAAGACGATACAATATTTATATATTATAACATGTAACTTTGCATATTATGTAAAGTGTTCATTTGTGTATAATCACTTGTGGCGACTCCTCAGAGAAATGCTAAGCCTCCCCTGAAATTTTCAGAAAATTAATGTTTTCATTCCTTTGTTTTTCAAATTTTCAAAACTATAGTCTATTTCGGAAAAGTATAGGGTAATAAAATGGGGAATTCCGTCCAGTTCAGCTCAATTTCGGTGTCGGCCATAGGCGTAGGTCTTGAAATAGTATTGTTTGTAATCTTAAAATTTCAAGTAATTGCGTAAGTGAATTAGGAAAAGTATGTTTTCTGGCCTGAAGTGTCAATATCGAAATATTGTGTAGGGATGACTTAGGTAGTAGATTACACAGTTACGTTTTGCGTTTAACAGGTACCGCTTAACCTCTTCTATTAGTGCCTCTGCCTAATTAAGTCTAAGCCTAAGTATATTTGTTTAGTTTAACGCATCAGTATTTGCTGTTAAGCCGTAAATAGTGTTCACAGTACTATAAGATTAATAATAAAATGGCGACATTTACACCAACTAAAAGATGTTCCAATAATTCTCCACTATCAGTGAATGAAAAACTTATTATTTTAAATGTACACGATTGCATAAAATACGATTACCCGAAATTTACTGTACAAGAAACTCTCGACCGATGTTCCCGAATGACTGGAGTTGGAAAGTCCACCGTTTTTAAATTATTGCGGAGGAGAAAGATAGCAGGGCAAGTGGCAAGTGGAGCCTCCCAAGAAAAGTCCAGGCAGACCAGTAAAAGTCCTTGATAAAAACACCAAAAGTGTAATTCGAAGAAAAGTTCACTCTTTTTATTTTTAAAAAAGAAATACCCACCCTAGATATGATTTTAATGGAGCTTGGCCAGGATGACAGTATTCCGTTGATAACTAAAAAACTTTTATGGACCACTTTGAGAAATATGGATTTTGCCTGGGAAAAGCATAACCGTAAAGCACTTTTACTGGAAAGCGATGAAATTGTTTGCTGGCGTCGAAAGTACTTAAGAAGTATAAAGCAGTACAGAACAGAGCAGAAGAAAACCTTTTATCTTGATCAGACGTGGATTAATGAAGGTTATACAGTACCAAAAATGTGTCAAGACAAAAATATAACCAGTGCTCGCCAAGCTTTCATGGAAGGCCTGTCAACGGGTATTAAGGTGCCTTCAGGTAAAGGGAAAAGACTAATAATCGTCCATATTGGAAGCGCAGAGGGATTTTTAAAAGAAGGTTTGCTAACCTTTCAGTCGTGCCATACGGGAGATTATCACGAGGACATGAATTCGGATGTTTTTGAAGACTATTTCGGTGAAATGATAAAATACCTTCCGGCTGATTCAGTAGTAGTTATAGATAACGCATGTTATCATTCTCGACGCATAGAGAAGACTCCAACTTCATCTTGGAGAAAACATGAAATTATTGACTGGTTAACCACCAAAAGTATTGAATTTGAAGATAATTTGATTAAAAAAAAACTATTAGCTATAGCAAATTTACACAAACATCGTTTTATGAAATACGCCGTGGAAGATATAGCAGAAAAACATAGTGTAACTGTGCTGCACACACCGCCATATCATTGCGAACTAAATCCTATAGAACTTATATGGGCGCAAGTGAAAGGATTTGTGGCAAGACACAACACGACATTCAAAATGAAAGACGTTAAGCTACCGTTTCATCAAGCAATTAAGGAGGTGACACCAGCGAACTGGCGAAAAGCAGTCCAGCATGTCATTAAAGAAGAGGAGAAAATGTGGGATCTTGACTACTTGATCGATCGGACCGTCGACCCGTTAATTATAACGTCAAGAGGAGATGACAGTTTCTCAGATGACGAAGAATGTTATGATTTTTTATAATTTAATTTCTGTATAATGTTCAATAAAAAATAGGTGTACCTAATACTATGTACATAATGCCTAATTTTATCCTACCGGCACGTCTTTGGCACACTATTTTCAGTGTTTGTGAATGGATAACAATAGGCTAAACCCATATATCACCCCAACCCGGGTGGTACTACCTGCACTTGATAAAAAGAAAGAATTTTACAATGAAATCAATGTCAAACTATGGAAGTGGCTTAAATATTCGTTGGGTCACTCTGTGCTCCCTTTGCATACCTAATGAGGTTTTATTACCCTTTACCTTTCTGAAATAAACTATAATTCAAACCAATCCCCTTCGTAATGTTAATTACGCCTATTTCCAGGCCACCATACATACATACATCTGCCCTGTATCTGGACGTTATATTATTATGATCTTAAACTTATGATAAAGTATTAAGCGTTGCCTAATTGTACCATTATAGCATTTCATTACGAACATTTACTAAAGCATAAGAGACAAGTCTCCTATTTTTTTCGGAAGGCTCGGTTTGAAAATAGTTGAGAATCCGTTGGGGTGGTATTTATTTTTTATATCTCTTTATTCCAGTTGAATATCAAAAATGTTCTTTGATAAAAGATTTTTGTTAAAATTCGGAAGTGTCATGAGAATAAATTGCTTTGGAAACCGCCAGGGGGAATGGTCTTAAAACTCCTCCTCTTTTAGAGTCGCCACGAGCCGATACTGATAACCGTTGATATACTATACTAATGAATTATTTTAATTTTTCCATGATAATAAGAAAGTTGACAGAAACATAGCATCACATACTTCCAATTTTAAAATTTCATATTGTTTTCATAAAATGAATGCAAACGAACACACCGCCAAAATATATCAAATGAACTGCCAATTTTTTTCTAAAGCAGTCATTATTTGTAAAATATTCAAAACACTGTGTGATACTTAGTATTAATTTAATCCATATTCCTAGAGTTTTGTTTGTAGGGGTTAGTATCAAATACTGATTGGTTATGTATATGATAATTATTAACAAATACCTGATGGAAAATGTTATAGCCTTAACTGCAGATAATTGTCAAGAAGGTATTTCCAAACTAACTCTTTTTATTCGGTAAACAAATTATAATTTTTAAATTTTTAACGTCGAAATGTTGACAATCCAATAGGCATGATAACTGAACATAAACTTGTTTGCACGCATATACTGTATCCAAAATAAATGTTATTTTTGCTAAAAATAATTATTTTAAAGGGGAAATTTACTTCGATCACGTACAATTTAAATTTCACGGCACAACGATAAAATAATATTGGCGTCTGTCTATGACATCACGCTTTCGTAAACATTTGACAGCCTGCTTAGTTTATTTTGATTCATATTTTGAATTATTTTTACGTAGTCGTACTTTTAGTAATACGAAAATGAAATTCTTGATAGTTTATAACATACCTACCTAATTTATAGAAAACCAGTAAATACAATGGAAGTTGGAACGATATGCAAAATGTCAAATGATGTTTACAAAAACATGACGTAATGCGCTTCTGATCGCTGTTTGAGCTAAAATGGTGGGTTTTGACAACGACATTAGCAATTCCTACTTCAGCACTAGTGTTTTGGGTCATTTCTTCGCTTGCACTTAATAGTACCGGCTTTCGTACTTACTCAGTATACGGAATTACTTTCACTGTTCTTGAACTAGCTCTGGTATAGTACTTTTTTTGTTGAAACCATTTACGGATTTGGAACAAACTAATACTTAAGTTTATTGAAACAAACTTAAATTATTGCAGTGATTATTAGTGACTGTCATTGTTTTGTCGATTTCGTAGCGTCTTTTTTTGCTACAGTTTTTTTTTTCAAACTAGAAAATAGTATATTGTATACCTAGGCGGTAAAGTGGCATTTTTCAGACCGAAAGAAAATATGGACAGCCGAGCCTGGCCACTTCTTGATGCCTGAAAAAGCACTTTACTGCCGTGGTTTATCTTATGCTATTTTAAGTGGGATATCAATCAAATTAGCAATTTTTATTTAACTTGTTAATTGGGGCGTCAGCTAGCGTGGAAATGTAAAATTTATTTTCTCGGCTAGCCGTAGAAAAGCTCCGTAAAGCTGGTAAAATTCAACTTTCTCATAGTGTAGGATAAAAATATTATTTTTTATCTTATTTTTTTACAATTTTACAAATATCAGTATTTTATACTACACCCCACTGGATATTCTCTAAAAACACATTAGCTTAATAAAACCTTTGTTAAACCAAATAGTAATAATTTTTATCGTTGAAAAATTATTTAAATTTGGTTTAAATAGTGATTACATTATTCCCAGCTATGATAAAATTTGTCTTCAGTGGTATGTGCCATATTGCTTTTTTTTATATTGTTTATGTATATATTATTTATTATTTACGATTTTTTATTCTAGTCACAAAGTACTAACATATCATTAATGCGAATACGTATATTAGTTTTATAAAGATTTTCACTTGTTGATAATATTGTCGATTTGCAAAGAGAACATTCCATTATATAATTCAATTATTGAACAATACGTTTTGAAGTGATGGATTAAATATCGAAAATGCAATTCACTTATATAGCCTAGTCAAAGTACACAAAAAAGGTTGTGTTTAACATGAGCAAAACTTTACGATGTTAGGCATGCGATTTTCCGGAAAATCGTCGAGTGAAAATTTTTGTTTTTGTTTTTTCGCTCTAATTGTTTAAATAATATATATACAGAAAAACTTCCAAATAAAAATTTGTAGCTGATGCATTTATCTACAAATTTTGTCTAAAAAGTTTTTCTGTAAATTAAAAAGTTTACGAGATAAAATTAATTTCAGTGGTATTCAATTCGTGGTTACGCGCGAACGGCCCGTGAGCCAAATATATTAACCGTTCGACTTAAAAGTTAATAATTTTGGGCTTATAACATTCTGAAAAAATAAATAAACTCATGTAAAATGTAAAGAAAGATCTCAACTTTTAGATAGAAATACTTTCAAATTTGAAAAAGTAGATTTTCTGACTGTAATATCAGTTTATTATAATTCCTATTTAATTAATACTTATCCCAGTGAAAATTCCTTTTGGATTTAGCATTGCAAATGAGCATAAAACATTATTATTATAAAAGCAATGCCATCAATATTTAGAATTTTAAACGAATGCTTTTTAAAAATCTGTTTTTTTTGCATGCTTAATTTTACTTGTTTTTTTAGACTTCATTCAATTATATCTTTTTTCGAAATTAATTTAATTCAATGAAACTTTACTACTAAACACTTTGAAGCATCTACTTTCGAAACAACTATACAGTTTTTCTATAAATATCAAATTTTTTAAATAATAAACAATTATTTAAAATAAATACTTAAATCAGAGGTCTGTCAGCAAACCTTCTATAACTTTTTATACCGTTTATGATATTATCTAAAAATTTGTTAACTTTATAATGAATCTATTTAGAAGTGATCGCGATACAAAAGAACACACCTATGGCTCAGGTAAGAAAGAGAAGGGAGCACAAGTAAAGGTGAAAAGGTAGGTGAGAGAGCGGCTTAAGAAAAAATAATAATAATAACAACAACAACAATAATAATAAAGTAATAACAATAAAAATATTTAACAAATTACATTAAAAATAGTTACAACAATAATGAAAATAAAGTGGGGTCAAAAAAATTAAGGTTCACGTGGAAAATCGTATGTATCTTTGTGAAAAATGCAGATACAAAAAAAAGTTTCAAATATAGGTTGAAGATTAAACCATAATATTTGAAGTACGCTATGTTATATAGTTTAATTTATTAATGTTAATTAGAGGAATTTGGTAAAAAAAAACGACTTTTTAGTAAAGGTTTACGTGGAAAATCGATGATAATACATTAAAAAATTGAAACAAAATATTTGTTTTCAATGTATTTGTAGATACCCCATTTTAGAACACATTTCATATGAAAATTTTTTTTCTAAATGTCATTGTTTATTTACTATCGTAAAATTTAAAACATGAAAATTGATGATGTTCAAAAACAACTACTAAGGAAATTTTGTATATTTTAAAAACTATGCAGATACAAAAAAAATGTTCAGACAAATTTTGCAGATAAATGTATTAGCTACAATTTTTGATTTGAACATTTTTTTGTGTTTTCATTATTTAAACAATTAGAGTGAAAAAACAAAAATTTTCACTCGACGATTTTCCGGAAAATCGCATGCCTAACATCGTAAAGTTTTTCTCATGTTAAACACAACCCTTTTAAATACCCAATTTTGAATTTTTAAGTTTTTTGCGGCATTTTACGGATATTTTGTGTACTTTGACTAGGCTTATATCACAAAGGAACATATTATACAGAAGAATTTCTTACTATCAACGGGTTACGATTAAAAAAAATGAAAGCTATTTTCCGACATGTCTTTTAAGCCACGCCCACCTGTCAACTCCCAATACTCGTTTCATTCTTATATAGGGATATGTTGATTGGATTATTTTTTAGATTTGATATTTAATCTATCATTACACCAATTATTTCTGTACACAATTCAATTTTGCTATTATACGTAGGATCGAGCAGCATATTTCGTAAAACTAACCTTTATATAATTTACACAACTGCACTGTTGATAAATTTTATTTATTTTACTTTTTATATATACAAATATAATTATAGACGTATGTAGTATGACAATTAAATAAATTCTGCAATAATAATAATAAGTGTTCGCTTTGCAGAACTAACCTGAGGACTTTTTGTGTTGGGAAGCGTTTTAGTACTCCCGAGTGCTTCAAAACACATGGACACTGAATTTATCATTGCTAGTTGAATGACAGATGGCTTAAGTTTACTCCAATATATTTCTTATTTATAAAATTCGAGTGAGTTCAAGATTGTTGTTCGTCGCTCGCCGTGGATCCCACATATCTGACGAGTTCGTTTTTCACATTTGTTTTCGATCCGACTTATTTTGTTTTCCGTTGTTGAAATTTGATTGGTCACGAATGTGACGTGTGTCTAACGACAGAAAAATTGAAGTGACAGATTATTTGTTGTTTTTCGTTCTTGTATGATAGGACATAGAGTTCTTCAACAGCAGATCTATGCCAGATATCAAGTCACGTTGCACCAACTACATTCATTTTTTATTTTCGCTCAGCAAGAATCACGAACAACAGAGTTTATAGATCAAGCTTTAGGTTGCGTTCCGAATGAAGGTCCCTTTACAATTTAGGCCGTAAGGTTGGCTACAGTTGGTCAAAATTGCATACGGCCAAAACAACAGTTACAAAACTGTTTAAATAGTACTTAGTGAGCAGTTTCCTAATTTAATTGATTTTTATAAAAAAATATAATGGATCCACAGAATGAAATAATTGATGTAGTACTGGAAGAGTTTGTGTCATCTTCGAGTAGCTCTAGTGAATCAGATTCCGATGAAGATGGTCGTTGTATTGTTGTTTAGGTAAGGCACACAGAATCAACAGAGACAAGCACGGTGATCAGTCTCGCAACTCGAAGCCCTTGTTTACTTGGTCGGTATGCAATTTCGACCAACTTTAGCCAACCTTACGGCCTAAATTTTAAAGGGTCCTTCATTTGGAACGCAACCTTACTCTTAATTTGGATAATAAACCGTACAATCAACTTGACATTGTACAAATATCAGCAGTTTGACAGTACAATTGTCAGCGGTTTGACATTGAAGGACATGGAATATTGGGAAAATTTAAATAACAAAACAGCCAAAAAAACTCTTTTATTAAAATACCTATATAATTTTACCTATCACTTTTGTCAAAAAAAATACATATCACATACTATTGGTATTTGGCACTCAAGTACCAGGCACATTTAAGATAAGTTCCTCACATTTCTAGATAATATTTAAATAATAACCACAAATACTGTTTTTTCATCTAATTAAAGTAATTTAAAAATTATTTGTACTTGAACTGAAAAAGTTTAAGTTACTAATTTCTCCATCTGTTGATATGTATGTATAATTTTTTTACTTATTACAAAAACCAAATACGCTAACATTAAGACCTTAAGTAAACCTTTCTGGGCTTGAAAGATCGGAAGACCACATTTCATTGAAAATAATATGAATGTTAGCTTGAACTTTTAGTTGGTGACAGAAAAATAAATATAATTTCTTTAAACAGTACTAATTATCAGTTAAGTACCAACATTTTTCTAAAATTAGCTAAACGTTATATTCAACTATTTAATGTCAATGTCCAGGTTAATAATTGATCCTGCAAATAAATGTAAGTAAAGTCTGGAACCATAAATAACTAATAAAACTATATCTTCAATTTTTTTATACTTTACATGTTAAATAAACTAATGACAATTCTATTTTAATCATAATGTATGGATTAGAAGTATCAACTCGTATTTTATCAGTTTGACAGTAACAATACTGTCAAGCAAAGATTATACAATAGGGAAAATCAGTGTAAGGTCAGTGTGACCAACAAAAAATTGATTTTTATGAAAATAATGAGTTAATTTTTGCAGTTTTTTATCCTTGCGAACATCTTTATTGCTTTATTAAAACAATGAATACAACTCCTTGTCCTAAAAACCACTTTTTGTTGGCCATACTGACCTTAAACTGAACTCCTCCAGAGAATGACATTTTTGAAGTATCTCTCCACCATTTATTACTAGAACTTCAAATAGTTTCTCACTGTATTATTAAAACTTTCTTTATGCTGTACAAAATGGGTTACGAAACATTTTATCTCCACAGTGCTTCTTTGACAATGCTACAGTTTTCTGTTTCAAACATTCTAAGACAGAAAATTACACTCTACATAATCCTGCAAGTAACCTATTTTGAATATTATTTTGTCATATTTACTGCACGGCCTATCACAGTGGCTTTAAAAATTTTTATACAATTTTCGACAATCTTTTAGTTCAATTTTAATTTAGATATCCAAATTTATTTAAAAAAATCAATCAATTAGTCAAATATATTTTACAAGTAATAAAGTAAAGAAGGTAAAGCAACCTTTTTGATTAAAATCTTACTTAAATGAATAACACTTTATCGAGGATTTAAGAAACACCGTTTAAAACCTCTGGACTCATAGGAAGATGTTTGTTTATATGAAGGACTCTTTTTAGAAAGTTCATCGTCAACTATTTTGAGAAGAGTTTCAACGTCAAAAGCTTTACCATGTCTTCTGAAAACTTCACAGATACTTTGTATGTACCAGGTGCCCTTTTTTGGGTCTCTTAATGAATAAAAACCTAAAACAAATATATTAATAGTAATAAACGAAGAATATTGAGCAAATAAAATAATGTTAACTGGTAAAAAATCGTCAATATTACCTATGATTGTTTTAATTATCTTACCCGGTATTGTAGAATATGCGATAAGAACATCAGCATGTGCTTTTATGATCGGTTTCATGGGAACTGCATCAATTTGTAGTTCGTTTCGATCCCCTCTAAAAGAAAAAATGGATAATTTTTACTAAACTTCAAAAACCAGCGCTCACATCAAAACACGCGTTCAGCAGTAAATTGATACGTTGGGATAAACGCGACCAATCCAAAAACTGGAAAAAAACACTCAAACCGCACCTTTCTTGCTTTAATATTGGCACAATAAAAGACATCTTAAATTATTTTCTTTGTCAAAATTGACACAAACCACCTACGATTTATTTTGTAAAGAATTCATAGTGAGTTTAAGTTGAATTGTAAAGTTTTCTTTAAAAATTTGTATCTTTTGTAAAACGAAAGATATTGTAATAAATCAAGGAACAAAATATCGAAAATTAATTAGTCTTTCTAATAATTTGCAAAGAAAAAACTTTGTAGCCTTCAGTTTACCCCACAGGGTGTTTAGAATTTACGGTACATAAATATTGTTTCATTCCACCCAATATAATAAACGGTCAAATTTATTTTTACAAAAATTCAAAACGCTTTTGATAATTTCAATGAATTTCATACAACGTGTCGAAAAAATCATTTCATTCTGTTGAAAATTACAAGAGTTATTCTAAATCAAAAATTAGCAAAATTTTATCCATAAGTTTGGTTAATTTTGTTTTTGTTATACTTTACCTGCAACATTGAAAGAAAAATAGCTTCGGTTTCCCATTCATTCCAGGACATTTTTCTCCAGAAAATTCAGATACAATTTCATTGATTTCTAAACCTTTTACATCTGTTCCACATACTTGGGTAAAGTTCCCTGGTACAGTCCGATCATTCATTACATTACTTCCATGGCTCATCATAACTACTATAGACATGTCTACTTTGGCCAGATCTTTATCACTACTAAATTTTTTAAGTTTGGTTTTCATTTCCTAAAATAACATCTTATTTTAAACATATAAATTGGATTGCGTTATCACATAAAAATGTATTCCTAAATCCTACCCCTTTTTTACCACCGCTAAAATAATGTATCCTGGAGCAGACACGTCTTGTCACAGCTACACTGAAATCACAGACAGGTCCGTCTCTAATCTAAATACTTATGAGTTTAATAAAAAGTGAGCATAATGTACTTACTGCTGCTTTTAAATTTTTATAGATGGTGACTTCAAATCCCATTTCTTTGAAGAGTTTGAAAAGCTCCCTTTCGTCCACATCAGCACCTTGGCGCTCATCATTATTTAAAAATTTAATGTTGTTTATTATAATCACCTTTCCTCTTTTTTTGCCGCTGGTATTATAAGTTGGAACCAGAGGATTATTAACATTATTCTGCACAGGAGTCTGTATTGTTGGTGGAGCAACAGTTGTACTAGGAAGTATGGTGCTTCTGTAAGGAGTACCTTGCCTTGAAAATGGACTTTGATAATTAGGAACAAATTTTGGTAAACTTGTATATTGACCAGTAAATGGAATTGGTTTGGCATCAGTTTCAAAAAGTGACAGAGATCTAGGTTTGTCATTTGTACTGAATATACTTGTTGAACTTAGATTAGGAGAAGATTGTAGATTAGATGTTTTAAAACTATCTAAAGCATTATTTAATGTTGATTGTATGCTTGATGCTAAAAATATAAGGAAACAAATTATTTATTTAATTGACACTTCAATTCAAGTTTTTTATTCTAACTCACCTGCTCCTGTATGTGTTCCAGAATATGATAATGATTGAGAGTAGGTTACAGTCCTAAAATTGAAAAGTTTTGTAAGGAACAAAATTTTTATTGGTAAACAGCAAAGCTGGGATTATTACTTTCCAAAAGTAACGTGTTATTGTAATTTCATTGCTCTTAAAGTAACAAGTTGAACAGTTAAAATATGATTTCAAGAATCGTTTTTTAAGCCTTCAGTACATTCAATGGTGTAACTGCCATCAGACAAGTAATCTCAATTAAATGCGTTGGCTTGGAGAACCTACACAAATCATTTTAGTGTTTATGTTATGTTTTGTTTTAAACTAAAAAAAAATAAAGTTCATTTTATTCAATTTAATTGTGATTTGTGACTGAAAGTGTACCTATGTGTTTTGCATTGGGACCAAAAAATTCTAGTAGCCCCACTGACAATATCAGCACTATTCAAAAGATATGCTAGCTAGATATTGACAATTTTTAAATACTAGTTTAATTCATATTCTACAATTTATTTAATGTCTTATTGTTTCTTCAGCAAAGATAGGTTCAAATCAAGAACTCTAATAAGATATAATTTTTCAACAACTTACCTTGTATTTTGAACACTGAATGTTTCTGATTTTTGCACAGTTGTTGTGCTTGAAGTTGTTCTGAAAAACAGAATAAATTATTATAACTATTCAAATAAATATAATAACTGTTTGATTAGTTCCTGAAATAAAAAATAAATCTATGGATTGAATTGAATTGAATTGGAAATCTTTATAGACCATTAGTTACAATTTATTTGTTTTAAATAAAAACTTATGTTTCAATACAAAAACATTGAATGATAATTATTCACATACATTATGGATTATGTAAAATACTGATTGTGCATATTTTTATAACAAAACATTTATTCCATTCATTATTCAACCACAGATCATCTACCTGATCTATACTTCAAAGTTAATGCAAGTACAGTATTTAGTTTAAATGTTGAATAAAAAAAATTCATTATTATATCAACTACAAAGAGTACAAGGTATAAAAAGAAAAAATATGATAACTTACATTTTTCCATCTTTTGTGGTTTTAACATCATTCTTCTTGAATTTGAGCATGTTTTTTAGAAACTCTTAGACAATCAGATCACAAAGAAAATATTCTAAAAAATGTATATCACCTCTACGATGACTAATAATCTTTTGAATGAACATAGAACCAAATCTTTCATATGAAAATGTAGAGATGATATAGATAAGATAAAAGAGATACCCCTCGCGTAGCATTTTTGATATAGGCAACCTTCTAAATTATTTATTCCTGCCATTTGGTTTTTACAAAATACACAAAAACGTAATTGAAAATTGTTTAAATTTTTATTTAATTATTTATTAATAAACAGTTGTCAGTGTGTTTTGTGTAGTCAACAAGCAGTAAAATCTGGTAAAATTAAATCTTCTTTTTTGAGGGTGTAGTGAGGTACAGAGTTTTAGACAATGGCACAGAATACACCAATTGACAATGGTAAGATCCATAGAAAAATAATTGTCTATGGTGTGATCCATAGATCAAAGTTAGCAAACTAGAAACCTCAGGCAGGGACCTTGCCTAACGTGTGATCTATGCATTGGATCATATATGCAAATCATTGGGCAGGTCATAGGATAGGTAACTAAAATAAAACACTGGATCAGTGATTGTACGCAGCAGGCTATCTGTATCTACGGTTGTAGCACAGAACACCTTAACTATACAGAAACGCAACTTGACGGCGGCTCTTTGATCTTTTGGGGTCAAATTTTCATGACCTTGATTTAAAGCTTGGCTTGTTTAATGTCATTTCTGGGCGGTAAATTCAAACTGTCGGTTGATTTATATTTCAAGTAATCTGCCTTGGAAACCTCTGATAAGCTGGTTCGCGCAATTTTATAGTTTTAATTATGTAGACCGTACTTAGCATTTATGCTCCTGAACTCAAATTGGGACAGTTTCAATTGCATTTAAAGAAAGGGCCCTAGGAATGTCTAAATAATTTTGAACATTAATTTTGTCTACCGAATTGTTCTGAATGCTTCCTTATATTGATCAGCAATCTACATTCACTTATTTCCAACACATACATACGGGAAACTTGGATATTTACCAAAATAATTTCAGTTACTGGGCATTTTTACGACGCGTTTATAAAAAGTACAATACGTGAAGTAGATATGAAAAATACCAAACACAAAACACAATCAAATCATTAAAGTCCCAAAAAAACTGTTCAAAATAAATTATACAAAACACTTCATTCACTTTACAAATTCAAAACAAGCAACTCCTAAAAATTTGGAGGTTGACAAGTAACAAGCCAAGCTTCGCGCATGTGCAAAGAAATTTCGTTTTGTCAGAACGCTTGAAAGACGCTTCTGTGTAGTTAAGGTGTTCTGTGGTTGTAGGCACAAATCAATGTTCTGGTTCCCTGGTTCTACTTGTTAGGTAGGCAACATAATAAATGGTAGGGGTTTGTGGAAGGCTGTTCTTACGGTTGCTAACTACCGCGAGCGTAATCCGGCTATGTAATAATTATGTGAATTATTCAAACTCCAAAAATGATTCTGCGATTACAAAGGAGTAATAAATACAGTTATTACTCTATGGAATACACCAAACAACTGTATTCTTTGGCGATTAAAAAACCATAGACATTTCTCTATGTAAAAAACTTTATAACCGACTTGTTGGAAATAGCTAATTCTGCGCATGCGCATAAAATGATGTATTTTTTAATTAAACAAGTGTCAATCATTATTGCAATACGAACTTCATTCTAGTTTGATTTTGCTGTAAAAAGAGGGAAATGTTGTGATCGGTCTATTTATTGTTGCTTCAATCATTAAATTTTGTATATAAGCCTCTCTTCGTGTATAATTTTTCATCATGCTGTTATTTAACTAGCAATAAAATACTATAGGTACATCGCTACTTTCAATTTTATCGTTAAATCCAGTAATCATTAAGTATCATTCTGGTCAATTGAAAATTAAATAATTAGGTTTGCTTCTACCAAAAAACTTTATAACAGATTTCAATTTTTATAAATTATTTTACGTTTTCAAAGTTTACACCTACAAATTTGAATTGATAGTAAAAAGTAGTTGGAAGCTAACCAAACTTTTTCATTTTAGAATTATTTCAATGGAAAGTAGAATGGATTCCATTAAGACTCCCGTAATATCTACTAGTGATGGTGGGCAAGCAAAAACAAAATATAAACGAAGAAGTAGTCGCCTTCAATGTTTACAAAGTATAGAATGTGATTCAAAAGATTCTTCACTAAAGTTATCAATTAGTGCATCTAAAAATGACCCAACTAGTGAACAAGGCACAAGTATGTGTGGTTTATGTATTACCCCAGATCAACCCAGTACCCTTTTTGATCATGAAATAGCATATGGTAAGAATTTACTGTAGTGCTACATGTTACATTTCTTATACCATCTAGCATATGTTGAACCCATTTGCAATGTCACAAATTTATATGGAACAACATAATATTTGAAAGCAATCTAATGGGCTTTTAAGTATAATTTGAAATTTTTTAAAGTTTAGCTTTCCATAGAACAATGTGTTACCACTATAATTTATTATTTGCTAAAGATACTTAATTTAGTATTGTATATAATCAAATAATAGAAAATCTAGGTATTTCTTGGATACTGTATATTTAGTAACACAATATAAATATTATTCAATTTAAAAGATTGCTTTAAATGAGTAAATTTACTAGAAAATATTAATTCATAAATATTGTGTATATACAATAAAAATCTATTCTGGGATTTGAATACAAATATACACTATTTGAAAGAGTTATCACATAGGTATTTTCTTTAACTGCAAAGCCTCCTCATACTTGATATTAATTTTTGAACATACTGCTTGAAAATTCTATTCCATTCATCTATTAGAGCTTCAGACAATTGTCCCAAAGTTTCCAGTGGATTAAATCTATCTTTAAAAACCCTTGCAAGTACTTCCCACATGTGTTGGATTTAGGTCAGTTGTACTTTCACCAATCAAAGTACCATGTTGTACAATAAGGAGGTCAACAAGTCTATTTGCATTCAACTGACAAATGTGGCTCTGTACAAATCAGATTCCTGATCTTCTATACACCCTTACACAATATCTCTTGCTGAGTTGTGGTCCCGTTGCTGTCTGTTTTGGATGTAATTCATACTCTCTAAATCTGTTTCTAACCATTTGATTACTAGATCCTATCCTGGTAAGCTTTTGTTAATCATTTTGTAAGCTCCTAGCTATAACACTCTACTTACAGACAATTTGGTTACAATTACACGCTGTGCATGTTGTATACCTCCATTGATAGAGTAACAGCTGAGTGTGCCTAAGCCTTGTTAATTGTTTAGTAAGACATCTATTGTCATGTCTCTAAATTCAACAAATTAATATTTTTTTGCCAAATTTTAAGGTCAATTAATCAAAAATTTTACCAATTTTATGAATAAAGTGTACCTATAGGGTTTTCAAAATGTGATAATTGTGTTGAGTAGTGTAGTTCAACTAGTTGATAGAAAATTATTATATTTTTTTTATTGTAGAATTAAATCAACTTGAGCAGACCAGCACAAAACAGAGTGAAGAGGAAAAATGTGTGAAGAAATATACAAATTCAAAATTTTACACTAATAATGAATATGTAGAAACCGAAGATGTTTCCAAAGTGTTTAAACTTTTATCAAAACCAAATTTTCAATCAAATATGAAAAGCTCGTTAAAATCACCTTTAAAAACATACACAAATCCAAGAAAGTCTTTAGAAAGAAATGAAGTCATCGAAAGTTTCGGTTTACCAGATACTCCTATTGTTCCCAAAAAGCCTTTAGTTGATAGTATTTTAGACGTAGAAGTGCTAGATGCAAAGGAAATAACGTTTCAGGAATTACAATTTGTAGAAGAACCATGGTGTATAATTGATTTAGAAGAAAGTTTTACCCATACACACGAAATCAGAATTAAACCCGATCCACAGGATCACCTGAAAGTATGCTATTCAAATTCTTCATTATTTGCTGAAAACATCAACAAACCTAATTTTCAAAAATTTTCCCCCATAAGCAATTCCACAAATGCTCTTGATAAACATTCAAAAATGAATAAAAAATCTCTGAAAAAAAAATTGAGCAAACCTGAAATAATTATAGAAAATAATAGTTTAGCATTAGAAGGACATGAAGTAGAAATATGTAAAGTAAATAATTCCCACAATACATCTAATTGTAACTTGACTACTATTAATACAAATAAATCGCCTCAAGCAAAATCAGAAAAATGTGGTATTAAAAATAAAAAGAAAGACATTAATTCCAATGAAAGGAACGTGAATAAATCTACTAATAATAGGTGCTCCATTACAGAAGATAATGATATCTGTGAAGTTAGTAAAGAAAGAAGAAAACTTAGGTCATCAAGTGTCCCAGTATCTCCAATAAAAACAGATCATGCTAGAGGAAATAGTGATAATAAGGTAAATGACAATGAAGTTGACAATTCCAATACTATGAGAAAGCTCAGATCTTCTGTAATCCACAATACTGATGTATCTAATATTGAAACACCCGGACAAAACAAAAAATCTGGCAAGAAAGTAATTAATTTTTCTGAAAAACTTAAACCAAGAATTAGTATTAATAATTCAACCGACTCCATTGAAACACTTGATAATAATACATTTACACCAATTGAAGTAAAAAAACTTAGATCATCCAGTAATGTTAGTGTGAAAACACCTGAAGACAAAACGTTAAAAATTAATAACAAATTTGTTACACCAATTACACATTCTGATATTTCGGGAAATTTAACTTCACCAGATTTAGGTACACATAGAAGAAGAGACCATCATAAATCCAATAAATTTACATTAAATTCAGAGTTGTCCACAAAAAAAAGCAATCTTGTATTGAAGGAAGAATTAAAAAGGGAAAGATCAGTTATTTCGAATGAAAAAAAGAAACAGAGATTCAGTAGTCCTAGAAAAGTTGCTCAACCAACTATAGAGGCAACTAGAAGAGGAAATCAAACAGTTTCTAACAAACCAGAAATTGGCATTCCCAAAAAGACAAAAATTGAATCTATTAAAAATAAAGATAAAACTCATTCTGATACAGAATCAACAATTAATAACACTGTGAGAAGTTTACGAGCTTATTGTTCAGAAATTGTTTTAAAACCAAAAAGTTTGAAAAGCTCCAAATCTTCCAAGATACCAAAATCACAAAATCATAAAGTTATGGTTTCAAAGCGAGTTAAAAGCAACATCAATTATAGTTATCTAACAAAAAGTAATAGTGATCCATTTTTAAATAACAAAGAAAGTGATAACGAACATTCTAAACAACTTAAGGTTGTTTTACACCCATTAAATTCTCAAAAAAATATTAGGAAGGATCATGTCAATAATATGAGAAGTAATCGAAGAGTTAGTAAACTACATACAACTACCCATGCAGAAAATACAGAAAAACAAACTAGGTCTTGTGAAATGTTATTAGAACTGGTAGATATTATCCCCATCTCAGAAACACCAAGGGATTCATCAAAATTATTACAAACTAAACCTTTTCTTAATTTATTTAAAAACACTGAGTTATCTTTACCCAAAACATTATTAGTTGAAGATGAAACCAAGAAAACTAGTAGGAAACCGGAAACTAAAAATGCTACAAAAAATAATGCATCAATATCCAAAGAAGATAAAAGTTCTAAATCAACTAATGATGATGCTAGTTCAATTTGTCAGATTAGCAAAAGCAACCTTGAATTGATACAAAACAACCAAAATGTAGATTCTACTATATGTTCAGAGGTAGTACCAACTACTGGTAGTGAAGGTACAGCTTCAAGTCCCTGTAACATGAAAATATTACCAGAAAAAACAAGTCTCGATGAAGGAATGCATACATCACCTGATAAATTGGAAATTAAGATGACTAATAGAGTGAAAAAATCACCTGAAACTAAAGCTGACATAACGGAATTGAAGAATTTGATCAAAAAGATTAATGAAATTGAAGGAAGAAAGTGTAAAGTTTTTACTAATGAAAAATTATCTGAGTGTCTTAGGGCACGTTCATACAATAGAAAGTCTAGTAGTGGTGACATATGTTTGGCTAATTTAAGGCCAACTAGTGAGTTTCAACAAGAAACCATAGAAGATGATAGTATATCTAATGAAACGGAAAATAAAAACGCTTCACCTACTGATAAACTCAGAAATAGAACAAGAAAAATTATAGAAATGTTATCAGAAGGTATTTCAAAGCCAGTTACCAATGAAAATATGTCTGTAGAATCTAAAAAAATTGATAAACATGTTCAATCAGAAAACAATACCTTACAAAATAATAAAGATTTGATTGTGAATAATTCTGAACAAAGTTACCAAATAATTTCAGAAAAGGATATTCATAAGAAATCTAGTGAGGATTATAAAAACAAAAATTTGGAAAATGTTGAAATACAGGAACACAAAAAAATTTTAGATTTAATAGTTAATCCAGGTTCAATGGAAGCAGCAAAAATTTTATCAAATGATGAAACAATTTTGAGAAAGAAAATTGATACTGAAGTTGAAGCAGAACAAATTTTAGAAAAACTTGAAATACATTCATCTGAGTCTCAAAGAACACCAACTCGTCGTTTAAGAAAAAGAGAAGAAAAAGCTGTAGACACACCAATAGGGTCTCGAGAAAGTATTTTAGCATTAGAAATGGTGTCGCCAAGTGAAAATATTACCTGCACAGGGGAGTTACCAACAGATGTTAACTCTTCAAATGAAACAATCAAAAGATATAGAGGTCGGTCAAAAAAAAATAAAACAGTTATAATGGTGAGTGAAATACTGAAAACAAGTTCACCTGAGACTGAAAGTTTACCAATTCGTCAATTAAGAAAAAGAGAAGAAAAATCTGGGGGCAGACCTAAAAGGGTTGTAACATTAGAAACAGTGCTTCAAAATGAAAATTTTACATGCCTAGGGAAAACACCAACAGTTAGTAACGCTTCTAATGAAACTGTTAAAAGATGCAGAGGTCAACCAAAAAAACAAGTAAATCAAGTTAATAAAAAACCCAATGAAGAACATCAAGAAATAATTAGTTTAAATACTGATTTCAATATTCCTGATAAAAATGTATTTAAAGTAAATTCTAAAGATGTAAGTGATACAATTTCTACTAGCAACATACCAAGTGATGAAAATGTTTTAGTAACTGAACCTAATTTAATTGTTAAAGATATTGAAGATAGCTCAACCCAAGTTAGTGAAATGATAACAGAATTTGACAACACTAATGACAATCTTTTATTGGTTGCAAGTACACCAATGAAAAGTAAATTTGATCAAACTGAAAATACAGAAGTTAGTATTGAAAGTGCTAAAATTAATGAAGATTATATGAATGAAAACATAGAAAGTACCAAAGATCGTGTTACAGAAAGTAGAGAGCTGAATAAAAATGATATAACTGAAAGTACTGATGTTATTAAAAATTCTAAAGACGGAACTAAAAGTATTGAAGATTATATAAAGGTTAATAAATCTGATATTACTGAAGATTCTGATCTTGAAAAAGATTGTATTCCTAAAAATACAGTGGGCAATAAAAATGATAGAACGGGTATTACTGAAGTAGCTGACAGTAAAAATAAAACGGTTATAATGGTGAATGCAATACTGAAAACAAGTTCACCTGAGACTGAAAGTACACCAATTCGTCAATTAAGAAAAAGAGAAGAAAAATCTGTGGGAAGATCTAAGAGGGTTGAAAAATTAGAAACAATGCTTCCAAATGTAAATATTATATGCAAAAAGAAAACACCAACAGTTAGTAACGCTTCTAATGAAACTGTTAAAAGATCCAGAGGTCGACCAAAAAAACAAGTAAATCAGTTTAATAAAAAACCCAATGAAGAACATCAAGAAATAATTAGTTTAAATACCGATTTCAACATTCCTAATGAAAATGTATTTAAAATAGATTCTAAAGATGTAAGTGATACAATTTCCACTAATAACATACCAAGTGATGAAAATGTTTTAGTAACTGAACCTAATTTAATTGTTAAAGATATTGAAGATAGCTCAACCCAAGTTAGTGATATGGTAACAGAATTTGACAACACTAATGACAATCTTGTATTGGTTGCAAGTACCCCAATGAAAAGTAAATTTGATCAAACTGAAAATACAGAAGTTAGTATTGAAAGTGCTAAAATGAATGAAGATTATATGAATGAAAACATGGAAAGTACCAAAGATCCTAAAGATCATGTTACAGAAAGTAGAGAGCTAAATAAAAATGATATAACTGAAGGTACTGATGTTATTAAAAATTCTAAAGGTATTGAAGATTATATACCAGAAACTATGCAGGTTAATAAAAATGATATTATTGAAAATACAGAGTTTAATAAATTTATTAATGTTAAAACAGATGATTTAGTTGGAACAACTGAGGTTAATAAATCTGAAGATACTGATTGTACTGAGGTTAGAAAAGATGAAACTGAAAGCTCTGAGGATTATAAAGGCGAACTGACTGAAAGTACTAAAACTAATGAAGATAACCTAAACAAAAGTTCTGAAGTTGTTAGAGATGAAAAATGTATTGGAGATAATAACACTGTTGTGTCAAATGAATTGCAAATTAAAAATACAGTGGAAGACAATGAAAATATTTTTCAACCCGATAATGTAGAGGATATAAAAACAACAGGTGCTTCCTTAGGTGTAAAGACAAACAACTTAAATGTAGAGCTTATCCAGAATATGAAAGTAATAAATCATGAAGAAAACACTTTGAAGAATAATGAAGAATCACCTTTACCAGTTATTATCAATCAACTGTTGAATGAAGACGAGAGGAATAGTGAGAAAAATGGTATTGGCGGCTTAGCATCTTTACCTTTAAGTACAGTTGAATGTGAAAAGTCTAATGACCAAAACTACAATCACCGCCATTCTGAAGGAAATAATCAACAAACCTTGTTAGATGAGGAAGTTTCGATAATTAATGAATATGTGGATGTTGAAAATATACAGGAAACACAAAAAGAAGTAGAATCGCCCGTAAACATTACCAGTAGATTAAGAAGCAAAACTAGCTTAGGTCAAAGAAGTAGTACTAGTATTAATACAGAAGAAACTCCTACTCCTCCAAGAAGTAAAACTAGCCTGGGTAAAAAATCGAAAAATTCTGCAGAACTTTCTCTAAAATCCCCAACTAAACAAAGAAGGAACAGTGAAAAGGAATATCAAAATAAAGACAAGAAGGAATCTTCACCCAGAACTAGAAATAATATCAAGACAGTATCGAGACTTTTAGAATACGATGATTCTTTTAAGGAAACAAATAAAAGTAGTTTGAAGGAAAGGATAACTAGCCTTGAAGATCTTTTGGATGGTTATTCAGATACGAAAAACGTTTCCACTAGAACCAGAAGTAAAACAAGCCTTGGTGAAAGGATAGATGGAAACGCAGACGACGATTTCGATATACAGAAAACAATAAGAAGCAAATCCAGTTTAGGAAATAGAGTAAATGATAACGAACGGGATTCTATTTCTCCGAAAGCGACACGAAGTAAGGCGAGCTTAGGAAATAAAGCCAACGATCATGATCTGCAAGAAAACAAGCTTTTAGGGAATGATAGAGATAGTACGATTAAAAACTCAGGTTTATCTGATAATATACAAAGTGAAATAAGATTGAAAGAAAGTCAAAGAGCTAGTCGAAGTAAAAATCCAGTACCTACTGCTGAATACCTAAATGAGACAACTGAAGGTAAGTAATTAGTTTAATTCATTTAATTAAGGTTATATTGCTATAATTTTGGTCGAAAAGTTGTCGTTTATATATTCATGGTAACAGTGGAAAGGCTTGAAGTCTAATACACCGTAATCTTCTGTAAAATTGTATTTAATTAAGTGTGTTACCAATAGAAATCAAAGTTTCGAAAAATATTTTTCAAAAACTGGCCGTTCAACTAAGAAGAAACAACTACTTCTCGGACTATAGGCACCGACATACATTGAATTTTACTTCTTAGTCAAACGGGGTCGGTATGATCTACAAGATTTAACCTATCCATTCTGGTCTGGTATTAGAAGGGACATCATAACAATGTCTGTTGGGGCCAATAGCTCGGGAAGTAGTTGTTTCTATTTTTCAAAACTTTGTAAAGTATTAGAATAATATATTTATATAATTGATCGCTCTAATTATTTGTTTTTGTTTGTAGAAACTGATCCTTCCAAAATATTACATATAAGATCACTTATGCCAGTAGGTAGGGAAGTTATTAAAGTAGTTAAAAGAAGCCACAGTATTGGAAGTGTGCTGGATATGAACAGTAAGTTGGATGTTATTGAATTTTCTATTCTTTGACTTGTTTTTTTTTTCAGTCTTAAATCTGAAACCTAAAGTGGGTGATATAGTTTGGGCGCAGATTGGTAGATATCCTTATTGGCCGAGTTTGGTTTCAAAAGATCCGGTTTCACGAACTTCCAAAAATATTGGTAAGATATCATGAAGTGGGTATTTAATGTTGTGAATACTGTACTTTTCACTTAAAATTATGTATGTACTTATACCAAATTTCGCCTTGTGTTGCATGAAAACATTTTGGATTAAGGGCTTTGAAATTTCCAAGTAAGGTACTTTGACACTGCTACTGAAAGATGATGCAATTTATGGAATTTGTGTAAATAAATGCCTTGTTACATTTAAACTCTATAAGAACATTCAAAATTTACCCCAAAACACCAGGCTATTATTTCTAAGTATATGCTGAATATTTTATAAATTCATTATAGACTGCAATTAATCAATCAACTCTTTCGAGGTTACTAATTAAAAGCTACTTACTGGTGGAAAATATATGTCGATCACTCTGTACTATTAACAAAAGTCAGGGAGACAAGGGATGTCACAAAAGTTTGAATAGTTAATGTATTGTCATTTTTGAATTTAAATAAATCTTTCCACATAAATTGTTTATTAACCAAGCATCTTGACATAATACTGGTAATATCTTTTTATACGAAGATATTTACTACAATGAATCTTCAAACGTGCTACATGGACTACCTCCTTTTGCCATGTCGCTAACCACTTCAGGAACCAGAAGAAAAACTAAATCAGTCTTTTGGAAATAAAAATAGATTTAAACAAGGGTAATCCTACTGAGATGTGGAAAACTTTGAAATCCTTCATTCCAACAACCACGAGCAGCTTTACTAATACTAATATTGAATTTGATAATCTTTGTGACAATCACCAGAATCTTATTTTCCAAATGCTTTAAATCATTACTATGTAAAGAGTATTGAGCAAATACAGGGTGTTTCATTGAAAGGGCCTAACTTCAACTGTAGATGGGGATCACTTTGGTGCTTCCAAAAACCTATATTTAATTTGTCTTCTGCACTTTATAACCGAGATACAGCGTGTTTTATAAATGTATCGTATTTCTTTCGAACCTCATAACTTCCGAGTTACCACGTATATTATTTTGAAATTTGGTACACGTAATAACCATTACCTAGAAACTCCATCAAAAGCATCTCCAAAAAGATAATGAAGGTCCGGCTTGACAAAAAATTTCAAAACTAGTCTTTCCTAAAAACAACACCCTGTATATAGATTTTTTTAAATTGCTCTTTATAATTGGAAAGAGTATAAAAAATCGAATCTACTTATTTCCTTTTTATTTTTCCTCATACAATTTTACTACCAAAAATTGACCGTCAAAGTTATAATTTATACACTTTTTGGGGGTTAAAAATGGTATCGTAGAGGTTTTCTTTATTTTTTAGCTTGAAATGAAATTTATTTAATGCATCTAGAGAAGCATCCTAGAAATTCAATTGAGTTTGTATGTTTACGAGTACAGACCACTAAAAAATGTGATTACAGGGCCGTACGTACGACATACTCATTCAATTTTTCGAATATTTCGAGCATCCTGTATAAGGATATGTATCTGGAAACTATGCACTTCTACATTTAGAATAACAAGAGTAAAATACGAGAAATAAATTTATAATTCAAAAAACGGAGAGATTTTTATTAATTGACATGAAAAGAAAACAAGAAATTCTTACAACATTGTCCAAACGAAGCCAGTCTAACCTACAAAAATTGCTCAAAATACTTGAAGTATTATCTAGTTTATATGAGTACTTTAAACGTTTTTTTTTGAAGTATAAATTTATTTCTTCTATTTTACTCTTGTTATTCTAAATGTAGAAGTGCATAGTTTCCAGATACATATCCTTATACATGGTGTTCGAAATATTCGAAACACATTGGAATGAGTATGTCCTAAGTACGACCCTGTAATCACATTTTTTAGTGGTCTGTACTCGTAAACATACAAACTCAATTGAATTTCTAGGATGCTTCTCTAGATGCATTAAATAGATTTCATTTCAAGCTAGAAAATATCAAAAAACCTCTACGATACCATTGTTAACACCAAAAAAATGTATAAATTATAACTTTGACGATCAATTTTTGGTAGTAAAATTGTCTGCGCAAAAATAAAAAGGAAATAAGTAGATTTGATTCGAATTTTGCCATTTTGTTTTAGTTAAAAATAAATGTATGTACCACGTTAAATTTGCTTAATAACCAGTTGGAACCACTTCTGAATTGTAGTAAATATCTTCGTATGAAGGTATTACCAGTACTATGTCAAGATGCTTGGAAACATTTATTTAAATTCAAAAATTGACAATACATTAACTATTCAAACTTTTGTGACATCCCTTGTCTCCCTGACTTTTGTTAATAATACACAGTGATCGACATATATTTTCCACCATTACTTGCCTTTTTTTGACAGAAAAATCCTATTGTGTGTCATCTATTATTTGGAACCATCTGTAGGTAAACAATTTGTTGGCATTCTTTCAAAGTCTAGTATTGCATTTCTTTTTACTTTTTCATCATTTCTTCCTGTGGCATGTTCCAGATTTTCTGGTCTGTAAAGAATAAGAGGGATTTACAAAATTATAGAATAATTCAAAATTAATTTTGCCATTTTGTTTTAGTTAAAAATAAATGTATGTACCACGTTAAATTTTTCGGCGATAAAGGAAGAAGGGCATGGATAAACGGCAAAAAACTAATGGGATACAAAAGTAGAGATGACTTGGAAATATGCTACAAAAATCTTAAAAAAGTAAGTATCAAAGTAGGATTGTTATTTTATAGAAATTACATGTTATGTGTAATTTTTTAGTACAAAAATTCAACTGATCTTCAAGTATACATTGTCAGAACGTACGTTTCCAAACGGTGGACGAAAGCAGTGGAAGAAGTAGAGTTTGTGAATTCACAAAATTTTACTTATAAACAAATACTAAGGTATATGGACACTGGGTGTATTGGACCCGAATCGTTAAACAAAGAATCAGAAAAAGGAGAATGTTCAACGAGTGTATTAAAGAAAGCACTAAAACGAAAACTATCACTTAGTCTAGAAGATCCAGTAGACAACGAACAAGAAAAAAAAATTAAACTTGAATCTGAAGAATCAACCCCAACATCAAAAGAAAAATCATCACGAAAGGGGACGACGAAAGATGCCGAAACCTCGGAAAATTCCCCTACTTCTTCACCCAAAACAGAAGATTCGTCCACTAGCAAGGACAATGAAGAAATTATCGATTTCATAGTTATTAAAGATGAACATTCAGAAGAAGAATATAAAATAAATTTCAATACTCTAAAAAATTTCGGATCATACACTTTGGATGAACAAAGGTCATTGTTTAAGAGGAATAATCTATTTAAAGGCGTTCCGAAGGAAAAGGTTTGTCAATATTGTTTCGATTTTGGAGAACTTTTAAAATGCAAAGGAGGCTGTAATGGAGTTTATCATCCTTTTTGTGCAACACAAGTTCTATTAGAAAAACACCCGAAGAGGAAGAAAGTGCGAAGATCTGTTAAACTTGAAAAGGAAGAATCGATTAAAACAGAAAAAGCAGAAGTTGCCAGTTCGTCGGGTAAGTTGTCTCTTAAAAATATGTACAAACAGTATAAGTATATATGTAATCGTTATCCTTATACCCTAAGGTGTCGGGTTTACATTTGCTTTTCATATGTAAAATTTTTTCCAATCTTTCCTGTTTCGTGTTAACGTTTTAGCCTCTTCCCATGTTTTGCCTCTGTCTTGTAGAATTTTACCCATTGCTGTATTCCATGTTTCTCTTGGTCTTCATTTTTTTCTTTTTATTTGTATTTTTGCTTCATATGTTCTTTTATTGTCCATTCTTTGAATGTGTCCCCACCAGTTGTCGTTGTTCTATAAAGTTCAATATTGGTTGCACCCCCAACTCTTCTCGTATTTTTGTATTTCTTATTTTGTCCTTTCTTTTCACTCCTAAAGTTTTTCTCAGGTATTTCATTTCCGCAGCTTGTATTTTGCTCTTCTGCGTACAGGATTCGCATACATATGTTAAGACTAGACAATATATGGTGTTATATACCTTTATCTTTGTTTGCTTCGAGATTTCTTTTTTATCTATAAATTTTTTATTCATGGCATAGTATAGTTTAATAGTTTTATCGATCCTATCATTTATTTCTGCTTCCTGTTTTCCAGATTATTCGACCATTACTCCGAAATATTTGTATTCTATTCTTTTACTTGTTCAATTTGTATGTTGTCTATCCTAATTTCTGTTTTGATATTTGGATTTCCTATTACCAGTATTTTGGTATTATTTGTATTGATTCTCATACCCTCTTCTTCCATTACATTTTTCCATATGGTTATATTTTCTTGTAATCTCTTTTCACTTCCTGCAATCAGTACTACATCATCTGCAAAGCCCCCTTCAGCTATTTCGACTCTTTCTAGATTTCTATAACCTACAAACATTTTCTTTATTTTCTCTTCACTTTTCTTGATGATGCTATCCATATGTACGTTGAATAATATTGGGCTTAGTCCTCCTCCTTGTCTTAATCCTATAGTGGTTTTGAATCCATCAGACTTCATGTTGTTTCGTACTATGAAATTATTATTTGTTTCATATATATTTTGAATAATTTTATTTTCTATTCCTCTATCTTCCAATCCTTTCCATATTTTCTCTCTAGGGACGGTATCAAATGCTTTCTCCAGATCTATGAATGCCAGATATGTAATTTTGTTTTCCAAATGCCTCTTTTCTTCTAGTTGTTTTAATGTGAAGATATGATCTTGTGGGCTTCTTCCTGATCTAAATCCACTTTGTGCCTCTGACATATGGTTTTCTATTGGAGTTTTAATTTTGTTATTTATAATTTCTTCGTATATCTTCATAATGGTATTTAGTAGGGTTATTTCTCTGTAATTTTGGCATTGTTTTGGGTCTCCTTTCTTGTGTATAGGGGTTATTAGTGCTACTCCCCATTCTTCTGGAATTTTTTCGTTATGCCAGGCTTCCAATAGTACTTCCAATCCTACTTCTCTTAGAGTCTTGATCATTTCGGTTGTGATTTTATTGTTTCCTGGTGTTTTTCCGTTTTTCAGCTTTTTAACAACATTCGTTAGTTCTTCCTTTGTTATTTTTTGGATTTCTACTTCTTTAGTTTGATTTTCTATTTCTATTCGGCTGAGTTTGATCATCTAATAATTCTGAAAAATATTCTCTCCATCTTTCCATTATGTATTTTCCATTTGTTAAAATTTCTTGGTTTTTATCTTTAATGTATTGCTCATTTTAACAGTATAAGTAATAAACAATAATGAATGCTGGAAAGTGACATTAGTTTGAAAAATGTCATAGTTCTGTGTCAGTTGTCAATCGGCGGTTTAGTGTATTTACTTAAATAACTGAAATATCTTGGTACTATTTTATTAACAATTACGTTTTCAGGTAACCAATTGGACGTTGACAACCATGTTCAAATAGTAACAATACATTCGAGCGTATATGACACCCCTCCTAGAAAAACGTTTCCTCCCGATTTTGAGAATATGACATTAGGCGAAAGAATCGACTTCAAAATGAAAGAGATAATGAAAAAATTCGAATCTACTACATATACCGATATCCTCAGTGAATCGTCATCAGAAGAAAAACCAACAAGAAATATTCCTTTGGTTTGTAGTAATTTTTCTGCAAAATGTCAGGATTTGTTTTCTGCAGGTGTTCGAAGATCTTCGGAACAAAGTATAGAATTGGATAAAGAATTGGATTCTTTATTGCAGGATAGTATGATTCAGCTACCTTCAGCAGCGAAACTTATTAAGCATGTTACTGCCGATTCACCCGGCGATCAGAATGACGGTATTCAAAATTCTTCCAGTGAAAGTATTGGAAAAAAAGAAACTGATCCACCAATTAAACACGTAACAGCAGATTGCGAATATTCTAATTATATAGGAATTAAAAATAATATATTATCTGCTAAAAAAGAAACGAAAAATCAATCAAAACAAAGAAATTCTTTAATGAAACATGTAACGGCCGACTCGCCGTCCTCCAGACAACATTCCACGGAAAATAAAGATTTTCCAAGCGAACCAGTCGAAACCAAAACTTTTAACGGACATAAAAAACTAAAACAAGAAACTGACAACGTAGATTCGGAGAGTTTGAGAAGCAGTTCGAGTAGACAAAGTAAACAATCCGACGTTTCCGAAAATCCCGACGCGTACAGAAACATCAACCCGAAACATTTCAAATGCGGATTCTGCGTACAAGACGTTGATCCTTATTGTTTTATCTGCAACGAAACCGTTTCGAAAAGAGGTTCTTATATACGACAAAAATGTTCTTTGTACCAATGTTCTCGATTTTACCATCCCGAATGTTTGAAATTGTGGCCGCAAACGCAATGGTCTGTGATACAAACTACTAAAAACCGGTATTCGCAAGAAGAGATCGATAGTTTCGTATGTCCGCAACACGTTTGTCATACGTGCGCTTCGGACGATCCCCGTGCCGCCACTTCCAGATGTTCCGGGGATAAAATCGTCAAATGTCTTTGTTGTCCTGCTAGTTATCATTCCACTAATTTGTGCGTTCCAGCCGGGGCGGAAATAATAACTTCTACGCAAATTATTTGTCCGAGACATAGAAGTAAACGCAACAAACCCTATACGATTAATACAACTTGGTGTCTTTTGTGCAATCAGGGTGGCAACTTGATTTGCTGCGAAACTTGTCCAACGAGGTAAGAAATTGTTTAATAATAATCATTTATCCAGAATCACGGTCATTTAGCTGTAACGTCAAAACATATCTGACAATGGCTATAACCACAAACATGATCACGATCATTGATAATGCTTTCGATTGGTTGCACCAAAACGGCACTGGTGAGATAATTTTAAGAACTTATTACTGATTAATGTCTAAGCTTGCTTTCCGAATGAAGGTCCCTTTAAAATTTAGGCCGTAAGGTTGGCTACAGTTGGTCAAAATTGCATATGGCCATACAAACAACAGTTACAAAACTGATGAAATAGTACTTAGTGAGCAGTTTCCTAATTTAATTGTTTTTTATAAAAAAAATAATGGATCCACAGAATGAAATAATTGATGTAGTACTGGAAGCGTTTGTGTCATCTTCGAGTAGCTCTAGTGAATCAGATTCTGATTATCATTGTTTACTTGGTCGCCATATGCAATTTCGACCAACTTTAGCCAACCTTATGGCCTAAATTTTAAAGGGATATTCATTCGGAACGCAACCATATTATCATCCGTTGTTTACCAGTGAACAATGAAAACTAAATAGAATATGACATGTGTTTTCCAGAACAATATCAGTCATGTCAGTCAGTTCTGTTTGATTTTGTTGGTTATGCTGCCTGTCAACACATTTACGTTTATTGCCCTAAAGTACACGCTGGTGTCCGATTGCACTGTCAACTTTCTTGAACCAACTGAGTTTCATATTATTTTTTGGCGTCGAACTGCACCATCAGTGCATTTCAATCGAAAACACTATTAGAATCAAATCCTAGATCAACATCACTCCTCTGCTTCTTGTGGTGCCATATGCGGAATTTCCCGGCAGTTCTCATAATGATAAATGTTCCTAGAAATTTGAATTTATTGTATTTCATAGTAGATAATCAAAGCGGGTTCTGGGCCACCATGGGCGTACCACCTTTGGTTCACAATCCCCGTTGTTTTGGTGACTAAGAAAATTAATATTGATAGTGTACTGTGAGGTGTATGGGGGAGGGCGAAGTAGTACGTTGGGAACGCTACTGTGTTGTGTGACACACATGAATCGTGCAATACAAAAAGGGCACTGGTCTGGCGTGATTAACGACACATGCGACGTTACAATGTACTACTTCGCCCCCCCCCCCATACACCTCACAGCACACACACACAGCACCGTTCACTCTGAAATCTCAAAAACGAGCGCGGGGTGTGCCGCAGTTTTCGCTCCAAAGGGGCATCTCGAACGGTTTTGGAGCGAAAAAAGCTTACGGAGTGAAAAGAGTGTGCAAATCGAACTCACCTATTGTAAACTAAACGTGGGACGCCCATGGTGGCCCGTACCCGCTTTGATTATCTACTTTTCATTTTCTTTAATTAGCTTTGCATTTAAAGAAAACTTATGCCTCTCCCTCTTCTTTCTCTCCTCTCCATCATTCTTCTCTATCTCTCTCCTCTTATAATGTGATTGTAGAAAAAGTGTTTTTTTCAGTATTAATTTAAAAATCGCTTTTTAGTGTTCACCCAGAATGTACGACGGTTAGTTTGACAGATGATGACAGATTCATCTGTGAAGATTGCGAATCCGGAAGGCTTCCACTTTACGATGAGGTCGTTTGGGTGAAACTAGGTTACTATAAATGGTGGCCGGCTCTAATAATTTTTCCCAATGAAGTTCCTCAGAAAGTTTATAATGCTAAACACAGTTCTGGTGAATTTGTCGTAAAATTTTTCGGCACTTATAACTATTATTGGATGAATAGGGGTAGAGCGTTTTTATTTCAAGAAGGTGATACTGTAGATACGGGTCTTAGTACTAAGAAGAAAGTCGAAGCAGCTTTTTTAAAAGCCGTGAAAGAAGCTGTAGTTGCTCATAAGATGAAAAAACGTAAGTAATAATTCTTCTTATAAGGGGTTGAATTAACAGAACAACTGTTATGGGAACTTTTTCCTCTTCTCCATGTCGACTACTTATTTCTAGCTAAAAATAGTTGATGAACATAAAGTTCCGCTTATATAATGATTTGTTTTGTTTATTTTTTAGAGTTTAAACTTACACAATCAGCTGAATCAGCAAATTCAATGAAACCTCCTCCTTATATAAAAATTAAAGTTAGTAAACCAGTGGGAAACGTCAGATTCATGGAATTAGATCTAAGCAATACTACCGCTTGCGATTGTAATCCAAACCACATTAATCCTTGTGGACCAGATAGTAATTGCCTCAACAGGTATGTACAAACAAACAAACTTATTCCGTGCATTCTTGTTAGAACAGGTCAAAGTTATTGGTAAAAGCCTTTAAGTCTGTATTTTAAAATTTATACAATTTCAGGTTACTTTTAACCGAGTGTAATCCCGAAGTGTGTCCTGCTGGTAAACTTTGTAAAAATCAGTCGTTTGAACAACGTGAATACCCTCTGTTGATACCATACAAAACAGAAACGAGAGGATGGGGACTGAAAACACTGGAACCCGTCAAAAAAGGACAGTTTGTTATTGAATACGTTGGAGAACTTATCGATGACGAAGAATACCAGCGAAGGATATTAAAAATGCATGCTCAAAAAGAAGAAAACTACTATTTTCTCACGATACATAAAGATAGGATGATCGATGCTGGACCTAAAGGTAATCATTTCAACGTTTAATTCAAGTTCCTAAATATGTAAATTTTATTTGACAGGTAATATGGCGAGGTTTATGAATCATTGTTGCCAACCGAATTGTGAAACACAAAAATGGACTGTAAACGGCGACACCAGGGTTGGTTTGTTTGCTAATGTGGATATCCCCGCTCATACTGAATTAACGTTTAATTACAATTTAGAATGTACGGGAACAGAGAAAAAAGTATGTAAATGCGGTGCACCTAATTGTAGTGGATTCATTGGTGTTAAGGTGAAAAATGTAAGTAGTTCAATTGTACCTTTTATTTGTTATTGTCAAATATGATATTTACAATGATGTTTGAAACAAAATTATTGTATGTTTTGTAAAAAGGTGGAGGAAAGTACCATTTTGATTGATTCTTGAACTGGGTGACACGTTGAAACTGTTTTTTCAATAAAATTAGTTAAAAATAGATCATCGTAAAGTCTGTTCCAAGTGAAATATCCAACTAGCGTTGTTTGTAATAATTAGGCAGTGGTAGAGTCCGTTTCAATAAGGAAGAAGCCACCTGAAGTTGGCGTACCGACCTGCGCATAAGTCAAAATCTGTCGAGCGATCGTTCCATGCCATTGGCGTTACAAGCGATGTTTCATGCCGACAGCAATTAAATTGTTGACATTTGAGGTTGTGTTTGAAACAATCATTTACTGTCGAATATTTTTCATTTTTGAATATTTTAAGACGTTCCGCTAGTTTATTTGTGAGTGCTGTGTGTTTTATTTGATCTAAAACCATGCCTCCTACAAAACTGGTTGGTGTTAAAAGAAAAGTTATCCACAGTGAAGGACAGATTCTTGAAAACGTTGCAACTTTTATGGAGTCTGAAGCTGAACATGGAATCCAAATTCCTTTAAAAAATCATCGGTAAGTCAAATATGAAAGTATAATAATCCAATATATTACTCATGGCATTCAGATTGTTGTAAAATATATGGAAGAGTATACATTACTTCAAAAATAATTGAATTCTGATAATAATTCATATAGTCTGCTGCACTTAGCAGTTATTTATATGGTTCTAATACTTCTAATTTTGTGTTACCCTACAAAATATGAAAAGGTTACGCTACTGATTTAGATTAAAATATCAAATTTTAAATATGGCGCTGGTTTTGACATCAAGGTCGCGCATCGACTGCAACTTCAGGTGGCTTCTTCCTTATTGAAACGGATTCTATTCTTATGGCAATCCAAAGGATATATGATCTCAGCAGACAGAGAAAGTGGAATCCAGCATAAAAAATTGTAATCCTTGTACTGTTGTATTAAAAAGTGTAGACGGATAAGAAAGAGTTAACTTCGTCCAATTTGCGTAAAGCTGGAGTTTGGGGTTATAAAATGTCATAGGTTGACAAAATATAGCAATGAATTACATAATTTACCTCCTTTTAAACAAATAAAGCCAGGCTATAAATATTATTTCATTGTTTCTTTATGTCTATTCTTGAATAATCTGTTCTAGTTACTATAAATATTAACATGTTTTATCCTTGAGTATACGCTTTTATATTATTTGCAGGAGTTAAATGAAAATAGGAAACCAAAGAAAGAGAGAAAGA
Organism: Lochmaea capreae; assembly: GCA_949126875.1. Taxonomy (NCBI): domain Eukaryota; kingdom Metazoa; phylum Arthropoda; class Insecta; order Coleoptera; family Chrysomelidae; genus Lochmaea; species Lochmaea capreae. Next base: position 9,553,358 of record OX421397.1, on the reverse strand, counting down.
AAAAGGAACCGGAGAAACCATTGGTGCTCCCACCTTGTTACCAATGTCAAAAGAAGGGAAACGTTAGCTTATGTAGTAATAAAATTTGTAATAAAGCTTATCATTTAAGATGTTTAAAATTAAAAGAAATGCCAGAAGGTAAGTTCACAGATATTGATATTATAGTTTACTAATATATTGGATTCAATTATTTAATTTCATGTTCTATACACATTTACGCGAGTAGTAGTTGCTTATTTTTTTCGAAAAACGATCAAAATGATTATTTTTAGGTAAAAAATTTGTATGTCCTTGGCATTATTGTAACATATGTTCGAAGAGAACCATTCGGTGTTGTGTAAAATGTTTAAATTCGTTCTGTCCACCACATTCTGAAGGAAATGTTCGATACGACAATTTATTGGGTTTTGTATGTAGTACGCACGATCCTACCAATGTAAGTAACAACGGTTTCCTAATTTGAAATTACACTAACTAAATTTTCAACAAATTACCTTAAGATCGAGAGTTATCGATATAAAAGCTCTAAAAATACAACAATTGAAAATACAACTGTATGTTTTAGATAAAATCTCAAACTAGCAATGTGACGTTAAGGAAAAAGAGGAATCATCTGACAACTGACGAAGCCGTTGTTACTTCTACGACCGATGATGATGTAGATGATCTTTCTCTACTTGAAAGGCAACGACAATTGAAGAAAAGTGCAAATAATGTAACGCTCGAAGATGAAAATGTAGATTTTGCTGTTAATGACTCGTGTACTTTCAGCCCTGCAAAGGAAGCTGATAACGAATCACAAAATGAGACAGTTTCAAGTGCGACAGGTAAGTCCGACTTCTTTTAGTTATTTCTCTACTCAGCTCAACTTGGAATCTACTTCGGTTTTGCTGAGGCGAATGGTTCGCTTAATCTTTTATTTTTTGAATTACAGCATCAGATTTTGAAGATGAATTTAGACCTAAAAGAAAGAAAAAACCAAAAAAGAGACTGCAGGATAAAAGATTTGGATTAAAATGTAAAAATGTGGGAGCACACAACAAAGTAACGACTGCCAATAGTTTAAATGAGACAGAGGTGTCTGAAGTGGCTAGGTAGATATAGCGATTAGTAATATCTGTATTTTTCGTGGATATATTTTAGTTAAGTTTTTTTTTTTTCAAAGAATTGTACTTTATTATGAATTTATATCTTTTTTGAACTTTTGTCACTGGAAATATTTATATTTATTGTATTTGATTAAATAATTGATGTAAAACAATAAACTAATTTTAACGAACCGACGTCCGTGGTATGTTTCAAAATATTTTGTTTATTGTGTTTTTCATAGAGAAATAATATATAATGAGAGTTGTCGATCCTGTATTAACAGTTGGCATCACGTTGATCGAAGCGCACCAGGAAGGGTTGTCGGAACTAATTTTTAAAGGCGGGATATTTAAATTTGTTAATTTGGATTATGGGTAGGTGAATTTTACAATTTGTCTAATAACTGTTTATTATATAATTATTTCATTGGAAAAAATAAAATTATATTTCATTTTTTCTAATGAAATGATTATAATTAAACAATTCAAAGACCGCAGTGACTCGATGCGCGGGTCAGTTGAGCAGAAACGCTTTGCCTTGTATCGCATATACTTCAATCCGTCTCTTTTATTTTGTCTATGGTGTTTTTCGTTTTTTAATTCTTCTTCCTTAACCCTCAAGACTCTACTTTTAAAATAGACAGTTACATATCTTTTGTCAGTTGCCTAATATATTTTCCAGTTACAATTAAAAGTACGTCTACATATCGATAGGTGGCTAGCATAAAACGTCTTAATTTGTGTATAGAGTTGCTTCTCTATCTTATTTGTTGTCCATAAACATAACCTAAAAGTTTTAAAATCCCTTAAAAAATGGAAGTTGAAACTCAAACTCTTAGAAAATTGAAGAAATTAGAAGAAATCCTTGAAGACCTAGTCGATAAAATTGATAGAGAAATCATCCAAACAGATATTGAATGGTTACAACTGAAAAGTATAGTGGAAAGCAATAATAGTAGCAAAGTATCTACCCAAAATACAAAAACGTCACACCCGAGTGCTAAACAAAATTGTAATCAAGAACACACAAGTAGAGTTTTAGATGATGATGTTAATTTAAACACTGCAGAACTCACACTTGATTCTACTTCCCATGTAGTTGATGAAAATGAAGAATTTGATAGTGATTAATATTTCAAGGGTTATTCTTTTGTATTAGTAAATTAATGTTTTTTGTTAACTAGGTGATTAGATATATACATTGTAATCAGAAAACTATTTTAAACTACAAAATCAAAAGCATTTTGCACTAACAAATTCGGTATAAATATATATAATAATTAATTTGCAAGAAATGCACACAAGAATAATACCACTGTAAAAATATTTTACCTAAATATACTCAACTATTCTGGCTGTTTTGTTTGAGATTAATTAGTAGTATAGATAAGAGATCAATTAATTTATACGCTAATATTTTTTTATTGATTACATTACAATAATCATAGAAATGAGGTAAACATAGATAGGTAACTAATTAGAAAAATACTGACGTTCTTATAGCTATAACTGTAAATCTTATTTAGTAAAGACCAGATGATATAGTAGCTGTATGATATAATCCATAGCATAGACAAAATAAAAGAGACGGATTGAAGTATAGGCAATATAAGGCATAGCGTTTCTGCTCAACTGACCCGCGCATCGAGTCGCTGCGGTCACGCGAACTACAAGACTTCTTACACAAGCAGAATAGAATAAAATCGTTTAAAATATCATAAATTACATTACACTTCAACATTTCGCCTTTAATGTTGATAAATATTATAAAATATACTTGTATATTAACTTTTAAGTCATTGAAAATGAAAATATACAAAATCAACCATATATTGGTTGGTGTGAATCTGACTTCTGTTTGTCAAAGTCATAGTGAAAGCACAGAACACCTTAGTGAAAGTGTCAAAAATTAGTAATGGATGATGATTGATGAGGCTTTGTGTATATTATATTTGTGATGAGGTGAGTTGGATTTAAGATTAGTTTAGTTTTAAATTCATTCAGGATTTTAGTTCTAATAAAGGAAATAAATGTAAGTGAACCTTTAAAATGTCATCACCAGGTATAATTCGTCATAGTTGTATTGCAAAAAATTGTAGAAGCAAATATTTTTGGCCACTTCGCAATTTAGAATCAAAGGGAACAGTAGTACAAAATTTTAGAACTTCCTTATACATTCAAAGATCAAAGGTTGTGTGGAGATCATTTCGATAATAATGCATTTAAAAGTTTATTACAAGTACCTAGCTGAACATAATAATAATAATACCCAATGTGTGAAGATCATTTCGATAATAATGCATTTACAAGTTCATTACTAGTACCTAGTTGAACATAATAATACCCAAGCTTTTGAAAATACTGTATTTTGCCTGTAAGACGAATATTTTATTCTGACAATAATGGTGGTAAGAGGTGTAGAAAACAAAAATAATTATTTTATCTTTGCAACTTAATGTACTGCATTTAATTTTTTTGGTTTCAGACCTGTTCCTGGCCTCATGGAAATGGATAATATTTGTTTTTTTTTGTCAATTATTTTAAAACAATGTGCAATTTGATATGATATTGGATTAACTTTCTTAATAAATAATGTTATTTTAGTAGTGCAGTTTAATAAAAATTTTAAAAGTGTGTTGATTTCTTATTTATCTAAATTGTGTCTTGAAATTGTTTAATTATAATCATTTCATTAGAAAAAATTAAATATAATTTAATTTTTTCAAATGAAATAATTATATAATAAACAATTTTTAGACAGATTGTAAAATTCTACTACCAATAATCCAAACTAACAAGTTTAAATATCCCGCCTTAAAAAATTAGTTCCGACAGCCCTTCCTGGTGCGCTTCGATCAACGTGATGCCAACTGTTAATACAGGATCGACAACTCTCATTATATATTATTTCTCTATGATATAATCTTTGGCTGTATATCTTGCCAAATAAAAGATTTCAATAAAAGCAAGCTTTTATATCAAAATTATGGCTTCATCCCGTTATCCAAAAATGTTATCAATCCTTAAATAGATACTTTAATAAAATAAAAACCTTTTTTGGATCCAGTTATATGTCATGGTAGCGTTTCACTTGCTTAAGTGAAGGTTATTCAATATTGAAAAAGAAGAATTAATTTCTTTTTTATCGACACTACTGACATATAGATGACATTTTGTTGTCCATTTTCAGGAAAAAGAAAAACAGTAACAAAGCAACACAAGTCATATATAATTTGTCAATATAAGTATTTGTGACATTTAGTTCGTTATTTTTGTTAATCTAGTGTAGTGCTTGTACAAATGGTATCTAAATTATTTGTTTTCAAATCGTCACGTAAATTGTCTCACTGTGCCTTCCTCTCAATTTATGACCCTATTGTTGAAGGTGAGAGAAGTGGTATTTTATGTAGAACTCCTGAAAGTTGTTATTTTAGTTTGTTTTCACATTTTTTAAATACATAAACGTACGTATTTACTGGAATACTTTTAAGTATATTTATATATGACATTGGCATTGTACCCTGTACACATGCCAATTTTGTATAACATTTAAATTGATCAAAAGATTAATTTGGGAAAATATAAAACTGCATCGGTTATTTTTGATATGGTGTATTTTTATCGTCCAACAGTCGGAAAGTCACAAAACTGATTTTCCATTAAAAAACATGTATTATTATTGAACTAATTTTGTTTGTGTGGATTCCTGACAAAAGTAAATTGAAATACTTTGTGTGTATGTGTTTACTCAAATCAAATAACTTTAAAATGTAAGTTTTATTTTCAAAAAAATTATAATTTATTTTGTATAGGTAGGTATAATTGTCATCAGAGTTTATTTGTGCCGAATCCTCATATTTTTCTCAACATAGCTATTTAATAATATCATGTATACAACTTCATTCCTTGAAATTATTTTAAAAACATTTTGTAAACTTTTTTGTTTTGTCTTGTTTTCAGGTTTAGGAATCATTATGTCATGCTAATTTACATTGAATTGCAGCTCTTAGAGTAAAATAAATCATATTGAAATTGAATAAGTATGATAAATTCATGACAGAAGTGGAGCAGAGCTTGGATTAATTTGCAATAATCAGGCTACAAAATAGATCTCAAAATGAGTGATGTGGAAAAGAAATGGGCATGTGAATATTGTACATATGAAAATTTTCCATCATCAGTTAAATGCACTATGTGCAGAGGTCCCAGACCATTTGTTAATGAAGATATATACAGGTTAGCAAATAATACCAGTTTCAAATGATTTGGATATGGATAATTATGTCTGTTTCAGGTTACATGATGACAAAATGAACATAGATGATAAATTTTCTTCAACAATTGAATCGGCAGCAGGACCACTAGAAAATAAATCAAAATGTACAAAATGCACATTTAATTTGTCTGGAATATGTATTATTTGTGGTGGTATTTCAGTATCACCTCAATCTTTACATGAACACATGCAACCCTTGCGAATCTCACAAAACTCTGATTTAGCCCAAAGTTTATCTAGGTCTAGGAATAACAGCCCCCCTGCTAGTGTAACCAATATTGAGAACTCTCGAAGATCATCACAGTCAAAATGGATATGTAATGTAAGTTTAATATCATTAACTAAATAATTTATGTACAATCCTTATAATAGTATTACATACAAAGACAATAGGCATCTCTCATCTTTTTTGTTTTACATATAATTTGGGATACTTTACTGAAAGATGTGCCAAACAAAAAATGTTTTCAAGGAGTAACGGGCAAAGTATAGGCTAAGAAGGCAGTACCTCAGGTCAATGTTGGTGTTATGATGTCAGCTGCCCTTTGCATTACTGTGCACTATAAAATTTACATTTAAACCAGGCTTTAGTTTAAACTTGGCTTAATAGTCGGTGCAGTAGACCATTGTTTTATTAGGATGCTAATATACTTTTCTCTTCTTTTGGTTTCACAAAATTTCTTGTAAACACAATTTATAAATATTTATTTTTGTTTTAGTTATGTACTTATGAAAATTGGCCAAAGTCTCTAAAGTGTGCTATGTGTGGAAGTATTAGTCAACGATCGCAAGCTTCTAGTCTAATAATTCCCTCACCAGATCAAGTTACAGACTCGGAACTAAATCAAGATGTTAGATTTAAGGATTATATATTGGGTAATATCAAAATGAATATTAATATTATACATTTTATTACAAGGTAATTTCAACTTTAGATTCTGGTCAAAGTCCAAACAACTTAGATAATGAACGAAAGTTGAGGCATGTTCGTCGCAATGCCGATTGGCGTTGGTTGAATGCCTGCATAGGAGTGATAGATGGTGACCCAAATCCAGTGGAAGCTTACCTTTCTTCAGGAGGAGATCCAGCACGTACACTTACAGCATCAGAAGTAGCCATTTTGAACAGAAGTTCTGCTTTTGACGTTGGACATACATTAGTTCATCTAGCTATAAGGTATGTTTATATTAATTGAACTGGTTCAGATAGAGCCCACAGCTAATTTTTCATTTTATTATTCAGATTTCAAAGAGAAGATTTATTAGCGGTACTTTTATCTCAAATAGAAGGTTCCGGTTCTGGCGTGAAACGAGTACCTAGTTACGTTGCTCCCGACATAGCTGCCGATATAAGACGACATTTTGCCTCAACAATTCGTTCAAGAAAAGGAAATTTTCAATGCAATTTCGTTACAGAGTTTCCCACATTTACATTACCTGCAGGTAAATTATAGAAAATGAAACAAAGTTTTATTGTTTAACCAAACATATTGTGTTATTTTAGAAGTTGATGAACTTCCAACAACAGTCCAAGAACAGTTATTCACCGAATTACTCGATAAAGATGCCCAAGAACAACTAGAAACCGATCCAGCTGTGATTAATTGGTCCTTGGATATAACTGTTCGCTTAGGTTCCAGACTTTATGCCTTATGGAACCGATCTGCGGGTGACTGTTTACTAGACTCAGTAATGCAAGCTACTTGGGGTGTATTTGATAGAGACAATATGCTAAGAAGAGCCCTGGCAGAGAGTTTAGGTCAAGGAGGACATTTGTGAGTTATTATATCAATAACAATATATTTGTTCTATTTGTTATTTTTGTTAAAAGGTTTTATCCGAGATGGAAGGAATATGAATCAAGCCACGCTTCATTTCTTCAGTATTCTTTAGAAGAGGGACAATGGGAAGAAGATTGGACAAGTTTATTATCTCTGGCCAATCAACCAGGAACGAGTCTCGAGCAATTGCACGTTTTTGCACTAGCACACATACTCAGACGTCCTATAATCGTATATGGTGTTAAATATGTAAAGAGTTTTAGGGGAGAGGCAATAGGTTACGCACGATTTGAAGGTACAGACAATCCATTCAAAGAATAATTTTTTGTTTTCACAAATTCTTGTTTTCAGGTGTTTATTTACCCTTATTGTGGGAACAGAGTTTTTGTATCCGTACTCCGATAGCTTTGGGTTACACCAGAGGTCACTTTTCAGCTTTAGTTCCCATAGAACCGTATAGTAGAATAGACTCAAGGCCACCAATACAACATAGTAATATAAATCCCGATCACATGCGAAGCACCTTCTTGCCTCTAATGGACAGAGATAGAAAACTTCTACCAATTCACTTCTTAACAGAAGCCGAAGTGAGTATTGTAAATTTTGTTTGTAATAATGAAACACTTGACAAATTAATTTTGTTTAGTTGGGTAGAGAAGAAGCAATACTTCGACAATGGTTGGACGTCTGCGAAACAGAAAATGGTATTTTGGTCGCTCAACAGTTGTTGCATAAAAGACCTTTATTAGTTGCTCAAATGGTTGAAGAATGGTTGAATCACTATAGGAGATTATCGTGAGTGTAAATTATTTTTGTTATTGGCTATCGTAATCTACTTACAATTTTCTTATAGTATATAGTTTTGTGATACTTTAGACAAGTGAAGTATACAATAGTAGTTTGTTTTAGTAGTGTAAAAGGTAACTTTATGCATATGTTGTACGCAATACATTCTTTGAATGGTGGTGGTAGAATAAAAATGATTGTGTAATCTGTCTAAAGAATAATTTTGCTTGGAGTAGTGAAATTTGTTTTCGCATTTCAGACAAATGACATCAGCACCATTCGCGAGGCCGATTCCCATTCAAGATTATTCAAGCGAAGGAGATACAGACGACGAATAGCGCCGGTTGAAATTCGTGCTCGAGTAACACGAAAAAAACAAGTAGTGATAATTTAGTACCTAATGTTATTAAATTTTCTCGAAGAGACGGAATATTAGATGAATCATTCAATAAAAAACAAGCTGGGTGGAAATAATTATTGGTCTTTGAACTATTAGATTGTCATAATATCGATTTTATTAGCTCCAGTTAGAAATAATTGCGAAATTAATTAAAGTAACTTAAATAGAATATTTAATTTCCGACTCGCCTTCTTTTTTATCGCAGAGTTTTGACTCAATTAAATGTCTTGCTGGTCTAATTTGAATGACAATATCTGAATCAGCTGGTCATTGACATGTGTCAGTCAGTGATACCAACAGTAAAGGCATTTTTTCTTGAAAAACTGTTTTAAAACGGTCTATTTTCTTGATCGGTTAATGACGTCAGGAATAAAACTGTTTGTCAACGTTTCAAAACGTTCTCCGAGACCGTTTTAATCTGTCAACAGTGTCACTACTGTAATTTTTGAAATTTTTTGTTTTTATACAAAACAAATGGATTTTCCGTTTTTAATTTATTTACTTTTATAGTACCGGTTTGTTTAATTTTTTGTGTTTTGCAATGGAATAAATGGTGAAAGTCACATTGGGTGAATATGAAAACAGTTTTTCTCACAATGCATATACTACATCAAAAAATATGCAAAAAAAACTAGGGTTATGGTTAAAAAATGACAAACGTCACTTGACCTATTTACAGCACATGTACCCAATAAGCTGAAGCTTATATCATTGCATCTTAAAAGAGTTGAAGCAATGCCAAATAAATTATAGGTACACCAGTGCTGTTGTTTGTTCTCAATTGAAATCATTGAGTGTTTACCTAACCTAACTTCCATGGAATTAACTACAAAAACTTTGTTCCACATGAACTAAATCATTAATATTCTAGTTCTGCGCACGTATATATGTTGCACTTATGTACACTTTTTAATCACTGCTTGAGTGTCTACTGGAGTGGTCCGTAGCCCATATCGTAGAACTGTCAACGTATCTTCTCTGCACATGCTCAATTCGATACGGTTGAAATTTTAACTTGACTTTAAGTATCCAATAACAAAAGTATAGGCGGGAAATTCATATTTTAGGTATATTGTTACTTCAATTGATTTTGTCATTATGTTTATTGGAAATCTGTACAATAATTATTTTATACCCAGTAAAATGTATATAGGTAGAAGAAGGAAATAAACTTGCACTATAAATAATGGGATTGAATATTTTCGCAGAATTTCCACAATTTATTTTTTTAGAACCATCGATTTTTCCTCTTGCCTTTACAAACTATATATTATGCGGTTTATTTCGTGTCTGTTGGTATTCCTGTAGGTATTTTTCTTCCTTTTCTATCTGAATTTGATAATAGTTGGTAATTTTCATACCTAAATGAAGGTCACAGATATGTTAGGGATATTGTGAAATTTGCAAGTATTGTGAAAGTTTGGATAGAAATTCATGCAAAAAATTAGGTAGCTAAGTACAAATATTATTGGCAGTCGTGTAACGTTTAACTAATAACTCAAAAATTTGTTTCTTAGAACTCTTTATATTAAAGGGTTAATAATTTTTTTCCTAATTTACGCGACGTAGATCAAAACTAAACGATTTAAAAGTGCCTATTTCCAATTAGTACATCATCCTCTTCGTATTTATGCCAAAGTTTTTAATCAATATACGTGTTTAAGTGGTGTTAGTGTGTCTAGTTACACTGGTTTTTTTGTAGTAAATTCACAAATATGTGACAGTATCAGTCAGGTACTTGACAGCTGAATAAACTATTTGACAGTTTATCCAAAGATAAAAATATCTCTTTGATTTATGTGAATTAATTTGAAACAGGGGATATAATTTTTTACATGACTTTACACTAGAAAAGTGCTCGGGGTCAATAATTGGTTTGATTTGCTTTCGATTTAATTTTGAATATGTTCTCTATTTTTGTCGATAAATATTTGTGAAATTACGTTTATTGGATATTTGGGAAGTAATAATTTTTCTTAAATTTCCTTTGTTAAAAGGATTGCCCGATACTGTCACTTTTATTTTGAATTTTAAATGTGGTTAATTCCATTTATGATTCTGCGGAAACACTAGTTTGATATAAACTTTTCATTAAAATATACATTTTTGGGTTCCATTGACAATTTTAATATAATTGCATCAACATAAATGTCCTCTCTTGCTTCTTTTCGTATTTGCTCAAATCTGCAATATGTTTGTTTGTTCAAATTGATTGTTTTTATCATTAATTATTAATAAAAATATATTTTAGTTTATTAAAGCTGAGTGCTTCCAACGGATTTATTGTAATTTACTTTTGCTAATCTACGAGCTTTGGTTTCTTATTTATACTAAATTCCATTTATTTTTTTTTATCCAAAACGTACACACTCCTGATTCTTTATTCCCTTCCCACCAGGCATTATTGTTGGTTCCCTGATCTCCAAACATTACGGTTTAAGAATCCTGCAGTTACCAAATTTGCTACTTATGTATAAAAACAAAGATTCCAATGCTCCAATTTTTTATCGTATGGACGCGTTTCCGTATTTTTTGTTTGAATAATGTATTTTGCTTTATAATGTTACAACAAAGTTGACAGGTGGAGCCACTATTGGTGATTCAATATATGCGCTGCTCTACCTGGCGGCCTCAAACCGAACTAGTTTGTAATCTATTGTTTTATAACTTCAATTTATTTGCCATAAGTTTTCCACTGCTTGATTTCAAGAGTTGACTATGTATTTTTTTAGTAGTTTCTCAATAAGTCTTATTTATTTGAGGATTGTGTTTACATGTATATATTAGTTCGATTCATACTAATTAAACTTATACGACTTATGCCCACTTGCACTCTCTGTTAAAATTTAAACAATCGATTAAAATGCAATCACTTGCACCGTAATTTTAGGGTTCTTGGTTAAAATAAACTATAATCAATCTGGGGAAGTTTTGCTAAATTGCAATCGGTTGGTACTAACACCTAACTTCAGTCTGTCAGACAATGATATTTTGAGGTTAGAAAAATTATTTATTTTAATTTCGCATATTATTTTTTTTGCAGTCGCCGGTATTTCCTATTTTTGTGAAGTTTTTGCTTCAGGTTAGCGAAATAAAGTGTTTCTAATTTCTGGAGGACAAGGGTAGGCATAGCCCTATAAGTAATGATGGATTCAACCTCCACCAGCGCGAAACGGGTGACCAAAACCTAGGTTTTGTAAAATTATTGTTCTGATTTGGTGCACTTACAAATCATGAGGAAACTCCAGGTCCTCCTCAATTTTTTCTAATATGCCAAGAACGGTTGGTTTCAAGACACGAAATCTCTTGAAAAAGGTGAGATTATCCAAGTTGTGGAAGTGGTTGGCGTGTTTTTTAGGTTAGAATTCATACTACTGTGGTTTATATACGATTTAAGCCTCCAAAATCAGTGGCTTAGTTTAACAGTGGTTTAGAAGAGTTAGTAATAGTTAAATTTTAAACCACTGTTATAAAGACGGTGCAAGTGGCTATTACCTAAACCAAAATCTAAGCTCTAATAATACTATTTCATGAATTTAGTCACTGGTTTATCAATTCGAAGTTTTATGCCTTTTTTGGAAATAACTCACTTGCTATCTCTATTTAAAAAAAAAACACATTGGCTCTTTTCAGCAGAATATACATGAGAACTCAATTTGAACAAACCTTTTTTAAATTTGGGGTCGATAACGTTTACACCCTGAAGCTGACATAAATTTCCTTAATAAATTCCATTAACAATCAAACCATGGAGACTATATAGTCTCCATGAATCAAACGATGAAAATCTCATGGCAAGGAAAGTGAGGTTACAAAACAATGTACAATTTGGATAATGAAAAGGGTGTTTGCTTAATACCGCGCCCGTTGTGTTCGGCACTTTTCTGGTTGCGATTAAGGCACAACAGTACACCATCATTTTTTAGTAGCGAAATATACAATTTTCACTAAACGAACGGTTCCCAGCAAAAACACGGCACACTTTCGCCTATAGCACATCTAAGATGTACAACAAAGTAGTTCAGTTGTCGCCACCGCAGCGCTACGATCTTAAGTTGATTTCCCAATTGTTTTTACCGATTTTGAGAGGAATGTAAAACTGCCAATAATTTTTTTTGCAAGGAAGATACTTTCCGAGAAAAATCCAATAGCTCTCGTTTATGGTAAGTACGTTTTTGGTAATAATTTAAAATACATATACTTTCTTATCGTTAAAAATCGTATCTCTGTGGTAGCCAACTTTATGATAAAGTAGATTAGCTACACTACTAATAATATTTCAGATTCTGAGGGTAAAATGCTTTCGAAATAACTTTATTTTAATGGGGTTTTTGTGAAACTTTTTTAAATGGTTGTGATGACATACGGTACCAATTTTAGGTTACTCCAATTTACTAACTAAAATAGAGACAATATTTTAAATTTTTGAAACCTTCATTTTGTTCAGAATAAATATTCTTTTTGCATTACAGTCCAATGTTACCTTGTTAGATGGATACCTTATTTCATCAAAACTATTTTTCTCTTTTTACAATGATCTCTTTATTTTCTGTACTTGTAACTTATTTATTGTTTTGTTGGGATGTTTTTGTTGTTGTTTTTTGCTGTAACATAATAGTATGAAGAGTAAGTAGTAAAGAAATGTGTAATTTATTATATTTCGAAGTCAAATTATATGTATAAATTGTTTTTACACAAATATTTAAATATAGGCTTCTGAATAGAAATTTTAAAAAATATATTGAATATACTATATTGCATTGTTAACATTGTTATTAAAACAAAAAAATATATATAATAGATAATAAATACTTAACTACTTTAAGGTGTTTTTTAATATTTTGTACTTGGCTGACTATTAGTACAAACATCAAATATACTTGTATTTATTATAGTTCGATATACACTTTTGGACAAAATTAACGCAATGAAACATTAATTATTTATCATTTTCTCATGTCAGTTTTGAAGTTTATCAGGTATTTGATAGTTGGCTCAAAATAATCCACTCACACATAAGCGACACCTTTGTTCTTTTTAAAACCGCCCTCCAATATTATCACAATTTTACATAAGTGAATGTTGTGATTTGAATCCACCATTTTGGTGAAAACGCCTACTATTTAAATTCTCAATTATATCCACCTAAAAGTCAAAGTCCAACTATAACTATCACAAAATTTTTAAACGTAGAATAATCATAGAGATACTATAGATAGAGGCAACAAGCCAGCTCGGAACCGGTCAGCATGTAAGAAAGAGATAGAAAGTCGGAGGCTTTCTCTAATAGCGCGCATGCTATAAACACAGACAAAGACAGAAAAACCTCTGATCGTCTATCTTTTTCTCTCTCACCGGAGTTCGGTGGGACATTCCCACTTACACTGCAGCCTCTATCTGTAGTATCTCTATGAGAATAATACATAAAGTTCTTCTTTCACATAGGAACAGCAAGAATAAGGCTAGTTCTACTACTCTGATACTTTAGCATGTGATCAGTTGCCAGGCATCCGGACGTTTTCGATGATGACGACCTGTGCTGTTCTCTATTTGTGTCAACTCTTATGTTTGTGCTGTAAGTAGCCCTCTATCTATCCTAACCAACGCCGTACGAGCCTTTAAAATCATCCCACACCAGACGATTACTGAGCCGCCACCATACTGTACAGTTACTACAATGTTACACTGTGCGTAGCATTCCCCAGATAGGCCAAGCAATAGGTAAATATTTTTGACAAAAATCCTAGTAGAAAACGAATGATGCCATCGTATAAAACACATTACTTGGTATCAATTTGATATGTTTTGGACAAAAAATGTTAGTCAGTAATTTGTTATAAACATTTTTCCTTTTTTTAGTTTTTTTTTCATATAGCGTAAAACGTACTAAAGCAATCTCAATGGCATGCATAGATAAATTGTAGATAATTAAAATACGAACAAAATCAGGGGTCGAACGAGTCAATCGGATGATTAGGAACCAAGAAAATCTGGAAAAACCGGAAAATTCGTCATTTTTTTGAAAATTCATATCTTCATCATTTTTCAATTGCAAGAGCTGAAACTTGGTACAAATGAAGTTCTTCGTAGGCCCTTTATACGCACGAAGAGCAGACGCCAAGTGACGGTTACATTTATCGCAATTGCAATTTTAATTTTTTCATACGATAATTTTCAACGTGTCTGGATGGGTGGTCGATTGTCCGATTTTAAATTTGAAAACGGTTTTGAAAAGTGTAAATATAGAGTAGCAAAACGTATATTTTCGATTTGAAATCGAGTGATGCGAAGTCGGCCAAAAACGCCAGGAAACATCGGCGAAAATGACTGAGAGGTGGAAAGCGGCTGAGTAGTGGGGGAAGCGGCGAGAGATCGGTGACCGAGGAGAGGTATTATACAATATACATAGATATACGAGCGCGCTAACGCGTGGCATGTCTATGTTTTGCTTTTGATGTATTTTCACTTTGACATTTAATCAAAAATCATCTGTCAGTGTCACACTTCTCCCTATTACGGCTATGACAGCAACTGGAGTGCGTAGAATGACCGTTGGTTGCGCCAAACACAACAGGAAGAGAGAGAAGAGACGCCGTGATTCATCTGCCAGCTGCTCCGAACAGAAACTATAGCTCTGACTATACACAAATCGAAGAACACATCATTTTGAATATTAAGATAAACAAGTTTATTTCTTGATTATTAATAAAATCGAAGTTACTAGTTGGTTTTGTTGACTCCAGGTACTTGAAAATAAAAAAAAATAATGGAATAGCTTTATTATTTGCCAAAATAATCAAACGCAAACCATAGACATGCCGCGCGTTAGCGCGTTCGTATATCTATGTATAATACCTCTCCTCGATCACTGATCTCTCGCCACTTCCCACTTCACATTTTCGCCGATGTTCCCTGGCGTTTTTGGCCGACTTCGCATCACTCGATTTCAAATCGAGAATATACGTTTTGCTGCTCTACATTTACACTTTCCAAAACCGTTTTCAAATTTAAAATCGGACAATCGACCACCCATCCAGACACGTTTAAAATTATCGTATGAAAAAATTAAAATTGCAATTGCGATAAAAGTAACCGTCTCTTGGCGTCTGCTCTTCGCGCATATAAAGGACCTACGAAGAACTTCATTTGTACCAAGTTTCAGCTCTTGCAATTGAAAAATGACGAAGATATGAATTTTCAAAAAAATTACTAATTTTCCGGTTTTTCCTGATTTTCTCGGTTTCCAATTATCCGATTGACTCGCTCGACCCCCAATTTTGTTCGTATTTTAATTATCTACGATTTATCTATGCATACCATTGAGATTGCTTCAGAACGTTTCAGGCTATATGAAAAAAACTAAAAAAATTAGGTTTTTTTCGTTTTAAATGTTTACAACAAATTACTGAACAACATTTTTTTGACCAAAACATATCAAAATGATACTACGAAATGTCTTTTATATGATGGCATCATCCGTTTTCTACTGGGATTTTTGTCAAACATTACTATACTCGCATGCTCCGTTGCTTTGCCTAAGACCTGTATACTCTGTTTCACATGTTTTCAGAAAAAATAGAGTACCTGGATCTATTTGAGAACAGTATTTTCCCTCAATCTTCATTATTCCAAACATATTCACGAGCAAAATACAATCTTTGCCTTCTAGGCTCTCTGATTAAAGTGGGTGTCCTCCAGGGCAGAGTATATTTGTCGCAAGTTTTCTCCTTTATCGTATTTTGGCTTTGGATTCTACAATTATAACGATCCAAACACCATCAAACAAGAAGCGAAGCTGCGTATGCTTTTTTTGAATGCGCATGCCTGAAAGAAGCCATTTTTATAATAAGTTATCTGTCAACGTCGGTCTGTCAAGGTCATACATTTTTGTTACCAAAACGTTATCTGTGACCAAAACATCAAAGAGATTGCGCCGGGCTTCGCTTCTTGTTGGTTGGTGTATTCTTTGTCGAAACCAATAAGAGAGGGAGTTTGGAATTGAGTAAGTACTAGAATAAAACAGTAGAATACGGATTTACACAATAGTGTTCATTTAGATTATAAATTACAGAATTACTAGTAGGTAGTTTACATCAAAATTAATAAATGAAAATTGTAATAGTATTCAAGCTTGATAAGTTTGTCATCCAGGATTTTCCATTGGGGCACCATATTGCGATCTTTCAATTTAACAAAAAATTGCAACAAAACATAATTGAACAGTTTTTTCTTGATAATAATACTCAGTCTCTTAGAATGGTTCGTGTCTCTTAATATATTCTTTGCACTTTTTAAACTTACACCTCCCCTATAATTAACCTGTAAATTGATACGTTTTGTTCACAATGTGATTAAATTATTAACTTTTTCTCAACTGTCTAGTCCACAATGTTATTCCAAATAACAAGTAGTAAACTCGTACTCTAAAAGACACTCGATCCTTTATAGATAAAACTTCTCACAAACTATAACTGTTCATGTCGATATTTTTTTGTTAGCTTTTTTCTCTAGAATTTTCAAGTGTTTGTTTGTGCATTTAAATCTAGAGAGTAATTTTAGTAGGCTGTCTTTTTCATTCAGGAGCTTTTTTTTATCATTTTTTAATTTGGAATTGACATTTTCAAGATTTTCCAATTCTTTGGCAAGACTCATTGTTGATTCTTGTAATTTTTGTCGTCTTTTGGCCGCTGCTCTTCGGTTTCCTTCTCTTCGACGTATCAATTGTAATTGACGTTGAGCTAATAGATCCTAAAACAATATTACAACCATAAAGTTTTGTACATTAGAACAGGCAATATTGAAGTTGGCAGTATGTTTTGAGAAATATGCTTACACAGTTCGATAAGCAAAAAAAAAGTAATGCCTGCTAATATTTTGATGTTTGACATGTTTTTCTGATTATTAAATCCAATGAAATGGCTTGGTTAACAATTTTTGCTGTTAACCTGTGTACCAGTAGATCAAATTATGTAAAACAAAAATAAGTGACTCAAAAACTACAGACTTTCAATAACTGTAAATCCTTATAGAAATAAACAATGCCAACCACTTAATAATCTATGCTGTTACTGTATTATACAATTACATGAGTCTAATAGAATTCTATAAAGCTACTAAATAATTTTTTATACATCTAAATACCATACCTTCATACTGAAATGTTCTCTAAATTTATCTTGACCAGAATCTCTATTGAAAGATGAATCAGATTCAGTACTTCTATCTTCATGATTTTCAGTTTTTAACATAACTGACTCCTCACATAAAACTTTTTTATCATCACTGTTATTTTCTATTATTGGGGCTGCAGTTGTAGGTTCCGGTGAGGTACATATTTTTTCTTTGGTGTAATTCGGTACCGTTTTATTACCATTAGGAATACTTTTCGAAGCCCATGATATAGTATTAGTAGTTAATGGTTCTCTAGTTGTATTAATTTGTCGTAGTAATGAATCATTAAATTTAGTTAAATCAAGAAAGTCTGATATTTCTTCCAATTTCTGAATACAATGATCACAAATATTTTGGGGTAAATTATCGTTATCACATACCTATTAAAAGATAAAGTAAAGTTGCTCTAGTAAGAATATAATATAAAAAGTTTTAGTTTAGTTACTAATTGTTATCAGAAACTACTAGGTACATACCTCAGCATTGGTAAGCAAACGCAATAGGTCTATTAAATATTCTACTTCTTGTAAACATTTTAAATTGTCTCTGCCCAAACAAATTCTACAAATTGTGCTAAAATCATCGTAGGATATTTTCACAGATGTACTTTCCCATCGACTCATATCGGTGAATTAATCCATATATAATCTTTCTATTAACCAATACTTTTTGAATAAACAAATTATATTAACTTTGTCTCGATTCCTTGGGGTCTACTCCCTAGAGAAATAATGTGGAAATAATATTATTTTGTCTATGGTCTACTCTTACTCATATCAGCCAATGGCCAAGTCAATTTTGATGAGTCATTCAATAAGTAAAAATAATTTTCATAGATGATGCACAAGTAAGGACAGTTCGAACCATAGAACTTAAATTTTGAATTTCTTTCGACGTGAGTGTGAGTATTCTACCCTGGTGAATACTTTGGACTTGCGCCTCGAGTAATATTTTATATTTTTTGCCGTTTTTATATCAGTTTTAGCATTTCCTAAAAAAAATTGTCAAGGATACGGCTTCGAAGTCGACAACAACAAGTACCCATACCAGTCCATACTAGGTATGTATACCGGTAGAATAATAGGTCTTTTTGTTCTTTATTTCTCTTCCAATGATTGAATTTTATTTGTGTCTTTAAATATTGTGAATTCAACTGTTATAATAAATTAATAGTTTCCACCCTTACTACGTGGAATTTTTTCTTAATTCTAAAATAAAATGAATTATTGTATAACCTAGTAAAATTTCATTATGACACTCTGTATTACAACTATAAACAACAAGTAGCTATGCAACTGAACAGGCACGAATGCCTGTTTCGTTGCATACCTAGTAGGGAGGTTCTCTAGTAGATGGCAGCATTGGACAACATGTATTGATTGACCTCTCTATCTTAGTATTCTATGATTTATTTTTCTGTAAAGTGGAAGTAGTTTATCTATGGTCATGTTCAGTTGGTTATCTATGGTAATGATCAGTTGGTTATCTATGGTCCTGATCAGTTGGTTATCTATGGTCCTGATCAGTTGGTTATCTATGGTCATGATGTTATCTGTGGTCTTGATGACATGTTTGAAAAACGGCGTGGCGTCTTCACAGAGAAAAAAGTGGCTTATCTTTTTTTTTACTATGTATGTTTCTGCACTCGTAATTATTTTAAAGAATTTTTCCGTGAATTAAACTTTTGGTAACACTATTAATATTATGGTTCGGGAATTACACTTCATTCAGAGGTGGAAAAAAACAGATAAGTATGTTGAAATAGACGTTAATTTTTATTATTTTGATACTTTTTTATTCATCCATAAAAACTACAATGTATAATATTACTATTCCAGTTAATAATCATTCACATCGTTTAATCACTCTTAGAAAATTGTTAATTTTGATGTCATGGTAGTTACCATCAAAGGAAGAAATAAGGCTTGCTCAACTATATTTATTTTACGACTGAAATTGTAAGCTTTTAGAAAAGTCAATTGATCATTTTTCCTTCATTCCAAGATGATTTTTCTGTAGTAATTGTACTTAAATATTTATTCTATTTTAGATACATGATTGTCTACAAGTTTTCCTTCGAGACAGTTGCTTCAATAACTGGAGTACCACCTTTATTGGACCAGTAGGGTATTGTAGAACAACAGATGTACAATAAGCAATAATAGGAGCTCCTCCAGTCTTAACTATTATCTGATTCAGTTTTAGTAGTCATTGGTAAGTGTCTAATTTGTAAATTCAAGTACTCAAAAGAATAACAAAACCACACTGCCAGTTGAAATCATTTCAATATTTGTTTGTTTCCAGTAAAAGAAATCAACCACACATTTTTCAAACATTATTATTGTTAATTATATATTATTATTGGTAGATGTTCTTTAAATCGCACCATAAAATATTTAATTTTGTCCGAGAAAACATAGTATTTAAATTCCGATTTTAATGTAGAGCAAGTTGTTAAATGCAAGCTCAACATGGTGTAATTATTTCTAACTTAAAGTCTGTGTTTTTGGTTAAAAAGTGCATCTAAAATACATTTTCTCATACCAACATTTCAGTGTGCTACAACTTTTTGTTAGAAAGTAATAAAAAACTTTTCATTAATGAAGATAAGATAAGACCAAGTAATTAAACCAGTTCTAGTCGATTTTAAGGGGGCTTACAATAAAATGAAAGTATGGTATGCTGGGTATGTAATATTATTAAACAACCTACAAAAGAAATAAAAGTACCTTGTTTTTCTTGTGACTCATGCAAAAATTACACCTGCTTTGAATATAGTGAATTAACTACAACCGAACTTGGATGTATGAATTTTCAGAAAAGAAATTTGAAATATTATTTTGAAAGGTGCAATAAATATGAGCTTCAAATAAAATTATAGAAGATAATCAAATTGCTCAAATAAAAAATTGAAAATTTAGAGAAAAACAGCCAAAAATCTTATGCTAATATATTACAACAGAATAAAGAAACTGCAAGGACAAACATTGTAAAACCCAATATTCCGGCCATTATTGTAAAACCAAAAAAAAACACATTCCTTTGACAAAACAAAAATTCATTTGAATAGAATAAATCCTGGTGAAATTAAAGTTGGTATCAATAATACAAAAATTAATAAATATGGTAATATGATAATTGAATGTCAGAAAAAATTCTTAAACAAACCCTAATCAATAAATTAAAAGATAATTTCAATGTTTCTTATATATGTTTTCTTTCTTTTTTTTCTTTTGTATACATAAAATGTTTAGTTTATTGAAAGTTCTGCCTTACCTTACTTCATTAAGCTAATGGATATTAATGAAATAGATACGCTAAATTAAATAGAATTTGAAGAAGCCGAAGCTTTGAATAATATAAATCACAAATATGACTTACAGCTATATACCGAGTATTATTCAGGCTCAGTTTCTAGAAGGTCTGTACTCAAAATTTTACAAAATGATGGAATTCAAAACTGATATTACCAATTATCAACCTAAAGCTACGGTTTCCTAGGAAAGCGGTGCCGTACTAGAGCGGTCGTAATAAAACGCTGTCCGTGCATTTTATATGTAAGCGGTTTTTTAGAGAACGGTAGCCAACACCGTCATGCAAAATAGCGGCAGCGCTATCATCGAGACGGCCGGCATAGCGGCGAGAAACAGTGAATGCAACGTTTTTGTACATTACGGTGAGAGACTTCAAGCATATTTTTGGTGGTATTCGTTGGATTCAATGTTCTAGCTTTACAACTATTGTCACCGCTATGTCGTCCGTCATATTCGTTGACGATAAAAATTATTACGGCCTACATATTACGGCCGCTCTAGTACGGCTACGCTTTCCTAGGAAACCGTAGCTTAAACTCTCTAACTTTGCAAAAAAATTTGAAAAAAGTATAAAAAAATCAACTATTTGATTATTCAACTTCTAATAATATCTTAAATAACAATCAGTGTGGTTTTATGAAAGGGGTTAATACTACAGATGCTATCTACGAACTAATCAATAATATATAAAATGGACTTGATGATAATGAAAAAGTGATTGCAGTTTTTCTGGACCTTGCAAAGTACCTCATCGACAGCTCATTGATGTCCTCGAGAACTATGGTGTCAGAGGTGATTATGTAAGTAATTGTAAAGTACCTCATCGACAGTTCATTGATGTCCTCGAGAACTATGGTGTCAGAGGTGATTATGTAAGTAATTGTGTCTTTTATTTTAAACTATTTATTGTGATTATATTTTATTTAAAATGTATTTATATCAATTGCACATACAAGTGTTAAGTCATGTGTAGGTGCAAAAAGCAAAAAAAATGTGTAATAATAACGTACTTGTCATAATCAAAATACTATGTACCGTTGTCTAAAAAAAATATGAATTTATTTATAAAAAATATAGATATACCATTGCCTGAATAAAGTTAAAAAAATAGATTACATAATTCAGCTAAGAATAAATCAATTACATGAAGTTGTTTAATAAAACCATAGTTTATTGGATTATAGAGGAAATTTGATAAATTTGCCAGCGTCTGTCTCCTATTTTCTGGAATAAAAAATCCAACGTTTATATTCAATAAATACCCATGTAGAATATACCATAAACAGTTGTTTTGCGTATTCGTTAACGAGTTGTTTTATAAAATCGTATCGTCCAATACCACACTCGGTAGTACGTTTAATTAATTTTAATTGTTCTTTTCTAGTAAACATTTATTATTCGCAATATTGTTGCAGCTTTTTAAAACATAAATTTGCATACGTTAAAATCTTCTTCTTTTCCTACGAGGACTGCAATTGACTGATGTAAACCATAGATAAAAACATTTCTCTATGGTCTGAACCATAGACAAAAACATTATTTCTCTATGGTGTAAACCATAGACAAAAACATTATTTCTCTATGGTGTAAACCATAGAAAAAAGATATTATTTTTCTATTGTGTAAGCCATAGACGAAAACATTATTTCTCTATGGTGTAAGCCATAGATAATCTATTTTTGCATTAATAAGCGATTATGATATAGGCAACCAAACATACAATAAAACTTGTATGATAAATGTTGAAATTTGAAACAGAAGTTTTTAAAATTTATTTTTGGTTTTTGGCCGTAAATATGGATTATAAGAAGTTAGATTTAAAACTATGCAAATTGTTAGTTAATAGGAAAATTTTAAAACATCATAGAAGTTACTGAATTTTAAAAAATGGTAGCCTGTAAGTATATTACTTACTATTAACATTTTGAGCTTTCAGAAAAGCCAAATGGCTATTTTGTTTTTCCAATAAAATAGGAGGTCTCTGCCTCATTTTTTCTTATACTATATAGACAATCAAGGTCTTTTTATGTCAAGGTTTTTTTTCGAGAAGTTTCACTTCTATTACATGTACAGTTCTACATATGCAATAATTTCTACTTGATGTGTTTCCAAATTACACCAAAATGGGAAATTCCATAATTACTTGCGACCATTAGAAATTGGAAGCTTCTGATTATGTTGATTTACATTTTTCTGTAAATTGTATGCACATTAATGTACATTGGATTTGGAAAGAGTATAATTGACGGTTAAAGCTGGAAATCGCCATTATGTTTTTATTTCTAACTCTGTATAATACCGGTACAAATATTGTCAATACTAGTTGCATTCTTTATATGTAAAGCATTTGAAATTTTGGTTTTATCACACAGGTATTGTGAGAAACTCATAAATTGATTTGGTCAGTTCAGTAAGATCTATAAGTTCAAGTACCTATTTCAGATGACCGCAACACTCAGTAATTTTAAAATTTGTGTGTTTTTCAGAAAAGTGAAGGAAAAACAACAACAGCATGTTAACCTGAGTTTATTTTGTTGAAATATGAAAATATTAGGACAATGCATCGGAGGAACTGTATGTTTTAATAAGATTCAACTGTAAGTATACATAATTATTATTAATATTCTAACATTACCCGCAAGTAGAAATAACAATGAACCTGAACAAATAGAGTTTGTTTAATGAAAAAAACATCTCATATTAAAATTTAACTTTGTCAGTTGAATTTTTCAAAAATATCTATCTTGGCTAAATCTAAAATTGTGGGTCTTTTTGTCTTCTTCCTCCAATAATTGAATTTTATTTGTCTTGAACTATTGTAAATTTAACTGTTTTAACAAATTAATAGTTTCAACCTTTCAAACTTCTGGTAATCATTTTTGAAAATTGTTCATCATATTGTTATGATAGATAGCATCGAAGGAAGAAATAATATAAAATTAATAGCTATTATTAAACCAATTAGCTATTTCTCCTTAGAACGTGATTTCTTTGTTTTAATTGTAAATATTGTTTCTATTTTTGACTGTGTATAAATTGCCGATTACGTTCATTTTTCAATCCTGTGTATATACTAGTGGCTTATTTTTAGTGAAAACGTTTAAAATTATGGTTTTATCAAACGGGAGACATAGTTGTTGTTACTGGAGTTTACTCATCATGTTATTTTTTTAGGAACCATTTGATTGAAGAAATGGAGCAGACGAAAAAGATTTGAATAATTGATTTTATATTGTTTTGCAATATTTATTGTAGATATTGCAATCAAAATGGGTAAAATGAAACCATAATAATAAAATTATGGTCTATATATTAGGACTGGGTCTATATTGATGATAGTTAATCAAAATATGTCTATATCGATATGTTCATGAATTGTTTAATTTTCTTGAATACTCACTTTTGCTAATTTAATAATTGTTGTATTATTAATAATAGGAAAATGTATATGTATCGTTCACAGTTATATCGATAAAGATATATTTTTAAATGCACAGTTCTAGAGTAAGAATAATAGTGTGCATAATCGACGGTGACCATTAGAAATTGCCGATTATGTTTTTTCTCCTAATTCTGTCATCAACATCGCCAATGTTACCTATGGGTGTATGTGTGTAAGACCAAAATTTAACAATTTGATTGGGTGGCGACCATTAGTAATTGGAAGCTGCTCGGCGATTTTCATTAAAACGGCATCCATTTCTTTGGATCTGTCTTAACAAGATCTCATTTATCAAATCACAATTTGAAACGAATCCTGATGGCTATGTAAGTAATAGTTTTGGTTCGTATCAATTCTCAAAATTTATTGGAATGTAATATGTGTTTTGTTTATGAATTATTTGGAAAAATTCAATTCAAGAGTCTTACGCAGATCTGTCGATCATTTTCTCCTTTCAGAACTGCAATTTAAAGAGAATTCAAGGCAGGAACGTCCTTATCCTCGGTGGAACATGAAGGGGTACATTATTTTTCCACCAACGGCTTAAAGAGAGGCTGTGGCGTAATGGTTAATCATTGGATTTGTGGTTAACTATAAACCGATATTTAACCGCTACACTACAAGACTTCCTCAATCGCTATTTTCCTTAAAATACAAAAATGTACCCCTTTTATTTTCTTCAACAGACGTCACTGTCGTAGTTACAAAATTATGACATGCGTTCCTTATGTTTATACGGACGCTCCTATAATTTAAAGAATATTTTTTGAAGTGTGGTTATAAGAATTGTTTATACTAAAAAGTCCTCTTTCGTACCGACCAGCTTTGGGGTGTCGCTCCAAAGAAATGGGTGCCGTTTTAATGAAAATCACAGAGCAGCGTTAAAATTTGGTCTTACTCAAACGCACACATCCACATACACCCATGGGTGACATCGGCGATGTCGATGTAATTACGGTATTAAGCGGAGTTAAGAGAAAAAACATAACCGGCAGTTTCCAATTATTATGGATGTGTTTTCGTAGGTCGCACAACGATAGGAACGCAACATAAAGGTATGTGAAACTATCAATTTTATAGATAGTGTGAGCTCGTTGTAAAACTACCTGTAAATCTATACTTTCAATAAAAGTTTTTTATCTTATTGTATTTTTATTCGCATTTCCGTTTGCATTCGATAGGTGGAAATCGGAAAATCTGCATGAATTTGCTTTGATGAAACTAGTTCAATAAACCTCCAAAATTGACTAGTTCGCAGATTTTGGATAGATGGCGCCACTATCATGTGAATCGCAGAAAAAACAGCGCCATCTATGAAAAAACCCAGGAACTACGAAAAATTAGTTCACGAGTTTTTGGATAGATGGCGCCACTATCCTGTGAATCCCAGAAAAAAACGGCGCCATCTATGAAAAAATCCAGGAACTACGAAAAATTAGTTTGCGGGTTTTTGGATAGATGGCGCCACTATCATGTGAATCCCAGAAAAACAGCGCCATCTATAAAAAAACCCAGGAACTAAGAAAAATTAGTTCACGGGTTTTTGGATAGATGGCGCCACTATCATGTGATTCCCAGAAAAAAACAGCGCCATCTATGAAAAAGTCCAGGAACTACGAAAAATTAGTTCACGAGTTTTTGGATAGATGGCGCCACTATCCTGTGAATCCCAGAAAAACAGCGCCATCTATGAAAAAACCCAGGAACTAAGAAAAATTAGTTCACGGGTTTTTGGATAGATGGCGCCACTATCATGTGAATCCCAGAAAAAAAACAGCGCCATCTATCAAAAAACCTACGAATGAATTTTTCGTCAGAAATACAGTGAACCCTTAGCAGTACCAATCTGAATTAGTACCGTTGTTTATCGAAGAAAATGTTTAAGGAAGGAAACGGGTGAGGGAAAATAAAACAAATTTTTCTTTTAAATTATATTTAATCAAAAAGATGCAGAAACAAATTTATAAAGCATGAAGATAAATGCAGTTTTAAGTTTTATACGCGACTTTCTGTCTAACAAAGTTTTTACCCCTGCATACATGAGTGGATTCCAGGTAACAACGTGAGCAGTGTCAATTGATGAAAAGATGCGTTAAAACTCCGAAAACTACATTTACCGATATAAATACTTTATTCCTTCCTACTTGATGGTCTTACATACCTCCATGGAACGTATTGTAATTAGTGTGTCGCCATCTACATTTCACTCACTTAACAATGTCAGTTTATAATTGAAACATGGCAGCATTGACATTGTTGAGTGAGTGCAATGAGATAGCGGCACATTAATAATGACACTTTCTAGTTACCCACTTTCGACACGCGTATTCTGTCATGTTGACTCTCATTTTCTTCATGTCTTCTGTTGGGCTGTCGCTCTATCGGTCTTCTTCGAACATCTCACTTCTGCCTGCTTTGGTTTTTTTAGTATTAATTCGAAGACAATTTATAAACGAATACGAAAATTACTTAGGAAAGTGAAAGAGGGTGCGAAAACGGGTTTCGTGATTCACGTTATACCTTGACAAACACTTGCAGTGCGTTGCGTGATTTCCTCTTTTTATTGTTCAATTCCTAGGCCAAACAAAAAAGACGATGTTCATACCTGAAATACAACAAAACAAATTTGAAAATTACTTTTCTAAGAGTTCACTAAGAAGCAACAACTATTTCCCTGCCTATATGCCATGAAGAACATTGAATTACACTTCTGAGTTAAACGGGGTTGGTATATCTGCATAATATAACCATAACCATTCTGCTTTGTTTAACTTAGAAGTGTAATTCAATGTCCTTCATAGCATATAACCAGGGAAGTAGTTTCTAAATGAACGGTATACTCTTAGAAAAGTAATTTTCAAACTTGTAAGGCGTTATAATAGAATGATACTTTTATCTTGACATCTATCGATAACACACTATACTTAAGAATGAGAATTGTTACAGGAAACTGTAATTAAGTAAATATTTTTTTTATTATATTCCATACAATTGGTCTTCTCCATTTCTTGAATCAAACGGATTATTCCTAACGATGTAATCTGGGATCCAAAATAAAATGCAAAATCCAGTACCAACAAACTTGTGTTACATATTTAAATGCACAAAAATGATCAGTGAGCATTTCTCATCAGCAAAGCTATGTCTTCCGTTTTATAAAACTATAATTATAAACGTTCTCCATAAAAAGAAGCCACAGGATTAAAAAATAAACATATTCAGCAATTTCCTATTTCTAATGGTCACCATTAGTTATGCCCCTTTCAAAACTCTATGTACCTTTTCATACAAACAATTTACAGAAAAATGCAAAACAAGATAATCAGATGCATCCAATTTCTAATAGTTGTAAGGTTTTTTTCCATTTTTGTTTAATTTTAGGAATGAAATGTCAAGAAGAAATTAATATGAGTGTAGATTTGGGAAGAATTCAAATGACAAAGGTCCATCAGTTTCATGGTAATATTTAGAATATGCATAATTCGAACATTATTAAAAAACGCAATAATAAACTTTGAAAAATGTGTTGTTTTCTTTTCATGAAAAACGAGCAAATATTAAAATGATTTCAACTAGAAGCATTATGTTCTTTTGAACTACTTGTATTTATAAATAAGACTTACCAAGTACTATGACTGAATCAGATAATAGAGTTAAGCCTGGTGGAGCTTCAATTGCTTATTGTACATCAGCATATAAACTCCATCTACTCTACAATACCCTACTTGTCCAATAAAAATGGTACTCTAGTTATTGAAACAACTGTATCGACGACAACTTGCAGACAATCATATATCTAAAATAGAAAAAAATATTGACCATTAAAACAAAGAAATCATGTTCTATGGAGAAATATCCGATTGGCTTTATTACATCTAATAATTTTAACTCATTTCTTCCTTTGATAACATCATCATGAAAAGTTTTCACCAAATAATTGAAGGGTGTGGATGATTATTAACTGCTTTAGTAATATTTTGTGTTGTAGTTTTAATAAAATAAAGCTATCAAATTAATATATTAACATCTATTTCAATATACTGCCTTTGGATGAAGTGTGTTTCTGGAACGATAATATTAATAATGTTTCATTCACAGAGAAATGATTTAGCATAAATATATATGCACAAAAATAGTAAAAGATATGTGGATTGTTCCTCAGTGAATATGCCACAGCATTTCAAATCAAATACGTAATAGTTGTTGTGTTCTATCTACATAATTCTTTTCAGTTCTGTTGAGAAAATTTTCAACCTGAGGGAGTGACCAAGTGAGCAGGAAATGCGCAAAAATAATAAGTGGAGGAAAGTGCATAATAAAATTTTAGGCTAGCGTATTGTTTATTACTTAGTTTATAATAGTAATATTAAAAAATATGCAACTAAAAGATAATTTGGAGGATATCATTATATGTTCACTTTACTTGATTCTGGTCTTCTGAACTAAGTCCAATATCACAAGATAAGTTTGTTTCATTATCCTGTATGGTGATTGTAATGAAATTATTAGTATTGGCATATAATTCCTCCATTAATAAATTCTAATTTTGATTATTTTCGTTATGGTTTGAGCAAAGAAAACACCAATGAGGTTATGATCAACTAAACCGAACAAGTAATCCGGAACTGATCAACAAATAGAATAAATTTAGTGCAATTAGGGGAAGAAATAGTTCAGCTCTGTTCAAAGGGAGCACTTAATAAAAATACGCAAGAGCGTCTAAGTGAACAGAGCAACTGATTTGCCTGAGCAAATGCAGTAAAAAGAACACAACAAATGACAATTTTCAGAAATGTCAATCATAGAAAACCTCTCTAATAGGTATGCAACCAAACATGCATTAATGCCTGTTCAGTTACAAACCTTCCTGTTGTTTAGTTTCAATACACAGTGACCAAATAAGTAGTAAGGGTTGAAACTATTAATTTGTTATAACAGTTGAATTCACAATATTTCAAGACATAAATAAAATTCAATCATTGGAGGAAAAATAAAAAACAAAAATACCTTCCATTTTAAATTTAGCTAAAATAGATTATGGAAAAATTCAACGAACAAAGTTAAAGTACAAAATTATATTCTAATTTGAGATGTTTTTTTCATTAAACAAACTCTATTCTTCCTTCGCTATCTATCATGACATCAAAATGAACAATTTTCTAAGAATGATTAGATGTTGTGAATGATTGTTAACTGGTATAGTAATATTATATATTGAAGTTTTTAGAGAAAAATAAAAAGATATCAAATTAATATATTATACATAGCTAGAAGAAAATAACATAATCGGCGATTTCCAATTTTCACTGTCAATTATACTCTTTTCCAAACCCTATGTAGTCCAATTTACAGAAAAATGCAAATTAACAAAATGATAAGCTTCCAATTTCTAATGGTCGTAACTAATTATGTTATTTTCCATTTTAGTGTAATTTAGAGAGAAGTCTAGTTCAAAACATTGCTATGTACACCTAATACAAGTGACACTCATTGCCTGAAGAGAAATCATATTACCAAAAATGAAACACAAATGTTCCATTTTGGATTTAATAGAAACCTATTTGGCAAAAATTCAAGTGACAAAGTTATAGGTGTTCTAATATGAAATATATTTTTCAATAAACAACCTCTATTTGCTCCTCAAGTTAGGTTGGGGTAATATTAGAATTATACACAATAATTGTGTATAGGTGCTTTACTGTCTTAGATTTTTTCAACATGCAGTAACTCTATTGATTTTTTTATGACAATAATAAACTTTGAAAAATGTATTGTTGGTATATTTTCATGAAAACAATCAAATAATGAAATAATTTCAACTGGCAGTGTGGTATGTTATTATTTTGAAGTACTTGAATTTACAAATAAGACACTTACCAATGACTACTAGAACTGAATGAGATAATACTGGAGGAGCTCCTAGATCCTACTTTTGCTTACTGTACATCTGTTGTTATACTATACCCTACTGGTTCAATAAAAGTAGTACTCTAGTTATTGGAGTGGCACTCTCAATGGACAACTTGTAGAGAATCATATATCTAAAATAGAATAAAATATTTACAATTACTACATAGAAATAATTTTGGAATGAAGGACAAAAAGTCAATTGGCTTTTCTGGAAGCTAATTTCAATCGTAAAATAAATATAGTTTAGCCGACCTTATTTCTTCCTTTGATGGTATCTACCATGACATCAAAATGAACAATTTTCTAGGAGTGATTAAACGATGTAAATGGTTGTTAACTGGTATAGTGATATTACATATTGTAGTTTTTTTGGATTAATAAAAAGGTATTCAACATACGTATCGGCTTTTTTTCTCCATGAAGACGCCACGTCATTTTTTTCAAACATAAGGTGCGTTCTTTTTGACTGACATCATAGATAATATATGACTCACATGTCAGCTCACTTCAGTTAATGTGGTCTGAGCTAAAGTGGTGTTAGTGTAGGTTATCTATTGTGTGAATAAGCACCATAGACAAAATAAAATAGAATATATTATTTTTCTATGCTAAGCACCATAAAGAGCGAAACACTCAATTGAAACTCGCGATTTGCCGACGTATCCAAATTCAATTCAAAAAAGATTTAAAATATAAGACTGATTCGAATCAGCATTATTTCCATAACCCCATAGATAACATTCACTCGGAACCAAATAAAATTAGATTATTTTGTTTAGAACTGAAACAAATCAAACATTTCTTCATTCCCGACTCTAGTATAATTGATACTTCCGAATAGCATCTTCAGCATAGTTGAAGGGGGAGGAAAAATTTCAACCCACTCCGGATTGAGTAAACCAAAACGAACGCGCACATTACCGATGTAATCTGAGATTAACTCAGATCTGTCAAAAAGAACGCACCGATTTTGTAAACCATAGAATACTAGGATAAGATAGAGAGGTCAGTCAATGCACGAATTATTTACAGTTTCCTGTAACAATTGTCATATTTATGCAACCACCAACAAATAAACACAATCACCATAGATAGGTGGCGCAAAAAGAAAGTTACAGTTTTTTTTACATTGCTTGCCGCTTCTTCCTTGGGTATGTTCTGTGGTTGTAATACAGAGTGTCCAAATTAAATTATACAATGATTAATTTGATATTAGAATTAAGGAAAGATTCCACGTAGTAAGGGTTGAAACTATTAATTTGTTATAACAGTTAAATTCACAATATTTCAAGACACAAATAAAATTCAATCATTGGAGGAAGAAGATAGAACAAGACCTTCAGCAAAGAAATATTTTAGAAAAATTCAACTGACCAAGTTAAAGTACAAAATTATATTCGGATATAAAATGTATTTTTCATTTAAAAAACTCAATTCTGTTAGGTCCATTGTAGTTTCTACTTCCGCGTAATGTTAGAAATTTTCATATCCCAATAATAAACTTTGAAAAATGTATTGTTGTTTTCAGTTCCCGAAAAACTAACAAATATTCAAATTATTTCAACTAGAACTACTTGAATTTCTAAATAAAACTCGACAAGTAATAGTGCTAAATCAGATAATAGTTAAGTCTGGAGGCGCTTCAATTGATTATTGTACAATTGCATGTAAACTCCATCTACTCCAACACACCCTACTAGCACAATAAAATAGCCAATTGGCATTTCTAAAAACTTATAATTTTAGTGGTAAATAAATATAGTTTAGTAGACCTTATTTCTTCCTTTGATCCTTCTAAGAATGATTAGATGATGTGACTG
This sequence comes from Lochmaea capreae, assembly GCA_949126875.1. Lineage (NCBI taxonomy): Eukaryota > Metazoa > Arthropoda > Insecta > Coleoptera > Chrysomelidae > Lochmaea > Lochmaea capreae. The sequence continues at coordinate 9,521,371 of OX421397.1, read as the reverse complement.
AGTTAACTGGTATAGTAATATCATATCTTGTAGTTTTTAGAAAAGAATAAAAAACTATTAAATTAATAAACTATAGAGTTGTAGACATAATAGAAGTGACACTCAATGAGGAAGCAAAACCGTGCTCGACTTGAAGAGAAATCATTCTATATCATATAGCCAAAAATAAAACACAAACCTTCCATTTTATATTTAATAGAAACATATTTGCCAAAAATTCAAGTGACAAAGTTGTATTCTAATATGATATATTTTTCAATAAACCTCTATTTGCTCCTCGAGTAAGGTTAGAATAATACTAGAATATACACAATTGCATATAGGTACTTACTGTCTAGATTTCTCAATATGCAGTAATTCTATTGATTTTCTTATGACAATAATAAACTTAAAATGTATCCTAGTTCCTATTATTGCTTATTGTACACCTGTTGTTCTACAATACCCTACTGGTCAATAAAAGTAGTACTCTAGTTATTGAAGCAGCACTCTGTATCAACGGAAAACTTGTAGACAATCATATATCTAAAATAGAATAAAATATTTACACACTACAGAGAAATAATTTTGGAATGCAGGACAAAAAGTCAATTGGTTTTTCTGAAAGCTTATAATTTCAATCATAAAACAAATATAGTTTTGCAGACCTTATTTCTTCCTTTGATGGTAACTACCATGACATCAAAATGAACAATTTCCCAAGAGTGGTTAAACGATGTGAATGGTTGTTAACTGGTATAGTGATATTATATATTGTAGTTTTTATGGATGAATAAAAAGGTACCTATCAACATAATATATTAACGTCTATTTCAACATAACTACGTATCTGTTTTTCTACCGCCTCTGGATCGAGTATAATTCCCGAACGATAATAGATATTGTGTTACCAAAAGTCCAAGTAACGGGAAAATTCTTTATAATAAATACGTGTGCACAAAAATGGTGAACGATAAGTGCCGTTTTTATCTGTAAAGAAGCCATTTGTTCAAATATAAGATACGACGTTCTCTTAGACTGAGATGTCAGCTCACTTCAGTTACTGTGATCTGAGATAAAGTAATGTGAGTAAGCACCATAAAGAAAGAGCGAAACACTCAATTGAAACGCGCAATTTGCGGACCTATCAAAATTCAATTTAAAAAAGATTCAAAATATAAGACAGATTCGTATCAGAATCTAATGAAGTTATTCTTTCCATAACCCCATAGATATTGTTTTGTTTAAAACTGAAACAAATCAAACATATCTTCATTCCATTCACTTTATTTCAGACTTTAGTATAACATGCAGATATATACCATATACTACCGAACTTAGACAAGGAAATTCCTAATCTAAGCTACCGAATATCATATCCTTGAAGGGGGAGGAAAAATTTCAGCTCACTCCGAAGTGAGTATCTAAATCGAAACGAGCGCGCACATCTAGGATGAACTCGGATCTGTCAAAAAGAACGCACCGATTTTGTAAACCATAGAATACTACGATCAAATAGAGAGGTCAATCAATGCAAGTTATTTTACAGTTTCCTGTAACACTTGTCATATTTATGCAACCACCATAACAGATAAAGATAATCACCATTAATAGGTGGCGCAAGAAGACGTTAGAGTTTTTTTACATTGCTTACCGCTTCTTCTTTGGGTATGTTTTGTGATTGTAATAGAGTGTCCAAATGCAATTATACTGGGTTATACAACCATTAATTTAATATTACAATTAAGGAAAAATTCCACACGGTAAGGGTTAAAGCTATTAATTTGTTATAACAGTTAAACTCACAATATTTCAAAAAACAAATAAAATTCAAACATTGGAGGAAGAAGATAGAACAAAAAGACCTTCAGCCAAGAATTGTTTTAGAAAAAGCTTGTGTTAGGAGGTAAAATATTGACTTGTTATTAAGTGGTTGTGGACAAAAGCTATAAAATTAATATATATTATAGAGTTTGACAAAAATAACATAATAAGCATCTAATTTCTAATGGTCATAACTAATTATGTTACTTTCCATTTATGTGTAATTTAGAAACATGTCTAGTTCAAAATATTGCTATGTAGACATACTAGAAGTGACACTCATTGAGGAAGCGAAACAAGGAATACCATGTTTGACTTGAAGAGAAATCATATAACCAAAAATAAAACACAAACGTTCCATTTTAGATTAAGAAACCTATTTGGCAAAAATTCAAGAGACAAAGTTATATTCTAATATGAAATATATTTTTCAATTGACACCCTCTATTTGCTCCTCAATTTAGGTAAGGATAATATTAGAATATACACAATAATTGCATATAGGTACTTACGGTCAGCATTTTTTAACATGCAGAAACTCTATTGATGTTTTAAAATTTTCATATGACAATAATTAACTTTGAAAAATGTGTTGTTGGTATTTTTCTCTGAAAACAAACAAAAATGATTTCAACTGGCGGTGTGGTTATTATTTTGAAGTACTTGAATTCACAAATTAGACACTTACCAATGACTACTAGAGAAGCTCCTATTATTGCTTATTGTACATCTGTTGTTCTACAATTCCCTACTAGTCCAATAAAAGTGGTTCTCTCGTTATTGAAGCAACACTGCCTCCATGGAAAACTTGTAGACAATCATAACCTCTAAAATAGAATAAAATATTTACAATTTACTACGGAGAAATCATTCGCTGGAATGAAGGACAACGACATTTTTCCGTCGTCATCTGTCATTGAAGTTCCTTACAGCGCCATCCATCAAAACGGTGGAACAGCTGAACTAATGTACAGAAGCGTTCGTTTACAGAAACTTCCGTGCAACAAATCTCAAAAAATACAATGAATTGAGATTTCATATTTCCAGAATCGAATTCTCTAGGATTTCTTTTGGGGATAAGGTCTTGGCGTTCAAATTGGTGACCACAAATTGTCAAAACTGTCAAAATCACACCATCACTTAATGGCTTATATCTTTTTTATAACAATCCTAAACTTGACCAAAATACCTTATCCCCAAGACAAAGGTCCAAGTTATATTATGTTTGAATTTCAACTCTTAATTTTACTGTTGCATACAAAATGACCTAAATTTTGCTGCAAGTCAGGGGTGCCAACAGTTTTGAGCTGTCTAAATTGTGAGGCCCCTCTTAATTGGCTTTTCTAAAACCTTATAATTTCAATCGTAAAATAAATATAGTTTATTGCAGGCCTTATTTCTTCCTTCGATGTTATCTCCATCACATCAAGATGAACAATTTTCACAAAATGATTGAAAGGTGTGAATGATTATTAACGGAGGAATTATTAAATATAAATAGGTAAATATTCACAAAAATAGTGAAAGTTAAGCGGCTTTTTATCTGTGAAAAAGCCACGCCATTTCAAATTACATAGAGAAATATGATAACCTACTTGTAAATCATAGAATACTACGATAAGAAGAATTCTTGAATTTAACGGATTACTTTTTCAAATGTATAATTTTCATATATATTTTTTCATTAAAGCTTAATTATTTAGAAACAGCTATAGTTTCATTTAAAAAAAGTAATACAAATACTGTTCGATACTGCCTTCTACTAGAAAGTTACCTCTCTAATAGGTATGCAACCAAGCATGCATTAGTAGTGCCTGTTCAATTGCATACCTCCCTGTTACTTAAATTTGTAATACAGAGTGTCCAAATGAAATTATACTAGATAATGATTGAATTTATTTTAGAGTTATGGAAAGATTCCACGTAGTAAGGGTTGAAACTATTATTATGTCGCTGCCTTTGGTGGACCCGTCGATTTTTTTTTTCATTTCGCACTGATTAGATAAGCTAAAATCTTTATTTTATTTGTAATTTTTGAATGGATGAGTTTTCAAGTGATAGATTGCGTGAATGTTCAAGTAAAAAACGATCAACACTTTTAAAAATACTTTATTAACATAATCGATTAATTTTTAATATACTAAATAAGGGAACAAAAACAATTATTTCAAATTAGATCACAATAAATGATCACATCAATAATAAACGAAATAAATCTTAATATCTAGTTTTAATTGCAATCAGACATACCTAAAAGTTAAAAGGAAGAACTTAAATCATAACTAATTTGATTTTATATATTGGTATATTCTAATTATACAAAAAAATCAATAGTTACAAATGCACATACAGCTGCTTACGATCAATTTGTTACTACACTTTTATAACTTAAAAACCAAATTGTGGGAGTCTATTCAGTAGCAATATTTAAAACTTCTACTTTTAGTAAAAAAAAAATTTAACTTACCGCTGTGAAATTTTGTCTCTCATTAATTCGTAAAATCACTTACTACCAATATGCAACTATGTAGCCTAAAGTTTTAATTGATATTAATATATGAATCAATATAATAACTGATAATAGTTGTTTTTTTTTCTATCCCCCAGCTTAGCTAACTATAGAATTCTTAGCTGAGCTGAATTGTAGTTCGAACGTACTTTTCAAACGCTGCACAGTCGACAATATCGGCGCAAGCGCATTTGCATACAAACAAAGATGAAAAGGTAAACAAATCAAAAATGTATTGAATTAGAACTTTCAATTTCGAACGTTAATTAAAATTTCCAATAAAATCAAGAAACTAGCAGCAGATTAAAATAAAAATTCAAAACGGATTTTATTAAAAGAGCGTCCAATATGTTTTTATAAGGTTAGAATATTTATCAGATGTCAAAAATGAGTGACTTTTCTTGCCTTCGCGATTAAGCTTAGCTAAGAAATTTTGCTAAGTTAAAAATCCGGCATACTTGGGGTAGGTCAGTTGATCTTAGTAAATCTAACTTCATTGGTAAAACGAACGCTAACTTAGCTAAGTTTAACTTAGGTTAGCTTAGATTGGTGGTAGAAAAAAAGCAACTAGTATTGAGATAATTTCTAAAGTACCAAAGTTATATGAGCTGTTGGGAGTTTTTTTACTCATACTTCATACGAGAGAAATTATTCATCAAAATGTTCTATGTAGTTAAACTACCTGAAAAGTTTACTAAACAAGACATGCATACATTTTATAATACAAAAATTAGTAATTTATTAAGATTAGTTTCAAAAACGAACTGTCACTGAACAACTATTTATTGATACGAAGCTGACAGCGATTGTCATTTTTGACAGTTACTTACTGTCAAATTTGATGTTTATTGTATAACAATTCAGTATTTTTTTAAATGATGCAATTCATCGAAAAATACAAATACAAACCTTAATAAAATGAATGTAGACACGTTTAGCGTTGGATTATTTCAATTATTGAATAAAAATCGATTTGTTAAATTTAAATTGCTACCTTTTACCTCCCAACTTGGCGTTTCTAGTTATAAATTCAGTCAAACAAACAAAAATCCATCAACAGGAAACAGATAGTTAAGAATCGACTTTTGAAAAGTTAACAATTTCCTAAAAAAAAATATTGTGTGCTTAACTAGTTTCGTTTTTTCCGCGATAGTTTTTAATAATCCAATTTTAAACCCTAAAAAATGCTGTTCTACTACTAGGGGTGTAATTTTTTTTTCGGAATCGATATTCTTACTACATTTTGGGTCATTAGTTTTTTTTTGCAGCCAAAAGCGGTAATTGCTATCCTAGAATATAGTTTTTAGAAGCCGTGAGGTCTCGATAGTACCAATTAAGAATTCTCCATAGTAGGATATATTTATAAATTAATTACAGCTTATCAAATGTGGGAAAAGACGCGAGTTTTTTAATATGGCGTAATGGACAGCGGCTGAATTAATCAGTAGTTACTCAAGTGGTGTCTAAGATTCTGAGAATTCTCGAGAGGTAGAGTACGAAAGTGCTTCGCAGTCCGTTTTAGTTTCCCGTCTCTACTACTTCTGACAAGCTGTGAATAAAACTATGAATTGTGCTACTTTGGTCATCCGGCTCGAAGGACCATATATATATATTTTTTTATAGTTTGGAATATCAAACTTTACGGAAATTCAATAATCAACCTAAACAAAAATTGCGCATATTAAAAATTAATTTATTTAGTTACTTGTCATTATTCTATTTAAATATTGTCAAGGGAAACTTTGTTTCCGACTGTTTATGAAAGAAGCGTTATATTACTATAAAAAGACCGTGCAATGGTTAAGTTATAAAAAATTGAACTAAATATGTCATTACAATAAGCTATTATTGAATTTGAAGCTAACTTATCCGGCTCGAAGGACCATTATTTAATTTAAACCGCGTTGATATCTTATTTTGGCACAAATCTAATTATTAAATTATTTGATTTTATTGTTTGGACCCTTACTTTGTGGAATCTACTCATATTAAATGAAACTAACCGTTTCTAATCAATTCCACTATTTGATAAAAACAATTAATGAAAATTCTATACTTTACTTTCTAAATTAATTTTTATATTTTTAAAATTATTCTTCGCGCGTCCAAAGTCAAATTATATCAAGTCTAAATATGAGATCACTGTGCAACTATAATTTAAATAAAGCTTGTAATAAGTCTTGATACAATTTAATTTTTTTTCCTGCGAAATTTGTTTCAATTTTTTCAAAATGCAAAAAATCAAAGTACTGTTTAAACCAAGACCGTATCGACCAAAGATGGAATCGTATAACATCAACTGAAAGAAAATTAATTTAAGACAAACATTAAACTTTAGATACCTGCACTATTATCCGTTGTGTACCTGTAAGTGTGCCCTCCAGCACAATATGGCCGACCTGTTATTGACGTCATTCTGGAATCATCTATTATTACACATGGATAATGTTTAGGTTAAGACTAAAGACGTTTGTGATTAGTAACCTTTGGTTTGCTGTTCATCACCGTAGGCAGCCATATTGATTTATTTAGCCCTCCAGTGACGGCATAAGCACCGTGTTCTTTCATGAACATCTACAATATAATGTTTTCGTTTTTGCTAAAATGAATCCACCTTAGAATCTTCTCTAGTTTATTATGGTTATCAATAGCTTAATTTTAAATATTCCGTACTTGTGCTACAACATACATTTTTCTTTTATATAGGGTCGGTTTTGAATGATATGTAGAAAAAAATTTGATTTTTCATTATACAAAATCTAATTATCACCCTGTATAAAAGTAAAACACATAAAAGCAACGAAAGATATCGCATATTTAGAATTGAATATTAATAAACGCAAAAATACATAGCGCACCAAGTTTAAATGGATTTGAGTTTAATTTCAATTCAACATCCTGTAGTACTTAAGTTGAGGATAGAAACGCGCCAATTTCAAAAATAAAAGCGATTTTTCGACGTACCACTGGAAAAAAATTAAGCAATAATTGTTCTACACAGGATATGAAAAAGTGGCGCCTCCGGAAATTTAAATTTTTTTGAATATCAAGAAATCTGTAAAGACTTACTGGGAAGTGACAGGTGGGCGTGGTCTTAAAAACAGGTCGGAAGATAGCTTTCAATTTTGAAACTGTAAAGGTCATCGCAACGAGCCAATCCGAAGCGAATGTTAACGATTGTACATTAGTAATTGTTAACATAATCGAAATAATATGACTGAGTGATTTCATCAACATACATCAATTTTAGTGTCTGTATGACTGTTGTCAATGCGAGGATAATAATTATCCAATTTTTACATGAAATTTGAAAATATAGACATTCAGGGCAGATGGTAGTTTCATTTTTGGACCAATATAAATTTTTTTATTGATTATTTAGAGTTAAATTTTTAGCAAGTTTGACTTTGTTTACATATCTCTTGACAGTTAACACTTATGGTATCGATATTTGGTTATCGATTCAAAATATCGATTGTTACTACAAAAATACAACTACAGCGACATGAACACGCCCACCCTGGGCTCATGTTTGCTTCTGCCGACTGTAGTGTGAATAAACAAAATGCAATTAAAAATTATTGCATATTATCTTGGACTTTAAAGAATTCGAAGTCAAAAAAACATTGTATCAGCAATAAAGATGTGACAGCAATACATCCAAATATCCCATCTTTATGACGTCACGCTTTTGTAAACCTTATTTGACATTTTGTGTATTGTTCGAACTTTCATTGTATTTGCATGGTTTATCTTATATTTCCTATAAATAATCTTATTTACGCAAGCTTCAGCCACACATTTCTAACTGCTTTTTTTCCATTGGAATGTTGACAAATATCTTGTTCCAAGTTTTTATCGATGTATTCTTACATTGCGGAACCGTACATCATTGAAAACATTAGAATTCGCACAAAATAATTCAAATTATGTATCAAAATAAACTTTTAACCTGCAAGATGTCAAGTGATTACGAAATCGTGATGTCATAGACAGACGCCATTACTATTCCGTCATTGTTGATGTGAATCCGGAGAACCACAGCAGATATGCGCTATCTATAGGTATAGTTAAACCTAGGGATGCAGATAATATAGATTCCGCTAGATAAAACTTTATTTGATACACTGTATTTTATTATGAAAGAAAGAAATCAACTGTTCATACAAAATCCCAGGGCACAATACCTGGAGACTACTGGGTGGAAGAGGAAGATTTTTCTAAACTGAAGCCTACAGATATTCTGAAATTTCTTCAAGTTCCTGAAACTTTTTTTCAGGAACTGGGTAGAATAAGGGGAAAAGATACGATTTTATATATCTTAGTGAATGTTCGCCCCCAATAAACATACATACAAGGTAGTTCCAATTGATTTTGCTCTTAAGGTGGTGCGGTTGATTCAAAAGCTGCAAATAAAATAGTTGAAATAGATAACTCAGTATCACAGTTAGAAAATGAAAAAAATGGTTCATTTGAACCGTCAACGGGACACCCTGTCCTTTTCTAATATTAAACACTGAAAAAATATTAGAAATACAAAATTTCATCGTCCCTACATTACATTTACTACTTACGTGGCATTTTTTAAATACCTAAAAAAAAACTATGATTTTTATCAACAACGTCTCAAAAGTCGATTACTTATCTGTTGCAACAGCTTCACCTTCTTCAAAAATAAAAAAAAATTAATAACCTATGTACAAGGAAGCTGTGTTTCATGCGGTGACAGTATCAGTGTCACTCTGAGGTAGCGAATATGGTTTTTGTTTACGTTGTCGCCTTCGTTCGCGCCTTTCGCCCATTACGAGCCTGAGGTGTTCCAATTTACCGCGAGTTCTCAAGTTTTGATCTTCGCTGCAGGATGTCGTTATCATGGGTTCGTCCTGCTGCTCTGTAGGAACGTGAGTAATGGGTTCTTCGGACCCTTTACGAGTAACCTAGAAATGAATTTATGGTTATAAGTTTAATATAAACAGCAATAAGAAACTTAGAGAAGAAATCAATTGCCAGAGGTGTGACTGAAATCTATGTGAATTTTATATGTATAATTTAGACTTTCGGGAAACGTTTGTAAAGTGAAATTTATTTAATTTAATAAAACTATTCTACTCAATTTCTTATTTGTATTATTTCAACTCCTGTCTTTCTAAACTAACATGTTTTAATTGAACAATAATATTTTTAGCAATTATTATTGCTGTCATGTCATGTCTTGCTTGCAACTATTGACAATCATTTTACATTTCACAATTATTGCAATATGCAATGTGGATAACAAATGATGTTGATAAATTATTGATATATACTTTTTTATGTTGCGTTTGAAAGAACTCAGTCAACTTTTGTTTTGTTGGTAACAAAGAATTTTCCAACTTTTTCCCCAGCATGCCAACTTGAAACACTATTAATAATTGATGGAAAATATATTGTAGGTTCTTACCAAACTGATTTATTATTTGGAGATAACAAAGCCAATTCTAAGGGCTTTGTTATCTGATGGAAATTAAGAAAAGAGAAGACTTAAGTGAAGGAAAGAAATTTAAGGGCGCCACTAATTTTGTTTCCTAAAACAAAATTAGAAAAAAAATCAGCTAACTTTTAACTGTTGCAATCTACTCAAAAATAATTAAGTTAATTGAGATATTGAAAAGAAAACTGATGGTGGAGGTTTAATAAATGAAACTTTCACAAAAAAAATTTAAATGGATAACTATATTCACAAAAATTTTGAAGATTGACTGTGTACAAAAAAAATAAATAAAACTAGAAAGGTTAGTAAAGCCTAAAACTATAAATAATATAAAATAATGGTCATGAAAATTTTATAACAATTAAACAATGGATTTTTAGAGTAATACAACCTCTTTATTTTCTTCGGTCTTGATGCATTGAACAGATAGCAATAGGGGTTTTTCTACCTTCTAACTGATAAAGAAAATTGTTTAGGTGTACTATTTGTAAAGAAGCACTCTTAACGGAAATAATTAGCACACTCTTCTTAAAGAGACTGGCTCGCCGCTGCGCTGCTGTGACCCAAAGAAACTAAAGGTACTCCAAGAAACTTTATTCCAGAAACTGTAGGTACATTAGGAAACGATATTACAGGAAACTGTGCAGTAATCCAGATTCTTATTAGATAACTTTGTCAATTTCTACGCACAAAAGATAGAAAATATTTGTATAGAATACTGCACAGTTTCTTGACTGACGATACGAGAACCAAGCCGGTGCCTTCTCCGTTCTTATTTAAAGATCTTTCAAAATTTTAAATTTCGCGGTAAAATATCTCTAGAATATTGATTTTTCGTTAATGAATAATAATTTATTCCACCACAAGTAACAAATGTGAAATAATTTATTTGTTTTTCGATTGCAATATTTTTAGGAAATTCTATTCCACTAAAAATCAAAATTCTAAAGTGATTATTGGGTATTTTTATTTTCTGGAATGTTAACTGCAAAGTTAACGTTTCAAACTGCAATACAAATCGTACCAGATCGATTTGGGACAAGAGCTTAAAATGGCAAGAATAATTGTGCATGTTGACTGTCAAAGGTTGCTGGAGCTGTTAAATTTTAACGTGCCTCAATTTAACAATAGACAAAGCTAAATGCTTTACAATAATAAAGCAAGAACTAATCTCTTACTGAGATCACATGTGTTTAATATGTTCAATAATTTTAATAAAGAGTGCAATATTTGTTTTCTCAAAGCATCAATCACATTAAACTTATAACAGGTAATGTAATATTTAATTTTGCTCCGTTTTTTGTATCTTATTCTTTTTATATTCAATGTAAACATACATGTACGCATTGCCCTTCAACGGGATTGAAAAATTTGTTGGGCAATAGATGCTATTATTATTATTAGAAGGAGCAACAAAACAGTGGTGTTATGGGAAATCCAAAAGTAAATATTATTTTATAAATTCACCAAAATGCCTGCAATACCATAAGAAAATAATTAATTCATCAGACAAAGAAGGTACATATAAGAATATGTGGTTTTCAATTGATTGATGAATATAATTATAGGTATTTGTTTTCTACTTTTTTATGAAGATGGCCCAACAGAAGAAAATCACTATTCTTAAGCTACCAATAATAGATAATTAATTATTTATACAATTTGCAAGTGCTTACAAATTAATTGACATTATTAATTAGAATGGAATTATAAATATTGTTGGTTGTTATTGTTTTTCAACTTGTAGTTTTCAAATGAAATCAATAATTACCAAAATCCAAAACAGAGATATAACATAATATTACTGGAACAGTTTCACAAATAACATTTTTATTGTTCTCATTTTGATTTATGTAACCTAGGATATGTCATATTAAGATATTTATTTTTCTTAAAAAACAATCTAACAATGGATAATGAAGTAAATAATTATATAAATAATTAATAATCATCAAAAAATGTGAAAGAAGCAGTGATGTGAGTCGGTCATATGACCGAGTCATTTTGGTAGTCATGACGTCGGTCACGGTCATGTCACATTCGAAAATGACCGTCAGGTCATTTTGCACATAACCTTAACTTAAAATAAACTAGTACCTTTAAAATTTTTAGTGTGGTATTGGTCTTGTTTTTTATTTATGTTGATGATAAATTGTTTATTTCTTATATCTTATATCCTTGTTTCATTTCAAGATAATGATTTACATATCTGCATTTCACGTCTTTCTGCATTTAGGTATATTTCAAAAAATTGAAAAATTAATGAATTGTCAAAGATTACGAAAATGACGGTCATTTGTCACAATGTTTAAAATGACGGTAATTTTACATCAAAGGAAAGAAGGGTAAAGAAAATGTATATTGGATACAAAAATCTAGAGAGAGTAGATGTATCTGAAGGAGTCTATGCGGATGATATAATATTATTAGCAGACATCGAGATTTGACTGCAAGAAAACTTAAATATATGGAAAGATGTCATGGAAGATGAATGTATGAGAATAAATGTGAATAAAACTAAAATATTGATAATTTTTTTTTTTAATAAGAACAGGGTGAGTGTTTTCGCAACCTCCTGCACTGCGACCAAATAAGATCTTTTGTGCCCCTTAATTAATATTAATAAGAACAGGGTGAGTAAATATTGATAATAGGAGATCAGAACGTTAAAACCAATATACAACTAAACAATTTCAAAATAGAGCAAGTAAAAGAATTTAAATACCTAGGAGCCATATTTGATGAAACAGGAAAACAAGATGCTGAAATAAATGAAAGAATAATAAAAAAAAAATTTATATTATGCGATGAACCTTAAATTTATTAATAAAAAAGAAATTTCCAAACAAACCAAAATTAAAAGTGTATAAAAGTATATACAGATCAGTATTAACATACGGATGTGAATCGTGGACACTCACAAAGCAACAAAAAAGTAAGATACAAGCTACAGAAATGAAATATCTCAGACATACGCTAGGAATATCTAGAACCAGTGTTAAAATTTATAGAACAACGACAACTTAGTTGGTGGGCACATGTTCAACGAATGAATAACACAAGACAAGTCAAAAAGGTATATGAGGCAAGGGTACAAGTTAAAAGAAAAAAGGAAGACCAAGACAAACATGGAATAAAGTATTGGGAAGCATATTGCAATCAAGAGGTAAATCTTGGAACGAAGCAGTCACTCTCACAAAATACTGAAAAAAATGGAGAATTTTTATTTATGACTGAAATTTAAACCCGACACCTTTGGTAAAAGGGTATATGATTATATATACATATATTATGAAACCAAGATGGTTTTTTGTCAAAATAGAATATTGGTTGTTGGTTGGATGTCGCTGTTATCGCATTATTAACATTTTCTTTACTGAAGTTAATGTATTGATGTGATTTCAGCATTGTCTTCAGTACAGGATTAGGCTCTCAGAACTTGACATATGACATCTACCTTTAGCTGTTGAGGTAAATACACTAAAACCAGTCTATAAGAGACATTGTCCCTTGTAGAATAGTTGGTTATATTGTGCAAATATCCCAACCCCATTAAACTTATAAGTGTTAATTAATGTATGTCGTGGCACATAGCCAGAACAGTAGTTGCTGCTTCTTAGTGAAAACAAGTATCGATTCCTAGACTCTCTCACTTTTTTGTCCATTCCATTTCAGCCACCCTTTTTGATGATTCCCAATTATGAGCTTCAATTGAATTATAAGCAAGTGAAGCACTTGATTGATCAATTGAGTTATTTGTAAAGATAAAAGTTATTGCTTTTCCAGCCATTGTTGTACAAAACAGTGCTAATAGAAAACCTTGGAATGATCAAATTGCAGTTTAGCTTGAGCTTGTCATTTGATGAAAAGATCTTTTAGACAGGCATTATTTCAACAATGTATAGATAAAAAGAATTAAGTACATAGCGTTTCTATCACTTACCCTACGGAGTTCTGGTACAGAACAAAGGAGATCATTAAGTATGTGTACAATAGTGGCAACATCACGACGTGGTCGACCCTTTGGATCTTGTAATGCTGGATTTAGTGCTCCGCTGAACGTTCCGGAATAGACACTCTCTCGACGACCTACAACATTGATTCTTGCGTTAAACAAACGTGGAATTAAGTAAGTCCAAATCGTGAAAGCCTTGTTAGCTGTCAATGACTTACAAATTTGAATAATTGTATTAATATAAACAATTTATTATTTTTGTTTTGGTAATGTAAACAATTATGTTTATTAAAATGAATTTAAAAGTAAAACAAGACATGATTCATGACGTGTTTTAGAACAAATAATATTAAAAATAAAATTTCAAAAGCTGATCAATTTTTGTGAGAAATTATGAGAATTATTCTACACTCCACCATTGTAGTTTTTAATTTACACACCTCATATTTTGAATTTTGAAAAGTTATGCCTAATCATAAAAGAAAACTGAGGTTTTTTGAATTGCCCATGGAAATTTCAAATTCAAAACATTTTACTGCTAGAGCTCATATTGAAGCGTAAGATAACATTATTGTTTAAACATCAAAAATGCTGCAAAAAAAGGTTTTATTGTAATGAATGATTTTTTTAAAGATTCTTTAGACTCAAAAAAGTCCTTATACCCATGAATTTTTAACGCCCCTTTTTCAATTTGTGGATCTTTCTTGCTGAGCTGATTTCAAAAATGAATCACAATACATGTTGATTCAAATTGGTATGGGGTGGACAAAAATTCAAAAGCTGTTGTTATTTCAACATTTTATCTATTCACAAGTGTTTTTTTTGTCATAAATATCCAAGTAAAATTCTGCAATGCTTTTCTAATTTATCATGTCACATTTAATAAACTGTTTTGTTAAAATTCCTTCAAATGAAAGTGAAAATTTATTAATGAGCTTTTGTCTACCCTGTACCAATTTGAATAAACTGATAATGCATTTTTGAAATCAGCACAAATAAAGCTGCGAATTGGAGAAAAAAAGGGTATGTTTCATTTAAAAAACACTGAAGCTCAAAGGCTAGGTATTCACCATCTATAATAGATTATTTTCAAGCCAAAGATTTAAAGACTTTTTAAAATTACTGTTTATTCAGCTAATAATGAGTTTATGCTTTACTTTATGGACACACTGTGTATGCATTATTTATCTTTGTAAAACAATGAGTAGTTCTTTTATGATTCCAAATTACAATTTTTAAGCTCCTTTATATGTTAAGAACATTTTAATGTTGCATATGTGAATTTAAAAAAATTGCCTACAAATAGATGCTGCATACAAATGTATGTTTTAAATTTTGTATCATTTATGTATTTGTTAAGAGGTTAGACAAACAATTTAAATTACTATTCAGGTAGAGACAAGGTAAGATGATTTGTTATTCTTTTTGTTAATTATTTAAATAAACTTAATTGGTCTTGATAACAGTGATAGCTGGAGCGCTATTGAAACTTTGAATTAATAAATATAAAAAAGATAATTAACAAAAAAAATAATGAATACACCACAAGGAACCTAAGTACAGAAGATGATTTGTATTGACTTTTGTTAGGTTACTTTCAAGTTTATAAACAATTTGTCAATCAAGTGAAGGAACAAAATAAAGTACCTGAATGTTGTTAGTAACTTACCCTGTAAATAATCAAATAAGAAACATTTAACATATAATTTTTTTCTCACCTCTATCTTTTCCAGAAAAAACATCAGCAGACAGTCTTCTAAGTGTATGTTGCAAATTCCTTGAGGCCTGCAACAGACTAGGAGGGCTAGAAGGGGATGGGGATTGAGATTGTGAAACAGGACAGGGACCAGGTGGTGTGGATGAGGACGATGGAGTAGGTGATGGGGGATTGGGTGGTTTCACACCAGAAACAGTACTTAACTGTAACTGTATGAGCATCATGTGATCTCCTAAACGCATACTGAGGTTGAGCGGTGCTTTACCACACAAAAATTCATTAACTTGGGTATCATTTAGAGATTCTAGAGCTTGCATTATTCCAATTTCTGGACGTTGGGTCTGAAAATGAAGTTATTTTAAAATTTAAAGATATAAACATAATTTGTTTTATAACATTTGATACCAAATTATTATAAGTGATAACCTTGAATTGTTGGAACATTGAATTAGACTCATTTTGTTTTGTCATGGGTACAAAGCTGTAATGTTTGAATCAAAAGGTTATTTACAAACTAGCCTCAGTATTTGAGAGTAAAATGGAAAATTGAGGTTGGTGTTAAAATTTATTTATGGTAAAAACAAAAAAATTTAAGGAGAAAAATAATATATATATATAATGTGTCATACAACAGAGATGATATATATTTTACAATGGATTTTAAAGTTTTAATAAATTTTATAGTAATCTAACAATAAAAGTTAAAAGGAATGTAATAATAAAAAACCAATCAAATTTTATTATTCATAGTATCGAAATCAAACTAAAATATGATTTAATGTGAATAGTTTCATTTATTGTTAAGAATTTATAAAAATAAAATTGAAAGGTATATAAAAACTGGAAGAACTGATATTGAGCCACATCATCTTATTGTCTATGCCATGGAGATATGAAGAAAAATAAACTTTGGAAACATGCATTCTTAAGTTAAATATTAAGCCTGAATGCGGCATACAGAATAGTAACATCCAGTATTCACTAATCAATAATGATTTCTGTATTCACTGGTTTTACTGAACATTAAAACTACTTGTCAATAGCCATATTTTGAAAAATTTTAGGTGTTGCATCTTTTTAACATATTAATTTTAAATATATATTAATTATATAAAATTAACCAAACAATTTTATTATCATTTGATCTATTTTTATCTATATTTTGGTAAAAGATTATTCAACACACTTTCCTAAACATACAAATAATGAACATTGTGTGAAATATGTACCTACCTTAAATCAATATTTACTACTCTACAAATAATGAGACAATTTAAAAAACAAATTATCAAGTAGCTGCACTCAATTGCCCTTTAAACCGTGTGCAATAATTCACATTACAGACTATTAGTACTATTAATAGCATGCAAAATTTAAACATGCATAAAGATAAAGTAAAACTAAAATATGGTAGGTACCTATTATACTTTTAGAGAGTCTTTCTATTTAGGTGCTTATGTATTCATAATAAATTTTAAATTGCCATATCAGCTAAAATTAACTTGCCATAACAATGGACCAAGTTTTGAAATTCAAATTGGAAGGGAGAACAAACCAACTGGAGTGTTGGGTAATAAAGTGAAATGTTATCAAAAATTAAAATGGTTGTAAAATAATTGAATGTACTTACTATGAGTCCTGTTTCAACATTTGGTAATAAAGTAATTCTAGACCCATCAGATATTCCATGTTGAACCAAATTTCCATCTTGTAATTGCCTAAAACAGATTAATTAAGAGATAAAAAGCAATAAAAGTAACTGTACTTTGGTTTTAAGACCCACTTATCTCTGAACAGTAAACATATTCTGTCTCTCGGCACTTTAAGTCTTTTCGATATGAGTTTTTTAAGATTTTCGATTGAAATGTCTGATTCCACGCTTAGGTAAAAATCGCCCCCCGTAGTGGGGCTCACATGAACATTTATTTGGGTATTTGGGCCACACCCCTGAGAAATGGGGTTAGTAGATGATTGTGAGCTGTTTTCCATATTCCTAGAGTCTATTTTTGAGGCACTACACTTTATTTAAAGCACTATAACACTGGACTAAGTACCTTTATCAATAACTTTGATATATGCACCATTGCTAAATGCATAAAACTACAAAAAAAAACAATACTGGTGTTACGGTACTGGAGACCGACGATCCTGCCTGGTGTATCTGACAAGTGCAGTTGCGCGTTATAACCAATCATTGAATTCGACACAAAGAACTGCGATTTGAAATGTTGGTTGTCTACTTAAAGGAGATACTTTCATGTAATTTTCATAAATTGAATGAGAAATTATTATTTTCTTGCCAGTATTTCCCAATCAAATAATTCAAATTCAAAGTGGGTAGGTGTAAGCTCAATTTAATTACAAAATATCCATTCTTTTTATAAATTTATATGTTTTGTTGAATTCTGCAATCTTGGATGTCCAGCTGAATAAATGACAATTAAGATGGAGCCAATACGCAATATTCCTCTGGGCCGATACACAAATGGTTCTGGATATCGTAAACATATCTTTTGATTGGTTGACGTTGATTACTCGACTTTCGAATTTTATCATGGGTGTAGCTTAGATAAGGGCTAGGGGCTTACATTTTAAGTATTCAACCATTTTTATTTTCATCGTTTAAATAATTATACTTGATCTATAAGGGAATAACGATAGTAGTAAATATTTTCTGATAGTTCCGTTTTCAAAAACAAAGGGAAAAATGCTCGATAAAATAAATTTTTATTTTAATCGAGGAACTTTTCTGGAAAATGGTAGTAAAGTGGAAGCATAAAACAATTTATAACAAATAAAACACATAACTATTTATTTACATTAAATTAAATTGACTTTATTGGTAGGTCTATTTCATCGTCAAGTTGTTTTATAAAAATTTGGACGTTTCTGTATTTTTTAATCCTTCAGCACGCAGCCTTTGCAACATGGGACGGTATACCTCTTGTGCAAATGGTAGTATGCATCCTCTTTCCTGTATTTCACCTAAAAATAAGTCGCAGACTTACAGTAAGAAGGAAGTCATATAATTTTCTTAGTCTAATATGATTTCTGTAATTATTTACATTGACATTTAAACAAATTCTCGATGTCTATTTACGAAACTCACCATCTAAAACCATTTTTGTTGCAATAGCTGTAGGATATCCAACGGTTTTAGCCATAGCGGAATGCCCATTACTTTCCCCATATACAACTAAGTTGATTCCTCTATTTTCTATTTTATTACCGGGCCAAACGATTCCTACTTCATGCCGTAAAATTACAAGATCTCGTTCATGTTTTTCTAATAAAATGGTAAATTAAATAATATTATATATCAGTCAATTTTAAATATACGTATAGTATGTTATTGTAGGCAACCAAACATACATTTACATCGGCAGTTGGTATAGGCAACCAAACATACAAATTAAATATCCTTACCCAAAGCTAACCTAGTTGATAAATAATGTGTAAGTGTATCTAACGGCGTCCCGCATTTTTGAATGTTACTTTCATCTAACAGTCCCAATTCTTCTAAAATATCGACTGCAGAATCGGTTCCAGTCCGTTCACTAATTTTATTTTTAAGATTATCGTAAAACATATTTGCGTCTTCAAGTCCTAATAGATCGCATACCAATTTCCTCCATGTTACATCAGGACCTTGTTGGTGAAGACTGGGATGAGATTCAACATCTAAAAGTCCTAAAAACTGCAACTGCCTGGCGGCGTGTGCGAAGCCACTGTACCTTATTGTACCTGAAATTATAAGAAAATGTAAACCGAAATTAATAACTTTCAAATATTTTTTTTTTACCTCGAAGAACAGTGTTTGCTTCTTCAATGCCGTAGATTTTGGCGTATTTTATACTATCTCTGTTAGGAAATCCTTCCAAATTAAATCCGGGTAGGAAATCTAAAGGTTTCACCGCCCTCATCAGTTCACCCCCTTCACTGATTTCTACTACTTGCCCTTTTCTTAGGTATCTTTAAAAAATAAAATAACTTTATTGAAATAATTAAATGGTTGATACATTCGTTGAAAATACTTTTGTTGTTAATAATAATTGAATTCAGAGTATAAAACACCTAAATAAATATTTTCGGTTCACCGCTAAGCACGTTCTAAAGTTCACCAATAGATATCGCCGTCTCCGCGAACAGTTCCTAGTCATCTACAATACCATTGCAGCCGTAAGAGCAAATAGTTCAATCGTAATAACATAGATGTCACTATGATTCTTTGACTTAAGTTTATTTTCATACATCAAATGATATGATTCAGTTCACCTCATTAATTTTATAAAAAATACACCTATTATGAAGGAATAGAGGAGTTCAGTCTAAGGTCAGTGTGGCCAACAAAAAGTGTTTTTTCTGACAATAATGACAGTTAATGTCTACCATTCAAAACATAAGATTTTCGCAGGTTTTTTATCATTACGAACATCTAAATTGCTTTATTAAGACAATGAATACACCCCCGAAGCGTGAATCTTAAAATTTAAAATGACGTTTTAGCTGAATACTCAACGTGTCAGTGGCCGATATTTCAGGGACTTTTGGAAATTCGCCATTTCATTTCCGTCATTATGTCACTAATTATGTCAGATGTCACTGGAAAAAGCAATGAGAAGAATTAAGAGTACAACTAACTAGAACTAGAAAAGTCTAATTGAAAATAAACATGAACGATTAAACGAATATCAATAAAAACATTTAAAACTGACATCTGACATAACTAGTGACAGAATAACAAAAATAAAATGGTGACATGCCAAAAGTTTCTGGAATTATTGACCATTCATGCGTTGATTATTCAGCTAATACGTCATTTTAAATTTTAAGATTGACCCTTCGGGGGTGTATTCATTATTTTGATAAAGCAATATAAATGCAATGATAAAAAACCTACAGAAACCTTATGTTTTGAATGGTAGACATTAGCTGTCATTCTTGTCAGAAAACCCACTTTTTGTTGGCTACACTGACCTTAAACTGAACTCCTCTATTAAATAAAATATTTAAAAAAGCAGTGGAGTAGATAAAGCAATTGTTACATAATATACTTAATATATTTTACCTTGCTGATCCAAGACTATTCAAAAGAGCTCCTCGCGGTGACCAGGAAAATTTGTACCTTAGAGGATTATCACTAAACTCAGGTGCTGGTAGTCCTCCGCAATAGGATTCAAATGACGTAACTATTCCTCCATTCGCTTTAACTTCTTCGATACATTCTAATGCTAATAGATGGTCGATGCCTTAAAATAAATTTGACAAATGACATATTTTCAACATATTAAGAAAAACGTGGAGATATAATGTAAACAAAATTATTGGAGTCTAAATCTTCTTGGGAATAACAATGGTTGTTATATTTTAGGTTCATATTACCTGGATCCAGACCAACTTCGTTCATAATTGTTATTCCGGCATTCTGCGCAGCCTCATGAAGATCCTTGATTTCATTTGACATATAACTTGCTGTAACCATATGCACTCCTTCGGTAACGCAAGCTCTTGCTACGATAGGATGAAGATTTGCTGGCAGTATCGATACTACAACGTTAGCTTTTTTCACCAAATCCTGTAGTTTTTCACTATTTTCTGCAGCGTTTAAATAGATACTTTCCACACCGGGATATTTATTCGATATTGCGTCTCCAAGTTCGGTTTGTGCGCATGCGACTGTCACTCCGATTGTTTCGTCCCTACATAAATATTCTACTAGTGGCTCTGCTACTCTACCGGCACCTAATATAAGTACTTTTTTGGACGTTGTATTTCCGCTCATGTCTGATTTGAGTCTGCTTCGTCTAAAAAATAATAAAAATACTTTATCCTAAATGTAGAGCTATTATGAATTATGGACTCGTCTAAAAAATAATGACAAATTACTGTTTTAGTTTATCATCAGTTTAGAAGTTAGAGCTTGACGATTTTAGGGGGATTTATTTATCTGCGCATGCCCGCTATTTCCGTTCCAAGATTTTGACATTTGTGGTACTAATATGGCCGCGAGGAGACCATGACAATATTGTTGGATAATCATGGAAAAACATATTTAACATAGACTTTTAACTGAAACCATAATTGGTGAGTGATAAATGGCAGATACTTACGCTGCTGTTTTCCTCAGTTCCGTAATATACTCGTAATTTGGAGTTAATTTACCATTGCTAGCTATAATTGCCTGAAAAGTTATAAAATGAAATATTACTATACTATACTATATCCAATATTTAAATAAACAAGACACGATAAGATAACATAAGATAATTATAAAAAAATATGCTACTTATAATTAGTTAACCTTTTTCGAAAAATTAATATTTTTTTCAAGCGTTTTTATACTTATTTAACCTGCAAGTGTCTTATCAATGGCGAACATTAACTTAACAAATTGACAATTAGATAATAAAGGTATTCAAAAATTATTGTATTCGATTGCTATTACGAATAAACCCAAATATAATGTTCTATGGATTAACTGTTTCGGTGTAGGCAACCAAACATACACTAAAAATGCCTGTTTGTATGATTAGACGTATTATGAGTTATAAGTTGTTGAAATTAGCGACTTTTCACTAAGACTCTTTAAGCTGAAAACTATAATGTCCTCAATATATCTTAGTACTTTCACTTACTCCATCTACAACCGGCGAAAAATTGTGACTTTCCAAAGGTTTCTGAGCGTTACTCTCTAAAATATCCGAGGTGAACGGAAACAGAAGATCTCCGAAGAAATCCGTACTTTCCCTTGGTATTTGTGTAGGCATATTATCTATACTGCATACCAATACTCCGGGACCATTAAAACTGTTGGTGTCTTTGTTCCTATCAGCGTCGTAAAGACAAAAAGGTGTGTCAATTGTTGTACATTCGTTCATAAATTCTATAGAACCACCTGAAACGAAAATAACTTGGGTAAATAATAAAAACACCACTTATAAACGTCATATCATTATTAGACACTTGAAACAAAGTCAAAATTCCAACCGTGTGGAACTGAGCAAGCGCAACTAATATGTTGACAGCTACTAACTCATTTACCTTATCACAAACTGTGCTACGATGCTAATTTAAACTGTTTTCAGGGTGTGCTGCAAAATCTAGTTAGGTTAGGTGCGGATTATACCTTATTGCGTTCAACGTATAAATAATAATTGTATATTTTTACCTGGATCAGCTGAAATATCACAAATCGCTAGCATTCTATGTGGCAAAGCTGGTGATCCATGTGCTGTAGGAAGCCATGGTGTGTGGGCGGATCTGAGTAGATGCTTTGCGTCGGGTATGGTTAGCAGTTTTGGACTATTTACCGCCCAATATATTCCATTTATGATGACCGATGCGTATGGAGCTATTTTTTTACTAAACGTTGATATATACCGTTCTGGATGCTCTTCGTATTCAACTGGATCAAAGCCGCCTCCATCTGCACGCTCGAGATAATGATTTCTTCGAACCTAAACATAAATCACATCTACAACTTTAAAGAATTTTTTTTCTTAGAGATTTATTTAGAATTATTACCACCCAAGGGTGGTAAGTTGACTTACAACCAGTCGTCAAAGCAATCGATACCTTTTTGGTAGACTTCGTTTCACATATAAGAGGAAACCACGTGAAGTTTGCCAACTGTCTTGCACAGAAATCAAAATCGGTCTTGTTTATAACAGTTTCATGCTATTGGCTTTACAAACGAACATTGACAATCGTTCATTGAAAGTATAAATATTTTAACGTTACCGAGTATTTTCATATACCAGTGTCTATTGTATATGAAAATATCTCGAAAAGCATCAAAAGATTCCCAAATATGTTTGATTTAAACTATACATACGATAAATACATTTTTAATATCGTTATTTTGTGTTAACCTACAAAATGTGAAAACGTTCCGCTACTGATTTGAAGTCGAATGTCAATTTTACAATATGGCGCTGGTTTTGACAGCAACTGCAACTTCAAGTGGCTTGTTTTTAGTTGTTACTTAACGTCCTTCAAAACAGTGTCAAAATGCGTTGTTTAAAATATAGGGAGGAGAAAAAAAGATTATATGATAATAACGACGATCAGTCAAAGTTGTCAGTGGAATAAGTATCCATACTTACTTCACATCCGTAAACTTTATTCAAGCTACCATGTTCGGCAGCCTTTTTTAAAAATTCCGGTGTAACATATTCATGAGGAAGCTCTTGAAACACCTCTTGAGATCCTTGCGATACATTTCCTGAACCGGTAAAGACAAATGTAAGAGGACCGATCGATTTGGGCATTAATCCTAAAGCTATTTCGTAGCCGGCATCTCTTACAGCTTGTCTAGCCATGCTCGAATTTCTGGAAAGATTAATTTGGTTTATTTCCATCTGTTTTAGAACCTCAATCTAGCTATGATTGTACCTGTAATTATGTGCTGGACCAATATGCATAAAAGGAGTATGATGACCGAGAGCTAATAATCTCAATCCAAGACCATGTAGGATATTGATAGATCCTGCTATACCAGCCATTTTTCCAAACGCCACGACTCTATTCCCTTTTTCGTTCATGAGTTTTTCATAATCAATCAGTCGTATTTTCTTTTCTAAAATGGCATCTAACAAAGGTAAATTACCTTCTTGAGCTTTGATCGTATGTGAAAACATACAGTACGTTTTTTCTGGTATAAGTTGAGAAACTGGTACTTGTTTAACACCGAATATCACAGATGCCTCGGAAATATCCTCTTGTACCGTTGCGCCTGCGTTGAGGTAGGATTGCATCGGGTACGCTCGTCTATTGCTCGGTTGAACTATAACTTTTACACCTTTTTTGACTAGATTTCTCACATGGTAAGGCGCGAAAGGTGCTCTTCTTTCCCAAATACTTTGATCTTCTCTTCGAATCGCTATTACTTTTCTTTTTGAAGTACCCTGAAACAATGTTTATGTTAGTAAATGTACTGGGAACATATCCTTAATTCTTATATATTTCGAACGCAAGAACCATTGAAAACGCCAAGTTGAACCAATATCCTACACAACTTTTGGAGTATATATTATAAATAGTCCGCCTTTTAAGATGACGCACTCTATGTAAAAGAGAAGTTAGCTACATAACGATTGACATAGGACCACAATTCTGTTGTCTTCTTTTTTAAAATAGCGATTAGCCAAATCCGGACTAGAAATGTTGTGGAAAGTTGTTTTGAGGAGTGAAAAAGACAATTTCCAATATTAAGTCTGTAATAAGGCTGTATTTGGAGACATCAAAAGCAATAATTATTGCTACTACCATTGAATATTGCGATTGACCAAAGAAATGTACTACCAGAATACGAAAATCAATGAAATTGTTGAGAATGAAAATCATATTGAAAATATTCAATTAGAAAATAATATGTGTACATTAGATTTGATGAATAATAATTTTTTATACTCCTTGGAATATACTAGACTCGTAATTATGTATAGAAACTTGTCTTAAGATATTTTTATTTATTTATTTGGGATGTATAAATAAACAAGCATAATTTACACATTAAATACAAATACTGGTGATAAAGAAATTGCATCAACCCGATAGTATTTCTAAATTTAAAATATTTATGTTATATCATTATATATTAATATGATACTGAGTCTTATTTTGCTTGTCATCAAAATAATTTTACAACAAATCTATTGTTTATCACATTAAATATAATATTGAAATTGTATATTTTTGTAAGTAATCAACTTAGTCGTGAACTGAACTACCTCGCATTCCAAAAATTATATTTTTCTATAAAGAAACTCCCAGAAAACTTATTACATACAACATTTTTGTTTATTCGATTTACCTAATTACATAGGGCTAGATAAAAGAAGCAAATCATCCAATTTCCAACTAAGTTGGTTTGGAACTTGCTGTCCGAAAAAATCTTATACATCTACTCTGCAAAAAATTCTAAATCAACTAAGAATGATAGACGATCTTTAATCAGAATTATTAAGTATAAAAAGCGATCCCATCTACGGAGACTTAAGTGTACTCTGGAGTGAGGTTGTTGGAAGACGTGTTTGCTGGTCTACATGTCATAAAGGAGCCAGAAAATTACGGTTTGTTACCTACAAGGTAAGTTTTTGAGTTGCAGCTAAAGCAGCAAGATAATTACTTTTTTAGTTTGCGAAGGTTGAAGAAAAACCGTTATAGGATGAAATGGTCTAAAGACCATCGAAATTGGAATACCGACAAGTGGAATAGGATACGTTGGAGTAACGAATCCCGAATTGAAGTTTGTGTCGGTGATAACCGGAGCAGAGTGATTCGCCAGAAACATGAAATTACTGACCTGATTGCCTTGAGAGCAAAGTAAAGTTTCCATCGATATATTGGCTAGATGGCCTGGTCATCACATGCAACAGTCGAATAAAGACCAGTTGTCAACTCAAAGAATTTGGAAATATAGTTCTTTTAGGAGAGTTTCCATCTTTGGTAATGGTCTGTGGTTCGAAGCTGGTTGGAGGGGCTGGACAATTAAACTTTTCCGTCGGGGTTGTTAACACAGATAAATGTTTAGACCTCCTAGACTCTTTGGAAGAGAGTAGGATTTCTGGAGATGACTTCATCTACCAGCAAGACATTACTTCATGTCACACTACAAAAAAATCTACGAAATGGCTATTAGATCATGGAATACCACTCGTGGCATTAAATGAAAAAGCGGTTAAAAGCCAATCCTGTCAAAGCTGTGCCGGAACTCAAGCAAAGGCTCCAGAACATTTGGGATAATTTCACTCCTGAAGAGTGTCAAATTGTAGTGAATACTGTGCCAAAAGGACTTGAAGCAGTTATTAAAAATAGAGGTGATGTGACTCAGTGGTAGAATGAGATATCTTAAAGAGTTTAAATACAACACCAACTTCGCTTTTTTAGTTTTTTCCAGTTTCTAATTATTTTTAATTGTTGTAACTAATTTATTTTTTTATAGAATATGTTTTCAAAATGCCACTTTTGAAATAAAAGTGAATAATTTCACCTCTATTAGCTTAAACGACCTTCTGACGCCGGATGGTGCTCGTACATGTGAAAAAGTGGAAATCGTATATCCATATTTTAAAATATATTTATATGTTGCTTAAATTCTATTCTATTGATTAAATTTCATGTAACCTACGGACTTGTTAAGTCATATATCAAATTCACAGTTTGCACTGGCCTTTTTAGGGTTTCGTTACATAAAGGGTAAAAAACGGACCCTATTACTAAGACTCCGCTGTCTTTCTGTCAGCAGGCTGTATCTCATGAACCGTGATAGTTAGACAGCTGAAATTTTCACAGATGATGTATTTCTGTTGCCGTTATAACAAAAAATACTAAAAATAAAATAAAATAAATATTTAAGGGGGCTCCCATATAACAAACGTGATTATTTTGCTTGATATTGATAACGGCAACAGGTAGACGCTTGAAATATTCACAGAATATTTAGATATATATTCACTTTGAAAATAAATAATTAAATCAAAATAAAACAAATATTTAAGGGGCGCTCCCATACAACAAACGTGATTTTTTTTGCTCGACATTGAAACGACAACAGGTCGAAGCTTGAAATATTCACAGATAATTGAGTTATATCATTCAGTTTTAAAATAAATAATTAAATTAAGATAAAATAACATTTAAGGGGGGCTCCCATACAATAAACGTGATTTTTTTCCAATTTTTATAAACGGAACTCTTCGTGTGCAAGTGTGACTCGCACTTGGCCGGTTTTTTTTTAACAGAGGTATAACTTCACTATAATTATGAACATACTTCAAAAAAAATATATCTACCAAAATATTTGGTTATATATTAGGACTTAGTTGTTTATAGTTTATTATAATTAGTACTTTTGTTGGACACTTTATAACTCCTTTTACAGTGTCATATTTATTTAACAATAACAGTGTTTATAACAAACTTTATACTCACATAATGTCTAGTAGCAGCTGTAGGAAATTTACTGAATTTAATACCTTTCGCTTTCCACATTTTCAAATATTTTATAAAACTTCTGGTAATATACTTAATCCTATCCACTATCATTAAATTTCATAATTTTATTTTAAAGCTATCAAACCAACTGCTGCCAATACTCGTTAGATGAATTTTATGAATGTTACTAATAACAATGTTGATTATCTTATCTATACGTTGCTTAATATTGGTCAATATACTGAAAATTAATCTAATAACCTCTAACCTTTTAAATTTAGATATGCCATGCAAAGAATTACACTTTCCATTTTTCTTAAAAATTATTGTTTTTTGTCTAGAGTATGCTGTAAAGTTTTACTGTTTTTCCTGAATAATTGTGTAGGAGGGGTAGGTGGAATATAAGGGATTGATGGAAGTGCATTATCTCTTGTCGATTTACGAGGATATATTGAAAAATTCTTAGCCTACTGTTTAACCAAACAAAATTTCAATGTCAAAATATTTTATTACCCAACATATTCTCCTCTTAATTGGATACATTTATTACAGCGAACCTGCAACGTCTCTAGTCCTTTAAAAAAAAATGTTTCTTCTTGATCTGCAAACCAGACCTACACAGCTTTTATTACCTCCTCGTTGGAAGAAAATTTACGACCTTTCAAACTTTTTTTCAGTTGAGGAAAGAGATGATAGTCGGAGTGTTCTAGTAATTCAAACCCTAAATCATGAATTGTTTGCATGGCAACATGAGATTTGTGTGCAGGGGTGTTGTCCTGCAAAAACAAAACACCTTTGGATAGCTTTCCGCGTCTTTTCTCTTTAATTTTTTCCCGTAGAGTAGTCAGTAATGTCGAATAGTAATCTCCAGTTATTGTTCTACCCTTATCCAAAAAATCAATCATGATTACTCCATGGCAATCCCAAAAAACTGAAGCAAGAACTTTTCCAGCAGATTTTTGGAGACCAAACTTCTTAGGTCTTGCAGAACCGGAGTGTCGCCATTCCATCGATTGTGCTTTGTTTCTGGTTCGTAGAAATGTACCCAAGTCTCATCCATAGTAACAATTCGGTTTAAGAAGTCCAAGTACATCGTTTTCAAAACGAGCACAGATCGAACGCGATGCTTCTACCCATGCACGCTTTTGGTCAACATTCAAACATTTGGGGATGCATTTTGCAGCAATTTTTCTCATGTCCAAATTGACGTGAACCATATGATGAACGCGCTCGTATGAAATATTCAGTGCTTCAGATATCCGTTTTATCCGGTATGATAAAATCATGTCATGAACTGCATCGATATTTTCGGGGACTGACACAGAAACTGACCTTCCCGATCGGTCATAATCTTCAATGGAAAATTTACCTCTTTTGAAGCTTGGAACCCAATTTTTCACGGTCACATACGAAGGACATTGATCACCAAGGGTATTAAGCATATCTTCGCAAATCTGCTTACCTCTTAACCTTTTTAAATACAGGTACTTGATGATGGCTCGATACTCCAGTTTTTCGATTTTCACAATTTCGGTGGACATCTTTTTTCTTTTAATTTATTGAGTACCTCTGGTTTACTTTTTTGTCGTCAAACTTCACACTGACACTTCTAATAAGTTATTGATCGTTGCTATGGTAACGCAATATTTTGTTTATGCATGGAACTGGTCTAGGCTAACTAACAATACATCCTAATAGAACAATTAACTTATGGGTGCGGTGTACTTGGATACATACTTGGTTACTACTTTATCATCAAAAACAGCATGACATACAAATCCAAGTGATACTATAAGGGTTGATAAGATTTTCAATGTCCACTGTAGAGTCGATTATCCAGTGGAATAACCTTATTCTATTTGTTTTTCATATCAAACTTGATGGTGATGAGGATCTTTTGGCATTTATACCCCCCTTGTAATGTTAATTTGCAAACACGTGTCGATAACGTAGGTTTCCGCCTAATCTGCATCTCCGTCTAGCACTGTGAACACCAGCTCCTGTTCCTATGTCACTCTTAAATCCATCTGTGTACTATACCAATGTTCCTAACTGACTGCAGGTTATATGTTAACATGATACAGAGTGCTCAATGTTTTGTAATAATCGTAAAAGTAAAACTAGTACATTTTAGAGCACATGTTCAACTAGCTAAAATACAAATACAAGCCTGAGATTTTGAAGTTCTTGTAAATTTATTATCGTGGTTGTGTAAACAAATGATTTTAAATATCCCCACACACAAACATCCAGAGGATTGTGTCAAGGTGACCTTGGGGGTGGAGATCCCCATCCTAACTGTCTGGAAAACGGTTATTAAAAAAAAAGGTTAATTAAGAAGTATGAAATTCTACGTTTTATGAACAATTTTCATCATTAATATAACACCACAGCAATCTAGCTTCCTTCTTAAAAAATGTGAGCATAATAAGTATTAGTATTACATATCCTAAAAAAATTGATAGTTTTTGTCAAAATTTGATACCAATGCAAGTAGACTGACAGCAGGGGAAAGTAAACACAAATCCATTAAAAGAGTTTGTATATGGAAGATGGCTGCATATGTTTTGAAATAAAATACCATTATATCATTGGCGTAGTTTCAGTAAAGTTACTTAACAATAAAATACAAACGATAAACAACTGTTTAAGACAGTTATTGACAATATCAAACAAATGAATAGTTTTGACACATATAATACTGATATTCAAGTGTTTATTTTTCTTATATATTATCCTTAAAGTAAACATCAAATGGGAAAGTTTGTACATCCCCTAAAACCAAACATGCAACAGCAAAATATACTGTATAGTGCGCAAAACTCGAATTAGGCATGGTTTTTGAACTAGTACCAACATTTCAGCTCTGCCAATGTTAGTGCCAAGCAAGGCATCGTCTATTACCACTCCTTCTAGTTGGTACAGTTTTTGTACCGTCCCAAGAGCGATACATAAGATTTGTTCGTTTTGTCTTTGATCTCATCTCACTTCAGTTAATGTGATATGAGAGAAAGTGATGTGGGTAAACACAAAAAAAAACGACACACTCAATTGAAAAAGAGATTGTCGCAAAATCAAATTTTGTATGCACCTGAAAGGAAAAAAATTAAATTTTGTGGAAAATGAGTGCCTGCTGGCAAAATTTTGATGGGAAATTTCAAGATCTGCAAATATTTTTATTAAACGAATTAATATCGCCATCTCCAACATGATGTCACTTCTCATTTCAAGAAGCTGTGATTCTGGAATGACTATGAATTGCTTCCATTGCCGCAGTCGGGCTGCTTCTCATAGAAACCGTTATGCACAGACAGGCAAGACTCTGCTGCGGCTTTCCTCCTTGGCTGAAGTTATTCTCTCTGTCCCAACACTTATAAATCACTCTGTATAAGTAAATTGAGTAGTTTATAAAGCTTAATCGAGTGTGCATTGATGTTTCGATAAATATTTAATAACACCTTTTGTCGACTTTTGGAAAAATTATTATGTGGTTATCAAAATATGTCATCAATGTTCTTTTATTCTGTAGAGACAATGTGACAAAAATAAATAAATATAAAGTACATACCATCTTCTAGTTTAATACTTGTCATACAGGTGTTTTGTAATACAGTTATTGCAGTCTTGGCTTACTAAAATACAGGTAAAACGGTTATTTTTAAAAATTTCATTTTTTGCTTTTCAATTAGGGTTTTACGAGATTCTCGAAATTCGACATCTCTCGTCTCGTCTCGATTTCGAGACGAGATCGAGAATTACACTTCGAGATTTTTCAAGGTTTGTCGATTTTCAATATATAACAACGCTGGAATACACACATACATCCATTTTTGTTACAGGCGTTACACAGTTTACTTAGCACTTAGCTCTGTATTTTGGTGCACTGCAAACTTCTGTTATATATACAGGGTGTATCTAAATAACACCGATGAAAATTGAAGTAGGTATTTGGTATAACATTTTTTGAAAAATGACACCCCTCCGAATATTTAAAAAAAATGGTTTTCCTTTATTTATTTTCCCTGTATATTAAGCTAAATACACGAAATTTGGTGAATATTATTTGTCAATAAAACGATACACTCGACAGTTTTTGTTCATTGTTTGTTTACTTTTGTTTAGTTGTAAAGATATTAGCCTACCTAGTAGAATCATAATTTGGTTCAATAAAAAGCTCAAGTTTTCGAAAAAACTTCTAGAGATTTTTTATCTAAAAAAAAGTTGTAATGTAAGAAAAAATATTTAAGTTTACGATTTCAACCCCTTCTAAGCATACTTCATGAAAAAAATTCAAAATGTGTAGTTTTATTGACATATTATAATATCTACAAAATTTCGTGTCCTTAGTTTAATTATAGGGAAAATAAAAAATAAAAAACATTTTTTTTTAATTTTCGCAAGGGTGTCACTTTTCCGGGAAAGGTTTTATCAAAAAATATTTGTCCAAATACCCACCTTAATTTTCACCATAGAATCACCCATTACATTTTTTTGATGTAATTTAGATAAACCCTGTATACACATGAAGATATATATTATAATAACATCGAGTTTTTGTTTTCCAGACTCGAAAATTCGACAATCTTGAATCGAGATCGAGAAATTGTCTTCAAGAAAAACTTCGAGACGAGAGTTTGTTAATTTCTCGTCTCGATAATCGAGACGAGACGAGAAATTTCGAGTTTTCTCGTCTCGTGAAACCCTATTTTCAATAAAAAATGTTAATGCGGACAGGATTTTATTTTAAATATTAAAACACTTTATTTTAACTAATACTTCTGCCAGATGTTGAGATCATTTTAGAGGTTTCTGACTTTAGTCTGTGTTCTTAGGAAGTAATGAATGTTATTTCTATTTTTGGAAATTGATATTTTTTATAAAACCCCATTGTTATTAGGCGGATAGGCTTCAAAGAGAAGCTGCAGACGTTTTCCAAGTTAGTGAAAGTGTCATTTCCCGACTTCTCCGTAGATATCGAGCAACTGAAAAGATTTAGAGGTCAGGTATCTGACTGTGTAACCCCGTAGAGAGCCTCTGAGTCTTTTGAACGATTCTGGTGTTTCGGTGTCCATTGTAACAGTACGTCGAAGATTACACGAGGTTAACTTACTTTCGAGAAGATTTTTATTAAAACAAATCCATATGAATGCTCGATTGACTTCCATGGTATCCTAAAAAGGCAAGCTTGGGATTAGCTACAAAAGGCCTTGAATTACTATGAGCCACGCCCACAGACAGTCCAAAAACTTGGACAGCTTTTACACCAACTTTTGACACAAATGGCACCTTATTGAAAGTATACAGAGGCGTTGTTTGGCGGTAATTGATATTAGAGATACTTATTATTAACGTAATTAAAATGATACATAACCTCAAATTGTTGTTTTTGTTCCTAAAACTAGCAAACGAATTGCGCTAAAGAGCAAACAAACTAACACAAAAGAAGAAATTTAATACTCAATTTAAAACATTATAATATAATCTCCGAATTTATTTAATGAAATATTATAATAATTTTAGAAAATATGGATAATAAACATAAAAGAAGTTTTTCTTATTGTAAAATGCTGGGAGAATTTATAAAACTGTTTTTTGACATGAGTAGCATACATGGTTTTCCACATATTACTCAAAATGGACGTCATTTTGTGGAACGAGTGGTATGGATTGTTATTGTCGGAGCAGCAGTTTATGGAGCTGCGATTTTGAGCAGTTTAACTTTGACCCGGTAAACTTTTTCTGAATTTCTTTCGCCATCCCAATTCTATGCTTCTTTTAAGGTACATACAAAATCCAACAGTCATTTCAATGGAAAGAGACAGATTCAATTGGAACACTTCGTTTCCATCAGCAACACTTTGCACCGATCAAAAATACGACCTGGAAAAACTAGAAGATTACATAGAAAAAAACGATACCATCAAAGATAAAAAACTCTTTAAAAAATTCGTTGTATCCCTTCTAGAAGCTACTTATTTAAACTTGGATTCGGTAGTAGAGTACGAAGGGATATCTGGCGAGGATTTTGTGAATTTAATTTACGAGTTTCGATTCCCGTTCAAGCCTACTCTTACTAATTCTGCTGGATGGGAGAAGTTCGTTATTGATCCTACGTTTACTGAGATGGGATTATGCTATTCTTTCAACTCTCAACTAGCAGTATATAACTCACCAGGGTATGTATGTATGTATTTTGGGGTAACATTCACTGAGACCTAAAAGATCTATTGCGCCTCCTTACTTCTACTTAGTTCCTGAGGAGAGTCTCAGAGACTAGTAGCTCCTTTAGTCCTATTTCCCGGAGGAATTTTAGGATATCTGCAGGCTTCAACTTAGGTAACTGTCCCTCTTCTATCCAGTAGTCTCGCAGGTACTGTGCCCTAGGATTCTGAATTGCTGTGCAGTTCGCAAGTATGTGCGTCAATTCCTCAAAATCTACAATATTCTTCCTCCACTATTTTCAGCTTTTTATGATGCTCATTCAGGCGACAATGTCCCGTTAGGATTCCTGTTAAAACTCTTAGTGCAGTTTTACTTTGAGTTATGCATTCATTTGATCTCAACAGGTTGTAGTCACCCAGAAGAATCTTAGATTGCCTAAGCCCTACTAGATCTTTCCAATGGCCAGATCTACTCTTTTCTTCGGCTTTGCCTATTTCTTCCAATATTACATTGGAGCTGATTGCGCAAGATAGTTCCGGCCCCCAAAAGGGTATTTCAGTCCCCCTCTTCGCTAGTTCATCTGCTATTTCGTTTCCTTCTATTCCAGTGTGTCCTGGAATCTACAGTAAGGTGACTATATTGTTCTCGCCTACTTCATTAAGTTTGCCTAGGCATTCTCACACCATTTTGGAACTGATTACACAAGAACTCAGCGCTCTAATGGCTGCTCGACTATCAGACATTATGATAATCCTTTGCCTTCTATATCCTTTGTCAATATTGGACTGGGCACACTTTCTTATTGCGTGAATTTCCGCTTGAAAGATACTTTCAGTGTTTGGTTCCTGGCCCGTATACTCCTATCCCAGTTCCTTCTATTGCTTTGGAGCCGTCTGTGTACCATTGAATGCCATTCTTTCCAAGTCTGGTAATGGTATTTGGATCCCATTTCTTCTTGTTGCTTAATTCCGTAACGAATTTCTTTGAAAAGTTATACTTTTTCATCATACCTTCTTGTGGCATGTCCCAGGTTGTCTGATTTCTAAGAAGTGAAGAAGTGGTTTTAATTTGAATGATTCCCTCTCTACTTAGTCTGTATCTCGCTCTTTCTGCAACACTCTCCACCACCATATGTAATGGTGTGAGGTTGAGAATCACTTCCATTGCATGGCCATGTAGTCTTTGAATCTTGGAAAGGTTTTCTCTCGTCGTCAAGAGGCTAGTTCTACTACTCCACGCAATGGCTCATTCTCGTGCTTGTTCCACAGGAGTTTACTGTCTAGAGTCAAACCTAGATACTTGACTTCTTGTCTCCATTCAACGTCGTTCCCATCAAGTTTAATGATTTTGAGGTTGAGTTTTCTTTTCTTAGTAAAGGCTATCAAGATGGTTTTGGTGGAGTTGATGTTTCCTACACCAGCTATTTGTATAGTTCAGACGCTTTTGTACGATGTCACAAAGGGTGTTTTAAATTTTCCCCTGGCTGTTATGACAATATCATCGGCATATCATTGGGCAGGATATTCCGAGGTTCGTCAAACCACACAGGAGTTCGTCAACCGTCAGACTCCACATTTATCATCAGATTCATCAGAGCGACTGTCACATGACGTCACGTGGACTTGCCCTATAGTTGCTGGCTTCTAAAATATAATATAACTTACAATTCTAGAATTTGGAAAAACGGCTCATGGAAATTGCTACCAGAGAAAGATACTTTTTTTGTGAACCCTCTTGATGGAGAAGTTTTTATTAATGTAATAAATGTTACCAGTGGATACCAGGTAAGTGCATATGACATTTTAGAAAATTTCAACTCAATTTTATCATTAAATTTGCCTTCAATAATTAGTTATTTATTGATTAGTTTGGCACAACTAGTCAGAGGCCTTTTTGTAGTCTTGGTTCTACCGTGTATATGAAGAAAACAGTAGCCCTTATCAGTCTCAACACTGTTTTCACTAACGATTGGCGATGTTCGTTTGTAACGAGACCGATTTTGATTTCTGCGCAAGACAGTTTGCAAACTTCACGAGGTTCTTATGTGAAACGGATTCTAGTCCTCCAACATGTCTTCAGTCAATAGCAATTCTATAGTTATTGTAAACCTGGCCCCTGCTGAGGTTTAATATTTTGTAAGTAAATGACTCCGAGGTACAGTCACGTACTACAGTTTATGTAATAATAAAGTTTATTGATTGAAAAAGGAAGTTTATAAACGACTAGCCTTACAACTCTTCTGTTTTCGGACTCTAGAAAAGATGGACTGCTTATGGATCCACTTCATTCAAACCACAACCGACAGTTAGGTTCCTCCCTATTGTATGCATGTGCTTCCTTAGGGTACAGTGTATCCTTATCTGGTCCCTGCTAAGGTTTAATATTTCATTAGTCAGCGTCTCCGAGGGTTTTTTGACCAGGGGTTTGCTGTGTTCCTGTTTTGGCACGTGTCTCCAGTACGACTGATGTTTAGTTTGAGTCCACCGAGATGTACAACCACGTGCAGCAGTTTTAGATACCCCCAATACTGGTTCAGGACCAGTGAATGTAGTCTCAGACCCTAGCTTTGGTAGGATATCTGCCTTTCCATTTCCTACAATGCCCTTGTGCCCCGGGACCCACATAAAAATAACTCTATTATGGTAAGCCAGGGTTAATAGTTTTTGTAGACAGTCCCAGACCAGTCTAGATCTGATCTGGGGACATGCTGAAGATTTTAGTGCTGCCTGACAATCAGAGAGTATAAGGATGTTTTGGCCTCTGTACCCCCTTTCGATAGTATAACTGATGCTTAGTTTGAATCCACCGAGATGTACAAGTAAACTGGTATCTCGTGACAATGCGGAGCTTCCAGTACGCAGAGAGAGAACG
This sequence comes from Lochmaea capreae, assembly GCA_949126875.1. Taxonomy (NCBI): domain Eukaryota; kingdom Metazoa; phylum Arthropoda; class Insecta; order Coleoptera; family Chrysomelidae; genus Lochmaea; species Lochmaea capreae. The sequence continues at coordinate 9,484,947 of OX421397.1, read as the reverse complement.
TATTCGACCAATATCGAGCTGCCCACTGCATAATGTCTACCGCACGATTGGCTTTGCTGAATCCCCACTTTCAAATTTGTTACGGCGCGTCGTCACCTCATTTCACGAGATACCAGCTGGAGTGTACAACCACATGCACCAGTTTTTGATATCCCAAATACTGGTGCAAGTCTAGTTAGTACACAGGTAAATCTCACGCCAAGCTTTTATATCATTTAATAAATTGTGTAATACATGTGTACTAAATTGATTAGTTTGTTCTAATTTAAAGTTTATTTTTTTGACCATTAATTTATTTTAGGTATATTTTCACAGTCCTTTGGAATGTGCTGACATTGCGAGTAAAAATATACGAACAGATAAAAATAATTTTCTACAATTGTATCTTACGGGTCTAACAATATTCGCTGCTGATGGAATTAGAAATCTCACACCCAAACAAAGAAAATGTAGATTTTACTATGAAAGTGATTTACCACACTTCCCTGTTTATTCCTACGTTTTATGTAGGATGGAATGCAGGGCCGCTTTGGCTAAGGAACTGTGTGGTTGCTCACCACATTTTTACAGAAAATTAGGTAAGAACTGAATAATTAAACCAATTTTTTGATTCATAAACTAGTCTTACATTACAGCCTTTTTGCAGCAACTTTATTGCTGGCATTATAAATTGCATGCAAAATTAAAATCCAGTCTTCTTACATTTCAGCCTATTTGTTGCAACTTTCCAAGATTTTTTTGACATTTGACATTATTATTATCACATTAGAAAATTCACTTTGAAAATGAATACAGAAAAAACAAAAGTTTTACTTCTGGCAATCACTACTACTGCTGTTCTTGCCACTTATATAAAAGGGCGGATTAAAAACAGGAGGAATAGATCTTGTTGGAACAAACCATGGTTAGATAAAACAATGGGAAACTTAGGAATTACAAACGAATTCAAAGATTGTAACAACTTGAAAGCCTTTAAAAACTACTTGAGAATGGATGAGCCTACAATCGATAAGTTGTTAGAAAAAATTGAACATCGAATAAAGAAAACTGATACTTTCTTTCGAAACATTCTTCTTATATTTTTTATAGTCGGCTATTACCTATACCGAATTACCAACACAATAATTATGTTGTCAAAATCTAAAATCACTAAAAATATGTAAAGTTGCGCGTGAATAACCTTGAAAATTAGGAATATTTCTATATTTTTCAAGCCTGAAAGTTGCAGTGAAAATGGCTGGAACGCATGCGCAATTATTATTCAAAAAAGGCCAGCAATTTCTTTAAAAATGCTGTAATGTAAGACTAGTAATAGAGTGAGGAGAATTAGGAAAATTGTCTCTAAGACAAACAGACAAATTCAGAAAAACAGAAAAACTACATAATATGACGAATAACAAAAGGTTTTTTCCACTACTACCTGTGAAGTTGACAATTATTGCGTCTTCCAGCCAACTGAAAAGTTGAATTTCTCTATTAGTGGTTAATAATTTTTTCTTTTCTCAACCTAGGTCAATAATGAACAAATTCAAATGTTTTGAGATTCCAGGGATGGTAGCTTAACATAAACTTGTGCAACATAATTTTGTATATTGTCTTTAACAAATTTGCTGCTTGAAATTACTTAACAAGATAAAATTATTTGAATACAGATACCATTAGTTTAAAATTCGCGATCAACCAAAAATGACTGATGACATAAGGAGTGCGTTCATAATCTATGGGTGAGAAGCGAAAACCATAGAGATAATAAACATAGAGTAGGTAACCTATAGTCGGAAGCGTCCACGCAATAAAAAGAGATGGCGAATGAAATTGGTGGAGTAATTTGATATGTTAACCCACTTTGGAGCCACGCTCTATCAGCAAGCGCAGCGACGCCTTGAACAAACGCGCTGCTGCCCAAGACGGTAGACTGTAGTGAAGTTCTTTTCCCTGGTCAAACCCAAACGAATAGTAGGGTGAAATAAAATACCCTTGGAATAAAAGTATCTATTACTATTTGTAAGAAAATTGAGAGCTTAACCAGCTTCTAATATTTCTGTCGATATATATATATGAAAATAAAAATACAGTTTTGAGATCCAAGTGAAGTTTTTATAAAAAACTGACAATTCTATTCTATATTTTCAACTAACTGACAAATCATAAAAATCAAATTAACATTAAAATTATACACATAGTGAACAAAAAGTGAACATAATGTAGGTATTTCTAACATCCTCCCACCGCATTTGTCATTTTCTTGACGGTCAAAATTTTCAAACTTCGTCATTAAATCTTCTTGGTGGTTGAACTTTTCTTCCACTTCTTGTGAAAATCTGTCTAGTCTCATGTTCTGGTTCTTCTTTCAATCTATGCTCTTTAAGTATACCATGTTCTGGTTTTTCTTTCAGTCTAGGTTCGTTAAGTTTAACCTTTTCTCGTAAACCTGCAGTATCTTCTGCAGATGTCACTTCTAATGGGTACAATTTTTGTACTGGTCTAACAATGGTCCCAGTTGCAGTTCGCAGCTTCACAACACGTATCTTTTTGTCTTTTCCAGGATAGGTTTCTAATACAAGACCTAGCGGCCAATGTAGTCTCTTCTGTTCGGATCCAATTAGTACAACTTCTCCCTTTTGTATCGATTGGGTTTCTTTAGAATTTCGATTCATTATCAGCTGACTAAGATATTCTGATCTAAATCTTTTTTTTAAATCCTCTTTCAATTTCAGTCTATACTTCAAGTGTCTATTCAGGGTACTGCTATCTACTTCATCCAAATCTTTTGTCTCCACTGTTTGAATGTCTTGTAGAAACATGGCTGGAGTAAGAGGTATCAAATCATTCTTGTCTTCGGACACATATGTGAGAGGTCTTGAATTTATAAGAGCTTCACATTCACATAAATTTGTCTGTAGCTCCTCATAGCTTAATGAAATTCTACCCAATGTTTTTCTTAATAATTGTTTGAGCAACCGTATCAAGCGCTCCCACCATCCTCCCCACCATGCTCCTGTAGGAGGATTGAATAGCCATGAAATTCTTTCAACGTTACTAAATTCATTAATTTTGTTCCAGTCTAAGTTCTTCAATGCATTTTCACTTCCTACAAAATTTGTTCCATTATCACTGTAGATTATTTTTGGTCTTCCTCTTCTACTAATAAATTTTCGTAAAGCTTGCAAGAAACTATCTGTTGACAGGCTAGACACAAGCTCCAAATGAACTGATCTGTAGACCGCACATGTAAAAATACAGACCCATACCTTAACATTATTTCTGATATATAGTGGACCAGTCAAATCCACACCAGTGACTTCAAATATCGCTGTATCTGCAATTCGATTTCTTGGTAGAGGTAAACTGGGCGTCTTATAATGTTTTATTTCATGTCTTCTGCAAATCACACACTTGTGAATCACAGATTTAATTGTTTTTCTGCCTCGTATTATCCAAAATTTCTCTCTTAATACACATAGTAGACCTTGAGTACCAATATGACATAATTTCCTATGATGATGCTCAATCATTCTTTTGACCACAGGGTGATTAGATGGAAGAATCATTGGAAATCTGAAATAATTTTGTATCTTCTCGCTCAGTAATTCTCGTTTTTAGTCTTAGTATGTCTTCATCATCTGTAAATGTTTGAAGAGATTGTAGAATGGGATTTTCTTTTATATTTGGAAAAGATTCTTGTTGAATCATTCGGATAATGAGTTTCTCAGCTTTTTCAATTTCATCTAATGTCAGAGTAGTTTGCTTTATGTTGGTGTTGACTTTATCCAAAATTGAAACTTCATCTATTTTTATTTTTCCATTTTTCTTTTCTTTGCAGTTTGTAGCAAATCTCAGCATCCATGCAATTAAATTTAAAATCTGCTGGTACTTTGAAAATCGAAAATAATACCAGTTTGAAATTTTCTTATTGTTGACTAAAGTTGAGGTGTTCTTTTTCTTTTCCTCAAAAACAATCTGTTCATTAACTTCAGTTTTTTCTTTTGGCCAATCATCTTGACTTTTTCTCAGCCATGTCGCACCTTTCCACCATTCTGACTCCAATAATTTCTTAGGTGAACAACTTCTGGATGGTAAATCGGCTAAATTCAACTCTCCAGGGACAAAATACCAATTCTCAATTTTTGTTAAAGTTCTTATCTCTTGAACCCTATTCGATACAAATGTTTTCCATTGATACTCTTGTCGTATCCAAAACAAAACGGTGCTGGAATCAGACCAACAAAATACCGGAACATTTTTCATTTCAAGATTTTCTAAAACGCTAGAAAGCAGTCTAGCACCAATGGTAGCAGCCATAAGCTCTAAGCGAGGGATACTAATCTTTTTCAATGGAGCAACTCTGGATTTTGCTTGTATTAACTGTGTATTAATACCAGATGTAGGACTCTCTGATCGCAAAAATATAACAGCAGAATACGCATGTAAACTGGCATCAACAAACAAGTGAATTGTCCAAGTATTGTGGGTGGCTTCGGAGGAATTCAGTAACCATCGAGGAATCTTCAAGTTGATTAGTAGACTCAGTTCTTTTGCCCAATCCAGAAAAATTGATTTTTGATCGTTTGGTATCTCGGAGTCCCATGGAATTTTTATTGACCACATTTTTTGTATCATGATCTTCGCAAACAAGGAACATGGTGATGTTGCTCCGATTGGGTCAAAAATCTTATTCGCTAAAGATAAAATAGATCTCTTTGTCACTTTTTCAAAATTTATAGTTTCAAACCAATCAAACGAGAGTTTTAAAGTGTCTTCAAAACGATTCCATTTTAGTCCCAAAACAGATGATACAAAATTATCAGCAGGGATTTCTTCTTTTTTTAAAATTGTAGTTTCCCATCCACGTAGATCAAATTTTGCTTTGTCCATAACAGCTTTAGATTGAACAATAAATTCTGAACATTCTTCTTCAGTATTGAGGCTAGTGACACAGTTGTCAACATAGAAGCTCTTTTGCAATTTCAAAATCATCTCTTTCGAAAAACAAGAATTTCCATCAGAAATAGCATCAATTTCTTTGTCCAAATGGTGTTGAATAACAGCTCCCAGATGAAACGGGCTACAAGTCAAACCAAAAACAACTCGTGCATGACGAAAATAGATTATACCTGATTCATCGTACCAAAGAAATCGAAGGAAATCTCGATCAGATTTTGATATACTTATTTGGAGAAATGCTTGCTTGATATCGGACATAACACCAATTTTTCCCAATCTGAACTTAAGCAAAATAGAGGGAATTATTTCTATTAAATTTGTTCCTTTTTCCAAACATTGATTTAAGGAAGGTTGATTTTTTTCATGAGCCGATGCATCAAAAACAGGTCTGAACTTAGTGGTGCCCTGTTGCTTTATAACAAGTCGATGCGGTAAATAATGACCAAAGTGTGTAATTTCGTTTTCCGGTACTCTCTCAATTATACCTTCTCTTAACCATTCTTGAAAAACTTGATCGCAGTCACTATAGTGTCCATCTTTTTCGAATTTAAACATCAAATTTTCGAGACGTTTCTTTGCTATGGTAAAATTGCTCGGTAAAGAAGGGTGATTTTCAACCCAAGGCAAAACGACTTCATATCGGCCTTTGTCATTGATCTGGACAGTATCATTGAAATGTTTCATAACAGCTACCTCGGCTTCTTTTCTGGATTTTGTCTCAGCTGGATCAGTGATTCCTAACACATCTAAAGTCCATAGATTCGAGACATTTTCATCTTGGGAGAAAAGTGAGGTTGTCAACATAGAGGTAGTGCAAATCAAGTCATTTGATCTAATATGCGCTTTTCCCATAAGAGACCATCCAAGCTGGCATTCAATTGCAACCAAACCACACTGTAGTGCATGCCTTCTTCCAGTAACTAGTTTGGCAGCTACATCTGCCCCAATCAGAACGTCAATGGGTCCAGGCTTTGTATCATTTATAGAAATACCAGCATTTCTCAATTCTTCTATCCATGGTCCGCTGGAAACAGATACAACGTTGCTGCATATAATGGATTGATCAAGAACTTGAAAAGTACAGGCAAATTTGTTGCTAAGGTTATGAAGCTCAATTCTGTATGATTTGTGCACTACAGTTTCAGATTCTGTTCCACCAAAAAGTGCATGAATCAAATTTTCTTCACCCAAAGGTTGTAGATTCAGTTCTTCGGCAACAAATTTATTTATATAGGATCTCTGACTTCCAGTATCTATGATACATCTAATGTCTTTAGTTAATCCATCATTACCAATAATTTTTGCAACAAATGTCTGCAAAAATACTTCATTGTATGTCACATTAGAGTAGCTCTGTACTGTCGAATCAGTTTTAATTTCTTCAGTGACGGTTGGGCTAGTTTCAGCTTCATTTCGAGCCGTGTGAATGCACAAAATTGTAGCATGCCGCTTCATGCATTTTTCGCATTTAATATTAACGTGGCATCTCTGAGCTGAATGTCCATATCTAGTGCAGACGAAACAACGTCCATTTTCTGAAAGAATCTTTTTTCTTTTTTCGAAACTAATTTCCAACGCGGTCTTACAATTGTCAGATGTGTGGTCAATACTTTTGCAAAACACACATTTGGCAGGTCTCTGAAAACTCCTTTTGTGGTTGATCAAACCGGTAGCAGTGGGTATCGAAGGTTCTGATATATTTTCTCTCTTCTTTCGAATGCATTGGAAACTAGAAACAGCCAGACTTATCTTCTCTTCACTTTCAACTTCTCGGCGTAGAAAATCCATAAGTTTGTTTAGCTTGTTATCTTGAAATTTGATTGTAGATTCAGTGTCAAGGCTTGACAAACTTCGTTGCCACACTCTCAGGATATCTTCTGGTAAAGAAGATTCCACTAATGGGAATAGCATCGCCGCATATTTGTCTGACGTCACATTGATGGTTTCAAGGGCTCTTAGCTGGGCTTCCAATTTATCATAAAGATTGGAAAGAGAAGGTTTACAATCTAAATTTCCCAATACTAATTGAAGGAGTTCTCTCACGTAGAATTCGACAAGTAGTTCATCTTTACCGTAGCGAGACTTCAAACTTTCCAAAGCCTTGTGGTAGTTTTGCGCAGTTGCAGGATAACTTTCTACTATCTGACGAGCTCTCGATTTTGGAATTGTCGCTTGAAGCAAAAATTGGAATTTATCTTGAGGGTCTACGTTGTCGTCTTCATCGATGCGCTTGAATTGATTCCAAAATGGTAACCAGTCTCTCAATTCACCCCCAAATTTTTTGAACTCAATTTTGGGGTATTTCAGGTTACTCTTCGTCTCGGATTTCATGCTTAGGCTACCTAAACGATCGGTAGCTAACAACTGATCAATTCTACAATTAATTGTATTAAACTTCGATAAATATGAATCGGCCAGTTCTATTTCACTATCAATGTCCTGAGGAGGACAATCTGAATCAATCATGTAATCAAGCATATTCTTATTCAGCTCATTTAACTTATCATTTTTCGAAAAAAGTGTGCTGAAATTACCTTGAATAATGCTGATATCTAAATTTTTACTTTCCAAGTTTTTCACTATCTCGTTGAACAATTTGTCAAATGATACTCTATGTACCTCAAGCAGTTTCTGAACTTTTTCCATACTCACGGTCGCCATAATGTAAGAAAATTGAGAGCTTAACCAGCTTCTAATATTTCTGTCGATATATATATATGAAAATAAAAATACAGTTTTGAGATCCAAGTGAAGTTTTTATAAAAAACTGACAATTCTATTCTATATTTTCAACTAACTGACAAATCATAAAAATCAAATTAACATTAAAATTATACACATAGTGAACAAAAAGTGAACATAATGTAGGTATTTCTAACACTATTGCAAACAGTGGGTTGTAAGGCCACAGCAAGCAAACCCCACCGGCTAAATTGCCTTTACAAAGTTTAAATTAAACACTCACTAAAATTTAAAATCACAACTAATGGCTAGTCCAAAACCTGGTCTGTTTTTTATACTCACCAGAAAATGGTGTATGACTATAAACTATAAACTCTTATTACACTGAAATGGCGTCGTAGAAATAGAAATTTCTGGAATTAAATGATTTTCTCGTGATGAGATTCGGAAAGAAATTTTACTTGACAAATATTTCTTATCTGTCACACTGACACTTTTTTCGATCAAGTCAATGACGGCGTGAAATGAATATATTATTATTTTGAAGGAATATGAATTCCCAACAATTGGTGATGCTGTCTCTCTCTAACATCTCGTGATGCACATGCTCGGCGCGAAGACTATGCTGTATGTTATACAAAGGATTGCATGCGCTATTAGAAAGAGAAAGCAATACCAAACTGGCTGTTCATCTCTTTCTAATTGGTGAGCGAATACGCTTACACGAGTCCCTATGGCATGCCAACTCTGTGTGTATTATCTCTATGGCGAAAACAGACAGTATACGTGTCAGTCAGACGACGGGGTAAACGCCTAGGGAGAATCCAGCTTGAACGATTATTGTTCTCCCTATCGATTTGTAGATCGACACTGTCGAAATTTGATTCTGACATTGAAATGTGTTGTCTAATACGCGCATTTAGTGAAAACTTCACGACTGCCATATGTCAAGTTTTTGGATGCAAACAAACTTTTATAATTGTATTAAATTCATAGAGATAATACAGATAGAGGCAACAAGCCATAGGTCGCTGTGTAAGTGGAAATGTCCGTCTGAACTCCGGTGAGATAGAGAAAGACAGACGATCAGAGGTTTTTCCGTCTTTGTCTCTGTATGTAGAATGCTCGCTATAAGAGAAAGATAGCCTAAACCTCCGACTTCCTATCTCTCTCTGACGTGCTGATGGGTTCCGAGCTGGCTTGTTGCGTCTATCTGTAGTATCTCTATGGTTAAATTAGTTAAGTAATAATAAATATACCATATTCATACCTTATTTTTAATCGTTATATATTATTAATACAGCAAATATATTTCTAATCACTTGTAAATAGAATGGCCAAAATTGATTGTTTGCATCCAAAAACTTGACATATGACAATTTATGACGCGTACTAAATGCGCGTATTTACAACAATTGCAGAAAAACATAGATCGAGGAATGTTTTTATCTTTAACATTATTACCAGTGGAGTTTGAAATCTTCTGTTGATGGAAACTGGAAATCACGCAAACACAATAATTACAAACGTTGTTTGAAAATAAGTTTTACTATTGGAAATGTCAATCTGTCAATCAGATTACTTGATTTCCGTTTTATTAGTGGAAAATCGATTTTACATTCATGTGCTCGGTCAATAATAATAATAGTCTTCACCACCTTGGTGTATAATTTACTGTGAATAATGTGAAGGTTTATTGTTTCAGCTGGAGAAAACGTATGTGATGTGAAAGGTCTACATTGTTTATCCAAATTCAGAGGTAGGTGTTTCCCCGAAAATGTCATTGGTGTGAAAAGTCCGGTTTGAAGCACTTAAAACGGTTGTTTTAAGGTTAGAAAGAATAAAAGTAAAAACGCTTTGAAACATTTTGTGCACGCTTTCCGAACGTCGCAGGTTCAAATGCGGGAAACATACTTTCCATTCGTGTTAGGAACATTTTTTTACGACCGGACGTGAAATACAATTTCAAATTCTATCGTTATTATTTGTAATTTAATAAAAAACTTTAACCGAAGTAAGTTATTTTGATTTTATTATTTGTATAGGGCTGTTGAAAAAATATTGTATGCAGCATACGAGGATGTATAAAGTGTATTTTCTTCACTGGTGGTTGTTTTGATAATTTTGTTCTAGTAATTTTATTTTTATTATTGTGTTTCAGAGAGATTAATATTTTTGAAAAATGAATGTTCCTGTGTCGCGAACTGCGTCGAGACAGTATATGTTGTCGAATTCTTAGACGAAAGAAAATGGTTTCTCGGTTCGAATTTACAGTGGGGTATGACGGAATATCCGAAAATGCGGTTAAAAAGAGATGTCATCTTTGGATTTACAGATCTATTAGGTAATTCAGTTTTTAAAACGTTTACTTCTATAAAAGGGGCACAGATCAGATAGATTAAAATAAAATTGAAAATTTTATTGCACTTCCATGGGAAATTTAACATATAATGTGCGATAGAACTGTTCTTACGTCAAAATTGGTCTGCAAGTTATGTTGTTCCTTGTAATTACAAACCAGAATAATTGGTTTTAAAATATCTTGTAGATATACCAACTCCGTTTGACTTTGAAGTGTAATTCAATATCCGCTGGAGCCTACAGCTTGTTTCTTCTTAGTTGAACGGTCACTGTTTTTGAAAAATATTTTTAAAAACTTTGTAAAGTTAAACTGGAAATTAATTTATTTGTGAAAATGTTAATATCATCGGCTTAAGATAAAATGATGAATTTATTTGTGTCATAATATATCAAACAAAATAAAATTATTATTATCGATGCCAATCAATGCTAGTACAACTGCTAAATTTCCTTTTCGTTAATAAATAGTCATCTAAACAAGATATTGTAATTGAACAAAGAATATATTATTATTATCGATGCCGATCAAAGTGAAATATATGTAATGAGAAATTTTCCTGAGCAAAATTTTTGTTCTAGTGTATATAGGAGGAATGGCTGGTTTATTTTTGGGCTGCAGTGTTCTCAGCTTCATAGAAATAGTGTATTTTTTCACACTGCGATTATTTTGGTTTGTTATTAGATACGGAAATGATACTAAGCAAAAAAAATAATTATTTAACCTCAGGGCAAATGTCATTAGTAACAAAATGTCAGTTGGTGGACGTGCTCTATTCAAGTATTTTAAGTTCCGTGTGTTTTTAATAAATGACGGGGTGATATGTAGTACCACACTCAAACACAATTTGTTATTTTGTTTGGTTTTGATGGAAAATAAAAACATATAAAAAATATTGTGGTTTCATTTCCAATGAATAAAAATTAATATAGAGTTTGTTTAACCATCCTTTGCCGTTACGTCATAATCGGTGACGTATTCTGCTGTTTTACGTTTGTCTTATATTAGTTGAATGTTATTTTACTCTTCGTGATTGAATGGCGATAAGAACACTGGAAGAATTAAATCATCTTGAGGAAATTGAAATATAAATATAATTCAATTTATAAAAGAATATCACAAGTTTTAATAATCCAACCTATCATTAAAAACACCCAGCTGAATAAATTTAAATATAATCTACATATAATATGTATTGATAATAATTAAAGTAAATGGTATTACTCGCGTCTCTTACAGCAGTAAGGAAGCCCCATTGTGGCATTCACCTCAAAAATAAGGATATAACCATCTCTCGGCATTTACTGCTCTATTTCTTGGGCATTTTAATGCATTTAACAACACACTGCAGATTTGAATAATTAATTGGTAACGAAAATAACTATTTTCCCAACATTGAAGGGAAAATATAATTAATTCATTCCTAACATAATTAATTCAGGAGCACCAGAAAAACTTGTAAATGACATACTGAACCTAACCTCAATTGTGTCAAAACTACTGAATTTTTCCAATTTATTTGACAACGTCTTGAAGTTTTGCCAACTCGTAAGCTGAAAATTGCCCTGGCCATTACGTATAAATTGTATTTACGGCTGGTAAATTTATATTTACTCCGATATGCAGGAAAGTAACTAAACATGACATCGTCTTTTTATCGTGAATAAACCATATATGGTCATATTTTTAAAAATTGTATAGCAATTATTGTCTGTGTCATTGTGAGAAACAATTTCGTAAGTATTCCTGATAAATGCAAAAAAACACATGTATGGGAGAAAACAGGCAATAAATAAAGTTATTTCTGAAAAATCTCCCAATAAAAACAGGAAAAAGGAACGAACAAACGGATAAGAAAGTCTTAGCTTCATCACTTACAAAATCATCTTCATCATCATTGTGGAAGTCCGATTCATTCAGATCTATGTGAAACGGAGTCTACTAGGTTACCAACATAAAAAATGAGGTATCTAAAGTGCAGGTCCCACTAGGTCGGTTGTCAGTCGCGATTTGAGAAAGCTGGTATACTCTAACTATTGTCAGTGTAATGACCATAAAATAAAGCAATGTTGTCAGATATATTTTCTAAAATTGTTAGGCTCGCTACACAAATGTTCCTCTTACTTCAGTAAACTGTTAGTTTAAAAAAATACATAATGTAAATTTATTAGTAAACATTAAAATAAGTCGCTCGAAAATACTGAAAAAAGTCAAATTAATTAAAACCACTTTTTATATGTTACTATATTCAAGAAAATTTTGAAGAGATGGCAACGTGTTGCACGTGAAGTCAAGACTTCGAAACAAACAATCATCAACTGCAGTATTCATCGTAATATAACGAAATAACCGAAGTATATTCCGTTTGACGATTTTCGCAGAAAAAATTCTACGGTCTTGAGGGTGTTCGGGGGGGTTGTGTTGTGGTTCGGCTTATAATCCATTAGTATCATTCAGTGTCGGGTGTGAATTTTGTTTTAAAGAAATATTTAATATAATATCTATTTCTTGGTTGAGTGAGTTTAGTGAATTGTTATAGGTATTTATAGGAAAGTGTAGGTGATCTAGTGTAGAAAGGTATCATTAATATAATACCTTTTTGATGGTGTAGTGGTTAGGTCACGTCAGTTAATTGATATTAATATAATATTCATTTGTTCGTTGACGTTGGGGTAAGTTTTATAATATAATTAATTAGAATGGCGTTTTGGAGACCATTTGAAACAACAGTCCAAGATGATGCGCGGGATTATTGAATTGTGGATTTAAATATAAGAAGCTAGATAATCGAATGGTAATAATGGAATTTCGGCGTATTTGCGCAAAATAAAAGGGTACCGTGATTCAAATAGAATTATAATTTATTTAGACGAAACTTGGTTTGATTCGCATGATGATGTCAAGTGTTTATTAATTTATTTGTTATTCAAACAATCCTTACGGTTTTATTACATGAATAAATATATAAAATAAAATACATTTCAACTTAATATGTAAGAAAATAGTAAGTAGTAATGGTAATTATATTATAATTGAAACTGTATGAGAATATACACCCACCTTTAAAATATGGTTGGGTTGACGATACAAAAAACTATTCTCTAGATACTACGTGTTCTAGAGGAAAACGCGTTATTATTGTATTACAAATTTTATGAATACTGTATGCAGATTAATTTTTTCCATTCAAATTGATATAGTAGATTAACATTATTTCACAATATTCGAATTTATAAAATATTTATATGCACGCCATTGAACGGCTTTTTCCTTCAAAGGGATTAAAAATATGGGTCATCACATTAACTTTGGAAGAACTATACTCAACTATCAGCTTAATTTGTTTACCAAATTCGTCGCTGGCGCTAACGGTAGGCGAATATTTCTAGCAACTAGCAACTAGCAAAGTTGGACATGTGACAACTTTTGATAGCAGGCAGCGGCGTCTAGCAGATCAAATGACTCACTCTCACCAGTTGCCGCCAGCCAATAGCGCATCAGCATGTAGTCTTTCGTTGACGTGCTGAACTGAACAAATATAAACTGAGAACAAAGTTGACCAGGTAGCGATTTTTAGATGAATCCATCGCTGCTAACTCATAATCATATATTTAGAATCTAAGACACTCGAGATTTTACACCGATTTTTATTTAATATTCTCCTGGTCACTTAAAAAAGAAACACGTAGCAATTATTAAAGTTAATTAAAAATAACCTTTTAACATTTACACATGTACAATATTGTTTATAGAAAATGTGTTTAGATTCGGAAGAGTTTGTATTCCTTGTAACACTAATTGACTGTATGAGCCACCACAAACAAATCAGTCTTATTTCATCAAATAAAATATGTTACTTTTCACACATCTTTATAGACCAGGAAGACGATTTGAAAATGTAGACGTTGACAGATTTAAAGTGAGAAATAAAAATCTGAGATGACATGGATTGTTTTGAGGAGTACAGTTTGTTCATTTTAGTTTAATTCAAAATTGTCAAATAATTACGTATACATATTTTCAATTACATTAAAAAAAATGACGGATACTTTTGGTACGTTCATATTCACTGAGACCTAAAAGATCTATTGTGTCCCTTTTCTTTTACTCACTTCCTGTGAAAATTTCCAGAGACTAGAAGTTTCTTTAGTCCTATTTTCTGGAGGAATTTTACGATATCCGTGAGCTTCATTTCAGATAAGTATCCCTCATCTATACAGGTTTGTGTCCTAGAATTTTGTAGAGCTAATCTATATTCTTCTGCTCCATTAGTTTGAGATTCCCGTTTCGACTGCAGTATCCTATTCGGACACCTGTTCTACTCTAGCTTAGGCATTCATTTGCCATCACCTGGTTGTAGTTTCTCAGGAGTAATTTTAGGCTCCATCCTTGACTTAGTCCCATATTTGTAGAGACATTTTCTGTTATATTGTTATTTCTTATGACTGCTTTCTCATTGTTTTCATAGATGTTCTGTGTATTATTCTTTCATTTTTGTATTCAATTTCCTTTCTGCTAATATTTTCCACATTTTTTCTCTAGGTACTTTATCAAAGGCTATTTCTAGATCCACGACTTCCACGAATAGTTTCTATTTTTTTTGTACTGCTTTTTCTGTCAACTGTTTTATAGTAAATATGTGGTCTTAGGTGCTTCTTCCGCTTTTGAATTCACTCTATGATTACTGCTGTGTATTTTCCATTGTCGACCTGATTCTTTTCTCCAGTATTTTCTCCAACATTTTTATTTAGAGTGTTTATTTCTTGGCCAGTACACTCCTATTCTAGACCCTTCTGTTGCTTTATATACGATCTTTGAATGATATGGAACACCAACTCAAATCGAGGTCGACACAAGGGCACCTCCATACGAAGAGTTTACTGAACAAGGTAGACAAGGAACTATCAACCAGGCTATTGAAACTAAGTAAGAGATATTTGAAGACAGTTACCGACCTGGTGACTGGACACTGCACCTTGAGGAAACATCTGCACAAAATGGGCAAAGTTAGTAGTGAGCCTATGTGCAGGAAATGTGAACTCTATGATGAAACACCTATTCACATACTCTGCTTCTGCAAGAACATACATGGACTCAGACGGAAATCCTTCGGAGAGGAAATAATACAACCATTACAACTATAGAAATTCCCTCCAGTCAAACTAGTGGCCTACATCGAAGACACAAAGCTTCTGGAATGGAAATAGATAACATGGGAAATGGTACGATTCAGTTCAAGTGACTGGGCTGTTGAGTACAGCCCAATCGAATGAACGTATAACATGTTTGGAGGAAAATAAATTTGTAGTATACAGTGCCATGCGAGTTATGGGCAGAAGGGTTTGGCGAAAAGTATCGCGGGTTCATTTGCAACAGCTGCCACTGAACATGTTTTCATTGCTCCTATAATGCATATATGTATACTTTAATCTTGAGATAACCCCACAGAAAAAAATCTAACGGCGTAAGGTCTGGCGATCTAGCTGGCCACTCAATAGTACCTCTTCGTCCAATCCATTTATTGGGGAAGATTTCATCTAAATAAGTTCTTACCATTAAAGCATAATGGGGTGTTGCCCCGTCTTGCTGGAACCAACCATTTTCATTCGGTAAGCTAGGATCTATTGCGTTGGGATATAAGTTTGCCAACGCAGGAATAACTTCATTTCTAAGCATATTTAAATATTTTTCAGCTGTCAAATTTCCATCTATAAATATAGGACCAATAATATGGTCGCCTATGATACCGGCCCAAACGTTCACCTTTTGAGGGACTGAGTATGTGTCTCACGCATCCAATTAGGATTCTCTGCTGACCAATATCTACAGTTCTGTCGGTTTACCTCTCCATTCAATGTGAATGTTGATTCGTCAGAAAAAAAGAATGGTACCAAGAGCTATCTCACTTCTGTTCAGCTTATTCATCAATCTTTCGCAGAAATCCATTCTACGATCTGGATCGTCTTCTGTTAACTCCTGGACAAAAGTTAATTTGTAGGGATGAAGTTTTTCTTTATGAAGACACCCTAGAACAGTTGTATGACTAACATTATTTTCATGGGCAATTTGACGTGTACTTGAAGTTGGATTCTCTTCGACACTTAACAAAATATCCACTTTCACATCATCTTCAACGAAGTGTGGTTTTCTTTTCAATGGTTTGACATGTCCAAGTTCTCTGAATTGTGCATGAATTTTAGACACAGTACTTTGTGAAATATTAGGCAATTCGGGATACCTGTGATTAAATAAGTTTGCCACTTCAACTTGACTTCTGCAGTTATCCCCGTACCCGATCATCATTAAAATCTCAATTTGGTGAGTCTCAGTTAAATATTTCATTGTTATGTCGACAAGGAAAGAGTGTTTGACAAAGATTTTACTTTTTCAGTATAAACTGTCAACACATCAACAACTGACAGAATAGAAAACAATCCACATTATTTACCGATTTTGTCTAATTATTGGCGTTTTTAGGCAATTTTTAGGTATTTATGATAAAATTCATGGGCCTAGCAGGTTTTGTTTAATATACAAATACGTCTAATAATTTGTTAGTTTAGATTTTTGATAAATCCATATTTAGCTAATTTAAAAAAGTACCAATATTTCAAGTGTAATAAATTATTAATTTTAAAATTTCACCCTGTATAATTCATATTTGACCATACATTATTCAGTTTGTTGGAATCGGTTCATTAAGGGGATTTCAAAAATATGCAAATATACAGGGTGTTTCATTAAAAAAAAACAACACCGACTATGGCATACTTGCTGTACATTTAAATTTATGTTTACATAACGCACAACTCAATTCAAAAGTTGACGTGTCTCGGCATTTTTTATAATTTTCTAAAATAATGACAAAAAGAATTTTATTCCATAACTGGTTTCCACTGTATAATATAGAACGTTGGGAATCTGGACCATCTGACCAAAAAGTTTATGGGTAAAACAATTATTATTGTGTAATATTAAATAATTAGTCTAGAACAAAATGTAAATCATTGTATATTACTACAGGGGTAGATTGGAAAATAATAAGTATATGAAATAACTAACATTTTAAATAATTTCTTACCCCCTTATTTCATTACGATCATTGTTGTATTTAATACACATTTGACATTTCTGTGTCCTGACACTTGTTAGGTTATTTATGAAGTAGAAAAGGAATTTCTAAAACTCTTGGAAATATTAATTGATGAATAAATAAGATGTACTTATTTTTGAGTTATTTATCAATAATACTTTACGCCACTGATTGTATGACATCTGCACGTGAAGGCTGTCAAGCCAGGGAAATTTTCAATCATTATTTTTGCACTGAAAACTTTTCAAAACATTCTGGCAGCCTGTCAAAAATTTGATAAAATGACAAGTATAAAATATTCACTATATTCTATCCAAATACTGAAAATATTCTCTAAAATTATTGTTATTAAATTATCAAGAACATAATTTACGAAATAGAAAAACGACGGGTCTATTAAATATGACAGAAATTAGGTGGTAGAACTGTAGCATTAAAAATCGTAGGTATGTGTGTTCACGATATGTGACGTATTACTGTCAGTTTGTTAAATAAACACAAGTCCATTAGATTTTGTTGCATCACATATGCCACACTCGCGATGCTGTGAATGGACCACCCAGAATTAGCTGAAAACTACTTTTTTTTTTATTTTAATTTTGTTCCCTCGCACCTTCTTGACTAGCGCCCGGCGTTTCGAATACTGTAAAATAAACATCCTACATCGATTCACAAAAATAGAGTAGGTAGGATCAAATATATATACACGTGCACTCTTGTCAGAGTGGTGGCCGCTCTTTAGAGCTCTTCGACTTTCTTGTTTGCGGGTAGTCAGTCCACGGGGTTGGTAAATTGCGCACAGCGGTCAGTTTGTAGCCAGGTATACCCAAAATGTTTCTTTTTCATAGGTAAATTGCGCACAAGTGATCCTAAAGTCTAGGTAAATGTCGTACAACTTTCTACCGATTCCACGAATTTTAAAAGTCACCAAAGATTCAAAGGATTATCCCCTAATGACTTTACGATAACAATTTGAGGCGTAGGTACATAGATCAGTTTAGTATTTGCATTCGTGTTAGTAAGTTCGTCCGATTTCTAAAATGGAACAAATGCTAAGTGAAAAGAACAAAACGCTAATAATAATAGAAGGAGCTAAATTTCGCAAAGGAAGAATCCTTGTTTCTGGCAAAACTCATTGGCGTTGCACAAATAAAAATTGCAAAGCTAAATTCTATACCATTATTGAGAAGGATATCATCGACTGGGATCTCATCCACAATCATGATATAGATTCCGCAAAACTGTGTCGTGAAAAAATCAGTAACAGCCTCAAAAGAAAAGCTGAAGAAGAAATATCAGATACACCATTGAAAGTGATACATAAGGAGATAAAAGATAAGAAATGTCAATGTGCTTAGGCATAATTGAGGTTAATATATTCTTATATTGCTCAGAAACCCCCGAAGTTCTTCAAGAATTAAGAATTAGTGGACATAGGATACATACGGAAGAACTTATACAATGCGCGTCGAGCATATTTGCCTCCGTTGCCGAAAAGCGTGCAGGACGTTCAAGAAGCATTAGACTCCAATTAGGGTTGTCCGTAGAATATCGTAATCAAAAATCGGAAGTAGGAAAATGGCTAAAACATTTGTTTGGTTTACCTTATTTGCAACAAGAGCAAGTAAGTGACATGTTTTGCTTTGAAATGATGGCTGAAAAACCCGAAGGTGATGCTATCACGAAATTTGCTGATTATTTAATTAATACGTATATAGATGAAAATTCAAGATTTCCTCCAAAGTTATGGGCAAAAATGTCCCCAAGCGTTCCTCGCTCTACAAACGCTTGCGAATCGTTTCATTCGCATTTTAATGCAAGTTTCTACACTTCCCATCCAAATATTTTTAATTTTATATAATTATTAATTACATTTCAAACAATGTCCTATATAAAAATAAAAAGTGCAAATACCTGTACAAATAAAGTATTGCGTACAAGAACTCAAAAGAATGTCGAATTCTTGGACCAACAAATAAATATTTATAAAAATAAATTGACAGATTTAAGCACTTATGTAAAATCAATATGTTACCACAATTTTCCCAAATGATTTGTGTTTATTATATTTTTGAGAATAAAATTTTGTTTCTGTATAATGTAGGTATTTAATAGAATGATAATGATAGTCTGTTTGTACATAATGAAATATCAGTTTACAAGAAGTGTTCTTTTCATCAACTTTTATTCGTTGATTATATCAGAAAGAAAAAGTTTTGAGGTATACCGGACTAAGGATACAATTTGACCGCTGTGCGCAATTTATCTATACAGAGACTTAATCCACTGGCTGCAAATACCTGACGAACCCTTCCCAAATTTGGGAAACTTCTTGACCACTGTGCGCAATTTACCTATGCCCTCAGTCCACCGTTTTCTCATTTTTTTCTTTCTATAGATTCAAACGATTTTAAACGAATATCACAAATGTCATAAAATTGGTGTTTTTTTAAACAAATTGTTATGATCAAAAAAATCAAAGGCATTCATGAAATCCAAGAAATCAAAGCCGTAAAATGTATAAATAAGTGAGGAATATATTAAGTGTTTTGTCTTTTATATTTTGCATATAGGTATAGAGGGCAATACCGATGTCCGTCCCGCGGTCAGAAAATTGAGGGTTTAGGAAAAGGGTTTTTAATCCCCGACTGATGTCCGTCCCGCGGTCAGGTGGATACACAGGTAGAATGGGCAGGGTAGAATATTATTCCTAGAATAATTAGTATGATTCGTGTATTATCGACACCCTTCCACAGACCCTTACCTATAAATAGAGGAATATTTTAAATAATATCTAGTAGTGCTTCTCGTTGTTTCGCGTGTGATACCGTTCGACTTTTGGCTTAAAAACGCACCACTAAAAATATTAGTGTTGTAGTATTGTAGGTATCTAGTTTTTTTGTAAGTAAGGTAACTTGGTGTTTTTTTTGTGTTACCTATTGACAACTGGATTTTCATCCACTCCATTTTTTTAAACACGTCAGAAAGAAAAGGTCAATTTTGGCCATTGCTTCTGCCAGTCCTAAGCCTGGAAAAAGTGTGAAGGGAAAAATATGAAATAAAATGTAATGGTTTTAGCATTACAAATAAAGTATCTACTACATATTATATCTTATATGTATATATAATATCTGCAATATAAATTATCATACGGATCCACGGGACGGACTTCGGACAAACGTTTTGACCCTTTTAACCGCGGGACGGACCTCGGACGTACCTGCGTTTTACCCTGACCGCCGGACGGACATCGGAAACACCGGGTATAGAGCTGGAAAAAAAACTGCCTAAGATTGGAAATAAGGTCGATAATTACTATTATTATTATATTTTTTATTCTTTTTTAATCTAACATTATTTTTTATTTATTTTCATATCAAGTGTATCTTCTGTAATTCATAATTAATATTCCGTGATAATTTTGTAGTTGTGTCATTTGATTTTTCAATGACACGTCAGTTATTATCTGTCATCTTGTGAATATAATTAAAATATAACATAACTAAGATCCTGCGGGCATAGAAAAACTATAGTAAGCACCTAGTGTTTCATAAGGCTTCGCTCAGCTCGTGCCTCAGAAAACTCGTGACTAAAGTTACGTTTTTAACACTTCGTACTTAATATACTATTATCTTTGACATTATACAGATGATAACTCCGTTTTAAACTACTCATCCCAGTCCGTATTTTAAAAATCCTTGTTTCAAGTAGTAAGAATTAACTAACTTTTCTAACAAAATCAATCTCCTACAATTACACTGGTTATCCAGCTTCCTGAAAATGGGCGTGTGTTAATCTTAGTCCAGAAATCCGATTGGTTTCAGTCCCATCCTATACAAAGAATGGGATGGATTCACTAAAATGCTACTGGCTGACAGGACGATGCTGTACTGTATCATCCATGAAAACGCTGAAAAATCTTTATGTCGTATCTATTCTTTGTTATCAGTTTATGAAACAGTGTTGTGGTGATATGTGTGATTTTTAATTTAGAAGTTGCTATTTTCAGTCCTAGTTTTAATATATAATAGGTGAGTGTATAAATGTGTATATCAATACATCGAGTTTAATAACATCTTAAAATATCAATGACACAGTCTTCCAGATAACTGTATGTATTAAAAAAATGATTTCGGATGCAATTTATTTTTTATTATACTTATCTGTTAACACCTTGTTTTCACCTGTTTGTGATACTTCTATTTTTCTTTTTATGGATTCTTCTATGTATCCTTCTGCTACGTTGGAAAAACGCCATCCTCCGTGCTTTCCACCAACATGGTTGAAGAAGAACGCCTTAGCCCATGTCCGGTATATTCTTCGAAATTTTTCAGTTTCAGGAATTTTGCAACAAGTTTCAGGACAGCGCTGATTGTATGGCATCCAACATGTTGGGCGTAACACCTGCGATTTCGGTATGCAACAAATAACCTTCATGCTCTTCATATTTTTAGGCCGTAGATCTGCATATTTACGGTAAAGTGGACAGGGCTCGAATGTATATTCCTCATTGGTAATGGTAAAACTCCTTGACATATGATTTTTTCCATCTCGCAAAAACACAACAATAAAGTGCCTACTATCTTCCACGTCGTCTTAACTCAAACATATTAAATCATCTCTAAACATCCCAAACACTAAAATCACTTTTGCCAGTAGATGTGGTTACTTGTTCTGCCCTTAGTACCCTGGACTTTTTTGGTATGTAACCCACATCCTGACGCTTAAAAAAAGCAATAGTTTTTGGATATTTTGTGTTGCCAGCATTTTCTTTTATAGCATTGAGAACCCACTCCATAACGTGGAGGTTTTCATATTCTTGGCTTTTTCGACGACAAAATAAACTAGAAGAATATCATCATTTACAGTTTTAACTTTTTTGAGATCTCGCCATTCCATAAAAAGTTCGTGTTCATATCTCGACCTGGATTTTGCTGGTAACAAATCAGCACTGGCTTGTGCCGCTAGCTCTAATATGTTCATAGGAATATCTGGATTTTCTTCCGAGTACATTTTTTAAAACTAACATAAATTAAAACAATGCCGATAATAAATATATCGTTACTGTGGAAATGTTAATCATGTTTGGTAAGTGACAACCATTTATTCTAGCTCGGAAAATAATTTTGAATTCCATTACATGCAAAATCTATTCTTTCCCACAGCTAAAAACGATTTTGTATTGGAACATTATAACTGATTACACCTATCCAGCTAAATCTTTGCTGGTGCTTCTTATTTTTTATTGCGTGCGGATTTTCATATAGGACCCCGCACACCTTATTTGGGAAAATGGCTCTCCGTCAAATTTCTTGAATTTTCGATATGTTGTAGAATTGATCATTCTGGGGAAATGTTTCAATGGGCGCAACACGATCCTATGACTAGTTTTCGAGATACAGGGTGTTCAATATGAGAAATATTCACTTTTTATCACTCTGTATCTCCCAAGTTAAGATTTAGTTCTGATTTATTTTTGGTGGTATTATCATCACATCCTTGTATGACAAATTCATGGTAAATTCATTTCCAAATCTTTTCGTATTACAGGGTGATCTCACTCACATAATAATGCTATTTTGAGACTTTTATAATTTTGTTGTTTTATAAAGAGAAAATGCGAAAAAAGGTTGAATTATCATATAATATTATAAATTCATTTCATCGTTTATCATAGTTCATACAAGGTGATTCACGAATATAGAAAAATAACGAATTTTGGTTTTTCGGTCACCTTGTAGTAATAAACCCACCGAAAATGACAAAATTCTCGTGAAGGATGTTAAATGATTTGTTTTATCGTATACAGAGTCGAATGATGTCAATTTGAAGAATTATGTATACTTTATTAATTAAAAACCTTGGTTTTTTTCATAACCCTATATCTCATAAGGAAGTCCGAAAAGGTAGCGATATTTTTTTATGGGAGAGTTCGAAATACTTTCATTCATATCGTACAAAAATTTTCAACGGAATCCTATGACGTGTTTTTGATATATAAGGCAAACAATTTGTGAAAAAAAGCTGATCTGTACATTTCCCTATTGCTATATTTTCACTCCAGTTTTCTAGACGATGGATGCTGCAAATGTTAATTATTCGAGTCGTGGCTTTTTTTCGAGTAGGGTACGCTATGGTATGGTATTATTACTGATCTATACAAGCCCGCCGAAAACTGGAGTGAAAATATAGCAATGGGAAAATGTACAGATCTTAGCTTTTTTCACAAATTGTTCGCCTTGTATATGAAAATCAGGTCATAGGAGTCTGTTGAAAATTTTGTACGATATGAATGAAAGTATTTCGCGCTCTCCCATAAAAAAATATCGCTACCTTTTCAGACTCCCTTATGAGATATAGGGTGATGAAAAAAATCGAGGTTTTTATTTAATAAAATATACGTAATTTTCCAAATTGACTCTGTATACGATGAAACACATGATTTAACATCCTTCACGAGAATTTTGTCATTTTCGGTGGGTTTATTACTACAAGGTGTCCGAAAAACCAAAATTCGTTATTTTTCTATATTCGTGAATCACCTTGTATGAATTGTATGAACTATGATGAACGATGAAATGAATTTATAATATTATATGATAATTCAACCTTTTTTCGCATTTTCTCTTTATAAAACAACAAAATTATAAAAGTCTCAAAATAGCATTATTATCAAGTGAAATCACCCTGTAATACGAAAAGATTTGGAAATTAATTTACCATGAATTTGTTATACAAGGATGTGAAGATCATACCACCAAAAATAAATCAGAACTAAATCTTAACTTGGGAGATACAGAGTGATAAAAAGTGAATATTTCTCATATTGAACACCCTGTATCTCGAAAACTAGTAATAGGATCGTGTTGCGCTCATTGAAACATTTCCCCAGAATGATCAATTCTACAACATATCAAAAATTCAAGAGCCATTTTCCCATATAAGGTGTGTGGGGTCCTTTATATATAATGATGTTCATCATATACATTAAAAATTTATTTTCTAGTAAACTTATCACAAAATAAAATTTTCAAGAAAAAATTGGGATCCTGGTTATTTCTGTCTAGTAACCAATTTACAAGAAATACCGAAGCAGGGAAATTACCATCTATAGCATGTGCGTTTTGAAAGAGAAACGGATAAAGGCTTTCTTTGCGAAAAACATTCCTTATGGTGGATTTAGAGATTGTGAGTCTTCTATTACTGAACTCCGGACACTGTTCTATATCTTCCAAAGATCTTTATCGTACACAAATGTGACATCTTGATTCCTACCAGATTTCCCCAGTACTTCTGGGTGTTACTGAATTGGGATGTCATTTCATTCATTCGACTGGGTTGTGCTCAACAGTCCAAGGGCATGAAGTGACTCTTTGTACCATTTCCCATGTTATCTACTTCCATTCCAGAATCTTTGTATCTTCTATGTAGGCCACTAGTTTGACTGGAGAATTGTAAAAAATGCATAAACATTGCTATTTTTGACAGCATCGTTGATAAGCATTTTATGAAAAAAATTTAAGAAAAACGGCCTGCTGCGGAACCCTACAGATGTTGTCCCCACGCACTGCGGGGTCTGCGTAAATTAGGTTCTATCTGTTTACTCTATTGCCAAAAATGTATAAATACTCTATAGAATTGCAAAAAATTCATAAACTTCATTCTTACTTTTGACAGCATCGTTGATAAGCATTTTATGAAGAAAATTTAAGAAAAACGGTCAGCTGCGGAACCCTACAGCTTGTTGGCCCCACGCACTGCAGGGTCTGCATATATTAGGTTCTATTTATTTACACTGTTGCCAAAAAATGTATAAAATACTCTTTAGAATTGTAAAAAAAAGCATAAACTTCATTGCTACTTTTGACAGCATCGTTGAAAAGCATTTTATGGAGAAAATTTAAGGAAAACGGGGTGCTGCGGAACCCTACAGCTTGTTGGCACCAGGCACTGCGGGGTCTGCGTATATTAGGTTTTATCTATTTACACTGTTGCCAAAAATTGTATAAATACCCACAGCTTGTTGGGCCCGCGCCTAGGCAAACTCAATGAACTAGGCGAGAACAATATATAGTAATCTTACTGTGGATTCCAAGACACACTGGAATGAAAGGAAATGAAATAGCAGATAGACTAGCAAAGAGGGGGACTGAAATACCCTTTTGGGGGCCGGAACCCTTTTGCGGTATGAGCCCCAATGTAATATTGGAAGAAATAGGTAAATCCAAGGAAAAGAGAAGATCTGACCATTGGAAAGATCTAGTAGGGAAGACAATCAAAGATTCTGATGGGTGGCAAATGAATGCATAAGTCAAAGTAAAACTGCATTGAGTTTTAACAGGAATCTTAACGGGACATTGTCGCCTGAATGGGCACCTGAAAAAGCTCAAAAGAGTGGAGGAAGAAGAATGTAGATTATGTGGCATGGAAGAAGAAACCTCCATCCACATACTTGCGAATTGCACAGCACCTAGGAGATTATTGGATAGAAGAGGGACATTTACCTAAGTTAAAGCCTGCAGATATCCTGAAATTCCTCAGGGAAATAGGACTAAACGAGCTACTAGTCTCTGAGACGTTCCTCAGAAGTAAGGGGGCACAATAAATATTTTAGGTCTCAGTGAATGTCACCCCATCATACATTCATACATACATTTGTTTCTTGTAAAATATTTTCAGTACCCCATCTTCGACTTCAGCTTCCGATCTTTTTCTCATCTTCTTTTACTATCTCCGGTCTAAACTTGTATAGTTTTTCGTTATGGAATGCTAAATTTTTTATTTTTCCTTAGATGGCGTCTGTTGCAAAGCCTGGAAGAGTACCAAAATGTGCTCGTTGCAGAAATCATGGCATGATCTCTACTTTAAGAGGACACAAGAAGCAATGTATATACAAAAATTGTAATTGTCAAAAATGCGGACTTATCAAAGAACGTCAAAGAATTATGGCTGCTCAGGTAAATCATTGATTTGTTAATTTGTGCACTTTGGAATCTTATATCGACATATTTATTATGAATATCAAAAATGATCTGTTAGTTCTTCCTTCAAAAGTTTTAACTTCCAAAAATATCTCTAGAGATAGAGATAAATCTAGTAATTGGATATTCTGACATTGTGAAGTGTTTGATCGATAATCCATTAGAATGGTATCGCGTATCTTTTCAGCAAACAAAATAAGGGAATCGAAGAATCAATGCTAACGAGATATATATTTATCAGGGGTAACAGACTTTTATAATGGAATTCCGATACGATACGAAAATTTCGGAAGAGGTTGAAAAACATTAATTCCAGATTTGACCCAGCTCTTCCTGATACCGAATATGGTTTCAACAGGATAAGATATGACTTACAAATATTCCTGTACACTTATTTTTTTAACAGGTAGCTTTAAAACGTCAACAGGCAGCAGAGGATGCTATAGCACTTCATCTAGCAGCAAAAGAAAGTGGAGCAACTTACGAATATCTTCCACCTGGTCGTATTTTTGGCATGCAGGTTACTTCTCCCGAACCAGAAGCCTCCAGCGCCGTTAAAAGTGACTGCGATGGTTCGCCAGATCTCACAAATATGGAAAACATCGAAGTTAGTCAAGCTTCTATAGATATGTTGGCTCAACTATTTCCGAATAAGAAGAGAAGTGTACTAGAGCTAGTTTTAAAAAGGTATTAGTTTAAAGACGTATATAAGTGTAATAAATTTTGATAGATTATATATTTCAGATGCAACCACGATCTTCGGAAAGCAATCGAACACGTTAACATTAACAATAGCCAAGATTCCGCGGAGTTACAATCGACAGTTGAAGAATCCACCTCGGCATTTCGACCTGTTAGCACGAGTACGAAGTCTTCGAAGCCTTACGTGGTCCCTCATTCTGGTAGCTTTTCCTTTATTCCTAACAAAACGTTTAGTTTGTATCCATTTTGGCCCTTATTTAATTATCAGCTGCCTCAGCCCATTTTACCCAGTCCGGTTTTGGTTCAGGGTATTTGTGAGTGCGATCAGTGTAGAGCGACGGCCAGAGTTAATGTTGGTCCAGGCTGAGACTTTCCGTGAAATATATTTTGTGGTGTCTTAAGTGTTATATACAATAATCATTATGGAAGTTATTAGGTGCAATTTTATGTAAAGTTATCAAATGTATAATACACCAGTAATAAAGATAAAGTGAATTGGAATATTTATATTTATGTTGATGCTTTCTTTGCTTCACATGCTTGAATTCTCATTAATGTCAAAGCGACAGGTCAACGACACATTATTAAGGACTGATAATTACAGAATTATTTATTGACCTATATAATGTTGTTTAAGTATGAAGACTACTGAATTTAAATTGGATAAAAACCTGAAAGTGCAAACAACATTTTTAAAGTTAAGCGGTTTCTTGAAAATAAAGATAATAATGATGTGGATAATGTACTAAGCGCTACAAAATTCAGGTTCAGTCAACACACCTCTCCTCATCAATCTAGGGTATTGATCAGACAAAAAATTTGATGAGGAGTGTCCACATTGTGATGCCTTTTGGCCCAATATAATAATAGATATTTAAAATAAGAATTAAATTCCCTTGATCTTATTTTAACAAAACGTTCGAACATTTCATTATTATATAAATATAAATAAAGAAAGTTATTGTCAAGTTCAAAGCGTGGTGCAAGACAAAAACAATTATATGTTTATCTGTTTTGCTCGAACTTGACCGGTTGTATAAACATACATTCAGTATTGATCAAAGGAGAAGTCGATGCGGAATACTTGAAGAAGACTATTCTATATAGTTGAATAGTCACCTACTAGTAATTATTAACCATTACGTATAAGTATGCTATACGGCTAGGTACTTATGCATAGTATTAGTTTAGTAAGTAATCTAATGTATTTAGTAAATAAATCAGACATATCCCAGTGCTAGAAGTAGTTGTTTCATTCCTCTTGAGATGATCCTCCAAGTGACCAGCAACACCACCTATTCAGATGCCCTTCAACACCTATAATCTACCAAAGTATCCAAGGGTGATATCATCCATTACATTATTATTAGATTTATTTTCTATAAAACCGTTTACCTCATCTCACATTACATTATTATTAGGTTTATTTTCTATAAAACCGTTTAACTCATCTCACTCAAGTTTTTAGTTTTTATTTAGTCAATTTTAGAGTACACAATTTCTGGTAATATTTCTAATAATATTTCAAATACAAATATCCCCATTAAAAAATCTGGGATATATAAACTTAAATGTCCAACATTCTGAGCCGTTTATATTGGTCAAACCTTTCGAAATTTTGAAGTTAGACACAATGAACATATACGAGCATACAGATTAAAGCAACCAGGTAAATCACATTATGCAAAACATCCACTTGACACCAAACATTCAGTAACACCTAATACAGAACTAGAAGTACTACATATTTGCGATAAGAAACAAGTACTAAATTTCCTTGAAGAACTAGAAATTAGAAGACACTTAAAAGGCCCACAATGTGAAGTCGTTAATGAATAGATAAATCTAGGGAGCTCTCCACTATTAAATTATCTTACAAAGTAACAATTGTTAAGATGTCTTGGACTTGGTCTTACGTACAAAGTTTTGGTCTTGTTTATTTCACCTGTTACTTATCTCTTTTTATTTTAAAGATCATCATGGTTATAAATTATTCATAATTTACAATCAACTATCAACTAGCAGACTATCGGTGGTATTCACGTAATGACTTGCAATGCTTCATCCGATGTCGTAACAGTTTCTTTTTGTGCTCCAGTTTTTGCATTGCTGTACCCCACTCTTAGGCCCCGTTGTTTATGGACATACGTGTAAAAGTATAAATTATACTATTTCGTGACTGACCTAACGTGAGGCACTACTCTGTCGTCGTGAGTTTTTTGTTGCGTCTTGAATACTTGTCCATTGGTAATTCAGCCTGTATGGGTTCTCCTTTCTTCCAGTCTTCCTACCTTTTTTTTGCTGGGTGGAATCCTGCTTAAAGGCACCGGGTACTTGTTACTACCTACTACCTACCTTTTCCCGGTAGGAATGACCGCACAAAAACCACCCCGGACTCCACTATTCACTCCATGAACTCTGGTACCGCTTTTTAAGGTATATCGTCAGAGTCAGGGTTCCCTCTTTCCTGCTCATCTCCCTCCTTGGCTTAACCTTTCTTCTTTCTCTTTCCGGCTCATGATAGATGAAACGAAACCGTTTATTTCCAGTTGTATTCAGACTCTACCATGGTGTCTATCAGGTTGGCAGTTTTCCTAGCTCCGTCTCCATCTCAATCCTTTCCGCTGTCCATCTCCTGCAGGAGAAGAGCGTGTGCACAACGTCATCCCACTCGTAGCAGTATCGACACTGCTCACTATCCTTCTTGCCATGAAGCTTCCGAGTCCCGTCAAAACCTGGCTCAAGCCCCCCAAGTACCCTAACGCCCTATGTTTACAATCGACCCACTTGTTTAGGTCCTTTATGCGAGTTTTCATCCACGCTCCCATCTCCGTCTCCATTTGTCCCGTGTTTCTTCTTGGATTTTTTCCCTCTGTTCCCAACGTTCCCGCGTTCCTCCACTAGCAGGTCTATCGGTGGTATTCCTGTAATGACTTGCAATGCTCTGAACCCGTAACAGTTTCTTTTTGTGCTCAGTTTTTGCATTGCTGAAGGCTCCGTACAGAATCTACATCTACATCCCAGAGTAGTTTTCTTTTGTCCGATGATAGGCCTCCGATATTTGGTAGTATTTTGCTCATTCTACTTGCTCTACCTCCAGCTCTAAGTGCAGCCTCTACAATAAGTTTCCCGAACTCCAGGCGTTCCGACAGTCTTCCCTACCTGGTATAGTTATTTGGAACTTATTTTTAAAGCTATTTCTCGTGTCCGTTGCGTCAAAAGGAATATCAACGGTATAGACTGTTTAAAGCCTCAAATAATCATTCGCAAAAAAGGAAAAGAAAATTAAATTGGGAATCTAATACCATTATCAGAGTGTTTTCCCATATTTATCTAGGCCCGGTCGATTTACCCCAGAGTGTTTTAAATCTCATGTAATAAATACCCTGTTGGAATTTTTTCTCGGTCTGAAACAAACCCTACTAACTCGATTACTCTTCATCGACTACACCGCATGTATATAACTTGATCTCTTTGTTTGTATAGTAAGTTAAGAAGAATCTCTTCTGTTTATTTGCCATTTGGCGATGGTCTACATGGAATAACACATCTGACACGCGTTGAGAATTAATAAGCGACGATCCTTTTCATTATTTTATGCCTTAAGGGCTTGTTTTACTTTTACGGAGAATATATTTTTACGTTAAACTATAGTTACAGTGTTTTTGGTAATATTGAGCTACTAAAAAAAGGGAAAATAAAACTTTATTCGTGTAGTGTCCAATTTATACATCAATAAAAACAGTCCTGTATATATTTGGGAACTTAGAAGTGTAAATCATTGTCTGTAGTGGTATATAGCCACATAAGTAGTTGCTATTAGATAACGTGACAACTAAATTGACTTTTGCATTGCTTTTCCTTTAATGCCCCGTTTCACCAACCATTTCCTGAAGTTAGGTAATACCTAAAAACCACAATGGATCTGAAAAGGTTGTAGTTGAATAGGATGGTCAGCCACATCATCAAATCTTTTCTAAATCTGATTTAGGAATTCCTAAATGTCATTTACGATTCCCCACGCGCTAAGTAATACCTAAGAGCGATAATATTATTAGTATTTTCCTACTTAATATCAATTTATTATATTTTTTGAACATATGGGTGATTCATGAAGGGTGGCGATCGGAAACCGTATGTTTCGGAGAAAAATTCTTATAGCCGGTCGCCACCCTTAATGAATCACCCCGTACATTTATTTATTTTCATTTTATAAAACAATGCTGCTGGCTTTTAGTTTTTTAAATAAATCCATCAAAATTATTTTCCCTCATATTAAAAAATGTATACCTAATGGGCACCTACAAAAACCCAAAATAGTGAAGGAAGAAGAATGTGTATTCTGTAGTATGTAAGAAAAAATCTCCATCTACATACTTGCAGATGGCACAGAAATTCAGAATCCTAGCGCGCAACACCTATGAGAAGTAAATAAAAGTGCGGGGGCACAATAGATCTTTTAACCCCATTACACAAACATACATACATACAAAGGTTAAAACGTTTCCAAAATGATTATTTATTAATACTTTTGACAACATGTTTATACTATTTCTTAACATCTATATGGCTATCAAATTTAGAACTCGACGATGTAGATGTACTAATAAGTGGCATCGTTTCCTGAAATACGTCAAAAATTAAACAAGAATAAAAATATTTATTATGAAATACGTTTACTTACAGGTTTTTCCTCCAACTCTAACAGCAAAGGTAAAACCAATAAATTCAAAAATCCTACAATTCTTATTAGCCAACGAAATCCCAATAAACGAACAGCTTGTCCTGCTAACAAAGGACCAAATGAATAAGAAACTGACACTGAAGCCTGCTGTAGGGCATATATTGGTCCATAATGATTACCTGTAATAAAATTAATTAGCCATTTTGAACCTCCTCATTATCTAAAAATTGAAAGTAGTATAATTTGAAAAATCTTTAATAATTTACATAGAAAATAATATCCTAACAAGGTCAACAGTTAGTAAATTAGTAAATAGTTTAACAAAACTTGTGCAGTGAGCAATTTATACAAATCATGGCACATACAACCTACAGCAACTGAAGACAAATATTTAAATGTTTGTTTCATGTTAGAGGTATTTGAGGTATTGTTAAATGACATTTGATTAGTAGAAAAATTAGGAATTCCAGATAACATACAGTAAAGGCGATTACAGAAGATGTTCAAAATGTTGTCCGTTTACTTCAATACAACAAGCCATACGATCTCAATACTTCTTATCTTCGTGGTAATCCTATCCTTTATTTCCTGAATATTGGCAGGTTTTGTTTTATAAACGATGATTTTTAAGTGACCATACAGGAAATAGTCTAAAGGATTCATGTCCTATACTACCTATATTATATACCTATAATAATGCTTCTCCAATATCTATAACCAGGTGTATGGAAAGAAGAGGGGTCGAACCCATCATCTGCAGGTGGCTTGTAGCCAATCTAGGGAATAGGATAATCACATCCACCCTGGGAGAGGCAACCATCACAACGGTGGTGGGAAGGGGTTGTCCTCAAGGAGGCGTTCTATCGCCCCTTTGGAGGCAATTCTAGTAGACACGCTTCTAGTACGGCTATCCGACGAAGGTACTCAGAGCCTGGGATAGGCTGACGATCTTGCTATCGTCATAAGAGGACGGTTTCCAAGCACAATATCAGAGCGCACCCAAATGGCGCTTAATATAGTAAGTGGCTGGTGTAGGGAGGAAGAACTGGCAATGAACTCCCACAAAACTACACTGGTACCGTTTACAAAAAAGATAAATTTGCAAGGTTTACAAAAGCCGCAAATTAACGGAGTGGAAATTCCATTTGCGAAAGAAGTTAAATACCTAGGGGTAATCTTTGACCAAAAGCTTACATGGAATTCTCACATCGAAAAAACCACACCAAAGGCCAGAATCGCTCTGGGAAAGTGCAGGCAAATGTGTGGGAAGAATTGGGGATTAGATCCCAACATGACCAAATGTTTTTATACACAGGTAGTGAGGCAATGGATAACCTATGGATCAGTAGTCTGGTGGTCCAGGACACTGCAGATTGGAGCGCAGAGGCAGCTACGTGATATCCAAAGCCAAGCTTGCTTGAGTATCACAGGGGCCATGAGAACACCGCCGACTGCAGCCCTGGAGGTAATACTAAACCTACCACCACTGCATCTTCATTCAAGGAAACGCAAGATCTGTTAGTCACAGATTATTACAGGGGCCTCTTCCGATAAGTCAAGCCTATAAAAAGATATATGAATAAATAAAGGCAGATCTAATACTGGGTATGCCAATGGATCAGATTGCCCCACAATATAGCTTCAAAAAAGAATACATAGTAGTCATTCCAGAGAGAAAGGACTGGGAAGCAGGGCCTCCTATAACAGCGAATCTCAACTGGTACACTGATGTCTCTAAAATAGACTCTGGAGTAGGAACCGGGATATATGGGGTACAAGAGCAGATGATGATCTCTCTAAGCTAACATGCTACTGTCTTTCAGGCAGAAGTAGTGGCGGTGCAATGCTGTGCAGAAGAGTTGATGAGAAAGGAGGTGGATAACCAAAGAATCGTCATCTACTCCGACAGCCAAGCAGCATTAAAGTCATAATAGAGTGACCCTAGCCTGGGTGCCAGGTCACCAAGGAATAAAGGGCAATGAAAAAGCCGATGAATTAGCCAAGCAGGGAGCGACTGAGGACATGATGGGGCCAGAACCTTCCTGTGGAATTGCAAAACTTCACTAAGGAGAGCATCCACCAATGGATAAACAACTAGGCGCTGCGCTGGTGGCATAAAACCCCAGGACAAAGGCACGCTAAACTATTCCTTAAAAGCCCTTCTGCCAAACTGTCACGCGACCTACTATGTCAAAGTCGAGAAACGACGAGGATGGTGGTGGGCATGCTGGCCGGATATTGCAGGCTGAGGAAGCATATGCACACAATTGGCCTAGCAGATGACAGCCTATGTAGGTTTTGCCGGGAAGAAGACGAAACCGCGGAGCTCATACTCTGTGAGTGCGAAGGCCTAGTAAGGGTGCGGTTTCACCTATTCGGAGAAGAAAAACCGAGGGCAGAGAGCTACGCAAGGGAGACAGGCTAATAGGTCTAACAAAAAGAATAAAGCTAAGGATAGGGAGGACCACAATAGATCTGCGAAGGTCGCAGTGGGATAGGACAAAGAGCTACTCTATTTCTAATCTAATCTAATACCTATATTTAGTGGCAAAGAGGAAAAGTGAGCTTCATGTAGAGTGATATTGTATCCAATAATTTGAAATTATTACCTCCTTTGTTATCTACAAAAGAAGCTAAGAGTGGTACCAAAGCAGCATCTACTGTTCCCACTCCTATACCAATACCAAAATGAGGCAGAGAAAGTTGGGACATGGTGTTTGCTAAAGGAAGAACGTAGCAACTGAGTCCTGTTATTACCATCGCAACAATAGAAGTCCTCCAAGGAGCGATTGGTAACAAACCTATAAAAATAAATGTGTTATCGTTATCGTTAACAAATCGCTTAACATTCACCTGCAAAATGTGATCCAATGAAATAGCCTATACTATCTGGAATAAAGACCGCTCCCAATTGCCATTTAGTCGGCGGTGGATCCAGTCGAGCCATCAACCACATTGGAACGCAAGGTTCCAAAATGGCCATTGTAGAAGTTGACACACAAATAGTAAATGTTACTATAAGTGTTTTGTGGTCTTTAAGTAAATCTATACAATCTTGGTAACTCCTTTGGGCGGAATAATTGTCTAATTCGATTTCTTCTTCTTTCAAGTACAGTAGCTGCATCACTGGAATTAAATGTCTTCATAAAACGGTTTATATTATATACAGTATGAGGAAGGAATACTCATGTATTAAATTGGTGCCCATTTATGTTTAATAAAACTCTCTGGTTCACTGGGAAACTGTACTTATATTTATTGATTACTATACATAACTTAAAGATTAT
Organism: Lochmaea capreae; assembly: GCA_949126875.1. Lineage (NCBI taxonomy): Eukaryota > Metazoa > Arthropoda > Insecta > Coleoptera > Chrysomelidae > Lochmaea > Lochmaea capreae. The sequence goes on along the minus strand of OX421397.1, from coordinate 9,450,215 downwards.
AATATTATTAATATTAACTTAATATCAACTAAATCATAATAAGAATTAATTAATATAGAATTGATAATGCAATCAGAATCAAATATAATCCCAACCAATATAATACCACATATATATATTTTACTTTAAGTTCAAACTGATGTAATACTATTGTTATTTATTGTCGTGTAACCTTAATAAATCACATACTGCTTATTCAGCGTTGAACTTGACTTTATCACGTTTTTGATGATTTGTATAATTTGGAATGGATTTATTTCTCAATCTGGTTCATGCCTAAGGGACATTACACTCAGATGGTAAGGGAAATGGAATAAATTAGGAATCATTTTTAAGGACGAATCGTGGGTTTATATTGATACTACCAATGTGGGGAACAAATATGGATTTGTTGAAGGAGCTGACATGGACTTTCTAGTTAAATATGTTTGAGATGTTCCCGTCTTAAGAATTCTGCCTACTATGAGTGTAGGATTGGCAACGTTTTTACTCTATATTCGTGTACTACGTACTCGTCTTCCAACTACCTACATTCAATATGTTTCTGTACTGAAATACTTACCCATGCAAATGAAAATAAAACAGGATACAAGGATGAAAGGAGCAGACTTTCCTAGTACTTGATATACCGCCCCACCAAGTGGATATCCAATTAAAACACCCGAAGCAATTCCACCAAACGCTATCGGCATCAATTTCACCCTTAAACTTGGAGGAAATTTTTTTGCTAAAAGACTCATGCCACTTACTGCGATCGCCGCTGAGGCACTACCATGTAGAGCTCTAGCTAGTACGAGTACTCCGTAGGTACTTCCACATGCAAATACTGAAAAATTATAAGTTCATAAATTGTTTTTTTGACAATATTGATACTTACATATGGAAGCAAGCAGCAAATTACAAGATCCAATTAAAAGTGGAATGTAACATCCTAAAATACCAACTAAATATCCGACCAAAGGTGTCAACGCCAATTGAACAAATGCCTTTGAAGCAAGTAGTGCACCGAGTGGTCCATTTTCATTTTCCAATTCGTCGAATTTTCTCTGCAAAGGACTTAACGAGGCTGGTCCCAAGCGATTATTATCAGTGTTACTTACGTTAAGGTCGTTTGAGAAAAGGTAATCCGGGATGATCGGTACTGAAATAATCAAATTCATACGTTAAATCAAGTAGAAAAGGCTAGAGATCGCTGATAACCTACTAATACTCTCTTTGTATAGGTTAGGTGGTCACTATACTCAGTGAATCAGGCTTAGGGAACCATAATAGAATTGAATTTGAAAAAAGGACTAGCTATTCATTGTTACAATCATGGGTAGGACAAACCGTCAAGGTCTGCGACCAAAGCTACTAGCATACAACAGAAAATATAATTATGAAACACAGGATTGGATTAGATATGATTAGGATTAGGGCTGGACCTTTCATGCCGGTTTCTTCTCATCGCATATTACAAGTGCAATCGCACTGGCATTTGATGCACTTTGCAGTTTCTTTCTCCCCTCTTGTAGAGATTTCTGTGCCACTTCCTTGTGTCCAAATTTATTGTTGACATTTTGACGCCGCTGAAGGGTTCTGGTCCAATGAATGGCATTGATGAGGCTTGTCTGGCCATTTAATCCGCTCTTAGGAACCTGGTGTCCTCATGCCCTGGCTACCATGACCTTGCGATGGCCTCCGAGTGTATTTAAGGCACCTATGTAATCCCATACTAGCTTAGAGTTGACCTCGATGGAATCAGAACAGATTGGCTGTCGGTGAAGATGGCAACTGAACGTCCTTTCCTGTCTTTTAATGCAGTGGTCAATAGCCATCATTACCTCTTGAAATGTTGTGACGTCCTTAGCTATTCTTTGATTTAAGCCCTACAATTCCGGCTCCTACAACTACTTCTGTCTTGGAGCCATACGTATACCAGGTTGCCGCAGGTATGGATACACCTTTCTTCCAGTATTTCCACCTGGTTATAGTTATTTGGAACTTATTATTAACGCTATATTCCGTGTCCGTTGTGTGAGTGGGCTGCTCCATTGAGTTATCCGTTTTTAGCTCCTCGTTAAGCTTCCCATAGTCACTACCGTGCGTTTGGTTTGTGTGTTGTTGACTTCGCAGTAATCTGTACGCTACAGATCTGACTTCGTCTTGTATAAAAATGGGAAACAAGATACAAAATAAAATGAAGTGTACAATAAAAAAGATCCCTACATCAGCCATCTTCCCTTCGTAGTTGAGATAGAACCCGTACTAGTTTTGAGAAGGATACAAAACTATGGTAGCGCAACTATTCGACTCATATCAGTTTTGCAAGGAATGGCTAAAGGATAAGTGCTCTTGACATAAACAGATTTGATATTCTGAAGTAACTGCAAATGAAGAAGGCATTGAAGTATACTTTAATAAAGTCAACTGGAACCAAAGTTTCGTCTTCAGGCATGAGGTATTTTAATGTCTGTTAACAACAAGCAAATTATTATTAGGTCTGACAGAAAAGTAGTACTAACGTTCATACGAATAAGCAGACTGTATCAGCACAGAAGCTGGTGTAGATACCAAGGAATTAAGGAGTCGAGCAAAGGGGTAAATGCGATACACTTGCTAATTGAGGGTCATCTGAAAATCCATGTGAGGCAGAATAACTTCCAGGGGCATCTAGAAGTGTTTTTCGGAAAAATAATTACATAATAGCGAATTTAAAATGAAATTTACTGAAACAACTGAAAAGAATAATAACGCAAAGGATTTGCAATTTAAGAAGTAGTGTTATAAAAAAATTTCATAGTTGGCAAGGCCCTCAACAGATTAGGTAGTCATAATAGAGTGACCCTAGCCTAGGTAACCAAGGAATAAAAGGTAATGAAAAGGCCGATGAATTAGCCAAGCAGGAAGCGACTGAGGTCATGATAGGGCCAGAACCCTCCTGTGGAATTACAAAAAACCTGACTAAGGAAAACATCCACCAATGGATAAACAACCAGGCGTTGCGCTGGTGGCATAAAACCCCAGGACGCTAAACTATTCCTTAAAAGTCCTTCTGCCAAACTGCCACGCGACGTACTATGTCAAAGTCGAGAAACGACGAATATGATGGTGGGAATGCTGACCGGATATTGCAGGCTCAGGAAGCATATGCACACAATTGGCCTAGCAGATGACAGCCTATGTAGGTTTTGCCAGGAAGAAGACGAAACCGCGGAGCACATACTCTGTGAGTGCGAAGGCTTAGTAAGGGTGCGGTTTCACCTTTCCGGAGAAGAAAAACCGAGGGCAGAGAGCTACGCAAGGGAGGCGGTATCCAAGCTAATAGGTCTAACAAAAAGAATAAACCTAAATATCGAGCTCTAAAAATAGGGAGGATCACAATAGATCTGCTAAGGTCGTAGTGGGATAGAACAACGAGCTACTCCATTTCTAATCTAATCTAAGCTTAATAACTAAAATTAGACTTACCAACAACAGTTAATAACACATTATCCAACAAAAACATTAAATAGGTAATAACAAAAACAATAGAATCGTTTTCGACAAGATGCAGGATGGAACTTTGCATGTTGAGTGGTTTATTGTGTGGCTGATACTGAGAATCCCTTTGCGGAAAACGCGACGAAGTAGCATCTGGACGAACATGATCTTATTATCCTTGGAAAAGGATAGTAAATTACCGTGTTAGAGAGTTTTCAATAGGAAATTTGTCGCTTCGTCGAAGATTCATTACGAATTTTCTTATCGGCACAAAGCAGAAGGACTATCATCGATGATTTACTGTGTTTTGGTTTATACTGAGTCACTTGAATAAATTTTCAGTTGAGGTTAAATGTAACAAATAATCTTTATTCTTATTATGAAGAAGAAAGATGAAAATTATATATTGGAATTTTAATTTAGTCGATATTGTTTGTTTTATTATTTTATGTGCCCCAGCTTTTAACTCCTTTCAGGTTGTGGTTCAAAAGTGTTTCCTTATATTTATAAATATATTTTTTTTTGATAAAATTGTCCAAAAATTTTTTTTTTTATGGTTTTATATTGATACTATAAGTATGTTACATTAAATGATCTTTAAATTTATATTATATATTTAAAAAAATTTCCAATTTTGATATGTACAATTATTATTATTGCTTTTTTATTAATATCATTATTATTATTACCTATTTTTTTGTATTTTCCCCACAAAAGTTATTATATTAGTTTTGATATTCCAAAATTTTCCAAAATATTATTAGTTTCTGTGAATTTGTTCCGGAATTATCTAATATTCAGATTAATTTAAAATTGCGCAGTTTTAATACCTTTTTAATTGGTCTTATTTATTTATATTCCGATGAACATATTCAAAAATTGAATTGTGTTTCTATCATTTTACATTCTCCATATTGCTAATTTCATATTTCAATTAATAATTTTGATTTGTTCAATTTACATTTTTAATAGAAAAATGTTTATTTATTCTCTCCAAAAATTTCAAAAATCAACAACTCTATTTATCTCGTAGCACCCCTCAATTTTTAAGGATTTTCTTGTAAAAGTTTTCCTACTGTACTATTGTGCTACCTGCTGTGGGTTTTTCTCTTGAATCAATCATGTTGGTATTAAGTTAAAACGAAATATCTTGGAATGGAGTATACAGTCGACGGTAAAGTTTAGTAACTAACACGTGTAGGTATTAAAAGAGCCATTAACAGTCTCAAACAATATCTCGATTGTTAATAGCCTTCATTAATATACTAATTGTTTAAATAACTATTAAATATCTCCATCTAAACGATAAAACAAAAACAACAACAATGTTTGTGACTAAATATGTATTTTGAACTAAAAATAACAAAACTCGAAAGGTTTTACTGACTAAAATAACTCTCTACATACTAGATAGAGTTAGTTATTTGACGGAAAAATATTATTCCAATCTTCTATTGAATAGTTTACTTATCTCAATTTAATTAATATCAATAATAATACATATATACAAATTACAAATAGAAATTTGTTCAATTTCTTAGTACTAATTTTAGTTAAAGTAGAACGTATAAGGTACAGTTGAATACAATTTAATTTGAATACTGAGAAAACTGCAGTGTGGTTGAATAACAAATAATGCATCTCAAAACACACCTTTGAAATTTAAACAACACGTTTTCCGAATAACTACACTCATCGTGTCAGACGATGAATGAGACTTTAAAAGAAAATCTGACAGACTACATGGATACAAAAATGTTTATTATTTTGTCCACGACCACTTAATAATAAGTCAATATTTTACCTCCTAACAAACGGTATATAGTACCTAAAGTAGAAACGGTGGAGCTTTACCATCACGTGACTGTTACTTTACGTATTTACGTATACGTAAATACGTATAGTAACGTATAGTACGTATAGTAACGTATATATGTATACGTATATACGTATAGTAATGTATAGTACGTATAGTAACGTATATACGTATACGTATATACGTATGGTAACAGTCACGTATACTGTATATATCTACTAGAGTGAATTATGTTTCATAATTCACGCTTATGCATTTAAATAGCATAATATGTTGCCATGACAGCACAACATTCCGGTTTAGGTGACTAGAGATGGGGGTACAATATGAAATAAACTATTAAATCTGCGTATTTTTGTTTAGGAAATTTGTTTCTGAAATACATCGTATTGATAAAATATCGAAATTTTTAGTATTGATACTTTTCATAACGATATTTTCTAATATTGATAGTTTTAAAACAATGTATTTATAACGGTACGTTGTATCGATACTTTACACAGTATCTCCCATCTCTATATGTCACATTATTTGACGTACTCCAGAAATTTATTAATTTTGACATTAGAATTGTCAATAATACCAAATACCAAATTATTACTTAACGTTCTACACTCGCATTATTTACTTAACTTTTATTTAATAAAGAAATTAAGAGTCGTGGACGAAGTATAGTATTCAACTCGCAATTTATGACCATTATTCTCTCGGGTGACTTGCGCCACTCGTGTGAATAATGGCTATCATAAATTGCTCGTTTAATAATATACTATTTGCTTAAAAAGTGTGTCATAGAAACATAGAATATATTGTTATATACTTGAAATATATTTTATAAAATACTAGCCGTTTTTCAAAATACGTTCGACAAATGGACGGATATACTGCTGGTATTTATGACTAGACTAAAAAAGTGCAATATATACAGAGTGAGCTGCGAAAACATTCATTGAAGTTCAAAATTTTACTAAACCTAACAAATTATCTACTCTTTCAAATGCCTTCTTAACTAAGAGGCATTTGGAATACTTAATAGTTTTATTTTGCCCTACATATTTTTTAAGCAGTATATACAGAGTGGCTACATAAAAAATAAGTAGAGTGATTGCCAGGAGCTGAACATTTTTGACATACGTTTATGACAATTAATCAATTGAATTTTTCGTAGAAGGACAGTTTCAAGTTTTATTTTGCAGATTATACAGTTGTGAAATTTACATAATTTCCAGCCTTCTAGAACCGAGTTATTTTGTCATTAGGCGTAGGACTATCACAACGAAAATCCAAGTCTTCATCTTCAGGTAATGCTGGACAAGAATACAGATCTGGGCGCTGCATCGTTTGTGGATTTCCTGCATTGACGCCTGCTCTGGCGACAGTAACTGCATTTATTGCTGCCACATTTACGCAGTCATAAATAGGCTGAAAAACAGATTTTAGTTTATTATACAGGCTGTTTTACGAGGGGCTTACATAATCTATACATCTCTGTAAAAATTGACGTAGATGGAGAACAAGTTATGGGGAATTTATGGTAATTATTTCCTTCTTATTAATTTTGACCAATCGCTATCAAGAATTGGTATGTCAAATAATATAAATTTTAAGTGGAAAAATTACTTAACAACTGTCAGCAGTTTTTCCGGAAAAAAAATCAATAAAATTTCATGCAAGTTTGACATGTTGCCTTGTAAAAACAATCTTGATGGTTTCTATCCTGTTGCTATGTACCGTTACCAACAACAAAGATCACAAACAACGCTTACGAATTTATTAATTTTTCAACTGAAACTCAAAATGAATCGGCTGCTGAAAATAGTGTTCCACTAAATAATCAGAATTTATGGAATTTTGCCAAGCAAAAAATTACCAATTACTCCAGACAACAATTACAGGTGAGCTAAATTTAATCCTCAAGGACTGGGCATGGAACATGCGTAAAGCTAATGGGGAAGACTAAAAAGAACTATGTGTAAAAGTAATGTGGAATATCGTTGCCAAAAAACTGCAGGAAAAATATTTTCAAGAATTTAATATCGTGTTCGACCCATTCCACGACATTATCTTTAAGCCAGTTAGAGACGCTCGAAATGCGAAAAGGAGAAGTCTCCAGAAACATGAAGAAAAAAGGAAAATAATTTCAGCTTCTTTAAATATGGACGACTACTACAAGATGGTGTCCTTATGGGATGAGACAACCCCAACCGGGTTGCAGAGTAAATTTTACTTAGACTTAGACTCAATTTGATTTTTTTATTCTGTACAGGATGGTCTTGAATGAATTTTACATTCCAAAAACTTAAATGGAAGTTATTTCAGTTTTCTCAAATGGAACACCCTGTACTGAGAGTGAATAGCAAAGTTGAAGGGGATAAAATTCAGTATCCATTGATGAATATTTACACGGGGTGTCTGAAATAACTTCCATTTAAGTTTTTGGAATGTAAAATTCATTCAAGACCATCCTGTACAGAATAAAAATTTCAAACTGAGTCTAAAAAAATCTTCAGTCCTTTGTCATTGTACATTGGTAATTTTAAAGCTTTAGCTTTAAATCTTATAAAGTTGCGATTTTTTAAAAAGGGATGTGCAAATTCAAATTTTTTGGGAAAAAGGTGGTTTTCTCCGAGATGGCTGGGAGTTTTACAAAAAAAATTGGGAGTTTACAGTACTAACTATTTCGGTTCCTAAAATGTGAAAAAAAGTATGGCATTACATTTGAAAAAAATTACATTATTTGTCCAGTTTACGAATGGACCACCCTGTATACATGAACATAATTTCAAAATGTTTGATTTTAATTACCGTTTCCATATACCTATATGTAAGTTATATACAATATGAGTTATAGAGCTACGACAGAGGTTTGCCGGACCCTGTATATTGATATGTGAAACATTTAAAAGATGGTTTTTTACTCCCTTATTTCGTACAAAATATTAAATATTGTTTTGTATAGAGTGGAGAAAATTATTGTTCTTTACCATTAAAAGTGAAATTTATCTCGTGGAAGTGAACGTATCTACGAACCAGCTACAGGATTCTTCATTAATAGCTTGTTAAAAAAGTGTGTTTCTTCTTATGCTGTTTAACTCGTGTAATTACTTGTAATTAAAGCTACAGTAATGAATGGATGTTCTCTTATAAAGTTATCATTTCACTACATCCGCATCCTTAGTATTGAAAAGTTAAGTAGTAGGTATAGTTTGGCAAGTTTACCTGAAGCCGTGAAAGGAATGCAGTCGAAAACATACGATATTGCCACGTTTAACTATGAAAAAGCTAAAGTGCTAAGTATGCAATTATAATAATTGGAAAATTACTTCTTATTATTAACAATATGATTAAACGTTAATTCTTTAATGTGCTTGTTTTCTTGGATTGTGTATATTAACATTATTTTTTCAATTTATGAATATTAAAAAATGAACACTTTTCCAAATTTGCTATGGGCTTCTTCAAGCTCTGGCAGCGTTGTGCGAAAACCATAATTACCACGCCCTCTGAACTTACTCAATTGGTGAAATTTATCGAAAGGCCTTCGACCCTTAGCGACCAGCTGACTTCCCTCTCACTTCGTCAATTGACTGCTATTGATTATCCAGTGGCGTTGGTATTGTCAGTGTCAGATTTTGAACTATTTCGTATCCATATTGAATTCAAGTACGATTCTTAACATTATTTGTTTTAACAAATACCGTGTATTGAAAAATACCTTACCTTTAAAGCAAACCAAAAATCAGTGTCTATATATAATTATTATATAATAATAATTATTATAAAAATAGGTACCGTACACCATTGGTACGTTTTTGACAGATATCCGCCATTTTCCTCGCCCCTTACCGATGCCGCGTAGCTTCAGATAAACTTGCCAAGCTTTAAGTATATTTATCTTTGATACTTTTATTCCTTCTTAATTAAAATTGATGATTAAAATGTAATTAATGTTATAATCTCTAATTATTTCTAAATCCTTCTGTATCCCTCCAAATATATATCCAACTTTTCTATTCATTAACTTTTTTTTACTCCCACTTTCGTTTTTACAACATTTTTCTTTACTTTTCTCCCTTGTTTATGTCTACTTACTACTTCATATTCCTCTTTTTAATTCTGGTAGGTTAAATCTTTTTTTTACAATTGGGTGAAAGTATGTTATACGTACAATGGCACATGCACGTAAGGTTATTAACCTTGATCACTCACATGTGATACTGACCTCCGATTTTTATTTTGTTAATGATAGAAAGTTTTGCTTCAAGGGATATGAAAAATGTTTCTAATAGTAATTTATCTAATATCCGAGCGGTAATATAGAAATAAATAACACAAAATATCAATTATTAGTGATTGTTTTTTTTTGTTTCTTACTTACTTCACTCTTATGATATTCAGACGGCTCAAAAGCAATAGAAGGGACTGGGATATAACTATACTATCCAGGAACCAAACACTCCGATAGCTTAAGAAGTTTATTTAAAGCGAAAACTGCGGCCTAGGTAGGTGTGCCAAGTTCAATATTGATAAGAGATATACGGGGCTGGGATAAAGTATGGGACCAAGTAAATATCTTTTAAACGAAAAGAACGATATTTATGAAAATTTGCAGATAAGTGCAATGGAACAAAATGCATCTGATGTACATTTTTTTTTAATAATATACTTCCGGTTTAAGCGGAATAGCCATCAACTTCTTTAATTTAAATGGGACACCCTATATATTTTCACAGATTTTGAAAGAGCTTGTTATTTTGAATTCATACATACTGAGTTTGGTGTAAAAAAAATAAAAACGAGGAATAACTCACTGTTAGTTGTACAATAGGTGTACATTTCATTATTTTAGAATAATGAGAAACAAAATTACTTCAAATGTTCAAGATGCTCGCCGTTTACTTGCTGACAATATGCCATCCTATTAACAAATTCTTGAGACACTCTTTCCAAGACTTCTCCACGTATTAGTTCAAATTCATCAATAATTCTTTGTCTCAATTCCTGTAAGTTTGTTGGACGTCTAATGTAAACACGTGATTTTAGATAGCCCCAAAGAAAAAAATCTGACGGGCTAAGATCGGGAGAATCCTCTACGTCTAATCCATCGATTTGGAAAATTCGCATCCAGAAAATCCCTAACCCGTCTATCATAGTAGGGAGATGCTCCATCTTGTTGAAACCAAAACATTTTGTGGTAATTGCCAATTCTGTTGAAGTGCAGGAATAATTTCGTTATTTAGTAGATCCAAATACTTGTCACCATTCAAGTTTCTGTCGATAAAAGCCTATTTTCGACAACTCCCATCCAAACATTTAACTTCTGTGGATGCTGGATATGTGCTTCATGAATCCAATGAGGATTCTCATTTGACCAATACCTTGAGTTATGGCGATTAACTGTTCCATTTAAACAAAAAGTTGTCTCATCGGAAAAAACTAAGTTAGAAGCAAAATTGTCGTCGACATTACAGATGTCCATTAGCCGTTCGCAAAATTCCTGCCGTCGGTCAAAATCATCGTCTGACAATTCTTGAACCAACTGTACCTTATACGGATGATACTTTTCACTTTTTAATATCTTTCCTACAGAACGTCGACTGATACTATGGTTTAGTGACAAATTTGTGGTGGAAGTTTAAGGTGATTCTTCTAAATCGATTGCAATATTTTGTTTAGCAGTTTCGTTCGTTGCAGTCCGCGGTCTTCCAGGTTTTAACAATTTTTTTACCATCCCAGTTGTATTAAAACGTTGTAATGTTTTATTTACTGTTCAGCGTGATATATTTCTCTCCGGATGCAAATTATTAAAAATATGACACACTTCTTCATGAGTTCTAACACGATCACCATGACCGATCATCATTAAAATTTCAATACGCTCTTTTTCACTTAATTGAACCATTCTAAATTGTAAAATTTATTTCCGTCAATTAGAATTTGACACTTGGAGAACAAAAGACGTCCTAAACAGTAATCGTTTATTTATTACTATGCATACAAACAACATCAATTAGTTTATCTAAATAGTTTTTTGCTGTAATGCAAAAAAACTCAAAGGAGGTTAATTAAATTGCTATATTCCTCGTTTTTACAAATTTTTTTACACTAAACTCAGTATGTATGAATTCAAAATAACAAGCTCTTTCAAAATCTGTGAAAATATATAAAGTGTCCCATTTAAATTAAAGAAGTTGATGGCATTTCCGGTTAAACCAGAAGTATATTATTAACAAAAAATGTACATCAGATGCATTTTGTTCCATTGCACCCACCTGTAAATTTTCATAAATATCGTTATTTTCGTTTAAAAGATATTTACTTGGTTCCATACTTCATCCAGGCAAACGATTATCATTATTTCGTATAGCCAAGCAACCATTTAGTCTTTGAAACTTTCCTGATGAACTAAGTAGAAGAAAGGATGCAAGATAGAACCTTTAGGAGGAAATATGACTAGAACAATTTTAATAATGCCACTCTTTATCTCAATCTCCAAAATTACATGGTTTTTGCATAAATTATTTAACACTTTCTTGCGAAATATAAATAATCTCACCTGTGTATTAGTCCTGTAAATGTCCACAATGCTATTGGCGGTGTTCAAAGATGGTAGAGTACTGGTAATTTTATTCTTAGCAGCAGCAATAGTCATCAAATAAGTTCTTGGAATGAAAATAACTCCAAGAAAAACTCCAGCTGTTCCAATAAGTCCAAGACACAGCATAGGTTCCGTCCAGATTTCATCCAAAAACATATACAGTGGTAACCATAACAGCCAAGAAACACTAGTAGATAGAATAGCTATGGAAAAGTATTTTCCTTCCTTGTAGTTTCTTTCGCACTTATAAATAAGTGGACAGAGGCACAATAAAAGCAGTAAAAGCATTATGTTGTAGCTCATTAAGTAGATAAAAGACGTTCTTGCGAAAATTTCCGTACATTTACCTATTATTTGTAAACTTAAAGCTGCTTGTACACCGAAAATGAATAATGATAAAAATGCTTGAACAGATCCGGCGATGTGAGACATAAATCCTATTTCTTTAGAAGCCGTAGCGAGTAGGATACATCTGGAAAGAAGTAAAGAGAATACCAAAGCGTAACCGAGAGTTATACTTAATGATTTAACGAGACACAAAGAATGTCTTGTATTATTAATTTCGTCCAAGCTGAAAGGAAGTACTGAACAAAATAGTATCATGATGGCTACTAACAGAAATATTGTTAATATAGGGTTACCTTCTAATATGTCTCTTCTGCAGATACATACTAATAGAAATATGATAATGGACATGCAAAATATTACTCCAAGAAGGGATAAGGAAAGAAACGCGTAAACCCATGCTTCTGATCTGAAAGAAAGATTTGCTATTGGATTAATGAAAAAATTAAAACGTCTTTCTTGAAATAAAGGTAGACAGTTACTACCGACGTTTTTTGCAGTAACATTATCGATTCTTTCTTCAAACGTTTGATCCACTAAAGTGAGGTTATCGTAAAAAATATTGTACGCGAATATTTTCGTTAAAGGCTTCATGAAATTATTCCTTGTAGCTAATATTGTTAAATTCGACGTGTTATTCTCTACTTTATAAATATCATAGACAAAGTTCGGAGTTAACGGTTCGATTTTTAATGTTTCCAAGATACTTTTAGGAGTCATCAACACCGGTGCATATTTTTTATTGAACTTAGTTCTTATACAATTCAATTTGTACGACGTTTCATTGCAATATTTCTCAACGAAATTTTCGATGTTTTTCGAAAACGATAAAATAGATTTAGCTGTTGATAAAAATAGCGGAGACGGAAGTATGTTTTCGGTCGTTTTGAATTTTATTGTTGCTGGATGGTAAGGTGGTATGATGACGAAGCTACCTTCCGGCAGACCTGAAATATACAAAATGGTTTTAAAATATAAAAATTGGTATTCAAAATTTTTTTAGAACGTCTTTAATATTGATAGATGTTAAATTAAACCACCGGGGTTGGATTTAGCAAAAAAACTGGTAGATGCTGTATCCACACTGCTGTTATGTTAAATGTTATTTTATTTGTCTAACCTTGAGGTACAGATTCATCAAGAGGAACAAACAAGACGTTGATGTTTTCTGCATCTTCAAAAGATTCTTGGGACTTTACAAATTGTTCGATTTGCTCTACATTTCCAAAAAATATGACTGGGTTGGTGCTGTTGAATCCTATAGGACAGCTACTCCTGTAAAAAAATGTTTGCTTTCATTGGGCTTGAGTGGGCGATAAGTTGGTGGTTGCCGAATATATATTTACAGCTTTTCCAACTTATTAATAGGGATCAATCAAATTATGCCATATGATACTGAAGTAGTAATTACAACTACAATAAATTAATTAATTTTCATGGTGTTAGCAATATTAATATACGTAGGTTAATTAGAGCTTTAAATCAACAAAATTAATTATGTAGGTATACAGAAATTGTAGTTTCACGATCCCAGTATCCGATTCTTCTTACGGTTAAAATATTTAATTGGAATGGAAAGTTAAGAGATCATAAATCAGTAAAAGCGTCAACAAATTTTGAATTTATGTTTGAAAATTCAATTCTTGAAATAATCCTAATTATTTTTCACAAAAAAGAAAAACTTTACAATTTTTAATATAAAGAATTATTGATAGTTTTATAAAGCAAATTAATTAGGTCATTATAAAGTTGCGTCCTCACCGAGTCGACACTGTCGATCGACATGGTCGATCAACAAGTCGACAAAACTGCATCCGTCCATGCCAGAATTGACAGAAATGTTGTCGATTAGTCTAATCAACATGTCTGACGAAGATTCATTAGCAATTTCCATAATAGCATCGTGCCTCATGTTTCTGTTTTAATAGTTATTAGTTGTGGAATCCCATAGATTTGATTTTAATCTGTATGCCTCAATAAAAGCTATGACTTTGTCTTGTTCTGATTCCATTTCCAACGAAAATACACGACTACGATGTCAACGTCAACGTCAAGACGTCACTGAGTACTCAATTTGTCGAATGTCGAATATCGAACGTCGGAAACACGTCCACACACTAAAGTCGATCGACTGCTCTTTCATGTTTACCTACAGTCGATGGAAAACAATTCGACATGTCGATCGATATATTTTGTCGATCGACACCGTCGATTGCAACGTACACACCAAGTCGACACTGTCGATCGACAATGTCGACTCGGTGAGGACGCAGCTTTATTCGACAAACTCATCGTGGCACTTGGGAGATGCGCGAATTTCCTTTAAGGTTATAGAAAACGATTGGAAGGGTCGACTACGCTTGGGCTGAATAGGTACAATAGTTTTTAATCCTTTTACAAGGAAAACTATGAGGAAACCCACAGCAGTGTGTCTCTAGTATGGGCACGAGGGGATTGCATGTAATGAAATGATGGACCAGTTAGCTAAAAAAGGAGATTTTATAGGTCCGCAACCGTTTTGAGGAATAACAAAGGATTGTATTAGAAGGAAAATCAGATAAAGAACACCAATTCAGTTGGAGGTTGACACAAGGTAACTTTTATACAAAGAGTTCACTAAAGAATGTTGAAGAAGCTATCGAAACTGGGTAAGAGACATTTGAAAGCAGTTACCGACCTAGTTACTGGACACTGCACCCTGATGAAATAACAGGAACAGTTAGTGAAACCATGTGTCGAAAATACGAACTAATTATAAGAGGAAACTCAAACGGAAGCACTTTGGAGAGAAAGCAATACAACGATTACAGCTACTCAAAATCCCCCAATCAAACAAGTTTTAGTGAAAAATGTCATTCTAGATAAAACGTTTAATGACATTTTTCACTAGAACTACGCAAAATAAGTTTCTCCTCTTGTAGAAGACACGAATCTTAAGGAAAGGAAGTAGATAACATGGGAAATGGTACAAAGATTCAGTACAAGTGTCTGGGCTGTTGAACAAAATCCAAACCAATGAATGAATAAATCCTTTTACTGAAAATTACTGCAGAAATTTGATATATCTATCTGCTGAATTTGTTTTGTGTGGAATTTAGATGGCAGGATATTCAGTCAAACGATACATGAGTTCGTGAACAATCGTTAGACTCCACATTAATGGGGATGCTACTTCTCCTTTTGGACATCCTCCAATTTTGCAGATGGGGACGATGTATTTACTCTAGTGGTGAGCAGTTTCGACATCCATTTGGATGTTGTGCTATCTATACCTCTTCTATTTAATAATTTTTTGACAGGTTCCTGTGGCGTATTGTCAAAAGCTCCTTATTTGTCCAAAACGCACGTACTACAGTTTATTGGTTATCTAAGGCACCTCGGAGGATATATTCAGACAGACATCCTGTATTTAAATGAACATTTATATTAGCAATTGGAAAAGGTTAATTTGATTTTCTATGAATACTATTGAATACCTTTTCACGATCATATTGGTTTTTCTAATAATTCAACTTAATGAATTTTTACGCCAATCAAAAATATTAATCATATGTTTATATACTCGTATTTCTTGTTTTTGCGTAGTAATAGGTTGATTATTAATTATTGATTTTTATTTATAAAATTAATGCGCATAAATTATAAATCTTTATAAAGAAAAAATATCATGTATTTAAATGAATATCTACAATAGTTGTATTGATAATATGAGTACCGGAAAAAACAATTTTACGCATGAAATATGAATACATCAACTTGTATGGTGTTTGGTAACAAAATTACACGAAATGAAGGCATGTGAGTAACATTTCCAGTGAAATCTATCGAACGAAAAACTTTTATCGACGCTATACATACACATAAATGATAAAGTCAATTTTGGCAGATTTTTTGCAAAATTGAAATTCAGTTTTTCCACTGTACGGACCAGATATCAAGAAACAAATAGACAAGATATCAAGGAACAAATGGACAAGATATCAAGGAACAAATGGACCACATATCAAAAAACAAATTGGCCAGATATCAAGAAAAAAATTGACAAGATATCAAGGAGCAAAATGGACCAGATATCAAGGAACAAATGTACCAGATATCAACGAAACTCTGGACGATATATCCAGGAACAAATGGACCAGATATTAGGGACAAATTGACCAGATACCAAGAAAACATGGACCAGTTATCAAGGAACAAATGAACCAGATACCAAAGAACAAATTGACAAGATATCAAGGACAAAATGGACTAGATATCAAAGAACAAATTGACCAGATATCAAGGAACACATGGACCAGATATCAAAGAACAAATTGACCAGATATCAAGGATAAAATGGACTAGATATCAAAGAACAAATTGACCAGATATCAAGGAACACATGGACCGGATATCAAAGAACAAATTGACCATATATCAAGGAAAAAATGGACTAGGTATCAAAGAAAAAATTGACCAGATATCAAGGAACGAATGGATCAGATATCAAAGAACAAATTGACCAGATATCAAGTGAAAAATGGACCAGATATCAAGGAACAAATGAACAAGATATCAAGGAACAAATGAACCACATATCAAAGAACAAATTGACCAGATATCAAGGAAAAATTGACAAGATATCAAGGAACAAATGGACCAGATATCAAGGAACAAATGTTCCAGATATCAACGAAACACTGGACCAGATATCAAGGAAACAATGAACCAGATATTAAGGGAGAAATTGACCAGATATCAAAGAAAAAATGGACCAGTTATCAAGGAACAAATGAACCAGATACCAAAGAACAAATTGACAAGATATCAAGGAGTAAATGACCAGATATGAAGGAACAAATGGACCAGATATCAAGTAAACTCTGGACCAGATGTAAAGGAACAAATGGACAAGATATCAAGGAACAAATAGATAAGATATCAAAGAACAACTTAACCAGATATCAAGAAACAAATGGACTAGATATCAAAGAACAAATTGACCAGATATCAAGGAAAAAATTGACAAGATATCAAGGAATAAATGGACCAGATATCAAGGAACAAATGTACCAGATATCAAAGAACAAATTGACAAGATATCAAGGAATCAATGGACCAGATATCAAGGAACAAATGAACCAGATATCAAGTAAACTTTGGACCAGGTGTCAAGGAACAAATGGACAAGATATCAAGGAACAAATGGATCAGATATCAAAGAACAAATTGACCAGATATTAAGAAACAAATGGACCAGATATCAAAGACCAAATTGACCAGATATCAAGGACAAAATGGACCAGATATCAAAGAACAAATTGATCAGTTATCATGGAACACATGGACCAGATATCAAAGAACAAATTGACCAGATATCATGGAACACATGGACCAGATATCAAAGAACAAATTGACCAGATATAAAGGAAAAATAGACTAGATATCAAAGAACCAATTGACCAGATATCAAGTGAAAAATGGACTAGATATCAAGGAATAACTGGACCAGATACCCAGGAAACAAATGAAGCAATGGGTGGAAGTTAATAGAAAGGTTATAGCAATACTGTTTTTGCATGATATAATTCATATTAACCATTTTAAAATTGGAAAACGTATCGTTACTTAATATTAAAGAGAATTATTTTGATTCATTTATAAAAGTAAGACCATATTTATCGAACACATTATACTGGGCACACAAGTTTGTTACAACTGCTAACAATGACTGGAGTGGTTTATAAATTGCTTTTAAATCCACCGTATTTGCCAGACTAGGTACCCTATGACTATTCTGTAAACTGGTCACTTTTTGAATACTTTTAGTATAAAGTGTATAGAGCTGGAAGTTGAATTTGTTGAATAGGAAAATTTGTTTCGAATTGTTCACGAATATTTGCATTTAAACTACTCAAAACGGAAAAAAAATTAATCAAATAGTGTCTAAATATTATATATATTTCATTTTAATTAATTTATTCCATTCCAAGTTAAGAAGAAAGGAGGTGTCCAAATAATATAGAAAACATCTTAGCTTAAATCCAGACTGTCAAAAAAATATTCTGTCATTATTAACGTCAACAAATTTCCGGTATAATTCGCTGTAGGATACCCACGAGGAAAAAAAATCCACTAAGATTCGTCCCTTGCCATGGTGATCTGTCAAAAATCACGTTTTCATTGGTTAAAAATTACAGGTGTGGAATTTTCACTTATAACATCACAAGAGCTTAAATTATTTCCGAAAATTTTCTTGAGGGCACGAATATTTTAAGAAAATTATAATTTTCAATTATACATTTTAAATTAATTTCACTGCTTGTCAAGTTGGACAGTTCTGTCACAAAGCTTAATAATTTCTAGTTTAAAACGTCTGCATGTTGAGTTTAATAAGTGTAGCGAAATGTCGCGATTTGGTAAAGAAAATCAACAAGTAATTAGACAAGAAATTTTGCATTATTATATATATACAGGTATATCTACATTATTTAACGGTTGTAGATCACAGCAGATCACATATGTTCACCTTTTCAACTGTCAAAAAATGCCCACTTAAATATCGTGACCCCTCGAAAAAATTTCCGAAAGTTTTTATAGTTACCATGGTAACTCATGAAAAATAAGTAGTGGTGTGAGATTTTAAGCAAAATTAGTTTCTTCATCTAAACATACTTACTCATAAATAATGCATTCTTTAACACAAACAAAGGCAGGCTTTGAAAGTTTATAAAATTCACTAACAACACCTTGCTCCGGCGCCAAAATTGTCACATTATCAATCCAACCTAAGACACTCAATAATTTAATTGTTGCCTTAATTAAAAAATTATACTGCGTCGAAATAGTTATAGTCCGTAGATCTAACAGATCATCGAATTTTAAAATCTTTTCATTTAATTTTTTCTCAGTGATAATTCCAAGGTAGTAAGTTTCATTTTGATCGTATAAATCGAACACGGTTTTGAAGTAATCATTCGTAGTGCACGTTTCGAACACTTTAAGTCCAATCTTCATCGGTATCAAATATTCCAGAAAGTTGATTCTTTCGGTAGTCCATATCGCCGTCGACACTATAGATTGTTTTCTGTATGGGATCACTTCACTGTCATTTCTACAATTCTCTAGTATAATAGCAATTGCCGGATCCCCTTCCACCTCCAACACAGGTAAAACAGCTTGAGTTTTCGTGAAAATAATAAGGACGACAATCAACCGGAGATACATATTTGCGCGTCATAAAAACTGTGACCGAGAGTTGTGATATAATAAAAAATTTAGTTTCCTCTTCAAGCTTCAGTGCATCATTATTTTCAGACAAAACATTTTTTTTGTTTGAAGGACTGCCTCGTGCAGCGCGTTGCTTTATTCTGGGTAAAATACACACGACGTTTTACCCTAGTTCGTGAGTCACTATATTGCTAGGAAACAATCAATACAAATATTTAGAAAAGTACAGGTACTAAGATGTGTATGGAAATAGAAACAGATCGATTCTGCTGAATTCCGAATTCGTTTTATGAGAATTAAAAGCAAGGAAGCTCTATAAAGTAAACTTGTTAGGCGATACGCGGTGATGGATTTCTTACACTGAAATAAAAATATTTATAAGTAATATACAACATGTCTCTCGTACCTTGAAATTTTATTTTCTATTATTGATCATAATTTGCGTTAGAATAGGGTGTTCAACTAAAAATAGATTCTTGTAATGATTAGCAGATCGTTAGACATAGTGTTTGTCACTAATAGGAAATTCCCAGAGGTAGTTTCAATGCATACTAACTTTATTAAGAACTTAAAAATAGGAACCAAAAACAGTTTAGAGTGGTAAAAGATACCCCTCGCAAGTACACGCTCGAAAGTACAAATACCGAACTGCTTTAAGTGAAACCAGATGTGATTACATTTTGGGCTCATTTTAACATGAATGTCCTACAAGAAGCACTACGAATTGTGGAGGAATGGTGCCTTAAAGAGGACCTTTCACTTAATCCAAAAAAAACCAAACTAGTTGCTTTCACGAATAGGAGAGTTATCCCGCTGGGTAGAATACTGATATTCGGAAAATAACATATATTTACTGAGCGAGTGAACATCATCATCCCATATAGGGAACAGGTGATGCATCCAGGTAATTCTGGAGAAATCATCTGGTTCACCGATGGTTCAAAACAAACTATGGCACTGGGGCTCGTATAAAAAGACCAAGAAAGAGAATGATCTTTAGCTTTGGCCGATATACGACTTTGTTTCAAGCAGAGACGATTGCCGCTATAGCTTGTATTGATGAAAACATCAGAAGAGGATATACCGGACAAAAATAAAAATATTCACTGACAGCCAGGCTCTGCTTAGAGCTATCAGTAACCCAACAACTAGTTCTAGACTGGTAAAAAAACTGTAAAGAATCCCTCAACAGGCTGGCAAGAGACAACAAAGTGTCTCCAATATGGGTGCCGGCACATGAGGGGATTGCAGGTAATGAAATGGCTGATCAGTTAGCTAAAGAAGGCTCTAAAGGATACTTCATAGGTCCGGAACCGTTTTGTGAAATCACAAAAGATTGCATAAGAGGGGAAATCGGGAATCGGGATTGTTTTTATCCCCATTTAAAAAATTTTATTTTAAAAATCTCTTAAAATCCGCCCTTTAGTCAGTAGTATAAGTTAAAGCTAGTCACATATCTTAATATGGAACAAAATAATAATAAGAGAGTGTAGTTACCCAAATCGAAGAAGAAAAGAAGAAGCTTAGGTTGAAGTGACAGTGAGTTGTTTGCATTCGCATGTGGATTCATCTTGGTTTTAATTTTTTATTAGTTTGAGCTTGAGCTTTATACCTTTTATTGATAAAATGCTCCAAATTCAAATTGAACAAGGTAAACAACAGAATCATAGATGTCACATGTCAACATTTTTGACCTGAACAAGCTCAAACATCCCAATAAAAGAGAAAGATGAATAAGCGAAAACATAGGACAGGAAAGGAAGACTATCGACAACTTCACATTTAAACTAGTGACGTATCTGTATTATAAGTTGCATAATTTTAGCAAATTTTTGTTCTAATTTTTTTTTATTAATCCAAAGACTAAATTTAAAATAACTTAAGTTTTAAAAATCCATTTGTCACTCATTAATATTACCTAATAAAACATGGGGTCAAAATTTGAAGTTAAACACCCCGTTTCAATATAAAAGAAAATCATTCGCAAATATTTGGACGGAAGTGTACCCGACAAGTCGATCGAGCAAAGACAACAGAAACGCCAAGTCGAGCAAAAGAAGGCACCTTCAAAATCTTTTTTCGATGCAATTCAGGTTATTTTCGACCTCCCTGTATAGTCCGGGGAAGCTAGGACACAAAAATCTAATTTTTCCGAGCCGGAATAGTATGCCCCTAATCGGAAATATATCGATACCGCTGGAGCTTGCGATGCAGCTTGCAAGAACTACGTAGGATTCTCGACGAGATTTTTTTTAGTTCAAGCGTAAAAAAATATGTAAATAAAATTTTGCTCATATATGATCTTTCACTCTGTCGATTGCAGCAAACCACCTCTCAAAATTGTTAATATCCTGCTTCTTTATGCAAGTTGTCAAAGTGTTTGGTTGTAAACCGTATCCTAAATATTTTACGTGAGCTTTGGGCTCAATTATGTTGCTTTGTAGTTTGAGTCTACAATATACCAATATGGAATCTTATTACGTGATAAATATAACACATTTCAAATGATAAAAACAGTTCTACAAAACTACTAAATTAAATATTTTTTCTTCTAGACATTTTCCAATATTTTTTCTTAATGCACTTTAATGAAACATGTTTTTGTGTGTACATATTAACTACTCAAGTTATTTATAATATAATTGCATTATTGACGGTAATTTGATATCTTCTTGGGTGTATTCTTGAGGTGATTCTTGATAGCGTTGTTTTATTGACCATATTAAGTGCCGAAGAAATTTTCTGCAAAATTATAATTTTAGTTCACAAGGACATGATTTAGTAATCGCCCTGACACAACAAATTGGACCTATAGAAACGTCGATCATGGGCGTGGATATTTATCAACTTGGTATTCACCATGGAGAACGAACTCAGAGGAAATTTACAAAATCTGTACTCAAAATAGTCTATCTAAGCAGTTTGCTTTTCCACCGCGGCGTCGCCACTGTAAATCCAGCACAATATAACCTTAGTTTTTATAAATGACAAAAACTCAAAAGTAAGAGATAGAAATATTAAAATTGTTAAAAATTATTGCAATAGTGATAAATAAAATAGGAAACAATATTTATTATCACACCTTAAAATTGTATACTTTACTCGTGAGAAGTCTAGAAAAAGCACAATTGCATACAAAGTACTTTACTTTTGTTGATGACACCACTCTGTTCTATACAAGTACCTACCACTTAGGTGAATTGGAAGAAAACAGATGAACAAAGATTTGAAGGAACGTCAGAGATAGTAGATTTCTCTTTAAACAGAAGTAAAATATTCAATTAACGAAAAGATCACAAAAATTCCACATATGTGCTTAGTTACCCTCATAGCCTTTTAGGTGGTTACATATCTCTTTTTTAAACCCACAAAGGGATATTTCCCAATTAATAATAATAATAAACGTCTCTATTATTTCCAATCATTCATTACATTATTAAGCAAATATAAATTAATAAAATACTCAATTACATGGAAGTAAAGGGCGAAATTCATTTCCATTAGTAAAAGGAATTTTACTAAGGAAATGCTCTTCCATTTAACCCTGTTATTCATGACATGCGTGGGACATTTTTTAAATACAAAACAAAACAAATAACTATACATTCTGATATTGGGAGCAGAGCTGCAATCACTATTGCCTGGCTAGGAGTAGAGATTTATATTTATTTTTAAAACTACAAAAACTTACAGATTTTAATTCTTGTGGAATTGAGTTGAACAATCGGAATATTTGATAAGTAAAGGAGCGCCGGAATATTTCCGTTCTAAACATTGGAGGAGTTAATAAACCTTTAAACCTTAAATTTAAATTATGCACATCTGTTCTAAATGAAAGTTTATTGTAGAGGTACGTGGGAGTTTTGGACACAATTATTTTATAAAATAACGTAGCTGCATGGTGAATTCTTCTATTCTCCATACTTAACCACTTAGTTTCCTTTAATTTGTGTGTAATTCTTTTATTTATATTTATCATTCCATCGATATTATTCGCTAGTCGAAGCATGGCATCTAAAGAAGAAGATACACTTAGCCTTCCAAATAAAATGGTATGCCTTGTCAGCTTTTGGGGAACTTTAAATGGTATTATCGACAAGTTTACGCCTGTTACTCAAAGATAAAATGTTAAATTCTTCTCGCACTGTTGTATAATCTGGCCGAAGGTGGTATTTTTTAGAATACAAATACCTCAAAATTCTATTTTGCACTTTTTCTACCATTTCTAAATGTACTTGTGCTTGTTCTCCCCAAATTATTGCAGCAAACTCTAAAATTGGTCTTACTTTTTTATCTGAAAAGAAGTAAGTATGCCTCCAAAGGTATCCTAACATTCTATACGCTGTTGATACGCATTTATTGACATGCGACGTAATAGAAAAGTTACTGATATACAACACTCCTAAATCCTTAACTTCATTTACTCGGCTTAATGTATCTAAGCCCATCATGTAATCAAAAATTACAGGTTCTTTTTTGCGGGTTTAATTTGTTCTGTATACTCCATTCTCTTATATTGCTTAAATCTTTTTGTAAATTTATACAATCTCTGACTGTGGAAATCATCCTTAAAATCATCTGCAAATAATAAAAAATCAGAATATTGTATACACTTGGATAAATCATTAATGTACAACAGAAACAGTAATGGCCCCAAATTTGACCCTTGTGGCACTCCTGAATTAACTTGATATCTAACAATAAATGTTCTATTTTCTTTGTAACTTTTGAAAAGTCTAATTAAATTGTTTGATAATCCAAATTGATTCATTAATAAGATTAATATCTACTTTGAAGCTTACAAGTGAAACAACTGGAAAAAAATGTGTGCTTGCCAATGATTGATGCATGTTACTAACGTAGGGATTACTATAACCATAAAACATCGAAACTAAATTGTAATGATTAATTCTTATCAATCATAATCTACCTAATTCCAGTCTGGGGATAACATTAATAGGATTCAAAATAACGTAGTGAAGCCTTTGTGCAAGCTCTGTTACAGAACGTCAACAGATATATATTTTATTATTTTGTGTACTTCTGCCATCAGATGTTATGGCACGAGTTTTAAACTGGCGCAACCTATCATGACCAGAAATAGGAGTACATATAGTCTTCATGGTATTTACATACGTTTGTCTTATATATATAGCCCAACTCCGTGTCGGAATAGGGCCTGCTTCATGTTAACTTGAAGCTCTTAGATTCTATGTTTTCGGTGAATCACCCCGCATTGATTAGCATACTGGATATAAAATATGTTGTTCCGTTGAGTCTCTTCGCGCTATTTATTGTTTTGTTCCACAGCACTGTGTCCTTAATAGTCTTCCTCTGGTCATTGAGATTTAGTCTTTTCACATCTTCGTATACCTGCTCTAGCCATCTGAGTTTTGGTCTTCCTCTTGGACGGTCTATTGTAGGGACCCAGCTTGTAATTTTATTTAATACGTTTTCTGGGTCTCTTCTTTGGATGTGCCCGTACCATCTGAGCCGCTGTGATTTTATAAATGTGATTATATCTTCTCCGGTTAGTATGTTTGTAAGCTCCAAATTCGTTAATTGTCGGTACTCTCCATCTGTAATCTTTTTTCTCCTAATAATTTAATAATTTTTCTTTCGAAAATTCTTAGCTGCTCTTCGTTCCTTTTGGCTAGGCACATGATTTCTGCCCCATAGGTTACTACTGGTCTAATGGCTCCTTTGTACAGATTTATTTTCGTTTGTATGCTAAGATGTTTATCCTTTAAGCTCTGTTTCCTGCTTGTATTCTTTGCGTTACTTCAATACTTCTATTAGTTTGTTAATATTGATCCCCAGGTATTTAAAATTGTCTACTTTTTGAGCTATGAGTTGTACCAAGCTTTGTGCTATAGTCTTCTGGATTCCTAAGGCGTTGATTGCGCCTTCCACAGCATTATTGAATAGAGTTGTTGAAAGAGCGTCACCTTGTCTAACTCCTTTTTGTATATTTATTTTATCTGTAACATTGCTAGGTGTTAACACTCTTGCCCGCGAATTCTCCATTAAACACAGTTGAATTAGTGTTGAAGGTATTTTCATTTTATTCATTTCGCGTACTAATTGCCCTCTGCTTATGCTGTCGAACGCCTGTTTGAAGTCGATAAATAGTATGAAGGTCAATATCATATTCGTAGCCTTTTTCTGCAGTCAGAGTGAGAATGTGGGATGCGTTTGTCTTAGATTATAAAAATAATCAGCTTCATTCAAATTACAAAAGAGATAAGAAGAATATCAAAATTAAGAATATTATTTTTAATTATATTTTCTATTTAAAATATTCCAAAAGAATATAAAAATGTGTTGATTTCATCTCATAAATCCATTTTTCTCAATACTGATTTATCTAATGGGCAATTTTGTATAATGTGGAACACTCCTATGATTTAATATGCTCACGTATACTATATTGCCGGATATAGATTAAAAGGAAAAGGGCACAGTCTGCACTTTTAGAATAATATGGCTGGGTTATTATCCAAAAATAACATTTTAATTTCAGGCATTTCGTAAATTGTAACAGCGAACGATCGATAATATGTTTATTTTGCATGCTGAAGATTGGCGTTTATATATATGTATATATCAGCACTATAGGCCTATCTGGCCCTCGGCTTCGAGAACTTTCACTCTCTCTTTCAATTTTTCTCTGTTCCTCGCCTCGTTTTGCCAGTCCCTTACTCCCACTGTTCTCAGGTCTCTCCTAACCTCCTCCAACCATTTTTTCCTTGGTCTGACTCTTCTCTTTTTACCACCTTCTCCACTTTTTAGCACTCGTTTCACCCATCTACACTCATTGGCGAAAAAACTCGGCCACCTAAAATTTTGCTGAAGTTCGTTGTCCAAGAACTTTCAATGGTTTCAAATTGTAGATAAATTCTTTAGTATTAAAACAAACTCCAGAAAGTTTTCCAAAAATGTTGATAGCTTATTTATACAGGATGAAAAAAAACCATGCATTTATCTACAATTTGGCATAAAAACAATTCAAATCGATGGAAAATTACGAAAGTTCTTGGACAACGAACTTCAGCAAAATTCTAGGTGGCCGAGTTTTTTTGCTGGTGTGAGTGTTTCTTCTGTCATTCTACCTATTATGTCCCAACCATCTCGCTCTCTGAGCTTTAATTATATGGGTCTTACTTGACTGCTTATATAATTCGGATATTTTTCTGTTTGTTCTTCTTCTGTACATTCCCTCTTCTTTAATTCCACCATAAATCTTTTTGAGCATTTTACGTTCCCATACCTCTAGTTTATTCTGCTATTGTTTGTTCATTGTCCAGGTTTCGCAAGCGTAGGTAACTGACGCTCTTATTATTGTTTGGTACATTTTAATTTTAGCTGTTCGTGATTGGCGAAGATTGGCGTGTAGGACCGTTATACGTCTTCGGTCTGGTGGACAAAGACAATACAAAAGAATGCAATGACGAGACTAGGTAAGGTGCAAAGACTTGCTTGTCTCAGTATTGCAGGGTGCATGAGAAACACTCCAACGGCAGCAGTAGAGGCCTTATTTGGCCTTCCTCCATTGCACATCGTGATAGTGGGAGAAGCAAGAATGGGGTTGTTTAGGCTGCAAAATAACCTGAGCAGCAAAACAGTTAGATCAGGACACACATCCATTGAGGACATCGTAAGTGAAGCCATTTTAGATTTGAAAACAGACTATATGGCTTCTAAACTTCTCCCCAGCCCTAAATATGAGGTAGAGATACCCCACAGAAAGGACTGGCAAGACCCAAGCAGACTGAAGTTTCCCCGAGGAGAGACCTAGTATACAGACGATTCGAAGACAGGGGAAGGGACAGGAGCAGGGGTGTATAGTGAGATGAGGAGCACAAGGTGTTCCTTCTCACTACGAGTACATGCCTCTGTATTTCAGGCGGAGATTTATACCATCCTACAATGTGTCAGAATTAACAAACATAGGACTGACACTCATAGAATAAACATATTAACTGACAGCCAGCTCTAAATAGCCGCAAGGTAACATCCAGACTGGTAGAAGAATGCCAGAAAGAATTGAATGAACTGGCAGACCACAGTAGAGTAAGACTAGAGTGGGTGCCGGGACATAATGAGATTTCTGGAAATCAACAAGCTGATGAACTGTCGAGAAGAGGTTCAGCAACGACATATGTTGGACCAGAACCAGTTCTTGGGACCACAAAGAAGGTAGTCCGAGAACAAATACGAAAATGGGTACAACGCCAACATAGACTACAGTGGAGAAACACTCCAAAGCAGGTACACAGTAAGACCTTCTTAGGTGATATATGTGTAAAACGGGCTGAAGAACTACTGAATGCTAGTAGGAACAAGCTAAGAATTATTACAGGATATCTAACGGGTCATGCCCCAGTAAAGGATCATCTGCATGAAATGGGGCTATATAACGGGGATCTCAACTGCAGACTTTGTGGCATGGAGACCGAGACCATAATCCACATTTTATCCGACTGTGAGGCATTGGACTCAAGGAGACAGACAATCTTCGAAGAGGCCTACGTGTAGCCTGAAGCATATAACATGCATCCAGTTGACCTATATCATCTACTCGAGGGTACGGAAATGGCTGGGTGGGTGGAATAAAAAAAAGGACCCTTATATTTTTCTTTACCGGGGTTCCACTTGCACTGAGGACTCTTCCTCCTCCATGGGTACGTCTATATCTTGAACAGGTTTCGTAAAGAGTATGCTGACTCCTCATGTCAAGCTTTAGGTGTTTAGGCACTTCCCTCCAATACTTTGGCTTTATCCACTAAGTTTTAGGTTTTTTTCTCCTTTGTTTATTCTTTTAAGAATATTGTCATATGTAGAACATTTTTGTTAATTCTAAACCCTACAAGTTAAAGTTAGTTCTAATCAAAGAGATAACAATGTTAGTTTCGATATATTACAATATCGCCAATATATATTTTTTAAATAAACATTATTTTTATTATGTTGTTTTGAAATCAAAATAGAATATCTTTACGATACGTGTGAATTTTATCACTTACCTACTTTTAATATAGGTAATTATTTAGCGTTAGTATGGAAAAAGCTTCAATTAGCAATTCCCTAACAAATATATCATAACACCTTCGAATTTGTTGATAAAATGCATTTTTATAGTAGCATCGTCATTAATTTGTTTTCTAATACATTCTAAAATTTGTTAAGTTCATATAAAATGTTTTCCATTACTTTACTATTAACGGTATTCTAATATATGTTTGTTTGGTTCGAATGAAAAGTGGGGCAGATTGAATCTCCAAAATGCAGGCATGCAAAACACTGCATTGGCGTGTAACATATATTTAAACCGGGGTGTTCTACACACTATCAATAGTTTTTTGTTTAAACACAACTTATAATGTAAACATTGAAATGTATCTCAGCTTTTAAACACATATTTTAACAGCTCTATTAAAGCCAGGCACAGATCAAGCTGTACTTGAACAGCTTTCGAAGTTTTTCCTAGTTTTGTGTATATACGAGTTCTCGAATTGTTTGTCAGCTCGTCCTTAGTTCTGAGTCGAATCTGCAAAAGGGTTTGTTCGTGAGCACGGGATGTGTGTGGACATTTAAGACTATTCCGCATAACGGAAATTCATAAATTTATGAATATTTGAATAAAAATGTTTTCAACCAATCTACAAACTTGCTTCCGGAACTGTTCACATGCAAGCATTTCTAGTGTGGATCGTGCACTAGTGAGCTTTTACGAGTGGTCTACGAGCAGCTCGCGTATTCACTGTTTCTTGAGAAGTATAACTTTTCAAAGAAATTGCATTAAGCATAAGCATTAAGCAACAAGTAGGAGTGGTATCCAAATACCTTTGCCAGACTTGGAAATAATGACATTCAATGGTACACAGACGGCTCAAAAGCAATAGAAGGAACTGGGATAGGAGTGTACGGGCCAGGAACCAAACACTTTGAAAGTTTGGAAAAACCACAAGTGTATTTCAAGCGGAAATTCACGCAATAAGAAAATGTGCCCAGTTCAATATTGACAGGAATTATCATAATGTATGATAGTCAAGCAGCCATAAAAGCGCTGAGTTCTTGTGTAATCAGTTCCAAAATGGTGTGGGAAGGAATGTCTAGACAAACTCAATAAACTAGATGAGAACAATATAGTAACCTTACTGTGGATTCCTGGACACACTGGAATAGAAGGAAATGAAATAGCAGATGGACTAGCAAAGAGGGGGACTGAAAAACCCTTTTGGGGGCTGGATCCCTTTTGCGGTGTAATATTGGAAGAAATATGCAAAGCCGAAGAAAAGAGAAGATCTGACCATTGGAAAGATCTAGTAGGGCTTAGATCAAATGAATGCATAAGTCAAAGGAATGCATAAGTTTTAAGAGTTTTAACAGGGATCTATCTAGATTCTGTGGCATGGAAGAAAAAGTACTTGCAAATCGCACCGTAATTGAGAATCCTAGGGCACATCACCTAGGAGATTATTGGATAGAAGAGGATCGCCCGCAGATATCCTAAAATTCCTCAGGGAAATAGGACTAAAGGAGCTACTAGTTTCTGAGACGTTCCTCAGGAACTAAGTAGAAGTAAGGGGGCACAATAGATCTTTTGGGTCTCAGTAAATGTCACCCCACCATACATACATTTCTATCAATTTTGATGAAGAACATTTTTTCCCGAAAACCGTAATTCGCAGTTACTTATCTCTAATAACAGTAAACATGGTGGAAAATAGATTTGATCTCAAAATGACATAGTTGCATAATCATAACATTACTTTTTCTCGAAATATTTCAAACGGAAAATTGCAACTATCTATCAAACCCCGCTGGGAAACGCTTGTGTTTTAAAATTTCTTGTATCAAGTACCATTTCTCCAATAGTTTGTATGTCTTCTCGACTTTCTTTAAACTCTTCATAAACTTTCTCCAAGCTCCGTTTTCTTTAGTTGTAGATTTGTGATTGAAGAGTGAAGAAGTCCAAGTCTGGTACAAGATGATAGTTTACAATTACACGACCTATATTAAATATATAGTCTTTGCTGTGATAACTATCTCATTACCTTTTATAGCTTTGATCGTTTTAAAATTGTTTCAAAAGTTTAGTGCCGGAAAAGTGAGGAGTTTAGTTTGTTTGAATGGAAAAACTGCTATCGTAACAGGAGCAAATTCAGGTATAGTATAACTAAACGTAAAGTAATGACCCATATTTTTAATTCCATTGACGGTGAATGCCGCCCAATGGCGTGCATATAGATTTTTTATAAATTCGAAGATTGTGAAATAAAATGTGTATTATAATTTTCTGTAAATACTGGACAATTTAAAAAAATTTTTTGCCCAACAAAAACCACGCAACTGTTTCCTGCAGCTGACAGATGAAATTTGCCGAAATTTGCCGAAATGTGGGGTGTATTAAACCCCGTATTAAAAGGCTGCCTAATTTCTTATTTATTATTACCACTAATTCTTCAGTTTTAATGAATTTTACATTGAAAAAAAAGCATTTTCCATCAATTTTCCATTTTAAAATAGCTGTTTTCATGAATTTTCATATTTAAAATAGCAGTTTTTATTAATTTTACATTGAAAAAAAGCATTTTTTTTATCAATCCTCATGTTTAAAATAGCAGTTTTTATAAATTTTACATTGAAAAAAAGCATTTTTAATCAATTTTCATGTTTAAACTAACAGTTTTTATGAATTTTTTATCAAAAAAGTATTTTTCATCCATTTTCATGTTTAAAATAGCAGTTTTAATGAATTTTTTATCAAATAACGTATTTTTTATCCATTTTCATGTTTAAAATAGCAGTTTTTATGAATTTTACATTGAAAAAAAGCATTTTTAATCAATTTTCATGTTTAAAATAGCAGTTTTTATGAATTTTTTATTGAAAATAGCATTTTTCTTGAATTTTCATGTTTAAAATATAAGTTTTCATGAATTTTTCATTAAAGAAAGCATTTTTCATCAATTTTAATGTTTAAAATAGCAGTTTTTATAAATTTCTTATAAGTTTTTAAACATATAGATTTCGCTTGAGAAAAATAATTTCAAACAAACCCGTTTTCTTATTTATTTTTATTAAAAAATAGTACAGTGAAGAAAATAAGACTCTTCTTCTCTTCTTCTTAATTATTTTGGTGTGTATTAAAAATTATAATTTAAGTATAAAACAATAAACAATTTATAATTCTAACATCAAACAAAAAACATAAAACTACCTATTGATACTATATTTATACTAATTCTAGTCCCATATAGAATTAGCGTAATTTTCACAATAGGTCAGAGAATGCTCAAGACAGAAGATGGCCTCGCAGCCTTCACAAACATATTTGGTTTTACTATCTCGACTTCTAGGACATTGAAAACATCTTCCTTGTTGATTACCTTATTTCGTCCTCTCCGCATTTCGTACTTATCAACATTAAAATACGATGGCATTTTGGATAATTTTATAATTGTAAATTGAAATCTAATTATCATCTATTGTTTACTAGGATACAATGAAAAATAAAAAGAATATGACACAAGGATCCAAAACAATATGACTGACTTGTCAGTGTCGTCATTCTGGAATGGTCTATAGCTTTCAACCCTTCAGCTACAGTAGCGCCACCAATTTTCCACATTTCGACGAACCGAACCGAATGGTCTCAACTGTCGATTTATAGGTTAGGTTCTCTGTATCTGTAGAGTAGGAAGAGGGAGTGTAGGCTCACAGCACTTAGGCCACATGTGACCCATTGTACATCCTCCCGAGGAGTTGTCCTCCTAGGTCATCGTCCATCCTGTCCTTCCCAGGAAGGTGGACAGGTCACTAGGAGACATCTCCTTTATATCGGCAGGTGTAGGCCAAGACTCACCGAACACATACACTCTCTTATTGACGATAACTCTGGGCACTCGCACAAGACATGCCTGACAGATTCATCTTCCTGTTCATACATCCTGCATAGAGGTGTGTCCACTAGCCTTATAGTATGGAGGTGTTTCCTTAGTTGACAGTGGCCAGTCAAGAATCCTGCTGTTAAACGTAGGTTTTTCTTGGTCATCGCCCAATATTTCTTCGGCGCCAGCTTCCCAGGGTCGCCCAGAATGATCCTGGCAAGACTGCATCCTTTGATTCCATCCCATCTCTTAAGAGATTCATGGGGGTAACGTTTGGATAGTTCCGCAATTGTTGAAGTCGTTCTGTTTGAACCACGCTGGTATTGTTTCCCACTCCCCACTTAATCCTTAGGCTTAGTGCTCTGGAGTAAACTCCACATCCTCAGCCTTCTTTCATTTTTGAGTCATCTCTATATATGCGTATTGCATTTGCAGCATCTGACTCTGTGTTCTGTTTTATTTGTATTTTGTAGGGTTTATTGAACACAAACCTGGGTTCAATTGCATCATTGGCTGCCTGCAGCAGAGGTAGCGCAGTAAGCGCTTCTTGCCATAGGCTTAGCCTCAATTGGCCCAATCCTACTTCGGGGTTTACCCCAGCCGTGCGCAATCGTACCATGACCATTAACGCAACCTCCTTGATGTACAGGTCCAGAGGGGTCAGACCAGTAATTAGTTCCATTGCCGCGGTTGGTGTTGTTCTGATAGCTCCTGTGATGTTTAAACAAGCCATTCGCTGTATTTGATATAATCTTTGGATGGCCGTTGCTTGTTGCTCCATACGTTAACATGGGTCTTATTATTGCAGTGTAGATCCAGGTGACCACACGGGGTGACAGACCCCATGTGCGTCTCACTGTCCTCCGACACTACTCATAAGCCACCTATGCTCTTTTTGCTCTGCTGCGTAGGTGAGAGTTCCATGTTAGTTTCCTGTCGAGGGTAATACCAGGGTATTTCACCTATTTCGAGAAGTTTAGTTTGCTTTTGAAGATTTCGGGAGGTTTTAAACCCGATAAGCTTCTTTTCCTGGTGAAAAGGACCATCTGTCTTCCTGGGTTATAGCGGGTTGACGAGCGAGTGAGTAGTTTCAATTTTCGAAGGTGTTTGAACTGTCAGATTTATTTCAACAAGCATCTACGTAGACCGATTCTACATTGGAACCGAGATTCCGCGCTTAAAGTTAGGTTAAACTGCAAAGTATAGAGACCATTCCAGAATGCAGTCATTGACAGATCGACCACATTGTTATGGGGCCCTCATGTCATATTCTCTTTAGTTTTCATTGTTAACCGGTAAACATCTCAGGGAAATAGGACTAAAGGAGCTACTAGTCTCTGAGACGTTCCTTAGGAACTAAGTAGAAGTGAGAGGGCACAATAGATCTTTTAGGTCTCAGGCTTATATCTTTGAAACAAAAAAATTATACAATGTAATGAAATTTTTTTCTTAATAAATTAAATTAAATTTCAGGTGTTGGCTTCCAAACTGCCCTCCAACTAGCTTCACGAGGATGTC
Source organism: Lochmaea capreae (assembly GCA_949126875.1). NCBI lineage: Eukaryota > Metazoa > Arthropoda > Insecta > Coleoptera > Chrysomelidae > Lochmaea > Lochmaea capreae. The sequence continues at coordinate 9,416,371 of OX421397.1, read as the reverse complement.
GTGTAATCCTGGCAGATAAAAAAGAACCGGCTAAAGCTAAAGCCAAGATAATAGAAGTGACAAACAATACAAACATTGTAACGAAACTACTCGATTTAACTTCACTGCAGTCGGTGAGAAAGTTTGCCAAAGAAATAAATTCAGAAGAGGATAGATTAGACATTTTGATAAATAACGCTGAAACTGGCAGAAAAGGAAACAAACACACCGACGACGGGCTGCATTCTACCATGCAGGTTAATTATTTCGGACCCTTTTTATTAACACATCTCTTGGCAGGTGAGTAATCAGAGTGAGAGGTTGACGTTGGTGTATTGGGGCTATAAATCATTATTGAAATAAATGGAAAAATTAGACTTTGAACAACTGAATTAAAAATGGTTTCATAAATATTTGAGCAATTGTTTTGAAAGTAATAGTGGGGTGTTAAACCGATATCCGGCTTTTGGTATTTTATTAAAGTATGTTGGTACTACTTTGCGAAAATTAATTTACAAATTTTTTAAACCGAATATTTTAGGAGAAAACTGGAAATTGAGAATTCTTAAATGTTTGCAACTTTCACTACAGAAACGTCACCTCACTAAATATGAAGTTAGCCACTTTCTGATTTAGATGTTTTATGAATCAATATCCAGTTACAAAAAGGCCATTCGAATTTGAAGTTTGAAGAACTGTCAAAGTCTAAAATATGTATGAATGTTTTGGGTTTGTTTACAGTTCATTCGAGTTTGTCGTTTAAATATTATAAAAAAATTGTGTCAACTTTCCATCATTTTTAAAGTTGGAATAATGTCAATATCGTATAAATCTTGTACTGCACGAACACAACAGTTACAACGCCTGGTGAAAAGTTTGTAACTGTGCCTGCAGTAACAGTTAAAAGAAAATTATGGTTTGAGGTTGCTAGAAAAAAATATAAACAGACTAAAACTAATTACTATTGCTGTGAGAATTTTGTTGTAAGAATCTTCTTCAATCAAAAATCTAAAATTAGATGAGCTGGTAGTCCCAACTGAACCTGTTTTAATAGAAGATTCTCATGATTATGATGTTGGTACTCAAACCTCCTCGGCAATGATCAATCAAGGATCTGTAAAGACCTGGATCAGCGAACAACATAAACATTTCTGGGTAAACGTCCCAAGGCAAATGCATGGTAAAACCTTTATAAAAGAACCATGCCTTAAACTTACAGCAGAACTGCTAACACTGTGCAGAAATCAGCTGAGAATCATAACAGGTTTCATGACTGGTCATGCACCAGTAAAGGAACACTATACAACGGAGACCTTACATAGCAAACACCCGGCTAAGAACTTGTACAAACTGGTGCAGGGAACAAAGGTGCTGGACTGGGTGATATGAGGAAGCACGAGCAAAAATACAATAAGCCATTAGGCTGCAGTGTTATCGTAGACTTGTCAGATGGGCTCGGGAAAAAAAACTTCAACTTATACTAGTGACATCGAAATGTGAAATGGGAATAAAAACAAAACAACACTATTATATTTGATAAAATAAGGTGTGACGTGTAATTTGTTTCCTTAAAATTAATAATCTACTGATCATTAACAAGAATCTATTTTTAGTTGAACACCCTATTGTGGTCGAAAATGTATAGAAATCACTAATTACATAAATGTATGAAACATTTCTGGCCTTGTGTTCACATTCACCTGTCTTCAGCTGGTAAAAATTCATAAAGGGGAGATTGTGGGTTCAATGATACTAGAAAAGAAATGTTAGATCGATATTTTTGTTGTCCAAATAGGGGTAGACACGCATTAAATTCATTTTTAACCGACTGACTGGTTGACTATTTAACATTATATGAACTGCCAGTTCAATTCATTAAAGTTGATGATTAGTTATTTTACAATTTTTGTCGTACAATGTTATTTTTATATTCACACAACTCGAATTTAATATTTCCGGCAAAATTAAAATGGCTGTTCGGAAAAATTTGGATCAGTCATGTTTCGGTTGGCGGCCAGCCTTAAATAACCAAGATTTTTGTCGGGAAAATTTTCGCTACATTCTTCATTCAGAATAAGAAGAAAATGCTTAAGTGGAAAAATTACTTAACAACTGTCAACTCAGCTGTCAGCAGTTTTTCCGGAAAAAAAAATCGAAAAAATTTCATGCAAGTAACAATACTTCTGTAACCTACAATAATTGTAATTTTTATATTAATTGTAATTTAAAATGAGTTTGAAGTAATTACCTTTTCTGGCTTGAAAGTTATTATTGTCCTTATTATTTTAATTAAAAAAATGTGGTGCTGTTGAGCAAAACCCAATCGAATAAATGAATGATTTACTTACTAATACAATAATTTTATCTTCTCCAGATCTACTAAAAAAGTCAGCTCCAAGCCGTATCATATTCGTTAGCTCTGCCCTAGCGTTCTGCAGCAATTTGAATTTAGAAAACCTCAACTATCCTTCAGGACATAACCTCTCAATATTTCGTCAGGCACTCGTTTACGCGAATTCAAAAGCTGCTGTTGTAATTGCTGCAAATGGATTTGCGGAAAAACTAAAACAACACAACGTAACAAGCAATTCCTTACATCCTGGACTAATAAATACCAAAGGATTCAGGCAGTCCATTCGTATTGACGGCTTACGAACCGTTTACAGATTGCTAAGATACATTTTCTTATTTGTTTATGGAAAGGTGAGGTTATAGGTTTAAAGCTAATCACTTTCAAATTAAGTTATGTACTTATTTTCAATTTTAGACTCCTGAACAGGGAGCCCAAACGGCAATCCATCTGGCTTTATCCAACCAACTGAAAGAAACTAGCGGCAAACACTTTTGGGATTGTATAGTTTTCCCCCAACCACTTGCAGCTTGGAACAAGAAATTCTGTGAGGATATTTGGGAGTCTAGCGAGAAGTTGGTACAACTTAAAGATGAAGAAAAACTTTAATCAGTTAATAAATATTTATTTTATAGTTTTCTATTTATAGAGGTATTGGAAGAAATCTTTTAACTGACTATAACAATTAAATTATTATTAATCTATTTGTAGTGTAATATTATTGTTAAATATAAATCCCATTAAACTGTTTTTTAATTGATTCCTTAGTATTGTTTCCTAAGGGTGGTACAGGGATACGGGACACTAGGTGGACTGGCAGCAGTGGTGCTGTAAGGTCCTACTCATTGGACTTATAGGCTAGAGCCAGGAACAAACGCTGGAGGAGTGCAACTATAGAGGAAATGCAGGACTGGATGGAGGAGGATATTGAGAGAAGATGGGAGAAGTATGAGGGCGCGCTGAAAGGAGCGATTGGGAGAAGGAGAGATTGGATGGACCGGAAATTAGGGGAGGTGAACTACTGTATGAAACAGGTGCTCACTGGGCATTGGTCGAGAGTAGGGTACCTCCATAAAATTGGGAAAAGAGAGACTTATATGGTATTTTAAGTTGGATATCAATCAAATTAGCAATTTTTAATTAATTTGTCAGTTGGCTAGCGTGAAAACGTAAAATTTATTTTCTCGGCTAGCCGTAGAAAGGGTTACTGTCTCGCCTCAGTAAAGCTGGTAAAATTCAACTTTCTCATACTGTAGGATAAAAAATAATTTTATCTTTTCTATCACGTCTGGAGTTAAAAGTATTGCCTATACTTATCGAGTAGATAGAACACGAATTATACTTAAATTCCATGCTTTCGCTGCAACCAGTTTTGCACGAAGAAGTAAGAAGTATTGCCGGCAATGAAGGACAGTTTTAAAAATTAATCTTGGTTCGCTGGCCATCCTTGTTATTTCCTGTGATCGAATTATAATGTCTTCATCGGTCGACCTTCTTGACGGCGACCTAGACACCATCGAAGACCAACATGTGTCTGTCGATATTCTTCAGTGCTGAAAAGTGCGCGGTTCAGCGGTGAACTCAAATTTTGAATATTTGAACAGCGACATTCAAGCACGTTAGAGGTAAGTGCCCTTTTTCGGAAAGCAATTAAATGTTTACGTTTTCGGCAACGGGAAATGAATTTGACCCATGGAAATTTTGATATACAGTTTTTTTAAATAATTGCTTACTTTTAATTTGATACTGTTATGAACCACATTTATAAAAATAGGACATATTAATAGATATAATTTTAATTTTTTAAAAGGAATAATATTTGTTGTTCAAATGTAAATATTCCATTCCAGCGCCGCTCTAACATTTCAATACCACTTTTGTAGAACGATTTATCGTTTGCCTCAAAATATGAGTTCATTCGAGCAACATTTCCTACGGCGGAGCATTTTTTTCAGGTCTGCGACCAGCCAGTTGTCACTGTGAGACAAATCTGGCGAATGCGGTGGATGTGGGAGCAGTTAGAAGTTCAATTCATGTAGTTTTGCTATTGTTTTAATTGATTTGTGACACGGTGCGTTGTCTTGATGAAACAATTTTTTTTTTCTTTGCCATAAGCGGACGTTTCTTTGCAATTTCGGCCTTCAAACGCTCCAATAACGCTATATAATATTCGCAGTTGATGGTATTTCCCTTTTCAAGATAGTCGATGAATATTACACCGCGTACATCCCAAAATACTGAGGCCATAACCTTTTCAGCTGATTGTTGTGCTTTCTCCAGTTGCTGCCCACTCATATGACGATCGTTTTGATTCCAGAGTGAAGTGATTGATCCAAGTTTCATCCATTGTTACATATCGACGCAAGAATTCCGGTTTGTTACGTTTAAACATGGTCAAACACTGCTCAGAAGCATCAACACGTTGTTGTTTTTGGTCAACAGTGAGCAAACGCTTCACCCACCTTGAACAGAGCTTTCTCATAGTCAACACGTTCTTTTGATATCAGCTAACTCACGCAACTTCACTTTTCTATCATTCAAAACGATTTTGTGGATTTTTTATGTTTTCTGGTGTTTCCGCCACATTTGGACGTCTACTGCGTTCCGCATCATTGGTGTCCCTACGACCACGTTTGAAGTCAGCAAACCATCGTTTTATTGTTGTCCCCATAACACTTTTCAAGCCATTGCTTCGTTTGAACGGTATTTTTATCCCATCAAGAAGCAGTGTAAAATTAAAACACGCATTATTGTATTTGATCCATTGTTTTGAAAACATTATAAGTAGCGTCACTCTTAGCACAATAACTCACGAACTATTGAATAGAATAACATGAAATTTTGACAGCTGGCTTTTTAAGGTTAGTACTAACTGAAAAACAGGCGATTGCAATAAAATTATGTGTCAGGCACGGTACTTTTCAGCTCATGTGTTACATGCCTTGTGACTCCTATCTATACCAGAAGAAACCATTAGTCAAAATTATTAAATGTGAATTTTTCGTATCTCTTTAAAAAAAATGTTAAGAAAAATCCTTGAAAATTAATAATTCCAGCATTTTAGAAATAAAACATTCAATCTTGTTTTGCGATCAATAACTTTTATGAAACATTTTTTAGAATCGACCTTAACCTTTTTAAAGTCCAAACACAGAACACACCTTTTAAGAAATAAAAAAAATTGATATATTTATTCTTATTAATCTACAATCTGGAGATTAGCTTATGAAAAAAATCTCATTATACTACAATACAAATCCTGAGTCAGTTCTTCGGATGATACTTCAAATTTCTTTAAAGTACGTTGAACTAAAAGGTCAAAGATTTTTCAGTTTTTAAACACTTAATAAAAAAAATTAAATTGAATTTCCATTTTAATAGCTATACTGAATAATAAATAATTATTAGCTATCAATGGTCGCATAAACTTGATCAGGTAGCGATTTTTAAAGTAATCCATCATTCTTTTATTCTGCTGATCGTGCAAATCTTAATATAACAATATAACCCCATTTTATTTGAGTTCAATAATTATTTTTTTATCCTACACTATAAGAAAGTTGAATATGCTAACACTGCGTTCACATGAATCAGTTGACAAAACCGGCATTCAGCAAGAAATTGATTATCACTCCTGTAGCGCTACGTTGGGATGAACGCGACCTATTATCTACTAAGGGCCGATTCTACAATGGGAGTATAAAAGTCGGTATAGTTATTCCTTCGATATTTTATCACAGAGTACACCAAGAGTACACCATCTAACAAGAGACGAAAGCTTTGTCGGTTCCTTTGAAGTCGGACTTACACGATATTGAGCGGAAATACATCGAGGCATTGAAACATAAACTACCTGATTCACTGAGAAAAGTAACACGAGTATTGATTCGAAGTAAAACCATAACTACACTAAGAAAAATAGTAGTGTTGATGAACATCCCCCCCAATTAGGACTATAGAATATGTTTTTAACTATACTAACATGAGAACACCTTATTATTCATCTCATATCTGGCTAATGAGAAGTAGCTAGGTTAATAATGAAATTCTTTATTTTTTTAAAGAAATTACCTGGAAATTTATTCGTTTTATGAAATGAAAACCAAAAATGAACTCTAGAAAATGTCCTTAGACAATATATAGAGATGATCAAAAATATGAAAATCGTTTAAAATAATAGTAGGAATGACGTTTATTGAATTCCGTCAGTTAGATGGTGTACTCTGTGACGACTTGATATTGACAGATAAACTAATTAATTCACGCATGTGCACACAAATTTGCGATCACGAAAACTACTTTCTTTCGCCTCTTGTTAGATGGTGTACTCTGTGATTTTATACCTAGATTTATACCCAGAATAACTTGTTGTCGGTTCTACAATCGATTTCTATGACAGGCACAGTTATTCCGAGAATATCTCGCTAGTAGTTCCAATCAACCAACGTTTTGACATTTGACGTTTTGAAAAGTGGAAATTTCTGAGATTTCTTGCTTATTTCTTGATAGTTTGGTTTTGCAAATTATTAGCATTGTAGTATTTTCAATCATAGATAAAAAACGTTGTAATAATTTCACATCAAATGAATACCTATATTTTACCTAACTTTAAATACTTTAGGATTTCGGTATAATCTGATCTCAATATCTTCATCATCTGATTCAAAAATGTTAGGTAGATTGAAAGGATCCATCTGAAATGTGTTCAATGTAGATAATTAATATTTAACAAAAAACGCCACGAATTTTAGTCAAAACAAAAAAGTAGGGTTATGTAATAATATTTATATGTCAAAACCAACCATTAGAAATGCAGAATAAGTTTATCCCTCGGTTATACCCTCAAACTGGTATAGATAACTTATACTCTGGTTTATACTTGGAATACCGATATACCTCTATTGTAGAACGCAATAGTGACCCGTTATCCTACGTATAGCGTATGCCAGGTTATTACCCAAATTGTAGAACCGGCCCTTAATGTGGCGAAAAATAACCTCTAGACCATTGCAAATAAGTAGAGTAAATTTTCTTGAATATCTTTAAAACCATTTTCAAATTTATGAAAAAAATATATTCAAGACATTCGCTCTTTTATTTGATATGTCACACGACATAGTTTCTGAATTTTTTGGAAATTTTTAAAATCTTGTCTTAAAATAGGACCGCTACACCAAAAAATGTTATATTTTTACGACACCTCCGTATTTATGTCGCAGAAGTTCATATGTGTACCAAATTTTAACTTAACTGGTTCAGTAGATTCGTAGCAATTTGTTATTCATGTTAAGTCATTCCATTTGAGCTCGCAGAGCATTCGTTGTAACTTTCAATCGCTGCTTTTGAGTCTTCCAACTTTAGCTCCCTGTATCTCGGAAAGAAAAGACCTTATCACTACTTATTATTAAGTAAAATATTATTATTTTTGACTTCTGAGCTATCCCAATGTGATTACTTATGAGTCATTCTGTATATTTGGTAAATCTCTTGCACAAATTATAATTATATAAAAAAAGAACTCATATTTTTATTATGAACAGATGTAAACAATTATTTGACGTTCCAAAATAACTGGATATATTTTTAAATGTCTAATAATGTAGGATTATAACTTTGTTTTCGTTTGAAGTGCAACAGAACAGGATTTGAAAGTGATTCATTTGAAGAAGAAGAGCTGATGACGCAGTTTTTCTGGGTTCAAAAAAAATAAATAAAACGGTCTGTCCAACATTTAATTTTGTCCAGAAAACGTCCAGCATTCATAGACTTCAAAATAATAGTGTAAAACTATTAAAACGCTTTACAAATTTAGAAAATTACTTTCCAAATGATAGTCCGGTCACTAGGAAGCAACATCTACTTCTCGGGCAATATGCCCCGCCAGACAATGAATTACACTTCCAAGATAAACGGGGTTGGTATATATGAAAATATAGAACCAACCATTCTGGTTTATAATTGGAAGGAACAATATCACTTTCAGCGTATTTGCGCCTCATCAGTACAAGGTAGATATTATCCGTCAAGAAGCTCTAAGAGCCTAATCGTGGACTGAAAACAACGCTGAAATCACATTAATATATTATTATTATGCCCGAGAAGTAGATGTTGCTTCCTAGTGAACGGTCTATCATTTGGAAAGTAAATTTCTAAATTTGTAAAGGGTTTAAATAGTTTTACACTATTATTTTGAAGTCTATTAATAACACGCTTTAATTAAATATGACAATTGATACAGGAAACTGTAGGTAATCAAGTAAATAATCCAGCGTTCATGTTTATTTTTTAAAATCTTCTATTTATTTTAACCTGTAAAATCTACACCACTGAGAACTCATGGTGATTTTATGGACAGGATGCACACCACTTCGTTTATTACATCTGATGATTTAGCAGTACCTACTTTATGAACTTATCCAACAATAGAAAATAACACACCATTTAATTATTCAAGTTGTAATAAACAGTGGACAAAAATATTAACATTATTCATTATCGTCGCATGTCAATAAACCAGTGAAGAGACGTAAAATATAAAAATATTTATATTGCACTTAAAATTCCTCAACAGAATACTCTTCACAGGTTAAGTGTGTGTGTAATGTCACTTCATTGAACATTTTTTTGACCTTTTTTAACGAGGGCAAATCAGTTTAAAATTCAATTTGTGTACTTACAGTATTATGTAAAATTTTTCAATTGGAATTTTAATAAAGTAGGTAGTTACATCGTTAAATTTTTGATAAGGTATCACTTTATAAAGGTAGAATAGTTTTTTTTTGGAGCACCGCAGACTGTTTGGAATTATCCCAGTATTTAATAATTTAGCCCACCAATTCCAATAAGTAAGAACTTTTTATTGAACCATAAATATTACAATTTTATTTTTCTACATTCATGCAAAAAACAACACTTTTGTGAAACAAATTTAATAGAAAAAGTGGTTCTTTTTTGCACTAGTGCAACAAAAATTCCAGTTTTTGCATGAATGTAGACAAAATATTGTATGCAACTCGTGCAAAACGCATAAATAACTATTTTACTAATTTATGACTTGTGTCAAGATGTATACAGTGCTATTCAAAAGTCCCCTCCCCCCTCGTATCTTTTGAACGGCTACACTTACATTAATAAAATTTGGTGCGTGAAAATAAGGTGTTGTAAACTTCTCTACGAATGGTAACAGGTGACGTAATAGTAATAGATGACGTCACAGTGCCACTTTGGCCAATAATTTTAAATAGGACCTTATGGCAAGTGATATCTAGTTTGAAAGGCATTGACATTGGCTACATAGCCATATTAATTTTGTTTGGGTTTAAACTAATTTTGACGGATAAATTAAATAAATACCAAAATTATTGAAATTATTTTTTTAAATTTAATTAATCAAATATCAACAATGGATTCTTATAGCAAGTGTTCGAAATGTGCTCCGTCTACTTCCTGACAGTAATACATCCTATTAGTAAACTCTTGTCGTACTCGTTCGAATGTGTCAGCTGAGATTGCATTACATTCTTCAATAATTCTTTCTTCCAAAACGCCAATGCTATCTGGTGCCGTAGTATAAACCTTGAATTTCAAGTACCCCCATAGAAATAAATCTAATGGTATCAGATCTGGTGACCGAGGTGGCCATTCTATAGGACCTCGCCGGCTGATCCATCTTCCTCGATATTCTTCATCCAGGTAACGTCTTACTGCACCATAATAATGTGCAGGAGCACCATCTTGTTGAAATGTTATTTCCAGATGGCCGAATTCATCTGGATTATCTTCGAGAATTTCAAGAATTAACGGCTCAATTGCATTTTGTAACATCTCCAGATACACTTCACCGCTTAAATTTGAATTTAGGAGAACAGGACCAACTATGTGGTTTCCCAAAATACCAGCCCAAACAATGACTTTTTCTGGAAATTGGGTATGTTGTTCACGAAAGGTGTGAGGATTTGTGTCACTCCAATACCTTACATTTTGTGTATTCACACTTCCATTGAGGCAAAAAGTACTTTCGTCACTAAAACAAATTGTTTTTGTGTAATGTGGGTTTTGACTTATTTTATTTGTCATACATTCACAGAATTCGAGTCTTCTGTCGAGGTCGTCATCCGAAAGGTGGTGCACCATTTTTAACTTGTATGGATGAAATTTATTTTTAGCCAACACTCTCTGTACTGTACTTTTACTTACTTCACAGATAGACGCAACTTTAGTTGAAGAGGAAGTAGGGTTTACTACCATTTCAGCAACTATATCAATTTTTTTATCATCACTAAATGTTGGTCGACCAGATCGTTTGGCATCTTGAACACTACCTGTTGCTTCAAACTTGTGAATAAGCTCCCTCAAATAAGTTCTCGAGATAGGGCGATCTGGGTATCTCTCATTAAATAAACGTTCCGCTTCATGGAGATTCTTTCCAGATTCACCAATTATTAAGATAGCTGCTACTTTGTCGGTATTTCAAGTGGTGAAATTGATCAAGAAATTTAAAATTTAACACCAGGAGCCGTATCTTTGAACGTTGGACCAAATGCTCCCACGTATTTCATGTGATGGGAGTGGATTTGTTATGTTCGAGAAGTATCTTCGAAATCTTGAATGTTCGACTTGCAAACGAATGAATCTGTCAGTCGTATCAGTCCCACATGGGAGTAAGCGAGTAGAGTCTTGCGCAGAAAGTCAGAAAAACGAATAAAGATCAAATATAACCTGTAGATATAGCGAGATAGAGAAATCATAGTGATCATCATAATTATAAAGTTTTTTGATAAATAATAATACTGAACAAAATGAATGCAGATGAAGCTTTTATGCATCAAGTAATTGATGATTTGCAAGATGCTGAGGAAATGGCGGAAGATACGACAAGAAGGTTTTCTAATATACAAAATGGAAATAAACACAAACTATAACATAATAATCTTATTCCTGTCTCGTGCTTTTTACATTACTCTACACTACGCTTTACCTAAAAAATGACTTACAAGATCTACAACGTTGTTTGCCACTGCGTTTGGAAGATATTGAATTTTCGTGTACCGTTCGATTCGTGTGAATTCATTCGTGATGTTTCGCCCAATACGGCTCGTGACTCGGTGAATAATCGAATATTGTCTATGCTCTTGCAAAGAATACACCATGGTGTATTCTGTGGCTCTTGTGATATTATTACAGATTATATTACTTATTTCGTCGACAGATAGTTCACTAAAGCATTTGTACAATGACATTCATTTTTTCGTTAATTATTTTGTTAATTGTTTATATTTTAGTTCGATTTTTTATAAGGTGTTTTTTTCAAACTCAATCATGGGCGTACGCTGCTCCCCCTGCATCTCAAAAACCGTTAAAATTTTCCTTATGGTGTTAACAATAATTTGATATTTCTTAATTGAAAAATATATTGTAAAGTACTTAAAAATTAAACTTGGCCGTCGAAGTTGAAGTATGGTTAAATGTATGGCAAAAAAGGTGGAAGAAAAATAATATTTTAGGAGAAGCCAAGGATTTTTTAACTGCTGTGCACACTGCATTGGCTATTTCACTAACGCTACTTTGTACCTCAGGGACTGTAGAGAGGTCATTCAGCACTCTCCGAAGGATTAAAACATGGTGAAGCAGCGTCTGATACCGAAGATCTCTAAACCCCCATGGATACAAAAAAATTCTGATTTATTTAAACCCCATTTATTTAATAATATCTCCTAAGTATTCATTAATGCTATTATTGTTTCAGAATATTCAGTAATTTTTTAAATAATGTTATACTTTTTAAATTAAACAGAATACATAATTTTTTTTGTGAAATGTGAGATAAACTTTCTCTCCGTTTGTATAAAACTTTTTGTGACACACTGTATATCGTACCTAACCAAAAATCATTCCCTCATCCTTTTAGTAATTAAATTGTATCAATTATTTGAAACTCATTTCTCTAAATATTATACTAAAAAATACCCAACATTACTGTGATCATCCACATATTGACAACATTGTATAAATTTTAATATCTAATGTTTGGGTAAATTCCATCCCAGTCTGGCCGAATACGTTCTCCCCCTGCGTACTGGAAGCTCCGCCTTGTCACGAGATACCAGTTTACCAGTACCTAAGGCACTGTAGAGACGTCATTCAGCACCCTCCGAAGGGTTAAAACATGGTGAAGCAGCGCCAAGTAAAAATTGTACAGTTAATAGTTGATACGTTTGCTGAAAGCCTCCGTCTTGTTCTTTCATAACAATTTTTATTAATATATTTTTGTGTATTGTTTAAAATTTAAAAATTATAAATTAAAAAAAAATTGTATTAATTTATATTTATTTTATTTAGTATAGAGTGCCTTATCTCGGGGCAAGCACCATAGACTCATGGGGAGATATCCCTCCATTTGAGGCCAAATAAAAAGCGAAAAATGTAATAAAAATTGAAATTTCCTACGGTGGAGGGGGGCTTGTAAGGCTTTATTCCCTGGCCTTGGGTGGTCGCTGAAACCACTCCGGCCTGCCCCCCTGCTTCGATACCTACGTACTCGATGCCAGATAAAATGTATGTTTTTTTTAATGGAACACCCTATATTTTACTACTATATTGTATAGTCATCGGTTTTTGACAAGTGTGCAAAGTTTGAATTGAATTTGTTCGTTCGAAGTGGGTTAAAATTGAGTTCAAAGGAGTCGGTTACAAACATACCTACTTACATACAGATGAAGCTAATAAAAGCGTGTTAAAAATGTAAATAGAATAATTCTCGCTGAAATAATATTGAAAATTTCTATTGGTTTCGAGAAACATCAACAAATAATAAGCTTTTTTTTTCTACTTACTCATCAACTTTGAAAATCCAGTTTATGTATAGCTTTAAACGAAGTGGTTTGTAAAATGAAATATTAATCATAAAAGAAAACCATTTTTGTTAGAAACCATTTCCCAATGTAAATTTTCGTGTATAAATATACCGACTGTATTCATATGAATTAATTGATGGTAATAGGTACTACATTTTAAACGAGATTTTTGAATTGCTACAACCTTGACATTTCATATTGGTCTAATTGACAAGACGAGATTTTGTGAGGTGTGACTGTAATAAAAAACGAAAGCACGTAGGATATTTTATCATAAAAATTTCAAACCAAATTGTACCTGGAAATCGAAATACAGGTATACGATTCAATAGAAATTTTAATCGTTCTTTTGTTCGATAAAAACATTCGTAACTAATTGGATTCATAATTTATAATGAATTTTTTATGAATATGATCCTCTTGAGAGGATAGAATGCCCTGGGCGTCAAATTATTGTTCCCCCAACTTCCCACTGGGCCTAATCCCACCCCATTATTAAAATTACCGAAAATTATGGTAAAATTAGGTACCCAATAACCATAAAAAGTTAATATTGGTCCAAATAAATATTGTTTACACCCATCTAACTAATATTTAATACTTTTTTTTTTCAGGATATATTCAATCAAAATGTACAGCTTGATAGTATTGATAACATTAAGTCTGAATTTAGTGAAGACAGTGGTAGGTCATGGTAGACTGATGGAACCTCCTGCAAGAAATTCGATGTGGAGGTTTGGTTTTCCCAATCCTGTTAATTACAACGATAATGAATTATTTTGTGGTGGATATTCAGGTACGTTAAAGACCTTGCAACGTTTTTGACAAACGATTTTACTATAGTTAGTTTTTGGACATGCTGATTTTACCCCGAGGGATCTAGCGTTCCATGAAAATGACGTAATGATTTTTTTCGTTACTACTAGCCCGCGTGCGTAAAAATATCATTTTTCTTCAAACGTCAGTAAATCTGTCATTTTTCGACTGTGTTGGCGACCGCAATGACGTATTAAAGATAGACAAGCCTTGTTTACATTTTGGTTGCCCCCAACATATTTAAGACGAGACTCTTCTTACATGATGCCAAATCTCGTATAACAAAAATCTTGCTCTCTATTACCAGCCTCACTCCGTTCGGCTGTTAAACACGAGCGCGTCATGAAAAGTATCACTTTTCCTCCATATAAAACAATATACTTTTTCCAGTATGTAGTTCACGTTAACTGACTTATTTTTAGTGCAGTGGGAGCAAAATGAAGGTAAATGTGGGCTTTGTGGAGATGCTTACCACTCCGAACAGCCCAGACCTCATGAAGCAGGTGGAATTTTTGCAAAAGGAATAATCAGTAGACACTTCAGTGTTGGTCAAAGTATTGATATCGAAATCGAATTAACAGCTAACCATTATGGAAGATTCGAAGTGCTGCTATGTCCTAATAATAACCCCAATCAAGAAGCCACACAAAGCTGTTTTGATAGGTATCCATTATATTTGGATAACAAAGAGAAAAGTTATATTATTCCTGAAGATGGTAAGAAAAAAGCAGTTTTTAGGTGAGTTAAATTTAAGAAGTATCCAGAAACTTAAATAACAATTTCAGATATCAAGTCCGATTGCCGCCTTATATTACTTGTACACAATGCGTTCTACAATGGACCTACTATACTGGTAACCAATGGGGTCAGTGTTCGAATGGTACTCAAGCTCAAGGCTGTGGTAAATCAGAAACATTCAGAAACTGTGCTGACGTAGCAATACATTCTAGTACTGGTGGTGCTAGACCTCCAATATTTGTGGAAAATTTGAATCCAAACCAGTTGTTCTACAAAGATTATAGTCGTCCTGAACCTTACAACGTAGTACCACTAGTAGTTCGGGATCAAGTTTGTGTCCCTAGTGGTTTATATAAGATTATTCCTGGTATGACAGATTGGTGCCATAAAAATTGTTTGAAATATCCTCCCAACTGTCCATTCGACATTTGTATATGTCCGTAAGTATATACATGAATAACTAATAATAGACCATTCCAGAACACGTGACTTTGACAGGTCGGTCATATTGTGCTGGGTCCCCCGATCAGTTGGAGTTGAATTGTGTGTGTTTTGACATGTGTAAGTCAGTTGTCAGACAGACTTTTTAGAACAATGTAATACATATTTTATTTAAATAATAAAAACTTCACAAATAATACATGGCGCAGTCAGTAAATTGCCTCTGAATTGAATTAAATAATAATTAAAATGTCAGATGACGAAAAAAGTTATGTGATTCCAACGAAAGTTAAGAACAACAGATTCAGGTGTACACACAGATTAATTAAATAGGCAACTCGCTTGGTTAATACAGCCGGCAATAGAAATAAAAAACATTAAACTTCCTCTTCGCGTTGCACACTTACAATACGATAGCATTTTAGATAAGTTTAAGAACTAATTGTAAATTAAAGTCTAACTATCATCCGTTGATAACCAGTAAACAATGAAATATAAATATACGACATGAGAACCCAGAACAATATGGCCGACCTGTCAGTGACGACATTCTGGAATGGTCTATATACAATGTGTAGGTACCCAATCTATTTTTAGAAAGTAACTATGACGTACTTCAATTCCTAGCTTAAATTATACATTTGGTTAAGTTTCCAGCTTAAACCCCACTGGTTAGTTAATATAGCTCATCCTAGCCTTCAAGTATATCTTGCCATTTGTACCGATTCCCTTTCTTTCATACATTCATTTATTTCCAATATCTCTGAATACCTATCTAATAGGTCGAAACATACAAAACTTCTTTCAAAATATCTCGGTTCATGATGTTACAGAGTATGTATCATTGGGCTCCCAACTCGAATTGGAAAGACTGGCAATGAAAATGCGCCAAAGAAGCCTGTTCTCACATTACCACAGCAAACACTATCCAGCAATAGATAGCATTGTTGAATTGAAAAAGTCAATCAAAGAATACTTGCAATATTTTTGGCTCAGCGTCTGAATAGTTCTGTACGAATTCCAAGCCTATATTTTTTGTCTTTTCCTGGAGAGAAGGTACTACTATTACACGATTGCGAATCAACAAAACTACCCGATGTCTTCAGGAAATCTTACTGTTTGCTGTCACTGCAATAGTACTTTAAATGTGAAACACATCCTCACTTAAAAGAAGTTCTAAGCTGCAACACCGAAATTCTGAAGGTGTTGAAACTCAAAGAAGTTGACTTCACCAAATAAAGAATATGCATGTCCTTTCTAGGTCGTACTTCCGTTCTGGTTTTTTTAAATTGATGAGTGAAGAGATTAAGTTAAGATGTGGCTTATGTGATTCTTAGAGCCTCTCCACTACTATATTTGCAGATGTATTGCGTATGCCCTCATGTTGTACTGGAGCTCTTATTGTCTAGACCTGTCCTCTAGACCTTCTAGTCCTTCTAGACACCGTCTTCATATATTTGGAAATTTGTGATTTTGTCTCTCCTACAGTCGAAAACTTTATCCTGGTCAGGCAGAACCTGCATATGATTGTGTCTTTCAATCCAATGTGTCTACAGTACCCTGTCAAGAGTGCAACCAGAATATGGGCTGTTCACAAATTCTGCCTTAGTAAGTACCGACTCCGTGAATTTTGGAAATGGTTCTTTAATAAACTTTTTGGTCTATCTAATTCTAAACACCTTGTTCCATCATCTACGAGACGAGATATACCTCAAGAAGGTCCTGGAACAATGGAAGCACGTCGCGTTCCTTTTTAGGCTATTTAATTTGTCTCTTTATTACCCTTGTGATTTGAGTACCTGGTAACCAGGCTGGGGCAGTCTATTTTGACTCTTGGGGTTTACAAGCAGACCCCAACGAGTTTGGAACTTTGTTGTCGGAGTATGTGGCAATAGTATTGCATTAATAACTCTCCTGCACAGTGCTGTATTGCTTATTGGCTAAGGCTAAGGGTTTTTGAGCCATTACTGTATTAATTGCAGGTTCTTCCCTCCACGCCCATCTGCCTGTTTTTAAAAATCTCCACGAAGCATAACTAGAGAGGCTTCTCGGTTCGATTTCCAAGTTTTTGGATAGCTCGTGATTGTGTAGTCTGTTTATGGGGGTCTGCCCTTTGGTGACATAAAGTTTACATGGAGAGATTAATGTAGCTTGTTAATACTTCAAATTTTGTTTTAGGAATACTTGTGAAGCTGTGGGTGCTTATAGAGGGAACTTCGCAGCGGATGTTTTTTGTATGGACAAGTGTATTGTGTATTCGAATAAAGACTGTCCATTCACAGACTGCTCCTGCTATGAAGAATAAATTATCCTAAATGTGCCTAGTGACAGATAAACCACAAATAACTGTAAATTGTTTTAAATTATGTTTAAAAAAATTTGAAGTAAACAGGAATTGATATTGTTAAATAGGGAATGAAAAATATGTACTTTTGTATCAATATGTATAAGATTTTGTATAACAAACATATTTATCATGTTTTGGAATTTTTATTTAGTAAACAAAACAAATTACCGGGTTTAGGCCTGGAAGCATGAGGTCACCGGTGATGACTGAATTTTTGTCTGAGATTTGTGGACAATTTTCCTCGAAATTTTGAGGATGGTAGTGCAATTGATACTGGTCTTCACATGTTCAATTTGATATTTGGTCTCGAGGTTGTGGAGATTTTAAGTTTAAAGTGCCGCTGGAGGTTGATTGCAGACCGGACAACTTGGAACTGACCTGACTGACAATAGCGGACAAAAGCTGTAACTGAATTTGGTGCTTAAGAAGAGTAGGATGTCGATGAGTGTACTAAGACATCAGGTGAATGACTAGCTTATGGTGAGTTTCCTTAAGTTGTTGAATTCGTTCAATTAAGCTTTCAGGAGCAAAAAAGAGTATGGAGATTCATTCCGGAGCAGGAGACATTTTTACCAGATATCTAAAAGAGGAGAAGAAGTGCTGGAGGATGTTTATGGAATTTCATGCTTGGTTTTCGAGCTCGATGGTTGTTCTAATAGAGGGTAGTCGTCGTCCTTGTTTCATTTAGTCTTTGTCGTTGTTTGAGTATTTCTGCTGAAGATGTAGTAGGTTTGGGATATAAATTGGAAAGATGAAGCTTACCTACGAGTTTTTTGTCACTTTTTTGCTTCGATATTTTCCAAAGGAAATATTTCTGCCTCTTGCGCATTTGTTGTTGTAATTCGCGTTATTGATTTGTCGTTGCCTCTGCTGAAACGGTGTGGATCATCGTTTATTTGCTTCACTTCTTTTGGTATTTTGAAAACATAATTTGAAAAGCATACTTGTGGTGACGTCCTATATTGTACAATGTTTAATGATAAGAGCTGAGTGGTGAACCAAAATTAATGTTCTGATAAAAAATCCGAAAGCACCACGGTACTTTTACTAGAGACGTTGGCTTCAAATAAAGAGTACGACCAGGTTTGAATAGTAAAATAATTGAGAATTAATTATAAATTTATTCTGGTATAATATTTACAAAGGTAATTTCAGTTCTCTTTACAAATTTTTCACATATGATCTTAACCTAATTTATTAATGAAATTTACAAATCTTGTATTATTTATAGTATTAGAAAAATATAATTTAGAAGAATTTAAATATAATAATTAATTGATGAAATTTGTTCAAATTCCTCTAAATTTGTTTGAAAATTTGTTATTACAATGAGATAATAATATTAAAGTGAATTCAAAATTAAGAGGCGTCACACAGATACACGAGACATGCACATTGCACGTGAACAAAAATATTGCAATAATATTGTCATGTCGCCCCACTCGAATGCGTTACCGACTCTTGTTTTTTAATCAACTTTAGGTACACTAATTTTTTGTTGCAAGTGAAAAAGACAAATTTGGCTGCAAAGCTACTATTCAAAATTGGTATATTGAGAAAAAGATTTGTTCGTAGAATAGTCAGAAACTGTCAGATGCATGCGCATTAAAAAAAAGCGCGCGTAGAAACAATTTGGCAGTGATTTAAATATACTTTGTTCGAAGAAAGAAATTTGCAGCTTCGGACCAGTTGCCAACTTTCAGAATATTTCGCTGATCGGTTTCAATTTCTCAGTTAGAAGAGTATGCGCATTGTGATGCTGTTGAAAGTGACAATGATATTTCTTTTATTGTGAAAAAAACAACGAAATAGCAAACTATCACTTCCTTCTAAAATATAGTTTAGGTATGAACATTACAAACATACCTTGAATATCGACCATAAATTAGTTATTCAATAGGAATAGATATATTGATGATTAAATGTCATGCGTCATGCTGCCAATCGATTCCTAACGAATCACAAACGGAATGTAGGAGTTTGAGAAATTTCGAATCGATTGTAAATTCCTAACCTATTAATAATAAACCAGTTGAATTTTACCGATTTGCTGCATATATCACAATAATAACAAGTGTATACAATAGGTAGGTATAAGTAGTCTTTTAGATTAGGTATAGTAAATTAATTTACAAAACATATTTTTGACAATAACAGTATTTTTTTTAAAAGTACATTAATATACTTTAATTTATTTACAAAAAGTTTGCAAGTGTTTTAATGGTTCGAGGTGCTGACTAAAATAACACTAATCTTCATCAGTCATCCCACATGTGAAAGAAACAGCCCTTGATTCGGATGTTAACAAAATGTTTCACACCGTAGACCAATTTAAATATGACGTGAGCATACTAATAATTTTTATAGTTCCAAGTTGGTAAAACTGAAATTTATCTGTTAACAATAATAACAGCTTTGCCCAAACAGTGGCACCCTCTGTTAGAAACTAATTATTAGCTAACAAAGTGCTCATGTGTCGTCTGTTCGCCGCTACATTCACTCTGTTCGATAACTTAGAAGAAACCACATTTTGTATTTTGAGAGCATCTTTAGTTTATTGAAGTGATAATTCAGTGTAAACTGTCGTATATACAGAGAGTATTATTCTGTGTAAAAGCGTTAAAGATGTCAGCAAACAATTTGTGCCTTTTCAGAAACTCCCTTCAGTGAGCTCCAGTCAAAGACATGGCAACGGCTCGTTGTTTTGACAAACATTAATTTTTAAATTACAATGGTCGCGTTCAGCCACGCTAGCGCTAGGCAAGCGCTGAGTAAGCAGTGGGTGAATTTGACCGCTAAGTGAGAGCCCTAGCTCCAGCGGTCGCCATTTTCGCCTCATCCGACGATACGATAATCCGAAAGTTCTGTGATTGGTGGAAAAATTGACAATCCGCGAAATATTTGTCCGTTTTAACTTACTTCCGTTATCGGATAAAGTTGAAAAATGTTCAACTTTTATCCGTCATCGGATCTGATTTCACCTAACTTTTTCATGATCTGCCATTTTTGTGGGATTTAAGTATGAATAATAATAATTTTAGATAGTAATCGTCCTCATCGAAGAATGATTGAGAATTCATTTTTCTCAAATAAACTAATTTATTGTCGAAGACCAAACAATAAACTAACAAACTGTGCAACAAACCAGTAAGGTAAAAAAATGTGTGAGATACAACGCGCCCTAAAAGTACAAAAAAATGTCGACAATGACTTATATGCTGTCACTTGTCATTCACGTTACCAAACTTAAAAGTGATATGTTACTATTTTTGTTACTAAAACGTACGATTGTCTCCAAGCAATGGAAATTGGCATTTGCATTCATCCGATACGACGTGATTCGACTTACATATTCACCTTAAGTTGATCAGCGGTTCGTTATGTCAACCTATGATGTCAACAAAAACAAACAACAATTCTAAATTCTAACCTCGAAGATAAAATTTCTGTTATTTAGTTTTTATTAGTGTTTAATAAGGTTTAATTATGGCGGAGAATATTAAACCGTATACAACTGTAGAATTTAATATTGGTGGAAAAATATTGCGTGGAAAAAGAATATGGTATAATTGTTGTATGAAGGTAAGCTATATTAATTAGTTGATAACATAACATCGAATTAATAATAATAATAATCTTAGATGAATCATTAAGGGTTAATGTAATGGTGCAACCATGGAGACTAGATATAAGGAGCACAAACTTGTGTGTAGGAAAAATGTCGAAAAAGTGTCCAGCGGTAAGGTACAAATAGTAGATGGCGCGAGAGTAGCTAGCGATTAAAATTACAGAGTGAAGTTTGCTCAAGTTGTCCAACTAGAAGTAAAGTTAAAAATAAAAAAATTAAATTTCACACCTCAGCCCCTGTCTTATTTTCGACCAACAGTAAGTAAACTACATGGAGAAACAGGAATTATTAGATCAGAGTCATCAGAAAACAGCAACTACACAATGTAACTGCACAGTGACAAATTAACCCCTTCTGAATTCTCTGTGGATTTAATTTATACTTATCATCAGTTTTGAGGCAATATCTATAACAACAATAATCATTTATGGATGGTTACATTTTATTTGTGCAATTATAGACAAATGTATGGAATGTTTTTTGTTTTCATTACTATTTTGCAACACAATTGCCTATATAATGATATTGAAGAAACTTACCTTTAACCAAACATAGCACCAGCTACGCGAAATACTTATTTTTTCTTTGAAATTTGCTAAAACCAAGCATAAAAGGTAACCCAATGAAAATAAACAAACCCTCCATTTACATAACCTAAAATTTAGCACGTCAAACATGATTTTAATCGCTAGCCTCCCCAGCGCAACCACAATCTTCCTAATTTCGACGGACACTTTTTATATACAGAGTTTGTGCTCCTTATATCTAGTCCCCATGGGTGTAACTACTTTATTTCTAGAAAATAAATTGAAGGTTATGTGATGTTTATCACAGAGCAGAGCATCAAAGTATAGACGTTCAGCCACCTTCAAGCGCTTTCACAGAGTGTCGCTGCTAGCGCTAACTTTGCGTTAGCGTGGCTGAACGCGCCCAATGACAGTCTCTTAACCATTTATGTTACCCCAAAAAAACGCGCTGTTGCCATATCTTTTACTGGAGCTTATTGAAGCGAGTTTTCGAAAAGGACCTTTATTATTGAATTAAAGAAATATATTTTCGTTTTTTTTTTAGTCAGTATTCGAAATACCTGAGAAAAATGTGCAATTTTTACTTCTATTATAGGTACATTTCAAAATTAGTGTAGAGATGGGATAAAATTTTTAGTTGACATTTTCAAGACTCATTTTTGAATGAAGCATTAAAAAGTTATTCAACCGCCATTTTTAATACCTACAACTATTATAGTTTGGCAAGTTTATCTGAAGCCGTGAAAGGAATGCAGTCGAAAACATTCGATATTACCACGTTTAACTATGAAAAAGCTAAAGTGCTAAGTACCGAACGCCATTGGTACGTTTTTGACAGATATCCGCCATGTTTCCTCGCCCCTTACAGATGCCGCGTAGCTTAAGATAAACTTGCCAAACTATAATTATATTGATATCGATGTTTTATCATCAATCAGTCCTTCAAGGTGCATTCATGCAGCATGAACTAAGCTAAAACTAACTTAAGATTAAGATTTAATTTAAACTAAGAATATTCAGCTGTTCATGCAACATAAACTGAGAAATTAATAAACCAATCGGACATGCGCAGTCTTTTCAATTATTTGTCAAAACTCCCAATAGTATAATCGGGTTGTCAGATAACTGAAGGTAGATATTAAACTTGACACAAATCACCAGTCGGTGACCTGAGAGATTGATGCATGCGTTGTGTCGAATTCATGGAAGATATTAATTTCTTCGTTTTAATTTAAATCTTAATTTCTCAGTTTCTTACATTACGTTACATGGTTTAATGTTCTTAGTTTTAGTTTTAAATTAATCTGAGTTTTAATTTTTGCTTGCATGAATCTATTTCCAATCCTTGTCGATTATGGCTAATGCCAAGTCATTTTGATATATTTTGAGATGCAACAGTACTCTGACTATTCTTGTATTAATATCGGTCGTAGGCCCTGGCTAGGCTAGTTATATTTTTCCATTCTGTCCTTTTTTGCATCTTTTCCTACATCAAATTTCCGTAACTCTTCCGTTTTACCTCCCTTTCTAGACCATCCTAGGCTCCAGAAACTGCAGCTTTGGTATAATCTCGTCCTTTCCATACACTTTTAGAAACAAGCAAGAAGAAAGAAGATCAAGAAATCCACAGTTACAGTATATCTTAGTGAAGATAAAAAAGTATCGACAAACTTTTTCACATTTACTTCGATTAGAAAAGTTTCCGGATCTTACTCACTTCTAATAGATGCATCAGCTTTTCTGGCACTAGGACTAACTGTGCATGTATCGGAATAGTTAATTTTGTTGTTATGAGAAAATAAAACATTCCACAGAGACTAACATATTTTGAAAAGTTAAATAATGATGGTGAGCTCATGAAAAATTGCACAAATTTCTTCCACACAGGTTGAATAAGTTGTAACTTCAAATCTTTTACGTCGAGCCTTAAATAGTTTATCATGATTAACTTAAACTTCTAGTGCAACTATAGTAACACTTTTAGTTCATTTAGAGTTGGTGAACACATTTAAGGGTAATATCTTCAGATGATTCTATTTGTTACTATAGTGACTACCGATGTGGGACGGTGGACCTCGTGGTTTGGAGTTATAACTTCTACTACCCGGTCGTGAATGGACTATGGCATAATGGTCACTGTGTGAAGATACCGATCGCGCTGAGTTCATCGTCGAACCACCTGACGTGTATCCTTTTGGATTGTGAGGAGCTCCATTCAAGGAATATCTACAAAAAACCATAAGTATTAGTAAAATTTAGTGATGATAATATTTCATACTATCACCTTGATCCATATTGACTACCGTGCCAACTCCTGTAAGGATCGTAATCTTCGATGATGCTTGGTTCCTTTTCGATTATTTCTGTCCTAGCACATGCGCATGTCATAGCGGAACATAAGAAAATATTTATTATCAACATCAATAAGAAAAGTATTCCTAAAGCTACACATAACCAAAGTAGCCATGACGGATGTACATTTCCGTCGTCACACAGTTCTTGTATTCGTGGAGCGTCTTGTGGATCTACGACGAAGACACTTGTGGCCGCCATCAGCACCCCTTCGTCTGTATTTAGTGCTCTGGATTTGATTGAATCGATGCCACATGACGGCTGAGGACAGGCACCTTTGCAGAGGGCTACGTCGCACTAAAACAAAATTTAATTGTATTTGGCAGACTTTCTGGTAAAGGAAGAGTGTTGCAAGTGATTTTATAAGGCAATAGCTTGCAACTGGTATCCCATCAAGTTTTGGACACCACCTTTTAAGAATCGTATTATCGAATGGGAATAGATAATTGAACATTTGCTGACCTTCTGTTCTATTTAATAACGAGTGGCCAATGCTGTTCAATCGTATTACTGATATCACCAGGAATGTTTGGAGATGATGTGCCAGTAAATCTCTATTTTAATTATTTTAAAAGGCTGATAACAATTACTGTGACAATATTAAGAACAATAGTGTTTACCTGAAAATGAACTTCGGAGCTATCCGGAAACCTAAACATGGATTTGAGTTGTGCATTTGCAGTTCCCGTTTTGGTATCATAAACAAATGGTCCTAAAAGTGTGTCTTCGTCTACCGGACATCCCCTATCGTCCAACAGCAGTACAGTGTCGTTGGGTTTATTGAAAGCAAAACAGCTTTTGACTCTAAAAAAAAAACAAACAAAAAATAACTTGTCAACCGTTAGCCGTTATCTATCTATCTATCTATCATTTATTATACGAGGATGTATTGATATCTAGTTAGCCTAGACCAGTTCCATGCATAAACAAAATATTGCGTTACCATAGCAACGAACAATAACTTATAAGAAGCGTCAGTGTGAAGTTTAACGTCAAAAAAGTAAACCAGAGCTACGCAATAAATTAAAAGAAAAAAGATGTCCACCGAAATGGTGAAAAAATCGAAAAATTGGAGTATCGAGCCATCTGTATTTAAAAGGGTTGAGAGGTAAGCAGATTTACTTAATACCCTTGGTTATCAATGTCCTTCATATGCGACCGTGAAAAATTGGACTACAAGCTTCAAAAGCGGTAAATTTTCCATTGAAGATGATGACCGATCGGGAAGGCCAGTTTCTGTGTCAGTCCCCAAAAATATCGATGCAGTTCATGGCATGATTTTATCAGACCGTCGAATTGGGCTAAAACGGATATCTGAAGCGTTAATTTGGACATGAGAAAAATTGCTCCAAAATGGATCCCCAAATGTTTGAATGTTGACCAAAAGCGTGCAAGGGTAGAAGCATCGCGTTCGATCTGTACTCGATTTGAAAACGATATGTAGACTTCTTAAACCGAATTGTTACTGTAGATGAGACTTGGGTACATTTCTACGATCCAGAATCAAAGCAACAATCGATGGAATGGCGACACTCTGGTTCTCCAAGACCTAAGAAGTTTCGTGTCCAAAAATCTGCTGGAAAAGTTATTGCTTCAGTTTTTTGGGATTGCCATGGAGTAATCATGATTGGTTTTTTGGATAAGGGTAGAACAATAACTGGAGATTACTATTCGACATTACTGACAACTCGACGGGAAAAAATTAAAGAGAAAAGACGCGGAAAGTTATCCAAAGGTGTTTTGTTTTTCCAGGACAACGCCCCTGCACACAAATCTCATGTTGCCATGCAAAAAATTCGTGATTTAGGGTTTGAATTACTAGAACACCCCCCTTATTCACCAGATTTGGCTCCGTCCGACTATCATCTCTTTCCTCAACTGAAAAAAAGTTTAAAAGGTCGTAAATTTTCTTTCAACGAGGAGGTACTAAAAGCTGTGGAGGTCTGGTTTACAGAGCAAGAAGAAACATTTTTTTTGAAAGGTCTAGAGACGTTGCAGGTTAGCTGTAATAAATGTATCCAATTAAGAGGAGAATAATATATGTTCGGTAATAAAATATTTTGACATTGAAATTTTGTTTGGTTCTATAGTAGGCTAAGAATTTTTCAATATATCCTTTATTTTATATTGCAATAATATTATAGTGGCTTGTCATAATGTTTATTAAACTAATTTAAATGTATACCTAAATCCGTATGTTCCGTCCGGTCTGGAAATTTCAGTTCGAAGAGTGTATGGTCGATGGTAAACTGCTTCGGTGACTTTTCGGTTATTCTCTATTAGTCTTAAAGATACCGAAGACGTTTCGTTTCTAGCATTTCGAAAACCCAATTTTCCACATGTTATAACGTAAAACTTATCATCGGCTAGCTCGAGCGTACGGTGAATACGAACCGCTATCGGAACTGAACGTTCTTCTGTTCTCTGTAACCAAATTCAAATTTCAATTTAATATTTTAGTTTAAAAAATAATATCTAGGATGGTATAATGTACAGGGTATTTGGCGCAATTTGTAGTATTATTTTATTTTCAAAGTAGGAAAGTACAAAAGTTGTGGGCGCTGTTTTTTTTGACATTTCTTGTTTCATTTGCCACAATATACAGATTGCGTAAACTACATACGAACCGTCCAGATTACACAAGTACGACAGAAAAACAGCTGAAAGAGAGAGAAAGAATAATTATGCGTGGTCATTAAGGCGTGAACTTTGTTTCACCTTAGGGGTGTATACTTATTTCCCGAGACTGGCCGAATGGTCATTGCCCCCCTATTTTAACCGATGTTGCCAGAAGCGCAGATTAATTTGTACAAATGATATTTTTGTCTCGTTATCGTTGACTTTTTTTCGAAGTCATGCACAACTCCTTCCATGTTGGGAGCATACTGAATATCACGAACTAGTGAATTCTCTCTGTAAAGGACCATTCGGTCAGTCTCGGGAAATAAGTATACACCCCTAAGATGAAACAAAGTGATGACCGCGCACAATATTATTCTTTCTCTCTCTTTCATATATCCTTGTCGTACTTGTGTAATCCGAGGCCTGGGTTCCAAAGTAATTTACGCAATCTGTAGTTTCTTCCCCGTAAGATAGTGTAAAGTGCTGTGTAGTGGTGGTGTGAGCTGTTTAGTGTCGAGTATTGCAAAATTAACAATAATTTCGACAATCAAATTATAAGTTTCTGTATCTCTACGTCCTCTATTTTGTTAATTCATTAAATTATGTCAGTGTACGGTTAATTTCAAGTGTCAGTTATTCAATACATTATAATAGTTGTAAGTAGGCATCACGATAATCTTTTGTTCTTCGATATGCAATGCGTGGCTAACACGATTGAAAGGTTTTTTTAAAATTATGCACGAACGTAGAACGAATGTCGGCGCAAGGTTACAAGACTAAAAGGAGCTGACTGAAGAATTTATGTCATGTGTACTTAATGTGGATAAAAGATGTAGTCTAAAGGAAAAGGAATGCTTTTTCGCACACTTGCAAATATATAAATTCGTAATTTGTTGTCATGATTCATTTATTTTCATTTCAGTGGCGGGTCATTAAAATTCACAAAGAGCGTTTGCTTGCTGAGTATATAACACTTCGTGCGTTCGATATATCTTAAGACGTGATTATTACGAAGTAGTGTCGTAACTCATATCTATTCGAATTAATTGATTCTTTTAAAATTAATGGTCTTTAAAGGTGTAAAGCCGCCTTAAAAAGATGTGTATAAAGGAGTGCACCTAATAATTAACGCTGTTTTCGAGAAGAACGAAGGTGTCGCTACAGTACTAGTGGAGTATAAAGAGGGTTAAAGGACACTCCACGAACTTATGTCTCTCACACTCACACGTCTTTTCTATTTAATTAAATGATCCAGTGTATGTATAACCAAAATATTCACTGATATCCAGGATCTGCTTAAAGCTATCAGTTTTCCAACAACTAGATCTAAACTGTAGAGAATCCTTTAACATCCTGGCAAGAGACAACAAAGTGTCTCTAATATGGGTGCCGGACCATGAGGAGATTGCAGGTAATGGAATGGCTGACCAGTTAGCTAAAGAAGGTTCTAAAGGAGACTTCATAGGTCCGGAACCGTTTTGTGGAATCTCAAAGGATTACCGAGGGGAAATCGAGGACTGGCTAGTTAAAAAACACCAACTCAAATGGAGCCTAACACAAGGTCACCTCTTTACAAAAAGTTTACTAAATAAGGTAGACAAGGGGCTCTCGCCCAGGCTGATGAAACTGGGTAAAAGAGATTTGAAGACAGTTACCGACCTGGTGACTGGACACTGTACCCTGAGGAAGCATCTGCACAAAATGGCAAAGTTAGTGAACCTAAGTGCAGAAAATGTGAACTCTATGATGAAGCACCTACTCACATACTCTGCTTCTGTGAGAACTTACATGGACTCAGACGGAAGCACTTCGGAGTGGAAATTATACAACAAGGAGACGAGGAACTGGTTGAGAAACCAGCACCTTCATTACTGGAGGGCTGTACAGGGTCTCAGGCAGTCCAAGCTCCTATTGAGGGGATGGACATGCTAGAGCTGCTCTAGAACTACCAAGGAGTAGGTTAAAAGAGATAGCAGGTCTCCTAACAGGGCACTGCTGTATGAGGAAACACCCCTGTAACCTAGGTTCTGTTCTCCTCGTATGTCCACATTGGGCTGTGCTACTCAGGCGAATCTTCGGAGTCCCTGTTATGGCCTCTGGGGAAATAAGCAGGCATTCAGTGAAGAGGATTGAGTCCTTCATCGAGGGACTCGGCTTCATGGATGTATAAGTGGCAGGAATGGCACAATGGGCCCGCCAGTGGCCTCAGTGCTGGAACCTTGGCTTGAGTTTGTCTTGGCCAAGGTTCGCCTGACTAAATTAGTAGTAGTATACAACCATCACAGCTACTAAAAATCCCTTCGGTTAAACTGGTGGCCTATATAGAAGACACGAAGCTTCTGGAATTGAAGTAGATAACAGATAACAAGATTCAGTTCGAGTGCCTGGGCTGTTGACCACAACCCAAACGTATGAATCAATAGTTAGGTTTAAAATATGTAGGTATACCGTTGACTTCTTGAAGTATTGGTAAATTTGTAGCTAGTTCGAATATTTGTTAAATCATCATCATTGTTCTTCTTCCTTTTTTGGGCTATATCCTGAGGGATAATTTACCCAATCATCATCATTGTAAAAGTTGAATGATTTTATCATTCTTCTTTTTACAGATCAGATCATAAACAAAAAGAATAATATAAACCAATCAGTGCTTTCAGTTACGGACATTTTATTATCTTCTTTTATTAAAAATTTCTTGGTATTCTCATAGGTAAATCAATGTTGAAAAAATATCATGTGATGTACGATGATATGACGAACTTGTAGTGCAGGTGGTTTTGTCTATAGTATCGAGATAATTACAAAAAATGTGTATGTTTATTCAATGACTTTGCGATTTTGGTTGAATATACAATCATGCAATCCGTCCGTTTTATTAGAGTTTAATCATAATTTCAATTTAAAACTTAGTCAAGTCACTTTTTTAGGCTATTAGACTTTGCTAGTTGTAACAGAAGAAAGTAGTCATATAAAACATGAATAAAATTGTTTTATTATCCAATACTCAATATCAAATTAAAAGCAAAGAAAATTATAGTACGAAGTATAATTTATCCTTGTCGAAAGTAATTAAAAAGTTATCAATGCCGTATTACTGATATTTAAGTTTTAAACATTGTCTGAACATCCATCAATTTTTGATTTAACATGTTTCAAATTAACGAAGTTCTATTGAGTAATAGTCAGAGTTGAATATACAATTTAATAAAGAAAAGTAGTAGTGGGGAGTGAAAAATATCTTTTAGGTAAAATAATAATATTCAACCTCATTTTTGTATATTAGGTTTGTGATAAAGGTCTAAATAGCCCTCCTCTACGACTTGCCAGAATCCTTTACGGCACACACCTATTCATATTTCAGCAACCAAATCCAGCTTCCTATTACGTTAATTTGGTGAATGGTATTTTAGTTCGGAGGGAGAAGTAAAGATAAAGAGACATGATCTGCTCGACGGTACGGAGATAAGTCAACTGGCTGCACAGGCCCGACAAGATGACGTAGCTTTTTGGTTTTTAAAGATTTCCATTAAACTATTGTATAACATTGATGAGAAGCAAGATCCAATGTATGTATGTGTGATGGGGTGACGTTCACTGAGTCCTAAAAGATCTATGATGCCCCCTTACTTCAACTTAGTTCCTTAGGAACGTCTCAGAGACTAGTAGCTTCTTTAGTCCTATTTCCCTGAGGAATTTTAGGATATCTGCAGGTTTCAACTTGGGTAAATGAACCTCTTCCATCCAATAATCCCCTAGGTGCCGTGTCCTAGGCCTAGGATTCTGAATTGCGGTGCAATACGCAAGTATGTGGATGGAGGTTTCTTCTTCCATGATACAGAATCTACATTCTTCTTCCTCCACTATTTTGAGCTTTTCCAAATGCCCGTTAGGATCCCTGTCAAAATTCTTAGTGCAGTTTTACTTTGACTTATGCATTCATTTGATCTCAACGGGTTGTAGTCACCCATTAGAATCTTTGATTGCCTAAGCCCTACTAGATCTTTCCAATGGTCAGATCTTCTCTTTTCTTCGGCTTTGCAATATTACATTGGGGCTGATAGCGCAAAAGGGCTACGGCCTCCAAAAGTCGCCCTCTTTGCTAGTCCATCTGCTATTCCAGTGTGTTCTGGAATTCACAGCAAGGTGACTGTATTGTTCTCGCTTAATTCATTGATTATGCCTAGGCATTCCCACACCATTTTGGAACTGTTCCAATGGTTATAAAAATAAAAATTACACAAATTTAACCGTGTAATAGGCGGAAAATTCTTCTTGTAGAGCAACAAGCTGTTCACCAAACAGTTATTAAAGATATACAGTAGAAACGGTGGAGTTTTAGCATCACGTGACCCAATCTACGATTTATGCAACACATATTTTCTACATACTATCTTCTTCTATCAATATAAATCAAACATAAGAACGTACGATCGATTGTCTTCTTCAGAAGACCAACTAAAAGACATACGTAATAGTTTCTTTAAATTCGCCGTAGTAATCGTAAAAAGAGACAACGATATAATTGACGTAACGTGTATAACTGATCGTACTAAAAGTTGAGTTTGACACTACCGCATTTGAGGTTATGCGAGTTTAGTTTATTGTCTTGTTTTTTGCTAATTTTTGGATTGAAAGTGTATTTATTGTTAAAATCAGTTCTTGTAAGAACTAATTTGACTTTTTATTTCGTTTGACATTGGTAAGTACGAATATAATACATTATCGACTTGTTAACTTTTGACATTTCATAACCCTAAAATGCTGTAAGACGAGAATATTACAATGCTTATCTTACTACTTATTAATTTTGGACTTTGTAACTTATTCACCCAGTATATCGATAGTTTTAATAAATATGTCGATATTAACCATATAAATAAAATAAATACAATTAAAAAAGTTAAATTTCTCGTTTAATTACCAATTCGTAAAAGGCCGACCTTTGGAATATTAGTCCTAACGATTATTTCCATTGAGTTGACATAAGTTTTGATCCGATTCATATGAATATTGTTGCTGACGTAACAGTCACGTGATGGTAAAGCTCAACTGTTTCTACTGTATGTGACAGGAGTGTCCATAATTATGCACCATTGTTTTACTGTAATGGTACGATCAACCGACTAGACCTTTTCAATTGAACTAACACACATAATCAAATTCCAACGATGGGCCTAACGGTTCCTAATAAATACCACTTAAGTCGTGGTCGCGATTCACAAAAAAAACGATTGAATCGCGTTATTCTGGAACGTGATCCGCTCTATAAATAGTTTCGTTAAGGCCGTTTGTGTTCGCGGTTGGATTTAATATCTTACACGTACTTTTTTTTTTGCTTAATCTGCAATATGAAGTCACCAGCTGATAAATATTGAGAATGGAGTAAAACTAACGAGAAATCGACAGGTGAATGTTCCTGAAAAAGCATACAAAATACTGTGAATATTATGGTGAAATTTTGGGAGAGCGTTCAAAAATATCAAGAAAAAATGTCACAATAATACTAGTCAGGGAGGGTTTCTATTTTATAATTCATCAAAGTAAGAATAGTGAAATTCCTAAAATTATTGTTAAAAAAATATCTTTAATGTTAATAGTATTTTACTGACAGTGTAGCCTTCATTTACCCAGGTTTCATCCAAGTAAAATATTGGTTTACCTTCCGCACGTAATTTAGAAATTGTTCTTAGATATCTCCGTCACCAACAAATAAATTCGTTAGAATCGCTTTAATATCATGTTTTGCCCATTTAAATTTTAATTCCTGTAGCGTTTCCCGTAGTTTTAGCTAGTGTTTCTTCCGTGAATTCAACTTTCTTTTTACCGCCTGTATTTTTCTCCACTGTTCGCTTCACTTCTAATTTTGTATATTTTTGATTTGCTTACGCCTGTCATATTACTTGTCTTTGCAACAATGTCATCATCTGAACCTGAAGGATTTTCAGTTCTTAAGTAATTATAATAGTACATTATGTTACTAGGAGTAGAAGGCTATCAATATTGTTGAGCCCAGATTCTTGCACTGCCGAGGCGTTAGGAGGCTGTGCAAACTGAGCGAAACATATAATGGGTCTTCTGCTTAAAAATAATGCAAACGTTCAAATAAGTAAAAAAAGAATCGGCCGGCGCTGAGAATCGAACTGCAGACCTCCGAGATGGAACACAAAAGCTCCACGTACCGCTGAGCTATCGTGGTATTATAAATGTTTTAAGTTCGAAATACGTTAATTGTAAATATTAATCTTATAAAGGATATTATTGTGAGGCTATACAGTTTCATCAAGCCAAAGCTTGCAAACGCATTTGGTGATCTGTTGTATATCAACCGTGGTAAAACTTCTATATAATCTAACCATGTCGTACGACTTGCTGAACGAAAACACCACAGAATCTAACTACCAGGGCAACTAAGCTTTTGTGGCAAAGTGGAAGAGTCATGGTCAAAACCTGGGACATAACACATAGCACCAACGATCACTTATGGAACAATGTATAGCGGTGGAGAAAAAAAATGTCTTCTGCAGTGAATATATTAACTGCAATCTTAAGACAAACTCTTATGCTGAAAACAGACAGAGCGACTTTTGTCGGTTCGACCGTCGAGCCGGCAGTCGAGTCGACGCATGGTCCAAATCCCTTATATATAATGAAACACACACTCGACGTGGCGTCTCGCCGCTTGAAGTCGAGTCGACACATGATTTTTTCGCAACTCACAATCGACATTGGGAGCGGCGTCGACACATCATTCCATGTTCTGTTATGAAATTATTCAGACGAGTTTAAATTTCCTCGCAATTACACATACTGCAAGCAGTGGCGCGACCGCTTCCTCGACACGAAAGTCGCTCCGTCTGTTTTCAGCCTTAGTGTTACCGAGGCAATAAAGAGCATGGGGATGGAGTCTTATTGGCATTCCTTCTTCGGAACTTTTTATTAGGAAGGAGGCGATGGTGGCAATTCTTAAGCTGAAATTGGGAGGCGATAAGTCTTCCAACAATGTTTGAAAAGGTCACACTAATACAACTGGGAGAATACTAGATGAACTAATATTTCAAATTAGTTTGGATAGCGTGATAAGTAACAGACATTTGAATACCGGGTTAGTGGACCCTGAAGAAACATTTGGGAAGTCAGTGAGCCCATGTGAGCTGAGGGATGAAACACCTATTCGCGTACTCTGTTTCTGTGAGTACTGGATTGATGGTTCAGCACCACCAGTCAGAGACTTAGAGTCCTCGACACCTCAGCCTTTAGGATTTTTGTGCTTTAGGTTGTGCCGTTTATGTGAAGAGACCAGTAGCCCCTATCAGGCTTAACAGTCTTGTCACTGGGTCCTTCTTGGAGAAATCCTCCCTTGGATGTTCTAGTCCTAGGAGTTTATATCTCTAATGAGATAATGCTTCACAATCGAAGATAATGTGAGAGGCTGTTTCCTCCTCTTCCATGCACAACCGACAGATAGGTTCCTCCCTATATATGCCAATTGTATGCATATTCTCCCTTAGGGTACAGTGACCGGTGAGTAAAGCCGTCACTATCCTTATCAGGCCCCTGCTAAGGTCTATTATTTCGTTAGTCAGCATCTCTTTTTTTGACCAGGAGTTTGCTGTGTTCCTATTATTGCACGTGTCTCCAGTATGTTTAGTTTGAGTCCACCGAGATATACAATCACGTGCAGATGTTTTAGATATACTGGTTCAGGACCAGAGAATGCAGTCTCAGACCCTAGCTATGCTAGGATGTCTGCCTTTTCATTTCCTACAATGCCCTTGTGCCCCGGGACCCACTTTAAGAGTAGTCTATTATGGCTAGCTAGGGTTAATAGTTTTTGTAGTGAGCACTTACTATAACTCAGACAGAAGCACTGTATAGAGGAAATAATACAGCCATTAGAACTACTCAAAATCCCCCCAGGTCAACTAGTGGCTATAAAGAGGACCCGAAGCTTTTGGAATCGAATAAGAAAAAATTGGAAATTGTACAAGGATTTCATTCAAGTACCTGGTCTGTTGAGTTGACGGTCAAGTCTATTTGCGTTGTACATACAATTTATCGTGGATATAATGTTTAGAAATAGTTGAATAAAAATCAAATCGGACCTAAGCTCATTATTATCAACTAGTAGTTTCGTCCACTACATTATCATTTCGAAATAACTAACACAAATGTATAAATTACTTTAAAACAATTCGAATTTACACATCGCTTCCTTGCAATCAACATTTTAATTTCACCGTTAACAAATCCATATTATTATCTATACCTGTATGTTTCTGATTAATTGTGACATACTGAGTGTTGCAAAATATAGGTTGTTGATGTGCACACGTTTATAAAATGTGAAATTGTGATGTGATTATTTTTTTGTTTGTTGAGAAGGAACATTCATATTAGCAATTTCAATCAAAGTTGATAAATTACGTCTTATTTATTTAATTAAACTTTTTTCCTAATAATGGAAGCCTGCGGATATCCTCTAACTCCTTAGGGAAATAAGTAGAAGAAAGAACAGAATAAATCTTTTAGGTCTCTTAGTGAATTTCACCCCATTTTTATCAAGTTGGCAATTTGCATCTTTCCCTTTTTTTAAAAAAAACTTTTCTTTCCATTTGTATAAATCGTTTTGGGACATTCTGGAAATATCCACCTGTCGACATGTTTTCAACTTTGCCGTACGCTGTGATCACGAATCGGATGCGTAAGACAGCCCTAAGCTAGTGCAGGTTCCAATTAAATTTGAAACTTTTTAATCGGCTACTTTGCTTTAATTGGATTACAACTTTTCGCATGGATGTAATAGACATATTACGGTCGTTTCTACATGGCTTGCAACTATTTTAATAATCAATAATTTAAGTTGATAAACGCAATTGACATGTTTCAAACTGTTGGAGCAAATTGCACCACCAGCGTTCTAGTCCCATTATACTTCATATTTTCAGTTTTCTTTTTCGTGATGAGTCTTACACAAACCCGTATTTATCTTGGATATTGATTGACGAGTGTTGATTTATCCCATCACGATATTTTCAATAATACCAGCAAGTAAATAAAGGTATTCGATGGGGTAGAAGAGAAGAAACTATAGTGTTGTAATTAAATATTTCCCATAATTTTGTTAAAAAGTTATACACTAGATAGTTGTCAAAGGCAACGAACTCTTTGAAGTATTCAGAATATACTATCATATTTCTTCAAATTTTTAAGTTACCAGTTAATACCTTAATAAAATGATTAATGTGATTTTTTTGAGCGCATATCCGAAATAACAGACGTAGACCTATTTTCAGTGTTGAATTAAAATAAATAATAGGTTTGTTCGTAGAACAGTCAGAAACTATCAGAAACCGTCAGACGCATGCGCATTTAAAAAAAAAGCGTAGAAACAATTTGACAGTTGCTGATTTAAAAATCCTTTGTTCGAAGAAAGAAATTTGCGGTTTCGGATCAGTTGCCAACTATCAGAATAATTTGCTGACCGGGATCCAATGACGTATTAAAGATAGACAAGCCTTGTTTACATTTTGGTTGTCCCCAACATATTTCAGACGAGACTCTTCTTACATGATGCCAAATCTCGTATAACAAAAATCGTAATTAATGAATATATTTTAGATTTTAGCAGCATTTTCTGATTAAAACGAAAGAAAAAAGTGGAAAGCATTTAAAATAGGTATGACCAACCTTCGGTCCAGCTCACCTTTTTGTTTTTCGGTTACAATTTTTTATGTTCTATTAATGCCATAAGTAAAATAGTTTATAAATTTTCAGCTTGGCAACCTCGAACTACTTCTGTCATTTTGGTGAAGTTTGTCAATAAGATTTTAATTATAATTGTGTTTTTATTTGGTTTCTGATTGATATTTGTCTATTAAGGTGCTTTTAAGACATTTATGATGGTGAGAAAATGTATAGTGTGTGAAAATACTTGGAATAAGAATGATAATCTGTCATTTCACAGGTGAGCATGAGCGTAGTATAGGTATAAGACGAGGGATTTAACATTGGTTTTCATAATAATATTGTCTATTTTTTTATTATCAGGTTTCTGAAGAAGACTTAGAATTGTCAAAAGATCTTCGTTACCATGATTATCTTTCGGTTTATTCTTTGAATGAATATACTAAGGATGTAGTTGCTAATATTTTTAGATTTGTGGTAAACATCTTTAACAAAAAAATTCATTGCAATCAGGTGTTCTATACTGTTAGAAGGTGATTGTAGTTTGTATAAACTAGGAATTAAAAAAAGCGTCCAAAATTGCAGTTACTGTTGGTTGCGAAGCTGAAAAATGTCTAGAATGCTTACTATGAATTTAGATGAAATTGAAAATGAAACCTTTCAATATTATATTAACATGTTTACAATCTGTAGTGCAAAACTTGTTTTAGCTTCAAAATCCTTTAAAGGTATCTATTAAAAAAATAACTTGTCCATAAGCTACGATCTTCGATATAATTTCCACTTATTCAAACGAAAAAATTAATTACGTAAATAATTTTCATAAAATATTTTAAATTAACCCTTTCGAAATATACGCTACTGTGCGTTGTACTTTCCATGATTTATGTTGCGACCAAAACATTGTGTACGTAATAATGTGTGAAGGCTGGTCTATCTTTAATACGTCATTGCCGGGATCAAATTTTTAGTTTGAGCATGCGTATTGTGTTGCTGTAGTAAGTGACAAGTGTAGTGACTTTTACTATTTTTCCGTTATTGTAAAAAAAACACGGAAATAGCGAACCAGCCAGTTCCTTCTAAAATAAAACGTGAGTAAAATCATTTGTATGTTGTAATACTGGACATAAAAAAAATCTCTGGCCTCTTATTAGGATGGCCAACGAATGACACACATACTACAAAATTATTTATATATTCCTTATTTTTCTCAGATGTATGACAACGATTCAAGCTCTTCAAGTGATGAAGAACTCTTAGTTCATTTGTATCGAAGAGCTAAGCAGAAAAATGGAAATTATTTGCAAATAATAGTTCCCAGTTATAGTGATATAGAATTCATGGAACATTTTAGAGTTAGCCGACATGTTGCTACCACTATAATAGAGAGATTTGAACAGCCGGATTATTATTTTCATCAGGCTGGTGAATTTCGTAAACTAAGTGCATCTGATTTTACTTTAACTTTTCTGTGGTATGCTGCACATGAGGCAGCTTCATACAGGGATGTTGCAAACCGTTTCGGGATAGCCATAAGCACCCTGAGAAATATTATTGAAAGGCTCACCTATTTTTTGAGTGAGTAGATTAATGATTAAATTTCTGGCGAAAACTTATGAGAGTTGCGTTCACTTTGAAATCTCCGGCTGACACTGCCGTGATGTCAAAATGTTCCACCCGTTCGTACAACAAAAATTGCCAATCGGCTTACAACGAATCACAAACGGAATGTTTCACAAATTTCCAATCCATTAGATTAGATCGAATAGAGATAAAGTTCAGGGAGCTAGGACTTTTTTATTGGAAATTATACATAGTAATATGGTGATTAATTTCAATTAAGATTAATG
The DNA here is from genome assembly GCA_949126875.1 of Lochmaea capreae. Lineage (NCBI taxonomy): Eukaryota > Metazoa > Arthropoda > Insecta > Coleoptera > Chrysomelidae > Lochmaea > Lochmaea capreae. Next base: position 9,378,184 of record OX421397.1, on the reverse strand, counting down.
ATCAGATCAATAATAAAAAAAGTTAAGTAAAATGAAATGTTATAAAAACCAATCCCGCTTCGGATATTTACTATTCTTAAACAAAAGAATATTATTTCAATTATAAGGTGTGTATGTAACGTTTATAGTTATTTGTTACGGAAAGATTGACGTTTTGAATAATGATTTAAAAACAATTAATTATTCATGGCACTGCTAAAAGCACTGTAACTAGCATTCTTATAAAACCTACGGTCATCACTTCAATGTCGCTTTTGGTGGCAGATTCTTTGTGAAAAAAATGTGATTCATGTACTCATTGTTTATTGGCTTGACCCTCAGATGATGCAATAAACTTGGGCGATCAACAAAATTCGTCACAGCGTGCAAGTGAATATCTAAATCGGGTACGAAATTCTTCCGATTTCGAGGCTCAGGATTTCAATAAACAGTTTGTTGATGCAATAATTCTGCCACCGTAGGCGAACAAGGAATATTTTTATGTTTACGAAAAAATTAATATGATAGGTGGTTTTTCTTTATATACTACTACTACTAAGTTTGCAGGCGAACCTTGTCCTGGACAAACTCAAGCCAAGGTTCCGGCACTGAGGCCACTGGCGGCCCATTGTGCCATTTCTGCTACCTAGACATCCATAAAGCCGAGCCCTTCAATAAAGGCCACAACCTTTTTCAATGGATGCCTGCTTGTGTCTCCAGGGGCCAAAACAGGGACTCCGAAGATTCGCCTGCGTAGTACAGCCCAGTGTGGACACTCTAGGAGAACATGGACTGACGTTTCGTCAGTCATGCCGCAACCCCTGCATAGGGAACTTCCCTCTACTCCTAAGTTGTGGAGGTGTTTCATCATACAGCAGTGCCCCGTTAGGAGTCCTGCTATCTTCCTTAGCCTACTTCTTGGTAGTTCAGTAGCTGCTCTAGCGTGTCCATCAGTCCATCCCTTCAGTAAAAGTTTGGATTGCCTAGGACCCTGCAGAGCATTCCAATGAGCGAGGTGCTGATTCTTCAGCCACTTCTTCGTCTCCTTGCGTATTCTTTGTTTTGTTAGGCCCAAGGTCGGGCCCGGGCCGTAGAAGGGAGCTGCCGCCCCTTCCGCAGCCAGTGCATCCGCCATCTCGTTGCCTTCAAAACCAGAGTGGGCTGGAATCCATTCTAGCCGCACCACGTTGTGCCTTGCAAGATTAGCAAGTCGTTCTCGACATTCATTAGCAAGTCCTGATTTGCTGGTTTTCTTTATATAGTCACTCAACATAATGATCAATAATATAAAGTACTACAGGGTGTTTCATTAATAGTTGTACATATTGTAACTGGAGACACTTAGCAGATAAAATGAAGATTTAACCTTAAATACTCAGGATATGGAATATACTCCAGATTACTAAGCCTAAGGATTAAATTGGGAATGGGAAAAACACCAGCGTGGTTCAAACAGAACTGGCTGGTATCTCAATTGCCACAAAGGAACTAACCAGAAAAGGAATTTCTGTCTAAAACATAATAATCTGGGGGCTAGTATTAGAGTACCATCGAGATTTACCTAACGTCTCGGTAGATAACAATATTATCCTGAGATGGGTTAAGGGGCACAACAGGAGCAAAGGTAACCGCATTGCTGATTCTTTAGCCAGGGAAGCGCCTGGACTAAGAATTCTTGGACCCGGCGACACCTACGGCCTGACGAATTCGACAGTTGCGGGAGTAGCTAAACGTTACACCCATGCTCAAGCTCTAAAGAGATGGGATGAAATCAAGGGATGCAGTCTTGCCAGGATCACCCTGGGCGACCCTGGGTGGGGAAATAAGAGAATGTGTGTTCGGTGAGTCTTGGACTATAACACCTGTCGATATAAAGGAGATGTCTTCTAGTGACCTGTCCACCTTCCTGGAAAGGACAGGATGGACGATGACCTAGGAAGACAACCTCTCAGGAGGATGTACAATGGATCACATGTGGCCTAAGTGCTGTGGGCCTAACTCACCCTCCTTACTCTACAGATACAGAGAACCTAAAATATTTCTCCTTACCGAGATACAAAAAAATTCCGGTGGAGATTCAACTTTATCGTCTTCTTTTTTATTTATCTCAAGAGTTTAATTCAAAAGTACCACATATTTATATCTAATGAATCCAATAAAATATTCAATTATTATTTAAAAAACCTACTATGTTTCTAACAACTTTCCATAAATACCAAACGAATTGCAACAACGATGTAATCGATGCTGGGAATGATATGCACAATCATTATTTATTTTATAATACTCCAACACATGATATGCAATAATTGACAATGTCTTTTCCAGCTGTCATATCTTTTATTATCGATTAAAATGCATGTGGTTGTGAATTTAGTGAACAAGTGAGGATTAATAATAGAGTATATATATGATGTTATATATTGCCGATATCTAAACGGGCGAGATTAGTGCCACCTGGAGAGCCGTAGCAGTTACTAAAATTTAGGATTTAATGAGAACTGTAACGCAATTTTACGGTTCATGAGCTACGTGCGTCTAGTTTGTTGTAGAAGTGTGAATTAGTTAATATTATCTATCAATAATCGTTATCAAATTTATTGTGAATACAAGCTATAGCCTCGGTGAGTTTCTTTTAAGTAAAATAAAACAAAACATATTTCATCACATAAAAAGTGTATATTTAAGAACTGCAAATAAAAGACTACTAGAAAACAGTCCAACAGTTTTCAAAGGTGAGCAGTTTAGAGAAACAAATATTGAAACGTTTACAGTACTAATTATTAATGAATAAAAAATATATTATTGATAATAGTCATAATCATCTCCTCAAGATTTACTAGATTGTCCTTATAAACTACCCTTTGTTAATAGTATGCAACTTTTGGTTTTTATTTAGTTTTATTTGTAACAACCCGTAGAAGTCGATGTGTTTTACTTTTTCTGATACATATTATAGCTGTCCATAGTACCGGTTTTTCAAGCTGTTGAAGTAAATTGTTTCTTTCCGTTTACAGATACATGAAAAAAAACATTTATTAATTGTGTTATTTTTGATAATGAATAAAAATATATAAACTGGTAGGTTTTTGTTTAATTTTTCCCACCTCAGGTATTCTAAGGTAAAGTCTAACTAAAGTCAGTGTGATGACCATAAAATAAAGCAATGTTGTCAGATATATTTTCTAAAATTGTTGGCCTCACTATACAAATGTTTCCCATTACTTCAGTAAACTGTTAGCTCGTGATGTTCTCAGAAAGCTAGTTTGGAAATATTTAAAAAAAAATACATAATATAAATTTATTAGTAAGCATTAAAAAAAGTCGCTCGAAATTGCTGTAAAAAGAGAAATTAATTAAAACAACTTTTTGTATGCCTACTATATTTAAGAAAATTTTGTATATCTGGCAACGCATTGCAGGTGTTCAGCGTTATACAATCATCAACTACATTATTGTTTATATTATAATGGAGTAACGGGTCACTTACTAAGGCGGACTAACTGTAACTAAAAAAAAATTAAACTCCGAGGGTGGCCTGCGATATTAGAGAGATATTAGTATTGTGTGTCGATTCAGGGGCGTGTGTGAATTTTGTTTTAAAGAAATATTTAAAATAATAATAGTAAATATCTAGTATCTATTTCTTGGTCGAGTGAGTTTAGTGAATTGATATCAATATAATATTTATTTGTTCGTGGACTTGAGTGAATTGATATCAATATAATATTTATTATTATTTGTTCGTGGAGTTGAGTGAATTGATATCAATATAATATTTATTTGTTTGTAGACGTTAGGGTGAGTCTTATGATTATAATTTATTTGTAATTAATTAGAATAGCATTTTGGACAAACGACAGTCCAAGATGATGCGCGGGAATCTAATAATTTGGCGTTACAAACAAATGCAAATGACTTAGCAATAAATGATACCGATGATAGGACCGAATTTAAGAACAAAGATTTACATGTTCAGTGTCAACGCGTTGTTTTAAATATGTACGCGTGTTTGAAAAAAGAAAATTCTGAAATTTCTGATAATGCGGTTATCGCGAGAATTCACGAATTAACGTTAATCGGGCTTACAACGATTTATAAAGTAATAGTACCAAGTTTAGAACTGATTCGTGATAAATTGCGGGATATTCCTGAATATATACTTATCAATGTTTATTGAATTGTGGATTCAAATATAAGAAGTTAGATAATCGAATGGTAATAATGGAATCTCGGCGTATCGTTGAACTAAGACAGGAGTATTTGCGCAAAATAAAAGGGTATCGTGATTCAAATAGAACTAGGTATAATTTATTTAGACGAAATTTGGTTTGATACGCATGATGTTGTCAAGTATGGTTGGGTTGACGATACAAAAAACTGTTCTTTAGATACTCCGTGTTCTAGAGGAAAACGTGTTATTATTGTATTACAAATTTTATGAATTTTGTATGCAGGCTGATTTTTTTCATTCAAATTGATATAGTAGATTAACATTATTTCACAATATTTGAATTTATAAAAAAATTATATGCACGCCATTGGGCGGCTTTTTCCTTCAAGGGGATTAAAAATATGGTTCATCACACTGACTTTAGTTAGACTTTACATGTTTTGTCATTTCATTTAATTTAACGTGACTATTTGATTATTATTAATATAGATATATCAATACAATGTTGAGCGTAATAGAGAGACTTTGTATATATTATTTTTATCTTGGTATTTTTACTGTAGGTTATACAAATGCATTTAGCATCGAATCTGTAGTAAGGCAACGAGATGCATATTCAATATATGCCTGGAAGATGTATTGCAGGAACTGGGACACAAGGAAACAATCATAAATAAATCCGTACAGATTATGGAAAGAAAACGAAGTACATGAGCTGAAATAAGAAAACATCAGACAACACAAAGTATATCACACTAGGCTAGTACAACTCTTGTTGTATACCATGTCTGTCCCTGTCTAATGGTACTAAGTTCTTCGTCAGCCCATTCCTTTCTGTCTGCAATCGACACTTCGAATGGGCTATTAAAGGAATATCGTGCGGTTGTATAGTCTGTTCTCATGCTTAGCACGTCCTTTGACACAACTTTTACGATATTCATGTGCCCTGATGATCTAGCGTCCCAGTCCCAGTCTTGCCTCTCCCTGTATCACCAGGTGTAAGAGAGGTAGGTCTAATAGTACTTCCATTGCTGCTGTAGGAGTAGTTCTCATGGCCCCTATAATACCCAGACATTCAAGTCTTGCTTAGTCTCACCATAGCCATTATTTGCTGAGTCTTCGGCCCCCATACCGAAGAGGCATAATTATGTGTCCATCATCAAAAGCACGAACGACGTTATTTTGCTTTAATTGTGTCGCTTTTTCCAGTTTTTGGATGGTAACTATTGGACTTCTCCATGCTTCTGGTATGTAGCCTAGTTTAAAGCTGTGTTGAATAAATCTAGCCAAAAGTGGTAAAATTTCGTCTTGTTCCTGCTGAAGCAACGCTGGGAATATTCCTTCGGCTCCAGGTAGGTACCTTGAACGGTAAAAAGTTGTTCATAGCCCATTTTAACCTTTCTTAACGTCCCTAGTCATTTTAGTGCTTTCTCTTGAAGGTTTATTGCAAGATTTGACAGAATTACTCCTATATTTGGGTTATTTCTTAGACCAGAATTGTTTGGTGAAGTGAAGGAACATAATTGCCATCAATCAAAGAGTCGGAATAATAAGTTATGCCATATAACCCTGATAGCACAGACGAATTTATTTTAACACACATTAGGAAAAACGACGAGATCAACTTTTGTCAACCCCCGATCAAACCGTTAATGTTCTTGAAATAAAAATAGTTCACGACAATCCAACTTATCGACCAGTATGAAGAGATGTGTAAACTTGCTTTACGTGTAAGAATATCTCAATAGATTCAGCTTAGAGCAGTGGTCGTGAAGCTGTGTGAAATTATGTACATTAAATCTGAATACCTTATAGAATTGCTCCTTGTAGGTAATGAACCAGTAGAATTATTCGACGTAATTAAAATACGGCGCAGCTGCTTGAATGGGTGGCATTTATGTCTAATGTGATAAATACTTTGAATACAAAGGAGTGGTTTCATGTGAATGCATTTAATACAAAAGTTTAAATTAAGTATCTACCCATAAAAAGATTTATGACAAACGTGTTAATACTGCTACGTGAAGTTATAATTTACTTCGATTGTATTATATAGAACTTTAATCAAAAACTAGAATGCTATTCATGGTTCTAATTTATTTTTACGACTGTCTTTCGCACTAAAGTCTACGTATATTATAATATAGGTATTATATACGGGGTTGGGATAAAGTATGGAACCGAGTAAGTATCTTTTAAACGAAAAGAACGATATTTATGAAAATTTGCAGGTAAGTGCAATGGAACAATTTAAATGGGACACCCTATATTTTTTTACATTTGAAAGAGCTTGTTATTTTGGATTCATACATACTGAGTTTAGTGTAAAAAAAATTTGTAAAAACGAGGAATAACTCACTGTTAGTTGTACAATAAGTGTATATTTTATTATTTTCGAATAATGAGAAACAAAATTACTTCAAATGTTCAAAATGCTCGCCGTTTACTTGCTGACAATATGCCATCTCATTAATAAATTCTTGAGTCGCTCTTTCCAAGACTTCTCCACGTATTAGTTCACATTAATCAATAATTCTTTGTCTCAATTCCTGTAAGTTTGTTGGTCGTCTAACGTAAACACGTGATTTTAGATAACCCCAAAGAAAAAAATCTAGCTGGCTAAGATTTCTATGAATCCTCTACGTCCAATCCATTTGGAAAATTCGCATCCAGAAAACCCCTAACCCGTCTATCATAGTGGGGAGGTGCTCCATCTTGTTGAAACTAAACATTTTGAGGTAATTGCCCATTCTGTTGAAGTGCAGGAATAATTTCGTTATTTAGTAGATCCAAATACTTTTCACCATTCAAGTTTCCGTCGATAAAAAATGGGCCTATAAGCCTATTTTCGACAATTCCCATACAAACATTTAACTTCTGTGGTTGCTGGGTATGTGCTTCATGAGTCCAATGAGGATTCTCAATTGACCAATACCTTGAGTTATGGCGATTAACTGTTCCATTTAAACAAAAACTTGCCTCATCGGAAAAAACTATGTTAGAAGCAAAATTGTCGTCGACATTACAGATGTCCATTAGCCGTTCGCAAAATTCCAGGCGTCGGTCAAAATCATCGTCTGACAATTCTTGAACCAACTGTACCTTATACGGATGATACTTTTCACTTATTAATATCTTTCCTACAGAACGTCGCTGATACTATGGTTTAGTGACAAATTTGTGGTGGAAGTTTGAGGTGATTCTTCTTAATCGATTGCAATATTTTGTTCAACAGTTTCGTTCGTTGCAGTCCGCGGTCTTCCAGGTTTTAACAATTTTTTTACCATCCCAGTTGTATTAAAACGTTGTAATGTTTTAGTTACTGTTGGGCGTGATATAGGATTTCTCTCCGGATGCAAATTATTAAAAATATGACACACTTCATGAGTTCTAACACGATCACCATTACCGATCATCATTAAAATTTCAATACGCTCTTTTTCACTTAATTGAACCAATCGAAATTGTAAAATTTATTTCCGTCAATTAGAATTTGACACTTGGAGAACAAAAGACGTACTAAACAGTACTCGTTTATTTATTACTATGCATACAATTAAACTACATCAATTAGTTTATCTAAATAGTTTTTTGCTCTAATGCAAAAAACTCAATGGAGGTTGATTAAAGTGCTATATTCTTCGTTTTTACAAAAAATTTTACACTAAACTCAGTATGTATGAATTCAAAATAACAAGCTCTTTCAAAATCTGTAAAAATATATAGGGTGTCCCATTTAAATTAAAGAAGTTGATGGCATTTCCGGTTAAACCGGAAGTATATTATCAACAACAAAATGTACATTAGATGCATTTTGTTCCATTTACCTGCAAATTTTCATAAATATCGTTCTTTCCGTTTAAAAGACATTTACTTGGTTCCATACTTTATCCCAACCCTGTACGTATGTATTCTTGAAATGTTTCGTCTACGCAAATTTTATAAGGGCTTTTTAATAATCTGTAGAGTTGCTTCTGGTATACGTTTTAATATTGTTATATAGTTTACATGATTTTTTACGCGTAATTGGAAAGAATATTTAATGTTCTCCAATTAATATTATGGGGGTTTGGAACCTGATTTAAACAAATGCAAAAGAACCTTTCTTTATCGAACTTACGAATTCAGTTTGGGGGTATAACTAAGGAATAAGCTTTGTTGAAACCACACTCAACAATTTGTATGTTTATGAACACAAACATAAAACAAATATGGCAACACAGCGAATGTCAGATGTCAGCGAGTACACGATACACGAAATTCACGGAATGAAAATTGACAGAATAGGAAATGGAATTACAGCGCTACTACCGCCACCTTTGCTTACCTTGTGGGCAATTGAACAAAGACTTATTTATACAGTTCCAATGTATCAGACAAAGAATTCTCATGTTCTCACAGAACTAATTTTCCCATACACTTGTACGTCTCAGGGTTGTCTCTGTTATTTCCGAATCGGTCCAAAAGTAGAGTCATCCTCATCTCATTACAATATATAGACAGGTTTGATATAATTTATGTAACATTACAGGGGTGTTACTACGGGTAGTTAAAAAGTAAGACAAATTGGAATGAATTTGGATATTTATGGAAACAACTTAGGTACACAAAATTAAAGACATAGAATAAACAATTGTAAAGTTTTAACATTTTAAAACTATAATGGAGAAATCCCAATCACCCTGTATCTAGATACAGACGACAAAGAGTGTCAATGACATGAAATAAAAGGTGGTGAATCCCACACAAAGAACGTCTAGAACTGGATCTGCTTGTGACGTGGAAAGAGCTTAAAAATGTAAGGTATTTGAGAGACTCGAGACCACATATCTTCGTGAGAACCGTACACAACATCCAGAAAACGTGAACGTGTGGCCAGGGATCTTGGACAACCACAAAGTTTAGCCTGTATTTAGAAATAGAAATTTCACGAAAAAGCAAAGCAAAATAGAAAAGCCTGATCCAGTTAAATGCTAATTATTGAATAATTTTTAGAAGAAGTGGACAAATTAATAAATCTACTCCTAATTGCAAACCAGAAAGGTTGGTTTTAAAATATCTTGTAGATATACCAACCCCGTTTGACTTAGGGGTGTAATTCAATATCCGGCGGTGCATATTGCACGGGAAGTAGTTGTTGCTCCTTAGTTGAACGGCCACTGTCTTTGAAAAATATTATTTTTCGAAAAATTCATAGAGTGTTGAATATTTATAATTATTCCTTTCGACATCTGGTGGACAAATTACCATTTTGGTCATTTTATAGTCTTTAATTAGCTGTTTAACGTGTTTAAGAGTTTCTCCAAATTTAAATATGTGAAATTAAGTTATGTAAGGACTTTTCACTAGATTATAAAAAAATATAGTAGCTTTTGGTAATCTAAGTTGGTGAAACTGGGAGACATGTTTAATTGCGATTGTGTATTAAGATTGTTCAACCAGATAAACTGCTCTAAAAAAGTTGGGGAAAATAACAAATATTGGATTTATGTTGTATTCACCAGTTTTGTCAGTAATATACGAGCCCTGTCTCAGTGAAGTTGGCCCAACGCCCCGAAACATGATATTTGTGAATTTATTTGACGGCAAATTAAAATTGTATTTCAAATATAATATTTTTGGTTTCTTTAAATGTTTATGGAAAGATAACGAAACCGATGCGGCTATTTTTAAAGTGTTTTCATTTCGAAAATGTCTTCTTTGCAAAATGCTTTGTGTATAGCAAAATACATGATGGGTACAACTTAAATTGAATAGTCTGTTTATTCGCTTGGATAAAATAAAGGTAGGCTTTGTAAAACAAATGATAATCTTTTACGTTGCTAAGAAGCCGATTTTGACGTTTGAATCAACTTTCAATGGTTTGGTGTTACTAACAATAATTAAGAATGGCTCGCGGTAAAGCTGTGTCTGACGAAATAAGAAAAGTGATCGTTCACTTGCATTTAAAAGGCCAAAATGCTTCCCAAATTGCTGACAGTGTTAACAAATCGAGGTATACAGCTCGAAATATTATTAAATTGTACAAAACAACGGGATCTGTGGCTCAAAAGCCCAGAACTGGAAGTCGCCCGCGTTATTCCAATACCAACTTGAGAGCCTTAAAAAGGATTGTCAAAGGAAATCGGCGTGCTAATTATAACGAATTGAAAATATTATGGAATCAGGCAACCACAAAAGAGTTTTCAAGAGCAACTTGTCACAGAGCTGCCCAAAAACTGGGATTTAAATCTTACAAGGTAAGCTTAAATTATTATTTAATTATTCGTTTTTAATTCAGTATTTCTAGGCAAAAGAAGCCCTTACTGACAAAAATTCAGAAGAAAAACCGACTAGCGTGGGCTAAGGAACACAAATTATGGTCTCAGAACCAATGGAACTCCATTATTTAGAGTGACGAAGCCAGATTTGAAGTATGCGTTGGTGATAGCAGGAGTCGTGTTATAAGAACCAAAGAAGAAGTGTTTCAAAATGACTGTCTTAAAAAAAAGTTAAGTTTCCGGCTTCTGTTATGGTTTGGGGATCAATGTCAGCAAGTGGAGTGGGTAATTTACACTTCGTGGAAGGTATTATGAATGGTGAAAAGTACATTAATGTGCTTCAAAATAACTTAAAACCCCAAATTGAACAAATGCGTTTAAACAATATTGACTGTATCTTCCAACAAGATGGTGCCGCCTGCCACACAGCTAAAAAAGTAAAAGATTGGATGTTAGAAAACAATATTCCAGTTTTAAAATGGACGTCGAGTAGTCCAGATTTATCACCGATTGAAACCTTGTGGCATAACATGAAGAAAAAGCTCCGATCAAATCCCGCAAGAACAGTTCCAGAATTGCGAATCCATCTCCAAGAAATTTGGAACAATTTTACAGTAGATGACTGCCAAACATTAGTTGACACCATGTCAAGACGTATCGAAGCCGTAATCAGTCGAAAAGGCGATGTAACGCAGTGGTGATTTGATGTTATTTGCTTTCGTTGATTTTTAATAATCGACACTGTTTTTAGATTTGTAAGATACTTTTTTCTGTTACAAAAAAATGTGTTATTTAAGGCTACTATTAAATAAAAATATCGTATGTTATGAGAAATATATTTTAGTTTTTTATAGGTTTTCGCTAATATCACAAATTTTATAAAAAAACGCAGTTTTGATAGTTGGGCCAACTTCACTGAGACAGGGCTCGTATATGTAACAATTAACCAACATTTAAATCATAAGTAATGTTTTGAAAAATACCGTTATTTTTAATTTCAAATAAAGTATCTGTTCAATGTTCTTTTTTAGTATATTATTATGATACAGTGTGACCCATTTTGTTTGGAAGCACCCCTATAAAATCCGCATTTTTCAACCGATTTTGATTTAGTCTTTTTTGTTAGATTCAGTATCAAAAACAGTATTTGAGTACAAATTTTCATACCATAATAGCTATTTTCAAGGCACTCTACGTTAATTTTTCTTTGCCAAAAAAGACGAAAGTATATTAGGCATTTTTTCTTCTCAAATATGACTACACCACTGGATTCAGAATCATCACAAATGTAAACTATCAAAATTTTATAAAAAAAGTTTCATTAACAACAAAGTTATCACTACATGAATTTGGAAAAAGTTGTTTTTCAATTAATTTTTTTACTAAGAATGTAGACACATTTTAAAAATGGCAACATGGTGAACAATAACTAGGACTCAAACATATTGCACTGTAAAAATTCGAAGCCGAAATTTTAAAAGTCAGGATAATAGGTCCATTCTTTTTTGAGGGTAACATGAATGCCAATAACTTGGAAGGTGAGTTATCCGCAGTGATTGACGAACTGCCACTAGCAGAAAGAAGAAATTTGATATTCCAGTTAGATGGTTGTTCTGTACACTATTCTAGGATTGTCAGGCAGTGGCTTAACGAAAAATTTCCAAATGGTTGGATAGGTCGCGGTAGCGAGTTAATCGAATGGCCTCCTAGATAGCCCGATTTAACTACATTGGATTTTTATCTTTGGGGTCTTTTGACACAAAAAGTGTATAAGACACGTCCAAGGAATAGAGCAAAACTGTGTGACAGAATACGACAGGTGTGTGCTGGAATAACGCCACATGAAATAAAAAAGCGCTAAGACATAGTCGCAAACGATACGAGAAATGTGTGGAAATTAACGGAGGTCTAGTCGAGGCTACAAAAATGCAGAATTCAATTATTATTAAGTAGTTTAATAATCAAAATGTATTATTTGGTGTTAATTTGTATTTTCGTCACATCAGCACAAGTTTACATTACTCTCAGAAGCCAGAACCGGTTAAGATATCGGCTTCGAATTTTTACAGTGCAATATGTTTGAGTCCTAGTTTTTGTTTTCCATGTTGCCATTTTTAAAATGTGTCTACATTCTTAGTAAAAAAATTAATTGAAAAACAACTTTTTCCAAATTCATGTAGTGATAACTTTGTTGTTAATAAAACTTTTTTTATAAAATTTTGATAGTTTACATTTGTGATGATTCTGAATCCAGTGGTGCAGTCATATTTAAGAAAAAAAAATGCCTAATATACTTTCGTCTTTTTTGGCAAAGAAAAATTAACGTAGAGTGCCTTGAAAATAGCTATTATGGTATGAAAATTTGTGCTCAAATACTGTTTTTGATACTGAATCCAACAAAAAAGACTAAATCAAAATCGGTTGAAAAATGCGGATTTTATAGGGGTGCTTCCAAACAAAATGGGTCACACTGTATAAACAGGGCTGTAGAAAAAGTATAGTGTTTCACTCGTCGAAAACATTTTTTGAAGCTCGTGAACATTACCAGCCTCGGCAGGTAAGCTGTTCTACTCGCTTCAAAAAATGTTACTTTCGTCACTCGTAAAACAATATACTAATTAGTCTCTCTACCATCTCCCAATTTCTTGGTACAAACTCCTGAATCACCCTTTATATAAACATTGTACTAATTGGTGTATTTAATAGTCTTAGATATTTTCTTCAACGATTCCCTCCTTTCCTTTAATTCGCACAGGTGTGCAAATACTTGTTTATATCTCGTGCTGTAATATTTATATTATGCAAATGCGCTAAGAGGATTATATCATCATCATGTATTCATGTGTAATAATCAAATTACAGTTAGAATGGTCCGATTTTCGAGTGAAACGCCATTCGGACCCCCACACAAAAATATGAAGCTTTACAAGATTAATATCTTAATCAGTGTCGCAATGCAATTACAAAGTTATTGCAAATTGAAGGATACTACGAGGAGGATTTAACAAATATTAAACTAGCCTTATTGAAGATTATGAAATTTTTAAACAGTGGGATGCGATGAATATTAACGCCAATTTCTTTTTTTATCCTTTAAAAAGGATATAGATCTAGCCCACCAATGATTTTATAAAACTAATTATTACTTCAAGTCTGTGTGCCCTCCAGCACAATATGGCCAACCTATTAGTGTCAGATCAATTATGATTGTAGCATAGAGATCAATTAAATAGTGATTTTGCTTGGTTAAAAGATACCTTATCCCTTGCTCCACGCATTCCACACATAACAACACAAAACGATGGCATTTTAGATAATTTTAAGACCTTATTACTAATAATTAATGTCTAACTATCACCCGTTGTTTACCGGTAAACTGGCGGCTATCCATTTTAATCATATCACTTTCTACAACAAGCCTCCACGACGAATAGTTTCCTAGATACAGCACTTGGTATTCTTCTAAAGGTGCGTATTCACCAAAAAAGCGAGCACGAGCGAACAAGAGCGAGCGAGCATTCTGCATCAATAATTTTCTGGTGAGTACGGGCTAGCGAGCGAGCGAACGTTTGCTTGTTCGCGTTCGAAAAAGATCGAGACATAAAAAAAATACTTGTTTGTGCTCGTTTCAGTGTGGACGGCTATCGCTTTCAGCCGGTTTTATGGAATTCTTCGGACCCATTTTACAAAAATAGAAATAAAAAAGAAGACGCTTGGAGAGAATTAACCGACGAGTTAGGGACCGATAGTGCAGAAATTAAAAAGATCAGCACTAGCTAACAATAATTTTTCATGGTCAGTCATATTTACCACGCTCGCACAAAGTAGATGGATCAACTTCGAACTTGAACATATTCGCTCTGGTGTGGACGAGATATCAATATGTCGAGCAAACATACACGAATGTTCGCTCGTGCTCGCTTTTTTGGTGAAAACTCACCTTAATACTGGTACAAAACAATAGAATCCTGTGACAATTTATATGGAAGAATTGCATCAATGTGGTACTTACGTTGTTGACAAACAGTCCGCAATAATCCGGCGTTCCAGGTTGTGCCATATAGTTAATGTCGAGCGTAACAGATTTAGAGCCGTCGCCATATTTCATACAAGACGCCGTCCGGAAATCTCTAGCGTGTATAGCTCCAGCGAACGAGTTGTTGAAATTCACTCTTATATTCATGTGGCTCCCTTTGCACGTCGCCGAGACTTGTGGAATGAACTCTGTTTCTATAAGCTGACTGCATGTCTGAAAATAGTGGATAATATAAGTAAATTTATAAATATAAAGTATTATAAGTAAATGATAACTGTAAAAACATCCTAAGTGATTGATATATCAGCTGATCGGTGTCATGGCGGCCCTGGCTGTGGACGGGGCGACTACTCCTTTTAACGGCCTCCTTTTAAAAATCCATTATTACAGTTATCGGTAAACCAAGTGCTATTTGTGAAACGATGCAAACTAATTTTACTCACAACTATAAGTAGCTAACTTCTCGATATGAATCACCTTGGGTTTACTTATACTTATTACCCTTTCACAGATTTCTAGTTTCTCGGTAATTATGATTGCGTCGACATTATAAATTTCCTTTTTAATTGTCGTTCCGTATTAGAATCTATCACTTATATTGTCAAATGTATTATGTAACTAACGTTAGTTCTATAATATAGTAATTTAAATTGAATGAGAACAACAGCTGCCAGTACGACGGATATCCGCAAAAATTATTTGATTTGCATTTTTTTTATTTACAAAAATAGGAGTTTGATAATACACGGTTTAAGTAATATTTACAATGAATTATGAATAAACTCAAGCGTTTGGTGTTGCAAATCTTATTCTTTTTTCGAATAGCTAATAACAAATTAACTTTGTATGACGAACATTCCAATTCTAATAGTAATAATACTCGCTCCAATTCAACGGCGGCGCAGGAAACTATTCCCAACATAACACCCTTCCATCACCCCCGTTGAGAGGTTAGCAAGAATGATTACAAACAGAATATACAAAATGGATGGTGGGGGCCAATTTGAGGGTTGTGATGGGTAAAGAGCCGTGATATGTGAGCTGGACACCAAGTAGCTTTTGGTTATACCTTGTGATTCGCTGCAACTGTCATTCAAGTAAAGTTGATCAAATACTGAACTTGTTAAACGTCTTGGACAGTATGCAACAATTTTTCAGGAAACTGCAATGGAATACGAGACTACTCCTAATTAACTACTTCAAAATTTAAGGAAGAAGTCGTGAAAAACATGGAAAGGGGGGTCATCGGGTCTTACTGAATACTGCAGGTTAAACTACCATTTGGGAAGGATAGTGAAAAACCCCGAGTGTCGTATCTGACTACTAGAAAAAAGTACTTCTAGAAACAAATATTTAAACATTTACAGTACTAATTTAAAACGTCTATGGGTAAATAATACATTGACCATAAATGCTGTTTTGCAATGAAGGTAAAATTGCAATAATTTGAAATTTACCGCCAAATATCCTAAAAATACAGGATCTGCTGTTCCGGCTGTTAGCAAAGACCACATCCTTGTCAAAGCTTTTACTGCTCAGGATCTCAAAGTACCACCACCCGTACAATTAATTCGCTGTAGGAAGTGCCACGGGTCAGGTACCTATCTATGAGTAGATTATCTGTTGACAGACTTATCCTTTATAGAAGGCAAAAGATTATCATCATGTCGGATAGTCAAGCAGACATTAAAGTACTGAGCTCTTGTGTCATCAGTTCCAAAATGGTGTGGGAATGCCTAGGCATACTCAATGAACTAGGCGACAACAATATAGTAAACCTAATACTAATGTGGATTCCAGGTCGCACTGAAATAGAAGGAAATGAAATAGCAAAGAGGGGGACTGAAAAACCCTTTTGGGGGCGATGTAATATTGGAAGAAATAGGCGAAGCCGAAGAAAAGAGAAGACCTGATCATTGGAAAGATCTAGTAGAGCTTAGACCAGTGATGGGGAAACTAAGGCCCGCGGAAAGGTTTAATCCGGCCCGTTTAAGAGTGCCGTCGTGAGAATGTTTGAACGCGTTCTCACTTCGTAATGTGTTGACTGCGGCGATATTCAAAACACAATAGTATTCTGGACAAACTTCCAGGCACTCGCATTTTCGATTCATTGTTCTGTTTTCTCGAAAGAATCGGAAAAATCCAATTCCCGAACAATCCTTGCTTAGGAAAACTTCTTTAAAAAACAGAATTACAGATGAGCACTTTTCATCAGTTGTAAGAATTTCTGCTTCGCAAATGGAACCGGACTATGATGAAATTTTGATGAAACAGTCTCAATTTCATTTTTCTCATGCACCATCAACCAGTAATGACACCAGAAAATAAAGTGATAATACTTCACATCAAGAACTACACTAAATTCATATTATATTTTGTGCTTATAATTTTTTTACCTTTTGCTTTTTTACTATCAAAATAATGAGTGTATGTAATAATATAGGTATGTATATGTTTATAGAACTCATACATTTTTTGACGATTAGCATTATTCTTTGGCCGGCTTCGATTATCTAGTTATTACAAATGGCCCGTCTTAAAATAAGTTTCCCCACCACTGGCTTAGACAATCAAAGATTCTGATGGGTGGCTACAACCCGTTGAGATCAAATGAATGCATAAGTCAAAGTAACACTGCAGTAAGAGTTTTAACAGGAATCCTAACGGGACATTGTCGCCTGAATGGGCACCTGAAAAAGCTCAAAATAGTG
Source organism: Lochmaea capreae (assembly GCA_949126875.1). Lineage (NCBI taxonomy): Eukaryota > Metazoa > Arthropoda > Insecta > Coleoptera > Chrysomelidae > Lochmaea > Lochmaea capreae. Next base: position 9,361,024 of record OX421397.1, on the reverse strand, counting down.
GAGGGAGAAAAATGTAGATTTTATGGCATGGAAGAAGAAACCTCCATCCACATACTTGCGAATTGCACCGCAATTCAGAATCCTACGGCACAGCACCTAGGAGATTATTAATAGAAGAGGGACTTCTGCAGATATCCTAAAATTTCTCAGGGAAATAGGACTTAAGGAGCTACTAGTCTCTGAGACGTTCCTCAGGAACTAAGTAGAAGTATCATACATACATATCCTTACTCAGATTATCAACTTCCTTGAGAAAATTGAGCAGTAGACAATATTGTCGCAGAACACGGTTCTGATAAGACCACTCAGAGAAACTAAACCTAGCGGAATTAGTATATATGTATATTATTTACTTCAATATTTTTAGTCCTTTTAATAGATATTTTACAACGTTCTGAATACAGCCTGTACTCGAAACGGTTAACCCGTATCTTATATATTGAATTATAAATTTATGAATATTTTTTTTTCAACTTAATTTAACTCTGATATTATCGCAATAAATCAATTTCTGAGAAAAGTGCAGTACTTCTTGAAGATTCATACAATGGAACATAATTTACACAACCAGTGAAGCTTAGTAAAGTACAGGTTTGAAGAAGATTGTGTAAGAGATATGGCTGTCGATCATCAAGGAAGAAATAATACGTTCCAAGTTACACCACAATTATAAGTGGATATTAAAAACGTGATTTGTCTCGGAGACAATGCCATTTCATTAGTTCGTTGCTACCATATGTGGTTTTTCATTCGTTGGTTGGCTTTTATTTCACACTATGCTATACCTGCGGCATCGCTCACTTTGATGTCCTTGAATAAGTGTTAAAGACCGTATAAAGCTGAATGCTTTGAATAAAATTCAGTTTAGAAAACTCAACTCAAAACTGTCAAGAGGCCGAGTTGATATGCTGGATGACCGTTTAAAACTAATTTTTCTATCCCTCGAGATCGGTATTTTTGGTACACAAGGGGTTGTCTACCGAATTCAATTCTTGTACACTTTAATATTTGACCTATTTTTTTGGATTACCATTTTTAGATCCAAAAGAGGTTGGTAATTACATCGCATTTGAATTATAAAGTGAACCAATTTTACGATTATTTGGTCGAAACCTATATATTCTTTATTTAATATTAATGTTCAGTAGTTGTAATGGTTGTATTATTTCCTCTTCAAAGTCCTCCTTTCGGAGTTCATGTAAGTTCTCGCAGAAGAAGAGTATGTGAGTAGGTGTTTCATCATAGAGTTCACATTTCCTGCACATAGGTTCACTAACTTTGCCCATTTTGTGAAGATGTTTCCTCAGTGTGCAATGTCCAGTCACCAGGACGGTAACTGTCTACAAATGTCTCTTACTCAGTTTCAATAGCCTGGTTGAGAGTTCCTTGTCTTCCTTGTTCAGTAAACTCTTTGTAAGAAGGTGCTCTTGCTAGTGATAGGTTGTGTGTGTGTGTATATTGTAAAATATAAACTTGTAAATATAATTTACTTACTATCAATATGTAATATCAAACATCACGATACTGATATGAGTTTCGTAATGAGATACTTTACCGCACTAGTGCGGTAAAGTAAAATTATGTTCTGGAACGCTACCGAAACGTCGAAATAAAAAAATAAAAAACATTATTGTGGTTTGATTCCCAAAAAAATAAGAAAAAAAAAGTAAAATTAATTGGAATGAACGTGTCAAAGTTGACAGATTGCAGTTTTTCGTATCTATTGCGGGATTTTGCGCGTACTCATGTCGATACAATTATTCCAAACTGAAGTGAACGCGTCAAAATTGACAGTTCACAAAATAAGTCAACAATGAGCGCAACGCTTGCTTGTTACATGATTCTAATATCATTAATTTCTGGAATATTGACTAATTTTGAGTAAATAATTAACATTATTGGTAGTAGGTAAAATAATGTACTATATTCGTATCGTAAATATTCAATGGGTTTCCCATCTCATTTTGTAATATGAATCTTTACGACACTTATATCGTAAATATCTATTAGTATCATGTTATTGTATATACTTAAATATATTCCAATTTATCTTATTATTTGTCTAATTTAAAATTAGAATTATTTAAGCTTTGTCGAACTCTAGTCCAGTAAATAAAGGCACTAATCTGTTCATCTCATTATTATCGGACTTTTTTTGCAACTTTTAGGTATTCATGTGTAGATTACTCTCTGTAGATTACTCTCTGTCCTCCGCGGGATTTGCGGAAGGGGCTGGAAAATGGCCCATGATCCCGAAAATTCAGTTTTTGGCCGATATCTCCCGAAATATGCTACTTAGAGAAGTGGGGTTCTGCTAGAAATGAAGTACAGTTTATTACCTACAAAAATGGTCTCCATCATTTTTGTCCCTGGATCAATATTTCTTGCAAAAAAGGCTTGCAAAAATTTTCCGGAAAACTAAAAAACTTAGCCAAAAATTTTAAAAACCATCGAAAAGAGGACATTTTCAGCTTTCCAATGGTGTGCATTAAAGACCGATATTGCCAATCATTGTTTATCAATTTGCGGTACACCCGAGAATTTTCAGAAAACTCCGGAAATCAAAAAAAAAAACGTCCTAAGAAAAACATGTTGTTTATAAAAATACACAAAAATTATGTATTCATTCTTTCGGAATACATTCACCACCTATCAAAGTCCCATTATCCAAAAGGTTTCGGTAAAACTATGCTTAATTTAAAAAATATGAACGGATTGATAAGGGCGGTCAAATGTTCAGGAAAAATAAAGTTTGGCCAGTTTTTTCAATATTCCTGGAAAATAAAAAAAAACGAAAAGGTTACACGATGTTATAGGTACAGGTCCCTTCTTTCATATGCACTTTGAATCATGAAAAAAGATTCATTTTTACTCAAGTTATGGGCCAATTTGCCCGCCCTCCCATGCCTACATTCACGGAGCGTGCTCCCGGAGACGCCGCGCAGCAGCTCGAAATCCAAGGTACGCTTGGGCCCGTTTATCTCGAAAACGGTTGAACTTTTGACAAAAAAGATAAGGATCATTTTTGTAGATAATAAACTGCTCTCCATTCCCAGCAAAACCCCACTTCTCTAAGTGTCATATTTCCGGAGATATTGGCGGAAAACTCAATTTTTGGGATTATTGGCCATTTATCAGCCCATTCCGCAAATTTCGCGGAGGACATATTTTCAGAGAGTAATCTACGCGTGAATATTTACAAGTTGCAAAAAAAAAGTCCGACAATAATGAGATGAACAGGTTGGGGGGTTTCTCGGTCTTTATTTACTGGACTACTCTTATACAAATACAAACAACGGATTATTTCAAGCCATTTGGATCAGAATTTCAAGAACCGGAATTTAATAACCAATTACAATAATATAATATTAGATATTTTTGTTATTTCTTTAAGATTTAGTTTCACTATCTCCCTGTCAATAACGGAAGACAACTCGACCTTTTTTTTAACATTCCAACTAAGGAAATGTCAGTTCTAGAAAAGTTTTAACTAATATTAGGAAGTTGAGGCTTAAAAATTGTAGCTGTAGCCATATAGATTGGTTTTTTAGCCGTTGTTAGATAGTAGAGTGTTTTTATATGAATCTGCGCTATGGAATTATCACATTATTTGAATCTTATTGGGTTTAGCTAGAAACTTTTTTGCTCTTTGTATTTATGTGGACTTCCTAGGTTAACTTAATCAACAAATAATGTTCACAATAAAAAAGTGTGTGTGTCCATGACTTCATAACTGTTAAAACCACATTACTTTCTCTACTATATTGAATATTGTCGTTATTGAAAAACGCACTTGCATATTTCTTGCGGTCAAAACGTGTAACTAAACAAAAACGAAACTGAAATCTGGTTTTCGTTGCAGTATTATCATTATTTATATTCTACTTTTACTTTTACCTATACAAAACAACTCTATACTATGCTGTTCTCAATGTTAGAGAAAGTTTGTGCAGTAAACAAGAATATAAATATAGCATCAACTTATAATGTAAAGAATTTCCAGTCATAAAACGTTATAGGCTAAAGGTATAGGCATTCTAAGATTAATTATAATTTTTTATCAATATTGGTTACATTAATCGCCTTGATTTTATATATTTTTTTATTGGGTAATCCAGTGCCGTTCCTATGGTGATTGGGATAAATATTTATACAATGCTATTCATCCCCCTTTTACCTTTGGAACGATTATACAAAAACCAATGAAAATTGGAGACCATTGGAGACTGAATATTAAGGGTTTTAAAGCTCCCTACTAGTCATGATAGATGGCGTATGCGTCAAAGATGTCACAATTTTAAATGGAAACCTATAGCAGGCGACACCTCTTTTCAAATTTATCGAAAAAAATCCATTCAATAATCTTGTTTGTGCATATCGCAATTTTGATGGTTTATCAGTGAACATTAACATTTAAGCTTAGCTTACCCTCCCTACTCTACAGATACAGATAGTATTAAAGGGCCTCCACGCTCAACTGATTTCAATCCTAAAGATTATATTTATTGGGGTTACTTTAAAACTTCAGTTTACAAAACTAAACCAGCAAATCTTGAAGAGCTAAGGCAGTTAATTATCGATGCATCTCGATATATTTCCAGGCGATCATGGATGAATGTGGTAGATGCGCCATACCGTCGATTGTATGTATCTATATTGAAGTGACATTCACTATTGTGCTTTCTTACTTCTACTTAATTTCTGAACAAAGTCTCATAGAACCTTGGATAACCATAATATAATTATTCTTAAGTTTGTCCCGGGCATTGTAGGAAATGAAAAGGCAGACATCCTAGCGAAGGTAGGGTCTGATACTGCACTCTCTGGTCCTGAACCAGTATTTGGGATATCTAAAACGTGTTTGTAGATCTCGGTGGACTCAAAATAATCATCAGTTGTACTGGAAACTCGTGCCAAAACAGGAACACAGCAAACTCCTGGTCAAAAAACCCTCGGAGATCCTGACTAATGAAATACTAAACATTAGCAGGGGCCAGATAAGGATAGTGACGGGTTTGCTCACTGTACCCTAAGGAAGCACATGCATACAGTCGGCATATATAGGGAGGGACCTATATGTCAGTTGTGCATGGAAAAAGAAGAAAAAAACCTATCACACTATCTCATAGACTCCTAGGACTAGAACATCTAAAGGATGATTTCTCCAAGAAGAACCTAGTGAAAAGACTATTGGGCCTGATAAGGGCTACTGGTCTCTTCACATAAACGGCACAACCAAGGGCATAAAAAGCCTAAAGGCTGAGGTTCCGAGGACTCTAAACCTCTGACTGGTGGTGCTGAACCAATCAATCAATCAATCATCAAAGCCTCATAGACTAGTAGCTACTAGAGGGAGTTTTAGGATGTCTGTGTCATGTGTGTCCATTTTGTCTACAGTAGTCTCTAGGATTCTGAAATGCTGTGCAATCCGAAAGTATGTGGATGGAGGTTTCGTCTTCTATACCACAAAATCTACTTTCTTCTTCCTCCACTATGGTGCCCATTCAGGCGACAATGTCCCGTTAGGAACCTGTTAAAAATATTGCAGTTTTACTCTGATTTAGGCACTCACTTGATCTCAACAGGTTGTAATCACCCAAAAGTATATTCGATTGTCTTAGTCCTACTTGATCCTTCCAGTTGTCATATTTTTTGTCCATTTCTTACAATATTACAATACAAAAGGGTGTTTCAGTCTCCCTCTTTGCTAGTTTATCTCCTTCTTTATTTTCTTCTATTCCGTTTTGTCCTGGAATTCACAGTAAAGTGACTATATTGTTCTCGACTAGTTAGTTGAGCTTGACTAGGCATTGTCATACCAATTTCGTAGCAGTAGGGGAACAGAGTACGCCCCGTTCAACCTTATCCATTTGCCTAGATTATTCAATATTTACGTGATTTTACTTCGTGCGGTTTTTCTTGAGAACGAACCGACTTTAGATTCTAATCATAAATTGTAATAAAAAAATACTAAATCAACTTTATGCTGACAAGTAGAAAAAAAGGCAAATCGGTAGAACCTTCCGGTCATTTAATAAAAAACTACGAATTAAAACAATTTTGCAAACGCATGTGCCGTGCCCTACACTAATCAAGAACTTCACCTATTTTGCTTCCAAATATTTATGTATCGATGTCTAAATTTAACAAAAGATTCTTCCAACGTGACGTTTTAATATTCATGACATTAGAATCTGCATGAACTTGACTTTTTGTCATGCAACAAATAGTGAGAGTCGTTCTCTCCGTGCAAAATGTCATCGTTCCAAAAGCATGTCTAGCGGAATTGCTTTTAATTGTACCTACAATGGCACACTGTGATAAAAACAACTTTCAGTTAATCGACGAGTTTCAGGTGATGCGAGGTAATAAGGAAACGTTTCATAACAAGATTTGAATCAGAAATTGTTTGGGAAATGAAAAATTTGTGATTCTGTACCCACAGTTGTATTAAAAAAGAGTGAATGTATTAAAAATATACGTTATCGTAATTATATTTTCGTAAAACCGGCTGGAATTATAGGGCAAATCCACGTGACGTCAAGTGATAGTCACCCTTATGAATCCGGTAATCAACAAGCGTTTTTTATACAACACGTGCTTCTTAATAGTTATTTTGTACGTGTTTGAGATATTTTGATTTGGCGCCTTCTTCGACATTGTTTTAATAACTTAGGTATTTTAAAAACTATATCTGATTGTTTATAATAAAACGGATAATTAAATCGATACAAAATTACAACTCTAAAATCAATCCAATTAATTGTTTATACTCAAGGCGACTGTCATTAGTATCAACTTGTCAGTTGGTGGACATGCCCCATAGACCATTCCAAAACACATGACTTTGACAGGTTGGCCATATTGTTTTGGAGGACAACCGATTGTTGAAAACTGGGGAGTAGAAAACCGTGAAAAAGGAAGCGTGGTTCTATTGAGAATGGATAAATCGTAATTCTGAACTCAATAGAAGGATGTCACCCTCATGCTTCTACTGAGTAAATTGCCAGGGAACACGGAATCATTTAACAGTTTTGTGAATTTATTAGACGATGTGGACCGTTAACCTCACTTTTCCATATTCTTTGCTGTTCAATGTTATATTCAATAAAATAATAATAAATAACAATCTTTAAAGACTTTTGTTAAGAGAAGATGTTCGACGATCGGTGTATTATGGCATTATTTGTATTATCACTTCAACACTGGGTTGTTAATTTTTATTATAATATAACAATGTTTGTATTTGTGAATGATTGATAATTTTAATTTTAAAACTGATGAAGATTCAAATACGCGCATTGTGTCTGTCCCTGTTTCTTGCTCCCTCCTTGATGTTCCAGAATACGTAATTATGATCATAAGAGATCTACAGTAGAGTAGAATAGAGGAATGATCCCCGAGGAACGTTCTATTCTATAGCTGTCAATAATTGATGCCCAGTTGGAGTTAGGAGTGTGTTTTGGTATGTGCTGTAAGTCAGTTGGTTGTCTGACAGACTTTGTAGAGCAATGTCAATGTAATATTACTTTTATATAAATAAAAACTTCACAAATAACGCATGGCGCAGTCAGTTTACTGTCTCTGAACTGAATTAATTAAAAATTGGATATCAACAGAGGAGTTATGTGATTCCATCGAAAATCAAGAGTAACATATTCAAGTGTACAGAGAGATCAATTAAATAGTCACCTTGCTTGGATAAAACAGCCGCAAATTGCAAAAAAGATACCTTATCTCCACATGCATTTTAGATAATTTCAAGAGCTTTTTACTAATTAAAGTCTAACTATCATCCGTCGTTAACCAGTAAATAATGAAAACTGAATAGAATGTGACATGAGTCCTTCAGCACAATATGGCAGACCTGCCAGTGACGTCATGTTGGAATGATCTATTGGAATTGAAGGTTATATATCGTAGGTCGTCAAAAATGCAGCTCATAGACGTAGGAGTGAAAAGGATTCTATAATATCATGTTGAAATAATAATTTTTGCAATTTCTTACACTCCCTAAGACGTAAACTTGTAATTTGTAAAATCGATCGAGTAATATAAACCTAGGTATGTTATATTTCTGCTGGAAAATGTGTTAATTACTACTGGTTTTATTAGATCATATTATAAATTCAATTAACGCGTACGACAATTAAACGTAAAGTAATTAACACTTTTCCCTTTGAAACAATATAATCCTCATTATTGATATTTTAACACCAAAACACGTGAGAATCATTAAGTTACATTATTATTTACTATAATAATCTGTTTATAATGTTTCTTGCCGCGCCTATTTCGTTTACTTCAAGGTTGTCAGTTACTCTATTGTTGTTGAGAATAAGATTCTAAATACAATTTTTATTCGTAATAATAAGTAGGCCACGATGTATTTTATACATAGCTTTGTTTGTAAATACAATGCTGTAGAAATAATCACTTGTAAAAACTGACTAAATGGAATTAAATTAAAAAAACAAATATTTATATGAATGTGGTGCGAGAAGGTCATTTGGTTTGTTAATAATTTAGTAATAAAAATCAATTTATTGAGCTGTGTTTGGTTGAAAAGCTATCTCAAGAATTGTGAATGCTCAATTCCAAGATATTTTGTTTTGACTTGATGATTCAAGACCAAAACCCACAGTAGGTAGGTAGTCCAAAAGATAATGTCTAATTGTATGATTATTTCAAAACTAAACTTTTTTAATTTATTTAGTTATCTGTCTATTATTTATTTGTGCTTCAGAAGATATAATTCCGAATTTTTATAGTTAACGGATAATAATATTAATTTATGTTTGAGTATCTTAATTATTTTACCAACTACGGATCTATTACTGTTTACGGTACAATAAGAGATTTATAAACTTTTATTACTAAATAATCTTGAAGTTTCTCCATTTTCTGCACATACACTTCTCTGTAGTCTAGTCCGTTCAGCAACAACACAATATTTAAAAACATTGTTCTCCTTTTTTGAACAACATTATCCCTATTCAACATAAAAAGGTATAATTTCAAATATTTCATGAAAATAAACTTAATGTTACATGAGAGATAAATTAAAAACTAAACGATCAGCCATAAGTTAAAAAATTTGAGGTTATGCTGGAATATAGTTTTTTATTATCTACAACTTTGTATTTGATTACTTTCTTCTAGGACATCAAATTTTGACGCAATTCTCATAAAACTGTTTTCAATTGCTAAATACCACCCATATTCCACTTATTTCACTTTATCTCTTGACTATATAGTATATTATTAAACGAGCAATTTATGATAGCCATTATTCACGCAGGGTGACGTTTCCGTCCCGATCCGTAGGCGAGGGGCGCAAGTCACCCGAGTGAATAGTGGCCATAAATTACGAGTTGAATACTATACTTTGTCCACACAACCCTTGATTACTTTATTAAATAAAAGTTAAGTATATAATCAGACTGTAGAACGGAAAGTAATAATTTGGTATTACTGACAATTCTAACGTCAAAATTAATAAATTTCTGGAGTACGTCAAATAATGTAACATATGGTTTTGGAACAATTCAAATTGTTTAGTCCAAAATTAAAAATTGTATTAAAGATTGTCTACCCTGTCAAATTGTAAAAAAAAATAGAACAGGTTCTATTTTTTTAACAATTTGATTGTATTGTTTGTGTTTCATGATGGAAATGTTCTATGAAATTGTCATTAATCTGGATAATTTGTGGTTATGTATTAAAATGGTTGAACAATATTATTATGATTCTGAGAAGGATCTAAACGAATGATAGGAACTGAATTATTTCCATCGTTTAGAAAATAGACATTTATTACTTTTTATATTTATTGACATGTTATTTTATGATTTTAAATCAACAAGTCTAATAAAAGGTCACAACAATTCTCCCCTCCTTATTACAAACTATTTTACAATATAAAGAGACAATCAGCGGTCACTGGGGTACCTGAGCTTTCTATTCCCATAATCATAGGTTTGTAGCTTTCTGGTAGGCCTGCCAACAATATGGTACCTATCCATTCGTCGCTTACTTTTAGACCAATGTTTGATAGCTTGTGAGCAGTCGTAATAATCGTGTTAACGTAATTTTCTACCGAATCACTGTTCTCTAGCGAAGTTGTGATTCAGATACGCAAAAGTCCGACACGTCTGGTTAACCCACTGTCCTGGAAAGCACTAGCAGGGTTTTCCCATGCTTCCTATCCAGTTTTGGTAGACTGAACATGAACGTAGTTCAACGGATCAACCAAAAGAATAAGTTTGGATCGTACCTTTACGTCTTTCTTTGCATCTACTACAGTACCTGTTACCGAATACCATAATTCTTGATACTCCAGGTATATTTGAACTGCGAACTTCGAAGTATCGTAGTTTTGTCTTTCTCGAAGGTTTTTTCTATCGGCTGCAGCTGATATTCTGACATTATGAATCATAATTCACTCCAGTAGATATATGAGTACCATATACCTTTTGTTAGGAGGTAAAATATTGACTTATTATTAAGTGGTCGTGTACAAAAGTTGTTTTTAAGTATTGTCACTAGACTATTATAGTATTCATCCACATTATAACATTCTACATGGATGTTTGACTCAGCAGGCATCGTTTCAAAAATGTAAATTCAGAATGACCCGACTGTATAATTTCATCACTGTTGCAATTATTATAACACCGGGTATTATTTACATCGTTCTGGGTTCAGGGAACACATACCGCCGGGCACTGGGTCTTTATAACGTTTTAAACCGTTATGTAAGCGAGAAGCGCGACGAATTATTTGTTTTAATTTTTTTTTCCATCGAGAAAGTAAAAATCGAATTCCCGTAATATAGAACTAATAGAACGGGTGATAAAATGCAATTTATGTTCATCAAATATAGGTATAAATGTTATTTAATTTGAAGGAATTAAATAAATTTGTTCTCTGGTGTTAGTTACAAAATTACTTTGCTGGAATTACAGGCGGACAAAGTTTTTTGATAGATATCAAAGATAAAAGATTAAATACTATTATAACGCTTTACAAAGTTTTTGAAATTTTGTTTCAACAAACAACGACCGTTCAAGTAAGAAGAAACAACTACTTTTCGAGAGGGATGCTTTAGCCTATTGTTATCCATTCACAAACACTGAAAATAGTGTGCCAAAGGCGTGCCGGTAGGATACTCGCGTAAAAAGGAAATAATTTTATTTTAACAGAATAAAAATTAGGAATTATGTACATAGTATTGGGTACACTTATTTTTTATTGAAAATTATACAAAAAATACATTATACAGAAATTCAATTATAAAAAATCATAATATTCTTCGTCATCTGAGGAACTGTCAGCTCTTCTTGACGTTATAATTAACGGGTCGACGGTCCGATCGATCAAGTAGTCAAGATCCCACATTTTCTCCTCTTCTTTAATGACATGCTGGACTGCTTTTCGCCAGTTCTCTGGTGTCACCTCCTTAATGGCTTGATGAAACAGTAGCTTAACGTCTTTCATTTCGAATGTCATGTTGTGTCTTGCCACAAATCCTTTCACTTGCGCCCATATAAGCAAAACGTAACTGTATAATCTACTACCTAAGTAATCCCTACACAATATTTCGATATTGACACTTCAGGCCAGAAAACATACTTTTCCTAATTCTCTTACCAAGTTTACAGTGACCAAACGTGCTGATTGACAGCAGCAAACGAATGAACTGAGTCAAACGAACAGCGTGATTTCTTCACTTTGATGACGTGCAAGTACATTTATATTAAATAAAGTATAGGTCCTATTTTATCCGTGCATGTCATGTAATCTGTTCATTATCCTCACCTAATATTTACTGGTGAATGATGTACGTCATTATAAGCACACGTACTAAGATACAACAAATAAAGAATTGAATATCCAGATGCTCAGATTACAATTACAAATGTAATGATATAGAACGAATTGAAGTAAATAATTAGATTGACTTGTATCAAATTAATTGGGTGAGCAATTTTGTAATTCTAATGTTTTATAATCGGTATTGTATTGAGGTATTTGTATAAACAAATCCGTGGGAACTGTGTCCATTATTATGAGCGTTAAAGAAAAAATTATTAAATAAAATAAACCGAGATCATTATTTAAGAAGGTTACAAAGTTTTTCTCGTTTAAATGCCTTCAAGAAATGTCTTTAAAACTATTTAATTCGACTGTCACTATTAGCCGATTTCTATCACTATTCCCCTGACAACTTTGACGTATATAGCAGTGCTAACTATCTGCAAGATTTTCACTCTTTTTCGAAATAATATTTTCATTGTCCTATTAGTACCATACAAAACAATAGTAAGCTCACTCTTCGTCGGCACTTTTATGTCGCGCTTATAAAGACATGCCGAAAAACTGTCACTGAAAAACACGTGCTCTTTGTCGCGCGATCTGCATAAATAATGTTTGATACGGGGACCATTGAAAACTTTTTCAAAAAACGATGTTGATTTGCTATGTACGATACGCTCTAGTCTTCAATCGGGAACATCAAATTGTAAGAAATAAACTAGAATCATTGATTAAAATAGCTTCGACTATATTACATAAATAAAATATTCGTGAATCGTCAAAAATACTAATATTAGTTAATAACAAATAAATATAATAAAACAAATTCACATGTATACCTTAAAATATAAAATTTGCGGCATTTTATTTCGAATAAATATCCCGTGATAACACTGCAAAGACAGTTCAGACTGTATACTATTAACTTCGCTCTTTAAACTACAAAAGACACACGGTATCTCTCTATAACTCGGCTGGAGCTTGAAAATCCCGGAATAAAGTAGCATCGGAGACCGAGTGAGATAGACATTGCACTGGGATGAGTTTAGAGAGAACCTACTATTAATTTGCACGCTGTAACTGGCAAACAGTCTGCATCACAACTGATGCCGCGAGATACCAGTGGTTGGCACGTCCCCATTTTTCGTTGGTTTCCTTTGAAAAAGACCGACACTTCAGCGATTTTTATTGGCATTGGCAGGTGCCAACGGTCGCGCCTACATCGAATCGGATTTGCCATTGGGACATGCCAATTGGCAAACAGCGGCATATGTTATATTTTGTTTAATTTTGATTTTAAAACGAGAACTGTATTGAAGAAACGATATATTTTAAGGTTCTCGTACATTTAGTTGAAATATTCACTTAAGATTACTTTTTAGAACTGCTCCCGCACAACTTACTTAGTACATTAATCTGGATACTCATGCGTATCAGATAATATTAATAACATGTTCACTCGCTTCGGGAACATAGCTATTCTTGTGAAATTAAATAGATGGGGCTTTTACTTGATGAAGATTCATACTTAACTATGAAATAAAACAATAAAACATTTTTTGTTTAAACCTTCATTCTTGTTCTAATATTGATTCATCCATATCACTACCTCATCGATTTTATTTTCCTTTTCAACTTTCGGCATAATTTTCACTTAGCTGCCTAAGACAGGAGCTTTGTCAATCTAGATTATTTTTCAATATACATAAATCTTCAAGATAATATTCTGCTCATCTCTGAACATTATTTCTCATTACATAACTAATATGTAAAATATACTTTCTCAAATTTAATCATGGAAATGGTTAACGGATGTTACAGTCGGCAGAAGCAAACATGAGCCCTGGGTGGGTTGTAGTTCGCATATTTTCCGGGGCTCATGTTTGCTTCTGTTAACTGTACTTGAATATAATTTTATAATTTATCGAAAAATATAATAAAGTAATGCAAATGAACATTAGTTCAATATATCTCTCAACACCCACTTTCTTTTCGCAAACATAAAAGGAAATATTACTTTCTTTAATACTTGTACAGAAACTAAACTCTTATAGTATTTTTTATGTAGTTTACAGATTCTGTGAAAATATAATACAATAAATAAAACGAATATAAGTGAAAATCATTATTGAAAGAAAGAATTTTTCCTTGTGGAAAGTAGAAAGAAAAAACATGTTTATAAAGAGAAACAATACAAAGGAACCACAACAAAGATAATACTTTTTTGGATCAGATGAAACGTGTCTAAACTACGTTAAAAGTTTGGGGTATACAGAAATAACAAGTTTTGGATGAGGGCTTGAAAATACCAGCTGAAGTTGAATAATAGATTATTACTTTTAGAAAGATTCTACAAAAAAATATGCCACTATTTAAAGATTCGTAATAAGAGGTCTTTTAGGACGAGATATCGACTGGGACAGTCACTAATCGAACTAAAAAGTAAAAAATATTTCTTAACTTCAGAATAAAATGATTAACAAGAAAATTGTGATCGTTTAAAGTGTGAAAAAATCGAGTTGAAAGGTTGGAACACCCTATATTTAATTTTTTTTCGCAATATTGTATTTTTTATTATTATATTGTATCATCGGTCCTTGACAAGTGTGCAAACAAAATTTTGATTTAATCTGATTGTTGAAAGTGTGTAAAAATCGAGTTTAAAGGTTGCGTTCTAAATGGAACACCCTATATTTTATTACTGTATTTTTTTTCACAATATTTTACTTTTTATTACCATATTATATTGTCCTAGGTCCTTGACAAGTGTGCAAAATTTCAAATTAATCTGAGCGTTTAAAGTGGGTAAATTTCAAGTTTAAAGGTTGCGTTACAAACAAACATACATACATACAAGTGAATCGAATATAAAGCGTGTAATGATATGATATTAATAAATCAAACTTTGTAATATCATTCTCTTAGCAGGTCAACTTTCACAAACAGATTTTAATCTGTTTTGTGATTTCAACATTATTAATTTCGAGATGCTTAATATTGATAACTGTTATACAATAATATAATAATTAACTTTCGCTTTTTTACAGTACGATAAAAATTGATAAACGTATTAATAAAATAAATCGTTTCAGTCATTAAAACTATTATTATTATTAATCAATTCGGAATAATATTACAGTACTAGAAGCGGGGACTTATCTGAAAACCAATGGCGTAACTATACCATCTCTAAGGCCCGTGGCATGTTCATCGGATGGAACCCTACCTTAATGTTAAAAAGCTGAACGTTGTAGTTCCATATAAATCACGAAATGAAGTAAATATGTAGACCAGGGTATGGCACTTTAAACGTGCGAGAACAGTACCACCTGGAGAGCCTGAGTAGTACTAACCTTTAGGATTTAATGAGAACTGTAACGCTATAGGTAGTTATTCTAAGTCGTTTCACTTCTACTAGCTTGTTGTGGTGGTAGTGTCTATCATTAATCATTATGGAAGAAGACATTGTCCAAATTTATTGTGAAAGAATATAACGTATAGTGGCTCTCGGAAAGTTTCTATTAAATAAAATAAAACATCTTTCAGTACAAAAAAATTAACAAATTACTAAAGAAGTTATTCTTTGTAAAGCTTTATACTTCCAATCCAGGAAGAACAGCTTTTAATTTAGGATTTGGAAAGGTAATTTTTTAAATGTATATTTAGTCTCCATGGTATATTTATAGAATGTACCTAGTTAAATGTGATATGTTCTAGATTATAAACCAAAGAAGTTTATGAACATTTGTTTGTACCCTGCTATGACAGAGGGTCACTACAAGAAACAACAGAGTCCGACCACAATAACTTTGGGATACCACGTGATTCAACGTAGGGCCGCCTCGAATGCGATGCCGATCTCTGACTGGCTGCGGCTTCGAGCCAGCGGCGGAACAACGGGCGCTCTATTTTATGTAGCTAGTGAATTTTTCATAATTTGGAACTTTTTGTGTCATGTCTCGCAAGAGAGTGAAACAAGGAAGAGCTTTGCACAGTCAAACAAAGGAAATTATAGATCGGGCTGCTGAATTTATGCCCATTTATGTATTGGACTAATTAAAAATGTCTATGAATAAATAATATATTGACCATAATTGCCATTCTGCAATGAAGGTAAAATTGCAATCATTTTAAATTTACCGCCAAATATCCTAAAAATACAAAAATCTTCTTTTCCGGTTGTTAGCAAAGCTTGTCAAAGCTGTTAGAGCTTACTGCTCAGGCTCTAGTTTGGTGTGGACGCGATTTGCGACTATTTCAGATTCTAGTCGTTCGAAAATTGTTGTTCCGTGCGTACCCAAATTATTATTATTTTGATATAGAGTGGATAGAAGAAATGAGTTTAAAATTAGTTGAAATTTATAGGGATTATCCTATTTAAAAGTGTACGCAAGACTAATAAACGAATTTCAAGTTGTTATATAGTGTAGCGTAAAGGCCAGTCTTTTTTTTCAGCTGTAATAGATTTTCGGCAATTGCTAATTTTTTTTCTCAATTTTTGGAGCCACTAAAGTAAACAGTTGATCATAATTTTCTGGGGTTATTCGGTAAAAGTTCCTGAAATAACCAGCATCTTCATTCCGGAGTTCATCCAAAAAATTACTTGCGCTGTAGGAGCTTCTGTTTTTATACGGTGATGTCATCCACCAGCGTCAGCGCCTCCGTTTCTTATTCTTTTTGTTGAGTAGATTACGTACAACGAGAAATCCTGCACTTGCACACTCAATTTCGCTCGATGACATCAGAAACAAATTTAGGAAAACACCGACGCAACCAACGCTCTCCAATGCAACACTAAACATCCGGTATGGACGATGTTCTCAAATCCTTTCCAATGTTTTCCAATTCCAGCATGTTGGCGCTGGTCTATGTTGGAAATTCGGTCTGTACGCGGCTTAAGGCCAAGCCACACCTAACATCCATCCATTCTTCGGATGGACGGGCTGGATGTTCAAGAAGGATCGCTCGCCAGCTTGGCAAATTGCGCAACGCAGACCGACATCCGTCCGTCCGCTGGACGTTTAAAACGTCCAATGGTAATGGATGGATTTTTCCTTCGCATCTGCATGGACGTTTCTCTTGCACGTGAGCTCTGGGCCCGGTCACACGGGCCCCACTCAGTATCAGACAAAACTACCCTAGTCAACATGGTTTCTCTGAAAACATAGTTTTTATCTTGCTTTCGAATTTCCTCATCAACGAACGACAAAACCTCATCAAATTGTTCTCTATTAAGTTTGAAATATCCTTTAAATTTTTCAAATGATGAAACTCCCCGAACTTTTTCCTCCTCTTATTGATTGGGTGCACCCAATGAGAACGATTGTTATTTACACAATAGAATAAGTTCATCATCGTCACTAGAGCTGTAGTCATCAAGCAACGGGATACTTTTTGACAAATCCCTTTCACACAAATTCACATTGAACGACATTATTTATGCACTGACTGCACTGCTACTGACACAAGTGAACAAAATATTCGTCGATGAAGGGATTCATGAAAACATCCGTCCACTGGATGGATGCTTTCGGTGTGAATCGGAGCGCTCCGTGGACATCCGAGGTCGGACGTCCATCCATCGGACGGATGGATGCCGGTGTGGCCCGGCCTTCAAGGATTTGTACGAGAGAAGAGAAGACTTAAAGCACACTATCGCGGAACGGAACGGGAATTTCGGAAGCATAGTATTAAATTAGTAGCCGCACACTACCACGGATCGGAACACCGCGGAATGGATTGGAACGGAACGGAATTTATTGGATTGCTCACTGGGCGATCCACGATTCCACGATTCCGCAGCCCCCCCCACTACCCACCTGCCCGTAGCCACTAATCAGTACAATTTTTTACGTGTTTATTCCTGTGACAATATCACGCCGTTTTGTGTTTGCTTACATTTTGATTAATTAAAAATGAATGAAGATCTATTAATCAATATAATTTGGAAGTACTTCAAAAGTTTTTGCTCTTCTTCTGAAAGATCTGGGAATAGATGATGAAATTCTCCAAATTCTTGTCTTTTGAGGTTTATTTCATGGATCCATTTGCGCTTTTTCTTGTTCTCTCTCGCAATTTCTTCTTCTTCAACAACTACACACAGCGCCACAAACTCTTCGTCTGAACTGTCCATTGCGAAAGACCAATACACACTAAAACTCTTACTCCAATACAAATATTTTTTTACGCTGAACTCCGTGATGAAGCGCGGAGATTCAAAATTTCCATTCCTTTCCGTTCCGTTCCATTCCGTTCCACAATAGTGTGCGGCCTGCTTTATACGGAGTCAAGTAATAAAGACCGGTCTACACAAAAGTAGCTCTAGCACTACATGGGGGCACACAAAGAGGTCTGCAAAGATCGTAGTGGAGTTACCGCAGTGCATCCGATATAGCGAAATTTTCTATGACTATACAAAAATTGAGGGTGGAAACGAGTTTCATTATTGCAAAATCTAATTGAATTGTTATTAAAACATTCTATAGTCAATGCTGTTGCAAAACCCATGGGTTTAGTAATTAAGTAATTCATTCGACAAAAATATGGGCGGAGTTTTTAATTCATAAAAACATTTAACTATTCTTATATTATAGATTATTATATTGGAAATCGACTTATTACAAAATATCTACGTAAATTATTGAGTCACGACTAAATATTGCGGTATTTAATAAAGAGCACCTATATGTATTTGTAAATACTCCTATATTATTAAATACTTTTCTTGGAACATACATGAAATTGTTGTGTTGAATACATCCGTGGTTAAACAGAAAATATGCACACGGGGAAACACCTTTATTTTTATTTAAAATATCTTATTATAGCCAATTAACACATTCCTTTGAAAATTTCACTACCTATGTATTTCCTTAGACATTTTCTTCAATGTAAGTACACAGAAATCGGTTTATAAGTTTTATATTGAGTAAAAATACCAAATAAGTCAAGTAGGATACAAAAAATCCCTTTACACATAGTAGCAGCATTATTGTTTTATATTTAACACTATTAAAGCAAATTGGAACGTTACTGACCTGTCGAAATCATAATATATAGTATGCTTATCAAACGTGCAAATCTACAGACTTGGCGGTAAACAATCTAGTGGGGAAAATCAGCCCTTCCCTTAGTAACAAGGAAATAATGATGGCGGCCTTCCTAGATATAGAAGCAGCGTATATGGAGAACGTTGGAGCGCAGAGAAATCTGCAAACCAATCCATTACTGGATCAAAAGCATATTATCAAACCGGTACATCACTAGTATCACTATTACTGAATGGATTCACCGTAAGTGGTATGGCGGCCAGGGGATGCCCACAGGGTGGGGTGCTTTCCCCCCTTTTGTGGTCACTACTGGTTGACGATCTACTGGGTGAATTATCCAGTCAGGGGATAGATGTGCAGGGATATGGTGATGATATAGTAATACTTATTAGAGGCCAATTTGAAGAGATAATTTCTAATATCCTTCAAACGGTCCTAAACATGGTGCATAGGTGGTGAGAGAGGGAACAGATGTCTGTGAACTCCCTCAAAACCGTAATTGTTCCCTTCACAAAGAGGAAAAAATTACAGCGACTCCGCCAGCCAATTTTAGGCGTCGTGAGCATTCCTTTTGCGACGAAGGTGAAATATCTAGGGGTAATCTTAGATAAACAACTCACCAAAAAGTGATAAACAAAGCCAGATTATCCCTCTGGAATCTCAGAAGGATATGTGGAAAATCTGGGGGTATGAACCCCCAACAGATTTACTGGATTTACCAAACAATGGTCACGTATGGCTCAGCTGTCTGGTAAAGCAAAAGTCAGCTAGAGCAAAGCTGCAAGGCTTGCAGCGAACAGCATGCCTGGCCATTACCGGAGCAATGTCAACCACACCAACGGCAGCTATGGAAGCCATCCTGCAACTAACTCCTCTCCACATTCAGTTGAAGAAGGAAGCCGGGAGAGCAGCTCATAGAATGCTATCAGTGGAGAGGCAAATAAATTGAGAGATTCTGAGGGATCACTCGGGAATACTGAGGAATATAAAAAATCACCACATTCTTGGGATGGCCTCGGATCTCTCTGTCACAAAACTTCACGTGGGCAAGCCCTTTAAGGTCCTCATTCCCACGAAAGGCCAATGGGATAGCGAAGAAATCTTCTTCCTAGAAACGGACTACGTGATTTACACTGACGGATCCAAAACCGGAAGCGGGGCTGGAGCGGCGGTCTTCAGCAGGAAACCCAGAGCTGAAATCACAGCCAAACTGGGTAGGTACGCTACCGTCTTTCAGGCTGAAGTATCCGCCATTGAACTGGCTGCAAGAGAGCTGATGAATCAACCTGTTGTAAAAAAGAACATACACATCCTGTCAGATAGCCAGGCTGCTCTTAAAGCACTGAGCTCGAACAGGATAAAATCTAAGCTGGCGAGTTACTGTCTACAATCCCTTGAAATACTAGGCAAGGAGAACGGAGTCATTTTGACCTGGGTGCCTGGGCATCGAGGAGTGGAGGGCAACGAGAAGGCCGACACTTTGGCAAAAAAGGGATCAGAGTCTGTATTCATCGGACCTGAACCATTTTTTGGCATTGCGGAAAGCACTGCTAGATCAGCCATAGCTACCTGGGCGGAGAGGAAAACCTTGACGTACTGGGCAGACATACCGGGGCTCTCTCACTCGAAGGCGTTTATATACAACCCTTTGAGTACAAAAAATATGCAGATCCTGGAATGGAGTAGAACAAACCTACGCATTCTGACGGGACTGCTTACAGGACATTGTCGACTGAATTTACCACGTGAAGAAGATGAGTTTGGTTCAGACCTCGGACTGTCGGTTCCGTAATTTGGAGGACGAAACTGCGGAGCACTGCATATTATGATCATGCCCAGCTTAGGGCAGGGTAAGATATAACATATTCGTACCTTAGAGCCGAACGACTTCAAAAAAGTATCACCAAATACAACCATGGACTTCGTCAGAAGCACAGGCTTGTGGGGGGAATTGTAATCCCTAGGGGTGAGCCACAATAGACCCAACGGGGTCGCAGTGGAGGTGGAGGTGGTAAGACGTATACTTGGATGTTCTCAGGACTTCGTACCAAAAACTGGGAGATGTTAGAAAGACTAAAAATAATTATAGTAGGTACTTTATGGATCAACGATTGAACTTAATCCATACCTGACTTTACAAGTGTGGTGTAGACTTGTCTATTATGCCAAAAAGTTTGCAATTATGGTGTTTATAAACAGTTAAAATTTCACTAAGTTTCAATAAGCCATTTAATAATTATAAATAAAAACTATTTTTAATACTCAATTTTACATCCCTATAAATAGTTCTCTAACGAAGGGCATGGGTAAAATATTTTATATAAAGTACTATCATTATTTTTGGTATATCTAGCATCATTTTTGGTACGAAGTCCTGTATGAGTTATTAGTTACTTTATCCCAATTTTTGGAAATATTTAAGTGTTATATAATATATTTACAAGCATTTTTATTGCTCAATATACCAATTTAACTGCAAAATTCTATTAAGTATAACAAATTATCGTTGAAATGAAAGTAAAACCGAAGATATAATAAAGAACAATTGTATTTTGAAATGGAATGCTTTCGATGCATAACATTTTATTTAATTTGTTGTGCTTAATCAAAACAAACTTTTCCAATTTAAAAATTACTTTTGCTCTTCACGGTTGTGCTTATGTAATTGTCGGTCTATTGAGTAATTATTTGAGTTATAGTACTGAGTTTTCTGGTAACCTTAGTCAAGTGTTAAATTAACATTTTCAAACATTTCTACTAAATATATTCATTTAAATAATAACCGGACAAGTGCGAGTCGGACTCGCGCACATATCATTATCTATAAAAACATACATGAAGGCCAGGGCGCCAGGATTGGCACTCTGTAACAAAACAGCGATAAAGATTCTCTTCTCTTTGCTACTTCGTACTCTGTAACTGAGTTCGGACGTTTCCGAGCCTATCTGAACATGACCGAAGATGCGATAGCGAAGCGAATGATAGCGACAACTCCAAGGGTCTTTCTATTTAATAGACATATCGTTCTGTCTTATTCTACTCAATGTGTAAGATTTTTCATCTCTGTTCGATGAAAAAAGAAAAGAGGTTATGTTGTTGTTGTAATTAATTTCAATTTTCTAGGGTTCGTTGTGTCAAAGGTTGTGATTGTGGAATAATATTAAACCTACCTGAAAAAAACTATCATTCCAGCAATGTTCTTTATTTCATTCACAAGAAATCATTATACTGGCAAGGTTTTTAACAAACCCCGATAAATTAACAAAACAGAAAGCCTACTCTTTGCCACAGCTATTAAAAAAAAATCACTAAACAATATTATTAATTATGCACCAAGCAAATAGGTAAATACTTTAAGAAGTGTTATAAATGAAAATGTGAGGTTACCAAAGCTAACAGCTAACAGATAAATGTCAAATTTCTTGTTCTTCTTTATTTTTATCCTAAAATAGTCAAATTTGGATGATGTTTTCTGAATTATTAGTAGATTATTCTCTATCCGATTGACGATCCCGAATCTTGTCGAACTATAGCCGAGGCGATAGAGATTCGCTTATAGAGTACCACTAACCAAGTAAAACGATTCTTTTCGTTTGCTTAAAATGCAAATTATACAGAGTGCCCACTGTCTATTACATCGTCTGTGAAAATGTCAACTGTCTAACTATAACGATTAATGAGATACAGCCTGATGGTGACAGACAAACAGACAGACAGAATGACAGTGAAGTCTTAGTAATAGGGTTCGTTTTTTACACTCTGGGTACGGTTACTAAAATGACAATGTTTTACAGGAAACTGTAATTAAGTGAGTAATTAGACTCCGTCTCACGTAAGAAAAAGCCACTTGAAGCTGCAATCCTATGCACGACCTTGTCAAAACCATCACCATGCAAAATTGGCATTCGACTTAAGATAATTAAGACCGATTTTGGTTTCTGCGCAAGTCAGTCAGTAAACTTCACGTAGATTCTTCTTACGTGAAACGGAGTCTACAAAACCGAGATGGTTTTTTTTTACACAAAAATTAATAAAACAAAATTGTAACATCATGAACAAATAAAGCAGTCATAAAAATCAATACGATAAATATTCAAAAACCAATCTCGTTAACAATATAAGTAAATGGAATTTAATGTTTTATTGATGACTAAGTTCGACTTTTGTGGTGGGATTCATTAGAATTTCACGAACATCAACCATATCCTAACGACCATGTTTGTATAATGACATCAGTGTGCTTACTTGCAACGACATTGAGATAAATAAGTGTGTATATATGCTCAAGAATATAGGTATACTGATTTTAAATTTAAATAATACCAGATGGTATATAGATATCTACAAGGGTATTCATTCTTTATTTGGAAAGTACTAAGCACTTATAAATATCTAAAATAGTTCCTTTTCATGAGCTAAAAAAACAATAAATTAGAATCAATCAATTAATATTCAATTTAGAGATATTTAAAATTGGATGGAGGTGGCCTGGAACACCAATTTAACCATTTACAAGGTGCTTATGGTTTATTTACGTTAAAAAACTATGACGTCATTCTTAGTTACTTTCAGTGTTGCCAGCAGCTTCTGATATTTCGTACTAAATTTTGTTGAATTTTGTTCGTAATAGATTTTTTTCAAGTTTTCTGTGTGTGGTGTCCATCCAAACGGTTAACGGAAAATTAACATAGATGTCGCTAAAGTTGAGCATGTTTACTATTGACATTTTCTTGAAAACAAAATTTCCAAAAGAAATAAAACTTTTATTGCATAGATTCAAGAAAAAAATATAAATTGTTAAAAAACAATAACAATATCAAAATTTGAAATAAAAATAAAAGTGAAGTTAGGAAGAGATTAAATAACCGTGACATCAAAAGTCATAAAGAAAGATTTGATTTGTCAAATGTCAAAAGTCAAACGCCGATTTTCATTGCACTGCCAGTAGTTCCAGTGCAAGGAGTAAAGCCAATGCCAACAGCGGGGTAAAGGCAAAATTACAGCGTTTTTTTGTTAACGATGTGTTAAGACTTATATATTCGTTTTCGATTTTTTGTTCTCTGGCCAAAATAATAAAAACGTAATAAATTTCAAAGCGGAGTAATCGCGTAATAAATAAATCCATTTGGTAATAGATCTATTACGAACGTAATAGTGCTGGCAACGCTGGTTACTTTCCTGTTAATAAATATAGATCAATTTACCAGCGTTAAATACAATTTATACTTAATATGGATAGGGCAATTCGCAGTCTACAGGTTGGCAAAACTTCTAGACTTTGTCAGATCAATTGGTAAAATTCTTTAGTTTAGTTTGACATTTATCGATCATCGTCTTAGTATTCACAAGCTTTTTTGGTGCTTTCGAAATAACTGTTTCTCAAGGATTGAAAAAGCAGTTATTTTCACACATAATTTTTCAGACTGCAGTACACTTAAACACGAAATGTCAAGAGATAGTAACATTTTTTTAAAGTTATTTTAAACGAAAAAACCAACGTGGGGACTCGCTTCTCCCGCTTAATGCTGTAAGAGATGTAAATTATACTATTTATATTCATTAATTGAAATATTATAATGTAAGGTTAGGTAGAAGGAAGCTTGATATATTTTCATATAGATTGATTCATTTCCAAGATAATTGAGGCGTTCCATACCTAAAGCTCACTCTGTATATGCAATCCGCCATTTTGTGCCGGCGGCCATCTCGGACTCACAATCATTCTGTCATCATTGTCATCACAACTAAAACAATGACCTATCAATAGACCAGTCCAGAGTGACGCTAGACTTTAATTTATAATTATTTCTTAAAATTTTCTAAAATGTCATCGTATTGTGGTGTTTTTTTGCCCGAGCCCGTCTGACAAGTCTCCGATAACCTCCGATAGCATAATGGCTTATTGTATTTTTGCTCGTGCTTTCTCATAGCACCCAGTCCAGCCCCTTTGTCCCCTGCACCAGTTTGTACAGGTTCTTAGCTGGATGTTTGCTATATAATTCAGCGCTTCCTTGCAGTTGGCCAAAAAATAACTGTCTTTTGCGATCAAGAGACTCGCATGTAAACAGTATATGTTTCACTCTCTCCGTTTCACTACCGCATAATCTGCATGTAAGGTGTTCCTTTACTGGTGCATGACCAGTCATGAACCCTGTTATGATTCTCAGCATATTTCTGCACAGTGTTAGCAAATTCTCTGTACGTTTCAGACATGGTTCTTTTATAAAAGTTTTCCCATGCATTTGCCTTGGGACGTTTACCCAGAATTTTTGTTGTTGTTCTCTGATCCAGGTCTTTACAGATCCTCGTACTACAGTTTTTGTTATACCGAGAATCTGTCCTGGTTCAGGTCCTCTGACCCTCTTTTTGCAGGTTCGTCAGCTTTTTCATTGCCTTCGATACCCTGGTTAGGTTATTCCGTTCGGCTAACGTCTTCAGTTCTTCGATGCAATCCCATACTAGTCTAGAGGTCATTTTCTGGCTTGCTTGTAGTATTAGTAAGTGTGCAATGCGGAGAGGAAAAGATAAGGTATATTTTTTTCGATTTCCGTCTGTATTAACCAAGCTAGGTGACTATTTAATAAATCTCACTTTATACCTGAATCTGTTTCTCTTGACTTTCGGTGGAATCATATAACTCCTCTGTTGATTGCTTTGTAGAATATTGACATTGTTTTACAAAGTCTGTCTGACAACTAACTGACTTACACCACGTGTCAAAACACACAAACTTCAACTCCAACTGATCGGTGGACCCAGTACAATATAGCCGACCTGTCAAAGTCAGGTGTTTGGAATAGTCTATAACAAAATTTGTTGTTTGCCTAAGCTGAAATTTGTAGGTTTTCTTATAACGTGCGATGCTGATGAATACATTTTTTTTAAAGACTATTTCACTAGAGTAAATTGATAACTGACAAAATTTGAAGGTTTTGAACTGGCAATTTTTTGACGTTTAATATATCAAATCTTTGTCTATAAAATTCTGATTTTTTAGGTTTTCTCTCGTGAAATAGTCATGTCGAATACCACTCAATTAAAAATTTTGTAAGGTAAAATTTTTCTCTTGTCGTATTCAAGTTTGTTGCTTTCAGGTAATTTTGCTCATGACATTTAATCCATAAGCCGCTAAATTTTTTCATTATGATAGCGAAAAAAGTTTGCCCTAACTTTTCCAGCGACAATAACCATGACAACCAGCATTGTGAACAAATTTTTGATGACGTTATGTCAATTTTGCTCAAACTTGCGTTGTCAGAAAAGTTTTTCATTTGTGGAAATGTCGCGATTTGGACAGTCTTCGAGTGGAGAAATTGAAAAAGCCATCAATGATAATGTGCCTCGCAATACTATGAATTCAACTACATCAATTTGGCGACAATTTGCGATGTTCTGTTTGGAAAAAAAATATGAACTCATTGCAGAAACTTCCACTGAAGAACAATGGAGAAGATTATAAAGAGAGTGCAGTCAAGACGATTTGGAACACTTCAGTAAAAATGTTACAAGAGAAATACTTTAAAGATTATAAAAGAATTTTTAATCCGTTCACGGACATACAGTTTAAGAAAGCGAGAAATACACGCAACACAAAACGCAAAATTTAACAAGAATCCCAGAAAAAAGGAAGGTGAGTCCTAATGCTCTCACAAAACGAGACATTTTTGAAATGGCACTGTCCTGGAGTGAAGAAGAACCTGTAGGCCTCCAAAGAAAATTTGATCATATTGCTGCGTATGAAATGGCTTGGAGAGGTGTAGAAGCAGCAAATTGTAAAGTATTCTATTTTAAAATCGAGACAGACAACCGTGGAAGAGAAACCGGAAGAGTTGAATATAACCCAGTGTTTACGAAGACAGCACAAGGGGGAAATCAGAAGTTGGCCGACAGTAAATGGTTGGTAGCAAACACTGCAGAAGATTGTGTATGTCCAGTAAGATTGTTTAAACAAATTAAGACGGGGAAACCATGTCACATGTGAAAATTTGTTTTTAACGTCAAATCCTTTCTGGCAAAAAACAAATTCGAAAGGATGGTATAAGAATTCTGCTATTGGGATCAACGAAATATCTAAAAAGACCAAATCTTCGGCGAAAATAGTGGGAATATGGGATCTGATATCGCGAAAGTGGAAAAATCCTCGTCTTCGACTCGGATTTTTAAAACTACTCTCGCTCATGCTATTTGTTTGAACAAATTACTAAGAAACTCGTTTTTCCGAATTTTTCCGGAAAAATTAAATGCCCCCGACAAAATCATATAGGTAAATAATATTGAAACTTGAAGTCAGTGATTTTTTGTTGTTTCATCACTGGGTTTTTTTATTTTGGAAGCAACTATTTAAATTATGTTGTACACTTTTTGCAAAAACCTCATTTTTATGCAACTTGTTTAATATAATGTTTACGATTAAGACAAGTTTTTTCACTGCTACTTCTTTGAAATATTAAAAATTATATAAAAAGCGATGAATATTAAAAGTAATTGTTGAAAGCACCAACATATTATTATTAGCAATTCAAAGAGTAGTTATATGAAACTGTTCTCGAAAAAGACGTCCCATAACAGTAATGCTTTAGTTAAATCAGGTTATTGGGTGGGTTATTGAAGAAGATACCCGTGCTGGTAATATTAAACAGAACATTAATATAGCGGTTCTATGTACATGTTTAATGAGTACTAGTATTTATGAGTAGTATAAAATTAACTCTTGAATAGAGGTATTTAAGTCCCCATCTTCTTGTGGATTGAAATGATTATAGTTTTGTTGAATCATACGGGGTTGGGATAAAGTATGGAACCAAGTAAATATCTTTTAGACGAAAAGAACGATATTTATGAAAATTTGCAGGTAAGTCCAATGGAACAAAATGCATCTGATGTACATTTTTTTGTTAACAATATACTTCCGGTTTAACCGGAAATGCCATCAACTTCTTTAATTTGAATGGGACACCCTATATATTTTTACAGATTTTGAAGGAGCTTGTTATTTTGAATTCATACATACAGAGTTTACTGTGAAAATTTTTGTGAAAACGAGGAATATAGCACTTTAATCAACCTCCTTTGAGTTTTTTTGCATTACAGCAAAAAACTATTTTTTAGATAAACCAATTGATGTTGTTTGTATGCATAGTAATAAATAAACGAGTACTGTTTAGTACGTCTTTTGTTCTCCAAGTGTCAAATTCTAATTGACGGAAATAAAATTTACAATTTAGAATGGTTCAATTAAGTGAAAAAGAGCGTATTGAAATTTTAATGATGATCGGTTATGGAGATCGTGTTAGAGCTCATGAAGAAGTGTGTCATATTTTTAATAATTTGCATCCGGAGAGAAATCCTATATCACGCTCAACAGTAACTAAAACAGTACAACGTTTTAATACAACTGGGATGGTAAAAAATTTGCTAAAACCTGGAAGACCGCGGACTGCAACGAACGAAACTGTTAAACAAAATATTGCAATCGATTTAGAAGAATCACCTCAAACTTCCACCACAAATTTGGCACTAAGCCTTGGTATCAGTCAACGTTCTGTAGGAAAGATATTAAAAAGTGAAAAGTATCATCCATATAAGATACAGTTGGTTCAAGAATTGTCAGACGATGATTTTGACCGACGGCTGGAATTTTGCGAACGGCTAATGGACATCTGTAATGTCGACGACAATTTTGCTTGTAACATAGTTTTTTCCGATGAGGCAACTTTTTGTTTAAATGGAACAGTTAATCGCCATAACTCAAGGTATTGGTCAAATGAGAATCCTCATTGGATTCATGAAGCACATACCCAGCATCCACAGAAGTTAAATGTTTGGGTGGGAATTGTTGAAAATAGGCTTATAGGCCCATTTTTTATCGACGGAAACTTGAATGGTGACAAGTATTTGGATCTACTAAATAACGAAATTATTCCTGCACTTTAACAGAATGGGCAATAACCACAAAATGTTTGGTTTCAACAAGATGGAGCACCTCCCCACTATGATAGACGGGTTAGGGATTTTCTGGATGCGAATTTTCCAAATCGATGGATTGGACGTAGAGGATTCATAGAGTGGCCTGCTCGTTCTCCGGATCTTAGCCCGTTAGATTTTTTTCTTTGGGGTTCACGCTAGACGACCAACAAACTTACAGGAATTGAGACAAAGAATTATTGATGAATGTGAACTAATACGTGGAGAAGTCTTGGAAAGAGTGACTCAAGAATTTGTTAATAGGATGTCATATTGTCAGCAA
This sequence comes from Lochmaea capreae, assembly GCA_949126875.1. Taxonomy (NCBI): domain Eukaryota; kingdom Metazoa; phylum Arthropoda; class Insecta; order Coleoptera; family Chrysomelidae; genus Lochmaea; species Lochmaea capreae. The sequence continues at coordinate 9,331,912 of OX421397.1, read as the reverse complement.
GTAAACGGCGAGCATTTTGAACATTTGAAGTAATTTTGTTCCTCATTATTCTAAAATAATGAAATGTACACCTATTGTACAACTAACAGTGAGTTATTCTTCGTTTTTACAAATTTTTTTACACTAAACTCAGTATGTATGAATTCAAAATAACAAGCACTTTCAAAATCTGTAAAAATATGTAGGGTGTCCCATTTAAATTAAAGAAGTTAAAGTTAAATTAAAGGTTAAACCGGAAGTATATTATTAACAAAAAATGTACATCAGATGCATTTTGTTCCATTGCTTTATCCCAACCCCGTATAATAAAAACGATAGAAGTTTTTCGCCTTTTTTTGTTAATATTATTGTATGTTTGGTTGCCTATACCAAAATCGTTTAATCATAGGAGTAATTAATGAATGATTTTGTGTACATTAATATAGCTCAATAACGGATGGTCGACGGAAAAATATGCAAGCTGACTCCTGTTCATAAAAAATAAAAATTAAATGACAAATAATGATATTTACTATTATTTAACTTCCACGGTTAACAGGAAATAAATTTATGAACGTAATTGTTGAGATCTTGGCACATAAAAAAATATTTTATGTAGTAGGATCGTGAAAAATTTTTATTACGTTAACAAAATTTACATATTTAAAAAATATTTTTATTGTTATTCTGAATAATTTGACAAGTTATATATTTCTGGTTTCAAATAGTCATGTTGAACTGAAATATTTCAAAAATACTAACTGTAAAAATACCGCTGTTATTATGTGACTGGTGACCATCGAATTTAAATGACAGTTTAAGAAAATAATACATCAATATTTCAATCTAAGCACATGTTTTCTATCGTAACCCTTTCCCACTACCAATTTAAATTTGTTAACTGCTACTTGTTTAGAATAAAAATATACCTAAATCTCGAAATGGTTACGGTGCTGCTACTGGCTTTGAGCACGTTAACAGGGCGACTAATCTATATGTACGTAAGTTCAATTCCTTGTCAGCTGTCATAAACTATCGCAAGTTATTGTGCTATTTATAATGCATTTAGTTTCCTTATTTTTAATACATTTTTCTGTTGTGGTTTATTATGTGTTACTGTATTTTGATGTATTCAATACTCTTTTAAGGCCAAGCCACACCAAACACCCGTCCATCCGAACGGCTGGATGTTCAAAAAAGATCGCTCACCAGCTTGGTAAATATCGCACAGACCGAGATCCGTCCGTTCGCTAGACGTTTAAAACGTCCAATGGATGGTTGTTTTGGAATCGCCGGGGGAGCGATTTTTCCATCGCATCCGCATGGACGTTTCTCCTGCACATGAGCTCTGGACCCGGCCACACGCGCTCCGCTCGGTATCAGACAAAACCCTAGTCCACATGGTTTCTCTGAAAACATATTCGAGTAGGATACTCTTCTCGCATTGTTTTCACAAGTATACCAGTTTTGTACCAAGTTTATTTTGTTTATTTCATTTACGTTTAGTTTAGGTTTATATTTTTAAGTTTTGAGTGTACAAGTTTATTTTGGCTACAATGGAGCTGATAATTGAAGAGGTGAGAAACCATACAATAGAATAAGTTCATCATCGCCACTAGAGCTGCAGTCATCAAGCCACGGGATACTTTCTGACAAATCACTTTCACACCAAGGCACATTAAACGACATTATTTATGCACTGACTGCACTGCTACTGACATAAGTGAACAAAATATTCGTTGATGAAGAGATTCATGAAAACATCCGTCCACTGGATGGATGCTTTAGGTGTGAATCGGAGCGCTCCGTGGACGTCCCAGGTCGGACGTCCATCAATCGGACGGATGGATACCGGTGTGGCCCGGCCTTTAGTAGTTGAAACACTTTTCCACCTATTTTGAGACTTTAGAAGTTATTTTCCAAATCTATTTTTCGAAAGCAAATTCACGTATCTGGAAAAATTGAACAAGCTATGGAACAGTTCTAAAAATAATTAGGGTTTGTGGTGAAGTTCGAAAGATTTGGAATTTGGTTAATAATTTTTTTATTAGAATCCCCTATTGCTATAGAACAGTTTAAAAGGAAAAAACTTCCTAGATGAAGCAATTTTTAAAGAAAAAACTGTAAACAAAAGTACTAGAAAATTTAATGGGCTTGTACTTTGATCTTTCAGTCAAGGTTCTAGATTTTCTTACAGATTTCGCAAATAATCAATTGTGCTTTCCTACATCCAACAAATTTACGGTAAATCCAAAATTTCTAGAGAAAAGTTAAAAAAGAAAACTACAGTAGAACCCAGTCAAAAAAACAAAAGAAACGTCATACATGTAACAAAAAAAAAACGTTTTAATATTTATACATAATACTACCTACGTATATGAACTGTAATAACGTGAATAAAATAAATAAATTTTGGTCATCGTAAATTCTACCCCTTATAATTTTCTTCATTTTTTTAAGTTGAAGTAGATGAATGTCATTAGTTTCAGGCTGTTCTTCAAAATAAGCGAAAAGTGAACTTTCTGCATAGGTCTGGTTATTTAGATAATCTTCATCCATAATCTGATATCCTTTTTCTACGTGATCACATTCTATCCATTTTTTTGTCTTTTGTGAGGCCATTGATACCATGTTTTGGATTGATAACACACCTTCATTTAAGTGATTATCATCTTCAGTATCTTCTTCATCTGCTATATCTTCTAAGGTCATTAATTTATCAAATGGTTTTTTAGTCTCTTTCACTTAATTCCAAGCGGGAGGTACAGAGTTCATGCGCCGACCTCTGCCTCGGATAATCCGCGCACGGATGATCAATTTAAAATGCCGCACGGAAAATCCGCCGCCTGGTTAAAGCGCGCACGGATAATCGGGGTTCTACTGTATATCAATTCACCAATTCAAAGACCACCATTTGGACCGATTTTTTAAAGGGTATGTAAATCATTAAGGAAAATTTAAAATACCTAAAAACAATATTGTTAATTTGTGAGATACAGGCTGATAAAAGGCGCTTATGTTTACCAAATAATTTGGGAATTGTTAATACAAATTCCTCTTTTAATGTATTTTAACAAAATATCTGATACCTATTGTTGTTCTGTGACTGCACTGATTTTTAAGCATAAACTGTTGTAAGATATGTGGGAAGTTGATACTTCAGGTTTGAGCCTACCTACCGTTCGTTCTTAGAGGTCAGATCACTCTCACTTCGGCCGCTCCTTTTAAGGAATCGTAATCCTTACTTGCATATGTTAAACAATATTTTTCATGGTAGAAATATTTCAGAACCTTTTTTAATTGACAATCTCGTCTGTGGGATTACAACAAATGTCTTTAGATAGAAGTTTTATTTAAGTGTTCAGGTTTGGGGTACTCAGACGTTTTTATTTATGTGAAGATGCTTGGAAATAAAGTTGCAGAGTTTGGGAAAAATAAATTACTGTAATCACAAGATCAAAAACGTGTTGAATCTTCTGATACGTACATTCTAAGAATTGGATTCGAAAGGACGTCCAGAAAAATGTAGTAAAATATTCTATTACAAATTGAGCTTAAAAAAAGGCGTTTAGTTTTTCGCGAGAAACCATAGAAGATAATCCAAGTCTGAAATAAGATTTTTAAAAAGAAAAAGGTTTCCAATAAATCTGTCTCAACCCTCAGATCTGTACCTCTTTTGCTAATATTAGTAACTAACACGTGGTTGTTTCGGAATGCGCGCGCTGCCTCTAAAGCGATTACGTTATAGAAAATATATTTTTTTAAGTACTAAATATCAATTAAAAAATTCAAATAAATGACGGTGTGCTCCCAACACTTGAAGGAATAAGGTCCCGTTGGAAAAATCGATCTATCTCAATTTTTGAACAAGCTACAGTAGAAACGGTGGAGCTTTACCATCACGTGACTGTTACTATACGTATATACGTATACGTAATATACGTATAGTAACGTATAGTACGTATAGTAACGTATATACGTATAGTTATGTATAGTACGTATAGTTGTTAATTAACTCCTCCCCGCAATGAAAATTACCTTCTGTGTGTTGCTTGTGGTGTATTCATTATTATTTTTGATAATTATCTTGGGAAAAAATAATTAACATAAAGAGCAATGGAAATTGTTCAAATAATTAACCTAAAACTTGTTTGCTTCTTGGAGTCTTTCTTATACAGAATGTATAGTGATGAATGTGTGTGTGTTTATGTCAAATATGGCCGAAATCAGATCTACAGAAGAGTTGGAGATCGTGATACGGCCTTGAAATTGAGAATGTTTTTGACAGAAATTTCTTTCGAGACACGCTCGGAACTTATCCCGGTTGACAGACGGAGCAGAGACCTTAGAAAACCATCTTGGCAATGGTTGTCTGTTAAGGCAGGATAACCACATATTGCTTCTTTAGTAATGTAAATTATAGGATGTGATGGTTCAAAAAGCGCTATCCCAATAAAACCGTTCCTTGATCGTGTATTTCACTGGATCCCATTCCTATTATAGTAGACCATAATATTGTTAGAATATGTCATACAATAAAATATTTTATTTCACATTTTACAAAGGATATGGTCTACTGTGAATGGACCTTGAAAACATTTGACGAGAAATTTTTAGCAGTCAAACTTCAAAATATTATTGATTGTCTATATAGTTATAGTTATAGTTGTCGAATTTTTTCGTTGTGGAAGATAGGGACCAGAATTTAAAAAAAAACTTAATTATTCTTGATAACGGTAGCTGGAACAATATTATACCACTAGAAAGTATTAAGATGAGACTCGGTCATTGTTATCTTTTTACAATATCCGTCGGGACAAATAAATATCTTGTTTTCACAACATTAATTACAGTAGGTAGTGTAAAATTACATATTTTGTTTGGTCCACTTGTGCTGAGCAGGTCCCATGAAATTTTGATTTATTACACCGCACCGATTGCGATTTTACTATAGTTTTTTAATCTTATATAACATAATATTTTACTTATATATATTATCAAAAACCCAATTACCATAAGATTTTACTTAGTTGGTGAAAAAACTATCATGTTTGGTTACCAAGACATTGTAATCAGTTTAAAAGTGGGACAACCGGTCTACAACTTGCTGAAATTTGACATTTAAAAAACATTATCTAATCGGTTTGCGTTTTTTCTTAGTCTGTCACACCTTTTCTTGTATTTTTTATAGTTGATAGACAGATAAAAGAGAAAGTGATGGAACTAGTTCGATATTGAAAAAAAATGTCAATAAATGCTTTTATTGCTAAAACGATATGATTAAAAGAAATATACGGATCGTATTTGATTACTATAAAAAGGAATAATTAAATTTTGGAACTAATTATGGAATTAGTTCAGGTGTTAGCTTTTCTAATTTATGTACCTAACAAAAAATATACCTAAATATAAACGAAGTGCTTTCAATTAACATAATTAATTGACAGGATATTACGTTTTTATATAGATAGATATATTAATTCCTTTGAAAATCAAATGACAGATGGTGCAAAACTTCAAAGATCGTGGCATTAAGAATTTTCCGCCCTTGAGCACTCTCCGCCCTATTTTTATAATGTTCATACGATTGGTTTTCCGGAAAGGTAAGCAAAAAAATTTATATTGTCTTTCAGCTACTCCAATTTTTGTTAGTAGTAATTGTCATAATATGTCATATCAATTAGGCAATTCAGCGAGCTGTCAAATAATATTCAATATGGCCTACCAGGACAAACAAAAGTATGGTTTTGGTCTTTTGTATACACAAGTGTTCATTTTGGAGAAACGTGATTTTATTTGGATTAAAGTGTGCCAATAGCAAGTCGGGTGGTTGCATTGCAGCGGACTGTTAGATAACTAGTCTTCAATAGAGTTCATTCGGACGACGCGGTAATATGGTTTTTGCACGACGTTGCCGGCTTGAAGGAAACCCGTAATATATTTGGAAACGTGTTTACCAACCTATTAAAATTCAGAAATTGAAAAAATAATAGTAATATACAAAACCAATGAAACAAAACCTATCGTTTAATTATTATTGATATATTGTTGATAACCAAAAGTCCATTTTCAAAAAAGAAGACTTTTGTATATATATTTAATTGAAAATTTAACTTTTCTATCGGTTAAATATTTATAATAAATGACTGTTCGTATCAAGGTTGTAAAGACTATATTAAATAAACCTTTTTTTGGTTTTTTATGTTAATCATTCAACTGTTTTCATCGAATTCATGCATAAATATAAAGTTTTGTTGATCTGAAGGTCGAATGTAGCCAATATTGTCTATAAAAACACAACACGAAATTGTTTGAATCAAAAACCAAAACATTGTTTGAAATAATTTATTAGAATATAAAATGTATTTGTTAAATATCATTGGAGGAAAAAATTTGACAGTGTAATTATACTATATATTATAAAATATTTTTATTTTAAAATATCTTTTTTAAAAAGTAATTCCGCATATAAAAAAACAGAGATAAAAGACGGGATATACAGATTGCGTAAATTACATCCGAACCGCCCGGATTACACAAGTACGACAGAAAAACAGCTGAAAGAGAGAGAAAGAATAATTATGCGCGGTCATTAAGGCGTGTACTTTGTTTCACCTTAGGGGTGTATACTTATTTCCCGAGACTATATCTACTAGAGTGAATTATGGTTCATAATTCTCTAGAGTGAATTATTAACTTATAATTCACACTTCTGCATTTAAATAGCATGCCATGACAACTCAACACTCACAAAATTTCGGTACATAGGTGGACTATTAAATCTGCGTATTTTGTTTAGGAAATTTGTTTCTGAAATATATCGTATCGATAAAATATCGAAACTTTTAGTATTGATATGTTTCATAACGGTATTTTTTAATATTGATATTTTTAAAACAATACACATTTATAACGGTACGGTGTATCGATATTTTACACAGTATCGCTCAGCTCTATATGTCACATTTGACGTGCTGAATTTTATTAATTTTGACGTTAGAATTGTCAATAATACCAAATTATTACTTTCCGTTCTACACACGCCGTATTCAATAAAGAAATCAAGGGTCCTGGACAAAGTATAGTATTCTACTCGCAATTTATGGCCATTATTCACTCGGGTGACTTGCGCCCCTCGCTTACGTCTTGGCACACAAACGTCACCCTGCGTGAATAATGGCTATCATAAATTGCTCGTTTAAAATATACTATTATAAATATTTCCAATACCATATACAAAAGGCATTGGAAATAAAATAGGTAGGTGCATTACAGGTAAGACAAAGGGAAATAAGCAATGAAAGCTTTTTACCAGCCAAACATTTCAGTCGTAAAATAATCATACTATTAGGTACTGTGCTATTGTAATAGGATTAACGACTACCTGCAGTGGGTTTTGGTCTCAAATCAATCTGACCTGGTTTAATTGAGTAACACTTAAAATGAAGAAGATGTGGCATCGTTGGAATTTTAAAGCTATTTTTCCATTTTTGTATTGGCACTGGCAAAAACGAAGACAATGGAAAGCAGAAGTTTCAGGAAGGAAAACATATTTTAGAAATCAGAATTAAAAGGTCAAGAACACCTTGGTTTAATGGAAGAAAAAGAATTTGTATTGTATCTCGCGTGATCCGAATTGGCTTATGCTCGAATAATAATAATTACGTTAAGCATTGCGATGTGGTCTAGTTTGTCATAAATAAATTACTATTTAAATATACGTTTAATAATAAAATAACTGTACCTACATGGAAATCGGCCACCCAAAACAACGATGCATTCTTTCATTTTTATCAGACTCGCCACAGATATTTTAAATATCACGACATGCAAATATCTCGATGCTGTTACACAAACTACTGTTAATTTCGAACAGTTAATATGGTTACTGACTTGTGACGTCTTGTAGCATTACAATTTTTATAAAGAGCGATTAAAAATAACATGTCTGCTCTTCCTCTTTCCAATGAAAATATACGTGTGCTATTCATGAATTAAATTGGCCGTGGATGAATAATTTTATAACATTTCGTTCCATTTTTGCAAAGTTATGATTAAACTTTGAACGATACGGTGGTAATTAAGATCTATTTTCGATAATATCGATATTTTTGTATTGAGGTACTACAGTTGAAATTTTTGTAGACAAGTTTGATAGTGAAAACATTTTTCAGCCAGCTTCAAACAAACCAAGGCTGGAACCGGTTTGGAGTTATACCGCCTATTATTTCCGGCTGAAGACCCTTTTTCAGTTGCCATATTTACAGCTCACCAAGCTATACTAAGGTAAAGGTTCATTCTAAGCTGAAATGGGATTGCGTACGTGTTTTGAGCGCACTCGCTGACCGTTGCAAGGTTATTATATCCTGTACGCATTATAGAATTCTACTATTGACTCATTCATTCGTTCGATTGGGTTGTGCTCAACAGCCCAGGCACTTGAACTGAATCTTTGTACCATTTCTCATGTTATCTACTTCCATTCCACAAGCTTTGTGTCTTCTATGTAGGCCACTAGTTTGACTGGAGGGATTTTTAGTAGTTAATAGTTATTTTATTGTGTTCCCTATCTAGCCAGTTCCCGATTTCCCCTCTCATGCAATCTTCTGTGATTCTATGTATGAAGTCTACTTTCGAACCTTCTTCAGCTAACTGGTCAGCCATTTCGTTACCTGCAATCCCTTCATGTGCCGGCACCCATATTAGAGAAACTTTGTTGTCTCTTGCCAGCCTGTTGAGGGATTCTTTACAGGTTTTTACCAGTCTAGACCTAGTTGTTGGATTACTGATAGCTTTAAGCATAGCCTGGCTGTCAGTGAGTATTTTCTATCTGTACTGACTCTATCCACTCGTCTTTTGTCGATAAATTCTTCATAAAAACTTCAATACATTTCATGGTAATAAGTCAGAAATAAAAGAAGACTTGTCGACAGTATACAGAGTGAGACTTTTGAATGCTGTCGACTGGAATAATTGTAGTAATAGTACTGTAGAGAGCGACCGGTAGAATTCTATAGTGTGCAGAGTACCAGTACTGGATACCTAGTCATGAGGGTCATAAGATCAGCGAAAAAGCAAAGGAAATGGTCAGACAAGGATCATTAATGTCATTCCTTTAAACTGGAATCCTTCCTGCCTGGAGAATGTACGGGTTCTAGTATTAAGCAATGTGAAAAGAACGAAACTGTTAGCAATATATTTTTGAGCTCAAGAGCTATGATATTAGAGTAATCATAGGAGTTCTGACTGGATAAAACTCACTCAACTCACATTATCTGCAATCGCATTGTAATTGGAAAAACAAATTGCGAAAGGGCTTTTCGAACCGTACGATTTACACAAGCACGACAAGGAAAATATGAGAAAAACAGCTAGAAACAGCGAGGGCGTGTATTTAGTTCCAGAGGCCAGCCGAATGTCCACTGCCCCCCTATTTCAACCGCTGTTGCCAGAAGCGCAGACTAATTTGTACAAATGATATTTTTGTCTCGTCATCGTTGACTCCTTTTCGAGCTCATGCACTATTAGGCAAAACCAAACACCTCCATCCGGCAACAGTGTCATTTTCGAATGGCATGCGCTTCCAACGTGATCAACGTTTGTAGCGGAAAAACCTAGGAATAGCAATTTAAATGTGAATTCTCTCTGCAAAGGACACTGTTGCCGGATGGAGGTGTTTGGTTTTGCCTAATAGTGCATGAGCTAGAAAAGGAGTCAACGATGACGAGACAAAAATAGCATCTGTACAAATTAGTAGACATTCGGCCGGCCTCTGGAACTAAATACACGCCCTTGCTGGCCACACAGAGTTGTTCTTTCTCTCTCTTTCAAGCTGTTCTCATATTTTCCTTGTCGTGCTTGTGTAAATCGTACGGTTCGAAAAGCCCTTTCGCAATCTGTATATCCCTCGGACACAAATAAGTAATGGAATAATTAAATAGATTAAAAAATTAGTCTCAAATATTATTTTACCAGTCAAATATTTCTGTTGTAAAATAATCATACTATTAGGAATTATATTTTTGCTTTTAGAAGAAACAAGTACGGTACTGTGCTATTGTTATACTACGACTACCTGCTGTTGGTTTTCGTCTTAAAAATCGATCAAGTCAAAACGAAATATCTTGGAACGAAGAATACCTTTCATCAATTCTTAATAGTTAGCACATGGATAATCTTTTTCAAAAAGTGCCTTTGTGTAGGCCACCAGCAAATCCTAAACGAAAGGATCGAAGGTCGTTTGGTCAATTAAAAGTGCCGAATAAGGTGATGGAAGAATATATTTTCCTTAATTAAATATGATGCAAAATTAATTATTAAGGAAATCAAATTTTCACCAAGGTCATAACCTGTATAGCATTAAGAGAATATGTTCGTTTTTATCATGCAAAATTCGCATTAACAGGGCGGAATAATGAAAGCTTACGTTTTTTTAAACGGCTGGAAAATAATCGATACAATAATAGATAGGATGGGATTCAAACGAAATGATATTAATCATGTTTTCTTCGAAGGAATGTTAAGCGGGCGAGATGTAATGGAACTGCAGTGTGATTCAAGGTTGACTTCATTCAGATTATACCATTCACTTGAAAGGAAAAATATCATTTCGAATGATAAGGCATACAGTGCTATTTTGTGAAAAACTGTAATAGAGAAATAATATTGGTTATAGTTATTCTAATGTTAATGTAATGACCCATATTTTTATTTCCATTGATGAGAAATTCCGCGCTATGGCGTGCATATACATTTTTTTACAAATTCGAATTTAATATAGAAGATTAAAATTAGCCGCATACAAAACTCATAAAATTTGTGATATAATATAACTAAACTCACTCAACCAACAAATAGATAATATATTAATAATATTTCTCTACAACACAATTCGCACACGCCCCCGGATAAGTAACGTTAAGTAACCCCAACTTCTTTAGGTCGTTAAATTTTTTTATGAAACAGTGGACCGCGTTAATAACTGACCAGTTACTTCGTTATATTATGCCAATTACTGGAGTTGGACTATTCGATTTCCAATTCACACACGAAAGTAAGGGGAACATTTGTATAGTGATCCTGGCAATTTTAGAAAATAAATCTGACTACATTGCTTTATTTTATTGTCGTTACATTCACATTAGAAACACTATAACTTTGTAGTGATTTAGAAAATAGAAAGAAGACGTCCCTATAGATGTACAATGGACCCACGTGCAATGAGTATTTTAAATACTGCAAAAAATTTGCTACAATGAATAATCTTAAACAAGTTGCAGGCAAAGATATAAACCAGAAGAAGGATTCAAACACAATGAAAATCTCAAACAACTTCACAGGAAGCATTTAGGTGTGGACCAGAGAATAAATAATTAGATACTTCCTTGCTACTTCTTACGTAACGTAAGGATTTGAAGGATGGCAGTGAAAGAAGCAGTAGTTAACCATCTGTAATGACCTAGTACTAGCTTACTCGAGCTCACGGCTTCCCAAGTGAAATCCTCTGCGTCACTTGCTCGGTTAGCATGCACTCAATCTGTGGTATTTTTACTTTTGTTAAATTCATGTTAGTCCTCATTAAACTTTTTTTATACATAAACAATGTAAACGTTTATTTTTATATATGTAAACGTCAAAGTAATCGAATGACAGATGGTGAAACACAAAAAAACCGTGACGTTATGAATTTGCCGCCCTTGGGCTGCTAAACAATACCATAGAAACAATACTCGTTTGAGAAAGCCACTGTGCTAGCGAAACGCGTCACGAATCTATATTAAACTTAGTTCAAATATAATGAAGATTTAAACAAATCAAATTGTTTTATTTTTCATCTTTTAATACTTTCCGCACTATTTTTGCTGTTCATATGAAGCTTTTCACCATCTGTCACTTGATTACTTTAACGTTTTTTCTTATATTTCCATATTTTTTGGTTTATTTGGTAGGCGAAGAACAATAGTTGTACACCCCGACCAAATTAATTTCAACTGTGAGATGCGCAAACAAAGAAGCGAGACAGCACTATGACAGTGCCGCAGAATAAACGCATGTACACTCGGCGGAGAAAGTTTAGTTAGTTAAATAATTTCCTAAATAAAATCCTGAGAATTTGGCAATAAATTTCATTTTAGTTATTGACTGTGCCTCCAAAATCTTGTGTTTTAGCGACAACTCCATATTAAATTTCCTATGCGTATTGTACCACTATGAATTCAAATGGATGTTTACAATGCAACGTTCTGCCTAGGACTGGTAGCTACCGACAGTATCGTACAGTTGAAATTAATTTGGTCGAGTTGTCTGTCACAAGTACATAAAATGCTTTAGCAGCCGTTAACTATCAACTGCCGTCGCTCGCTCGTGCATCTAAAAATCTCGGGCTGTTGAGACGATCTGCCCTTGTGAGACAATATACTATATTATGAACATATTTTCACTTTGGGAGTTGAAACATCGATTTAAAATTGCTTTCTTTTTGTAGTCCGTCTTAACAAAAAATATATAAACATATCATTGTGGTTGCTAATATTAGATAATAACTAACTTTTTTTCTGATTATTAATTTAGGAGAAAGCGGATATTATTGAATAAATTAATCCCTCGGTATAAAATCTTATATTAGAATCTTATCACTGCTTCAAAAAACTTTCATTTTATTGAATTTATTCACGAGTGCGTTATTTCTTATGGGTACGATGTTTTCTCCGTTCAGAAAAACTGGCATACATTATTAAAAGAAAACTCGACAAGACAGAATTTTTATCAAATTTTTTTTTTTTATTAATTGTTGCTATTTATATTTTGGGCAGACAGAAACTAAACAAGTATGTTTGTTATTGGAAATGGGGTTATTGGTTTTTGAAATATTAATACAATCTCTAGACTCCGTTTTACGTAAGACGAACCCAGTTGAAGTTGCAGTTGTATGCGCGAACTTGTCAAAACCAGTGCCATATTGTGAAATTGACATTCAACTAAAAATCAGTAGCGTAACGTTTTCACATTTTGTATTAGAATCTGTCGGCCTTAACTGTGCAAAACGCATTAAAATATTCAAAAATCGAAAATACTTCACAGAAAATTATTACTTCAAACCTAATGAATGAAGGACTCAATCCTCTTCAGTAAATTCCTGCTTATGTCCCCAGAGGCCATAACAGGGATTCCGAATATTCGCCTGCGTAGCACAGCCCAATGAGGACATACGAGAAGAACATGGTCCGACGTTTCGTCAGTCATGCCGCAACCCCTGCATAGGGGGCTTTCCTCTAAACCTAGGTTACAGAGGTGTTTCCTCAGGCAGCAGTGCCCGGTTAACAGTCCATGTGGACTGATAATTCAAGTACATTTTTCATAGACCAATCGGAAGCTACATTGCACCAATGAGAATCAATTGTTCGCTTGTGCGTAGGTCAAGACTAGAAATGATTTATGGCTTTTTAATCCTCAAAGAGACCGCATACTGTTATTTTATTATGAAACAGTGCAAACTAATTTTACTCACAACTATAGATACTCAAAAAGACCATGCTTTAAAAGTTCAAAAAAATTGCATTACTTTGTTAGTTTATAATAAGTTTTTTTAATTTACAAAACGTTACTGATGTTCCATTTATATTGAACTATAATTTAGAAAAAAACAGAAATTAATATAACCCTGATATAGCGAATAACTCAACATTCGTTCAATAAAATATGGAAGCAATTAAAATTTCTGGTTCGCTTTGCAATTTTATAATTATAAAAACCATTCATGTCCATTTTCCAACAACAATTACCAGAATGACAATAGAAAAGTGAGAACGAAATACTATTCTGCAATTAAAGTGATATTATTGAAATTATGATCGACTTTATACTTTTACTTTTAAGACCAATTTTCTGTTCATGATAATGATTTATCGTTGTAATAACAATGCGTCTGTAGAAAACGTTAAGCATCTGTTGTGTCTATTGTTCACGGACATTCCTATATTGAGAAAACTGTGGCTATAATATTATAAATAAGTGAGATCAATTTGAGGTTGAATTTAATTTTTTTAGTGAATGACTATAGTTTGGCAAGTTTATCTGAAGCCGTGAAAGTGATGCGGTGAAAAACATTCGATATTGAAAAAGATAAAGTGCTAAGTATGTAGTGATATAATAATTAGGAAATGGACTTTTTATTTTTAACAACATTAACAATATGATTAAACGTTCATTCTTCAATGTGATTGTTCCTTGGATTTTGTCTATTAACATTATTTTTTCAATCTATGAATCTTAAAAGATGAACACTTTTCCAAATTTGTTATGGGCTTCTTCAAGCTCTGGCAGAGTTGTGCGAAAACCATAATTTTCACGCCCTCCGAACTAACTCAATTGGTGAAATTTATCGAAAGGCATTCGCTGCTTAGCGACCAGCTGACTTTCTGTTGGCAAGCGCGTGCGTGTGTTCTTCCCTCTCACTTTGTCAATTGACTGACATTGATTATCCAGTGGCGTTGGTATTGTCAGTGTCAGATTTTGAACTATTTCGTATCCATATTGAATTAAAGTAAGATTCTTAACATAATTTGTTTTTAACAAACACCGTGTTTTGAAAAATATCTTACTTTTAAAGCAAAGCAAAAATCAGTTTCCATATATAATTATTATATAATAATAATTATTATTTTTAATACTTTTATAAAAATAGGTACCGAACGCCATTGGTACGTTTTTGACAGATATTTGCCATGTTTCCTCGCCCCTTACCGATGCCGCGTAGCTTCAGATAAACTTGCCAAACTATAGCTTTTGTCCGCGACTTCGTCCGCTTAGAATTCGAAAATGCGGTTTTGTTATAATAACTTTATTATTATTAAAATTTGTTATATTTCATGAACAATAAGATCTCTTCTCGTAAATGCGACACAGGAGTATTATCCTTTTACAACGAAATCGAAATACTATACTGCAGGATTTCTTTGTAAACAATATATTTTGTTTTTCCTTTGAGTGCTAGAATTACCAGGCTACTCTATTCGCTTACTCTAGAGCATACCACATACAACTGGCCGTGGGAGCAGCAGCTTTCATTCAAGTCCACTCCCACTATCTTAAGAGTTTGACCTTGAGTTTTTTTCATGGTTATGGCGAAGCAGACTTTGATAACATTAAAATCGTATTGGGTTTTTAAACGTGTCAAAATAAAATGTAATTCAAATCCAAAGCATTAAGTAGTATTGATGTCAACTTCGATGCAAATCTCCCATTTTTAATAATAATATAGCACGTCTTCCATAAATTGTTTAGGCAAAATTTGAAGCAGACTGGACCAAGGAATTCCGTTCTCCCATACAAACTTTGCCCCCATTTTTCAATTCCTCGGGTAGAATTTCGGAAAACCCTTTCATATCGAATACCTACGTCATACAATGTATATATGTATGTATGATGGGGAGACATTCACTGAGACCTAAAAGATCTATTGTGCCCCCTTACTTCTACTTAGTTCCTGAGGAACGTCCTATTTACCTGAGGAATTTTAGGATATCTGCAAGCTTCAGCTTAGTTAATCCAATAATCTCCCATGTGCTGTGTCCTAGGATTCTTAATTGTAGTGCAATTCACAAGTAGGTGGATGGAGGTTTCTTCTTCCATGCCACAGAATCTACATTCTTCTTCCTCCACTATTCTGAGCATTCCGTTTAAAACTCTTAGTTTTACTTTGACTTATGCATTCATTTGATCTCAACGGGCTGTATCCACCCATCAGAATCTTTGATTGTCTTTCCTTTGGTCATACAAAGAACTCCCTCCAAGTTTCAGTTCTCTACGATCAGCGGTTTAGGCTGTACGTAGACCCGTCAGTAATTCAGGACAAAGCAATTTATTGTATGTATAGATATTAAGAAGGTTTTGGTGGAGTTGATGTTAAGTCCCACTTATCTACTCTAGCTGTTCGTATAGTTTAGTCCCTTTTGAACGATGTCACAAAGGGTAATCTCGAATTATAACCTGGGTGTTATGACAATGTCAGTATGTCCTTGGCAGGATATTCCGAGGTCAGTCAGGAGTTCGTCTACCGTCAGGTTCAGCATTCACGGGCATTCTACTCCTCCGTCTGGACATACTCTGTTTGTGCAGATGGTTAGGTTTGTGGTGAGTGGGTCTATAAGGCCCTCCACTGCGACTCGCAAGAGTCTATTGTGGCTCACACCTATTCAGATTTCACCAAAAAAATTTAGCTTCTTAACAAAGCCGATTAGCTTATTTGGTGAATGATTTTTCAGGTCCGAGGGCGAGAGAGCATCCCTGCCAAACATCAGATACCTGATTCGAGCCGCGGCTGCTGTTTCATCATCTTCCAGACAAAGACGGCAAGTCGGATCTTCCGACAGTCCAATTTTTAGCATATGATGATTCAGATGACAGTGGCCTGTTAAAAGGCCTGTTAGACAGCGTAGGTCATGCCTGCTATAGTCTAACATTTGTTTGGAGACATTCTGCTCCAATCTCTCCACACATGAAACAATGGCGTAAATGCCCGCCTGAAATACGGTTGCATAGGATCCTAGAGAGGTTGAGATTTCTGTCCTAGGTCTGCGCCCGTATACACCTGCACCAGAGCCTGAGGGTGTTTTTGAACCGTCTGTATACCAGATGCAGATCTGCTATTCTAGTGATGAGCAGCTCCGACATCCATCTGGATACGTATAAAGTAAAAAATGTCAAATGACAGATATTAAATTTTCGATGGAAGAGTGATTGAGATGGATTGAATACCAATAAAATTATTTAAGCCGGTGGAAGAACCAGCATTCACTTAACATGAGGCTGATACCTTACGGAAGTACATTTTCTACATGGTTCATAAACAACGTATACAAGGACTATGTATCGCAACGGTAAAAGGGTAATAAACAAAATTTATTATTTACACCAACGTATTAAATGCAGCATGCAACTATTGCATAAAAAGCTCCATAAATTATTATAAATGAATTAAAAATGCGAGTTAAAAGTTGCTTGTTCAGTGAACGCGATAGGAACTAATCATTGCTGCATAATTAAAGATAGAACATGTTTATGGTGTTAAGATAATGTTATGTGTACAATTTCGAACGTTAGTGCCTTTATTGGACGTAATTATTATGTTAAAATTATAATACTGATTGTATGAATTGCTCATTATAAATATTATTTGGTAAGTGATCTATATCCAAATCCTTCCTTAATAGTGTATTGTGAGATGTTCAGTTATCAAAGAAATAATTTGAACACTATTTCAACACCATGTATGATGATGAATGTCGCCATTCCATGGATTGTTGTTTCGATTCTGGTTCTGGTCCATGTTTCGTCACCAGTAACAATTTGGTCTAAAAAATGTCACCTTCATTGTGGTACCGCTCAAGGAAAGTCAATGCACTGCCTAATGGTTGGGTTTTGTGCAAATCCGTCAATATTTTTGGAGCCCAACGTGAACACAATTTCCGGTAATTCAAGTTCTCGGTCACAATGCGATACAAAACACTACGAGAATATTGGATGGTGGATATACCATCAACTCAGGGCTTGCTGCTGAATGTCGTGAGCGCCTTGCTGACCTAGCAAGGCGGAACACAGTGAGGCTAGAATGGATTCCGGCTCACTCTGATTCTGAAGGCAACGAAGGGGCGGACGCCCTGGCTGTGAATGGGCAGCTACTCCCTTTAACGGCCCGGGCCCGACCTTGGGCAGTCCAAGCTCCTATTGAGTGGATGGACATGCTAGAGCTGCTCTAGAACTACCAAGGAGTAGGTTAAAGAAGATAGCAGGACTCCTAACAGGCCACGATCTACTTAAAGACCTCCAAATAAATTTCATCAATGACTTTGAAACATAACTCCATCTGATACTCTCCAAAGGAATCTTCCTCTACGGTCTAAGCCACCGGTGTGAAATTTCAAACGTTAATAATCTTCCTCCCATAATTAGAACAGTTCATTCCATTTTTGTTGGTTTCAACACAGAACTACAGGACTTAGTTTTGTGGTTCCCATTAAAAATCAGTCTTAGTGTAGCCAACTAGTTGTAATTTCATGAATGTGCATTTTCTAGATCTAGACCAATTTAATACATGTTCATTTATGTTTTTATTGATAATTAAAGCTCTAGCTGTTATTTTATAAGGAATTACTTAGTTTGACACGTAAATCGAATGGAAATTTCGTTTCTTCATACGTAGATGATAATTTTAGTTGGTAAACCTGATCGACGAGTCATGTCAAATACAAGACTGTTCAATCTGATGTTTATGTTCATGGAGACTATATATCTCCATGTTTATGTTACTGAGAATATTACCCTCTTGGGTAAGTAGTAAAAATGCCTTTATCGCTTAGTAATACAGTGTTGCAAACGAATTTCTTTGGGCTACATCTTAACAATAAGAACTAAAAGTAAACGACTGGAAATCAATAGATTCTCGATAGCGCATCGTAATAAATCACTGTTTTAATGAAAATTTACACAATGGTCAATTATAGGTATCGACTTCATACCACAACAAAGTTGCATAGTATTAATTTTATATATGAGGAGATAAGTATACGATCGATTGAGATCGAAGAAGTGATGATGGATGTAGCCTTAGGATTTCGAGTTTGGTATTTCTGATCAAAAGCTCAGTAGCAATTTTCTATTTACAAAGCATCTTGATTGACATTCACTCAATTTGACGTAGATGTTTGTGTTGGAAACAAATACATACTTTGTTGGTAATGATAGCTTTTATCTCAGTGTCGTACCATAGCTAAGGGATATGAAAGATTATAAAGGTCATTTTAGATTAGACAATTTCTTGTGCAATATTTAGTTCAAGTTTTGGAACAATTCAAATTGTTTAGTCTAAAATTAAAAACTGTATTAAAGATTGTCTACCCTGTCAACAGGTTCTATTTTCTTAACAATTTGATTGTATTGTTTGTGTTTCATGATGAAAATGTTTTATGAAATTGTCATTAATCTGGATAATTTGTGGTTATGTATTAAAATGGTTGAAGAATATTATTATGATTCTGAGAAGGATCTAAACTAATGATAGGAACTGAATTATTTCTATCTTTTAGAAAATAGACATTTATTACTTTTTATATTTATTGACATACAGTGTGACCCATTTTGTTTGGAAGCACCCTTATAAAATCCGCATTTTTCAACCGATTTTGATTAAGTCTTTTTTGTTAGATTTAGTATCAAAAACAGTATTTGAGCACAAATTTTCATACCATAATAGCTATTTTCAAGGCCCTCTATGTTAATTTTTCTTTGCCAAAAAAGACGAAAGTATATTAGGCATTTTTTTTTCTCAAATATGACTACACCACTGGATTCGGAATCATCACAAATGTAAACTATCAAAATTTTATAAAAAAAGTTTTATTAACAACAAAGTTATCAGTACATGAATTTGAAAAAAGTTGTTTTTTAATTAAGTTTTTACTAAGAATGTAGACACATTTTAAAAATGGCAACATGGTAAACAAAAACTAGGACTCAAACATATTGCACTGTAAAAATTCGAAGCCGGAATTTTAAAAGACAGGATAATAGGTCCATTCTTTTTTGAGGGTAACATGAATGCCAATAACTTCATGGAATTCTTGGAAGGTGAGTTATCCGCAGTGATTGACGAACTGCCACTAGCAGAAAGAAGAAATTTGAAATTTCAGTAAGATGGTTGTTCTGTACACTATTCTAGGATTGTCAGGCAGTGGCTTAAAGAGAAATTTCCAAATGGTTGGATAGGTCGCGGTAGCGAGTTAATCGAATGGCCTCCTAGATCGCCCGATTTAACTATATTGGATTTTTATCTGTGGGGTCTTTTGACACAAAAATTGTATAATACACGTCCAAGGAATAGAGCAGAACTATGTGACAGAATACGACAGGCGTGTGCTGGAATAACGCCACATGAAATAAAAAAAGCGCTAAGACATAGTCGCAAACGATACGAGAAATGTGTGGAAATTAACGGAGGTCTAGTCGAGGCTACAAAAATGTAGAACTAAATTATTATTAAGTAGTTTAATAATTAAAATGTATTATTTGGTGTTAATTTGTATTTTCGTCACATCAGCACAATAATTTTACATTACTCTCAGAAGTAATAACTCTAGAACGGGTTAAGGTGTCGGCTTCGAATTTTTACAGTGAAATATGTTTGAGTCCTAGTTTTTGTTTACCATGTTGCTATTTTTAAAATGTGTCTACATTCTTAGTAAACAATTAATTGAAAAACAACTTTTTCCAAATTCATGTAGTGATAACTTTGTTGTTAATAAAACTTTTTTCATAAAATTTTGATAGTTTACATTTGTGATGATTCTAAATCCAGTGGTGTAGTCATATTTAAGAACAAAAATGCCTAATATACTTTCGTCTTTTTTGGCAAAGAAAAATTAACGTAGAGGGCCTTGAAAATAGCTATTATGGTATGAAAATTTGTGCTCAAATACTGTTTTTGATACTGAATCTAACAAAAAAGACTTAATCAAAATCGGTTGAAAAATGCGGATTTTATAGGGGTGCTTCCAAACAAAATGGGTCACACTGTATGTTATTTTATTATTAATATCAACAAGTCTAATAAAAGGTCACAACAATTCTCCCCTCCTTATTACAAACTATTTTACAATATAAAGAGACAATCTGCGGTCACTGGGGTACTTGAGCTTTCTATTCCCATAATCATAGGTTTGTAGCTTTCTGGTAGGCCTGCCAACAATATGGTACCTATCCATTCGTCTCTTACTTTTAGACCAATGTTTGATAGCTTGTGAGCAGTGGTAATAATCGTGTTAACGTAATCTTCTACCGAATCACTGTTCTCTAGCGAAGTTGTGATTAAGATACGCAAAAGTCCGACGCGTCTGGTTAAACCACTGTCCTGGAAAGCACTAGCATGCTTCCTTTGCAGTTTTGGTAGACTGTACATGAACGTAGTTCAACGGATCAACCAAAAGAATAACTTTTGATCGTACCTTTACGTCTTTCTTTGCATCTACTGCAGTACCTGTTACCGAATCCCATAACTCTTGATGCTCCATCAGGTATGTTTGAACTGCGAACTTCCAAGTATCGTAGTTTTATCTTCCTCGAAGCTTTTTCTATCGGCGGCAGCTGATATCCTGACATCGTGCAGTGAAGAAAAAATTAAAGTTCGCTCAAACCGGTACCTCTGGCACTACTTATAATACCCAAAATGATTCTCAGAGACTTCAGAAGCGTTTGGAACGTCTGGGCCCATAACCTATTGTAAAACTTGTAGGATTTATGGTAAAAAGACGAAAGTTAATGCAAAAAACTGTGTGACATTTATTATCCAATAAAAACACTTGCACACACTAACTTAACTTCTATCAACTAACTCATTGGGTCAAAGCTAATCAAATTATTTGAAATTAATTTCAACAAGGTCAGGTTTTGTGTATTTTATCATCAGATCAAATCACTGCACAGAATCTTGAACTAAATATTGTTCAATAAATTGGAATAGTCTAAAATAGCTTAAAACAGTTGGCCAATATTTCACACAAGAAATCTATTCCAAATATTGTTCCAAAACTCGAACTAAATATTGCACAAGAAATTGTCTAATCTAAAGTGACCTTAACTTATCTTTATAGAACACCCTGTATTTTATTTTATCCTCGTTAAGCTAATATTATTTTTCTGAATTCAAACATATATAGCTCGTATAGTATAAAAAACGTTTGTTTTCCATGACATCTGTCATAACTGGACTATGTTGCCAAGCATTCGAAATAGTAGGAGTATGTTGTAAATGTCGAATATTCTTCTTTTTATTCGGTTATAGGTTAGTTTTAGCATTGTCTAGCAATGGTTTTAGTTATTGTTTAAAAACAAACTTTAAAATATTATTCAGTTACTAAATTCAACTTAAGTACTGCTGCTACACGGTATAAAATGTATGTATATACATATTAAGATATAATTGCTAACTTACCTTTCTTACAGAAGTTAAAGGTAGCAATGGACCATTGTTCTCACGTTGTTGTTCACAATAATTGATTAAGGAAGCTAAAAGATCTTTGCAGCGGCTGGTTAATTGTTTCGGCATATTTGCTCTAATAAGAACTGTTTTATGGTTATTTGATAACGCAAAAATAAAGAAAAATTAAATGAACGTGTTAAAATTAGTCGGAGGTAACCACAAAAGTTGCAGAAACCACCTGAGAAATGTAAAAATTTTACCTGATAAATCAATTTTAAACGCAGCAACACTTTTGCCAACATAAAATGTTATTAACGTTAAACTGAGACTGTCACTAGTTTGAATTGTCAAAGTATTATAATATTTCGTTTGAAATTATTCACAAAATGTATATTTAAATATACACTGTGTCCGTGAAGTATGGAACAGATTTATTTCTAGCTAAACAGACCATTTTACGAAATAATCCTGAAACTCATCGATTTTTGATTTTAATTTACTGTATTTTAAAATAATAATTGATTCCAAAAATGTATCACATGTTGATTCCAATTGGTACGAGGTGGACAAAAATACAATAGTTTTGTGTGTGCTCATAAAGTAACGCGTAACATTCTTTATTAGTTAAATTAACAATATTATCAAAAATACTTATTGTCTAGCGGCAATTGGTTTAAATGTAACACCCTGTAGTTTGTTACATTTTTAGATTAATAAAAATGAGCTGTTTCAAAACATGTTTGGTACTTGTGGTCTAGCAGACAGAATATGAAAGAAATTATTTCTTATCAATTTAAAAAAAAAAACAAAGTCGTCTAGTTTTTTGTGAAATGTTTAGTAATTTATTGATGTTCAGTGACAGTTTAGTACTACAATATTTTTGGTATTCGTGAATGTTTTAATTATTGCTTAGATTTAATTTGAAGTATAAATGGAGTTAAGTGTAAAACAAAAAATTGAAATACTTATGATGATTGGGTATGGAGACAGATCGCGAACTCAGATGGAAGTGTGCAATTTGTTTAAAGATAAATATCCAGAAAGACCTATAACGCGTTCAACAGTCAGTAAGATTGAAAAAAAATTTCGAGAAACTGGTACGGTTGAAAATGCACGCAAATCAAGTCGTCCCTCTGTAAATGCTGATACAGCATTAGATATTTTACTTAGTTTCGAAGAAGATGCGCACACTTCTGTGCGTAAAGTTAGTCGCGATATCGGTGTTAACAAAACAACGGTACAAAAACTATTAGAGCTTGAAAAATGGCATCCTGATAAAATCAAACCTGTGCAGGAATTAAACGAAGATGATCCCGATAGAAGAATCCAATTTTGCGAGAAAATGATGGATAAATGTCACCGAGACCCTCTTTTGATAAAAAACATTATTTTTTCTGATGATGCCACTTTCACGATAAATGGCGAGGTTAACCGTCGGAATTGTAGATACTGGGAAAAAGAAAACCCCCACTGGATGCGTCAGCATCATACACAATACCCGCAAAAGGTAAATGTATGGGCTGGAATTGTAAGAGATCGAATCATCGGACCCTACTTTATCGAAGGTTATTTAAACGGGGCAACGTACCTTGAGTTTTTAAGGGGGTATCTCGTACCTACTTTACGTAATTTGTTTCGCAGCAGACGTAATCCTGGAGGTTTTGATGAAAGTTTATGGTTTCAACAGGATGGTGCACCTCCACATTATGCTGTAGATGTTAGAAGGTACCTAGATGAAATTTTTCCGAACAGGTGGATTGGTAGACCTTAATGGCCAGCGAGGTCACCAGATTTCAATCCTTTGGATTATTTTATGTGGGGCCATCTGAAGAATGTTGTGTATCAAACGAAACCAGCAAATATTCAAGTTTGCGACGCTACTGTTTTCTAAAACGTGTGAGAAAGGGCATGTTTATAGGCTATTCAAATTATTGACGACCATCCAGAGAAATATTGTTTGGAATGTTGTAAAAGAAAATTTATTGTATCCATATCATGTCAAACGTGTTAACATTTGCTACCTAAGCACTATCCGCTCCGTATGCAGTATTGCCAATATATTTTTAGGGATTTTTAGTCTTAAAACTGTATGAAGAATCGCCCACAACAATATGTCATTCAAAATATCCTGTTTATTAGAAATTTTCCTGTGCAGAAATATTTTTTGATTTATTGAGAGAATTGACAAGCATACAACTCAGCTACAGCAACTCGTGGCAACGATTTAGCGAACACAAACAAAGTCAAATTAATAGTGAATATTTTTAGTGAAATAGATAATTTATATTCTATTGTTTCGCAACTCTTTATTTCGATTTAAAAACCCATCAACAATTGCTTGGATGCACAGGTATTAATGATCAGTGATTCCAACATAAAACGAAAAGTAATAACAAAAAAAGTTACATAATTAAGTCGGACAGTTACTCATAGTCTTGCTTAATTTCGGTATCGGTTAACATCAGATAAAGAAGCATTATTTATAACGACTTGAAATACCAATCATTTGTCACTTTCTAGGTTGTATATACATAGATAATGATGCATTTTTCTTGTGTTAAAATACCTATATATACGGATGTATTGATATCTAGTTAGCCTAGACCAGTTCCATGCATAAATAAAAAATTGCGTTACCATAGCAACGAACAATAGCTTATTAGAAGTGTCAGTGTGAAGTTTGACGTCAAAAAAGTAAACCAGAGTTATGCAATAAATTAAAAGAAAAAAGATGTCCACCGAAATTGTGAAAATCGAAAAATTGGAGTATCGAGCCATCATCAAGTACCTGTATTTAAAAGGGCTAAGAGGTAAGCAGATTTACGAAGATATGCTTAATACCCTTGGTGATCAATGCCCTTCGTATGCGACCGTGAAAAATTGGACTGCAAGTTTCAAAAGAGGTAAATTTTCCATTGAAGATGATGACCGATCGGAAAGGCCAGTTTCTGTGTCGGTCCCCGAAAATATCGATGCAGTTCGAATTGGGCTAAAACGGATATCTGAAGCACTGAATATTTCATACGAACGCGTTCATCATATAGTTCACGTCAATTTGGACATGAGAAAAATTGCTGCAAAATGGATCCCCAAATGTTTGAATGTTGACCAAAAGCGTGTAAGGGTAGAAGCATCGCGTTCGATCTGTGCTCGATTTGAAAACGATGTAGATTTCTTAAACCGAATTGTTACTGTGGATGAGACTTCGGTACATTTTTACGATCCAGAAACAAGGCAACAATCGATGGAATGGCGACACTCTATTTCTCCAAGACCTAAGAAGTTTCGTGTCCAAAAATCTGCTGGAAAAGTTCTTGCTTCAGTTTTTTGGGATTGCCATGGAGTAATCATGATTGATTTTTTGGATAAGGGTGGAAGAATAACTGGATATTACTATTCGACACTACTGACCACTCTACGGGCAAAAAATTAAAGAGAAAAGACGCGGAAAGCTATCCAAAGGTGTTTTGTTTTTGCAGGACAACGCCCCTGCACACAAATCTCATGTTACTGAATTACTGGAACACCTCCCTTATTCACCAGATTTGGCTCCGTCTGACTATCATCTCTTTCCTCAACTGAAAAAAAGTTTAAAGGGTCGTAAATTTTCTTCCAACGAGGAGGTAATAAAAGCTGTGGAGGTCTAGTTTGCAGAGCAAGAAGAAACATTAATTTTGAAAGGTCTAGAGCCGTTGCAGGTTCGCTGTAATAAATGTATCCAATTAAGAGGAGAATATGTTGGGTAATAAAATATTTTGACATTTAAATTTTGTTTGGTTCTATAGTAGGCTAAGAATTTTTCAATATATCCTAGTATGTAAATATTTCCGATCCTTTTATATGTCCTCCAAAAGTATTAACAATGTATAATCGAATTCGTAAAACATTTTCTAAACTTCAATTTGCTTTTCGTAACACTAAGTTAAGATAAGAGTTACTGTTGTTCTTGTAAATATATTTTGGACGGAACGCTTAATCTAAATTCTTATTTGCGTATGTTTGAATACCATTGCTTTTTTTTATCATTCTCTTGAAAGTAGTTTGATAAATTTATTGTCACAATAACAACAAAATTCCATTAGTTTCCTCACTTGATTCGCAAAAATCGTCATCTTTATCGTTCTCACATTTTGATTTATTACTGCTTTCATAAATCGCAGGATTCTTCAACAGGATTTTTATTTTATACTATGCAGGCAGTATAGTTTCATTGGTTGTGGTCAACGTTCAATCCCTTTTGCATATTAAGATATTAAAACGAAAAATATAGATTGGAAAACCTAAACGCAAAGCTTGTTTCACCTGACTCTGCTTTCTCTTAGAGCATGAATAAATGGTCTTTCTATTTTTTTTTGGGTTATTCCATAGACTGATGTAAACATTTATAGACGTCAAAGACAATAGCCCAATTCGACGGTCTGATAAAATCATGTCATGAACTGCTATTATATTTTCGGGGACTGACACAGAAACTGGCCTTCCTGATCGGTCATCATCTTCAATGGAAAATTTACCTCTTTTAAAGCTTGCAGTCCAATTTTTCACGGTCGCATTCGAAGGACATTAATCACCAAGGGTATTAAGCATATCTTCGTAAATCTGCTTACCTCTCAACCCTTTTAAATACAGGTACTTGATGATGGCTCAATACTCCAATTTTTCGATTTTCACAATTTCGGTGGACATCTTTTTTCTTTTAATTTATTGCGTAACTCTGGTTTACTTTTTTGACGTCAAACTTCACACTGACACTTCTAATAAGTTATTGTTCGTTGCTATGGTAACGCAATATTTTGTTTATGCAAGGAACTGGTCTAGGCTTACTAACAATACATCCTCGTATATTTTATCGATTTTAATTTATTTAATATTTTCTGTTGTATGTGCAGCGAAAACTCTTCTCATGTCGTGGTTCAAAATGCAATTGTAATAAAATTGTCTAGAAAAATTCTTTAAATTATATTGTTACATTTGAGAAATATCTATTTAAATTTTTATATGAAGAATTAGTAGGTATTGTTATTATTATTATATTATGTTATACCCAACACAACACAACTTTTTTTTTAAATGTCAAAAATATTAGTTAATTTTCTTTAAATGTGTAATTCCCCACTATTTCAATTTAATTTTCATTTTGGTATTATTAAGAATAAAAAAATATAAAACAAAAATTTTAAGTTAAATTTTATTTCATAAAACTTCATCTCGAAAAAAGTTTTGATGTGAAATAAACTAAGAGATGCTAATTTCACCCCCGTATAATGTACCCGTGGTTATTCCTTTGCGAGTGCAAGAAAATTACAGAATTTCAAGTTTCTAGCTTTACTGAAAATTTAAAAAAAGAAATAAAACCTCAATTTTCGTCACCACCCTTTAAGAGTGATATCTCGGAAAGGGGTGGGTTGAGGAGATTTTGTTATAGGAAAGACCCATCTTAATTTCATACGAGCAATCGCCTCCTGACTTTTGTCGCATGTATTTAGAAACACCCTGTGTAGTGTTTAAACAGCGCCAAATAAACAATGACATAATTCAATTATCGTAAATATTTTCCGCAATTAACGTAAAACAATTATTATCAAAACATGTCTTAATAATGACTGGAATATTAACTGATAAATCGTACCTGTCTAAAACAAGCAATTATCAAAACTGCTAGAAAAATCCCACAATTGTCACTAATTCCACGCATTTTCTTTTATATTATCGAACGCTATTAAGAAACTAACACTCTTTCAGAACTTTAAAAAACTATATCACATGTTCTGTCACCGAAAAGGGCAGTAAATTTTCCTTTTTTTTCAACCGCGCACAACGAACAACAAGAAAAGCAACTACAAGAATGAAAGTTAGGTTCAGTTTGTTGCCTATACGATCGTTGAAGTCTTCATGTTGGATGGCAACAGCGTTGCCAGATCGATTAAACTAATTTTACTTCAAAGATTTTTTGCATCTAACATTGCTTGAATTTTTTTATTTTTGTTTGGGGATTTTGCGAGCCTGATTAATAAAAAATGTTCGAGACTCCAGTTTAGGGTTTTTCATTTTTCCGATCCATTTCTTACCTTGAAAAACCTTGTTTTCTTAATTTTCAGTATTCTAGAAAAAAATGTTGATTCTAAACTTTCTCCCAAAAGGTATATGCATTCAAATTCTTTTAACGATCATTCGTAAAGGTAGAATTTTTTTGCGAATTGAGTATTTTTGGTTATGTGTTTTTTATTGGTCCAAATTTTCAAATAATTTCTTTGCTTATACTATTTTTGTTCTAGATTAGGGACTGACCATAAATCACGTAGCCAATTTGGGGGGGTTCGATCTAAGACTACGCTGGGTCACGTTGGGGGGGTCATAAACCGTAATACGTAGCTTTTTAATTTGAAAATTAATAAGTTTTTTAAATACCGCGGGCAAAAAAGTCACACAAATCAGATGGCGGAATAAGAATGACCTGCACCGACTGTGGAATGTATTATGCTTCAAAAAAACAGAAAAATGTCCATGTCAAGGACATACATGGTAAAGTAATCAACGAGAAACTGAAAGTAAAAAAATACTAAAAAACGAGACCGTGAATTTTTGTGTGGGATTGATACGATGGAGCCTATGATAGATTGGTTTGAGGAAGAAGATCTTGATTCGAATTTCGTAAATATTCCAGTAGAGAGCGATGAGAATGCTTACCCGTTATTAATAACTTACATGATTGGCTTCTTTCACCATTTGTGCTGAACGATATCTTCGAGCAATAAAGATGATAATGAAGGATTTTTTTAAATGTAATATAATATATTTGACTTTTAAGTGATACGTAGTATCTTATGGGCTGGAGGGGGGGGGTTACCTACGTGATTTATGGACAGTCCCTTACTTATTTAATAATGTTTGAACTTATGTTATCAGTCACTTTCTCATATAAATAAAATCAATTTTCCAAGTTCTCCAAATAATCTGCGTAAGCACTGACCACACTTGAGGTTTTTTCCAAAATATATTTCTAAGAGAATTTAGAAGCTGTCGAAATATCCCAAAAACACCATTATACTTCCATACGGGCCCCCCCAATTCAAGGTCCCGTAGCATTTACTAATACGTCTAATCCGGCACTGAACACCTAGATACATCGTATTTCTATTGCTGACGTTGAAATGCTAATGTTTTTTATGATAAATTGTAAACATCGGCAACAATGGTTTATATCAAATGTGGGCTTGTTTTTGTTCTCTTGGAACTGTGTACTAACTCGGTGAATCACAGTTAATGAATAAATAGCAGAAATACCACGTACCGCATATTCTGGAATCTAAGCTAGTATTACATTAACAGATATATTCTGGTGTTAATCAGATATTATGATGCGGGTTTGGTTGGTATTTAAACATATTTTACATGAAAAATTTCTGACTTCAAAATAAATCAATTTTTTTCACTTTTCAAGACTTTTAAATATTCGTATGTAACGTAGATTTTGGAAGAAGGTGGGAGGCAATTAATGAAAGAAAGCAAGAGATATAAGAACCAAATGATATATTAAATATTATTTAAAATAAAATACTTATATATAACAATTAATCTACTTAATTGAAAAGTATGCATGGTCAGGCTTGCCTATAACCAAGAAAATATGCGTAGATTTCATAACTTTTGACATGTGAAAAAAAATATTAGTTTTTAAATAATAACCGAAAAGGAAGAAAGTGAGTAGTACATGAACTATGAATGTAAATAAAATAAAAAAAACTGGCTGTAAATAGAAAAAAATATATTTCCTATTGAAAAATAAAAATTTGGTTATATATGTATACTAGCAGACCCGAAAGATGTTGCCTGTCGTCTTATCATATTATACAAATTTTTACTATTTTTATTTTGAATGAAAAATATCACATTTCAACTTATTTTGGGTGGCAAACCCAGCAAACACAAAAACATATTGAATACATTTATGTTATGTAATTTTTGAAATATAAAAGTCACAGTTATATAAAACTGAAGTCACAACTAGATAATATTTATGTATTGAATACTGACAAAGGCCGTCACAGCTAGAGAACAATAATGATATAAAAGATACATATTCATATTACATATCTATTATGTAAATTATATTACATCTCAAATATGTCCAAATCACTATGTAGTATATATGTAAAAATGAGATAATATCTAGAGAATATTTATATATTATATATTACATAATATAGATGTAACAAAAGTTACCTATTTTAACTTTTGTCTCACCCCTTACCTAAAATATTTCATTGGATCTATGAAAAAATTATTTGAGAAAAATCTGTTAAAACATTATTTTCCATAGATGAAATGAAATACAATATTTTTAGTATGGATGAGGGTCAAAAGAAAAAAGGAATTATTGTAACTATACCTATTATTCAATACCTACCTTATGAATATTTCAAACATAATAAAGCAACTGAATATTCATATATTGTAAATGGTATTTATCTTTATTTGAAATATTTAGTAGCTGGTGGATGTTTTCTTAGTTACTAAAAAAAAAGCAAATGAATGCATTTAAGTACATCTATTTTATTAACATAAGTAATATTGACAATACAATACTGTAACAAAAATATTGCAAAACAAAATCTAAAAATATTCAAAAACTAAATGATAACAAAATATAAAAAATAATAGAAAACTAATACTTACTATCCCTTGTTTTGAAGGGTTACTGTTTCACCCTTCTCTTTCCTCTGTTGTCTCTGCTTACTCAGCCTTATCCACGTGCGTGCCTGTTCAAAATAGTAAGAGACATATCTCTGATAATAATAATATAATAGTACTTACATAATGTATTCTTCAATCCTCTAAACACAAGCACACAGACAAAAACGTTATTATACTCACAGATCAACTTTTCAATTATTAATAGTTGTGGTAGCGTGGGTGTTACAATTTAAAGGTTATGATTTTCTTCTTCTTTTTCAAGACAAGACGAAGTAGGTACGTGTATGGCGATAGCAAATGTTACGTAATAAATATATATAATTTTTTTTTATATATTTATGTAACAGAATTTACATCTTGAATACATATAAAATTAGATATATCCAATATATAAAATATTTTATGATATAAATATTGAGAATATATAACAAAACTTACAGATTTTGTTACATAAATACTACGTAAAAAATATATAAATGGTTTATATAAAAATCGTTCCTCCTCTGTTATGTATTTTTATGTAATATATACATTTGTGTTTGCTGGGAAATCAGATAGTATTGTTAATTTTTTGATAAAAGGAATATATTTCTTGAAAATTCGACTTTCCTGAATTTTCTTACAATTTTTCGGACAAACCAGCTTTTTTAAATGACCACATAAAAAAATTCCTATAGATACTAAATGCCATCAAAATCGGCCCATCCATTTGGGAGTTGTTCAATATGAACCCGATTGCAGCGCCACCTACCGGGACTAATTGTTAATATAAACCATCCAGTTACTTAATCAAACACACATAAAATTTCATCAAAACCGGTCCATCCGTTTAGGAGTTGTTCAGTATTAACCCAATTGCAGAGCCACCTACCGGGACTAATTCTCTAAACTGGAGATTGAAATAAAAATGTATTATATTCGATTGCCATGCAACCCTATTGCTCATGTGTGGATTAAAAGAAAAAAATATTAAAATCGCAATTTAAAAATAGGGGTTGATCGTAGAGGGGTGAAAATTTAGGGTTGTATGTATTTTTGTATGCTGTATCATAAAAAGATAAAAACCAAAAATTTTGTCCAAAAAAATTTAAAAAAAATTTAGGGGTGGACCACCCTTAATATTTAGGAGGATGAAAAATAGATATTGTCCGATTCTCAGACCTACCCGATATGCACACAAAATTTCACGAAAATCGGTCGAGCCGTTTAGGAGGAGTTCAACTTCTAACACCGTGACACGAGAATTTTATATATTAGATATTACGAAGCACAAATAAATAATAGAATACAAAAATCTAAGCAATCATACTGTTAGTCATTATGTCCTATTATTTGATTAACGACTGTGGTTTTTGATCTTGAATCAATCATAAGTCAAAACGAAATATCTTGGAATGAGGTATACCTAAAATGATATCAACTATGACAGTACTTCTATCAGTTGTTGGATAAGAGGATTTATACTTCGAAAACTCGATGATGATGAAGCATAGACTGATTAGTAGTACAGGCGATGAAGGTATAAAAGAGAAAATTTCAATATATGTTTATTATTTGTACACAAGTTCGAACTTCCTACATTTAACGCCAATGATGGAATTTTCAAGATCTTGCGAGATATTTACAATTGAATATTAAACAAAACTTATGAGTTAATTTATCATGGGAGTAGGCAATCATTTTTAAAAGGAGCTAATTTTTTTGCAAAAATCTCCATCTACCGTGAGCTTTCAATAATTACATTTTTATACGAATAGATGGCGCTAGTTTTATTGCAATCTCCTCTTTTCAGTAAGTACTAACCGTAAAAAGACAGCTGTCAAAATTTCATGATAATCTATTCATTAGTTCATGAGTGACGCTATTTTTAATATTTCCAAAACAATGGATCAAAAACAATTTCGTATTTTAATTTTTTTTGAATTATTATGATTATATAAAAAATGAAAAACTAGTACTGGAACTATCTTTTTAATGTAAAAATGACAACTATATAACTACCTTATTTGACAGAACAAAAACACGAGTGAATGTTACAAACTTAAACAAAACCTGCAGACAACGCTTTACTAAATTCAATACTCCCACTTTTTGTTACAAGTTAATGTCAACATTCACTTTGACAATACATTCAACATTTGACAAAAATGTTGATGTTTCAATTTTGATAACGCCTTTGTCATGATATCGGCTGCCTGGTCATCTGTTTGAACATATTGTAATTCAAAAAATCCATCTTTAAATTTCTCTCGGATAAAATGGTAACGTACGTCAATATGCTTAGTTCTCTTATGAAACTCTGGATTTTTCACAAGTCGTATTGCGCTTTGATTATCCATAAATAAAACTGGTACATCCAATTTAATTTGTCGAAAATCGTATAAGAGATTCTTCAACCAGACAAGTTCTTTTATAGCTTGTGACGCTGCCACATACTCGGATTCTGTTGTGGATATTGCGACGGATTTTTGTCGTTCTGATCCCCAGCTAATCACACTTCCTCCAAGCATGAAAACATAACCTGATGTTGATCTTCGTGTTTGCGTGTCTCCAGCATAGTCGGCATCACTATACCCGCAAAAGTCTAAATTGTTTCCGCTTACGAAGCATATTCCTTTGTTCATCGTACCTTTGATATATTTCATAATGTGTTTTACTGCATTCACATGTGCAGTAGCTGGTTTTTCCAAATATCTACTGACACTTCCAACTGCAAAACTAATATCTGGTCTAGTTGCAACGGCCAGATATATCAAGCTCCCGACTGCTTCTCGATAAGGAAAATCGATTTTTTTATCAGCTTGAAAATCTCCAAGGTTTTGTGAACTGGCTAATGGAGTTGTCACTGTCTTGCAACATGTCATATCAAAACGATCGAGAACCTTTCTTGCATATCCTTGTTGATGAACATGAATCGATCCATCCAAAAGCTGATCAATTTCGAGTCCCAAAAAACATTTCAGCTCAAAAATTTTTATCTCAAATTCTCTCTGTAAGTGTGTAATGACCGGCTTAATGGCTTCTTGTTTTTCCGCTGCAATCAATCCATCATCAACGTAAATTGCCAAAATTAACATTCCATCTTTTCCGTTGCTAATAAAAACGCATGGATCGGATCCGCTCTCTTTGAAACCAAAACTGTTAAGGAAAGAAGTAAGCTTCTTATTCCAACAACGCGAAGCCTGCTTCAAACCATATAAACTTTTGTATAGTTTACACACTCGGCCGCTATTGTCATTATATCCAATTGGCTGGCTCATATAAACATTTTCTTCTAAATCACCATTTAGAAAAGCCGTTTTCACATCAAACTGTTTCAGCTTCATATGCTTTGCCGCAGCCAATGCTAGGATCGCTCTGATTGATGTAAACTTCACCACTGGACTAAATGTTTCCTGGTAATCGATTCCGTACTCTTGTGTAAAACCTCGTACTACCAATCGTGCCTTATATCGATTAACACTCCCATCCGGATTTTCCTTGAGCTTGTAGACCCAGCGATTGTCAATCACTTTTTGATTAGCTGGCGCATCGACCAAAATCCAAGTATGATTTTTTATAAGTGAATCGTACTCTTCATCCATTGCTCGCTCCCACTGCTTGTAATCAATCGACTGAATTGCCTGCTCATACGTTCTTGGTTCATCACTGACTGCCAACATTGCAGAATGTTCACCAGTTACCAGATGTGTTAATGTGTTACGATCACGTAGACGCCTATTGACAATATTTCTGCTATCAAGATCGCAGGTCATACCGCGATTTTTCTGTTGATCTAGTGACGCACATTCATTTGTGTCCTTATCATCGTCATTTTCATTTTCTGCACCTATGTCAATACCATAATTGTCTTCGTTTTCGTTATTTTCATTCTTACTATGTACACTAGCTTTTTCTTCAGCACCAATATCGAGTGTTCCCATTGAATTTTCTAACAAAAAAACGACGTCTCGTGAGATCTCGATTTTACTAGTTTTCGAATTCCAAACTCGATATCCCTTTGAATTATTGTCATAACCAACAAACATACATTTTTCTGCCTTCGCGTCAAGCTTCTGACGTTTTTCTTTTGGTATGTGAATAAAAACTTCTGAACCAAAAATCCGTAAATGGTCTAGCTTCGCCTCCTTGTTATGCCATAATTCATACGGTGATTTGTTGTCAACTGTGCTTGTTCCAGTTTGATTTAACACATGAACTGCTGTATTTACTGCTTCCGCCCAGAATTTCCTATCAACCTTCTTTGCCTCAAGCATTGTCCTTGCTGATTCAACGATAGTTCGTATTTCCCTTTCTGCACAACCATTCTGCTCTGGTGTATATGGCACAGTTCGTTGATGGTGAATTCCAGCTGCTTCAAAGAAAACTTTCAGCTTTTCATTGACAAACTCTGTGCCGTTGTCAGATCTGATATTTCGAACGCTGTGACCATGCTTCTTCTGAATCAGTTTAACACATTTTTCGATAATACCCGCTACTTCTGATTTTTGTTTCATGAAATACACGAAACAAAAATGTGAATAATCATCTTTGAGCAACAAAAAATATCTGGATCCACCAATTGAATTCGTCTGAAACGGACCACACACGTCAGTATGAATGATTTCGCCACACATCTTTGACTTTTCTTCGCGACTCTTGAAACTGCTTCGATGATGCTTTCCATAGACACAAGCTTCACATGAAAATTCCTCATCAATAAAATCTATACCCCGACTTAGTAGGAACTTCTTCACATGTGTAGAATTCTGATGTCCTAGACGGTCGTGCCATGAACGAAGTGTAGCGTTTTTGATTGCTACACTCGCTGTAGTTTCAATCTTTGTTGGTTGTATAGTTCTGAACAACATTTGAAACAAACCTTTTCTACGAACTCCCACTGCAACAATGTTTCCATCTTTCAGCAATTTGCAACCTTCGTTATTCATGTTCAATTGATGCCCGCGATCTGTCACCTTTCCCGATGAAAACAAATTTTTCTTCAGTTCCGGCACGAACAAGACTCCCATGACTCGTTTGCGAATCCATTCATCTCCATTAAAAGCAAAAATGTTGATATCGCCTTTGCCCAGAGCCATGATCTTGTCACCATTACCAACTGTAATTGGTTCAGCTATTTCCGTGTAGTTTTCGAACCATTCTCGGCGATAACTCATGTGATCAGTTGCACCTGAGTCCAAAATCCAAATATCCTGGTCTCCATTAGTTGTTTTGTAACAAATAAAAGCATCATTTGAATTTTCTTCTTTTCTCCCGTTGAAGTTAGTCTTCTTTTCCGAGCATTCCCTTTTCCAGTGACCCTTTTTCCCACATTTGAAGCATTTGCCTTTCGGTTTGTCATTTTTATCTGTCGCTTTGTTATTATTCGATGAATTTCCTTTCTTGTAATTATTGATTTGTTTCTTCGAGAAAATTCTCTTAGCCATTAGCGCCTCTACTTCTTCAACTTGACCCTGCGACTTCAAACGAAGTTCTTCTGCCATCAAACGAGCCCGCAAATTTGCCAAAATTTGACTATCTGCGTTTGCAGATTCCCATGCACTATGAAAATGGTTAAACTCGGACGGTAGTGACATTAATATCTTCGAAATTACCATGGACTCAGAAATAATTTCTTTTTGATCACGTAATTGCTGCACGATTTCCATTAATTTTGATAAAAATGTCGCAATGTCATCTTCCGGTTGTTTTGTGTAGCTATAATATTTTTGTTGTAAAAATAAAGTATTTGCCTTTGATGTTTGCTCATAGGTACTTTTGAGCGTCTCCCACATCTCTTGAGCTGTTTCACAATTCATAATCTGCAGTAATGCCTGTTTCATACAAGTCGTGGAAATTGCTCGTCTGGCCATAGCATCCGCCTTCTTCCAAGTCACAATTTCCTTCGCATAATTTGTACATTCAGCTGCCGGTTTGACGTTTGTTCCATCGACGTAGTCAAAAAGTTCGTTAGCTTCTAAAATCTGACGCATTTGAAACTTCCATGTAAGCCAGTTGCTGCCGCTTTCCAGTTTTTCAATATTAACGCGATCGCCTTCCATTTATTTTGTCTTTTAATAATTATCGGCTTCAAAACTTCAAAATTAAATTGCTTTCCAATTATCTTTTTCGAGTTCGCAAATAAGTCTTGCACAAAATAAATAACGATATTTACTGCAGTTAATCTTCCTTTACAATTCCACGTAATCTGGGCCCATAACCTTTTGAATTATTATGATTATATAAAAAATGAAAAACTAGTACTGGAACTATCTTTTTAATGTAAAAATGACAACTATATAACTACCTTATTTGACAGAACAAAAACACGAGTGAATGTTACAAACTTAAACAAAACCTGCAGACAACGCTTTACTAAATTCAATAATTTTACACTGCTTCTTGATGTTAAAAAATACCGTTCAAGCGAAGCAATGGCTTGAAAAGTGTTATGGAGACATCGCTATATCAGAAATAACAATAAAATGATGGGTTGCTGACGTGCAAATGAGGCGGTAACACCAGAAAACATCCACAAAATCGTTTTGAATGATAGAAAAGTGAAGTTGCGTAAGTTAGCTGACATCTTAAAGATGTTGGCTTTATATTGCATGAGCAATTGACTATGAGAAAGCTCTGCTGAAAGTGGGTGCCGCGTTTGCTCACTGTTGACCAAAAACAAGAACTTGTTGATGCTTCTGAGCATTGTTTGACCATGTTTAAACGTAACAAACCGGAATTTTTGCCGATATGTGACAATGAATGAAACATGGATCCATCACTTCACTCCGGAATCAAAACGATCGTCATCTGAGTGGACAGCAACTGGAGAACCTCGTCCAAAGCACCCCAAAGCACAACAATCAGCTGGAAAGGTTATGTCCTCGGTATTTTGGGATGTAGGTGGAATAGGGAATATTATATAGCGTTATTGGAGAGTTTGAAGATCGAAATTGCAAAGAAACGTCCGCATATGGCAAAGAAAAAAATGTTGTTTCATCAAGGCAACGCACCGTGTCACAAGTCAATCAAAGCAATGGCAAAACTACATGAATTGAACTTCGAATTGCTTCCACATCCAACGTATTCACCAGATTTGGCTCTCAGCGACTACTGGCTGTTCGCAGACCTAAAAAAAGGCTCGCCGGTAAGAAATTTCGCTCGAACGAAGAGGTTATCGCTGACACTGGCGCCTATTTTGATGCTAAAGATAAACCGTTCCTACAAAGTGATATTGAAATGTTAGAGCGGCGCTGGAATGAACCTAACCTAACTTTCTAATTTCATGTGCGTCTGATAAAATATTTGTAGAAATTTCTATATAATGGAATTTGTAACAACGTCTTTGTTAATTTTAATATTCTTTCAAAAAGCTTGGAAAAATTTAAAGTTTAAATTTGCTGTTGTAAATAATATGAAACAGCGTACGTTGAATCGATTGTAACTTCAATTCAATTTTGTTTAGACGCAAATCAAATCAAATCATATTATTTATTATAAAATTATTTATCATATCCGGTAAATATGTAGATATCAAAAATGATTTTGGAGCGATATAATTCAATTGGAAATGTATACTTTTTTATTTATCGGTTATTGTACTTGAAACCGCAAAATTGTTTATGAAATTTCAAGAAATTCAAAGAATGTGTTATTATTTTAGAATATATCAAATAATATCCATTTAACTACTTATAGCAAATATACAACTTGATGTGAGTTGAGACGTTTCTTTATCTCACCGCCACCATCAAGTGAAAAAGATGTACATATCGACCAACATAGCTTTGCCTCTGAGATGCGCAAACGATAAACAGAGAGGGTTAGTGTGCGACAAAGACCGACTTCGCCCTTTCACAATTGAGAGAAGAATTCCAGTCGAAACCGTTGATTGAATGCAGTACCTGAATCAACGTCGAAACAAATTTGGTATCGGTTGATGATAACAATAAAACAGGAGAGGATAGGAATCCCAACATCCTTATTCATTCGCAAGTAGAATATAATTAATAATTTCTGCACTGACTATACTAACCGATGTTGACTGCACGAGATCCTCGACATTAATGAGCTCTCGCCCCACTTCGCCGACTAGTCTACTGCGCATCCAATTCTCAGAGGCAAAGCTATGTTGGTCGATCTGTATGTATTTTTTTTTTTCGGGCCTAGATGGCAAACTTATGTTCAAATGGGCTTGTCCCATGACCCAGACAGTGTTGGACTCATCCCAAGGGATGCCTACCAACCAAACCCACCTCAAAGCTCGCCGTTACCCCCTGCCTGGAATCACTACCCTAGCATACTTCGAGACGGGCGGCGGTCCCTCACACACACTCCGTCATCTTCTCCCTTCTATCACTCCTACCTCTCATGTCATATCAATTCCTTCTCTCCCCCTAATCATTCTCTCCACTACGCCACTTCCCTCCATCCATTCCTCCTCTCCCCTCAACATTATCTCCACCAAGTTCTCCCAATACACCGCCTCCCCTAGTTTCTGCTCTAATTTTTCCAGCATCTGAACACATTCCCCACATCATCCTCCACTTCACATCTCTCGCACAATCCAGTCTCTCTTTTCCCAATCTTGTGGAAGTACCCTACACTCGACCCATGCCCAGTGAGCACCTGTGTCAAGAAGTAGTTCACCTCCCCAAATTTCCGGTCCATCCATTCTCTCCTATTCCCAATCGCTCCTTTTAGCGCGCGCTCATACTTCTCCCATCTTCTCTCCATTTCCATTCCTGCATTTCCTCTACAGTCGCACCCCTCCAGCGTTTATTCCTGGCTCTAGCCTCTAAGTCCAATGAGTAGGATCTTGACAGCACCACTGCCGCCAGTCCACCCACTGTCCTGTATCCCTGTACCACCCTCAGGAGTATACCTCTCTGCACCCGCAGGAGTGGCCTAGCCCTCGCATTCACCCCCGCTCTTTCACCCCACAATTCCGCACGTTTGCTGACACTGTTGAACGCGTTCCCAACGTCAAAGAATACGAGAAGGGCCAATTTCTTGTTCCTCCAATTGCCCTTCCTAGCCTTTTCCACCAAGCCCATCGCCCTGCCCAGAGCCGAGATACATGATTTTCCCTTTGCAAACCCGTACTGGTTTTCCCTAAACTTAGGTTAATATCCCTCTTCTATCCACTAATCTCCTAGGTGCTGTGCCCTAGGATTCTGAATTGCTGTGCAATTTGCAAGTATGGTTCTTCTTCCATGCCACAGAATCTACATTCTTCTTCCTCCACTATTTTGAGTTTTTTCAGGTGCCCATTTAGGAGGCAATGTCCCGTTAGGATCCCTGCTGAACCTCTTAGAGCAGTTTTACTTTGACTTATGCATTCATTTGATCTCAACGGGCTTTAGTCTCCCATCAGAATCTTTGATTGACTAAGCCCTACTGGATCTTTCCAATGTTCAGATCTTCTATTTCTTCAGCTTTGCCTATTTCTTCCAATATTACATCGGTGCTAATACCGTAAAAGGGTTTTTCAGTCCCCTTTTTTGCTAGTCCATCTGCTATTTTATTATCTTTTATTCCAGCGTGTCCTGGAATCCACAGTAAGGTGACTATATTGTTCTCGCCTAGTTCATTAAGTTTGCCTAGGCATTCCCACACTATTTTGAAACTGATTACACAAGAGCTCAGTGCTTTAATGGCTGCTTGACTATCCGACATTATGAGAATATTTTGCCTTCATACCTCATTTATCCTCGTGTACAACCGCACTCGCTCTCTCTCATCCACCTTCATTTATTCCATGGTCTAATCCAGGGGTCACCAATTAGTCGGGGTCCGTTTTAAGAACTGAAATAACCATCGCAATCCACACAACATTTTACAGAAAAAATATTTATTAAGCAAATGTAATTACGGAAATAACGAAGTTATTTTTTACATATTAATGAGAAAAATGACATTTTTTGTTGCGGACTATCTGTCTGAAGTTTTGAGTAAATTTGGTGCAAGCTATTGACATTAAATCCTGGAGATGTTCATCAGTAAGTCGAGATCGAAAATTATTCTCTATGAAGTTCTTCTTAGAAAATGCTGCCTCACAAATATATGTTGAACCAAACAAAGTAAGAGGTTTCAAAGCTACACCAAGGCTTTTAACAGCACTTTAAACTGCACGGATATATTTTTATTACATTTAAGTTGATTGAGGCTCTATTCAACCTCCTATCTGGTTTAATACACACTACATATCTTAGATTTTTCTATAAAAACAAATCAGTACAATCTAAACTATAACGTCGATAACATATCGTTTAATGAACTTTATAACGTTAGAAAATATGTTCGATATTCTTTGTTTACCGAAATATATTGTATTTTTACTGTTTCGCAATTTGTTTATCAGGTAAGTAAAATTTAAAAATATGAATAATAAAAAAAATTTAGATTATTGACATTTTTTTTCAAATTCGTTTTATAGCTCATAACTCTTCTGCATCGCCTAGTCGCCTAGTAATTTTTTGCAGGTGTGACTTCCCGATCAATTTGGAGTCAAGGGTCACTCTCAGATATTTATCTTCTTTGGATATTTCTAGTTCTTTTCCGAATGTCAGTACTAGTTTGGTTTTTGTTATTTTTAATTAACCTACTTTCCTGGCAATATATATATTTGTAGATCACACAGGTAGCGTTACTTGCCTTTGCACTTGCTAGGTTTGGTTTTACTTGACTTGACTCAAATATAGCTTAAGCAAAAATATATTTTAGTAGATACACATGTGAAAGAAATTGGAAAAGTTTTGCAGGAAGAGAGAATTCTGAATAGAGGATATGGTGTCGGGAGTGGTTGAATTGAAAGGAAATTGAATGGTTGTCTGAGAATGTGATGAGAGCTGCTTGAAGCTTCTCAAGAATATAAAATAATGCGTCGGTCTAAGCTTAAGAAGGCCAAGACCTCCGAAAACTGAAACCAGAAGGAGGAGATCAGATTCACTAGAAACTTTAGGCTCAATTATCGTATGGCTGATAGAAACTGACTCTGAGTAGAAGAAATTGAATCAGCGGAACACATTTTGTACTGCTGTGAATAGCTGCTGAACGGGTACAGATCTTAGCAGCTGCAACTGTGCGACCTTGAGGATGTAGATGTAGATAGACATTTTAAAAACTTTTTCGATTTTTCTGCCAATAGATATAATTTTGATGATTTTTTTCAGGATGTTCTCCGACGATGCACCTATAGAAAACGTGATAAAAATCTACAAATGGGAACCAAGGTTTCCGTACGTAGGCCATATATCCATGAAATTATCCGACAACACTTACATCAGTTTTTGGCCACCGTTAACATTATTTTCTGTTATACCAAAATTTAACGGAAAAGAAACCTACCAAAGCGATGCAGCTAGCGAAGGTAGACCCGCTGACGAAATCATCGCGATACCAGCAAACAAACAAACTCAAGCTAGAATAAAACACTTTTGGAACCAATATGTTTGCGAAAACACCTACGATCTACTAACGAATAATTGTGCTACTGTTGTGAAGAAAGCTTTGCGTCATGGATGGAATTCCGAAACGAAAACCGATGCTCTTCAATTTATAGATACTCCCAATGGTATATTTTCCTGGGCGCATCGTAATTTTCATAAAAATACTGGTTCTAATCTACTTCCAGCGATTTTCGATTTGATACGAAACATTTCGACTTTAATTGTGATTTACAAATTGGGATCGTCATTGTTTGTTACGAGTTCTACTAAAAATAAACTCGGCTCAAAGAAGTCGGATACATAGTTTACATTGTAGTTTATATGTTAGGTAATAAAAGGGTTTAATAGATGAGGATTTTATTTTATCAAGATTCATCCTAACTCGATGGAATGAAATAAAAATAATGTTTACATTTTACGGGTGCCCCTTCAAGTATAATGACGTACATTATCGTACCTACATTATAATCAGTCGACAATTTCTCGTTGGTATGGAGAATTTAAACATGGACAGATTAATCAGATCCAAGAACAGATCCACCAATAACGGCAGTCACACAATATCGTGAAATTGAAGCATCAAATTAAAAATTAGTTTCTCGTTGTATAGTTTCTAGTAGGTTTCGTTTTGCTGGAAAGTTTTTGGACACCCTGTATTTATGAATATAATATACGATGTCGATATTCCTCAATGTTCCACCGTGTAGTGGAAAGAAGTTACAAGTGTACCTACTCGAATTCAAGAAGACATATCTAAAAACTACCCCAACTTGAACCAAAGGGTATGCGTATTATTATCGACGAAATGGTTGCTGAAACGTCCGTCGTGTAGCGTTGAATTCGCCGCCCTTTGGAAGTAGGATATTCAGTTAAACTCATACTTCCACGCAGACTTGATTTTTTCGTGAATTTTCCAAAAAATTGTTGATGAAAAGTTGAGTGATTACTTTGAAATTTTTTAGCTAGATTAGAGGTAAGTGTATAGGCAATTTTAAAATCGGTTTTTGTATCACGTGTTGCAGATATAATAGGCGAATTAAATTGGTTGGAAATTTAGTACACGTTGCATAGGTACTTACGTGAGATGTACAGCGTGTACAATTTTCTTTTTAATATTTATGAAAGGTTGATAATATAATAGTTGTTAGTTAATTGAACAAATGATTTTAATAAAAAGTTGGTTAGTTTAACATTTATTTAAAAAAGCATGACCATGTTTACAAAAAGAATGAAATCTACTACATTAAATTCACTTATAAATAATTTTTGTTAATCTTTTCTGAACAAAAACTGACAGAATTGAATGCAAAAAGATGTTTTTCAATTATTTTTATCCTTTGATGGTAGAAAAAAATTTAGAAAATTGTGAAGATGACTTAGAAAAAAGAAAACTACCAGTACGTTCATTAAAACCTTTCTACAAATATAACACACGAACAGAGAGATTAAGAGATCAAAAGAACTTAATATTAATAAAAAAAAATTGACAGATTTTAAACTTCCAATTCTACTTAAGCATGTTTTGGATTAATTTTAATAAAAAATGTTTATTATGGCAGGTATAATAGTTAGACGTGAATTATGAGTATGGTAATTTCTACAAGGGTTGTCAAAAAGGTGTTGTATATAAAAACATATTTGGCGCCAGCAAACAAATAATAATAAATGTTGATCTTCTTGGATCAGCTTACGCACAGCATCGACGTATTCCTGGGTGACTGCCGTTGTTGGTGGATCTGTTATTTAGGTTTAGGTTATTTAAGACTCTCAGAAGAACAATGTACAATAAATGTGTGTAAACAAATATAATATATTGGATGAAAAACCAAAAATATTCATGTTAAATCCAAAATGTCTTAAACAGTTGGTGGCGTGGCTGATTTCTTCGTCCATCAAGGCATATTTAATAGATTTGGACACGACTGTTGACTACTTTCTCGG
The DNA here is from genome assembly GCA_949126875.1 of Lochmaea capreae. NCBI lineage: Eukaryota > Metazoa > Arthropoda > Insecta > Coleoptera > Chrysomelidae > Lochmaea > Lochmaea capreae. The sequence goes on along the minus strand of OX421397.1, from coordinate 9,287,899 downwards.
AACACACCCTTTAGTAGCTAATCTGGTAAATTTTAATGGTGTGAGTAAGGCTTTCCAAATTACTCTTCCTGGTTTTTAAATGAACTATAGCAATGTTTAAAAACAAACTTTAAAATATTATTCACAGTTACTAAATTCAAACCAGCTGAGAAATGTCAAAATTTTACCTCATGGACCAATTTTAAACGCGGCAACAATGTACACTTTTGCCAACATATAATTTTATTAATGTTAAACTAAGACTGACTTTACTTTGAATTTGATATTTAATTATATTTCGTTTGAAATGTTTTTTTTTAATATCTATTCATATTTTTTAATAACATGCGACTTATAAATTTCAACATTTATTAAGCTTAAAGCAGCAAAACATAGTGTTTGACAGTAGATTGACAGGTAGCAAACGAATGACATAATACAAACGAACGTCTCTGTATCGGCACTTTGTCATGTGGAAAACGGTTTTTATGGTATGAACAGCTTTGGAAAATACAGTAGAAACGGTGGAGCTTTACCATCACGTGACCCAATCTACGATTTATGCAACACATATTTTCTACAAGCTATTTTCTTCTATCAATATAAATCAAACATAATAACGTACGATCGATTGTCTTCTTCACAAGACCAACTACAAGACATACGTAAAAGTTTCTTTAAATTTGACGTAGTAATCGTAAAAAGAGACAACGATATAATTGACTTAACGTGTATAACTGATCCTACTAAAAGTTGGGTTTGACACTACCGCATTTGAGGTTATGCGAGTTTAGTTTGTTGTCTTGTTTTTTGGATTGTTTATTGTTAAAATCAGTTTTTGTAAGAACTAATTTGACTTTTTATTCCATTTGACATTGGTAGTAGGTACGAATATAATACATTATTAACTTGTTGACTTTTGACATTTCATAACACCTAAAATGCCGTGAGACGGGAATATTACAATAAGCCAGCATGGTTGATATTAATTCTGGACTTTGTAACTTAGGTATTCACCCAGTATATCGATCGTTTTAATAAATATGTCGATGTTAACCATATAAATTATATAAATAGAATTAAAAAAGTTAAATTTCTTGTTTAATTACCAATTCGTAAAATGCCGACCTTTGGAATATTAGTCATAACGACAAAAGTTTTGATATGATTCATATGAATATTGTTGCTGACGTAACAGTCACGTGATGGAAAAGCTCCGCCGTTTCTGCTGTATAAGTGAAAGCGGTAGATGATCAAAATTATGTCCGCTAACTTCACTAGAACTTCGAAATTCCATCATTTTTATCCATTTAAGAAAATATAAGTTTATAAAATAGTTCCAGAAAACTCAAGATCTCACAACAATGTGAATATTTACCATCACAAAACCGTCGCAAACCAAAATTTATGGAAATCGTGTCATACTTAAAACTCCCTCTGTATGTATAATAAATACTCGTAGTTATAAATCATGGAGTGGTGTAATTTAATAGACAAATAGAAAAGTCTGAGAATGAGTAGTTGGCCGTTGTAATAATAATTTCGTTAAATACATACGCACCTACTACTTACTCATCCTTATTGAAAATTTAATTCTATATTATGATAAAGTTCTGGTCAGTCACGGAAACAAAGAATTATATTTATTTATAATAAAGCTAGGAATTACCGAGTGGATGAAGTTTTCGTTACTAAAATAAACAGTTGGATGTTTAATTGATACAGGAATATCATCAAGAAAATACAACCTTTGTTAGATTGATTTTTAAACAATGTATGTAGGGTTTGTTAGGTGAACTTTGTGGTGAGTGTCCACCAACTGACAAGTTGACACAAATGACAGTCTCCTTGAGTATAAACAATAGGGAACTTGCCCATTTTTTTTTTATTCTACTAAAATGTGTGTTTATATATGAAAACACATTATACCAAATATCAGTCCTTAAATCGCAATACTTATTTCACAATAAATAATTAAAGTTGGAATCGCCACCGGGTGTATTCAAACGAAGAAAAATGCGCGGCAGCGGCTGTGACGTCACACCGCACCTCGCGCATCGGTAACCGCAGAAACAGCCATTTGAAGCATTATTGATTTTTTATCGAATTCGAATCGTTAGCGTCAGTTTTTAAGTGTTGTTTGCATTGTCGGTTCACAATCGCCTGACTCGAAAAGTGCGGTCTGACGTCACAACCAATGGCAGCGCGTTTTAAGAGCAGTTCAAATTATTCAAATTTTAACCCTTTATTTCTCAGGTAATTTAATCGTTATTGGAATTTTTCTTTTTCTACGAAGTTCCTTATGACAATATTTTACGATTTTAATTGTTTTTAAATGATTTTATTTTTTTGGCAAGTTCCCTATTACTAGATAGATTTTAAATTTAATTGTTTTGTATTGATTTAATAATACTTTTTATTATAAACAGTCAGATAAAAACCAGTTAAAATACCTAATCAAATAAAACAATGTAGAAAAAAGCACCAAATCAAAATTAAATCAACTCAAACACGATCAAAATAACTGTAAGAATCACGCGCTGTGGACAGAATCCTTATTTATCATCAGATTCATCAGGGCGTGACGTTACGTGGACTTGCCGTATTCGACACTCCACCATAGACCATTCACGAATGACGTCACTGACAGGTCAGCCATATTGTGCTGGAGGGCACATTTATAGGTGATCAATGTATAATAGTTAGACTTTAACTCACAATTAGTTCTTGAAGGTATCTAAAATGTCATCGTTTCACTAAAATGACAATTATTATACATCTATTTTAGTGTCTGTATCAGTGTTGTATCACTAGACTGCATTCTATTTTCTATTTGATGTCAGCTGCAATTTATAATCTGCTTCTATATTTTTATACGATATTTTATTATTTGCTTCATAAATTACAACAATCAGTTTGTGTTAAGACTAATTTGATAATTAACTTAACTGCATAGTAAGGTATGTAGTATTTTTAGCAAGTTTGAGTTTGTTTAATTTACATATCTCTTGTGACACTCTTGACAGTTAACACTTATGGTATCGATTCAAAATATCGATTGTTACTACAAAAATATAACTACAGCGACATAAACACGCCCACCCAGGGCTCATGTTTGCTTCTGCCGACTGTAGTTAGTGTACCTACATCAGTCAATAACACAAACACACAAGGTTCAACTCCAACTAATCGATTCGATTGCCCTCCAGCTCTATATATGGCAGACATGTGAAAGTTATGTAGTCTGTAATGGTCTTTAGACAAAAATGACACGTTGGATCTTAGATTTACTATTTAGACGACAGTGGTCTGTTGTTTGGTTGGGCAAAACTTAATGAAATGCCAATTTCCAGTTCTGGTCTGATAAAACTGTATCTAGATTATTATCATTTCTATAAATAACAGCTCCTTAGGTTACTATCTATGGAAGTAATGAAAAAATATCGCCAACGATCCAAATAACCATTTTTTCAAACAGTTCAGGAGTAATGTTCTGATAGTTATCCTCTTGAGCTGCTTAAACATTTGTGTGGCTTGTATTTTAACGAGCCCTGTGCTACAAGTACGTCTTAGAATTGGTTATTTCCTGTTAATCAGAGTGAGGATTCTGTGAGGTATACTGTCCAGATGTCCCCAAACTCTTTGAGGAGACACCTTACCATGCTTTTTGGTTTTTGGTAGACCCCCTACTTACCTGATATTGATTTCTTGTAAATTTCTAACTGTAGCGAAGTTTAGTGTTAAAAACTTAAAGTAAAAACACATGTTTAAGTTTCATACATTTATTAGTTGCACTTTCCTTTCCAAGATTCAGGAAACGAATAAACGTATTTGTCTCACATTTGTTTTTATAGAGTGACGAATCGAACAAGTCAGTGCAAATTCGCGAAGCTCTGAGACAAAAATTGACATGAATTTTTACCGCGCGAATGCTTGTAACAAGATGATGCTGGTATATCATTGTGTGCAGGTTTTTACAAGTAGCGAATGCTCACATCCTACAACTTACACAATTTTATAAACATATATAATAATTTTTTCAGTGTATGTTGAGATTCACTATCGTGAACCCCCATTTTCATGTCATGGGCCCCCAAATTTTTTTTTCGCCGACGTAGACCCCTTGCAGGTTGTCATGGACCGCTGGGGGTCGATATAGACCACTTTGGGAATCATACTGTAAACTATCGAGATTATTGTAGTTAAATTAACGTACCAAAACATTTTCGGATCAAACATACAAACTATTAATCACAAATGACAATGATATTAAGATAAGTATCAAATAAACCAAAAATTTGAATACAAAAAGGAAATGCAAAACAGAATAACCGGAGAATAATCGATGTGTTTTAGACAACTAAGAAAATGCAGTATGTTCGTTATTGGATATAGAAGGACCTTTTTGACAGTACTCCATATTAGTCTGTCAGGAAAGCAATAATTATAAGAGGTGTAGACACCATAACATCCAAATGGATGTCTGTCACCACTAGAGTAGTTCAGACGAGGACAAGTAAAGGCATCGTCTCCATCTGCACAACTAAAGGATGTCCACAAGGAGCCCCATTAGTTTTACATGCCTGTTAAGCTTACAGTGCTCTGTTAACATACCTACTACCGCTTTGACAGTTTTCCTATCTTTGCTTATTAGATTTGCCGTAAATGTCCTCTAATAAACTGTTTACGGTGCGATTATTATAGAGATCCTCAAAACCGTCCAACGTAATGGAAGCTGGAGAAGTCAATTATTGAGGTTTGACTCTGGATAGTAAACTCCATTAACTAGGAGATAATGTGAAACCTACCCCTACAATCCAAAATTTATGCTGTGCCACACTTAAAACTCACTCTGATATTCCTTTTATCCAAATTCACAAAAAAAACTTGTCAGATAACATTCAGAAACATTTTAACTTGAAAAAAACATTGGAAAAGCTCTCGACTGCCATTTCACGTAACGTTATGGCATTATCCTTTGCGAAAAAGTATCCAGAGACTATTTCGGTTCTCTCGATTCCACTGCGTATTGATCCGGACGGACTTCCTACACAAAGTTTAATGACGGTTGAATGTGCTGGTGTTTCCCTTTCTGTAGACTAATAAGCGGAAAATCCAAGAATACCATTTTGGTAGTAACAATATCTACTGGATGAAGGAAACAGGGAATTGAGATACGAGACTAGATTGATACAACTGACAAAGTCGAAAAAAGGTGATTTCGTTTATTTTGAATATTTGAAAATATACAATTAGGCCTTCAATTATGTCATATATGGAAAAAAGTACCTGAGACACCCAGAAATCCTGCAATAATCATGAAAAGAAAGTTTTTATACATGCATAAGAATTGTCAAGTGATAGTTCAAAGTTTTATTACAAGCATATCCCAAACAGAAGTTTGACGAGCTAGAAAATCTCTTTTTACTAATGACGTTGATGATATGCTACACAAAAGTTTGATAAAACTACACTTTTTATTGTTTTTTTTTATTATTAAGACACAAAACATTCATCCGGTTGGGTTTTGCTCATCAGCCCAGGCATTTGAAATGAATCTTTGTACCATTTCCCATATTATTTTCTTCCATTCCAGAAGCTTTGTGTCTTCTATGTAGGCCACTAGTTTGACTGGAGGGATTTTTAGTAGCTGCAATGGTTGTATCATTTCCTCTTCAAATCCTCTCCTATTGATCCATAGGTGATCGTAGGCCTTATTACACAAGACAATACTTAAAGCCAAATAAAATCACATTTCTCCAAAATCAACACTCTTGTGTATACCAAAATACCAAAACCATATTTTTCTATCCTGGGATGTTATATTGAATTTTATTGACAGGTCGCTAGATTGCCTAATGGACTATTTCAGAACACATGACTCAGGCATGTCAGCCATATTGTGCTGGGGGGTCCACCGAATCGATTAGTTGAAGTTGAATCTTGTGTGTTTGTGTTTTATGACTGATATAGGTACACTAACTAACCTTTGATCGAGAGATCACACACGTCAAGTTTAAAGCATGGAGGCTAGATATAAGGAGCACAAACTTGTATAGGAAAAATCTCGAAAAAGTGTCCAGCGGTAAGGTACAAATAGTAGATGGTGCGAGAGTAGCTAGCGATTAAAATTACAGAGTGAAGTTTGCTGAACAAGTTAACCTAACAAAAAATGAAAATAGTGTTTATTTTTATAGAAGTTTTTATAAAAATTTACAATGTGAAAAACGTGTGTCGTGAAAAGTTGTCCAACTAGAAGTAAGGCTAAAAATAAAAAAAAATTACACACCCCAGCCCCTGTCTTATTTTCGAGAAACAGTAAGTGGTTGATGTAGGACTCTCGGGTTAGGTTTATTGTTTTCATTACTATTTTGCAACACAATTGCCTATATAATGATATTGAAGAAACTTACCTTTAACCAAACATAGCACCAGCTACGGGAAATACTTATTTTTTCCTTGAAATTTGCTAAAACCAAGCATAAAAGGTAACCGAATGAAAATAAACAAACCCTCCATTTACATAACCTAAAATTTAACACGTCAAACATGATTTTAATCGCTAGCCACCCCAGCGCCACCACAATCTTCCTAATTTCGTCGGACACTTTTTATATACAGAGTTTGTGCTCCTTATATCTAGTCTCCAAGGTTTAAAGTTTTGGTTTACTGAGGGGCCCGTTTTAAAGCACTATTCAAAGTATCTGGCATTGACCAGAGAGATTAATTGTAGTCATCTCGCTTCATTTGAACACACGGAAATCGAGTAAAAAGATACCTTATCCCTTGCTTCTCGCATTCCACACTTAACAAAACTACAAACTAAATAGAATGTGTGCCTTCCAGCATAATAGGGCCGACCTGTCATTGACGTCATTCTAGAAAACTTTTGCTTGAGATCTGGGCAAAGAATACACCAACTCACAAGTAGCGAAGCCCGACGCAATCTCTTTGATATTTTGGTAAAAAAAATATATGACCTTGAGAGATCGACGTTGACAGATAACTTATTAAATACACTGCTCAGTCGTATGCACAGTCGGTTGCTGGCGATCCATCGGAGAGCTATTCCGGTGAACGTTCTGGCAGCTTGCCGGAGAAATTGATAAACATTTTAAATATTGGGGATATAATTCGTCGACAAAGTGACGTATAAAAATGGCACCTTTCAGACATGCGCATACAGAAAAAGGATAGGCAGCTTCGCTTTTTGTTTGCTGGTGTAATTTGTAATCTGGATGGAAAGTTCGCACTTTTGGCCAAGCAGTGCCAATATCTATGTTGTCATTTGATACGCCTTATAGTATCTAGAATTACTGTTTTCCGAACTACTCCAGGTTACACTATGATTGATTTATTAGAGACTTCGAGAAAACTTTTCTGTGGTATAACGAAAGCGATACGAAAAAAAACAATACTTGGATGAAAAAAAACAGTCTCGAGAATAGTGAAACAAGATGCCAACAATGACACAGACTAAAGAGTTTATCAAAGATCCCTCGCAAACATTTACGGTGTACCTACTGAGCCAGAATAGGAGAACAATTAACCAGGATCCTGGTTGGGCTCTTGTCGGAGAATTGTACACTCAACAAACACATGAATAACTTCGGATTCGCAGACACAATCATAAGCAGGTTTTGCCAAGAAGATAAAGAAGCCTCAGCACACTTTGTGCTACTGCGAAGGCCTGACTAGGCTAAGGTTCTCGACGATAGAGGAGGACAAACTACAAACCTCCCAATGTATGAAGGACCTGAGGTTTGGCATTCGAAGTCTAGTAATAAGGACGAATCTAGTCAAGGAACTCTAGCATATAGCACAGAAACCCAGCCTCATATTTATTTTATTTATCTTAAGGGTTGAAACAATCAATATATATTATATATATATATATATATATAAAATATATTTTAAGTCATTTAACTAATCAGGTTACATTCCCATCTTATTCGTTGTTCTAATATAAAAAAGATGCTCCTAGGGCGATTGTCTAACTAATTTCCACTTCTTTGTAATCACGCCGACATAATGGGTTAAATTTGCTGTGTGAGTAAAGCTCCGACGTCTGTTGGTTTATAATTTGCTATCTTGAGATTATGTGAACGTGAGAGTTTTGTTAATTAAAGCCACTTGTAGTAAAGAAAGTTAAATTATGCAGTTAAATTAAGCAAGCTGATTCCAAGAGGAAAAAATTAAGTTCATTATGAGGTTAAAACTTAAAAAAAGGAGTGGAAAATTTATCTAGTAGATAATTATGTGACATATGAAGCGATATATTCATTAAGGTGACCCCATAACAAGAAGTTACATAGATTTAATTCTAAATTTTGAGGCCATTGTTTGTTAACATCCTGCGGGTTCTCATAGATATGTTCCTTCCAAAGCAATGGTCAGCCCCGGGTGGCGAAAACCTACGCTACGCCACTGGCTCCACTACAAAAATTAATTGTTACATAATTATCAATATTATCAGTTACCTATAAACATTTGCAATCACCTCTCTTGTTTGGCTATGAAGTGCCGCTTTACCGGAGTATATTGAACCATTTTTGAAAAATGAACAAACACAAAACACTACACTACTCCAAATCACAAAAAACTTTATTAATACTAAACACAAAATGCTAAATAAAGTTGAGAATAATTAATATCAGTCAATAGTCGAAGTGAGCGGGAAGAGCACGCACGCGCTTGCCAATAGCAAGTTAGGTGGTTGCATGGCAACGGACTGTTCGATAACTATTCATAAATTGAGCTAGTTTCTAATTTAACTTTTTTTTGTTACAGTCTACATCGCATTGACATATCGTACAATCTACTCCAATCAACTTTATTGAGTACCGCGTCGTCGAACAAACGTACTGCGGTAGGAGCGCTTTTAGAGCCGGCAAAATTAGTGACTGTGGAAAGTATTGCGGCCCTACCGCAAACGGCCCCACCATTTCGTTCAGCAGCTTCAGACAGTCTTTCACTTCCAATGTCAATTACTTGAAAAGGAGATTCAGCTCCGGGGACTTGTCCTCGGAGTGTGAAGACGGAGATGCTACTGTGGATCCTTATTCGAAGCCACCAGTAACGTCACAACCACAGGTAATTGGATACATTTTGAAATAAAAATCCATTCTTTCTTGTTGCTTACTTACGTTATGAATTTCTTTTGAAAAGTTATACCTTTTCATCAGACTATCTTGTGGCATGTCCCGGGTTTTTTGATTTCTAAGAAGTGAGGAGGTGGTTTTTCTTAATGATTCCACTGTACTCAGGATATTTGATATACAACCCCAATTTTTCCCTGCCAGGTTCCTGCACACATATTTTCTTGTTTGTTCCTCAGGAGTTTAGTTTTTATTAAAATGGTTATGTTAAGTTCTCACATTTTGGAATTATAGTTTTTAATATTGTTTAGGTATCTTTCTGAAAACTTTATAACCCTTATCCAACTACTAAAACAATCTTTGTATTTTGCAATTAGTTATCGATCAGTTTCATAGCCTTGAACAAGAAAAGGCTAAAGTGTAAAGTTGGCTTACAAAGTTTACCGGCTTTGTTTGAGTTAACATACATGGTCGCCGGGCTCGGTGAAATTGAAAGATTCGTGAGCTCCGCCTTCGGATATTCTGCGTTATTAGTCAGATAGAAAAGTTTTTCATGTTAAAAATTTCACATCGTGACGTGAAAAGCATCTCTAAAGCTGTTTCTATTCATAGGGAAATTTATAGTTCTTCACGGCAATATATTTTCTACACTGAAACTATTTATACTGGCAAATAAATTGTGCCACTTCTACTTTGTGAAAAATCAGTTTTTCACAAAAATGTATGAACAAAATAAAAACTTGGACCAGTTACGTATCTTCGGCAGTTTCTAAAACTTTTCAATTTCTGTTTAATGTGCAGATTGTTGGTATGGAGGAAATATTTGAATGGTATTTCTTCTAGAGCCATGCTCAGATTAAAATGCTGATTACGCGGTCATAAATTGTTCCAGCCCCGATTGTTTGAACAAATAAGAAAGATAATGCTGTTTGTCAATAGAGAATTATGGCACTTACTAAAATACTGATTGTCACTATTAATGATCGGTTAATTTATATACTGGCGTCAGTATTTTCATCGTGTAAAGTGAGATACGGCACCTATAATTTTGTGGTGGGTGGTGGTTATTTTTATTTTATTATTTTACCTATAACCTCACTTTTCTGTGGTTTGTGCTTCGTTCTTTGTTTATGTCTATCAAGTTGTCAATTTTACTTTTGGAAGCTCTTGGTGATCTTCACAGATTCGAATAATGGAAGAAATATTACAAGCTGCCATTCTAGGAGGGGCAAATGACGAGGATATAGAGTTTGTAATATTAGAAAATGTCCTAATTGACATTAATGAAATATACAATTTTGTTTTACGCATGTCTCAAACATAGTGACGCCAATTGTGTCCGCCACTACTATCCAGTCACAATTAAGGAGAGTCCGTATTCAAAAACTGACCGCCCTTATTTTTATCTACAACTAAGCATGCGCACTTGTCAACAATGCCAGAATAAGGACGCATTTATTAGTGACTGTCACTATTTGAACCTTCCATAATTCTCTAATATCTCGTATGGAAATCGATTCTGTATTTTCTTTGGTTTGCATTTTGGAAATTGAACCACAAACTTTTTAAAAATTCTTAATTCAACGTTTCGGTAGCGCTCCAGTTGTCAAGAACATATTACCTAAGTTCTTTCAATTCTGGTCACTATCTGATACTAATGAAAAAATAGACAACTAGACAATCAAAAACGTTTTGAAGTTTAAAACAGGCCTCCCACTATCGAAAAGTTTGACAAACTTGACTAAGCAAACTGCATTAGTGACATCGATATATGAATTTGATTGAATCTTTAATAGCCACTTGCACCGTCATTATAACAGTGGTTTAAAATGTAACTATTAGTTAATTTTGAATTTTGGCTTGCATCGCGATTTAAGCCACGGTTAAACTCTTCTAAACCACTGTTAAACTAGGTTAGGTTAGGTTAGGTTTATGGTTTATAAGGCCCTCCACTGCGACTCGCAAGAGTCTATTGTGGCTCACACCTATTAAGATTTCACCAAACAAATTCAGCTTCTTAACAAAGCCGATTAGCTTATTTGGTGAATGATTTTTCAGGTCCGAGGGCGAGAGAGCATCCCTGCCAAACATCAGATACCTGATTCGAGCCGCGGCGGGGCAGGCACAAATTATATGCTCTGCTGTTTCAACATCTTCCAGACAAAGACGGCAGGTCGGATCTTCCGACAGTCCAAGTTTTAGCATATGATGATTCAGATGACAGTGGCCTGTTAGACAGCGTAGGTCATGTCTGCTAAAGTGTAACATTTGTTTGGAAACATTCTTCGAAGGATGTATGAAAGCCTTTGAATGAACCAATCCTGGTAAATTATGCCAGAAGTCGAATGTTCTTCTTGCCGTCCAGGTATTCAGTGTTTGTTTGGCAAAACTTATTGCGATGCCGATTGTAGGTTCTGATCCGATAGAAACACGTTGCAAGGGAGTCTGCCTTCTCGTTTCCTTCCATGCCAGAATGGCCAGGGATCCAGACCAGCAATACTTTATTGAGTTCTCCTATTGAGGAGAGTCTTTTTTGGCAGTCTAATACCAATTTCGACGTTACACGGTTAGAGCTAAGTGCTTTCAAAGCCGCTTGGCTGTCCGAGATAATTTTTATTGTTCTATGTATGAGATTGGCCTGCTCCAATCTCTCCACAAATGAATCGATTGTTTAAATTTTAACAGTGTGTTATTTTAAACAGTGAGTTAGCGAATACGGTGCAAGTGGGCATTAAACGATCAGGGTCGCTATTCTTGACATCCTTCGCAATTGTACGAATACGCATGGTTACGAATGGGCAATTTGCGAACACTCTCTGTAAATGGTATTCTTGACCTCTCTTCGTAGAGATGTGCGAACATTTTCATTCGCGTAGTAAAATGAATTTGACAACATCGCAATTTCTAGATTATTTAGTAGTTCTGTGTCATCACTAACATCAGATTATGGTTAGATCGTAACTTAGGTTAAGTTTCTATTCATGGAGACTAGATTTTCTATTATTTTGATACGATATGAATACATCTCAAATGAATCCCCTAATTAAAAATAAAAGAACTACTAATGCGTCCATAGAACAAAAACAAATATGATTAGAATTCATGAAAAACCATCCAAACCTAGTTTCCGGGAAAATTTCAAATGAGTTCACCCAGAAAGACGCACAAGGGCTTTGGCAAGAGGTGACAAATATTAAATAGTTGTGGTTTGTGGTGCAAATAAGGAGTGGAAATCGTGGCGAAAAGTATTAAATGTATTCTGACAGTTTTTCTATTCAGTATATATGGCAAATCATCCATTTCGTACAAAAATTTGATACAGTAATTTTGATACCTAAATAAAAGTCAAAGAATACACACAACTAAATATAACCTATAAATTTTGGAAAACGCATACGCAAACCGTTTGCGATCAACAAATACCACTCGTTGTAAAACACGCTTGCTCGCTGGTTTTTCGAATGGTCAAGAATACCAAATGCAAATGACATTCGTAAAATTATGAGATGCGCACGACCTTGAGAAGTACGAACGGTCAAGAATAGCGCTCCAGTCAGTTTAACGAAATTAATCTGATTTACTATTGATCAATTTTGACACAAGATAAATGACAGTTTTAACGTGAATAATTTTGGTCCTTGCTTCTCGGGCTTTCGCTTTAAAATATTGATCAGACACCCTTAGCTAATTTTTGTAGCTCTACGGATCTTTCGAACCTTCACAAGACATTATTATTGCCCTCGTATCGACAAAAAATTCAAGACTCACTCTTTTTGTGATATGATTATTTTCGTTTAATTTCCCAAAATAATTAACAAAAAAAACTTCTTATTTAGTTTCATTACAAAGCAGAGAGTGTAAATAAATAGATGTAAATCTATTTTATACGTGACATATATAAATACTTTTTCTCATTGTATTTCTATTTATATTTTCCGTGCCCTAATTTCCCGTAAATTGGAACGACAAAAATATACCCATCTCAATAACGATAAAAGCAGCGGCGAATGGTCGACATCACAAATATACTTATTCGAATTTATCTCGGATTTTATTTCATACCTATTTCACGTTAAGTTCGCTTTGAATGTCTTTTATTTTCCGTTTGAACTCCTAATCGATATGCATATAAAGGGTTCTTTAGAACGAAAGAGTCAAGTGCAGATCGATAATTGACTGACAAGCCGACTAAAATTTTTAGCCGCAAGTTAAACGGACAAAAAGGTGGGAAAATTTTTATCAATTAATTTGCTATTGTTAGATGTTTTAGACAGTGGAAGTTTTCCCTGATAGCTTTTGATAAAAGCGTGAGGCAGAAACGTGATTAAAATGGATTTGGCGGTGATGAGGTTCGCTAAGTTCAAGCAAAATTATTTTTGCTTTATTCGCAGTGAATATTAGGAACTTACCGAACATAAAAGACCATTTTAAATAGTATACATTTCCAAATCACTTTTTTTATCTATAGCTACCTAAATTTAATAATTATTTCAAAATAAAACATAATATCAATTTTACAATGTACTAGCCACTTTCTAAGAGTTTCCCAAAACATATTTTGAACGTTTTTGGTGGGAAAATAGTTATTTGTTTAACTAGGCAGCAAAGTAGTAGATTGACTGCCGAGGCTGAATTCATAGCCGGACAGTGATAGCGACCTGGAAGTACTTACTCCTCCAGAAATAAGGGAAGTGGCAAAACATATAGAGTTGAATTTGTTGCCGGAGAAGTCTCGGATGAAATATGAAGGAAATTATAAACGATTTATGGATTATTGCATGGAGAAAAATGCGAAGACTTTTTCGGAGAATGTATTACTTGCTTATTTTGCTGGATTATCTCAAACAATGAAGAGTTCTACCCTTTGGTCTGTATATTCCATGTTGAAGGCAACTATGAATATTAAAAATGGCGTAGATATAGGAAGATACTTGAAGTTGCGGGCATATTTAAAACGGTCATCTGAAGGCTACAAGGCAAAGAAGTCCCGAGTTTTCGAAAAACAAGATATTATAAACGTTATACTGGATGAACCAGATGATGAATATTTATTAGCAAAAGTAAGTTTTGAATAAGATATCTATACCATGGAGAGAAAGTATTTATAATCCATTCGTTTAGGTCGTATTGATTTTTGGAATTGTGCATGTCGCTGCGACGAACTTTTGAATTTAAAGTTAGAAAATATTGAAGATATGAACAATAAACTATTGGTATCCCTATTAAACACGAAGACGAAGAATTCGAGGTCTTTCGTAATAATGGAATATTTGGATGTTGTTGGAAAATATATAGCTCTTCGGCCTGCTGAATTAAAAGACACAAGATTTGTTTTCAAATACGTAAAAGGTAAATCCATAAAGCAATTTGTTGGAATCCATAAATTTGGTAAAATAACTCAAGAAATAGCTGTCTATTTAAAGTTGCCGAATGCTAAGGAATATACGGGACACTGCCTCCGCAGAAGTTCTGCCACTTTACTTGTGAATGCAGGAGGTGACATAACATGGTGGGTGGAAATCCTCAACTATAGCAGAAGGGTACATTGAAGATTCAATGGCAAGTAAAACCAGCATTTGTGGAAAAGTTTTGACAAATATAGGAACTACTTATGAGACGAATCAAACTGGTAATATAATTAATGTAGAGAGAACGGTATCTGAAGAAAGAAAAGGTGGCCTATTCGTTCAAAATTGTAGTAATTTCACCATCAATGTTAATAACAACTAAACATATGTTTTTGAATCCTTGTTAAAAGTGTAAAGTGTAATAATTGCTAATAAATGTTTACGTCAAATGTTTTATTCCAATTGAGTATAATCACTTTGCTGCGTAGGCAGGAAAAGTAATACTTTGCTGATTGATATGTGTCAGCAAAATTAATATTTGCTGCCAATCGGAGAAAAACAAATTTTTCCTTCATGAAAAAGGCTTATCCAGCTTATCCGTACAGTACTATACTCAATATTAAAATATGGACCAAAATTCGGGAAAATGATTAATTTTTAGGATTTTCCATGGGAAAGAATGCCATTCAATCGTAAACAGACGGCTCAAAAGCAATAGAAGGAACTGGGATAGGAGTGTACGGGCCAGGAACCAAACACTCTTAAACCTTGTGAAAAACCTCAAAAATCATAACGCCTTACAAAGTATTTGAAACTATTTTTCAAAGAAGAGATACCGTTTACTAAAAAGCAACAACTACTTCTCGGGCTATGTGCCCCAACAGACATTGAATTACTTACACTTATTTTTTAAAAACTTTTTAAGGCGTTATGATAGTATCAAACTATTATTTTTGACGTTTATTGATAACACGAATACATAAGATGGGGTTACTTTAATTGTTGGTGTGCTATTAATTTGGTTTATTTTTCCAGGCACCTCCTCCTCCGCCTCCATCGCAATCCAGCACCGCCGGGGATTTGTCGCTTAACCTAAGAACGGGTTCAAAAACTACTTCTGCTCCTAGCTCTCCAGCCAAATCTCGAGAGAGTCTCCTTCAAAGAGTACAGTCGCTTACAGGACAAGCTCGCGATCAGGGAGCTTCTATCTTGGGAGCTGCAGTGTCGAGCGCCACAAGAGTTACGTCTTCGGTGAGTTTTAATGGCATGTTAATTGAATATTTTCAACTTTTATATAACATCTAGGTGTTGCCTAACCTAACCCCAAAAAAATCAAATTTCACCTTTTGAGTTGAGAAATCCTAGCGGAAGTTTGTTTTTTTCTTGTGATGAAGGCGAGCAATTTGAAATTCTCGAGAAGGGTGAATCGCCAAAAAATATCGAATTTCACCTTTTGAGTTGAGAAATCCTAGCGCAAGTTTGTTTTTTATTTTCATAAAGGCGAGGAATTTGGAATTCTCGAGAAGGGTGAAACCCCAAAAACATTAAATTTCACCTTTTGAGTTTAGAAATCCTAGCGGAAGTTAGTTTTTTCTTGTGATGAACGCGAGAAATTTGAATTTCTCGAAAAGGGTGAATCCCCAAAAAATATCATATTTCATCTTTTGAGTTGAGAAATCCAAGCGGAAGTTTGGCGAGGAATTTGGAATTCTCGAGAAGGTAAAACCCTAAAAACATCAAATTTCACCTTTTGAGTTGAGAAATCCTAGTGTAAGTTTGTTTTTTCTTGTGAAAAAGGCGAGGAATTTGGAATTCTCGAGAAGGGTAAAACCCCCAAAACATCAAATTTCACCTTTTGAGTTGAGAAATCCAAGCGGAAGTTTGTTTTTCTTGTGATAAAGGCGAGGAATTTAGAATTCTCGAGAAGGGTAACACCCCAAAAACATCAAATTTCAACTTTTAAGTTGAGAAATGCTAGCGGAAGTTTGTTTTTTATTGTGATAAACGCGAGGAATTTGAAATTCTCGAGAAGGGTGAATCCCCAAAAACATCAAATTTCAACTTTTGAGTTGAGAAATCCTATTGGAAGTTTGTTTTTTCTTGTGATAAAGGCGAGGAATTTGGAATTCTCGAGAAGGGTAAAACCCTAGAAATAATCAAATTCCACCTTTTGAGTTGAGAAATCCTAGTGTAAGTTTGTTATTTCTTGTGAAAAAGGCGAGGAATTTGGAATTCTCGAGAAGGGTAAAACCCCCAAAACATCAAATTTCAACTTTTGAGTTGAGAAATCCTAGCGGAAGTTTGTTTTTTCTTGTGATGAAGGCGAGGAATTTTGAAATTCTCGAGAAGGGTGAATCCCCAAAAAATATCAAATTTCATCTTTTGAGTTGAGAAATCCTAGCGGAAGTTAGTTTTTTCTTGTGATAAACGCGAGGAATTTGGAATTCTCGAGAAGGGTAAAACCGTAAAAACATCAAATTCCACCTCTTGAGTTGAGAAATCCTAGTGAAAGTTTGTTTTTTCTTGTGATAAATTCTCGGATTTTGAAATTTCTCAATTTCTTCTAGAAAATGATAATCACAACTTCAAGGTGAACCACTTCACAGGGAAGTTCTTCAAAAAATTACTGGTTTAGGAGTCTTGTGTCCAATCTTCCCCTTTTCTCGGTTTTTACCATTTCTTCCAATATTCTGACAATGAAATATTTTTTTATATTTTAGAATTTCTGTTCGGATCCTGGATATAATTTTCGATAAAAACAAGTAAAATATTGAATTTATTCATTATTTAATACCAGAGGAAATCTAGAATTAGTTATTATTCTGTACCATTCATGAATGTACCTACAAATCTAAATTAATTACGTCTCGACATACAGTTAAAATCAAATACTTCCGTGTGCAAATGATACCTACCTACAATTATTTATGTTCGTTATTTCAGACACGAATCTCTCTAGTTTATAATTAACCTAGACATCTCACCCTAAAGCACTTGATGAATATTCATTTATATATTAAACTTTCACAGCTTTTGTAATTTATTGATCCACAACGTCCAAATAGATTGTAAAAGTGTGTATGACCCTCAGGTGAAAACATAACATTCTTGAGATTTATTAGAAGTGATCGTAATTTTGGCGAATGCGCACGAATTTTATAATTTGGTGAAAGAGCGGGGTTTAAGATATTATAAAATAGTTAAGAGTTGATATAGTTTATTTACGATAAAAAGGCGACATTTTTGGTTACTTTCCTGCATATCACAATAAATATAAATTCACCACCCGTAAATACAATTTATACTTAATGGCCAGGGTAATTTTCAGCTTACGGGTTGATAAAACTGTCAGATGAATTGGAAAAATTCAGCAGTTTTGACAGAGTTGAGGTTAGGTTTAGTATGTCATTTATTGTTTATTGACATAGATCATCGCTTTTACAAGTTTTTCTGGTGCTCCTGAATTCAATAATAATACAATATTGGAAAAATAGTTAAACGTGGTTAAACGCATTAAAATGCCCAAGAACAGTAAGTGTCGAGATATGGTTATAAACCTGATGCTTGTAAGAGACGTGAGTAATACAATTTGCTTCAATTATAATCAATACAAATTATTTATTACATTTGAATCTATTAAGTTGAATATTTTCAATGATAGGTTAGATTATTAAAACTTGTGATAGGTATTCTTTTATATCAAAATTTGATAGAATTAAGGGCGAAAATTGTCCAGCATTGTGCAAAAAATACACCGAATCAGCTCAGAGATACAAGATTATCTTTGTTCAATAGATTCGGTTTTTGTTTGGCTCAACAAGGAGGACTATTTGAACCTTTAATTCATTAATTTTTTAGCTTTAGCTGTTTTTTGGAATTTATTATCAATTTATTTTAATTTAAAGAATCTTATTTTGTTTTATTTACAAATATTGGAAGGAGAAGAGGCGGGGTTTCTTACAGTGGTTCTGAATCCAGCTGTCCAGCTAAATACTTGATATTTATTGAAGTAAATTTTTAGAAATTTTTTGTTGGTGGACTATTTAGATCGGAGTATACATTAAATCTCCATGTTCCGTTTCTCATTGCATCTATCTGTATATTTCGGTTTAATGGAAAATTATAATTATTTAAGATATATATATATATATATTGTAATGGTATCAGATAATTAAATTACTTGAATCAATTCTATTCAAGGATTTCAGAAAAATAGAAATGCAAGAAATAAATATGTATAATAAATTAATTTGAATATAAATTTTGAAATAAAAATAGAAAGACGTACCTTGAATTAATAAAGTATCATATATTTTTTTTATCATATCCAGTAATAATTAAAGTAAATTTAGATTTCTTCATTTAAAATTAGTTTGCTTGTTTGTTTTTTATAATCAATATGTATTTGTTACACCTGAAATTGAAATTATTAGTATACAATATTTAATAAACAATATAAATTATATTTTGGGCAGAATTCTAACCTAAATTATAATTGAATGTCACTGTCAAGATGAAGTATGTTTTGCGAAGACAGAACAGTCAGACAGAATCATAGAATAATATTTTCAGAGATGGTTGTTAAGAAAATAATATGTACTGCATTGTGATTGGTGCAATAAAATCAACATTTAAAACGTTTATTAAAATAAATTTACAATTAGTTTATATAAAATATGTAATTGGAAAGATTTATTGGACATTGGTTATGAGTTTACATGAATTAAAATAAAATTATTGATGGTAGAATATTGTATATTAGATATTTAAGAGGTACACATAATTTTAAGGTTTTTTTTATAAATAAGGACAATTTAAAGGGTAAATTTAGTGAAGTTCTTAGTGATATAAAAGGTAGAAAGAATTACAATAGTGCAAGAATAAATATTATAGACAATAATAGACAATAAACAAGAAATTATGAAATTTTGCAAATAGGAAGAAAAAATCAAGTGCTTTGGAATTAGGACATAGCAACGCGGGGTTGTTGATAAAAGAGACAAGTGAGTGGAGGAGAATAAAAAAGGAAAAGGTTTAAAAAAAGTTTTTGATTTAAAAAAAAGAGTATAAATTGATAATTAAACTAAAGTAATTAGATAAAAAGTTTAAAAATACCAAGAAAGGTTCAGTAAAATATTGAGAAATAGAAGAAAAGTTAAAATATACCTGAAATACCATCCAGAAGTTGTTCCAGCATCCCAGAGGAGAATCAGAATCCTCAATCTTCCTGTGAAATCCTGTAATTCCGTCTACCTCATCAAATTTATGAATCTTCATACAACCAGTTAAAAAATTCAATATTAAAAAGGTTAGTCAATAATTGGTACCAATAAAATTTAATCAAAAGCATATGCATATCAGAAGTACTTCTAAAATAAATTTCAAAATTCAATAATAATTCACTTTAATCAAAATTAGATAAGAGCTCACCTTAGAGTTAAAATTTTATTCCCTTGAATTGTAGGTTAGGTAACTGTATTTGTATAATTGTTTCTTTCTTTTTGTAATATTAGATAAATTTGAGCTGATATTCATGTAAATATCATACAAAGGCAATCACTATTATAATTAAACTGTTTTGTTGAGTTGAATTCCATTTTATTATTATAGGTACAAACAAACATTTTCATAATACCACACCATAGACATTCATTCGCTTTGAACCGAATTGTTTGCAACTCTCCATACTCTGTGGCTTTACATACACATCGACAGAGACATCTACTTTTTAAAGTAATAAGAAAGGTTTGTCCATAGGCGTCACAAAATTTTATTAATACATATTTATTTAAATAATATATTGAAAAAGAATTTTAATAAATTTTGAAAATAGGGATTGATACAAATAACATATATCTGTGAAAAAGTTCAATAAATAATTTAATAGCGCCAGAACCCAAAGAGAGTAGGAGTTTTTCTTGTTCCCGAATTTAATATGAGCTAGCTGGAAGAAAGGGCAAGTATAAGCACTATAAAAATTAATATAAAATTTAAAAATAATAACAAATACAAACAATCCATAACAATATATATATTATATATATATATATATATATATAAGAACTAGCAGATTTGTTAAATTCTGCTCATTATTTAAAAATTCAACATATAAAACAAACTAAATACTCAGTTAAAACGATGGAAAAAGCTATTGATAACTATATTAGAACGGAAATCCTAGAGAGACTACCTCTCCACCCATTTCATCACGCTTACCGGGCAGGCAGATCTACGGAGACTGCACTGGTACAGCTGACGGAGGATATCCGAGGTGCCTTAGACAACCAAGAAACTGTAGTATGAGCATTTTTGGACAGAGAAGGAGCTTTTGACAACACTCCACATGAGGCTGTCAAGAGAGCATTAAATAGAAGAGGTGTAGACAGCACAACATCCAAATGGATGTCGGAACTGCTCACCACTAGAGTAGCAGAGACGAGAACGAGCCAAGACATTGTCTCCATCTGCACAACCAGAGGATGCCCACAGGGAGGAGTAGCATCCCCATTAATGTGGAGTCTGACGGTTGACGAACTCCTGTGTGGTTTGACGGACCTCGGAATATCCTGCCAAGGATATGCCGATGATATTGTTATAACAGCCAGGGGAAAATTTGAAAACACCCTTTGTGACATCGTACAAAAGGGTCTGAACTATACAAATAGCTGGTGAAGGCAAGTGGGACTCAGCATCAACCCCACCAAAGCCATCTTGATAGCCTTCACTAAGAAAAGAAAACTCAACCTCAAAACCATCAAACTTGATGGGAACGACGTTGAATGGAGACAAGAAGTCAAGTATCTAGGTTTGACTCTAGACAGCACACTCCTGTGGAACAAACACGAGAAGGAGATTACATACAAAGCAAAAATGAATCTAATGGTGTGCAGGAATCTGGCAGGGAGAAACTGGGGTTGTAACCCAAAAATCCTGAGCTGTATGTACACTGCCATACTAAGACCAATCATCACTTATAGAGCCATTGCGTGGAGTAGTAGAACTAGCCTCTTGACGACGAGAGAAAACCTCTCCAAAATTCAAAGACTAGCCTGTATATGCATAACAGGAGCAATGAGTACATGCCCAACGGCAGCAATGGAAGTGATTCTCAACCTCACACCATTACATATGGTGGTGGAGAGTGTTGCAGAAAGAACAAGATACAGACTAAGTAGAGAGGGAATCATTAAAAAAAAAACACCTCGTCACTTCTTAGAAATCAGACAACCTGGGACATGCCACAAGATGGTATTATGAAAAAGTATAACTTTTCAAAGAAATTCGTTACGGAATTAAGCAACAAGAAGGAATGGGATCCAAATACCATTACCAGACTTGGAAAGAATGCCATTCAATGGCACCTACACAGACGGCTCAAAGGCAATAAAAGGAACTGTGATAGGAGTGTACGGGCCAGGAACCAAACACTCTGAAAGCTTGGAAAAAACCCCAAGTATCTTTCAAGCGGAAATTCACGCAATAAGAAAGTGTGCCCAGTTCATTATTGACAAAGGATATAGAAGGCAAAGGATTATCATAATGTCTGATAGTCAAGCAGCCATTAAAGCGCTGAGTTCTTGTATAATCAGTTCCAAAATGGTGTGGGAATGTCTAGCCAAACTTAATGAACTAGGCGAGAACAATATAGTCACCTTACTGTGCATTCCAGGACACACTGGAATAGAAGGAAACGAAATAGCAGATGAACTAGCGAAGAGGAGGACTGAAATACCTTTTTGGGGGCCGGAACCCTTTTGCGGAATCAGCTCCAATGTAATATTGGAAGAAATAGGTAAAGCCGTAGAAAAGATAAGATCTGACAATTGGAAAGATCTAGTATGGCTTAGGCAATCAAAGATTCTTCTGGGTGACTACAACCTGTTGAGATCAAATGAATGCATAAGTCAAAGCAAAACTGCACTAAGAGTTTTAACAGGAATCCTAACGGGACATTGTCGCCTGAATGGGCACCTTAAAAAGCTCAAAATAGTGGAGGAAGAAGATTGTAGATTTTGTGGAATGGAAGAGGAAACTCTTAGGCTCTTAGGCTCAAAAGAACACACCGTTCAATTGAAATCTTCACAGATAACCAGGCAATGCTACTGGCCAATGATTCCATATAGTTACTGAAAAGTGTGTAGCTCACATATTCTTGGAACGGTGGAACAATGCACCAGGACAAAAACAAACAAAACCGTTCATAATAGAACAATCACCAAAGTTTGAAGGCTGTGGCAAGTCTGTTAACTGAGAACTGTAAGCTCAATAAGACACAACTGGTAGGATTGACAGATGAAGCCATGTGCAGATTCTGTCAATTGGAGGAAGAAATGGTGCAACACTCTCCTCAGAAACTAAGTAGAAGTAAGGGGGCACAATAGATCTTTTAGGTTTAGGTTATACATACATACAAATACTCACTTGTCTTCATCTTCTTGCAAAGTGAATGAAAATTAGTATTATTCTATATTATTTACGGCTTCCATACACCAAACTTGTATTTGTAAATATTTACAATAAATCGAAAAATATACGATCTCTTGTTACTTACAGAAATCATATAGAATTGCAATTGAACCCGTTCCGATATTACGAGTCATATAGATGGTGTTTTATTCAACGCATTTTTATGTAATAATTTATTTGTTCCAGGTCTCTGGGAGACACATGACTCTTCTCGTTATAGACGACCAGAACACCGACTGGAGTAAATATTTCCGAGGCAAAAAAATCGGCGAATATGATATTCGAGTTGAACAAGCTGAATTCAGAGAAATAACGGTAATAGCGACATCAGAAGAAGCCACTGTGTCAATGGCAGTTATTCGTGGAGGAACGAGGGTCGGAAGATCGTTCCGTCCGGATTTCCTGCTGGTAAGTCCTTTTTACTTGAATTTATTCATGTCCTAGATCTTAGTAATGAGGTTTCTTTATTTTTATTGCTTTTTCGGTTAGTCTGGCTATCATCCAGTTATAACAAAACTATAATTTTAAATCTCCCAATTTCCGGATGCGCATAAATAAAACAGTTTCAATATGTTTGCTCTGTATCAACTATTCAAAAAGATATTTTCTCATAAATTATAACAAAAAATTCGATTATAATCATATATTATATAATGTCACACCCTCTTACACCCGGGTAGATAAGAAATTAAAAAAGAAATTTAAAATATTAACTTTATTCTGCCATTAATGGAAGTAAAACAAAAAGGAAAGAAACCTGTACTTTATATAGGTACTTAGCTTAAACGAAGAGGCCTGGCAGAAACAGAAGAAGCGAAAGATGTCTTGAAGTTGAAATTAGAGATGGCTTGAATGAAAACTAGATGCCTAGGGGTA
The DNA here is from genome assembly GCA_949126875.1 of Lochmaea capreae. Lineage (NCBI taxonomy): Eukaryota > Metazoa > Arthropoda > Insecta > Coleoptera > Chrysomelidae > Lochmaea > Lochmaea capreae. Next base: position 9,264,132 of record OX421397.1, on the reverse strand, counting down.
TCCTAGTGGTGTAACGGTATCCTCCTAGCAGTGTATCTTAGCAGTTGTAACCTGGCAGGGTATCTTGGCAGCTGTAACCTGGCAGGGTATTTTGGCAGCGGTAACCTGGCAGGGTATTTTGGCAGCGGTAACCTGGCAGCTGTGCTTACCACAGCAATTTAAGGTAAAACTTAAGGTAAAATTGGAGAGACGATAAGGTATGTCTTTACTGTAAGACTGTCGGTAACGGAAGGAAAGGGCGATCGTTTTCAAAATGGAATCGGCCGTTGACATAATATGTCAACTGTCTTAACGGTCAACGAGAGTAGGAGAAATATAGATCACAGAACTATAATTGTGGTTACTATGGAATTTATTTGGTAAAATCGAAACAGGTCGATAGGCATGTTACAATGTCTACTAATTTATCTACACTCGGTATGATTGTCCTAATTTAGCTTTAATACTTTAATATTGCACTATTTATGTTCACTATTCGATTCACTGTTTACTGAAAAACTTTTCTGACTCACTCAAAAACTCGCGTATATATAGCCCTTCGCAACTCTAAAACCTTTTTGAATTTTACTGCCTCTTCGTATGCGGAGCTTCCAGAATAGTCGGGAATAAACCATCGCATTCGACAAAATTCATAGTTCATGACAGGACTGGCTTTTGACTTACTGAGTTCGTAAGAATACCTTTCGACTTGACTATTTCACGAGAAAAAGACAAAAAACAATGCAATTAGAGAACTTGGAGATTAAAAACTATGTAAATTGTTAGGTGATGTGTATATTTCACGATATAATGATATTTTTAAGTGTTTCTTGCCTCTCTTAAATCCATAAAATTTTGGAAAAAGTTATGTGACATTTTTCTGAATTACAATAAAAAGAAAAGGCATAAAAAGACAAATTTATGGTTGAATTTCTACTTCATGGATAATAAACTAAAAAAAAACTGATAATGACCCAAAATTTCAAAACAAAGTATCATATAATAGGGTATTTTGGAAAAATATTAGAAATAGAGAAGTGTACATTTGCTCCAGTTGTGTGGTTTATTTATTATTAAAAGAGTGGCCAAATTTCATTTTTAATGAGATCCATTCGCCACTATACAGTCGACAAAAGCAAACAAGACCCAGGGTGAGCGTGTTTATGTCGATGTAGTTGTGTTTTTGTAGTAACAATCGATATTTTGAATCGAAAACCAATTATCGATACCGAACGTGTCAACTGTCAAAACATATGTCAGTTAGTAATAACCTTAAAAAGACGGCTGTCAAAATTTCATTACATCCTATTCATTAGTTCGTGAGTTATTGTGCTAAGAGTGACGCTACTTTTAATATTTTTAAAATAACGGATAGAAAACAATTTCGTGTTTAAATTTTACACTGCTTGTTGATGGAAGAAATACCGTTCAAGCTAAGCAATCAAAACAACGCACCGTGTCACAAGTCAATCAAAACAGTGGCAAAACTACATTAATTGGACTTCGAATTGCTCCCAAATACACCGTTTTCGCCAGATTTGGCTCCCAGTGACTACTGGCTGTTGACAGGCCTAAAAAGAAATCATTTGGTCATATTATTTCTATTATGTTTAAAATTACTAATGTACAATTGTTAACATTGGTTGCCATGACCTGTCTCATATTTTCTGTGGCTTTTGTTTGCTTCTGTCGACTGAAACTAGTTTTGTTATGGTGAGTGTCAGCTGTTAGCGACCATGTCAAAAGATATATCCGCCATTTTGCGCATATGGGACGAATTCTGTCTTGAGTTGAGCGTTAGTAATAATTTGACATCATCAACAAATTTTTGAAAGTTTTTGCAATTGCGTCACTGTTTGTGTGTGTGGTGCGATATAATTTCAATAATTAATTATTCATTTTCGATTCTAGTTTAGTTTTCTACCGGTCTTCATTCAATTTCAGGATACAACTGTCTAAAATATCTTGAAGCCAATATATATTATGCCATTTTATTTGTTCATATAGATATTTGGCCTAAATGACAGTTAATGCTCTGATTAGTTAACAAAACACGCGTTCAGTAGGAAATTGATAATCGCTCCGGTAACGCAGCCTTGGGATGAACGCATGTTTTGTGAACATCAATAATGTCCCCGCTTAAGAGGTTTTTGATTCAAAATATTATAAAAACCGAACATTTGAAAAAAATCATCAAGATCGGAGCGGCTTTTGAAGACTGAATTTGCAATATAAATGGAGATTTTATTTTCAGGTTAGACAAAACTTAAGAGACGCGGGGGAAGACTACCGAAGACTATTGCTGGCTCTGAAGTTCGGAGGAGTTCCAAGTATCAATAGTCTAACATCAATTTTCAACTTCCAGGTAAGATTGAACATTAAAATTTTTTTCAAAATAATTACTTGGTCAGTTGAATTTTATGCGGCAATAACTTTATTTCAGGACAAACCTTGGGTTTTTGGTCATTTGGTTCAACTTCAAAGACGGTTAGGCAAAGAAAACTTCCCGCTGATTGAACAAACTTTCTACCCAGATCATCGTGAGATGGTAAGTGATTTTTAAAATATCTTCTATGTCTTTTCTAATTCTTTCAAATCCTTGTATTCACCTTCGGAGTCCGTCTCGTGAATTAACCTCATGGAATAAACTGAAGACTTTAGCATGTTCCCAGAAGAATACTGATGATTATTCACCCTCATCAATCACTGTTCAAATATGTGGTCAATATATACAGTATTGTTCAAAATAAACAGTACTGAACTTGCAATTATTTTATTGTTTTAAGAAATACATATTATTGACACTTTATTACATGTTCTAAATGTGCTCCTCCTCACTTAAGACAGACTTCATACCGATGTTCCAAGTTTCTCGTCATGTTATGGAATAAGGGTTGTCTCAGGTCCGCGAAGATGGCTCTAATGACATCCTTTAATTCATCGAAGGTTTGTGGTGCCCGTTTAAAAACGGCAGTTTTAGAAAATGCTTGGAAAATGTTCCTGAAGAAATTAATGAACTGCGGCAGCAGTATGGGAAGTTGCTCCGTCCTGCTGGAAAAATTGGTTTCGAAATGCCAAATTACGTGCACGACAGAATTGACGTAGATCAGGGTGATCAGCGTGTTAAAATTTGTATGTACCTCTGTTGATTAAGTGTGACTTGCCTACCATTCTCTTCGATAAAGTACGTACCAATGATTCCGTGTCTCGAAACTGCACACCAGACACTCACTTTTGCACTATGTAAACGATTTTCTTGAAACTCAGCTGGTCTGGTAAAGCCGAGAAATCGATTTGTACGACGATTTACGTGGCCCGATGTGCTTCGTCTGAATGTACATGAATCAGATACGAAAATGCATCCAGCTCCTTCAGGATTCTTTGCAAGGAAGTTCTTGCCAAGATTCGCACTTGGAGAACCAGAAATACTTTCTCCTTTATACTTAACACCATTTTCAACGACTAGGCCCTACTAATTAATTGTTTAAGGTTTACTCGACAGGTCTATTATACTAGTTAACTTGGGTATCACAGCTCGCACTTAGAGACACCTATGTTTCAGTTTCAGTACTGTTTATTTCGGGCTATACTGTAGGTATTATTCAATAAACACATTATTATATTAAATAAAAAATTAAAGAAGTACAATATTAGAACGACATTCCTATCGGTGGAAGAAAGTAAAAAACAAATAATTTATTCATTATTACATTCTACCCTTTAGAATTTAAATTGTATTAAAGGTAAAATAGCTGTTATTCATGTAGCTCATGTCTACCAATTTATTTTGTAATATAATTTGAAAGGGCACCTTTGCATTTGTAATGAATATACGTCGCTAAAAAGAGCAATAAAACTTTTAAAAGCTTTCATTGTTATATATTACAAGTGATTGCGATCGATATATTTTTCGATTTAACGAGCTATCTTGTCTGTAAGTAAATAATGTTTTATGATGGTGTAAATATCTCACTTTATATTTTTAAGCTTTAAATAAATAAAAAAAGTACCTAAGTATATTTTGTAAATAGTTTTCGTGTTTTATTGGTTTTTTCTTTTTTATTTATTCATAGTTTGAGAAAACCGGTAGGTACTTTAATTACTGTATATTGTAAATATTGGGCTATAACTTCTCACTGAAATATTCTGCTATAAAGTTTCCATACAGTGTGTTTCTTCTTTCAAAGATGCTAGCTAGTTATGTAACTATAGTATTCGCCAAATAACTTGATGTCCAAGAAATTACCAACTAAGAGAGACAGAGTAATGGTACCCTGTCTACTCGTCTGCTATTGGTGGTAAAATTTTGACAAACGCCAATTGCATCGAACCTTATCAGGTGTTAAGATTTTCAGTAGCGTCACACAGTTATTGTTTCTGCTTTGTACAATAAAGTGTTTGTAAAAATGTCAGCCGTTAATGAAGAAAATCGTAAATGTACTGAAGGACAAACTCGTCAAGTGATATATAGAGTGTTCAATTATTTTAAGATATTAAAAAGTGATGAAGATACCTTAATAATTGTGAAAATTAAAACATCCCAGGCAACAGGTAAGCCAGCTATAGCTAGCAAGCCATCATAAGCAAGTTAGCACAGCTTATTTTATTTAATCAGAATTCAGGTATAAAGCAGATCCGTTTTTATTAAAATCAATATACCAATAATTATAACAAAGAATTAAATATTATTTATTAAGCTAGGATCATATATTTCCGGACGGACTTTACTTTATTAATTGTACAAGTTGTGTTAATTTGTAACAGAAAGCGTATCCTCAGAACTTGCACGGCACTTTTTACAGTTATCGGATGGGCGGCGTCAATAGCTCTCTAGAAAGCTCTATTCTACACTAGATGTCGCAGCACCTAAGAGATTATTGGATAAAAGAGGGACTTCTACCAAAGTTGAAACTTACAGATATTTCTCAGAGAAATAGGACTAAAGGAGCTACTATAGTCTCTGAGTCGTTCCTCACGAACTAAGTAGAAGTAGGGGGCTCAGTGGATCTTTTAGGTCTCAGTGAATGTCACTCCATCGCATTCGGAAGGACCGGGGTTCAAATCCCAGGTCCGCCTAACCTGCTATGAGTTTTTTCAAAGGTTTTCTCGTAGCAAGAGGCGAATGCTGGGTCAGTATATACACACCACCGTTCCTTCCACTCCCATCCCCTGAACCAAAAACAATCCTTATTCCTTCCAATGTTGGCTGAAGAGGCTCCGGAAAGCCTATAGCTGCCCGCTCCCCTCGAGGGGGGAAAATGAAAATCGATCCTTCCTTTTTCACTCCATCATGCATAGATACAAACTAGATGTCAATTTTAAGTTTTTTTTTTTTAAATATTATTGTATGTTAGGTTGCCTATACCAAAAACGTTTATTAATAGAAATCTTTCAATAAAAGGGTTCCACTTCTATACTGAAAATCAAGAGAGAGTAAATTCCCAGAAATGTTTTGCAGTTATCAGTGTTAAAGGCAGTAAACCATAGACGTGCGTTTTCAAAATGAAATTAATATGGAAATAGAAATAATGAAGAAAAAGTCAATATTATTTTAGTCATTTTGTTTTAGGCATATGTTTATTTACAAAATATGTATATAATATGTACAGATAATTACAATTATTTATAAATTAATATGAGGAGCTAAAAAAACAATTAAGTAGGTATATGAGAAAAAAAAACCAACCGCAAGGATAAAATTTGACGAGCAACATGCAAAAAATACGACAATATTAAATCTTAAAAAATAAAAATCTAAAAATAAAATTAAAGTACATAAATTAATAATTTTAAAGTTATGGTTCCTCGCACTCTGTGTCAGAAGATTCACCATCTGATTCTAGAGAAATTACAATGGGCTCTATAGTAATATCAATTTAATAGTTTTGGTCTACCTGGTTTCGGCTTTGGTGAGGTTACTCCACCTGATTTTTCCTCCTTTAGAACTCTATATATTGTAGATTTTCCATATCCCATTGCCTTAGATGTTGTTTTAACTACACTGTCAATAGTGTTTGAGGGATTTTGATGTTTAAAATAGTGGTACACATTCACTACAGCACTCTTTTCATTGAGCGATAAATGGTATAGTTTTAATTTTTTCACTGGCGTATACTCACAAACTGCTTCCATTTTTAGTCACTACTATTTGTCACGTTTATCGAAAATCAAATAACTGCATTTCTAGAAACTTAAGCACTATTTATAAGTCAAAATATCTGTCATTGTTGCCATTGTTGCCATTTGGAGGTCGTTAAATAACAATTATCCCTTTCTAATCTGGTTACGCCTATGACGCACGTTAATCCTCTTAGGCCTACTGTAGTAACAATGAAAGATCATAAAATAATGTGATAGTCCAAGAAACTTAATAAATTTTGTATTGAAATTAACAAAAACAATTTAGAATGCATTACAAATATTGAAGGTACTATAGTTTTGCATACCGAATTAGTTTTTATTCTGGGAATTTACTCTCTCTTGATTTTCAAATACAGTATATTGGGTTTCTTAATATAATGCGATGGAATAAATGTTGCCTTCCCTCTTAACTTTTCTATTTTTATATAATAACTCGGACAGGTCGATTTTTATAATAGATCATAGCATGCTACGAGATACTAGCTCGAACTGTACTTGATCCTTCTTCACGGTACAATCACCCCTTCAATTTTTTTGATAAGTGAGTAAATTAAAATTTAAAACACTTTATTTCAAAATATTACGAATTACGAGTTATGCGTGAAAGAGTTTTAATATTTACTTAGTAATTAATTTTATTATATATAGTTGGAGATCTTTTGGTTCCATTTCACTTAATCGAAAGAATTTTGGATATAGTTCACCAACCAATAGGGCAAGAACATGCATCATTATCAACGACCGTAAATGGACCGTTAAAAAAACAGAAAAGGTCTCATTTTCTTTTGACGCCTTATCGAGAATATGTTAGGTTAGGTTAGGTTAGGTTAGGTTAGAAAACAGAAATCAAAAATATCGAAAATTGTGATCGTTTAGAGTTGTCAATTTTTCCGTATTAGTTCTTAACTAGCCTCCATATGAAAAACTATTAGTAACCTTTCAAATAAACATATTTTTATTGAGATTTAACCATCTACAAAAAGGGTTCGTTGTTCTTCCATGGTTTTTATTTCAAGTACCTATGAAAATAATTTAAAAAGTTATTCAGATTATTTCAACATTTTATTTTTACTGTATACTTTGAAAATATTGACATTTAGAAAATAATTATAGAACGTGACTCATATTGAAACAGTGAGGTAATTTTACGGTCATAAAAAATTTCATTGCAAGTTAATTCACCGTAAAAAAAAACGAAATTGGAAATTATAGGCAATTCAAGATTTAAAAAATGAGTTTTAAAAATAATAATTTGGAACAATTTATATAATTATAATAGAATTTGTTTAAGCCAACATGAACTATTAACAAATTAACTCGTGTTTTAATTTAGGTTAAGATCAAATCTCTTGTATGAAGTTAGCTCTGTACAATAATGACATGATTTATTTTGACAGGCAGTTATTTGCGACAATAATAATACTCGGTAAATCGTCACCAACGGAACGGAGGTTTATAGCTAAATGCTAATCTATCTATCCCTAAAACTGATACTTAGTAAAGTATCACTTACTATAAGGGTCACTTATATTTATGTGCTTTTGCACCATTCAGATTTTGACCTGGTTTAACTGTGTAACTCCTAAAATAAAGAAGATGTGGCATCGTTGGAGTTTTATAGCTATTTTTCCATTCTTGTATTGGCACTGGTCATGTTTTTTTTATTAGTGTCGCTTGTCGCATGTAGAATTTGTCAATCTAAACTTATAGTTAGGTTAGTTTATAGCTCCCCGTATTTTTTTATTATTATAAATTATAAGTAGATTCTCTGAATCGCAATACGATTATAAATGGCACTAGAAACGAAACCTGCCTTCAAAAAAATAGATTCTCCCAACTTACCGATGATCTTATGGATATTCTAATTGGTCTTCAATCAATATTAATAAATGTACAGGAGGGAATCTTTTATAAAACGACAGATCGTCAAAATCATGAAAATGATCAGGACGTGTACGAATTTGACGAGGTAGTCCATATACAATTATTTCTTGGACTTCAATATCGTCATCAACGGCGTCAAAGTCATGTATTAATCGTAATAATTCCATACTGGCACACCTACACAGACTTCGCTTTATTACCTCTTTCTTTAACTCAGCTTTTCGCTTACGTTATCCAAAAATGTTAGGTTAAGTGTCACTTAAATACCTTTGAGGGCCGGTCTAACTACCGCTTAAGTTAAGTGAAACTTACTGGCAGATAAGTGACACTTATCGATTGGTGCAAAGAGTTAAGTTTCCCTTTAGCGATTTAAGTGTCACTTAAGTTTTAACTGAAGGTGGTCTTGTCAGGTTAGTAGTTTGTATGTTGAAAATATTTTAAAATATACAGTATGACCTAACAAAGTGTGGCATATCGTAGTTAATTTTTTTCTCACGGAATCTTAAGTAGACTTTTTCTTCAAGCTTTACGTTTTAAAAGAAGGTGACAAGTATAGCTCATTTTTCAAGGACTATCAAAAAATTCAATCAACTACAGGATTAGAAAAAAATTTGGATATGCTTCACTTATAAGGTGAAAAGTCCTACATCCACATCCAAACTTATACAGTGTCATCACTTGTCACGTTGGTCCTGTTCCATCCTGTATGAATAAAATAAAATGTTAGTAGAAATAAATTTATTCAAATAACAATAATAACATAATTATTTAACAAAACTGAGTAATATTTACATATGGTTTTTAAAAATATCTTAATTATTATTAGTTAAGATATAATATCTTTTGACTCGTATTTTAAAAGTTTTTTTTTTAAATAAATTAATACTGGGTAGGAAACTATGTTGACACTTATTTTGATCTCATTTGTAAGACAGCGCGCTGTTTATATTTTGTTCCAACTTTTGAAAAATCACTCTCGTAATGGTAGATACTTTAAATTCGAATTTCCTTCTCAAACTGTAATCCCATAGATTTTTAACAAAATCTAATCACTCGTTATACATTTTTCCGGCAATCCAACTAGTGATGGAAGTGTAAATTAAATCTATGGTCACGAGGTACGTGACTCGTCATATTTCTTTTCCATTCTTTTGTACATGTTGATAATAATCTAGTTTTAGCCCACATGCACGATTTATTACTTTGACGAAGGCAGATTCCCTGAAAATAAAGAAAATAAAGTTAATACAGTTAGCGGTAAAGTTATGAATTTACGGACAGTGTTGTCAGATCTGATATTAGGCTGTCACAGTACAAGTGAAGAAACGTATTTAGGGAATGGTCAGACACTAAGGAAATAAGTAGAATACCATTTCGAAATGATAATCATAATATCCATTTTTCTTTGAACTTAACCACACAAACCGGGTTTACAATACTATGATGTCACGGTAAACTTTTATGACGTAACGGTTTGTGGAAACTAAGAAATAAACAAACACCTACTACTACTACTACTAAGTTTGCAGGCGAACCTTGTCCTGGACAAACTCAAGCCAAGGTTCCGGCACTGAGGCCACTGGCGGGCCCATTGTGCCATTCCTGCTACCTAGACATCCATAAAGCCGAGCCCTTCAATAAAGGCCACAACCTTTTTCAATGGATGCCTGCTTGTGTCTCCAGGGGCCAAAACAGGGACTCCGAAGATTCGCTTGCGTAGTACAGCCCAGTGTGGACACTCTAGGAGAACATGGACTGACGTTTCGTCAGTCATGCCACAACCCCTGCATAGGGAACTTCCCTCTACTCCTAAGTTGTGGAGGTGTTTCATCATACAGCAGTGCCCCGTTAAGAGTCCTGCTATCTTCCTTAGCCTACTTCTTGGTAGTTCAGTAGCTGCTCTAGCGTGTCCATCAGTCCATCCCTTCAGTAAAAGTTTGGATTGCCTAGGACCCTGCATAGCATTCCAATGAGCGAGGTGCTGATTCTTCAGCCACTTCTTCGTCTCCTTGCGTATTCTTTGTTTTGTTAGGCCCAAGGTCGGGCCCGGGCCGCAGAAGGGAGCTGCCGCCCCTTCCGCAGCCAGTGCATCCGCCATCTCGTTGCCTTCAAAACCAGAGTGGGCTGGAATCCATTCTAGCCGCACCACGTTGTGCCTTGCAAGATTAGCAAGTCGTTCTCGACATTCATTAGCAAGTCCTGAGTTGCTGGTGCACCCACTCATGGCTTTAATTGCTGCCTGACTGTCGGAGTATATGGTTATGCGTCGATCCACATAACCTCTGTCTAGGTTTATCTGCGCACATTCCAAGATAGCATATATCTCGGCCTGATATGCAGATACACCATCACCCAATGGTACACTTACTTGTGTTCTTGGGTTCCTAGAGTAAATTCCAGCCCCTGCTCCATCACCGGAGCATGAGCCATCTGTGTACCAGACAGTCCCATTAGGCTGTGTATTCCTCTCTTTTTCCCAGGATTCTCTATCCCGGATCATGGCCCTGTACGGAGTTGCGAAGTAGTACTTTCGCAGGCATTCATCAGGTGCTCGAGCCAGAACTGGAATATCTTCCAGTAGCCGGAGCTTCTTGACGTGCCTGCACTCTTCCCCTCTTCGCACGTATCCCAGCTGTTTTAAGCGCAGAAAAGCCCTCCCCGCCTCAGCCTCGATCACATGGTGAAGAGACCTAAGACCAAGGATCACTTCCATCGCAGCAGTTGGTGTAGTTCTCATGCAGCCAGTTGCCCCCAAGCTGACCACCCTTTGAAGGCGTGTCAGCTGCGATCTAGCCGTGACCAAGGTTACCCTCGGCCACCAAACCAGAGCCGCATATGTGAGCATAGGCAGCATGATCACTCTATAGAACCATATGATCGTTTTGGGGGTCAGTCCCCACTTCGGACCAATGGCTCTCCTACAGGCCCAATACGTGTTTGTCACCTTGCTTAGGCGACTGTCAAGATGAGCCTTCCATGTCAGTGATTTATCAAGGATCACTCCCAGATACTTCACCTGCTCAACCACAGGCAGTGGTACTCCATCAAGATTTAGACCCTCAGGTCTTATACCTCTTTTTTTGGTGAAAGCAACTATCTCAGCCTTGGCAGGATTTACTGCAAGTCCGTGTTCGTTACACCTAACAAACACCTAACTTCCAATAAGATAACTACTCTGTCAAACTATCTGAGTGAGCTGGTTTGTGTGGTTGGTTACGGCAACCATGGAAGTGATTCTCAACCACACACCACTGCATATGGTGGTGAAAAGTGTTGCAGAAAGACTAAATAGAGAGGGAATCATTATAAAACCACCTCCTTCCTTCTTAGAAATCAACATGTGATACATTTTTGGAATCAGCTCAGCTAGAGTAATCCGAAAATTGAGACAAAATGGGGGTGTTCCATTTAAAAAAAATGACGGTGACGTCATTACTCGAAAGTAATTCACCCTGTATATTAGATTATTATTTTAAAATACGGTAAATTAAAATAAAAAATTTCAGGATTATTTCCTTAAAATGGTCTGTTTGGATAAAAATGAATTTGTTCCATAATTTACGGACACAGTGTATATCACAATCCAGCATGGGATGATGGGACGTTATTTTGTAATTAACATACACCACAATCATTATTTATCTAAATACCTCTCTGCGTTCTAAGTTCTTTATAAGATGAAAGGCATCAGAGATATTTACTTGCTTCCACGTCTTTTCCCATCACCGGATTTAGAGAAGTGAAAGTGTTTTCGAGCTTTCTTACTTCACCCACGTACTGTTAATCTTGTTAAAAATTGTTCCTCGTTGCCTGGTTTTAATTAAGCCTGTAGAAAAAGCTTTCTCTCGCGAAAATTTCGTTCAGACTTTTTTTATTATTATGTTCGTAGCCCCAAACGTAATTAATTTTCATATAGAAGTAAATTCAACAGTTGAAAAGAAAAGTAGCGAATACCAATTAAGTTGAATACAAAATTTCAGTGTTCTTGACGTTTGAGGAAGGTATGCCAAAAATTTACTGAATTTTTCATGTAATCTTGACATTGAAGTCTTTAAAATTCAAATTAAATTGTGTAAAAATTATTTTTTCAATGAGAAATCTTGCAAGCTACGAAAAGCTTCTTTTTATAATGGTCTCTTGTCGTCTCAGGCAAATTTGAAAAGATTATGGTGTATTCTGAATACTTTAAAGTTAAGCTAGGGAAATTGTTAATAAAGAAAATGGTCTTAAATTTAATCATAAACAAAGTACCTATTGACATTTTTCAAACTTCTATGACGTGTTCCTGTTAAGTATATGTATAGAAAGTGCTCCATGACGTGAAACATTTTTAAGACAATTGTTTAACCATTTTTTTTAGTTTACAATAAACAAGGAAGTTCAAGAATATTTTGTTAATTAACAATTGCCTAATTCGTTTAAGTATTCTTTCCAACAGCAATGAATTCTTTGAAGTGTTCAGAATACACCATAATATTTCTTACATTAAAAATTAATACCTTAAAAAAGTTATTTAGTGTGACCTGTTTGCTTTTGTCGAGGGCACGCATAACGGAAACGACTTGTGGAGACCTATTTTCGGCGTTGGATTCAAATTATAATAATAGAGGGAAAGTCCTCGGATTCTAAACTTTTTGTTATGAAATTTCTTCCTCTTTTCAGATCTTTTTTTCAATTTCGAATACCTTCGATAGTTTTCGAGATATTCAAAAAAACCAAACCCCTACTTTTGTCATAAATTATTTATAACTTTTGCAATTTTTATCGGCCCCTTTTGGAACCTTTCCTTAAACTTTCTATCGTAAAATCGCAATCGGTGCGGGGTAATAAATCAAAATTTTATGGGACTTACTCAGCACAAGTGGACCAAACAAAATATGTAATTTTACACTCTCTGCTATAATGAATGTTGTGAAAACAATAAATTTATTTGTGCCAACGAATATTGTAGAAAGATAACAATGACCTAGTCTTATCTTAGCAGTTTCTAGGGGTATAATAGGCGTAGGTCTAGGAACAGTACTAGGGGTTCGTAGGTATATTTGTATTGCTTAAGTTTTGAATTATGAAAACACGTAGATATCCTATTAAATAAGTGTGGTTTAAAATGTTGACCGTTAAATTATGATAGGTACTAATTGTAATTTGCTTCTCAAATTAATATGAACATGCCAGTTGTAAATTGTTTTAAATCGTTCTTCCTTCATCTTAGTATAGATTAGTAAGTGCAAATGTCTCTAAATCTCTGTCGGTATCATAATGAGGAGTCATTATTTATTGAAATTGTTAATGGTGTCACTGTAATGTCTGCATCTAATATTTTGTCCAGATTCCACTTGTTTTCTTCCTCTTTCAATACATGATGAATTGCTTTTTGCCAATTTTCTTTAGTAACTTTAATAGGGACCTGTCTAAAAATGCTTGCACATTTTTTAGTTTGAATGTAGTATTATGTCGACCTATGAAACTTTTCACTTGTGCCCATATCAGTTCTATCGGATTTAATTGGCAGTGATATGGGGGTAGTCAATACCACGTTTTTCTGCTAGTTCGTCCACTGCATATCGAGAAGGAGGCTTATTCAATTTTACAACTTGTAGAAGTTCTGGTTTGACTGATTTTTGAGGAAAAATAGAATTTTTGTCTGTTAGCCATTCAATGATCTCTTGTTTTCTCCATGATGTGTTTGGCACCTTCTCAATGACGAGAATGGTAACTAGCATTATATAATACTATGACTGAACCTTTTGGTATTAGGTCAATCATCTGCTCAAAATATTTATCAAAAACGTCGGCGTTCATGTCTTCATGTTAGTCTCCAGTTTTTTTAGATTGGAATAATATTAAAGAGTCACCATCTAAAAACCCATTATCACTGCCAATATGAGTTATGATTAGACGTCGTCCCTTACCGGATGGAATCTTCAATCCTGTAGCCCAGATAACACATGAACACACATTGGATGTCCAATGGATATCCACGTTGGACATATGGGATATCCATAGGATATCCGTTTAAGTCCAGAAGGATATCCTATGGACATCCAATGGATATCCATTTGCCACAAAATTGGACATCCAATGGATGTCCGTTTCGTACTAAGAATGGACTCATGGACTTGAACTGGATACGTTCTGGACATGAACTGGATAGGATATGGACATTCCATGTACTTGTTATGGTCATTCCATGTACTTGTTATGTACGTGAGCTATATATTTTGTCCACGACTATTATATTTGATGATTTTAACATTTTACGTATGCTTCTTCAAGTATAATGACGTACACATATTTTGAAGATTATTCATAATTATACAAATGACTATACAGGGCTTTTCACGATGAGCGTTAATTAGACGTTTCTGGCAAACCAGACAACGGATCAACCTAAAAATTTTACAGTATGCATAAATTGATATGATCTACACGCTTAAAATATTTTAGACGATGCGGCGTTGCCGCTTCTACTATAAAGTAGCGACTACTTTGATTTTTCAAATGAAACACCTTGTATATATTATCATATTAGGATTTCTTATCACTTTGTCAACAACTTCATGTACTATTTCCCCATACCTATCTGTTACCGTTTAGAAGATATAAATTAATTTCGATTTTCTTTTTACCAAACATGTACTTTTATAAACGCTGATAATCTTGAACTCTCTGGTACTAAGACTATTAATTTCAAAATGGAGTGGAGTGATACCATGAAGATCTTCACTCCAAGACATATTTTTATTTGCCTCATACAGGGTCTTTAGAAAACGCCGCATCGTCTAAAATATTTTAGGCGTGTAGATCATATCAATTTATGCATACTGTGAAATTTTCAGGTTGATTCGTTGTCTCGTTTGACAGAAACGTCTAATTAACGCTCATCGTGAAAAGCCCTGTATATTTTATTAAAATTTCACCTCGACGGGGATTCGATCCTATGTCTAAAATTCCTCATTTCAGCAAGTCAGAGCCATAAACCACCATGCCATGAAGATATGATAATACTTTATCAAGTTGTTGTATATATACGAGTATAGTAAATCGTTTTAAATGCAGTTTTTTATCTAGTGTGTAAGATCTATGTCAAAAACGCACCATCGTGAATAATAGCCATCATTATATGCTTGTTGAATAATATACTATAGGACATGAACTGGAGACATTTAGGACATGAACTGCACACATGTAGTACATGAACTGGATATATTTTGTACATTATTTATTAATTATTATTTATTTTTATGAAACCACAGATGTTGAGCCTTATTCACTCTTCCTCCTTCCAAATCAGATACAAATAGACATTTTATGTAATGCCATTTCCATTAGCCGCATTGGTCTAAGCTTTTGCTACCTTCAATTAGTTTTTTTTTTCATTACATGAATATAAACATATAATAAGTGTATACTCATTACGAGTGTCAAAAATTATTCGAGCAGCAGATGGAAGGTATAAGTATAAAACAAAGCGGCCCTAGTACATTTTTAATGAGTGTATATTTCGATTCGACCAAAGGGATGAACAATGGATCTCCAATGGACGTCCATCATTCAAATAAATCTTCACGTCCAGTGGTGAACGAGAACTGAAGGTCCAGTGAATGTCCCCAAACGGATATCCATTGTACTAGTGGTAAAAGGACATCCATGTCCATATGGACCAATCGTGGACATTATATGGATATCCATAGGATATCCTGTGTTTACTGGGAGATAATCATTTCAAAAAAGCCTGTCGGGAAGATTGAATGTTGGTATCCTACCACATTTTACTGACAATGTAGCCTTCATTCACCCAGGTTTGCACGTAATGCTTTTCTATCATGTTTTGCCCATTTAAACTTTAATTCCTGTAGCGTTACCCGTAGTTCGTTCGGCCCATTTTAGGGAAACATGGATCTTTTACAACCGAATACACCAAAGTAATATAGATATTCAATAATAATCGGAATAAATATTACAGTAATCAGAATAACTTAAAAATAATAATAGGTACCCACCCCTGAAATGACCTGTGCCGACTGTTTTATTGCTCCGCAACGACTGCGATTTTACTATACATGATTTTCGGAATCGAATGACACCTTGATCGTAATTTTCGGAGACTAGTTTGTGGAATACAGCGAGTTATCTCTCTAAATCAGACACTTGGGATAATATAAAATCAAAACTCAGGAATAAAAATAATGAAATAATCAACATTTGATAGGTACCGAAAATTAAAAAACTCACTTCAGTGGCCTCGCAAGAGTTTCTCCAAGTACAACTATCCATCTGTCGATAGCATCGTTTACCTAATGGACATCTCCGTATTCTGCAATTACAACCATGTCCGTACAGCAGCCTAAAACCTTTCTTCTGTCTTCTAGTTAAAGATTTCCATTCTGTATGTATACCACATAAATTCACTTGAGGTCTTAACGCATTTATTCGGCCTAAAAAAAGTATATAGTTCGTTGAATCATTTATAGACGGCGCAACCAGTGACAAATATACAAAAGTGGTGAGGTTACTTAAAAAAAGTCTTTTTTAAAATATTTTTGTCAAAAAATGAATGTCCAGATGATTAATGTCATCATAATGCGATCTACATTTAGGCCCATTGTCCATGTATCGTCGCGTCAGCGTAGTGTACCTCCTTGTTCTTGCTGCGTAGTGTACAACATGTCTGATGTAGTTGTACAAAGCAAATACGACATATTATACAGGGTGTTTCATAGTTAAACCACCATAGGTTAACTGGAAGTAGAGGACACTTTGGTGGTTCCAAATAGCCTTGGTTAATTGGTCTAACATATTGATTTATAAAAATCTTGATAAAATATTTTTTTTCTTAACCCGAACCTGGATTGTAACTGTTTTTGTTACATGATAAGATTTTGATGCTCAAGTAACTTACACCTACCAAAAATGAATGAAATCTATAGGGTGGTTCTAAAGTTATTACGTACGAAAATGTCAATGATACATTTAAATAACTTTGACATTAAAAGTTAAGCAGTAAAACGGGATGTGCACTTCGAAAAATATTTTGGTGCCGCTCTATTTTTCTGTTCTCTTCGAATAATCTATTGAATTTTAAAAATTCTGATATACAGGGTGTTGTTTTCGAGATTATCGAATTTTGCAAATTTTTCTTAAACCAGACCTGGATTATAATTATTTTTATTACACTATCTTATTGTGTTATCAATGCAATATATCCTTACCAAAAATGAAAGAAATATATAGTGTGGTTCTAAAGTTATGGCCTTCAAAAGCATTGGACTAAATGAATAAAACACCCTCTATCTCTGTTAATAATTATGTTAGACCAATTAACCAAGGCTATTCGGAACCACCAAAGTGTCCTCTACTTGCAGTTAACCTATGGTGGTTTAACTATGAAACACCCTGTATACTAACCGCTTCGTACGACACTGACGCTGAAGCGACGATACATGGACAGTGAGCCTTATAGAAAAATAGCCTTTTACATTGTTTATGTACAAAAAAGTCGTTATTATTAAAAACCGTCCACGCGTTTTTTCAGTTCTGGAAATATTTCTAATATACGGTTTATAAACACTCCCTGTATATTTTTGTATAATTGTGTCTCTTTAATATTTGGACGGTAAAATAATTTTATTGTGTCTACCTGATATTACATAAATCTGTCCAATTTTCAATTCGACTCCACAAGCTCCGTCCCATACAGACGTCATCAATTTGCCTGATTTTAAGGCTATTATCGCTTTTTCTGATGCCTTAAACTCCTTTCTCACCCTAACTTTGTAAATTCTGGTATCTTCTATTATTCTTTCTCTCTTCACTCGAGCCAAAATTACTAAAACAAACAAATACATATATTTTTTCGTGCAACCGGACGCGAAGTCAGTATTTCGCGTTCTCAACACAGTCCGCGAAATTCAATTTCGCGGCCGTTACCCATAGCAACGGCTGCGAAACCAAACGTCACTTCCAAATTTGAATATCACTTTCAAATTTGACATTTCTAAAATACTACAAAGACAAGGATGATTTTTTATTGAATACCAACACATACATAAGTACTTATATTATTTAGGATGAATATTAACATTAATTGTACAGTTTGTATTATTACTTATATTTACTCCAGAAGTGAAATATTTTGTATATAATGAAACATATCATTTTCATAGCACCCATTGTTATAGTTATTTATGTATCAAGTGCGTAAAACAGGCGTTTATGGACCGCAACGTGTAAGTAAGAGCCCGAGCCGCAAGGCGAGGGCTATTAACACGTAAGGTCCATAAACGCTGTTTACGCCTGAAATACATACAATATTTTATGCACGACCGTTTTAATAGTCATTTATTAATAAATATACAAAATTTTATGCACGACCGTATTAATGATAGTTTATTAATAAATATGTTTTATTTTATATTTTTCACCTTTTGTGAGTAGGTTATTATAAATGTTTCAAGTTGGATAAATTTTATTCCTCGATATTATTATAACTCACCCTGGATAACAATCTACTAAATCATTTGTATAGTTAAATAAAAATAAGTCTTATTGAAACTAATAAGATGATAAAACAATAATCTATATACCTATACGCGTTACCATAGCAACCAAGTCAATAGGACAAGAATAGGTAGACGCCATTTTTATTTACAGTCGACTTCATGTATTGCAAGTTTCTTAGTATATTTTCGAAGAAGTTTTATATATTTTGTTTATGTAATGGACAGTAGTGACGATGAAATAGTTTCCGGAACACCACCGGAAATTTTTAAAGCAGCAGAAGATGAAAAATTAAGTTTACTACCCGGCAAAAAAAAGAGATTTACTTTACCGCCCGGGGGGCGGTAAAGTAGTCCGCGGGCGGTAAAGTGACACTTTACGCCCGCTAAACCTATTTATAATCTGGACTTTTTCGCCCGGTCGTGCATAAAAACTATTACGTTTCTATATTGGTTCTGATCAACAACATAAACAAAGCTATTGAATGGTCCATTACTCACATATAACAATTGGTTATAACTTTAAATACTTCAGTAGATATCAACAATCGACAATATAAATAAACTAGGTCAAATTCAAAGTTGCTTGTTTCAGTCAGGCAGTTAAAGGTTTATTTATTCCGTTTAAATGCAGTCGAATTGGAAGAGTTTTAGTTGATGATAATTGATGATAGTTTCAGTTGATTCTCCACGGAATCACATTTAAAATGTCTTTGTGCAGTTAGTTTTCTGTTTATTATTATAATATTTTATACATTTACTTTTAGCAGAACATGGAGACAGAAACACTTACACTACACACAAAAATGTGGTGACTCTCGTATAATGTATTAGGTCATTCACGAAATAGCTCAATTTATACTTTCTTAGATAATATGTCTATCAACAATTATATAAAAAATATTAGTAAGCGTAAATAAGTATATATAGCTATGCATTTTGATGAGACGGGTAAAATTACGTTTATATTTACAATTATAACTTGAACTCCACTGAGGTCAGTTGGGCGTAACGAATTCCAAGTGAATATTATATTTCTCATGATTGCTTAAGAAGTGTTTTAACTAACAATAAATTTTAACTATTACAAATTAGTTCGTTTTTTGTCCTAAAGTTTATTTTATGATTTTTCGGTTAATTATTGTTTTGAACAAAAAGTTGTCGCCAAACGACAATATAAATAATTCTAAAGATTCTACATAATCAATAATGATGCATAATCGATTCATCAAATTCAATAAACCCGATCGTGACGATCCTAATTCAATGTCACATAATATCATGGTGATAAAAAAATAAATAAAAAAGTTACCTGCATTATATGAATAATATTGAAAATTTTTCTAAATGGCTATAACACCCTGTACATACTCCTAGCAGAAAATGTGATTACGTATTTCAAGAAAAGTAGTCAGCATATCCGTTTACAATAGAAAAAAAAAATGATTTTATTTAAAAAATCTTTCAAACTTGGTATCTAATTGGACGTTCTTGAATATATGTTGATATATTAAGTTAAGGCAATTTATAGATACTGTCAAACGTCAGTATTTATTATCTAACAGGTAGATTATAATTAAATTGATTTGAATTTCCAATGTAACCATTATTGAATTAACTGACAGCATAAAGGTTTTGCAGTAGCATATTTATGTCATGTACATCACATTTTAAATACAAAAGGGGCCCGTTGAAGGGTCAATATAGAAACCTACGATGTTAGCTAACAATATTAAGACGTAATTCAGCCGTGGGGTTTTTCCGTAAGATCAGTATTTTGATTGATGTGTATTTTTTGAATTTTTATCTTTTTTAAAACCCAGGAGAAAAAAATTAAAGCGAAATGTTACTAAACTCACAAAACAGATGTTATATTTTCACATTTTTTGAAATCCAGAATGAATAATTTGAAGCGAAATGTTATTAAACCCCAGAAGTATTTCGTTATAAAAATTAATCAAACAAATAACCAGCTGGAAATAATACACGAGCCACGTTATAAATTAGTATTATTTTTATTCCAATCACGTCGAGGAAAGGATTAAATTTTATCCGTCTCACTAAACCCCGTCCTAAAGGATTTTTTGTACGCTTCTTTAATTCATTATTATTCTCAAGATAATTTTGTTATTTTCTGGTGATCTGCTCCACTACTTAGAGAAATAGAGCTGCTGCTTCAAGTGTTTTACTTTTATCATCTGGTGTTTTAGGTTCACTCTTCTGATCCCGAGCTTTTCCCAATCCTATCCTAAGCATTTCTATGTAAGTATGGAAAAGCTGTTAGGAATAAATATTAATAGGGACAGTTATATTTAAATCTTATAATAATGAGTGTCAACATTGTAGTATGTGATTCTTTGTCGCCAGTGTCGAAGATTACTAACATCAAGGCCAAGTTGATGGATTGGGAGCTGATCTGAAATCCCTCTCAATACTCATTGCGAGTATGTTCTTGTACTAGGCTTGCTACTGCTGAAACTGTAACATTGGCAGAGCAGGTAGGTTCAAAAAGTTTTTGAGCTGCTACTTTCCTAGCCAGGGCATCAGCCACGCGATTACCTTTATTCTTACCAATGCCTTTGGTACACGAAAACATTGTTTTTTGCCGCATTAACTAAGGCAAGATGACATTCTAGTAGTGTCCCTAATATAATACGTAGTCTCTTCAGGGCTAGTAGTGCTTGTCCGCTATCTGTATATATGCATACATTTTTTCCTATTTCTGCAGCTATGTAGATGCCATTCAGCTGGTATACTTGCCCATAGCCCATTTTATGTTTAGATTTAAATAATTACAGTATACTCCGCATGCAGAACCTTGTTCAGTTTTTGAGCCATCAGTTTAGATGTTCATAGTACCTGTCACTCTTATTGTGTCTATACTTCTTTGGAGGGTTTATTAAAAATAAATCATGGGGTAATAAAGTCCGTCTTCACCTGTAGCATTGGGAGTATAGTAACATATTCCAGCTACAGTTGACGTCTCGTTATTCCGCGTTATTGCGTTACCATAGCAAAGAACAATAACTTATTAGAAGTGTCAGTGTGAAGTTTGACGTCAAAAAAGTAAACCAGAGCTACGCAATAAATGAATAGAAAAGAAATGTCCACCGAAATTGTGAAAATCGAAAAATTGGAGTATCGAGTCATCATCAAGTACCTGTATTTAAAAGGGTTAACAGATTTACGAAGACATGTTTAATACCCTTGGTGATCAATGTCCTTCGTATGCGACCGTGAAAAATTGAACTGCAAGCTTCAAAAGAGGTAAATTTTCCATTGAAGATGATGACCGATCGGGAAGGCCAGTTTCTGTGTCAGTCTCCGAAAAAATATCGATGCAGTTCATGACATGATTTTATCAGAACGTCGAATTGGGCTAAAACGGATATCTGAAGCACTGAATATTTCATACGAACGCGTTCATCATATAGTTCACGTCAATTTGGACATGAGAAAAATGCAAAATGGACCCCCAAATGTTTGAATGTTGACCAAAAGCGTGCAAGGGTAGAAGCATCGCGTTCGATTTGTGCTCGGTTTGTAAACGATGTAGACTTCTTAAACCGAATTGTTATACTATGGATGAGACTTGGGTACATTTCTACGATCCAGAAACAAAACAACAATCGATGGAATGGCGACACTCTGGTTCTCCAAGACTTAAGAAGTTTCGTATCCAAAAATCTGCTGGAAAAGTTCTTGCTTCAGTTTTTTGGGATTGCCATGGAGTAATCATGATTGATTTTTTGGATAAGGGTGAAACAATAACTGGAGATTACTATTCGACATTACTGACCACTCTACGGGAAAAAATTAAAGAGAAAAGACGCGGAAAGCTATCCAAAGGTGTTTTGTTTTTGCAGGACAACGACCCTGCACACAAATCTCATGTTGCCATGCAAAAAATTCGTGATTCAGGGTTTGAATTACTAGAACACCCCCCTTATTCACCAGATTTGGCTCTGTCCGACTATCATCTCTTTCCTCAACTGCAAAAAAGTTTAAAAGGTCGTAAATTTTCTTCCAACGAGGAGGTAATAAAAGCTGTGGAGGTCTGGTTTGCAGAGCAAGAAGAAACATTTTTTTTGAAAGGTTTAGAAACGTTGCAGGTTCGCTGTAATAAATGTATCCAATTAAGAGGAGAATATGTGGGTAATAAAATAATTTGACATTGAAATTTTGTTTGGTTCTATATTAGGCTAAGAATTTTTCAATACATCCTCGTACGCTTTAAAACAAATCATTGGTAAATTTTTCAACAAGAGCAAGGAAAATGATTGTTGAACACAGAGTTGAAATAATGGACGCGCAAATTTAAAAACTGCGACTTAAAATTCCAATAGCAAAGTAACAAGAAAAGGGTGAGTTTTTGGCCAGACTAAGTACATGTTGAATTTTTCGATTCATAAAAATAAAAAAATCTCAAGTCATCACTCATTCAATTAAATAATTTATTCATTAATTATTGGGAGTGAAATAAATCACTGTCGGAAATTTGTTTGCGTGGTATTTTATTCCTTTGCCACCTATAACAATCGTATCGTTCAATCTTTTTGTGAATATTCATTAAATTCCTAGCACAGATCAGAATCGAATATCACAAATTGGAGGTTGAAAGGGTATTATTATCGAAGTTTTTTTCTTGTACTAAAACTATAATAAATCCAACGACTTTTATCATGTTTAATTTGCGATCGAGGGCTTCTTGTGACACATATTAGAATTCTACACGCCATTTGCAGCTTATAAACTACAAAGGGTATCATGCGGAGGTGTTTAATTTAAACCAATGACAAAATTACGTTTTATATCGTCAATTGCGGTAAATTGATTATTGGGAAATGTAATTTATATTGTATCCTATTTCAATAATAGTATATTATTTTATAATAGATGGAGGAAAAGTGATACTTTTCATGAAGCGCTCGTGTTTAACAGCAGAACGGAGTGAGGCTAGCAATAGAGAGCAAGTCATGAAAAGTAACTTTTCCTCCAAATAAAATATGCTGTTTTTTCTTCAAATGTCGACAATTCAATGCAAAAACGTCTCTTTTTGATAGTAATAATTTTTAAAGATAATTGGGTTCGCAAGGCGGTTTAGACCGGTGGCGGTGTCGGTGAGTAGAGTTCATATAAGTATTTAAATAAATAAAATGCTAACAATAAAATTAATATTTACTTTTCATAAATAATAATTGATCGTAAACAACAAAGTATAGACCTGACGAGAACTGTCAGTGGGACATTAGAAAAACACGTAAGAGACATTGTCGCTACGAAGGGAACGTCTGTATCGTATTTTGAACGATATAAATTCGCCCGATTGATAGGTCGCGCTTGCACGTAAACTTAACATCAACCAATCAAATCTTTCTGTCAAAGATTGGGGTTAACGTTTGTAATACGTTTAAACAGTTCATTATTGTGATATTTTGATTAGGATTAATCACAGACCTGCCTTTTTTTCCATTTCTTCCAACGTAATGTGTTAGAAGGACATTAACAATCAATGACGCACACTAAAAAAGCTATTATATTATGAACTCTAGGCACAGGATGTTGCTATAGTAATGTAACATAAAGCTGTCAGTGGAGACTGTCAACAATATTAATGTATTTTTACAATTATTGCGTCTCCGGTTGTGTTTTAATTCCGAATTGATAAGCAATTTTAACGAGTAAGTTCACTTAAATAATAACCAATTAGTTCCTAAATTAGTGATTTATGGAAATGCAAGGCGCTCCGCCGGAAATTATGCAAGAGGCAAAAGAAGCAGCATCGTCCCTCGGACCCTCAAAATCTGCCGAGAAATATTCTGTTGCCCATCGGCATTTTATTGAATGGTGCGATACAAAAGGTGTCAGCAAATATTCGGAGAATTTCCGAATTTCCTTCTAGCTTATTTTAATTATTTGCTAAAAGAGAAGTGGAAATCCTCAACTCTCTGGTCTCGGTATTCAATGGTTAAATTCGAATTAATTATTAAACAAGGAGTTACGCTTTATTGAGACCCAAAAATATGGAGGAAAAGAGATTTTTTTTGAAATATCAAAATGGGAAATGCTTTAGAAATGTAATGGGAATTCACACTATAGCAGGGACATCTAGGAAAGTAGCATCATTTCTGAGATTGAGCAGCCCCGAATAATACACTGGGCACTGCTTAAGGCGAACTTCAGCTACATTATTGATTGATGGTGGAGGAAATAATGAATCTTTGAAGATACATGGGGGTTGGAAATCAACTGGAGTAGCTGAGGGCTATATAGAAGAATCTCTTCGAAATAAAAATGACACAGCTAGCAAAATATTAAACCTGAGACAAAATATCGATGAAATTGACAAAAGTTGCACTGACTCCTCATCACTAAAATCCTCGGTAACATCAACAGTTGTAAACGCTACTCTAAATTCACAACAAGATGCTACAACGGTATTGCGCGAGTTTAATTTTCAAATGCAACAATTCAGCATTGTACATTAAATATTCATTTGAATGATAAATAAAAGTTTTAGTTTTGTTTTTAGTTTAATAAATCTTGAGTTGTTGACGCTTGTTTTCTTGTTTCTATCTATGTTGCTATGATAACACTTTTCCCTTGATACAATGTAAAAATATTTTTTACTTACCGAAATCTGAGTCGCAAAACATTTCCTGCATATGTTGATATGCACACGAACAAGCATTCGAATAAACAACAATACTGCAGAGAAACCCGAACGTCAAAAAAAGTGCGTCTGTCTTCATAACCTGAAAAAAATTTAAATATAAACGTTTATATTCCAAAATAACGTTAAATGTAAGCTTAACATATTTTCAATGCAAACCCTTGTATAATATCAAAAAAAAAGTAAAAGGAATTTCAAGGGTACGATTTCAGTCTTGGTTTGGTATGTCTCAATGTCGAGGAATATCCACAGCGATCATTTTAAAAAAAAGTAATCGAGTGTGCATACTTCAACCATCCGCAATCACTGATATTGAAGATATTGGCTACTGTGCAGATCTATCAATATGAAATTTAAAAAATGGACATAAGACATGATCCAGTTACATTTTCAAGTACGTGGGTTGCTATTTATATTTAAAAAAAAGGGTATGGGAATAAATGTTTAATAATTAGCCTGCTTCCTCTAAATATTTAAAAATACTCCGCTAGAGGCCCTACTACTGAGGGGGTACATATGTTTTTAATTTTCCGTCTGACAGCAATATTAACCGTACCCAATAAAAATTATTTTGTGAACATTTTTGAAAATCAAAATATTCAACAAAAGCAAACAATTCACACATAAACACTGACCAAATAAATCGATAAATAAAAAAATAGTACCACCACAATTTTTAAACTGACAAGTGACATTACCTGCGGTGTTGGTTGGTAACACTGCAGCCGTTGGCTTATTGTATTGTCCTGTCTGTCTGCTATCCCGTGAGAAGATTTGTGACCTTGATGAGATCAAGAAGTCTCTTCACGGTATCTCTTTTGGTGAGGTTGGATATAGGGTCATCCGGCCATATCTGTCTATACCTCCACCAACATAGAGCCTCACATTCGAAAATTAAATGGGTGGCTGTTTCGTCCTCCTCACCACATAATCTACATATAGGTTCTTCTTGGAAGATCCCCATTGTCTGAAGGTGCTTTCTCAGGCCGCAGTGTCCGGTTATAAGGCCGGTTACCAGCCTGATATCTCTCCTATTTAACTTTAGGATTTCTTCAGTAAGTTTTGGTACGGGTTGTTTAACCAACAGTTTACTGTGTTTGAGCTTCGGAATTATTTGCCAGTATTTGAGGTGTTGTTTGTGCACCCACTGGTTTAATGTGGTTCTTACCGAAGCCTTTATTACACCGTTTGCCGGCTCAGGGCCGGTGTAGCCGGTTGCCTATCCTTCTCGTGCTAGTGCGTCTGCTTTTTCATTCCCTTCAATACCCTTGTGACCTGGCACCCATTTCAGGGTTACCTTATTTGTGGCACTGAGTTTTTTGAGGTTTTCTAAGCACTCCCAGACAAGTTTGGATTTTATTGTACTACTATTATTTATCTTCTGTATGTTTCTTGTAGTATTTTTATTATCTGGTTTGTTTTTAAAAGAAATTAAATTATGTAAAGGCAACACCGCAGGTGAGCTGGAATATACGGTCAATCCCCCAGATGTGACATCTAGGCAATTGACTCATGTCTGGGAGAAAACATAGGGAAGGGATAAAGCGGTAAAAACATTCTTATCTGCTCAGACAGTCAAGCGTCAATCAAAGCACTTATTTACTTATAATATTGCTTATTATTTTTGAAATTTTGTCATTCGCTATTTTAATATTTCAATTTTAATTTAGTTTGTTTTTCAATTTGATCCATTGAATTGCTATTGACGCATATAATGAGTACAAGCTGCATTTGAGCGAGAAACATCCCACGCCTATTTTTATCAACTTTGTTTATAAACAGTGTCTCAGGGAATTTTATGAGAAATTATCGGTCTCGTCACCTGGTGGATATACTAATATTTCAAGGTTGTTGACTGCAGTGGTGTGCACATTAAAAATAACTGTTACATAAATTTGGTCTGAATCAACTGACAGAAAAAAACATCTCTATTTATTACTGAAATATGTTTATCCACGAAAACCTTTTATTAGATACAAACAAACCCACCCACCCGTTTCTGTGACTGAAAAGTTTTTGGCCGATCTTAAGGCTTACGGGATTAAAAATGACACAGTAGGTATGCAATAATTAAAAGGGTTTAAGGGTTAATCTATGGAAATTAATAAAAAAAAAAAGAATGTTAAAATTATAGTTTAAAAAAACGAAAAAACACGCTTTATAGGTAATCGAAGTAAAAGATAAGGAATCATTCTTAATTTAAGAATAAAATGATTAATGAGAAAATTAAGGGGTGTTTTGTACATTTATAGTTGTGAGTAAAATTAATTTGCACCATTTCACAATTGGCTGGCGATATAAAGAAATCTGTAAGGAGAAGCAAAACCGGTTTCAGACAAATTTTTCATTATTGCAGGATCCCAACGCACTAGCGATTTATGTACTCTCTTTTTCCGATGAATAGCAGTTTTACCGATAATTGTAATAATGGATTTTCTTTAAACTTTTGTCAATTATGCGTTCTTTCAGCAACTCCATGCTTTGACCCATTATTTTCTAATTTCAGTTGCCTGTACATATTTTGTATCATTTTTTGCGTAGTTACCGACTAGAACATACCAAATTTCTTTCTGTTTACTGTCTCAAATCCCTACTCTCCACTTTCAGAAATTTCAAAACCTTTGGTAAAAAATTTTAACAATAAAATATTCATGTTTCATACATACAACAATCAAACAACTTATTATATTCACTGCGACATGGAATCAAGCTGAATAAATAAATAAACTTTGACATTGTTTATGTTGGCATAGAATAATACGTCTGTTTATTCTTCTAGTATATTCATTTTTCGAAGCCTATAACAATGTCTTCCTCTTCGAATGATCGACAAAAAGCCATAATTTTAATTATTACCAACAAAATAGTTTTAGTCAATAAAACAAAATCTTAATCACAGCAACATCTAAGAAAACAATATCTTGTAAATAACAGAAATGAACAAAACCCACCCTGGGACGTTAACAGTCCATGCGGACTAACGATTCAAGTAAATTTTGCATAGACCAATCGAAAGCTACATTGCACGAATGAGAATCAATTGTTCGCTTGTGGGTAGGTCAAGATTTATGGCTTTTTTATCTTTTCGGCTTTCTAATCCTCAAAGAGACCTTGCCGCATACTGTTATTTTATAGTGAAACAGTGCAAACTAATTTTACTCATTTGCATTTCAGAATAGAATTATTAAGAAATTATAACAATTGATATCGAGCACCCCATGCTATTACTCGATGCCAGAAGTTATATTTTTTTTAAATGGAACACTCTATATTTTACGGCCCTTGACAAGTATGCAAAATTTTGTTTAAATTGGATAAAAATCATGTTTAAAGGTTGCGTTACAAACAAACATACAAACAAGTCAAGTGAATGTCTAATAAAGATACTGCGTATACTTTTTAGGAATATTTCAGGTAACGATATCTCAGCGTATACTCTAACTATTGTCAGTGTGATTACCATAAAATAAAGCAATATTGTTAGATATATTTTCTAAAATTGTTAGGCTCGCTACACAAATGTTCCTCTTACTTCAGTAAACTGTTAGTTCGTGATGTTATAAGAAAGCTAGTTTGGAAATATCTTTAAAAAAATACAAAATGTAAATTTATTAGTAAACATTAAAATAAGTCGCTTGAAATTACTGAAAAATGAAAAATTAATTAAAACCACTTTTTATATGTTACTATATTTAAGAAAATTTTGAAGAGATGGCAACGTAGCTGCACGTGCAGTAAAGACTTCGAAGCAACCAGTCATCAACTGTAGTATTCATCGTAATATAACGAAATAACCGAAGTATAATCCGTTGGACGATTTTCGCAGAAAAAACTCTACGGTCTTGAGGGTGTTCGGGAGGGTTGTGTTGTGGTTCGGCTTATAATCCATTAGTATCATTCAGTGTCGGGTGTGAATTTTGTTTTAAAGAAATATTTAATATAATATCTATTTCTTGGTTGAGTGAGTTTAGTGAATTGTTATAGGTATTTATAGGAAAGTGTAGGTGATCTAGTGTAGAAAGGTATCATTAATATAATACCTTTTTGATGGTGTAGTGGTTAGGTCGCGTCAGTGAATTGATATTAATATAATATTCATTTGTTCGTAGACGTTAGGGTAAGTTTTATAATATAATTAATTAGAATGGTATTTTGGAGACCATTTGAAACAACAGTCGAAGATGATGCGCGGGATTATTGAATTGTGGATTTAAATATAAGAAGTTTGATAATCGAATGGTAATAATGGAATCTCGGCGTATCGCTGAACTTAGACAGGAGTATTTGCGCAAAATAAAAGGGTACCGTGATTCAAATAGAACTATAATTTATTTAGACGAAACTTGGTTTGATAGGCATGATGTTGTCAAGTATGGTTGGGTTGACGATACAAAAAGCTGTTCTTTAGATACTCCTTGTTCTAGAGGAAAACGCGTTATTATTGTATTACAAATTTTATGAATTTTGTATGCAGGTTAATTTTTTTCATTCAAATTGATGTAGTAGATTAACATTATTTCACAATATTCGAATTTATAAAAAATGTATATGCACGCCATTGGGCTGCTTTTTCCTTCAAAGGGATTAAAAATATGGGTCATCACATTAACTTTGGAAGAACTATAACCTATATTGGAAACGGAATACATTCTACTTAGAACCTGACATGTCGATTATTATACCCTACCCATCATGCATAAATATTGATGAAAATATGACATGACATCAATTTAATTTGACTAATGTTAAGTTAACTGCTACTCCTTTTTGAGCTTTTAGTGCCCATAAAGAGGGTATAGATCATAAACTTCTTTAATACCTTTTTGATACTAAAAAAGAATTTGCTTCGTTTGAGGTTATATTGCCATTATGTCAAGTTATGATTTATTATATTATTAATTCCGATGTCTACGTCACCTTAAGCAATTGAAATAAGTTCGGTGGTGTCAAACGTAAACGTTGTTTTCTTTTGGTTTATCATTTTTTTTCTGCTTCAAGAGGTTTAAATAAGACTTTTGATTTTAAACTTACAAATTTCTAATTACTTATTAACCTCAGATTAATACATTAAAAAGATACATTTGTTTACATCTAAAAGTGAACCCAACATTACATCACATTCTAAGGTAACTTGCCGACCCTTTGCCTGATGTGTTACTTTTCCTTTGTATTGCGACAACTGAATTAAAGGACACAACTGATATTTGGGTATGTCTGCGTACAGATATACCTAATTAAAAATAATATTTTTGTGTGAAAATCATGGTTTGTTAATTTGCAAAAAAAAACAGTTCTTAACCTCTCTTTTCACCTGTAAGTAAATAGTTCTATATGCCAATGGCATTGTCCGACTAGTCCGACAGTTTCTCCCCACTCTTTGAAAGTCATTGATGATAACATATGTATGGCGATAGCGTCTATTCGGATAGTTTTATGATTGACTTGCGGACTCTATTTCTGTAGTATTATTACTCTAAGTTATTATCAAACGCTTTATTTGAGACGTATCTGTACGAAGGTTGACGTTTAAGTGTTGCATATAACAAAATATATAGTTGGCTTCTGCCGGAAGTAATTGCTGAGTTTAGAAAAATCAACCCTCAACATCGAATGATTCTCCATCAAGACAATGCGAGTTCCCACACAGCTCGAAAAAGAATTGAGTTTTTAAAGCAAAAAAACAACGAATTACTGAACCATCCTCCATAAACTCCAGTCCTTACTTATCCAAAAATTAAAAATGAACTGTGTTATCAAAGATTGCAGCTCCCAGAATATGCAGTATTTTTTTTATGTACCAACAAGTGAGTGCTATTACTGCTTCCAGAATTGGATGCAAAAAACAGATATTTTAATTTCACTTCTCTCTTTGCTTATACCCAACCTCTTCAAGCTCCAGTTTATGCTCGTAAAAATTTAAGCTAAATAATTAGTTGTCTGCCTTATTCTAGAAGGTACTACATTCGAGATAAATAATAAATGTGCATGTATATTTGTACAATATATATTGTGGTTGACCGACCTACAATATCGGGGCCAAGTTGGAAAATACCGATTAAAAGTAAATACAGGCGCCTGACACGACTTATTTGAACAGGTACCAGTGAACGGACTTAAAAGGAATTGCAAATAGATTCATGTAACGGCCATAAAAGACGATTGTTTATAACAAACAAGGTATTACGAAATAAAAAAAATGTATTTAAACGGAGTGTTAGACAATCACTAGTTAGAATGGAAAAATGTAACATTAAACAGGGTGACATAGAATAACTATTCCTAATTTTCAGAAATGACAGAAGGTACTTAAATAAACATTTTTTATCAATAAACTAGTGTCCGGAAATTCTTCGATATCGAGATAAAATGAAATAGAATTGAATCATAGCGACATTTGAAGAGAAATAAAACTATTTTCGTACTTGTCATTTCACGTGTGTCACAAATTATTTCTTATTAGATAAGTATGTTTAATTATCACTTTACGTGTCACAAATTAGCCTTTATTAGATAAATTAGTGTTTGATTGAAAATGTATCACTTTACAAATATTGTTAATCGTTAATTCCAGCCGATTATCCACCCAACAGATTTCAATTTGCCGAATGGTACTCGAATAAAATTAACAACGAACCAAGATTTCCTAGGAGTGTATTATGCACAGACGAATAGTCCCATATGGAGTGAAGAAAATCCTCACGTCATTCACAGGTTACATCATCAGTGGAAGTTTTCTGTTAATACTTGGGCTGGGATTGTTGACGATTTTGTAGTGGGACCATATTATTTACTTCCTGCACGATTAGATGGTCACGTGTATAGGATTTTTCTGGAACATACTCTACCAGAATTGCTTGAATATGTCCAAATTAATATTCAAAGGAATATTGTTTCCCAACACCAGTACACTTTCGTTTAAATTGCCGAAATTATCTAAATGCACAATTTCCAAATGGATGGATTCGAAGAGGAGAGCCGATTTCTTGGTCTGCACGCTAACCAGATATGACTCCAGTTGATATTTGTATTTGGGGTGAATTTGTCGTGAACGTGAACGTCCGCAGTCATTTCGTAGAATTCGGCACATCGTTATAAATTGTGTATCGAAAAGTTTATCTTGACAACGAGAAATTTCCGGACACTAGTCATTTCTGAAAATTAGGAATTGTTATTCTGTGACGCCCTGTAGAAGTAATACTAATGTTTTTATATCAAGAGGCATTGATAAAAAGGAATAGCTACTTGTTTATAGAATAGCTACTTTAGGTACTGCTTGAAATTTATCGAAAGTAGCAAAGAGTTTTTTGCTCGAAATACACAAAAACTTTTTATAAAAATAAAGCATTCTTAAAGTTGCCTAACTAACTAAAATTAACAATAAATACCATAAAAACTTATTTGCTTTTGACGAGGCGCACGAATATCCAAAATGATTCAGCGTTGAATTAAAATTAGAAATAATGGAGATAAAGTTTAGGTAGTTGGGACTCTTTTATTAGAAATTTACCCCGTTTTAAAATTTTTTTTTAATTCTTAAATGTTAATGTTTCAAATTTTTTATGTACTATCCATATTTTCAATTTTTTGATTAGTTTAATACCTCTCTAATAAGAAACTATTAACAAAATACAGCAACTGCATTTATAGATGCATAATATATAGTCTTTCATTGGCGTAACATGAATTTATTAATTTAAACTTTCAAAACAAATTAAAAAATGTATTACCTTATTTATAGTTATTCAAACCTTCACTGGTAGAATTGTTTCAACCAAAATATTACCGTAAATATATTACTGACACCTAAACTCCAGCATCACTTATTTAAAATTAACACTTCACTTTCTTGAAGATGCTAAAAGTGTTGACGAATAATAAACTAAGTAAATCTTTATCAAATCGCACTTTAAATATAGTTTTGATATCATAATCAGATAATAATTCTTAATTTAGCCCAGAAATTATTTCGTCATTGAGTATCACATACATTATCACTAATTAATAGAATTTTCTTTATCAAACACCAACATTATGTGTCATATTTGTATTTTTTTATATTTAAATATATGTCTAATGCAGTTTCACGCTAAATTGTTGGATTTTCTCACAAATACACATCATAAATACAGGGTGTTTTTTTTTTTGAAGCCGTCCTAGTACCTTTATTCCACCCACCCAGCCATTCCCGAACCCTCGAGTAGTCTCCTCGAGTCCAATGCCTCACAATCGGATAAAATGTGGGTTACGGTCTCGGTCTCCATGCCACAAAGTCTGCAGCTGAGATCCCCGTTATATAGCCCCATTTTATACAGAAGATCCTTTACCGGGGCTGTAATCATTCTTAGCTTGTTCCTACTAGCATTCAGTAGTTCTTCAGCCCGTTTTACACATAAATATATCACCTATGAAGGTCTTACTGTGTACCTGCTTTGGAGTGTTCCTCCACTGTAGTCTTTGTTGGCGTTGTACCCATTTTCGTATTTGTTCTCGGTCCAACATATTATGTCGTTGCTGAACCTCTTCTCGCGTGTTCATCAGCTTGTTCATTTCCAGAAATATCATTATGTCCCGGCACCCGCACTAGTCTTACTCTACTGTGGTCTGCCAGTTCATTCAATTCTTTTTGGCACTCTTCTACCAGTCTGGATGTTACCTGGCTGTAAGTTAATATGTTTATCCTATGAGTGTCAGTCCTATGTTTGTTAGTTTTGACACTTTCTAGGATGGCATAAATCTCCGCCTGAAATACAGAGGCATGTACTCCTAGTGTTCCTCATCTCACTATACACCCCTGCTTCTGTCCCTTCCCCAATCTTTGACCCGTCTGTATACCAGGTCTCTCCTCGGGGAAACTTCAGTCTGCTTGGGTCTTGCCAGTCCTTTCTGTGAGGTATCTCTACCTCATATTTAGGACTGGGAGAAGTTTAGTGGCCATGTAGTCTGTTTTCATATCTAAAATGGCTTTACTTACGATGTCCTCAATGGTTGTGTGTCCTGATCTAACTGTATTTTGCTGCTCAGGTTATTTTGCAGCCTAAATAACCACATTCTTGCTTCTCCCATTATCACGATAATACAGGGTGTTGCAATGTTCGACCGACAACGCTCTGTCACAGTGAACTCTCGTTATTTGATGAATTTTATTACCTGAAAATGAGCCCTTTGAGTTTTTAGCTTGAATTTGTCGCTTTTTGTAGTAGAGCGCTGTTGGTCGAATTCACTTCACCACAATTTGCTTATTAATTAAGTTTGCACTATTTCACAATAAAATAACAGTATGCAGCAAGGTTTCTTTGAGGATTAAAAAGCCGAAAGCCATAAATCATTTCTAGTCTTGACCCTACCCACAAGCGAACAATTGATTTTCATTGGTGGAATGTAACTTCCGATTGGTCTATGAAAAATTTACTTGAATTGCTAGTCCACATGAAGTGTTAATGTCCCAGGGAGGGTTTAGTTCATTTCTTTTATTTACGAGATATTGTGTTCTTATGCCGGGTCCAGACCAAGCAGACAAAACGAAAACACAATTCTGAAACAAAAATACGACAAACTGGCAACAAACTTGGTCGTCAAAAGACAAAACAAAATTGAGACAAACTGTCCACTCCAGAACGACAAAATATAAAAACAAAATTCAGTTGGTGACGTTGTTGTTGTGATTATAATCTATTTCGGAAAGGTATCGGGTAATAAAATGAGGAATTCCGTCCAGTTCGACTCAATTTCGGTGTCGGCCATAGGCGTAGGTCTTGAAATAGTATTGTTTGTAATATTAAAATTTCAAGTAATTGCGTAAGAGAATTAGGAAAAGTATGTTTTCTGGCCTGAAGTGTCAATATCAAAATATTGTGTAGGGATTACTTAGGTAGTAGATTATACAGTTACGTTTTGCGTTTAACAGGTACCGTTTAACCTTCTCTTAGTGCCTCTGCCTAGTGTTGGTTAATCATGTGGCGTTTTAATCAGGAAAAAAATGAAACTGAAGATTTATTGCTAGCCGCAAGTTGTTTTTTTTTGCTCTCATCATCATCCCAGGTTGCTAAAACAAAACTCAAACGTTTTTGGATTAGACCAAGTCTAAAAATGCGAGAAAGTTGTTCGATAAACAAATTGTTAGTTCAGTTACGCGCAGATGATATGGTATAAGTGGTGAGACTCGATCAAGCTTCAAATTTTTTTTAAGAATGTCCACCGAAGATTTTGAGAATCTGATATGCCTTGTTGGTCCTGCAGTTGCAAAAAGACATACTTACTTTAGAAATGCTATAAGTGTAACAGAAAGGTTAGATGTTGCTGTAATTGAGATTTTGTTTTATTGACTAAAACTATTTTGTTGGTAATAATAAAAATGATCGCTTTTTGGCGACCATTCGAAGAGGAAGATATTGTTATAGGCTCCGAACAATGAATATACTAGAAGAGTACCTGGAATTACGTCATTATCTATATCCTACGCCTGCTTACTGTGGGTTTTTTCTGTGTTACAGCATAAAAACAGGACTCCAAACGACGTCATCTTTATAAAACGCCTTTTTGTCATACAAATGATAAATTTGATAAGGTAGCTGGACCCGAATACCATTTAAATAATACGATAAGTAAAATGTAGGCGGTTTGTATATAAAGAAATCGCAGTGGGCACACTTTTATATCATCTTTGCAAAATCAACATTATATTTAGAACACGAGTTGAATCACAATACAAACAAAATTAAAATCGGTTATGTTGGTTTGGGATGTTGCAAGCTGATTTTTAATGAATAAACAGTTTGGGTAACTTTATAAACAAATAAACTTATTTTTAATGGGAAAGCTGCTATGATTGAAGGACTGGGTTAAATATGAACATTTTTTATTTTAAGAAAGATAATATTTTATATCAATACCGAGAAATAGCGATCTATCAAGCCTAATGATAGTACGTTTGACCTTCTAATCCCTCACCAGTTATATTTTATCTTGATTCATGGGATTATTAAATTCTTCAAGATACCACCGGTTATATATCTTTGGTTTTATTAAAAATTTGATTTATAGAAGAGTAAGTCGACAAGATGAATGAATTTATGAAATAGTAGTGTAGAAAGAATGAACTAATGAGAAAATAGCTTAATATTGACCTTAAAAAAGTTATTATTGCCATTAGAAAACGCAGCGATATGCTGGATAAGGCAGAAATATATTAATTGATGATAAATGCAAAATTCATGGACTGGAGAGCTGATAATCATTCTGACGTTTACTTAATTAGAGTTTCCTGTGAATAGTTGTCATTTTAGTAAAGCATATTATCAATAGATGTCAAAGATAATAGTTTTACTATTATAACAAATTTGAAAATTACTTTTCAAAGAGCCGAAACCAGTCTACAAGTGATATTATAGTCCTGATTACAAACCAGAATGGTCTTGCAGATATACCTACCAACCCCGTTTAACTTGGAAGTGTAATTCCTTCGTGGTATATAGCCAGGGGAGTAGTTGTTGCTTCTTAGTGAACGATCCGCTCTTTGAAGATTATCCTTGACATCTGTTTTAACAGTCAAAATTCAAAAAAAAATCTTTCGATTGTCCCACAAACTAATAAAACAGAAATATTTCGTAAACCCGCCCTGAAGTCCCACTAAAATTATTATGGGCAACTGGTATATAGATGGTTTTAAATTACCATTATGTAAAAACACAGCTTTTAAACTATAGTTTGACGAATCCATGAACAATCGCCATTCACAAGGAGAATACTGGACTTCGAGTTCCTGCATTAAACCATGGATATCAGTACATGCACGTAACAAAATTTCCATACTGGAAACACAGCAATTTCTTTTTCTAAAAGCTGTAATTTTTGTTTCTTTGTTCTACTCCTTATGACGGAAACCAAGAAGTTTTGACTGTTGCTTTGACAACCTTAAATCACGTATCTACTAAATCACTTAACTCTTTTTGAACAATCTAATGTGGCTCCCCGAAATTGCAACCGTGAATGTGGGGTCGGTACACTGTTCGTCGGAGCTTCCCGAAAAACCGTTATTATCTCCATTATTTCCTAAAACAATATCTTGTCAATCCAAAGACACTGGTAAGTCCGCATTGTGAAGAGCAGGTCTTATGGCAGATTGCAAATTTGGATATTCGATCTTACGGTTTTCTTTATAGGAATAACTTTCAGTCTTTGTCATGCAAAAATAGGCATCATCAAAATGGTTTGTGGCTGACACAGCACAAATTACGAGTGCACTGTTTGTCTTGGTCTCCGATTACAACACCAAAATACATTATATAAGCCTTTTTCCCATTTCCAGAAAATTATACGGTTTGTCACTTCACCATAAATTCTCCATAAATATAACAAAACTTGTGTTACAACCTGTAACACGGTCAACGGGGCGTTAGCCACGACCAAAAACCTTTCATTCTGGCCTCCGTCTGTTTCAAAAGTTCTCTGATCTCTGATGTTTTAGTAGTGTAATTTAATTTGTAATAATGTAATTGTTAGTGATGCATAAACGGGTGTGTGAGGAAAATAAAATAAACCAATTCAAAATACAGTCAACTAATTATTGAAGAGAAGCACTAAATATCCAGTGCCCCTTTAAGTTCCATGCGCCTCAGTTCGTACTGGTTCAACTTGTCAGGAGAAATTTTGCAGATCTATTGTGCGTGCCCTACTATTAGGCGGCGGGCACACTGATCAATTGGTATCGAGTCGTGTAGTGTCGAGTCAAGTGAGACTTGAAATGCTCGTCACACTAACCAAGCAAGCATCAGAAAGGAAAACAATTTTTGAATTTGATATTTAACAGCTATCGATGTCCTAACCTCACTTATAACTCCACTTGAATTTTGAAATATTATAATTTCAAATTTAATATCATGTCTGATTCTGACGAACCCGAAGTATTATACTTTATGTGGCAAAATATGTATTATAAATATTAACAAAAGGAGGAAAAGAAGAACAATGTGGGTACGAGATATTCTTCTTAATCAACCAACACTTGGAGAATATTTTCCTTTAAAACCCACAATTCCAAGCAGTTTCTTCTCTATTTGTGCGTAATTGCGTTGAGTTAACGTTAAGGCTTTAGGTGCATAAGCTACTGGATATCCAGATTGCAGCAGAACTGCACCAATTGATTCTTTAGAACAATCTACTGATATAGTACTTTTTTCTTTTATATTAGAATGTTTAAGAACAGGTGTTTGTGATATATATAGTTTCTTTAATTTTTGTTAAATATTTATCCTGTTTTTCTGACCAATGCCAACCTACCTCTTTTTTAAGCAGTTCCCTGAATGGCTGTTAGTTCTGATACATTCTCAATGTGTTTAGAGAGGTAAGTGAGCATTCCTAATAGTCTTTGTATATCACCTCTATTTTCCGGCTTTTTCATGTTCATTATGGCCTCAACTTTTCATTATCAACTTTTTGACCAGTTTAATTGAAAATAAATCCCAAGATCTTTATTTTATTCTGACCAAAACTATACTTTTATTGTTTAATCTATCTGTTTCTAATACGTTCGCTCGAAAACAAATTACTATTTACGCATGTGCGGCTGTATCGAGTGTTGAGTAAAATTAGAACAAGTTTGATTCAAATTGATCGACACAACTCGTTCAGTGTGCCCGCCGCCTTATGCTAAAGTTTTTTTTTGTCTAGACCAGTCTTTAATACTAAACTTCGAATGCTAAACCTCAGGTCCTCCATATATTAGGAGGATTTTAGTTTTTCCTCCCCTATACCATATTGCAATTCCCTTACCTATATTTAATAGTGTTTTATTTCGTTGGGTCCTAATATTTTAAAAATTGAATATGCCATTTACAATAATTTCTTTTTTTTATCAACAGTATTAACTTCATTCACCTATAGCATTGTTTAAGCAATGCCTTTAGTGAGAATTGTTTACCGAATTTTCTAAATTTCTTTATGTACGTATTTAACCGTAACCAAAAATATATTTGAAGTGAAATCCTTAAAATAATATTGACTGAATTATCATTAGCATACGATGTAAGGTTGGTTAAGTTTTACGATTTTAGTAATATAAGTAGGCTTAAGCGGTTTTTTAGATGGTTTAGAAAGAGGTAAATGGTCTTAACAAATACATCAGCGAAAGCAAAAATAAATAGACCAAAATGGTAATATCTCTGCGTAAAAATAGGTACGGTAAAGTCTGTTCATACTTATAGTGAAGTGACTATTTATTAAGAAAGACCCAAGCAAGCTGTGAATCTAAAAAATGATTGAGGAGGTCCGTATTATACTGAGAAATCAATTAATAAAATATAATTTTAACAATGTTTTCTTTATTTCTAAGTTTATATTGTTACAAACGATAATCTGGACCAATCATTCTTGTGTAGGCAGTTCTAAAATGGCATATCAATATCTAGGAAAACTTAATGAGCTAGGCGAGAACCTAACATTCTGGAAAAAAGGAAATCAAATTGCAGATGATCTAGCAAAGCGAAAAACCATTTCTCGGA
Organism: Lochmaea capreae; assembly: GCA_949126875.1. Taxonomy (NCBI): domain Eukaryota; kingdom Metazoa; phylum Arthropoda; class Insecta; order Coleoptera; family Chrysomelidae; genus Lochmaea; species Lochmaea capreae. Next base: position 9,224,461 of record OX421397.1, on the reverse strand, counting down.
TCGAAACCATTCTACATCAGCTCCAGTTTTATATTGAAAGAAATAGGCAACTCCGAGAAGACGAGATTTCACTATTGGAAAGTGCTAAGCTAAGACAATCAATGATAATCCTGGAAAACTATAGCCAGGTTAATGAATGCTTAGTTCATAGTAAGATAACAATGAGAGTTTTCACAGTTGTCCTAACAAGACACTGGTAACTGAATGGGCATCTGAAAAAACAGAAACTAGTGGAGAAAGAAGAATCTAGATAAAGGTTTTTCAAAAATGCATTTTTTCCCGCCAAAAGTAAGAATTCTTATTGGGTATGTTTAACGTTTTCGTTAAATAGAAAATCAAAACATATGTACCCACTGCCACTAGTTGATTATTTTTAAATCTTTAGAAGAAACAGGCTAATAAATATTTCCAGCATTGGTGAATGTCACCTACATTCATAGCTTAAAACTAACAAATGTGGCTATAAATATAAAGTTCCTGTTCATTTTTATATGAAATACACATCAAAAAGCCACCTCTAAAACCTCATCCCTGTTAACCATCTACTTTGACCTCTCCCTCATCCAATCCAAGCCAATTCCGTTGGAACAAACGTCTCCCCACAGTCATCACTTCACTTACCAAATTCAACAGAAGACAACCATTTACCTAATAAATAATATATTATTTGTACAAAATAATCATGATAATATATCCATCACAATCTAAATGCTCATGATGTAAGTCTCGTTGATTTGTCTTCTTTCTTACGTTGATATAACCGGTAATTAAGCAGCTCATCTTTACGCCAAAAAACTAGCTCCAGCAGCATTTGAATAAGGCAGTCTACCAACTATTTGGAACGACAGCAATACCTACCTGTAAAATATGCAAGACGTGCTCAGCAGTCCAGCCAGATCAACTGTATTATCAACCTGCTGAAGAAAGCCAACATATTTAATAAAATATTTGCAAAATCTAACAGTTCTTTTTCGATTCCATAGAGGTCCGGTTTATTGTAATAGGCGATGAGAAGCCACCGGCAATAAATTACATGAAAGGTTAAGTCTCGAGGATGATTGGCTACTTAAGAAGATTCAGACTGGAAAATGTAACCTAGATTCAGAGAACCGGAATAGATTTGAAAAGGTCGCAGTGGAATATGCCGATTAGCAGCCTAATCAACCACTTCTGATTGGCTTTTTCTAGGAATTAATTTTAAACTAGACGAGAACAATATAGTAACCTTACTGAAATGAAATAGCAGATGGACTAGCAAAGAGGGGGACTGAAAGACCCTTTTGGGGGCCGGAACCCTTTTGCAGTATCAGCCCCAATGTAATATTGGAAGAAATAGGCAAAGCTGAAGAAAAGAGAAGCCCTGACCATTGGAAAGATTTAGTAGGGCTTAGACAAACAAAGATTTTGATGGGCGGCTACAACCCGTTGAGATCAAATGAATGCATAAGTCAAAGTAAAACTGCAGAGTTTTAACGGAAAATTGCCGCCTGAACGGGCATCTGGAAATGCTTAAAATAGTGGAAGAATAGTGGCGTGGAAGAAGAAACCTCCACATGCTTGCGAATTGCATCACAATTCAGAATCCTACGGTACAGCACCTAGGAGATTATTATAACATTTACCTAAGCTGAAGCCTGCAGATATCCTAAATTTCCTTGGGGAAATAGGACTAAAGGAGCCACTAGTTTTTGAGACGTTCCTCAGGAACTAAGTAGAATTAAGGGAGCCCAATAGATCTTTTAGGTCTCAGTGAATACATAATTTTGGAATTTATTTTGGTACGTAAAATGTATTTGGCATGTAGAGTCAACCCTCTATAGTCTCTATAACCAAATGTTTTTTGCTCCTGCTGCATGCTATTTCTCCGTTCTCCAACATGAAAGCTATTTCCAATACAGTTCTGGACATTGATCGTTCAAATTTTAAGAAGAAAACGCAACCAAACGAATTGATATTGATTTTCGTTGGTAACTAGTTTCGTATAACCTCCAAGTTTTAAGGTGTGTTTAATTTTCTGAAAATTAAATATTAATAAACTCAATTGTGTTGACGGTTGGAATTTCGTCAACAATAAGACATTGACAAATTGCTTTTAATTATCTTAAAAGTTGGTATCCGGTATTATTAGCTTTCACGGTGAATTAATTCCGTTTTTTACTACTTGAGGAAGGGAAGTTTGGCATTTATAAATTGTAAGTAAGTACTCGGGTACAGAAACGTACTCTAAAGTTAAATTATATAATTAAAATTGGACTTTCAAGAACCGTATTTTGTTCCAATCGAATGTTACATTTTTCATAGCGGTATACGTCAAATTTCATCACAATCTGTCAACCTATTCTTTGTCTAAAATACATTTGAAGTTGACCTACTTTTTAATAAGAAAAAAATTAAAATCGTTCAGTTCATTTTAAAAGATGTTCAACCACGAGAATAATAATTTATTTTTCTCTAATACAGTGCATAATAGCAAATTTAAAAAAAGATCAAATTCTTTTTTTGGAAAACAACTTAAATTTTGGGTAAAATTGGTCAAAAATCCCGTTGCCCCTCCCAGGTTGAACGCTTGTAATAGCAATAAAAAACGTGGGTTTATCGTAAACAATTTATAACTGCGTGTCTACGGATGGGGTGCCCAAAAGAAGAAATATTTTTATTTGTAGCAATGGGGTGTTAGACTTAACAAAAATATGACGTAAAATATTTGGGGAAAGGTGAATTATATGTAAGGACATAAAATCATATCTGGTATTTGTAGTTAGCATTTGGCAGGAAGCTGTTAAAAATGTTTTATTCCAAAATAAAACACAAATTTCTAAGTTTTTTTCAAGCCCGTTACTGTACAGATGTGTTACGGACAGTCAAATTCATGAATCACTTTAAGTTAAGGTAACTATACAAGCTTTTAACGAGTTCCATGATATTGAACAGTCAAATGTATTAAACCAACAAACTTAGTTATAAACAATATATTGCAGAAGTTGTTTCAACTTTTTAACATCGTAAATCAGATTAGTAAATCAAACACAATCTAAAATAATACCCTCAAGACGAATTGTTGTTATAATCATAATCAACAGTTATAAATGTATTGAAAGGAGAAATTTACCGTCTCTGAATATTCTCTATCATCGTACCAAAACTGAATTTTTGATGAGGCTTTCGAAAAATCAATTTCAAAAGCACGTATTTGTCTTAATTGCCGACTTTTTCGTTTGACTAGACAAGAAAAGCTGGAGAATCAGACAAGCACGTGTTTGTCGCTTTTGCAATCGAAAATTTTATTAAAAATCACGAAAACTTGCTGAAACCTGGATAAATTAATAAACGAAAAAATAATATTGACAAGAGAGATAGGAACTACACCATGCTAGATTGTTTAGGAGTACAAAACTATTCTGGTGTGGAATGTAGGATACTAGATTCGTTAAAAATGTATTGGAAGTAGGTATGGGTGATTATTAAAAGAGACAGAGGTCAAAGGGAATTTTATCAGAAACAGTAAGTATAGGGTGCTATACCCATAGAGATACTACAGATAGAGGTAACAAGCGAGCTCGGAACTCGTCAGCAAGTAAGAGAGATATAGAAAGTCGGAGGTTTAGGCTGTCTTTCTCTAATAGCGCGCATCTTGTATACAAAAACAAAGACAGAAAAACCTCTATCGTCTATATTTTTTCTCTCACCGGAGTCCGGTGGGACATTCCCTCTTACACAGCGGCCTATGGCTTATTGCCTCTATTTGTAGTATCTCTATGGCTATACCTGATTATGAGGCACAAACTTTGCACATTCTTATTTATTTTTAGAAATTTTTACTGCCTCTGACCAAGTCTTCTTTCGTTACTGAAAAATAAGTGCTTTCTCTGGTTCCACGTCTTTCTCTTCGTCTGTTGTTCTACCACTACTGCTCATTTCCTGCTTATAACGGATCTACTCAGTTTGTATTTATTCTTTTTTTTATATCAGTTTCCTTATATCCTTCCCTATCTTTCCAACTTCTTCCTGTTCTATTTCTTCTCCTTAATTTGTATGTGTGTTTGTTTCCGGTCTTCCCCTATTCTCATCACTTCTTTCTTTTTAGTATTAATTTTTAAGTTACTTTTCATCAGCTCTTCTTGCCATACAAATACATTTTCTTGTAACGATACAATACAATACATTAAAATTTCTAAAAATAAACAGCAACATTCTTTGTGAAATGTACAATAGCTATTTGTGTATCAAGAGCAGAAAGTAGTACTTTGGTAGTCGAGCATAGAGATACTACAGATAGAGGCAACAAGCCATAGGCCGCTGTGAAAGTGGGAATGTCCGTATGAACTCCGGTGAAAAAGAAAGAGGCAGACGATCAGAGGTTTTTCTGTCTTTGTCTGTGTGTACAGTATACATGCCATTAAAGAAAGACAGCCTGAATCTCTCAATGTCTATCTCTCTCTTACTTGCTGACGGGTTTCTAGCGCTGGCTTGTTGCCTCTATCTGTAGTATCTCTATGTAGTCGAGACAGAAAGTTGCCAAAGTTGGCAATCTGTCGAAACTACCTAAAGACTTTCTGCTCTAAATACACACAAGATTTTTTCTACTATCACACCAACATTAAATACTAGGTTTTATCTATAAATAAAATTAGTCGTGCGCCAAAGTTACTTTCTGCTTAAGATCGCCAATAATGTCAAATTATGACAGATCTCGGAAAATTAGGCGTGCTTCAAAGTTACTTTCTGCTTAAGAGCGCCAATAATGACAAATTATGACAGCTCTCGGAAAATTAGGCGTGCGCCAAAGTTACTTTCTGCTTAAGAGCGCCAATAATGTCAAATTATGACAGCTCTCGGAAAATTAGGCGTGCGCCAAAGTTACTTTCTGCTTAAGAGCGCCAATAATGTCAAATTATGACAGCTCTCGGAAAATTAGGCGTGCTTCAAAGTTACTTTCTGCTTAAGAGCGCCAATAATGTCGAATTATGACAGCTCTCGGAAAATTAGGCGTGCTTCAAAGTTACTTTCTGCTTAAGAGCGCCAATAATATCAAATTATGACAGCTCTCGGAAAACTAGGCGTGCGCCAAAGTTACTTTCTGTTTAAGAGCGCCAATAATGTCAAATTATGACAGCTCTCGGAAAATTAGGCGTGCGCCAAAGTTACTTTCTGCTTAAGAGCGCCAATAATGTCAAATTATGACAGCTCTCGGAAAATTAGGCGTGCGCCAAAGTTACTTTCTGCTTAAGAGCGCCAATAATGACAAATTATGACAGCTCTCGGAAAATTAGGCGTGCGCAAAAGTTACTTTCTGCTTAAGAGCGCCAATAATGTCAAATTATGACAGCTCTCGGAAAATTAGGCGTGCGCCAAAGTTACTTTCTGCTTAAGAGCGCCAATATTGTCAAATTATGACAGCTCGCGGAAAACATCAACTTCTTTGCAGTTGCTTTTCAAGGCACAAAAGACGACTTTCGATAGTGATAGTAGAAAAAATGAATGTTTGTCTTAAACTTGATAATTATTTTTAGAATCATAACAATAGCTATAAATAAATAAACAACATCAAAGGACCTTATTTTATGCGACCGTTTTCACAGTCATAAAAATTACCAGTAAGTATCAAAAGAACGTTTGAATGCGGAACTTTTAACTACCTGAGTTCCTCCGATTATATAAATGAAACGAATAATTTATGTTTTACGATTTTTATTTTTAGAAGAAAATTCATATTCCCATAATTTGTAATAGCCCGACAAAAACGACAAAATTTAATTAAAACTGTAGCTGTTTTACATTTTGATATGTAAACATGGTAGAATTTATTTTGTTTCATAAACGAAATCCAATTAATCTTAATTGAGTCAGTTTTGAATTTTATAACAAAAAATGTTTAATAAAATGTTATAACCGGTTGATTGGAAACTAAATAAATTTTTTTTTTTTTTGAATAAACTGCCCCAGTAATTTTAATTGTTGAGTCATTGACAGCGACAAGGTGAACCAATAATAATTATAGTACACAGTACAGTCAATGCAATTTTTCTAGTTCTACAGGTACGTCAAGATCTTGTAATGTTGGGCGTTCCACTTTATCATGTGGATTCAATGGTCCGGTGGGAGTACTCGCAACTTGTAGGAAAACTACTTGGGTCACTGGGATGTTCGTTTATTTATATTATAACTATACAGGGTGGACCGGATTTAATTGACGTATACAGAGATCTCGTGAACCACAATAGATACAATATCGAATAAATGGAGAAAAAGTTTGGTATATTAATGGGAAATTAGATGGTTCAAAAAAATTCAAATTATTTCGACTAGTTCCGAGATATTTAACAAAATCCGAAAATGGTCCTTTTCGTTTTTTAGTCATTGTCATTAAGTTTCAAAATAAATTGTTGAATTTAATCATTTTCTTTGAAAATTCTCATTTAATGCCCAATATTTAAGATTATTAATTTGACTTTAGTAAAGAAGACAATACTTAAAAAAGATGATGATTTATGAAAGACGAAACGTGGTAGAATCGTCAAGTATGCTATGTCATTGTATGTATCTATACAAAACGTAAAAAATATTGCAATAAAATATTCAAATATTAATTATTATTGTTTTCTTCTCGTCTGTTTCACAGCTATAAATATATACATATATGTCCTATGTAATGTCTATTTAAATATCACGTGATAATTACTTGACCTTAAAGAGACACGTCTTGTCAGCAATTCACTTCAACTTGATCTCGCCGTGATACAACTAATGTTTTAAATAAACTAAACGTATTATCTTGATTTGTAATTAATTTCTATGAATTTGTTTTTATTTAATGCCAAAAGGCATCATAATCTCAAGAAAATTGTGAGGTTTAGGCTCACACCGTGGTATTATTCTTACTTATCGCATTTTTATACCATGAGTAACTTCTAAACGAAAAGTCATTTCGAATAATTCAAAGAGAAATTCACGTGTACATAATAAAGCTTAATTATGAAACTATTTATCTTTCGCATGCTGCTTGTGGTGTATTCATTATTGTTTTTGTTAATTTTTTGGGAAATCTAACCGCAATCATTTTTATATTTTTTTAATTCAACGTTTCCGTATCGCTCCAGCTACTGTTATTTTTTGAATGGTATTCAATTTTCAAAAACACAATGAAACAAAACTTCGCTTCGATATACGAATCCACTAATTTCACGTTCTTTGTGTGTTCGTTGATAAAAAAAAAATACAAAAACAATGCAAAGCAATAAAATCAACATTTAAACCATTGGCGTACTCATCGACCCATGTGCCACTTTCACTATTTTGACAAAAGTGAAAAAAAATCCAATTTTAAAAACAAAACAAGTACATAATTTAAATTTTTAAAATTGCGTTCGGCCACCCTGTATATGTAATTTGTAGTGTATATAATGTTTGATAATAAACAATTTATATGACGGGAAAAATATATTGCGTGACAAATAGTGACAAAAAGCTTTGAGCACGAGAAGAAAAATTATATGATTGAGATAGATTTAAGAATTTTGTTGAAAAACTAAAAGAATACCTATTTGATATTTTTTCTGTCATTTAAATTGTTTGTTTGTTGCCATGAATAAATAACTTTCAAAAATTGTTTAAAAACGATATAGGAAGGAAAATAAATGGTTATTTATCAAGAAGGGAGTTGGAATACACTTTGTGTGCGGTGTGATTCATTTGTATTGAAATTCAATTCGTGAAAAGTGGCCTTGATTACTTTTGCTTTGAAAAATGTGTTCATACTTATTTTAACAAATAACCCCATAATGTACAGTGCTTTCGGAGATATTTCACACAGTGCGATCCATTTATACTGAAACATAAATAGTGAAAAACTGATCTAACTGAACTAATCCGTATAGTTTCCAACTGATAATACTATAATTAGTCGTAACTTATTAAAGTTGCAGCGTGTTTGGAGGTAGTGCTTCCAGTCTGATCCATTTACACTGGAATTTGAATAGTGAAAAAGTGTCTAAATGACTTTTACTTTAAAAAATTTGTTCATACTGATTGTTTTTAACTAATAACCCTCTAAATAGAAGTATTTCGCTGAATGTACAGTGCACTTGGAGATATTTCATACAGTGTGATCAATTTATACTGAAACTTAAATAGTGAAAAATCGACTTACTGAATTTTTGATTTTTGATTCTAGTTGTTTTTATTATAATAAATATGCGTAACTTGTTGATTTGAGCAAACAATACAACCTCTGTTATTTTTAAATGATTTGAAAAAGGAGTTTGTACAAATTTGATATATTTCACAATATTTACCGAGAGTGAATACATAGAAAGTTTCAATTCGCACTTTCCTCGATAACATTTTACGACATACCATTTAATTACCGTTACATATACGAGATTTACATTCTTATTTCGATCGTGTATCGTGCACCGATGTCAATTCATTGTTTCGCACCTTTGCATTCGAAGTAGTCGTTTCAAAAATTATACATTTATATGTATACATTATAATATATATGAATCAGATGCTCTCATTCTTACGAGTAATTAAAATAACAACAAGCTTATACTAACAATTTTAGGTTCCATTTTTAATTTCACTAAGAAACCCGGCAAAAAATCTTATGAAAAAAAGGTAGGCTTGGCAACGTAGCTACTGCTAGCGTCCAAACTCATCCAAACGTACGTTTTCTAATTTATTGTCAATCCATCTATTCAATAACGCTAAAGTTTCTTACTTTTTTGTTTTCCGGGTTTAATATTAAAGGCCGGGCCACACCGGCATCCATCCGTCCGATGGATGGACGTCCGATGTCGATTCACACCGAAAGCATCCATCCAGAGGACGGATGTTTTCATGAATCTCTTCATCAACAAATATTTTGTTCACTTGTGTCAGTAGCAGTGCAGTCAGTGCATAAATAATGTCGTTTAATGTGCCTTGGTGTGAAAGTCATTTGTCAAAAAGTTTTGTCTAATACCGAGTGGAGCGCGTGTGACCGGGCCCAGAGCTCATCACAAAGCATAAGTTATGCTTTGTGGAGCTCATGTGCAGGAGAAACGTCCATGCGGATGCGAAGGAAAAATTGCTCCCCCAGCGATCCTAAAACATCCATCCATTGGACGTTTTAAACGTCCAGTGAACGGACGGATGTCGGTCTGCGTTGCGCTATTTGCTAAGCTGCCGAGCGATCTTTTTTGAACATCCAGCCCGTCCATCCAAAGGATGGATGGATGTTTGGTGTGGCTTGGCATTAAGAACGTTTCGTTACAATTAAAAGTTGGCGATGTCCAATTCAATGCTAGTAAACAATAGTGATGAACGATTCTTTTAGTAACATTAATTTTGGATATAATCTTTTATATTCTATCGATGTATACATTTATTTTTAATTCTAGTCAATATCAAGTATTTGTTTTCCAAATAAGTACAATGTATAATTATTACAAGAAATGATAATAATCAATATGTAAACATTGGAAGAACTTTTCACTCTATTTTTTCTATTCTTGAAATTCCTAGGTATACTCTAACTAAAGTTAGTGTGATAACCATAAAATAAAGCAATGTTGTCAGATATATTTTTTAAAATTGTTAGGCTCGCTACGCAAATGTTCCTCTTACTTCAGTAAACTGTTAGTTCGTGATGTTATAAGAAAGCTAGTTTGGAAATATTTTTAAAAAAATACATAATGTAAATTTATTAGTAAACATTAAAATAAGTCGCTTGAAATTACTGAAAAAAGAAAAATTAATTAAAACCACTTTTTATATGTTACTATATTTAAGAAAATTTTGAAGAGTTGGCAACGTAGTTGCACGTGCAGTGAAGACTTCGAAACAACCAATCATCAACTGCAGTATTCATCGTAATATAACGAAATAACCGAAGTATATCCCGTTTGACGATTTTCGCAGAAAAAATTCTACGGTCTTGAAGGTGTTCGGGGGGGTTGTGTTGTGGCTCGGCTTATAATCCATTAGTATCATTCAGTGTCGGGTGTGAATTTTGTTTTAAAGAAATATTTAATATAATATCTATTTCTTGGTTGAGTGAGTTTAGTGAATTGTTATAGGTATTTATAGGAAAGTGTAGGTGATCTAGTGTAGAAAGGTATCATTAATATAATACCTTTTTGACGGTGTAGTTGTTAGGTCGCGTCAGTGAATTGATATTAATATAATATTCATTTGTTCGTAGACGTTAGGGTAAGTTTTATAATATAATTAATTAGAATGGCATTTTGGAGACCATTTGAAACAACAGTCCAAGATGATGCGCGGGATTATTGAATTGTGGATTTAAATATAAGAAGTTAGATAATCGAATGGTAATAATGGAATCTCGGCGTATCGCTGAACTTAGACAGGAGTATTTGTGCAAAACAAAAGGGTACCGTGATTCAAATAGAACTATAATTTATTTAGACGAAACTTGGTTTGATACACATGATGTTGTCAAGTGTTTATTCATTTATTTGTTATTCAAACAATCCTTACGGTTTTATTACATGAATAAATATATAAAATAAAATACATTTTAACTTAATATGTAAGAAAATAGTAGTAATGGTAATTATATCATAATTAAAACTGTATGAGTATATACACCCACCTTTAAAATATGGTTGGGTTGACGATACAAAAAACTGTTCTTTAGATACTCCGTGTTCTAGAGGAAAGCGCTTTATTATTGTATTACAAATTTTATGAATTTTGTATGCAGGTTAATTTTTTTCATTCAAATTGATATAGTAGATTAACATTATTTCACAATATTCGAATTTATAAAAAATTTATATGCACGCCATTGGGCGGCTTTTTCCTTCAAAGGGATTAAAAATATGGGTCATCACATTAGCTTTGGAAGAACTTTAACATTTTTATCTTCCGTATCCACTTAATCTGAACTGTGTATTTATGTTAGCGTTTCAGTCTTTTGTATAGACGAGTCCGTAAATTATGGAACTCACTTAAGAATTACTCTTTTATGGTTTGCCAGGGTTGAGAAATTTTGTAGATTTTGCACCGTTTACTCCAGCTCCTGTTCCTTCGTAGGTTTTAGATCTGTCTGTGTAACACACCAAAGCTCCTTCCTGTCTGAATGCTTCCAATTTATCTGAATATGGTAGGTTGTCGTTTGTAACCAACTTGGTATTACTTCCCATTTCCAGAAGTTTGTAATAAAATCTATGAATCTGGAATGACTATAAGAATTGGTTCTTCCGTACCATTGCGTTCCAGCCTATATGCAGCGATTCTCCCTTCCGCCTCAACATGAAAAGCAAGAAGTGGAAGATTGCACAGACAGGCAATCCTCTGAAGTTTTGATATGTCTAGTTCGGCTTTCCTTTAATCTGTTTTTGGCCACCAAACTAAGGTTTCATAGGTAACCATGGGACTCACCACAATTGTGTACAGCCAGTGTACACAACTGTGACACAATAATAGATACACATAACTTTATTTTTAAAAAAATGTATTACATTGTCCATTGTTGGTTACTGAATCTACATAACTGGAAAATTGAATACCTCCAGTAATCATAATATTTAATGTATTGATTCAATATATGTAGATAATTATATCTATTAGTTTGTTTCAATAGTCAATAAAACTTAATCACAATAAAATAAAAAGTTTTTCCTGACAGTTAAAAAAATGTGTAAGTACTAACATAAGTGTGACGCCATAGGCAAATGTTTTATAATCAACACTTTGTTACAGGTAGGTAGTCATAAATATGAATGGGTATCGTTTAGGGAAATTAATGAAATCATTTTGAAACGTTATAACATGTCTGGCGCTATTCCATAACAGGATGCAGGATATATAAACTCATCCTTCTAAAAGCTCTATCAATATTATGAAATGTTTCTCGTTGGATATAAAAGGTGTACAAAGTAAACATTTTATTAACGAAACAGGGGGAGTGTGAAAATAATTGGCCTGAAGGAAGAAAAAGAATTCGATTCAATACACAAATGGCTCAAAAGCAATAGAAGGAACTGGGATAGGAGTCATTTACATTTAAAAAAAAGGCCATTGGAATTGTACGGTGGCTAGTAATATATGTATTTTCGTGCCCTGTAAACCAGGAATAGAAATCGTTTTCACATAGATAGAACATTCTAGTCTCCTCCGTTGTATTCAGGCGAACATTTTTCATATATAGTCGATATTTCCAAGCATTGAGGGAGATTGGAGATGGCTTAGAATTCGCAGCCGGGGGTTTTTTGATACAGGAAAACAAATGGTACAGTCTGTTTTTTGATGAAATCATTGTTTCGTATTCAAAATGGTTTAATGAAATTTTCGAAAAAACGCATTTTCAACATAAAAAGTCTTGTAAATACCACAAAACTATGAATACTGAACTGATATTCCAAGAGACTATTTGCAAAAGAATAACAAATTGGGAAAAAATTTTCAAAAGCATAACTTGAAGCGTTTCCGTCTTGTGAATAATAAATGATAAAGTAGTGAAAATATTCGAAATTCCACTTTCTGAAACTTCATGTACCCATAACTCGACTAACTATAGAGATATAACGTTCTAGTCTACTCCATTGGATTCAGGGGAACATTTTACATATAGATATGAATTTTGAGTCGATATTTCCAAGCATTAAGGAAGATAGCAGAGAACAATTTAAATCGCGAAATATTTCCTTGCTTCAAAATTTCCTACAAAAAAAATTTTTTGCGTCATAAAATTGGCTCAAAATTCGCAACCGGGGGTTTTTTGATACGGGAAAACAAATGCCACAGTCAGTTTTTTGATAAAATCATTATTTCGCAATCAGATCGTGTAATGAAATTTTCGAAAAAAACGCATTTTCAACATAAAAAGTCTTGTAAATACCACAAAACTATGTATCCTGAACTGAAATTCCAGGAGAGTATTTGTACAGAAATAACAAATTGGGAAAAAATTTTTCAAAAGCATAACTTGTAGCGTTTCCGTCTTGTGAATAATAAATAATAAAGTAGAGAAAATATTCGAAAATCCACTTTCTGAAACTTCATGTACCCATAACTCGACTAATTATAGAGATATAACGTTCTAGTCTACTCCATTGGATTCAGGGGAACATTTTACATATAGATATGAATTTTGAGTCGATATTTCCAAGCATTAAGGAAGATAGCAGAGAACAATTTAAATCGCGAAATATTTCCTTGCTTCAAAATTTCCTACACAAAAAATTTTTTGCGTCATAAAATTGGCTCAAAATTCGCAACCGGGGGTTTTTTGATACGGGAAAACAAATGCCACAGTCAGTTTTTTGATAAAATCATTATTTCGCAATCAGATGGTGTAATGAAATTTTCGAAAAAAACGCATTTTCAACATAAAAAGTCTTGTAAATACCACAAAACTATGTATCCTGAACTGAAATTCCAGGAGAGTATTTGTACAGAAATAACAAATTGGGAAAAAATTTTTCAAAAGCATAACTTGTAGCGTTTCCGTCTTGTGAATAATAAATAATAAAGTAGAGAAAATATTCGAAAATCCACTTTCTGAAACTTCATGTACCCATAACTCGACTAATTATAGAGATATAACGTTCTAGTCTACTCCATTGGATTCAGGGGAACATTTTACATATAGATATGAATTTTGAGTCGATATTTCCAAGCAGCAAGGGAGATAGCAGAGAACAATTTAAATCGCGAAATATTTCCCTTGCTTCAAAATTTCCTACAAAAAAAATTTTTTGCGTCATAAAATTGGCTCAGAATTCGCAACCGGGGGTTTTTTGATACGGGAAAACAAATGCCACAGTCAGTTTTTTTATAAAATCATTATTTCGCAATCAGATGGTGTAATGAAATTTTCGAAAAAACGCATTTTCAACATAAAAAGTCTTGTAAATACCACAAAACAATGTATACTGAAGTGAAATTCCAGGAGAGTATTTGTACAGAAATAACAAATTGGGGAAAAAATTTTCAAAAGCATAACTTGAAGCGTTTCCGTCTTGTGAATAATAAATAATAAAGTAGTGAAAATATTCGAAAATCCACTTTCTGAAACTTCATGTATCCATAACTCAAAAAATTATAGAGATATAACGGTCTAGTCTACTCCATTGGATTAAGGGGAAGGAAGATAACAGAGAACAATTTAAATCGCGAAATATTTCCATACCTACCCCTTGCTTCGAAATTTCCTCCAACAAAAAAATTTTGCGACATAGAATTGGCTTAAAATTGGCAAACGGGGTTTTTTTTATACGCGAAAATAAATGCCACAGTCTTGTTTTTCGATTAAATCATTCTTTCGCATTAAAATGGTGTAATAAAATTTTGGAAAAAAGCATTTTTTATCAATTTTGATGTTCAAAACAGCAGTTTTCAGGAACTTTACGTTGAAAAAAAAGCATTTTACATCAATTATGATGTTAATAATAGCAGTTTTTATGAATCCAACATTGAAATAAAGCATTTTTCATCAATTCTGATGTTTAAAATAGCAGTTTTCATGAATTTTACATCGAAAAAAATCATTTTCCATCAGTAGGTTATCTTGGGTAATTTGAGGTAGTCCTAGGTAATCTTCAGGTAATCTTTATCAAAGGTAATTTTCGTACACAAAAATGTCTAGTGAGCAAACCCTCGGGTTTCACCTGGTTTTATTCTGACATTGGAAAAATTCATAAATGCTTTCCATACAAGTTTTTCACAGTTAACAGCATTCTTTGTTATATTTGATTCGATAATTTCATTAATATTCTCGTCAGTATTACCACCGAGTGGTGAAATTTTGATATATTAATTATTAAAGACGTCAATATCGAGATAAATCAACATGTATCCAAAGCAATGTGATAGAGTTTTCAGTATAAAGTTGTTCTTATTGGTTGTTTTCAATCAGATGATTGAAATAATTGGATTCCTACTAGGGCGAAAAATTTCCAATAAAATAAAATTCCGATTGTTCCATTGTCAATAAAATCGAAAAAGGTGTTTTTAGTTCTCACTGGTTTAAGGAATTTCATTGAAAAGAAAAGTGGGCCGCAACGAAAGACCTTTTTTTTTTCAATAAAGTGTCGAGAGCAATTTCGAAACAGTGACAATACGACCTACCATCCTGTTATTGATCGTTTGATTTATGAAATCCGCCATAAGTAATAATCGTTTCGCTTCGATGAACAAAGTAAATCTTTAGTTTAAGTGCTTGCCGCTTAGCTATTGGGGATCAGCTCTAATTGAAATTTGAAGAAAAAAACGTTGTCTCTTACAAACTTAGTAAAACAAACTAATTGGACAACTATATATAGGTATTTATTTGTTATTTATAGTGATATTGAATGTACAATTGGAACAATTATTGCCTGTATATTTGATGGCCGTAGTGCAACATATTTTCGAAATAAAATTATCACCTATAATGGTAAACAAACGAGGTTTCTTGTTTTTTGTCTCCAAAATTTTACGACCAGGACCGAGTCCATATCTTCAATGTCATCAATTTTCAAATGAACTAGTTCGTCACAACGCATAGCACCTCCAATTCCTAATACTAGAACAACCTTTATCATCAAATATACATTATCAGGTGCCATATCCAGGAACCGATCCACTTCCTCCTTTGTAAAAACCCTAGACTCTTTAGATATATATCCATCACTTTGCCTTTTTAACAATGCTCGTAATTTTGAATATTTACTAATATCCACACCATTTTTGATATCCAGTGTGGATCGCAGCATTGAATACTGTGACCAAAGAGTGGATGGTCTTCGTTAAATTTGAGAAATACACCATAAGAACACTCTCCGCATAGTTTTGCACATTTTTTTCTTTACACCAATCCATGAATCGCTTATATGCAAGTTCATAAACTTGGCGAGATTTGGGTGGCAAAAGATTTAGATATACTGCTTCGGCAACATTTTCATCGTGTTCGGGATTCATTTTGAAAGCAGCGTTTCATTTTCATTTTCATTTCGGATTTATTTTGCTTGATTATTATTAAACGACGGTCTATTTCTGCTAGATAGTATCATCTTCGTTTGTTCTTTTGAAGATCACCATTATTACAATGATAAAAACTTTCGACTAGATGAAAAACCTGCTATACTGACAACACACTTTATTTGAAGCCCACATCTAAAAGGAATCCCTCAATCCAAAACAAGGATAACAATACAAACGGCAAAAGTCACAGATTCCAATAGCAGTGGCGTGCTGCGTGAGTATTTAAATTTAATAGAAATATTTTTCTTATATTTATTTATTACCCGAGGAATGAATTTAAGTTGCTGTAGATATTGAATTATAAATATGTATAGTTATCATCTGTAATAAAAACAGTTCTTTTTCCTCATAACCACTGATTAACATATTTTATATATAAATACCTTCAAAGCTCCAAACCAAATTAGTTTATGTCACTCTAACATATATTTAGCACATCCGGTAAAAATAAGAGCAAAATAGAAGTCTCCAAGTTTCAGGGATACCACACAATAAAAAATAAGAAAATGATAAAAAGCATTTTAAATAAAGGCAACTTCAAAAATATTTATGAAACTGAACTCACTTTACCGCAGTTGGAAACGAGTCTTTACCTAAAATCCTCCTTTTCATAAAGCTTAAATTTGAACCTAGCTTAAAGGGGATATTATGTTGTACAAATTAAAGATTACCCTTAAGCCTAGTTTAACTTGACATATTTGTATTTAAGCGGTTGATTTTGGCGACTTAAAGCGAGTTTAGGGTTACTTAACCTCAAAAAACTCACGTTTTTTATATATTTAGTGGAATTTTTTTGCTGGAAATGGAAAACTATTTACTTAAAGGAGAAAAGAGGGGTTAGGAAAAATCCGACTGTTTTTTTTTGCAAATTTGGCACTGACGAGCCATGATATATCAGTTGAAAACACGAAAACAAGAGCTTCAATAAACTAGGAACGTTGAAACTTAGTAGTAAAGTCAGGTAAAATTGATAGTAATATCTTTTTAATGTATTAATCTTAGAGTTTAACGGATTACGGGAAAACCCAGAGCTGTTAAGTATCAAATCTTAATTGTCTTGATATATGAAGGGTGACGATAATATTTATCAAAAATTAGTGTCTTCCTGACTTTCTCCACATTAAGTCAAAATAAGATATGTAATTGTTGATCTTCTTAAATCCCAGAACACTCAGTTTGTCTCAATTGTAAGGTAATGCGCATGTGTGCAGACTACCAACCTAACAATGTTTCACTGAGTCGAGCTTTGTTGAGCTCTCCTAAAATCTGACATGTACAACCGTCAACGTTTATTAAGCTGAGTTTAGATTTAAGGGTGGATCATCTAAGTATATACTTAAGCTCTGATTGTTCAACTGGCCCTAATTATCTCCCAAGTTTTCACCCCTATACACACATATCATGATCAAGTTTTAACGTGTAAACACAACACTGGCGAAAGAAAGGAGTTGATGAAAACTTAATGAAGCTATTCATCTGGATTAATTTTAGTTCGCGAAGTATATTTTTGGATGATGTTGATAAACATCGAGGCGCCGCCGATGCAATAATATGATAACTTTTTTTCCTGACACGTTCCGTTGTGGACAAAATCTATTTTTAAGAAGAAAATAAATAGATTCCGACTTCCGTCGATCTTTCCTACAACATTTTTACATTTACAGCTTTTACTCGTTTTTTTTTATTTGGAATGTGAAATTAAAAAAATATATATTGATTCTGCGCTACTGATATAATAAATATGGTATAATTTACTTATAAGTATAATCTAATTTATTCATAAACACCTATTTATGGTATCGACGGACTATTATTGTAATCAACGTAAATAATACATGTCTGGCGTGATAATGATATGCGTAATTGTGATATTGTAAATCAAATTATGTCACGAAGAAAAAGCCCATTGATGGAAGTCAATTACAACCAGTTTTATTGCTGTTGATATAAATAGAAGCAAATTAGTGGTTAAGTCAGAGAACATGTGCCGACTTAAAGAATTTCAAGAGATTTTTCAATAATATAAAAATAAGATTATGTAGAATGCAGATGTTTTTTATGTTCCTAGAAAGTTTTGAGAAAAATTTGACCGCTAAATTCATATTCATTGAATATTACTACTCCTGGAGTTATTAGTTTTGCACCATGGAAACTAGATAAGAAGTGCGAACTTCGTGTTAGTGTTTCATTTGTACTAACTTCTGGCGGCAGAACAAAACACAGTCACAAGATGGAATAAACTTTCCAGTCAAGCTATCGTTTGAAACATGGCGGCTAAATAAGACGAAAAATTGACAAAACTTATCCTCAACATCATCTATCTAAGTAGTTTGATTTTTCACCGCGGCGTCGCTCGCCGCTACAAATCCTTGGTTTTAATAAATTACAGTAGTCAAATCGTAAACATTACTTATGTTAATGAATAACAAAAACCAAAAGTAAAAGCCAGAAAGATTAAGATTGTATAAATAGTGAATCTTTGAAAGCTTCTTTTTCTCTTTTTTTACCTTTTCAGGATCCTCTTGTACCCAATCCTTCCACTCTTTCCTGTATCTTGCTAATCTTCATCTAGAGTTTTTCCTCTCTTATCCCCTATCTCCTTTATTTGGTCTATCCACTTTCTTCTCGGCCTACCCCTTTGTGGATACTACTGCCCGCTTCCATCACCTTTCTCGTAGTTCTGTTTGTTTTCATTCTGGAAATCACTCCATACCAATTTAATTGTTGTCTCTTCATTTCTACATTTGTCCCAGTTTGTTTTCCCTGCTTTTCTTCCTAGGTGCTTCATCTCAAAATTGTGTTCTACTTGGCCTCATCCTTCTTTCTCAGCGTATGTTATTATTGGTATTGTTATTGTATTGTGGATCTTCAGTATTGTCTTATTTAGTGTGTAGTTATTTGTTATTTCTGCCTCTATCTTCTCACCTTCTGACAGTATAGTTCCCAGATATTCATACATCGTTACTTTTTCCAGTGACTCGTCTTTGCATTTTTATTTCATTAGTAATTTGATCATGTTATTTACAATGTTCGATCATCATGATACTTTTATTATTTTTCACTTCCATTTTCGGTCCATATATCCACTAACTTTTGCATCTTATTTCTGGTATTTGCTATCAATACCACATCATCTGCATATAGTAGTGAATTCATTTTCACTGGTTTCAGATGTTTGTAGTCAGTTATATCGTGTTCAGTTTCACAGTTTTCTTTTTTATTCGATTCGTTGATCTCTTTGAAAGCAAAATATCAAAAAGGCTCCCTATGTGCAGGTAATTATAATTTGTACCCCTAAATTCCAAGCTACTGCTTGGAATCCAAATGTGTGATGTCATTGAATTTTCGATATTGAAATTTTCTTAGTGCTCTTTGCTAATACCTATTCTTGGTTTCAAGTAAGAAAAATTGAAAATTGTGGTGCGTGGTATGTAGATATAAAATGCCAAATTAAAACTTATTTGAGATCCAATTTGGCTTTCAACGTCAGGTTGGCACATTGTAATCACTGGAGATTTTGGGTACAAAAAATGAAATAGTGAAAGGAATGCAGTCGAAGTGCTAAGTATGTAGTGATAATAATTAGAAAATGGACTTTTTATTATTAACAATATGATTAAACGTTAATTCTTTAATGTGCTTGTTTTCTTGGATTTTGTCTATTAACAATATTTTTTCAATTTATGAATATTAAAAGATGAACACTTTTCCAAATTTGTTATTGACTTCCTATTGGCAAGCGCGTGCGTGTGATCTTCCCTCTCACTTTGTCAATTGACTGACATTGATTATCCAGTGGCGTTGATATTGTCAGTGTCAGATTTTGAACTATTTCGTATCCATATTGAATTCAAGTACGATTCTTAACATTATTTATTTTTAACAAATTAATACCCTGTTTTGAAAAATACCCTACCTATAAAGAAAAGCAAAAAGCAGTTTCTATATATAATAATTATTATTTTTAATACTTTTATAAAAATAGGTACCGAACGCCATTGGTACGTTTTCGACAGATATCCGCCATGTTTCCTCGCCCCTTACCGATGTCATTTAGCTTCAGATAAACTTGCCAAACTATAGTTGAGTTTGGTCTGCTCTGCATTGTAAATTCAGTTTTCTATCGATGTATATACGGGACGGAAACGATTTTCAAAAATAACCAATTTTCTGATTTGGTTTTGACTTATTTTGTATTACTTAATAATAAAACTATTTTCATGTGTATCTTCTGAAGCATTTTCCCCCTCAATCGATTCGAATACCCCCCTATGTATATAAAAAATGTTGCTTAGAATTACTCACTGAACAATTCTATAGATGTTTACTGACTGCAGAAATAAAAACCAAATCATTCAAAGTTCTTTGAACTATATACAGATTGCGAAAGGGCATTTCGAATCATACGATGTACACAAGCACGACAAGGAAAATATGAGAAAAACAGTTTGAAAGAGAGAGAAAGAACAACTGTGCGTGGCCAGCGAGGGCGTGTATTTAGTTCCAGAGGCCGACCGAATGTCCACTGCCCCCCCATTTCAACCGCTGTTGCCAGAAGCGCAGACTAATTTGTACAAATGATATTTTTGTCTCATCGTGGATTCCTTTTCGAGCTCATGCACTATTAGGCAAAACCAAACACCTCCATCCGGCAACAGTGTCATTTTCAAATACAATGGCATGCGCTTCCAAAGTGATCAAGTTTTGTAGTGAAAAGACCTAGGAATAGCAATTTAAATGTGAATTCTTTTTCTGTGCTTGTGTAAATCGTACGGTTCAAAAAGCCCTTTCGCAATCTGTATATAAATAAAAAAAAATTCCTTCCAGGTATCTGTTTTAATATTTTCTTAAACTCTCAAAAACCGCAATTTATGTAATAAAAACAAATACATTTGAAATTCATTTTTATTCACTCGAAACCTTTGATAATATTTCCACATACAAATTTAAATATAAACAAACGTTATGTAAATTTTGCCCGCAGAAATTTTCGACTACACTACACAGTAACAATAAACATATGGAGTAATTTGATTGAAACAGTTAAAAATACCTAAAATAAACCTTTGGTTAAACTAGAACTCTATTATGAAATAGTTGGAAACCAGCAATATTTACTTCCTGTAATAAAAGAAGAAAATAAAAATTAATTACATTTTGTAAGTTATTTAGGCCGAAAATTAAATAGATGAGACTTTTACTTGATGAAGGTCCATACTAAACGATGAAATAAAACAATTTAATTTGTTTAAATCCTCACGATATTTGAACAAATTAAATTGATTTTTTGCTGTAGATAATAGTAGATTATACCACGAGTCAATAATGATAGCTATTATTCTCGAGGAATTTTTACTAACCGAGCCGCGTTAGCGGCGAGGAAGTAACATTCCGAGAGAATAATAGCCATTATTGCGAGTAGTATACTCTACTTTATTTACGACAAATTTATTTATTTTAGATTTTCAATGAACAACTTTATTTGTCAATAACATTTAAATTAGTGACAGTACAATTAATAAACTGAATTGGTCGTAAATTATGATTAACTTTGGAAGAGTTTTCAACACGAATATTTGGAATTTCGGTTGCTGTAAAAGAAGAAGTTCCTTCATTACTATTTATCTGTTTGGCAATAGTATCTGCTGTAGTTGTTTTGTTTCTCGTAGACTGATCAATGTATCCTTCAGCTACTTGGGTAGATTTCCAGCCCCCATGACGCTTCAATCCAGTTATATCGCCTCCTCCATCAATGTACAGAGTGGCAGATGATCTGCGATAACAATGGCCGGTATAACTTTGAGGATTTGGCAAGTTTAAATATTTGGCAATTTGTCTACCAATGTCTGCAAATTTGTTTTTTCCTATACGTTGTATTGTACATTTCGATTTTTGATAATTTAGAAAGAATGAATTGGTTTCTACATGTGACGGACGGAGATCGATGTACTTCTTTACAATATTGTAAAACGTACTGTTTATGGTGAATTTTCGTACAATTTTAGTTTTAGTATTGGGTATTGTTATCAATAACTCTGTTTGGAAATCCTTCACGTCTTCTATCTTCATTTCATAAAGCTCGTTTGAGCGGCATGCGCCCATAATTCCAATAACTAATATAACCTGAATCAAATAAGAACATGAGTTTTTGAATAGATCAGATTAAATATGAACATTTACCTTATGCAAAAGAAAAATTTCATCAGGAGCTCTATCAATAAATTTCCTAATTTCTTCCGGGGTCAGAGTGGAAGATTTCTTTGCTTGAAATCCTTCAGAATTTCTTTTTAAAAACGCTCGTAGTTTCTTATATTTTTCCAGATCAACGTCATGGTTTATCTTCAACACACATTTAATCATTGAACAGAATGACCATAATGAAGATGGCTTGTATTTTGCACCCAATTCAGCGAAATAGGCCAGCTGAACATTTTCGGAATAAGAGTTTGCCTTGTTTCGAAGACGCCATTCGTTGAACGATGCGTACGTTTTATTATAAATGGATTTCGATGTTTCTGGTATTAAGGTAGATGTTGTTGCTGCAGCTAATTGTACAATTTCTGGTGGTGTACAAGTGAAAGATTCTTCATTTTCATTCATTTTAATACAAATACACAAACACTACGCGTTTGACACTGACACTTTTGAGTTTGGTTATATTGTTTCCATGGTATTATTTAATTCGAGAAATTTTGTGATAGGAGTACAAGAGGGAATAAAGACTATTAATCCCTCGCCATTATTCCCTAAGGGATTAATATATGGCATTATACTTCAAAAACCACAAGTATATTACTTATATTATATATTAGTCGTAAATAAAATATTAAAATGTTGTTATAGCAACTCTTTTGAGTAGATAAAGTATCACTTTCACATCAAGGGTAGATAAGATGTTTTAACTTTTTTTGTTAAATTAAATTCACAAATTCAAACTTATTAATTCGAAGGATTAACATCAAGTGTAATTTTACAATTAACATTATTAGAAACAATTATTTTTGGAACACCACAACTTGTACTCGTTTGCTTAGACACTTAAACCGAGGTACTGGATTGATTTTCAGGTCCACCAAGTATACACTTGGATAAAGCAATCTTATTGCATACTGACTGTTCAATGTAAGACTCTGCAACGGATGACGATATCCATCCACCTAAGCGTTTAACTTTTACTAGTTCAGCACCTGAGTTTGCCAACGTGGTAGCTGAAGAACGACGGAAACAATGCCCCGTGTACATTGCTGAATTTGGTAGCTTCAAAAAATCCGCAATCTTCTTGGGTACCTTATATATACTCTTAATCCCCACCGGTTGAGTAGTGCACTTTTGCTGTCGGTAATTCGCAAACAACTTACTATGAAGTACGTTTTTGGGGCGCAAGCCAAAGTACTCTCTCACAATTTCTAATAAACTCGCTCCACTTTTCTTATCAGTAATACAAAACGACCTATCCTACTGGGTTTTAGTATCAGATAATGAAACGACTAGCACCGATTTTCTGTTTAAAGGATCCTTTAATAAATATTATTGATTTCATAACCAATTTAAAGTATGCTTTAAACGTAAAGTATCCTTTAAGGTTAAAGTGTCGATTTCTCGACTTTAACTCGCTAAAGTGTCATTTAATTACGATATAACCTCAAAATTTTTATATTTGTGATTTTTTGTGCCACCAGCTATGTTTGCTAGTTTTGTGTTAGTTTAGACGTTGATCATAATAAATAATTTTCAAACCTCTAGTTCTAGTTCAAGTTCATCTGATGAAGAATTTATTTATATTAAAAGGCCAAAGTGTACGAGTATAGGAAAAGAACAGACTGTTTTTATTCTACAATAAATAAAATACACACAAAAAATTTGTTTTAGATGTAATACATACCTTTTCTGCATTACTAAGTTTATTAGTAGTTTTGCATTCTAAGATATACTTAAATTTTTCAATTTCTCAAATCAATCTCATTTATTCTTCTGGAGAAAAATTTGAAGAGCGAACTTTCTTATTAATTTTCAAAATTCCCATTTTTTTCCAAATAAATCGCTTCCACAAATAATACAAACGCCACAACTTTTAACAAAACTTAACCTTATTTATTTAGACAGGAACGGAAAAAGGAGCCAAATATGGCAGATCTTTCTATTTCATGTCAAAATCCATGAATTCCAGGTTAACCAACACTTTAAAAATTACTTAAAATATACTTTATGGAAAGGACACTTTAATATTCATTATGGCACCAAACGACGGCAACAGCTACTTTAAAGAGGACTTAGTGTAAAGTCTCCTTTCGGTAAAGTGGACTTTAGTTATTCATTATGAAATCGGCCGTTACTTTTGCAATTTATCGGATGTAGTAGCTCCATGCATACCAAAAATAGCAATAACCTTCATAAACAAATAGACGTCATCAGGAGCTTCTGTCAGGAATTTAATAATGTCATCTGACTCCAGATTTTAGACCTTTAGCTTTGTAACATCCACTCAGGTTTTTCAGTAAGGTGGTTAACTTGCTGAATTTAGAAATGTCACAATTTTCATTCACCAACAACGTACGCTTCAGCATCGAATAATACGACCATGATGATGATGGCTTCGCTTTCTTCGACTTTTCAGAAAAATACGCCATAAACATTTTTTCACTCTCGTCATTGATATTCTTGATGCTTTTCCACTTTTTAAAAAACTGGTATTTCTTCTCATTCATGATCCTAGATACTCTCAAAGATACAATAACTATTATATGGATTTAGTACAACCCCAAGCTTCAGTTAAGTCGTTTTTATATCTTGTGGATACTTTCTTTTCATTTTTCACTCCATTTTAAAATACCCGTTGAAGTTAACACCAACCAATCGAATGAAATATTAAATTGGCCATGTACGAAACAATCGCTTGACACATGAAAATATTGACCTAATTTCATATTTATCGACGGTATTAAAGAGATCGGTATCTGCAGCATTAAAAGAAAATGACAAGGTATGTATTCATAATCACTGGATGACGTCAACTTATGATTTTGATCGACGAGAACGATATCAAACCGTCTAAAACATGATGGCAGATGTGGTTTGTAGTTAAATGACCTGTGTGTGGGTATGACTGTATATAAAGAAAGTAAAAGACATTTGAAAATAAGAATTGGTGCTGTTAACATGATCTCTATGGTCGGAAAAAAAGAATTTGCATCTCTAATTATCTATTAACTCGCATATGCATGTCAGTTTTATATAATTCCATTTTTCTGGCATGAATTTATCTATATCGTGTGCCCCAGCCACATAACTCGAGTTCAGTTCTGTGATTTCAAGCTACACATACATAATTGACATAAATCAACAACTGTCACCAACAAAAGTTAGGAAGTGAAGGGTAGCCAACATTATTGTATGTATTATTCACGACAACCAACATTTAGTTTGAAAATATTACTGTAAATTCCGAAATATTTTATATCGAAACCACCCACAATGCTGTTTAATAGAGAATAATACAAAAATGCTCAAAATAGTCAAAAAACAGTTTGCACGTTGGATTTTTAAGGTAACGCTACTCTTTTCAATCTCGAGTTATACAGGGAAAAATAAAAATCCTGCTTTTTATTTTTAAATGAAGGATACAAACCGCTAGGTGAGGTTTGTCGAAATTGAGACAGAAAGAACTACGACAGGACCGTATTAAAAATTTGTTTTTATTAATGTTTGCTAGGTATTTGAGATGAAAATCTAAATTCGAACTTAAAAATTGACTAATAATTGCAATGAAGGAGGCATTTTAGCTACAAACAAGCTCTGTCATTGTTTGTTATTTATTTTATAGGCTTGTGACGACTCAAGAACGCTGACAAAAGCTCTACATGGTAATTTTTATTCGAAAATTCTATAGAAACAGCCCGTATAGATGTTTTTGAAGTTTTAGCTCTCCCCTGGTAAAGTGAATTTGCAAAATATGCTTTGACTACAAACATTATTAGATGTAGTGCAATCTACGCCACATATTTAAACACAAACAGACCATTATAAATTTAGACTCATTTACAACGATGACATCAGCGAGTTACGAATGAATGAAAATCCTAAAACGTTCTATTTTTTCCAGGAAGAATTTTATTATGTAAATTTTACGCACATTCTACACTATTCGCAGAGGTCAATAACGTTTTCTACGAATCAAATTGTTGACGGTGATACTTTAACACGTCCTTGGGAAAATATGCAAGTCCAAAGCAAGAGAAATTCGGCAAACGCAAACCAATGAACAAAGGATATAAATCATTGACGATAGCGTTGGGGCATAGTATAAAACTGCTGTGGTTGTGGTTTGTTCAACCGAATTTTTATGTTGGTATCTGTGGATTGGCTTTAAAACAATTATTTTTTATTTAATATTATAATTAGTACAATACACTTATAGTATATTTGAAAAAGGCATAGCAATAAAACCTTGTAAAATGGCTGAAGGTTCTACAAGCAACGGCCATCCAAAAATTATGTCAAATACAAGGATGGCTTGTTTAAACATTACAGGAGCCATGAGAACAACACCAACCGCGGCAATGGAATTAATTACTGGTCTAGCCCCTCTGGACTTGTACGTTAAAGAGGTTGCGTTAATGGCCATATTACGATTGCGCACGGCTGCTGTAAACCCCGAAGTAGGAATGGGTCAATTAAGACTGCGACGGTGGCGGGAAGCGCGCTTACTGCTCTACCTCTGCTGCAGGCGGCCAGTGATGCAATTGAACCCAGGTTTGTGTTTAATAAACCCTACAAAATACAAATAAAACAGAACACAGAGTCAGATGCTGCAAATGCAATACGCATACATACAGATGGCTCAAAAATGAAGGAAGGCTCAGGATGTAAAATTTACTCCAGAGCACTAAGCCTAAGGATTAAGTGGGAAATGGGAAATAATACCAGCGTGGTTCAAATAGAACTTGCTGGTATCTCAATTGCCATAAAAGAACTAACCAGAAAAGGAATTTCTGGCAAAAACATAACAATCTGCACTGATAGCAGACAAGCCCCATTAGCCTTGAACAGACAACGTGTTATATCGGGGCTAGTACTAGAATGCCACCAAGATTTGGCTAACGCCTCGACAGATAACAATATTATCCTGAGGTGGGTTAAAGGGCACGACAGGAGCAAAGGTAACCGCATTGCTGACTCTTTAGCCAGGGAAGCGGCTGGACTAAGAATTCAATTAAGGAAACACCTCCATACAACGGGGCTAGTGGACACACCTCTATGCAGGATGTGTGAACAGGAAGATGAATCTGTCAGGCATGTCTTATGCGAGTGCCCGGAGTTATCGTCAATAAGAGAGTGTGTGTTCGGTGAGTCTTGGCCTACACCTGCCGATATAAAGGAGATGTCTCCTAGTGACCTGTTCACCTTCCTGGAAAGGACAGGATGGACGATGACCTAGGAAAACAACTGCTCGGAAGGATGTACAATGGGTCACATGTGGCCTAAGTGCTGTGGTTCTAACTCACCATCCCTACTCTACAGATACGGATGACCATTCCAAGGGTGTATTTGCTTGTGATTCGAAAAAGCTCAATAATTGTGAATGCATTCTCCCAAAATCATGTGATGTTCTTTTCACGAAAAATGGTTCTGACTGAATAATGGGCAAATGGGATATTTACGCATATTGGAAGTACTACAGATCGGTTTTTGAAAGATGGTTTGTTAGCATTTGACTCAATTCATACCGGAAACTGTCACGATTGCTGATGTTTTTCACAAATTATAGTTCTAATTCTTCCCAACTCGGTACGACGGTTGCTATTTATATTTTGAGCCTTGGCTTACCAAGTGTTTACAGGCGCCATCTGATGTTTCCAATTGAAAGTTTGATCTTCTTAACCATAACCTTCTTCAGAACTTTTTGTCATTTAAGTATAACTTGTGTTATCTACAGCGACTTGAAAATTTTGTCTCGGCGAAAAAATTAACTCGTGAACATTTTCGTTCGATGATTTTTTACGACTTTCGACGTGACTTATCAAGACAAGAGTGCATCGATCAACTCACTTCGACTTTTGGCGATGAAGCCCCATCCTCGGCCACTGTTAAACGCTGGTATAACGAATTTAGTCGTGGCCGCAGTTCGCTCGGGGACCAAAGTCGTGAAGGTCGTCCAAAATCAGTTGTTCTGCCACAAAGCATCGATGCTGTGCACGAACTGATAAAGCAAGATCGACATGTGACATATCGCGAGATAGAGGCATCTTTGGGCATTAGTATGACAAGCATCACTAAGATATTGCATGAACATTTAGCTGTTAAAAAGATTTGTTCGCTTTGGATCCCGCATAATTTGACAAAAGCTCAAAAGGATGCTCGTGTCAATTGGTGCAAAGAAATGCTCAAGAAATACAATCGTGGTGCATCAAAAGCTGTGTATAACATCTACACAGGTGACGAATCTTGGATCTATGCATATGAGCCCGAAACAAAACAGCAATCCACTGTATGGGTCTTCCAAGACGAACCCAATCCGACAAAAGTGGTTCGTGCGCGAAGCACCTCGAAGCAAATGATCGCCTGTTTCTTCGGAATAACTGGACATGTGGCAGTCGTGCCGTTAGAGCAACGTAGAGCGGTGAATTCTGAATGGTAAACAACCATTTGTTTGCCAGAAGTGCTTCGTGAAATACGAAAAAACAACCGGCAACGAAGGATCATTCTTCATCATGACAATGCCAGTTCTCACACATCGGCTAAAACAACCACCTATTTGACTGGCCAAAACGTCGAATTGATGGGTCATCCTCCGTACAGCCCTGATTTGGCACCAAATAACTTCTTTTTATTTCCGCATATCAAGAATAAATTACGTGGCCAACGTTTTTCGGCGCCTGAAGAAGCTGTTGATGCATTCAAAAACCATGTTTTGGAGGTACCTCAATCGGAATGGAAAAAGTGTTACGAAAATTGGTTCGAGCGCATGCAAAAGTGTATTGATCATCATGGAGAATACTTCGAAAAACAATAAAGCCATTTTTAATAATAAATTACTGTCTTTTCATTATTAGGCTCAAAATATAAATAGCAGCCTATGTAATTGTTTTGGAGAACGCTCCTTTTCATTCGAAGAGATGTGAGAAATTGCCTACAACCGCTTGTAAAAAAGCGGAAATCATTCAGTGGTTTTTAGATAAATTGAGGAGAGAGTCCTTTTTAGCAGCTTGACACTAATTCTGCGGCCGCATACACCAACACCAGACGCTGCGAGTGTTTTGAATCCTACGTGCACCAACAGATCTCAGTAGTTCCTCATATAAATCACTAGCACCCATAAGAAGTCATTGTTATTTCAAAATTTCCTAAGGTACCTCCAGCTAGAAGTTTCGGAACATTTTCAATGATGAACTAAGCACTAGTTTTGTGTTCTGACATAGTGAATCCAACTTAAATTTCCGGAATACTTTTGGGACTCAAAATGGCGTTAAGAAGTTCGTGAATGACCTTAACTCACTGTTATTATATTGCTAATTATTAATCTATTCATGAATGTATCAGTATAACAAGATTGTGTTATGTATTGAATTTAAACAATATCGAATAATAAATCGCATAATATGACGTTTTTGCATGTTAACAGGGGTTAATTAGAATACATACAACTACACGCTCAATTGTTTCTTGTGGTTTATTGTTTCTACCAGAACAAAATCGAAGACTGAAAGGCGTGAATAGCTTGTAGGTGTAGTTGGGCCCATTGAAAATTGAAATAAAACGTATTCAAAGTATAGGAGTAAATAATATCTGAATTTGAGTTTGATTTTCCCCAATTCTAATTGTGTACAACTGGCCAACAATGTTTGCACGCATATAATTTATCCAAATTGAATACTATTCCTGCAAAAAAATACGGTTTTGAAAGAAAAATTCACCTTTTTTAAATATCGCACTTAAACCATAGAGATACTACAGATAGAGGCAACAAGCCAGCTCGAAACCCGTCAGCATGTAAGAGAGAGATACAAAGTCGGAGGTTTAGGCTGTCTTTCTTTAATAGCGCGCATGCTATATACACAGACAAAGACAGAACCTCTTACATTCCCACTTACACAGCGGCCTATGGTTTATTACCTCTATCTGTAGTATCTCTATGACTTAAACGCTAAAATAGTAACGGTTTATGACATTACGCTTTCGTAAATACTTCAGACACTTGACAACTTAACTTAACTTAACTTAAAAAGAAGTAGAAATATGTGGCTAAATCTTGCGAACAAAAACCGAACAACTGTATCCTATGATTCGAGTTCTAAATTATATATCAACGACTTATGCATGCAATACTTACGTAGAAGTATCAACATTTTCAAGTTCAGTTGAGCAAATATCATTGTTAGACTAAAAAAATAGTCGCAGCATTGACAAGTCGATTGTTGACGACTTTTAACTATTTGCTATACTTCTTTCATAGCTTAAGGTAATACGAACATGAAATTCTTGATAGTTTGTAACGGGGAAATATTACGTAAATGACGCAAAACCAGTAAATACAGTGGTTCGAATGATATAGAGCATGTAAATTATGTTTACGAAAGTGTGACGTCACGAGTTTCTGTTTGGTGTTTGAGCTAAGATGGCGAATTGTTTTTTTTTGTGTGAAAACAAGTGGTTTCTTTAGAACCCCTACGTTCTATATCATAATTATTCCAGTGATTTTTAGTAACTGTCATCAAGCCAATAACTTCCGGTTTTACCGGAAATGCCATCAACTTCTTTAATTTAAATGGGACACCCTATATATTTTTACAGATTTTGAAAGAGCTTGTCATTTTAATCAACCTCCTTTGAGTTTTTTGCATTAGAGCAAGAAACTATTTTTCCTACGACCACATAGGAAAGTGACATATATCGCACTGACTAGTTCTATGGAAAGTGAACTTTATTCATACGCGTACGGAAAAAAATCTTATCCGTACGTGTGCGGATAAAAAAGCTGTCAAATTGAATGTTGAAATGCTAGTCTTTTTACTCCGCAAATTAATATGTATATGTGAAATGCTTATTTCCTAAATTGATTTGTCCATGTAATAATATAATATAATCTATTTATTTCATTTAAAATAAAAATAAAAAAATACCGAGCCCGGACTCGAACCACCCTACTGCTTGTCAAAAATCGAGCCCACGGATGCCTAGACCGCTTGGCCATCCCACTGTTGTAATATTTATGTAAAACTATTTCCGATGTTCTGTTTGTTGTAAATTGTTGAAATAAATGTTCGTAATATTTTATATTTTGTGTACCAATATTAATTCTAACTTTTTTATAAAGGTACTTTTTTCCATTGCATAAAAATCACAATTTTCTGGGCCAATTTCAAAACCATATAAAGTATTTACAAATACACATATATAAAA
The DNA here is from genome assembly GCA_949126875.1 of Lochmaea capreae. NCBI lineage: Eukaryota > Metazoa > Arthropoda > Insecta > Coleoptera > Chrysomelidae > Lochmaea > Lochmaea capreae. The sequence continues at coordinate 9,193,093 of OX421397.1, read as the reverse complement.
CCTCTCACATCTACATAAAAAAGCAAGATTATACATGCCTAATTTGGTAAAAGTATATCGCGTGGTCGTAGGAAAAATAGTGTACATAACTTGTGCGAAAGTGATTTTTCACACTCGTGGGATTGTCTCACTCGGCTGCGCTCGTGAGACAATACTTCCCACTCGTGTGAAAAATGTCACTTTCCGCACACGTTACGTAATATACTATGGATAAACTAATTGATGTTGTTTGTATGCATAGCAATAAATAATCGAGTACTGTTTAGTACGTCTTTTGTTCTCCAAGTGTCAAATTCTAATTGACGGAAATAAATTTTACAATTTAGAATGGTTCAATTAAGTAAAAAAGAGCGTATTGAAATTTTAATGATGATCGGTTATGGTGATCGTGTTAGAACTCATGAAGAAGTGTGTCATATTTTTAATAATTTGCATCCGGAGAGAAATCCTATACCACGCTCAACAGTAACTAAAACATTACAACGTTTTAATAAAACTGGGATAGTAAAAAATTTGCTAAAACCTGGAAGACCGCGGACTGCAACGAACGAAACTGTTAAACAAAATATTGCAATCGATTTAGAACAATCACCTCAAACTTCCACCACAAATTTGGCACTAAACCATGGTATCAGTCGACGTTCTGTAGGAAAGATATTAAAAAGTGAAAAGTATCATCCGTATAAGGTACAGTTGGTTCAAGAATTGTCAGACGATGATTTTGACCGACGACTGGAATTTTGCGAACGGCTAATGGACATCTGTAGTGTCGACGACAATTTTGCTTCTAACATAGTTTTTTCCGATTAGGCAACTTTTTGTACCACAAAATTTTCAGTTTCAACAAGATGGAGCACCTCCCCACTATGATAGACGGGTTAGGAATTTTCTGGATGCGAATTTTCCAAATCGATGGATTGGACGTAGAGGATTCATACAGTGTCCTGCTCGTTCTCCGGATCTTAGCCCGTTAGACTTTTTTCTTTGGGGTTATCTAAAATCACGTGTTTACGCTAGACGACCAACAAACTTGAGACAAAAAATTATTGGTGAATGTGAACTAATACGTGGAGAAGTCTTGGAAAGAGTGACTCAAGAATCTGTTAATAGGATGGCATATTGTTAGCAAGTAATCGGCGAGCATTTTGAACATTTGAAGTAATTTTGTTTCTAATTATTCTAAAATAATCAAATGTACACCTATTGTACAATTAACAATGAGTTATTCTTTGTTTTTACAATTTTTTTTACACTAAACTCAGTATGTATGAATTCAAAATAACAAGCTCTTTCAAAATCTGTAAAAATATATAGGATGTCCTATTTAAATTAAAGAAGTTGATGGCATTTCCGGTTAAACCGCAAGTATATTATTAACAAAAAAATGTACATCAGATGCATTTTGTTCCATTGCACTCACCTGCAAATTTTCATAAATATCGTTCTTTTCGTTTAAAAGATATTTACTTGGTTCCATACTTTATCCCAACCCCGTATATTATAAGAAGTATGCTCTTGTTAATACTATGCCTAGAATGAATAATTATTGGTTAGCATATACCTAAACAACTTTCTTTTGTTCCACAAACTGAAACCTCGATAAATCGATGCAAATAATGATTTATCAATTGAAAGTATGATACACTTTTACGAGGATTGGTCAATTAAAACTTGTTTGATCTTCATAGTAATAATTTCATCGATGTATAAATTTGCCATTTGGGTATACATCTGAAAATTGTTGGCACATTCAAAATAGAGTTTTTTTAAAGGCGTTGACTGAATCTTCTGGGAACTGAAACCTTTGACCACGAAGTAAATTCTTCATTTTTATAAAATTAATTAAGTTGTTAGGATTTAGATCGGGGCTGTATGGAAAATGGTTGCTTTAAAAAGTCAAATGTTTTTCGAGCTGTGTGGGAACTTGCAGTGTCTTGGTGGATTATCATTCGTCCTTGGGGGATGGTTTTTTGAATTGAAATATTTGTTTTTTTATTTCCCGAGCTGAATTATTATTTTTTCCAAAGAAACTTTCAATTTTCCTTGCTCTGCTTGAAAGTCATCCACCGGGTCTTTAAAAGTGTCTTTCATTCATCACTATTTGTTCCAGTCTAATTTTTTTTAAAACCGAACTATTAAATTGAGGTGTTAAAATATGAATTGTCATCTGGAATATCCCATATTGTTTAAAGTAGGTTACATAATCACTACAAATGCCATCAACTTCTTTAATTTAAATTGGACACCCTATATATTTTTACAGATTTTGAAAGAGCTTGTTATTTTGAATTCATACATACTGAGTTTAGTGTAAAAAACTTTGTAAAAACGAGGAATAACTCACTGTTAGTTGTACAATAGGTGCACATTTCATTATTTTAGAATAATGAGAAACAAAATTACTTCAAACGTTCAAAATGCTCGCCGTTTACTTGCTGACAATATGCCACCCTATTAACAAATTCTTGAGTTGTTCACATTCATCAATAATTCTTTGTCTCAATTCCTGTAAGTTTGTTGGTCGTCTAACGTGAATACGTGATTTTAGATAACCCCAAAGAAAAAAATCTAGCGGGCTAAGATACGGAGAACGAGCAGGCCACTCTATGAATCCTCTACGTCCAATCCATCGATTTGGAAAATTCGCATCCAGAAAATCCCTAACCCGTCTAGCATAGTGGGGAGGTGCTCTATCTTGTTGAAACCAAACATTTTGTGGTAATTGCCCATTCTGTTGAAGTGAAAGAATAATTTCGTTATTTAGTAGATCCAAATACTTGTCACCATTCAAGTTTCCGTCGATAAAAAATGGGCCTATAAGCCTATTTTCGACAATTTCCATCCAAACATTTAACTTCTGTGGATGCTGGGTATGTGCTTCATGAATCCAATGAGGATTCTCATTTGACCAATACCTTGAGTTACGGCGATTAACTGTTCCATCTAAACAAAAAGTTGCCTCATCGGAAAAAACTATGTTAGAAGCAAAATTGTCGTCGGCACTACAGATGTCCATTAGCCGTTCGCAAAATTCCAGCCGTCGGTCAAAATCATCGTCTGACAATTCTTGATCCAACTGTATCTTATATGGATGATACTTTTCACTTTTTAATATCTTTCCTACAGAACGTCAACTGATACCATGGTTTAGTGCCAAATTTATGGTGGAAGTTTGAGGTGATTCTTCTAAATCGATTGCAATATTTTGTGTAACAGTTTCGTTCGTTGCAGTCCACGGTCTTCCAGGTTTTAGCAAATTTTTCACCATCCCAGTTGTATTAAAACGTTGTAATGTTTCAGTTACTGTTGAGCGTGATATAGGATTTCTCTCCGGATGCAAATTATTAAAAATATGACACACTTCTTCATGAGCTCTAACACGATCACCATAACCGATCATCATTTGAAATAGGCTACGGTAAATTGGAAATTTCATAAATAAAATCGAAAACTATCAAAATCCCATCTGCATGCTGTTTGATTTAATTAAATTTGATAACATGAATAAAAAATATATACACGCCGCCCACAAACATATCAGTCTATATATTGTTACATCATCGGTGCATCAGTAGAACCATGTCAAGTTCATAGTATTAGCATAATCGAACGAAAATAGAGAAAAATTAAACTCACTGTAGGTATCTTGCATGCGGATTGCGTAAATAAAGTGAACTACCAGGCATTCCAAGCTTAATTTTAGAACAATTAATCGCCTTCAATTGACTAATAAAGATACTCAAATTCAGTAAATACCAACACTACCCAATAATAATAATTTAACTAATACAACTTTTAAAAAATCAATTCAATAATACCGTATGTTAAGGGTTTGTTAGAAATAATTTAAAAAAATGGTAAGCCATACAAACATAAGCTGAATATTCTATTCTTTGAAAAAGCGAAACTACCCGGACCCCTCAGTTACGAATCCCTTACGTAACATCTGCGCTATACGGACAGTTCCGACCCAATATTAGTTTTCAAATAAAATCAATCATTGCCAAATTCCACAAAAGAAATATTTTAATCGACCAGTTTCACAAACAATATTGACAGCCCCAGGAAAAAATTATACATATTAATCACTGGTTTATTCATAACAATTTCTACAAAAAAAAACGTTACTTATTTGTGAAGCCGGTCGGGTGATTTATGTTATATTTCTGTTGTAGAATTTGTTATTTATTAATTTTATTCAATAATAATGGTAGTATAAGGGTTGAAACAAATAATTTGGTTTACAAATTAAATTTTGTAAAAGTGCTTAAAATGTTTTATATTCAATTGAACACTGAATTTTACCCTGGCTGCTGTAACGTGACAATACAAAAACCGGAATTTAATCCACCGTTCATAAAAAGCGTAAATTCCTTAAACAGGACCACCCGCAGTGCAGATCTAACTACGACAGACTTTTTTTACCCACATTTCCTTTATTAACAAATCCTTTCAAAATTTATTCCTATACTAACCAATAGTTATAATTTTATTTTTAATGTTTCCTACTGTATATTTTCAAAACTTACTATTGGTCCAAATAGTGGCGAAATGTCACAAAAACAAATAACCAAATATTATTGAAATAAAAACCGCAAAAATATTCACAACCACTACCACGTAAAAGTGCCTGGCACGTGTGTCGATTTTGATACAACAAAAAACCGACCGAACCGATACACAACAAAATTGAAACTGAACTGAAAATGTTTCGCGCTATCTTCAATCTTCACACGGTTATAAATATGCCCACCTCACCTTTGGATAAACGAAACATATTATGTGCCCAATTGGGCATGAAAATTAGGTACACAGAAACGCACTGTTAGTTATGGTCGACAAAATTGAAAAATTACTTGGAATTTAATTTTTGGTATCAAATTTCACGAATCTATAAACATCAATGAGCTCATTCGTTGAGAGGTATTCTTGCAAAAATAATATTAACATTAAACAATTTTTATTGAGATTCGTAAAGGTGAAAATAAAGGGTCAAGTTAAAATAGCAAAAATCAGTTAACAAAAAAATGTTTTGCAAATTGCAATTGTTTTTAACAAAAAAAAAACATTTTGATGCAGAATAGCCGAGCCGTAGGCGAGGGGCGCAAGTCCCCCGAGTAAATAATGGCCATAAATTGCGAGTAGAATACTATACTTTGTCCACGATCCTTGATTTCTTTATTAAATTCGAGTAAATAATGCGAGTGTAGAACGGAAAGTTTTAATTTGGTATTTGGTATTTGGTATTTAGTATTATTGACAATTGACAATAATTTTAAAAGGTAAATTACACATAGTCCTTTATTCTAAAAGTTCTCATCAATCACTACAAAAGATTCAGTTTCGTAAATAAAATCTGATAGCCTATAATGTTTTTAAAACAACATTAAAGTGAACTATAATACTTGACTATTATTACCTGATTTATCAAATTTCAAAGAATTTTAAAATAGTTTCACATTAAATTCAGGTAATAATCTAGTCGTTGAAGATTTCTGGTGACAATTTATACCTAATAGAAACTGTGGTGGTAAATTTTAACGCATCTCCCATATCTTAACAACAAAACCAATAAAATAGTGAATAGTGTCGTAAATTACTTAATTGATGATCGTATAATAACGTAGACTACTAAAATGTTTTAAAATGTCTTTACTATAGTTGGATTTTATAACTAAATTTTATTAGAAAGAGAATTGGAAAATCTGCAAAGTCTTCAATTATTTTATAATTAATATTAACGCAACTTGTGCCTTGAAACCTTGAAGCCTTGAAACAACACTTTTTTTTTAAAGGAGCCGTCCCTTCGCCGGCACCACCTCAGCCTCTTGGGCTTATTGTGGATCCTCCTAGTGTTCTGACTACAGCCAATTCAGCCAATCCGTTCCCTGTATTAGCTCATACAGGTTCTTTACTGGTTGGTTGTAGAAGTCTTCTGGAGTCATTTGGGGTCTTCCATATAGTTTTTGCCTCCTGTGGTCCAGCTGTGTTGCATAATATGTGCAGAACTGTCTCGGTGTCCTTTTTGCATCTTCTGCATGTAAGGTCTCCGTTATACAGCCCTATTTTGTTCAGGTGCTCCTTTGTGGGAAAGTGCCCGTTATGGTGCGTAGTTTGTTCTTGCTCATTGAGAGTAGTTCTTTCGCTACTTTTTCTGATGGTTCTTTTATGAATTTCTTCCCATGTGTTTGCCTGGGCGTATTCTTCCGGTGTTTTTTGTGTTGTTCTTTTACCCACCCTTTCAACCATGCCCACAGATGGTTCGGGTCCGTTCAACAGGGTTGACGATCCTGCTCTTGCCAGTTCGTCAGCTTTTTCATTGCCAGCGATTCCTTTGTGACCTGGGACCCACTCCAGTGTTACATTTTTTCCGAGTCGCCAGTCTTCTAAGTTCTTCGTCGCATTCCCATACCAGCCGAGATGTTACCTTAGAGCTCTGAAGTGCTTTAAGGGCAACACTGTGTCAGCGCCGGATTAACCACAGGGCACAATAGGCAACTGCCCAGAGGCGAAATTCAAATAGGGGGCGAAAAAATTTCATAATTATTAAAAACATGCTCATTAAAGTGGTAAAAGTCTTAAATATGATTAGGGAAATTATGTTTCATGTTTATATACCATAAAGTGCCGAATGTGGCGCGGCGTCCTTTGTGTTTTTTTGTGCTTTTTGTCGGAAGCCGCGTCGGAAAAATCTCGCACTGGGCCACTTGGTGACTTTTACTGGCTTCAAAGGCAAAACCTACTTTTTTTCGACTCTTCGAACGCTGTCAGCATTATCGACGGCATCATTAATAAAATCAGTAGGACTCAAAGAGAATTATTGCACTTATAGTTGTGAATAAAATTAGTTTGCACTGTGTCACAATAAAATAACAGTATATGTGGCAAGCCGAAAAGATAAAAAAGCCATAAATTATTTCTATTCTTTACTTAACCACAAGCGAACAATTGATTATCATTGGTGCAATGTAGCGTCCGATTGGTCTATGAAAAATGTACTTGAATTGTTAGTCAACATGGACCGTTAACGTCCCAGGGTGGGTTTACCAAAGGTTTTGAATTTTTGAAACTGGAGAGTAGGGATTTGAGACAAAAGAAATTTGGTATGTTCTAGTCGCTACGCAAAATATGATACAAAATATGTACAGGCAACTATATATGCATACATATATGAGAAAAGTTTTTAAAAAATCCATTATTACAGTTATCGGTAAAACAAGTGCTATTCATCGGAAAAAGAGAGTACAGAAATCGCTAGTGCGTCGGGATCCTGGAATAATGAAAAATTTGTCTGAAACCAGTTCTGGGGGCTTATTTTCGTTTCAATCGAATTTGATTCGAATGCGACCTTGCGTCAAATTTTCGAATGAAATGCAAAAAGTGTATTTTCGTGTAATAGAAATTGGTCCGTATGCGAAATTTTTGCAATCGATTTATTTCGACTGGGTTGGAACCAATCGAATTTAAAATCCGTGCTCGAATTTGAGTTTTGAGCATACGCAAAAGCGATTCTCTGACTTTTCTGACTCTCAATTTTGACTTTTACTTTGGTAAGGTTATGATTGTTGTTTGTTGATATTATAATTTTGATATATGTTATACAATATTATTAATGGATGATGCGATAATTAATTTGGCGGCTATAGGAGCACTTGAAGAGGCCGAAAACTTGGCACAACACGGTCGAGTATTAAACGAGCAAATTGACCCGTTTGAAAGTCTTGTAGAAAATTTATAGATTAAACAAGGCAACAGCCGAGCATGTTATTAATTTGGTGTCTTCTTCCCACAATGTTTGTGCCGTTTTGAATGTAAATTCTTTAGTAAATTTTCCACTTTTTAGCTCTGGGTGATCTAAGAGGAAGGCAACAAGATGTTACTTTGGATTTGCAGTGAAATGACCGCTTCTTTGCTTTTCCATTTTTAAAAATGTTTATTTTGCTAATTATTGAAACTGACACTTCAAATCTTCAAACTTTAAACACAAGGCAGGAATATTGCAGGGTTATTAGAACTCTACAGTTGGTACCGTATAAATTGCGACGTTGTCACGTATGGTCATTCGAATTTCAATTCCGCATACGAATTTTAATTCGATGACGTCTCGAAAATACGTTAGGCTAATATCAATCGAATTGTTTCATTCGAAATAATTCGAACACGAAATATTTCGACTGAGAACGAAAATACACCCCAGGGGGCTTATTATCGAGTCATTCGAAGTTGTCCGTGTCCGAACTTTTGACATAATTTCGAACGAAATTGCATAAAACGTATTTTCGAGCAATCGAACTCGGTTCGTGTGCGGATTTTTTCCTTCGAAGCTAATCGAGTGGGTAGGGGCTACTCAAACTTGATAATGTTATATAGGACATAATTTAAATAAATTATTTTTATTGAAAACGTTTTATTTCATCAAAAAATCTATAAATGAACTAATAAAAAATAAAATAGCATTCTAAATAGGAACCAAGCATACATTACAAATATAACATCTATTTACAAACAATTTAAAGTTGTACTTCAAAATCACAATTTTTAATATCTAAAAAATAAACACTTTAATATCAATACCAAAAATTCTTTTATAATAAAAAACAAACACAACTTTATATTCATACACATTTTTATGTATCACATAATAATATTGCTACATTTATCTGGAAGAATTTTCAAACTGTTAGCAATTGATGCTTCATATTGTCATTTCTGTTGTTTGATTTCTAATGCTTTTTCCAAGTAATCTGCTTTTTTCTTAAAATAGTTCGATTTTGTTTCTTACGAATTTTTTTCTCCATTTGAGTGCTCAATTTTTGTATAGCAACAATAGTATTCTCTTCTTGTCCTTACAGGTTTCCTTTTGTTAACAGTAGTAGGTAGTGGTCATGTTTGCACATATGCGTGCTCAGATTCAATTCTCCCAGATGAACCTGATTGAGGTACAAAGTTGAAATTTTCAATATTTTCTTCTACATCATTATTTTTTTATTCAATTTCAAAACTGAATGGTTCTACCAATGATTCGTCAACATTTGTATGACCTTCTACAGCAACAGTTCCAATTAGATTCAGTATTCGTTTTTCATTTACATCTAGAACAACATCCAAAGATGAACCTCCACCAGTCAAATTCCTGTTTTGATTTATCATTGCAAATTTTTTTTAGTGCGGGATCTTAGATCTTGCCATGTCTTAAATTATAAAAATAATCACTTAATATGAGAGTTCTAACATCTGAGCCATTGTTTATCCCCAAAAGTAGCTACAAATTTTGAACCCATACACAAAATAAGCATGTGACTCCTCACAATTTTATGAATTCTGAAATGTCGTTGGCTATTAGGTCCAAAATTAACTTGATTTTATTTTGGTCCTAATAGCCGACGATAATTCATAATCATATGTAGGTACTCTATCTTTAAAAATGTTTCTTATTGAAAATATAATTTTTGGGCTTGATGTTTGACTTTAAAAGGTACCTACCTATTTGACTATGAACTCATAAGCTCTCCTATATGATAGCCAATGGCCCAAATCTTGTAAATTAATGATCTTTAAATCAATGATTTTATTACATACCTTTCTCCATTGCTTCCAGTTTTTTCTTGCACCTGGCATTGAATTTAGTGCATTTGTTAATTGTTCCCACAAATACTGAGCTTTTTTAAATGTGAAATCCTTATTAAACTTCCCACTCTTTAATTCAGGATGCTCTCTTTGAAACGAATGCAACTGTGCGCTTCGCTTATTTTCTTATAAAATGTTCACGTTTGACGTGCGTTTGACTTACGTTAGATTTTTACAAATTATGTCAGGGTTTTTAAAACTTCATAGTTGGTGTTAAAGAATTTACAACGTTGTCAAGTAGCACCACTCGAACTTTCACGTCGCATACGAATTTTACTTAGACGCCATCTCGAAAATACGATCACAGATTATCAATCGAACTTTGTCACTCGAAGTAAACCGCATGCGAACAAGTTCGAGTGAGCTCGAAAATACAGCTCCTGATTTCTCTATCTCGCAGACAAATTGTGAAACGGTACAAATTAATTTTACTCACAACTATGTACTTTGTCGTGTTTCACTACAATCTATTCAATGTTTAAGAGGAAGATGCATGTAATTAAAAGAAAACAAACATAAACTCAGTTGCATAACCGAGTTTATAATAAAATCCACACTGACGGCGACGCACTTACATCACCGGATATTTTAAACATTTGACTAAAATCGAGATTACGGATTACTAAACACAACTCGCAGGAAAATAATTAATTTAGTTTGCATATTTTATGGAACAATTCGTGAATCATTCATCCTATCAGACTGTTTGTCGTGGGTTGAACGGAATCCAAAAATGAAGTTGTCAACCAGACATAATCGTAATACCTAGAAGACCAGATGTGAGTCATGTAACATTACCTACCTTTTAAACACGAATTTGTTGATTCCGCTTTTAATAATTTGGTATATTCTTAGTAGTTACAAAATTTTGAAAACGCCCAGTATATTTCCTTGTTAATACAACTTTCCATACATACACCTAATACAATATAAATCCCATAGTACGTCATAACCAAACCGTTAAAATAGTATGAAAGTATAGTAAATGTCAAATAAAGTTATAAGAGATTCTTCTTTGTTTTGGCCGTGAATAGTATTACGAATAGCTATACGATTCCAGTTATAATATCAGTCTGATTTCTCACTGGTTTTTGTTTTTTTGCCGAGATTTCAAACATTGATCCCTCTTCAGGATGAGATATTGTTCACAGTAACTTAGGCACTACTGATACACGTTAAAAAAGTATTTTTATCCTTTATCTCTAAAGCAAGAAGTAATTATGACGAAATAACTATTTTACTGGCCCTTTGGAGAAATTTTTGCTGTACGATGTATTTCATGAATACGGCCGTTTTGCGCTCGGCCGTTTTGCGCTCTTACCTGAAATCGACCTGTTTGCGCTCTGCGATTTTCATAATAGAAATGTATTATCCTTTTTTCTAGGATTTACCGATTTGCAATATAATTTTAAATTTATTATAACATAATAGCCCGGTAAAGGTTAGCTTAGAAAATTTGCTTAAAACCCATGGTACCTACTACAGAAAAATAGGAGCGTCTAAATGTAGCTCTCTTCACCGACGTTGCCAAGCGTAGTTCCAAGACACCCCGTGTCGTTCTCTATGAAAAGAACATCTCCTCGCTTTCCATACACTTTTTTAACTAAACCACCCTACCTTACCCCCTACCCTAATCCGAATCGAAAAATTGAATTGTGTAATTGACAGATTATTATAATAATTTTCAATAATAACCCAACCAAAACCACCCTATTACCCCCTACCCTAATCCGAATCGAAAAATTGAATTGTGTAATTGACAGATTATTATAATAATTTTCAATAATAACCCAACCAAAACCACCCTACCTTACCCCCTACCCTAATCCGAATCGAAAAATTCTTCGTATTTTTAGTCAATTTTTGAAAAAAACAATAAGAAAATAAAAATAAAAATATCTTGACTCGGACACGACTCGAACCTGGTACCTCTGTGTTAAGAGCCCAGCACGCTCGAATAAACAAACATGGATTTTTGTATTTTACTTTATAAAAAAACTTTGAAAAAATAAATATAATTTTTGTACTTTCTTGTTTTCTTGTAAAACTAATATTTTTAACTTACCCTTTACCGGACTATTATTGTAGGTAGGAGGAATTTAAAATTATATTGCAAATGGGCAGATCGAAGAAAATAAAGTAGATTATGAAAGTAGCAGAGCGCAAAATGGCCGATTTCAGGTAGGAGCGCAAAACGGTCGGGCGCAAAGTGGCCGACACCGTATTTCATCATTGTAACAGGTAGAAAACGTTAACGCCATTTTGTTTTCTCTTAGTTTTGACAAGAAACAATATTACATTTTTTCAACTAGGTACATATGAACTCGTGATTCACAAGACTGTTAATAAAACTCACTCTCTATTTAAATTGTAATTGCTACATTATTTAAGATGGTTCTCTCAATGGTCAACCATTTATGTGGCTATACTGAATGATGCCGGTATAGGCTGCTGCGTAGCGAATGGATGGGAGAAAAAAAGGTTTCTTTATTGTAAGGGATCTTAAAGGGTCAAGGAAGAAGGCTGGAATGTATTGAACAGGCGCTAGATCCGAAATAATCCATGATATCACTTCAGGGAGAAGAAGGAACGATAAGTACTTGGCGAGATCTGGCTAGACACTGCGAGAAATGGAACTTGTCACATCTAAAAAGTGTTAGAGCAAATAACATCATGAAGTTTGTGATTGGTTACTTTGGAAGGTAATAGAAATTTTTTAGGGTGAAGTGGTGCATTTATGAGGAATTGGGATTTTATTTAAACGCAGGAATATACAATATACACTCAAAATATTCTGTTAGAGTGCAGCCAGAAATGAGTAGCGTGTTTATTGTCGACTTTGAGACTCCGCAGAAGGGCTCTGGCTGCTTCATCCGCCAGTTTCTTGCCCTCATAACACTCGTGCTCTGATACCCAGTCTACCATGACCTTGCAGTGGTCTCCAGGTGCGTTTAAGGAACCTATGCAATCCCATACTAGCTTAGAGTTGACCTCTATTGCCTTACAGATCTTTTTCAGCGTCACCCCTATATCTATATAGACTTTCGACACCAAAACCTGCTAAAACTACCACCAACCTAATAAATATTAATTTCATTCTCCGCGAAAAGTTCCAGGCCAAAAATTTAATAAAAGATAAATACATTACACATATTTTATTGATACCAGTACAATATAATTATTTAAAAATATCTCTATATATGATATTGCACTAAACTAATAAAATTGGCTCCCTTAGGTGCAGATTGAGTACTGAAACTTTCATCTTCCGTCGCGAAGGATTTAGATGATTTAGTTTTGTTTAGTGCGGTTTTCCTTTCCATCTTCTTCATACCGGGTATAATAGACATTCTTCTACTAGCTGGTAAAGCGGACATAGTATGGAATAAGTGAGCGAATTCAGATTTAATTGTATCGCTTTGCATCATCGCCAATATCTTTGCTTGCCTCTTTTCTAGCTGCTTCTTGCCAGTTGAGTCGTCTAATTCTATTTCACTTATAACTGATATACACCTATAAAAACACAAAGAAATGAATTGTCACCAGACAACAAACATCTGTACAGATAACATTCAATAACCTTCAAAGGTTTCATTCTAAAACGAATCCATATTATTCTACCGAAAAAATTATAAATAACGAAAAATACCTTTCCAAATATTGATGCAATTTGTTATCTTTAAGCTTCTTCGCTGCAGCTATACCTTTATTCGCTTCTAATATGGCATCGTTTTTATTTAACTGTCTTATACATATCCTCATCATTAGTACGGTCAAATTGACGTACCAATGATCTTCTTCATTTTTTTCAGATAAATTAACACCTCTCATACAAAACGATCTCGCTACATCATACTGTTTCGCCATCATATGATACCTAAAAAATAAAAACAACATTGTAAAATATACAGTGCTACGAAATCGTCGTCAGCACCACGTAGCATCTGTGTAAATTGGACCATTCGGTTACATAGAAAAACCACAAGAGAAAAATACGTCAGTTCGTTCTATTTGAATTGATAGTGTTATATACCTCCATCTCGCGGTGGATCGTTTTGTGGTGTCGAAAGAAGGAATGAGGTGAAAGAATAGGTATGTATGTACGTATTTTGGGGTAACATTCACTGAGACCTAAAAGATCTATTGTGCCCCCTTACTTCTACTTAGTTCCTGAGGAAAGTCTCAGAGACTAGTAGCTCCTTTAGTCCTATATCCCCGAGGAATTTTAGGATATCTGCAGGCTTCAACTTAGGTAACTGTCCCTCTTCTATCCAGTAGTCTCCCAGGTGCTGTGCCCTAGGATTGCTGTGCAGTTCGCAAGTATGTGGATGGAGGATTCTTCTTCCATTCCACAAAACCTACAATCTTCTTCCTCCACTATTTTGAGCTTTTTAAGGTGCCCATTCAGGCGACAATGTCCCGTTAGGATTCCTGTTAAAACTCTTAGTGCAGTTTTGCTTTGACTTATGCATTCATTTGATCTCAACAGGTTGTAGTCACCCAGAAGAATCTTTGATTGCCTAAGCCCTACTAGATCTTTCCAATTGTCAGATCTTCTCTTTTCTTCGGCTTTACCTATTTCTTCCAATATTACATTGGAGCTGATTCCGCAAAAAGGTTCCGGCCCCCAAAAGGGTATTTCAATCCCCCTCTTCGCTAGTTCATCTGCTATTTCGTTTCCTTCTATTCCAGTGTGTCCTGGAATCCACAGTAAGGTGACTATATTGTTCTCGCCTAGTTCATTAAGTTTGCCTAGGCATTCCCACACCATTTTGGAACTGATTACACAAGAACTCAGCGCTTTAATGGCTGCTTGACTATCAGACATTATGATAATCCTTTGCCTTCTATATCCTTTGTCAATATTGAACCGGGCACACTTTCTTATTGCGTGAATTTCCGCTTGAAAGATACTTGGGGTTTCTCCCAAGCTTTCAGAGTGTTTGGTGCCTGGCCCGTACACTCCTATCCCAGTTCCTTCTATTGCTTTTGAGCCGTCTGTGTACCATTGAATGGCATTCTTTCCAAGTCTGGTAATGGTATTTGGATCCCATTCCTTCTTGTTGCTTAATTCCGTAACGAATTTCTTTGAAAAGTTATACTTTTTTATCATACCATCTTGTGGCATGTCCCAGGTTGTCTGACTTCTAAGAAGTGAAGAGGTGGTTTTCTTTTTAATGCTTCCCTCTCTACTTAGTCTGTATCTTGTTTTTCTGCAACACTCTCCACCACCATATGTAATGGTGTGAGGTTGAGAGTCACTTCCATTGCTGCCGTTGGGCATGTACCCATTCCTCCTGTTATGCATATACAGGCTAGTCTTTGAATTTTGGAGAGGTTTTCTCTCGTCGTCAAGAGGCTAGTTCTACTACTCCACGCAATGGCTCCATAAGTGATAATTGGTCTCATTATGGCAGTGTACATCCAGCTCAGGATTTTTGGGTTACAACCCCAGTTTCTCCTTGCCAGATTCCTGCACACCATTAGAGCCATTTTTGCTTTGTATGTAATCTCCTTCTTGTGTTTGTTCCACAGGAGTTTGCTGTCTAGAGTCAAACCTAGATACTTGACTTCTTGTCTCCATTCAACGTCGTTCCCATCAAGTTTAATGGTTTTGAGGTTGAGTTTTCTTTTCTTAGTGAAGGCTATCAAGATGGTTTTGGTGTGAAAGAATAGGTAACCAGAAACTGTAATTATTGTGCCGCCATCTACATTTCACTCACTGAAGCTAGTCTCAGGAAAATATCGAGAAAAGTTTAACAAACCAGTTTCCAGTGAAAGTGTAATGTTAGCAATAGAAAATTTCACAGAATTGGTTGTGTGTAGTATCAGTGCAAAAACTCTCCAGGCCGCCGAACAACAGTAGTCACCAGTGATAACGCAGTACTCGTTCTTACAATCTCCAAAAAGAATATGATTATAAACTAAAAATTAGTTCATCATCCACACGTAGAGGCTGCTTAAGTATTTTGGTGGTTATCCTTGTCGCATTCAAATTGGACAGCGATTGAATGCCGCAGGCAAATAGTCACGGGCAAACCGTCACTCACAATTGACTGTAAATAAATGTTAGGTAAGCCTCTTGTACGTAGTTTCAATTTTCTTCAATGATTGTGTGGTTTTCGGATGAAAGTCACATTACTCCTTGACGATTATATCAATCGGCGAACAACACGATTCCTTGGGTTTGAATACCCAGAAATAATTGTTCAATAATCCCTTCACAGTGTCCAAATAAGTATTTGGTGTGCACATTGATGTTTATTTTGTAAATGTCGAGAAGGTACGTCAAAAGATAGTAACTCATTTTGATCAGGTTTTGAGACGCTACAGCAACTGGCAGTCATATTAGATTGTCCTCAGCATGGGTACCAGGCTACTCAGTTTACAAGGATAATGAAGGGGTAGACTCACTAGCCCGAGAAGGGGTGTGCTCCCAATGGCACAGAACATTTCTGTAGCCTAGCGAAAGCGCTGCAGACAACAAATTGCAGTACTTGGATAAAAAATCAGTCTTGAGAATGGTGGAACAAGGCGTCAGGATGAGGCTAGCTAAAGAGTTCATCAAATTCACAGAGTAGATACCTACTGAGGCAGAATAAGATAACAATCAGGCTTTGCCAATAAGATGAGGACAACTCCGCACACACTGTGCTACTGCGAAAGCCTGACTAGACTAAGGTTTTCGACAATAGGGGAAGACAAACCACAACCATCCCTATATAAAGAAGACCTGAGGTTTTGCATTCGAAGTGTAAGAATATATCTGCAAAGGTCATAGTAGAAGCACATAAGCCCCATATGTATCTTATCTCATCTTACCTCGCCAACTCATGATAATACCACAAAGTTTCGTCGTCATTTTCAGCTGTCTCCAGTCTTTTCTCAAACAGCTGAATCTGTTGATTATAATCCATAAGCGGTGTTTGGTAGATCCCTACCACCGAATCTCGAGACGGGTCCTTACTAATAGGCTGACCTAGCGACAACAATATCCTCTTTTCTTGATCCCACTTAGGCTGTTCTGGATTAAGTCTATTTAGCATATAAAAACCGTCTCGAACAATTGTATAAACCATACTCAAGTACGTATGCTTATCTGGTAGTAGCCGCTTCGATTTGTTATCGCAATACGTCTTAAGTTTCTCCACCAGCTCGAGTAGGGCGTTAAGGTTACGATCTTTTAAGGCGGCATGAATTCTAACGCATATTTTGTCCGCTTCTTTTTTAGTATTGTCTTGATGGAGAGTTAATTCGGCTTCTTGTCTGTTTTTGAGAGCTCCCGTTATCTTAGCTTGTTGATATTTGATGTTGTAAAACGGCCGTCTGGTTCGTAATACTTCTTGTTTCCCGTACACGGTGGCGTAGCAGTCTTTTATAAGCTCCTTAATTTTTTTCACACCTATAATAAAACTTATTAGTACCATGCAATTATTGAAACTCTCCGTCTAGCTGCTTTCATTCAATTTGTCATGAGATACTGTCAACGGATGTTTAACTTTCACGTAACTTTCACAGAACTAGTAGTTAGTTCTGTGGTTTCAACAAAAAACGACAAATGACATACATACCAACTTTCATCAACAAAAGCTTACTACGAAACTTTCCATGATGTTTTTGATTTGAACATTAGTGACAATCTAGCTGCTATATAACTTAATTTTTTGTATTTATACTTATTAAATCTAACTGATTCAACGAAATAACAATGAATTAAGAAGAAAATCTTAACATTCCTGGTAAAGAACTGAAAATTCATGTGAAAACACACGGTATTGTACGTAAGCGCAGCTTATAAATAGTTAAGCCAAACATGGTGTGCAGGAAGATTGGAATTGTTAGTCCGTTGCTCTCTGTTGATGTTTTCCGGACATGGGTCGACCGGTTTGCAAACAGAGTTTGAAACCAGCTGCAGGTACAATTGTTCGAAATCAGTATACGCAACCGTATTTTCTAGTCACCAAACAGTTGAATTGCATAGTTTGAACGTGGGTGAAAAAAAATCGATAACTTATCCAGATTTAGTCGAGTTGTTTGTGGACAGATTTTATTTTGGTTGCAAATCGGTCGACCCATGTGCGGAAGGCATAAGTCTCACGTTTGAGGTAAGTTGGTTCAGATATTTAAAGTATGAAATAAATGTGGTTTGGGTTGCCTAACTTTTACAACTGTTAAATCTTTACTAACCAGCTTCGTTGGGACACTTTAATCCAGAAACTTGTCGCAATTGTTTGAGGAAAACTTTTTCTTTATACATTCGCTCTAAATACGTTTCTGCCATGTAATTTTCTATATTAGTTGTATACCTCTGAAGTGGAGCAAAATTAAAGCTTTTTTGTAAAGGTGGCACGACAAACTGATCAAGCGCATTACTATTGAGACTATCACGTATCTGTAATTCTAAATTAACTTCTTCTTTTTCAGCTTCAGTCTTCTTCAATTTGGTACGGTTTTTCTTTTTAGGTTTTTTGATTTTCTTATTCTTAGCTACGAACGGAACTCGCCTACCGGCGTTGTAGTTTTCTAGCCAAGCTAATTTTCTTATTATTAAAAAATGATCTCTCAATGGACTGCCAGCAGTCTCTCCTAAGCAATTCTGTATAGCTATTGAGCATTTTCTAATTCCCATAGAAAAATGATCGGGTTTTCTTCGTAATGGAAGCAACCTGTAATTTTGTACAATGGCGTCTTCGAATTCACAGCTTAGATAAACGGCGTGCGATCTTTCTGCCAGTGAAACCAAATCGTGTGGATCCAAATGTATTGCTTTGTTGATATCTTCCAAGGCTTTTTTAAATGAACACAGTTTTCCCAGGACAGTACCTAACAACATTTTAACATTAATTTCATGATAACAGTTTCAGGATTTTTGCTAGAATAGTAATAGTGTCTGCCTATGACGTCACGCTTTCGTAACCAACTTTTTTGTAGATTATCTCGTGACTATACTAATATGGCCGATTCCACGTCGATTCGACAAGCAAAAAAAATCGATGACTTTGATTTTTCTCATCGCAAATGGAATATGGTCTCAAAGTTTCATAAAAATCAAAGACATCGATTTTTTTTGCTCGTTGAATCGACGTAGAATCGGCCATATACAATAATTACATTGAAGTTTTAATATTTCAAAATACATCTAAACAAAATATCAAAGCCAATATATCAAATGATGTTTATAAAAGCATGACGTCACCTGCTTGTTGATGGCGCTTTGTAATTTTTTGTATTTATACTTTCAACTGACAAGGTGACACAAATGGCAGTCGCTCTGAGGATAAACAATCATTTGGATAGATTTGGGGTCAACTTTCGTTTAGCTGAAATCAGTTATGGAAAAACTGTTGCCATGGCAGCCATTGCCATGGTAACGGGTACACAAAAAACTAAATCATATGGTTAGGAAATGCGTGGTTGCCAAGTTGACCCCACTCTCGTTTAGCTGAAATCAGTTATGGAAAAACTGTTACCATATAATTTTTAAATAAATATCACGTTTGGGTATTTTTATTTTATTCTATACTTTATACCATGAAACCATAACATGAAAATTTATATCAGTGGCGTATATATACCGATATGCAACCAACAAAACATAAAACAGGATACAATACTTTGTAGCATGGTTGCCAGCTGTAATCGACTACTTAAGAATCCTGGTATTTTTCTACATTATTATTAAGATTCGATTGAATAACTTGATATCCAATACTTTGTAACGCGCACATCAAGATTCAAGAAGGAGAAGGGTGAATCCAATGATTATATTCCCTTCCTGAAAAATATTCAATACTTTGTAACGCGCATATGAAAATTCAAGAAGGGGAAGGGTGAATTCAATTATTATAATCCCCACCATATGATTTAGGTTTTTGTGTACCCGTTACCATGGCAATGACTGCCATGGCAACAGTTTTTCCCTAACCGATTTCAGCTAAACGAAAGTGGTCAAACCGGCAACCGCGCATTTCCTCACCATATGATTTGGGTTTTTGTTTACTACTAATGACAACAATCGTTGCTATGACAACAGTTTTTCCATAACTGATTTCAGCTAAACGAAAGTTGAGCCTAGATTTGTAATTTGGTTGGTTTGTTTTTATTTCATGATTTTTTCGATTACATATATAGCTAAGCAATTAAAGCAATTTCGAAAAAAGCACTAAATCAAAATCAAATAACGGTTGAGAACCACTTGTACATAAACCGCTTGTTTATCTCATACAGAGCAACTGTCAGATGATAACGTGGACTTGTCCTATAGAAAAAGGAATAGCTTAGTTTGAAATGTTCAAGTGCCAATACAAAAATATCCTATAACGAATGGGAACCAAAAGTACTTGACAATTCGTACGTATACAATAACTGTATCTTATTGGTAGGTACTAAAATAATTTCAAAATTCAGTTTCACGTGAGACATTTACATTTATATTGGGACTTTACCTCTGTCAACTAAAATCTTTTTGTTATCTGGACACTTTAAAACAGCCTCATCAAAAAACGGCATCGATCGTTCATATTTTTCCAGCCTTGCCATGTAATTTCCTATGCTGTGCCATAGTGTTTGATATCCGTACAACTCAGGCGGAGGACCAAAAGGATTAACCGCCATTACTTTTTGAAATATATAGTTCAATTAAATTCTGTTTTTTCGTGTAATAATAAAAAATCTACGAAAAAAAGGTCGACACTTTAAAAAAATATAATATGACATTAAAATAACATGTATGTCATCTATATCGATGCCTATGATCCTACATTAACTACACTTTTGAAAGATAGTGAACTTTCACAAACAAACTTTATATCTTGTGGTGCCATCTATTTAATTTCCACGGTTGTTCGCGTGGTGATAAAAAAATCAACAGTTTCCTACAGGTTTTAATGTGGCGGTAAATTTGAATTAGCCTGTTTCCTCTAAAGGTTTAAAAATAATCCACAAGAGACCGCATGTTTTGATTTTCCATTTGTCAGTAACGATCCAATAAGCATTCTTAGTTTTTTGAGGTTTTCAAACATAAATTTTTTCCCGATAACGACAAAAAGTAAGAATTTATACTATAAGAGATGTAAGTAACATTTACTAGTCAAAAACGAATTTGCGCCCGAGCGATAGAGAGGGCTGACAATAAAGTTCAAGACTAGTAAATATACTTACATTGTTAAAAGATCCCACATGACGAATTTTAATCCTCGCTTCTTCATGCGATATCAAAATGGAAAGTGCTTAAACCAGCCTGTCGGGAAAAAGTCGATTTCCCAAATTCCAACTTTAAGAACATTGGACATTCCCTTACAAAAACGTCGGCCACTTTATTAGCGAATACTGGAGTTGATGTCTTAGCTCTCAAGCAACATGGCGGATGGAAATCTTCAGCTATTGCGGAAAGTTATGAAGCGGAGAGCGTCAACAATCAAAAGTTGCAAATAAACTTGTATACAATATAACGAAGCCAGAAGTCTCTTGGAGAGATTATGGAGTGTATGGAATCTGGTGACGCAATCATAGAGATATGTACTATAGATAGAGGCAACAAGCCAGATCGAAACCCGTCAGCATGTAAGAGAGAGATAGACAGTCAGAGATTCAAGCAAGTCTTTCTTTAATGGCGTGTATACTGTAGATACAGATACAGACAAAGACAGAAAAACCTCTGATCGTCTGCATCTTTCTCTTTCACCGGAGTTCATACGGACATTCCCACTTTCACAGCGGCCTATGGCTTGTTGCCTCTATCTGTAGTTTCTCTATGGACGCAATGCGAGCGGTAGATGAAAGTAAACTTTTTCTGACATTACCTAGATATTCATATACTATTTCAACGGCTTGACAACATAATCTTTTATTATTGGCTTCAGTTTTTTTTTCGCGACAAATTCCTGTCACCGGACAACCTTCACACTAAATTAGGCAATCCAAACCACGTGACTTTTTAGCTGTCAATATGGCCGCGACGGTCAAACATTGCATTCAGTACCTATAAAGCTGCGGAGTTTTATAGTTATCAAACGGTTTACTTTGTATTTTGTGGGGTTTTAAGGTGTTTTGTAGAGTTTGAGAAGGACAATTATGCAATTTTAAGATGGAGAGTGCTTATTTTAAATCGTTATTAGTGGAAAATCCAGATGTTGGCAAAAGGTATGCTGGATATCCCATGATTTGTTTTCTGTACCTAATGCTGAAGATTTTTACACTTTTAAACTATTATAGTATCCAACTAATACACTCTAGTACACAAATTTACCAAAATCAATTATTTTTTGTTCTGGATTTACATTACAATCAGTAAAAAATGCTATTTCCATCCACCTTTCTGAAAGTTGTCCGTGATCATCTGACAACATGGCGCGGGATGACGTGGAAACGCTCTATTGAAAAATGAATCATATATTTTGTATCGACTTAAACTAACATTTTAATTTGTTACAGATAACAGCTTCACGATTTCCAGTAGTAGTTAAAATGGGACATGCCCACGGAGGACTTGGCAAAGTCAAAGTGGATAATTTGAACGATTTTCAAGATATGGCTAGCGTTGTAGCTGTTGCCGATACCTACTGCACTGTAGAGCCTTATGTCGAGTCAAAGTACGACATTCACGTTCAAAAAGTTGGTACAAACTACAAAGCGTTTATGAGGAAGTCGATCTCAGGTATAGTTTTTTATCAGTATTTGAAACGTGACAGCTATTAGTTTTTCTTGGTCTATCCCTTTTTTATTTTTTTCAATTTCTGCTCTACATTATTCTCTTTACTGGTCTTTCCAGACGTTGTAAATGTCCCCATCATTGTAGTTGTCTTTCTTTTATATATTCTAAGGTTGATTGTATTCCTATTTATTTTCTAATATCTATGTTTTTCATTCTATCCTCTATTGTTACACCTCTGACTCTTCTTAAATATTTCATCTCTGTCGCCTGTATTTTACATTTTTGTTGTCTATGTTTCGCATCCATATGTAGAGTCCGTTTCAATAAGGAAGAAGCCACCTGAAGTTGGCGTATCGACCTGCGCATAAGTCAAAATCTGTCGAGCGATCGTTCCATGCCATTGGCATTACAAGCGATGTTTCATGCCGACAACAATTAAATTGTTGTCATTTGAGGTTGTGTTTGAAACAATCATTTGCTGTCGAATATTTTTCATTTTTGAATATTTTAAGACGGTCTGCTAGTTTATTTGTGAGTGCTGTGTGTTTTATTTGATCTAAAACCATGCCTCCTACAAAACTGGTTGGTGTTAAAAGAAAAGTTATCCACAGTGAAGGCCGACAGATTCTTAAAAACGTTGCAACTTTTATGGAGTCTGAAGGTGAACATGGAATCCAAATTCCTTTACAAAATCATCGGTAAGTCAAATAAGAAAGTATAATAATCCAATATACTACTCATGGCATTCAGATTGTTGTGAAATATATGGAAGAGTACACATTACTTCAAAAATAATTGAATTCTGCTAATAATTCATATAGTCTGCTGCACTTAGCAGTTATTTGTATGGTTCTAATACTTCTAATTTTGTGTTACATAGAAAATGTGAAAACGGTACGCTACTGATTTAGATTAAAATATCAATGTTTAAATATGACGCTGGTTTTGACATCAAGGTCGCGCATCGACTGCAACTTTAGGTGGCTTCTTCCTTATTGAAACGGACTCTAAGTGTTGGTCGATATATATTGTGTTAAATATTTTTAATTTCGTTTCTTTAGATATTTCTTTTTTGTTAATAAATTTGGTATTCATGGCATAGTATAGTTTGTTAGTTTTAACTATTCTATTATTAATATCTGCTTCCTGTGTTCCGTTTTCGTCTAACATTGTTCCAAGGTACTGAAAATATTTAACTTGCTCTATTTTGTCTGTATCTATTCTTAAGAATAGAAAAAAATATTATTCTAACGATTTGAAAAATACCGTTCAACTAAGAACAAACTACTTCCCGGTATGATCTACAAGATTTAATATAAAATTACACACAAATTAATTAAACAAATTTAAAATATCATAAACAAATAGAGCAACTATCAAAGTCAATATAATATATATTTATTTTCCTTGGCACATGTCCGTAAACGTCAAAAATCGACCTGTAGACATTCCTTGTAAGTGACATTTAACAATAACATGCACGTAATGAAAATCTCATAACATACACGTGCGTTTAGATAAGAAAACTTAAATTTCTTTGTTGAATCAAATTTTTATTTACGTACTACTTTATTTGGTTTATTTACATACTTTTAATCAATTGAAAAACATAAAAGCTCTTAGCATTAGTGTAATACATTTTAGATTAAAAGAGTGATGCCCCTAAATGTCGGCAACACATTATACAATTTCGAAAAAAAAAATAATTCGCTTTTTCTTGATATGGGAATAAACGTCATCTCATTTATGCTGTGTATTTTTGTAAAAAATTATAGTATCCGAAGATTGTCTCAACTTTACCTACGAGTATGTCTGTTAGTAGTGAAAAAGATGAAATTATGAGCACTCAGAAAATAGATGGGCGTAGAAAGAGTATAGTACGTTACATGAGTTGTAATCCCATTACGCAGCGGCGAGTGCTTACTCTTGTTACAACTCTTGTTACTTAATATACTATTAAACTAACTAATACTTTTATATCATTATCATTGTTGACAGACATATTTATTAAAGTATTAACCAAACTATTTCGTGAATGACCTAATGCATTTCACTTCATTCCACAAACTTGCCCTTCCCTATATAAAATAAACACACTATTACATAAAAAAATATAACCAGACACTTTTTATTTAACCTGGAAACAGAATTTTCACTTGCACACTATCTTCTAAATGTATTACATTTTGTTAAAACCCTATTTCGTAGTTGAAACTGGAAATTTTCACCAACCTTCATTGGCTAAATCGCCTTTAGGTTGTTTCTGTCCACGAAAGTAATTTCATTTTACGGAATACAGCAATTTTCTCGGCAAAGTTTCGTGACAAGTGCCATGTTTTAGGTTGCTGGAAAACAAATACTGGTTCAGCAATGTTAGAACAAATCTCGATGCCGGATAGATACAAAAACTGGGTCGATGAAGTGTCAGACTTATTTGGCGGATTAGATATTTGCGCTTTAGAGGTTGTAGTCGGTAAAGATGGACGAGAATACATTATCGAGGTGAGTTTAACTAACCGTTTTATAAAGTGGATGTTCAAACAATATAAAAATCAACAAAACTTGATAAATTACTTTAAAACTCAAACTTTCATTGTTATCTTTATTCCTTTATAAGAGAGATATATATTTTTCTTTTCCTGCAGGAAACACAAAAAAGGAGAGCTATTAAAAGCTAATTGAATTCCTTGGTCTGTAACAAATACGTAAAGGAAATAACAAAAATACAAATAAAATCATCAGATCTCTGATACAAGACAATACAGGGTGATTCTGTATCACTTTAGGAGTTATTATATTATGCGAAAATTTCCATTTGTAGCTTTCTTTATCACATAGTTTCTGTCAACTGTCAAAATTGTGATGCCATAATGCATCTCACTTCACGATTTCTCCAGTAATTCTGTTTTTTATTGAAAAAAATGTTTTTGGGTGTCGCAAGCCTGATCGAATTGATGGATTCTGTCTTGAGAAAAAAGTTCTTTGACAGAACTATCGATCTCGCTGCTTCAATCCCTTAAGAAAAGACAAACAACGAACTGCGATGTATGTCAAATCCGCTCGTCGTTAATAAACGCAATTGTATAAGGCCGGATCCGCCTAGTGTAAGCTTACCTTTAAGTGAACTATCTGCACTTTGGATTTATTTCACATAAAATGAAGCCACGTGAAGTTTGCCAACTGTCTTGCGCAGAAATCAAAATCGGTTTTGTTTATCTATGTCATTCTTATGATTGGGTTGTGCTCAACAGCCCAGGCACTTGAACTAAATCTTTTTACCATTTCCCATGCTATCTACTTCCATTCCAGAAGCTTTGTGTCTTCTATATAAGCCACTAGTTTGACTGGAGGGATATTTAGTAGCTGCAATGGTTGTATTATTTCCTCTGCAGAGTGCTTCCGTCTGAGTCCATGTAAGTTCTCGCAGAAGCGTTGAAAACTAAAATTTGCTCAATTGTGATAAGAATGTTTTCCTTTTCATTATAGTTGTGATGAAAATATAAATGATTTCAAAATGTTTCTGTTCAATATCCTCATCTTTGTTCAATATCCCATACTAATAAAAATGAATAAAAAAATTGTTCAATATCCCTTTTGTTTTAGGTCATATAAACTTGAATATCCATGCTCATCTCCATTTTTCGAATTCACTACCTCATTTCAATCATAGGTCGAGTATTATAGTTGACAGAAAGTGAAAATTAGGTTTAAGGACTTCACAACGAGCATATAAACCTTTGCAAGCTTCTCCTGGAAAATCACAGTTATGGTCGATTGAACAAACCAACTTTTAGGTGACGAAATGTCGCCCCCATCTTTCTGGAAACACTTCGAGAACGGATAACTTTAGCCGGTTTTGGTTCATCTTGGAACACCTAAACAGTAAACTGACGTTTTTTTTCGGATCTATCACAACTAACAATACTGTATATATTTTTTTGAGTTTCCTACGTTAAACGTTTTTTGACTCAAATTGCTCTTCCGTCAACAGATGCGGTATCCAAGAAAAAACTAATACTTTCACAGATAATTCTTCATGTGAAACTCTTTGAAACGTTGTCTTTGGAATGCACAATAAGGACGCACCGGAATTCGGTCCCGCTACCTGCGGAAGGGACTACCTGTAACGGATTAAATTCGAAGTGTGGTCACACCAGCGAAAATGCGATTTCGGAATTGGGTCCCATGTACCTACTATTTGTTTAATTCGACTTTTATTTTCCTTCACATTTTTTTGGGCTTAGGACCAACAGTACACACTTATTGTTGTTGTACTGGCATGTTTAAAAATTTACGCTAAATGCGTATCGTCAAAAATAAAAACAGTACGTGAAATAATAACCCAACCAAACCTACCCCTACCAAACCACCTTCGTATTTCTAGTCAATTTTTGAAGAATAAATTATAATAATTTTCAATAATAACCCAACCAAACCTACCCCTACCAAACCACCTTCGTATTTTTGAGATAATGATTTTTGAAAACAAAATTTAAACCCATCTATTATTAATAAACGCTTACCCTTTTCACTCGTCATAGAGGTGAAATTAATATTTTCCATGTCAAACAAACAAACAAAATCACAATAACGGACACAAATGAACACGTCTTACACTCTGCACTTCAGAAGAACAATTGCTAAAAATAATCTTTTAATATCCACATGAAATCTACCTGCTTCGACAGCGAACCGAATTACGAAATCACCCTTTCGGATTTGGACAAGGTCCCTGTGAGCAGGTAGCCCTTTTGCTAGGTACCCGGACCGAATTCCGAAACACCGCACAACAAGGCTCCAATTTAACGATTTGTCACATATCGATCTTCTTGGATCAGAAAATTCTCGAGAAACTGTCGACTGATGTTTTGTTTCATTGCAAAACCAACCAACTGGGCAATGCATTCTTGACAATTGTCTTTGAAAATAATTGTAAGACATTAGCTACGCGACTTAATTCATTGACAGGACAGTTAATTTTAACATATGATATGACAGGCGCTAACTACAGTAAAACTGACGAATGTTTCTCGTTACGTCATACTTCCCTGAATGTATCAAACACTCTAATTTTATGTGGATATCACTGACCGCGTATGTCCAATTAAAACGAATGGAAAGGTACATAATATATGTCTTTTGTGCCTGAATTAAGCTACGCCATTACGTCTTTATTGATTTGTCACTGTTTCTTGTACTTAAAAATCGAAACGTCACTTTATACGGAAATAATTCTGTTACCATTGAAGTTCGTCGTCATTGTCACTTTAAACAGGTAAAGTTCATTTACATTGATTGTGATATTTTTCCACAAAATGCCCGGTAAATGTTTGGACGAGAGTAAACGTGAGTGATTAGAAAATTACATGAATATTTCCAAAAGGAATTGGCTAATAGTGGACCACTTTTGCCGTTAAATGCCATTCAAGAGGTAAGTTTTGTTACTATTTATTTGTAGAATTTCAAATTCTAGTCTAACTAAGGTCCTAGATCACCAGAAATACATGCCGAACCCTTTAACAATGATGCGCCTCTGGTGGTGATTTGTTTCGGATATTTATGAGTTATGACGTAACGAGAAACATTCGTGAATTTTATTGTATATTGTTACATGCAATATACTTAAAATATAACCCTCGCATCGCATCCAATTTCGGTCATCGCATCCAATTTCGGTTACTTTATCGAACTGTCGAAAATCATTTTTATTCAGTGGTTCTAAGAACATAATATAAATAATAAATTGACCAATCTCCCAAATACGTGAAAGCAATTTCCACAATCACATACTTCGAGCATGCCTCTGGAGAATAACATAAATGAAATGAAAATTCTATACCAGAGGAAATTCTGAAATAAATTCCCAAGTATATTTTGCGAAACGATACAACACAATGGTGGAAATCTTTTTGAAGTAAATAGATAAAAACAGCGATTACTTGACTGATTTTAAAAGCTCTTCAACCTGTAGAACTCCACATTGTCAACGACTAGCATGGAATGTGTTTTATTTTCCATTAAAATTAAAGTAATTTTCCTTGTAGGTAAACGACAGTGCACTCACTCTACTCGGCGATACCCAAGAAGAAGACCGAAGACACATAGCTGATCTTGTAACTTCCAGAATGCAGGCTATTTGTAGACCACGAACACCACCACCCGCCCCTGAGGAACCACAACCGCCACCAGTAGGACCTCGAGGAATATTAGGAAGTCTCAGTAGCCTCACACACTCTGACACTCCGCCTCCAAGTGCTGGTTCTGATGCTGTTTCTCTAGGTAGCGTTGGTAGAAGAGACAGTCAAGGTGAGTTAAAAAGACATGGCTGAGACAAGCTTTGTCTTGTATTCAATGAGATTTGATGAAGAGTCATCGTTATATTCCACAATTTGAAAAAATCCACCAGACAAGCAACTACTTCTCCTCCTCGCCACACTAATTCCACACCAGCAATATGGTAAAATCTAAGACATTCAGGAGTATTTTCATCACATAACAATATTATTTTCTTAACTTTTTTCTTTGATTAGCCCATTTATACTTCGCATTGGCAAAACGTGACAGTTTGAAATTGATTTGGAATGAAGTTGTCAAACTCAATAGTGTTGTCATAGTGATTGATAATTGCACAGAATGTTGTTTCAGCACAAAATGACAAAATTTGATTGGTTGTTAGAAATTTTTCACTAAAAGTTTCTTCAATTAAAAAATAATATAATTTCAGCATCACAAACTAGCACGATTAGCAGTGCACCTAGTACAGGTCGTCTTCCAGATCCCCCACCTAGACCAGGTTTCCAACGCCAGGGCAGCCAAACTCAAACTCTCGCAGAGGACACTGAAGATACCATGAAGAATCTGAGAAAAACTTTCGCCGGCATCTTTGGAGACATGTAAAAAATAACCATTCAAGTCCTTCTACGAAATAATGTTCGTCTTTGATTATTGTTAGGACAGTTAATCCAAGTATCATCCAACAACCTCTTAAATTTTTTAATAAACGTATTGGAACGTTTTAGTTATCCTGAATTGCTGCTTTTTCTGTTTTTTTTTTCCTATGAAGAAAAGTAACATCAAGAGATTGTTGGATGGTGAATGAAGTGTGAAGTTTTGCTGAGCAATATGCTGATGATACCGATGAGTTATTCACTGCCTTGGGCTAGGTACCACTTGGTACCTCTTGTTATGCTACCATAATTGTTGATCTGAATGTAAAACATAATCAAGTATTTTTTATGTTGGTTGAAGTTAGGCTGATGCCAAACGAGGGATGTGAGTAGTGAAAAGCGTTTTTTCAGTCATTAGTTCCACACGATTGCGCAAAATGTATTGCCTGTCGACTCAAACGAGTAAGTGCGACCGATTTTGTAGCAACGTCCTAGTTGTGGAGAAGGGAGAAGTGAGGGACAATATTTCTATATTGAGTGGATGTACTCAGCAGAATATTTATTGTATCTGATAGTCAGGCTGCTATTAAGGCTCTGAAGTCTACAACTAAAACAGTCTGGAACTGTAAACAATCCTTAAT
Source organism: Lochmaea capreae (assembly GCA_949126875.1). Lineage (NCBI taxonomy): Eukaryota > Metazoa > Arthropoda > Insecta > Coleoptera > Chrysomelidae > Lochmaea > Lochmaea capreae. The sequence goes on along the minus strand of OX421397.1, from coordinate 9,163,286 downwards.
GACTATCTGTATCTGTAGAGTAGGGAGGGTGAGTGTAGGCTCACAGCACTTAGGCCACATGTGACCCATTGTACATCCTCCCGAGGAGTTGTCTTCCTAGGTCATTGTCCATCCTGTTCTTCTCAGGAAGGTGGACAGGTCACTAGGAGACCTCTCCTTTATATCGGCAGGTGTAGGCCAAGACTCACCGAACACACACTCTCTTATTGACGATAACTCCGGACACTCGCATAAGACATGCCTGACAGTTTCATCTTCCTGTTCACACATCCTGCATAGAGGTGTGTCCACTAGCCCCATAGTATGGAGGTGTTTCCCTAGTTGACAGTGACCAGTCAGAAATCCTACTGTTAAACGTAGGTTTCTCCTGGTCATCGCCAAATATTTCTTCGGCTCCAGCTTCCCAGGGTCGCCCAGGGTGATCCTGGCAAGACTGCATCCTTTGATTCCATCCCATCTCTTAAGGGATTGAGTATGGGTGTAGCGTTTGGCTAGTTCCGCAATTGTCGAAGTCGTTAGGCCGTAGGTGTCACTGGGTCCTAGAATTTTTAGTCCAGCGGCTTCCCTGGCTAAAGAATCAGCAATGCGATTTCCTTTACTCCTGTCGTGCCCATTAACCCACCTCAGGATAATATTGTTATCTGCCGAGGCGTCAGCTAAATCTTGGTGGCACTCTAGTACTAGCCTCGATATAACACGTTGTCTGTTTAAGGCTAATAGGGCTTGCCTACTATCAGTGCAGATTATTATGTTTTTGCCAGAAATTCCTCTTCTGGTTAGTTCTTTTGTGGCAATTGAGATACCAGCCAGTTCTGTTTGAACTACGCTGGTATTGTTTCCCATTCCCCACTTCATCTTTAGGCTTAGTGCTCTTGAGTAAACTCCACATCCTGAGCCTTCTTTCATTTTTGAACCATCTGTATATATGCGTATTGCATTTGCAGCACCTGGCTCTGTGTTCTGTTTTATTTGAATATTGTAGGGTTTGTTAAACAAAAACCTGGGTTCAATTGCATCATTGGTTGCCTGCAGCAGAGGTAGCGCAGTGAGCGCTTCCTGCCACAGGCTCAACCTCAATTGGCCCACTCCTACTTCGGGGTTTACACCAGCCGTGCGCAATCGTACCATGGCCATTAACGCAACCTCCTTGACGTGCAGGTAATGGTGTAATGGTCAGCATAGTTGCCTTCCTTAATGACTATACTCAACCAAATAACTTTGTTTAGTGGTTTCAGAGCATAAAGGAATTGTCGAAAATGAGATTGCTGATGGTCTAGCAAAAGAAGGAGCTTGTACTTCTTTTATCATGCTCTTACCATTTTGTGGTAGGTATTCCAAAAAGCGTTATCGTGAGAGGAGTCCAAAAATGGGAAATTGAACTTAGAGCAGCCTACCGCAAAAATACTCCAGGCACAAAAGGTTTCTGCTCACTACGCTAGATTGCTCTTGGAGCTTCAAGAATCTTATCCCAGGGTAATCAAAGGAATTCTCAGGAGACACTGCTTAATCAACTGTAACATGGACAATGTGGACATTGGAGCGTGCAGATTTTGCGAAGATGATGATGAGGGGGTGGAACATATTATCTGTAATTGTCCCCCAACGCCTTAAAAACATAAAACAGGTCTACTTACAGCGAGTTCTTCAGGTTACAGACCTAATTTCAAAACGGATAATAGGCTTCCTCAGAAGCCTGGATGTTTTGGATTAAAATATAGATGCATAGTTTACACAAAAGATCTTACAGGTCGCAGTGTGGTAATAGCAACCGTGCCAATCGAACACCTTGTGATTTAATTTAACCTAATGACTAGGGGATTAAAATCTGACCGTCTCTGCTACTGGTCTATATTTAAAAACAACTGGAATGAAAAAAGTTCATCTGGCGGTCCAGTCGAAAATAAATTTAGTGACAAAAACTCAGCTTACACTCACACTCGTTTCGCCTCATCCTTATTAGCAAAATATGTTTAAGGAAATGCGCAACATTAAATTCCGATTATGAAACATTTTTCCTGAAATGTGGAAGGTTTAACTCAATTTTGGTATAACCAAGTCGCAAAATTGAGCGAAATTTTTCAAATTTTGTCTTTCATATTATTATTAAGTAGTGGTTAAAAATGAAATGACAATATTACTTGTGTCCCAATATTTCAATCTACTCTGTATGTCCTTTGTAATCTATAACCAATTTTTTTGAGAAAAAAAAAACAAAGAAAAGTAAATAAGATAATATGTTGTGTGCATCGATGGATATACGGCAACGAACTTTAGTTATTATTATTTGAAAATTAGTTATCCACAAATAAAAATAAATAATTTCATTTAAGTGGCTCACAATTTATTATGTTGATCTTATTTATAGCTCTATTGTCTGTACCAATACAAAAGCTCTGGGGAAATAAAATGTAAATTTTTAATTACAGGCTAGACAACCGTATGTTTCAGGTGGCACATTTGCTTCTCCGAAAATCGTTTGTCTCCAGCGTCTCACAGTCAGTTAACACCCGGCACCCGTTATAATCTCACTTTTATGTGGTCTGCTAGTTCATTTAGTTCTTTCCGGCATTCCTCTACAAATCTGGATGTTACTTTACGGCTATTTAAAGAGCTTTGTGAAATTTTGTTGTTTTATCAGAAAATTTGCTAATTTCTTTCTCAGATGTTTCTTATCATCATATAGATTTCACTCCAGTACTGTCATCTGTCATATTCCTTAAGATTGAACTGCTGTAGTGTGCTGGACCATATCCAGTGACAAAGTGGACCATAGTGATGAGCTGAAGTGTTTCGGTATCAATTTCTGGCATAAACTGGAAGTGTCTTGGCACCGTCGTTGTTTCCCATGTTGTTGTTTTTGTCTCGATTTGTCTTTTCTTCTACTTTGTTAAGATTTCCCTTGCTCAGCCAGTACATTGACTTCCTCTTCTCAATTTCAAATTGCAGCGGCAAACCACCCACTAATATTGTGAATGCATTGCTGCAGGCTAGCTGTATAACATAACCTTACTTTCTTATAATATTTGTCCAGTTTCATTTGATACTAAACAGTTGAAGAGCAGCATCCCGGCTGAATCAGCAGCTCAACCGTTGAGCCCGTCTGAACTGTTTATGTTTGTGGTGAGCTGGGTTTCCAAATCGATGTGATGTAAAACTGGTTGTATATGCAACAAAAAAGTGTGCTTAATTTGATAAACTCCACTTTTTCCACTAAACAGTTACTGCGTTCGGTATTTACATCGAAAAGGTGATTTTTGGTCAAGTGATCGCAGTTTGCAATTAACGAACGGAAAAAATGATAAGAAATAATGATAAGAATGTTAGATAAGCTTAATTTGACGTTTACTAGATTCTCATACTATTTTAACTGTTTGGCAACATAGTCCAGTTATGATAGCTATGACGTGCAAGTACATTTATACTAAATAAAGAATAGACTGTTTCAATGTTTGTTTTGGATGTTTCATAACCTCAATATCAGATTCAATCTGTTTCGTCGGCAGAAATATCCCGAGCAAACATATTTCAGTTGAACTGATTGTCTTGACTTGACTTGAATTACCATACGGTTAAGATTTACCTCTCCTCCATCTAGATGTCATAAACGAACTAGTTATGGCCGGTTTTATAAGCTCGGGTTACCCCTTCCCCGAGTGTTAACTCTGTGACCGGTGGGTGATACAGCGTTTTATAAAGCGGGGTTAGAGTTAACCCTGCCCTACCATTTGGCTCGGGTTAACTCTCGACTTAGCGGTTGTCATGCGCAAAATGCTAAAATGTTAAGAAAAGGAAGGTTATGTTAAAAACATAGATATATATATAAATAATATTATATGATGCTTGTATCAAAGAATACACCAGCAACCAAGAAGCGAAGCTGCCTTTCCTTTTTTTGTATGCGCATGTTTGAAAGGAGCCATTTTTATAATGAGATACTTGTCATACTTCACTTTGTCGACCAATTATATCGCCGATATTTAAAAATTTTATCATTTTCTCAGTGTATTTAGTAAGTTATCTGTCAACGTCGGTCTCTCAAGGTCATACATTTTTGTTACCAAAACATCAAAGAGATTGCGTCGGGCTTCGCTTCTTGTTAGTTGATGTATTCTTTGCTTGTATTTTCAATGTGAACATGGAAAAAGTGAGAGATTTATTTGAAATTTTTGATGACTTCCTAACAGATGTAAAACCGACCCTAATACAAAGTAAATTTAAAAAAAATGTGAGGTTATAGCAAAGAATACACCAACTAACAAGAAGCGAAGCCCGACGCAATCTCTTTGATGTTTTGGTAACAAAAATGCACTCATAAAATGATCAAATTTTTAAATATCGGCGATATAATTGGTCGACAAAGTGAAGTATGACAAGAATCTCATTATAAAAATGGCTCCTTTCAGACATGCGCATACAAAAAAAGAAAAGGCAGCTTCGATTCTTGGTTGCTGGTGTATTCTTTGGTTATAGGTTTTGTTGTACCCGACTTATACAAGAAAACACTGTTTTATGGCCCTTCTTTTTCTTCTTTTATATATTTTTACAGTAATACGCCAGTGATCTTTACATTTAAACCCGAGAGTTAACCCTCGGGGTAACTCGAGATATTTAACTCTACTTTATAAAACTGGGCATTAGACAAATCTAATCGGTCGGTCGTAAATACCGAACGCACCTAGTATATTACAGTCAAATTAAAAATTTGTGGATAACGTTTTCGAGCATACTTAATTTCTGCAACCAGCAATGTAAACCAAAAAAAAAACCTACGAGTCGTTATTCTTATTGATGTAGTTACAGTGACTGAGATATTACATGTTGTGAATACCTACACTGAACTTTGTCAATATGCGAATAGGCTTTTAAAATAATATTATATAGATTTTACATGATACGTAGTTATAGTTATGTGACAAGTAGCAAAAGATATAAATGAGTTACCTCCATTAACTTTCCTTTAGCAATATAAGAATGTTCAGTAGGAGAATGTATAATTGGTCTTAATAAAGTTTTACAAAAAGTTTGCGAAATAACGTTGATAATAAAAGAGTAGGAGTGTGACACGAAAATATTTGTGAAATGTATGTGTTTCTCACATCTATTGCTCAACAGTAGTTGTTTAAATGGGATAATATTTAAAATACAATTATTTTTACAAAACGCACTAGCTTTCAATATACATTTCAGGCAAAGCAACTAGACAGTCTACGTACAAGATCATAGATCACAGCTTTTAATGCTGCAGACATGCGTACTTACACGTTGACCTTCAGAAACCGGCAAAAGTTGGATTGATCTCAGCATGATTGGTTTGTTCCAACTGAATCGTTCTAGGTATCGTTCGCGCAAGTGCTGTATTTATTTCGCGTTCCAACTGAGTATATATTAGGTTTGTTCCAACACATCAAGGAACCGTTCTTGGAACGGTGACGCGGATGTGAAATAGCAAAAATGCGTTCCAACCACGAGAGAACCGTTTAGCGAACGATAATTTTTTTGTTCCAACCCGATTTGGTATCGTTATGGAACCGGTTCAAGAACGATGATTTCAATACTTCACTGAAAGCAGGTATCAAGGGAACTGACTTGCGCAGTACCATATATCCATATCTAGTTAGGTTAGTTGCCTTGATTTGTTGTTTTTGTATTTGTTGAATTTTGTGGAGCGAACTTGTTTGCGCTATCTGTTATAAATAAACAGTTTTTTACCTAACAACATGTACCAAATAAAAATAAAAGTAGGGTTATGTTTGATACGTTCCAGTGATTTATGTCGAGTCAGTAACCAAACCGTTCCAACCATGATTTATTTTGGAATCGTTATTAGAACGGTAAATAGTTGGCGCCTGCGTAACAAATACCTAAGAACGATACCGATAACGATTCAGGAACGATTACAATTTGTGTGCTGGAACAAACCTATTATTGTTCCAACAAGCTTGAGAATTAGTTCAGAATTTGACATAGTAGTACTAATACGTAAATCATTCCAGCAAATAAAAGAACTATACCAGAACTAGTTGAAGTTGGAACAAACTTTATGTATCGTTCTCGGACTGTACCAGCTGGCACTAGACTTGGTGGAACTGGCATGAGCATATCGTCAAAAATGTTGTGATAGTTCAAGGACCATCCCTAATTCGAGTATATGCATTAAACAGTTCTAGTACAGTAATCCAGAACGGTTCATACATGCCAGTTGGAACAAACCTAAATAATGTATGCGATACTAGATTCCACTGTTGCCAGACTATCCAAATTTTCTTATATTGTTCAAAAAAAACATTAAAAATCATATAAACATAATAGTTACTTTTTTTCTATCCCTCAGCTTAGCTTAGCTAACTACAGAATTCTTAGCTGAGCTGAATTGTAGTTCGAACACACTTTTCAAATGCTGCACAGTCGACAATAACGGCGCAAGCGCATTTGCATACAAACAAAGATGAAAAGGTAAACAAATCAAAAATTTATTGAATTAGAACTTTCAATTTCGAAGGTTAATTAAAATTAAAATTAGCAATAAAATCAGGAAACTAGCAGCAGATTAAAATAAAAATTCAAAACGGATTTTATTAAAAGAGCGCCCAATATGTTTTTATAAGGTTAGAATATTTATCAGATGTCAAAAATGAGGCATACTTGGCATACTTGGCAGTTGATCTTAGTAAATCTAACTTCATTGGCAAAACGAACGCTAACTTAGCTAAGTTTAACTTAGGTTAGCTTAGATTGGTGGTAGAAAAAAAGCAACTAATATTCACCAGTTTTGTAAAAAATATATTATTAGGACCAATTATGTAATAATGAGTCGATACGTTAGCAAAGGGTGTACCAGTCGTGATCATATTTCGCCATATCATTTGCGAATAATGTTTATCTTAGTTTTTAAGGTTAATTGGTAGAATGCTCTTTGTTATCTCCACAGTATTTTAAATGCAAAAAAACATTCTATATAATTAAGCTTGAACCATGCAATTATTGTCTTCAGTAGCACTATTATTGTCCTGTATTTGCATGTATAATTCGCCATTTCTTTCAAAACTCGTTCTGAAAACACAAATTTACACAATAATCTAAATTCGTAGATAAATATATGCGCTGATACCAAAAGCTAATCGATAGATTGGCTAATATTCACTAGATTAAATGATAAATCCACACATCATGCACTAAGCTGCCAAAATGCATAGAAATAATAATAACAGTTGGAAAATAAGGTGGAGTCTAAAACTGCAAATGTCACTGAAGCGGGAGTAAACTTGAAAAAACCTGGGGATATCTACAGCTATAGCTGCGCACTTGGAAATCATCCCTTGTATTGTAGGAGGGAATATATGGAATCTTGTAATGCGCGAGAGAAACAATAGAGCCATAGCATGTCAGGCAGCCAGGAGGCACTCGGGGCAATCTAGAACTACAAAGTGACGTCTATGGCATGGTCTATGTATAGAAGTACTGAAGACCAGATCGCCCTAGTATCAAGGGAAATGAAAAAGCTGACGATCTTGCAAAAAGATGGTCAGAGGATGTACAGCATGAGCCAAAAACTATAGTACGGTGATCTGTAAAGAACTGAATCGAGAGCAGCTCAAAAATTACTGGGTAAAATTCCCAAGACAAATGTATGGGAACACCTTCATAAAGTAAAGTAAAGTAAAGTAAAGTAAAGTAAAGTAAAGTAAAGTAAAGTAAAGTAAAGTAAAGTAAAGTAAAGTAAAGTAAAGTAAAGTAAAGTAAAGTAAAGTAAAGTAAAGTAAAGTAAAGTAAAGTAAAGTAAAGTAAAGTAAAGTAAAGTAAAGTAAAGTAAAGTAAAGTAAAGTAAAGTAAAGTAAAGTAAAGTAAAGTAAAGTAAAGTAAAGTAAAGTAAAGCAAAGTAAAGTAAAGCAAAGCAAAGTAAAGTAAAGTAAAGTAAAGTAAAGTAAAGTAAAGTAAAGTAAAGTAAAGTAAAGTAAAGCAAAGCAAAGTAAAGTAAAGTAAAGTAAAAATCATTTGCACGAGTTAAAACTATACAAACGGATCATTTCGAAAGAAATGGCGATTTTACATTGCTTGAGGAAGGATAAATAAACAATGTCACAAAAAGAAGGGTAACGAAAAATTATCATCTTGTTATTATATGTTTTAAAACAAAAAATATCGTAGTTGTTTATTGTATAAGTGTATTAGATAGTATTTTATCCACGAAGCTCGAGGGTTTAGTGAATAAAACGCAACTAAATCACGTATGCAATACAACGTTTTATCCACAATCACAGTGACTTGGAATCAGATTTAATGAAAAAGTGCTTCGACATTTCGCTCCGACATCAGCTATAACATAAAAAAGTATTGATTTAAGAATGTATTTTTCAATATTCTACTAGTAGATCATAAGTGTGGATAAAACTTCAATTATAATGTGATTGTGGATAAAATATATTATTGTAGTAAGATTTGTTATGCTATTGAAATAATATATAATAAAGAAACGAGTTCATTATATAAATAAATATATTGTTAAAAACTTGTACAGTTTACGTCATATTGCATTAAATCATTAAATCGATTAAAAAAGGTGATATGGGAATTTAATTATTTTGTATTCATTTCGCCTCTTTACTAAACAGCCATTCAACTAGCGGCCTGAATGATATTCAGCCATGTGATCAAACTACTAGGCAAATGTGAATGGAAGTAGATAATATGAGATAATATGAGAAATGGATTCAGTTCAAGTGCCTGGTCTGCTGAGCACAAACCAATCGAATGAATTTCTTGGATCGATGACGTTTCATTATTTGCCCAGCCTGTTCAATTCAATTTAGTTCCACTTGTGCCGAAACTCTCCAAACTGTCAATATGGCGTCGACAAACAACAAATTTGATGAGGAGCGTATAAAATGTAGCTCTCTTCACCAGCGTTCCGTTGCTGAATTGAATTAGGATCATTGAATAATTTATCCAGAAGGGGAAGGAAAAAAAAACCATTCCATTCACCCTTCCCCTTCTGTATAGCTTCTTCAGTCATTTTCCTTGCCCTTCTCGATAAATTAACCAATAATCCTGATTCAGCATATTTTTTCTTTTGTCTGTCACCCTATCGTACGAATGGCCTAGGCATTAGTTAGCCAATTTATTAAATGTTGTAACAAACGCTACGGCTGAATATCATTCATGTCGCTAGTTGAACGGCGCTGTAAAGAGGCTAGTTGGCAGCGACATTTATATTATAATATAACTAGAACCACATTATTTTCTACTATTTTTATGTTTTCACCAAAAACTTGCTTCAATTGATAGATCTCAAGGTTGAATTCAAATATTTATTAATATTCCCAAGCTGATAAACAAACTCGATGTTCATGACATAACGTTAGCAATAAACTGAAAAAACATGTATGTGAAAAATTCTCGTTTTTTCAATCCTGGTTATTTTTTACGTAATTTTTGAGTGGATTTATCACATGGAGGTAACGATAAAATGAGGTTGTAGTAGATCAGCTTATATAAAATTAAATTTGCAGATTGTATAGTGTTACATTGATGGATATTATAATAAATAATAACAATTTATACGTGTTTTTTTTATGTTTTCAATAAAAAATTCGTTAACCTTGACAAAGAACTTTTAAATACCAATATTCAAACAAAATATGATTAAGTAAACTCAAAAAAAGATAATTCGAAGCTAGAAATGGTAACCCCTACGAGGATTCTACGGTTTGACGTCTATAGTGTCAACAGTCTAGACCATCAATTCATTAAAATGCGAACGTTTGAGTTTAAAATCGATACGACTGTCAGTTTTGCAGGATTTCTTAGTTTCTTTTTGACAAAATAAGTGTAAGTGGTTAGCAACTCCAAAAATAATCTTCAGAAAATAAAATATTTGGGTATTACCCTTAATTTATAGCTACGCTGGAAGGCTCAAGGAGATCAGAAGAGCTGGGAATCAAATTTCCGTCGACCGTGCGTTTTTGAGCTATATTAATGTAATATTGACAGTTACCTGTGGTGTAGACAACCAAACATACAATAACGTCTTTAAAAAATGATTCCTAGCATAGAATACTTCTAGTTTTTGACGGTACCTATCGTTTTTATTTTAATATTCTACAAAATTATAATAATTATTAGTGTTAAGGTATCCAAAACAGAATTTAAGAAAAACGAAAACAGAGACATTTGAACCGGCGACCTTCTCTGTGACATTTCAATGTCATTATTTAATTTTGACAGTATACTTACCTATATCAAACAAATAAATGTTTTTAGTTTTTCAATATTGAGAAAAACGAATACCTACAACTTGTACAGTCGACGGAAAAGCTTTGTAACTAACACGAGTATTAAAAGGGCAATTAACAATCTCGAACATGAACGCACTCGCTCTGCTCGTGCGTTAAATGATCTCGATTGTTAATCGCCCTTATTAATACACTTGTTGGTTAAATAACTAGTAACAGTAGAGCTGAGCAAAAGTGCGGATTTACAGAATAGTATTAGTGTTTATTCTCTCTAGGGAGTCGATTGCCAAAATGGGGATGACCTGATGACACATGAATGACCTATAGAAAAGAAACGTTATAGCTTTTAATCAAAAACTATGTTCCCTGTAATTTGATTCTGGATAACAATGAATTTCTTCTCTTTGAGGGCACCAGGCATTCCAGAAAGAACGATTGGGAGGTCACCAAGTATGTTATCACAGCACTGGAAGCTGACGGGAGATGGGTCCTACCTCGTACCTCGGAAAAACTGTGATAGTTCCCTTTATTGTCAAAAGGAAATTGGGGGATCATTCTCCACTTTTTTACAAGAGTGTATAATGTATATTGTAGTATCCTATGGATTAGGACTCAAACAAATCCATTGGATATATGTGGCGATTGTTAGACGAGCTATTGCTTGGAGCTGAAAATCTTTACAAACAAATACCGCTGATACCGCAGATACAGGCTTGTCTGTCAATTACTAGCACCATTAGTGGGTACCACACCCTCAGCAATTATGGAAATCCTTCTGAACCTACCAAGCTGCTTTAGAAGCAATTAGCCCTTACCAAGTAACTCTTCTAAATAGGAACACTAAGCATAGAGTATCTGGTCTAGATTGCTGACCATTCTAGATTAGATCTCAATAAAAGGGGAGATGGTGGTTATTATTAAGCTTTGCCAAACCAACATGAAATATCTGGAGCTTAGAAGTGTGGTATAATTTACCAGGTTCATACAATGAAACAATGTCTCCAAACAAGGATTATTGCCGCTATAGCCTTTATTGATAAAAACATCAGAAGAGGATGTACTGGACAAAAAATAAAAATATTCACTGACAGCCAGACTCTGCTTAAAGCTATCAGTAATTTAACAACTATGTCTAGACTGGTAAAAAACTGTAAAGAATCTCTCAACAGGCTGGCAAGAGACAACAAAGTGTCTCTAATATGGGTGCCGGCACATGAGGGGATTACAGGTAATGAAATGGCTGACCAGTTAGCTAAATAAGGTTCTAAAGGAGACTTCGTAGGTCTGGAACCGTTTTGTGGAACCACAAAAGATTGCATAAGAGGGGAAATCGGGAACTGGCTAGATAGGGCAGACCAACTCACAAGAACGCCTCCATACAAAGAGTTTACTGAACAATTGATAGACAAGGAACTCTTAACTAGGCTATTGAAACTGAGTAAGAGATATTTGAAGACAGTTACCGACCTGGTGACTGGACACTGCAGCCTGAGGAAACATCTGCACAAAATTGGCAAAGTTATTGAACCTATGTGCAGGAAATGTGAACTCTATGATGAAACACATACCCTGCTTCTGGACTCAGACGGAAGCGCTTTGGAGAGGAAATAATACAACCATTGCAGCTACTAAAAATCCCTCCAGTCAAACTAGTGGCCTACATAGAAGACACAAAGCTTCTGGAATGGAAGTAGATAACAAGGGAAATGGTACAAAGATTCCGTTCAAGTGCCTGGGCTGGTGAGCACAGCCCAATCGAATGAATGAATTAAGGTCTTTAAGCAGGCCATTGTCGTCTGGATCATCACATGGTAAGATTTGGATGGTTGAGAAGTTCGAAAATTCCCGTTTTGTCAGGAAGACGCTGCGGCTCGAATTAGATTTCTGATTTTTGGCAGGGTCTCACTGTCCCTCTTTCTCACTCGCCCTCAGAGATGAAATATCATACACGAAATAAGCTATTCCGTTTTGTGGAGAAGCTGATCGCAGTGAAAGCCCAGTAGACACTCTCATCACAAACCTAACCCAACCTAGTCTTAGGTACTATTGTGGGATCTTCATTTTTTTTAACTATTCTGATGCTCAACTTTTTCTGATCTCTATGTATATATATATTTGTAACATATGGTATGAGATAAGCCGATCTTTCACCGACTCATAGAATTGTTTACTGACTTTCGCGAGTGCATCTGATTTAATATTTCAATTGACACACGTCAAAACACGTTTAAACGAACCCAAATTAATTATAATAGCGCCTGATAAAAGTTGTATTCCTTATCGCACAATTCTATATTCGTAGCAAAAGTTGAATACTAATAAAAGTAGGCACCTACATATCAACCGGCGGAAGTTGTTATCGCATAACAATACCACAATTACCGTTTTCGTGTATTATGACCACACATAAAATCGAACCATTGGTTGAATGTCATCGTGAGATGTTTGGCGATCTCGTATTAACTTCTCCGAACCCTATTTCAGACATTTTCCCTAGACAAATTGTGATGTCGGTGGCGTACGATCTCGGTGTACACAGAACGTCGGCCGATTCGGAAATGGTGACGGAAATTAGTGAGGAAAGTGAAAAAAGACGAGCTTCTGCTCTAGTGGATCAACTTTTGATGGATATTTATAATAGTGTACATACCTCGACTGACTATAACTCTACTTCTGGAAAATCACATAAAAGCTCTTGGGCAGAAGTTGTTAATTTGGAGGATAAAGGTGAGGCAAGTTTTTTTTATGTTTAGCTCACCCGTATTATAAATACCACTATGCTGTAATTTTTAAGAATTTTAGAATATTTCTATCTCTATTTTAACACGCTTTTATTAGAATTACCTGTATGTATGTGTGTTTGTTTGTAACTGACTCCTTTGGACTCGATTTTGACATAATTCAAACTTTCTACATCTACACCGATGCCAGTACAATATAGATACATTTTTTGTATCTCTTTTGGGTTATGCTCACTAGACACTTACCATTTGTACCATTTCCAATATTCTATTGAACTATTGTAAATTTTTTGTAGGAATTTGAATGTAAACCAACTAAGAATATATTGGAGAGCAGGCAAGGGGTATCTAAGAAATATAAGTTCCATGACACTCGAGTCACTTGCTTCAATTTAAATGTCGATGAACGTTTCCTCGTATTCAGTATTAGTTTATCCAATCTATCAGGTATTTCTACTATTTTTGTGTTTTTCGTTTCAATTCCAATTAATTATGCAAAGTTCTTATAATTTTGGAGATAACTGGGTCCACGAACCAAAAATTATCACGAAAACATTTAGAGTGAACACACGACCCTTTCTCCATATAAGTACGATAGAATTTTTTGCAGAATATAGCTTATTTCAATAATTATCTATTATTTTGAAAAAGTTAATCTATGAATACAATTCAGCATGTGAAAAACTACAATATGGCAACATAAATAATTAAAAGTACACTTTTGTTTTTCTTTCGGAAAACACCAATCCTATCTATTAATTGTTCTCGAGAGGTCAAAAACTATTTATAGGGTGAATTCTTTTAACGTAACTTCAGTCATTCAGTGGGTTTTATTTTACATGTAAAAGAGGAATATTGATCGACATGTAGATATGACTTTGCAAAGCCTTTGGGGGATTACAATTGGTGAAGTACGACTGCAGCTTTTTAAGAAATAAATTAGAGCAATTGAGCACCAACGTAATATATTCATCACTGCTCGATATTTTAATGCACAAATAAACATTTTAGTAAAGGACCCAAAGCTGGGGTCTGAGACAGCATTCACTGGTCCTGAACCAGTATTTGGGATATCCAAAACTGCTGCACGTGGTTGTATATCTCGGTGGACTCAAACTAAACACCAGTTGTACTGGAGACACGTGCCAAAACAGGAACACAGCAAACTCCTGGTTAAAAAACCCTCGGAGAAGCTGACCAATGATATACTAAACCTTAGCAGGGCCCAAATAAGGATAGTGACGGGTTTACTCACCGGTCACTGTACTCTAAGTAAGCACATGCATACAATCGGCATATATAGGGAGGAACCTATCTGTCGGTTGTGCATGGAAGAGGAGGAAACAGCCTCTCACATTATCTTCGATTGTGAAGCACTATCTCACTGGAGATATAGACTCCTAGGACTAGAATTTCCAAGGGAGGATTTTTCCAAGAAGAACCTAGTGAAAAGTATGCTGAGCCTGATAAGGGCTACTGGTCTCTTCACATAAACGGCACAACCAAGAGCACAAAAAGCCTTAAGGCTGAGGTGCCGAGGACATCAATCCTTTGACTGGTGTGCTGATCCAATCAATCAATCTAAGGACCCATACTATAAGGAATCTCGTGCGATTTTCGATTTTTTTTGATATGTTGTAGTCTTAATGGTAACTAAGAGATCGTGATGGGTTTAAACTGTTTAAACGTGATTGTTGATGATTTTGTTCGGTTTCAACAAATTGACCATTGCGGATGCACCCTATGGAGCGATTCTGATGGCATAGAAGTGTGGTAGACCTCCTCATGAGCCCCCGACATTCAAGACATTTGCTATTATTGCGAGATTTATAGTGCTAGGAGGCAAAATGTTATGCTCAGGACGCAACTTCAAGACGCCACCACCGCCAAACCGGAGGGCATGCTCAGTTTTAACCCATCACGATCTCTTAGTTACTATTAAGACTACAACAAACTACAAAATGGTGCAGGGTCTTTTGTTACTTAATTAAATAGTCAAACTTAATAGTTCGAGGATCTTACCAAAAACTATGAAAGTTGGAATAAATGGAAGGCATCCAACGCAATAGTATCTCGATAAAAATTTGAGACATATTCAGCTTAGTATTCTCTTAATAATTCCAAAAAATTAAACGTTTTGGAATGTTTAGTTATACCTATAACGATTAAATATCGTATGGCCGATTTCACGTCGATTCAACGAGCAAAAAAAATCGAAGTCTTTGATTTTTCGGAAACTTTGAGACCATATTCCATTTGCGATTTCATTTCTAGCACTTTACAGGTACGCCCTATGATAAATTCAATAGCGCCATCGTATTTTATTTAAAAAAATACATCGGAAACATGTATCACATGTTGGAAAAAGTTGATTAGTTGATCTTGAAAATTGACAATTACAAAAATTTCGCATCCGCATAACAATAACGCCTTGTCTCACGATGTATTGACGCAAATTTGTACTCCTTTCGAAATGGAGTTGGACTCAGTACTACTGCTGAACATATGATGCTTATTTTTCGACACAGAATACGATGGTGCTATTTGATCTATCATAGAATCGACATGAAAAGCGCTAGAAGACAAAAACTACGCGAAAAAACTGAAAAAATTACATTTTGAGTTTGCAGGGTTGTATCTCTGGAAAGAAGAGAGTTGGCATATTGCGGTTTGGCCGAAAAGATAGTTTATATATTCGAGAATAACATATCGAAAATTCACGTTAATCCAAGTGAGCGTTTTTGGGAAATCGCATTTTGAAAAAAAACCTTTTTTTTTTTAGTTTTTACAATTTTCTGGAAAAATTTTCCAAGTTATTGGAAATCCGGGAAAAGCATGATAGAGCAGATTAAATTACGCACATTTTGAAAAAAAAACGGTTTCAATACGATTATTTGGGCCGAAATGGCGACCATTTTAAGCAAAACGTAGTTTTTAGTTTTCCACAGGGCTTCAAAAACGTGTTTCATGAAATCGTAAATAAAATATGATCTTAAAGTTTCAGAAAAATCAAAGACATCGATTTTTTTTGCTCGTTGAATCGACGTGGAATCTGCCCTATCAAATTAAATGAAAATCCTAAGTCGGTAATTTGTTTATTTTAGATTTGGACGAGCTACTCACATATCTAGTGTGTTTGAAAAACTATGTGGAGCGCATGGGTAGTGTACTCGTGAGACAACTGAAACGACGCGACGCTATGCGCCGTCAAAGAGACGCGTATTGTGACGTCATTACTAAACATCTTGTCAAATGTAAGTATCGAATCAATACAAGTGCTTTTTATAGACCAGTCGCTGTGCGTTTTTATACACGACGATATTGTGTCAATGGTCGCGTTCGTTCCAAAATATTTCACGTCATTTTATATGTTTGCTAACATGATATTTGGCATAAATGACAATTAATGCATTATTCATCGGTAGCGTAGCGAATTTCAATTCTGATAGAAAAAATGGCGACGACACATATGATCGTTGACAAAATACGTATTCGGCAAGAATTAGGTACTCGCTCGAGTAGCGCTACGTTGGGATGATATATCCCTACATTAAATATTTTTTTACACGCCATAAGCAATATTAGATGGAAGCAGCATTGTACTTTATGCAATACTATGCAACCCATATTTCATTAAAACAGTCAACTATAGTTTGGCAAGTTTATCTGAAGCCGTGAAACGAATGCAGTCAAAAACATTCGATATTGCCACGTTTAACTATGAAAAAGCTAAAGTGCTAAGCATGTAGTGATAATAATTAGAAAATGGACTTTTTATTATTAACAATATGATCAAACGTTAATTCTTTGATGTGCTTGTTTGCTTGGATTGTGTATATTAACATTATTTTTTCAATTTATGAATATTAAAAAATGAACACTTTTCCAAATTTGTTATGGGCTTCTTCAAGCTCTGGCAGCGTTGTGCGAAAACCATAATTTTCACGCCTTCCGAACTAACTCAATTGGTGAAATTTATCGAAATGCCTTCGTCCCTTAGCGACCAGCTGACTTCCCTCTCACTTCGTCAATTGAATTCAAGTACAATTCTTAACATCATTTGTTTCAACAATTACCATGTCTTGAAAAATACCTTACCTTTAAAGCAAAGCAAAAATCAGTTTCTAGATATAATTATTGAATAATAATTATTATTATTTTTAATACTTTTATAAAAATTGGTACCGTACGCCATTGATACTTTATGACAAATATCCGCCATGTTTCCTCGCCCCTTACCGATGCCCCGTAGCTTCAGATAAACTCGTCAAACTATAATGTATGATCGAGTAGTGTGACAATACATGTCAGATATGGGAAAGTTTTGTCACGTTTTTGATATAGTTCTAGTTGTCCTCAATTTTATAGGATGTCACATTAAACTTTCTTCTTTTCTGTCTTGTTTTTATTAACTGGTGTAACCATTTACGTAAAATGTGCCATTTGATATAACGTTAGTCAGTTTTGAAAAATGTCACTTTTTATGTCAAAATTGGATGATAATTATTTATTGTCATTAGCTAGAAATCGCTAGTGCATCGGGATCCTGCAATAATGAAAAATTTGTCTGAAACCGGTTCTGCTTCTGCTGACAGATTTCTTCATCTTGCCCACAAATTGTGAAACAGTGCAAATTAACTTTACTCACAACTATACATGTTGGCAAATTAATTTTGACAGTTGATAATGCGCGAAAAAGCCATACAACTTGACAACGTTGTAAACGCAGTTACCGGGAAGAGCAGTCGACGTACATTCCGCATGCAAAGTTTTAAAGGTTGTGAGGCTTACGAATTCTGCCAGCGAAGTGAGCTCTTGCAATCCGCATACGTCTTTGCTACGGCGCATCGGACGTTGCCAAACTTCCGTCTGCCAAAATTAATTTGCCAACGTGTACTATAATTATTTTTACTCCCAAGTTTTTTGAGAACCTCCTCATTTTTTTAGAAGTCGTAAATTGATATCTGATGATTTTGATGCTATAAAAAGTGAGAATTTACCAAACCCTACTGGTCGTCAATTCAATATTTGCTAATAATTCTTGCTGGATGACGAATATTATTTGCAACCAAATACACTTCGATTCCGGTCTAATAGGAAAGTTCCCTTGAAAGCCCACGATTCCAAATTGATCTAGCGCCTGTCCATCCCGGAAAAATCAATCCTTTAGACAACCCACCTCCGTCTTTGTCTATCCGCATGCGTGTGACGAAGATAGAAGAAGAATCGTAACGTATAATTCTACTTTCTGGATAACGTAACCCACCTGATAATGTATACAAGTTAGTGCTAAACAAGTTATGATCGCGATAAAAACATGTACAAATGAGCGGTTTTCTAAATTCTATACGTAGAGCTACTACCGCGAGTACCGATGGTCCAGGTTGTTCCAGTAAGTTGAAAATTTATTATCTATTCATTGAAAACTTGATTACTTTAACCGAATGCGAGAGGAAAAAGTTGTATTTTTGTTTAATTCGCAAACATATTGTGTAGATAAACAATTTTCCTCGGAAAAATAATGGTATGCATCATTTTTTCTGTAGGTTATCATGTTCGGTATATGAACATTTAGGTTATCTCTAGTTGTTTTGATAAGAGTAAGAGTACAATGACCTCTTTCCATAATTTTCCTGATATATTTTGTTTGCAAAAACCGTGTCGCTTATATATTTTTTTTGAGTGTACCACTGGAAATGGACCATTATAAAACTATTAATAGCAAATTTTGGTTGGTACATAGACAATTAATTATGGGGTTTACTTGTCGTCGACACTTTCTTGTAGTGATTATAAAGAAATGCTGAAAAATGGTCGTTTAAAGACACCTGCACCGTAAATACAGATGTCGCACGATTTACTACCTTCAAAGCTTGTTTATTTATATAGATAGTTTAGTACTGGGGCTGATAAAACGTACATTGCTGGAAAATGATTTCAATAAACGATATTGTTTTTTTAATATTTAATTGGGAACATCGAATTATAAGAAATATAAACTAGAATCATTGATTAGAATAATGTTCACTACATTACGTAGATTATGTATGTATGTATGTATGATGGAGTGACATGCACTGAGACCTAAAAGATCTATTGTGCCCCTTACTTCTTAGTTCCTGAGGAACGTCTCAGAGACTAGTAGCTCCTTTAGTCCTATTTCCCTCAGGAATTTTGGGATATCTGCAGGCTTCAAATTAGGTAAATGTCCCTCTTCTATCCAATAATCTCCTAGGTGCTGTGCCCTAGGATTCTGGCAAGTATGTGGATGGAGGTTTCTCCTTCCATGCCACAGAATCTACATTCTTCTTCCTCCACTGTTTTGAGCTTTTTCAAGTGCCCGTTCAGGCAGCGATGTCCCGTTAGGATCCCTGTTAAAACTCTTAGTGAAGTTTTACTTTGACTTACTGACTTACTTGACTTGACTTTGATCTCAACAGGTTGTAGTCACCCATCAGAATATTTGATTGTCTAAGCCCTACTAGATCTTTCCAATGATCAGATCTTCTCTTTTCTCCGGCTTTGCCTATTTCTTCCAATATTATATTGGCGCCGGCGCCCAAAAGGGTCTTTCAGCTCCCCTCTTTGCCAGACTATCTGCTATTTCATTTCCTTCGATTCCAGTGTGTCCT
This sequence comes from Lochmaea capreae, assembly GCA_949126875.1. Lineage (NCBI taxonomy): Eukaryota > Metazoa > Arthropoda > Insecta > Coleoptera > Chrysomelidae > Lochmaea > Lochmaea capreae. The sequence continues at coordinate 9,143,684 of OX421397.1, read as the reverse complement.
GGAATGCTCAGTAAGGTTACTATATTGTTCTCGACTAGTTCATTGAGTATGCCTAGGTATTCCCACACCATTTTGGAACTGATTCTACAACTCAGAGCTTAAATGGCTGTATATCTCTGTATCTGAAGAGTAGGGAGGGTGAGCTAGGCCAACAGCACTTAGGCCACATGTGACCCATTGTACATCCTCCAGGGGAGTTGTCTTCCTAGGTCATCGACCATCCTGTCCTCTCCAGGAAGGTGGACAGGTCACTAGGAGATATCTCCTTTATATCGGCAGGAGTAGGCCAAGACTCACCGAACACACACTCTCTTATTGACGATAACTCCGGGCCCTCGCATAAGACATGCCTGGCAGATTCATCTGACTGTTCACACATCCTGCGTAGAGGTGTTTCCACTAGCCCCCATGGTATGGAGGTGTTTCCTTAATTGACAGTGGCCAGTCAGAAATCCTACTGTTAAACGTAGGTTTTTTCCTTTTGGAAAAAATGGAACCCTAAACAAAACTTTTAAAGCAATTATTACAAATTTTGTTATATATCTAATTTTGTATTAGATTTGTTAATTTTTATATCGCGAGCTGCGAGTTTAATGTGTAATATAAACGCACTATAAAGAGATAAGAAATGACTGAATTCGACTGCAGTCTGTCTTTTTACTGGGTTTTTGTTGAGAATATTTTAAAAGCCTTTTTAAACAATTTAAACCCTTGCTATTTATATTTTAGTAGATACGATTTACATCAATAACTCCTTCAAACGTTGAAAAACATTGACTACATAGTTTAATTTAAAAAAAATTACATGTAAAAACCAACATCAAAGCTAAACAATTTCAGAGCAAAATAGCTTTCGTTTGCTTTAAAATATTTTAACAAAATCATATGAAACGGAACACCTAAATATCACATTTTCATATTTCTCATCTTCCCAGAATATTGTTGAAATAAAAATATGTTTCCCAACAGATATTTCTACGCAAAAATTATAGTTTAAAAAAAACTAAAAGCTTTACAGATAAAAATTAAAAAATAATTCTTAATTTAAAAATAAAATTAACGAGAAAATTAATGTTATTTTGGTAAAAGCGTGGGGTGATTTGTACTACATGTATACACTAGCTGTGCATCTCGGAATTGAACTATAGTTTATTTCAGAAAGGTATAGGGTAATAAAACCTTCTTAGGTATGCAAAGGGAGCACAGAGTGACCCAACGAATATTTAAGCCACTTTCATAGTTTGGCATTGATTTATTTCATTGTAAAATTCTTTCTTTTTATCAAGTGCAGGTAGTACCACCCGGGTTGGGGTGAATATATAGGTTTAGCCTATTGTTATCCATTCACAAACACTGAAAATAGTGTGCCAAAGGCGTGCCGGTAGGATACTCGTAAAAAGGAAAGAATTTTATTTCAACAGAATAAAAATTAGGCATTATGTACACTTATTTTTTATTGAACATTATACAAAAAGTACATTTTACAGAAATTAAATTATGAAAAATCATAATATTTTTCGTCATCTGAGGAACTGTCATCTCCTCTTGACGTTATAATTAACGGGTCGACGGTCCTATCGATCAAGTAGTCAAGATCCTTCTTTAATGACATGCTGTATTGCTTTTCGCCAGTTCTCTGGTGTCACCTCCTTAATGGCTTGATGAAACAGTAGCTTAACGTCTTTCATTTTGAATGTCGTGTTGTGTCTTGCCACAAATCCTTTCACTTGCGCCCACATAAGTTCTATAGGATTTAGTTCGCAATGATATGGCGGTGTGCGCAGCACAGTTACACTATGTTTTTCTGCTATATCTTCCACGGCGTATTTCATAAAACGATGTTTGTGTAAATTTTATCAAATTATCTTCAAATTCTATACTTTTGGTGGTTAACCAGTCAATAATTTCTTGTTTTCTCCAAGATGAAGTTGGAGTCTTCTCTATGCATCGAGAATGATACCTTGCGTTATCCATAACTACTACTGAATCAGCCGGAAGATATTTTATTATTTCACCAAAATAGTCTTCAAAAACATCCGAATCCATGTCCTCGTGGTAATCTCCCGCATGGCACGACTGAAAGGTTAACAAACCTTCTTTTAAAAATCCCTCTTCGCCTCCAATATGGACGATTATTAGTCTTTTCCCTTTACCTAAAGGCACCTTAATACCCGTTGACAGGCCTTCCATGAAAGCTTGGCGAGCACTGGTTATATTTTTGTCTTGCCACATTTTTGGTACTGTATTACCTTCATTAATCCACGTCTCTTCAAGATAGAAGATTTTCTTCTGCTCTGTTCTGTACTGCTTTATACTTCTTGAGTACTTTCGTCGCCAGCAAACAATTTCATCGCTTTCCAGTAAAAGTGCTTTACGGTTATGCTTTTCCCAGGCAACATCCATATTTCTCAAAGTTGTCCATAAAAGTTTTTTAGTTATCAACGGAATACTGTCATCCAGGCCAAGCTCTATTAAAATCTTATCTAGGGTGGGTATTTCTTTTAGAAAATAAAAAGTGTGAACTTTTCTTCGAATTACACTTTTGGTGTTTTTATCAAGGACTTTTACTGGTCTGCCTGGACTTTTCTTGGGAGGCTCCACTTGGCCTGCTATCTTTCTCTCCCGCAATAATTAAAAACGGTGGAGTTTCCAACTCCAGTCATTCGGGAACATCGGTCGACTGTTTCTTGTACAGTAAATTTCGGGTAATCGTATTTTATGCAATCGTGTACATTTGAAATAATAAGTTTTTCATTCACTGATAGTGGAGAATTATTGGAACATATATTCGTCGGTGTAAATGTCGCCATTTTATTACTAATCTTATAATACTGTGAACACTACTTACGGCTTAACAACAAATACTGATGCGTTAAACTAAACAAATATACTTATAAAGATCTAAAAGTTTTGGTTAGGGCACCTTGCGGCGCATGGTTAAGCCGAATCTGAAAAAGGGTTGGAATTAGGCAGAGGCACTAATAGAAGGTTAAACGGTACCTGTTAAACGCAAAACGTAACTGTATAATCTACTACCTAAGTAATCCCTACACAATATTTCGATATTATTGACACTTCAGGCCAGAAAACATACTTTTCCTAATTCTCTTACGCAATTACTTGAAATTTTAATATTACAAACAATACTATTTCAAGACCTACGCCTATGGCCGATACCTAAATTGAGTCGAACTGGACGGAACTCCCCATTTTATTACCCTATACCTTTCCGAAATAGACGTAGGAAATTGTAACAATTGACCCCACGCTATTACCATAATGACATTAATTTTCTCGTTCATCATTTTATTTTTAAATTAAGAATTATTTGAAAAATTGAATAGATGAGGCCTTTACTTGATGAAGATCTATACTAAACGATGAAATGAAACAATTTAATTTGTTCCAATCGAATGATTTGTTTGAGAAAGCTACTGTGTTAGCGAAACGCGTCACGAATATATATTGAACGTAGTTCGAATATAATGAAGATTTGAACAAATTGAATTGTATTATTTCATCGCTAAGAATTATTTTTTATTTTTTACCTCAATTTACTATATGGTGTGTTTTTTTTGGAACACCCTATATATTACTACTACATTGTATAGACATCGGTTCTTCACAAGTGTGCAAAATTTCAAATTAATCTGAGCGCTTAAAGTGGGTAAAAATCGAGTTTAAAGATTCAGTTGCAAACTACCAAACATACATTACAAGTGAAGCTAATATAAAGCGTGTAAAATGGAAAATAATTTACATTCCATTCTCAAAATCTACGTAAATCTGATGAACTATATTCATACTGTGATTTTCTTTGAATATGAGAATTTGAAATTGAGAATATTCACAAGAAACTGGAATTTCAAGCCGATTGGTATCTACTTTTATGACAGCTGTACAGGAAATTATCGTGCTTCCTCGACTTTATCTGCTTCATTACGTTAGCTTTTGCCTTTATTGAATAACGTCGAACTTTTACTCTCAAGTCTCTGCCGATATTATGTACTACTGCTAAGATCCTTATAAACTTGTGAGAAACTCAGGCTATCGTGGAACTCGTAAAAGCAAAATGTCACATTCATTGAGATTTTTTAAATCACTTTCAACGTACAGAATGAGTGAAGAAAATAAACTATTGTAGCATACAGGGTGACCCACCGTATACGCTTCGATTTATTACATCTAAAAGGCAGTTTTTATCAAAAAATGTTATATAGTTTAATAATGGCGACATTTTAAAAATATTTTGTACTATACAGGGTAAATAACTACGACTGTAAATAGTGGCAGTAAATAGAGAAAAATATGTTTAATATACCGTAACTGATATTTTTGTGGTGTTGGTAGAACTGACTCCTAAGTTCATGTTGTACTTTGACGTTGTTTGTCGATGGTGATATTGACATATTGCTTATTTTCTTTTCGAGCTGGTTAGAGCTTTAGTAGACGCTTTGTGCTTATTTTTTTTAATAAATATAAATTTTTTCGTGCAACCGCACGCGAACTTTAATTTCGCGGCCTTTACCAAGAGCAACGGCCGCGAAACCAAACGTCACTTCCAAATTTGACATTTATAAAATACAACAAAGACAAGGATTATTTTTTATTAAATACCAATAAATACATAAGTACTTATATTATTTAGGATGAATATTAACATTAATTGTACAGTTTGTATTATTACTTATATTTACTCCAGAAGTTGATTCAAGAACTGTCAAAATATTTTGTATATATTGAAACATATCATTTCCATAGCACACACACCAACTGCTGTTGATTTTAGAGCAATGATATATTTATTTACAATTATCTAGTTTAATAATTCTAACGATTGCACGAAAAATAGTGTGTATGCCATTGCCGCGAAACTTTTTAAGGACCTCAAGATTATCTTGCCTCGGCCGCAAGCGGCCTCGGCGATAACTGTTCTTTCGGTACGTTAAAACGGTATTTCGCGGCCTAAGTATACAAATAACTAATTTGTGTTAGTTTTTAGGTTCACTTTAAAACTTCGTCTAATCCGAAATTCTAGATACAGCAACTGCATAACCCTACAAAATATATTTTGATTGTCAAATAGATACAATATTCCAGAATCTTTACTTTTCTGTTATCCTCTAACCTTTAGCCAGAAACACTGAGCTATCATTAATTTTCATATAGACCATAACATTTCTATCTCTGAAATTCCCAAACTACCAAATGTCTGGAGACAAAGATACAACAATGTCGTTTTAATAATAAATCATTGTTTCATACGATTTATATCGATTTTTCGAACAGACAATACAAGTTACTGTTAAATTTTCCATGTCGTTCTATTTTTAGTATCATTCTGTATTATATAAGCTCTTGAATAGATTATGGATAATATTCAGATTCTAGGATTTACTTTGAATTCGAAATCCGTATAGGTACGAGACATAATAGGCATGATGACAGTCACTAAGAATCACTAAAATATTGATTTGATATAATTATGTAATGATGCAGAGATTCTAAAAAAATTTTTATTTTACATGTGTGATGACCAATATTTTAGTAAAAATATAAGCACAAAATTTAACAATCCGCCATCTTAGCTCAAACGCCAATCAGAAGAGAGTGACGTCGTACTTTCGCAAATTTGACCTTGATATTTTGTCTTTCGTCCGAACCATAGATAAGTCCGAACTATCTATGGTCCGAACATCTGTTCTGTTTTGAATTTCCTTTGTGTGATCCAAATTATGTATCAAAATAAACTTCTAGCCTGAAAGCTGTCAAGTGTTTGAAGTTTGACGATTTTACCAATGACATAAAACAGTCTGTTTAATGTTCTAAGAATGACACAGATCACCTATAAATGGTATTTACGAATTGATGATGTCACAGATAGACGCCATTACCATTATTGTGTTTTGGCGCAAAATTTAAAATACATTTTTAAAAGGTAAATTTCTCCTTCAAAAACTTTTTTTCTCAGAGAAATAACATTTATTGTAGATAAAGTATATATGTGAAAACATCGTGAAACAGTTTTTCAAATTCAGTCATTATGTCTATTGGGATTTATATAGGATAATTTGGGGTTTGTGATACATCAATAATATAATAGTAGGTATATTAAGTATATATTAAGGTATATTAAGTGTCAAAAACGTTACTTTAGTCCCGAGTGCCTTATGAAACTTACTATACTTTTTCTACGCCCGTAGGAAAAAAGTGTTTTTCAGGTCGAGACAAGCAGATTCCAGGGCGAGCCGTAGGAGAGTCCTGGAAGATTTAAAAACATTGAAGGCGTCGACTTTGTGGACAACATATTCAATGTTCAGATCTGAACTCACCGTGCGCAAAAATGTCGATATCAAGAAGTACACTATGTTTTTGGCTTGGCTGAAGAGACGGTCAGCAGGATACCGTGTAAAAAAATCGGAGAGAATGTAGAAAGATTTATAACAGGGGAGTGTGTGTGTGGAAAGAAAATGGCTCGGAAGCTGGTCCATTAGCCACAGAATTTTGTTGTAATCGCACTTAAATATAAATTTTTAGATCTTTGATGAAATTTAAGAGTATGTTATAAAAGGGACTGAAGACGAAATATTTCTATTTACAAAAGTTCGACTTAATTTACGATATGTCTATACTTTATTACTAAATAAATCTGTTCCTTAGGTCGTAATGATAATAGGGATTGCGGGAGCCTGCAGGAAGGCTGAACTGACGTTCCTACGAGAAAGAGACGTATTTGATGAATGTACCTTTTTTTAAATTACAATTCCAGAAAGCAAAAGACACGTTATTCGCGAATTTGTGGTCACTGCTGGAAAAATTGCTGGTGTCTCAAAATGTATAGAAATATTCGACCTCCTGATGTAAAGTACGACAGATTTTTTGTGCAATATTATAATGGAAAATGTGGCATACAACCCGTGGGCATAAATACTATTGGAAAATGACCAGCAAAGATTGCTCAATACCTGGGTGTACCTAATGTTAAAGGATACACAGGACATTGTTTCATACGCTCGTCAGCGTCTCTCCTGGCAGACTCAGGAGGATGGAAATCCAACTGTGTAGCCGAAGGCTATGTTGAGAGTTCATTAGAAAATAAGAGAAGAATTTCAGAAAACATTCTGGGCCAAGCCCTTAGCACACATGTAGATATCAAATTAATATTAGAGAAAGAGTTCAAGAGAATATTCACCCAAAAAATGGACTTACTTTAAATAACTGTGTCTTCAATAATATTGTTTTCAATGTTTATAAATTTTAAAATACTATTGAATTAAAATAATGTGTTAATTGTCAGTTTAAATAATGAAATAATTGTCAGTTTTTAGAGTAATTAATAAATTATTCTTTGAAACTACTTTGAAGCAGAACCGAGCATCCTTTGTAGCTTAGACCATTCCTTACGGACCACTCTCTATATCCCTAACGCAGCCATCTGCTTCTGCGTCGTATAATTAAAGTAAATGTAGGTTATTGATGAAATCCTAGAGTCAGCAATTACTTTTTTAATACTTTTATAATATTGAATAGATGTTTTTACTAGATAAAAGAACTAATTATAAATTCAACTCCAATGAGGTCAGATGACTGGATCCTTTACAAATGCATGTTAAAACTGAATAGAAATTGACAATGACAGATAATTTGTTTTAATATTTCTGGCACATTGCATTTGGAAAATAAGGAAATCCATCACAAGCGATCAAATTAAGCCTGGAGAATATTCTATTTATAAAGTCAAAGAAAGTAGCTAATTTTAGGACTTTATTTTTCAGTAGAGCACTAAGCTTGGCTATTCAACATCTGTATTTTAATAAATATCAACTTTTCGAGAAAATTCTTCACGATTTCCCACTTGATTCTCCCGATGAATATTTATATTCACTTTCAACGAAGTCTGCTTTAAAGATACACTGGCAAACTCAGGCTCTAATCACATTATTGTATTTTACATCTAATAGGCCAGTCGGTAGGGGAAATTTTAGACCAAAAGTACAAGTAATTAGCAATACTGCTGATTTTTTTTTATATAAGTACCTTAAAGTATGTAGATTAATATAAAAAAAAGTTTACCGGTCTATCGATTTCCCAAATTAAAAAAAAAATCAAAAAACTTTTTTTTTAGAAATTCTATAATATTTCGCGCTGGGAGGAAGGTAGAGAAAAATAAAAAACACCACCATGTAGGGGAAGTGTTTTTCAATAAAAAAGTCTGTTGCGTTCTTTTCGTCCGAGCAATGGTTTGTCCGGAAAAAATTCGTTAAACTAAGTATGTGTTAAAATTATAAATTAATCATCTGCATCTTGTGCATTATTATATCTGTTTTCATTTATAAAATACTTTATACCTGGATACTTTTATACCTTTTCACTAAATACATTCTGTTCGCTGAATATTCATCTTTATATTACAGGAGTATCAAATTTTATTTTGAAAAAATAAAGAAGGTTCCTACTCGAATCTATAAAAATTGCTATTTTCGCTTATAATACAAAAAATCATTGAATCCAAAAATGTATGTAAATTAATTAATTTTGTGATTATATATTCTTGATCTTAGAAGTTTCCCCAACATTTCTAGGCAAACCCCATTAAAATTACTTTAGTTTTATTAAAGTTACAGTACTTAATATATATATTTTCTTGTAAATTCAAGATTCCTAAAATTTACAGGATAATCAAAAGTGTCGTATTTTGTAATTAGGAAAAATTAATTATCCGTAAATTCTATTTATGGAAGGGACTTCCTAAATAAGAATTTCCATCGTTCGAAAAATTTATTCAATTCCTCCTTATTATATAATATATTTTTTATTGAGATACTTGGTTTTTGATTAGAATATAATATATTTATATGAGTAATTTGTTAAATGATTATGTGCTATGACAAAAAAAAATGCCATCTTAAAGCTGACACTTCCCTCTTCAAAACGCCCTATTACAATTATTTATATATTACATTATAACTGTACAATAGTTTATAATGTACTCCGCCGCGCTTCAGAAAATAGGTTTTCAGCCATGTGGCAGAGTCGCGCGGATGCGGAATACATACTTAGTTTACCGAATTTTTTCGGACAAACCATTGCTCGGTCGAAAAAAATGCAGAAGTTTTTTATTGCAAAACACTTCCCCTACACGGTGGTGTTTTTTATTTTTCTCTACCTTCCTCCCAGCGCGAAATATTGAAGAATTTCGGAAAAAAAAGTTTTTTAATTTTTTTTTTTAATTTGGGAAATTGATAGACTGGTAAACTTTTTTTTATATTAATCTACATACTTTAAGGTACTTATAAAAAAAAATCAGCCGTATTGCTAATTACTTGTAGTTGTGACCCCTATCGATTGGCCTATAATAATAATCGAAATACTCATCTTCTATTTTAAAATATTTGATAAGAATAAAAAAAGTTTCTAAGAAAGCGTGAGCTGTTTATGTACATTACATTATTGAACGACTAGCAGTTTATAAACAAGGCGAGCCCAATAAAGTTCAATTGTGTACAAGCAAAGCTTTATGTTCGATTGCTGATATTGTCACATTATTTCCAACAAAGAAAAAATTGATATTTATCTGTGATTTTAATGCAAACAAAACAGAGCGGCAACAGCGCTTGGCTAATACACGTATCCGACAGCGTGTGTAGGGAATTCGAACACCAATTTCTATTCATGAAATATGAATAGTTGTTTGAGAAGATTATTTTTGTAAATCAATTTATATAATATAAATTTGCTTATATATATACAAATTGCGAAAAGTCTATTCGCGACATACGATTTGCACAAGTACGACAAGAAAAATATCAGCAAAACTAGTTGAAAGAGAGAGAAGAATAATTATTCGCTCAGAAGTGTGCATGTGTTAAGTTCCCTCTACCAAAAGAGGTTGGGCGTGTGTAATTTATACAAATGATATTTTTGTTTCGTTATCGTTATCTTTTTTTCGAGCTCATGCACTATTAGGTAAAACTAAACACTTTCATCCGGCAACAGTGTCCTTTACAGAGAAAATTCACATTTAAACTGTAATTTACAAACATGCATTTGAAAGAGCTAATAATTTAAATGAATTGAGGGTGAAAATACAGCACGTTTGTGCCAGCATTACGCCAAATAATCTTAGAGATATGAGATAAAATCTTCATCACAGATTTGGTTATTGTCTGGCACAGCAAGGTGGTTTATTTGAGCACTTAAATCATTAAAATCATGTTTTTCCACGGTCGGGAGTAGAAATCAGTTTATATGGCATTAAAATTAAAACAGAAGTAGGCGATTATTCCCAAAGGAGTATAATGAAAAACGTTCTCCATAATCTATACTCCTTTGTGAGCATAGAAACTGATTTCTACTCCCGACCGTGGAAAAAATAGTATATCGTTTGGCTCTCAATTAGAACAGCTGATTGATGAAATTGACATTTATGTACTCCATTCCATCATAACTAGACAAAAAAAGAAAAAAAAACGGACAAAACTAGAAGAATTTTAGAATATTGGCAAAAATTACAATTCATTCCAACGACTTACAAATAAAAATCGAAACAAAAACTACTTTAGACAAGGATAGAAAGCTACCAATTTCAGTAACCGTGCTGCAGATCTCGGTATGTAATTTGACAGACCAAAAAGGATACCAAAGTTAGACTGACGTCATCGTTTTTCGAAACGAAATCGATTGGTATGTATTTGACAGACCAAAGTGGGGTACCAAAGCGAGATCAACACAAATAAGAATAAAATAATATAGTTCAAGAAAAAAATTGGACAAATTACAATCTGCAATAAATAAAATCTGTACACTGCTTTCGATTCAACAATTATTGGTATTTAACATTGTTGCCGACAAAAATTGGGAATAACTTTTACAGATAAGTACATTTGGCAACACAACAATTAAAATAAATACAAGGGCACTGAACACACACCCAATCTCTTTTGGTAGAGGGAACTTAACACACGCTCATCGCTGAGCGCAAATTATTCTTCTCTCTCTTTCAAGTAGTTTTGCTCATATTTTCCTTGTACTTGTGCAAATCGTATGTCACGAATAGACTTTTCGCAATCTGTATATCGTACTTTACTATAGATGATTTCAAAGTGCCTAATGGAAGACTCTATACAGTGTTATGCATTAAATGTTTATGTCTTAGTCGAAAATTAAACTGAATAAAAATGTCGGTTTGACTCATACAGACATTATTCGAAAATGTTATTGTTTCAGGTGTGCCTCAAGGTGATTCTTTCGAAGATATGCGCTTTAGTATTCAACCATTACCGGGTGATACTGGGTTTTCACAATGGGCAAGTGCCATGAAAATGGTAGCCCAATTACCTGGAGGAATTCCACCAGAGTTCAGACGAAGACTGTGGTTAACATTAGCAGATAAACATCTATTAGGGAAACGTGAGTTCACCTAAGAATATGCAGGGTGAGTCATGAGGAACGACTATTTAAAAGTACCTGCTCCCCTTGTTTACTAATATACAGGGCGCAATACGAATATCATAGACTTTTTTTTGGTCATAACTTTTGTTAGGTAAGTTCGATTTGTTTCATATTTTTATGCTACTACTGGTAATAAAAGGTAGTAATAAATATTACATTACGTAGATTGGTTAGCTTGGGTTAGTAATGGCCTGTTGCACCGACTTCTATCAAACCCAGTTTAAGCTAAAATCTGGTTAAAATGTTAACTTTGTCGTGACAATCCACAGAACTCAAACTCGCTTAAGATTATAGGACTCTGCCCACTATTAAATTCTACCAGTCTACCAGTTCTACCAGTAGACAGCAGTCAAGAGTCTCACTCTGTATACTGCAGCAATGGAAGCGATTCTCAACCTCACACCATTACCAGGCTTGGAAAGAATGCCATTCAATGGTACACAGACGGCTCAAGAGCAATAGAAGGAACTGGGATAGGAGTGTACGGGCCAGGAACCAAACACTCTGAAAACTTGGAAAAAACCTCAAGTACCTTTCAAACGGAAATTCACGCAATAAGGAAGTGTGCTCAGTTCAATATTGACAAAGGATATAGAAGGCAAAGGATTATCATAATGTCTGATAGTCAAGCAGCCATTAAAGCGCTGAGTTCTTGTGTAATCAGTTCCAAAATAGTGTGGGAATGCCTAGGCAAACTTAATGAACTAGGCGAGAACAATATAGTCACCTTACTGTGGATTCCCAGGACACACTGGAATAGAAGGAAATGAAATAGCAGATGAACTAGCGAAGAGGGAGACTGAAGTACCCTTTTGCGGAATCAGCTCCAATATAATGTTGGAAGAAATAGGTAAAGCCTAAGAAAAGAGAAGATCTGACCATTGGAAAGATCTGTTATGGCTTAGGCAATCTAAGATTCTTCTGGGTGACTACAACCAGTTGAGATCAAGTCAAAGTAAAACTGCACTAAGAGTTTTAACAGGAATCCTAACGGGACATTGTCGCCTGAATGGGCACCTTAAAAAGCTCAAAATAGTGGAGGAAGAAGATTGTAGATTTTGTAGAATGGAAGAAGAAACCTCCATCCACATACTTGCGAACGGCACAGCAATTCAGAATCCTAGGGTACAGCACCTGGGAGACTACTGGATAGAAGAGGGGCAGTTACGTAAGCTGAAGCCTGCAGATATCCTAAAATTACTCCGGGAAATAGGACTAAAGGAGATACTAGTCTCTGAGACTCTCCTCAGAAACTAAGTAGAAGTAAGGGGGCACAATAGATCTTTTAGGTCTCAGTGAATGGTACCCCAAAATACATACATACATACAGTCGATAACTCTTCTTTTATACCTGACTCATTACTATACGTTCGGAAGATATTCAAGTTCAAAACTTATGACCAAAAAAAATTCACATTTCACCCCTTATATTAGTAAACAATAGTAACTTTTTAATTGCCATTTAATCTTCCTTATAGGAGCCTCAATACGAGGTAGGACTACGTATAGTTCCTCTTGTCTCACTCAGTGTGAAATATTTAAAGTTTATTATAAAAAAAAGATAGAGATATTATTATTTTCTTCTCAGAAGTGGACTGGCCCAAAGTAGAAAGAACCTGTTTCAGCGAATGGTCCCATCCTGCAGATGCAGAGCTGGGTGTTCAAATAGTTAAAGATTTACATAGGACTGGATGTAGTTTATTTTGTGGAGAAGATGGACAGGAAAACCAAGTTCTTCTTAAAAGAGTTCTTTTGGCGTACGCCAGGTGGAACAAGGCTGTGGGTAAGTTATTATTATACAAAATTTGTAAATATAATGGTTGTTCCAAAAATTAAATTAGCATTATTTAACTCTAATATTGTTTTAAAAATTTTTGTTATTGGCTTCTCCATAGATAATGCTCACTCGACTCACAACACAATATTGAAACAAAAATATTTACGTTAAATCTGTTAAAATCACCGGCTGTAAAATAAAATTATATTCCACTCATTCGCATTTAAAATTCAATTCCATAGTGGTTTTTTATTTGTTTTTAATCAACGTCAAAGCCAATTCGAATTTTTTTGCATGCGCTTTCGTTTCAAATTGGTTGGAGATTTTTTATTTTGCACTAGCCAATATATTCACGCATAGTTCTTTTTATCAAATTAGTTCACCACTTCCCCGATACTATTCAAATATTTTGCACCTAATCCAATTATTTTGGGAATATAATAAACTAGTTGTCAAAGGTAATAGTGTCCGATATATATAGTCATGAAATAAAATACATTCTGTCTGCAAAATTTGGAAATGCTCTACAAAATATAAACCTATCTGAGGGAAAAACTATATGCTGGCTACCTTTGAAATATACTCATTTATACTAGATGAATAATAAAATTTTTGTATATTATCACACACTAACTTTGCTATAAACATAGTCTTCTGTAAGCAATAAACTTATTATTATTATTACAAGAAAGCACTTGCATCAATTATTGAGTGTATAAATACTACACCACGCCATTGACGCCGCCATATTGGCCTTGCGCCTTTCACTTTACCCCTACCAAAGAATACACTGGTGTATTCTGTGCCCCTACTCCGCGGCCGGCTGTAATGCGACATGCGATAGATAGACGAAACATTTTGAGGCCATAGAATGGAAATTTCACTTTAAAAATACTAGTTATTTTAAATACTTAGGAACAACAATTGACAGCACTGGTAACCAAGAAAGGGATATTATGGAAAGAACAGGAAAAGCCATAAAAACTTACCACATGCTGAAACCTGGATTTATTAATAAGAAGGAAATATCAAAAAGAACCAAAATGACATTATTTTTAGACCGATACTTACTTATGGCAGCGAAACGTGGGTACTGGACCAAAAAATGAAGAGTAGAATACAAGTTATAGAAATGAAATACCTGAGATCTGTGAAAGGAATAACAAAACGAGATAGAATAGAGAATGTAGATATAAGAGAGAAGCTAGAAATAAATTCCGTGCTAGATTATATAGAAGAAAGAAAACTGAACTGGTGGGGACATCTACAGCGAATGGAGGATACTAGACTAGTTAAAAATGTATGGGAAGCAAAGGTGATTGTTAAAAGAGACAGAGGTAGACGCAAAGAATCCTGGGATAACAACGTAGCCAAAATATTAAAGGAAAGGGGAAAAACAATGATAGAAGCAAAACAATTAGCAAAAAATAGGAAAGAACGGAAAATTTTTGTTGATAAATCTTGAAATTTTGAGAAATCTCCCTACTCCGAAAGGTAGAAGGGAATTTGATTATATATACCTATATAGTTATTTTTTTTCTTAGGTTACTGTCAAGGATTCAACATGTTGGCAGCTCTAATTCTTCAAGTAACCGAAAAATGCGAAAGCGATGCCTTAAAATTAATGATATATCTCATAGAGGGCGTCCTACCGGATTCTTATTTCGCAGACAGCTTGCGAGGACTATCAGTCGACATGGCGGTATTTAGAGAACTGTTACGTACGAGATTTCCTCGGCTTTCTAAACATTTAGACAATCTTCAAAATGCCGCCAAGGACGGAAGTAGAAGCTACGAACCACCTTTGACTAACGTGTTCACCATGCAATGGTACGTATAATTTTCAATTTAAATAATTTTCTTGGGTTGTTAACGATTGTCCAAGCGACTGCGTTCTAGTTTTTTATCATTGTCATTATTAAATTCAGATTTAACAGTAGATAGCTCCATAGCGGGATAACCAATCAATCTCGAGACTGAATCTTTCATGAAATTTCTTGCCAATGGTCTCTCATCGCCTAGAACAAGAAACCGCACTCTCGCTAGGCATAGGATGTGCTCTGCAATGTTTCCTCTTCTAGGTAACAGAATCTGCACATGTTAACCTTACAGTGCCCTGTTAACATACCCACTACGATTTGGCAGTTTTCCTATCTTTGCTTATTAGATCTGCCGAAAATGTTGGCGAAAGTCCTCTAATGAACTGTTGAAGTTACCCGCCATTCTAGAGATTCCCGTGCCACACACTTCCTTGGAATATAAAATCTTTCCAACCATGAATGCAACAACGATACTGCAGCTAATCTTCAATTTACACCAATTACAACTTGTCTCGCACTGTGAATTATTTAAATTTGCATTGTACGTCGTATCCTACATAATATCACGCCTAGATTCAGTGGCGACTCTTAAGGGGCCTCGCCAAAAAGTTTAACAATATTATTTACGTATATTTCCGTACGTGTAGTATTTATCCAGAGACACTATGAGAGTTAGGCGATACCAGTGACTTCCAAGAGCGTGCAAAAATTATATTCATAATACTTCACTGGTCCAGTACGTTATAGTATGCGAGTAGGTAGCGCGCTAGGAAATAACGGAGCTATCCCTAAGTTCTTTTTATTTCATAGAACGTAATATTAATTATCTGAGACGACTAAATTTGGTCTAGCACCTCAGTTGGCTCGCTTAACAATACGTTTTAATCTTGTAACCACCTGAAAAGGTCGCTTTATAACGAAACAACTTTGCAGCATGTGAAATTGTTTGTGTAACTTGATTTGAAATGAACAAATCTGCATAGTATAAACCAAAGATAATAAACAACGTTACATGCCGAAGGCAGTTGAGATACTAAATCAACGCTTTTGCCATATAGAAGTAATAATTTTTGACTACAACGCCTCGGTGGTGAACTGTTGCACTACAGTTTACGATATTCTCAACCACTTCTATTATTTAACTCCGATAGCTTAATAATACATTTACCGATGTTTACAAGGGATCACACAATACAAAAATGGATTTAATTTATGTTTTCATCATAGTTTTGTCTCTAGAAAAAAACTCCCCGGCCTAGCTGGCTGGTGGTTGGGTACTAGCGGTCTTCTTTTTCGTTGGAGAACCACGGCGATTTTCTCTTCAGCGGTGTTTCGTATTGTTATTTGTCTTTTTGCTTCAGTCGGATATGGTATCGTTTATGGCCAACATATTATCACTTCTCATTTCAAGAAAATCGGGTTGCTCATCGCCGTTCGGGAATAGCTAACTGTTTTTGATTGAGGAAGTAAAGCTTCCCGAGAGAATATATCTTTTGTCTTTTTCACTGAAAGACAAAAAATGTGTTCTCTTGCGAAGCTCTACTCCCTCAGTCAAGAATAAACACACTGGTATCGTACCTTTTGGGGATAGCTTCGGTGTCTTCCTTCTTGCCCTCTTGTTTGTTCTTCCTCACTTGATGCTTACTTGGCATCTCGCCTGCCCGAGGTGAAATTCCTGGCAGTTGTAGTATTCTGTCGGTCCACGTCTACTTCGTTGTTCTTCCCATCTTATCCTCACATATTGGATGTATTGAATCTTATACATTATAACTCTTTAATAAATGATCGAAATTTCATATACTAGATGTTTTTTAAGAAAATACACAATATTTTTTTGTTCGTAGGTTCCTCACACTTTTTTGCAACTGCTTACCTCACCCGACGGTTCTTCGCGTTTGGGATTTGATCCTTCTCGAAGGAAACGAAATTCTTTTACGTACAGCGTTGGCCATCTGGCAAGTGTTGGCAGAAAAGATCCTCACCGTAAGGAGTGCCGACGAATTTTATTGCATGATGGGTGTTTTAACCCGAGATCTTCTAGAATTTGAGCTAGTAGATGGTAATACTTTAATCAAAGCAGTCGTAGCAATTGGACCTTTAACGGAACTAAGTACACTCAGGGAACATTATTTATATAATATAAATCCGTGGAGTACTACTTTACCGCAAGCTGTTGACAAACAGTTGAAATTGTACCCCAAACAAAGCATCGCGTTGGATATCAGTGGTCTAAAAAAGCAATATGCAAAATTAAAACAGAGACAGAGACAAGCCCATATAATTATAAGCGCAGCTATTTCTAGACAGTCTCCAACCGCACCTCCTGTTACCATGAACCATTTATTATTAGGTAAAAGCGCTTTAATTCCAGCTAAAAGACTAGGACCCCCAAAAGGTGCTATACCTCCTGCTAGACAAACAGTTCCTAGTACGCTACACTGGAAAGACGCTCCAAAGCAAACTTCGAGCTCTAGTTCCAGCGATACAGAACTTTGCGATGAGGAACACGATTCATCAGGTGAAGAAGAACAATGTCAATTAGACAACCTCCCCTTTGATATTGATAAGAATCTTATGAAAATTGACAATATAAGTGCCACTGTAGAAGTAGAAACAATTATTAGTTCGCCTTCCAAAAATAAAACATTAGTTACTGACAGTTTAGAAGGTGATGATAACTTAATAGTATTTAAATCTGAATCGGATGAGGAGAGCTTCGATTTTGAACAGTTTTTATCCGACCGATTAAAAGCTACTGATGTAGTTGAAGAGAAAGTCGATTACGCTAGAAGAAACAGCGAAAGAGCTTTGCAAATTATTCAAGAAAACTCGTTAATACTACATAGGATATTACAATGTCAATCGCGATTATCTCCATCACCTCCGCTAACAATAGAACCGATCGAATTTCCTTGTGTGTCGGTGCCGATCAGCGATTCATTTAGCCAAGACTATGAGGAATCGGGTGCTAAGTTCTCGAATAATTCATTAGAAGAAATAAAGGAATTGAAATCTCCGGAATACGGATCTAAATATACCAGTATACTTGAAAAGAGCAAAAGCTTGGACGAGAAATATAATGAGTTAATATTGAATAAGCCGGTGTCTAAAACGTTCGAGGAATTGAGTACCGCAAACAAGGATTTAAAAAAAGAAACAAAAACTTTAGAAATAGTTATTGAAGAAAATTCTTCCAGTGATGTTAATAATGTTCAATTAAATATAGACGAATCAAATGCAAATGAAGACGTTGTAGAAGTTGATGACAGTTTCAAAATATTCAATAATAAATCTGATTATAAACAATGTGATTCTATTGAACCAGAAACAAATTTTACTCTTGATGAATCGTATATTGTACCTCATATTTCCGGACATTCTTCTCCCGACTTCACGCAACTATATCACTCTAAAGAAGAAGAAAAGTTTAACTCTTTAATATCAACAGCTGATGGAATATCTAAACATTCAGTTAATAATGTAAATAATTATAATTTCGATTTAAATCGAGATGATTCTTTGTTAGAAGATTCAAAAAATTATGGAAAATCTAACATTGTAAATAGTCCGTTGAAATGGAACCCTTCAACCACTTGTTATAGTTATCTTGTCACTGATGAAGAAGGAAAATCGTCGATGGACCCCTCAGAGGACAAATGTGATAATTACCAAAATACCAAACCTTTTAACCTAGATATAGTACCATGTACTAGCTCAACTTTAAAATCTCCTTTTAAAACGCCTCTGTCTCCTTTAAAATCACCTCTTAAATCCCCATTTAGATCTCCCAATTCTCCTAGTAAGAACTTTAATCCTTTTCCAATTCCTCTGAGCTCGAGACAAAATAAAGAAGTACCTTTGAAACTCGGGTTGTATAAAAAGTAACAGTTTTTCTTGTATACTACCCAGAAAAAGTTTAAATTAATATAAAAGTAATAAAAAAAATAGTTGTTAAACATTTTCCCAACAAAATACTCCATGTTTTGGATTGATAGAGGATCTCACTTCGTTTCAAATAAGAAGAAACCACGTGAAGTTGGCCAACTGTCTTACGCAGCAATCAAAATTGGTCTTGTTTTTCTATGTCACCTCGTAACGACCGTTCCATGCCATTGTCGTTACAAACGATGTTTCATGCCGACAGCTATTTTATTATTGACATTTGAAGTTGTGTTTTGACAACTAGTTGGCGCATACGACTGAAACTTCACCTGTCTTCTTCTTATGTGAAACGGAGTCTACTGCCTATGATGACAGCTGTGTCATAGATGACGCTACCGGGCAGTAAAATCTTATGGCGTTTGAAAAGTTCACTGACCACCAAAAATTCACTTTCTTTTGTGATTATCTTATGGACACACTTTGAATTTCAACTACAGTATAACAGTATAACTGTCAAATTTTTGACAGCCGTATTTTTTCACAGCCATATACTTTCTGTGCAGTTTTAGGACTGAAACATTTTATTGTATAATTTGTTACTATATTAAAGGATTTGACAGGTGTGTTATTAGTTAAAGAACATGCTAGAGGGCTTCTGGCAAAATATTTTATAGATAAGCAGGGGTAGACTTCGTTTCACGTGAGAAGAACCCACTTGAAGTTGCAGTAGTATGCGCGAACTTGTCAAAGCCAACGTCATATTGTAAAATTGACATTCGATTTCAAATCAATAGCGTTACGTTTTCATATTTTGTAGATTAATACAAAATTAAAATGTTAAAAATTTAAATAAAACATATTTGGGAATTCTTTAAAACCTTTCGAGATATTTTCAGATATAATAGACACTGGCATAAGAAAATACTTGGTATGGTTAAAATATTTATACTTGACGATGTCCGTTGGTAATTCCAATGAAATTAACCGGCCGTTCCGAGGTGACATAGTTAAACAACACCGATTTTGATCTCTGCGCAAGACAGTTGGCAAACCTCATGTGGCTTCTTATGTGAGGCGGAGTCTACCTTTCATAATTTGAATGTCAATTTTTACATCGTTTGACAGTTGACTGATATATTTCTTTTTCACACATGCTTAGTGCCAACTATTACGTTTCTTGTTAAATTTTAGCGATTTGTTAAGAGAGACAGACGTTCCTTTCAAACTATGACTATGAATGAGCGTCTTCGGCATTTTGTGGATTTTTGGATCGATTTTGAAATATGAGAGTACTATGCCTAATATCACTAAGTATTTGTCAGATTTATAGATAGTACCTAAATAGAAAAACGATAAAATTCACTTGTCTCAGGTATTTTATAATGGCAAGGGCTGCGTTCCGAATGAAGGTCCCTTTAAAATTTAGGCCGTAAGGTTGGCTAAAGTTAGTCGAAATTGCATAGCGACCAAGTGAACAAGGGCTTTGAGTTGCGAGACTGTTGATTGTGTGTGCCTCACCTAAACAACAATACAACGACCATTTTCATCATCATCGGAATCTGATTCACTAGAGCTACTCGAAGATGACACAAACTTCATTCTGTGGATCAATTAAATTAGGAAACTGCTCACTAAGTAATATTTCAACAGTTTTGTAACTGTCAGTAACTGTTGTTTATATGGCCATAAGCAATTTTGACCAACCTTACGGCCTAAATTTTAAAGGGACCATCATTGGGAACGCAAACCGGAGACACCTTGTCGAGGTTTAAATGTTCTTTGACAGTTTGAATCCATGGGGATAATGCTTTTTTTCTTGTGAGATCTCTTTTTAGTCTAAGACTGAAGATAAAAAGAGACACCAGTCATATTTGGAGTATTTACTCTATCGAAAGGTTGAAATATAAACCCAAATATAATAAATTTACTACAAGGAACATACGGAATAAATTTAGACCAATCATAAGCTACCCCGCTAGGCCGTTGGAGGTGAGACAACGTTTTCAAATCTCCCTTTTTAGAAATCTAGGTATTTCTTGATAACAATTGCAACATATCAACAAAAGTATATTTTTGATTGTCTGTTGCACTTTTTTACTTTCTGTTTGTTATTGTCGAACGCTGTTATCACTTCTATAATAGGCTAAGAATGTTTAATAGGTTGACAATTACTTTAATACTAATAAATATCTATTTTTTACTAAGCTTTGCATAAGAGTATGGGACTGCATTATCCCATATCTTTATTATTGTTAAGGGAAGTTGTATAATAAACTATAGTGCGAGCAATAGATATAGTGGTGCCAACAACATCTTCTGTATGTTATTAACACAAATGATGAAACGGATTTAGCCGGGCCAATAACGAACAGGGACGAATTCAGTTTAGTAGAGCCCTACAAACGAAAATGTTTTAAATCATACGTTACTGATGCTCTATGCTTTTGCACATCTTCATGGCATTATTAGAGATGGGTCGTTATTTTAAAAAGGTTCCATAATCACAACATGAGCGACAATAAATGAAATAATCAATTTGTACTAATTATATTACTTCCCTGTTTAGAAAAATGTGCTATTTAACTAAATAGATGATTATATCGTATTAGTAAAACTTGATATTAATAATGTACTGATAATGACTGGTGAGAGAAGTCACCATTTTATTTAGTATTTAAGAAAAGTCTGTTAAAAACAATAATTAACACTTTGATGAATTTGTTAAGTATCGTCTAGGATCCACTTGTTTTCTGCACACAAATAGACACTTCGTTTTGTGTAAAATAATCAAAATTTCTTAAATGTTACACCAAAATCTCGGAAGGCGAGAAATTTTAAATAAAAATGTTAAATATCCTTTCCAAACGAGCAGCTTATCAAATGAAGAAAAAATAGAGCATTAGCGTTACAATGTTGGTACTCAATTGCTACTCAATTAAATTACAAATCAAGCAATGTATCTACAAACCATTCCGGAATGACGTCCCTGATAAGGTCGGCCATATTGCTGTGAACCCTCATGTCATATTCTATTTAGATTTGATTGTTTACTGGTAAACAACGGATGAAAGACTTTAATTGGTAAAAAGATCTTGAAATTTTCTAAAATGCCATCGTTCTGTGATCCTTCTGTGCACCTCAATCTGCTGCTCTTGAATGAAGTATCTCTTCTGTTGATTGCTTTTTTGGTCTGACATTTCAATTATCATTTAATTCAATTCAGGGACAGTTTACTGACTGCGCCATGTGTTGTTTTTTAAATATATCCATTCACATTAGCTACGTTCGGTATTTCCATCGCAGAGGCGACGGATTTTAGGTCACGTGGGCACAGATTAATCTGAGCAAACTGCTATTACCGAACGGTCCGACCACCAACCATAGATATAAACTAACTTTCAAGTCAATATTGGTCATTTTTGCAAAATACATGTAGAATGGATAAATAAAAATTAACTGTTTGTATAAAAACACAAGAGGTAATCAAGAAAAACAGTACTTGATTTATCCAATGACTACAACATAACCTCACAACATGACAGATAAACAGATTAATTTTTCTCGTCGGTCAAAATATTCCGAGCAAACAGATTTGCATCGGACCGATCTGAGGGGAATTACCGAACAGCTCGGATTTACCTCCCCTACCTCTAAATGTAATAAAGGAAGGATTCAGACTAAAAAGATTGATAGGACGCAAATAACGAACGCAGCTATTGTTCTACTCTGTCTGACATCAAAACTGACTTACACCACATGTCAAAACACACAAACTTCAACTCCAGCTGCTCGGGGGACCCAGCCTAATATGGCCGACTTGTCAAAGTCAGGTGTCCAGAATAGTCCATTAGGCAATCCAACGACCTGTCAAATAAATTCAATATGGCGCCTGGTTGGCAAACAATTGTTTAATACGTTTGTTTACTTGTTCAGTTTTGTTAATTGTTGAAGCTTTTTTGAAGTATTTGGGTATAATTACCTTTGGTTTTATTCAGATTTATAGAAAATAGTGAGACTTAAGTTCAGTTTTGAAAAAAAATGCCAGTAACGTGTATTGTGGTGGGTTGTAGAAGCCGTGCAGATCGGGACCATTTGCTTAGTTTTTTTCGCATTCCCACATTGAAAAACTTTGTACATTGCCCACATATAAACGATTTATCAAGGAAAAGGAGGGATATGTGGTTAGCAGCCATCAAGAGGGAAGATCTAACTGAATCAATTATAAGAAACCAAAGGATATGTAGCAGACATTTCATAACAGGTACCAAGTGAAGTTTATATACCATTTCTAATTAAAACTTGCTGTATATAGCTACCTTGCTACGGCTTAAAAGCTTTGTTTGCCAACCAGGCGCCATCTTGACAGTTGAAAAGTCACGTGGTTTGGATTCCCTAATTTGCATCGGACCGATCTGAGGGGAATTACCGAACAGCTCGGATTTACCTCCCCTACCTCTAAATGTAATAAAGGAACGATTCAGACTAAAAAGATTGATCGGACGAAAATAACGAACGCAGCTAATGTTCTACTCTGTCTGACATCCAACTGACTTACACCACATGTCAAAACACACAAACTTCAACTCCAGCTGCTCGGGGGACCCAGCCTAATATGGCTGACTTGTCAAAATCAGGTATCCAGAATAGTCCATTATTTAATAGTAAAATATAATGGAGGTTGAGTGAATAACTCTTCTTCTTCTAAATTTAGATGGATCAGGACGTGAATAGCTCAATAATTTTTGATTCAGAACTGAAAAGCCTATTTGAAATCAGTTTGGAACGAAATTCACTCGTTGCGTGATATAGTTTGGCGCAAACTCAGTAAAATTCTTAAAGGTTCTGAATAGTTGTTGGAACAAACCTAATATTTTATGTGAATACGTTGTATATTTTCATTTTCATGGACTTTTATAGGACAACATATTGGTAACATTTATCCCTACAAAGTTGATCCTAGTTAGCGATTTTTAGAGTGATCCATCGGTTCTCAATTCCTCTGAACGTGCTTATCTTGATATAAGACCATAACCTAATTTTATCTCATATATGACTTAATAATTATGTATTCATCTTCGATTTCAATTTAGTGTAATAGTCCCTACAGGTTTTGATTCATAATTGATCGGTAGCTTAGCGGAAACCTTTAAGAACTAATTGTTAATCAAAATCTTTGTTTGCCCTTCAGCACCTATCAGTGACGTAATTCTGGAATGATTCTGAAGATTATCGCTCCAGTAGCGCTACGTTGGGATGAAAGTGACCCTTGCGTTACGCTTTATAACATGTATTTTATAATCAACAATCTACTATGTATTATTCTCTTTTTCAGTATTTTTGTAAACCCAAGCTGTCCAAAAATTACCATTAAAATATTATAGGTAGTTGGTAATATTTTCTGATACTATTCTAAAATGTAGGATAATGGAACGTTTAAGTAACTGTTTTCAAATATTGAATGGTTCGTCTAAATTGGAAAGGAAACCAACAACTCTTTTTTTATAAACCCGTTTCAAATCAATTTGTAATATACTATGTATGTCTAACTATTAGAACTGAAAAACGTTTGAAAACAGTTCAAACTTTGTACGCAGTAAGTGCTAACGTTGTTCAGGATTTTATCAATGTTTTATATTGTATTCAATCCATCTTTTTGTTATTATTATTGTTCCGAATGGCCAAAATAATTCACTGAGAGTCAGGATAGTATATTCTTCAACGAGTGTAGAATGATGGCTATTATTCACGCTGTTGAAGTTTCCAAAACAAAGCGATCGCAACGAGTGAGTTTTGGAATCATCCAAGTGAACAATAGCCATTCTACACAAGTAAAAGGCTATACTTTCTCCACGACTGTGCATAAAAAAAAATATTCCATCGGGAATCGAACCCCGATCGCCCGCGTAAGATTCAAGCATCTCTGCCACTGAGCTATCTACCACATTATTTATTTATTGAATTGTAAAGAACGTACATATAGGTAACTCATATTTCTAATAGAAACATTTACATTTTTAAATGAAATTATCACATTATTAGGAATAATAATAAAGATAACATAAAAATATACGTAATTAAACATATTAAATCTTCACTATCACTACCATTTTGTTCTCTATATATATACGTAAAATTAAGATTATCATAATTATTTTTTGACGTTTCAAACGACGCGCTGTCAGAAGCGATTTACCTAGTTCATAGAAATAATATACATAGAGTAGGCATGTCATAGGGGCTCGTGTAAGCGTATTCGTCCACCCATTAGAAAGAGATGGACAACCAGTTTGGTATTACTTCCTCTTTCTACATTCTTAAAAGGTTTGTAGTGTTACAGTCTTCGCGCATGTGCATCACGTGATGTTAGAGAGAGACAGCATCACCAATTTTATTTGCCAACTCTTTTTATTGCGTAGACGCTTCCGACTATAGGTTGCCTACTCTATGTATATTATCTCTATGACCTAGTTAGATATTTGACGTTTTAAAAGAGATTTGATTTGTTCATTTTAGCGGGAATTCTTATAATCATAGAATGTGATTGGCTAACGAGAGTGAATTCTGGTGTGAAGAATTTATATCATTATACTGCTAAATATGTAATAGTATATTACATACCTAGCGGGGAAGTAGATCATTACAACCCAGGCTTTGTTAAAAGCCGTGGCTGGAATGATCCTTCAGCGTGGTATGTATACTATTTTATTCACAATTGCTTAGTTACAAGCTTTTAAAAACATTAATTTTAAGATCATTTGTTATCACAATTCAATATTGTTTTCAACAAAGAACTTCATGAATCTGTTGCTAGGCAATATTACTAATTTATTGGTTTTGACAATTATTATGTCATAAAATATTCTTTCTGTCACGAAATTTTAATTTTTTTGCTCAAACAAGTACATGTCTAATTCTGAATTAACCTGTACTCCTCCGGAAGTCCAAGAAGCTGCGGTTGAGGGAATATTTCCGTAGAAAAGCAAAGAAAGCCATTAACTTTTTTTTTAAAACCAGCTTAACACAATATTATCATACTTCAGAAAAGTGACACATGCTTCTAGCCGGAAAAGTACTTGTTTGAGCAAAAAAATTAAAATTCCGTGACAAAAAGAATATTTTATGACATAATTAATTGTCAAAACCAATAAATTAGTAATTTTACCTAGCAACAGATTCATGAAGTTCTTTATCGAAAAAAAAATTATATTGTGATAACAATTTAAAATAGTATACATACCACGCGGGAAGGATCATTACAGCTTTTAGCGAGCCTGGGCTGTAATGATCTACTTCCCCGCTAGGTATGTAATATACCATTGTGCATTATTATATAGTCGTGGAGAAAAAATTGTCCATTACATACATTTCAATGCTATAGTAGAAATAAGGGTTACATTGAAGAAGTTGATAATATTAGCACTGACTGCAATATGTTAAATAATCATTACGTAGATTATAAGTGATTATATCCTTGTTGATACTATTTTGCGCTGTGCCAGGTCCGTTCTAAGAATATTTTGTAGAAAATAATATATTTCCTTAAAGTTGTTATGCGAAAATACACGTTAATTGATCTATACACGTTGTATTATTATTTACCTGAACACTCAAAATCTGCTACAAAATAGTTTAGAATTACTTAATTGATACCTTAAAGATATCGGATCCACTTTTTGCTTTTTAGACTTAAGGTGTTTGAGGGAAATAAATTTGACTGGAATGGAGAAGTAATTGTAGGTAACCTTTATTTTGAGAGCAAAGATAAATCGCTCTAATAAAAACGAAGGCATGGAAAAGTGTTGGAGAAAATGCCAAGCGAATAGAGCACTGGAATAATAGCACCCAACCACTAAGGGAAGATAAGGAAGTCTGCAAAAATTATAGTCCAATAACCCTACTTAATACCACCTACATCACATAGAAAGTACACAAGAAGAATCACAAAGTGGTTGTAGAAATGGAAGAAGCGTACAAGATCATCTTTTTAGAGTTAAATTGCTAGCAGATAAATTGCTACAACAAGATATATGTTGGTTTCATTTATTTGTAAATGGCTTTTGATAAGGTACCACCGGAAGCGTTATAATAGAAAGTGGGACCCGGGGCAAAAGTGCATTGTAGGAAATAAAAAGGCAGACATCCTAGCAAACGTAGGGTCTGAGACTGCATTCACTGGTGATCTAAAACTGATGCACGTGGTTGTATATCTCTGTGGACTCTAACTAAACATCAGTCGTACTGGAGACACGTGCCAAAACAGGAACACAGCAAACTGATGGTAAAAAAACCCTAGGAGACGCTGACTAATGAAATACTTAAACCTTAGCAGGGGCCAGATAAGGATAGTGACGGGTTTACTCACCAGTCACTGTACCCTAAGGAAGCATAAGCATACAATCGGAATATATAGGGAGGAACCTATCTGGACTGATTTCTCCAAGAAGGACCTAGTGAAAAAAGCCTGATAAGGGCTCCTGGTCTCTTCACATAAGCGGCACAACCAAGAGCACAAAAAGCCTAAAGGCTTAGGTGTCGAGACTCTAAGCTTCTGACTGGGGGTGCTGAACCAATCAGTCAATCAATAATAGAAAACAAATACAAAAACAACTTATGCTGTGTAATTCGCGAAAATAAAATATCAGAAAATTTGAAAACTTAAAAAGGATTAAGACTGGGAGGGGGATTGAGTCCACTATTATTTATTATCTTTATGGATGAAATTCTAAAACAATGTTCGCCTAAGATTAAAAAGCTACATATAGGCTACAGACAATTAATTACACAAAGAATAAACATCGCTGAAGGAACCTTTGCAGACGATTTGGATGATTATGACGGGGACCGAAATGGACCTAGGTACAACAGAACATGGAATAAAACTTTAAAAGAAAATGGGATGTTCATTTTTAAATAATTTCTAACAAAAATAATAATTGTTTCTGTAATCAAACTCGTGGAGGTGGCCATATAGTTGCCCAGCACATTAATGTAAATAAAAAAAAATCAAGTGAGAAATACATTTATATATTCTTTAAACATGTAGGTAAATATATGACAATAAATAAACAATAAAGAATATCTTTAAATTTAATAATAAATAAAATATAAAATAACAATATGTAACGAAAAGTGTGAACATATACAGGGTCTTCAGGAGTTTAATATAAAAAATTCAGAAGAACCCTGAATAATATGGCCGAACTGTCAGTTACGTCATTCTGGAATGATGATGAGCTTCACTCCACCAGTCAAGCATAGGACCCCAAAGGTAATACTTGATTAACATCATATACCTCCTTATTTACCTAATAATTATATTATGACATAAGGCCCTGAACAATTTGGCCGAGCTGTCAGTTACGTCATTGTGGAATGATGTATTGAAGGTTCAACTTTAAACCGTTCTTTTTGCAGTGACAGAGTAACGAAACAAACTAAAGACAAAATATGTATTCCCTCCGGCAGCTTCACTCCCCCAGTCAAGAATAGGAACCCAGAGGTAATACTTGGATAACATCATCTACCTCCTTAATTACCTAACAATTATATTATGACATAAGGACACTGAATAATACGGCCAAACTGTCAGTTACGTCATTCTGGAATGATGTATTGAAGGTTCAACTTTAAACCGTTCTTTTTGCAGTGACAGAGTAACGAAGCAAAATAAAGACAAAATATGTATTCCCTCGGGCAGCTTCACTCCCCCAGTCAAGAATAGGAACCCAGAGGAAATATTTGATTAACATCATATACCTCCTTAATTACCTAATAATTATATTATGACATAGGGCCCTGAACAATATGGCCGAGCTGTCAGTTACGTCATTCTGGAATGATGTATTGAAGCATGGAGACTATATATATTGAAGGTTCAAGTTTAAGCCGTTCTTTTTGCAGTGACAGAGTAATGAAGCAAAATAAAGACAAAATATGTATTCCATCGGGCAGCTTCACTCCCCCAGTCAAGAATAGGAACCCAGATGTAATACTTGGATAACATCATCTACCTCCTTAATTACCTAACAATTATATTATGACATAAGGACACAGAATAACACGGCCGAACTGTCAGTTACGTCATTCTGGAATGATGTATTGAAGGTTCAACTTTAAGCCGTTCTTTTTGCAGAGACAGAGTAACGAAGCAAAATAAAGACAAAATATGTATATTGTATTCCCTCGGGCAGCTTCACTCCCCCAGTCAAGAATAGGAACCCAGAGGTAATACTTGGTTAACATCATCTACCTCCTTAATTACCTAGTAATTATATTCATCTAATATCGGTGGACACGTACAAACCAAATGTTTATCACCATAAATATCATCTATCCTTGCTACAGTCGGCCAAATTTTCGTCTCCGGCTTCACAAAAGGTGCGGGGAATGCAGCTTGCTCTCGACTATACGGCCTCTCCCATGAACTACTTATAACTTGCTCTTGAGTATGAGGCGCCATTTTTAAAGGGTTAATCCTAACATCTGATTTACCTTCTTCTATATCTCTAATTTCTTCTCTTATAGAAATTAACGATTCGCAGAATCTATCAAGTTCTTGTTTATCTTCCGATTCGGTGGGTTCGATCATAAGAGTACCAGCGACTGGCCAGCTCATTGTGGGCGCATGGAAACCGTAATCCATTAATCTTTTAGCTATATCGGCTGCTTCTATTTTAGCGGTTTTTTTAAACTCTCTAGTGTCTATAATAAACTCGTGAGCTACTAACTCTGACGAAGAGCTCTTAAATAAAGTAGTGTAGTACGGCTCTAACTTTTTAGACATGTAATTAGCGTTTAAAATAGCAACTTGAGTGGCTTTTCTTAAACCTTTAGGTCCCATCATTTTTATGTAAGCCCATGAGATAGGCAAAATTGCACTGGATCCGTAAGGAGCTGCGCTTACAGCACCTTCAGAGCTACCGTTGTGTCCTATTGGCATTATTACCGGATGTCCAGGAAGAAAAGGCGCTAGGTGAGACTTAACGCCAATTGGACCCATACCAGGTCCTCCGCCTCCATGAGGAATACAAAATGTTTTGTGGAGATTTAAATGGGAAACGTCACTTCCGTAATCACCTGGTCTACAAAGTCCTACTTGCGCATTCATATTAGCACCATCTAAATAGACTTGTCCACCATTATCATGTATTATTTTACAAATATCAGCTACTGTTTCTTCAAACACTCCATTAGTGGACGGATACGTTATCATCAAACAAGAAAGATTGTTCCTAAATCTCTCAGCTTTATTTTTAAGATCATTAACATCGATGGTTCCATCGGGACAAACTTTTATCGGCTCCACTTTCATTCCAGCCATTTGTGCACTAGCGGGGTTAGTGCCATGGGCACTGATGGGTATCAAACAAACATCGCGTTGGATCTCCCCTCTCGCTTCGTGGTAACATTGAATTGCTCTTAGACCGGCGTACTCGCCTTGAGCTCCACTGTTCGGTTGAAAACTGATTCGGTCATAACCAGTTATGGCGCATAGATCCTTTTCTAACTCTTCAAATAATTGATGGTAGCCTAGGCATTGTTCTGTTGGAGCAAAAGGGTGAATATCTGTGAAATGTTTGAAAGAGCACGGCATCATTTCAGTCGTAGAGTTTAATTTCATAGTGCAAGAGCCTAGTGGAATCATGCTGTGTACCAAAGATATATCTTTGTTTTCTAACACTTTCATGTATCTTACTATGCTCGTTTCCGAGTGGTGCGTGTTAAATACTGGATGGGTCAAATACGGTGATGTTCTTTTAAAAGAGCTTCGGTAAATTGCGTTTTCTCTAACCATCGGACTGTGGACTATACTGTCTACTTTTTGAGCACAACCGAAGGTATAGAATATGTCGTCGACGTCTTCTAAGGAAACGGTTTCATCAAGAGCTATTCCAACGCTGTCGTCTTCATAGTATCTGTAATTAATTTTTTTTTCCACTGCTCTAGTTTTCACTTCTTCGATCGATAATTTTGGATACACCTTCAAGGTGTCAAAGAATAATTTGTTTGACATTGTGTTGCCATCTTGTTGTAAACCATGATGAAGTACCTGAAAATAAAATGTGCTATCAGAGGGAAAAGATAGAAATCGAACGTGGGTATATAGTGAGGATAGAGATATACTTTTGACAGGATAAAATAACTAGAAATAAAATCTGCGGGGCATATAGCCCGAGAAAGTAGATGTTGCTTCCTAGTGAACGGTCTACGCTTTGGAAAGTAGGTAATTTTCTAATTTCTAAGGCGTTTTAATAGTTTTAGTGCCAATTGCACCGACTATTTTAAGTGAAGCTTAGGGTTAAGGGCCACTTAAAGTTAATATTTTTGTTGCACCGTATGTCAAACGCAATTTAAACCTCCCTTAACCTAAGCTTACAAGAAAACTTAAATTCTGTTAACCTAAAAGTTGGTTTGTTGTGCTTTAATATGAAAATGGATATTTTCACCGATGATTTAGATGTGTTAGAAATAATAGAACATGGTTTTCCAAGACGGATATTTGTTCTGCCAAATTATTTTCACACAATGGACAATTTAACTTTTTTTAAGACATGTAGATTTTACAAAGAAACTGTTTTGTTTATTTCAAGTTTAATAGAAGATAGTCTGGAGTTTCCTGATGACAGGTAATAAATCCAAATATATGTCTATTATAATTATGTAGTACTCACTTAATACCTTGTCAAACTAAGTTTACAGACCTTGTGTTTAACACATCTGTCGCTAAAGTATAAAATACCAAGATTATATAGGTACGATCTTGTGAAATGCTTTTTTGGAACAACAGCCTTAGTTCAATGAATCACTTGCTAACTTGTCTGAGATATTTTGCGGGCTCAGGTTTTTTTATTACTGTTGCGCGTTTTATGCAAATTGATGTAGCTACAGCTAGCAGAACCATAGCAAAAGTATCCAGGGAGTTAACTACATTGTATCCCAGATTTATCAAAATGCCAACAACCCAAAGAGAGATCCTGACACACCAAGAAAAATTTTGAGAGACATTTTGCATATAGTATGAAATAATTCAACAAATAAATAAAAAAATCACAATCACACCCAAACCAAACAAAAATGTCATAAACAAATAATGACAATAATGGCATATAGAGTCTCTTAAATTAAACTAAAAATTTCCTAGAGTGTGCATTGATGCCAAACTGCATGGCTACTTAGCTAAGCTGACCTTTAGTTAACATGGTGGCTCCCTTAAAAATATAACGCTTGCAACAGAATTTAAGTTTTCTTGTAAGCCTCCAAAATTGACGGCTTCGGTTTAAATTGAGTTTGACATACGGTGCAACAAAAATATTAACTTTAAGTGGCCCTTAACTCTAAGCTTCACTTAAAATAGTCGGTGCAATTGGCACTTAGAAGTGTAAATCAATGTATGTCGTGCCATATAGCCACATAAGTAGTTGTTGCTTCTTAGAGAACGATTTGCTCTCTGAAAATTATTATTCAATAACTTTGTAAGACGTTTATAATAGTAATAACTATTATTTTGACTTCTATTGATAACACGCTTTACTGAAATATGACAATTGTTACAGGAAACTGTAATTAAGTAAATATCTGCCCTGTTAGTTATAATGAAGAATGGAGAAGATTATAAAGAATATGCAGTTAAATAATAAAAGGAAAGTATATTCTGTAGTATTGAATAAGAAGATATACTAAAATTAGCAAAATTGTGGAATATATATGAGGGAATACAAAAAATATGTTTCTCATGAATTATTTTGGAGGGGAGGAAAATCTGTAAACTGTAAAATTCACCCGTTTAAAGAAGAAAATAAATAAAGATGGAACTTCAGCAGGAAGATTTGAATACAAATCACAAGGTGGGTCGAAAAAATTTGCAATTGAAAATATCTTCCACCTACCAATGTCATATTGTGTATTTTGGTCGCAATATCTTTAAGTCCTTGAGGTCCATGATAAACAGCAAACATGGCAGACATGTTAGCCAGTAAAGCTTGAGCGGTACAAATATTACTTGTAGCTTTATCCCTCCTAATGTGTTGTTCTCTTGTTTGCAAAGCAAGTCGGTAACCATCCCTTCCAGCTGCATCTCTTGTTACCCCAATCATTCTGCCTGGCATCAAACGTACCTTAAAGAAAAACTATTATCTTTTAAAATAAAAAATATGTTTTTACTTACCAAAGATTGGTTGCAAGCAAAAAATCCGGCATGTGGACCGCCGTAGCCTAAAGGAACTCCAAGCCTTTGCGAAGTTCCAATTGCAATATCTACTCCGATTTCACTAGGAGGACGTAGAAGAGTAAGACTTAATAAATCAGTAGCGCAGCAGACCAAAGTACCTAAAGTAAAAATAAATTGAATATTTTACATTTAAATGATTCACTCGCTTATTACCATTGGCGTGCGCATTGTCAGCTATAGAATCAAAATCAAGAATGTTTCCTTCAGTGTCAGGATATTGGAACATCATCCCAGCGATATCTCTTCCAGAAAAATCAGCCTCAAATATATCAACAACCTGTACGTTTAACCCTAGAGACTGACACCTTGTTTGAATCACAGAAATTGTTTGGGGATGAAGTAAGTTGGATATTAATAGCTTTTTCCTTTTGTTTTGTCTGTAACATAATGAAAGTGCTTCAGCTGCAGCTGTTCCTTCGTCTAAAAGGGAAGCGTTCGCTACTTCAAGACCAGTGAGCTCGGTTACTAATGTTTGGTAATTGAGAAGGCCTTCTAAACGACCTTGAGCGACCTAAAAAATTTAAGTCACTATAATAATTACATGGTAAAAACCACAAGATAATCCTGGGAGACTACAGAATATATGAGGGACACTAAAGCTTGCGGAAAATGGGTCTAAAGGAGCTACAAGTTTCGGAGACTTTCCTCAGGAACTATATAAGTTGAAGGAAAGGGTCGGAATAGATAGGTATCAGTGAATATCACCCCAAGATATATAAATACAAATACTTGGCAAAGCGACCTATGTGTCGTAAATCAAAATGTGAATACAGGGTGGTCATAATTTACCTACTCATTTTTCGACCACCCTATGAGATCTGGGACGATAGCAATAATAAAATTACAAAACATTGTTATTAACTACCTCTGGTTGATACGGAGTATACTGAGTCGTCCATCCAGGATTTTCGAAAATATTTCTCATTATCGTATGCGGTACACAGCAATTGTGATATCCCATGCCAATGTAAGATCTCCATATTTGATTTTTTTCTGCTATGCGAGTTATTCTATTTATGAGATCATATTCGCCTAGAAAATACAAAAAAAACACAATTCTCAACTGCTACTGAAAATAACTATTGTTACTATAATTGTTTTTGAATGAAATAAACGATTTAAATGATAGTTTCAAACAAAGTATGTGAACCGGTCTGTTATGAATAGATAAACGACGTCAATGTTACATTTTCATAATATTCCATGTTATCTCATTAACGATAAAAGTATTTTAACAAATATTGTGTAAAGTATTATTCACCAAGACCCCCTATGGACTAATCGAATCAGTGTTATCTCTTTTTCTTGTTAATGTAAATCATATTGTAATATTTACATCTATATACGACTGAAATAAACTAGTTGCTATATATGGGAAGATAATGATAACAAATATTTAAAAATAATTCCTAAATAGTCCTTAAACTGTGGCTTGTTGGTCCTCTATCTAAAAACTGTATATTTTCTGTAAATTCAATACTTTAAAAACAAAGCGGCAACAGCGCTTGGATTATACACGTCTCCGACAGCAAATGTTGGAAATTAGTGCGTTGCTAGGCGACAACCGTGGAGATGGGAGAAACAAATTCAAGTAACAGCTACAACTGCTATCATCAGATTAATGTGGTTAGGCTACATTCGTAATCAATTCGCTGGCCAAGTGGTACTTTGGCACGCAAGTCGGCACGAAATTTGCCATTCACAATAACTTCAAAGTCGACTTTAACGCAAGCGCGTTCGTACCTAAATAATTGTCAGGATTCCTTCCAGAGAAAATATATTCCTTCAACATATTATGGTCGAAGCACGATTCTGTCTGTATTTTTAGTGCAGTCTGCGGTTAGAGGTTATAATACCTATATAATTTGGATTTATTTTTTATAGCAGTATATACTAGTTTAGTAGTGATGGACAATGCGGAATAAATATCAATTCAATGATGATCAATTCGAAGAAAATGTCATAATACATAGGTAACAATTAAGTTATTAATATTTGTTCACTTACTAATTGGATCTTCAATATTTAATTTTCCCTCCAATCTAATTTTTTTCGGAACGGCTTTTTCTGTTAATTCATCCAGACTCTACACAAAAATTTGTAATTGGTTAAATATTGAATAACACTTTATTTAAACAAGCTATTATTATAATACCTCTTAAGTAGGTACCGGGGCAAAAGGGCATTGTAGGAAACGAAAAGGCAGACGTCCTAGCAAAGCTAGGGTCTGAGACTGCATTTACTGGTTTATATACCTATAGTTAAATATTTATTAGAAAATATTTTCCATGGTTTGCCAAATTTGGTTTTAAAAGAGCTAATTTTTAATAAAAAAAAACTAATAATTACCTTAAAGCCCAAAGTATCTAGCATAGTACTGACATCGCTTTCCCTAGGTCCGATGTGTCTAGCTGGAAAATCGTCTTTTCTAGGAAACAAGGGTCCTTCAGGACGCGGCGGTCCTGCACTAGCATACCTTAAATTTTTCACACTATTCCATTTTGGAAAAATACTACTACGAACTACAATTTTGTACATGTTTTGCGGCTTGTAATGAAATACGTATTTCATAAAAGTCGTGTGATTATAAGTAGTCAATACTTAAGGGCAGAGGTCGTTAAGTTGTGTATAATAAATGATAAAAATATAGATATTTAAAATAAATATGATTTCTTAATTACCGTGACTGTTCAATAAAACACATTTAAAACCTATAAGCTGTCTGTTTTTATGGAAACAAAGAAAAAGAAAATTTTAATAATCTTATTTAATCTACTCTTTTCTAATACAATATTGATTTAGCGCTTTTTTGGCGTTGTTTTAATTGCTTTTTTTTCCAGAGGAAAAGGAGAAGCTCTAACAGCCTGCCCCAGCAGCTGGGATGTGCAATGCTGCTGAGTACCGTGTGGGGCTCGCACCCACTAAACCCCCACCTCTTGTGCTACCAGCTTACTCCCGGAAAAAGGCATTACCCATCATAACTTCAGAAATAACCGTAGATACAAAAACAACATTTTTAATTTTCCGCTCTGTCTCAGTCTTTAATTTCTTTTCTTTCCATAATATTGCAGATAAATGCATACATCAGGTTCCACTTTTCCGGATGGCTGAGCATGATTTCAACTAGTTCTTCCGTTCCTGGGAATACACCCATACTTGCTGCCACCTCCTCTCTCTCTGGGCCGCATCCGCAGATACCTGTATGCCGATATCACCGTCAGCAATCCCTTTCTATTACTCTCCACACTGGGGTCGGATAGAGAAGAACACTATGCATGATCGTGCATAGCACCTGTCGCCTTGCATAGTTCGGTCCGCCGATTTTTGGAAGCAGTCTCCTCATAATTTTCGTTTTCCTATTTGCCTTTACTATGCAGTAATCCACGTGCTTGACGAAAGATAATTTGGGGTCCAGTACCACACCCAGATATTTGAGCGTGTTTGATGGCTTGACCATGTTGCCCTTTAGTCTTATCTGAAAGTTTTCCCTGTTCGTTGGGCCCCTGAGTATTATCAGCTCAGTTTTCTGGGTAGCAACCTCATCCACTCCACGATCCTTGTAGATGCACGTTCAGCCTTTCTCATTACTTCGTTTTTGTCATCTCCTTCAATGGTAGCCAATAAGTCATCCGCGTCATGCCCACTTTTTCTTTTCGTCTGAGAACCCTCTCGTACAGTATATCCCATAGTTTAGGGCCCTTTATTGATCCTTGTGGGACTCCCATTGTGCCCTGCCATTTAACAGAGCCCGCTACCACCTATCTATCTCTAAAATAGTCGTCCACCATCTCCACCAAGTATTCCGAGCACTCAGCTTTTCTAAGTTTGTCAATGATGTGATGCCATCTCGCAGTATTAAAAGCATTTTTGACATCTACAGATATCACCAATAGTCATTTGCTCTGACTGTTTATAATAAAAAGGATCATTAAATCAATACAAAATAACCAAATTTAAAATCTATCCAAATAATTCTTCATCCTCAGGGCGACTGGCATTATTGTCAACTTGTCAGTTGGTAGACATGCAAAGACGTCACGTCACCGGTCGGCCATATTGTTCTGTCACTCATGCTAAAGAATTTTATATGTATATATCATGAAGATATAGTCTCTAAGGTATAGTTATAGAAAATAACGGGTATACTGGCAACATAGTAATGGTGTACCTACTCTAAGTATGTTTTAGGTCAAATTAGGTCCAAGACATACTTTGCAATTCATTAACGATGTGACACAGACTTACGAATAATTACTATTCAATCTGCATGTATGTGAAAGGAGGTTTCTTCTTCCATTCTACAGAAGCTACATTCTTCATGATCCACTAGTTTGAGCTTTTTACGGTATCCATTCAGACGACTGTTTCCCTTCAGGTCACCTGTCAAAACTGCAGTTTTATTCTGGCTTAGGCATTCATTTGTTCCCATCTGGTAGCTTCCCAGAAACATCTTTGATTGTGGCAAAGCCGTGGTGGGTTTAATTCCAAAATAAAATAACTGAATGTACAACTTTCATTCGTAGAAGGTATGCCTGGCAAATCCAGTGAGTTCAAAAACTCTGTTGGATAATTTACAGCTTCGTTAGCATCGCAAACTGTATCGATCGATTTGTATGATACTAAAGTAGCCTTACAACGACTGCTGTATCTTAATTTTAAATCGTAGACGTTCACAATTTTTGCTGCTAAAATAGCTTTTTCTGCCAGCCAGGTATGATTTTTTGTAGTTTGTGCGTACATCCGGACATATTTTGTCAATGAGAACACTTAGCAAATCAACCATAGTGCAGAAATTAGTGATTGTTTTGTTTGAGAATCTGTCAGCAGATGGATCATATGCAGCACTTTGACGCGACGCTTTTCGTAAATTGCTGAATAGCCTTGTCCATTAAAGGTTTATAAATTTTCGATTTCAATAGGACACATCCACAAACTGACATGTTGACACTAATGACAGTCGTCCTAAGGGAAAATAATTATTTGGTTAGATTTCATATTATTTGCAATTTTTCTGTTTTGTATTGTTTTAATTATCATTTTCATTATAAACAGTCAGATATAGCTTTTCAAAATGCCTAGATCTTGTTGAGTAGTCGATTAAAAGGGATGAAATAACCTTTCATTAATTTTCATCAATATTGTACAGCAATAATGGAAGAGAAGGGTTGATGTTTTGGCTCAAAAAAGAAGGGAACATCAATTTACAGATAGTAAATAATCGCCTAATAATACAGGGTGTTTCATTGGGAAAGGGCCTAACTTTAACTGTATATGGGGATCACTTTGGTGCTTCCAAAAACCTATATTTAATTTGTCTTCTGCACTTTATAACCGAGATACAGGGTGTTTTATAAATTTATCGTATTTCTTTCGAACCCCATAACTTCCTAGTTACGCTGTATATTATTTCGAAATTTGGTACACGTAATAAGCATTACCTAGAAACTCCATCAAAAACATCTCCAAAAAGACAATGCAGGTCTGGCTTAACAAATAGTTTCAAAACTCGTCTTTCCTAAAAACAACACCCTGTATATAGATTTTTTTAAATTGCTCTTTATAATTGGAAAGAGTATAAAAAATCGAATCTACTTATTTCCTTTTTATTTTTCCGCAGACAATTTTACTACCAAAAATGGATCGTCAAAGTTATAATTTATACACTTTTTGGGGGGTTAACAATGGTATCGAAGAGATTTTTTTTATTTTTTAGCTTGAAATGAAATCTATTTAATTAATCTAGAGAAGCATCCTAGAAATTCAATTGAGTTTGTATGTTCACGAGTACAGACCACTAAAAAATGTGATTACAGGGCCGTACTTAGGACATACTCATTCAATATGTTTCGAATATTTCGAGCATCCTGTATAAGGATATGTATCTGGAAACTATGCACTTCTACATTTAGAATAACAAGAGTAAAATACGATAAATAAATTTATACTTCAAAAAACGTTAAAAATACTCGTATAAACTAGATAATACTTCAAGTATTTTGAGCAATTTTTGTAGGTTAGACTTGCTTCGTTTGGACAATGTTGTTAGAATTTCTTGTTTTCATATCAATTAATAAAAATCTCTCCGTTTTTTGAATTATAAATTTATTTCTCATATTTTACTCTTGTTATTCTAAATGTAGAAGTGCATAGTTTCCAGATACATATACTCTATACAGGATGCTCGAAATATTCGAAACATTGAATGAGTATGTCCTAATTAATCACATTTTTTAGTGGTCTGTACTCGTAAACATACAAACTCAATTGAATTTCTAGGATGCTTCCCTAGATGCATTAAATAGATTTCATTTCAAGCTAAAAAATAACAACCTCTACGATACCATTGTTAACCCCCAAAAAGTGTATAAATTATAACTTTGACGGTAAATTTTTGGTAGTAAAATTGTCTGCGAAAAAATAAAAAGGAAATAACTAGATTCGATTTTTTATACTCTCTCCAATTATAAAGAGCAATTTAAAAAAATCTATATACAGGGTGTTGTTTTTAGGAAAGACGAGATTTGAAAATTTTTGTTAAGCCGGACCTGCATTATCTTTTTGGAGATGCTTTTGATGGAGTTTCTAGGTAATGGTTATTACGTGTACCAAATTTCAAAATAATATACAGCGTTACTCGGAAGTTATGAGGTTCGAAAGAAATACGATAAATTTATAAAACACCCAGTATGTCGGTTATAGAGTGCAGAAGACACATTAAATATAGGTTTTTGGAAGCACCAAAGTGATCCGCATCTACAGTTAAAGTTAGGCCCTTTCCCAATGAAACACCCTGTATAATAATTAAGTAGAGAAGTCGAGCAGTATAAAATATAAAGTTTCGTTATGGCTGAGACAAAGCAACTAACAATAGCTTAGTTGGTACGCTTTTGAAATCAAGAAATTGCTCTCGGAGCATTTCTTGACATAGAAGGAGCGTTCGACAACACATCCTTTAATTCTATGATAGCTGCTGTTGCTAGGCGTGGAGCAGACGACACCACATGTCGGTGGATGAAAAACATGCTTTTCAACAGAACTGCAATAACAACTTTATTTGGAGACTCCATGGAGGTGCGGATAATGAAGGGATGCCCACAGGGAGGAGTTCTATCCCCTTTACTGCGGGACCTCGTCATAGACGATCTCCTGGTGGAACTGAACAGGAAAGGGATATACACCCAGGGGTATGCGGATGATCTGACAATACTTGTACTGGGGAAATACCCTAATGTCATATCAGGGCTGATGCAACAGGCTCAGGGAATGGTGGAGATATGGTGTAGGAGGGAATGCCTAAGGGTGAACCCCTCAAAAACCGCGCTCATTCCCTTCACTAGAAAAAAGAAGCTTGAGGGACTAAAACTGCCAAGCCTCTTTAACGTGCAGCTGTGTCTAAGTCAGGAGGTTAAGTATCTGGGTTTAATTCTGGATGCAAAACTAACCTGGAACTCACACCTTCATGATAAAACTAATAAAGGGAAAATGGCCCTAATGGCTGCCAAACGGGCGATAGGGAACACTTGGGGACTAAATCCACGGATTGTACACTGGCTGTACACAACTGTGGTAAGACCCATGGTTACCTATGGCGCCTTAGTTTGGTGGCCAAAAACAGATCAGAAGAAAGCTGAATTGGAGCTGTCAAAACTTCAGAGGCTTGCCTGTCTGTGCATAACGGGTTCCATGAGAAGCAGCCCGACTGCGGCAATGGAAGCAATTCTCAATCTTCCGCCTCTTGCTCTGCATGTTAAGGCGGAAGCGAGGATGGCTGCATACAGACTGGAATGCAATGGGAACTGGCATGAAAGAACCAACACCCACTGTCACTCCAGAATCACAGAAGTTATCACAAACTCACTCCTTAAAATGAGAAGTGACAACATGTTGGCAAGATGCAACGACACCCAACCATACCAAATCCAGCTAAACTGGGACGGGTTGGAAGAAAGCAGTCAGGAAGGAACGTTGATGTGGTACACTGACGGATCAAAGACTGACATTGGAACAGGTGCTGGAATTCATGGTGCTAGACCCAGGTGCAATTTTCATGCACCGTTTTGGAATCTTGCTTCTGTATTCCAGGCAGAAATCTATGCTATCGATATGTGTTGGCAACTGAATATTGAAAGGGGTTACAGGGGTCAAAAGATCCTAATACTCTCTGATAGTCAGGCAGCATTAAAAGCTTTAGCATGTCCTCAGATCAGATCTAGACTGGTCTGGGATTGTCTACAGAAACTTAAAACCCTGGCTAACCATAATAGAGTTACTCTTAAGTGGGTACCAGGGCATAAAGGGCATTGTAGGAAATGAAAAGGCGGACAACCTAGCAAAGCTGGGGTCCGAGACAGCATTCACTGGTCCTGAACCAGTATTTGGGATATCCAAAACTGCTGCACGTGGTTGTATATCTCGGTGGACTCAAACTAAACACCAGTCGTACTGGAGACACGTGCCAAAACAGGAACACAGCAAACTCCTGGTTAAAAAACCCTCGGAGAAGCTGACCAATGATATACTAAACCTTAGCAGGGCCCAAATAAGGATAATGACGGGTTTACTCACCGGTCACTGTACTCTAAGGAAGCACATGCATATAATCGGCATATATAGGGAGGAACCTATCTGTCAGTTGTGCATGGAAGAGGAGGAAACAGCCTCTCACATTATCTTTGATTGTGAAGCACTATCTCACTGGAGATATAGACTCCTAGGACTAGAACTTCCAAGGGAGGATTTCTCCAAGAAGAACCTAGTGAAAAGTCTGTTGAGCCTGATAAGGGCTGCTGGTCTCTTCACATAAACGGCACAACCAAGAGCACAAAAAGCCTTAAGGCTAAGGTGCCGAGGACATCAATCCTTTGACTGGTGTGCTGATCCAATCAATCAATCAACACTAAGCTATTGAAACAACGTCAAAAAAGGCACTAAATCAAAACCAAATGGACTCAAACAGATTAAAACCTCTTATAGGGCATGTCCATCAACTGACAGTTGACAATACCCCTGAGGAAAAACAATTATTTGGTTAGATTTCAGATTTGTAATTTGGTTGTTTTGTATTGATTCAATGATCCTTTTTATTATAAACAGTTATATATAACATTAAAAATACCTAAGCAACTAAAACAACGTCGAAAAAAGCACTAAATCAAAATTAAATAACTATTAAGAACCACGTGTTGAGCAAAGAGCGCTTGTTTATTATCAGATGTTGTATGTTCCATGTCAGATTCCTCAGGGCATGACGTCACGTGGACATGCCCTATTGTGCAAAGAACGCTTGTTTATCCTCAGGGCGACTGTCATATAACGTCACGTAGACTTGCCCCTCTCTCTCTCACATACACACCCCATCAATGTCTCTCATACTTTGCTTCTCTTCCCCTCTCTCTCTCTGTCTAGATGCATTCATAGTGTTTCATTCCATTTAATGATTCCAATCAAATGAAAGACGTTTATTCGGAAATTTCTGTATTTAAAATAAATTATGTCTAACAACAAATAATAATAATAAATGACCAATACACAACCGTACTGCATGAAAGTGAATGAAAGAAAAAAATGTAAAAATTAACCTAAAAACTAGTATGGGACATCCACACACAATATAAATATCTTCTTTTCGATAAACACAAAAATCATGTAAATGTACAATGAAAAATATATTTGTCTATTTCAATCTTAGTACAAAAAATCTTTCACACTTTATACAAAAAATGTGACATTAACTTTGTTACACATAAATAATAACTATAGTGGCACACTCTGTGGTTTCAAAAATAAACAAATAATAACCCGCAATAGTTACTATTTACCAAACAAACAAAAAATCACAATATCAGTCAAGCTACAGCTTAATGATATCTACATTTAAATCTAGAAGAGTAGAGCTCCCATTCCTCCCATTTCGCTTTGTTCTTTAACAAATATTTCAAAGTATTGATAAATAATAGTAACTGCAAGAAGTATACCAGTTCCTGAACCGATAGCTCCCATAAAATCAGCTAGCACAGATAAAGCTCCGATACAAAGTCCACCAAACGCAGCAGCAGTTGGTATATATCTGTTGAGCTCGTGGATCATCGAGTTGTCTCTGTGTCCCCTCATTACCATCTGTTGTTCTTTTAGTTGTTTAGCTACGTCTTTAGCAGAACTTCCAGATACTTCAATCCAAGTCTTCGAAAAGAAGGCACAAGATCCCAACATAAAGACAATGTATAACATTGCATGTACAGGATCCTCTAGAATGTGACTAACACTTTCAGGAGGTGATAAATAGTAACATAATCCACCGATTGGGTAAGATCTTGCTGGGCCGCCACCTCCTACATCAGCCCAAACACCAAGTAAGTTAATTAAAAAGTTTCCTTGGAATTTAACAGCCAACATTTGGGATATAACATATAAATTAGAAACAAGAGCTGATTGTAAAATAATAGGAATGTTTGAAGTGTAAAAAAGTTTGATTGGGTAGCTAGAGTACTGTCCACGATATCTAGCGCTCTTAATAGGCAAATCCACTCTGAATCCTTGGAAGTATATTACTATAGCAAAAACGAGGACAGTTGCCAAGAGGTTCATTAAATTTGGAAGATTTTGTCGGTAAAAAGCTTCACGTAAACCCCTAATTTTATCTTGTCTGGTAGTTAACAAATGGAACAAAGCAATCACAGCTCCTTCAAATTCAGTTCCTCTTCCGGTGTTGACTGTGGCTGGTGAAAATGCCTTCCAGATGATAGTTTCGCAAATATTAGTTGCTATGAAGAGGGAGATACCGGAACCAAGACCATATCCCTTTTGGAGAAGTTCATCGAGAAGTAATACAATTAGACCAGCAACAAAAAGTTGTATAATGATAAGAAGACACACTCCTGCTCCAATTTCGGCTGGGTCTCCATACATGCCTGTCATTACGTACACAATGGCTTGACCTACAGTGATTACCATGCCAAACACTGGAAAAAAAAAATTTTATAACTTTATACAGCAATTAATTTTTAAAATTGAACAATACAAATGTTTATAAATATCTTTTTTTTTGCAAATAAATGTTAGAAAGTAAAAGAAGCTAAGTATGAATATAGTAATATTGTTTTAGCACAATTCTTTCAAAATAATTTACCTGTTTATACAAGAAACTGTCTATTTGAATTCAATAGTTTCTCAAACAAAACAGGAATATAAAATTTCAAAATTACACATTGATAGGTTATATACTTACATTTTTGGGCACCATTGAATAAGGCTCGGTCTTTGGGAGTATCCCCGACTTCTATAATCTTAGCACCAGCCAAAAGTTGCATAATCAATCCTGATGTTACGATGGGTGATATACCAAGTTCCATAAGTGTACCTCTATTTGAAGCAAGAATAACACGAATCCAATAGAAAGGATCTGCAGAATCTGAACTCATTATACCAAATAATGGAATCTGCAAAATGAATTGAAATTTTTATTACATATGGAAATTAATAACAGGAATTTATTTTTTATAATGAAAATAATGTTTAATACACTTACCTGACAACATACTAAAAAGATGAAAAGTGTTATTGCTGTC
Source organism: Lochmaea capreae (assembly GCA_949126875.1). Classification (NCBI taxonomy): domain Eukaryota; kingdom Metazoa; phylum Arthropoda; class Insecta; order Coleoptera; family Chrysomelidae; genus Lochmaea; species Lochmaea capreae. Next base: position 9,098,963 of record OX421397.1, on the reverse strand, counting down.
CATAGTACTTTCTCCCTAAATTGGATCTAAAACAGAAGATATGTGCCACATGTACTAGGTTAAAAACAGATGGTTTAAAAAATATGAATGAAAATGTTAAAAAGTACAGATGTAATATTCCAAAAATTTTCAACTGGTATCGTAACAGCTGCTAGTTTATTCAAACAATTGTTTTTGGACTATACAGAGAAAATTAATAAATTATATGAAGAATTATTAAAAAGTACTCACTTTTCTTTCTGGTTTTGCTATTTCGGGTAGGATACTACAGAAGGGTTTAATAACTTCCAAAAATTTAACTAAAAAACAAAGAAAAACAGGTATAAGAATTTGAAACGAAAATAAATAGATATCTGGAAAACATCCAAAAATGGGTTAAAGTCGTCAAAATATAAACGCCGCGAGGTTATAAGAATATTAAATTGATAAATTAAATACTTACTCCCCATTTTTGAGGGTTTAAACTACAATTTCACTAATAAATCACAGTTATTTTCATTAAACGCCCCTCAGGAACTTGCACGTCTCTTCTACTCCGGAGTTTGAAAGAAATCACCGTAATTCTTGAGTTGATTTTAGCCTACACGTCGTACACGTAGCACAGCAAAATGGTCACGTGACCGATGATGTTGGCGAGTTGCTAAAGGAGAATGTATCACAAATGAAAGTAGAAAGTAAGAAATCGATCTTTTTCGTTTCGAGTGAAAGTCGAATCGATTCTTTTTTATAACGGTTATATATAAAAGGCCCTTTGTAGAATCTGTTTATATTGATGATAAATGGAACGAAGTAAAGCTTGAAATTCCATCATATTCCACAAATAATTGAAAATTGTTTCATATAACCAGGTTTACAATATCAGGATTAACGAAATACTTACAAGAAAAAGAAAAAATTGTGATTCCACTATTTTTGACGTAAAATAGACACTTATTTAATGAAACTTCTGTTCTCTACTTGCTAGTGTTAAGTAGTATTTAATTTTTACACTATCTAATTTTTAGACAATAATTTTAATAATAAGTATTAATATCGAAGTAAATTCGATTATTATGTACATGGATAATTTGTAAAATAATCGATTTATGACGCAATGTTAGTTATCTACATTTAGGAAGTTACAAAAACGTTTCAATTTGGAACTTTTGCACTTCGCCAACACTCGCTAACACCAGACACAGATAAGTTTGCATATTTTTCTCTCGATTTGTTGATACTGGGTTCTAAGTGACATTCATTTAATTTATCACATCCCAAATACTGAATTTTTGTGGACTTTCTAAATGTCCCATTTTTTAGTACTGTTCCAACTCATTTTACTTATCAGGTTTTTTTTATTTTCCAGCATTATTAGGTAAAATGAAACAATATATAAATCTAGTCATGAACACCATTTATTTTCATATATATAGTTTAAATACAATAATTGTCATGAGCAACAATGAAGCTGTCTTAATTAGGTACATTTTTTATTATCATTAAGCCAACTTTCGATAATTAGTTTGTAACTTGTCATCTTTTATGTATTAACATTTAAAATATTTTAAGAGAGATTCGCATTTGACATAAATTTATTAACAATTAAATAAATGATTCAATAGTTTTACAGGGTGGTACGAAAATTAATGGAACGTTGTTGATGCAGCTAAATAACGTGTAACTATTAATATTATGACAACTCATTTGTAGCCTGTCACAGCTGATAACGATACAGACACAAGTAATTTTATCGAAAGACGGTTTAAATATATTGCACACATACAGTTCAGTGAAGAAGTTATAGAAAAATAGTGATTCTAGCTGCAGACTACTTCGGATTATATTTAATGGTCCTATTTAAATGGCCGGCTAAAGTATTAACACTAACTTTTCTTAACATTTCCTATGCATTTAACACATTTAATAAAATAGATATTTTTGAAATTTACGTCATGTTTAAGTGAATTGTTAGAAGAATATACAGTTAAAATTGAAGTTTCCAAGTACATATATACAAATACAGTTTTCCCAAATCGGTCGTGTTAGCGCATGAAAATGTACAGAAGGTTTTGGTGTTATTGTATTTATCAAAACCCTGTTTTGTTTTATTCTTCAACAAACCTTGAAATACGGGACGGCTATTGGCGATCGCAGGCCATCACAAAAGGGTGCTAAATACATGAAAACATGGCTGCAATAGCGATGAACAACTAATTAGTGATATTATTAACGTCGAGAAGTAATTAGTCAGGAAAGGACTTTTAATAATCATTTGTTGTAAAATAAAATATATAATACAATGGCAAAAGTTGGAATAATTATCTTCAATATATATTTTTTACCATCATATAATAAGCCCACATTAAAAGAACTTTTTTTATCGTTCTAAAGTACATCAATAGATGCCACCCTCTTCATCAATCATTAGAGCGCTGTAGACAATCTGAATTGTACTCTTCTAGTCAACCAGGTAAGATCAAATTTTTAAACTGATAGATACCAACATTTACATGAAGTGAACTAAAATTCAAAAACCAGAGACGCGGGGGGAGACCACTAGGCAACACAACAAAAAGATGGTACAAAAGTTTGAGCTCAGCTCCACAGGAAGAGATCAAAAAGAGGATTGATTGAACAGGGCTGGAAAAGAAGAAGAAGAAGAACCTAAACTTAAAATCTGGAAAACCAGTGCGGGGTCCTTTGTTCACCTGTACTTAAAGTGCTCACCATTATTTCTAACAATAACTACTTTGCATGTAATCTCAAGTCCTTTATCTTTATTCTTTCAAGTAATTTAAAAAAAAGCACCTAGTTCTAAAACATTTAAAATACACAGAAGATAAACATTTCAAGATACAGAGTTTGCTTCCAACTTCACAGAAGCAGATACGAAGGTGTAGAAATAAGTAATGGTGGAAGACTAAAAGTAGATAGAAACTATTCGTCCTGAATGTTTTAATTTGGATTCAGTTAACTTAAAATAATATCTACAGTAGAAACGCTGAATCTTTACCACCACGTGACTTAATCCTTGATATTATCAAATGCCTTTTCACCATTACGTTTATTTCTACTGTCACATCAATATAGTTAATGAGTCACGTGGCCTTAAAGATTCAATGTTTGTCCCGTAGGTAAAAAAAATACATGTATAATTTTTGAGATTTCTGTAGTTCTACAGATCCACTGAAAACTGAGAGGTAGTAGGATTCCATAAAATGAACTTTCAGTATATTTTTGCTTCATTTTAATAGTAGTATGTAAACTTTCGGTACATATATATATTATATTTACTATTATTATACATTCATTGGCTAGCGAATTCGAAAATAGTAGAATAAAAACCTTTTCTTTTAAAGAGCAGCAATACGTTACAGAATAGCTGTGTAGTTGATGTCATCCAACAGTAATTTTAAGTAAACACTAAGTTTATAAAATAAACAATTAAAATACATTATTATAACAATCAAATTATTAAAATTCTTTAATACAAATAACAAATATAGTTTAAATATTTAGTGTTGTAATAAATAAATAGGATAAATATACAAACTTAACTTTTAATATATAAAATCTTAGGATACTAGGTATATTGTGTAAGATTATTTTACAAGTTGGATCAATTTACACTGATTATTTTTTGACGGTTCTCGAAACCAATAGCAATTTCCAATTTCAGTCATTCATTTACGTTCTAGCCAATCAAACCATTATTATAGTGGCAATAATCTACTCACACTATTCCAGCAAGAATTATTCAATGTACTGGGTGGTCCAACAAGCCGATCTCTCGGCTATATATCGGAAACTATTCATGGGAGAAAAAATTCCTTGGTAAAAGTAGCCAAGAGAAATCCCTAAATATCTACCAGTTTTTTGTGAAATATGCCCAATTATACCAAGTGTTGAATAAGTAAACTAGAAAGAGGTCTAAATTCCGCACGAATTTGTTCAGGTACTTTTTATTTTATTTTTCAAATAAAGGGTGGGGGAGAGTGGGACAGTGTTTGTGGATAAATACCTATAACTTTGGTTTGGATCAACCGATTTTAACGAAATTTGTGTCATTAGAAAGAGTGTAGATGAATGAATTACATCTACAATAAAACAATTGCATTTAGTTTTAATTGTCATAAGTAGAGGGTACTTTCAAATGAAAAAAATTAAAACTTGTTTTTCTTAAAAATGTTTAATGGAAACACCTAATTATTGTAAATTATAATGGAACTGTATTGAATTCGTAACAAAATGGCGCAAACTGCATGTTGATAGCTTTTGTCGAACTCGAGATATAAATAAAAACGTATAAACATAAGTAAGTATAGTATTGACTCACCTTGTATTATAACTTAATTACGCCCCCTAGAAGTTAACCTAGAAAATTGAAAGTCATTTCCAGCGATTTCTCTTGGCCACTTTTACCAAGGAGTTTTTTGTCCTAAGGTTATAACATGAATAGTTTCTGATATATAGCCGAGAGATCGGACCACCCGGTACATTGTTTGACGCGTCTGTCATAAATTTGGATTGTAACGTCAAAAAATAATCTATCGAATACCACACGGAGACTTCAATAGATTAGACAATGATTCTCCAGACATTTTCTCAAACTTGTTGCAATTTGGCAAAAGATACAAGATCCCGAACAAGTTTTCTAAAATCTATCAAATTATTTTCAATTTATTCTCACTTTCTTGTGATATTACTACAGAAAATAATTTAGATGTGATAATTTTATCTAAATATGTACATGGACAGATTTAGATAAGTGTAACTTTAAAAATTTGGGTCTGTGTAGATTGATAATCAGTTTTATAAGAGATAAAGCGGTACCAGTAGCATCATTCAACGATTGCACAACATTCTATACATTATGTATGATTCTGTAGATTTAATGTATTGAAAATTTATAGCCTTAATATTCCAAACTATAAAGACCGATTCCTAAACTGAATGAATTGGCCTTAATAATGTGTAGAAAAGTATTTTTTATCACAAATAGAGATACCACCTATCAATTTTTTTTATACAAATTGTCCTTGACTTATTAAACCTTAAATTGTCCGTTTAAAAAAATTATTTTTCAATAAAAACCACTATTTTTTATGGTCACGAGACAAACCAGAATGGTTAGTTATATCGGGAAGATTTCGCAACCTTGTTCAACTTAGAAGTGAATTCAATGTATGCCGGGGAATATAGCCCGAGAAGTAGTTGTTGCTTCTTAGTGAACGGTTTTTCAAAAACTTTGTAAGGCGTTATAATAGTATTAAGCTATTATTTCTGACATCTAGGATTATGTTTATGTATATATAAAGTGACCATTCGTCCTGGATTAGGCATGTCCCGTATAGACAGTGTCCCGGATTTAGTTATATCGAGTATATATGCTAAATTTTACTACACAACACTAGCGAATAACGAAATAAACAACAGAGATCAAGCTTCTAACATTTTAAAAAAAATAATGCGTTTTCTAAATGATGGTTCATCCTTATGTACTTATTTTAATATGACCGTACGTTGGAAACAATGTCTCGGCCTCGCAAAAAGTACCACTTTAATTCTTTTACAAACCTCTATCTCGCGGTTTTGACTCCGTTATACAGTTTAAGGTTAATTTTCTAAACAATTTCATATTGATATGCGGTGAAATAGGCCACATAAACTTAAAAAAAATTCACGCCAAAATTGGAACATTTTTCTCTGGGATTGTCACACATTTGCAGTTTTTAAAAATGGTCACTCTATGTATGTTTATGTTCCCAATATTTGATACATTAAAAATTCAAATAATAAATTTCTTGGTGCTTTGTGTCTATATCTCAAGCACTTTTTAAAAAGGTGGCTAGCCTAGTCACTAATCGTTTGCAGAAAAAATACTTTTCACGTTGCAGAACTGAAGGAAAATCTCAACGTTTTATCATAGTTTAAATAAAGAATATTGGGCTATAAATAATCGACAACGAAAACCATATCAAAGTTGAATATATATTTTATATAACATTCTAACCACCATCTTTTTCTTCCTTTTCTTCTTTTTTTTTAAACAATAGCGGACACATACCTAGTAGACAGCCTAGTGTCACTCCCAAAACTCGTCCAGCGTTTGCTGAATTTCTGCAACAATTCATGTCTAGCTGAATTGGGGATAGTTTAGGAGGTGTAAAGCCGATTCTATTAGCGAGTCGTTCTACATAAAAAGCAGAACCGATGCCGATGATGTCCGATACAGTGTTGCCCAAAGCTGCGGCGCCCATAGTTGTCAGACAAAAATAAGAACCCAAGTACAAGTCAATGTAGTCTCCCTAAAAAAAACATTAAATACATTAAAACTATTTATAAATAGACACACAATTAAATATTTGTTGTGTACTTAATCTGGTATTTCAAAAAGTGACTTGAATTAAAAATAATTGAGGTTTCGGATGAATATAAAGGTTAATATCGACATGGTTGTTTATTTCAGAAAGGTATAGGGTAATAAAACCTTATTAGGTATGCAAAGGGAGCACAGAGTGATCCAACGAATGTTTAAGCCACTTTCATATTTTGGCATTGAGTTCTTTGTAAACTTCTTTCTTTTTATCAAGTGCAGGTAGTACCACCCGGGTTTGGGGTCAATATATGGGTTTAGCCTATTGTTATCCATTCACAAACACTGAAAATAGTGTGCCAAAGGCGTGTCGGTAAGGTACTCGTAAAAAGGAAAGAATTTTATTTCAACAGAATAAAAATTAGGCATTATGAACATAGTATTAGGTACACTTATTTTTTATTGAACATTATACAAAAAATACATTATACAGAAATTAAATTATAAAAAATCATAATATTCTTCGTCATCTGAGGAACTGTCATCTCCTCTTGACGTTATAATTAACGGGTCGACGGTCCGATCGATCAAGTAGTCAAGATCCCACATTTTCTCCTCTTTAATGACATGCTGGACTGCTTTTCGCCAGTTCTCTGGTGTCATCTCCTTAATGGCTTGATGAAACGGTAGCTTAACGTCTTTCATTTTGAATGTCGTGTTGTGTCTTGCCCATATAAGTTCTATAGGATTTAGTTCGCAATGATATGGCAGTGTGAGCAGCACAGTTACACTATGTTTTTCTACTATATATTTCCACGGCGTATTTCATAAAACGATGTTTGTGTAAATTTGCTATAGCTAATAGTTCTTTTTTTATCAAATTATCTTCAAATTCAATACTTTTGGTGGTTAGCCAATCAATAATTTCTTGTTTCACCAAGATGAAGTTGGAGTCTTCTCTATGCGTCGAGAATGATAACTTGCATTATCCATAACTACAACTGAATCAGCCGGAAGATATTTAATCATTTCACCAAAATAATCTTCAAAAACATCCGAATCCATGTCCTCGTGGTAATCTCCCGTATGGCACGACTGAATGGTTAGCAAACCTTCTTTTAAAAATCCCTCTTCGCTTCCAATATGGACGATTATTAGTCTTTTCCCTTTACCTGAAGGCACCTTAATACCTGTCGACAGGCCTTCCACGAAAGCTTGGCGAGCACTGGTTATATTTTTGTCTTGCCACATTTTTGGTACTGTATAACCTTCATTAATCTACGTCTCATCAAGATTTTCTTCTGCTCTGTTCTGTACTGCTTTATACTTCTTAAGTACTTTCGTCGCCAGCAAACAATTTAATCGCTTTCCAGTAAAAGTACTTTACGGTTATGCTTTTCCCAGACAAAATCCATATTTATCAAAGTGGTCCATAAAAGTTTTTTAGTTATCAACGGAATACTGTCATCCTGGCCAAGCTCCATTAAAATCTTATCTAGGGTGGGTATTCCTTTTTTAAAATAGAGAAATAGTGAACTTTTCTTCGAATTACACTTTTGGTGTTTTCATCAAGGACTTTTACTGGTCTGCCTGGACTTTTCTTGGGAGGCTCTACTTGGCCTGCTATCTTTCTCTACCGCAATAATTTAAAAACGGTGGACTTTCCAACTCCAGTCATTCGGGAACATCGGTCGACAGTTTCTTGTAAAGTAAATTTTGGGTAATCGTATTTTATGCAATCGTGTACATTTAAAAGTTTTTCATTCACTGATAGTGGAGAATTATTGGAACATCTTTTCGTTGGTGTAAATGTCGCCATTTTATTACTAATCTTATAGTACTGTGAACACTATATACGGCTTAACAGCAAATACTGATGCGTTAAACTACACAAATATACTTATAAAGATCTAAAAATTTTGGGTAAGGCACCTTGCAGCGCATGGTTAAGCCGAATCTGAAATAGGGTTGGAATTAGGCAGAGGCACTAATAGAAGGTTAAACGGTACCTGTTAAACGCAAAACGTAACTGTATAATCTACTACCTAAGTAATCCCTACACAATATTTCGATATTGACACTTCAGGCCAGAAAACATACTTTTCCTAATTCACTTACGCAATTACTTGAAATTTTAATATTACAAATAATACTATTTCAAGTCCTACGCCTATGGCCGACAGCGAAATTGAGCCGAACTGGACGGAATTTCCCATTTTATTACCCTATACCTTTCTGAAATAGACTATAGAAGTGTGAGCCAGCTGAAACTGATAGACCGAGGCTATATTTTGACATTTGGTAACCTCAAACTCCTGCCGGTATTACGCAAATAAGATGACGTTAACGACTTTTTTGAATATAACTGTACATACATTTTATTTGTAATAGTATATTACGTAACAAGAGTTGTAAGTAACCCATTACGCACGAAGTGAAAAAGTTTACGCACGAAGCCGCACAGCGGCGAGTGCGTAAATTTCACGAGTGCGTAATGGGATTACAACTCGTGTAACGTACTATACTTTTTCTACGCCCATCTATTTTCTTCTGAGTGCTCATAATTTCATCTTTTTCACTACTAATAGACATATTCGTAGTTAAAGTTGAGAAAATGTTCGTATACTATAATTTGTTACCAAAATTGACAGCATAAATGAGATAACGTTTATTCCCTTATCCCAAAAATATGAATTACTTTTTTTGAGATTGTAAAATGTGTTGCCGACATTTAGGGGCATCACTCTTTTAATCTAAAATGTATTTCACTAATACTAAGAGCTTTTATGTTTTTCAATTGATTAAAAGTATGTAAATAAACCAAATAAAGTAGAACGTAAATAGAAATTTGATTGCAATTTGATTTAACAAAGAAATCTAAGTTTTTCTATCTAAACGCACGTGTATGTTATGAGATTCTCATTACGTGCATGTTATTGTTAAATGTCACTTACAAGGAAAGTTGTCAGTGCGATTTTTGACGTTTACGGACATGGGCGTAGAAAAAGAGATTTTCCATAGAATATTGGGCAGGACCGAATTGCATTATTAGTCGTTAGATTATTTTGTTATCGATATTTTTACGTCATTTCAGTTCATTTACATACTCTAGTAGATAACCATCAAATTACGTTTGGATAATAACATTTAGAGTTTGATAAATAACCCAATTAAATATCGAGCACAGACAATAAACGTTTATTAAATCTGGAAAAATTCGTTACCAAATTTATATGATGAATGTCATCACATTTTTATAACAAATAAGTGTTTACTTACGAAAAATAACATGAAGAAATTATCGAGGAATCCGAACCCAATGAAAGGGATGGAATTGGCGATTCCAACTGAAAAAAAAATCAATACACACAAGTTAATACCTAATTATTTCAAAAGTAATTATAATTTTATACATATTCAAGGATAAATGTATTTTTTTTCAAGGGAAAATCCATAATCATTAATAATTAAGTAAGAAAGATTTTATTTTGGTAATTACGCTGAATTTTTACCGTCACGTGACTTGTCATCAATGATATTTATAGACGATTTCGGTCCGCTTTGGTCAACCAATCGGTAGGTCTTCTGTTACCGGTAATTTCATTAATCAGCTGTACCAAATGAGAACCAAACGATTTCGCCTGTAATAGAGGAGTTCCGTCTAAGGTCAGTGTACCCAACAAAAAGTGGTTTTTCTGACAAGAATGACAGTTAATGTCTACCATTCAAAATATAAGTTTTTTCCAGGTTTTTTATCATTACGAACATCTAAATTGCTTTATTAATGTCCACTTGGACCGTATTCGCTAACTCACTGTTTAAAATAACACACTGTTAACATTTAAACAATCGATTTTATTACAATCAGTTGCTCCGTAATTTTAGGGTTCTCGGTTAAAATAAACTAATCAATCTGGGGAAGTTTTGCTAAATTGCAATCGGTTGGTACTAACACCTAACTTCAGTCTCTGTCAGACAATCATATTTTGAGGTTATAAAAATTATTTATTTTCATTTCGCATATTATTTTTTTGGCAGTCGCCGGTATTTCCTATTTTTGTGAAGTTTTTGCTTCAGGTTAGCGAAATAAAGTGTCCCTAACTTCTGGAGGACAAGGGTAGGCGTAGCCCTATAAGTAATGATGGATTCAACCTCCACCAGCGCGAAACGGACGACCAAAACCTAGGTTTTGTAAAATTATTGTTCTGGTTTGGTGCACTTACAAATCATGAGGAAACTCCAGGTCCTCCTCAATTCTTTCGAATATGCCAAGAACGGTTGGTTTCAAGAGACGAAATCTCTTGAAAAAGGTTAGATTATCCATGTTGTTGAAGTGGTTGGCTCTATCATATACCATTCGGGGAAAACCCATATCAATTATATCCAATATATCCCTATCATCCTCAAGGAATATGTCGTCTTCCCAAAAATCCATTTTTTAGTAACTAACTCGGAATAATAGCGCACAGAGTACTTTTTTGAGGTTAGACACATCTGTTTATTGTGTTTTTTAGGTTAGAATTCACACTTCTGTGGTTTATATACGATTTAAGCCTCCAAAATCAGTGGCTTAGTTTAACAGTGGTTTAGAAGAGTTTAACCGTGGCTTAAATCGCGATGCATGCCAAAATTAAAAATTAACTAATAGTTAAATTTTAAACCACTGTTATAATGACGGCGCAAGTGGCTATAAGACAATGAATATACCCTCGAAGCGTGAATCTAAAAATTTAAAATGACGTTTTAGCTGAATACTCAATGCATTGGTGGCCAATATTTCTAGGAACTTTTGGAAATTCACCATTTTATTTCTGTCATTATGTCACTAGTTATGTCAGATGTCAGTTTTATTTGTTTTTATTGATATTCGTTTAATTGTTCATGTTTATTTTCAATTAGACTTTTCTAGTTCTAGTTAGTTGTATCTCTTAATTCTTCTGATTGCTTTTCCAGTGACATCTGACATAATGACGGAAATGAAATGGTGACTTGTCAAAAGATCCTAGAAGTATTGGCCACCAATGTGTTGAATATTCATTTTAAATTTTAAGATTCACGCTTCGGGGGTGTATTCATTGTCTTAATAAAGCAATTTAGATGTTCGTATTGATAAAAAACCTGCAAAAATCGTATGTTTTAAATGGTGGACATGAACTGTCATTATTGTCAGAAAAACCACTTTTTGTTAGCCACACCGACCTTAGACTGAACTCCTCTATTGGTACTTTACGTCATACCGGTGACATAGGACCTACCAATTGGTTAACCAAAGCCCCTACCAACCACAGCGGGCCGAAATCGGTTCGTTATGGCAGTAGAAATAAACGTTATGACTAACATCCCAAAGGTCCGTCTTAATAATAATATAATATCAAAGTATAAGTTAACTATTTTTGATCTTTTGTTATGGAAATCTTCCTGATATATTAGGTTTGTTCCTACAGGTCCTCTGATCAACAGAAGAACGTCAAACACATGCGCAATGAAAATATTCCGTTCCAACAATGCCACGGATAATCCTATGAATTGCCAGAAAAGCGTTCCAGCAAATTTTCTGATTCGTACATGAATGTGTCGAAGGATTGTCAAACTAATCAGCGATTGAACACTTGTAAAAGTTGTCAGCACATGCGCATTTCAGAAGACTCTTTTCGTTCGTAGAATCTTGCTGTTTGTTATTGTCTCAAGTTAGGTTAGATTTGTCACGATTTGTTTATTTTTAATAAAAATACGCATTCTAAGGTTAAAATTTTTGAATTTCAATGAGTGATTTAGAAAGTGATGATAATTCAGTCACTGACACAAAAATGTACGAGTAAATTGACTGACATGCGCACTTGTTAGTTTACGAACGCATCCAAGAACGAGTCAGTTCCTCAAAAGAATGGACTTAAGGAACAAACCTATTATAACACCCCAAACACTCAAAAACACTTTTTGCAAGTGTCAGGAATAGAATTTTTTCTGCAAGCAGAAAATAACGCAATCACACAGAAGGGATACCTTTTGACGTTTCCATAAGAAATACATTGTTGATAAGGGTAGCGATTTTCATTTTACATTGGTATCAGTATCGACATCTAACGTGCTCTGAGAAAACTGTCGAGAAGCGAAAACCGCCAAGTTGAGCAGTTTAAATAACTAAACTTAAAATCAACGTGGATCACTTTAGAGAACATTATCGAAATGGGTTGTCTACTTTTCACATAGCAACCATAAACAATAAAATGACAGTATCAGCACCAAATATTATATGTTTTTAGTAAGAACAAAGGTGTATAACTAAAATCCAATTTAAAGAAACATAATGTCTTGTGATGTACTTTTGTGCAGAAGATAATCAGAGATGGATTTAGGCTTAGACCCGTGACTGAAGACAATCGCTATGATATGTTGCTTCGCGTATCTTCCATTGATAGAATATATACGATAAAAATTATGTGTTGGATAATATCAAGGATTAAGTCACGTAATGGTAGAGATTAAGCCATCACTGTATTTTAAACAGAACTTATTATACTGGAACAATTTTAGTAAAAATAAACAATACTTACTGTCTACTAGATTTTTTGTTGTTGGTCTAGGAACTGATGCAGCTATAAAAAAAAATAATTTAAGCTGCATAATTTATAGGATTAAGTAATCTTAATTTTTTGTGTATCTTGTAATCCAAACTATTTAACATGTCCATTGTCATTCTTCGACTTTCCCTAATTCTTTCGTCATATTAGTCACTTCCAGTCCAATATCAATTGTCTCAGCTCCCTCTTACTGTAACGACAGCCACGAGTGCTCTCTTTCATTACCGACTGTCTCTCAGATAACATACCCCCATTTTGTACGCATTTTTATACCTGTGACACCATAGAATATTATTAAGAGTCCTGCTCCAACATTAACATTAGAACTGCTGGAAGCTCAACCAAAGAAGACCTGTTAAACAGTCCTTAGAACTGCTGGTAGACCAGTGTTTCTACCTTTCTCACCTCATTTATTTTCTCATTTAAAGTCTAAAGCTTCTTATTCTTTGATAACCCTTTAATATGCCTAAAGACTTTTAACACTACAAATTACCGCCCAAGCTCATATTATTAACTTACAAATTTGCGCCCAACGTGGGGTTCTCTACGAACCTGAGATTAAGATCCGCTTTAAATGCCACAAAGTAGCACACAAGCAAATATTAATTTACAAATATCACATTTCAGTCAACCAATTGCATTGGTATTTTGATGTATTACTCTTAAGTTATTTTTGGTGAAATTGTTAATAATAGTAACCACATAACTCCAGAAACAATTTCAGGAAAAATGTATAGTCATTGCAAACACTGTTAACCATAGGCATTTGTCGCAATTAAATTCAAGATCATAGTACTAATCTAATCTAACGCGCAATCATAAAAAGTAGCAATACAATACAGTGAATTATTAATAATGAAATGAAATATGGTTTTATCCAGCTAGAAGCAACTTAAATTCAACAAACACTCATTATAGAATCCCCCGTATTTATATTTTTTTCCTGAAATTAATTTTCAAAACTTTTGAAATAAGTGTATATTATATTGTGTGTTAGTTGATACCATTATTGGCAGATAATTGAGACTCCATTTGGTAGGTCTCATCCATACTAGTTGCAAAAAGAAGAGAAAATATCTAAATTTCTTGTAACACAAAAAATTGATGACAATCAGAAGCTGAAATTATTTAAAACTATTATAACTATTTGTTAGTAAAAAATAAAAGCGTTATAAGCCCTGCACCTGCAAAAGTAAAATAAAATCCTACCAATTTTTTTCTTAAGCCAGTCTTCTGGAAAAGGACAAAAAGATCCCGTAGGATCTACATCCCCAAGTCTGGGAAGTTTGCTAGGCCTACCGTACATGCTTCTCCATCTAGACGCAGCTAGCTGACCTTCAATAATACAGTTAATATTAGCTAAAAGCTTTAAATTCAGCTAGAAATCAAGTATTTACTTAATTTTTTTCAGGATATGTTAAACTAAAAAAGGTATAGTTGCCAAAATTAAATAATTAGTAAGATACTTAAATAATAAACAAAAATTACTCATGATTGTACATGAAGGTTTTACATTAATATATCCTAATCTAATGTTTTTAATATGTAAAGAAAAAATAAAAACCCTTGAGTATATTTTATGCGATTGTCTAGTTGATCTAATCAAGATAGTTCAGTTTTCTTCGTGAATCAATTGGGAAGAGATTTAAAAAATGTTTAACCACTACAACAGCTTAAGTAATATGTGGACTTGCTACATGCCGATTGGAATCAAATGGTGGGATATATTTAACATTTCTAGCAATACCATCCCACACATTTATTTTTTGGGATATTGGGTATAAACTTTCATTGTACAATTGGGATTTTTACCTGTCTGTTTACAGTGAGTGGCTGGGTCAGATAACAAGATATTGAAATCATCTTCATTTAGTTCAAGTTTAATTTTATAAGGAAGTAATTCTTTTACAATTACCATAACCTATGATCATCAAAACTTCTATTTGCTGGGTTCCTGAGAGTTATTTTTATTTGAATGAAAATGGTTATCTATAAGAGACAAACAGCCTATATGCTTTTTTGTTCAACCATAAGCCATTTCATTTGAGCAATTGTTGTAATTAAGTTACTTGTTTATATTTAATAATAAATAATTAGTTTACTAATTTTCCTTGTACAGTACAGAAAAATATGAAGTTTTTAAGTTTAAAAATTGACCTGTTCAAGGTTTAAGTACCTCTTACAAACAATATCGTAATACATGTTGTTTTGTTAATGTAGTATTTCTAAATCAAGTCTGTTTTCTCAGTGTATCTGAGCAAGGTTGTAATGTTAGCTAGCAACTAGATTTTACTATCCTTTATTATTTTTTCAGTGCTGATTTAGTGAATTATTTATTTAGATTGCTTATCTGTAGTAAAGCTAAGTTTATATTTTATAACAGTACCACTCTTTTTATGTATTGAATATAAAATGGACAAAGCAACATTTTATTGAATTATGACAACTGATAGTTCTTTCACAGAAATGTTATTAATCAAGTCAAGGAATACACCAACATATTCTTTGATCAAGCGAAGCAGTTGAAAAATAATCTTTGGTTGAAAACAGTATAACTTTTGTTAAATGAAATTACTACCTACATACAATTGAAATTGGCTAGGGAAGTAGTTGAAGCAACATTTCACTCTAACTCTTTACTAAAATTGCAGCAGGTTCATTACAGAAAAAGGTTTTATCTTCTTTAGCATAATATAGAAATAAATAGTTATCCTCAAAGGTACAAAGATTATGAGAATACTATAAAAGAGAAGTTGATTGTTTAATACTAAAATGTAGATACTTAAAAATAATGTGGGCATTACACATATGATATGGATCAACAGAAAACAAAATTGATATTTCTAAAATAAGTAGGTAAAGACAAAAGATTAAATTATATTAAACAATTTGATCTAATTAATAAGTGATTTAATTCAGCAGATTCAACTTCCTGTATATATATTAAATGATATTTCAATTAAGTCATGCTGCCAAACAATAAAATTATATAGGTATTTTAAAAAATTATGTAATCCTTAAACAGACTTCAAGTGTTGCTTTATGATAGCGCCAAATTACTTATGTGAAAGATACAAGGTTAACAGCCAATACATAAACATTAGTGAAATACCGAAGTTCATTATTTTACCTTCGTATTCGTCTTTGACTAATTTCGACTGGTATTCATGTAGAGCGGTCATCAGAACATTTCTCTCTTCACCATTGAGCCTTAAAATAAGTTCTTGAGCTTGGAGTTTTGATAAACCTTGTATTGTACTCGTTGTTTCTGCATGGCCAGCAGATCCTGTCGCCACTGAACTTAAGCTAAATTTACAACTACTATTTAAAATTAAACTATTTTGGTATTTAGCAAAATTTGTTAACCTAGTCTTTCGTGTACAGTAAATCGAAATTGAATTATTTAATAGGTTAGATATGGTTTTAGTTCTCACTATTTTTGTTGCCATTTTTATTAATGATTCGCCGTTTTTTATCACTTTATCGTAAACATCCCGTATAATTAGGTTATAAATATAAATTATAAATCACAGACTTAGAAACTACAAAGACTACTTCCATTCAAGGAATGGGACCACAGACCACCTACCCTTAGACGGTTCTCGCCAATGTTATACAGTGGAGACAAAATCGAACGCCATCTGAAGATTCGTATCGGAACTATTATGTTGCGGGAAATTTAAATAGTTATACTGACCGGGAAAATCGAATTTTGATGCTTTTGAAATTGTATCGTAATGTCTACCCACAACAAATTCCTAAGTTGGAAACTGAAATAAAAGCTTATTTAATCTGTAGCATTTAATAGTCCTACTTATAAAATATGATACAATACAAAAATAATACAATATATTTTATTAGGATTTTGCAATACATAAATTAATAAAAATTGTCATTATAAAGAATGCTATAGTTTTCAGATACAGAATTCATTTCTAAACACCTTCTGTAATTATATGCTCAGGTCTTTTAGCATTCTTTCTCTTCAACCTATTCAAACGGATTTTATTGGCTTTTAATTTAATTGTGTTGGAGCCAGTATATAAATTTGATTTACCTTGTAAAATTTTATTTACACTCTTACACCAGTTGTGAAGAATGGTTTTAATGGCAAACTTTGAAATCAATTTTATAATATTTTCTTTATGTTCCGGTTTACTACATGTTAAAAATTGAAAATTGACGGAACTATTTACAATATTTTTAACTTGATGTACCAATGTTTTACTATGTGGTTTCTCATCCAAACAAAAATTAATTATTTTAAAAATATTATAAAACGATTCAACAAACAAAGTTGTAGGATAACATAATCTTCTAATATAAGTATCATATTCCCTAAATGAAATTAATTTATTTTGCGGCAAATCATAATTGCTTGTAAACAAGCTATCCTTACACTCTCTACATTTTACATTTTTTTTAATTTTCTTTAATATAAAACCAGCTACATAACTGGTTGCCAATTCCTGAAGTTTTGCTGAAAAATTATGAGTGGTAGTTTGACTTGTATTGTCAAACTGTAATACTTCAATATTGAAATTGGTATCGTTACATTCAACAAACAGTTTTTTTAGTGAAATAAACATGTTGTCACATTGATCGTTTTCACAATTGAAAGAATGTTTATAAAAAGATAATGCTGTCTGAAAGAACAAGATTTTAAACACTCCTTGAAACTGCGCAGGTGTAGGGTTTATATTTTGGGCACCAAAGCTCCTCAATTGACCAAATGTATTTTCTATAGGATCCTGGTTTAATCTTCTGGGTAGTAAGTATGAAAATCCTTCTGATTTTAAAATGTGCCAGATGCATTTTATATTACGTATTGTAAAAGACCAATGCTTCAAACTCGGAGGTATAGCCTGATCCCGTATCGATCTTTTTTGAAATTGCATAGATGCAAGAAGTGGCAAAGCTTCTTTGTTCCAAAAAGAAAGATGCTCTGATGTATCAGTTAAACCACATCGTAACATCTTTCCTTTATCGGGATGCTTATTTGACCCATTAACCGAATCAAATAACCGATCAAAAAAATACAATAACTCTGCAGTATCCTCAACATTCTCTCCAATTCTTCGTTGGGTATCTACAAATTGAATAATTTAAGAATCAGTTGCGTTTTTTCATTTCTTCCAGTCAAAATATAATAAAACAAAACTTTTACATATAACAACAATCTAAATCTGAATAGGTTCATGAAAAACGTGCATACAAAGTTAATATTTGATCAGTTACATTGAAAAAATCACTTACCAATTTGGCTTACTAGATGAAGTGTTGAAGCCAATCTTTGGCTAAATATCTGAACTGCATTTTTCACCTTCATCTTTTTTAGTTTCCTCTCATAGATATGTTCATCAGTTAAATGTGGCAGCACCTTCAAACCATCAACTGAGGTATTATCATTTTCATATAATCTTTCAATATGTTTCCATTTTGCTGTCTTAGTAATGTTATTTTTGGTAAAACTTAAATCTTTTTTAATAAAGTTATTTCGAATTCCTTTTATCAAATGTGGGGGGTCATAGATGGGATAAATTTTCAAACCATCTACTTCAAATGAGCCCATTCTATATGAATCTATATTTCCATTTCTCAGGTAATTTTCCCTAGTGTCTCTAAGTAGGCTATTGATAACACTTGAATTTTTTTGGTCGCAAATTATGGTAATTGGTTTCAATTCAGTATGTATTAGTTTTTGGATAATTTGAACCAATAAGTGTTTTATTTGTAGTGTTGTTGCACCACCATTGCTTGTGAAATGGAATGAAATGGGTACTTTCCATTGTTTCTTTATGCCTCTAACCATAAATAATAAGACATGATCTGCAAAACAACTTTGCCTTATGTCATCACCCATATCTTCAAACCCATCTATGCAGCCATCTCGTTCATTAAAGTGGAGTCCAGGCATAATGGCCATTTCATCAAACAAAATGGCTACATACTTTTCAGAAGGCTCCATTGTCCGTGTCAACTCTTGTAGGGCTTCAAATACTACATTGTTTATTCCTGGTTTACCAACAATTTGTGTCAGTAGTCTATGTAGTGTAGATTTGCTAGGCAAAATAAATATTCTAGATAATACTGAATAAGACCTGACACTTTGTTTGTAGAGAGTTAAAGCCAACAATTTTTCATCAAGCGAAAAACGTCTCAGTTTTTTCGACTTTTGACTTTCTCGGAACTGACAACGAATAATCAAAGAGGCTAGACTATTCAATCCAGATAAATTTTGTTCAAGGTCATGACTCTTTTGAAACTTCTCAGCTTCACACAGCCTACGTTTGAAAGATTTTTTTCTGCTCTTCTCCATGTTGTATCTTTTGCTCAATTTTTTGAGGGCAGCATACATTTTTGTTTTCTTAGGAGTTAAACTGTGTTTAGGAATTCCACTCTGTTTTAGCACTTGATATGGTGATAATAGATGATTATCTGCAAAAAAGTATATTTTAAATGTAATTGAAGATTACAGATCTATATTTACATTACTATGATTATTGTAGTCAAAAAGTTTGTATTCTTGTAGGAATTCAATTTGAAAAACAGAACAAAACGAGTATAGATACTTATTACTCACCTTCAACAATTTCAGATGTACTAGTTCCTGGAATCTCAGGTAGTGTTGTGAATACTGTTGGCCTATTGCAGACTAGTTCGTCAATGACAGGTGAACAAGTATCTAAAAAATGTCAAGTTTAGTTCAATTCTTTTTAAGATGTGCTTAGACTTACCGGGTAGGTTAAGTGTTGGAACAGCAGTTGTGAACAACTTGTCAGACCAACTAGATATGTATTTTGGCTCAAAATGTTGATGGCACACTCTTTTGGATTTATACACCTTCCATGGCTCCATTTCAAATAGTACGGTGTTTTTACAGGCATCTATCCATTTTTTAAAACGATTGATATCCTTGTTGGGGTTAGGAAATGTATGTCTTATTACAGACGAGTTTTCACAAAACGGAATGCAGCATTTATTATGGTAAACCATATTGGATACTCACAGTTGAAGTAAAAAAAATGTTTATTCACACAATTATAAAACTACAATTAAAACTCAATAACTTTTCTCCAAAAAACAAAATACAGACAAGACTTAAAAAAGTTTATTCACACAACAATAAAACTAAAACTCAATGCCTTTTCTCCAAAAAACAAAATACAGACAAGGACAAGACTTGAAAATCAAAAACAAATTTGACAGTATCATAAAAATAATACCCTTAACCTATAAATTTTCGCTTCAAGAAGAGAACTACAGAGACCCCTGAAGATTCGTATCGGTACTAATAATTCGATTCAAGGTCATGTAACCTGCGAGAAATGTCTAAGGATATGTGGTTTGTGAATGGGACAAAAACGAGCATTTTTTAAATTCTTTGACATCTGTCATTATTGAATTACGTCATCTTCCTCTAGGAGATCGAACTCCATGTATTTCAATCTTTTGTAATAGTAGAGGGCGCCAGTATCAATACCATACCAAAAAGCCAAAAACACTTACCCTAGGGTAAGTCTTGTGTATATTATCTCTGGGGTAAGTGGTCTGTGGACAGTATATTAGGTAAGTGAGGTTAGGGAACAAAAATCAAAAATTTTACAAATTTTATTAGTAAATCCGTTTTTGTCCCCGTCTTAAAAAATATCGAAAGCTGTGATCGGTTGGTGGTGAAATAATTAGTTCCATTCTGTGCTGCTGAATGTGTTTATGCTTTTACATGAACATGATGAAAAATACGAATATCTATTGTCGTAACTACTCTTCTGTAAGGAATTTTTTAAGACATTTAAAGGCACAGTTAAAATGAGTATAATAAGTGTTTAAAAGAAAAATGTGGAGAACTAAAAAGACACCCTTTGTGCAAGTAAGTATATTCTAAAGCCGATTATAAAGTAAATTGATTAAATAACAAATTCCATGACTGAAATATGCAATTTTCAACAATACACACCTTGCCCATTTTTAATTTTTAACAATTTTGGTCCGTACTTTTAGTTTTTATCATTCACACTAAGGGTAACCGCACACAGTCGATTTTTAATTGTACAACAATTTAGTCGGCTTTCTAATGGCATTAGCTCTAATGTAAGTATGCACACAGTACAACAGGGGACCAACTCAATTTTTAAATCAAAAGCAGTCGGTGCACACTTTTGACTACACTCAACTAAACAGTTGTCATTTTTTAATCGACTGTGTGTGCGGTTACCCTAAGTAATTTGGCCAGAGACAACCACTGCTACTGTCATTTATAAAAACTAAGGTTACTTACATAGAGAATTTTGTCTATGGTTACGTCTTTTCGCGACGCCGCGGTGAAAAAACAAACTGCTTAGATAGACGATTTTTGAGTACAGGTTTTTGAAAAACTGGGCAAATTATCCCTCAGTATATAGCCCAAAAAAGGAATAAGAAGAGGACAGGTTTTGTCAATTTTTCCCTATGAGTTGTTAGTTCCCATGGTCTTGCCTATGAACCTTTCAAAACAAATCAATAATATATGAAAATAGCCATAGAGATTGGTAATTCTATTTGATTATTGTTGATTCCATTATAAATGAGAGCAGAGATAAGTAACCTATTACTTACTCTGATGAGAGCAATAATTGTTAGAATCAAGAGGAGTGGTTAGTCAAAAACAGGCATTTAGTAGCATGACAATTTTCTCCAAAACCTCATCCATTGGAAAAGGCAAATAAAGACCAAATAATTATATTCTGTATTGTGAAACTGAAGTTAACAGAGTACACAAAGCATTATATGAACAAATATAAGTAAAATTGTGGCTGGAGCTGCTCCTAGCAGATGGAAGTTTTTCCCCCCATGGCTGGAAGAAGACCCCAGCCAGTAGAAAATATAATCGATCGGTCAAAAAATCTACAACCAACGGAAAATATTCCCCACCGGCTTACAGGATGTTTTCTACCGGCTGCAACCTGCTAGAAGTTTGTCTTTACTAGCAAGCTGCAGTAATCAAAATAAACAATCAGGAACAAATAAAATCAAAATTAACAATTATAAAAAATCATATGTCAAATATCAACAAAATATTAACATATACCTACATTTTATTACAATATTTTAAACAAAAATATCAAACACAAATTACACTGCACAAAGATATTTTAAAATTAACATATTAACACTCCAATATCACCACTACTTCACCAACCCCTACCACACTCAAGCTTGAGCATGCAAATATTAAACCCATGCAGTTAAGAAAATAAACATGCAAAGAATACTTTACCAAATAATATAAGCCTTATAATGAATAAGAATAGAAATTTTGATTTATTAATAGTACTGGAAAAAAAATCTGTAGCTCCAAATTGAAAAAGTCAGAGATAAGTACTTATCCACTTTTGTAACCTAAAAAATCCTTTCCTGGAAGAAATTCTGGAACAAAAAATTCAATCAATAAAAAAAATATCTGAAATTTTTATCATTTCTGCGATAGGCCTATCAGCTAGTTTAAATATATCGATATATTCCAAATGAATTCTGAAGAGCATATATTATCCATCGCTGGTAAAATATCTAGAACAGAAAATCAAACAATATTATAAAATTCAACAAAAATTAGATTTAATCTACGAAGCCTGTAAGAGAGTGTTAGTGTGCTGAAAAGGAAGCGCTGAAAAAAAATTAAATTAAATTATATTAATGAAAAAAAAATATCTAAAATTTTTATTATTTCTGAGATAGGCCTATCAGCAAGTTTAAATATATCGATATATTCCAAATAAATTCTGAAGAGCATATCCATCGCTGGTGGAATTTCTGGAACAGAAAATCAAACAAAATTAAAAAAATTCAACAAAAATCCGATGGAATCTATGAAGCCTGTAAGAGAGTGTTAGTATGCTGAAAAGGAAGCGCTGAAAAAAATTGTTAGTAGTTATTAGTCAGAACCTGCCAAGTAACCATTTTGCATGTAACAACTTAGCCTTCTACGATATTTTGATAGCCCATACTGGGCAACAATTTCCCCAACTTGTTAACCCATACCCATTCAACAAACGGAAAACACTTAAGCGCACCCGCCCCATCTGGATGACCGCCCGCTTTGCAAACGAGTCTGACCGACAACCTAGTGAACGAGCACTTTCCCACAGTGTGGTACTGCGTGCATCCGTGAAGGAAAAAGTCAATCGTAAGCAACCAAGTGGTTACATGTGGCGTCCTTGGCAAGTAAAATAAAAAGTTTAACAATGGCTGTTGAAAAAAGAACCAACTTGTGAAAGAAAGGGAGAAAAATACTTAGAAAAATGAGGAACGACATAGCTTACCTATGTCCTTTGAGAAAATAAGCAATTTGTAAGAGAAAGGAAGGACAATATTTAGAAAAATGAGAAACGACATAGCTTACCTATGTCTTTTGAGAAAATAACCAACTTTTAAAAGAAAGGGAGGAGAATACTTAGAAAAATGAGGAACGACATAGCTTACCTATGTCCTTTGAGCAAATAAGCAATTCGTAAGAGAAAGGGAGGACAATATTTAGAAAAATGAGGAACAACATAGCTTACCCATGTCTTTTGAATAATAACCAACTTTTAAAAGAAAGGGAGGAGAATACTTAGAAAAATGAGGAACGACATAGCTTACCTATGTCCTTTGAGAAAATAAGCAATTCGTAAGAGAAAGGGAGGACAATATTTAGAAAAATGAGGAACGACATAGCTTACCCATGTCTTTTGAATAATAACCAACTTTTAAAAGAAAGGGAGGAGAATACTTAGAAAAATGAGGAACGACATAGCTTACCTATGTCCTTTGAGAAAATAAGCAATTCGTAAGAGAAAGGGAGGACAATATTTAGAAAAATGAGGAATGACATAGCTTACCTATGTCTTTTGAAAAATTACCAACTTTTAAAAGAAAGGGAGGAGAATACTTAGAAAAATGAGGAACGACATAGCTTACCTATGTCCTTTGAGAAAATAAGCAATTCGTAAGAGAAAGGGAGGACAATATTTAGAAAAATGAGGAACGACATAGCTTACCCATGTCTTTTGAATAATAACCAACTTTAAAAAGAAAGGGAGGAGAATACTTAGAAAAATGAGGAACGACATAGCTTACCTATGTCCTTTGAGCAAATAAGCAATTCGTAAGAGAAAGGGAGGACAATATTTAGAAAAATGAGGAACAACATAGCTTACCCATGTCTTTTGAATAATAACCAACTTTTAAAAGAAAGGGAGGAGAATACTTAGAAAAATGAGGAACGACATAGCTTACCTATGTCCTTTGAGAAAATAAGCAATTCGTAAGAGAAAGGGAGGACAATATTTAGAAAAATGAGGAACAACATAGCTTACCCATGTCTTTTGAATAATAACCAACTTTTAAAAGAAAGGGAGGAGAATACTTAGAAAAATGAGGAACGACATAGCTTACCTATGTCCTTTGAGAAAATAAGCAATTCGTAAGAGAAAGGGAGGACAATATTTAGAAAAATGAGGAATGACATAGCTTACCTATGTCTTTTGAAAAATTACCAACTTGTGAAAGAAAGGTAGGAAAATAAGAAACGACATCTCTCACTTAGGTATGTCTTATGAAAAGTTAAGCAATTAAGGCTGAAAGTTGCCTTGCGTAGATGGAAGTTTGTCCCCCCATGGCTGGAAGATGACCCCAGCCGGTAGAAAATATAATCAATCGGTTAAAAAACATACAATCGACGGAAAATATTCCCCACCGGCTTACAGGATGTTTTCTGCCGGCTGCACCCTGCTAGAAGTTTGTCTTTACTAGCAAAGTGCAGTAATAAAAATATACATTCAGAAACAAATAAATTAAAAATCAACAATTACAATAAATCGTATGTCAAATATTAACATCTACCTACATTTATTACAATATTTTGAACAAAAATATCAAACACAAATTACACAGCATAAAGATATTTTAAAATTAACATATTAACACTCCAATATCACCAACCCCTACCACACTCAAGCTTGAGCATGCAAATATTAAACCCATGCAGTTAAGAAAATAAACATGCAAAGAATACTTTACCAAATAATATAATGAATCAAAATAGGAATTTTGATTTATTAATAGTACTGGAAAAAAATCGGTAGCTCCAAATTGGAAAAGTCAAGTATTAACTTTTGTAACCTAAAAAATCCTTTCCTGAAAGAAATCCTGGAACAAAAAATTAAATTGATGAAAAGAAAATTATCTAAATATAGGGTTTCCTGAAAGAGATCCTGGAACAAAAAAATTGAATAAAAAAAAAAAAATTATCTAAATTTAGGGTTTCCTGAAAGAGATCCTGGAAAAAAAATTGAATCAATGAAAAAAAAATTATCTAAATATAGGGTTTCCTGAAAGAGATCCTGGAACAAAAAAATTGAATCAAAAAAAAAAATTATCTAAATTCAGGGTTTCCTGAAAGAGATCCTGGAAAAAAAATTGAATCAATGAAAAAAAAATTATCTAAATATAGGGTTTCCTGAAAGAGATCCTGGAACAAAAAACTAAATTAATGAGAAAAAAAAATTATCTAAAATATTTATAATTTCTGAGATAGGCCTATCAGCAAGTTTGAATATATCGATATATTTCAAATAAATTCTGAAGAGCATATCCATCGCTGGTGAAATTTCTGGAACAGAAAATCAAACAAAATTAAAAAATTCAACAAAAATCCGATGGAATCTTGAAGCCTGTAAGAGAGTGTTAGTATGCTGAAAAGGAAGCGCTGAAAAAAATTGTTAGTAGTTAGTAGTCAGAAACTGCCAATTAGCCATTTTGCATGTAACAACTTAGCCTTCTACGATATTTTGATAGCCCATACTGGGCAACAATTTCCCCAACTTGTTAACCCATACCCATTCAACAAACGGAAAACACTTAAGCGCACCCGCCCCATCTGGATGACCGCCCGCTTTGCAAACGAGTCTGACCGACAACCTAGTGAACGAGCACTTTCCCACAGTGTGGTACTGCGTGCATCCGTGAAGGAAAAAGTCAATCGTAAGCAACCAAGTGGTTACATGTGGCGTCCTTGGCAAGTAAAATAAAAAGTTTAACAATGGCTGTTGAAAAAAGAACCAACTTGTGAAAGAAAGGGAGAAAAATACTTAGAAAAATGAGGAACGACATAGCTGACCTATGTCCTTTGAGAAAATAAGCAATTTGTAAGAGAAAGGAAGGACAATATTTAGAAAAATGAGGAACGACATAGCTTACCTATGTCTTTTGAGAAAATAAGCAACTTTTAAAAGAAAGGGAGGAGAAAACTCAGAAAAATGAGGAACGACATAGCTTACCTATGTCCTTTGAGCAAATAAGCCATTCGTAAGAGAAAGGGAGGACAATATTTAGAAAAATGAGGAACAACATAGCTTACCCATGTCTTTTGAATAATAACCAACTTTTAAAAGAAAGGGAGGAGAATACTTAGAAAAATGAGGAACGACATAGCTTACCTATGTCCTTTGAGAAAATAAGCAATTCGTGAGAGAAAGGGAGGACAATATTTAGAAAAATGAGGAACGACATAGCTTACCCATGTCTTTTGAATAATAACCAACTTTTAAAAGAAAGGGAGGAGAATACTTAGAAAAATGAGGAACGACATAGCTTACCTATGTCCTTTGAGAAAATAAGCAATTCGTAAGAGAAAGGGAGGACAATATTTAGAAAAATGAGGAATGACATAGCTTACCTATGTCTTTTGAAAAATTACCAACTTGTGAAAGAAAGGTAGGAAAATAAGGAACGACATTTCTCACTTAGGTATGTCTTATGGAAAGTTGAGCAATTAAGGCTGAAAGTTGCCTTGCGTAGATGGAAGTTTGTCCCCCCATGGCTGGAAGATGACCCCAGCCGGTAGAAAATATAATCAATCGGTTAAAAAATATACAATCGACGGAAAATATTCCCCACCGGCTTACAGGATGTTTTCTGCCGGCTGCACCCTGCTAGAAGTTTGTCTTTACTAGCAAAGTGCAGTAATAAAAATATACATTCAGGAACAAATAAATTAAAAATCAACAATTACAATAAATCGTATGTCAAATATTAACATCTACCTACATCTATTACAATATTTTAAACAAAAATATCAAACACAAATTACACAGCATAAAGATATTTTAAAATTAACATATTAACAGTCCAATATCACCAACCCCTACCACACTCAAGCTTGAGCATGCAAATATTAAACCCATGCAGTTAAGAAAATAAACATGCAAAGAATACTTTACCAAATAATATAATGAATCAAAATAGGAATTTTGATTTATTAATAGTACTGGAAAAAAATCGGTAGCTCCAAATTGGAAAAGTCAAGTATTAACTTTTGTAACCTTAAAAATCCTTTCCTGAAAGAAATCCTGGAACAAAAAATTAAATTGATGAAAAGAAAATTATCTAAATATAGGGTTTCCTGAAAGAGATCCTGGAACAAAAAATTAAATTGATGAAAAAAAAATTATCTAAATATAGGGTTTCCTGAAAGAGATCCTGGAACAAAAAACTAAATTAATGAAAAAAAAAATTATCTAAAATATTTATAATTTCTGAGATAGGCCTATCAGCAAGTTTGAATATATCGATATATTTCAAATAAATTCTGAAGAGCATATCCATCACTGGTGAAATTTCTGGAACAGAAAATCAAACAAAATTAAAAAATTCAACAAAAATCCGATGGAATCTTGAAGCCTGTAAGAGAGTGTTAGTATGCTGAAAAGGAAGCGCTGAAAAAAATTGTTAGTAGTTAGTAGTCAGAAACTGCCAATTAGCCATTTTGCATGTAACAACTTAGCCTTCTACGATATTTTGATAGCCCATACTGGGCAACAATTTCCCCAACTTGTTAACCCATACCCATTCAACAAACGGAAAACACTTAAGCGCACCCGCCCCATCTGGATGACCGCCCGCTTTGCAAACGAGTCTGACCGACAACCTAGTGAACGAGCACTTTCCCACAGTGTGGTACTGCGTGCATCCGTGAAGGAAAAAGTCAATCGTAAGCAACCAAGTGGTTACATGTGGCGTCCTTGGCAAGTAAAATAAAAAGTTTAACAATGGCTGTTGAAAAAAGAACCAACTTGTGAAAGAAAGGGAGAAAAATACTTAGAAAAATGAGGAACGACATAGCTTACCTATGTCCTTTGAGAAAATAAGCAATTTGTAAAAGAAAGGAAGGACAATATTTAGAAAAATGAGGAACGACATAGCTTACCTATGTCTTTTGAGAAAATAAGCAACTTTTAAAAGAAAGGGAGGAGAATACTTAGAAAAATGAGGAACGACATAGCTAACCTATGTCCTTTGAGCAAATAAGCAATTCGTAAGAGAAAGGGAGGACAATATTTAGAAAAATGAGGAACGACATAGCTTACCCATGTCTTTTGAATAATAACCAACTTTTAAAAGAAAGGGAGGAGAATACTTAGAAAAATGAGGAACGACATAGCTTACCTATGTCCTTTGAGAAAATAAGCAATTCGTAAAAGAAAGGGAGGACAATATTTAGAAAAATTAGGAATGACATAGCTTACCTATGTCTTTTGAAAAATTACCAACTTTTAAAAGAAAGGGAGGAGAATACTTAGAAAAATGAGGAACGACATAGCTTACCTATGTCCTTTGAGAAAATAAGCAATTCGTAAGAGAAAGGGAGGACAATATTTAGAAAAATGAGGAATGACATAGCTTACCTATGTCTTTTGAAAAATTACCAACTTGTGAAAGAAAGGTAGGAAAATAAGAAACGACATCTCTCACTTAGGTATGTCTTATGAAAAGTTAAGCAATTAAGGCTGAAAGTTGCCTTGCGTAGATGGAAGTTTGTCCCCCCATGGCTGGAAGATGACCCCAGCCGGTAGAAAATATAATCAATCGGTTAAAAAATATACAATCGACGGAAAATATTCCCCACCGGCTTACAGGATGTTTTCTGCCGGCTGCACCCTGCTAGAAGTTTGTCTTTACTAGCAAAGTGCAGTAATGAAAATATACATTCAGGAACAAATAAATTAAAAATCAACAATTACAATAAATCGTATGTCAAATAGTAACATCTACCTACATTTATTACAATATTTTAAACAAAAATATCAAACACAAATTACACAGCATAAAGATATTTTAAAATTAACATATTAACACTCCAATATCACCAACCCCTACCACACTCAAGCTTGAGCATGCAAATATTAAACCCATGCAGTTAAGAAAATAAACATGCAAAGAATACTTTACCAAATAATATAATGAATCAAAATAGGAATTTTGATTTATTAATAGTACTGGAAAAAAATCGGTAGCTCCAAATTGGAAAAGTCAAGTATTAACTTTTGTAACCTAAAAAATCCTTTCCTGAAAGAAATCCTGGAACAAAAAATTAAATTCATGAAAAGAAAATTATCTAAATATAGGGTTTCCTGAAAGAGATCCTGGAACAAAAAAATTGAATAAAAAAAAAAAAATTATCTAAATTTAGGGTTTCCTGAAAGAGATCCTGGAAAAAAAATTGAATCAATGAAAAAAAAATTATCTAAATATAGGGTTTCCTGAAAGAGATCCTGGAACAAAAAACTAAATTAATGAAAAAAAAAATTATCTAAAATATTTATAATTTCTGAGATAGGCCTATCAGCAAGTTTGAATATATCGATATATTTCAAATAAATTCTGAAGAGCATATCCATCGCTGGTGAAATTTCTGGAACAGAAAATCAAACAAAATTAAAAAATTCAACAAAAATCCGATGGAATCTTGAAGCCTGTAAGAGAGTGTTAGTATGCTGAAAAGGAAGCGCTGAAAAAAATTGTTAGTAGTTAGTAGTCAGAAACTGCCAATTAGCCATTTTGCATGTAACAACTTAGCCTTCTACGATATTTTGATAGCCCATACTGGGCAACAATTTCCCCAACTTGTTAACCCATACCCATTCAACAAACGGAAAACACTTAAGCGCACCCGCCCCATCTGGATGACCGCCCGCTTTGCAAACGAGTCTGACCGACAACCTAGTGAACGAGCACTTTCCCACAGTGTGGTACTGCGTGCATCCGTGAAGGAAAAAGTCAATCGTAAGCAACCAAGTGGTTACATGTGGCGTCCTTGGCAAGTAAAATAAAAAGTTTAACAATGGCTGTTGAAAAAAGAACCAACTTGTGAAAGAAAGGGAGAAAAATACTTAGAAAAATGAGGAACGACATAGCTTACCTATGTCCTTTGAGAAAATAAGCAATTTGTAAGAGAAAGGAAGGACAATATTTAGAAAAATGAGGAACAACATAGCTTACCCATGTCTTTTGAATAATAACCAACTTTTAAAAGAAAGGGAGGAGAATACTTAGAAAAATGAGGAACGACATAGCTTACCTATGTCCTTTGAGAAAATAAGCAATTCGTAAGAGAAAGGGAGGACAATATTTAGAAAAATGAGGAACGACATAGCTTACCCATGTCTTTTGAATGATAACCAACTTTTAAAAGAAAGGGAGGAGAATACTTAGAAAAATGAGGAACGACATAGCTTACCTATGTCCTTTGAGAAAATAAGCAATTCGTAAGAGAAAGGGAGGACAATATTTAGAAAAATGAGGAATGACATAGCTTACCTATGTCTTTTGAAAAATTACCAACTTGTGAAAGAAAGGTAGGAAAATAAGAAGAAACGACATCTCTCACTTAGGTATGTCTTATGAAAAGTTAAGCAATTAAGGCTGAAAGTTGCCTTGCGTAGATGGAAGTTTGTCCCCCCATGGCTGGAAGATGACCCCAGCCGGTAGAAAATATAATCAATCGGTTAAAAAATATACAATCGACGGAAAATATTCCCCACCGGCTTACAGGATGTTTTCTGCCGGCTGCACCCTGCTAGAAGTTTGCCTTTACTAGCAAAGTGCAGTAATAAAAATATACATTCAGGAACAAATAAATTAAAAATCAACAATTACAATAAATCCTATGTCAAATATTAACATCTACCTACATTTATTACAATATTTTAAACAAAAATATCAAACACAAATTACACAGCATAAAGATATTTTAAAATTAACATATTAACACTCCAATATCACCAACCCCTACCACACTCAAGCTTGAGCATGCAAATATTAAACCCATGCAGTTAAGAAAATAAACATGCAAAGAATACTTTACCAAATAATATAATGAATCAAAATAGGAATTTTGATTTATTAATAGTACTGGAAAAAAATCGGTAGCTCCAAATTGGAAAAGTCAAGTATTAACTTTTGTAACCTAAAAAATCCTTTCCTGAAAGAAATCCTGGAACAAAAAATTAAATTCATGAAAAGAAAATTATCTAAATATAGGGTTTCCTGAAAGAGATCCTGGAACAAAAAAATTGAATCAAAAAAAAAAAATAATCTAAATTTAGGGTTTCCTGAAAGAGATCCTGGAAAAAAAATTGAATCAATGAAAAAAAAATTATCTTAATATAGGGTTTCCTGAAAGAGATCCTGGAACAAAAAACTAAATTAATGAAAAAAAAAATTATCTAAAATATTTATAATTTCTGAGATAGGCCTATCAGCAAGTTTGAATATATCGATATATTTCAAATAAATTCTGAAGAGCATATCCATCGCTGGTGAAATTTCTGGAACAGAAAATCAAACAAAATTAAAAAATTCAACAAAAATCCGATGGAATCTTGAAGCCTGTAAGAGAGTGTTAGTATGCTGAAAAGGAAGCGCTGAAAAAAATTGTTAGTAGTTAGTAGTCAGAAACTGCCAATTAGCCATTTTGCATGTAACAACTTAGCCTTCTACGATATTTTGATAGCCCATACTGGGCAACAATTTCCCCAACTTGTTAACCCATACCCATTCAACAAACGGAAAACACTTAAGCGCACCCGCCCCATCTGGATGACCGCCCGCTTTGCAAACGAGTCTGACCGACAACCTAGTGAACGAGCACTTTCCCACAGTGTGGTACTGCGTGCATCCGTGAAGGAAAAAGTCAATCGTAAGCAACCAAGTGGTTACATGTGGCGTCCTTGGCAAGTAAAATAAAAAGTTTAACAATGGCTGTTGAAAAAAGAACCAACTTGTGAAAGAAAGGGAGAAAAATACTTAGAAAAATGAGGAACGACATAGCTTACCTATGTCCTTTGAGAAAATAAGCAATTTGTAAGAGAAAGAAAGGACAATATTTAGAAAAATGAGGAACGACATAGCTTACCTATGTCTTTTGAGAAAATAACCAACTTTTAAAAGAAAGGGAGGAGAATACTTAGAAAAATGAGGAACGACATAGCTTACCTATGTCCTTTGAGCAAATAAGCAATTCGTAAGAGAAAGGGAGGACAATATTTAGAAAAATGAGGAACAACATAGCTTACCCATGTCTTTTGAATAATTACCAACTTTTAAAAGAAAGGGAGGAGAATACTTAGAAAAATGAGGAACGACATAGCTTACCTAGGTCCTTTGAGAAAATAAGCAATTCGTAAGAGAAAGGGAGGACAATATTTAGAAAAATGAGGAACGACATAGCTTACCCATGTCTTTTGAATAATAACCAATTTTTAAAAGAAAGGGAGGAGAATACTTAGAAAAATGAGGAACGACATAGCTTACCTATGTCCTTTGAGAAAATAAGCAATTCGTAAGAGAAAGGGAGGACAATATTTAGAAAAATGAGGAATGACATAGCTTACCTATGTCTTTTGAAAAATTACCAACTTGTGAAAGAAAGGTAGGAAAATAAGAAACGACATCTCTCACTTAGGTATGTCTTATGAAAAGTTAAGCAATTAAGGCTGAAAGTTGCCTTGCGTAGATGGAAGTTTGTCCCCCCATGGCTGGAAGATGACCCCAGCCGGTAGAAAATATAATCAATCGGTTAAAAAATATACAATCGACGGAAAATATTCCCCAACGGCTTACAGGATGTTTTCTGCCGGCTGCACCCTGCTAGAAGTTTGTCTTTACTAGCAAAGTGCAGTAATAAAAATATACATTCAGGAACAAATAAATTAAAAATCAACAATTACAATAAATCGTATGTCAAATATTAACATCTACCTACATTTATTACAATATTTTAAACAAAAATATCAAACACAAATTACACAGCATAAAGATATTTTAAAATTAACATATTAACACTCCAATATCACCAACCCCTACCACACTCAAGCTTGAGCATGCAAATATTAAACCCATGCAGTTAAGAAAATAAACATGCAAAGAATACTTTACCAAATAATATAATGAATCAAAATAGGAATTTTGATTTATTAATAGTACTGGAAAAAAATCGGTAGCTCCAAATTGGAAAAGTCAAGTATTAACTTTTGTAACCTAAAAAATCCTTTCCTGAAAGAAATCCTGGAACAAAAAATTAAATTGATGAAAAGAAAATTATCTAAATATAGGGTTTCCTGAAAGAGATCCTGGAAAAAAAATTGAATCAATGAAAAAAAAATTATCTTAATATAGGGTTTCCTGAAAGAGATCCTGGAACAAAAAACTAAATTAATGAAAAAAAAAATTATCTAAAATATTTATAATTTCTGAGATAGGCCTATCAGCAAGTTTGAATATATCGATATATTTCAAATAAATTCTGAAGAGCATATCCATCGCTGGTGAAATTTCTGGAACAGAAAATCAAACAAAATTAAAAAATTCAACAAAAATCCGATGGAATCTTGAAGCCTGTAAGAGAGTGTTAGTATGCTGAAAAGGAAGCGCTGAAAAAAATTGTTAGTAGTTAGTAGTCAGAAACTGCCAATTAGCCATTTTGCATGTAACAACTTAGCCTTCTACGATATTTTGATAGCCCATACTGGGCAACAATTTCCCCAACTTGTTAACCCATACCCATTCAACAAACGGAAAACACTTAAGCGCACCCGCCCCATCTGGATGACCGCCCGCTTTGCAAACGAGTCTGACCGACAACCTAGTGAACGAGCACTTTCCCACAGTGTGGTACTGCGTGCATCCGTGAAGGAAAAAGTCAATCGTAAGCAACCAAGTGGTTACATGTGGCGTCCTTGGCAAGTAAAATAAAAAGTTTAACAATGGCTGTTGAAAAAAGAACCAACTTGTGAAAGAAAGGGAGAAAAATACTTAGAAAAATGAGGAACGACATAGCTTACCTATGTCCTTTGAGAAAATAAGCAATTTGTAAAAGAAAGGAAGGACAATATTTAGAAAAATGAGGAACGACATAGCTTACCTATGTCTTTCGAGAAAATAAGCAACTTTTAAAAGAAAGGGAGGAGAATACTTAGAAAAATGAAGAACGACATAGCATACCTATGTCCTTTGAGCAAATAAGCAATTCGTAAGAGAAAGGGAGGACAATATTTAGAAAAATGAGGAACGACATAGCTTACCCATGTCTTTTGAATAATAACCAACTTTTAAAAGAAAGGGAGGAGAATACTTAGAAAAATGAGGAACGACATAGCTTACCTATGTCCTTTGAGAAAATAAGCAATTCGTAAGAGAAAGGGAGGACAATATTTAGAAAAATTAGGAATGACATAGCTTACCTATGTCTTTTGAAAAATTACCAACTTTTAAAAGAAAGGGAGGAGAATACTTAGAAAAATGAGGAACGACATAGCTTACCTATGTCCTTTGAGAAAATAAGCAATTCGTAAGAGAAAGGGAGGACAATATTTAGAAAAATGAGGAATGACATAGCTTACCTATGTCTTTTGAAAAATTACCAACTTGTGAAAGAAAGGTAAGAAAATAAGAAGAAACGACATCTCTCACTTAGGTATGTCTTATGAAAAGTTAAGCAATTAAGGCTGAAAGTTGCCTTGCGTAGATGGAAGTTTCTCCCCCCATGGCTGGAAGATGACCCCAGCCGGTAGAAAATATAATCAATCGGTTAAAAAATATACAATCGACGGAAAATATTCCCCACCGGCTTACAGGATGTTTTCTGCCGGCTGCACCCTGCTAGAAGTTTGTCTTTACTAGCAAAGTGCAGTAATAAAAATATACATTCAGGAACAAATAAATTAAAAATCAACAATTACAATAAATCGTATGTCAAATATTAACATCTACCTACATTTATTACAATATTTTAAACAAAAATATCAAACACAAATTACACAGCATAAAGATATTTTAAAATTAACATATTAACACTCCAATATCACCAACCCCTACCACACTCAAGCTTGAGCATGCAAATATTAAACCCATGCAGTTAAGAAAATAAACATGCAAAGAATACTTTACCAAATAATATAATGAATCAAAATAGGAATTTTGATTTATTAATAGTACTGGAAAAAAATCGGTAGCTCCAAATTGGAAAAGTCAAGTATTAACTTTTGTAACCTAAAAAATCCTTTCCTGAAAGAAATCCTGGAACAAAAAATTAAATTCATGAAAAGAAAATTATCTAAATATAGGGTTTCCTGAAAGAGATCCTGGAACAAAAAAATTGAATCAAAAAAAAAAAATAATCTAAATTTAGGGTTTCCTGAAAGAGATCCTGGAAAAAAAATTGAATCAATGAAAAAAAAATTATCTAAATATAGGGTTTCCTGAAAGAGATCCTGGAACAAAAAACTAAATTAATGAAAAAAAAAATTATCTAAAATATTTATAATTTCTGAGATAGGCCTATCAGCAAGTTTGAATATATCGATATATTTCAAATAAATTCTGAAGAGCATATCCATCGCTGGTGAAATTTCTGGAACAGAAAATCAAACAAAATTAAAAAATTCAACAAAAATCCGATGGAATCTTGAAGCCTGTAAGAGAGTGTTAGTATGCTGAAAAGGAAGCGCTGAAAAAAATTGTTAGTAGTTAGTAGTCAGAAACTGCCAATTAGCCATTTTGCATGTAACAACTTAGCCTTCTACGATATTTTGATAGCCCATACTGGGCAACAATTTCCCCAACTTGTTAACCCATACCCATTCAACAAACGGAAAACACTTAAGCGCACCCGCCCCATCTGGATGACCGCCCGCTTTGCAAACGAGTCTGACCGACAACCTAGTGAACGAGCACTTTCCCACAGTGTGGTACTACGTGCATCCGTGAAGGAAAAAGTCAATCGTAAGCAACCAAGTGGTTACATGTGGCGTCCTTGGCAAGTAAAATAAAAAGTTTAACAATGGCTGTTGAAAAAAGAACCAACTTGTGAAAGAAAGGGAGAAAAATACTTAGAAAAATGAGGAACGACATAGCTTACCTATGTCCTTTGAGAAAATAAGCAATTTGTAAGAGAAAGAAAGGACAATATTTAGAAAAATGAGGAACGACATAGCTTACCCATGTCTTTTGAATAATAACCAACTTTTAAAAGAAAGGGAGGAGAATACTTAGAAAAATGAGGAACGACATAGCTTACCTATGTCCTTTGAGAAAATAAGCAATTCGTAAGAGAAAGGGAGTACAATATTTAGAAAAATGAGGAATGACATAGCTTACCTATGTCTTTTGAGAAAATAACCAACTTTTAAAAGAAAGGGAGGAGAATACTTAGAAAAATGAGGAACGACATAGCTTACCTATGTCCTTTGAGCAAATAAGCAATTCGTAAGAGAAAGGGAGGACAATATTTAGAAAAATGAGGAACGACATAGCTTACCCATGTCTTTTGAATAATAACCAACTTTTAAAAGAAAGGGAGGAGAATACTTAGAAAAATGAGGAACGACATAGCTTACCTATGTCCTTTGAGAAAATAAGCAATTCGTAAGAGAAAGGGAGGACAATATTTAGAAAAATGAGGAATGACATAGCTTACCTATGTCTTTTGAAAAATTACCAACTTGTGAAAGAAAGGTAGGAAAATAAGAAACGACATCTCTCACTTAGGTATGTCTTATGAAAAGTTAAGCAATTAAGGCTGAAAGTTGCCTCGCGTAGATGGAAGTTTGTCCCCCCATGGCTGGAAGATGACCCCAGCCGGTAGAAAATATAATCAATCGGTTAAAAAATATACAATCGACGGAAAATATTCCCCACCGGCTTACAGGATGTTTTCTGCCGGCTGCACCCTGCTAGAAGTTTGTCTTTACTAGCAAAGTGCAGTAATAAAAATATACATTCAATAACAAATAAATTAAAAATCAACAATTACAATAAATCGTATGTCAAATATTAACATCTACCTACATTTATTACAATATTTTAAACAAAAATATCAAACACAAATTACACAGCATAAAGATATTTTAAAATTAACATATTAACACTCCAATATCACCAACCCCTACCACACTCAAGCTTGAGCATGCAAATATTAAACCCATGCAGTTAAGAAAATAAACATGCAAAGAATACTTTACCAAATAATATAATGAATCAAAATAGGAATTTTGATTTATTAATACTACTGGAAAAAAATCGGTAGCTCCAAATTGGAAAAGTCAAGTATTAACTTTTGTAACCTAAAAAATCCTTTCCTGAAAGAAATCCTGGAACAAAAAATTAAATTGATGAAAAGAAAATTATCTAAATATAGGGTTTCCTGAAAGAGATCCTGGAACAAAAAATTAAATTGATGAAAAAAAATTATCTAAATATAGGGTTTCCTGAAAGAGATCCTGGAACAAAAAAATTGAATCAAAAAAAAAATTATCTAAATTTAGGGTTTCCTGAAAGAGATCCTGGAACAAAAAATTAAATTGATGAAAAAAAAATTATCTAAATATAGGGTTTCCTGAAAGAGATCCTGGAACAAAAAAATTGAATCAAAAAAAAAATTATCTAAATTTAGGGTTTCCTGAAAGAGATCCTGGAAAAAAAATTGAATCAATGAAAAAAAAATTATCTAAATATAGGGTTTCCTGAAAGAGATCCTGGAACAAAAAACTAAATTAATGAAAAAAAAATTATCTAAAATATTTATAATTTCTGAGATAGGCCTATCAGCAAGTTTGAATATATCGATATATTTCAAATAAATTCTGAAGAGCATATCCATCGCTGGTGAAATTTCTGGAACAGAAAATCAAACAAAATTAAAAAATTCAACAAAAATCCGATGGAATCTTGAAGCCTGTAAGAGAGTGTTAGTATGCTGAAAAGGAAGCGCTGAAAAAAATTGTTAGTAGTTAGTAGTCAGAAACTGCCAATTAGCCATTTTGCATGTAACAACTTAGCCTTCTACGATATTTTGATAGCCCATACTGGGCAACAATTTCCCCAACTTGTTAACCCATACCCATTCAACAAACGGAACACACTTAAGCGCACTCGCCCCATCGGGTTGACCGCCCGCTTTGCAAACGAGTCTGACCGACAACCTAGTGAACGAGCACTTTCCCACAGTGTGGTACTACGTGCATCCGTGAAGGAAAAAGTCAATCGTAAGCAACCAAGTGGTTACATGTGGCGTCCTTGACAAGTACAATAAGTGGCTGTTGAAAAAAGAACCAACTTGTGAATGAAAGGGAGGAGAATACTTAGAAAAATGAGGAACGACATAGCTTGCCTATGTCTTATGAGAAAATAACCAACTTTTAAAGAAAGGGAGGACAATATCTAGACATAGTTACCTATGTGTTTTGAAAAAAACGAACTTTTAAAAGAAAGGGAGGACAATATCTAGAAAAATGAGTAACAACATAGCTTACCTATGTGTTTTGACTCAGTTTTGAGAAAATCATTAATTCCTAATAGAAAGGGAGGAGAATACTTAGAAAAATGAGGAACGACATAGCTTACCTATGGCCTTTGAGAAAATAAGCAATTCGTAAGAGAAAGGGAGGACAATATTTAGAAAAATGAGGAACGACATAGCTTACCTATGTCTTTTGAGAAAATAACCAACTTTTAAAGGAAATACAGGAGAATACTTGGAAAAATGAGGAATGACATAGCTTACCTATGTCCTTTGAGAAAATAAGCAATTCGTAAGAGAAAGGGGGGACAATATTTAGAAAAATGAGGGATGACATAGCTTACCTATGTCTTTTGAAAAATTACCAACATGTGAAAGAAAGGGAGGAAAATAAGAAACGACATCTCTCACTTAGGTATGTCTTTTGAAAAGTTAAGCAATTGAGGCTGAAAGTTGCCTTGCGTAGATGGAAGTTTGTCCCCCCATGGCTGGAAGATGACCCCAGCCGGTAGAAAATATAATCGATCGGTCAAAAAATATACAACCGACGGAAAATATTCCCCACCGGCTTACAGGATGTTTTCTGCCGGCTGCACCCTGCTAGAAGTTTGTCTTTACTAGCAAAGTGCAGTAATAAAAATATACATTCAAGAACAAATAAATTAAAAATCAACAATTACAATAAATCGTATGTCAAATATTAACATCTACCTACATTTATTACAATATTTTAAACAAAAATATCAAACACAAATTACACAGCATATAGATATTTTAAAATTAACATATTAACACTCCAATATCACCTACCCCTACCACACTCAAGCTTGAGCATGCAAATATTAAACCCATGCAGTTAAGAAAATAAACATGCAAAGAATACTTTACCAAATAATATAATGAATCAAAATAGGAATTTTGATTTATTAATAGTACTGGAAAAAAATCGGTAGCTCCAAATTGGAAAAGTCAAGTATTAACTTTTGTAACCTAAAAAATCCTTTCCTGAAAGAAATCCTGGAACAAAAAATTAAATTGATGAAAAAAAACTTATCTAAATATAGGGTTTCCTGAAAGAGATCCTGGAACAAAAAAATTGAATCAAAAAAAAAATTATCTAAATTTAGGGTTTCCTGAAAGAGATCCTGGAAAAAAAATTGAATCAATGAAAAAAAAATTATCCAAATATAGGGTTTCCTGAAAGAGATCCTGGAACAAAGAACTAAATTAATGAAAAAAAAAATTATCTAAAATATTTATAATTTCTGAGATAGGCCTATCAGCAAGTTTGAATATATCGATATATTTCAAATAAATTCTGAAGAGCATATCCATCGCTGGTGAAATTTCTGGAACAGAAAATCAAACAAAATTAAAAAATTCAACAAAAATCCGATGGAATCTTGAAGCCTGTAAGAGAGTGTTAGTATGCTGAAAAGGAAGCGCTGAAAAAAATTGTTAGTAGTTAGTAGTCAGAAACTGCCAATTAGCCATTTTGCATGTAACAACTTAGCCTTCTACGATATTTTGATAGCCCATACTGGGCAACAATTTCCCCAACTTGTTAACCCATACCCATTCAACAAACGGAAAACACTTAAGCGCACCCGCCCCATCTGGATGACCGCCCGCTTTGCAAACGAGTCTGACCGACAACCTAGTGAACGAGCACTTTCCCACAGTGTGGTACTGCGTGCATCCGTGAAGGAAAAAGTCAATCGTAAGCAACCAAGTGGTTACATGTGGCGTCCTTGGCAAGTAAAATAAAAAGTTTAACAATGGCTGTTGAAAAAAGAACCAACTTGTGAAAGAAAGGGAGAAAAATACTTAGAAAAATGAGGAACGACATAGCTTACCTATGTCCTTTGAGAAAATAAGCAATTTGTAAGAGAAAGGAAGGACAATATTTAGAAAAATGAGGAACGACATAGCTTACCCACGTCTTTTGAATAATAACCAACTTTTAAAAGAAAGGGAGGAGAATACTTAGAAAAATGAGGAACGACATAGCTTACCTATGTCCTTTGAGAAAATAAGCAATTCGTAAGAGAAAGGGAGTACAATATTTAGAAAAATGAGGAATGACATAGCTTACCTATGTCTTTTGAGAAAATAACCAACTTTTAAAAGAAAGGGAGGAGAATACTTAGAAAAATGAGGAACGACATAGCTTACCTATGTCCTTTGAGCAAATAAGCAATTCGTAAGAGAAAGGGAGGACAATATTTAGAAAAATGAGGAACGACATAGCTTACCCATGTCTTTTGAATAATAACCAACTTTTAAAAGAAAGGGAGGAGAATACTTAGAAAAATGAGGAACGACATAGCTTACCTATGTCCTTTGAGAAAATAAGCAATTCGTAAGAGAAAGGGAGGACAATATTTAGAAAAATGAGGAATGACATAGCTTACCTATGTCTTTTGAAAAATTACCAACTTGTGAAAGAAAGGTAGGAAAATAAGAAACGACATCTCTCACTTAGGTATGTCTTATGAAAAGTTGAGCAATTAAGGCTGAAAGTTGCCTTGCGTAGATGGAAGTTTGTCCCCCCATGGCTGGAAGATGACCCCAGCCGGTAGAAAATATAATCAATCGGTTGAAAAATATACAATCGACGGAAAATATTCCCCACCGGCTTACAGGATGTTTTCTGCCGGCTGCACCCTGCTAGAAGTTTGTCTTTACTAGCAAAGTGCAGTAATAAAAATATACAATCAGGAACAAATAAATTAAAAATCAACAATTACCATAAGTCGTATGTCAAATATTAACATCTACCTACATTTATTACAATATTTTAAACAAAAATATCAAACACAAATTACACAGCATAAAGATATTTTAAAATTAACATATTAACACTCCAATATCACCAACCCCTACCACACTCAAGCTTGAGCATGCAAATATTAAACCCATGCAGTTAAGAAAATAAACATGCAAAGAATACTTTACCAAATAATATAATGAATCAAAATAGGAATTTTGATTTATTAATAGTACTGGAAAAAAATCGGTAGCTCCAAATTGGAAAAGTCAAGTATTAACTTTTGTAACCTAAAAAATCCTTTCCTGAAAGAAATCCTGGAACAAAAAATTAAATTGATGAAAAGAAAATTATCTAAATATAGGGTTTCCTGAAAGAGATCCTGGAACAAAAAATTAAATTGATGAAAAAAAAATTATCTAAATATAGGGTTTCCTGAAAGAGATCCTGGAACAAAAAAATTTAATCAAAAAAAAAATTATCTAAATTTAGGGTTTCCTGAAAGAGATCCTGGAAAAAAAATTGAATCAATGAAAAAAAAATTATCTAAATATAGGGTTTCCTGAAAGAGATCCTGGAACAAAAAACTAAATTAATGAAAAAAAAAATTATCTAAAATATTTATAATTTCTGAGATAGGCCTATCAGCAAGTTTGAATATATCGATATATTTCAAATAAATTCTGAAGAGCATATCCATCGCTGGTGAAATTTCTGGAACAGAAAATCAAACAAAATTAAAAAATTCAACAAAAATCCGATGGAATCTTGAAGCCTGTAAGAGAGTGTTAGTATGCTGAAAAGGAAGCGCTGAAAAAAATTGTTAGTAGTTAGTAGTCAGAAACTGCCAATTAGCCATTTTGCATGTAACAACTTAGCCTTCTACGATATTTTGATAGCCCATACTGGGCAACAATTTCCCCAACTTGTTAACCCATACCCATTCAACAAACGGAAAACACTTAAGCGCACCCGCCCCATCTGGATGACCGCCCGCTTTGCAAACGAGTCTGACCGACAACCTAGTGAACGAGCACTTTCCCACAGTGTGGTACTGCGTGCATCCGTGAAGGAAAAAGTCAATCGTAAGCAACCAAGTGGTTACATGTGGCGTCCTTGGCAAGTAAAATAAAAAGTTTAACAATGGCTGTTGAAAAAAGAACCAACTTGTGAAAGAAAGGGAGAAAAATACTTAGAAAAATGAGGAACGACATAGCTTACCTATGTCCTTTGAGAAAATAAGCAATTTGTAAGAGAAAGAAAGGACAATATTTAGAAAAATGAGGAACGACATAGCTTACCTATGTCTTTTGAGAAAATAACCAACTTTTAAAAGAAAGGGAGGAGAATACTTAGAAAAATGAGGAACAACATAGCTTACCCATGTCTTTTGAATAATAACCAACTTTTAAAAGAAAGGGAGGAGAATACTTAGAAAAATGAGGAACGACATAGCTTACCTATGTCCTTTGAGAAAATAAGCAATTCGTAAGAGAAAGGGAGGACAATATTTAGAAAAATGAGGAACGACATAGCTTACCTATGTCTTTTGAGAAAATAACCAACTTTTAAAGGAAATACAGGAGAATACTTGGAAAAATGAGGAATGACATAGCTTACCTATGTCCTTTGAGAAAATAAGCAATTCGTAAGAGAAAGGGGGGACAATATTTAGAAAAATGAGGGATGACATAGCTTACCTATGTCTTTTGAAAAATTACCAACATGTGAAAGAAAGGGAGGAAAATAAGAAACGACATCTCTCACTTAGGTATGTCTTTTGAAAAGTTAAGCAATTGAGGCTGAAAGTTGCCTTGCGTAGATGGAAGTTTGTCCCCCCATGGCTGGAAGATGACCCCAGCCGGTAGAAAATATAATCGATCGGTCAAAAAATATACAACCGACGGAAAATATTCCCCACCGGCTTACAGGATGTTTTCTGCCGGCTGCACCCTGCTAGAAGTTTGTCTTTACTAGCAAAGTGCAGTAATAAAAATATACATTCAAGAACAAATAAATTAAAAATCAACAATTACAATAAATCGTATGTCAAATATTAACATCTACCTACATTTATTACAATATTTTAAACAAAAATATCAAACACAAATTACACAGCATATAGATATTTTAAAATTAACATATTAACACTCCAATATCACCTACCCCTACCACACTCAAGCTTGAGCATGCAAATATTAAACCCATGCAGTTAAGAAAATAAACATGCAAAGAATACTTTACCAAATAATATAATGAATCAAAATAG
The DNA here is from genome assembly GCA_949126875.1 of Lochmaea capreae. Classification (NCBI taxonomy): domain Eukaryota; kingdom Metazoa; phylum Arthropoda; class Insecta; order Coleoptera; family Chrysomelidae; genus Lochmaea; species Lochmaea capreae. The sequence continues at coordinate 9,055,457 of OX421397.1, read as the reverse complement.
GAATTTTGATTTATTAATAGTACTTGAAAAAAATCGGTAGCTCCAAATTGGAAAAGTCAAGTATTAACTTTTGTAACCTAAAAAATCCTTTCCTGAAAAAAATCCTGGAACAAAAAATTAAATTGATGAAAAAAAACTTATCTAAATATAGGGTTTCCTGAAAGAGATCCTGGAACAAAAAAATTGAATCAAAAAAAAAATTATCTAAATTTAGGGTTTCCTGAAAGAGATCCTGGAAAAAAAATTGAATCAATGAAAAAAAAATTATCCAAATATAGGGTTTCCTGAAAGAGATCCTGGAACAAAAAACTAAATTAATGAAAAAAAAAATTATCTAAAATATTTATAATTTCTGAGATAGGCCTATCAGCAAGTTTGAATATATCGATATATTTCAAATAAATTCTGAAGAGCATATCCATCGCTGGTGAAATTTCTGGAACAGAAAATCAAACAAAATTAAAAAATTCAACAAAAATCCGATGGAATCTTGAAGCCTGTAAGAGAGTGTTAGTATGCTGAAAAGGAAGCGCTGAAAAAAATTGTTAGTAGTTAGTAGTCAGAAACTGCCAATTAGCCATTTTGCATGTAACAACTTAGCCTTCTACGATATTTTGATAGCCCATACTGGGCAACAATTTCCCCAACTTGTTAACCCATACCCATTCAACAAACGGAAAACACTTAAGCGCACCCGCCCCATCTGGATGACCGCCCGCTTTGCAAACGAGTCTGACCGACAACCTAGTGAACGAGCACTTTCCCACAGTGTGGTACTGCGTGCATCCGTGAAGGAAAAAGTCAATCGTAAGCAACCAAGTGGTTACATGTGGCGTCCTTGGCAAGTAAAATAAAAAGTTTAACAATGGCTGTTGAAAAAAGAACCAACTTGTGAAAGAAAGGGAGAAAAATACTTAGAAAAATGAGGAACGACATAGCTTACCTATGTCCTTTGAGAAAATAAGCAATTTGTAAGAGAAAGAAAGGACAATATTTAGAAAAATGAGGAACGACATAGCTTACCTATGTCTTTTGAGAAAATAACCAACTTTTAAAAGAAAGGGAGGAGAATACTTAGAAAAATGAGGAACAACATAGCTTACCCATGTCTTTTGAATAATAACCAACTTTTAAAAGAAAGGGAGGAGAATACTTAGAAAAATGAGGAACGACATAGCTTACCTATGTCCTTTGAGAAAATAAGCAATTCGTAAGAGAAAGGGAGGACAATATTTAGAAAAATGAGGAACGACATAGCTTACCTATGTCTTTTGAGAAAATAACCAACTTTTAAAGGAAATACAGGAGAATACTTGGAAAAATGAGGAATGACATAGCTTACCTATGTCCTTTGAGAAAATAAGCAATTCGTAAGAGAAAGGGGGGACAATATTTAGAAAAATGAGGGATGACATAGCTTACCTATGTCTTTTGAAAAATTACCAACATGTGAAAGAAAGGGAGGAAAATAAGAAACGACATCTCTCACTTAGGTATGTCTTTTGAAAAGTTAAGCAATTGAGGCTGAAAGTTGCCTTGCGTAGATGGAAGTTTGTCCCCCCATGGCTGGAAGATGACCCCAGCCGGTAGAAAATATAATCGATCGGTCAAAAAATATACAACCGACGGAAAATATTCCCCACCGGCTTACAGGATGTTTTCTGCCGGCTGCACCCTGCTAGAAGTTTGTCTTTACTAGCAAAGTGCAGTAATAAAAATATACATTCAAGAACAAATAAATTAAAAATCAACAATTACAATAAATCGTATGTCAAATATTAACATCTACCTACATTTATTACAATATTTTAAACAAAAATATCAAACACAAATTACACAGCATATAGATATTTTAAAATTAACATATTAACACTCCAATATCACCTACCCCTACCACACTCAAGCTTGAGCATGCAAATATTAAACCCATGCAGTTAAGAAAATAAACATGCAAAGAATACTTTACCAAATAATATAATGAATCAAAATAGGAATTTTGATTTATTAATAGTACTTGAAAAAAATCGGTAGCTCCAAATTGGAAAAGTCAAGTATTAACTTTTGTAACCTAAAAAATCCTTTCCTGAAAAAAATCCTGGAACAAAAAATTAAATTGATGAAAAAAAACTTATCTAAATATAGGGTTTCCTGAAAGAGATCCTGGAACAAAAAAATTGAATCAAAAAAAAAATTATCTAAATTTAGGGTTTCCTGAAAGAGATCCTGGAAAAAAAATTGAATCAATGAAAAAAAAATTATCCAAATATAGGGTTTCCTGAAAGAGATCCTGGAACAAAAAACTAAATTAATGAAAAAAAAAATTATCTAAAATATTTATAATTTCTGAGATAGGCCTATCAGCAAGTTTGAATATATCGATATATTTCAAATAAATTCTGAAGAGCATATCCATCGCTGGTGAAATTTCTGGAACAGAAAATCAAACAAAATTAAAAAATTCAACAAAAATCCGATGGAATCTTGAAGCCTGTAAGAGAGTGTTAGTATGCTGAAAAGGAAGCGCTGAAAAAAATTGTTAGTAGTTAGTAGTCAGAAACTGCCAATTAGCCATTTTGCATGTAACAACTTAGCCTTCTACGATATTTTGATAGCCCATACTGGGCAACAATTTCCCCAACTTGTTAACCCATACCCATTCAACAAACGGAAAACACTTAAGCGCACCCGCCCCATCTGGATGACCGCCCGCTTTGCAAACGAGTCTGACCGACAACCTAGTGAACGAGCACTTTCCCACAGTGTGGTACTGCGTGCATCCGTGAAGGAAAAAGTCAATCGTAAGCAACCAAGTGGTTACATGTGGCGTCCTTGGCAAGTAAAATAAAAAGTTTAACAATGGCTGTTGAAAAAAGAACCAACTTGTGAAAGAAAGGGAGAAAAATACTTAGAAAAATGAGGAACGACATAGCTTACCTATGTCCTTTGAGAAAATAAGCAATTTGTAAGAGAAAGGAAGGACAATATTTAGAAAAATGAGGAACGACATAGCTTACCCATGTCTTTTGAATAATAACCAACTTTTAAAAGAAAGGGAGGAGAATACTTAGAAAAATGAGGAACGACATAGCTTACCTATGTCCTTTGAGAAAATAAGCAATTCGTAAGAGAAAGGGAGTACAATATTTAGAAAAATGAGGAATGACATAGCTTACCTATGTCTTTTGAGAAAATAACCAACTTTTAAAAGAAAGGGAGGAGAATACTTAGAAAAATGAGGAACGACATAGCTTACCTATGTCCTTTGAGCAAATAAGCAATTCGTAAGAGAAAGGGAGGACAATATTTAGAAAAATGAGGAACGACATAGCTTACCCATGTCTTTTGAATAATAACCAACTTTTAAAAGAAAGGGAGGAGAATACTTAGAAAAATGAGGAACGACATAGCTTACCTATGTCCTTTGAGAAAATAAGCAATTCGTAAGAGAAAGGGAGGACAATATTTAGAAAAATGAGGAATGACATAGCTTACCTATGTCTTTTGAAAAATTACCTACTTGTGAAAGAAAGGTAGGAAAATAAGAAACGACATCTCTCACTTAGGTATGTCTTATGAAAAGTTAAGCAATTAAGGCTGAAAGTTGCCTTGCGTAGATGGAAGTTTGTCCCCCCATGGCTGGAAGATGACCCCAGCCGGTAGAAAATATAATCAATCGGTTAAAAAATATACAATCGACGGAAAATATTCCCCACCGGCTTACAGGATGTTTTCTGCCGGCTGCACCCTGCTAGAAGTTTGTCTTTACTAGCAAAGTGCAGTAATAAAAATATACATTCAATAACAAATAAATTAAAAATCAACAATTACAATAAATCGTATGTCAAATATTAACATCTACCTACATTTATTACAATATTTTAAACAAAAATATCAAACACAAATTACACAGCATAAAGATATTTCAAAATTAACATATTAACACTCCAATATCACCAACCCCTACCACACTCAAGCTTGAGCATGCAAATATTAAACCCATGCAGTTAAGAAAATAAACATGCAAAGAATACTTTACCAAATAATATAATGAATCAAAATAGGAATTTTGATTTATTAATAGTACTGGAAAAAAATCGGTAGCTCCAAATTGGAAAAGTCAAGTATTAACTTTTGTAACCTAAAAAATCCTTTCCTGAAAGAAATCCTGGAACAAAAAATTAAATTGATGAAAAGAAAATTATCTAAATATAGGGTTTCCTGAAAGAGATCCTGGAACAAAAAATTAAATTGATGAAAAAAAAATTATCTAAATATAGGGTTTCCTGAAAGAGATCCTGGAACAAAAAAATTGAATCAAAAAAAAAATTATCTAAATTTAGGGTTTCCTGAAAGAGATCCTGGAAAAAAAATTGAATCAATGAAAAAAAAATTATCTAAATATAGGGTTTCCTGAAAGAGATCCTGGAACAAAAAACTAAATTAATGAAAAAAAAAAATTATCTAAAATATTTATAATTTCTGAGATAGGCCTATCAGCAAGTTTGAATATATCGATATATTTCAAATAAATTCTGAAGAGCATATCCATCGCTGGTGAAATTTCTGGAACAGAAAATCAAACAAAATTAAAAAATTCAACAAAAATCCGATGGAATCTTGAAGCCTGTAAGAGAGTGTTAGTATGCTGAAAAGGAAGCGCTGAAAAAAATTGTTAGCAGTTAGTAGTCAGAAACTGCCAATTAGCCATTTTGCATGTAACAACTTAGCCTTCTACGATATTTTGATAGCCCATACTGGGCAACAATTTCCCCAACTTGTTAACCCATACCCATTCAACAAACGGAAAACACTTAAGCGCACCCGCCCCATCTGGATGACCGCCCGCTTTGCAAACGAGTCTGACCGACAACCTAGTGAACGAGCACTTTCCCACAGTGTGGTACTGCGTGCATCCGTGAAGGAAAAAGTCAATCGTAAGCAACCAAGTGGTTACATGTGGCGTCCTTGGCAAGTAAAATAAAAAGTTTAACAATGGCTGTTGAAAAAAGAACCAACTTGTGAAAGAAAGGGAGAAAAATACTTAGAAAAATGAGGAACGACATAGCTTACCTATGTCGTTTGAGAAAATAAGCAATTTGTAAGAGAAAGAAAGGACAATATTTAGAAAAATGAGGAACGACATAGCTTACCCATGTCTTTTGAATAATAACCAACTTTTAAAAGAAAGGGAGGAGAATACTTAGAAAAATGAGGAACGACATAGCTTACCTATGTCCTTTGAGAAAATAAGCAATTCGTAAGAGAAAGGGAGTACAATATTTAGAAAAATGAGGAATGACATAGCTTACCTATGTCTTTTGAGAAAATAACCAACTTTTAAAAGAAAGGGAGGAGAATACTTAGAAAAATGAGGAACGACATAGCTTACCTATGTCCTTTGAGCAAATAAGCAATTCGTAAGAGAAAGGGAGGACAATATTTAGAAAAATGAGGAACGACATAGCTTACCCATGTCTTTTGAATAATAACCAACTTTTAAAAGAAAGGGAGGAGAATACTTAGAAAAATGAGGAACGACATAGCTTACCTATGTCCTTTGAGAAAATAAGCAATTCGTAAGAGAAAGGGAGGACAATATTTAGAAAAATGAGGAATGACATAGCTTACCTATGTCTTTTGAAAAATTACCAACTTGTGAAAGAAAGGTAGGAAAATAAGAAACGACATCTCTCACTTAGGTATGTCTTATGAAAAGTTAAGCAATTAAGGCTGAAAGTTGCCTCGCGTAGATGGAAGTTTGTCCCCCCATGGCTGGAAGATGACCCCAGCCGGTAGAAAATATAATCAATCGGTTAAAAAATATACAATCGACGGAAAATATTCCCCACCGGCTTACAGGATGTTTTCTGCCGGCTGCACCCTGCTAGAAGTTTGTCTTTACTAGCAAAGTGCAGTAATAAAAATATACATTCAATAACAAATAAATTAAAAATCAACAATTACAATAAATCGTATGTCAAATATTAACATCTACCTACATTTATTACAATATTTTAAACAAAAATATCAAACACAAATTACACAGCATAAAGATATTTTAAAATTAACATATTAACACTCCAATATCACCAACCCCTACCACACTCAAGCTTGAGCATGCAAATATTAAACCCATGCAGTTAAGAAAATAAACATGCAAAGAATACTTTACCAAATAATATAATGAATCAAAATAGGAATTTTGATTTATTAATACTACTGGAAAAAAATCGGTAGCTCCAAATTGGAAAAGTCAAGTATTAACTTTTGTAACCTAAAAAATCCTTTCCTGAAAGAAATCCTGGAACAAAAAATTAAATTGATGAAAAGAAAATTATCTAAATATAGGGTTTCCTGAAAGAGATCCTGGAACAAAAAAATTGAATCAAAAAAAAAATTATCTAAATTTAGGGTTTCCTGAAAGAGATCCTGGAAAAAAAATTGAATCAATGAAAAAAAAATTATCTAAATATAGGGTTTCCTGAAAGAGATCCTGGAACAAAAAACTAAATTAATGAAAAAAAAAAATTATCTAAAATATTTATAATTTCTGAGATAGGCCTATCAGCAAGTTTGAATATATCGATATATTTCAAATAAATTCTGAAGAGCATATCCATCGCTGGTGAAATTTCTGGAACAGAAAATCAAACAAAATTAAAAAATTCAACAAAAATCCGATGGAATCTTGAAGCCTGTAAGAGAGTGTTAGTATGCTGAAAAGGAAGCGCTGAAAAAAATTGTTAGTAGTTAGTAGTCAGAAACTGCCAATTAGCCATTTTGCATGTAACAACTTAGCCTTCTACGATATTTTGATAGCCCATACTGGGCAACAATTTCCCCAACTTGTTAACCCATACCCATTCAACAAACGGAAAACACTTAAGCGCACCCGCCCCATCTGGATGACCGCCCGCTTTGCAAACGAGTCTGACCGACAACCTAGTGAACGAGCACTTTCCCACAGTGTGGTACTGCGTGCATCCGTGAAGGAAAAAGTCAATCGTAAGCAACCAAGTGGTTACATGTGGCGTCCTTGGCAAGTAAAATAAAAAGTTTAACAATGGCTGTTGAAAAAAGAACCAACTTGTGAAAGAAAGGGAGAAAAATACTTAGAAAAATGAGGAACGACATAGCTTACCTATGTCCTTTGAGAAAATAAGCAATTTGTAAGAGAAAGAAAGGACAATATTTAGAAAAATGAGGAACGACATAGCTTACCTATGTCTTTTGAGAAAATAACCAACTTTTAAAAGAAAGGGAGGAGAATACTTAGAAAAATGAGGAACAACATAGCTTACCCATGTCTTTTGAATAATAACCAACTTTTAAAAGAAAGGGAGGAGAATACTTAGAAAAATGAGGAACGGCATAGCTTACCTATGTCCTTTGAGAAAATAAGCAATTCGTAAGAGAAAGGGAGGACAATATTTAGAAAAATGAGGAACGACATAGCTTACCCATGTCTTTTGAATAATAACCAACTTTTAAAAGAAAGGGAGGAGAATACTTAGAAAAATGAGGAACGACATAGCTTACCTATGTCCTTTGAGAAAATAAGCAATTCGTAAGAGAAAGGGAGGACAATATTTAGAAAAATGAGGAATGACATAGCTTACCCATGTCTTTTGAAAAATTACCAACTTGTGAAAGAAAGGTAGGAAAATAAGAAACGACATCTCTCACTTAGGTATGTCTTATGAAAAGTTAAGCAATTAAGGCTGAAAGTTGCCTTGCGTAGATGAAAGTTTGTCCCCCCATGGCTGGAAGATGACCCCAGCCGGTAGAAAATATAATCAATCGGTTAAAAAATATACAATCGACGGAAAATATTCCCCACCGGCTTACAGGATGTTTTCTGCCGGCTGCACCCTGCTAGAAGTTTGTCTTTACTAGCAAAGTGCAGTAATAAAAATATACAATCAGGAACAAATAAATTAAAAATCAACAATTACAATAAGTCGTATGTCAAATATTAACATCTACCTACATTTATTACAATATTTTAAACAAAAATATCGAAACACAAATTACACAGCATAAAGATATTTTAAAATTAACATATTAACACTCCAATATCACCAACCCCTACCACACTCAAGCTTGAGCATGCAAATATTAAACCCATGCAGTTAAGAAAATAAACATGCAAAGAATACTTTACCAAATAATATAATGAATCAAAATAGGAATTTTGATTTATTAATAGTACTGGAAAAAAATCGGTAGCTCCAAATTGGAAAAGTCAAGTATTAACTTTTGTAACCTAAAAAATCCTTTCCTGAAAGAAATCCTGGAACAAAAAATTGAATTGATGAAAAGAAAATTATCTAAATATAGGGTTTCCTGAAAGAGATCCTGGAACAAAAAATTAAATTGATGAAAAAAAAATTATCTAAATATAGGGTTTCCTGAAAGAGATCCTGGAACAAAAAAATTGAATCAAAAAAAAAAATTATCTAAATTTAGGGTTTCCTGAAAGAGATCCTGGAAAAAAAATTGAATCAATGAAAAAAAAATTATCTAAATATAGGGTTTCCTGAAAGAGATCCTGGAACAAAAAACTAGATTAATGAAAAAAAAAATTATCTAAAATATTTATAATTTCTGAGATAGGCCTATCAGCAAGTTTGAATATATCGATATATTTCAAATAAATTCTGAAGAGCATATCCATCGCTGGTGAAATTTCTGGAACAGAAAATCAAACAAAATTAAAAAATTCAACAAAAATCCGATGGAATCTTGAAGCCTGTAAGAGAGTGTTAGTATGCTGAAAAGGAAGCGCTGAAAAAAATTGTTAGTAGTCAGAAACTGCCAATTAGCCATTTTGCATGTAACAACTTAGCCTTCTACGATATTTTGATAGCCCATACTGGGCAACAATTTCCCCAACTTGTTAACCCATACCCATTCAACAAACGGAAAACACTTAAGCGCACCCGCCCCATCTGGATGACCGCCCGCTTTGCAAACGAGTCTGACCGACAACCTAGTGAACGAGCACTTTCCCACAGTGTGGTACTGCGTGCATCCGTGAAGGAAAAAGTCAATCGTAAGCAACCAAGTGGTTACATGTGGCGTCCTTGGCAAGTAAAATAAAAAGTTTAACAATGGCTGTTGAAAAAAGAACCAACTTGTGAAAGAAAGGGAGAAAAATACTTAGAAAAATGAGGAACGACATAGCTTACCTATGTCCTTTGAGAAAATAAGCAATTTGTAAGAGAAAGGAAGGACAATATTTAGAAAAATGAGGAACGACATAGCTTACCTATGTCTTTTGAGAAAATAACCAACTTTTAAAAGAAAGGGAGGAGAATACTTAGAAAAATGAGGAACGACATAGCTTACCTATGTCTTTTGAAAAATAACCAACTTTTAAAGGAAATGGAGAATACTTAGAAAAATGAGGAACGACATAGCTTACCTATGTCCTTTGAGCAAATAAGCAATTCGTAAGAGAAAGGGAGGACAATATTTAGAAAAATGAGGAACAACATAGCTTACCCATGTCTTTTGAATAATAACCAACTTTTAAAAGAAAGGGAGGAGAATACTTAGAAAAATGAGGAACGACATAGCTTACCTATGTCCTCTGAGAAAATAAGCAATTCGTAAGAGAAAGGGAGGACAATATTTAGAAAAATGGGGAACGACATAGCTTACCCATGTCTTTTGAATAATAACCAACTTTTAAAAGAAAGGGAGGAGAATACTTAGAAAAATGAGGAACGACATAGCTTACCTATGTCCTTTGAGAAAATAAGCAATTCGTAAGAGAAAGGGAGGACAATATTTAGAAAAATGAGGAATGACATAGCTTACCTATGTCCTTTGAGAAAATAAGCAATTCGTAAGAGAAAGGGAGGACAATATTTAGAAAAATGAGGAACGACATAGCTTACCCATGTCTTTTGAATAATAACCAACTTTTAAAAGAAAGGGAGGACATCTCTCATTTAGGTATGTCTTATGAAAAGTTAAGCAATTAAGGCTGAAGATTACCTTGTGTAGATGGAAGTTTGTCCCCCCATGGCTGGAAGATGACCCCAGCCAGTAGAAAATATAATCAATCGGTTAAACAATATACAACCGACGGAAAATATTCCCTACCGGCTCATAGGATGTTTTTTATCGGCTGTACCTTACCAGAAGTTTGTGTTTACTGGCAAAGTGTAGGAATGAAAATGTACAAACATGAACAAATGAATTCAAAGTCAGGAATTATAAAAACTGTATGTCAAATATCAACAAAATATTTGTTTTAAATGAAACTAGAAGTTCCTAATTAACTCCACTTCAATATTAAAAAAATTTATGAAAACTAAATTGAATTGATAATTATTTCGATATCTGAAAATATCAACTCAATTTAGTTTTCATATATTTTTTTAGTATTAAAGTGGAGTTAATTAGGAACTTTTAGTTTCAATTAAAACAAATATGAGTAGATTCCAGGTTGAAACAGTAAACAAAATATTTACATGTAAGTAGGTAGGACCTACGTTTTCAATAATATTTTCACCTTCTGGAAAAAGGCATATGAAGAAGTAATAATAATTGGGAAGATATGGAAAACAATATTTCTTGAAAATTAAGTGCATAAACAGTTTTAAATTCTAATACATAATTTGTAACAATATTCCAAGTTCACATACAGGGTGTACCAATCTTACGACAAACTTCGATATATGTGGGTTATTTTAAGAGATATTAAAAAATGTTATCAACAAAAATAGTAGATGTCTTTAAGGTCCATATTTTGAAATTATATCGAACTATACAGAGTGCTGCATAACTCCGTTACAAACCAAACATATGATTTTTTAAATGAGAACCCCTGTTTATTATACCGAATTCGGATTGCTCACATTTTTTTGAAGCTTTTGATATAAGGTTTTGCTACGTTATACAGAGTCCTTCAAAAGCTATGGACACGTTTAGGTGAAAATCGTAAGTAAATCAACACTCTGTAGCTTATTGTATGTTGGAGAAAAAAAATTTATTTTGCCCAACAGAGTTTCGTAATATGATGCAATATCTCCGTATTCTATTAAATTTTGATTATTTCCTTTTTTGTATACAGGGTGGACGGAAACTCGAACTTGTCATTTTCTTTCAAATGTATTTTATAGCAAAATAGAATCTTCTATTAAGTAACTACAATTTTTGTGAAGCATTCCCTATACCCAAAGTTCATAAAAACAGAGTTATTTTGTAATATTTATTGTAAACTAAAATTATTGACCTATTATGTGAAAGCAATAAACATTGAATGTAACAAAAAAATCTAAATAATAGAAAATTTTAATAAACAATTTATTCTAAACAAAACAAGCCACCAAAAGTATAATCCTAACCGTAATATTAAACTAAAGGTTCACAGTGTTCACCACTAACTTCAATGCAATGCTGCAGTCTTAGTTAAAATGATTGACTAACATTTCTCAGCATATCAACGTTAACATTTCGAAATGCCACTCTTGTTTTGTTTAGAATAATTTGTTATTAAAATTTATTATTATTTAGGATTTTTTGTTACATTCAATGTTAATTGCTTTCACATAATAGGTCAATAATTATAGTTTACAATAAATATTACAAAATACATCTATTTTTATAAACTTTGGGTATAGGGAATGCTTGACAAAAATTAAAGTTACATAATCGAAGATTCTATTTGAAAGAAAAAAGAAAATGACTGGTTCGAGTTTCCGTCCACCCTGTATACAAAAAAGAAAATAATTAAAATGTAATAGAATACGAAACTCTGTTGGACAAAATAAAAAATTTTTCTCCAACGTACCATAAACTACAGAGCATTGATTTACCTACCTACGATTTTCACATAAACGTGTCCATAGCTTTTGAAGGACTCTGTATAACGTAGCAAAACCTAATATCAAAAGTATCAAAAAAATGTTAGCAATCCGAATTCGGTATAATATACAGGGGTTCTCATTTAAGAAATCATATGTTTGGGTTGTAATGGAGTTATGCAGCACTCTGTATAGTTGGACATAATTTCAAAATATGGACCTTGCAGGCATCTACTAATTTTGTAAATAACATTTTTCGATATCTCTTAAAATAACCCATATACTGAAGTTTGTCGTAAGATTGGTATATACAGAATAAATTTTATAAAATAAGTAACTGACTGTACAATAATTAAAAATATACGAAAAGTATATAACTTAGTAAGTCAAACTTACTCTATTAATGAATGTTTTAAGCTATTTAAAAATCAGGTACTCAATTTGTTAATAAATTATGAATCAGTTAAAATTTTTGTATGAAAATTATTTGTAAAATATCCAAAATATTATAAAAACCTTTTTAAATACACTGTATTCATATATTGCTAGTAAAGAAACTATAATAATATACAGGTAAAATATATTTACTTAAATATGACAATTGTTACAGGAAACTGTGGTTAAGTAAATATATTTCACCCATATATTATCATTTAAATAATATTTTCACAAAAAGGAATACTAACCTATGTCTTTTGGAAAAAAGGAGTGATAATAATTGGGAAAATGGAAAACAATATGTCTTAAATTAAGTGCATAAACAGTTTTAAATTCTAATACATAATTTGTAACAATATTCCAAGTTCATATATGTTAATAATCAGCAGTAGGCTATTACATTTACATGGAGTATATAACTTACTCTATCGAAAAGTGTTCTAAACTATTGCAAAATCAAATAAGTACTCATATCAGTTGGTTGATAAATTATAAATCAGTTTAACTTTTTGTATAAAAATTATTTCTAAAAGATCCATAATATTTTAAATAGAGTATATTTATTTATTGCTAGTAGTAGTGAGAAATAAAGAGAGGATAATATTTTGGGAAATATAGGAAACAATATAGCTATCCTAAGTCTTTGGAAAAAAATATTTGGGAAATAGATCAATACAGAATGGATTTTATAAATAAGTAACCAACTGTACAATAACTAAAAAGATTCGAAAAGTATATAACTTACTGTACCAAAGAGTATTCTAAATTATTTCAAAATCAAATAAGAAGGTACTCAGTTTATTGATGAATTATAAATCAGTTTAACTTTTTGTATAAAAATTATTTGTAAATGAGCCAAATTATTTTAAATACAGTGTGTATATTTATTTATTGCTAGTACTTAGAGTGGTAGTGAGAAATAAAAAGAGGATAATATTTTGGGAAAATAACTATCCCATGTCGAAAATTGAATAGATGAGGCTTTTACTTGATGAAGATCCATACTATACAATAAAACAAAACAATTTAATTTCTTTAAATCTTCATTATATATTTGACCTAAGTTCTATACACATTTGACTCTCGTTTGAGAAAGCTACTGTGTTAGCCAAACGCATCACGAATGTATATCGAACTTAGTTCAAATATATAATGATTTAAACAAATTTAAATTGTTTTATTTCATCCAATCCTATGACTTTGAAAAAAATGTTTAGAAACAAATTAATACAGAATAAATTTCATAAAATAAGTAACTGACTCTACAATAACTAAAAATAACCGAAAAATATATAACTTACTCTATTGATGAATGTTTTCAACAATAACAAAATCCAATAAAGTACCTACTCAATTTGTTAATAAATAAAAAAATTTTATATGAAAATTATTTGTAAAAGATCCAAAATAATATAAAATCCTTTTTGAATACCCTGTATTCATATATTGCTAGTAAAGCTGGTAAAGAAAGGATAATGTATGGGTAAAATATATTTACTTGAATATGAAAATTGTTACAGGAAACTGTGGTTAAGTAAGTAAATATATTTCACCAGTATATTATCAATTCAATAATAATTTCACCAAAAGGATTACTAACCTAGGATGTCTTTTGAAATTCTTGTATGGAAATTAATTGTAAAAAATCCAAAATAGTATAAAAACTTTTTTCATAAAAAATGTTTTACTGATTCATAATTTATCAACAAATTGAGTACTTTATTGGATTTTGAAATAGTTTAAAACATTCATCAATAGAGATATACCTATACTTTTCGAATATTATTAGTTATTGTAAAGTTGGTTACTTATTTTATAAAATTTATTCTGTATTTATTTATTTCCCAAATATTTTTATCCAAAGACATAGGTTAGCTATGTTGTATGCTACATTTTCCCAAAATATTATCCTCTCTTCATTTCTCACTACCACTCTAAGTACTAGCATTAAATAAATATTTTGGATAATTAACAAATAATATTTATTAAAAAAAATTTAACTGATATAAAATTCATCAACAAACAGTAATTTCTTATTTGATTTTGAAATAGTTTAGAATACTCTTTGATACAGTAAGTTATATACATTTCGAATCGTTTTAGTTATCGTACAGTTGGTTACTTATTTATAAAACCCACTCTGTATTGATTTATTTCCCAAATATTTTTTTCCAAAGACTTAGGATAGCTATGTTGTTTCCTATATTTCCCAAAATATTATCCTCTCTTTATTTCTCACTACTACTAGCAATAAATAAATATACTGTATTTAAAATATTATGGATCTTTGATAGAGTAAGCTATATACTGCATGTAAATAATTGCCTACTGCTGATTATTAACATATATGAGCTTGGAACATTGTTACAAATTATGTATTAGAATTTAAAACTGTTTATGCACTTAATTTTCAAAAGACCCGAGTAAGCTACATTATTTTCCATATTTTCCCAATAGAGACATAGGTTAGTATCTTTTGGTGAAAATTTTATTGAAAGGATAATATACGGGTAAAATATATTTACTTATTCACAGTTTCCTATAGCAATATTTAAGTAAAGCGTGTTATCAATAGAAGTCAAAATAATAGTATAAAACTATTAAAACACCTTACAAATTAGAAAATTACTTTCCAAAGGGTAGACCGTTCACTATAGGAAGCAACATCTACTTGGAAGTGTAATTTTCTAATTTGTAAAGTGTCTTATACTATTATTTTCACTTCTATGGGTAAAATATAGAAAAAAACATAGTTTACCTATGCCTTTTGAAAAAAATTATATGGAAAATTAATAAATAGAGTATTTATTTAGTACTAGTAACTACCAAATCATAAAATACAGACTTACCTCTTATATATAAAAAGATAATCCTTGGAAATCATGACCAAAAATTCGAACTACACTTAGGTACACTATCGAAAATTTCGAAAACACACACAGTTGCACTACCGAAAATAATATCGAGCAAAGGTACACTCCCGAAAATTCGAAAACACACACTTATATTCCCGTAAATTACGAATATACACTCCCGACACGACCGTCCGATTCAAAAGTTAATTCGTTACTGAAAGCGAGATTTAAGATGTATTCATTCATTAGTCACGCCATTCGATAAAAACAAGTGTTTGTCATCGATATGAATTAAATATACACTGGCCGCCGTATTTAAAAATAAAAAGATAGATTATTTCGAATAACGTTTTTCTATTCTTTTTGATATTTTTAGTATATAAGGAAAGTAGGAAAGTTCAAAAATAATTGATAAATACAAATTTCTAGAATATTCTAAGAAATTACAAGAAAATAGTTATTGTGAATTCTATTTTCAGTATCATTTTGGCGAGCAGTGTATATATCGACAAAATTAACATGTTTTAGAAGGGATATTTTACCTTCATATGTTTCTGTGATTCACGGAAAGAAGAAGAGACATGAATATCTGTCAACTTCTTTTTCTTTAACAGGGGATAATTTACCTGGCTTATACAGGAAAAATATTTTATTTATGTGTTCGAGGGGATATTTTACTTTAATTTTTTTCTATGATTCACAAAAAGAAGAAGACTTGAGGTATTTTGTTTAATTTTTTTTCCTTTTAAGGGGATAATTTACCTAGCTTATACAGGCGAAATATTTTACTACAATAGTGGTTTAAATAGTTATTTTCGTTACAAATTAATTAGGAAAATCTGCAGTGTGTCTTTAAACGCATTAAAATGCCCAAGAAAATGGAACAGTAAATGCCGAGAGATGGTTATATCCTTGATGCCTAAGGTACATTAATGAAAAATGTTTATACTCTGTGTCTGAAATTGAAGACGAAGTATCATGAACAACAAAACAATTAATGGAATATGCGAATTGTGTCGGATAAATTTAACCTGGCTTGTCCTTTCCTTCGGGTTAAATTCAATTTTTCAAATATTAAGAGTACCTAGTACTTCTACCACTTCGACGGCACCGAAGCGATTTTCCTTCTGTATGTGGGATCCTCATCAGTAAGTTCATTTTTTTTTATAAATTTCAACCTGGCTTCTCGTTTCCTTCTGGTTGAAATCATTTTTTTAAATATTGAGGGTAGCATTTCTACCCCTCGACGTCATCAAAGTGATCTTCCTTTTGTACATAGTATCATATAATCTGACTTTCAGTTATCTTTGAGTGAATACACTATGTTTAATTTTGAACTATAGTACTTATTGTTTTAATATAGAAACATGTATCGTAGTCATTTTAAATTCTTGTTTTTTTCCATTTTAAATTATATTCTCAATATTTTTTCATTTCTCTCAACAATGTATAATATGAAGGCTTGCTGTGTGCTGATTTTTTAAAAAATATACCTACAGCATGTAAAAAAGACCACATGTGATCTATTCTAAGTTAGCCGAGTATTGGATGACTTGCATCGAAATGTTAGCAGAATATGCCACTGTTCAACCTTATTCACTTGTCTATGCCATTCAATAAGCACGTAATTTCTTTTTCGTACTGTTTCTATTGAGAATGAACAGACTGTATATTGTACACTTGTGGTATAGGTATTGATATTTCTGGAAATAACACTACTGACCAAATACATTATCATTTCTTTATTATTTTATAAATTATGCTCATACAAAAAACATACAAACCAATGTAATTTGAAGCATATAAAACAATTCAACATATTACAAATTTTGATAAGCAAACAGTTTATTAATATTTCACTTACAATAATTCTCAGCGTAAAGTAAATTTTCATTGAGATCCCGTATGACTACTACTTGCTGGAGTAACACTATTAAATAACCTATCTTTGACCATCTGCGCCATAAGTCCATGAATAATCTCTATGGTCGTCTTGCAGCTGTCCTTAGTAGCCTTTAATAGTTTATCCTCAGTTCTCTTTTCTCCTCCTACAATACAACCACAACGTCCTAAAAAGAATTAAGCTCTAAGGGTGGGTTTTATAGGTTATAAAACCTATACAGGGTGCAACACATAATTAGTGAACATATTAACTCAATTATTATAAAAATGTGAGAGCTTGGATGTCTAGGAAAAAACAGGATAAGGATATTAGAAAATGGATGTATAAGTTACCTATTGCAGCTTCAGATTGTTCCAATTTTTCAGATAAATCAAAAATTTGTCCAGTTGTATAATCAGCGTTAGTCAATAAACTAGAAGAACTAAGCGTATTCACCCAATATTTATTCCACAATGAATCTAACAATCTTCTATCTAAAGCTGATTTAAAATAAGAAACTTCTAAGGAATAGTATTGTTTACAGTGTACACCAAAATCTTCTATTTTATTTAGAGGAATTGTTTGATATTCAGATGGTTCTTCGTTAGCTGGTTTGTATCCCTGAAATTAAAATATATTACAACTTCTTATTTTGATTTTACTTATAACAAAATACCTTAGGATATGTTCTAAAAGCACCCAAGCATACTTTCCCAGCTGAAATCGTACGAACAGGATCTATTACAATAGCAACGAAAGGTTCTTGGAAATTTTGATTCAACATTTGTGTGCTCACATCTATTCCAGATAACCAGCATCCATATCCGGGATGGCTGTGGTACCATCCAATAGCATTTTCTTGTCTACCAACCTAAATATAAAGTTATATTTACAAAGTAAATTTACTACAAGCTTATGATGTAACTTACTAATTTGGCAGCTTCAATGTATGAACTCATATATTCATAAGCTTGAGCTTGGGCATTTACTCGTGTTTCTGTACCTTCTACTGGCAAGGCAAAAGAATCCATAACAAACATAGTATTACCATCTACTTTGCCCAAAATCAACCCCATTACTTCAAGAGTTCCTCCAGATCGCGCATGCATTACCATTTTTAACAGAGCTAAGGCCGAAATTTTGATATCTTTGAAAAAATGTGGGCTAAAAATTAATCCGGTAGAATTATAATGAATGGGTCAAGTAACTTCCTACAAATAGACTCACTCTTTTTCCCATGGTTTAGCAGCTAATATATCCTGCTGTTGCTTTTTGTCATACCTATATATTTCATCAACTGAACTAACAACTTCAACATTATTAGACATTTCCCAGATTTTTTGGGCAACAGAGGAAGGGGCTTCGCCTTCATATTGTGATGTAGAGCTAGTAGCACCTTTTACTTTAGACATCTTCACATAAAAAGCAAATCTTATTTCCAGAATACTATAGATTATGTATGTTATTTTCACACTTCTAAACTTCAAAAATTAATTTACAATTTTATTATTCTTCTTGCCAATGTCAAACTCATAACCATAGACAAATTACAAATTTCTCTATGCAACAATGAATGATTACCATTCGATTTGGCGATGACTTGAGTAGTGTTCGATTGTCGTGAAAATCGATTTATCGAATACCATGTAATAAAAAGTGTGAAAATAAAGAAGGGAAAAGCACAATAAACAAAATTATAAATTGGTAATTCGCCAAATACAAATCATGATCTTGGTTCTTGAAAATTATGAATAGCAAATAGTTTGTGAGACAATTCACGTAGAAAATTAGGTATGGTGTACCAGAAATGACATTTTATTTTCCTTATATTTGTCATCTGTTATTATTCAAATGTGTTAAGCGCTAAACTTTTTATCACAATTCGCACTTATTTTAACAGCTTATTACCACGAAAGTTCGTGCTTGTTACAAAACAAAATAGTTGTAATCTAACCAATTATGAATACTTATCTCACTAGTTTCTAGTCATTATCATTATCTGTGGTCGTAGTGGGAGGTAATTAAGTCGGGAAAAAGTGATAATTCTTAAATCAAAAGTTCAGTGCTCATTGGTTTAAGTGGTATGTGACGATCAAGTTGTTTTCTATACTGTGGTCAAACTTCTCACGTTTGTTCTACTGACATAACACCTAATTTAAAAAAAAACATCTTTAAATTCCAAGTGTATATTTAAATCCGTAATAATCGTTAAATTTACAAATCCAAATTAGAAAGTTACAAAGAATTAGTAGTACAATGGAAACTTTATCAAATATCCTCCAGCCATACAAAACTATAATAGGACAAGCTGCAAGCTATGTTACAATAGCACAATTCTTTTCTGGTACCTTTATATGCAAGGAAATCTACCAAAAACAATCTACAGCTGGTATTCCTGCTATTCCTTTTATTGGAGGTATTACAATGTAAGCTATGATTTATTTTATTTATTTCTTAGAATTAACTAATTTTTCAAATCTTCAGAGGTACACTAATGCTAAAACTAGCCCTACTAATGGATGATCCAGCTATGCTTCAAGTCAACATAGCTGCAATATTATTGAACTCAATATTCACAGCAATTTATTGCATATATTCAAAGGACAGATACAATGAAATATGGAAACCTTTTAGTGTAGCAGTAGGAATGATGGCTGTCTTCTTAGGATATGCTAGCATAGAAGATCCTGCTCAAATTTTATTCAGATACAGCTTATTAGTAACAATTTTAATGTTGATGCTTGTTGGATCTCCTCTTATGGATGTGGTGAGTTTCATCTGCTATTTTTTAGTAAATTTACTTTGATTTTGAGTGTATGTATGGAAGATTTGAATGAAAATATTTTAGTAAACATGTAAAGGATTTTTTTATAGTTATTCTGAAAATTATAAAGTTGTGCGATTGAGGTATAAAACAACATTAGATTATATACCAATTGCTCCATTATATTCTCTGGGAATTGCAAATATACAAGATGATATGAATTGGCAACAACCCATCATGAACAAGTTTGTAGATCTAACCTCAAAAATATATATAATAACATAAAAAAAACTGCTTCAAGATGTTTGTGCCAAATGCTAGAATAGTAATGAGGTCTGTCTATGACATCACGCTTTTGTTTACCCTTCAAACACTTGATTGCCTTCATAAAAAGTATATTTTATCAATTTATAACTAACTTATTGTACTTTTGGTAACACAAAACTCTTAATAACTCAATAGTTTATAAAGAAGAAATATCACAAATGATGAAAAACCAGCAAATACAGTAGTAGATAAGATAAAATAAGTATGGGGCTTATATGCTTCGAATGCCAAACCTCAGGTACTCCTTATATTGGGAGGGTTGTGATTTTTCCTCTCCTATTAATTGCTTTATTCATGTGGATGTTTTTTTACAGAAAGGAATTATAGAAAAGAAGGACAGCTCCTCCATACCGTTTCCCTTAACATTTATGGGTTCTATAGTTTCCTTCTTATGGCTTCTGTATGGGATAACATTGATGAATGTATTTATGGTTGTAAGTATTTTTTCTGCTTAGTTATATATTTGTCACAATAATTTATTCTGAAATACAAATATTGAAAAAAAATTTGAATATTTTAATAAACTGGATCTTAATTAGGAAAATGTAAATATGTGGTTAGAACTTTGTTGTATTAATTTAACGCTACAACCTCCATATATATTCTTATCAGTAAAGTATACTTATTAGCATTAATATGGAATTCTTTAAAAATATGTCATCAGAATTGTTATACCATTGTTTATACAATCACAAATAGTTGCAATGGCTTTTCTATAAGCGTTGGAAATTTAAATTTTAAACTAGTTTTTTTTTTTAATATGTAATTCTGTAATAACAGGCCTCTTTTTTTGCCACCTCTATCTGTATACGTTCAACAGCTCTAGGTCCTTTTCTACTGCCTATTTCCACTTCTATTTTGGGTTTATTCTTTTACATTCAGTTCCTTTTGTATCTCTGTTATGTGCCCTAAGTATGAGAAAACATTCATACAATTCCATGAGCTGATTTCAGTCCAAAAGCTGACATCAATTTTTGGGTAGGTATTTGAGACAAGCTAAAACTTATCCTATAATATATACCCCAATTCGGAATTGCAGACCTGGTTAGTGAGGTGAAAAGCGGGGCTATAAAAGGTTTTTAACCTGACTAAATCACCTGGCTTATTTTTTTCTTAACTCTTTAAACATTAAACTACAACATACACAAATTTCAAATGCATTGAACTTTTTTTTGCCAAATGGGCACCTGAAAAAGCTCAAAATAGTGGAGGAAGAATAGTGTAGATTCTGTGGCCTGCAGATATCCTAAAATTCCTCCGGGAAATAGGACTAAAGGAGCTACTTGTCTCTGGGACTTTTCTCAGGAACTAAGTAGAAGTAAGGGGCTCAATAGATCTTTTAGGTCTCAGTGAATCTCACCCCATATACATACATAGTCCTGCTACTCACCAGCCAAGTCTGCAATTAGGTCTTGGGGTTTAATAAGAGAGATATAGGACAAGTTTTTAGCTTGCCTCAAATTCCTACCCAAAAATTGGAGCCAGCACTCCTACTATTTGTTCTTCTGATCCAGATATTTTCCACTTTTTTCCCCATATATTCTGAATATTTTATTATAATGCCATTATTTTATTTATTATAGCAATATGTTGCAGCACAAATATGTGATTTTATTCCAATTTCCTTAAACATTTTAGGTAGAACTGAATTGTTATTTCTTACTTTATTTTGATTATTATAATGAGATTCAAAATTATATAAAATCGAGCAAAAATATATTATTTTCTGATATTCAGAGGAAAGCTAGTAACAGTATTATCTTTTCGTGAATAGAACATAACATATTTATCTGTACTTCATTCGCAGAGCCCCATGCGAATATCCCATAAGTTGCTAGGCTATAATAAATTCCGTACATAATAGTCATTAGATTATTTGGCGGAAGTATTCTTTTCAACCTGTCAAGTACATATGAAGTGTACCTAAGCTTATTTACTTTGCTTGTGATTTCAACATCCCCTCGTAGATGTTGATCTATCATAATACCTAAATATTTTACACTATACAAACTGTTTTCCTCATTTATAAATAAGTTAAACGAACTCTGTACACTGTCAATATAAATACCGAACGTTATACTGGATTATTTTTAACATTTAGTTAGTGAATTTTCATCAAACCATATTTTGTGTGCATGTAACAATTTTTTAGCCCAATCTTTGACTTTATCCCATGATTTATCAGTGTAAAATCAAACTGTATCATCAGCGTATGATATTATAAAAGAATTATCAACTTGTGAGTAAAAAATATCATTTATATAAACCAAAAATAATAGAGGCCCCACAATAGTGCCTTGTGGAACTACTATATCAACTGGTTTAATTTAACAATTTAAGTTCTTTTAGTTAAATAGTTTTCTAATAATGCTAACATTATTCCTCTGACACCCATGGCTTCCAGTTTCTCAATAAGTATTTGATGATTCACTGTATCAAATGTCTTTGAGAGAACAAGAAAAATACCCACAGAAGGTTTACTCCTATCTAAGCAAAAATAAATTTGCCAACTTAGGGCAGCAATGGCATCATTAAAGCCCATATTTTTTCTGAAACCATACTTGGAAAATAGTGTAAAGAGTACTCTTTTTACAATTTTTGCCGCTTCCCCAATTTCCTGTCCTTGTATAAGGCCATATATATATATATACTTCCTAGTATTATTCTTTACAATTTATATCACCGTCAAAAGTATGACCTTGAAAAGTTTATCAATATTTCTAGTGATAAGCTTGTATTGATAAAAATAATTTCTACAACTAAGTACTTTCAACTTCTGATTGTATTTATACCAAGATCACATAAATTATTTTTAAAATATACATGATTGAAAGAAATTAACTAAAAGAACATATTTAATCAGCACAGAATGGTAAAATTGGTCTGCTTTTAAATTAATTTACACTTGTAGACACCAACGTTTATAATTTTAAACTTCGCGCCGCTTCAACTCTTACTTATTTTCCGGTGGCTGTCTGAACGAGGCCATCTTTTCTCTCTGTGGTCATTAAAATGTTCTAAATGCAATTTTGAGTTTTAATATTATCGAAATTAAGTACCCAAGACTACACTCTGCACAGTGATGAGCAGTGATGGGTAATGTTAATAACCACCTATGTTGTTAACCAGTTTTTAGCGTTAATTAACGCTAAGTTAAAAATTGTTTGAAATTAACCACGGTTAACAATTTAGGCAGCCACTTAAAAAAGAAGAATTTTTATAAAATTATATTTATATAAAAGCATTTTCTAGCCCGCGAGCATCAGGAGTTTGCGCAGTAATTTTTCCATGTCTATTAAATAGCATTACGCAGACTCCTGACATCCGCGACTGTCGATGACTTCTGGGTTCTGGAGCTTTTATTTACATCTCAAATATGCTTAAATTATGTCAAAATGTTTGTAATAGTGGACAGAACACAAATATTTAATAAACAATTTTTTTTTGGTTAAAAATTGATAGTTAATAACTAGTTATTAACCAGTGACCGGTTAACAAAATTATTAACCGGTTAATACCCATCACTGGTGATGAGGTCCCTAAAAAGCTTGAAATAACAGGTGGTACAAAGACAAATTTCTAGTTGGTAACACTGTTTAAAATGTTCCCTTTGGCTTTTTCTTCGTTTTTTGATTATATTCTTCTTTTTTGTTTTAGGTACAAAATGTGATTGGTTTGCTATTGTGTATAATACAATTATGGCTGATATTCCAGTATCCTGCAAATCCAGGTCAGGATGTAAAACAAAAAAAGATGGCTAAAAGAGATTAGCAATTGGAGACCATTAGGGCACTATTGATTGTTATCATTCTATTAATTTGTTGTTATGTATTGTAGGTCGTGAAGATTAGTTGATTGATAAAAAATTTTATTATGCACATGTTGAAGATTGAATACATTGGAATTTATTTTTATGGATAACAAAGAAAAGTAATGAAAAATGTTTTAATAAACTTTTAAATTTTTATGCGCCTTGCGTTTTTTTTTAATTCTCTCGTTTCTGTTTCATGTTCTTATTAAGGAAGATGATTATTATATTTATAGGAAATAAGTTATACTTCCGTGCATTAAATTCATTCATTAGAACCGTTTTGCCAGAAATTTCTCCAAAAATTTTATAGCAGGCAATACCTAAATCTTCCCAGTCATTTATATGATACGGGTAGTTTTGTTATATCTGATGTATGCCAGCTGCAGGTTAACCATCCATTTTTTCAAGCTATACAGCTACAACTATATAGTTCGGCTACCAGATCAGGAGAGGGTTTGAAAAACATGGTTTCAGAACATTAAGATGTCTATCTACCTTATTTATGTTACCTATGGCAGCAGCATCGAAAAATTCTTGTATTGAGTGACCTCTCTAATCGTGGTATTCTATGATTCACATCTGGAAATTGTCAATTATATATTCGATTTAAAAGTTTTTGGAAAAGTAATTGTAAATATTTTATTTTAGATATATGATTGTCTACAAGTTTTCCGTTAATACAGTTGCTTCAATAACTGGGTAAGTGTCTTATTTGTAAATTCACGTACTTCAAAATAATAACATACCACTATTATATACTTATATGCAATTATTGTGTATATTCTAATATTATCCTAACCTGACATGAGGAGCAAATATAGAGGTTGTTTATTGAAAATATATTTCTTATTAGAATATAACTTTGTCACATGAATTTTTTCCAAATAGGTTTCTATTAAATCTAAAATGGAAAGTTTGTGTTTTATTTTTGGTTATACGAAATAGAGTGGTTGAGGTTGAGCATGATATTCTCTTGATTTGCTGCCTCAATGAGTGACTTTATTATGTGTACATAGCAATGTTTTCAACTAGACACGTCTAAATTACATTGAAATGGAAAATAACATAATTAGTTACGACCATTAGAAATTGGAAGCTTCTGATTATGTTAATTTGCATTTTTCTGTAAATTGCATGCAAAATGAGGTACATAGGATTTGGAAATGACAGTGTAAACTGGAAATTTTTCCAACTCTGTATAATATATTATGTTGATGTTCATACCTTTTATTAATCTATAAAAACTACAATATATAATATTACTATACCAGTTAACAATCTCACAACATCTAATCATTCTTAGAAGGATCAAAGGAAGAAATAAGGTCTGTTAAACTATATTCATTTACTATTGAAATTATAAGCTCATAGAAAAGCCAATTGGCTATTTTATTAGGCCAATAGGGTGTTTTAGAGTAGATGGAGTTTGTATGCAGATGTATAGTAAGCAATTGAAGCTTCTCCATACTTAACTATTATCTGATTTAGCCCTATTACCTACTTGTTGAGACTTATTTAGAAATTCAAGTAGTTCTAGTTGAAATAATTTTAATATTTGTTAGTTTTTTGGTAACAGAAAACAACACAATCCAAAGTTTATTATTGGGATATGAAAATTTCTAACATTACCGGAAGTAGAAATTACAATGGACATAAGTGAATCGAGTTTTTTTAATGAAAAATACATTTTATATCAGAATATAATTTTGTACTTCAACTTTGTCAGTTGACTTTTTCCAAAATATATCTTGGCTGAAGGTCTTTTTGTTCTATCTCCTTCCTCCAATGATTGAATTTTATTTGTGTCTTGAAATATTGTGAATTTAACTATTGTAACAAATTAATAGTTTCAACCCTTACTACGTGGAATCTTTCCTTAATACTAATATCAAATTAATCGTTGTATAACCCAGTATAATTTCATTTGGACACTCTGTATTACAACCACAGAATATACCCAAGGAAGTGGCAAGCAATGTAAATAAAACTTTTTGCGCCACCTATTAATGGTGATTGTCTTTATTTGTTATGGTGGTTGCATAATGATTGGTTACAAGCCATAAGTTCTGTGTACAAGTTTATTTTTATAATTTTTGAATTCACAAAGCTTCTTCAACTTTTAATGAACCATTAAATACTTGGATTAAATAATAACTACAACCTATGATCTTTTTGTTAACGGTTGGCTTATGGTTGAAGATGTTTTGTGAATTAGATAAATTATGTGGAGACTATCAATAATGATGATATATTTATTATTAAAATTTTATTTTTTAAAGTAAGGCAGGATTAAAAAGATTTCTATATAATTATCTATAACTATTTCTGTGGGTCCTCCAACAATCAAATTCAATTATTAATTTGTAACACAGAAAAGTTTATTTTTGGGATAGGTAAACTTTATTTTTTTCTACTTGCCTAATTGCACTGATATCAAATCCACAAAAAATATTAATTAATACTATCTAATCACTTTAAAGAGTCCTCGAACTAATTCCACAAAATAAACTTGTAGCAAAAACGAAAAACCTATATAAACATTAAACACTGCAACATGCAAAAGAAGATCAGCTGATCAAATTATCGAATAAAGCTACAGGCAAGTATGCAAGTAACAGACATTAGTCCATGTTTGGTTGTATAACTATTAAAGAGGTAACTTTTTAGTAGATGGCAGCATGGAACAATTCTTGTAGAGCGCTTTAGACATCTCTTTAGTGCCTTAATTCCTGAGTTGATAGACGTCAAGATAATAGTATCATACTGTTGTAACCATAGACAAATTTGAAAATTACTTTTCAGAAAGTAGACCGTTCACTTGGAAGCAGCATCTACTTGTCGGGCACCGACAGACAATGAATTACACTCACTTAAATATGACAATTGTTACAGGAAACTGTAATTAATTAAATAATTCTTGTATTGATTGACCTCTCTATCTTGTAGTATTCTATGATTTACAAAATAGGTGCGTTCTTTTTAACAGATCTAAGTTGATCTCAGCTTACATCGGTAAAATGCGCGTTCGTTTTTATATACTCACTTCGAAGTGAGCTGAGATTTTTCGATTTTTCCTTCCTCTTCAACGATGCTGCATCTATTCGGATGTATTTGTTAGACTGGAGGGGATGAAGAAATGTTTGATTTCTTTCAGTGTTGAAGAAAATAATCTAATTGTATTTGGTTCAGCGTGAATGTTATGGGATTGTGGAAAAAATTACTTCATTAGATGCTGAAACGAATCTGTCTTATATTTTAAATCTTTTTTTAATTGAATTTTGATACGTCTGCAAATCGCGCGTTTCAATTGAGTGTTTCATTCTTTATGTTGCTTACAGTAGAGAAATAATATATTCTATTTTATTTTGTCTATGGTGCTTATTCACATCATAGATAACCTTCACTCACACCACTTTAGCTCAGACCACAGATAACATACTTGCTCAGACCACATTAACTGAAGTGAGCTGACATGTCAGTCAAAAAGAACGCACCTTTTCTTTGAAAAAAATGGCGTGGCGTCTTCATAGAGAAAAAAGCCGATAAGTATGTTGAAATAGACGTTAATATATGATGTTGATACCTTTTTATTAATTCATAAAAACTACAATATATAATATCACCATACCAGTTAACAATCATACACATCGTTTAATCACTCTTAGAAAATGTTCAATTTGATGTCATGGTAGATTAGATACGATCAAAGGAAGAAATAAGGTTTGACTTTTTGTCCTTCATTTCAAAATGTTTTGTCTGTCGTAATTGTAAATACTTCATTGTATTTTAGATACATGATTGTCTACAAGTTTTCTGTTAATACAGAGTGCTGCTTCAATAACCAGGATACCACTTTTATTGGACCAGTAGGGTATTGTGGAACAACAGATGTACAATAAGCAATAATAGGAGCTCCTCCAGTCTTGACTATTATCTGATTCACCTAACTAGTAGTCATTGGTAAGTATCTTATTTGTAAATTCAAGTACTTCAAAATAATAACATACCACACGACCAGTTGAGATTATTTAAATATTTGTTTGTTTTGTTAGAAATCTAGACTGTAAGTACCTATATTCTAATATTATCCTAACCTATCTTGAGGAGCAAATAGAGGTTGTTTATTGAAAAATATATTTCATATTGGAATATAACTTTGTCACTTGAATTTTTTCCAAATAGGTTCCTATTAAATCAAAAACGGAACGTTTGTATTTTATTTTGGTTATATGATTTCTCTTTAGGTATTCTTTTGATTTGTTTCACTTCTATTAGGTGTACAGAAATATTTTGAACTAGATGTGTCTAAAGTACACTAAAATGGAAAATAACTTAAATAGTTACGAACATTAGAAATTGGAAGCTTCTGATTATGTTAATTTGCATTTTTCTATAAATTTTATGTACAAAAACGTACATAGAGTTCGGGAAAGGGTAAAGTTGAGTATTGGAAATTGCCGATTATGTTTTTTCTTCTAACTCTGTGTATAATACTGTACTTACCTCGACATCGCCAATGTTACCTGTATGTGGATGTGTGCGTTTGTGTGCAAGACCAAATTTTAACAATATGATTCGATGGCGACCATTAGTAATTGGAAGCTGCTCGGTGATTTTCGTTAAAATGGCACACGTTTCTTTTCGAAACTTCATCAATTTTCTCCACACTTTAAGCAGATTACAACCTGAATTTTACTTGGAACGTTCCCATTGATAATATCTAAATCTTACTTATTACATGTTCACAAGAAAGATTGAGATTAAGATTGAAATTATTATGGGGTTGATGTACTTCTAATAGCTTCTCCACTATGACCTTTACATATCTATTCATGTTATGCTAGAGTTGTTTGTCTAGACCCATCTTTACTAATAGACTCCATATGCTAATCCTCAGGTACTCCATATATTGGGTGGGTTGTGGTTTTTCTACCATTGTCGAAAACCTTAGCCTAATCAGGCTTCCGCAGTAGCAAAGTATGTGTGTTGAGAAACCTCATCTTGACAAAACCTGTCTAATATGGTTGTGTCTGTCAATCCGATGCTGTTCATATCTTTGTTGAGTCTACAATACCTTATCAGGAGTTCAACCCGGATTTTGGTTATTTGCCCATTCTGGTTTAAAGGGCATTGATTTTTTGATGAAATCTTTGACCTGTCTCATTCCAAGTTCTGGATTCTTTACTGAGAAAGTAGGGCTTGTTTTTTGTAACAGTTTCACTATACCACAGAATGGTTCAGGACCAATGGAAGCACATTGTGCTAGTGAGTTTGCCTCTTCACTGCCCCTGTGATTTGAGAGGCCTCATACCCAGGCTAAGGACTATTTTGACTGCTTAATTCTTGTACTAAATGAATTTGAAGCTGATTGCTTTAATAGCTGGTTGTCAAAATCGTTGGCTTGGCTATATATTTTCCTGCTTCTACACCTTCCTCGGTTCTGAGCCATCTGCGTAGTAAGCCACTTCTGCATTAACTGGAGGTCCTGCCTTCCATGTGCATCTGCCTGTTATGACTGTTTTGAATTGAGCTATACTTAAGAAGCATTTTGTCCGATGACATTCCCATTCTTGGCTTGATTTCCAACTCTTTGTATGGCACATTTTACATCTTACTGTGTAGTTTCCTTATGAGCACTTGCCATCTGGTCAACCTATTGGTGACTGATCTGGCTTTGCCTTGATGTAGAGCTGCAATTGCGATAGTTTCAGTAAGAGTTTTCCATTTTTTATGAAATATTATTTATTGACCATCAAAATATTTGCCATTTTATAAATTAGTGTTACCAAAGAATCCTGGCATCAACGGCTTAGTGTCTTTGTTTATAAGTACAGAAATGTTTTGCCGAATTGATTATTTTCCTACCTAAGTTCTAATTGAAACAATAAAAGGAAAAAATACTTCCGTATGTCAATCAATCAACGTCATAAGACCTAGAAATTTATAAAACCTACACATATTGGTGATTTTTTCGAATCTTATGCTTAAACCAATTTTTATTACATCGACTATAAAGCAGTTTATATTATGTATTTTAAGAACTACATAAATTACTGACGAAAATTTGATTAATTTTTTTATTTTGGTATATCTTTTATACATTCTTTATGGTGGATTTTGGGAATTGGAATTCTTTTTAAACAGTTGTGTCTTTCAGATATGAACATCGTCTTTGGATTGGCCTAGGAGTTGAACAATAAAATGAGGAAATGACGCAACGCACCATGACTGTTTGTCAAGATAAAACGTTAATCACGAAACCCGTTTTCGCACCCTCTTTCACTTTCCTAAGTAATTTTCGTATTCGTTTATAAATTGTCTTTGAATTAATACTAAATTTTAAGTAATAACGAATGTTCAAATAGTCCAACAATGTTATATTTTCGATTTCTTCTAATTTTTGAAAAATTACATTTTTCGTGTTTTGAAACACAGCACGAACGATAAAACTAAAAATGTAAGAAAATTCACAATACAAAAAGTGTCATTTTCCAGAAATTTTGAATAACATATTATTTCAATGGAACTGTCGCATGATCCTACTAGCATCACCAGTTTCTTACCGTTATTAGCAACGGAAGGGTGACGAAACACCTACAACGTTGACATCACCCTTATCACCAGTGAATACAATTATTTCATTATTTTCTTTATCCATTCCATTTTTTCGTGCTCTTAAGAAAGTAAAAGAGGGCAGAAGAGGTGAGATGATCGAAGAAGGCCGACAGAGAAAGATAGAGTGACAAAGTCCAACAGAAGACAAGGAGAAAATGAGAGTCAAAATGACAGTATACGCGTGTCGAAAGTGGGTAACCAGAAAGTATAATTATTAATGTGCTGCCATGTTTCAATTATAAACTGACATTGTTAAGTGAGTGAAATGTAGATGGCAGCACACTAATTAAAATTTCTGGTTACTTACTTTTTTTTACCTCATACCTACTCTTTCGAAACGCGCACTACAATGTGATCTATGGAGGTATGTAAAACCATCAAGTAGGAAGGAATAAAGTATTTATATCGGTAAATGTAGTTTTCGGAGTTTTAACGTATCTTTTCACCAATTGATACTGCTTACATTGTTAACTGGAACCCACTCGTGTATGCAGGGATAAAAAGAAAGTCGCGTATGAAAAAAACTGCATTTATCTTCAAATGGAAAATTTGTTTGTTTTATTATTTTCCCTAGCCCCTTTCCTCTCTTCAATAAACAACGGTACTAATTCAGATTGGTACTGTTCAACCTTCACTGTATTTCTGATTCGCAGATTTTTTCATAATAATCCCATAAAAACAGCGCCATCTATGAAAAAACCTACGAACCAAAAAATATTTTTTTTATAGATGACGCCAATATAATGCGAATCCCAGAGGAAAACAGCGCTATCTATGTAAAAACCTATGAACTAAAAAAAATTAGTTCACCGGTTTTTTGTTAGATGGCGCTGTTTTCCCTGGGATTCACATTATAGTGGCGCCATCTATGTAAAAACCTATGAACTAAAAAAAATTAGTTCACCGGTTTTTTGTTAGATGGCGCTGTTTTCCCTGGGATTCACATTATAGTGGCGCCATCTATGTAAAAACCTATGAACTAAAAAAAATTAGTTCACCGGTTTTTTGTTAGATGACGCTGTTATCCCCGGGATTCACATTATAGTGGCGCCATCTATGTAAAAACCTATGAACTAAAAAAAATTAGTTCACCGGTTTTTTGATAGATGGCGCTGTTTTCCCCGGGATTCACATTATAGTGGCGCCATCTATGTAAAAACCTATGAACTAAAAAACATTAGTTCACCGGGTTTTTGATAGATGGCGCTGTTTTCCCTGGGATTCACATTATAGTGGCGCCATCTATGTAAAAACCTATGAACTAAAAAACATTAGTTCACCGGGTTTTTGATAGATGGTGCTGTTATCCCCGGGATTCACATTATAGTGGCGCCATCTATGTAAAAACCTATGAACTAAAAAAAATTAGTTCACCGGTTTTTGATAGATGGCGCTGTTTTCCCTGGGATTCACATTATAGTGGCGCCATCTATGTAAAAACCTATGAACTAAAAAAAATTAGTTCACCGGTTTTTTGATAGATGGCGCTGTTTTCCCCGGGATTCACATTATAGTGGCGCCATCTATCAAAAAACATGCGAACTAGTCTATTTTGGGGGTTTATCGAGTGCAATCGAAAAAGTAAATAAAAATACAATAAAATAAGAAGCTTTTATTGAAAGTATGGACTTCCAGGTAGTTTTACAACGAGCTTACACTATCTATAAAATTAATAGTTTCACATGCCTTGCGTTGGATCCTATCGTAGTGCGACCTACGAAAACACATGAATACAATGGTGAACATTGGAGATTATGTGTTTTCTCCTAACTCTGTATAATGCTGTACTAGCATCGATATCGCCAATGTTACCTATGGGTGTATGTGCCTTCGCCTGTTTTATGACAGACGCTTGAATTGAATTTTTCCAAATAATTCCTTAAGAGGCTGCCCTTCGACCTAATTGTAATAGGTTGCTCAGATAAACATATTCAAAATTTAAGAAAGGTTTTTGAAAGGTGTAGGAACCACAATTTAAAATTAAATCCGCAAAAATGTAAGTTTTTTCGTAAGGAAGTTACTTGAATCAACTAGGTAGGGCAAAGTGGTTCTCGGTGGTTGATTTAATATCGGGATTTCATCAAATCTCTTTAGATGTAACATCCAGAGATTATACATCATTCAGCACAGACAAGGGAGCGTTTAGGTTTAACGCTTTTAACACAATATTTATATTAAATATTGGTGTATATCTAAATGCTGACGCTACTGGTCCTTGACCACCTTATCTTTGAGTGTTTAATCACTAACGAATTACTTGATATACAGGGTGTTACAAATAAACAAAACACATATTACATTCCAATATATCAATAAATTTTGTGAATTGATACGAACTATTCGTTTCAAACTGTGATTTGGGATCTTGTGAAGGCAGCTCCAAAGAAATGGGTGCCGTTTTAACGAAAATCACAGAGCAGCTTCCAATTACTCGCCACCCAATCAAATAGTTAAAATTTTGTCTTCGTACAGACGCACACATCCACATACACCCATAGGTAACAATAGCAATGTCGATGTAAGTACGGTATTATACACAGAGTTAGAAGAAAAAACATAATCGGCAATTTCTAATGGTCACCATCAACTATTCCCTTTCTCGAACTCTATGTACGTTTTTGTACAGAAAATTTACAGAAAAATGCAAATTAACATAATCAGAAGCTTAATATTTCACACACATCAAGTTGGATAAAAGGAAGGAAGGCAGAGAAAAACCAACACTCACTATTATTCTTACTCTAGGACTGTCCGTTTAAAAATATATCTTTATCGATATAACTGTGAATGATAGATAGACATTTTCCTATTATTAACAATACAAAAATTATTAAATTAGCAAAAGCAAGTATTTAAGAAAATTAAACAATTCGTGAACAATAACATATCGATGTAGACATATTTTTTTGATTATATACAATACAATTGATGAACTATCATCAATATAGCCCAACCAAATATATACACCATAATTTTGTGGTTATGGTTTCATTTTGCCCTTTTTGAATTGCAATAACTACTGCAAAACAATATAAAATCAATAAGATACAATTGTTCAAGTCTTTTTTGTCTTCTCCATTTCTTCACTCAAATAGATTATTCCAAACGATATCATCTGGGATCCTAAGAAAAATAATATAATGAGTAAAATCCAGTAACAACAAACTGATGTTACATATATTAAACTGCACCAAAAAAATCAGTGAGCATTTCTCATCAGCAAAACTGTGTCTTCCATTGTATAAAACAATAATTTTAAATGTTTTCAATTATTACTAACGGTCACTGGAAAAAGCATCAGACCATGACGTGGCACATGGAAGAGCACACAGAAATAGGGCACGTGGATGACGACATTTTTAAAATGCCAACAGACCACATGACCGCCAGATATATCTTTCGCAAGAACTTCGAGATTGTCATCAAAGATCGAAAGGAGCTTGAGGAAGAGGATTCACCACCACTCAGTAGAGCGAATGAACTGATCTGGTATACAGGCGGATCAAGGAATGAGCTCGGCACCGGAGCGGGTATATACAGCAAGTCGAGCAAATATGAAGGAATCGTCTCGCTTGGTAAATATGCCACGGTATTTCAAGCAGAGGTTTATGCAATACATGCGTGTGCAAGGGCAAATAACATGAGAGCCTACAGCAACAGGCAGATCATAAATAAGACTTACCAAGGACTATGACTGAATCAGATAATAGTTTAGCCTGGAGGAGCTTCAATTGCTTATTGTACATCTGCATATATCCTCAATCTACTCTTAATACCATACTGGTTCAATAAAAATGGTACTCTAGTTTTTGAATCAACTCTATCGACGACAACTTGCAGACAATCATATATCTAAAATAGAAAAAAATATTTACAATTAAAACAAAGAAATCAAGATCTAAGGAGAAACAGCCAATTAGCTTAATTACGGCTAATAATTTTAGCTTATTACTTCCTTCGATGCTATCTATCATAACATCATGATAAAAAGTTTTCACAACATGATTGAAGGGTGTGAATGATTATTAACTGCTTTAGTAATATTATGTGTTGTAGCCTTTGGATCAAGTGTAATTCCGTAACAAAAATATTAATAATGTTACCAAAAGTTTCATTCATGGAGAAATTATTTAGTATAAATATATATGCACAAAAATAGTAAAAGATAAGAAAAAGTCAATTGACAAAGTTAAAGTAAAAAATTATATTCTAATTTGAGATGTATTTTTCATTAAACAAACTCTTTTTTTCCTTCGATACTATCTATCATGATATAAAAATGAACCTTTTTTTATGATTAGACGATGTGAATGATTGTTAGCTGGTACAAGAATATTATATATTGTAGTTTTTAGAGAAAATTACATAATCTGCAATTTCCAATTCTCACTGTCAATTATGCTCTTATCCAAACCCTATGTACCTCATTGTGCATGGAATTTACAGAAAAATGCAAATTATTTCTAATGTTCATAACTATTTATGTTATTTTCCATTTAAGTGTAATTTAGAGACACGTCTAATTCAAAATATTGCTATGTACCTACACCTAATAGAAGTGACACTCATTGAGGAAGCAAATCAAGAGAATACCATGCTAGACCTGAAGAAAAATCATATAACCAAAAATAAAACACAAACGTTCCATTTTAGATATAATAAAAACCTATTTGGCAAAAATAAAAGTGAAAGTTATTTTCTAATATAAAATATATTTTTCAATAAACAACCACTATTTGAACCTCAAAATAGGTTAGGATAATATTCGAATATAGCTACTTACAGTCTAGGTTTTTTAACATGCAGTAACTCTATTGATGTTCCAATCAGTTCCAATGACAATAATATACTTTGAAAAATTAGTTGTTGGTATCTTTACCTGAAAACAAACAAATATTGAATTAATTTCAACTGGCAGTGTGGTATGTTATTATTTTGAAGTATTTGAATTTACAAATAAGACACTTACCCAATGACTACTAGAGCTGAATCAGATAATAGTTAAGACTGGAGGAGCTCCTATTGTTGCTTATTAATTGTACATCTATTGTTCTACAATACCCTAACTGTCCAATAAAAGTGGTACTCTGGTTATTGAAGCATCACTCAGTATTAACAGAAAACTTGTAGACAATCATATATCTAAAATAGAATCAAATATTTACAATTACTACAGAGAAAACATTATGGAATGAAGAACGAAAAGTCAATTGGCTTTTCTGAAAGCTTATAATTTCAATCGTAAAATATAGTTTAGCAGACCTTATTTCTTCCTTTGATGGTATCTAATCTACCATGACATCAAATTGAACATTTTCTAAGGGTGATTAAACGATGTGAATGATTGTTAACTGGTATGGTAATATTATATATTGTAGTTTTTATAGATTAATAAAAAGGTATCATCATATATTAACGTCTATTTCAACATATCGGCTATTTTTTCTATGAAGACGCCACGCCATTTTTTTCAAACATAAGGTGCGTTCTTTTTGACTGACATGTCAGCTCACTTCAGTTAATGTGCGCGCACATTACCGATGTGACCTGAGATTAACTTGGATCTGTCAAAAAGAACGCACCTATATATCATAGAGTACTACAAGATAGAGAGGTCAATCAATACTAGTATTATTTACTCATTACAGTTTCCTGTAACAAATGGAAAGTTACCTCTCTAATAGTTATACAACCAAACATGCACCAGTCTCTGTTAATTGCATATATTATTGAGCGATCCGGCAAGTAGATAAAATAAAAAAGTTTACGCCAAAAATAAACTTGTGTGTGTTACAAATTAATAATTGAATTTGATTGTTTGAGGACGCATAGAAAGTTAGGTATAGATGGTTATATTAAAATCTTTTGTACCCTGATTTAATTAAAAAAATAAAATTTTAATAACAAATATATCATCATTATTGATAATCCCCACATAACTCCTCTAATTCACAAAACATCTTCAACGATTAGCCAACCGTTAACAAAAAGATCATAGGTTGTCGTTATTATTTAATCTAAGTATTTAATGATTCATTAAAAGTTGAAGATGCTTTGTGAATTCAAAAATTATAAAAATCATATGGCTTGTAAACATACATTATGCAACCACTATAACAAATAAAGACAATCACCATTAATAGGTGGCGCAAACAGACGTTGCAGTTTTATATACATCGCTTGCCGCTTCTTCCTTGGGTATATTCTGTGGTTGTAATACAGAGTGTTCAAATGAAATTATACTGGTTTATACATGTTATCTGTGGTTTATACAACGATTGATTTGATATTAGAATTAAGGAAAGATTCCACGTAGTAAGGGTTGAAACTATTAATTTGTTATAACAGTTAAGTTCACAATATTTCAAGACACAAATAAAATCCAATCATTGGAAAAAAGATAATGAACAAAAAGACCTTCTATAGAAGTATAGAACACAGTTATAATAATTATAACTGAGTTTAGGTGTTCGATACAACGCGCCCTAAAGGGAATGCGTGTAATGTCAAACAAACCGATTATGCGGTTCTGCGCCGATTCTCGTGCACTCTATAAAATCTTGTCCGGAGAATAGGTACCTATATATTATAGAAAGTTTTCTCGAGAAATTTTGGTTGAGTCATACACAGCATATTTTATTGACGTGGCAAATTTCAGTGTAATAGTCATTATACCTCTATTAATGAATGTTTTTGTTGATTTAACTATTTTGGTAGACATATAGGCAACCAAATATCTACTTTTAATTCTTTTAATAAACGATTTATGAATAGACAACTAGACATACACTAACACTTGTTTGTATAAAAGCTTTCGAAATGATCACCAAGATAGGTACCTCGTGCAGTCGCACAAAACATACCCCCTTGTTTTGTGTGCAGTCGACAGAAGCTTTATTGTAACTGGCAGGTGTATTAAAATGGCAAATAGCAATCTCGAGTAGCAAGCGAGTTAAAATACCTCGATTGTAAATAGCCTTTGTTAATTGTTTTGCTGGTTAAATGTACATAAAAATGGTCGTTAATACTTGAAACAATTTTAGGATAGGCCACCAAACATACATTTATGTATATCGACATTTAGTATTCTACAGCAGCCAAAGCCATGTTTCTTTGAACTTAACCACACAAACCAGGTTAACTATAAGCGTTGAGTATTTTTCACTCAACGCTATAAGTTAACCAGTCAATATTCTTCGATGTAACAGTTAATCAACCACACAAACCAGCTCACTCAGATAGTTTGACAGAGTAGTTATCTCATTGGAGGTTAGTTAGGTTAGCTGTTTGTTTATTTCTTTGTTTCCACAAACCGTTACGTCATAAAAGTTTACAGTGACGTCATGGTATAACCCGGTTTGCGTGATTAAGTTCAAAGAAAAACGGCACAAATAAATTTTCTACTGTCAAATTTAACACTTTTCTGTTGAAACGGAAAATCAACAAACCTTAGAAATAATTTATTTCATAACAGAATTCGGAATCTTATTAATAAAAATACATCGCAAATAACAATATCAAAATATTTCAATTGTTAATTGCCTTTAATAAAACATTAGTTTGTTGAATAACTATTAACTCATACATTTTAAAAATGTAACCTTTAGATACTTGAAACACTTCGCATTCTATAGGCACATTAAGAAAAAGCACTACATAGAAATACTGCTATCTAATTATTACCAAATCAAAATTTCTAAATAGAACTTTGAACTTTTACTATATATAGAGATAAAATAATTCGATAACCAACAATAAAACAAACTTAAAAGTATTAAAGTTGTGATCGACTCGTTTCGAATCAGAAATGTGATACGGAATATCGCATATGCCGTGTCCTAGTCGATTTCATTCCAGTCCAATCGCTACTTTGTGGCTTCTCAAAAAATGTTCGCGAGTTAGTGATGTTTCGTTAGAGTTGCAGTTTGTCAATAAACATGGCAGATCCAACAATTCAAACATTTTGTTGCCATCACGGTAATGGAACGAATATGGCCGTTATGATTATGGAAGAATTCAATGCTTATATTTATAATGGTATTTGTTTAATGTCATCAGCTTTAGGAATCATTGGAGCTATTTATCAAGTAAATATTTGTTTGTTGTCATTAAGGAAATACAGTGGCGTATCAATATAAATTTTGATGGTTATATTTGCTGCTTAAAGTGAAAACAGCTGAAATTTTGTTTACCTATACCTAACCAATTCGCATTCGATTTTAAATTAATTTTTCTGTAGAATTATTGCATTTATTGATATAGTTAAACTTTTTAGATATTGCCTAGAGAAGAATTTACAAATAATCATAGGTGGTTGTCTTTTTCTGCTAAAAGAGGCCGGAATATAATTGTCTGGCTAGCTGTAGCTGATCTTTTAGCGTCTGTAGGTAAGTTTAATGATTTCTTTTTTTTTGTACCGTTTTCACGCCAAGAGCACTGCATCTTATTGGTAGGTACTCCACTCCAATATTTATCCACCCCGTATCGTCGACTGTAGTATATTTGTCCTCGTACCACTTTCATCGTGGTCTCAAGGGCTGGTTCTGATCTAGCATATATTGTTGCTAATTTCCAGAAATATCGCAATGCCCGACCCCACACTAACCTCACTTTAGTGCGGTCTGCTGGCTCATTTAGTTCTTTCTGACAATGCTCTATCAGTCTGGATCTTACTTTGCGACTATGTAAAGCAGCAATGGCTGCCTAGCTGACTGTGTTTAAATTAATATAATAATATGCTTTGATTAACTTGCATACGAGATGTTTTATTGAATAAGACATGGAGGCTATATGGTCTCCATGGAATAAGATGTGAAACACGTGTATAAATGCAAAGACATGTACATATAACCTATTCGCGAAAACGAGCAAAGGGTGCGACACCTATCGTCAAAATTTTATAACTTTGGAATGGGGAAAACAAACCAAATCCCCATTAGAGTACGTGTATAGTGAGCAAGTAGAGTAAGATCCCAGAGCGTTAAGACACAACTTATTTTCACATAAATGAAACCTCTTGTTCTCAGTAGTGTCTTATGTGCTCAGAATACCTGCGCGCTTGTGGAGCTTGCCG
The DNA here is from genome assembly GCA_949126875.1 of Lochmaea capreae. Classification (NCBI taxonomy): domain Eukaryota; kingdom Metazoa; phylum Arthropoda; class Insecta; order Coleoptera; family Chrysomelidae; genus Lochmaea; species Lochmaea capreae. Next base: position 9,015,873 of record OX421397.1, on the reverse strand, counting down.
AGTGACACCTGGGCAGGTACCAGGTGGGAAAGGTAACTAAAATTAACAGTTATTTAACTTAAATTTTAATAGCTGATTTTTATATATATTTTGTAGAGTACTATTATAAAGTTATACCATAAGCGCCAGACACTTTTCATGGGCCAAAACTTTTGTCAGACGCTTTAAAGCTCTACAAGAAATAAATGAACTTAACTTATTTTTACATGTCTGGCTTTTTAATATGTTGTTAAGACAATTGTTACGAAGTTATATTTAATTAGCCAGACAAAATTGGTTGACCAAACACCCCCTAAACAGCAAAATTATTCATTCGTGAGTATGAGCGCGAAAGCATTATGCGCATGCGTCTCAGAGTATATATATATAAAAATACTTACGGTACAGCTTCCGATATAAGATTTTTGCATCTTTATTTCAAAAAGATTAATTTCAATATTAACGTAATAATTAGTCAGTATTAAAGTAAATTAATTCATTTAATATATTTGGTATAATTAATGTGTTCAGAGCTATTTTTTCTTAGAAAAATGTTTATTTTATTGTAAAAAACATCAGTTGAAAATATTTTTTTTACAAAATCATTTTTGTAAAAAAAAATTTACCCATAATTATTTAAAACAAGCATTTATTTAATTGTTTAATCATCGCAATCATCAAAACAATTATTCGAATTTTCATCATTTAACCAATCACGATACTGTCCAATTGAGTCATCATCATCTTCATCGTCATCAATTATGTTGTTGCTGACATCTTCTTCTGCAAAAAACAATCAAAAGAATTAAAATACATAAAATTACAAGTTTAATAAATTTTAATCTTGAACTCCAATTATAGTACCTGATTGTTGAAGAGATTCACCAACGTCCCTTGGTAATTGGTCACCATCAAACCAATGAAAGTGATACTGGTTTTCCTCTGGTGATAATATATTGTCGAATCCATTACATCTTGCACTTTCTCAATTAATTCCAGAAATCTTCTTCATTTAATTTTTTTAAAAAATCATCTTTATTACACGCATGCAATGGGAGTCTTTTCAATTTAAGTCTTTTAGTTTTTTGATCACAAAATATACACTTTTCATTTTCGTCATTATTTATATTACTTTCAAATGGGATTTGATTGGTAGACGAATGAAAATCACTTTCACCTGCCACACAAGAATCTTCAGAATTACAAGACACCGGTTCAACTAAATCAAATTCGATATTTTCATTGACATTTGGCTCAGATATTACAATAGGTTCAGGAATAGCACTAGCTGAAATTGAGTTTGATACAAAATCTGAATCGGGAACAGTAGAATTATTTTGTTCACTTGAGGTAGATGCTATAGATGGATCACTATTAGTATTTGTATTACTAGATAAACTTGATGTCGATGCAACAAATGGTTTGTCAACAATGCTCGGTAAATTTTTGTTTTTACTTTTTTTTTGTTTTTTCTGGAATCGCGGGATAATATCTTTTGGACAGAGCAGTGAAATTTTTATAACATTCTCTATGATAACCATTATCATACAAATCTTCATGTAAAACTACGTCTTTGAATTTAAGGTTATGTGTCACTCGATGTTGTAAAACGGTTTTGCACTTTTTAAATGTTTCCTCGGTAAATAATATTAATTTCTCATGAGATTTTTCACAAAATACACACTTTAATTTTCTTGATTCTGCTCCCTCCATGATTTTCACGTTATAAAATAATGTAATCACTCACAAATTACACGACGTAAACAACAAAAACACGTGGTCTCATAGATCCGAACTATACTGTATACCATTAGGTTGCACGCAAAGGACACATACACAATACACAGAAGAATTACACGAATGAGAGAAAGGGAACTGAGTTAGTAAGACCGTCTCACTCGCTCCGAAACGCACCTATATTGCTTTCGCGCTCATACTCACGAATGAATAATTTTGCTGTTTAGGGGGTGTTTGGTCAACCAATTTTGTCTGGCTAATTAAATATAACTTCGTAACAATTGTCTTAACAACATATTAAAAAGCCAGACATGTAAAAATAAGTTAAGTTCATTTATTTCTTGTAGAGCTTTAAAGCGTCTGACAAAAGTTTTGGCCCATGAAAAGTGTCTGGCGCTTATGGTATAACTTTATAATAGTACTCTACAAAATATATATAAAAATCAGCTATTAAAATTTAAGTTAAATAACTGTTAATTTTAGTTACCTTTCACACCTGGTACCTGCCCAGGTGTCACTCGGCAAGCTTCACAAGCGCGCAGGTATTCTGAGCACATAAGACACTACCGAGAACAAGAGGTTTCATTTATGTAAAAATAAGTTGTGTCTTAACGCTCTGGGATCTTGGACTAAAGGTATTAATATCGTTTTCTTGATTTCTAGAAGAGTTTGGTGAAGTTTGTTTTATCAGAATACTTATTTAGATTCTAATAATGACCAGCAAGTGCAAGAGGTATATTGCTCTGTGTCGCAATGTAATCAGTAAAAAGTTGCAAATGTATCAATACATAACTTCCCAACAGATCCAAAATTATGCAAAGTGTGGTAAAACATTTTAAAAATTAGGAAACATTTCCGAATAATTGTCGGTGTGTATCAGGCACTGCTTAGAAATATATTATAAAGGTAATTTCACTCATTTCAATAAAATATTTTGATGTTCAGTGTTATTTAATGCTTTGAAAACCTGTTCGCCTTCTACCATCGGCCGATTTCTGTCTCCAATGTATTTTAAAATGTCAACCAAACTAATTTTAACAAGCACCATCTCTCACAAAACACCTTTATCACCCAAAATTCGAAATTTAATCAAATGGACGGAAAAGCTGAAATGGATTTGTTTATTGTTTTCCCATTCCACTGACAGCTTTGACATATACTGTAGCTTGTAGCGCCCACTATCGGAAGTGTCCGCGAATCTGCTGACGTATGTCAACTCTTCTTTTCTTACAATGTCAAGTCATAGAGTTCGTTCTCGAATACAACCCTACACTATTAACTATACTAAAACATAACTGTTAATATGTTTATCCCATGAGCACTTACAAAATTTCTCCGGATACTGCATTATAAAAACTATGTAGTGTGATCTCCTAATATAAATGTAAATTCCTTAAATGTTTTTTGACTTGTAACCACCTATGGAGTCGAATTTTTAACTGATTGACAGCAGAGACTGATTCAATTGAATAGATGAATGTTGATATAAAAAGATCAGATGATATAATATCAAATTTCCTTGAGCCTTGCACATGTATCATTAAAAATTTAACGGCACAAATTAGTTTTATTTGCTCAACATATTATAAAACCTTAACTCCATATAACAGCAACAGCCACATAATATAGACGTTCTTTGCCGTTTACATAATACTGAAAGTACAAAGATTTATATTTTTTCAGGTGTCCTCACTCGATCAACAATATGGATCAATTTTAAAAACATAATGCCTTCATCTAAGGACGATGCAAGTGTCGTATTCTGTGCAGTATCATCGGTAAGTAAATATTATTTCTCCTGATGGTATGCAACTACCACTACATCAGTAAAATCTGGTATATTTATATTAGAAATGATTCTTTGTTGTTTGTTTATTGAGAAAATACATATTTTAGGCTTTTACTCAATATTTCTACACTGCTACATGGATATGGACCTTGTGCTACGCTATAGATATGAGGTTAATTTTAGCACAAAAAGAAAGTCAATTAAAACTGTTTCATTTGGCAGCTTGGATCGTACCTGCTTTTTTAACAGTAACAGGATTACTATTACTGTATACACCAGATGCAAAGTAATAAATTCACCAATACATTTTATTTTTAATTTATATTTTAATTATTTCAGCTGTCACACTCACTTTACTTTTGGAGAAACAATATTACGAGTACTTCCAAATTATATTGCTACGTATCTACCGATCGCTACTGTTATGATAGCAAATCCCTTGTTATACAAATCTTCTACTATAGACATGGAGAGAATAATTACAAGCGCATCTGGGCAATTTACAAGCAAAGAAAGAGATATCATTAAAGCCATAAAAATCAAATTTTTTGTGATAAATGTTGTATTTTACGTTTGCTGGATACCTAACATAATAAATGGTATTTTACTTTGGGCATTGTGGTTCCATCTACCTGTTAAAGTTGTAGTTACATTTTGGTATATTATGGTAAGTAGATTCTCTACATTTTTTACGTTATTATTTTTAAGCCAGCCCATTTGTCACGCTATTTAAAAAATATACAGCGTGTTGTTACAGTTAGGGTTCCCCTAAAGGGTCAAGTCAACCAACTGACAAGTTGATACTAATGACAGTCGCCCTGATAATAAACATTTATTTAGATAGATTTTAGATTTGCCATTTGTTTGTTTATTTAATGATTCTTAAAAAAGTCAGATATAGTTTTAAAAATACCTTAGTAATTGAAAAAATGTCGAAGAAAGCACCAAACCGAAATTAGATGAACTCAAACACGATCAAAATAACTATGAATTTATTTACGATAAAAAAAGATGATGTTATTTTTAGTTCCTTTCCTGCATATCAGAGTAAATATAAATTTACCAGCAGTAAATACAATTTGTACTTAATGGCCAGAGCAACTTTCAGCTAACAGGTTGGCAAAACGTCATGACGTTGTCAGATCAATAGATCATTCCAGCACAGCTGACTTTGACAGGTTGGCCATATTGGAAATATTCAGCGTTAAGGCTCGTTTTCAGAGACGCGAAATTCGCATAAACCTAACCATTAAAATTGAAAAGACATTTAAGTTAGGTGTCATAACAAAATTATAATCATAAAACCAAAAGAAAATGGTGTTCCGTGGTCATATTTAGCGATATTCGCAAAAAAGTTGAAATTAATTGAACTTTCAACGAAAATTCGCGTCGCCAATTGCGAATTTCGCGTCTCTGAAAACGAGCCTTTTGGTTTAGTCGCCTACGGCTCGGGACGCAAACGTCACCCTGCGTGAATAATGGCTATCATAAATTGCTCGTTTAATAATATACTATTATCCACGCCTTTCACATAAATATATACTATTAAATAAATCTGAGAATATCATACAAGCCTTGTATTTATAAATAAACACCTTCATGATATGCCTTACAAGCTACAGGCGAATAAAAAAGAAGAACTGTCTCATTGACTGTTCCAGCTTCCTTTGAATCATGGAGACTATATAAGGAGATCGAACTCCATGTAATTCATTTTTTGGTAATGGTAGAGGGCGCCAGTCTTAAACGAGTACCAGAAACATCTGACTGCAGAACAATAACAGCCAATCATGAGTCTTGCACACACTTTCAGTTCATGGTTTTTTATTGGTTGCTAGCTCATTTGACAGTATGTTAGGTAAGTGAGGTTAGGGATGAAACATTTTTTGACTAAGAAATCCGTTTTCGTCCTCGTCTTGGAAAATATCTTAAATTGTGGTCGTTTGGTAGTAAAATATGATACATCTTGCCAATAACATTTATCTTCGCATGGAATTTTAGAGGACTTGAAGGTTTGGCACAGTCATAATTAGTATAAAAAGTATTTGAACGAAAAATGTGAAAAAGACACCCTTTAGTGCAAGTAAGTATATTCTAGAACTAATTTGTTCATTATATATGAATAATGTGTTTAAGTTTTTCAGAATTTGGTTTTCTACACAGTAAAATATGGAATATGAAAATCAATTTAAATGCCTTCGAATAATTTAGATTTGAAGAATTATATCTTGCAAGTAAAAAAAATACAGTTTGATGAAACAATAGAAGGTATGTATAGATAAATAGACAGTATAGTCAATGCTCTAATAACAGGATCGATTAATTACAAATTTGTTAATAAGTAATATCTAATATTTTAGGTTATTTTCTATAAAATGAATGAAAGCCAATTGCTCCTGAACTGGCAAAGCCTTTACAAGAAGAAATTATGAAAATGATGAATATACAGAATTGCAGGAGACTTGTAATTTACTACACATTTTGTAACTTTCACCTAAATATAAAGTGTACAATCAGTACCTATATTGTCTAACTTTATACCTACCTACCCTATGGTCTGCCAACTGTTGAAGTTGAAATGAGATAATTAGGATATTTAATATTCTCTACTCAAGGCTTTATAGCATTATGATTGAATTCTGTCTGTACTGGCAAATAATTTTTAAAACAAAAAAATATTACAAAATATCGATAAATACATAGATATCTTCATATGAGATTGGTTTTGAGGAAAATGGTCCATTATACATGCCACTATCGAACCCAAAATTGTATATACAAACATCTAGGCTACCAAGCAAATATGTGCTACTTTTTTTCTAGGAATTACTAGAGCCTTTGATGGTGTTAAACACTGTGGTATTTTCTATAAATTATATTAAATGATGTGTCCAGAATACTTGCTATTAAGCCTGAAAGCTACCTTAGTTATAAAAAACTGCAAGTGAAAGTGAATTACAGTTTTTCTCCAAAAATGTATACCTCAACATGAAGTCCTCCAGATTTGATTTCACACGAACACATTCAAATTTGCAAATATACATATTGCAGTATGTAGATGTATGTGATCAGTCATAACAATCTCAAAATAACAGTGAATGAGCTACAATAACTTACAGCAGAATAGTGAAATGGATTTATCTATGCACAATCTTCAATCTGTTTAATTACAATAAAAAATAGGTACAATATATTATGTTTAATCATCACTGTCAACAGGTACAACTTACTAATGATATTAGTTCATGCAAAGGTTTTCCATATAGGTAAAGTACATATTATATGTAAATAGTACATAGGTATCATGCAAGAAAATTATTACTTTATTCTAATACAAAAACGTACAAAAAATTACTATTCACAGTTTCCTAATAACACAAACACAGTGCAAAGTACACAGAATATAGATATATTCATACTCTGACCAATTTCAACATACAATTTTATTTTTATATTTGCAACAGATTGTTAGTACCATGGCAGACTGTTGAATGACTTTATACATATTATGTTCACTGGGCTGTTCAGAGCTACATGTATATGAAGTGTTTTGTCTTCTGGTATGAGAATGTACATTATTCACCATCCCTTATTGCCAGATTTCAAGTTATTATTTGATCATTTTGTATAAAAATTCTTCTGGGGAGGTATTGGCCACTTTAATTGGTTCTTTGGACCACTCACTATTCAGATACACCTACTCAAGGATATACTAAAACTACAATTTCCAATATTTTTGTCATCTGAAGACCAGTTTCTTTGAAAATTACATCTGTTGACATTCTATAACCTTCACTACACTATTTTAAATTCACTGCGTTTTATCTGTAGGTGTTATCCCACAAGTGCCACAGACTGAAATTAGGTACTTAGCTGAAGATTGGTAAGAAAGAAGTGTTAAAAATCACTTTCAATGTCGAATGGTTTTAGTACCCTGTAGAGGTAGAGTGTACCAATATTTTTTTCCATTTGTTGTATATTTTTACTCAAAAATTAATAATTTGATTTCCTATTTCTATCATTGAATTCAATTTATATTTTTCTGTATACAAAGTATACCTATTAGTAGTTTTTCCAAATTACTTTCACAGCTTATTCCTTATATCAACTATCATATCATTGTTCACCTTTTTTCTTCCAGTTCTCTTGAATTTTAATTGTATATATCAGCAAAAGTAAAGTATTTTGTGTGCCATTGTGCTTTTTCTAGACTTCTCACGAGTAATGTATATAATTTGAATCCTAACATAATAAATATTCTTTAGTACTTTATTTATCTTTGAATATTTTCAATCACCTTGGGTAACTGAAAACACTCTGGCTTTCTTAACTTCAATTCACGTCTCATCGTTTTAAATCAGATGCACTATCAACCACTATTGCAATAATTTTTAACAACGCACACACTTTGTCTTTTTTTAATTTTTAACAATAATTTTAATCTTTCTAGCTCCTACTTTTAGTTTTTATTATTGTCATAACTAATGTTTACAATTTGATTACTGTCATTAATAAAAACTAAGGTTACTTGTTTGGATGGTGCCCGTGTTGCAATGCGCAGCGTAGCGGTGAAAAAACAAACTGCTTAGATAGTCGATTTTGAGGTCAGGTTTTGTCAATTTCTCCGTATGAGTTAGTTCTCCTTATATAGTCTCCATGCTTTGAATAAAGAACAAATCTACATGCCGGCAACATCACAAAATTTTGTTTTGCAACATCATCATCTTTTTACCGTGAATTGCTCGTTTAATAATATACTATTATCCACGCCTTTCACATAAATATATACTATTAAATAAATCTGAGAATATCATACAAGCCTTGTATTTATAAATAAACACCTTCATGATATGCCTTACAAGCTACAGGCGAATAAAAAAGAAGAACTGTCTCATTGACTGTTCCAGCTAGGAGCGTCTAAATGTAACTCTGCACCAACGTTGCCAAGTGTAGTCCTAAACTGAAAGGGCGCCATCGAGTATCTCCGGTGGCGCTCGGCTTTCATGCGACGGTTCTAAAGCTTTTAACCTTCTATACGATATCATTAATGTGTGCAGAGATTAGCCCAGCGTAAGTGTGCTGGGCTCCTAACACAGAGGTACCAGGTTCGAGTCGTGTCCGAGTCAAGATATTTTTATTTTCTTATTGTTTTTTTCAAAAATTGACTAAAAATACGAAGAATTTTTCGATTCGGATTAGGGTAGGGGGTAAGGTAGGGTGGTTTTGGTTAGGTTATTATTGAAAATTATTATAATAATCTGTCAATTACACAATTCAATTTTTCGATTCGGATTAGGGTAGGGGGTAAGGTAGGGTGGTTTTGGTTAGGTTATTATTGAAAATTATTATAATAATCTGTCAATTACACAATTCAATTTTTCGATTAGGGAAAATGTATCTATGCATTCGTGAGTTTTCCTTTTTGTATGATAATTCTGTATTGTAAACTCGAACAATTTTCAGTACGTTTTGCTAAACATAATTTTAAAAATGACAAATATTGATTTCTTAACACATTGCTTTTTAATCAACTGTGATAAATATCATTATTAAAATATTTTTACTTTCCAAAACACAAACGTTTTAGTTTAGGATTACACTTGGCAACGTTGGTGCAGAGCTACATTTAGACGATCCTCTTCCTTTGAATAAAGAACAAATCTACATGCCGGCAACATCACAAAATTTTGTTTTGCAACATCATCATCTTTTTACCGTGAATAAACATTTAGTACCACGTTTTGTGAAAAGAACACTTGTTGATTCATCAGGGCGACTGTCACATTATGACGTCACGTAGTGGACTTGCTCTATTAAATGATTTATTGCAAAAATAAGCAGCGTTTGAAACAAGACTTACTTTTTTCAGGCTTTTGTAAATCCCCTCCAAGCCGTATTTAACTGCATCGTTTATAGAAGATGGAAAAGTGGAACTGAAAGAGTAATCTTTCCATGGCGACAGCTAGAAGCGGATATCGTGGGCGTAAAAAGTAACTCTAGTTCGAAATCTTCTTCTTTGAGAGAAGAATTCTATCCCCTTTTACACAATACTCCTACAAATAGCGTTAATTTATATAAAAGCGTATGAAATGTATATTATAAATAACATTATTATTATTTAGACATTTTCTTAATTTTGTTTAATCATTCTGTCACATTAACTAATTAATTTATTAGTTTCAAAATTTAGGTATTATAATATACAATGCACAATATTATATTTAAATTACTTAGGTCTTTTTTTCATTAATATATAATGTCCATTGTAAATAACATTATTTTAGAAATATAATATTTTGCATTTGATTTTGGTTGAAATTTTTTATGTGGTAGCCAAGGGAAAAAGGTATGATTAGAGGAACTAATAAAGTTGATGAATCAGCCAATTTGGCAAAAATTGACTTGGATGGTGATGGTGACATCTATTGAAGTACTTTACAACATTAATATAGAGGTGAACAGCAAAGGCAAATATTTGCTTGTGATATATCCTCTATTACATAATAAAACTTACCGTACATTTCTTAACTATATTACTGTACACAAAATATTTCCTTAATAACCACCATAATAATATACCGGTAGCCCATGACACATATTTATAAAAAAATGGATCTTATACTATAGAGTTTACATCACTTACGTCTTTCCACTGTTTGATTGTTTTTGACGGACCGAATGAATTTCTTTTTGTAGTTAGATCCTTCCAAACATTATTTACTTTAGATAAATCCACAGGTTTTACTTTCCATCCTAATATAGCAGCCCATTCTCTTCAAAAAGGCTTATTAAAGATAGCAAACACGGTTCATGCAGGTTAGTTACAAAAAATGTTCTTTTTTTATTGAATTTTATTGTCTCTAACTTAGCTATTAAATATCCATTAGCTCCTTAAGCACTGTTGTCAGATATTCTACCTACTTAAAATATATGTTGCAATTCTGTGTACGCAAATAGTAGAATCGTTAAACCTTAAAACCTGTTAAGTATAAACGTTTCATTAAAATCTGACAAACCGTTCCGGAGAGACCGAACAGATAAATAGACAGTATAATTTTATATGTTAGATAATATTATAAAAGATTGTACAATTACAGTAATAAATGAATACACCCATACACATTAATCTCTTGAATCCAAATCGAAGCTATTTTTATTAAAATAATTGAAATAAATAAATAAATTGGCAATGTCATATGAAGTTCGAATGAACCACAGACATTATAATGTCTGTGGAATGAACTCAATATTGAGTATGTTTGGTTGCCTACACTAACCGCCGATCTAGGCGTATGCATTGTGACCTATATTATTCCCAATTTTACAGTATCGGCTTAAGGTAAAATTACACAGATATATTTAAAAGAAAAACGAAAACCTTATTTAGTGTTGTCTTAACATAGAAAAAAAAATAATATTTCAACCAAACATATTAAAGATAAGAAGGGTAACAGCGATAGGTCTTATTTCCAATTCATATTGAACAATTATTGCATGTACCTTTGGCTAAACATAGCGACTTTGCTTGAAATATTGGCATCTTGGTCATTCTCTAGCTCTTCAAGAGTATTTACGGTTATATACCAGAAGCATGGAGAAGGGCAATAGTAACCTTCATTCCAAAAGCTGGAAAAAGGGACACAACAAACCCCAAATCCTTCAGACCAATTAGCCTAACATCGTTTGTGCTTTTAACGATGGAAAAAACTATTGACAACTATATTAGAACGGAAATCCTAGAGAGACTACCTCTCCACCCGTATCAGCACGCTTACCGGGCAGGCAGATCTACGGAGACTGCACTGGTTCAGCTGATGGAGGATATCCGAGGTGCCTTAGACAACCAAGAAACTGTAGTATGTGCATTTTTGGACATAGAAGGAGCTTTTGACAACACTCCACATGAGGCTGTCAAGAGCATTAAATAGAGGTGTAGACAGCACAATACCCAAATGGATGTCGGAACTGCTCACCACCAGAGTAGCAGAGACGAGAACGAGCAAAGACATTGTCTCCATCTGCACAACCAGAAAATGCCCACAGGGAGGAATAGCATCCCCATTAATGTGGAGTCTGACGGTTGACGAACTCCTGTGTGGTTTGACGGACCTCGGAATATCCTGCCAAGGATATGCCGATGATATTGTTATAACAGCCAGGGGAAAATTTGAAAACACCCTTTGTGACATCGTACAAAAGGGCCTGAACTATACAAATAGCTGGTGTAGGCAAGTTACCTAAGTTGAGGCCTGCAGATATCCTAAAATTCCTCCGGGAAATAGGACTAAAGGAGCTACTAGTCTCTGAGACTCTCCTCAGAAACTAAATAGAAGTAATAAGGGGGCACAATAGATCTTTTAGGTCTCAGTGAATGTTACCCCAAATACATACATACATACAACAGCGATAGGTCTTATTTCCAATTCATATTGAACAATTATATCTTTGGCAATGGCTAAACATAGCGGCTTTGCTTGAAGTATTTGGCATCTTGGTCATTCTCTAGCTCTTCAAGAGTATCTACGATTGGCAAACAAAGCTGTTTAAATATATATAATGATACTCTTATGCCTATCTACCCATTTCAGTTTTGGTTTTACGTGTATCGTTTGCATTATTTAAATTATATATATTTATTTTCATTATGCCAACACGCTTAGCAGAGGCAGACATGAATGTAGATATCGAACTCAGTATGCCCTTTATGTTTCTACAACTCTTTGATATCCTGGTATATAAATAATTGATTCTATTAATAAACGATTTTGCAATAGGCAACCAAACATACACAAGTATTGAAAGGGTTTGGAATAAAATGGAACTTGTGAACCAGTCGATGAACGATGACATCTGAATGGGAATTTCATTATAATCTATCTGAAACCATGTAATATCCTAGCATGTATTTTGTGTCACCCTGTATACAAAAATTACTGTAATTCCAAGTGCTAAAAATCTATTTTTATTCTCAGCCTTCAAAATAGTAATAATTACATTGTTCGTTTTTTCTGACTTAATAAAGGTAATTTAATCAGATCTACTCCTAGATTTATACCTACCTACTCATCAGTTCTATTTTTAGTTTTTTTTTAACGTTTTACCATTGTTTAATATTATTTTACAATGATAAATACTGAATGTTAATTATTCGAGACCTCGAAAAGATATAATGATGCGACTTTAAAACAATACCATAAACACGAGGGAAGTTCAATAAATACAAAGTTTGTACACAGGTTATATTGCATACTATACATTGTCATTTAAAAATATGATTATTTTTTCGTTTTATGTAAAACCATCCTTGACTGATTGTGATTTCAAATAACTTAACCTACAAAGATTATTTCAGATGTTTCAATCATTTATTTCTGGAAGGTACCTCATAAACATTATTTGTGGTGTGTGGGGAGACTCGGAAACCACATAATATTTGGTTTTGTTCATTATTTTTGACTATTTCTACAGCTGAAAATGCCCAATACACCCATTCTATACATAAAAATTGTGTATATATTTATATATATATTCAGTCGTCATATTTATACTAATCGAAAATTTCAACACATTTTCCATTTGCATCTTTTTTGTATCCTTTCGTGCAGGTATCTGGAACGTCTACGTTAACTCTGGATCCTAAAGTAAAATTTTTAATGCTGTTTTCCTCTGTCTGGACTGATTTTTGGGTAACTACCTCACTGGCAGGAGTTTTACTTCTCCATGTATTTATTTTGTTTACGGAGGGTTTTTCATGTCTATATATCTCATCAGGATATATCATTCTTGGGGGACTATTTATTTTGTTTGGAGGAGAATCTGGTGAGAAAATTATCACAATGAATAAATATCTAATAGGTACATTAATAAATAATATGACTCTCAAGGATATTACATAAACAACTATTTAAAAACTGAAACAGAAAGCGTCAAGGTCAATTTTCCACCTTATTTCTTCTATTTAATTACTATTCAATAGCTATTTGTATAACAAGGAAAGAAAGTGCTACTTTTCCTCCCGAGGATGAAGTCATCGTTCAAGGGAGGAAAAGGAACTTCACCTTCGCCTTTAAAAATAATAAAAAGTGAAAAAAATAACAGTGGGATAAAACCCATTGGAACAGAAGGAGAATACTATAAAAATGAAAGGAAAAATAATTTACAGGCGATCTGAGGTCGGGAAGGGGGTGAGTTTTTAAGGGTAACAAACGGTTTATCTTGATTTCCGCCAAAACTACAAGTCCTATGGAAGAAAGTCAAATGGTAAAGTTGTAAGTAATAAAAAGATCTACAACTTTTGTATCAACACTTTTTTCACATAACCTCAAAATTTATGTGGAAAATTTAAAAAAACCAAGTTGGTTTGAGGTTATGTGAAAAAAGTGTGGATACAAAAACTGTAGATATTTTTATTACCTACAACTCTGCCATTTGACATTTGTCCATAGGACTTGTAGTTTTGGCGGAAATTGAGATAAACCGTTTTTTACCCTTAAAAACTCACCCCCTTCCCTTTCCCGACCTCAGATCGCCAGTAAATTATTTTTCCTTTCATTTTTATACTATTCTCCTTCTGTTCTAATGGGTTTCATCCTACTATTATTTTTTTTTATTTCAAAAATTATCGACCCTGGTCTACAAATAACAAGATATAATTTATTTATGAAACTAACAAACAAATAAAACTAAGCTCACTCTACAATGACGCCAGGAAATGTATACTTTGGATAGAGGTAGGCGGGAAAAGTTTTATTTAAATTATATAAAATCTTACTTTTTTTAGACAAAAATCGTTGAACAGCTTTTTGTCTATCAATTACACCTTCTTTAACAGCCAAACAGCATGTTCCTCTCACTTCGTCTTCATCTATCTCAACTTGTTCGCATCCAGGCGGTGAACACCAAACTTGAAACATTAAAGCTAACAGAACTATAACTATCCTCATGTTTTTGTTTACTATTATCTCGACGAAAGTTAACAATTAATCAAAATTACGAATCTGTTCTTGTAATTTTTCTAAAACCGGTTTTATATCCTTAAGTTTGCATTGTAACATGTACGCTGAATAACAATTATTTTAAAACGATTTAATTTTATGCTATTACAAAGAGTAATTTGATAGAATTGATTTGTTGGTAGGCGTTACTAATAGTAGGCGGTGTTACTAAAAGTATTGTGTTGCTTTGTTGGAAATTTTAAACCTATTTTCCAAAAATATTCAATTGTAAATATTATAACATAAAAATATACTTATATTTATTACAATTTAGTTCATTTTTCACGTTTTTAAGGTTCCAATAAAAAAAAATTATGAAAAACCCTAAAAAAACTGATTTGTATCGGTAACTTTTAATTAAAAATTCAGTTTCACTTCAGAGGATTAATTATATTCACACAGTAACTTAACTAAAAAAAGGAATCAACCTTGGAATGAACGGTATTGTATAAACCTTTATTTTGACATTCTAAATGTTGGCTTGAAAATCACAATTAATATTTTTTAGTTTCTCAAGATATTCAAAGTTAAAGGTCACAAGATAGCTATTTATGATATTAGTGTTAAAAGTAACATTTTATTCTGTGAGTGAAAAAGTTTGCGAAACGAGCGAGCGAGTGGAGCAATTTCGCAATGTTTATTGTGTTGTCAGTATATTGGGTTACCTATTCATCTGGGTACAGTTTGTTTGTTTATTTAGCCAGATTGCCGCCTGTGTTTTTTTTCCTTCATTCGCCACAAATTTATTTATTATGTTTTTGATGTAAAACAATATTGAATATTTGGATACCGGAGTGAACTTGGCAACCAAAAATTAGCAGCCAATTCCCGAAGTCACACGAACGATCATAGACGTAGGTAGATATTTTTTTCAAAATCAGCACATAACAAGCCATCATATACATTGTTGAGAGAATAAAAAAATATGTAGGATATAATTTAAAATGGAAAAAACAAGAATTTAAAATGACTCCGATACATGTTTCTATTTTATTAATACAATCAAATATTATAATATACTATAGTTCAAAATTGAACATAGTGTATCAACTCAAAAATAACGGAAAATCAGATTATGTGATACTCTGTAAAAAAAAGAAGATCACTTTGACGCCGTCGAAGGGGTACAAATGCTACCACCAATATTTAAAAAAATGATTTCAAACCGAAGGAAACGAGAAGCTAGGTTGAAATTTATACAAAAGGTGTACATAATAATAAGGATACCACATACGAAAGGAAAATCGCTTCGGTGCCGTCGAAGGGGTAGAAATGCTACCCCAAATATTTAAAAAAATGATTTCAAACCGAAGGAAACGAGAAGCCAGGTTGAAATTTATACAAAAAATGTACTAATAAGGATACCACATACAAAAGGAAAATCGCTTCGGTGCCGTCGAAGGGGTAGAAATGCTACCCCCAATATTTAAAAAAATGATTTCAAACCGAAGGAAACGAGAAGCCAGGTTGAAATTTATACAAAAGGTGTACATACTGATAAGGATACCACATACAAAGGGAAAATCGCTTCGGTGCCGTCGAAGGGGTAGAAATGCTACCCCAAATATTTAAAAAAATGATTTCAAACCGAAGGAAACGAGAAGCCAGGTTGAAATTTATACAAAAATTAAATAAAAACATAAATACTTCAAAATAACAATGAACTAAAAAAATGTTACAAAGAAAAAACTACATTTCCCTTTTACTTTCTATCAAAAGTGTAGTGTAATGTGAGTTGCGTTCCTAACCCTTGGTTGAGACTAGATTTAGGCATGACGATTATTTATTTTAGAAAAAAAAAAATACAAAAAATAAGAATCTGCCATCGATGCGAATGACGTCATTTGATATTTTGGTATAGATACTTTGTATATCATTCCTACAAAGAAACCTTATTTTGATGATATAAGTGGAACTTTTATTTGACTTGAGTGTTTTATTTATATGTCAGCTCCGTGAATCCCCGTTGATTTTGAAGCTTGTCCAACTAAACCACAGAAATAAATAAAGAACAAAAGAGTTTAACTCTAAAGTATCGATTCAAGTCTCGATTTTCCGATTTCGCCTATAACTGACAGCTGACAGCAATAGCGAAATATACGTCATGAAAAAATGTTAGAAGTAAGTTTGTTTATGAAATGCGATGTAGAATAAAAACAAGATAAATATCAAATATTTAAAATAGGAATTTTAAGTTAAGAAGTTTTTGCAATTAGTGACATTCAGCGTTAATATGTACAATGCTACAGTTTTTAAAGAAAGGCAACAAAACTGGTATGTAGGTTACTGTTTATTTATACAATTAGTTACGAATAAGTTAATTTTAGGTCATCAAAAACATTTGCCTACTATACTTCCTTATCTTTCAACAACAGGTAGTTTAAATTTACATGAAAATGTACCGGACACATCTAAAGATAATTGTGAGAAAAACACGTTATTACCACTATCTTCTTTTGATGATGAGGGATTATTTGACATTGGTAAGTTTTTAATAACATAATTTTCCTAATCGTTCTAACTTGATTAAAGATAGAGATAAATAACAGTATTAAATATATTAATAATGATTCCAATTATAAATGTGTGCAAAGAATTTGTTTTTTAGGAGAATATGATTCCACCAAGGAACAGTCTAGGCTAACAAAAACTCTTGAAGAAGTGTTATCTGATAAAAGTGCTCTTGAATATTACATTCGCTATATGGAATCACGAAATGCATCTGATTATATTCACTGTTGGCTAGAAATTCAAACATTTAAAGCAATGTCAAAAAATTACCACAACTCACAAAATGCAAAACTGACTACTCCTTATTCTCATGGGATATATAATCAAGGTGATCATGACAGTTTGTCAGTTAGTACAGATTGTGATTCATACACAGCTGATTCAAATAGTCTCTATGACTATTCAGCAACTACTTTATCTGAAGGAAAAGCTCCTCATGATAACACTTGTGATAAAGAAAGTGATGATTATAATTTTAATGAAAAGAAAAATGTACAAAATGTACTAGATAAGGCATTAACAATATTTAAAAAATATATCGCACAAGAGGCATTATGTCATATAAAATGTACAGAGGAGATAAGAAAGGAAATTATGGAAAATATTTGTATTACTGAGAAAGTGATGTCAGTTAATTGTTTTGATTCTATACAGAATCTTGTTTACAATATAATGCAAGAGGATTATTTCATGACATTTTTAGGATCCGATTACTTTTGTAAATATCAAATTGACTTATTAACTAGTGGAAATGTTGTTATTGATGACATTCTATATAATGAAACAGCTTTGTTCTATTTTATGGAATTCTTAGAACAAGAAAATCAACGGAGCCTACTGGAATTTTGGATAGCAGCTTCAAATTTTCAGCAGCAACTACATGATCAAAAAGATTTTTTTGATCCTGTTGAAGCACAAACTGATGCTGTGGTGCTATATGATAAATATTTTTCTTTGCAAGCACATTGTCCCTTGGGGTTTAGTGATAAAGTAAGATTTGCAGTTGAACAAAGCATTTGTGGGGAAAATGGTTTGATGCCTGATTGCTTCCACCTACCATTAAAAATTGTTGAAAAGGTTCTTGAACAAAACCACTTAAAGTCATTTCTAGGTTCGCAGTTATTCTATAAATACCTGTCTGATTTAATAAACACTGTAGATTATTCAAATATAGAAAGATATCGCAATGCAGCTTCAGATTGTAGTAGTGAAAGAAGTTTCAGTCAAAGCACATTCTTAGCTCTAGAAATACCTTCTAACAGCGTTAAGAGAAACGAAAAGGGCAATGACATGACAATAGACACTAGAGAATTATATGATCCTGATGCTCTCTGGAAAAGAAAAAAGTGTTATAGACTTTCTTTAGGTCGTGTAAGTGAGTTGGGAAAATACGAAACTGATTTTGAGCCTGAACCAGACAGAAGACAATTTAAATTAAAAGATATATTTAGGAAAGTTATAAGTTTAGATGATGAAGATAAGAAGAGAGAAGATATGGCATGGCAGGTAGCTGAGATGATAGTTAAAGATATTACAAATGTTACTTTAAGACAGCAAGATAGTCAACAATAAATTGATTGATTATTTTTTTATGCAAACAAAGGATACAGGGGGTTGAATATAAATGATAAAAGTACACTTAATTTCCGTTAGTAAAGGTATTGTAGATATTTTTAGAATCTTCACAGGCCTGGCAAAGTTTATACAGGATGTTTCATATGGAAATTCTTAAACACTGATATAAGGTTGTTGAGACGCTTCTATTCAGGTCATAGCTAACAAATCAATTTGCAAAGAAATATGTAAAATCGACAAATCACCCTGTATCTTGGTTTCAAATATTGTTAGAACCAATAAATGGGATGTTTTTAGAACCCAAACAAACACTGAAATGTTTTAAGTTAATAGATTTCATAAAATGTTCTACACTGTTAGCAAACTGTCATTTATTTAAAATTGTGCCATACGAAATATACTTAAACCACAGTTTTCCTCTGCAACCTAAATTTTATAAATTCATTTTGTTTATCATACATATACGTATTGTGTAATTTTCAGTGTTGTACATTTTTCCCAAACAATTTGCTATGCTTATTTGTAAAAATTAATATCTCGGCACATATTTCTTCATAAATAATAAATAGGTTTCCTTATTTACTGCAATTGAGATGATAATTATTTTACCACACAAGCAAATACAACTTTTTAGATTGATAATCAATATACAAAGTGATTAATTAAAAATGTCCAGTATCTAGACCCAAAAATATTTTTGATCTAGACCAATAAAGCATATAAAATTTTGCAGTATCCTGAGATACAGAGTGTTTAAATTAGAAATAAAACGAAAGGAATTCATTGAACAATTATTGATCTAATTACTTGAATGAAACAAGGGCAACTTTTCTAGTGAAATTTAATGCTTCTTCATATTCTTATACAGATTGCGAAAGGGCTTTTCGAACCGTACGATTTACACAAGCACGACAAGGAAAATTTGAGAAAAACGGCTTGAAAGAGAGAGAAAGAACAACTGTGCGTGGCCAGCGAGGGCGTGTATTTAGTTCCAGAGGCCGGCCGAATGTCTACTGCCCCCCATTTCAACCGCTGTTGCCAGAAGCGCAGACTAATTTGTACAAATGATATTTTTGTCGCGTCATCGTTGACTCTTTTTCGAGCTCATGCACTATTAGGCAAAACGAAACACCTCCATCTGGCAACAGTGTCATTTTCAAATACAATGGCATGTGCTTCCAACGCGATCAACGTTTGTAGCGAAGAGACCTAGGAATAGCAATTTAAATGTGAATTATCTCTGTAAAGGATACTGTTGCCGGATGGAGGTGTTTGGTTTTGCCTAATAGTGCATAAGCGCGAAAACGAGTCAACGATGACGAGTCAAAAATATAATTTGTACAAATTAGTCTGCGCTTCTGGCAACAGCGGTTGAAATTAGGGGCAGTGGACATTCGGCCGGCGTCTGGAACCAAATACACGCCCTCGCTAGCCACGCACAGTTGTTCTTTCTCTCTCTTTCAAGCTGTTTTTCTCATATTTTCCTTGTCGTGCTTGTGTAAATCGTACGGTTTAATCATAGTTTCATAGAGTCAAAAAATTTGCTTTGATTTACTGATACAACTAAATTAGAGTTCAAATTTGTAATCTTCATGCAAAATAAAACAAAAGTACTAATTTTCAAACTCCAAATGTAGAGTCTAGAATCTACAGTTTGGAGATAGGACATTCTTAATGTATCACCCTGTATATTGTCTTCTGAATATCCAATTTTTTTAAGTAATAATGTTGATTTTTCTTTTTATTTGGCGACAGGGCTTTGTTTACTGTTCTCACTGCTTCAAATCTTTGTATTGTTGATTTTTATGGTTTATAGAATTATTATAAAGTAGAAAAATTATTAGCTTTGCCCTCTTATGGCTGAGGAATGTGCAATTGTTTTTTTTATACTTTGTATATAATATGTAAATATGTGTACGATATAATTTAATTATTTAAAGTTATTATTGTAATATAATATGAATAATAATTTATATTTGTATAAAAAGGCAATTATAATTTTAAATGAATATTTAAAAATAAATAATTTGAAACATTTTAGGTTTCGTTATTTTCCAAACTAGAAAAAAACTAAATTATTTAAAATAGAGAAAAGTAAAAACAAACATACAATTTTTAACGTACGCCAATGGTAAGTGAAATTTTTTACCAATTAAAACCCCATTTATCGTACGACCATGGTTTTGAAATGTGCAAAGTAGAAATTATTACAAATAAATAGATACCTTATACATATTTTTTTTGTTCGCCAATGGAAATTTTATTAGAAGAATCAGATTTAAAAATGTGGATGATTATAATGTCAATTTCATGGGATAATGGAAAAGTTTTTATGTTGCCTCTGACGGACACAAACTGAAATGCTCCAATCCTCCCCCAATACGCACATTTAGTGAAAACGTCACAACTGCCATATGTCAAGTTTTTGGATGCAAACAAAGTTCTATAATTGTGTTAAATTAGTTAAGGAATAATAAATATATCATGTTCATACCTTTTTAATCGTTATATAGTATCAATACAATAATACAGCAAATATATTTCTGAAACACTTGTAAATAAAATAGCCAAAATAGATTGTTTGCATCCAAAATCTTGACATATGACAATTTATGACGCGTACTAAATGCGCTGAATGGTGTCAACAACAGGGCCGACACTGACTCCCATGTGTGGAACCTAAAGGATTCTGCACTTACAAAATTATAACAAAGATAACAGCCTCTGTTATTCTATCTATAGCTTCTTCTGTTCCACTCACAGAATGGACATTAGCTATTTGTGTATGAGCAGAAAGTAGTACTTTGGTTCTGTCGAAACTACCAAGACTTACTTTCTGCCCTAGAGCGCCAATAATGTCAAATTATGTCATCTCGCGGAAAATTAGGCGTGCTTCAAAGTTACTTTCTGCTTAAGATCGCCAATAATGTCAAATAATGACAGCTCGCGGAAAACATCAACTTTGCAGTTGCTAATCAAGGAAGAAAAGACGACTTTCGATAGTGATAGTAGAAAAAATTATTTGCCGAATCTGTAAAACCTTGAAATAAATGAATAGAGTAGAGTTTTCCGAAAAAGCAGTTCCAAAAAAACCGTTTCGAAAATATACTCGCATCCCATTTCTATATTTTTAGCTCAACAAGCTGTAGGTCTATTGCATAAATATATTAATTGTTACGAGTCAATTTTTAATTTCCTAAAAATAATGAATCAAGGATGCTGGAAAGTTGATGATAATGATGAAGGTAACCATCCATATTACAAACTTATATTTACTAACAATATATAGTTTCATTTCATATTTATATGTTACAATAATAGCGTCAATTCATTCGATAAACAAAAATGTATTATTAGCAGGTGCCGGCAGACTATGATATTTTTAAAATGCGTTTTCTAGTGGGTCGATATTTATTTTTTTAAGTACATATTTTTATTTCTACTGTCCAACAGATTGCTTGCAATAAGAAATTCCTAGCAATTATATATTTGTTGTTGAAAATAACAATATTTTATTGTTTGTTGTATAATTATAGTTTATGTTGCCCCTTTTGTCAGTAATTAATACCAACATTTACTAAGCCACAGGAATACCGTTAGTGGGGTACTCTGTATCGAAGACTAAACCTCCAGGTCCAGGCATTGATACCATAGTTTTCGGTTCGACAAGAACTCCTACAAATTGATGAATTCTTGTACAGAAATACCATCACCTTCTGGAGTCTAACGAAGATGCTGTTTCTACATACCAAAAGTTTATTGTACTCTAAGAGTTTTTATTGTGTATAGCTGTTTCATGTGGTTTAATTCCTGCTTGCTATCATATACAGGGTTTCCTCATATCAATGTTTGTTATTTTTGCAATTGTTAAATTTTATAATATACTTTTAGTTCGTCGAGCCAAATCAGATCGACATCACAATTTCTCGAAAATACTTTATAACAAGTTGTACTCTTCAAAAAACACTGGTTCTAAAGGTATCTTAATACTTCCAGGGTGGTTTCACTAAGATTTTCAATATTCTGTTTTTTTCAAATAATATTTTCGCATCTTTAGTACCCTATAGAACCTACTTTAACACTGATATGCACCTTAAAGCTGTACGAGTCTCAGTTAACGAGTTATTTTAAAAATGTGTTAGTAATTGACAGCACCACAATGTTAATATGTTTTTTTTTTGTGACATTTATGGGTGTATTTTATTAATACATTGTAGGTTTGTAAACTGTAGTTTTAACATGTGGTCCCAAGCAAAGAAACATAACCTCAAACCTGAATTATGGGCAGAGAGGTATGGGGAAAAAAATACAGGCTCAAAAGGTATTTTATTAACAGTTTATAGTATTTTCTTTAAATTGTTTATTAACTAATAAAGTTTTAGTACTAATATTAATCAAAACTTTTATATTCACACATTAATACTATAATCTGCAACTGAATAAGTGTGCGTAAAAACGGATGTCCATTTTGACCTTCAAGTGATGTTTCAATTCTGATTTGATTTTCAAAAATAGAAATTATTTATACCTACCTACCTATAATATTTAACTGTAAACAAAGGTATGCCACTATTGATAATCAAATTTCTCATTTCTTCATATTTCACTATAGAGATTCTGTTCCTCCAAAGTATACCGTATAGGCACAGAATACACCAAACAAGTTGACACTAATGACAGTCGCCCTGAGGATAAACAATTATATAATACATTTTATTAGATTTGGTAGTTTTGTATTGATTTAATGATCCATTTTATTATAAACAGTGCTTTTAACATACCTAAGCAATTAAAATTAATAACTTAAAATAAAACACTAAATCAAAGAACTATCAAGAACTTCGTGTTGTGCAGTAAACGCTTGTATATCTCAGAGTGACTGACAGATGACGTAACGTCGGAACTGCCGATAGAAGTGGAAACACAAATAAACGAACACCCTTTGAAAAATGTTCTACGCCCATGTTAAATGGGAATTTATACAAATATATGAATCCCTTATGAAAAACTTACCGTTTATTTTTTGCAAATAAATTAATCTTTTATAAAAATTTCATCGTATCTCTAGTATGATAGTATAGCAAGTGAAAAGTGAGCTGAATTTTTTGAAACTAAGTGAAAAGATGGTGGCATGGTTTTAGCAATTTTAAATGACTGTATAATGTACAGTGGCATGCCGTGTCTATGTTCTTCGTGTCCTACGATACTAAACAAAATTCTAATTGGAGAACAAATTAATACATTGTGTTTTAGCTATATACATCGATATTGAAAATGATTCCGACAACGAAGAGAACAAGGAATATTCAAAATGGTCAGAATTGCCTGATCTTTTATTGGAAGAAATTTTTTCTTATCTAGAAATAAGAGAAAAATACTACTCTAGTTTAGTTTGTCGTAATTGGTACAGAGCTTTCCACTTACCCTACGTTTGGAATAGATTTGTTTTAGAAGATAATACGCTTACCAGAAGCAGATTTAATTACTATAGTGGATGGCAGGTAATTTTTTTGAACAACTAAAAAATTATCCAATATGTCTAGCCTATTCCAAATAAAATAATTAAAAGTAACTTTATTCTTTATTTTTATGTATTCGAACTAATTGAATACTCGAATTTCAGTATGTGTTAGACCATGTTCGTTGTCAAGCATGCCTTGCAGGATTTGGAAAAAATTTCAAACACTTGACCATAAAGCCAATGTTAAATTTTTACAATCTCTATGAATTTATGAATATGATTTCTTGGTATACGGAACAACGAGAACAAAAAGAAAATGTCGAACTTGGCGTGGGGAGTAATATAAAATTTTTCAAATTTACTTTTCCATGTAATATGACGACAACCAGAGATGATTCCGAACGAATTCGATTATTTGGAACTGGTGGTAAGTTAGTTACACAAATAATATTACTGATGAAACAGCAGCTTGAATTTTTGTTTTGTATGTATGCTAAACTGCCTATACCAAGTGTATGTTTGGTGGCCTATACTGACGGGACTTCATACCAATTTAATTTCTTCTTTTCTATTCCATTTAGGTAAATTACTTCAGGCAATTAAAAGGTTAATGGGTAATTTGAAAAAACTGGAAAATTTACATTTGATTGATCTAATGCTCGATCCTAAAGAAGCACAGTTTCTTTTAGATGAAGTATGTGAATCCCGTTGTTTGTCTCTGCGAACGCTATACCTTATAAACACCACCAAAGTCCAATATGAACTTCTTCATGTTGGAGTATTTTTAAATCTAAAGGTAAATGTGATCGTCGCATTCATCAAAAAAGGGTTACTTTACACACTTGTTGCATAAATAACTATTTTTTACAGGAATTGCATATAAGTCCTCAAAATCTGGGAGATAATTTGGTAGAACTTCTAGGATATACGAAACTGAAGCACTTACATATCGTTCAAAATAGATACACTTCTGATAAGATTAACATAATGCCAGTGTCTCCACACTGTTGGAAAAAATGCCGCACGGATAACACTTCTTTAAGTGTACATTTGGAAGTGGAAAGTCTCAAGACAAAAACTATTATTTGGCAAGAATATGCCCCCGTTCGTTCGATAACCTATGATTCTCCGCATATTGGTGTAAGTACAAATATTTGAAACCATATAGATATTAATTTACTACTTATTAAAACGTCTTAAAAAAGTTTTTGAAAATAACTTTTCAAATAGCAGCGCGTTCAGTAACAAGCAACAACTAACTTCTCTGGCTATATGCCCCGAGAGATATTGAATTACACTTAGGTACTCTCTACTGTACCTGGCTCAAGTTATTGTTCTTTCTTAAAGTTAAGGTGATAAGGTACTTGAACTAATTGCGTCTTAACTTAATTAAATGGAAAAAAACTTGCCTAAGTTGAGAATCGCGCCATCGTTCTCTTTCTTGATATGTTGCATATAGAAAGTATTGGATATTTTTCGAGAAGGGGAAGGAAATATACCATGATTCATACGGAAAAATGGACAAGCGCTAGATGCAAGTTGGCAAGAATGTCCCAGTACTTTCTTTTGTTAAAAATTATGCTTCCCATTTCACCTAACCTTATACTGGGAGAAGAGAGCCTAATCTAAGAATAAGACCTTGCTTAATTTGAATGTTCCTTTGAATACAGTTAACAGAAGCAAACATGAGACCCGGAAAATATGCCAACTAAAAGAAAGGTCGAACGAAAGAAAGAAAGGGGAACGAGCCAATCAGGAGCTAATATTAACGATTGTACATAAGTAATTGTTAACATAATCGAAATAATATGACCGAGTGATTTCATCAACATACATCAATTTTATTTAAGTGTATCAATAGTTTTTCGAATATTTTGCAGAAGGGATATACAAAATGGCTATTGTTTTTGGAGATTTTCCATATTGACTAGGGTCGAAGTCTTTATTTAGTAACCACTGTGTCTTTTGGTAATTTTGACAAATACTGATAATGTGAATCGTAACTTCGGGTAATTTTTATTTTTGCATCGGCAACACTGAACTGCATTCTATTTTTTATTTGATTTTATATTTGGAGTTAAGTTTTTAGCAAGTTTGACTTTGTTTACTTGACAGTTATGGTATCGATATTTGGTTATCGATTCAAAATATCGATTGTTACTACAAAAATACAATTACAGCGACATGAACACGCCCAACCAGGGCTCATGTTTGCTTCTGCCGACTGTAAGTTGATAATTTATTGTAAATATTTTATATTTTCACTTATTCAAGTTACATATTATTTAAACGCTTATTTATAGTTAAAAATGGATGCATTGGTTACAGCCATCGATTTTTATAGAAAAGATTTAAGAATTTATGGACACAAAAATATACCTAGATTCAAAAAGTCGAAATCTTTTTCCGAAAGGGAGGATGAAAATTTGGTGATGTTAGTTCAACAGTGCACATATTTATCTACATTGGTAAGTTAAGTAAATGCTAATAAGTTTTTTACTAGATTACAGTTTCCTGTATCAATTGTCATATTTAAGTAAAGTGTGTTATGAATAGACGTCAAAATAATAGTGTAAAACTATTAAAACTCTTTACAAATTACAAAATTACTTTCCAACGGATATACCGTTCACCAGGAAGTAGATGTTACTTCCTAGTGAACGGTCTATCATTTGGAAAGTAATTTTCTAATTTGTAATGTGTGTGAATTATAAGGGTTCGAATGTTATCCAATTAACGTAACAGCTTCATTTTTGCGACTAACAACCGCAGGGCTACAACCAGTCAGTCGCTAGCTCGCTAAAAATCGCCTGTTGTTGTTTGGGAAAGCGATTTTGATTTCAAGGTCACTAAAGGTTTTGATTTGACATTGATTGTGATTCATTGATGACAGTACCACCATTGTCTAAAAAATAAGTAGTCTATCAACCACACAGACTAAACGGCGCGAAGTTAGCGCTAGCAGTGGCGCTGTGAAGCGCTTGAAGTAGAGCGCTGTAGACATAGGTATTCTCGTCCGCCATTTTGGTTACTTGTTGTACGTTGACGTTGTTGTTGTGTTGGTCAAGTATTTGGCATGAGATTCGGTATTTCTACTCAGAGACGTGGCCAGCATCCATTCGTTGCACTTTCTCAATTTTCTGGTGATAATAGTTGGTAAAATAAAATGTTCTGTTCATTATCAAAAAATTTTCAACACAATATGTCAACTCGACACATGTCAAAACAATAAAATTTAGGAACCAAAATGGCGGATGAAAATACTCATCTCTTTAGTACCTTACTTGAAGGTGGCTGAACGTCTATGCTTTGATGCTCTGTGTCATTTAAAAAAAAAGTACAGGCTGCTATTAAAAACTTTGAAGTTAGGGGTTGTAACTAAGGGATGAATATTTAGGGAGTAATTTTTTCTACGCCATATTAAAGTATATTAGGAATGGAACAGATCAGTGTTTGTTCTATTCGAAAATCTCTATTCGTTTAAGAGATATAGCCTGGATAAATTAGTCTAAGACACCCGGTATACAAGTACAATTCAAGAGAACTGGAGGAAAAAGGGTGAAAAATGTTATCTAGTAAGATGTGAAAAATATGAATTCAGTTGGTATTTAGATAGAAATAGGAAATTAATATTAATAAGTTGAGAACAAAAATTTTCAAAAACTTGTTACATTAATATTATAACTGTGGAACCTTCAAAATCTTCTAAAATTCCATTCCGAAGAGATATGTTTTTGGCAAAATATATCATATTTTACTACCAAACGATCACAATTTAATATTTTCAAAGACGAGGACGAAAACGGATTTCTAACTCATAAAATTTTTCATTTCTGTTCCCTAACCTCACTTACCTAACATACTGTCAAATGAGCTAGCAACCAATACAATACCATGAACTGAAAGTGTATGCAAGGCTCATGATTGGCTGTTATTGTTCTGCAGTCAGATATTTTTGGTATGGTATTGGCACTGGAACCCCCTACCATTACCAAAAATTGAAATACATGGAGTTCGATCGCTAAATATCACTGACGACACTGTAAGAATCTAAATCTACCTGCCTAACAAAATAATTTTGATACTAAACTTGACTACACCAAACTGAATTGTTTAGTTCGTTGTTGACAGTGGCGTAGCTATCATAGGACCAGGTCTCCGGGGCCCTCTAACCTCAGCTTTGAAAATAATAAAATAAAATAACCTATACCTATAACAATTCACTAAACTCACTCAACCAAGAAATAGATATTATAAATATTTCTTTAAAACAAAATTCACACCCGACACTGAATGTAACTACTGGATTGTAATCCGAACACCCTCAAACAATAGAATTTTTTATGAGAAAGTGGTCAAAGTGAGTATACTTCGGTTATTTCGTTATATTACGGTAAATACTGTAGTTGATGATTGGATTATTTAGAAGTCTTGTCCTTGTCCCCCTAGCTACGCCACTGGTTGTTGATTAGTTCTTTACGCGATAAATGTTACGAGATTGTCTATATCGTACAATAAACTGAATTTAACTCTTGGTTTATGTATTCCAGATAATAACGGAAAGAATTTCAACATCAACGGTATTGCTTTTAGCCTATTACGGAAAGAATTTAAAGTATTTGATTATTCGTGGAAACGCTGTGATAATCAAGACTGATTGGAAACAAAAAATTAACTGGACAGACGAATTTTATTTGTGGCTAAAAACGAACAGCCGATCTTACGAACTGGTCGAAAAAGAAGTTTCGCAAATTTTGGGGTACAAATGGAAATTTAAAACAGATAAGGAATTTAAGAGATTAGTTATTAATTTACATGACTATTGATAAAATAATTATTCCATGGAATAGTTTGTAAATATGTATATTGTATGCTGAAAAGTACAAATAAAGGATATCAATTAATAGAAACCTTCTTCGTCCCAGTAGAAGAACGAAACAGTGACGTAAGCACAGATACTGGTTAGCCAAAGATCGTTTGTTTTATGGAAGAAAAATGCTGTAGCAGATGAACAAATTTCAAGGAAAACGTCAAAAGTTTTTAGAGTGAGAGGTAGATAAGTGAACGTAGGACTTTTCACAACACATATTTTAATCAATGTTGTTAAATTATTTTTGTAAAAGCAAAACCTGTTTATTGCAGTCAATGTGTTGTCCAACTCGGACTCGTTGCACAATGGGGTGTTAAACTTAACAAAAATATGATGTTTTCTCTATGTTAATAGTTAGTGGTGAACAAAATCATAATGGGAATCGATTATTTTTAATATTTTTATTCTCACCAAGGTTTTTATGCCGATTTGAAAATTCAACTTTTGGACGATTTAAATAATCCGCCATTCATAATGTGACGTATGCTCACTAGAACAGAAGTTAGCTACATAAGGGTTGACATAGGACCACAATTCTGATGTGATGAAGTACTTATAGGTTATACTTATGTCATATTGCTGTTATAGTGACTTAGGAATTGTTTTTTTTCCTCCCATCATCGAGTGTTGAGTATAATTTGTCCATGTCACTTTCAAACTAAAAATCAAACATATACACACGTATACAATTACATACTTACATAAAAATGATCTTCACAGAAATAGTAATTAGTTTTAGTCTGTTTATATTTGCTTCTAGCAGCCTCAAACCAAATTTTCTTTAAACTGTTACAAACTTTTTATCAGGCGTTGTAACTGTTGTGCTCGTGCAGTATGATACAAAACAAGATTTATACGATATTGACATTATTCCAACATGAAAAATTGTGGAGAAAAATTAACTTAACTCAACCAAAAAAGTATTGACACAATTTTTTTATAATTTTGTAACGTCAAGCTTGAATAAAATGTAAACAAAACCAAAACACTCAAATATATTATAGACTTTGACAGTTCTTCAAACTTCAAATTCGAATGGCCTTTTTGTAACTGGTTATTAGTTCATAAAACATCTAAATCAGAAATATTTAGTGAAGTGACGTATCTGTAGTGAAAGTTGCAAACATTTTGGAATATTCGGTATAAAAAATTTGTAAATTAATTTTTGCAAAGTAGTACCAACATACTTTAATAAAATACCAAAAGCCGGATATCGGTTTAACACCCCATTTCACTTCGCATACAATAAACACTTACTTTTTGCATAGATAACTATTATTATTCGTGTGAAGGTACATTGATAAACATCTGTGCATACATGTGACCTAAAGACTTAATATTCCTCTGCATTATAATCCTTAAAGTATTAGTGTAAATATCTGGAGGTCTAGCAATTATCGGATCCCTCCAATGGACTCCGTTGGAATCACATCCGAATAAAGCGGGAGATGGAATGTGATCTCTCAAATAACACCAAACGCATTCCCTAAGAACAGCTACGATCTGGAAAAGTATATTCCATCAAATACGAGTAAAAATAATACGACTAAGAATTTATTCACCTCAAAGGATTTCAGAAACGGCAAAACATCTCGAATACTGGACAGAGGAGGTGGGAGAAGCTGACCCAACGCCATTATATCTATTACTTGAATAGTGGTGTACATTAAATTTTTATAGTTATCGGAATCGTCGTCTTTACTTTGTCCACCCATACTCTTCCATTGGT
This sequence comes from Lochmaea capreae, assembly GCA_949126875.1. Taxonomy (NCBI): domain Eukaryota; kingdom Metazoa; phylum Arthropoda; class Insecta; order Coleoptera; family Chrysomelidae; genus Lochmaea; species Lochmaea capreae. The sequence goes on along the minus strand of OX421397.1, from coordinate 8,985,228 downwards.
TTATTAATGTGGCTGTTAAGGCTCTTATTAATACTGAACAGTAACAAACAGCTGGACGATAAACTGCTACAAAACTAAGTAAATCCCAAAGAAGGGGAGTGTTGGTAAACAATCTTCTTATAAATAAGTCTCTTTCCATTGTTACCTATTAAATTTTATAGTTATACAGCGTGTCTACGGATGGGGTATCCTATAGGCGAGGGGTGAACCACTGAAATATTTTGGTATTTTTTTTTTAAAAACTTGGTATTATCGTAAAATTTTTAGGATAATTATTTAGCATCAATAATTAAAAAGGACACTTGCATTGAAATTAACGGACAGGTTGTTAAAATTAACCAGAATATTTTAAACCTCAATGTTAACCTTTTTATACCTTGGCTTTTTAGCAGCCAACCCTGCGAGTGTTTGTTTAGAGCTGCTAGATCAATGACGTCTACATTTTCGACTAAAATAAAGAGATTTCATATCACTCATTGATAGAATTTCGTATGTACTTACTTAAATAGTGTCAACTGATCTCAAAGAAACATTTGTGTTCTCCCAGGGAAACAAAAAAGGCTGAAAACAAAAGTTATTGTCAAATGGGGAACTTGAGGAAGAACTGCTAAATTTTGACCTTGATTTTATTATTGAAAATGCGATAAATGGCGCTTATAGGTGACTCAGGGCTGGCACTCTGTAAGTTTTATTTGAAGGAAAGAGATAAAGAATAAACAAACGTAAAGAATCCCTATACTTGGTTAGTGGTAAAGTTCTGCCAAAGTTAATGTGATGACCCATATTTTTAATCCCTTTGAAGGAAAAAGCCGCCCAATGGCGTGCATATACATTTTTTATAAATTCGAATATTGTGAAATAATGTTAATCTACTATATCAATTTGAATGAAAAAAATTAACCTGCATACAAAATTCATAAAATTTGTAATACAATAATAAAGCGCTTTCCTCTAGAACACGTAGTATCTAAAGAAAAGTTTTTTGTATCGTCAACCCAACCATACCTGACAATATCATGCCTATAAAACCAAGTTTCGTCTAAATAAATTATAGTTCTATTTGAATCACGGTACCCTTTTGTTTTACGCAAATACTCCTGTCTAAGTTCAGCGATACGCCGAGACTCCATTATTACCATTCGATTATGTAACTTCTTATATTTAAATCCACAATTCAATAATCCCGCGCATCATCTTGGACTGTTGTTTCAAATGGTCTCCAAAATGCCATTCTAATTAATTATATTATAAAACTTACCCTAACGTCTACGAACAAATGAATATTATATTAATATCAATTCACTGACGCGACCTAACCACTACACCATCAAAAAGGTTTTATATTAATGATACCTTTCTACACTAGATCACCTACACTTTCCTATAAATACCTATAACAATTCACTAAACTCACTCAACCAAGAAATAGATATTATATTAAATATTTCTTTAAAACAAAATTCACACCCGACACTGAATGATACTAATGGATTATAAGCCGAACCACAACACAACACCCTCAAGACCGTAGAATTTTTTCTGCCAAAAACGTCAAACGAAGTATACTTCGGTTATTTCGGTATATTGCGATGGATATTGCAGTTGATGATTGGTTGTTTCGAAGTCTTGACTGCCCGTGCAACTACGTTGCCAACTCTTCAAAATTTTCTTAAATATAGTAACATATAAAAAGTGGTTTTAATTAATTTTTCTTTTTTCAGTAATTTCAAGTGACTTATTTCAATGTTTACTAATAAATTTACATTATGTATTTTTTTAAAAATATTTCCAAACTAGCTTTCTTATAACGTCACGAACTAACAGTTTACTGAAGTAAGAGGAACATTTGTGTAGCGAGCCTAACAATTTTAGAAAATATATCTGACAACATTGCTTTATTTTATGGTCATCACACTGACTTTAGTAAACGAATCTCTATCGCCTCGGTTATACTTCGACATTATTCGGGATCGTCAATCGGATAGAGAATAATCTACTAATAATTCAGAAAACATTATGCAATTTGACTATTTTAGGATAAAAATAAAAAAGAACAAGAAATTTGACTTTTATCTGTTAGCTTTGGTAACCTCACATTTTCATTTATGGCACTGATAAAGTATTTACCTATTTGCTTGGTGCATAATTAATAATATTGTTGTGATTTTGTTCTATAGCTGTGGCAAAGAGTAGACATTCTGTTTTATTAATATATCGGGATTAAATCAAAAACATTGCAAGAATGATAGTTTTTTTCAGGTAGGTATAATATCATTCCACAAAAACACAACCTTTGACACAACGAACCCTAGAAAATTGAAATTAATAACAACATAACCTCTTTTCTTTTTTCATCAAACAGAGATGAAAAATCTTACACATTGAGTAGAATAAAACAGAACGATATGTCTCTTAAATAGAAAGACCCTTGGAGTTGTCGCTATCATTCACTTCGCTATCGCATCTTTGGTCTTATTCAGGTAAGCTCGGGAACGTCCGAGCAAAGAGAAGAGAATAATTATCGCTGTTTTGTTACAGAGTGCCAATTCAGCTTAGTTAGGAATAATCTGCATTAAAGAAACTGCATACACACTAATATCAAACTTCCAGCTGAAAATTCGCCTTAGACAATAACCAATTTTCAAGATAAGCTAGGCGATAAGTTTGAAGCTGATTAGGCTAAGGTATAAACGAGCGTACAACTTAATGTTTCTAACAATGACACAGTGGTCCATTCTGAAGACTCTGTGGATATAATTGGTAATATTTGGGGTAATGTTGGTATTTTCTGGTAATTTTTGGTATTTTAAGTTGGTAATTTTGGTATCATTTGTCAAAATATGGTATTTTAGTGTACAACTTTTGGTCAGCGGTTCACCCTTCGGCTGTAGGTGAAAAATGTCATTCTTGATAAAAAGTTTTGCTTGTTCTGAAACCCCATAAAATGAATTAAAATTCAAGTTTTTCAAAACCCGTCTCATTTTATCGAAAATAATGTATTAATCTAGTGAGAGACGTTTACGATGTACCAAGTAACTGTCTCAACTTTTATAAATAATTTTCAAATTGTCATTCTTTAATGGGGTGTTAAACCGATATCCGGCTTTTGGTATTTTATTAAAGTATGTTGGTACTACTTTGCAAAAATTAATTTACAAATTTTTTAAACCGAATATTTTATGAGAAAACTGGAAATTAAGGATTCCAAAATGTTTGCAACTTTCACTACAGATACGTCACTTCACTAAATATTTCTGATTTAGATGTTTTATGAACTAATAGCCAGTTACAAAAAGGCCATTCGAATTTGAAGTTTGAAGAACTGTCAACGTCTATAATATATTTGAGTGTTTTGGTTTTGTTTACATTTTATTCAAGCTTGACGTTTCAGTATTATAAAAAAATTGTGTCAATACCTTTTTGGTTGAGTTTAGTTAGTTTTTCTCCACAATTTTTTATGTTGGAATAATGTCAATATCGTATAAATCTTTTTTTGTATCATACTGCACGAGCACAACAGTTACAACGCCTGATAAAAAGTTTGTAACTGTGCCTGCAGTAACAGTTTAAAGAAAATTTGGTTTGAGGCTGCTAGAAGCAAATATAAACAGACTAAAACTAATTACTATTTCTGTGAAGATCATTTTTATGTAAGTATGTAATTGTATACGTGTGTATATGTTTGATTTTTAGTTTGAAAGTGACATGGACAAATTATACCTACCCAACACTCGATGATGGGAGGAAAAAAAAAACAATTAAAAATAATCGATTTCCATTATGATTTTGTCCACCACTAACTATCAACATAGAGAAAACATCATATTTTTGTTAAGTTTAATACCCCATTTATATTTGACAACAATGTTAATTATTCAAGAATTATAATCACTATCAAAAATAACAATACATAATAATAATGTAAGAAACACTAAGTAAACAAAAAAACATATCCGGTTTTCATAAAACTGGATATAAAATGAGACGGGTTTTGAAAAACTTGAATTTTATTTCATTTTATCAGAACAAGCAAAACTTTTTATCAAGAATGACATTTTTCACTAAAACTAACATTAAAAAATTTTTCACCTATAGGATAATAATATTTGAAGATCAACATGAGGAGGTAAAAGAAGAACAGGGGTTGGTTAAACATAGAAAATTCCTTTGACTACTTCAAAAAAACTTACCTTTGAAAACTCCTCCTCTGGCCACGGTAATCCATTATACATAACATCCGGACTTACAAACTGGACTAATAATAAAGATAAAAGTGTCATACTATCCCATGACATATCAGTATACTTATTTTCTTCTGGTAAGGCACAGCATGCTTTGATCGCATTTATTAATTGGATAGTATTTTCCGCGATAACTTGAGAAGGAAGAGTCTCATAGGTTACAGATTTTCGTTTCCCAGTTCCAATTATACCGCCGTTAAAAACAGTCGAATGCTTTGTAAGCGGTATAGTTTTACTCTAAAAATATAACTTCCTCAGTAATTGTTCAATGAATATGACATTTGAAATGTAACAAACACAGCATTTATATAAAAATGTCACTTTACACAGAAATTTCACACTTTTCCAACCTCCTACAACCCACCCAACCATATCCAGCTAAACTGGCAGACAGGAAGGAACGTTAGAGTGGTACACAGATGGATCTAAACCCGAACAGGAGCTGGAGTCGACGGTGCTAGACCCAGGTGCAATATCCAAGCATCATTGGGGAAGCTTGGGACTAAAACTGCCATTTACTGTGCCTGAACCAGTATTTGGGATATCAAAAACTGCTGCATGTGCTTGTACATCTCGGTAGATTCAAACTAAACATCAGACTTACCAAAGCAAGAACACAACAAACTCCTGGTCAAAAAACCCTCGGAGTTCCTGACCAATAAAATATTAAACCTCAAAATAATGTCAAGTTATTTACAATATAGTTTTTACTTACAATTTTTTTGTTTTGTCTCAGTAGCATTTTTTCATTGTCATTTTCTAGATCACCACTCTTAGCACCGAAAAGAATATTATCACAGCGGAATAAAGCTCTTTCTAAAAGCTCTCTAAGAGCTAATACCTTAGCAACTTTCGAGTATATACACAGTCGTTTAAGCATGGTATTCACTTTTTTATATCCTTTCAATTTTGATGCAGTACCTGTAAACACATTTTTAATGTAATTCGATCTTCATAATACCTTAACAAACCTTACCATCATCTTTGCAACATGCAAAGAAATAGTTGACAGTTGATTGAGTTAGATTTAAAACGACCTCTATTGGTGGATTGTAAGCGGCATTCAATGCAGGTACTTCCATGGTGTCCAATATATCAGCTATAACATGCATGTGCAAGATTTCATTGCTTAACAAAGCTGTTAGATTTGTTAGGTTGGCTTCCAATGACCTTGTTATTATTCGGGATTTTAGAATAGGAACTTTGTCACTTTTTTCCCATCTATAATAGTAAGTAAAGTTTATTTAATGTAGAAAGATCCCCAAATTCACTTCATTGTTCACTTACAGACCATTAAATTCAAGAGACAGTAATAACTGTGAAATTAGTTGATAAAAGACTCACCTTAATAGTTTCAACAAATTATTCCACATTTGGGACAAATCTAAATTTTCTTCATTAGATGTACAAAATTTTTGAATATTCCGATTCAAAATTTGTTCAAGTACCACAGAAAAATGACCTCCTTTTTCTGAATATGGCAATACCGTCTTATCAATAAGATCACTAGTTAAAAATTTCAACAGTAAAGCCAATTGGTTATCAGTTGTAGATGATTTTAGCAAACACTGCATTACCGTTATTAACATGGAAGGATGGAGATGACCTAAAATTTTCAAACTGTTATTTACCTGAGGTAATGAATAAGTAGTACCTATTTTTATACTAACCTAAAAGCATGACAATTTGAGCAGCAGTATCGCATATAATTTTTTCTGGACTTAGAAGCATCTGTATTAATTCTGGAGTTTCTTTTGACAAAGATTTTACAAGACCAACTGAGTTATTATGTCTAACTGACTCCTCCATTTCTTGTAATACAGTTGCTAAAATAAGACAAATTAAATAATGTAACAGTTTCTCAAAACATTAACTTACCAAGTAGATCTTTGGATTTTTCTATAATTTCATTTTTTATTTCATCATTTGTTTTAATATTTTCTATTAAAACGCAATGAAGCATAAGTTTTACCAGCTGAGCTCCACCATTTTCACACCGGAGAATTAACGATGTCACAATTTCCTAAAAAAAAATTAAATGTTAGCATTTTTAAGTTGGCTTAGTTTTTATTGAGGATTTCAATTATTATAATCAAAGGAAAGTTATTTCAAGAAAAACAGATTAGAATAGTTGTACTTTACTTACTTCTAGAGCCTCTGGTGTTCCGAAATACTTACACCAATTCTCCACAAAATAATACAATCTTACAATAACATCCACAGTTACTGAAACAACAATAAATATCCACAAATTCACATTTTTTCAAATATTGTATCATCTTGGTAAAAAAAGTACTCACAAAAATGTTTAATGTCTATACAAATTGAAGAAAGTAGTGTTGAAGACAAGTACATCAGTTGTAAAATATAAGGTACAGTTGCTTTTTTCTGCAATCTTTGTATGTCGGTGTCTTGCAATGTTTCCCTAAGACTCCACTAAAAATTCAATTTTGGTATCAAATTGTTTAACAATTATATTAAGATGGATATTTACCACAAACATATCTAAAATTGCTTTCCGAATGTCTTCTGCATGGCTACCAGCTAAATGTCCCAGAATACCAACAACTGACTTTAGCTTTGGTGCATTACATCCTTGTTCATATGATTTATTTTGACAAAAATCTTTTAGACCGACAGACAATACTCTAGTTATCACCGTATTGGGAAAGCAGCTACCAACATGAGCAACAACCCAATCAAAATGTGGTGAATGTTTTACAGATGTATCTACAAATGTTTTATAATAAAAATCCTTCAAAAAAAATTAATAATGACTTACCAAGTAGGGCACTAATACAAGCTTCTGTATTTGAATGAATTAGACTTGATAAACATTTTGTGTTGATATCCATCAAAGTTCTAGTTCCTCTACAGCTCATCCATAGCTGAAGAGTTTCATTTAAATCTGAAAACATATTAATCTAGTTTTCAAAGAACATCTTTTGATACTCACGATAAATTCCTACTTGATGAAAAATGTGCTCTCCCTGAGTATTTACTAGAAATTTCTCCAAGTAATTCTAATGACCAAGAACTTATAGTAGGTGCCCAAGCAACAGGATTATCAGCAATCAAAGTTGAAAGAACTGTGTGAATATCTGATACTATCAGTTCATCTTCTTCTGAAGAAAGCGGCAATTTTCCTGTATTAATTTCAGTCTAAAAGTAAAGTTAGTAAATATGGACATTGTCTTTATGTTAGTTATTTACCTCAAGTTCCTGTATATATTTTTTTGCGGCACTTTCAAAAACGCTACAAAGGTACTCCAAAACAGCTATCTTAGTGGGAGGGAGGCATTTTAAAAGAATTAGAGCAGACTTTGTCAAATCAACTTGGTTGCATTGCTCTTTTTTAGTTACACCTTTTAAGAAAAAATTCAATTCATTCATCAAATCCTGCTGTGGAGCAGTACGGACCACGGTAGTTGTACTATTCTGCGCCATTTAGATTTGTTTAGATTATTAGAAAAACGAATATTGTTTTGGTATACTTTTTCATTTCTAGCTCTTGCTCTAACCATAAAATATAAAGTCTTCTTCTTCATTGAATTTTTGGTCTCCGCTTCATTTTGGTTTTATGGCCTCTGTCTTCACAGCTTCCGGCCACTGGTCTATTTTTTCGGGAATACCCTCACAACACTCTGGAATGCCCCATAGAATTTTTATTCTCTTCAGGAAGGCTATAATTAGTAGGTTATCTATGGGAACGCTTTTAATTCTGTTGGTCAATTTTTAACGAACTCGCTCTCAGAGTTAGTTCCTTACGACAAACTTAGATAAATGAAACATTTCGGGAAAAGTTATATATTTTATAGCATCGAAAATGTATAAACAATTAAATATATGAAAAAAACGTATTAGTCCAACATTCGGACAAGCTTATTAAATTTCATCGTGAGCTATCCTTCGCAGCTTCTTAATATTTGCCAACAAATGAGGCGCCGTTACCAAAGCCCTTGATAAAGATTCAAACAGCAAATTTTCTTGGAAAAATGGTTCGAATGGCATATCTTCTAAGCAAAAAACGTGTACATTTCCGTCAACGTCGCCTACAATATGGACATAAAACCACGAACTTAGGATCCAGAAAACGTTCAAAAAATATCGCTAATCAATAAAAACAATATCGGAAACATACCTACAACTAAACATCTTCCAGATTCAGTAAATTGCACTGTGGTACATCGGGCATTCGATGGCAAGCACGTTATTGATTGAGGCTCGTACACCTTTCTTTGTAGATCCCATACTTCGATGTATTGTTCACGAATCGTTACCAAAATTGTGGAATGAGTAGGACTCCAATCGAGTCCTTGAACGCTCTGCAAGGCGGAAAACGATAAAATTGGTTCTGCCATTCCTAAATAAACCAAAAATCGTTTTGAGTCCTTTTAATACAATAATTGGGTTAAGATGTCGTAGCATAGTCACGCATGCGCGTCAAGTTAACAGTTTCACCGATTTGGAGTATTCATTCATTCGATTGGGTTGTGCTCAACAGCTCAGGCACTTGAACTGAATATTTTTACCATTTCCCATTTTATCTACTTCCATTCCAGAAACTTTGTGTCTTCTATGTAGGTCACTAGTTTGACTGGAGGGATTTTCAGTAGTTGTAATGGTTGTAAAGTGCTTCCGACTGAGTCCATGTAAGTTCTCGCAGAAGCAGAGTATGTTTCATCATAGAGTTCAAATTTCCTGCACATAGGTTCACCAACTTTGCCCATTTTGTGCAGATGTTTCGTCAGGGTGCAGTGTCCAATCACCAGGTCAGTAAGTGGCTTCAAATGTATCTTACTCGGTTTCAATAGCCTGGTTGAGAGTTCCTTATCTACCTTGTTCAGTAAACTCTTTGTATGGAGGTGCCCTAAGACATATTTCATTCACATTCCCCGTTAAACCCGGTTAGAGTATCTCGGTGAAGGTGATGGGATGCAACTACGTCATAATGACGTCAACATTAACCATTTTTGAAACCCTATTTCTTTCACTTTACGTTTACCCACTACTACAGTTTATGACCGGTTTAATAAAGTAGAGTTAAATATCTCGAGTTAAAGTCTAACTAAAAGTCAGTGTGATGAACCATATTTTTAATCCCCTTGAAGGAAAAAGCCGCTCAATTGCGTGCATACAAATTTTTTATATATTCAAATATTGTGAAATAATGTTAATCTACTATATCAATTTGAATGTAAAAAATCAGCCTGCATACAAAATTCATAAAATTTGTAATACAATAATAACGCGTTTTGCTCTAGAACACGGAGTATCTAAAGAACAGTTTTTTGTATCGTCAACCCAACCATACTTGACAACATCATGCGTATCAAACCAAGTTTCGTCTAAATAAATTTTACCAAGTTCTATTTGAATCACGATACCCTTTTATTTTGCGCAAATACTCCTGTCTTAGTTCAACGATACGCCGAGATTCCATTATCACCATTCGATTATCTAACTTCTTATATTGGAATCCACAATTCAATAAAACATTGATAAGTATATTCAGGAATATCCCGCAATTTATCACGAATCAGTTCTAAACTTGGTACTATTACTTTATAAATCGTTGTAAACCCGATTAACGTTAATTCGTGAATTCTCGCGATAACCGCATTATCAGAATTTTCTTTTTTCAAACACGCGTACATATTTAAAACAACGCGTTGACACTGAACATGTAAATCTTTGTTCTTAAATTCGGCCCTATCATCGGTATCATTTATTGCTAAGTCGTTTGCATTTGTTTGTGGCGTCAAATTATTAGATTCATCTTGGACTGTCGTTTCTCCAAAATGCTATATTCTAATTAATTACAAATAAATTATAATCATAAAACTCACCCTAACGTCTACGAACAAATAAATATTATATTGATATCAATTCACTAAACTCACTCGACCAAGAAATAGATACTAGATATTGACTACTATTATTTTAAATATTTCTTTAAAACAAAATTCACACACGCCCCTGAATCGACACACAATACTAATATCTCTCTAATATCGCAGGCCACCCTCGGAGTTTAATTTTTTTTACTTACAGTTAGTCCGCCTTAGTAAGTGACCCGTTACTCTATTATAATATAAACAATAATGTACTTGGTGATTGTATAACGCTGAACACCTGCAAGGCGTTGCCAGATATACAAAATTTTCTTAAATATAGTAGGCATACAAAAAGTTGTTTTAATTAATTTCTCTTTTTACAGCAATTTCGAGCGACTTTTTTTAATGCTTACTAATAAATTTATATTATGTATTTTTTTAAAAATATTTCCAAACTAGCTTTCTGAGAACATCATGAACTAACAGGTTACTGAAGTAATGGGAAACATTTGTATAGTGAGCCCAACAATTTTAGAAAATATATCTGACAACATTGCTTTATTTTATGGTCATCACACTAACTTTGGTTAGACTTTACCCCGAGGGTTAACTCTCAAGTTAAAATGCAAAGATCATTTTAAAAATATATGAAAATAGAGGAAGTCGGACCACAGAACAGTTTTTTCTTTTATGATTTCTTTATCATTCCAGTAATTTAGTCTCTATTCTATCATCTCTGTTTTCCGTTCTGCAAAAATGCCACGGAAATTGAAATTGCCAGTGTAATTAAAATCTGGGTAAGAACTGCATCCGACCGTCAAGGTGTGAGGAACAGAAGGAGGACAAAGCCAGCAGAGGAAGGGGAAGATGGTACACACTGACACATTTCAATGATATTTGTTCTTTCATACCAAAGAATTGTTTTATGTTGCTTCCTTTATTTTATTAAAGTTTGTACAAACTTTGGATTTTTCTCCAGTTTTTCGTGATATTTTTCTAGGAATTCAAGTTCATTTTGGTTCAATTGCTTAAGGTAAATTTGAACTTTTTTTTCACTGAAAATATATTCAACTTTATTCATTACTTTTCAATTAAAAGGCAATCATTTAATGTGTATAATTTTCAGCAGACCAACCCACTGAGTAGGTAAATTCCATTGCAATATTTCCACTGGATTTCCACAGTTTTGCCTTCAGATGCCCGTTCGTTCAAAAGAGACTGTTGACAAGCATTGGCCCTGATGATGGCCAATGTGTCCTATGTTCACCGGCCCACCATAGACTATAGGTGCTTTGCCGTTCTGGCCTGATCTGTCTGGCCAGCATAATCTGGGCAGGAATAAGGCCGATCGAAATTGTTTGCTGGGAGGACACTTCTGTCCACCAGACTATTGAACCATAGGTGATAGTTGGCCTTATCACAGTTGTATAAAGCCAGTGAACTATCTTAAGAGAGTCATAGTTACGACCGCAACGGGGGGGTCTGGTCTGGTCGGTTAGCCCCCACCAGCTGGCCCTCGTATGATCCGAGGACACCTCTCCAACTCCGCTCATCAACTAAGCTCGGATACTAGTGTCTCCATTGCTGGAGGTCCGACACCTCAAACGCTTGCTGACGAGCATCATATGTCGGCAAACCACCCCGTGGTATGGGGCAGTCGTAGATTCCAGTACTCAAACTAGACCAGATTACAAATCCAACGCTAGCACCTCAACCATTGCCACACCGTAAATTTCAATGATTACAGCGGCATCTCACTTAAACAATTTAAACGGCGTGAGATGTTTTACAGACCCGTGAGGGTCCATCCACCCGGTGAAGTTGCTAACTTTCGAGGTTTTTCGGTTCTTTCCCGGACTACTATGAACTCGCATTACACATGAATACCCCACGTGGCAGGGACAACCATGCCCTGGACTACACAATATACCATTAGGGGCGCGGCTGCTGGAATCGGTTTCCCTCGTCCGTACACCAACTAAGCTCGGATACTAGTGCCTACAGGTAACGACTCTGTAGGTCCGACACCTCAAACGCTTGCTGGCATACTAAGGTCGCTAAGTTCGGATACTAGTAGCTTTCAGCTTTTGACGGCATACTAACTCCCGACACCTCAAGCACTTGCGACCAAGGCTACTCCCTTACCTCCAAGGACATCATGCCACATGAACCGATTAGCACGAGATCCCAGATGTATCGCACACATGGCAGCGAAACCAAAACCACCTGAGACTCCATCACCCTCTGATGAGACACATGTGTAGCCGTCCACATGTTGGGCTGCCTCATCCCCTCAGTACCAGTATTAGGGTTTGGTGGGCACCCACCTGAGACTGGTCGCAGGTCGTGAATTGTGTAGACAATCCACTACCAGGTGATACCGTACCAAGGGCTTCTTCCCGTTCAACCAGATACCTGCAATTGGTTGTCCACCCAAGGACGCCATCCGCCAACCCACCTGGTGGGACGATCAGCGGTAGACCAGGTTGCAGCCACCCCCCTTAAGAGATGACTACTTAATGCCTATCCTGGCCAGGCCCGTTCAGCGAACCGAACTACCTCCTAAAGTGCATCATGGCTGGAAGCTTTCAACCTAACCTTGGGAGACTAGGAACGGCTAGAACCATGACACACGCCGGTAAACGCCGGAGGTCCTACGTTTACCTAGGTAGGTGCTTTGCTGTTTTGGCCTGATCTGGTCAGCATATTCTGGGCCGGAATAAGGCCGATCGAAATTGTTTGCTGGGAGGACACTTCTGTCCACCAGACTATTGAACCATAGGTGATAGTTGTCCTTATCACAGTTGTATAAAGCCAGTGAACTACCTCAGGTCATATTCCCCAGGTTTTGCCCATAACTCTTCTGCATTGCCAGAAAAACCTTTTCATTTATTAAGAAATTGTGTTAATTAAATACCTTCCGCCCAAATCCTAGTGTGCCAGTCATCACCGCAAGTGGCACAGATCGGTTTAAAAAAAGGAGAAAATTTCAATTCATGTACAGAGCCTTCGTGTGCAAGAAATAAATCCAAATGTTGGCTCAGATAATTCAGAGAGCACTTGTGAACAGTTCCCTCGTTAGTTCCGACGAAATATATGCTGGGATCTGAAAAGGTAACTAGAGTCTAACAAAGTTATTGTCAAACAGTGTATAAATAATCAAACCTAAAGGGTGTGGTCTAACAAAAAGAGCTGCAGCGTATCTAGACACCGGTATTGTTAGACTCGTACACTTCTTCATTGCATCGTAACCTTTTAGTTTGCCATCTGCTTTTCCAACTCTCATAAGCTGACTCATCTGAAATATTAAGAATTATTATCAAATGTTATTTATTTCTGTGCGTGCTTAGATACCTCCAACTTCCTTTGTACTGAATACGCACATATTCTTCCATCATCAAACGTTACCACGACGAGCTCTTCATCTTTCTTTTCGTTTCTTCCGAACTGCCAAATAATACTCCAAACTGGTTCAAACGTAGTTACGTTCTCTCCTATTATTGTTATATCTCTGCTTGCGATGTTTAAAACTTTAACGGAACCGTTATAAAATCCAACTGCCAGTAAAACAGGATTGCTATTTGAAAAACTCAACGAAGTTATCGGTTCGGAAAATGCGTACTTTCTTTCAGGCTGTACTGGATTTTTTATATTCCATATTAACACTAGACCGCTTAAATTGTCGTGGAAGAAGAATTTGCCGTATCCCACTGCTAATATATCTTTGTTCTCAGGGTTCCAGTTAAAACAGTTGACTGATTTACCTGTCAAAGATGATAAATAAATTATTTTATTTATTTCTGTGGATGTAATATATAGTGTAATTTAAGTTCTGTGGTTCGCTCTTGTCAATTGTCGTACTGTCACTTGTCGCGAGGTAAGGATACTTGAATCAAAGAGAAATAATATATTTGTCTATGACTCTAGAAAATAATATGAGACTGTGAACATATCTAACACTATTCAAAAAACAACTACATATTAGTAAAGGTATAGTGAAGGTATAGTCAATACCAAGTTTTTAAATAAATACCTCATATTATATATTATCTCCTAGTAGAAAATGTACCTGTAGTATCTGCGTTACTAAACGTCCATAATAGATCTAATCTATAATTATATTCAATATTTTCTCTAAACGGATCGGGAACAGTCAACCCTCTAAATATTTTCTGTTGTTCATTATAACAATTATTTGCCAATAGTCTTTCAGTAACACAAACAGCTTCTTGAAATCTAGGGTTTTTCATAAGTTTTGTTAATTGTTTTTCATCAGCCGATAGTTTGTAACTGTCAATAGATGAAGCATCGTCATTTTTACGATGACCAGTCTCGTTATCTTCGGAGTCTTCACTGCTTTCTGTTTCATTATGAACATCTTGGAAAGTATCATACATGTCCCAGGCAGATGCAAATGCTGTACCAGCTAGTGTTTTTGTTTGTAAACAAGAAGTATTACGAGTTTTCATTACCACTGGAACAGTCTGGGCTTCTGCATTTAGTATTTTTCGGTTTCTTCCTTTTCCAACAGTTAGGTAATCATATAACTCATTCTCTTCTTCTATTTTATTACCTATGTGTAATAGAAATATGTTAGATAATCACAATATGTCTGCAGCCATAACTTTTATTCCTGAACTAACCTTCTTCTGTATCTTTAATTGCTGTGCAACTTGGCATATCTAATAGAAAAAATGTTGAAGTTTCTTTCAAAATCAAACTAATAGTTGTAGGAATTGGCTTCATTGTCACAGTTAATTTATGGACTTCACTAATTGTAGATTCTGTGGGTAAAACATCTAATTGGCTATCGGGTGCCATAAAAATGTCCAAGTAATAGTTGCTAGTATCATAAGGAATACTTCCTCTAAACTGGACAGAGCTCTGTTGCTGATGTCTATCAAGTTCATGTTTAAATCTTACTGTAGACTGGGACTTTGAAACAGTCCCTGATATGCTACCAGATGTTCTAAAAAATTTATTTAAATACAAAACTCACTATAGCAAGAAACGAATACAGACTCCTATAAGTGAACAGAAGAAGACGATTCCTTATTAGTGGTCGCATATGCTTGAGGAGGAAGAAGTAAGGAAAATATGTATGAAAAAAAACTAAATCCTGATGGTTACAAGAAATATAAGAAAATATTGATATATGTTTACCTGTAATCTGAATATCTATCGGCTCGATCTCCAATGTCAAATACACTGATTTGTCTCTCTCTGCCTGCTGCATAAACTTCTGCATTCAAAGACTTCGGAGTTACATCTTTCCCTTCATAAAATACAGCAAGGTCTTGAATGGTCTTTTGCCTTGTTATTACTAAAATTGGTTTTCTAAGATACCTTTTTTTTACCGGTAGTCTTTGAGAAAATTGAGCTATGCTATTTTCCATATAGAAATATGTATTAATAAAAAGTTTCTTACCTGCTTGATTGTCCTAAATCATATAATATAGTAACTATGTTCAATATTACTAACTAAGCTACTGTTTGTTTGATCAATAAGTTTCAGTAATAATTGTGTTAGAAGTATAAAGAGGATATTATAACAGTCATAATTGTTATTTTCAATGAATAATGAAACAAAATTTGACATTTCATTTTTTAAAATTACCACCAATGAAGTATTCCGACACAGATAACCTATAGTTCCAAACAAAGAATACACATTCCAAGAAAAACATAGTTTTTTGTTGGTAAAACTAGCGACCTCTGGCGGGCATTAGCCTAACTATTAACGAAGAGGGTGACATCTATTGATTTGCTTTAAAATGTTATTGGTAGTGAACTATATATATGTGGTTTAACTGTTATCTATGGTTTATCTTGTCTTTTACATTTAAATGCCTTCTTTAACGAATTACTGCTCGAAATTAAAAAAAAAGACCAGAACCATAGATATAATAACTTAACATGGATGCGCCTTAGAAAGAGACATCATGGGACCAGAGCAACCAGACAAAGACAGATATAGAGGAGTGGCAAAAAGAGCGTGAAACATAGGTGAAAGAATTGTGAATTGTGAGTTTTGGATTATTTTGTACTCCTTAAATGATAAATTAATATCGCAAATTCAAAATATATTCGTGTGTACATTATATTGAATATAAAATGGTGAAATCTTTATTTATTTATTTATGTTTAGAAAATAAATAATTACGTTTGCAAAATTTATTTTAATCCATTCCCAAGCCAAACTTCCTAATAAACTATAGATAGACAAAATTAATTTCAATTTTGTATGTATTTTCCATTGCTGGCTCGCGCTTTTTGCCACCCTTCTATCTCCATCTCTCTCACACTGCTAGTGCGACACACGATAATATGAGCTGAATAGTGACAAGGCGCATCCATGTTAAGTTATTATATCTATGACCAGAACTTAGTGAAATATTTACCTTAAAATGAATGCTTTTTGAATCTACTCGTTAATTTTAGGAATAAAGACTAATTTTATTTGGTCGCAGTAGCTCTGTCTCTGTCCTTTGTGTCAAGAGGTGAGGTTATGCAGCCCAACTCCAAAAAATCGATTCTTGATCAAAATTATACTTCTTTTCTTTTATAAAATAAAAAGATTTCGCCGCAAAAATCTTATTTTATGTCATTGATCCATCATGCTTAATTCAAAAAGGAGTTATTTCAAACTTAGTCATTAACAATCGGGCGACATGGAAGACTTCAAACTGGTGAGTAGACATTTAAAAAAATTATTTTGTCGATTATTAACCAAAACTTTCCCTTGCTACTGAAATTACCGATCTTTTAATAAATCCTCAGTATCAATTTCATTAATAATTCAACAAAATATTTTGAGCATTATATTTTCAAATGAAATGACATTAGTGACATAACTGTTAGTTGGCAAACCCTTGTGTATTGGTTGTATTCTTGTATTTATTTATTGGTAATACGTAAAAATGGAGGATACCAAGAGAAGTATGTTGTTTAAAAACATATTATAATTTAGTATACAATTTGATAGTTTTAAATATTGTTTTGTACATAATAGGTAAACATATTTAATTTGAAAATGGTTTTTAGATCCCACCGATGATACTCGGAGACCTGGAGTTCTGCAACCCCCCATTATAATGAAGATAGATGGACCAGAAGAATCTGACGATAAAGGTAACTTTTGATGGATATAATCTTTTGCTCGAAATTCACCTTCTGTATTTTTAGTGTATTTCCAAATTTGTTTTTCATTTCAGAAACAGAAGAAAACGACAAGAATATGCAGATGTTAAAAAATGAGGAATTTAAAATGTGTAGTCCGTCGTTAAAACCTTCTGTATTAAGTATAAGTAACCCATTTGCAACTTCTCAAAACAAAATTTCAAGAGGTATTTTGAAACCACCTCAATTTAATGTTAACAGTAACATTGTTACCTCAGCACCTTTTGTATTAAAGCCCAGCCTGCTTAATTCATTTTCCAAAAACTCTAGTGTTAAGGTCAATAATAGTGAAAAAATTGAAAATAGTGATACAAAAATGAATGGAGAGATGCTGAAGTTTGTGCCTTTGGTAGTACCTGACAAAAAAGTACACAATGGTAAGATTTTTTGTCATAATATATGTGTACTTAATAAATTTTAAAATGTATAAATTGTAGATTCAAAAGCACAACCTATTGATCCCAAAGTATCAAGTAGTTCCTTTGTTTTTGGTGAAAACTTGAAAGATAGGGTGATAGCTGCAGAAAATCAAGAATTAAAGGCTTCTACAAGTTTACAATCCAATAGCACTTCCGAAATGCTATTCAGTAGTGCTATTAAAACCGAATTGAAAGGTAATTAAATTGGTAATATTAAACATTTATCCTCTAAATAATTTTATTTGTAGCAGATCCAGGAGATACTGGTTTAAAGGATAAAGACACAAAATCCTTGAGTGAATCTGCTAAAGAATATGAGGAATCAAGAGCTAGTAAAAGAAAATATGAAGAAGTTGAAGTGGTAACAGGAGAAGAAAATGAAACTAATATTTTAAGTACTTCCTGTAAATTATTCACATTTAATAAAGCCTCCACTAATTGGTTAGAACTTGGGAGGGGTACTTTAAGGCTCAATGATTTATGCAGTAGTTATGGTATCGATAACTTGGGAAGTAGACTGGTTTTCAGGACATCTGGAAGTCTACGAGTTGTTTTAAATACAAAAGTAAGTTTTTAAATAAAAATCTTGAGTAGTGTTAAAAATATGCTATAATTTGTTGTTAGATTTGGGCAGAGATGGTGGTAGAAAAAGCAAATGAAAAAAGTATTAGAATAACTGCACTAGATGCAAATGGAGATATAAAAGTTTTCTTAGTTATGGTAAGTACACGACTATAATTAAATGATGTTAACTGCAAATAATAATTTAGTCTTTCTTTTAAATGACTATATTTGACATTTGTTTCGTATATTCATTCAGAACTTACTTACACTTTTTTTGCTGACTTGATAAAATTGTTATAACTTTTGTTTCGCTTTATGGATTTTGACAAACTTGGTATCATTTGAAAGGGAATTTCAATTCCCAGGGATAATGGGAGTGATACTACCTCTTCAGTGTTCGGAAAAGGCAAGTCTCTGTTATCGAAATGCTGACTGCGTGGCTGAATTAGACAGTTCCTAATAGGTTTAATATCATGCCGTGAACCATATTTTTTGTTTCAGTGTAATATAGAAGATTCCAATAGACTGTACACCCACCTACAGAATCGGCTGGAGAAAGAAATTGCCGCACAAAAACGCAAAAAATCAGGTGAAACTGCACCAGAACAAAATTAACTCGCATTACAGATTCTTAAATTCAAACAAAAAAAAAATACAATTTATACTGATCATGTGATTGATACGTTGATACACTGAGAGAATTTTTTTCTATACTTTTACACAATATATAATTATGTACTATTAGCTAAAAGGAAAACCAAGAGAAAGTCTATATGAATTAATAATCTTGTTACGGAATGCAGAAAGTAGAATGTGTGTATGAGTCATTTATTTAACTTAAATAATTACTAAAGAAAAAAAGCATTTTAGAAAATTGTGTTTTAATAATCTACCTTAATCTTAATTCGACACATGAAATCAACTTACCGAATGACAACTACAATTATTGGTGTAACAATATTACATTACGTCACCCTAATTATCAAACCTCGTAACTCCAAAATCACAAAATTTACAGGAAACGCAAAAAACATTCCAAAAAATTCAGATAAGTTGCTATCATTTGAATTTTTTTGTAGTTTTTTAAAGTACATTAATTACTATAAAAGTAAGTAATTTTATATTATTATATTTCATTTTAATAATTTTTCGGGAGATACGAGTTTTTCTGGAATTAAAGCTAAATAAATATAGGAGATATGAGGTTTTATTTTTCAAGCTAGTTCAGTGTTTAAGTTTAAAAAATTGAAAACTTTACTTATTTATTTTATTTTATACAAAAATACAAAATTAACTAGTTATTACAAAAAATTAAACGCTTTTTTATAAATTTACAATTAATTTTTGCCAAATTACTCGTGAGGTAAGGAATCGTAAAACCCGTGGTAATCAGTGTCAAGACTTTTTTTAGTTGTTGCAAATGGATATATTTTTCGCTTTTAATTTTCAATCTAGAATCATATAATGGTGGAATGTTCTCACTCGTAGTAGTAGTTTTTCCATTTATTCGTATCGGAAGCACCTTCCATTCTTCAGAATGCCTTAGTTTAAAATCAAGGGTATACCAATTGGATTATACTTCAACGCACGAATATCTGTTACTACTGAATCTCCCACCTTCTTACCTGGTCTCTTTCAAAATAGCTGATCTCTCTTCTCTTGCTCCTTTATCTTCCTGCCCAGTAACATGTTCTTCTTCATAAGCAGCCTTTTCTTTTTCCATGAGCGTACCGTCCATTCCCCTATATCCATTGTGTTCAAACACATTTTTTTGCACACCTTGATCATCTCATTATCTTTATAGTAGATAAATGAGTTGGTTCTCTTTGATTTGTTTTCATTTTTTCTATCTCTTTGTCTTTTAGTACTGGACACCTTTACATGCAGCTGAATAAATAAATGTTTTTCCTTCCAATTCAATTGCCAAAAGTCATTAAATAATTTTTTTCTATTGTCTTCTGTAAGTAGATAACATTTTAAGGTGTTTTTTCTTGTTTTTCCCGTTATTTTTTCAGAATTTTTACATCTTATTTTCATATTTCGCTTTTCTTTTGAAACATCGTACTTCCATCCAGTGTCTACCAGTTTTTTTCCATTATACTCCTTTCCGGATTCAGGATTTTTTTTTATTTTTCTCTCTTTTCCAAGTACTGTGTTTCACATGTCTTCTTTTTTTTAAAGGTTCCTCTTCAGTTTCACTTTTGTTTCCAATGTTGGTAGATACATTTTCATGATTTGGATCTTCACTCTCTATTGTTGCATCAAGGCCTTGTACATTATTTAACAAAGGCGCAGTGTCGGAATCAGAGAGTGCATATTTTCAGTTGGAAGGGAATCATTTTTTACAATGGTATATAACGGTATGTTACCATCAGTATTTACAGTACTGGTCCCAGTAACGGAATCTTCAAAAATTAATTCATGTTGGAGTGCTATTTCAAAAATTTTTTGAGCGCGAGACATTCTGAAAGTTTATTTACGATTTGTTAACGCTATTGAACAAAAGTAATACCAGTGACTTACCTCTCTTTTTTTTATTATTTAACCTGTGTGTAAGAACATTTTATTGCATTGCTGCGTATGAATTGGCTTGGAGAAGAGAGATTCTATTTTAAAATCGAGACAGACAACCGTGGAAGAGTTGAATATAACCCAGTGTTTACGAAGACAGCACAAAGGGGAAATCAGAAGTTGGCCGACAGTAAATGGTTGGTTGGTAGATTGTGTATGTCCAGTAAGATTGTTTAAACAAATTAAGACGGGGAAACCATATCACATGTGAAAAGTTTTTTTTAACTCCAAATCCTTTCTGGAAAAAAACAAATTCGAAAGGATGGTATAAGAATTCTCCTATTGGGATCAACGAAATATCTAAATGGACCAAATCTTCGGAGAAAATTTTTTGGACTTTATATCAAGCGGGGAAAAATTACGAACCATTTTAATCGAGCTGATGCCGCCGTAACTGATTGACCAGGAGTGGTATAGGTGAACAAAAATTTGTGAAAATTACGGGACATATCAACCCATCGTCATTAAAACCGTACCTTCAGTTACATGAAGAACATCATAGAGAAATCATTGGTTCCATTCGTACTACCATTCAGGATACAGTTACTACCACCTCTCAAAATACTAGCATGCAGCAAAATATTAACAAAAGACACGAAAATTCTGAAAATCAAGCTATTTTTAATAATAATTATTGTGTTCTTAACAATTGTACTTTTCATTAAATAAACTAATTTACATCTTGCCAGTCAGTGTCGTACCTAGATAATTATGATTTCTTTTCATATTTTATTTAGGTAGTAGTACAGTTCATTACAATGTTATATAATAATACACTTATTAAAAAATAAACTTTTTCTGAATTCAAATTTTCTTAATCTTCACTGCTGCTATCGTCATTTAAATTTATAATCGCTGGATTTACTTCTGTTTGAACATCTGTGAATGTTTCATTTTCCCAATATTTTCGCTCTATGTCTACTACAAGTCGACAACGCTTTTGCCATTCCTCGGAAGTGATTTGATCAAACTTGTGCTCCGCCAGTTTCCTCACATCTTCCAACTTGAAAATTACATTCTTTTGGGAAACATTGTTTTTGACAGTAGCCCAAATGAGTTCAATGGGATTCAAATCCGGATGGTAGGGTGGAAGTCGCAAAACGTTATGTCCGTGTTCAAGCATAACCTCATCAAATTTGTATCTAATATGATACTTTTTATTTCTCTTGATAAACTCGTATAATTCGGGTTTGAGCATGTCAGGGGTAAACAAAATGTTTTTTCGTGCAGCCACTTCACCATGTCAGCCTTCCTAGAATTTGTGTTGGAGGCTGGGTTAATTTGAATTATGGCATGGAGCATTATCGGTCACGACTATCGAATTCACAGGGAAATTTGGGATCAACTTTTCTTGTTACCATTTACCATAATTTTCAGAATTCATTTAAATATAAGTAAGCCGGCAATTAGTTATAAAGCCCATGTATCACCTCCTGCAAGGACAATAATAATGAGTCTTGGTCCCTTCGAAATATTTTTAAATAACCCTTTGGTTCATTCATTTGTCCAGTTCTTAGAAGATGTATGTCCACTATAAAGGTATATTTCATCAAGAAACACAATTGTCATTATTTTCAGAAACAACACAAAAATTATTCAGACAATGCCAAACGCCAACGGAATTGGAGGACAACTAATGATACGCCTCTGTACAGAGCATTTGTATGTCTTGCAAGAGCTGTAGTGGGAGATAGCATTGAAAATGAGTTTGTAAGCATGGGGGGGCGGGCTCGCCGTCATGTTTGGCGCTTGCAGTACCACTGTTTTGAAAGGATCATACCTCTATGGCAGGGATCTCCAAACTACGGCCCGCGTTGACATGAGCGATGTTTGCCGAGGTGACTCCCATTTCCCCTGCTCTGTCGAGGTGTGGTCTCATCCCCCTGGGGTTCATCATAGCCCGGCCCACCAGCCGTCAGTCTCGCTCACCCTAATTTATAGATTCCGTAACGTAACGCAAGGATTTCCGTGAGACGATAAAAGATAAATCATAGGACGACTCCACTACAATTCATAGATTGCCCTTACGCATGACGCTGATCGCGGCTGTAACGCGAGAGATACCCATCTCCATCATTATGAAGTTGTGTTGTGGTACGATGACAGAAGTAATCTATGAATGGTAGTGGAGTCGTCCTATGATTTATCTTTTATCGTCTCACGGAAATCCTTGCGTTACGTTACGTTACGGAATCTATAAATCAGGGGTCAGTCTGAGAAACGTATAGCGTGTGCTATAGCTTGAGTGAAAATGGACTGACATAGTTGGACAAAAACAACTCCATAGAAGTCATATGTACTTATTATGTCAGACATTCAAAACATGACAATCTAGAAAAAGTTAATTGAAGCTTCATAAGTTTTATTTCACTTACATAAAAATAAAAAACGGACGAGGACCTTCATATACTTCCAAATCTTGTTGGTCCGTCTTCAAGAGTTTATAATTTGGCCCTTAGGTAAAAAAGTTTGGAGACTCCTGCATTATGGGAAGAAATGGCGTTAGGAGCCCACAGAAAATGTTACTGTCTTATTTGATTGAATAACTGAGTACTCGCTGTCGCTTGTTAGTTCATTCGTGTTTAGGATAACTCGAAGCCACCGCACCGGCCGGGAGCTCTAGGCAATTGTAACTAGCACAATACCTTGGTATTACCCTCGACAGGAAACTAACATGGAACTCTCATCTACACAACAGAGCAAAAAGAGCATATGTGGCTTATGAGCAGTGTCGGAGGACAGTGGGACGCACATGGAGTTTGTCACCCCGTGTGGTTACATGGATCTACACTGCAATAATAAGACCCATGTTAACGTATGGAGCAATTGCATGGGGACCGAAGGTTCTACAAGCAACGGCCATCCAAAAATTATATCAAATACAGCGAATGGCTTGCTTAAACATCACAGGAGCCATGAGAACAACACCAACCGCAGCAATGGAACTAATTACTGGTCTGACCCCTCTGGACCTGCACGTCAAGGAGGTTGCGTTAATGGCCATGGTACGATTGCGCACGGCTGGTGTAAACCCCGAAGTAGGAGTGGGCCAATTGAGGTTGAGCCTGTGGCAGGAAGCGCTCACTGCGCTACCTCTGCTGCAGGCAACCAATGATGCAATTGAACCCAGGTTTTTGTTTAACAAACCCTACAAAATTCAAATAAAACAGAACACAGAGCCAGGTGCTGCAAATGCAATACGCATATATACAGATGGTTCAAAAATGAAAGAAGGCTCAGGATGTGGAGTTTACTCAAGAGCACTAAGCCTAAAGATGAAGTGGGGAATGGGAAACAATACCAGCGTAGTTCAAACAGAACTGGCTGGTATCTCAATTGCCACAAAAGAACTAACCAGAAGAGGAATTTCTGGCAAAAACATAATAATCTGCACTGATAGTAGACAAGCCCTATTAGCCTTAAACAGACAACGTGTTATATCGAGGCTAGTACTAGAGTGCCACCAAGATTTAGCTGACGCCTCGGCAGATAACAATATTATCCTGAGGTGGGTTAAAGGGCACGACAGGAGTAAAGGAAATCGCATTGCTGATTCTTTAGCCAGGGAAGCCGCTGGACTAAAAATTCTAGGACCCAGTGACACCTACGGCCTAACGACTTCGACAATTGCGGAACTAGCCAAACGCTACACCCATACTCAATCCCTTAAGAGATGGGATGGAATCAAAGGATGCAATCTTGCCAGGATCACCCTGGGAAGCTGGAGCCGAAGAAATATTTGGCGATGACCAGGAGAAACCTACGTTTAACAGTAGGATTTCTGACTGGTCACTGTCAACTAGGGAAACACCTCCATACTATGGGGCTAGTAGACACACCTCTATGCAGGATGTGTGAACAGGAAGATGAAACTGTCAGGCATGTCTTATGCGAGTGTCCGGAGTTATCGTCAATAAGAGAGTGTGTGTTCAGTGAGTCTTGGCCTACACCTGCCGATATAAAGGAGATGTCTCCTAGTGACCTGTCCAGCTTCCTGAGAAGGACAGGATGGACAATGACCTAGGAAGACAACTCCTCGGGAGGATGCACAATGGGTCACATGTGGCCTAAGTGCTGTGAGCCTACACTCACCCTCCCTACTCTACAGATACAGATACAGAACTAGCACAACTTCGTCCCTCTTCCTCTTTTTCGCACCCTTGCGGTCTCGCTTGGCAAATAACATTGTGAATGCAATTTGCGAGTTAATTTTTGTTATTTCCAATTGATAAAATCGTGGTGCTTGCCAAGCTACGCCACTGCTCAAAGGTGTCATACGTTATAAAAATGTACGTCACAGAAGTAGTAAGATAGTAAAGAGTTCTTCAACAGCAAATCTATTAGCAAAATATATGGAGTTTGACATGATTGGCAGACTGCATGTCACGTGGAAAAAACTTGCTGTCTCGTGTATAATAATCTACAAGATAGCAACAATAATGACACAAAATCAGTACCAGTATGGCGGACCCAATACTCGTCATTTTCTGGTAGCTTTAGACAAAAAATAATACCGGCGTGTTTAACAATAATATATTTCAAAATTACAGAGTATGCCACCGATATATCCATAGAAAAATAACAAATTTTCATCTTCTTATTCTTAAACCTCCAATTAAATGAACACTTAACAACACTCAGTCTATTCCGAAAGCTTTATTTAATTCTTTCAAATCCCTTTTATCGACAAAAGGTTTTAGATTGCCCCTATTCATCAACGAAACGCACATACGTAATGATGACCATATAGCATCCGACATTTGCGACAAAGAACCCGAGTTCATTATATTCTTTCCTCTTGCTTGCTGATTTAAAGCTGTCAAAAAGTGTTCGGCAGCTTCTCTGAAAATAACACAAATTGTTTAATCAACTTTTTTGTGTAGTAATAAAAATTTAAACCATACCTGTATGCGTTTAAATTGATACAAGTAATTCCTACATTGTATATCGCCCTAATAAAACCTGGAGATAAACGTAGTGCATGGTAATAAGCGTCTACTGCTTCTTCTGGCCTATTGCCATTTGCTAAAGTTGCTCCAAGTCTATTCCAAAGCCTTGCATCCTATAAAATATTGTAAACATGTTCAATGAATTCGTCTAAACAATAGGCGATTTTTAGCGAGTTTAAAAGCAGTTAAAACCGTTCAAACTCTTGCCCCAAACGGTAATTAAATGTACCACAGTTGCCTTGATCAGATGTAACTAATAGTACTTCCAGTCCCCACTTTGAATGGTAAATGTCTCAACTGTCGAGTTGAGGTTATGTTGATTTGAGATTAGACCATTCCAGAACACCTGAATTTTACAGATCGGCCATATTGTGCTGAGTCCCACGAGCAGTTGGAGTTTGTGTGTTTTGATATGTGGTGTAAGCATAGAGATACTACAGATAGAGGCAACAAGCCATATGCCACTGTGTAAGTGGTAATATCCGTCAGAACTCCGGTGAGAGACAAAAAGACAGACGATCAGAGGTGTTACTGTAATTGTCTGTGTATATAACATACGCGCTATTAGAAAAAGACAGCCTAAACCTCCGACTTTCTATCTCTCTTACATGCTGACAGGTTCCGAGCTGGCTTTTTACCTCTATCTGTAGTATCTCTATGGGTGTAAGTCAGTTGGTATATCAGACAGACTTTGTAGAACAATGTCAAAGTAAAAAAATAATATATGACGCAGTCTTTGAATTGAATTAAATAATAATTAAAATGTCAGATGACGAAAAGAGCAACAGATTCAGGTGCAAAACTACAAAACGATGGCATTTTAGATAATTTTAAGAACTTTATACTAATTGCAGTCCAACTATCATCCGTTGTTTACCAGTAAACAATGAAAACCAAATAGAGTATGACAGGTGCCTTCCAGAACAATATGACCTACCTGTCAGTGACGTCATAGGAATGGTTAATATTAGCATGAATTATGAAAAATCGGATGTTCTTTTGGAGATAAGTGAGGACATATTCTAGCCACCTGTAACCGTAAATAATCATTGGGTAGCTCTCTAAAAATATCCTAATGTGAGTTTAACATTTCATTAACGACATTATCACTTACATCTGGTTTTACAGACAGCGCCGCCGTAAAGCAATCTGCTGCTTTATTATATTCCCTTGTAAGATTAAATAAAACACCTAGTCCACATTGAACTTCATAATCTACGTGTTGTGGATTTTTTTGAGCTGCCTTAATATATAAATCTTGAATTGCCTTGTGATCATCCCTATATTTATAAAAGAAAAAAATTAATACAAATCAATCTTTAGATGTAGAAACCTATCGCTCATTCGAAACAATAGTGACACAACTCAAAATATCTCCGTTTTGTGGTATTTAGTCGATTAGGTTTAAAATATAATAAAGAATAATGTTGAATAGTTAGGTTATATAATGTGCTTTAACCCTTCGTTAGGCGCGTGGGCTACGATCGTAGCCCACTCTAATTTGAAGTGAGATTATTAAACGGAGAGAGATGCTACGTTCGCACGCCTTTTAGAAGCTGTGGTTTAAACATGAATCTAACAGCCGGTAAACACCCACTCGCTATAAAGCACGGCTGTTCGAGATATTTGAAGATTAATGTCACTGGGCTACGAGTGTAGCCCACGCGACCAAAGTCGTAACAGTTTTTATAATAGCATTTTATTAAGGCTTCCTAAATTTTGTTGTCAAAAAAATATTTTTTGGTAAGTAACACCTAGTACTTAATGTAGTACTTATATTTTAATAATTTTACTGAAATTTTTAGACCCAGTAGTAGTAGTCGATTATATTTTTTCAATGTAAGTATGCGATGAAATAACAATTTTATTTATATCTTGTTTTCTAAAGCCGATAGATCAATATTTTTTTTATATTGTGGTTTTCCCTGTATTAATATAACATATATTGACAAAAGGTTGTATTATTTTCACTTTTAAAAGTTAGATAAGTTAAAATTCAAGTGGGCTACTATTGTAGCCCGCGCGACCAACCTAGTGACAAAACACCATGCGCCTTACGAAGGGTTAATACAAGAGCGGTTGGTAGCATAAGTGTCACTATTATTTTGCCCGAGTCAAGAGGGAACGTTTTAAGTTACATAAAGAAGGAACTTGGATAGGAGTGTACGGGCCAGGAACCAAACTCTCTGAAAAGTGTGCCCAGTTCAATATTGACAAAGGATACAAAAAGAATCTTGTGGGTAAGTACCTATTTATCAAATAATTATTTAGAGACAACAGTGACAAGTTTTGAGTTATAACATCATAAATGATTGTTTTTTAACAATTTTTTATGAGTAATAGTGACATGAGAGCTTCTAAAATCAAAATTTGGTTAAATAATTAACTTCTATCGTTAAAAGAACCCAGTTACTTTCTATTTATTTTAAAATTTGGGCGAAAAGGCTATTTATTGACGTTTTAGATAATAGTTTAATACGTTAACACGTTATTGAAAATTACTTTTCAAAGAACAGATACCGTTCACTAAGAAGCAACAACTACTTCTCGGGCTATGTGGTTATATCTTGCAGATATACTAGCCCCGTTTAACTTGGAAGTGTAATTCATTATCTGTCGGGGCATATAGCCCGAGAAGTAGATGTTGCTTCCTAGTGAACGGTCTACTCTTTGACGCTTTACTAAAATATGACAGTTTTAACAGGAAACTGTGATTAAGTAAATTTTAAAATGTGTTTCCTGGAAAACTATACTTTTTGAGTTGCCTCATTGTTGTTTCGAATGAGCGCTATTTGAAACCTGCTAGGAAACGTCGCCAACTTTCAATTTATCAACCATTTTTTGAGGTTATATCTTCATTATATATAAACAAGCGAATAATAGCTATTGGTTTTTTTATATTTTCATTTGCTGGTAATGGATAAAAACATTTTCACGTTTTCTGCCAAATTCTGATCCAACTCTTCCCTTTGCTTTGTTTACCGTAGAATTGAAAGTATTAAAAATAGGAAGTCACGGAACTAAAAACATAAATAAATGAACCCCTTTTTAAAAAAATTTCGTACGCTCATGGTAAAGGTAAATTTTCAAAATTAACTCGATCCCCTTAAAAAATTTCATCAGACATTTTTACAAATAAATGAACCTCTTATAAAACTGTTATCGTACACCCATGGTAGATGAAAATATTTTCATATAAATGAATCCTTTAAAAAATTGACCGTAATCCCATGATTTAGAAAATATTACGAATCAATTAATCCCTTATGAAAATTATTTGCAGAGGAAATTTTTAAAAATAAATTAACTCTATCATAGTTTAACCTATACCAATTTACCCATCTAAAAATATTCCAACACGCCCATGATACAGTCAAGATTTTAAATAAACGGCAAAGTTGCTAATTGGAATAAATTAAACACGAATGTGTATTGGTGAGCTTCAACAAAATCCCTAGTCCTAACAATCACTAGAATTTTAGTATTGGTTAATAGTAATGTCAAATTTTTAACAGCTGTCAGTCGTCAAAATGGTCGGTATTCGGATTTCATGGAACCTGTTTCGTATAATACGGATCACTTGTCATTTGTCAATATTATCTTACCTCTGTTTATGGACTTCCTACAAAGTTGTCTCTGTTTCTGCAGTCATTTGTAGTCATCAGTAGTTACCAAATTTCCCGAATAAAAGTACGGTTGCTCTAGTGACAGATACTTCACCGGGTTTCAGGAATTTAATATATACTGACCTCCCAGTTACTAACCAAAGATATATACGGACCATACTCAAGATAAAGGACTTGGTATAATGACAACTGACAACATATTCCATCATTTAGATGGCGTTTGCGCATTACCTTAGTCTTAATCATAGAAATTAGTTACGAACTTTCAAGATCATGTCTTTGGACCAACACTAAGTTACTAGTTTTATAAACAACCAATGAAAAATAAATAAGGAGTAAAATATAATAATGTTGTAAATTTAACAACTGTTTCTAAATAATTCCATTATTTAATAAGAAACCGTTTCATTTATAACATTAATTTGTGTAGATTCCTCAAATTAAGGGTTCAAACAGTTAATTCAAGTAAAATATAAAACTGTGAGAGCCCAATTCGCCTCTTCTGGTTCCATGTACAGGTTTCTAAATAGTTTCTACGCTGTCAATGCAACGAATTCAAAATACTTACAGATGTTAATTAAGCAAAAATATATACAGCTTCATTATTGTTAGTACACAATAAAAAATGAAAATCGCGGAAAGCCAAGCCAAGGGTTAAATTAAAAATTAAAAAATTATAGTTACAAGTGCAAACAGTGAGAACAATAAATATTTTTGGTAATCATGTAGAAAAGTTTTATTATTAATTAATGTTATTAAATGCATAATTTTTACAGGGTTTAATGCCGTCCCCCACCATAATATTACTTGCGATATCAGTTGTTAATAATACAAAAAAATTTGGAACTGTTTTGAGATGCAGTCCCGGTTCTACATGTTTTCCAAACATTAGTTTTATAACATTACGAGGTCTTATAGAACTAATATATTTGGACTGAGGAAGAATTACCAATAAGAAAATATCCAAAATACGCCAGTTGTTTATTCCGATTAAAAGGAAAATATAACCAAATTGCCTCATTTTAGAAAAAAAAAATGGTATTCGAGCAGCGCATGCAACCCAGCACCGATCACTTACTGAACTAACAAACTTGTAACTTGCCCAGATAACTTAAAATTAGGTGATATCAATTCTTGGTACTTCGTATTGTATTTTAACCAATTTAGTAACATCTGGCAGGCTTGATTGTAATAATTTTCGTTGGTGTAACTGACCGCTAATGACATTAATGCCGTTAAATTTGTTGGATCTAACTGGAGGCACTTGTTAAGCGCTGATATTGCATTGGGATCCTTAAAAAGAACAGGTAAATGTATTCAAATTTAATTTAAAAAAAATTGTTTTTACCTGTTCGTTTTCTGCTTGTGTCTTACCAAGTAAAAGCCAAGCTTCTACATTTTCTGATTCTTGCTTTACTGCTGCTTCAAAGCACAGTACGGCACTCGGATAATCGTCATTTTCTAAAAATTCTTTGCCTCTTTCTAGAGGATTCGGCACTTCCAGCATAGGATTTTCGTCACTAAATTTATATTCCTATAAAAACAACTAAACGTTATCTTTCTAAAGCTGTGAGGTTTCAAAAAATATATATCATAATTTAAACTTTTATATTCAATAAAATAAGAGTGTTACCTTTGTTGCTGTATTATAATATGAATTGAATTCATCTATCCATGGTTGAGATGGATCCATTTCTGTGTCTGAAATTTTTTTAAATTCTTCCTGCAATTTATTCCAAAATTCAGTATTAAACTCGTCATCTTTTGTAGATTGAGCTTGTTCGTGTTCCTCTGACCATGTTTGAGCCACTTTTTCTGTGTTGCTTTTTGTTTGTGCTTCTTCATCAAAATATTCCTTTGTCCAATCTGCAGCTTCTTGTTCGGTGAGTTTTCCTTCTTCTACAGTACCATTACCTTCTTCCTTCATGAATTTCATGAACTAAATTTTAAATTCATTTATGATTGATATTAAATTTGAAAATACATTTTAGCAAAAACAAAATGCCTGAAATACAACAGAATTGAAGTGAGGTGTTTTACAGAATATAAAATTAAAACGGGTAAGTGTTCTGTTCAAATTGGACAAATAAATATCATGAGCACATTTATGTTAAAATAAGAAACCTAGGTAGTTATACGATAGTCACATTTATGGTTAATTTTAGAAATTATTTTGGACCATTACAATCTTAATATAATATTGATTCATTCGGTTATTAAGAAACTACAAAGTTGACAAAATTTTTGAATTGAAATAGTGAATTGTGTCACAAGGGTAGAAAATGAGCTTGAGCAGCCCAAGACTGTTAAATACAAGAGTGGGCAGGTGATAGTTAAGGGCTGCTAAAGCATTTCCTACATGACTGTTTTTCTCTTACCAAATAAACCAAAAAATAGGAAAATATAACTAAAAACTTTGACACTCACTCAGATCATTATTTAACTTAGGATTTCCTTGCCATATAATTTATACAATTTAAAACCTATATTGAATTTACCTTTGAGTAAACATATTGTGAATCACCTACATCTTCTAGAGCCTCTTCGGATAGCAATGAGTCTGATGGGTCATTCAAAACTTCATTGGTCCAGGAATTTGCTACAGCTTGAAAATCATATTCTCTCTGTTCCTGTGAAATTATCTCAGCCCAAACATTTTCATTATTATGTGCATCCTAAAAAGAGTTTACAAATAAATTACTCAATAATTAAATATTAATTGCATTGTTGCTAAAGAAACTATCAATCTATCTATCTATTTAAATGTTTCACCAACTAAAATTCCACTATTAAGTAAATCTTTCATTGACAAGGTCAAATTGTTTGTTCTATAAATTGATTTAGCTTTGCTTACATTAAACCTTTTTCCATCTTCTATATATTGAAGAGCCCATGCATTATCATGTAGTTGATCTTTGACTGTTGAAGCAGGAATGGGAGGTAAAGCTGACCTTTGAGATTCGATTTCATGCATTTCTCTCATTAAATCTACAAATTAAACTGATGTAATTTATTTTTTAAATTAATTGCAAAATATAATACCGTCCATTCTAAAAGTCTGTGGTATGGCTCTAGATTCCTGAAGAAATTGCTCGACCAATTGATCTGAGCTACTTTGAAACACTTGCCCATGATTATCAGAAAATGTATGATCACGGGTAATATGTGAAGTTAATTTCGACAAAGGATTTGCTTGGCCACATTCTGCTTCTGTTAAAGGTCTAAACGCCATTTTTAAAATGTATTGAACTTTGACAATATTCACTTGTACAATTTAATAAAATCACTACATGCGGATGTGGAAACTAAACTATCGTAATTCTCGTCAGATATAATATATTCTAGTAATAAGTAGAAGTGTAAAAAGCGATTGCGATAGTAATCATAGATAAGTAATGTCTAATGACGTTTCCCTTCTCCCACTTCACGTGTCAAATAATGTTAAGAGGGGCCTCACAATTTAGACAGCTCAAAACAGTTGGCATCCCTGACTTGCAGAAAAATTTAGGTCATTTTGTATGCAACAAATCTAAAGAATGCAGTAAAATTAAGAGTTGAGATTCAAACATAATATAATTTGGACCTTTGTCTTGGGGATAAGGTATTTTGGTCAAGTTTAGGATTGTTATAAAAAAGATATAAGCCATTAAGTGATGGTGTGATTTTGACAGTTTTGACAATTTGTGGTCACCAATTTGAACGCCAAGACCTTATCCCCAAAAGAAAGCCTAGAGAATTCGATTCTGGAAATATGAAATCTCAAATCATTGTATTTTTTGAGATTTGTTGCACGGAAGTTTCTGTAAACGAACGCTTCTGTACATTAGTTCAGCTGTTCCACCGTTTTGATGGATGGCGCTGTAAGGAACTTCAATGACAGATGACGACGGAAAAATGTCGTTGTCATGTCATGTGTTTTGTATTGTATACATAAAAATATTTATTTACTGTTTATAGCTTCATAGCTTGTTAGTATTTGTAGGCGGTTATAATAAAATAATTTTCATGCTAGAAAAGTAAATTTGGTTCCTCCGGGGACCTGTACGTAGCCATAGATTGCATCAGCATAAACATAGTTATATACATCAGCCTCCTGAGTTATTGAGTGAAACTACATTGGTAATAGTAATAAAAATGATTGCATTCTACTAATTGACCAAAATAGACATTTCTTATTCTATTGTACACTATTATTTTCGAAATACAGGAATATAAATGTTATATATATATTTTTTGATCTTTAATTTTTCCAGGTTATGTAGGTATCCAAATGTTATAAAATATGTTTTGCAGTTTTCCTCCAGTTTGTAATAATCGGACATGTCTGTTTTTCCATTGGCTCTTCTTAATTATTCAAGTAAATTATAGCAAAAATGTTTCATTTTATTGAATACGGAAACAAATCATTTAGGCAATCTGCTAGTAGTATTACAAATTTGAAGTACTAAGTGAGTAGGTAGTTTTTATATTTATTATAAAACAGATTGTCTGATTTTCCACTGACCCCTCTCAATAATTCAAATGAATTATAGCAAAGAAATGCTAATTAGGTAAACTATAAAAATTTTTATTATAGCAATAAACAGACATGTCTGCTTTTTCATTGACCCTTATTAATTATTAGAAAAAACCACAGCAAAAGTGGGTTTATGTTTTTATTGAAAAGAAACAAATCAAAAATATTCTATAAAAATATAAATGAAATTATTATTATTACAAATTTAATATAATTGTTTCATATTTATGATTACATGGTAACTGAAGTTCATCTTCCATTTTTCTCTTAAATTTCTCCTGAGAACAAAAATAAAAGAAAAAGTTTACAAAAATATCAATTTTTCACAATTCTAAATATGTCATTTTTCTACTTACTGATCAGTTTGAGCGAACACTTCTATATGAAAATTATTTGAATCTGTGTGGGCAGTTACATCAGACTTCATTTTAAATACATAATCCGAACTATAAATGGAATAAAACAATTAGATGTTTCTTCTAGGTAGGTGTTGTAATTTTTCTACTTACTGAATAGTTTTAGCGAACCCTTCTATATGGAAATAATTTGGATCTGTGTGGGCAGTTACATCAGACTTCATTTTAGTTTTGTAATTAGAACTGTAAATGGAATAAAAGAATTAGATGTTTCTTTTAAATAGGTGTTAGATAATGAAAAAAATGTATTTCATTTTCTTCAGCACCTGAAACCCAAGAAATCAAAATTTTGTACCATCAAAGAGACCTCTTAGGTATAACTATATCGTTTTACCAATTGCTGCATCACTACTTCAACTCTTAGATAATAAACTCAGAGCACGTGAACCCTCCATCTCATACAATTTAAAAATATCTACTTCCGCCCTAAGGGCACTTTACTTATGGAAATTCAGTTTTTTTTTGCACACTGAGGGTCAAAGTCAAAAAAATTGTTTGTGGGATTATTTATAATATATCAGCAATATTTAGTCCACAACACAGTTCAAAACAGTTGGCACCCCTGACTTGCAGAAAAATTTAGGTCATTTTGTATGCAACAAATCTAAAGAATGCAGTAAAATTAAGAGTTGAAACTTAAACATAATATTACTTGGACCTTTGTCTTGGGGATGAGGTATTTTGGTCAAGTTTTAGATTGTTATAATGTGTTGTGATTTAGACAGCTCAAAACAGTTGGCACTCCTGACTTGCAGCAAAATTTAGGTCATTTTGTATGCAACAAATCTAAAGAATGCAGTAAAATTAAGAGTTGAAACTTGAACATAATATTACTTGGACCTTTGTCTTGGGGATGAGGTATTTTGGTCAAGTTTTAGATTGTTATAATGTGTTGTGATTTAGACAGCTCAAAACAGTTGGCACTCCTGACTTGCAGCAAAATTTTGGTCAATTTGTATGCAACAAATCTAAAGAATGCAGTAAAATAAAGAGTTGAAACTTGGACATAATATTACTTGGACCTTTGTCTTGGGGATGAGGTATTTTGGTCAAGTTTTAGATTGTTATAATGTGTTGTGATTTAGACAGCTCAAAACAGTTGGCACTCCTGACTTGCAGCAAAATTTTGGTCATTTTGTATGCAACAAATCTAAAGAATGCAGTAAAATAAAGAGTTGAAACTTGGACATAATATTACTTGGACCTTTGTCTTGGGGATGAGGTATTTTGGTCAAGTTTTAGATTGTTATAATGTGTTGTGATTTAAACAGCTCAAAACAGTTGGCACTCCTGACTTGCAGCAAAATTTTGGTCATTTTGTATGCAACAAATCTAAAGAATGCAGTAAAATTAAGAGTTGAAACTTGGACATAATATTACTTGGACCTTTGTCTTGGGGATGAGGTATTTTGGTCAAGTTTTAGATTGTTATAATGTGTTGTGATTTAGACAGCTCAAAACAGTTGGCACTCCTGACTTGCAGCAAAATTTTGGTCATTTTGTATGCAACAAATCTAAAGAATGCAGTAAAATTAAGAGTTGAAACTTGAACATAATATTACTTGGACCTTTGTCTTGGGGATGAGGTATTTTGGTCAAGTTTTAGATTGTTATAAAAAAGATATAAGCCATCAAGTGATGGTGTGATTTTGACAATTTGTGGTCACTAATTTGAACGCCAAGACCTTATCCCGAAAAGATTGCCTAGAGAATTCGATTCTGAAATTATGAAATCTCAATTCATTGTATT
This sequence comes from Lochmaea capreae, assembly GCA_949126875.1. Classification (NCBI taxonomy): domain Eukaryota; kingdom Metazoa; phylum Arthropoda; class Insecta; order Coleoptera; family Chrysomelidae; genus Lochmaea; species Lochmaea capreae. Next base: position 8,949,160 of record OX421397.1, on the reverse strand, counting down.
TTTTGAGATTTGTTGCACGGAAGATTGAAGATTCTGCAAGTACATTAGTATTAGCCAATTAGCTCAGCTGTTCCACCGTCTTGATGGATATGGATGGAACTTCAATGACAGATGACGAAGGTCAAATAACAGATGAGGTCAAATGTCGTTGTCTTGTCATGTGTTTTGTGTAAATAAAAATACTTCAAATTATTTATTGTTTATAGTTTGTTAGTATTTGTAGGCGGTTATAATAAAATAATTTTTATGCTGGAAAATTAAATTTGTGCCCCGTAAATGCTGTTTATTTTCATTTCGCATGTGCTTCACCACAAGTACCTATAGTGTTTAGTGCAGGGGACTAGGTGTGAAATAAACCACAAATGTTTTTAGTTATTGCTAGTGATTCCACGAAGTGCCTGATATTTATTGATCCTCATATCGGGGTCTTTTGGTTCCTCCGGGTCCTGTACCTCCGTAGATTGCATCAGCATAAACGTAGTTATATACATCAGCATCCTGAGTTATTGAGGGAAACTATATTGATAATAGTAATAAAAACAATTGCATTCTACTAATTGACCAAAATAGACATTTCGTATTCTATTGTAATCCATTATTTTCGAAACACAGGAATAAAAATGTTATATTATGTTTGATCTTCAATTTTTCCAGGTTATGTATCCAAATGTTATTATAAAATACTTTTTGCAGTTTTCCTCCAGTTTGTTAGAACGGATATGCCTGTTTTTCCATTGACTCTTCTTAATTATTCAAGTAAATTATAGGCATTATACGAAATTACTTATAGCAAAAATGTTTCATTTTGTTGAATACGAAAACAAATCATTTAGGCAAGCTACTTGTACTATTACAAATTTGAAGTACAAAGTAAGTAGGTACTTTTTATATTTATTATAATACAGTATGTCTGATTTTCCACTGACCCCTCTCAATCATCATTCAAATGAATTATAGCAAAGAAATGCTAATTGGGTAAACTATAAAAATGTGTATTATAGCAATAAACAGACATGTCTGCTTTTTCATTGACCCTTATTGATTATTAAAAAAACTCACAGCAAAAATAAGTTCATGCTTTTATTGAAAAGAAACAAATAAAAAATATTCTATAAAAATATAAACCAAATTATTATTACAAATTTAATGTATTTGTCTTCATATTTATTAAAATACATGGTAACTGAAGTTCATCTTCTATTTTTCTCTTCCATTTCTCAGAACAAAAAGAAAATAAAAAGTTAACAAAAATATCGATTTTTTACAATTCTATACTCACAAAGGGGTGGTGACCTCTATTGACATATTGAAGTCTTGAGCCATGTAGTTATAAAGACTGAAAAAATATTATTCAAATACTCTATAAATAAATACTTAATATTTTTACTAACAAATTATTTTTCTAACCCAATTCAGAAAAAATATATGAATAATCCATTTTATCTTGGAAGCCATATTACAAAGATAATACACAAGTACTGAATAAATTGTCTTTGTTTTTATTTATACATGGCAACTGAACTGCATCTTCCATTTTCTTAATCCTCAGACAAAAAAAAATATAAACTATCCGTTTTTTAATATTGTATACTCACAAAGGGAGCTGACACCCAGCAACATTGAAGTCTTGATCCATATAGTTGTAATACTGAACAAAAAAACATTTCTTATTTCAAATACAGTTACATCAGGTTTCGTCTTAGTTACATAATCAGAACTATAAGTGGAATAAAAAAATTAGATGTTTCTGGTAAATAGGTTTTTTTACTTATTATTTGGATCTGTGTGGGCTAGGCAGTTACATCAGGCTTCTATTTAATTAGATGGAAAGTCCTCTTCTACAGCATCCTCTTCTGTGGCATCCTGTAGTCCAATGTCCTCCTTTTGAAATTCCTCTACTTCCGTCTCCTGTTGTAAAAATTCTTCATCTAGTGGTTTTGTCTTTTCTCTTTGCCTAAATAATGAAAAACATTTATTTTATTCTCTCATTATAAACAGCTTGCCTAAGACCTCCAAGACATCAAAATTTTGTATCATAAAAGAGTCTCCTAGGTACATCTCTTTTACTAATTGCTGCATCCCTACTTCAACTAGATAATAGACTCAGAGCTAATGAAACCTCCATCTCATACATATTTAAAAACATTTACCCCCACCCTAAGGGCACTTCACTCATGGAAATTTATAGCTTTTTTGCAGGCCGGGTGTCAAAAAATTTAGTTTGTACGATTATTTTTATATTAGCAATATTTTCTTGAGAATATTGCATCAACTTATTTTTTGTTGAAAATGAAATCAATTTATATTTCACATTATACCATGGCATTCTATTGAATTTGTGATAAGGACAACTATATAAAAAGCCAAATGTGTTCACAAATAATTTTATCGAAATCTGAAGGACCTGTAAAGCAAAAGATTTTTTACTTACTTCTTCTTTGATTTTGCCTTCTTGTTTCGTTTATGGTTCCTACACTTTTCTCGCGCCATAATATACCTAAGTATAATACAAAAAAAAAACTAAAAAAGGTGTCTCTTTCACCAAATAAATCGTCAAAAAAACTGAAAAAAAGTCTCTTTCACTAAGGGGGGGTGTAAAAAAAGAAAGTGTCTCTTTCACTGAAGGGAGGGTGTCCTTATCACCAATAAAGATAACACAATAAAATAAAAGTAATAATATATAAATAGACAATAGAAAACTAGGTATAGCGAAAAAAACTTGAAACAATAGCAATCGCAAATGATAAATTGAACTAGTCCGCCCCCAATGTTCTTATCTAGTACCCCTACCCTTGTTCGTTTTTCGCTCAAAAAACGAAAATGTTAAGAATTTACATAGTTGCCACAACTAGAAAAAGAATGTTTAATTTACTTACCTAGTTATTGTAGATATCGAGAAAATAATCATGAAAAACCTACAATCTGCTGCAATCATACAATAATAAAATATAAGCACGTATTATACATACCTGATATATTTCTATTTTATAAACACAAAAATTAATCACAATTTGCCTTATGGCTAATACACAAATACACCATACCTACGTAGTGGAATATCGAATTTTGAAAACATAAAATACCTAACATACAAGTAAAATGGTCACTAGGTATATAGATATTGCAAGTACCTAAATAAACCTAATAATCTATGACGTGCATAGTTTTACAGTTTTCCTGTTAAAAAAATGTTTTGTTTGTTTTTTCCCCGTGCAGTTTGAGGATTTTCGTATAACATGGCAACATTGATTGTAAATGCAGTAATGTGTTTATCACTAGATTTCATTGGATTCTAAAGCATCGATGTCAAATGTAAAAATTGTCCCTAGAAATCCTTACAATTTATTTAATAATTTATATATAATCCTCTGATTATGACGATAAAAAGAGATGAGGATGGTTATCTAGTTTTTAGCTTGCCATAGGTTAGAATAATTTTATTGTTGAATAAAATTTACATTTTGAAAATTTTGGAAGCACAAATGTCTTGTAACTTTGTGTTTACAATAGGCGTTTTGCTGCGAGGTACCGTTGACTCAACGTTATACAATTTTTCGGGACCGTAACGTTTCCGCGACAGGTCGGTTCAAACTTTTGTCTGCGAGTATACTTCAACGGTACGTAAATTTATAGACCGTGGTGAGCGAGGTGTTTTTGGGAGCGGTTGACGTTTATAATCACATAACCTATTGTATAACGTTGAGTCAACGGTACCTCGCAGCAAAACGCCTAATATATAATCGAAATTACCTAGGTACCTTGCGAATTAATTGATTATATAAGCATTTAAAACAATAAAATAATTATTAAAGGATCACTTAGTAAATAGTGTTATTAGTTGTTGATATTAAAAAAATATTGTAAACCAAAGGATGACTAAAGAATTAATTTCGTCTACCTACTCTAGAAATGGCAATAGCGCTTCTCGATAGAATCGCTTTGGTAGAGTTGAAATATCTCCTTCAATTGTTTTCTTGTCTTATCATTTATTATGTTTTCTCTGTAAAATAAAGAATGAAAAGTTTTTGATGTAAAACAATGTTGAATATTTGGATGTTCTTTTTAATTCTAAATAGGTTGTTTTTTATAATAATTTTTGAAATTGTCCAAAATAAAGGTAGGTACCTATTGACACTCTTGAGCAAAAATTACAATTTTTATATATATTATATCACAGTAAAAGTAGATTCTTAGGAAGAGTATTAAATAGAAGTTATTTTGTAAAAATATAAGTATTTGTGCATTATTATATAGTCGCGGAAGAAAATACATATATATCACCTGATAGTTTAGACAAGATTAGCTTTTTGCATTCAGATAATCCCAATAGAATTTTGTTAGATGTTAGATTGTCGGATTGGTTTGCTTTGCATTTTATCATTACTTCTCAATAAATGGCAATTATAAATCTCGGATAGGTATAAAACTTCAAAATATAGAGAACCGACGATAATGATTGATATAAGTACTATTTTAATTTCAAAATTAACCTATAAGTACAGAAACAATTAAAGAAGAAAAGAGAATACCTACCTAGGTAAAATGAACATACTAGCTGGTAAATAAATAAAATCATAATTTACTTATTGAGATTGAAAATTAATAAAAATACCAGCTGGCCCCAGACTATACTGCTGGCAGAAATTTGAAACCAAAACATTGAAACAGCTGACCCGGAGAGGCGTTTGTTTGAATCGTCAAGAGATGCATATTAAATAAAAGCCGATTTAATACTAGTAGCGACATCTATCGTAAATATTTTGAACTTAAAAATAACTAGATAAGTGACCAGTTTTGTTTATGTTTTGAGGTTTGTGTACCTGTGAGGAGGCCCCTCTTAAGCTCTTAGTGCAGGTCGAATATTTATAACATAAGAAAGTAAACATTAAACCGAATTCACAATGTAGCCAATAAAAAACAGTGATTTGAATTTGCGGTTCATACAGATAAGTAGGAATTGGTAGGAATATACCTCCCCTGATGCGATTGTCAACCAAACATATGATCCAAAACGTGTTATTGAACCTGTAGTGTACGAGGTACAAACGAAAATGTCTATTTTCTTACAAAATAATGGAGGTTTTATTATATTATGAATATATAAAAGCTAAACAAGGTATTACAACTTATAATAAATGTGATAAAAATTTCAAAATTTACATTATAATATTCATTAATGTAGCTTTAGTAGAAAACGTAGCTAATCCATTTTAAAAACCCAATAATTTTTTAGAAACTTAAATGTTATAATATAATATATTATAATTTGTAAAGACTATTAACAGGGATGAAACATTCTCCAGATATCCATAAAGGTACCTATAATTCTAAAGTTATTAATTTGAATTGCAATTTTTTATTACAAAGAAATAATACCAATAAATATTTGATTCAATATTTTATTTTACAATTACAACTACATAAAAAATAAATACAATGTTTCTGGCTAAGAAATACATGTCTACATCAGTCTAATGTGACACAAGTACATTCTATAGTCTACCTGATAAAACAACATTGGAACATGCACATACAAAATATTTTATCAAACAATTATTATTTCCAATAATTTTTCATACTGAATGTTATTACTAGAATATAAAAATTAAGGAACGAATACAAACGATTTGAATCCACACAATAGAACCCTTGTATGTGATTTAATTTTTAAAAGTTTTTATTTATTATTTTCTTTACTCCAACCATCCCACATTAAAACAAATGCATCTATTAAAGTATAAAACATATAAATGATCATACCCACCACAATTAAACCAGCACTAATAGCTATCACAGACAATTTTCTATCTCTGGTTTTTAATTGTACTAATTGTGATTGGTGTGTTATTAATAATTTTTTAACATCTGAAAGTTCTCGTTTTATATCTTTTTGTTTTGTTTTTGGTAAGAAGTGGTTTTTTAATTTTTTCTCTAAAAGTCGAATCCTGTTATTAGTTGATTTTATAGAATCTTCTATTTCAACTATCTGAAACACATGATACAATTTTTTTTAATACAAAGGTATACTTGAATAAAATTCATACCTCATTCGCAGACTGCATTATCTCATTTAAATTAAGATATTGAATATGTTTTTACAGTACACATATTTTTAAAAGGGTAAACCATTTTGAAAAAAATGTTTATTATGGTATTCCATTTCATCTACAATATTTATTAAATTTTAGATATCCCACTATGCAAGCTGATTATTTTAGAAATATTCGAATTCGACAACATGAGTTTAATTTTGACTTTTATGTTATAATTTTATTGAAATTTCAACATATTTACATGATATTTACGTTGTTTACAAAATGCCATGTTTTAATGAATTACCTATATCAGTGCCATCTATACAGGCAAAGAATACACCAACTAACTGGTGTACTCCATAGATATATAAACAAGTGTACTCTATGGATACGGTTAGGTTATTAATCAATTAATTGTCATTTGTAAATAGTTTGGAGAAGTATGCTAGGCACAGAAATTCTTTTCACTAGAATATATATAATAATATTGTAAAAATAGTTTTAATCACAGCAAATTGTTTCTAGAATAAATGTTTTGTGTACGTAAATATATGCCTAAGAAAAGTTTGTCAGTATTTGACAGACAGTTTCACCAGCCCGAAGAAGCTTGGAAGTTATTGAAATATCAATAAACAAATTTGTTGTCATTTCTATTTTAAATCATGGGTTGCTGCGCTTCTAAAGAAGAAAATAGAACAGAAGTTGTTGAAAGAAAATGTACCGATGTCTTTTGGTTGTGTTTATTTATCCTTTTTTGGTTTTTAATGGTAGGTTCAATTTATAATTATCATTAATTGTTATTGATAATTTCATGTAGTTTGTGATCAAACAAAAACTTCTAGCATAAGTTATTTGTATATTATTTTTTACAATAATTAGTAGTTAAGTTATGTTTATTTGATTTTTAAATTAGTGATATATTAATCATTCCTCATATTAACTTTACTAATGCCTAAAATTTTACATTAACTATTTTTAAACATGCCCACAACTCTTTGCCATTTGTACTACTTTACTATAAATATTTCTCTAAAGAATGGGCGTGTTTAGCCTTGATTACTGTACAAATTAATTTCTTAGTATATCTTCACTATGTTTTTAGTTACTCATATGTAAAGAAATAATGCAAATTAAAGTGATTCATTTATTTTTGTAATTATTACATTTACCATAATTTTTTCATATAATCAAAAATATACTTACTATTATTTGACTCAATTTTCCATTTCGTTCTTTAAGATGAGGACTGATATTCTGAAAATCTCTTAGAATAGCATAGGTGTTTTAGATTATTTATTACATTTTAAAATACTGTTATTACAGTTACAGAGTGAAATAAAGTAATTTATCTCCTCTGAAATATAGAATATCCATGTTTTTAATGTTTAGAATGCCAAGCCTGATTGTTTAAAAAGTCTTTCATGTATGCTCAACTATAAGTACTATTGAAAGTAAATATATGATACTAACTGTAAAAATAGGTCAAAAATAGCTACTCAAAATAAGCTAAATAAATAAAAAATAATCAGGCAATTTATGAATAATAGTATTTTGATCTCAAAAGTAATGCCAACACACTTTTTAGATAATCATTGCTGCCTTTTCTTTCGTCTACGGAAACCCCCTACGTATTATTAATGGATATGATTCATTTGGAAATACATGTGGAACACATCGTAATAAAGTTGTTGGAAATATGCCTCTAAGTGGTATTGATACCACTGAGAGGCCTTTCTTGTTGTTTTATAATATCTACGAGCTGAAACAATCTCTTAAGATTTGTGTGAAACAATGTCCAACATCCAAATTAAATTCTATACAAGATTTTAATAATTATCACCTTCAGGGAATTGACTATTGTAGATATGATTTTAATTATAATGATTTGAGTGGCCAAAAATCAGAATCTTTGTTTGGCTCTTTTGGTCCATGTCCTAATGTGCCTGTTTTTGCAAGGTAAGTCTATTTTAGATTATAGATGCCTGAAGCCATGGAAACAAAATAAACAAAAAAATAAGAATTCATTGACATTTGACAAAAAGGCTTTAAGTGTTTAATGTTACATATTATCATCTTGAACGTTTTTCACTAATTTTATAAATGTTTATTTTTCATAGCACACCCGTTTTGAATCGTTGCATTCCAAAACAAGTGACTGAAGTTACCGAAGCGATTGTGGGTAATTTTTATGGCCTTCTGAACAGTTGGAGTGTAGTTGAACAAGTTTTGGGAGATCTCTACAGTACTTGGAAAGAAATTTTAGGATTGACATTTTTTTCACTTGGTATATTATTTTTTATATTTATTATTTTAAATAGTATATCTGTAGTGATGCTATTTTGTAGTTGTATCGCTTCTTACCATCGGTATATTGCATTGTTTGGCGCACCTAGTATCTTACATCATCATGATAGGCTTCACTATTGCTGGTATAGGAGGTACTGCTTTCTTGTGGTACACTTATTTTGACATTAAATATCACCTTAATAGAACGGCAAAGTATATGCTGCTTTCAGAGACAGTAAGAAATGAAACTGCTTTTCTATGGTATGCCATCATTGCTACTATAATTACGGTAAGTTAAAATTGTATAAATTTTCTCAAAACAAGTAATATTATTATTATTATTGAAAACATTTTTTAGATTATTATACTAATTATCATAATCTTCATGAGAAAGCAAGTCGACTTTCTAGCAGACCTATTCCAAGAAACTTCGAAATGTTTGATGCATCTTCCACAACTATTCTTTCAACCTATATTGACATTTTCCATTTTAGTTTTGTTCTTCATGTTTTGGCTTTTTGTGGTGGTAAGTATTTTTGATTTTCTTTTTATTATTGTTTGTCATTTGTATTATTTTATTTCAGCTTTGTTTAGCAACAGCTTCATTTCCTGAGAAGAACGAAGTTATACCAGCTATTAACAATTCCACTCGTACTGCTATCCATGCATCAAGGTTGGTGTATCCTTCTCAAGTTACGCCCCAAACAGAAATGAACTTGGAAACTTTTGCAGACAAAGTAAAGAGTAAGTTTCACACGATAACAGATGATATTAAATATAGTGAATTAAATTAGATTACAAACTATATTCTTCTTTCAATAAAAAATTAACAAAACATTTAAAAATTTGCTCATCTATTTTCTATATATTTTTTTCAAGTTTCAGTAGTGGAATATGTAGATGCTTCATGGGTAAGAGGTATGTGGTGGGTATACTTCATCGGTCTCATATGGACATCTGAATTTATTATGGCCTGTCAGCAAATGGTAATAGCTGGATCAGTTGCCCATTGGTTTTACAGACACAAATATAAGGATGACGGTCATTGTTGCTATGCCACTGGAAAATTAATAAAATACCATCTTGGTTCTGTAGCTTTGGGATCATTGATAATTACTATATTTAAGATTCCTAGACTGATTCTTATGTATCTTCATGAAAAGTGAGTGTAATACAAAATATTCCAATGCCCAAATACATTTGCTATATTTTAGGTGGAGTAGGGGAAAAGACAAAGGAAACGAATGCGCAACTTGTGGAATAAGATGTTGCATTTGCTGTTTTTACTGTTTGGAAAAATTTATTCGATATTTGAATCATAATGCTTACACAGTTACCGCTATCGATGGTTCTCATTTTTGCAAAGCCGCTGGAACAGTAAGTTTAAGCTACTTATAGTTAAAGTATAGGTTCTGTCAGCTGCCATAACAGCGACTTAATATATCAAACGATTTGACAGTTTTATATTGTTTTTGTTATGACATATAACAGGCAACTAATAGATTCTCTATTATCGAATAACAACAAAAAGTTCGGTAAACAGTGTCAATGTATTTATCGTTTTTTCAGGCTTTTGAAGTACTTACCTCGCACGCACTACAAATAGCGACTATAAATAGTTTGGGAGATTTTATTTTATTCTTGGGAAAATGTTTAGTAACGGCTGTCACTGGCTGTGTAGGTTTGGCGCTATTCAGAAGAGATACCGAGTTGACATTTTATGCAGCACCTACACTAGTTGTATGCATATTTGCATTTTTTGTCGCACACTGCATTCTTTCATTGTATGAGGTAAGATATGACATTTATTTTTTGTCCAATAATATATTTAAAAACTCTTGATAAATTTAACTACGCAAATTTCTACTTATAAAACGTCATAATAGACATAAAATACATCATTTGTCAAGTGACATATGACATGACATATAAGGTGGCAAGTATAGGCGATTTTTAACGAGTTACTGGTTATTTGCGATAACAGGCGGTGTTCATTTCCTAAAATAAAGTAGTTACGATGATTGATTGTGAATAACCTCATCCACCTCAAGAAAAACATTGTTCATAATTGAAGACAATATTCACTATCTGTATTTGAACGGTTTTAACTTTTTTCAATCAGTAATTCGCTAAAAATCGCCTTATGTCATATTTATTTTTACTTAGATGGTGCTGGACACGGTATATTTATGTATGTGTCAAAGTGGAGAAGCTCCTGAAGGAATAAAAATGCAAAATCTTGGAGTAAACACCAACGGTAATCAAAATACAGAAACGGGACAATTGAATAATTAATTCAGAAGACTATTTCATTTGGACGAAAACAAAAAAAATGCAGCTCTATAATACATTCTCTGTAAATACTTTTCGTCTTAGTATAGTTTCCAGTTTTCTTATGGCGATCCAACGGAAAAGGTAGGTTTATTTCACACTAATCAAACTGTTCTTATGTAGGTCGAATCAAATGTAAATATTGACAGATGTCAAAGCTTATTCTTAACTTCATACTTTACAATATGTATTGAATGTTATAACAATTTATTACAGTAGACATGAAGAAGGTTGATCTGAAGGAATTTTAACACAATATCCATGGCATTAAAAGTCCCTTCGATTTTGTATATACAACCTATTTTATCATACTTAACTGAAATTTTGCGTTAACCACTGTGGACAGACGACTAGTTTTGTAGTACTGAACACTGTGTCTCTTTCCTTTCATATGTTTTAAAATACTTAACGACCACTGTAGAGTGACAATTTCTAAAATTACACATCAAACTAACTGCCTTTTTATAACTAACGCATATATATATTGAACAAATAAATCTGCAGGGCCAATACTGTCGCATTACTGACAGTTGACATTGCACGTAATTGAGAGTTGGCGTTTATGCGTATCGGTAGCTAGTCATTTTTTCACGGACATTTATTAGATTGGATCAAAAATACATTACAATAATAAAACGTATGTAAACGCTGTACGTTAAAAATAAATCTATATTCGTGGCAGCTTGCTGATTAAAGCATTAAATCTAAGCTGAAAGCTTCAAGATTTAATGATAAATTAAATAATTAAGATTAGGTAAGTCATTAATTAGTACAAAATTTGAAATACATAATGCCCAGTGCGAACAATACAATGTAGAGAGTTCATATAATAGCCTGCTTGGTGTGCGTCATCGTTTGTGACGTGAATCAGATTCCGATGATCATTGTTTACTTGGTCGCCATATGCAATTTCGACCAACTTTATCCAACCTTATGGCCTAAATTTTAAAGGGACCTTCATTCGGAACGCAACCTGTGTTAGAAGGGCATAAACAATCAATGACGCAGACCAAAAAGGCTATTATACGAACTATATAAATTTGAAGATTATACTTGTAAATCTCTGAATTTTCTTCTTTTACTATCTAAAGTTGATCTTCAAATTCTTGCAGTGTTGAATTGAAGCCTTATGTTAGAATATTTAGTGAAGAGTTTATTTTAAATAGTATATTTTGTTATATCGTTTAAGTTATTGCACAATGTGTTGATTGGTGTTACGTACAATGTTCTACAATTTGTAGGAATTAATTGTTTTTTTATACATTTTATTGACTGTATTGAACAAGTGTTCTTATTATTAATAAAAACAAATAAGTACTGATGATACTAGAACTTCAACAAAAAGTCACCACACCAATGAATTTGCCAATTTTGTCAGTTTGAATTATTTTTCCAAGAAATTCAATAACTGAAGAATGAAACTTTTTAATCTTTGAATTTCTATCAAATTTATAATCATTGCGGTCCTACGTAAGAATTAGGGATGTACCGGATCGAGTATTTAGCCGGCCCGGCCGAAACCGGAGTTCCGGCAGCCGGACCGGACCGCCGGATCGGGATTTATATGGACATATTTCAAATTCTAATGATTTACGACTTTCAATTTATTAAAGTACAAAACATTTTGCTTGCTTTTTTCATATATTTAACCTATTTTTAAAAATTTTAATGTTCCGCCCGGACCGCAACTGCGATTCAGCTAGAACGACAATTCCGGCCACTGTCCGGATCTGCCGGATTTAGTGGTACCGACGGAATTCCGGTACATCCCTAGTAAGAATCCTTCCCTTATCGAAAAAATATCCAAAATCCTTACATGGACAATATTGAAAGCGAAAATATTGAAGATGCTGCAAACCACAAGTCACTTACAGTAGAAACAGTGGAGCCTTACCATCACGTGACTGTTACGTCAGCAACAATATTCATATAAATCAAATTCTCTGTCAACTCGATAGAAATAATCGTTTCTACTGTACAGCTTGTCAAACATAAGAACATACTTTTACTCTGACATCTGCGATCTGTACTCGTCGATGTACCCCTACATTTGAAAAGCTGTAGATACTCTTGATTTGTGAGTGTAGAAATTGGCAGCTGCACATAGTTGCTGAAATGGCCAACGCTTTACTTTTAATAATCAACTTTCAATGACCAGAAAATTACAATAAAGATGTGAAATAATAAAAGTATTATTGTCCATGAAACATTAACAAGAAATATTTCGTTATGAATATGAAATCTCTAATATAAACATTCTAATAATTTATAAGATAAGATAGTGCACTGCCATTTTAAATATTAACATTATCTTATAAGTTGTCAGTTTCTGGAAAGTACATAAGTTTTTACCAGAAAAGGTTTATCAACTGATGCGTTAGTTAAACTATTAAAAAACAAATTAATTATATATTTTCCAAAGCTGACAAAGCATAGAAAGTTGTTGCTGAATAGATTGTGCTGTTATGACAAAGTAGGAGAATCTTAATGTGCCTCCTCACTATGCCGCTGTTCGCCAATTGGCAAAGCCGATTCGATATAGACGCGACCGTTGGCACGTGCCAATAAGCCAGCCTTGTGCCAATAAAAATCGCTGAAGAAAACTGATAATGGAGACGTGCCAACCACTGGCCTCTCGCGGCTTCAATTGTGATTCAGACCGTCTCCCAGTTAGCATATGCTTTCAAATGGAGTGGACGAACGAGAAAGTTATTAATTTGATAAATCTATACCAGGATCGTTCTGTTTTCTTCTATGTACACACGTTTTTGCAGTCGCTGGCTGTGCCGACGACATATCGCGGCATAGTGTGAACGCGCTTTTACGTAGTTATCACGAATTTTAATATATGTACCTAAAAATTATGAATGTCGAAAGTACCTGTTGCGCCTTAAGTGTACCATTGTTGGCCAATGCTTTTGTATAAGTGTAAGCGTAGAACAAAACTTTAGGCAAAATAATTGATGTTAGGTAATTGGTCAGTATTTTTTATTGCTGTCCGTCCTTTCTATACAATGTCTTTGTAGGAGAATTCGTTTCTTAACAGCACAGTAATTCATAAATAGGTAATAGTGCCCTAAGGGCATAAGTGCAGGTTTAAATAAACCCCCTTAGTTATTATAAACTCAGCTTAATAAACCTTTGCAGTTATACATGCCAGATTTTAGGACTCAAAAAAGTAAAGTGTTGCTCAGAGAAAATTCGTAGTTGGTACAGTATTCGCCAACTAACTTGATGTCCTAAATGCTTTCTAGGGAGCTATTGACGCCGCCCATCCGATAACTGTAAACAGTGCCGTGTAAGTTCTGAGGATACGCTTTCTGTTACAAATTTTACAAACACTTTATTGTACAAAGCAGAAACAATAACTGTGTGTACGCTACTGAAAATCTTAACACCTGATAAGGTTCGATGCAATTGGCGTTTGTCAAAATTTTACCACAAATAGCAGGCAGGGCACTATTACTCTTTCTCTCTTAGTTGGTAATTTCTGGTACATCAAGTTAGTTGGCCGATACTCAAGTATGTACTCGTACACGTTATCTGACAATTGAGGCAAACTAAGTGTTCTGTGACGTTATTTTGAAATATCAACAATCAAATAACCTATTTTTAATTTACATTTTACTATAGACGTTTCCAGAACACGTGTCTTTGACAGGTCGGCCAAATTGTGCTGGAAGGCAACCTAATTAATTAGTTGGAGTTGGCACTTGTGTGTTTTCACATGTGCTGTAGGGTATTTTAGAAAAATCTAGCTTGTAGTGAAGTCAGTTGGCTGTCAGACAGACTTTGTAGAATAATAGGGCTTTTCGGAAACCGTAATCCTGGATCAGATAGATCAGCTGATTGCGGATCCTAACCATGAACGAGATTTTCGAACGACGCGAGCTGTTTTTGTGGAAATGTCAAAGTTAAAACTTAACCTTTTATTATTAAAAGTTTCGTGGATAGATTTTTTATAGTTTTTCTGTGTTTATAGACCTTTATCAGGGACCCATTATTCAGTTGTAAAAAAGGTTTTAATTGTTCAATAATTATTATTAGCGAATTACAAGCATGGACAGGTTTTTATACAATACGTCAAAACTATTATTTTTGAGGAAGATGAGGAGGAATATTTATTGATATATGCATTGAATGCTCCAAAAAGGTGCTAAATCACTGACAAAAAACAACCAACTAACACTGAATTTTGAAACCAACAAATTATGAAAAGTACAAAACTCGCAATCTTCAAACACCTGTCAACTACGCAGCTTACATGACTTTTAGGTTAGAGGTCAAAGAAAACTGTTAAAAAAACGGAACAACACGTCAGCTGATCGCATTTACCCACCAGTATACTTGGGTAGAAAGGATCCAATCATATGACTATGATCCGCTAAATTCGTTCAGTTTCCGAACGTAAGTGATCGTGATCCGGATTACTTTCCGATTTCCGAACATTCAGATCATGATCGGGTTAACCCGATCATAGTTTCTGAAAAGCCCTAATGCTCCGTTAGAAGCTGGAAATCGAAAAAAAGATACCTTATCTCTTTCTTCCCGCATTCCACACTTAACACCACAAAACGATGGCTTTTTATATATCTTTAAGAACTATTTCTAAATTAAAGTGTGACTATAATCCTTTGTTTACAAATAAGCAATGAAAACTAAATAGAATATGTGCCCTCCAGCACAAAATGGCCGACCTGTCAGTGACGTCATACTGGAATGATCTATTGTTGGAGAATAACTACAAATTATACTATTAAGTATCAAAAAATGTTCCAGTTTGTACACATTTTCTTTTATGAGTAGAAGTATGAACTAGGAAGTTATAGCTAATAATAATATTGATGTGGAAAAGAATTCTCCTCCAAGATGGCATTTACTCAAAATGTAACTGACTGCTCAAAATCCTTTACAATTTTTAGAATAGAATATTTTTGATGTATTATCATTCTACTTTTCTTATACCACTTTACTATATGATTATATCAATTATTAACAGTAAAATTTTTAATAAATTGTAATTTTTGTCTGAATCTCTAAATACACAAAATTACTAACAATATTTTCTCAATTTTTAATCATCTTGATAAAAAATAAATACCAAATTTGCAATTTTAAAATAAGTAAATGTTTGCTATCGATATTGCCTCAAATATAACTACACCTCACTGCAAAAGCATTTATTTTCATATTTATATTTTTATATTGTCAATACTATTTTATATCGAACTTTATGTGTTCAATACATCAGGAAATAATTAAATTATATGTATACTACTTTATATCAATTTGTCTAGTATTATTCTACTTTACATAGTTGAAGGCAAGAGTAATACACAAATTAAATTGCTTCATAAGCAGTGTCGATTTAAAAAAAATTTGAGTGGCAGTGAGTGAAAAGTAGGCATCATAAACACTGCTGAGTGTCCATCATTTGATCTTTCATTTTATATTGCTTGGGATCATTAAAATCAGTATAAAAATGAATATGATCAGTTTTCTACAATCAGTCCAGAGGTGATATGTTTAGGTCTGCTTTTGGCACTCAAAGTTAGATCACATCATAATATAAGGTTCGTTCCAACTGGCAATAGAACCCTTCTAGGTATCGTTAGCGCAAGTGCTATATTTGTTTCGTGTTCCATCTTATTACAGTACTGTTCTAGGGACTGTACAAAATAAAAACTACCTTCTGGAAGGGGTGATAAAGTTGATGTGTCCACCCTTAATTTGAGTTTGCACGCTATACAGTACTCAATATGATTCCAAAACGGTTCCTAAACGCCAGTTGGAACAAATCTATTCTCTCCCAAAAAATAGTGGCCTTTAACCAAAGAATTATGCTTTTAATAACTTAAAATTATGATAATACTTTAAATGAAAAGGATAAAGCAAATTATAGACAAATTGTTATAAAAGGTATCAATCTATTGTAGTTTTTTTATTAAGCATGAAACCGATAAATGAATTTTGATATTAAAAGATGAAAATAAATATATATTAAATATACAACTCTAAATCAATCTTACTACTCAATTACAACTTTTGTAGTTTTGTTTTTATATATTTATTTAATTATTCATAAAAAAAGTGCTTGTATATCAAAATTAACTGAAACTATTCGCCCTCTATGTTAAGCTTACACAAACGTATGTATTGAACAAGCACAAATAAAAACTAATAAAAGACAATGTTTTATTTCTGGACATAATTAATATAATTAGTTTTATAAAATATATCTAGGTTTTACGAGATTTAATAAATCCATTTATTTTTACTTTCAATTTTTTTCCAGTTTTACCTTTTTTTGGTAACTTATTTTCAGCTTTTTTAATAGGACTTTTGTTCTTTTTAATCATTTGTACAGTACCTTTTATTTTTTGCTTAGGACTTACAGCACCAACGTTACTTTTAACTTTTTTCATCTTTTTCTTTTTAGATTCAGTATCAGTTTGGATTTCGGTATTCTCACTTGGTGTTATCTCTTTGATATATTCTTGTGCTTTTTCTATTGTATCTCCTTGAAATATATCATCTAAGGGTTTTAATTTGTAACTTTCGGTAGGTCGAGTTGCTTCTGCATGTACCTTCTGTTGAATTCTATTAACATATTTATTCTTAGCAGAAAGTTGTATCTGATGCCTATACTTTGCAGGACTAACATAATTTGGATTTTCCCATAAAGCCACTCCTCCAAAACTACCCGAAAATATTTTAACCTAAAAAAATAATTTTTTAAATTAAACCATTTAGTGATAATTACAAAATTTCTTACTGGATTGAAAACAAATCTAGGTCCAACTTCTGCTAAAGCTCCATCTTCAGATAGTATCTGAAAATTACGGAACCATATCCTATTGTCCAAGACACTAAATGTATAAACATGGTCAAAGAATGGTTGACTCTTTGGATGGTGCTTGGGAATGCCAAATGTCTGTGTGAACAGTTCTTTCAATAAAGCATAATGGGGTTTTTCTGAGAAAACTGGATCAAAACTCAACAGTGGCCTGGAACCTCTCAAGCAATTACCAGTCAATTTAAGCTCTTCCATAGTATATACTAAAAATTAACATTTATGATTAGCAAAAATACCAAACAATGCAATTGTTAATTACCATTTTCAACTAAAAATTTAACACTAGGCCCATTAGGTACATTGGAAATCCACATATACAAGTCCCTTTTCTTCCTGCCCTCAAACATAATAGCTTTATTACAGTTTTTCATTTCACACATTTCGTTTACTACAGATAAAGTTTTTGATCGTTCCATTTTTGCCTCTGGTTTGTGATGGGGCATTAATTTTTTCAGGTCTTCCATAAGATGTCTATCTCTATGATTAATACCTCTAGATGCAAAAATTAAAACTCTCTGTTTGTTAATCCATTTTCTCTAAAATTGAGAAATAAACTTTTCAAATAACGAAATGTCTCAACTTATTTAATAATTACAAACCTTTTTTTCCAATGGTTCATCAGATTGTCTTACTGAAGGAGGAAGTTCTTCAACTTCTTCTTGAGTTGTTTGACGTTTTCTTTTAGATTTCTGTATTTTTCCCATTTTTTGCTTAAACACGTGTATTTTAATTCAAAAATTGAAAGCACAAGTAACATCTAACCTAAAAATTGTCTGTTGTGACAACATCTTCTTTCATATGTATGATGATGAGCTCTTATAACATGGCTTATCAGTTATATTAAAGTTTTTTAAAGCAACCAATTCTTTTGTTCTACTCGACCATTGGACCAATGGCATTGGTGAAAGAATCAGTTAAAATACAAATTAACTGACTTTTTGGGTATACCATAGACGAAATAAAAAAAATAAAATTATATATTATTTCTCTATGGGTTATACATTCTTTGGTTACCACTAAAAAGAAGAAGAAAATCTTAGGTTAGATTTCTATCATGCATGTGTGGGTTTTGTTTGAATCATTTATTTGAATTGATCATATATCAAATATTACCATCAGCATGAGTTCTAGTGATTCTGATTTAAGCGATAGCGATTTAGAGGTAATTATTTTTCACTATGCTCAATTATGGAATTTATTGTGTATTTTGTAGCTTCAACAAGCTTTTGCTGAAGGACGTCTTAAACCTGGTATTAATAAAATAGAACAAGCACCTAAGCAATTTATCAATAATATAGTAAGTATCCTATGATGTACCCGATTTGTTTGTTTATTGGGAGTTTGATTCTTTTTAGAGTGGCTTAAAACAAAAAACCGAAGAAATAAAACTGAATTTAGCTTGGATAGAAAGACTGGATTGTATAAATGGACAAGCACCTCTAGCACCAGAGTTAGCAGCTGAAATGTTGACCCAAGAAGAAAAAAGAAGCAATGAATTGAAGAACAACAAAAAGCTACCACAGTTTTCGCCTAAAGAAGACCCAATTCTAAATGACTTTAAAAGAGAAATGATCTTTCATAGACAGGCACAAGCATGTACTTTAGAAGCTTTGCCTAAATTAAAGCAAATGGGTATTTCCACCAAAAGGTAATTAAGTTACTTTTAATTATTATTTTTTTTACCATTCTATTTATATTTTAGACCTGATGATTATTTTGCGGAAATGGCAAAAACTGATGCACATATGCAAAAAATCAGAGAACATTTAATGAAGAAGCAACAACAACAAAAAAGGAGTGAGAGAGTCAAGCAATTAAGACAGCAAAGGAAAGATGGGAAGATGCTTCAAGTTCAATCCAAATTACAGAGGTCTCAAGAAAAGAAAGAAATGCTTGCACAAGTCAAAAAAGTCAGAAAAGGCATGTCTAAAGATCTTGATTTTCTAGATGGTAAAGGTAAACTATCTGCTAAGAAATTAGCAGAAAAGAAAAAAATGAAAGATAAGAAATTTGGATTTGGTGGTAAAAAGAAAGGGATGAAGAGAAATACAAAAGATAGTGCTGGAGACATCAGTGAATTTACAAATCCAGGAAAACCCGGAAAGAAGTTTAATAACAAAGGTAAACCAGGAGGCAAACAAAGAATGGGATTTAGTAATAAAGGTAAATCAGGAGGTAAGCAAAGAATGGGCAAGAATAGGAGAGTTCAAATGAAGGCAAGAGGAAAGAAGTAGTATATAACTTTTATTAAATTTTTTAATTTATTCAGTTGTTTATATTAAAAATCTCACTCCCAAGTAGTCACTTCTAATAACAAACCAGATTGGTTGGTTATATAGTGTAGATATCCCAACCCTGTTCAACTTATAAGTGTAATTCAATATCTGTCGGAGCACATAGCCAGAGAAGTAGTTGTTGCTTCTTAGTGAACGGTCTGCTCTTTGAAAAGTAGATTTAAAAAACTTAGTATAATTATCATGCTTGACATCTACTAGAATAATTGTTAACTAAATGCCCTGCTTTCTCAAATATTCAATGGTGGTCAAGCAAGATTGGTTTGATTTCTAGTAACTTCTCTGTGACCTTCTATCTGACGCCTGTATCGTCACTGTATTTAATTTGTATTTTATCTCGTTAAAAACCAATTAAACTTAATGGGAGTAAGGTATGACTGTGGAACAAACTTGAACACAAGATTATATTCAAAGCAAAAATGGCTCTAATGGTGTGCAGGAATCAGACAGGGAGAAAGTGGAGTTGTAGCTTAAAAATCCTGAGCTGGATGTACCTGCCATTGTGATAGTGAAGTATCAGTGACAAGAGAAAACCTTTCCTAAATTCAAAGACTGGCCTGTATATGGAGCAATGGGAACATGCCCAATGGTGTCTGTGGAAATTATTCTCAACCTCTTACCACGGTAGTGGAAAGTATTGCAGGAAGAACAAGTTATAGTCTAAGTAAAGAGGGAATCATTGAAAAAACACATCGCTTCGTAGGAATCAGAAAACCAAAAGATGGTATGATGAACTTTTCAAAGAAATTTGATATGAAATGAAGCAACAAGAAGTAATGGGGTCCAAATACCATTACCAGACTTGGATAGAATAACATTCAATAGTATACAGACGGCACAAAAGCAATAGAAAGAGCTGGAATGAACTAGGCAAGAACAATATAGTCACCTTACCAGGAGACTCTGGAATAGAAAGAAATGAAATAGCAGATGGACTAGCAAAGAGGGGGATTGAAAGACCCTTTTGGAGAATCAGCTCCATTGTAGTATATGGCTTAGGCAATCAAATATACTTCTGGGTGACTACAACCTGTTGAGATCGAATGATTGCCTAAGTCAGAGTAAAACTGTACTAGAAGTTTTAAAAAGCTGAAAATAGTGGAAGAAGAAGAATGTATATTCTGTGGTATGGAAGTGGAAACCTCCATTCACATACTTGCAATTCAGAATCTTAGAGCACAACACCTAGGAAACTAGTGGTTAGAAGAGAGACACTTACCTAAAATAGGTCTAGAAGTCTCGGAGAATGTCACCACAATATTCACACATACATCGTTAATGTAAGAATTGCACATGTTTTGTATTTTATACTTTTAGAGGCCCAATTTGCCATTCTACATGAAATACTTCCAAGATAAGTTTAACTTTGTGATGAAAATAAAACATTATAGTAGCAGACGAAAGTATATTTTGTAATGGCATTGCATATAATTTTTAACTTAGTATTTGATAATTTCATATTGCTTATTAATTTGTTGAAAAATCAAATCCTTACAATAAATACTAGTCACTTTGGCAGTTTTTACAGATTTTCTACAATTCCTTAGATATGTTATACATTATTGATAACCTGACTTATTCGGTTTATTGCTAAAAAATGGTAATTTCACTATTTAATCAGATACAAAATAATACATTTTGTGTTAAAACCGACACATTGCTTTGAAAAAAAAACTGAAACTCACAAGTTCTAAAAAGTTTCAGAACTCAATTACAATCCATACAAAACATTGGGATATTACGTCTGCTTATTTCATAGCATACAGGTTGTCCCAAAATATGTTATACAAATCGAGACAAAATTTCATCATCGTTCACAAAGAAAATTAATCAAGGCCTCTAGTCGCAGTCAAGCCACGGTGTCATCGTGTAAAATATACCATAGTAATTTAGACACAACACCAATAATGGGTCTAATACTTCAAAAAACTATTAACAGGTTTCATGACCAGTAAGTACACATGCGAGACACTTGATCTTGAAAGATTACTATTTAGCAATGCAGAACTATATATAACAAACATCCAGCTAAAAAGTACAAAAGAGCACAAGCAAATACAATACGCCATTGTAATCGTCAGGGGGAAAAACTTGAGGAGGAGCTGATATAGCTGTTGCAACAGTGGCGAGTACCTACCATTGAAAATGGAGGACATTAAAGAGAAGTAACTATGCACCCTTTCTCCGAGCCAGTTTTAATACCATGCCATATAATATCCATGCAGTGTTATTACTTGACCTTAGCAATATTTTCCTTTTCCAGAAAAATTGATTGCAATTAGTACTGTTTTTTATATAAAAAGGTAATACTGAAGTCTTTTACGAATGTTTCTAAAACAATGAAATTTGCAGCCTGGCAATAAAGAAACCCCATAAATGAAAAGGCAAGAAGTGTCGTGGTAACACTAGAAACTTGTAATGCAAGTAGAACTTCCTTTTTTAACAAATATAATTTTCAAAGTTTCTCTCAGGCCCAAACAAATGCTACAGTATCAAAATCCTTCTATCAAGTGTCTAACAAATGTCAAAATATTTAGTATAAAGTTGACATTTGACAAGATTGACTTTAAAGTCAGTTGAAAATATACTTTTAATATTGTTTAGTTGATAAACCAGTAAATTTAAAGGCAAAAAAAATCTTATTGTAGCCTTTATTAAAAAAGCTTTGTAGACTGCACAAGATTTTCCAAAGCCCACGGTTTTCGGTGAACCTTTTTAGCATAATTCAATATAGGAATCGCTACATCTATTGGTATATAAAGTAAACAAAAAAATACATTCAAATGCTAATTGGAGAAATTAAATTTTTTTTAAACAACATCTATTTGTATATTTGGCAACGTAGCAAAGGTACCACTGAAATATTTATATCTATTCTCACTAACAAAAAGCACGAAAAATTATTGATTTATTGCAAGAGAAGGCACTTTTGTGACAAACCACTATTTAGTATCCTGAAAAAAATATATATAAAGATACCCGTAACTTGAATCTTATTTAAAGCCGTGTTAATTTTATTAACAGCCAATACTATTAATAAGCAATATGAAATATAAATTTTTTTTTCTATCTGAAAATCGATACCTTTACATTCAACAATTCTAGTCTAGTCGAACGTTTTGTTTTGTTCTCAAATTAGAAAATTTATCGACAATACCATTTTGATTTTTTTTTTCAAATTACAAACAGACAATTATTGCTAAATCTTTAGTACTAAAAATCAATCTTTCTTCATTACTCTGTTTATAAACACGCAGGGTCCATCCTACGGGCAGAATTGCAGACAAAATCACTCTGAATTTGAGTGGAGTACTCACAAAATGAGCGACAGAATAATTCCCATAAACACAGAGTTCGGTTCCTTCAACGGGGTGGTAACATTCCTGAAAACAAGGATTAAATTATAGAATCACAATAGGCGATTTTTATCTTGGTATACCACATATACTACGGTATACCTAGTATGGCTGTTTATAGTTTTCGACTTGCGCAACCATACCTGTGGTTTTAAACTATACATAACCACAAAAATATTTCTATCTTGTGTTTATTTCAGTAGTCTACGGTTTATTCTTTTATTGTTTATGCTGAAAGTGGAGAATAATCTAAATCTCCTTGTGAATGGACGATAAATTTCTCCATACTAAGGAATGACACATTATATGTCATACGTGTAGTACAAAGTATGCTTGGTACATTTTACCTAGGTAAAAAAAAAGGTAAAATATCAGACCTAACACCAAAGTAATATAGACCAATAAGCTTGTTCTCCTTTCTACTGAAAACGTCAGAAAGGCTTTTGGACAGGTACATAAGAGACGAAGTGCTAAAAGATAACCCTCTAAGCAATCGTCAATACGCATACCAACCTGGAAAATCTACGGACTCGGCGTTGGATGATCTGAATAGGCTTATTTCAAAGTAAACGGAAGACAAAGAAATAGCAATGGCCGTAGATAGCTCTAAATATGGTAGACAACTGGTGTAAACAAGAGAGACTGACGGTCAACGCTCAGAAAACACAAATTGTCAACTTTACAAAAAGAACAGCACTGCAAGGCCTAAAACCACCAGTGCTAGGAGAAAGAGAGATTCCATTTGCCAAAGAAACAAAATACCTAGGGATATGTTTTGATCATCTGCTCACTTGGAATACTCACATAGTGAAAACCACACAGAAAGCTATCATGTCTTTAGGCAGATGTAGAAGACTGTGCGGTAAGAACTGGGGACTCAACCCAAAAATGACGCTGTGGTTATACACAAAGGTTGTCAGACCAATGATAACTTATGGGTCCGTGGGGTGGTGGACAAAGACGCAGCAAGTAGGAGCAATAAGGCTGTTGAATAACACACATAGGCTGGCCTGCCTGTGTGTTACAGGGTCCATAAAAACTACTCCTACAGCTGCAATAGAAGTCTTAATGAATCTGCCACCTCTACACATATTCATACAAGGTGAAGCGAGATCTGTAATGCACAGATTAATACATAGCCAGCAACACATAAGCTAAACGCATAGTGCTGACAACTGGAAGCTAATCGAGGACTACGTAATGGGACTGCCCATCGATGCAATTGCTACGAGATATAGCTTCGATAATAAGTTCAAAGTAACTATACCAAACAGGGAGGACTGGAAAAAAGGTGTACCCATACATGCGGATGTTTTTTGGTATACAGACGGGTCAAAGACGTTAGACGGCGTAGGAGCCGGTATAATAGGGCTAAAGCAAGGGATAGCCTTCCCAGTGAGCCTATCAAGGAACGTCACAATTTTCCAGGCGGAAATTACGGCGATTCACCACTGTGTGGAAGAAATTAAAAGGCAGAAGAGACCATATCGTTCAATTGCCATCTTCACAGACAGTCAAGCAGCTCTAAAGGCACTCAACTCCGTAGAGGTCAATTCTAAGCTAGTATGGGATTGTGTGCGGGCCCTAAACACACTGGGTGAGCGTAGCAATGTTACGGTAGCCTGGGTACCGGGGCACGAGGGGAATAAGCAGATGAAATGGCCAAGCAAGGCTCATCAATGCCATTCGTTGGGCGGGCCAGAACCCTTCTGCGGCGTTGCAAAAACCTTAAGAAGGAAACAAACAAAGAAGTGGGTCGCCTACAAATCTCTGAAATGGTGGAGGAACTCACCAGGACAGAAGCAAACGAAACAATTCATATTAGAACACTCACCAAAATTTACAGCAGATCTGATGGCCAAAGACAGGAAAACTGTTAAAGCTGTAGTGGGTCTGTTAACGAGGCACTGTCAGCTCATAGGCATTTAAAGCTGATGGGATTGACAAACGAAGATATGTGCAGGTTTTGTCACCTAGAAGAAGAAACGGCAGAACACATTCTATGTCAGTGCGATAGCCTGGCAAATGTGCGGTTTTTTGCATTAGGCGAAGAAAAGCCATTGGCAGAGAGCTATATGAAAGGTTCAGTCTCCACGCTAATAGACTTTTTAAAAAGAGTCAGGCTGGAGAATGTAATCTAGAGTTTAGAGGACCACAATAGATCTGAAAAGGTCGCAGTGGATTAGGCCAAAAGCCACCTCATAAAATCTAATCTAATCCACTTACACAGTGGCCTATGGCTTGTTGCCTCTATCTGTAGTATCTCTATGATATTAAGTCCTCCTTAACTAGTTTAAGGAATACTTATGCAGCGGTGCAATGCAAACTAGTCTTTTTAAGATTACTTTATCTTAAAACTGTCTTAAAGTAAACGGGCATTCATCTTAATACCTTTCCAAATACGAATCTGTCAAATGCAAATGTCAAAGAAGTGTTGCTTGTCATTTTTTAACCATAACCCGGCATTAATCTTACTATACCCTATACCTACGGATACCGCTAAAAATTTACAGTTGGCTTTAAAAGTATCAATTACATGAACTTCATTTGACATTTAATAGATTCCCAAACTGTTTTAACGGCTTGGCAACATGGTCCAGTAATAATTACAAAATTCAGCTGTGACCTACATTGGGATTTATATTGTATCAGGTTTATAATCACAATTATATGCTTACCATTGTTGGCGGTCGTCAAAAGTCTGTATAACTGGGAATTTGGATTTTCTAATTCGTTAGTTTCGATAAAATTTTCATTTTCATTAATAGCCAGATGACAATATTCCGTTTCCTCTTCTAAATCGTAATTTAGTTCCCCGCTTATCATGTTTTCCACAGCTTTATCGAATTCGGTAACGGCATCGACGTTATCTCTTTTCTGATCGATCTTCTCGTTAATAATTTCAACGCCGCCATTATCTTGTGGAATTTCTTTAACGTGCGAAACGCTTTCATTTATTAGTAGCTCTCGATGTTTTTTTCTTTGATGTTGCAATAATTTTGCTTTGCTCGCGTATTGTTTGTGACACCATTTACAGTTCTGCGGCCTGGTAGTGATACTACCGACTGTCTGTGAGAAAGTGGGGTTAGGATGACCCGAAACTTCTTGAAGGGAGCCTTGTTTTCTGTTGCTCATAGGTAAAGCGGCGCCTGGGTGGTTTTTTAAAATGTGCGCTTTTCGCTTGGAGCTACTCTTGTAAACTTTCTCACAATACTGGCAGTAGTAATCGCGAGTGGTCTGCAAAATTGGTAAGTTAAGTTCTGGTACAGAGTCCGGGCGAATGTCCGGATGTCTTTTGGCCAAGTGATTTACAAGCATTCCTAAAAAATAAGATATTATAACAACTTCAAAGAAGGTATAGTCAAAGGCGCTCTTATTGTGCGAGTTCAAAGGTCACTAACCATATGTATCAAATCAGAGTAAATACCACTGTATTCCAAGCAGAAATCTACGCAATTGACTTGACAGTCAAGTGTCAATCAAATCACTTAATAGTAGTACAATAAAATCCAAACTTGTCTGGGAATGCTTAGAAAACCTCAAAAAACTCAGTGCCACAAATAAGGTAACCCTGAAATGGGTGCCAGGTCACAAGGGTATTGAAGGGAATGAAAAAGCAGACGCCCTAGCACGAGAAGGATCGGCAACAGGCTACACCGGCCCTGAACCGGTGTAACAAAGGCTTCGGTAAGAACCACATTAAACCAGTGGGTGCACAAACAAATACTGGCAAACAATTTGGAAGCTCAAACACAGTAAACTGATGGTTAAACAACCCATACCAAAACTTACTGAAGAAATCCTAATGTTAAATAGGAGAGATATCAGGCTGGCAACCGGCATTATAACCGGACACTGCGGCCTGAGAAAGCACCTTCACACATTGGGGATCTTCCAAGAAGAACCTACATGTAGATTATGTGGTGAGGAGGACGAAACAGCCACCCATATAATTTTCGAATGTGAGGCTCTACTTTGGTGGAGGTATATCCAACCTCATCAAAAGAGATACTATGAAGAGACTTCTAGATCTCATCAAGGTCACAAATCTTCTCACGCACCAGCAGACAGACTGGACAATACAATAAGCCAACGGCTGCAGTGTTGGGGCCCTCTAATCCGGCCTATTTCGTCTGGTTACCAACCAACCTGGTATTTTTATTTTTTCAAAAATTCTGTACTAAACAAAAACTATACAGCATATCTTTGGAAGTTCTTACAGAATGGCAAACTTTTTTATACTTAATTTCTCAGAAAATTTTAATATTGATAAATTAACTCCAATGTTAAAATGTCATATACCTGGAAATGTTATTGTCACTTTGACATCGATAAAAAAGGTGCATCCTTTTTTATCGGATAAAAACTTCTCTTCCTCAATATCTAGTAAGCGGACGTCACTTTTACACAATGACAATGAGTCGCAAGTTTGGTTACTTATAATTTTACAGCAATTAAGTGTTGGCAAAACTGCAAAAACTGTCAATTAGACTGTCAGATTTTTGAATTTTAAACGTATAGTGCTTTTATTTTGAATCGGTGTTGTTCATCCATATATTCTGTCTATCTTGCCAAGATTTTCAGCCACTTCCATTTGAAAATATCCACGTTTCGTCCAAAATTACCACTTTTCTAAATTTTGATGTCTTTTTCTGTATATCTTTCTAAAAACTGAACACGCTGACTCACTATTTGTGGCTGCTCACATAAAACTCTCGGTTACATTCTTTTTTATAGCGAAACCCCAACTTTTTTATTAATTTTGATAATGATTTAATTCCGATTTCCAAAACACCTCGAATTTTTAAAGCTTCTTTTAAAACTGGAAGAGTTTATTGGTTTTTGTTCTATATAAATCATAAATAACATCTCGAACTTCCATTTTAATATCCTCAGCCTTTGGCTTTCTTCGTTAGCATTTTTTAGTAACCCTCTGTATTATATTATGCTTTTTTTTATGCACAATTTTCTGCGCAGTCCTTAAACTAATTCCTAGTGCTTTCGCTACTGTTTCCTGTACACTGGTTGACGAATTTCCACTTTTTCTTTCATTCTCGGAATAATCTATCAGATTAAGCACCATTTTTATTGCTTGAGGATGCAAAAAACCCGGAGAATCTCTTCTTATTATTCATATTGTCACTTTGAATTGTCAAAGTGACTAAACTAACATATTCAAATAAAAACTCAGCTGGTGAAAAACTTTTTAGAATCACTGAAAACCTTTTTTCTCCCGTCAAAATTGCATAAGTCTGTCTTAATCTTCTTACGGATTTTATTTCGAAGTTATGATTGAACACGTTCTTGTGTAATCAGTTCCAAAATGGTGTGGGAATGCCTAGGCAAACTTAATGAACTAGGCGAGAACAATATAGTCACCTTACTGTGGATTCCAGGACACACTGGAATAGAAGGAAACGAAATAGCAGATGAACTAGCGAAGAGGGGGACTGAAATCACAGAGTACACCATCTAACAAGAGACGAAAGCTTTGTCGGTTCCTTTGAAGTCGGACTTACACGATATTGAGCGGAAATACGTCGAGGCATTGAAACGTAAACTACCTGATACACTGAGAAAAGTAATACGAGTATTGATTCGAAGTAAAACCATAACTACACTAAGAAAAATAGTAGTGTTGATGAACATCCCTCCCAGCTAGGACTATAGAATATTTTTTTAACCACCCACACGAGAATACCTTATTATTCATCTCATATCTGTCTAATGAGAAGTAGTTCATTTTTAACCTAGGTAAATAATCATTATTCACCTAGGTTAATAATGAAATTCTTTATTTTTCTAAAGAAATTACCTGAAAATTTATTAATTTCATGAAATGAATATCAAAAATTAACTCTAGAAAATGCCGTAGACAATATATAGAAATGATCAAAAATATGAAAATCGTTTAAAATAATATTAGAAATGACGTTTATTGAAGTCCGTCTGTTATAGATGGTGTACTCTGTGACGGAAGTGACGACTTGACATTGAAAGATAAACTAATTAATTCACGCATGTGCACACAAATTTGCGATCATGAAAACTACTTTCTTTCGCCTCTTGTTAGATGGTGTACTCTGTGCTGAAATACCCTTTTGGGGGCCGGAACCCTTTTGCGGAATCAGCTCCAATATAATATTGGAAGAAATAGGTAAAGCCGAAGAAAAGAGAAGATCTGACAATTGGAAAGATCTAGTAGGGCTTAGGCAATCAAAGATTCTTCTGGGTGACTACAACCTGTTGAGATCAAATGAATGCATACGTCAAAGCAAAACTGCACTAAGAGTTTTAACAGGAATCCTAACGGGACATTGTCGCCTGAATGGACACCTTAAAAAGCTCAAAATAGTGGAGGAAGAAGATTGTAGATTTTGTGGAATGGAAGAAGAAACCTCCATCCACATACTTGCGAACTGAACAGTATTTCAGAATCCTAGGGCACAGTACCTGGGAGACTACTGGATAGAAGGGGGACAGTTACCTAAGTTGAGGCCTGCAGATATCCTAAAATAACTCCGGGAAATAGGACTAAAGGAGCTACTAGTATCTGAGACTCTCCTCAGAAACTAAGTAGAAGTAAGGGGGCACAATAGATCTTTTAGGTCTCAGTGAATGTTACCCCAAAATACATACATACATACATATGATTGAACACAATAAAAGAAAACAAAAACTGTGAGTATGTCTTTGTTGAATCGTATGACCCGCATGATAAGACTGCATTTGACTATAGCTATAAAGACCAAGTTACATCTACACGAAACAGTTATTAGACCAACGTCACTATACGGTAGTGAAACTTGGATTTTGAGTAAAGAAAAGGAAAATATGATATTAGGATGGAAAAAAAGAGGGGGAGGGAAAAAAAGAGGGGTATGGAAAAGAAAGGTTTATAAGGAGAACAAGAAAGAAGCAGCATAAAGCATAAGAGCAAAAAGAATTGGATGGCTAGGTCATATACAGCAGATGCCAGACACCAGAATGATAAAAAAATGATTGACATAGACATAAAAAGAACGCGGAAACGAGGAAGACAAAAAAAGGTGGTATAATGAAGCCTTTGAAGAACTAAAAGAGGGAGGAATACCGGACTGGAAGGCGAAAGCAAGAGATAGAAAACAATGGAAGGAAATTATCACAAAGCTGTGCCTAAAAGGCTTGTGTTATATATAAACAATTGCAGTTGAATACATGTACCGGGTGGTCCAATAAGCCGATCGCTCGGCTATATATCGGAAACTATTCATGTTATAACCTTAGGAGAAAAAATTCCTTAGTAAAAGTGGCCAAGAGAAATCGCTGGAAATAACTTTCAAGTTTCTAGGTTAACCGCTAGGGGGCATAACCTGTGAAGAAAAATTTAAAAACCAGTTTTTTGTTAAATATTCCCAATTATACCAAGTGTTGAATGAGTAAACTAGAAAGAGGCCTAAATTCTGCACGAATTTCCTTAAGTACTTTTTATTTTATTTTTTCAAATAAAGGGAAATAGTCCAGTAAATAAAGACCGAGAAACCCCCCAACCTGTTCATCTCATTATTGTCGGACTTTTTTTTTGCAACTTGTAGGTATTCACGGGTAGATTACTCTCTGAAAATATGTCCTCCGCGAAATTTGCGGAAGGGGCTGAAAAATGGCCAATAATCCCAAAAATTGAGTTTTCCGCCCATATCTCCAGAAATATGACACTTAGGGAAGTGGGGTTTTCGCTAGGAATGGAGAGCAGTTTATTATCTACAAAAATGATCCTTATCATTTTTGTCAAAAGTTTAACCGTTTTCGAGATAAACGGGCCCAAGCGTACCTTGGATTTCGAGCTGCTGCGCGGCGTCTCCGGGAGCACGCTCCGTGAATGTAGGCATGGGAGGGCGGGCAAATTGGCCCATAACTTGAGTAAAAATGAATATTTTTTCATGATTCAAAGTGAATATGAAAGGAGGGACCTGTACCTATAACATCGTCTAACTTTTTCGCTTTTTTTATTTTCCAGGAATACTGAAAAAACTGGCCAAACTTTATTTTTCCTGAATATTTGACCGCCCTTATCAATCCGTTCGTATTTTTTAAATTAGTAGTAGTTTTACCGAAACCTTTTGGATAATGGGTCTTTGATAGATGGTGAATGTATTCCGAAAGAATGAATCAATAATTTTTGTGTATTTGTATAAACAACATGTTTTTCTTGGGATGTTTTTTTTTTATTTCCGGAGTTTTCTAAAAATTCTCGGGTCTACCGCAAATTGATAAACAATGATTGGCAATATCGGTCTTTAATGCACACCATTGGAAAGCTGAAAATGTCCTCTTTTCGATGGTTTTTAAAATTTTTGGCTAAGTTTTTTAGTTTTCCGGAAAATTTTTGCAAGAAATATTGATCTAGGGACAAAAATGATGGGGACCATTTTTGTAGGTAATGAACTGTACTTCATTTGTAGCAAAACCCCACTTCTCTAAGTAGGGTGAGTCAATACTATACTTACTTATGCTTATACGTTTTTATTTATATCTCGAGTTCGACAAAAGCTATCAACAAGCAGTGTGCGCCATTTTGTTACGAATTCAATACAGTTCCATTATAACTTACAATAATTCGGTGTTTCTATTGAACATTTTTAAGAAAAACAAGTTTTAATTTGTTTCATTCAAAAGTACCCTCTACCTATGACAATTAAAACTGAATGCAATTGTTTTATAGTAGATGTAATTAATTAACCTACACTTTTTCTAATGACACTAATTTCGTTAAAATCAGTTGATCCAAACTAAAGTTATAGGTATTTATCCAGACACTTTCCCACTCTCCCCAAACCTTTATTTGAAAAAATAAAATAAAAAGTACTTAAACAAATTTGTGCGGAATTTAGGCCTCTTTCTAGTTTACTTATTTAACACTTGGTATAATTGGGCATATTTCACAAAAAACTGGTTTTTAAATTTTTCTTCACAGGTTACGCCCCCTAGCGGTTAACCTAGAAACTTGAAAGTTATTTCCAGCGATTTCTCTTGACCACTTTTACTAAGGAATTTTTTCTCCATGAATAGTTTCCTTATTGGAGCTTATTGGACCACCCGGTACAAAGTAGTTTGTTTATCGACTTACCTCTTCGTTTAAATCCAACCATACAACTATGACATTTATAAATAAACCTGTGAAAATCCGTAGGTTCCACCTTTGGCATAAATTTCTTAACTTGCTTCGTATTTTTCTCTTGGGGTATAGTATTCTCCCTCTCCTCAGAATGAATCCTTTTACAGTGTTCCTTCAGTTTATCCTTCCTTTTAAACTGCTTTCCACAATTCGCGCACAAAAATTCTCGATGATCAGAATGTTTAAGTAAATGCATTCTTAATTTATCCAATGTAGGAAAAACTTTCGTACAGTTCGTACACTCATGAATCCTTTCGCAGTGAAAAGCTCTTATGTGTTTCCGAATAATACTGTATTTTTTAAATACTTTATTGCAATGAGGACAAGTAAAACAATTGTTATGACAATGATTAGGTACGTGAAGTTTTAGTTTTAACACATGATCGAATGTTTCTTTACATATTGGACATTCAAATGCTTTCTTTCCAGTGTAATGAGTTTTTAGGTGACAGGATAGTGCTGAATTTGTCAAGAATCTTTTATTGCATGTTTTACATTGCAAAGGTTTGTTGTCGTCTGAACCATGTACAACCATGTGTCTCTAAAATATCAAAATGTATAACTAACTAAGCAACCGATTAGGTGAGAAAACATTTGGAAAAGTGCAGGGTGCGGCATTAGTGTGTAGAAGTGCGATAAATCTATTCTTATAGAAGATATCAAAAAAAGTTATTTATTACTATATTATAATTATAGAGAACTTAAAACTGCACATTTTGAAATTATTTTGGTTCACCTTGGTAATAGTTAGCACCTTGTATGTACTAAAATAATTTCCAGTAGAGTTAACTAAATAAAGGCATATCTAGAAGTTATATTACCTGTAAGCGTTCCGGATGTGAAAATATACTGTAACAAATTGAACATTTGAATTTTTTGGGCTGTGGTTCATTAACTATGGCATGTTGCATGACGTGCAGCACAAGCTGACGTTGAGTTGGAAACTTCTTTGAACAATCCGGACACACATGATTCGTTTGTTCTTCAGATGTATCAGGATTATGTTTAAAATTATGAATTTTCAGTAAACTTTCCGACTTAAAACTACTACTGCAATGATCACATTTAAAAGTGCTGAAACAATATTTTATTTATAATCAACTCGGTTGCAAAATATTTTTACTTACTCGACTGTGGTGAAATATTCCTCCACCGTACCTTTTGGCAGTTGATGCTTTTGTGTAATGTGGAGTTTTAAGAAGTTGTAGTTATATTGGAAAAACATCTCGTGACATAATTGACACTCAACAGTGTCATTATGAATTTTTTTATAAAAGAATAATTTTTTCCTTTTCGGTTTAACGTTTTCATATTTTTCTTTATCATGTGTATCAAGATGTATTTGTAATTCTTCAGAAGACTCAAATTTTGTTGGACATTCGTAGCAATGCCAAGAAAGCTCCTTTACGGGTTGGAATGTTAGTAAATCATAATACTGTGCATATAGGCTACTGTACCAAACCTATAGTTGGATCAAATTCAAATAAAAATAATTTTTAATATTTCTATTAATGAGTTTTAGAAAATATTCTTATCTATGACAAATGATCTTTTACTGTCAAATGTAGATACAATTTCAAAACAATTAGTAAAAATAGAAATCCTGCAATATACTTCATTCAATAGCATTCTCATGGTAACAAACAGAAACAACTGAAATCACACATTAACACTATAGCTGAGTACGATAATTAACACCAGTTAAAGTGCAAATAGTTCAGTGTTTTTGATCACATGGTGTCAGTTTAAAAAGTTTGAAATAATAATTATGGGACACTTCAGTGCAAATTATTTTAAACCTAGTATTAGATACATAACCTCAATAAACTTAAAATCACAATGCGGTATGTTTTAAAACCCACAACTGAGGAACAGAACAAAAGTAGTTCAAATGTAACTTATGCAAAGCCAATGATTTAAATATATTTTACCTTCAATTCCTGCTTATGAATAACACAATAGCACATAGCACAACAAGATATTCAAAAATGTCCAATCTAATTAAAGAACACTCAAAAATTCATACTAAAACAAGGTGGAATGGGAAACTCACTTAAAATCACAGTGCTGTATGTTTTGAAACCGACAACCAAGAAACAGGACAAAAGTAGTTCAAATGTAACTTATGCATAAACCAATAATTTAAATATATTTTACCTTTAGTTCTTGCTTAGGCATTATTGTGGTAGTCGATGTGAAATATATACAATTATTTTCTTGAGTTATAATCAAATTTTGTTCTTCAAAAGTTGTTGCTTGTCTTACAAACATCATCCAATTTGAAGTATCTAAAACATATATAAAAATTGATCAAAATATCAAAACATTTAATAATAGTCTTACTTTCATCACTTGTATCTACCCTATAAAGACCTCCTTCAACTTCTATAAAAAAGACTAATTTATTTTCTTCTAATTTATTCATATCAGCAGGTACTAGAACACCTTCGAGTGGGCCAAATTGTGTTCTTTTCGGAATTGCTTTTTTTGCAAATACTGCAACTTCTAAAAAATGCAAATATAATTTTTTTGGATCAAAACTAGAAAAAAGTTTATTTTTACCTTCATTTGCTTTACCTACAACTAAATATGATTCAGGAAGTGATGCCTTTGCTCTCGACAAAATAGGTTTATCTATGATACTGTAGACACAAGATACTGAAAAAAGTATTTTTGATTAGACTATAAATATTCCAATAAAGAAAATTATCAATGTTGCCTTTATTAGAGCAAATAATGCACAAAATTAGTACTTACATATATTATCTTCAGTATTTAAATCACCTCTCTTTGGTCTAGTTACCATTTTATAAGAACCAAGTCCACTTGATTTATTAGTATTAGCTTCAGATAAATTATTTATATAATTATTTACAGCTTCAGTGTTAACAGTTGCAATATCATTTGAACAAACATTCACATCCAAATTGTCATTTAATTCTGATTTCAACGTTCTGTCATCGAGAGTAAGAAGATCTGATTCCAATATTGGATCTGGCGCTAAAGCTTCTAAAAGCTGGTGCTCATCTTGCAGACAAGGTTCTACTAATAATTCTTGTGCATCAACACTATATGAAATTCCTAAAACAATTTTGCCTCAGAGAAGACACTTTACATACAACACACATTTGTATAAGTATATTGCGACTTTTAAAAATATTATTCTACAGTTGTTATTACGGCTGCACAATTTGGCAATGGTAGAACTTTTGAATATCAATTTATTAATTCACACCTTATTAATGATGGAAGAATCATATAATGTGAACCAATTATGTAAGTGAATAAGTTCCACCAAAAAATTGGCATATTGTAACTATATTTTCTTGTCATCTATGTTTATACACTATTAGTCACTGTTTCATGTTATGAAAATTGAGGGTGGCGTGGCAGCCTTAACGACACTTAAACTTTTAATTAAATTGATTTAAAAAAAGGCTCTACAATTTGACCAAATGTATTTTACACTTACCTGTTGTTTCATCTGTTATTAAAAGTTCTACCTTCTGTTCCCTTTCAGGTACTAATTGCAAAGCCTCAGTACTAGAAGTAGTTACAATATTAGTTTCATTTGTATTAACCATTTGTAGGTATTCACTACTAACTCCTCTAACATCATTATTGCATAGAACTGTAGGGATAGTGTCAATTGAAGTGGTATTTATGTTACTGATGAATTGCTCATTTTGAACTGTGCCATCTTGAGTAACAAGTTGATGAATTACTACTGGATTATATTCTGCTGGAGAATCATTATAAACAGGACTGTAGCTTGCTACAGAGCCCATGTTAGGGTCCAGGGGACTTACATGAGAATCAAAATCTGAATATACTTCAGCTTGAGTAGTTACTGATGTATTAGGATCGTCAACTTTGTAATCTTTAACATATTCAACCTAAAAAATAATATTAAAGCATAGTATTCACAAAAGGTATGATTCTCAAGAATATAAAAAAATCTTACTGCTATATATAAAAGAGTTGAATTGTTAACGATTTGCTCCGCTTGTGAAGCCCAACCAGTAGCATCAATAATGCTAATGTCTTGAAGTTGACCCTTTTCATTCTGGGGCCCTTCTATGATGGTATCCATTTTAGTTTATTCTTGGTACAAAAACATACATATCTAGAAAAAATTAAACTACTAAATGATAAAAATTGTTTACTTAAAATTCAATCTAATAATATTCGTTCACAAAATAAAAAAATAATGAATATACAGGAAGAATCCATCTTGTTACAAGGACTAAAACGGGGGTATCACAAAGGTCAAGGATATGACCTTTTTTATCAAATTATGTAATCTATTTTAAGTTGGTCTTTCATTTATGATATCAATTTATTTGATTTCACGTTTTTTTAAATCATAAGAATTACCAAAATATTATTTGACACCTTTCTTACCTTATCAGACACCATGTTTTTGTTATTTGTCAACTGTCATATTTGAGCTTTTAAAACATGTTCGAAAGTATCTCGTTTAAAACCGGTTGCGATGACATCATCGATTTAAATATGTCTGCTCGTAAAAGCAGATATACATGGTAAATTTTTTATTATTTATAAAATACAACTCCAAATATGTAGTAATTAAATTTTGAATAATTAGCACAAGCATTTTTTAGCAAAGTATCTAGAGTGAGATGTTAAGCCATGGCCACCTCTAACACAAGGCCGGAATCCTAGATGTGGCAACGTGGCGCACCTGTCAAATAGTGGGCCGATGAGAACAATTTTTAGGCCTACTACAATAGTGAGAAATATGAAATAAATCAAGCTATAAAACATTTTTAATTAATAAAAATCGAAATATTTATAGGTAGACTAAATAAAATAAAACTGCAAAAGGTAATTTATTGATAAGAATATAAAATATGATGAAAATCAGCCACCACATTCCCTTACAGCTGACCAGACACCACCTTAAAAAAATTATTTCTTCACCTTCTATTTCTTATACCTTTATTAATACAAACTGAACTACATACAATAATATGGCTACAACAGAATTCTTAAGAAGTAATATAAAAAGTAGGTATTTAATATCATTAAACTGGATAGAACTATTAATTAAAGAATTTTTCTTTTTTCTGATATTTTGTTTCATGATTATTATTTATATGTTTCTTACTAGCTTGTAATTTATCTTGAATTGTTTTTGAATCGTTATTTATAAAAATATTTGCTAAAATAGGTAACATCATTTCTAAAAAAAAATTAGTTTGAGGTTGATTGCATGAACAGAAATCCCGAAAGTGAAATTTATCTTTATTTTTGTTAACATACTCCTTTACTAATGTAAGTAAAATGAATTTTTGAGCAAAGGGACACCTTTAGTTACGGTGCTAATATCCAGTTTAAATCATTTTTATGTAATAAACTATGCTCAATTCCTACCTCGATTTCCATTGATTCAAATATTTTTATACTAAGTACACCTGACATCTGGTTCATCATTGTCAAATCCCATCAGATTTGTATAAATATATACAGTTTGTTTGTTGATGACACTGCCACTTCTCTAAATGAACACTCAATTTAGATTTAAACTCCACAAAAATTTAAAAAATTCACTATCACATCACTGTTTAACCAATCTTCTTGTTGTTCCTGTTGTCTATCTAGCATCCTTTTTCTTCGTATTCCAGGATTACTTCTTGCAGCTGGATTCTTCCTCCAGGTCTTTTCCTTGTAAAGGTCTTCAGATCACCATTCTTATGCTTGTACACATCAGTGAATGAAATTTAATCTTTGGCGTGAAATGTTTAATACACACAACTGAAATTTGACTTGGTTCCCAGTTTACACGTGGGATACTTCTCAACCATTTGTTCTTCAGCTCATCACTTTGTGGAAACTTAAATACTGCAATATATCCTTCACTGTTGGAAGCATAATTACTAGTACAACTTGGTACCAAACATTTCACAGGCATCTACAACAAAATAAAATATTAAATTGAAGTGCTACCCTATAAGTACATAAGTAATTAACCTTATTGGCTTAATTTATATACTTGGTTTATGTCCAATGTGGAATGGCTTAACAAGAATCACAAATTGGATAATAATATAAAAATTAATCTTGGTTCAAGTCCCCTTTAAACATTGTCAATGAGTTTTAGAAATTTTTTAACCATACATTATTTGATACAATTACCATGTTATGCCTTATATTTTATATGAGTCCACAGACCAGAGAGTATGTTTACAAATTATACTGATGCAAACATCTTTTTATTTATATATAATATTAAATATCTTACCTCTAAAACTTAACACAAACAGAAGTCTTATGTTGAAGTTGTCAGTCTGTTAACTGCGAAATAACGAGCACCAAGATCATAAACTTAATTTTCCTTCAAGCGTATAATAATAACTATATTACTTTTTGCAACACAGACCGTAGAAATATCCCATTATTGTACTAGTACAAAAATTAATTTTCATTATTGTACTAATAAAATAATGGGGCGTTGTAATCAAGTAGGTAGGAACTGTCATTTTTAAACTTATTTAATTTGACGTTTGTCTGTTTTGAAAATTTTGTGAAAAATGTCTCAAGAATTGCAATGTACGCCTCCGGAATTAGTTGAAATAGCTAATTCCAGTATTGAAACTCTAATTCCAACGAAGTCGCGTAAACTGTATGATTTTGCATACGAAAAATTTCTAAAATGGTGCAATGAATATAATGTACAGCAATACACGGAAAACGTTATGCTTGCATACTTCACGAATTTGTCCAGAAAGTTTAAAAGTTCTACTCTATGGGCAAAGTATTCAATGATTAAAAGTCAATTAAACATTAAACATAATGTTAAAATAGAAAAATATAGCAAATTAATTGCATTTATAAAGCGCCAAGGGGAAAATTATACACCGAAAAAATCAAAAGTATTAACACAAGATCAATTTGATAAATTTCTCAAGGATGCACCAAATAATGTTTATTTAGCAACAAAGGTAGGTACTTTCTTATTTCTTTTTAATCATTATTACGTTTATTAAACCGTTGACAGTGATATCTACTAGCAGATCAATATTTAACTTGACAGCAAATATTACCTCATTTCCTACTTATAACATTTAATGACGGTAGCTCAGTGGCAGAGCTTTTGTCTTCGGTCGCAAAGGTCAGCGGTTCTAATCCCGGTGCTACCAGCTTTTTTTTTTATTTATTTCAACGTTTGTTTTAGGTTATATTAATATTTGGAGTCACAGGAGCCCTTAGATGCGATGAACTTGTTAATTTAAAGTCTAGCGAAATCCAAGATTTGGGAAATTTAATTTTGGTTAAAATCATAAACACAAAAAACAAAAAACAACGGTCGTTTACTATAATTGGCGATTTTTATTTGAATTTGGTAAGACAGTATACGGCTCTTCGTCCGGATGATATTGGCCTGCAGCGATTTTTTATTAAATACCAGAATGGTAAATGTCACCGTGTGGTAATGGGTATCCACAAAATATCAAACGTACCAAAAGACGTTGCTACGTTTTTGAAATTAACAAATCCTCATGAATATACAGGACATTGCCTTCGGAGGACTTCCGCAACTATTTTAGTTGACAACGGAGGTGATATTACCGCTTTAAAGCGGCATGGTGGATGGAAATCCACCAGTGTTGCTGAAGGGTACTTAGAGGATTCCATTTCCAGTAAAACACAAACTGCACAAAAAATACTTAATTGGCAAGAACAACCAACCCAGCAAACATGTTACGCGTGGGCCTCTAGAGGCACTTTAAAACCGACCGACAGATAACATAAGTGGGCCACAATCATGATACGTCGGCGGCCCGGCTAGCCCGTGTCGCGATGGCCACCAGTAGGCCTCCAGACTACCACCCGCTTCGTTACACAGCGGGACTTTATCGGATTGACAAAGTTAAGATGAACTGATATTGCGTTGTACAGATTATGGTGCGATTGCGGGTATCCTACTAATCAACCGCAGTCCTTCCACTGTTGGGGCTTCAATGATTTATGCAAATATATACATATATATGTTATATAGTTATATTTCTCAGTGTAGCATAAATAAATTGTTTAGTCAGTATATTTAAATTCAGCTAACCTTGTTTTTTGCTTATGTTTTATTTTTAATACTAGTAATTGTTAAACTTTATTATTCAGTCTAGAATCTACTTCCGATCTTGTAACATAATTATTATATTGTCTCAATACATAAAACCTTTTTTTGAAAAGCCTTTTCCGTGTGTGAAAAGATAAGTTATGTATACAATTCAAAATGCAGTAGTGCTAAAACCAGCACTGTCTACAGATCAAAATTACTGAGAATCACAACTTAATACGTCAAATATGATTTTTCTCTTCGTTTTTGAAATAATATATACCGATACCACTGTTTCATACCTATGCTATATACAATGAAACATGATGACTAAAACAAGAAATATAATGAAAAATAAAAAAAATATTCCATAATATACATATATAAATATAAAAAAAAATATTTTTTGGGTAGCAGGTACTGTACTATTGTTTTATAAGCTATATACTAAGGTATAACAATGAGACATAACTAAAACAAAGAAATGTTTAATGAGAAATAAAAAAAAATATTCCATATATAATATGTATATGTACTTATAAGTATATAAAAATAAAAAAATGTATTCTTTGGGTAGCAGGTACTGTTCAAATAAGGATATAAATTTAAAAAAGTCAACTATTATATTATTTTTGAGCATTTCTCTTTGCTCGACCTCCTTCACGATCACCAGCAGTTCTTAGCCATGCCTTGATAGTTGTCTCAATATTATTGATTGTACAATCCTTTGACAGGGGATTCTTCCTAACTGACACTACAAAAAATGTATAATAAGTATATGAATTTTCGTTGAATGGAAATTCATGTTCCAAATAAAAAATATAGCCTTTGATTTGAAGAGAAACCTCAAGGCATTCCCATAATAATCAGTATTCTTTCCATCCATTTCTATCACTAAGTTCTGGTGTTCAGAGCCAAAAGAACTTACCATGTATCAATTGAATCAAGTTTTTGAGATCTTTGAAACCATTTTTCTCATTTCGCCCTGTCCAATTTGTCTGGATTGCCAATTCATTAGAAATTAAATTGAAGAGAATTTTCCGGCATGTCTCATTATCATCCTTGCCTCCAATGTATTGGAGCATAGAACACTAAAATTAAAATAATAGCATTATTAGTCATAGGCAGTGAAGATTCAATGCAGCTGCTAATAATTTGAAATATTATATTGCCCATAATTCCAAATGAAGATATACACATGTTTAAATGTCTTAGTTTAGCACAATTTCAAGACCAAGGCAGAGAAAATACATTTCCATAGCTTACGCAGTTGAAATGTTACTTCATCCCATTTTTTTTAACAATATGAAATGGAAGTGGACCTACCATTTCAGCAAATTTGGTTTTGTCTGATAAATCATCATTTAATTTCGATAAATCCTCAAAATTATTTATTTTTTCCACCTCTCCAGTAGTTACCCGCTTCTCTTCTTTATCCACAAACAATCTGATCAGATGATTGGTATCTTCTTTAACTATTCTCAATTGTCTAATAACTTCCGTTAGCAATTCTAAAAAATAAGACAGACCATTATTTTCATGCAATAAGTCTTGTGAATTGAAGAAAATAACTATTTATATATATAATCAAATAACTATTTACTAACTTTTATTCTCATCACATCCTGTGCATGATGGTGTACTTAATTTACCACTGCTACTAGCAGTTGATATTTCATCCAAATCGATTGTTCTTTCAAGGTTTCTTTGTGATGTACTTATGTTTGGCACATATGTTTCATTGTGTGCAATTTTTGTTGTTTTTATGGATCTTTGTGATGTATTTCCACAACTAAAAGTAGACTTTTGATATTTTTTTGAATTCTCTAAATTAGTTACAATTTTTTTTTGTAGTGGAACTTGTGGAATATCAATGTCACTACTATCACTCTCATAGTCATTAAAAAATTTTTTTTTAGGTTTCCTTCTACTTTCACCTTCCATTTCAGACTCAGTCTGGGACTCAATTTCCAGTCTTTGTAATTTTGAACGAGCCTTGAGGTAATCATCTGAAAAATACAAATTTCAATAGTTTTCAATAATTCATATTTCGATGCTATACTAACCAGTAGTAAATTTAACCAGAATGGGACATTTTATACATTTATCTTCATGTAATGTCAAGTGGTTTTGAACAGCTCTATCTTTTAGCAGATCTGTTCGAAAATAAGAAGGCCAATAACAAAATAAACAGCCATCATCCTCGAACATCCAGGAACTAGATATTATGGCCATAGATACTGCCCCTGTTTCATCTTGTTCATTTGGGAATTCTACTACAACATATTTGCTGGAAATATAAAATAGGGGTTAGCAGTTACTCCCTTCTTCACTGTAAACTTTCAATTTATTATTCACTTAGGAATATAAAAACAATTCTCAGGTTGAATAATGGAATGAACAACTATGTTTCACTGTCTTTTATTAGTTATCTTATAATTTTTGAAATATAAATAACAGAAAAATCACAGCTCATGAACAAGAGGAAATACAATATATCCATCTAAATGTTTCAATAAAACTCCCTTAGATTCAATATCTCTGATATCATGTACAATATTCTCATTAGCAGATTCAGGGATTTCAAATGAAACTTCAAAAAGAGAAATAATAGCACTTGATGTTGGGTATTCCAAAAATGGTTTGATTTTTTTTAGGTAATGACCTTCAATATAAATATTGTCATTTGAACTAAAAATTCCAGTGATGTAGAAAATACTTTCATTTGTCAGAAAAGCACAATTATTACCCCTCTTCACAGTGAACACAATGTTTTTGAACATGACTTTTTTAAAATATCCAACATTATCATGTTTTCCATTTGTTTTCAATGGTTTTCCTATAGTATATGTATTATTCATATTTTCTAA
This sequence comes from Lochmaea capreae, assembly GCA_949126875.1. Classification (NCBI taxonomy): domain Eukaryota; kingdom Metazoa; phylum Arthropoda; class Insecta; order Coleoptera; family Chrysomelidae; genus Lochmaea; species Lochmaea capreae. The sequence goes on along the minus strand of OX421397.1, from coordinate 8,905,898 downwards.
ACCTTGTGACATATTTCTACCTTCTTTGATCCTATTAACAGCCTGTTGTAAGGAATTATTAGATTTCCGAAGAGAGCGTTTCAGAAATGACAAATAATTTTCAAATGCAAAACAGTTGATATCATTAAGCGTTCCATATTCACGGGCTTCATCAGCGAGATGAATGACACTATGAACATTATAAACACAGAAGTCTTTACCATAAATATCAATGGAATTTTTCACAAAATTATTTAATAATTTTTTGGCATATTTATTAAGACATCCATGTGAATTCAGATTTGGACTTAACAGAATGGTTAACCCAAACTTCAACAACATCATATTACAGAATACACGTTTTGGAAGAATATCAACTAAAAGAGGAGATATGTATAATAGGAACTGTCTGAACTCCGTAGCCTTCCAGTGCTCTAGATCTTTCAAAGTTCTTGGTTTTCGATTGAATTCTACTGGCCAGTAGCTCTTGAGATCAACAAGTCTTTCCTCCAATAGGCAGTATTTTTCAATTTTGAATCTATAAAGCCTACTTCCACTTCTCCATAGGAACAATAATTTTCTCATAACTCCCAAACAAACACTATGCATGTAATCATTTGGAAACTTGGAAACCATTCCAATACCTAATTCTGAGAGAGGAGATGGACCTTTTATATATTCTCCATATACACCAGTTGAAAACTGTTCATCTGTTCTCAAAGGGGCATTCAAATCAGTAAAACACATTTTATGATTGATATAAGTACCTCTTACAATGCATTTATCACAGCCAAAATAAGCATTATGATTTTTAGTATTCTTTATGAATGACCTGGCTGGAGTGTCACAGCAAAATGATCTGATAGATACTGTAACTAAAGTGTTGTTGATTCTCAGTCCATTGTTCAAATAATTATTTAATTCAGTTACAAATTCAGAAAAAAAATTTACTAATGGAGGTTTATTAATTCCAGAATATATTCCTACAGCAAAAGGTGGTTCATTTTTATACTCAGCTACTTTACATAATATGGGCCAAAATGATTCCTTAGTACTTTTATGGATAGGGAGCCCATCTATATTAAAATCTAGATCAAAATGAGTGCATTCATATTGATACTTATTGAAAATAAAATCAATCCCCATTTCAATACCAAAATAATAAAAACTTCCATCGCCCATCTGACTCAAACAGTTTTTAGATGGGGTTTTTAATAGTGTTCTTGCATCAAGAGGAATATTCTTCAAGTTCGGTTGGGTTTTCAGCCATTTAAGAAGTTGTGAAATAGCACAATGAGTTACATTGTTTTCTAAAGCCCATTTTCTGAGAAACACCAACGAATCACAATTATTTTCATCAATTATTCTAGGTTCGGAATGACTACTTTCATCTGAATTATAATAATGAATGAGACTCCTATTTTCAGAATCAGATATTGCATTTACTGGATCTTCAACATCATGCTCAGCGTCTATGAAGTTATCATCAATAATATCAATTTTAATACGTTTTGCTTTACTGGGTCCGGGCTCACTATCAACACCAAGATTATTATTTCTACGAGAAATATTGTCTATCATAACCTCAGCCTCTACAGTGGAGAGTATATCCTCAACAGCATTTTTCGCAAGACGCTGTTTTTGACGAGTGCTCTTTGAGATATTCAGGGGTTTTCTAGAGGAAACATTATGATGGTAGTATGATGATGCACAAAATAATGTATGTACTTACTTTTCTCTGTTTTCAGACATATTATCTGCTCGTTCTACAGTCCTTTTGATTGAACACAACACACAAATATAATAAAATTGTCGTTACAGTGATTAATTATTATTCTCTATATAATAACACACAACCAAACAAAATAAATTAATATATTATATTATAAAATACTTTTAATCTAACACTCGATTTCACTAGACATTCGACACGAAAACGAAATCTGAAACCAGCAGTAGTGCCAACCAGGTCCAGAGATAAACGTGATATTCAGTAATGCCAATGTTTTATTTTCATAACAGCAGAGGTCGCATGCATACTGTGTCAAAACCAATGTCAAAACGACATCGGCGCGATTATCGCAAATCTTCAACGGCTAATTTCTGGCTAAACTACAAACATCCACTATAAATATGCGTATGTTCAGCCAAGGCGGCAAAACTGATATCATTCCAATTATTTACCGGTATCGCTGTGCCGCTGCCGACATCTAACCGCAGTTAACAGCTATGGCCCGTCTATTTACCGCTCATTCATGTTTGCTGGGAAGTAATAGTTCTGGAATCGCTGACATAATAATCGACAATCAACTTACTAATAATATGATGTATACCAATGACAAAATTGTAAATGTCGAAGCTGAAAGCGGTGGCAGTGGCTTAAATTTAAACAACTGCAGTATACAAAACTGCACATTTAATATTACTGTTAATAAATAGGTAACACTTTATGTAATTTTTCGTTTGTATTAATTAAATAGTTGAGATATAAACAAAGCCTTCTATATTTTTTATAAAATGCATATTATTATTACGCTTGAAGAAAAAATAGTATATGTTACTCGGAGCAGAAGGCCCATTATATGTTTCGCCCAGTTTGCACAGCCTCGGCTAGCGCCTCGGCAGTGCAAGAATCTGGGCTCAACAATAATGTTGGCCTTCTACTCCTAGTAACATAATATACTATTAAAAAGATTGTACACACTATTACATACTTCAGATCAACTATTACATATCGCCATGATAAAAATCGGACTTGATCGGCCCACTGTTCACTGTTGCCAAATTTCAGTATTCCGGCCTAGTGTTGTAGGTGGCCATGGTTAAGCTCAACAAAATGATTTGTAGTGAAAGCAAACATTTACGAACGCTTCATTTTTAGTTTTCTCCTAAATAAGCCTTTTTAAATAAATGTAATCCATTGAAAAAATACCTATAATAGTATCTACATAATAGAAACTCAGTGTTTTAGTAACTGTTTCTATAGTAATAAGGTCAATGTATATTTCAGATCAGAATGAAATAAAAGTCACTATCATATGAAAATGAAATACAAACAAAAGATAATTGAAAAATAAAATGTCTGAAGACCAAGATGTAATTTCAGAAGCTAAGAGGTAATTTTAATTGTGTAAATATCAAGGTTTATGTTTAGAATGCTTATATAATACGTATAGGTACCTATATAATTTGTCTTGAAAGTTTTTTTGTATTTTTATTGGATATATATGGCGTCGCTATATCATTTTCAAAATTATGTATTTTCAGAGTTATATTAAATGACAATTTGGATACTATACATGAGTACAATACCACGTGTACTAAAAAATCCGCCAAAATTTTGGACTGGAAGAACGAGTTATTCTGGAAAGATTTACCGAACCCAAAAAATAATTGTTTTAATAAAACTTCCAAGGTATTTAAGTCTGGATATGTCATTAAACAAACAGCAGATTCACTCTTTGGAGATTTCTTGCCAAAACTTGTAGATAATAAGCCAACATCGATAGTTTTAAGCAACAAAACTAAGTATCTATCAGAAAAATATTTTAATATATGGAAAAACTCGGTTGCCTTGAAACAAGAACAAAACAGGCAAAAAGAGAATGAGCTGAATCAACAATTGAAATTAGAAACATTTATAAAGAGATTAAAGAAGCGTAGTAGAAGAAATGAAAAGTCAAATAAACATGACGAATCAAAATCTGAAGAAAATTCTTGTGTCCAATTTAAAGATATTTCTACACTTCCCACAAGTACATACAAAAATAGGTACGACGCGCAAAAATCTATTATACAAATGCAAAAAGCAAAACTTGAAGAACAAAACAAAGTAATACAAGATCTGAAGATAGGTATAATCAGTGACGATCTACTTAAATCTATAGAAAATACAAAAACTACTATTCGAGAAATATTTGGAAATTCTTCTGCAAAAATTAAATATAAAATTCCTTTGATTTTATCAGATGAAACAAGATTTTTAGTAAGTTCACAAAAAGTTCCCAAAATCGTTCAAAAATTAGAACAAAGAGCTTTGGAACGAGCTCAAAATCGAGAAATGATTTTGGAAAGAAAACGAATAATAGAAGAAGCTCGTCAGAAAATGTTACTAGAAGCAATCGAAAAGAAAAAAGTGCTAGAAGAGGAAGAAAAGAAAAAAAGTTTGGAGTCAATAAAAGAAAGACGACAAAAAGAAATGGAAACCGAAAAGATTAGACAGATTAATAAACATAAATACATGGAGAAATTGGGCAAAGCTGTTAATTTTCATAATAAATTATTACTCAAAGAATGTTTTAACAAACTTTTTGAAAACATGGTAAAAGCCAGAAGAAAATGCATATTAGCTGCAGAACATTTTGAACGCAAAACTTTCAAAAAATGTATTTATCACTGGCAAATTTTGGTGGAAAGTACTTATAAAATTAAATACGAAATGGCAGATGCACACTATGAATATAAATTGTTAAAGGAAAGCTTAACAATTTGGCGCAAGGTAAAGATTAAATTATTTATTATCAGAATTACACTCAAAATCTATGAGCAGATTGTTATAGGTTAGGGCAAAACTACTTTGACTTACTATATACAGTTTATTTACAATATTAATGTGTGATGACTATGATAACAAACGAACTAAAATATATATGAATATAATTGCAATTTTAAGCATGATCTCGCACCCACATCTACATGACATCTACAATACAACTTAACCTAACTTCTTCCCTTTTATTAACCCTAACCTTTTAATCGTTGTGTTAGGCAGCCAGCATAAGGGGAGCATTACATTTCTGTAATAATCATGACACAGATTCATTTCAAACTTTCTCTTTTTTAATTTATCTGCAAAAATTTGCTTCTAACATAGGAGTACAACAACATTTCTATAAGGGATCAATTTATTTGTAAAAAACTCTATAACGGGTTAACGTTTACCATAGGCGTACGATACAACTTTCAAAAGAAGTTCTATTTGGAAAAATTTTCTTCTAACATAAGAGAACAGCAAAATTTTAAAAAGGGACCAATTCATTTGTAAAAATTTTCATAGGGGATTAATTTATATGTAAAAATTTCTATTTACCATAGGCGTACGATAAAATTTTCAAAAGAAATTCATTTATCTGGAAAAATTTCCCCCTATCATAGGCGTACGATAAGGCATTAATTTTTAATAAAAATTTCGATACAATTTTTAAAAGGGGTTCATTAATATGTGATCACTTTTCCCATTCCCCATGACCATTAATTTGTTTTTCTATATTTCAGGTACACATTGAAAATATTAGAAATATGCAAGTCGCTGAAGATTTTTACGATTTTCGTTTAACCAGTAATATCTTTATCCATTGGCATCGATACGTCTGTGTACAGTATATGAAGGAACATAAAAATTTGAAAATAGCCGATACTCATTATAAAAGGTAAGTATGTATTACTGTGCAACGTTAATAACATCATTTTATTATGTCAGATGTCATAAGCTGACAAAAATGCAACTCAGCTCATAGGCCTTTTCATCACAACTCACAGCGTCGATATCAGCTATACTGATTTTTGTTAATAAGAATGTTAAAGCACCAGATACAAGTGTACAAATTATTAAAATCAAATATTAAATAAAGTATATTCAGTCATGGGAACTGCCGACAAAAGTGAAAGCACAAGCCTTTTAAAAATTGTATTAAACGCGCATGGTATGAACATTTTTACAAAAAAATTGTAGTAAAAGGCGCTAAATAAGTATTAATTTGACTCCATAATTAAAAATGTACATTTTCAAGTAATCTAGTCGCTTGTCGAAGATTTTTAGCGAAAAGTTTGGCTTTAGTCTTTTCCGAAATGCTACTAACCGTGAATTGTAATTAATGCATTTGGCGTGTTTCAGATGGCTTTTATTCCATTATTTCTATCTTTGGAGATCATTGAAGACTGTTAATGAACTTGAAAAAGCTAAAGAACTAAAAAAAGCGAAATGGCGACTCAAAGTGTGGGAAATATTACCAGATTATAAACCGCCCCAAGACTTATAGGTTAGGTTTTTATTAAAAACTTTTTCTAATAATATATACTTAGATTAAGTTTATATATATTATTTTAACTAGTCTTATTTTGTTATATTGTATACAACTTTTGTACATTGAATATTTAAACAAAAACACGAGCTTTTACTTAAATTTAAAACCCCATAACACTGGTGTATCGTGGGTTTTAGCAGCCCGGACGTTGTCACTAGTCACTTTGGCAGCACAACTTCAGCTCATCTCATCTCTGTCGCACCTTTGCGGTTTCTCTAATTAAATAACAATGTGGGAGCAATTTGGAGTTTTTTATTTCGAGTTGCTCCTGCTCCTGCTCCCGCCACACTTTGTCACTGCCCCATAAAAAAGTCTAGTCAATGCAATACATTTATTTTGGAACAAAATCGATATTAAAATCATAATTCTCTGCTGTAATTGACTCTTTACTTAACGAAAAATTATCCAACCCTACAGATAGCTGTTGGGCCACTTTATCTCTACGTCTTCTGTCCTTTTTTTCTTTTTTGAATTCCTTCTTCTTAATTTGATTGAGTTGTTGATTCCCTTCTAGTTCCATTTCGGGATTTATCTTTTTAATTCTAGGGACTCCTCTTTGTTTTGGCTTCTTCTTGGTGGAAACAACATTTGTTGATGCGCTTATCTGAAATATTACATGCAACATATTGGTAGATGTAATGTATATGGTTCCTAGTTTCGAAACAATTCACAATATTAAATTAATAATAGATTTTATATATTTACCAAATCTTTATCTTCAGCTACATCTTCGTCCATTTCTTCGGCTTCTTCTATTGAATCAACAGGACCTAAGCTTTTTAACAAAAATGCATTTGTTTTGGGACCCGATACTTTTTCGATTTTATTTAAATCCTCTGTTTCCATAGCCTCGAAACTATCTAAATCGAATTCTTTTGCCACTTCGCTGACAATAGAAGCACTAATGTGAACATCGTTTTGGAGTTCTTCAGGAGGTAAAGTGTAGTATTTAATTTTTCCGCTGCAATGAAACAGTGAAAAAATGACTTACGATTTTTAGTGCCAACTTACTTATTCCAGTCTTCTAATAGACCGCGAGCTGCTGCTACTGCATCTGGTACACCACCTTTCTTGAATCTTCCTGTCCTGGCAGCTTTAAGACTATAAAATTCCTAAAAAATTATTTCAATGATGTAAAAAATGTCAAAAAGCTTTGTGTTGTTGTTTTACCTCTGGTGTGTTATATTCAATAACATCATACATTTCCATCATTTGTTGCTTAGTAACTCTCTGTAAAATGGCATTTGCTGGAGTCATTGGATCACTTAATGCAGAAATGCGAACAGCATTTCTCAAAGAAGCACTACTATCATTTCCAGATGAAAATACAATACCAGGAGAATCCAGAAGTTTTATTTTTGAATCTAGTTGCACTTCTTGCATAGCCCTGTGAAAAATTTGTGAGTTTAGATTGTGCAAAGTCTAAGAAATATATATTTTACCTAGTAACACCTGGTGTAGCTCCCACGTTACAAGCTCTGGACCTTTTCAAACTATTTATTATTGAACTCTTCCCTACATTTGGTAATCCAACAATGCCTACTCTAATTGATGTTTTAATGCCCTTATTACGACAATAGTTTGCTAGTAGTGACATCAGTAACTCAGCTCCTACACAGTTAGAACTTTGTAAAACCTTGTTGTTTTTAGTTAATTTCTTTTGACCTAATTTTTTACTCTGATTTTGTGTAGATGCTTTGAATGCTATACAAGGGGTTGTCTTTTTCAAGTATTTTAACCATTGATCTAGAATATCTCTAGGTACTAAATCTGCTTTGTTTAATACTAGAACTAATCTTTTGTTCCCTTTTAAATCTAGAACTGCTTGTTCAACCTGTTTACATCTGGTACCTAGTGGATCTCTAGCATCAACTACTTCAAGAACAACATCAGCAGCTTCAATAACTTTCTTAAATTCTTTGTAATATTGTTTAAGCGAGTTTTCGTTTTTTGATTCTTGAATTTTAACTGTGTCTTCTGGTGTAAGGTGTTCATGTAATTTATTTCGTATTTCAGCATTTGCTACTAGACCTTGTAGACCTGTCGAAAGCTTTTCTTTTTTCTGTGCTTCCTTTTGATTTTGTTTCTCCAGTTTTGCTGCTTCCTTCAATTTTTGTTTTTCTTCTTCTTTTTGTTTCTTAAGTGCTTCCACTTCTTTAAGAATATCTTCTTTAAATGGACATATATTTGGAACTTGTATAATCTTTTTAGCCTTTTTTGGATTCTTTTTCGAATCCTTCTTCAATTTACGATTGTGGTCCCTTACTTTCTTCTCGATTTTATATCTTAAACGCGCGGGCTGTCGTTTGGAATTTTTCCCTAAAATGTATAGTATTAATTTTTTAACTTGAATATAAAATAACCGAACTTACTTAAATGGAACTTTGCCATTTTCGAATAATACTATGTTCCTTATGTAAAACGTGTTTATGAAAGATAGATTTAACCTAACCTAACAATTTCTCCGTGTCTTCTTTCTTCTTCGTTTTTCTTTATATGGTGATATTCGAGGGGATAACATGCCAAGCGCACAACAGTTAAGGCTCGTTTTCAGAGACGCGAAATTCGCATAAACCTAACCATTAAAATTGAAAAGACATTTAAGTTAGGTGTCATAACAAAATTATAATCATAAAACCAAAAGAAAATGGTGTTCCGTGGTCATATTTAGCGATATTCGCAAAAAAGTTGAAATTAATTGAACTTTCAACGAAAATTCGCGTCGCCAATTGCGAATTTCGCGTCTCTGAAAACGAGCCTTTATGCAGCAAATTGCTCAAAATTGAATGTTCCGTGTTTTGTCAATCAAGAAATAAAAAAAGTGATTTCTTGGGATAAGTTCGTACTCTAACCATGCTCTAACCCTCCTAATAAAAATATATCTCAGATGGTATCACCTAGGCCAAGCTAAAACTGAACTATAGTAAAATCGGCAACTTTCTAGACTAAAAAATTATTTTAGTGTGAGAATCTTAGTAAGGACAGAGACAACACAGGTTTGTATTAGCTCCAGATGTTCAAAGCAAATGGATATAGATACCTAAGTTTAATTGTAAATAAGCTAATTACCAATATAAGTAGGCAAAATACCTATTGTTAACATTTAACAAACATAAAGATTCAATTTCTTCGCACCATGTTCCTAACTGAAATTAAATTAAGGTAGATTGAACTTAATTATGATGAACTCTTGTTTACTAGTAACTGTTAGTAACAATGTATCTAAATAAAACCTAAGAAAAAGGAAATATAGTGTAACCAAAGTTATTTTTAGAAGTTGTTGACAATAAGTCACAGTACAATACATGTTCTGACTCCAATTTAAAGCAGCTCAATTATGTCGGTATATAGTTTAAACAAACCCTATAAAAACTGGTTACGTTACATTCTCTAGCCTTTTAATACGTTTGTAATTTTGAAAAATACCACTTAATAGTTAAATAAATAATTATAACTTTCGAGTTGTGGAATTTAACAATGTTAGCGATAGGTAACTGTTATTTCCAGTGGTGGTTCGTGACCACATACGTCTAAAGGTCGGGACGTTAGTGAAGTGTAAGTAAGGTTAGGAATATTTTGTTCAAAAATAGCGAAAACTGTGATCGTTTGGTGGTAAAATAATTAGTTCTATTCTGAACTAGTGAATCCATTTATATTGATATAATGATTATCGTCAAATGGATCCAACAATTTGCAATGAAAATAAACCCCCTTGGAGCATACTGAATACCTACCACCGTTATACCCCCAACTAGTGAGTGAATTCTCTCTGTAAAGGACCATTCGGCCAGTCTCGGGAAATAAGTATATACACCCCTAAGATGAAACAAAGTGATGACCGCGCACAATTATTCTTTCTCTCTCTTTCATATATCCTTGTCGTACTTGTGTAATCCGAGGCCCGGGTTCCAAAGTAATTTACGCAATCTGTATATTTCACTGTCACTGTCCCAACTCAATATTTTTTTAGGCAGCAGACAAATTATACAAAAAAAAACAAAACTGTTTAGACTTTTTATGGACTAAATTAACAGAGTACAACAAAACAAGCTTCCGACAGATAAAATTATTATAGGTATAAGTTACTTAACTATTTTCAGACCCTGGTAATTTTTATGAGAGCAGTTGATGACGCACAATATGTCTAATATGTACATCAGGAGATACTTATCTCTGTGTATATTCTTGTCTACCTGTTTTCAATTTCGGGTCTTTTTGATTTGCTAATTTCCTACTCAAAGAATCCTGTATACAATCAAATTCAGAATGTTCTCTCAGCTTATCTCACACCGTTAGGTATAATATATATGTTTTACTTTTTCGCACGTGGTCGTAAAAATAAGTCCAGCCCTGAATATCAAGTTGAAGATTATAAGTTTCTTATATCTGTCTGGCTGCTTTTTTGCTCTGAACACAATGGCTTATTTATTGAACAACGAGTAGGAAATTCTCCGTTTCTGCTTTGTTTTTATAGAGCTTTAGCAAAGCCGATTTCAGGAGATTTTTCTCTATCTACCTATCATTCCGCCGTGATATAGCCGAGCATCATTTTTAGTGGAACTCGAAGTGGAAATGGCAAAGCTGCTAGATTTAGTTTATCGAGTATACTTAGTTCCAAGATATTTCGTTTTGACTTGTGCCAATAAGACCAAAACCCACATCAGGTAGTCGTTAATCCGATAACAAAAGCTCATCAGTGTCGTAATCGTTTCTTCGAAAAGCGAAAATATAATGCCTAATAGTAGTAGGGGTAGTAGGTAAATTGTAATAAATTATATTATAAATGCAACTGTGTTTGAAATAAGTACATCAGTATAAACGAAATTAAGTTTATTGTGATTTGAATCTATAGTTAATTGGAACTATAGGTGTTGAGAATGGCAAGATTAGGAACGTTTGTATCAACAGCTCAGGAACTCAGACAATGTATATGCGCGGATACCTTTTACCAGACTGAAATAATAAAACTAGGTTAGTCCTTGATCATTTTAGATTCCATAAATTAAGTCAAAGAGAATTTTACATACCTACAGAAAAGAAAATGAATGTTTTTTATCAAATTCATGATGAATATTAAAAAAATAGAAAAGAAAGTACGTCATCAGCCAATAGCAATTATAAATAAAAGTATACCGAGTGAAAAGAAATGATTGAATTTGAAAATAATCGTTTCATTGACTGATATTATTGAAATTTAGTAAGTGACTCAATAATATATAGTATATATATTAAAAAAGACTAAAAAAGGTCAAATAGCGTATAATATGAACCAATGTACACAAAATCTTTAATTAATGACATCTATTAATGAACGATTTTCTATTAATAAACGATTTTGGTATAGGCAACCAAACATACAGTCATTTTAAAAATAATGAAAAGCTTTTTGTGTATTTCTATCTAATGCTGACTTATCTAATAGAATAGGTACTTCTAGTTTTTGACAGACACATATTTTTTGTTATATTTTTTTACACAATTATATAATTATTAGCTCAAAACCTAATTTGCGCTGTAGGTGTAACTATAACAAATAAATATTCTCAGTTTTCAAAGATTGAGAAAAAAGATACCACGTCTTTTACAGTCGAAGGAAAAGTGTTGTTACTAACACGTGTATTAAAAGGGCCATTGCCAATCTCAAACATTAAAATATCTCGATTGTTAATAGCCTCTATTAATACACTTGTTGGTTAAATAACTAATAAATAAAACTAGAATTAAGATACCCATCAAATATGAAAATTAAGATCAGAACAAAAATATGGAAGAAAAGTAACAGGTCATATTATAGAAGAGGGAAAATTGGGGAAGTAATAAAAGTATGAGTTGTTTGTTGTTTCAGGAAAATATAATGTTATATGCCGTTCCTAATGCGCCTAATTATGCTAAATTTCATTTTTTAACTCCCCTAACAGACAAATTACTTTTGTCTTGATTAAATGTATGCCGTTTTGTTTGTGACGCGGTCTAAAAATAGAGTTCAAACTCCGAATGAACCTCAGGCGACCTCGGAGTGTGTTGACGTCATTCAAAAAAATCGATGATCATAATTATTGAGACTTACATAAATATAGCAAATTAAACGAACTAAATTTGCAACAAAAGACCAATCTCTAGAGAGACTCTATTATGAAATAGGTACTTTTTTTATAGAAATAAAATTTTCTTCAATAAAGGAGTTGAGATTTAATATTACTAAGTGGTACGTGGACGTATTAAAAATGAATTTTTAAACATAATTTCATGGTGCCAGCTAGCGAAACATTGAACTAAAAATACAAATTTTTTTTGTATATTTCCCAATAAATTAACGAAGGAACATACAGAAGATATCACAATATAAAATTTCCAAAAATTTTGACTGTAAAATATCTTAAAACCAATTTAAGAGATTCTGTAGCGTCTTTTATTGTTATTTCCGAATTTTTACTTTTGTTAAATTAATGTATTAGTTTTCATTAATGATTTCTTAGGTATAACACCTTTGAAAATAATACAACTATACCAAAAAGTTATTTAATAATTATAAAAAAGGACAATTCATATGATTTATAAATTTCAATTCGATTAAATGAAAACGTCACTTCAGCTGAACGGTTAGAAAAGGTTGGTAGCTCTGAATTTTCCGAGTCAGTCTAGCTCGAACACTGCGGGTAGGAAGAATTATCGGCTTTTCATAAAATGTTTATTGTGATGTGCGAGATGCTATACTTTCGAGTTTCTTCATTAAATTGGTGAATGTAAGTAGTTTATTTTGCTTTTTAGTTATTTTAACGTAATATATGTCTTTCGTTATATCGTTATTGAATATGACGCCCTTGTTCTATTGTTGATGTTTGGTAAAAACATTGAAATGGAATTTTATTTGTCATAAACTAATGTTTTTTACAATTCTAAATTTTGTAAGTAGTTAATTTGTTTGATTAATTTTAAAATTATGAATACCTACAGTTAATTATTCTATTCTATTCACTGTTTTAAGAATAACTAAAGCATATTAAAAGGAAATTTTTCTCGTCGTTGACCGAGGAGTTTCTGAAAGTATAAAGGCGATTAGCGAAATGATGAATGCGATTATTAGTTCTTAGTTTCGGAAGCTGTAACTAAAACAATTACCAAAATGTTTAGTTTAGAGTAAATATAAAGTTGAAATAAAATTTCAAATTATGGTAATGTAAAAATTATCTTGATGTACTAGTTTTGTCGTACCACAACACTGAACAACTTATATAAAATCACATCAAACATTTCAGTAGAGTAATAAAATCTTTAACATTAACCTATATTGATAATGCGTTGGACTATTTCATGTTGTTTCTTGCCGGTGGCAAAGAATACGACACCAACAGACAAGAAGTGAAACTCCGGGAAAAAAAGAATCTGCGGAAGCCATCTTTTAAATTAGTCGTCATATGTCACACGATCACATGTAGGCCTCTTTCTTGTGGTCTTTACAGACCCAAATTGGATTAAAGTTTACTTGTACATTGAAATTATTTTTTGAAATGATCTATTTCACGTGTATATTGTCAATGAAAAGTGCAGAAATAGCAACTGATGGAAAAGTACGTATATAATACATTTGATAAAACACAACTTTATGCTAAAATACTTTTTCTCCGTGTGATTCGAGTAAAGCTGTAACTGTAAGCATTTATTATGATTCTCAGTGTATGCCAGAGTTAGTTTCAAGGTTATTAATTTTTGGCCCTTCAACAGAATTTTCGCCGGGCTTCACTTCTTGTTGTGTATATTGTTTGCCGGTGGCTTCTTATCATCTAGTACAACTAATTTACAAAAGCCTAACTTCAAGGCATTCTACTACTTGGAAAAAAATTTACAAAAGCCCAAATCAAAGGGTTTTCATTGTATGAATAATTAATGTTAAAGTAGTGAAAATATAAAATTGTTGCAAGGAACATTTTTTATGGTTAACTAAAACTGTGTATGATGAAGTTATTTTTTATATATTTCCGAATAAATAATATAAGCGTTAAAATAATGAGTTTGATGCTAATGACACATATAAGGATTACTATATAATAAAATAAATATGGTTGAATAATGCAAAACAATTGATTTTTAAACGTGGATGTTTGTGGTTGGTCGATCTCATATCATAGATATATTTTGTACGCCATATATGTGTTTGACATATTCGATAGAAGAACGCACGGATTTAATTGCAAACGCATCTCGCAGGGGCGTAGCGTCGGTTTTCGCTCCCCTTCCTTATTTTTTTCAACGGAACTAATGTAGATCGTACAAGTTATCGAAAGTCAAGATAAACTCTGGAAGGAACATACATCTATGGGAAGAAATGGCTTTAAGGAACCCACATGAAGTTAAGAAAGTAAGAAGTGTTATTGTTTTGTTTGGTAACTTTTGTTGTAGGTTGGTGTCTGCATCTCGATTTTGATCTGAGTACCTACGCAAACAAAAATAATGATAGCAAGTATTACGTAGAGTGGCGTAGACCATATAAAAATTATTATCCACTTTGTTACACCTATTCAACAATTTTTATTATATTCTCTTTATAATGCTTAGAAATTATATCTGAAAATGTATTTACAGATAATCATGTTACTTCAGTTCAAGGAAAAATAATTATTCAATGTAGAATGTCTCTGAGTAGTTTAATAAAATATGATCCATACCCACGTAATACTTATATGAAAATGTTAGTATTCAAGCTGGAAGTGAGGATGGTATTTTCAACGGAGCAGAAAGTGTGTTATCAAAACTTATTGCTAGCAGAAATAAGTTTTGTTTTTATCACACATAACCTATTCTTAAGTTATCTGTGGTTTCTTCTTCTTTCTCTTTTTTTGAAATCATCTGTGGTATAACCATAGAGATAATATATATTATCTCTATGGGTATAACTAGCTTTACCCAAATAAAAGGAAGAATATTAGATAAGTTTTCTTTCACGTTTTCTAGATTCTCATACCATTTTAAATGTTTGACAGCTATGGCGTGCAAGTACATATAAACTAAATAAAGAATTTTTCCTTTTATTTACATACAGGAGGATATTTACACTTCCACGTTTTTCCAAAATAGCTTTAACTTAAAATTACCTCAATACTGACAGCCGGTGTCACTGACACCTATTAGAGATCTGTAGATCATAACCCTTTATAGAAAAGGAACTACACTAGTGTAATGATATGATACGAGGAAAGATGATTTATTTTTTTGTTCGTTTCCATCTACTCAACCAATTTTACCGAAAACAACATCTCGGAGTAACATAGCCTATTTTATATTTTCTGTAAAGAAGCCGTGCAAAGCCAGGGCCGGCTGCTAGTAATATACATACAGTCCGATTCAAAAGTCCCCTCCCCCCTCGTATCTTTTGAACGGCTACACTTGCATTAATAAAATTTGGGGGGTGGAAATAAAGTGTTGTAAACTTCTCTGCGAATGGTAACAGGTGACGTAATAGTAATAGATGACGTCACAGTGCCACTTTGGCCAATAATTTTAAATAGGACCTTATGGCAAGTGATATCTCGTTTGAAAGGCATTGATATTGGCTACATAGCCATATTAATTTCGTTTGGGTTTAAACTAATTTTGACGGATAAATTAAATAAATACCAAAATTATTGAAATTATTTTTTTAAATTTAATTAATCAAATATCAACAATGGATTCTTATAGCAAGTGTTCGAAATGTGCTCCGTCTACTTCTTGACAGTAATACATCCTATTAGTAAACTCTTGTCGTACTCGTTCGAATGAGTAAACTGAAATTGCATTGCATTTCAAGTACCCTCATAGAAAAAAATCTAATGGTGTCAGATCTGGTGACCGAGGTGGCCATTCTATAGGACCTCGCCGGCTGATCCATCTACCTCGATATTCTTCATCCAGGTAACGTCTTACTGTACCATAATAATATGCAGGAGCACCATCTTGTTGAAATGTTATTTCCAGGTGGCCGAATTCATCTGGATTATCTTCCAGAATTTCAAGAATTAACGGCTCAATTGCATTTTGTAACATCTCCAGATACACTTCACCGCTTAAATTTGAATTTAGGAAAACAGGACCAACTATGTGGTTTCCCAAAATACCTGCCCAAACATTGACTTTTTCTGGAAATTGGGTATGTTGTTCACGAAAGGTGTGAGGATTTGTTCACTCCAATACCTTACATTTTGTGTATTCACATTTCCATTGAGCCAAAAAGTACTTTCGTCACTAAAACAAATTGTTTTTGTGTAATGTGGGTTTTGACTAATTTTATTTGCCATACTTACATACACAGAATTCGATTCTTCAGTCGGGGTCGTCATCCGACCATTTTTAACTTGTATGGATGAAATTTATTTCTAGCCAACACTCTCTGTACTGTACTTTTACTTACTTCACAAATAGACGCAACTTTAGTTGAAGAGGAAGTAGGGTTTACTACCATTTCAGCAACTATATCAATTTTTTCATCATCATTATATGTTGGTCGACCAGATCGTTTGGCTTCTTGAACACTACCTGTTGCTTCAAACTTGTGAAGAAGCTCCCTCAAATAAGTTCTCGAGATAGGGCGATCTGGGTATCTCTCATTAAATAAACGTTCCGCTTCATGGAGATTATTTCCAGATTCACCAATTATTAAGATAGCTGCTACTTTGTCGGCTTGAGTACGTACCATTTTGCCTATGTAAACTCTTAAACGTCTCGTTAAACAATAATAAAATTAAATATTTAAGCTATTTAGAAAAACTTTGCAAAGCAACAAATACTATTAAATTAAAAACGTCAATTTTTTTGACAACTAATCAGAGGCGGACTGAAAAATCTTCAATATTTAAATGTGAAATAATAATTTTGGTTTTTACTTAATTTATCCGTCAAAATTAGTTTAAACCCAAACAAAATTAATATGGCTATCTAGCCAATGTCAATGCCTTTCAAACGAGATATCACTTGCCATAAGGTCCTATTTAAAATTATTGGCCAGAGTGACACTGTGACGTCATCAATTACTATTACGTCACCTGTTACCATTCGTAGAGAAGTTTACAACACTTTATTTTCACATTCCAAATTTTATTAATGTAAGTGTAGCCGTTCAAAAGATACGAGGGGGGGCGGAGGGGACTTTTGAATAGCACTGTATAATAATCTATTATCATCGATAACTATCAAAATGTTTATTTTATTTTATCAAAATTCTAATTGTTTGATACAAGAGTCTAGTCTTCAAATCAGAGATTTTAAAATAAGCTTTTTAGTATCCATAAAGTCGTTTGGAACGTTAACAAAAATCCTCATTAGCTTTACACCCGGATTCGTTTTAAAAGCACTCGTAAAACATTCCACAGGGATAAAAAAGATTTTATTTTTTTTATGTCTCGACGAAATGGCATATAAAGGAGAGCTGTAAAAATTTTGTTGACCTTTATACATCGGTGGTCTGATTTTTTAAATTAGGTGTATAAAATTACAACATAAAGATCACATTTTATTTGGATATTAGCTATAAATTGTTTGGTAGCTAATAATGGATATTTATGTATCTAAGCGTTTCCTGTCCGTTAATGATGCTGGTAAATTACCTAAACGGTCAAAAAACGTTTTAGTACCATAGGACATTTTTCAAATTTGCTATACCTCATTTAAAAACCAGGAGGAGTAATTTGAATTTAAGCTGGCAATTCTGTAGACCTCTAATTGGTCAGATTCCGCCCAATTTCACACAACACTTCGTAGCATTGACATCAGCTGATAATTTATTAATTTCCATTTTTGACAATTCTGACAGATGAACACAGGACACAGAACCCCTGCTCGTGTTATATTTTTGATAATACAACCGGTTTAGTTTATTTCCAGAACCAGCTTTCAAGAAGTACAAGCTGAATGTGTTGTGTTGTTTCTTCCTCTATTCGCCAGAATTTGGCTTCATCAACCCCATCA
The DNA here is from genome assembly GCA_949126875.1 of Lochmaea capreae. Taxonomy (NCBI): domain Eukaryota; kingdom Metazoa; phylum Arthropoda; class Insecta; order Coleoptera; family Chrysomelidae; genus Lochmaea; species Lochmaea capreae. Next base: position 8,887,899 of record OX421397.1, on the reverse strand, counting down.
ACTTTAAGTTCCCAGTCAGCCAAACCACCACACTTTTGATAGTATTCCTGTCCTGTCTTCACTCATTCAATCGGTCGAAAACTTTGGCGCTTCGCTTGCCTTTGTCCTGGTGAATTTGTCCACCATTCCATGGTTACAACTTTTCTGTAGCCCTTCTTGTTGTCGCTTCTGCAACACGCATACAATCCCTTGTAGTTTAGAATAGACCGTTTTAACGAAAGACATCTTGTGGTTGCGTGGTTGCGGTGACCGTTGTCCACCTATAAGTTTATATAGGAACTAATAGAAGCTAACTGTAATTTATATAGGAAACTGTAACTTTGAGATGGTAGATTAACAAGATTACGTTATAAATGTCACTGTTTACTCGTTCACTATACTAGACCTATATGTTCTCTCGACGAGTCCTTAAAAAGATAGAAGAAATATACCGTTTCTGTAATTTTAGATAAACCTGTCCAAACTGTAAATTACAGTTTCCTTTTAAAATTACAGTTAGCTTCTATTAGTTCGTATAAAACCGATAGGTGGACAACGGTCGCTGCAACCACAAGATGTCTTCTGTTAAAACCAACGAGCTAATTAGCTCGTTGGTTAAAACGGTCTATTGACCACTATGGACCTTTACCAAACTCTATATATCTATATAACTCTACTAGTTTTGTGTCTAATAAAATGTGTAAAGTTGGTTCGGTGGATCTTTTCCCATGCGTCATCATTCATATACAAACGCAATACATCAATACATTCAGTAACACGTAGGTCGTAGATTGATGGTTTAATTAGAATGTGGCTAAAGTGACGGTGAACGTTAGTTATTATTGTATTGAAGCTGGTGTAATAATATTTACTTACCACAATAATTCGAACACTCAGGTATAAGTTAGTCGTTATAACAACTGTTTTTGAAATAAATTTATATACAAGGGGCAATAAAATGGACAAAAATGTAGAATAAAAATGTAAACAAAGTCTTTCGTCTGTCAATGTACAAATTCAAGTTTAAACCACAGAACTTCTGTTGTGTGGGTTACACCTATCGCCGACATTCATCATATGGCTATCTCTGTTTGTTATATTATGTTGTAATGGTACAAACGGTTTCATTTTGAGGGTTTAGATTCTGTGAGTAGAAACGAAACGTACTATAAAAAGTAGTATGTGAATAATTTCATACATGGGAAAAGATTCACCGAACCAACTGTATGCAATTTTCTACTCTTCGTCCGTCAGGTGCTATATTCGCTACGAAAGCAGCAACCTCCATAATAGTAATTCTCAAGCGCATGGGCTCAACAAAAATGTGCGGTTATGCCAGTCCCAAGAATGTTGTATTCTTTCAACATTTATTAGTCCCGTAATAGAAACTTCCTTAACTTCTTGTGCATTTATAAAACAAAACACAAAATTGCGCATTGAAGTGAATAATTCCAATAACTTTAACTCAATAACCGTATGCGGTATTATGCACAAATGAAACAGAAAACTTCTTAATGGAACACCTTACGTGACTTGTGGTAATATTTTATACGTTTTCTGTTACAGATGTTCGTTGTTCCTATGAATAGCTTTATTAATAAAGTCCGTTTTATACACTCACCGGCACGAAAACCGGAGCAGTTGAATATTTTCAAACAAACTTCAAATTTTAATGCTTTTTAATATTTTATTATTATAATATCTTACATTCCAACAAAACAACATTAGCCTAATCAAAGTACACATAAAACCTTACAAAAAACTTGAAAATTGAAAATTGGGTATTTAAAAGGGTGGTGCTTAACGTGAGAAAAAGTTTACGATGTTAGGCATGCAATTTTCCGGAAAATCGTCGAGTGAAAATTTTTGTTTTTTTTTCGCTCTAATTGTTTAAATAATAAATAAACAGAAAAACTTCCAAATCAAAATTTGTAGCTGATGCATTTGTCTACAAATTTTGTCTAAAAAGTTTTTCTGTAAATTAAAAAGTTTACGAGATCAAATTAATTTCAGTGGTATTCAATTCGTGGTTACGCGCGAACGGCCCGTGAGCCAAATTTATTAACCGCTCGACTTAAGTTAATAATTCTGAAAAAATAAATCAACTCATGTAAAATGTAAAGAAAGATCTCAACTTTTAGATAGAAATAATTTCAAATTTGAAAAAGTAGAATTTCTGACTGTAATATCAGTTTATTATAATTCCTATTTAATTAATACTTATCCCAGCGAAAATTCCTTTTGGATTTAGCATTGCAAATGAGCATAAAACATTATTATTATAAAAGCAAAGTCATCAATATTTAGAATTTTAAACGAATGCTTCTTAAAAATCTGTTTTTTTTGTATGCTTAATTTTACTTGTTTTTTTTTAGACTTCATTCAATTATATCTTTTTTTGGAAATTAATATAATTCAATGAAACTTTACTACTAAACACTTTGAAGCATCTACTTTCGAAACTACTATACAGTTTTTCTATAAATATAAAATTTTTTAAATAATAGACACTTATTTAAAATAAATACTTAAATCAGAGGTCTGTCAGCAAACCTTCTATAACTTTTTATACCGTTTATGATATTATCTAAAAATTTGTGAACTTTATAATGAACCTATTAAGAAGTGATCGCAATACAAAAGAACACACCTATGGCTCAGGTATAAGAAAGAGAAGAGAGCACAAATAAAGGTGAAAAAGCAAGTGAGAGAGCGTGGAAAGTCGATGATAATACATTAAAAATTTAACGACTTGCTAGCAAAAACTATGGAGCCGCCTTCTTAATAACGGGTGTTGCCCAAACGTGCTCTAATTACTGCCTGTATCCTCCTTGGCTTGTCTAAAATCATATGGCGAATGTCCATTTGTGGAATAAGTTCCCATTCCTCTAAAAGAGCTTGTCGCAACTGATTTAAAGTTGAAGGAGCAGGAACACGACTTCGGATCCTTCGCCCAAGCATGTTCTATGTGGTTAATATCCGGACTTACCGCTGGCTACTCCATAACAGGAATATTTACATCGTTTAAGTACTGTTCAGCGATTCTTTCGGTGCGAGGTCGGGCATTATCGTGCATCAGAAGAAAGTAATTTCCAATAAAGCTAACACAAGGAACAACAAAATCTTGGAGAACTCTTCAATGTACCTGGAAGCAGTTAAGGATTCTCCCGGAAGGATGTACAATATTCTGTGTGTGCCTTCAGAGATTTTCCGGCCTACACCTTAACCGAGCCCACTTTGTATCCTGTCCTCGAACTGAAGGTACATTCTGCAAAACGCTCGTGTGGCCTTCGTCATACTCTATCACGACCATCTGGAGACCGCGGGCTAAATCTGGACTCATCAGTGAACAAAACGCGCCCCCATTCTTTTTCACCCCAGTGCTAATTATTTCTGGCAAATTCAAGTCGGACGTTCTGGACCTTTTGCAGGTCTACGACTAGTTAGATTGGCTTCTCCGAGTCGTCGTCTAACTATCCGTTCGTTTACGTTGGTTTGCCGGACGTGCTGAAGTCGTCTCCTGATTTCAACAGCTTCAGTTTCCAAAAAAAAACGTGTAAAAATACGGTGCACAGTGCTATTGGAGACATGATACTCTCGGGCAACATATCGCTCACTTCTTCCGTCTTGAAGCAACGCAACAGTAGCAGCCGCTGTGGCCGGGATTAACATCCATACTTTTTAGATTAATAAACGCAGAATAACTTTCAAACGTGCTTCGATCTGTCAGATATCTCACAACAATGACAACAATAGCATTGTTGACATGGGTTCATGGCCAACTATGCACTTTCCAGTAATAAGATCTATGGAATGGACTGCCTAAGTCTGACGTCATAAGAGGCGTGGTCATAAAAACTTTTCCAAACAAACCGAAAGCTCGTGTACATTATCAAGACATTTTTAACCTTACCTTGCAGATTTTCGTGTAAAAAAGTCTCCAACTGATCTCTTTTTACTTATTTCTTACAACAATCACTCTTATCTACATAATTATATTAATAGCAAACCGCAAATTAAAAATCTGTTATGACGTTTTACACGCGTTATCGATTTGTTTGGAAAAGTTGTGACGTGTGAATAGAGTCGATAGTTTGCAGTTTGCATGTAATTCTGAGGGAAAACTTGCTAATTTTTTTGTTACCATCAAAAGAAACGTTGACTGTGTACTTTCAAACGGAACAAATCGATATATCGCACATTTAGTTCAATAGGGCCACAACTGCAAATTTTCCTTTTTTGGAGTTATGGCGATATAAAATTTTCTAAATTTAACTGAATGGGATGCAATACAGCCATAACTGAACATTGCATTAGTTTGGCCTTTAAGTGAGATACATCCCTATTGCAATAATGAAGTTTTTTGGTGCAATACAGCCCCAACTGCCAGTTAGGCCATGTGGTGATATCTCCACTTTTTATTACAAATGCCGCCTTAACTGCTTCAATTTTACGATCTTTGAAATGGTTTCAAAGAATGGTTACTGCTATTTTTGGCATGAAGCCATCGCAAACCGTGGCGCCAATGAAATAGCTACTTGTTTATTGGATTTTCTCTCATTATTTTGTGTTAACAAGGATGTTATATTTTATAGCGACAACTGTGTTGGTCAGAATAAAAATAAATTTATCGTAACCATGTGCCTCTACGCAATTGCAAAAGTCAATATAAAATCCATCACACATAAATTTCTTACTGTGGGTCATATTCAAAATGAAGGAGATGCGATGCACTCAACCATTGAGCGACAAAAAAAAAAGTTCTTAGAACGGGCCCTATCTACGTACCAGCCTGGGACGCACCGGAATTCGGTCCCGCTACCTGCGGAAGGGACTACCTGTAACGGATTAAATTCGAAGTGTGGTCACACCAGCGAAAATGCGATTTCGGAATTGGGTCCCATGTACCTACTATTTGTTTAATTTGACTTTTATTTTCCTTCACATTTTTTTGGGCTTAGGACCAACAGTGCACACTTATTGTTGTTGTACTGGCATGTTTAAAAATTTACGCTAAATGCATATCGTCAAAAATAAAAACAGTACGTGAAATAATAACCCAACCAAACCTACCCCTACCAAACCACCTTCGTATTTTTAGTCAATTTTTTTGTAGAATGAATTATAATAATTTTCAATAATAACCCAACCAAACCTACCCCTACCAAACCACCTTCGTATTTATAGTCAATTTTTGAAGAATAAATTATAATAATTTTCAATAATAACCCAACCAAACCTACCCCTACCAAACCACCTTCGTATTTTTGAGATAATTATTTTTGAAAACAAAATTTAAACCCATCTATTATTAATAAACGCTTACCCTTTTCACTCGTCATAGAGGTGAAATTAATATTTTCCATGTCAAACAAACAAACAAAATCACAATAACGGACACAAATAAACACGTCTTACACTCTGCAGTTCAGAAGAACAATTGCTAAAAATAATCTTTTAATACCCACATGAAATCTACCTGCTTCGACAGCGGACCGAATTACGAAATCACCCTTTCGGATTTGGACAAGGTCCCTGTGAGCAGGTAGCCCTTTTGCTAGGTACCCGGACCGAATTCCGAAACACCGCCAGCCTGTAATAATAAGATGTGCCAGAAAAGAAGGAAAGCCTTACAATGTGAGGGAAATGTCTACAGAAGAGTTTTATGATTTCAAAGACCTCAGCTCAAAAATGGGAAAAAACTTTACAAAAACTACAACAGATAAAAAGGTTATTTGGAATGACATCCAAGCTATTAAAGTTGATAAAAATAGCCCTGGATCATTTTTTTTACAAAACTGACTTTAATGATGAGTTTGAAGAAGTTTGTATTAAAGGAACCACAAGACAATGCACAGCTTCTTCAGAAACGGCCCTGGTTCTGAAAAAAGCTTACATAAAACCACCTTCGATTTCGGACAAAACTAAGCAACACCTCTTGGAACTCTGCAATAAAAATTTAATCAAACCCGTTCACCACAAATTTTTTAAAGACACCTAATTAATCAAAAATAGATATAAAATGTAAACTCCAATTTAAGTTTTCTGTCGTTTGTACCACATATAAATTAAATAAAATGTTAAAAAAAAAAAAAAAAATTATTAATGTATCTTTTATTTATGCGCAATATGGCCATATCTGATAATCAATTAAATCAAATAGACTTACAGTATCGCCATAACTATCAAAACTCTTTTAGATTTTAAATTTTTAGAAATCTAATAAAATTTCAGTACAAAGCTTTATATTTATGTCAGAACGTCACACTTTTGAAGAGAGTAATTTCTAAAATGAAATTTTTACAGCCAATAATGTGGGAATCCAACATTGTTTTATTAAATTACCAACATTTTCAAGTTTTGCACATTTGGCACTATTGAATTAGATGTGCGATATGTAGACCCCCGTTCGCTCCCGTGGACACTTGGAAATCCACATGGACCACTTTGGGAATCATTGATTTGAAGGAACAAACGTATGGGTCATGTACAAAACATGCCGCATTGGTCACGCAATCTGACTACGATACAAACACGCAATCCACATTATATAAATTGTTAACAAGATCATTCCACAAATCAGAATACGACACAATATAATATATATATATACGCCGACACTTTGCTCTGATGCAGTGGCGTAACTAAAGGGGATACCTGGGAGGGCCCCACAGGATTTTTCAAATTAATAAAGTAGACACGTATCAAAATATTTTATCATATATTTTACATAGAAGAAATCAGATAACCTGGGACATGCCACTAGATGGAATGATGAAAAAGTATAACTTTTCAAAAAAATTCGTTGCGGAATTAAGCAACAAGAAGGAATGGGATCCAAATACCATTACCATACTTGGAAAAAATGCCATTCAATGGTACACAGACGGCTCAAAAGCAATAGAAGGAACTGGGCTAAGAGTGTACGGGCCAGAAACCAAACACTCTTAAAGTTTGGGAAAAACCCCAAGTATCCTTCAAGCGGAAATTCTCACAATAAGAAAGTGTGCCAAGTTCAATATTGACAAAGGGTATAGGAGGCAAACGATTATCATAATGTCTGATAGTCAAGCAGCCATTAAAGCGCTGAGTTCTTGTGTAATCAGTTCCGAAATGGTGTGGGAATGCCTAGGCAAACTTAATGAACTAGGCGAGAACAATATAGTCACCTTATTGTGGATTCCAAGACACACTGGAATAGAAGGAAACTAAATAGCAGATGAACTAGCGAAGAGGGGGACTGACAGACCCTTTTCGGGGCCGGAACCCTTTTGCGGAATCAGCTCCAATGTAGTATTGGAAGAAATAGGTAAAGCTGAAGAAAAGAGAAGATCTGACCATTAAAAATATCTAGTAGGGCTTAGGCAATCAAATACTCTTCTGGGTGACTACAACCCATTGGGATTAAATGAATGCATAAATCAAAGTAAAACTGCACTAAGAGTTTTGACAGGGTTCCTAACGGGACATTGTCACCTGAATGAGCACCTGAAGAAGCTCAAAATAGTGGAGGAAGAAAAGTGTAGATTTTGTGGCATGTTAGAAGAAACCTCCATCCACATACTTGCGAACTGCACAGCAATTCAGAATCCTAGGGCACAGCACCTGGGATACTACTGGATAGAAGAGGGACAGTTACCTAAGTTGAAGCCTGCAGATATCCTAAAATTCCTCCGGGAAATAGGACTAAAGGAGCTACTAGTCTCTGAGACTCTCCTCAGAAACTAAGTAGAAGTATACATTCATACATAGGAGGTGTGGATGTTTCTATGCTTGAGGCCGAGGTATTAATTGGTGGTTAAAAATATGCTGATTTGGAAATAGATCTAGAATCTATTAAAAAGCATATTAGGAAATACTCCAAACCTCTACAAATAGCAATCCCTTCGTATACATAGAATAAAAAATTGGACTAGAACCACAATGAGAGAATCGATTCTTCAATGTATCAATTATTCACATCGAGAAAGATTTGGTAAGACATGTTACAGCAGTTTGTGTTCTGGTAGTATTTTCACAAAATTTAAATTAATTTAAAGGCTATCTAGCCTTAAGTCTAACAGTTATTTATATGTAATTTGATTTTTCAAAGTTGTAATTTGTTTGTTTAGTCTAGAGGATTATTTTGTAGTTCCATTTTTGGTTAATATAGACATTAAACAATTTTTCTAATAACTCAAGGGTTTCTATTTCCAATAAAATTATTCATAAATAGGCTAGACGACATCATTATAGACCAGGCCCTTCCTAGGCCACCCCCAGGGGTCTGATGTCTAGTTACGCCAATGCTCTGATGCAATACACTTACCCTTTGCTGAAGTTTTCGTGTTCATGTTGCCCAGTCGAACCTAGTTTATTTGATCGTTATATTATGGAAAATTTAGTTGGAGATATGTATAAGTTTGGTAAGTTTATCTTAAGCTATGCGGCATCGGTAAGGGGCGAGGAAACAAGGCGGATATCTGTCAAAAACGTACCAACGGCGTACGGTACCTATTTTTATAAAAGTATTAAAAATAATAATTATTATTATAATACATACAGGGTGTTTCATTGGGAAAGGGCCGAACTTTAACTGTAGATGGGGATCACTTTGGTGCTTCCAAAAACCTACATTTAATGTGTCTTCTGCACTTTATAACCGAGATACAGGGTGTTTTATAAATTTATCCTATTTCTTTCGAACCTTATAACCTCCGAGTTACCCTGTATATTATTTTGAAGGTTGGTACATGTAATAACCATTACCTATGTACTCCATCAAAAGCATCTCCAAACAGATAACGCAAAACTCGTCTTTCCTAAAAACAACACCCTGTATATAGATTTTCTTAAAATTGCTCTTTATAATTGGAAAGAGTATACAAAATCGAATCTACTTATCTCCTTTTTATTTTTCCGAAGGTTGGTCATACCTATTTTAAATGCTTTCCACTTTTTTCTTATGATTTAATCAGAAAGTGCTGCTAAAATCTAAAATATATTCATCAAGTAAGATTTTTATTATACGAGATTTGGCATCATGTAAGAAGAGTCTCGTTTTAAATATGTTGGGGACAACGAAAATGCCTATCTTTAATACGTCATTGGGCTGCAGTATAACCTCGCCACTAATTCTGGGTTTATTAAAAAATAATTTTGTATTGCAGGGGGACACGGTGTGATGGATGTCGGCACCGTCGTGGTCTTGGGGAATGGATAATGAACAACCCCACCAGGAGTTAGTCAAATGTGTGGTGGTGGGCGATACAGCCGTCGGTAAAACTCGACTAATTTGCGCACGTGCTTGCAACAAACAAGTTTCTTTGGCTCAATTATTAGCGACTCACGTACCCACAGTATGGGCTATCGATCAGTATCGCATCTACAAGGACGTCTTGGAGAGATCCTGGGAAGTGGTGGACAGCGTCAACGTCAGTTTGAGGCTGTGGGACACTTTCGGAGATCACGAAAAAGACAGAAGATTTGCGTACGGGAGATCAGACGTGGTATGTGATGAACTAGACCAATTACACCAAAACGTTTTTTTTACTCTATATTGTTTTTCTAGGTACTACTATGCTTCAGCATCAACAGTCCTATATCACTGCGCAATTGCCGATTGATGTGGTACCCGGAAATTCGTCGGTTTTGCCCCAGTACTCCCGTCATTTTAGTAGGTTGCAAGAGCGACTTACGGTAAGTTAAAGTACTGTTAACCTCTACATAGCTAATTATCCTATTTCCTCTAAATATTTAAAACTAATCTACTGGAGGTACATATCGTAGAGAAATAATATATAATGAGAGTTGTCGATCCTGTATTAACAGATGGTTGATCGCAGCGCACCAGGAAGGTCAGAGGGAAACATGAGCCCTGAGTGGGCGTGTTCATGTCGATGTAGTTGTATTTTTGACGAGAGCCTAATTTACCGACATATTCCAACGTTGCCAAACTTAGTTCGTATGACAGAAAATAAGTTAGAGACGTGGTGCCGATCGAGTATCTCCGGCGCTCGGCTTTCATGCGGGGCGCGCACGGTTCAAACACCCCGTGTCGTTCTCTATGAAAAGAACATCTCCTCGCTTTCCATACACTTTTTTAAATATATTTTTTAAATATATTCCTAACCTAAACCACCCTACCCTACCCTACCCTAATCCGAATCGAAAATTATAATAATTTTCAATATTAACCCAACTAAACCTACCCCTACCAAACCACCTTCGTATTTCTAGTCAATTTTTGTAGAATGAATTATAATAATTTTCATTTTTTAAATATATTTTTTAAATATATTCCTAACCTAAACCACCCTACCCTACCCTACCCTAATCCGAATCGAAAATTATAATAATTTTCAATAATAACCCAACTAAACCTACCCCTACCAAACCACCTTCGTATTTCTAGTCAATTTTTGTAGAATGAATTATAATAATTTTCAATAATAACCCAACCAAACCTACCCCTACCAAACCTTCTTCGTATTTTTAGTCAATTTTTGAAAAAAACAAAAAATAAAAATATCTTGACTCGGACACGACTCGAACCTGGTACCTCTGTGTTAGGAGCCCAGCACGCTTACGCTGAGCTTATCTCTACACATCAAGGATATCGTATAGGAGGTTAAAAGCTTTATGGACGCATATCGATCGGCACCACGTCTCTCGGGCCACAGACAAGAATCACAAACGCAATCGCAAAAGCCACATGTTACTACTGAATTTGGCAACGTTGGAATATGTCGGTAAATTAGGCTCTCGTGTATTTTTGTGTTAACAATCGATATTTTGAATCGATAACCAAATATCGATACCATAAGTGTTAACTGTCAAGAGTGTCAAGAGATATGTAAACAAAGTCAAACTTGCTAAAAATTTAACTCTAAATAATCAATAAAAAAATTTATATTGGTCCAAAAATAAAACTACCATCTGCCCTATAAATGTCTATATTTTCAAATTTCATGTAAAAATCGGATAATTATTATCCTCGCATTGACAACACTGATACAGACACTAAAATTGGTGTATCTTGATAAAATCACTCATATTATTTCGATTAATATGTTAACAATTACTAATGTAAAGTCTAGCTAAAGTCAGTGTGATGAACCATATTTTTAATTCCCTTGAAGGAAAAAGCCGCCCAATGGCGTGCATATAAATTTTTTATAAATTCAAATATTGTGAAATAATGTTGATCTACTATATCAATTTGAATGAAAAAAATCAGCCTGCTTACAAAATTCATAAAATTTGTAATACAATAATAACGCGTTTTCCTCTAGAACACGGAGTATCTAAAGAACAGTTTTTTGTATCGTCAACCCAACCATACTTGACAACATCATGCGTATCAAACCAAGTTTCATCTAAATAAATTATAGTTCTATTTGAATCACGGTACCCTTTTATTTTGCGCAAATACTCCTGTCTAAGTTCAACGATACGAGGAGATTCCATTATCACCATTCGATTATCTAACTTCTTATATTTGAATCCACAATTCAATAAAACATTGATAAGTATATTCAGGAACATCCCGCAATTTATCACGAATCAGTTCTAAACTTGGTACTATTACTTTATAAATCGTTGTAAACCCGATTAACGTTAATTCGTGAATTCTCCCGATAACTGCATTATCGGAAATTTCAGAATTTTCTTTTATCAAACACGCGTACATATTTAAAACAACGCGTTGACACAGAAGATGTAAATCTTTGTTCTTAAATTCGGCCCTATCATCGGTATCATTTATTGCTAAGTCATTTGCATTTGTTTGTGGCGTCAAATTATTAGATTCCCGCGCATCATCTTGGACTGACGAATCTCCAAAATGCTATTCTAATTAATTACAAATAGATTATAATCGTAAAACTCACCCTAACGTCTACAAACAAATAAATAATATATTGATATCAATTCATTCAACTCCACGAACAAATAATAAATATTATATTGATATCAATTCACTAAACTCACTCGACCAAGAAATAGATACTAGATATTTACTACTATTATTTTAAATATTTCTTTAAAACAAAATTCACACACGCCCCTGAATCGACACACAATACTAATATCTCTCTAATATCGCAGGCCACCCTCGGAGTTTAATTTTCTTTAGTTACAGTTAGTCCACCTTAGTAAGTGACCCGTTACTCTATTATAATATAAACAATAATGTACTTGGTGATTGTATAACGCTGAACACCTGCAATGCGTTGTCAGATATACAAAATTTTCTTAAATATAGTAGGCATACAAAAAGTTGTTTTAATTAATTTCTCTTTTTACAGCAATTTCGAGCGACTTTTTTTAATGCTTAGGTACTAATAAATTTTTATTATGTATTTTTTTTAAATATTTCCAAACTAGTTTTCTGATAACATCACGAGCTAACAGTTTACTGAAGTAATGGGAAACATTTGTATAGTGAGCCCAACAATTTTAGAAAATATATCTGACAACATTGCTTTATTTTATGGTCATCACACTGACTAGTTAGACTTTACAATCGTTAACATTAGGTCCGGATTGACTCGTTGCGATGACCTTTCTTTTCATGTTTGCTTCTGTTAACTGTATCGCCTATACTATGGTACATATTTGTTTTGAATTTCCATTTGACAGCAGAATTCTCGCTTTTCGTCATTGGTGGGAAAAAATACATTTTTGAAAACCTCAAGAAAGTAGGAATTCTTATTGATACGTTTGTACCCCCCACTTTTTAAATCAGCCTAATTTATATGTATTCACTGTTCACCCGTAGGTTTCATTTCCAAGGTCAGTACATTCCTCCCTTCTTTGTTCCAACCACTCCCATCCACCTAACTTGATATTGTAATTCCTTTCAATACGGTTGGGGTGCTATTAACGGCGTACTCCTCGCAATGGAGGAAGATTGAAATATTTGATTTCAGGTACATGTACCGCGACGAAGCGTATCTCAGCTATTTCAGAGATCGAAGTCCGTTCGTAAGAGCTACCCGAAAAAGCGATTTGGTAATGCCGGACGAAGCTCGAGACGTCGCCAGAGAGCTCGGTCTTTATTATTACGAAACTTCGGTACTTACTTATTACGGAGTTAACGAAGTGTTCGAGAACGCCATCAGGGCGGCTCTTATCGCTAGAAGAGCACAACGTTTTTGGATGACTAATTTAAAGAAGGTACAGCGGCCATTATTACAGGTAAGTTAAAAATTGAAAAAATAAATTTGGTTTCATGCAACATTAACTAAAGTAAAACTAATTTAAGATTAAATTTTAACTATGAATCATGGAGACTATATGTTTTCCAATTTTTGGTCATGGTAGAGGGCGTTAGTTTAAATCCAATACCAAAAACATCTGACTGCAGAACAATAAACCTTGTATACACTTTGAGTTCATGGTGTTTTATTGGTTGCTAGCTCATTCGACAGTATGTGAGACCAGGAAATTATATGTCTAATTTATATGTCTAAAACGATCGAAAACACACAATGTGACGTTATTTCCTCCAATAACTATCATTTTCACGTAACTACGGTCCAAAATAGTTAACGGAGCTGGAAATAACTCAAAAACCCACAATTCCACTAAAAACCACACAAAATTAGTGAATAATGCACAAAACCACTCAAATATACCAAAATACGAAACTTATCAAGCAATTGGACCATTTTCCATCCTATTTCTCTCAAATACATACAAAAACACTAAATTACAGTCTAAGACGATCAAAAACACACAATGCGACGTTATTTCATCCAATAATTCACAATTCCACTTAGTTACTGTCCAAAACAGTCAACGGAGCTCGAAATCACTCAAAAACCCTCAATTCCACTAAAAAGCACACACGATAATAATGCACAAAACCACTCGAATCTAGAACTCCTCCATGGCTCTCCACTGTCCCATTTGCTCTACAATCTATCTGTGCTATTATAACAAACTATGATTTAATTAGCACCAGAATATCTCGTTGATCAGTCATAATAATCTCAAAATAACAGTGAAGGAAAAACTTAGTGAAATGGTTTAAAAAAGAATGAAAAACAGCGTCTCAGATATCCCTAATTTTATAAGCGAGTTCTAACAATATAAAATCGACCAAAATACACACAAATATGCGTAATATTATTTTCAAAGGATCTAGGATCGAAAACAATTTATCGAATGACAATTGACCGAATACAATTTATCGAAAAACAATTTATCGAATAGGTGAATTTATCGAATGACAATTTTTGTAAAGTAAATTATAATAATTTCCAATAATAACCCAACCAAACCTACCCCTACCAAACCACCTTCGTATTTTATCACCATTAGGTACCTGCCGTAATTAGGGTTAGCGTTCGGTCAAACGGTCAAATTGTCATTCGATAAATTCACCTATTCGATAAATTATTTATTCGATAAATTGTTTTTCGATAAATTGCATTCGGTCAATTGTCATTCGATAAATTGTTTTCGATAAATTCACCGCATACCATTTTCAAATAATGTTGGCATGGCAACATTGATATTATTAAGTGAGTGAAATGTAGATGGCGGCACACACATTTCAGTTTTTGATTACCTCCTTCTTTACCTCATACCTCTACTTCGGGATTACGCCGAAACGTTCTGCAAGCTATTTTGTCCTTTCTAATTGCAAACCAGAATGGTTGGTTAAATCTTGTAGTCCCAATTTACTAAGTTTTCATGGAGTATTGAATTCATTTTGAATCCAATACCGATCTGTTTTCATGATAGGGATTCAATTACACTTCAAATCGTTTTGAGATTTGACATTTTATCTGTCAAATCGTAGTAAATGTCTGTCGGTGCCTATAGCCTGGGAAGTAGTTGTTTCTTCTTAGTTAAACGTTCACTGTTTTCGAAAAATATTTTTCAAAACTTTGAATAATGTATTTATCTAATTCCGCTATCAAATGTACTTTAAGTCACTACTTGACATTAGCAAACGTCACATTTTTCAAAACCTTCGTAGAGATGGGTAACACCTACAATTTTCGCGTGTTAACACTTCAACACACGCACATCTAAGTGTGTCAACACTTCGTGTTAACACAATTGTATCATATGACACACTAGTATGGCGCATGCACTATTTATAGCGCAGCACATGAAACACAACACATCATATGCATATCATCAGTCATAGATAAATCAGTTTACTTTATTATCTACCCTAAATGTCAACCACCACATTTACAATAATAATCAGTTACCTACGTTCACGTTATTATATTCACCCAATACGTGCTACAAAGCTCAACACATGAATGCAAACGCAGCGACAACACTGCTGCCGAAGCTTCAATAAAGAATATACCAAAACCTTAGACTATTAAACACACTGTTTAATAGTCTAAGACCAAAACCAAACGTATTCTTTGGCTTCAGCATCATGTATTAATTAGCTGTCTATTGTGGGGAGAATGTCAACTCCACCACGAACCTCAGGTAGACGAAAAAGGCCGGTCAGCTCCACCACCGATTTCAAGCCGAGGGATTAAATAGATAAGAGGATAATCTTTATAGTACCATAAAATATTTTGAAGAAAATAATTCAGTTTGACATTTTGTATCATAGAATAGATATAACCTCTGTTAAATAAAGTTAAAAAAATGCATATTTGAAATTTACTAGATCTATATTTGAAACAAAGCTTACATTCAATTCACTTAAAAATTATAAAACATATACATAAAAACGAAAAATATATACAAACATAAAATAACAAAAAATTAGAAAAATATTCACGCTTAAATATGGGCAGACACAATACAAATTATTTTGGCGCGTATTTAAAACAAATTGAAAGGTGGTTTGGTAGGGGTAGGTTTGGTTTGGTTATTATTGAAAATTATTATAATTTATTCTTCAAAAATTGACTAAAAATACGAAGGTGGTTTGGTAGGGGTCGGTTTGGTTGGGTTATTATTGGAAATTATTATAATTTATTCTTCAAAAATTGACTAAAAATACGAAGGTGGTTTGGTAGGGGTAGGTTTGGTTGGGTTATTATTGGAAATTATTATAATTTATTTTTCAAAAATTGACTAAAAATACGAAGGTGGTTTGGTAGGGGTAGGTTTGGTTGGGTTATTATTGGAAATTATTATAATTTATTCTTCAAAAATTGACTAAAAATACGAAGGTGGTTTGGTAGGGGTAGGTTTGAAAAACATGGTGGACTTGACCGGTGACCTTAATCCCCTAAAATAAAATTTCTACCTGAATTTATGGACGTGGTGGAGCTACCATGTAGCCCTATTGTGCTGCAGTGGCACACCGGCACAGTCCAGCGCGCCCCACACCATACACTATATTCGAAATTCGAACGGAGTGTTCCAAAAGTGCCGGTGTGCTATGTGTGTCATATAAGAGTGTCAACACACTAGACACAGTATACTGTGTTAACACAAAAGTGCCGCGCCGCACAGTGTTACCTTCGTAATAATATCAGTTATGAAAAGTAGTTATGTAAAAACTTTCCGTAACGGTTTAAGTTTCTAAGAATAATTTACAACCTGGCGCGGGATGACGTCACTTAGAAACTCTCTAGTCTACGATTTATATTCCGACCCATCTGGCTACACTGTATGCCCGTATTTATAAACAAAAATCAGGCTAAAAACGACGTAATCTTTGAGCACGACTGATTTGATGTAAAATGTGTCAAAAGCTGTAAGTTTTTTTAATGAATACCTATACATTATAGTCCGGGAGGTAGTGTCACTTTTTTAGCAGTCATTTTATGCACCATGAAATTCACTCAATAATGTTGTCTTTATAGTAGTAACTACCAAACCGAGCGTCAGATCGCGCGACCGCGGTGGGTAGAGTCGGTGTGAACTACGGAACATCACTAATAATTTAAAAAAAAAAGTTATTTTATGCACCTTATAATTTTTACGATTAATTTTTCACGCAGTATATTTAACTAAAAAAGTCGTCAGACCCTGATCTGCGGGTGGATTCTTCGTCAGTCACGCGTAGTAACGTATCTTGAATTTGAAAAAAAAAAAGTAATAGTATGCAGTTTGAAACTTTTCCAGTTGATAGTTTGTAGTATAAAAAGGAAAAAAATAATCGTCAGACGTTGTGGAAATGGTGGAAAACCCGTCAGTCGATCATTCAAAGTGCATTTCAGCTTTCGGAAAAAATTAAGCGCGTGGCATCTTTTGCGGTCCAACTGACGGACTTTCCACCACATTCATGTCATCTGACGATTATATTTATGTTTTTTAAACAAACGACTATTTCTGGAAAAAATTTCAGGTTGCATACAATGATTGATAAAATAAAACAAAGATAATATATTCATGATTAATAGAAAGACTGGAAATGATTGTCAATATTATGAAAATGATTATAAAGGTTTCTAGAGTAAGAATTTATTTTACAAATAATATATGAATGAAATCGTATAAATTAATACTAAAAACGTAAAAAAATATTAATCTGATTCTTCATATTCACTATCAGAATCACTCTCACTTAGTGAACTTTCATCGCTGCTTTCTTCCAATCCACTTTCATCACAATCTTGAGATTCATCATCATCTTGCGAATTCGTTTCGCCTGAATGATCTGAAAGAATGCATGAATATGAAGTGGAGGTTAAAGATTAACAATTCAATGTCAGAGAAAAATATGATAAATACCTATAATATCATTGCTTTCATCTTCGATAGTATTCGTGATGCTACTTATCGGAGGCAATTGATCTCCTTCGAACCATTTGAAAACATATTTATTATTCTCTTCTTTCCATCCATAATCAGTTGGAGTTGAATAAGTAGGTGTTTGATGAGATGCGCGAGTCCATAATTGAGCGATATAACTGCTTCTCAATAATTGCTGTTGCAATTCTGAATGACACGGTGGAAGAGTAGAACCCTCGAATCCTTTATTAACTTTCAAAATATCTTCATTTTTTTTTATTTTGTATGTTTTCATGAATGCTGCTACCCTTGATAAATTTACATCATTTATATTATTAAAACAATACATACGGCAAACAAATTCTTCCAATACTGCGAAATTTTCTCGAAAGTTTGGATTCAATTCTTTAGATAATTCAATGAATGCCTGTATGTAACGGTTTGATTTCTTTAGTAAATCAAATGGTCTTTTCTTTCCTCTTCTGAAAAACGCAGGGTTGAAGTCACAACCTGTGAGAGCATGAAAACCTGGTAAAGATTTACATAAATCACTACCTAATTTTTCGAATAATTTGGTGATGTTTATGTATCTGCGTGCGTTTCCAGTACCAAGTAGCATAGAGATTTCTAATTTATGATGTAATGCATCCATGTTCCCGAGCATAATTACCAATATATCGGTATCAGAGCATCTTATAGTTACATGAGCTTCAAAATCCAGCTTGCACACATGAAAAATTATTTTAGTATCTGCCTCTTCGTGATCGGGGCACGTTAAATGACTCTCTTCCGTTCTTATAACTTTGTCATTAATTACTTCATACTTATAACATTTTTCGTAATTTACATATAAGATTTTCCCTGAAATGAAAGGAGCCAGATGATCATTTTTCCAATCGTCACATAGGAATTTGACTAGTGCATCTTTGAAATATATATTCTGTAAATCACTAGTAAAACTACTTGATCGTTTTTGGTCAGGTCCATTGATAACAAATCTAATTCCTTCTATTCTACCTCTCATTAGATGTTCATTATCCTTGATGGATGGCGAAAAATACCGATCGAAAGCAATAATAACAGTCTTTGCATTTGTATTCATGATATCAACTAGAATTTTTTCCGAAATATTACCGAAGGAAACAGGAATATCTCTCGACGAATGAATCATGAAAAAACCATCATAGATTATGACGTCACATTTTTCAGGTTCTGTACTTTGTACTTCTTTCTCTAACAAATGCGTTAGTACTGACTTCTCAGTTTTGCAAATAGCACCATCCGCATGACAAAAAGCAAGTGGAATTGGAGTGAGTGGATATGATAATACGATATCAATATTCAGTGTACTTTCCAGAGACATTCGCAGCAATTTTCCAAAGAGATCTCTCTGCATTTTTACTTCAAGTAGTTTTCCATTCACTATCATTTTTCTTTTTTCAACAGAATCAACAAACGTTGTTATTTTATTCTTCTTGATAGCTTTTTCGAATCTTAGATTATCTTCTGAACATTCTCGTATGAACTTTTCCTGTTGTTCCTCACCTAAATTTCTCACATTGAGTAAAAAATGTTCAATTTTCTCATTTACAGCACGTCCAGTTGAAATATTATACAAATACTGTTTGTTCACATCTTCGGAAAATGGATTAACGTTTTGCTTAATACGAGAAATCAATGTTTGTAGTTGTTGCCAATGTTTTTTTATCCTACTGCTCTCAAGATCAGCGGTGATGTCTTGTGATGTTCGCAAATGCATTCTATCCATCACGTGAGTAATGATAGTTGACCCAATGCTACGACTTTTACCTTGGACCGGCCGATGCTTCCGATAAAGATTCATCATTTTTAACAACTCTATATTTTTTAGGTAGAGCTGTAAATACTCGGTAACACTGAGAATGATATAGAGCAATGGGTGATATATCTGCTGGAAATCGCACTTCATTCATATATAATTGGTGTTCTTGCCGAATACTTAGCACATTTTTACATTTTGCAAGAGTGTCTAATGTAAAAGACCTCAAAGATCCACTTTTTTTGGAGCAAAAAACACAAAACGGTTTTGAATCAGACATTATTCACACAAGTAGGCCTGATCACGTGAGCGGCAACGCGCAAACTAACCGAAACAGCTGCTGTAGACACTATAGTTTTGTAAACACGGCAGATGTTTTTCTCGGAATAAAGATGAAACGAAGCAGGTAGTCGAATCATAGCAAATTTCTTGTATTACAAGAGGATAAGTTTTTTTTCTACTATTCGTTTCAAAAACATTAAGTAACTGAATCATGAAAATTATGCTCATGATTTTTCAAAATTATTTCCTTATACTTAATTAACTTATTTTTTTCCATTATTAATATGAAATTAATACTGAAAAATCTTAAACAAAGTCATTGTATGCAACCTGAAATTTTTTCCAGAAATAGTCGTTTGTTTAAAAAACATAAATATAATCGTCAGATGACATGAATGTGGTGGAAAGTCCGTCAGTTGGACCGCAAAAGATGCCACGCGCTTAATTTTTTCCGAAAGCTGAAATGCACTTTGAATGATCGACTGACGGGTTTTCCACCATTTCCACAACGTCTGACGATTATTTTTTTCCTTCTTATACTACAAACTATCAACTGGAAAAGTTTCAAACTGCATACTATTACTTTTTTTTTTAAATTCAAGATACGTTACTACGCGTGACAGACGAAGAATCCACCCGCAGATCAGGGTCTGACGACTTTTTTAGTTAAATATACTACGTGAAAATTGAATCGTAAAAATTATAAAGTGCATAAAATAACTTTTTTTTTTTAATTATTATGTGATGTTTCGTAGCTCACTCTGACACTACCCACCGCTACTCGAGAGTCTGACGGACGGTTCAGTATTCAGGTATATGAAAACAACTTTTTTCAGTGAATTTCATTGTGCATAAAATGACTTGTTCAAAAGTGACACTACCTCCCGGACTATTACATTATATGGTTTTTTGTTCTTAGTTTTTACATTGATTAATGTTTTTTTTTAATTTTTGCTATTATATCCTTAAATATCGAATATTATGAGTATAAAAAGATATCGCAAAATAAACATGTTTATCGAAGGGAAGTATTTAATTTTGTCCTTGTATTAAATCGTCCCAATGAACTGCAAAACAAACACAACAATTTCAAGGAACAAATTAAAATCTGCATCGTAACGTTTTAAATGAGAAGAAATTGGATTTGTAGTATGTAGCGGTCAGTAAAATTGGTCAGTGTTGACGCAAGTTTGTTGTTGTTTTTCTTTGTTTATTAAATTACCGAAATAGAGGACCAATTATATCCAAATCGGCGACACTTTCGGAGCACATACAGAGTGAGTTTTAAGTATGGAACGATTCAATTATCTCGGAAATGAATCGCACGATTTTCATGAATTTTGGCGTTCAATAATCTTTTGATATATCCGATATTATGGTGGTATTTACATTGTTGTCATATCTTTCCTTTTTCCGGAATAATAATGAATTTTGTTATCTCAAATTGATCAACCTGTACATTTTTTGCCTTTTGAAATCCTCAAGAAATACTGAATATTTTTCATGTAATGTTCCCTATTCCTAAAAAATGCCATATTTTCGGAGTTTCAACTACATTTACATTATCCAAATGTTTTAAGTAATGTTTTGTTTTGGATAGCTTTCTTCGTCTTTTTTCTTTAATTTTTTCCCGTAGAGAGGTCAGTAACGTCGAATAGTAATCTCTAGGTATTGTTCTACCCATATCCAAAAAATGAATCATGATTACTCCATGGCAATCCCAAAAAACTGAAGCAAGAACTTTTCCAGCAGATTTTTGGACACGAAACTTCTTAGGTCGTGGAGAACCAGAGTGTCGCCATTCCATCGATTGTTGCTTTGTTTCTGGATCGTAGAAATGTACCCAAGTCTCATCCATAGTAACAATTCGGTTTAAGAAGACTACATCGTTTTCAAATCGAGCACAGATCGAACGCGATGCTTCTACCCTTGCACACTTTTGGTCAACATTCAAACATTTGGGGATCCATTTTGCAGCAATTTTTCTCATGTCCAAATTGACGTGAACTATATGATGAACGCGTTCGTATGAAATATTCAGTGCTTCAGATTTCCTTTTTAGCCCAATTCGACGGTCTGATAAAATCATGTCATGAACTGCATCGATATTTTCGGGGACTGACACAGAAACTGGCCTTCCCGATCGGTCATCATCTTCAATGGAAAATTTACCTCTTTTGAAGCTTGCTGTCCAATTTTTCATGGTCGCATACGAAGGACATTGATCACCAAGGGAATTAAGCATATCTTATCGTAAATCTGCTTACCTCTTAACCCTTTTAAATACAGGTAGGTACTTGATGATGGTTCGATACTCCAATTTTTCGATTTTCACATTCATCTTTTTTCTTTTAATTTATTGCGTAACTCTGGTTTACTTTTTTGACGTCAAACTTCGCACTGACACTCCTAATAAGTTATTGTTCGTTGCTATGGTAACGCAATATTTTGTTTATGCATGGAACTGGTCTAGGCTAATTAAATATCAATACATCCTCGTACATATTAAGATACAATTGGTAACTTAACTTTCTTATAGAAGTTAAATGTTGCAGAGTTTAAAGCGGCAAAATATAGTGATTGACAGCAGCAAACGAATGACATGATACAAAAGAACGTCTCTGTATCGGCTCCCATTATTTTTTTCAGGCACCTTTCAAACCCCCTCCTCCTTTAAAACCTGAAGTCCACACATCCCCAGGATCTTATGGTGACCACTTGCAGCATCTTTGGTTAAGCAGGGCTCACACCGATGTCGTATTAGTTGTAGGCTCCATGGGATTCCCCGCACATCGTTTCATTTTGGCAGCATGCAGTAGAGCTTTCTATAGGTAACTTCATCAACATATTACATCATTAAATACTTCTACTAAAATTTGACTCTTTTTTTCCAGACTTCTTACAGTCGATTTGTTGGCACGTAGCACAAGCGATTCCAGCATGGTAAGTTCCCTGGGTGATTTTGCTGACGAAACCGAATGTCTAGTTAGAACTGAACAGAAAACGTGCAAAAGAAGAGCTAGTTGTCAAGCTTTACCTACTGCCAGAGAACTAGACCATCCGGCTTTTCAGTGTATTAGAAACGTTCAACCGGAAGGACAGACCGTCGTGACCTTGAGTAAACTAGTGACGCCCGATGCTATGCATCAATGTCTTCAGTTCGCTTATACCGGCACGGTGGACCGGAGTGCTTTGAATCTACGGGTAAGTTCGCTCCAGATATCCTTCTATACAGTCCTTAAATTTTAATTAACAGGAAACTAGAGAAGCGGCCGAATTTCTCGAACTGCCACAGCTGTTGATTTTGCTTACGAAACACCCCTTCGTCGCACCAGATCCTCCCGACGAAAACTACCAGATTTTTCTCAAAAGGAGATTACAGGACATTTGCCTGGATCAAGGACTTTTCGCCGACGTCATCTTCGAATTAGACGACGGCGCTTGTACTGCTCACAAAGCCATGCTGGCCGCTAGATGTGATGTCATGAAAGCGATGTTCAGAGGAGATTTTAGAGAGAGCCAAGCAAAAGTGGTAAGTGAAAATAAGGCTCGGTCTTACTGTTATAGTTGACGCCACTATAGTTGATCTGAAATGTCTCGGTTTGAATTAATCTTTGCAGCTTTCAACCAATAGGGTATTCAACTAAACAACAGATAGTTAATTCTAAGGGATTTTTTGACGAAAAATACATGGGGTCAAAATTTGGAGTTGAACATCATTTTTTTTTTATTTCTAACATTTATTTAACCCCCGCATCAACTTCTAGGAGTTATTAGCGGGGGGGACAATACAATTTCACAGTAACATAATATATAAGATTAGGAGGTATAAATGATTATAACAGTGATATATTTTAAATTTTGGATTTAACTTTAATGCCTTTTCCCAGCAAACACAAATGTATATATTACATAAAAATACACAACAAAGGAGGAACGATTTTTATATAAACCATTTATATATTTTTTAATTTATGTAACAAAATCTTTGTAAATTTTGTTATATATTCTTAATATTCATATTATAAAATGTTTTATATATTGGATATATCTAATTTTATATGTATTCAAGATGTAAATTCTGTTACATAAATATATTTAAAAAAATTATATATTTTTTACGTAGTATTCATGTAACAAAATCTTTATAATTTGAGTTACATATTCTCAATATTTATGTTATAAAATATTTTGTCCACGACTATTTGATAATTTTTACATTTTACGTGTGTTTCTTCAAGTATAATGACGTACATTATGCACCAGTGAATAATAGGTGTGGATAATGAAAAGGTCACATGACACATAATTATATTGAAGATTATTAATATACAAATGACACAATATATTATTTAAAAATTTTCACCGCGGCGGGGATTCGATCCTATGTCTAAAATTCCTCATTTAACCAAGTCAGAGCCGTAAACCATCAGGCTACGAAGATATGTATGATGGTTTATCAAGCTGTTGAATATATACGAGTAGATAAAAAGGAAGGATCGATTTTCATTCTCCCCCCTCGAGGGGAGCGGGCCGCTATAGGCTTTCCGGAGCCTCTTCAGCCAACATTGGAAGGAATAAGGATTGTTTTTGGTTCAGGGGATGGGAGTGGAAGGAACGGTGGTAGAGGTGTGTACTGACCCAGCATTCGCCTATTGCTACGAGAAAACCTCTGAAAAAACTCATAGCAGGTCAGGCGGACCTGGGATTTGAACCCCGGTCCTTCCGAATGCAAGTCGAGAGCGTAACCACTCCACCACTTACTCGGTACGAGTAGATCGTTTTATAGGCAGTTTTTTATCTAGTTTGTATGATATTATGTCAAAAGCAAAAGTGACGTTTTATTGTATATTTATTGCTAATTTCAATAACTATACTGTTGTTTAATTTATATCACTAGAAATTTTAATATGGAAAGTGAATCAGACAGTGAATTGAATGTTACCCCGCCAAACATAAGAGAAGCAGCACAAAAATAGTCTCTTTAAATTTACTACCAGAAAAATCGAAAAAAAAATGTAATAACAAGTAAGTAATTAATAGTCGTGGACAAAATATAGTATTCTACTCGCAAATAATGGCTATTATTCACTCAGGTGTTTATGTCACTCGCCTGCGGCTCGCGACATAAACGCACCATTCGTGAATAATAGCCATCATTATATGCTTGTTGAATAATATACTATTATACATTGGATATATCTAATTTCATATGTATTCAAGATGTAAATTCTGCTACATAAATATATGTAAAAAATGATATATATTTATTACGTAACATTTGCCATCGCCATACACGTACCTGTATTTCATTTCATCTATGGAAAATAATGTTTTAACAGATTTTTCTCAAATAATTTTTTCATAGATCCAATGAAATAAAATATTTTAGGTAAGGGGTGAGACAAAAGTAAAAATAGGTAACTTTTTTTACATCTATATTATGTAATATTTAATACATAAATATTCTCTAGATATTATCTCATTTTTACATATATATTACATAGTGATTTGGACATATTTGAGATGAAATATAATTTACATAATAGATATGTAATATGAATATGTATCTTTTATATCATTATTGTTCTCTAGCTGTAACGGCCTTTGTCAGTATTCAATACATAAATATTATCTAGTAGTGACTTCAGTTTTATTTAACTGTGACTTTTATATTTCAAATATTACATAACATGAATGTATTCAATATGTTTTTGTGTTTGCTGGGTTAGATAGCCAAGGACTTTATTTTCATTTGTTGAAAGTATAATTTTTAGGTTGGATTCTAGTTTTTGGCTTTTTCTTGCTGTATCATACATTGGACGTACATTTCAGTAGGATGTGTTTCACTGTGATCACTGTATGACAAATTTGACAGTTGGGTGCGGGTTCTTTTTTCATGAGGTGTTGGTGTGTTAAGTGTGTGTGCCCGATACGCAGTCTATTCAGCATGACTTGGTCTCTTCTTTTGTAGGAAATAACTTGTGGTTTAATTTCTTTTAGTTTTTTATCTGTTTTATGCCGAATAGACTGCCATTGTTGATCTGTCAACGTTTTGATCGTGGATTTGTGGTCTATATGTGGATATTTTCCTCGCATAGGTGCATTGACAATTGGATATTGATAAGGATATGTTTTTACCATTTTGTTGTAGATCATACAGTTTTGTCCTAATTTGTTGTTGGATATAATTCCTTTAAATTTGACAGTGCACTTAAGGAATCAGAGATTATTAAAAATGATCTTACTATCGTTTTCTATACATATTTTAAGAGCTTCTAAAATAGCGACTGTCTCTCCTGTGTCAATACTGCAATTTTGTGGTAATCGAATAACAAATCTGTTGTTTTCACAAATATATGCTGCTGTGTTTCTTGTTTCTGTTTTCGAGGCATCAGTAAAAATGAAGGAAGTGTTTGGAAAACTTGGCTGAGGAGTACCACTTACCAGGAACGTATTTCAAGCTTGTGCCTGCTAAGTGTCCACAGAAAAAGATCAAAGAGAGGACAAAGTTTATTGGAAGAAAAGAAACTGACAGTTTGCTTTTTTTGATAAATACTGAACACTAGTTCGATCTTTTTCGCTTAAGCTATAAATTGTCATCGGTTTTTATTTCTTAGTGTGGGAATATGAGGTGGATGCCGAAATAAATAGTTCAACTTCAATAACACTTTATTTGATATAAGTGCGCAACACTGAACTAATAACTAACTTAACGAAACTCCTAACTATGGTTGTGTTTGTAAACGATGTATGTGTGTTTGTATTGTACCAAAAGAAGCTGTGTGTATTCTTTTGGTTGTACCCTTTTCTTCTGTAGACATGTAACTCGTGTCACACTGACTGTGACAGACAGTTTTCTCGACTGCCGCCGATTAGGTGATTTATTTTGAATGTGTCAACGTTGATACATATACTACACTTAGAACTGGTTTAAATAACTCTCTCTCTCTCTTAGAGCCTGACGGTTTCCGAGCAGACTTGTTGCCTCTATCTGTAGTATCTCTATGGTTTTGATTTGATTCATATGAACATTGTTGCTGACGTAATAGTCACGTGGTGGTAAAACTCCACCGTTTCAACTGTAATTGGCTGGAAGCGGCAAAGATTAAATCACACCGGGACATTTCACAACTTGTGGCCTCCATAAAAGTGGGCCCAACATTAAGTGTTTTTTTTTTAGACTAAATAATTTTCTTTTATAGATTGAATTTCCAGGTGTGAGAGAATATACGTTCCACAAATTACTCTGTTTTTTGTACACGGACGAAATACCGGAGGTGTCTGCAGTGAGATGCATCAATTTACTTGAATTAGCGAACAGATTGTGCCTACCGAGATTGGTGAATTTAGTGGAAAAGAGAGTAATAGAGGATTTGGAAACGTTACAACCGTCTGAAGCGATCGAACAATGTTTAAGACTGTTAGAACCCGTTAAGGTAAGGAATATTTTCAAACATAAAATGTTGACACAAATTAAAATATATTTTAGTTACACAACGGACATCAATTGGCAGATTGGTGCATGAATCATCTATGCATCAACTATAACAAACTATGTAGGATGTCACCGCGTAGCCTACGTCTTTTACATCCCGACAACCAGGCTTATCTGATAGAACATCGTTGGCCACCGGTTTGGTATCTTAAAGACTACGATTACTATCAGAAATGTCTGGCGGAGCGCGACAAAGAACTGAAACCGGCCAGTAATACGGGTTCGAGTTGTCTGTGTTTTTCTCGTAAATCCGAGTCCGACCCAGCGTTATCATCAAGCCAACTCTGACCTTGACTGTGACTAAAACTATCACATAATTGTCCGTTACTACAAGAAATTTAGATTTAATTTTTAACATATCAAAGCATATTTTCAAAAAAAAAAAGGTATAAACGCTTTTAACCCTTTCACTGCGGGAACCATTCGGAGGCACCAGAAAGTGGGAGTCTAACCATGTATAAACACTGAAAGGAACGGAAGGTTCAACTGCGAAAGCGTAGATTTCTACTTATCAACTCTTGCCTCCCCTGGTCGCTAGATGTCGTAAGGCATCATGAAAATTTTATTTACCTTTACTGCGGAAACCGACCGAAGACGTCGAAGCTTGTGAAAATTTGTCAGTTCCGTGCATGCAATCATGGAGACTATAGGCATTTTTTCTTGAAACAGTTTCAAATACCGTTTTGACACAGTTTCGTCGTGACGTAATGGTTAGTGGCGATCGCAAAAATGAGACGTTTTAAAACGTCACTTGATCAGTATCTATATGTCATCTGCCAGGCCAGTTTCGCTTTGTTGACGTTTGTCTTTGAGCATAGCTTCGATATTACGTTATGATTTTCTAGAACTAGTTGAAGTTGAGCATAACATTTTTGAGCAAAATCAGGATCTAAAATCGGCAATATTAATGAAAAAATTAGAATGTCTACTTTAATCTTACAATTCTCTAAATGAACAGCGGTGGATTTATCCAGTGTTATTTCATATTTACCCAAAGTGATTTTCACCATTTATTCCATTGCAAAACAAAAAATTAAACAAACCGGTGCTATAAATTTTGTATAAAAACATCAACAATTTCAAAAATGACATTAGTGACACTGCTGACAGCTTAAAACGTTGACAAACATTTTTATTCATTCATTAACCGGCCAAGAAAATGGACCGTTTTAAAACAGTTTAACAAGAAAAAATGACTTATATAAGGAGATCGAACTCTATGTATTTCAATTTTTTCAATACCATACCAAAAACATCTGACTACAGAACAACAACAGCCAATCATGAGCCTTACATACACTTTCAGTTCAAAGTATTTTATTGGTTGCTAGCTCATTTGACAGTATGTTAGGTAAGTGAGGTTAGGGAACAGAAATGAAAAATTTTATGAGTAAGAAATCCGTTTTTGTCCTCGTCTTGAAAAATATCGAGAACTGTGATCGTTTGGTGGTGAAATAATTAGTTCCATTCTTTGCTGCTGAATGTGTTTATGCCTTTACGCTATGAAAAATACGAATATCTATTGTCGTATCTTCTCTTCTGTATGGAATTTATAATGAGTATAATAAGTGTTTGAAAGAAAAATTTGGAGAATTAAGACACCCTTTGTGCAAGTAAGTATATTCTGAAGAACAATACACACATTGCCCATTTTTAATTTTTAATAATTTTCATTCGTATACTTTTAGTTTTTATCATTCACTAACACTAAGTAATGTCAGGTATTGTTTACAATTTGGCTACTGGTAAAACCGTAAAAATATTTTATGAAATTTTTTCTATATTTCTTGTAGTAAAATAAACAATCCTAAATATTAAGTGGTAAGATAAGTATGAGCAGGTATGATGTAGAATATTTGCTCCAACATAAGTTTTGAGTGGTATGATGAAACATATTATATATTTTACCCAAACAGCAAAAATACTTAGTTTGCAGACTTAAGATTTTATATAGTAATCTAGTAAAGAATTTAAAATGCACATACAGTATAGTTTGTCTCAAATTATATCGTCTTAGCTTTTGCCGATAATCAGTAGTAATACTAAGTATAGTTGACGTAAAAGATAAAGTGCGGCTATCTAATCGTATATCCCCTTTAAGTTATGTTGCGGAGCTAAACTCTGAAAGGTATCTATATTATTTTCTTCTACTTATCAAACATAATTCTATATTGTATTTGTATTTTGACCCATCAGTCCTTTCTTTCTTAACCGTACCGTGTGTATCATACCGAGTTTCGTCCAAATAGATAATTGCTAATAAATATATGTATACTTACTTACAATTTCCACACAAAAACACACACACTTTCTTGATGTCAGACCGCCGACTAAAGAGAACACCTGCAACCCTTTCTCAAAAAGAGTTATAGTTCAGTCAAACTATTATAAAGGCACTCACTCGCTGTTGCTAGTTCGTGCTTTAATCAGTTTCGTTTATTAATCGCCTTCATTAACAAACTAGTTTATTAAATAACTATTAACGATTATTAGTTGAAATTATAACATTAAATGAATTTATCCTCAACTAATTAAGCATTGTAAATAATTATAATATTGACTGGGCTATGACGGTATACTCTTAGTCTAGAGTAAAGCCGGCAACTTTCAGTTCGCACTATACATTTTACGTCAACTATACTTCAAAATAATCAGGTTATACATCGATAACTTCGCGGTCGAATTATTTAAACTGTCAAACTGACACGATTTGTAATTGTGCAGGAAGTATTAGTCTGGGATCACATAAATTGATAAATAATCTTAATTAATTTATTCAAATATATATTTTTATCCATACCACTCAAACAAGCACATTATAATTATTATTGTAAGTATTTTCTCTCGTGGAAAAAATAACTAGACTGACCTTTCTAAATATTTTTTAGACATAGTTTTTCCTGAAAGTCAATTTATTGTTAATATAGATCTAGATCCTAATTATAGTGTTGAATATACATAATATGACATATCTCGCAGGTTAAAAAAACTGGTAAAAAATGTTTGATTTTGCCGGTTTTCTAAATTTAATTTCCACCTATAATTAATATCCTACTGGCACTAATAATAGTTTCTATTTCTTTTTGTGCGCCTCTAGTAAATAAATACTCTCAGCAGTGTGACAAAATTTGACCACATAATAACAAAAAAAGTGTTTAAAAAATAGATTAGAAGTTCGATTTGTTCACTTGACGTCTAAATATCATTTTCAGTTTAAAGAGGAAGGTCTGCCTAGTTTTTAATTACCTCTTATTACATTTTATAATAAAAACAACATATAATATGAGTGTTCCATTGTTTTTTCTTTTCAAGTTACCTACTGATAATTAGGACCAATTTTTTGCTGCTTTTTTTTTGTTACGAATCTAGAGTTTGTTTAACCGTCCTTTCCGTTACGTCATACATTGTCCAGCTCTATCTTTCATTCATGAAATGGATGAGACGGAATTATGACGTCATTAACGTATCTCTTAGCTAATTTCGACGTAAATCTATTTGTTACTTTTGACAGTTCAGTTGTCATATTTTGATTTGTTCAGTATTTTTGGTCATTTTCGCCCTTTTTCAATTAATTTTTCATTGGAATGCCGCTTTTACCGTTAAATGCAGTCTACAACGTAAGTATCTACCTATATTCGTTCCTTTTTCCTGTTTATATTGGGAGGTTTTTCAGAAATAAATTTATTTATTGCCTGTTTTCTCCCATACATGTGTTTTTTTGTATTTCTCAGGAGTACTTACGAAAGTGTTTCCCACAATGACACAGACAATAATTACTATACAAAAATATGAGCATATAGATATTCTATCTAATTTTAGATAAACTTTGGGCTCACCCCAAAAATATAATCGTTTAATACATTTTTAATATACAGTGTGACCCATTTTGTTTGGAAGCACCCCTATAAAATCCGCATTTTTCAACCGATTTTGATTTAGTCTTTTTTGTTAGACTCAGTATCAAAAACAGAATTTGAGCACACATTTTCATACCATAATAGCTATTTTCAAGGCCCTCTACGTTAATTTTTCTTTGCCAAAAAAGACGAAAGTATATTAGCAATTTTTTTTTTCTCAAATATGACTACACCACTGGATTCGGAATCATCACAAATGTAAACTAACAAAATTTTATAAAAAAAGTTTTATTAACAACAAAGTTATCACTACATGAATTTGGAAAAAGTTGTTTTTTAATTAATTTTTTATTAAGAATGTAGACACATTTTAAAAATGGTAACATGGTAAACAAAAACTAGGGCTCAAACATATTGCACTGTAAAAATTCGAAGCCGATACCTGTTCCCCGTTCTGGAGTTATAGCTTCTGAGAGAATGTAAAATTGTGCTGATGTGACGAAAATACAAATTAACACCAAATAATATATTTTGATTATTAAACTACTTAATAATAATTTAATTCTACATTTTTGTAGCCTCGACTAGACCTCCGTTAATTTCCACACATTTCTCGTATCGTTTGCGACTATGTCTTAGCGCTTTTTTTATTTCATGTGGCGTTATTCCAGCACACGCCTGTCGTATTCTGTCACACAGTTCTGCTCTATTCCTTGGACGTGTCTTATACACTTTTTGTGTCAAAAGACCCCACAGATAAAAATCCAATATAGTTAAATCGGGCGATCTAGGAGGCCATTCGATTAACTCGCTACCGCGACCTATCCAACCATTTGGAAATGTTTCGTTAAGCCACTGCCTGACAATCCTAGAATAGTGTACAGAACAACCATCTAACTGAATATCAAATTTCTTCTTTCTGCTAGTGGCAGTTCGTCAATCACAGCGGATAACTCACCTTCCAAGAATTCCAT
The DNA here is from genome assembly GCA_949126875.1 of Lochmaea capreae. Lineage (NCBI taxonomy): Eukaryota > Metazoa > Arthropoda > Insecta > Coleoptera > Chrysomelidae > Lochmaea > Lochmaea capreae. The sequence goes on along the minus strand of OX421397.1, from coordinate 8,855,856 downwards.
GAAGTTATTGGCATTCATGTTATCCTCAAAAAAGAATGGACCTATTATCCTGTCTTTTAAAATTTCGGCTTCGAATTTTTACAGTGCAATATGTTTGAGTCCTAGTTTTTCTTTACCATGTTGCCATTTTTAAAATGTGTCTACATTCTTAGTAAAAAATTAATTAAAAAACAACTTTTTCCAAATTCATGTAGTGATAACTTTGTTGTTAATAAAACTTTTTTTATAAAATTTTGATAGTTTACATTTGTGATGATTCCGAATCCAGTGGTGTAGTCATATTTGAGAAAAAAAAATGCCTAATATACTTTCGTCTTTTTTGGCAAAGAAAAATTAACGTAGAGGGCCTTGAAAATAGCTATTATGGTATGAAAATTTGTGCTCAAATTCTGTTTTTGATACTGAATCTAACAAAAAAGACTAAATCAAAATCGGTTGAAAAATGCGGATTTTATAGGGGTGCTTCCAAACAAAATGGGTCACACTGTATATTATAGGTCCGAAATTTTTTAAATTCACTAAAAAATCATGCTCAAGGGCGTTAAACATCCTCAAGCTAGAAATTTTAAACAAATCAGTTAAGAAAAAACGGGGACTTCAAGTTAAAACAAAACTAAATTACGTAAAAAAGTACGCAACGCAAAAAGCAGAATACAATTTTTGGCATTACTAATTTATTCATACAAACACACCTTAACAATGTCATTGATTATAATTTCGAGGTTAAGTGTAAAATAACATTCAACTAATATAATACAAACGTAAAACAGCAGATTATGACGTAACGGCAAAGGATGGTCAAACAAACTATACCTTTTTCAAGATAACTTTTAATATAAAGAATGTTGAACACCTACAAAACTTACCTAATTCAATGCTTCACCTTAAATGACAAATTATTTTTCAAATGAATGACTAACGGCGTAAAAACCCCTCCATTTTCACATTTTTAATGCCAATCGTAGGTTTGTTCCAGCAAGTTTGAGAACCAGTTCAGAATTGGATGGAGTTTGCGTAGATTAAAAATGTTCTAATTTAACAAGTCAAAAATTAGTTCTGAACGTTCCAACAAATAAAGAACTATACCAAAACTAGTTCACTAACGGTGAATGTATATAACATGGAAACTATTAAGGAGATCGGACTCCTTTTGTATTAGGAAGGTATAAACGCAGGAACCTGTGCCTCGTTTCGGTTCTTCGTTCGTTCATGGTTGCCAGTTGTAATCGTATTCCCTTCTTGAGAAATATCCAATACTTTGTAACGCGCAAATCGAGATTCAATAAGGGGAAGGGTGAATCGAATGATTATATTCCCTTTCCCTTCTTGATTAACTGATGTGCACCGATTACAACAGGCAACCATGCTACAAAGCGTCGATTTCGGTGGAAACGTGACTTAATATAATTCTGTGTCCTAAGTAAGTACATGAGTAGAAACGTCCAAAACGACTAGAGCTAGAACACAGAACCAGTTCCGTACTGCATAAAATAATTCGTAACCGTTTCGGGAACACCTTGTTGGATAAAACATCATAATATACCAATTATAATGAAATTCACACTCGCTTGGGGCCGTTTTCACTCAAGGTCAGTATCGAAATTAACTGAATGTGTTTATATTTGAACTGATACCAACATTATTTTTTGTTTTTGACCGATTTTCGATTGTCGTAGTCTATGTTTCAAATAGCTTGAAACATTCTTTGAAAAATAAAACTTTGAAAATGATGTTATTCTAGATAATACTATTTCTAGAATAGAAATTTCAGAATTATTTAGCCTACTTTTAAAATGGAATTACAGTTTTGCTTTAATATTACAATTTTGACATTTTCTAAATTGATTTTGAACGAAAATGATTTTCTGTAATGTCTCCGTTTACATTATTTAAATATTGTTGAAAATTTAGAAGTTGAGGTCAATTGGGATACTATTAAAAACTATTTTTATATAATATAATGATTTGATCCTTTTTCGACAAATCTACACTAGATTTTACGTTGTCATCATTTGAGGAAAACAATCTCAAAGAGCATCATCAAAAATTCTTATCACCTCTCTCATTCAAACTTCATATTGTTTTCTCATGCATTTTTCCACTTTATCTTGTGTGCATTAAGAAATTAAAAACATTATCATCTATGGTTTGAAAAGAAAATCATAGAATTAGTTTGAAATATTGATTTCTATAGTTCAATACTTAAACAGTTGAGTTTGGTTACGACTTCTTTGTAATTGCTAGAAATTGGTAAAGGTAACCTACACGTATTAAGAATATACATTTACCTACTCAACAATCATGTATGTGTGCAATAATTTGCTATTCTAATAAACATTTTTTTAATCATTTTGTTTTATTTAATACCCGCACCACAATATTTCCCCGATTTAGCACATTTTATTTGGAAAATAAACAAGAAAAGAAGAATCAGCTGAAGCATTGTCTATGGTTTAGTTGACCATATGCCGACTGTACGCGAATGAAGTGGTCGCAGCCATTGAAAGATATGTCGCGAATACATGCCTAACTTGTCAATTTCAAACTTTTTATTACGTACAAAACATTTTTAATTCATAAAATACATGTTTAAATTCACTGAAACGAGTGGAAATTTTTAGTTTTAGCTTGTTCTTACACGTTAGTATACTTTATTATTTAAGAAAATTAAAATTTATGAAGTAATATAAACCTTTTATTCACTCTAGGTTTTCAGACATTGCATGAATCCAGACATTACTTGTTTCAAAACCAAAAAGTAGAGGATTTCTTGAACACTCCAATATTCTTGTTCCTATAACTTATATTGAATGATACAGAATGCCACATTGGTAAGTTTTTACAACGCAATTTTCGATTTGTTTTTGAAACTTAATTCCAATAAGAATCATTGCATTCAATTTTTAAAATTCGCTTCCACAGTAAAAACTTTAGTTCAAAACAAGCTACGTCCACACCGAAAGCAAAACATAGGATCATTGTGTTTATGCTGCTTGTTTTGGAATGTTTTCAAAAGTTGATTTTAATTCCCTATTGTTAATGCTACATCTACACCAAAAGCAATATATAGAAACGTGTTTATGCTGATTGTTTCTTTAGTCTCCTTTTTGTTTACAGTTACAGAAACAAAACTTTGTAAATTCACTTGTTTCCATATTTAGGAGTAAAGATCAAAGAAAATTCAGTAACATCAGTGCCATGTATACTGTATAGTTGTGAAAACATATATCTTGTATCCAGTTAATTGATTATAGAAAATGAAGAATATGTTTGAGTGTCTATGGAATCTCATATGACAAAAGTTTATTATCTACCCATTCTCAATTCAGCTTTCTGATATTGAATCATCTTTCCTCAATGAACATATCTGCCATGCTTTATACTTGATTTCTTTCTTTCTTTTTAAAATAACAACACTAACACTGTTATTGCCTGTAAAACATAGCACCAAATTGTTTTTTTGAATCTTCTTACTAAACTGGTGTGGATGGAATGTCTTTTTACTACAACACAATATTCTACGACTAAAATGAGCTTGTTGGTGTGGACAGTGTTTATAAAGATGTAGCAGTTGTTTCTAGTTTGCAAGTATTCTTTATCATTTTAATTATAGATTTAACAATTACAAATCTTTTGTTTGTGTCACAATTTCACTTCTCTGTCAAAAATTCCTGAACCAAAGTATTTATTTAAACAAAATTAATACTAAACACTAGAAGTTTGTCCTTAATAAAAATTATATTACAATAAAAAAACTACAAGCTATCACTTATTACAAAGCTACTCCTAAATGTTTGACCTCTTCTGCTAGTTCATCAAATGATTCTTTATATTCATTATGTGGTCTAATTAAAACTGTTAAGCAGCCCCGTTTGACACCCATAGCACCGCCCAAATCTTTTCTACTAGGTACAAAAACATATGGAATATTTTTGTCTTCACATACAATTGGTAAATGGCACATTATATCAATTGGCCAAACATCTCCAGCAAATAGCACAATTCCACTTTCTCCCTTTCTCAATCTTTTTTGAACGTCTTTTAATCCGCATCTAATGAATGATTTTTGTTTCATTGCTGAAATATGCGTCAATAAATATTTATATATGTATAGGTAAGTTTATAAAATAATACAATTTACCTTTTTTGACCAACTTGTAGCATCGTTTTGCCAATTTTTTGGAAGCCATTGGTTTAGAGATAGCATTACAATTTGCTATCTTTTCTTCATAGCTCAGTTCATCGCTAGGCTCCTCTTTTACAGTAATATCGGCAGGTTCTTCCTTAACTTTTCCCATTTTTTTTATTATAAAAATAATCAACAAGCACTCGAAAAACACGTTGTATCTAGAGGTTAGTTCTTCTTCTTTTTTATTTTGTATTTAGCGCTAGTTTATTCGATTTGTCAATTGTCAGTCCAAGGTTAGGACCACAGAAATACATTATTTTTGCTACTGTAAATGATGAGGCCAAAGGTGATAAAAACTACATATAATTGCTTCATATTATATTTAAACTTATATAATAAATATAATTGCACCTTTACAAAATGTATTTTACAAATTAAGTATGATAAAAAATTATAAAATAGATCCGTTATGGAAGAAAATAATGCTGAAAGAAAAAAAATGTTACATCATCCTTAAAATAAATATTAAGTCAAAATACAATTTACTTACTGGAGGGTCATCATTGTAGATACACATAGCTACTTCTGCAGCACCGAGACATTTGTCGCTTTTACTTTTCAATGAATCTTTACAGTTTTTTATGCTTGCACCGGCTGTAGCTGCGATGTTTGCAGGAGCATTTGCGTTAACTGTTACGATCCCACCTTCCCAATCAAAAGATCCGTCAGGCTTTATCTAAAAGTAATCCGTTATCAAAACATATACAGGAATGGTACGTGTACATTTATTCGGACGCAACCGTCAGACTTCTCAATCAGACGTTTGCTTATTGGCTTATTACTGGAACAATTAAATTACTTGCTAGGTTGCCCGATTTAGTAACAAATTACTTTTTTTTCTAAAAGAAGACACTTATAGGCACAGGGCCAAAATTTTAAATGAGTTGGGGCAAAAATAATCCACTCGTTTGCAAACATTGCAACAGGTCAGTTGATGGTTATAAAGAGAAATCTGTATGCCTATTGTGCACAACAGTCGTACTTCGTGCTGCCAAGCTTAGGCATGAGCCACAGATCACATACAGAGTCTGAGATGTGAATTAGTGGCCAAATCTGTATATCAGCGATAACTAGTGACCCTCCCCGGCTTCGCTCGGTGACATTCACTTCGTATGGAGCCGGATGGCAGCTAGGCTTTGTACAATTTTATTAAATAATTCTAAAAAGAGATTACTAAAAAGTGAATATACTCACCAATTTGTATGTATTCAAAATACAGAGGAGATAGCACTAAAAACAAAACAAAATGTCAAAAAATTTAAAACGAAAATGTATTCCCACTTGAAGTACCCACATGTACATTGATATTCAATTTATAAATTGTATTTACAGAAGATACTCCCTGAAGATTCTTTACCATCACGTGACTTCTATCAATAGAAAACAAACAAAACAACAAGCAATATGGCATGTCCACCAACTGACAAATTGCCACTAATGACAGTCGCCCTGAGAATAAACAATTATTTGGATAGAGTTTAGATTTGTAATTTCGTTGTTTTGTAGTTATCATATTTACTAGTAGCTCTTGAAATACCTAAGCAATTCAAACAACTCAAAACTAAATAACTTATAAGAACCACTTGTTGTGCAGAAAACGCTGGTTTATCTCAGGGCGACTGTCAGATGGCGTAACGTGGACTTGCCCTTTAGCGATTATCTTCTGCATCAGAGTAAGTAGTTTATTTAAATTGAATTTCATTTATCGTAAAAAGAGACAACAATGTAAGTGACATGCAAATATAGCCGAAGCTGATTTTGTCAAATTTGAATTTGACGTTCATGAGTTTTGAAGTTATTTTAAGTTTTATTTATTTTCATGTTATTTATTATTGAATTTTGACAATTTTTTGAAGTGTATTGGAATATTAAAATCAGTGCTGGTTGATGGGTAAATATTCCTAAGTGTTTAATCTGTTATAATACCCATGCCAAAAGTATAAAAGTTGTTAATTTATATTTATTTCATCAATGGATGATTCCAGAACTCCATTTAGTATTGGATATTAATAGCCCGGTTCAGATATTCGGGAACATCTAGAAATCTTTGAAATCAAAAATTATTTCTGTCTCGACTTTGAAACGTACCCAGATAGGCCTAGAAAATGTTAGTCGTTTTAGACTTGAAAATTTTGTAGTGGCAATACTGAATGGACTACTACAGCTACAGCTACAGCTACAGCTGGAATCATCCATTCCCAAATAAAAGAAGTAGGACCATTGGAATATTAGTCAGAACGTTAATTTCTACTGTCGTATTTAGCATTATTTTTACTGTGTAGGTAGGTACATTTTTGGATGCAAAATTAAAGATAATCTTAAATAATAGTTGTAGAGTATTACCTGTCCTTCACTAAAGTCTCCCTTATGCATCGCATCTATAACTTCTACAAAATAAAGTATGTTATAGGTATATTATTAACGGAAAAATAAATTAATAATAATTATGATACCAATGGAGCAATAATTGCCTATATTCCACACAAATCGTTTATTATGGTGTAGGCATTGAAAATTAACCAAAATATTTTCTAATGTTTCAAAGGATAGGAGCTATACTGACAGATTTATTCCTTATGTTCAGACCAGGGCTTCCAACATATAAGTCCCGCAGAGCAGGGAAGTTACTGGAAATGTAAATATTTGTCGCTAATGCCTGCATGAAAGCACAAAATTCTGTACAAAATATTAACCAGTATTTTCTGAAAGTCCCTTGTGGTGTATTATTCATTATACTTTTTGTTAATTATTTTGGCAAATCAAACAACAATTTTTTTTATATACTTAATTCAACGTTTCGGTAGCGTTTACCGAACGTATATTTTGAATTTTCAAAATCTGTACTATGTTCTTTCCGACACTTTTGAATATGGAATCCCACTAATAATTCGACCCCGTATATAGATTCCGAAAATATCTAAAAATTAAAGTTTAAGATTCCATTTATTCGAAAATGTTTACTCTCCACTTTCGGATAACCCTGTATACAAAATATCATTAATACGATTCTCCTGATTTTTTTTCATATTTCATCATTATCTGAGAGTATGAATGTCAAATTTTAGCTCGAAATTCCTATTATTATGGAATCTTGATTTTTTTATTTTGCGCATGAAACATGTACTTAATAAGTAACAATTTTTGCACTTACCTGGCGCAACTTTTGATTTGGCTGTACATGAATTTCGCACCAATTTTTTTGTTGCGTTTAACTGTTTTTCTGTTATCTAAAACAACAAGTTTTTTTCATTATTGGTAAAAAAAATCTTACATATTTATTACACTGTTTCAAATGTATCGATAATTTTTTGGACCTGACGAAAATAAAATGCTGTAAAAGTTTGAATTATTTATGTTTATGAAACAAAATTGTCTTATGCTTTGGAATTATATAACTCAAATTTGAAGGTCTACAAAAAAGTGCTCCTATAATTTTTTGACATTTTACTCTTTCCACAGTTATTCAAGGTTAAAGTTAAAATATTAATAAATTTTGACACTTTTTAAATTTTTCGACGTTCCAATCAAGTTAAACGGTGTTATCGAAATGCCTCCCGTTTTTTCAGGTACCTATTTTCATAGATGAAATGCCTCCCGGGTACAATCGAAATGCCTCCGGGTCCTTAATCATTTATGGTAATATTTTGTGTGCTTAATCTTTGTATAATGACACAATGTTGCCAAATTATAATTTGAATAGGTAAATATATATCTATTTTTATTTTTCTAATTCTTATGCACTGTACATAAAATCTGTTAACAAAATATTTCAGAGTACGACATTTTTGTTTAGAAAATAAAATTGTTTACAATTAAAAACAAAGCCGAAGTACACTTAGTATTCCAATTGTTTATAGTTGTTTATAATAAATATCCTTTCTATAATGATGTGATTACTTAATCAGTGTACATTTTTGTTTAGAAAATAAAATTGTTTACCATTAAAAATAAAGCCGATGTACCTACACTAAGTATTCTAATTGTTTTGATCTAACACGATTCTAATCTCTAATCTATTCCATGAATAGGGTAGTTTGCACCTACTAAATCTGGTAATTAGTTGTTTATAATAAATATTCTTTCTATAATTATGTGATCACTTAATTTTTGTATAAATACTTCAAGTTTATTAGTTCTTGTCTCAGTTTTGTCGATTTAAAGCTTGTATCAGTTTGTCAATTTTAAGTTCAAATTGTGTTTAAGTGGATTAAGTTATAATATTCGAAATAATGGAATCAACGATGTGTTCGAGTCAAAAGGGCAAACCTTTAATATCAATTGATGGTTTCACATTCGGTTTTCAAAAAATGTTGGCCAAAGATACGGTAAAGCGATGGACATGTACTAAGAAAACCTGCAAAGCATTTGTGAAAACGCAGGGATGTGACAATTCGATAATTGAGTCGATATTAGATCACAATCACGAGAAGTTGTCTGCCGAAGTGTCCAATAGGAAAGCCGTAAGCAATTCGATAAAAAGAGCAGCCGTGGAAGATATCAACGAAAAACCAATGAAGCTCATATGTAAAGAACTTAAGAAGACGAATATAGAGACATTTACTACCAACGATATCTATAGGGTGAGACAGAATTTATATTACGCTAGAACAACTAATTCTTTAATTAAACTTCCTAAAAGTATATCTGAATTTCATATTGCTATCGATTCAACTTCGATTATTACAAATAGGAACGAAAATTTTATAATTAAAAATGACAAAGATAATCACATTGTTATATTATCCTGTTCTTCAAATCTTTCTTTTCTTTCGACTGTTTCCAATTGGTATGTCGACGGAACTTTTGAGTACTGTCCTCGCTTTTTCACCCAATTGTTCACTATACATGGCTTAAAAAATGGACATTATATTCCTCTCGTCTTCTGTTTACTTGAAGATAAAAAGTCATCTTCTTATTATCTCGTGTTTAAATATATCATAGAAGAATGTATTAAACTCAATTGCCCTGTATCCCCTAAAGTAATAACTTCAGACTTTGAAATTTCTATACATAATGGTATCCGTAAGGCATTCCCTGAAGCAGATCTTCGTGGATGTCGTTTTCATTTGGGTCAGGCTTGGTATAGAAAGCTTCAAGCACTGGGCTTAGCTCCAGAATACCAGAAAAAAGGTGCTGACTCAAGTGAAATTACCCATTTTCTGTCATATATTTTTGGCCTATCATTCTTAGATCCTGAAGAAGTTGGCGATTTTTTTGCAATAGATTTGTCCGAAATTAAACCAGTCGATGAAAGGGTCACTCAGTTTTGTGATTATCTTGTGGATAATTATATATCGGAAAATTCGAAATTTCCGCCACATCTCTGGGCTGAGCACTCTTCATCTTTAGAAAGAACCACAAACCCATGTGAAAGTTTCCATTCCAAGTATAACTCGTCTTTCTACTGCCCTCATCCAAATATAAATAATTTTATTGAGATTATTTTACAATTTCAAATAAATACCTATATTAAAATAAATTCTGTCTCGGTACCAAAAAGAATTGTTGAGGAAAGTACAGCAAAAATCAATTTTGTAAATGAAAAAATATTACAATTAAGAGAAGGTACAATAAATAAATTAGAATTTGTGAAACTAGTGTCATACAAATTTAGGAAAAATAATTTGTAAGTTTGTAAATTTCTTCTGATGATTTGTATATAAAATTGAATAGTTCAGTCTGCAGACTGAATTTTATTGTTTGAGTCGTAATTTTCTTAAAAATTGGTGTTTTTAAATTTTCTGCGATGATAATATTATGTAATTTTGTAAGTTTCTGCTGATGATTTGTTTTAATAAATGTATAAAATACTTATCATGTCTTTATGTTTTTGATCAAAATAATCAAAATATTAAAACCAAAAAATAATGGTTAATATTGAGTTATTAACGAAATTCTATAAAAGGACGAAAGTTTGGCAACGTCTCACCTTCGTACAAAGATTAGAAGCTGGTAATTTATTTAGAGCTTAGGAGGCAATTCGTATGTGACCCTTTTAGCGACAGGTAAGAAACCCTTTTTCGGGAGGCATTTCGTATCCGGCCAAGTTAAATCATGATTGTTTATAATTCCTTACAATAATTATTGAATAATTATATTTTCAATCTGAAAATTGTTTTATAATTATATTTTTATTAATTGGAATTATTGTTAAACTGAAAGATTTTTATTTCTATTAGGAAATTTCTTCCTGTATTGACTTATACTATTTAATGCAGATTGATACGATCGATAAAAGATATGAAAAATGTGTACAAAGATAAGTTTTAGCCAATAAAACGCTCTACAAAAAATATCCTATAAATTTTTTTCATAAATTTTCCTTGAATAACTTTAAAAGAAGTAAATATATCAAAAAATTATACTACTCCTTTTTTGTAGAGCGTCTAATTTCCTACAAAAATTTATCTCAGTAATTTTCAGTGGGTACATATACAGGGTGGTCCGTAAGTAATGGTCCAAAGTGGAACGGAAATATTACAATCTGACGAAACTTGCTGTAATCAAATATTGATAATAAAAAAGATACAGGGTGGCAAAGTTGAAATGTCAATAAGGTTTTTTCTCAGTAAACTGAAAGATTTTGGATATACAAACGTGAAAATTTGAAGATAGGGGGTTTTGAGGCATGACAAATCATAATGTTATATCTGTTTGGAAGTATTCACCAGAGGGCGCCGCTTGAGTTATGTTGTTGGTGTAACACTGTGCGTTTAACTTTTTTATTGTAAACTCTATCTCGCTTTTTATTGAAAAATATTAAAGTTACATCATTTTTGTGAAAAAAATGTAGTTATTATTAGTCTCAGAGGTCCCTCTACATAATTTTTCATTTCAGCAAAGCAACCATATTATGAACTCAATAACTTTTAAAACAAGAAAAAAAAGAACAATTAATTTAAAAATACAACAAAATGTAAATTTTATTTCACTACTTCCTTCAATACCAATCCAAGGGGTTATATTCTACCACTAGCTAAATGAATAAAATACAAAAGTATGTAGGGAGTTTTTAAAATGGGAATATCTCGAAAACTAGTAACTTTTGAGACTGATGATAGTTATAACTTTTTGTCGCAAAAATAATGTGATTTTAATATTTTTCAATAAAAAGTTAGTGTTAACGATAGAAAAAGTTAAGCGCACAGTTACACCTACGTACAACATAGCTCAAGTGGCGACCTCTAGAAAATACATCGAAACGGGTATCATATTATGATTTATCATGCCTCAAAACCCCCTATCTTTAAATTTTCACGTTTGTATATCCAAAATCTTTCATTTTACAGAGAGAAAACACTTTTCACATTTCAACTTTGCCACCCTGTATATTTTTTATTATTATAATAATTTATTTAAGCAAGTTACCAAGAATCTTCCATTTCACTTTGGACCATTACTTACGGACCCTATATATAAAGAAAAAAAGAATGGATTTTTTTAAAACACAGCATTAATATTTGTTTTTTTTTTCAAAAAAATTACTTACTGCACACCACCCAACTCGCGCTATGACATATATACATAACCCCACCACTAACCACTTCATGTTTGAAAGTATGAATGATCTTCAATTTTCTAACAGTTTTTATATCAACGAATATAATTAATACTTCTCATTTTTATGCAAAACCCCCAACTAATTCATAGGCGCCGAGTAAACTATGCCACCAGTAATATTCAGACAATGTTTTTGTATAACCAAAGCAAAAATTTTCAGGTAGGCTCCGAAACCACCCAGCTTTTGCGGCCAAAGGACAGTCTATTATTTTTATGAAGTGCAGAAGCTGCTGGGATTTGCCATCAGTGAGGCAAGGTCGCATTCTGTCTGTAAGTGCCTTTTTCCTGCCATAAGCTATAAATTTTATTTAAGAGCCTGTTACCAATAAATAATACTATTATACAAAGGTTTTAAAAAATATTTTCCTAAAACGAATGACCGTTCACTCACTTAAAAAGAAACAACTACTTCTCGGGCTATATACCCCTACAGACATTGAATTATACTTCTAAGTCAAAAGGGGTCGGTATGATCCACAAGATTTATGCAACCATTCTGCATATTTGCGCCTCATCTGTACAAGGTAGATTTTCTCCGTCCGTGAGCTCTGAGAGCGTAATCCCGGACTGAAGATGTCACTGACATCACAATCAATACATATCCCCAAGTTGAGGAAATGTTAAAGTAAACTCTATATACGTTGAAACCTGCGGTTAAGTGAGGCATGAAGAGACCTGATAATAAGGATTCTAGCATTTTTCAAATAAACTAAAATAAGAATAAGTAAGTAAACAAAAAAATGATGTTATCTCAGTTACAGAGGTTGACGCATAGAAAAATTCACTCACTGTCTCAGTTATAGAGATAACTATGACGATATATACACTCGAAAGAAAAATTCCCATAGAGGTTTGCTTCGTCCCACTAACAGAGATAGTTTAGTGCCAAAGTATTGGACAGTATTATGCCAAGTTTCACTTCCAGAATTGGTTCCTAAATTTAATATTTTCTAATTTTTTTAACAGTGTAGATTGGGCTTTTGCAACTGTTTATACTGTAGTTTCTTTTTAGTACTCGTAAACAGTTCTATGAAGCATATAGAAAATAGAACATTTTTTGTGGAAAATAATTGCTTCTTGAACATCAGGCGGCAATTAAGGCACTGAGTGGCGGCTACTCCCTTTAACGTCCCGGGCCCGACCTTGGGCCTCACAAAACAAACAATCAATAAGGAGACGAGGAACTGATTGAGAAACCAGCACCTTGCTCACTGGAGGGCTCTACAGGGTCTCAGGCAGTCCAAGCTCCCATTGAGGAGATGGACATGCTACAGCTGCTCTAGAACTACCAAGGAGTAGGTTAAAAAAGATAGCAGGACACTGCTGTCTGAGGAAATACCTCTGTAACATAGGTTTAGAGGAAAGCCCTCCTACGCAGGGGTTGCGGCATGGCTGACGAAACGTCGGACCATGTTCTCCTCGTATGTCCGATTACGTCCGGCAGCAAGTTTCATCGTCATTTTTTCCATTACTTTTTAATTCCACCCTGAAGGCATTAGGACCTAGCAATGTTTATGCAGGTCATATGAAAGGAGTGGCTAGCTCGTCAACTATTTTATTTTTCTCCTAGTTTATTTAGCCTTTTTGAAAATGTTGAAAGTCGACGCCTATGAGTAAATTACTTTATTGCATGAATGAATCTCTTCATTAAGTAACTTAAACAAAAGTTCAACCTTTTAATTATTAATTCAATTAAAAACTAACATACAATATAATTTGTTTAAAGGAAATAATACAGTAAAACGGAAGTAGCTACTTATTAATAATTATTTATTAAATTAATAAACTTTTAAATGCTATTTACAGGAAAATTAACTGTCTTATTATAACCAACTCTTCTTCGCATGATCGTATTTTATGACATGTACTCTAATCGATGTAGAAACTTCTGAAGCTGTCCTATTTTGACCATAATAATCGACAAAGTTTCCGTCGGGATTTACAAGATACATTATTATTGTGTGATCCACCTAAAAAGAGAAATTAGTGAAAATTACCAACTAAGATTCCAGAAATTTGATATCTAACTACTTATTTAAAATTAAACAAAAAAATTAGCATACCCAATACCGTATCTTGGGAAAATAAGGTGCAGAATTTTATTAATATTTCAAGAGATATTACTTACTATATAATCACTATCAGTATCCTTTGGACCAGCGCTGAAATAAACTCTATAAGCTTTACAAGCCTGTGCAACTTGTTGTTCTGTACCAGTTAATCCTAATAATCTTGGAGTGAATTCTTTACAGTATTCACCAACTATTTTTGGAGTGTCTCTGTTGGGATCCACCGATATAAATAGAGGTTGTATTTGTGGCATATCCTCGGAATTATCTTGAAAATATTAATTAGTGGATTTAATTTTTTTTGTGTATTAATATTTACCTAATATATCAATGACACTTGCCATTTTTTCTAATTCATCAGGACATACATCAGGGCAATGTGTAAATCCAAAATATATCAACAACCATTTTCCAAGAAATTCATCACTATTTCTAGGTTTTCCGGTGCTGTCAACTAGTTCAAATTTTCCACCAATGGATGTTTTACCAAGCATTCGTTCTCTCTCCTTCAATTGGGCTTAAAAATAGTCATTACTGAAATATACTGCATTTATTGACTTCATAATTATATATCAGTTCACAATTGAATACAGTATAATATTAAAATAAATTCTGTTACCTTCTTCTTTTTCTTTCTTTATATACCACATAAATGCCAACAAACTTCCTCCTAGCACTGAGGTAATAGCTAGATTTTTCCATGTTACAGGTCCAATACCTCTTCCTGGAGGTTTTGGTTTAGGAAAAGGTGCATTGTTACTGTATTTCCTCACATTGATTCTGAATACACTAGGTAGTGAAACCTACAAATAAGATATTTCTATAAATTATAAAATTTTAAATTCATCAAATTACTTCTGTTTTTTGGAAAATATTAGTATTTCTGTATAAATACTGAATATTTAACGTTCTAAAAACTTTGTAACAAGACATATTTGTTCGGCTACTTTCTTAGGTTATAATATATTTTGACAGAATTATAGTTCCACAGCCTAACCGATTTACACTAGTTAAATATAAAACAACAAGCTGTATAAATTGTGAGTGTGAATAAAGCAGCTATTATATTTAAAATGTAAGTGGTCCACTGGAAGAACTGACACGTTTTATTTCGGTGTCGCAACTTGAACGGAGCTACAATTTTGTATGTTGTCAATTTATGAGTATTGAAAATACAATGACTTGATTTACGCAAAAATCTTATGTTGGTAATTTAAATTTTGTTACACAAGTTCTGACATTTGACTATTGACGTAGAAACAGTCTTTTAGTTTTTGTATTTTCTTGGAGGGAATTTTCGTGGGAATCGAGGGACCGTCGGTAGAATGGAAAATTAGAGTTTAAATTAAAATCAGCTGAATTAAAATGTCTAGTGTGTTACAACCTGTAGATGTAAATGTTGATAGATCACCTCCTCGGTAAGTAAAAACTTTATATAAATGTCGCAATTTGCTGATATTTACTATTATTTAGTAAACGTGCAAGATACGGTGATGAAGTAGATGAGCTCAATAGAAATGAGA
Organism: Lochmaea capreae; assembly: GCA_949126875.1. Lineage (NCBI taxonomy): Eukaryota > Metazoa > Arthropoda > Insecta > Coleoptera > Chrysomelidae > Lochmaea > Lochmaea capreae. Next base: position 8,840,515 of record OX421397.1, on the reverse strand, counting down.
GATGGAGCTTACATAAAAATGAGGTAGTTTTACATGAAGTTTTCGATCATGGCGTGGGACGTCTGGATTGTGATGAAGAAGAAATTTTTACGGACGATGATACTATATTTTGTAGAACTGAACCTGGTGCTATAGACGTCTCGTGTGCTTCTATGACCCCCAATGCACGAGATAAACAGGTAAAAAATTGTCCATACAGAAACTATAAAAAGCACTACAAATCCATTTCATAATCATACTTATTATTTTAACACAAACTCTGTAAAATCATAAATTAAACTAAAAAAATCTTTAATTGACTCGATAAGTATCACCTTTGTATATTGTGTTCATTGTTTTTTAGTTATCAATATTAGAGTCTACTTTAACAAAGGAGTCATTAGATAAGTTGAGTCTTGGTGAATGGGATGCATTATTAGTGACAAAACCAATTATTAGACCTACAGATAAAACTAGTAAGTATACCTTTGATCTCAAGTAAGTTGCTCTTTTAGTGTAACAATAAGGGAGGAGGCCATAACATGTGTTATGAGCTACTGTGTTTGGAGGTTGAGCAATTCAGTAGGTTACTCATATACATTGGATACTAGACATGAATAAAGCAGTTGAAATAAAACTGCTGATGTGTTGTTTATATTCTTATAGAAGTTGAAATTAGTTCTACAACAACAAATTACTAGAAAATTATTATTATTATGATTGCAACATTTTGTACTATTTTTAGATTATTTCGAATTATTATCAGATGAAGTAATTCTATATATACTAAGATGGTTACCAAAAACATATTTAAGTGACATATCATTAGTTTGTAAGAGGTTTAACAGGCTTAGTCAAGATGAGAGTCTATGGACAAGAATGGATGTATCAAATAGACATCTTCAAGCAGGAGAATTAGGAAAAATATTAAGTAAACAAGTTATTGTTCTAAGGTTGGCAAGATCATCAGTAAGTATTCAATATTTATATTAGTGAGTGATTTAGTAGTATGTATATATGTTTTTAGATAAATTTTCCCCCAATCTTTCCATCTGTTAAGGCTGCTTTACCAGACTTCAAATCAAGACTGCTTTATTTAGACCTAAGTATGGCATATATTTCACCTCAAAGTCTGACTATATTATTTAGTAAATGTAGACGTCTTAAGAAACTTAGTTTAGAAAACGTTCAAGTTAGCGACGAGGTTTTAATATCAATGTCTGCGAATAAAGACATAGAAGTTATTAATTTTGCAATGGCTACTGGAATTATGGAGGATGGACTTAAATATTTATTGACTAATTGTAGAAAGTGAGTGGAAAAAAAAATCTAGTATTTTTTATTGAAAGCATAAATTGAAAGATGGAAGTTTCTTGTTTATTTTATCATTATTTTTTCTTTTCTAGAATTCGAGAATTAAATATTGCCTGGACATATTTGAATGCTCCTAGTATCCAATATATATGTGAACATTTACCTCCCACAATGGATAGACTAAATTTTTCTGGATGTAGGAAATTATTGACTGATAAACGTAAGTAAACAATTTTAATTAATAGCTGTCAATAAAGTAACCAACTCAAAATATTTTATTCAAATAAACTTCTAGCCAGATCTGAAAAACTAATTTTTTTCCTTCAAAGTTTAGTTGATCTGAGGTTGAGATTCTGTCTTTTTGTTTTCGAATGTTTGGTGTTTTAAGATTAATTTCAATTCCTTTTTGATGCCTCGACTCATTGTATTTAGGTGCATTTACACTTTTAATGCTAAGAATTTCCTGATTGGAACTTTACTGGATCCAAATGAGAATGGAGAAGTGAAATATTGGGAATATACAGGATGACTAATTAAAAAACTAACTATAAACTGCATCTGGTGTATGTGTGAATATTTGGGTGAAATTCACTGAAACCTGAAATATCTATTGTGTGCCTTTTATTTAGTTCCTATGTATGTATGTATTTTGGGGTAACATTCACTGAGACCTAAAAGATCTATTGTGCCCCCTTACTTCTACTTAGTTTCTGAGGAGAGTCTCGGATACTAGTAGCTCCTTTAGTCCTATTTCCCGGAGGAATTTTAGGATATCTGCAGGCCTCAACTTAGGTAACTGTCCCTCTTCTATCCAGTAGTCTCCCAGGTACTGTGCCCTAGGATTCTGATATACTGTGCAGTTCGCAAGTATGTGGATGGAGGTTTCTTCTTCCATTCCACAAAATCTACAATCTTCTTCCTCCACTATTTTGAGCTTTTTAAGGTGTCCATTCAGGCGACAATGTCCCATTAGAATTCCTGTTAAAACTCTTTGTGCAGTTTTGCTTTGACTTATGCATTCATTTGATCTCAACAGGTTGTAGTCACCCAGAAGAATCTTTGATTGCCTAAGCCCTACTAGATCTTTCCAATTGTCAGATCTTCTCTTTTCTTCGGCTTTACCTATTTCTTCCAATATTACATTGGAGCTGATTCCGCAAAAGGGTTCCGGCCCCCAAAAGGGTATTTCACTCCCCCTCTTTGCTAGTTCATCTGCTATTTCGTTTCCTTCTATTCCAGTGTGTCCTGGAATCCACAGTAAGGTGACTATATTGTTCTCGCCTAGTTCATTAAGTTTGCCTAGGCATTCCCACACCATTTTGGAACTGATTACACAAGAACTCGGCGCTTTAATGGCTGCTTGACTATCAGACATTATGATAATCCTTTGCCTTCTATATCCTTTGTCAATATTGAACTGGACACACTTTCTTATGGCGTGAATTTCCGCTTGAAAGATACTTGGGGTTGTTCCCAAGCTTTCAGAGTGTTTGGTTCCTGGCCTGTACACTCCTATCCCAGTTCCTTCTATTGCTTCTGAGCCGTCTGTGTACCATTGAATGGCATTCTTTCCAAGTCTGGAAATGGTATTTGGATCCTATTCCTTCTTGTTGCTTAGTTCCTAATGATTGTTACAGACACTAGTAGCTCCTTTAGACCTAGTTTAGTAGGAAAAATATAGCAATATTTTCATTATACAGAAGCTCCTCACGCCAATTTTAACACATGTTTTCTGTTCTCGAGATCTTCCTAATCGCACCGTGCGAAAGGCTTAATTTTATATTTTTTTATTATTTTCAGATGTTTTTGATTTAGTTACAAGTTGTTCAAGGCTCAGAGAATTAGACTTATCAGATTGCACTTCTTTAACTGGAGAAGCAGTTAGACAGCTAACAGTATTAGAAGACTTAAATTTCTTAGCACTTTCTAGATGTTATTTAATTCCATCCAAATCAATACTGTAAGTTTTTGTCTGCATTTCTATCATATTCGATAGATCAAAATTTTTTTTTTTTTCCAGATACCTCAAAAAAACTTACAATCTTTCCTACCTCGATATCCACGGAGGCTACAACGACGCAGACGATTTGAGGACGATTCAAGAAGGACTAGGTGCTAAAGTTCAAATAAACAAATTTAAATTTAGTTCCGTGGCTAGGCCTACGGTGGGTATGCGAAGATCTAGTATATGGAACATGCGAGTCAGAGACTGAATGTTCCGTTTAATTTAATAAACTGCTGATTTGTGATTTAATTTTTAGTCATTTATTTAATATAAGTGAAATATGGTCTCAGAATAAAGGTAGTATCGAGAAACTCGGAAAGGTTAGATTTCAGTATTGTTTTTATTATTAACAGCAAAGTTATATTCTTCATCAAATAAGGAAGTTTGTGGTTCATGTATATGATGTACTCAATACTTTCTCTACAACCACCGTTTTTATGTATTGAAATTTATTTAGAAAGTTATATAACGTAATTTTGATGTTAAAAATTCCGCCCAGTACAACTTGTCAATATTCATAAAAGATCAAACAAATAGATCTTGACATGGTAAACGTCACCGCAGTTGATTGTGCTATTGAATGAATAGTGGTTGTAGAAAAAAGTTGCCCTAACAAGAATTTTCAGTTTTCTCAATGTTTCTTTCAATTTTTTTCGTAAAGTTTAATTTTTTTGACCATTTGAACAATTTTTTTAGTTTATGGTTACTTGGAACAAAGTTTCTTTATCTAGTTTATTCAGCACTCTGCGTATTTCGGGGGCCCCGTAATACATACAAAAAATGTTTTTCTCCGCCCTTAAGTGGGCCCCCGCTCGACTTAGTCCCGGGCCCCGCAGGAGTTAAATCCCCCACTGTTCAGATCTGTCCTTCATTCGATATATTTCTATTAGATACCTTATTCTGAGATACCTATATTCTGTTGTCGGGTATTCCAAGTTAAATCAGTTTCCTAGTTTGTGCATAAAAACTAGTCGCAGATTAGTTGGTCAGTACATGATACCAAGTGAGCGTATTTTTCCCGGCCGAATTTTTTTCTCTCGTTATTGAATACAAAGTTGATGCCTGTTAAAAAAACTATGACTTACTCTTTGATCATCAAACATGATGGACACACGAGCTACTCATATTTGGTATGTTATTTATTGTTAGAATATTATATAATTGTTTTTGTACGACAGAAAGTGCCTTAATAAATTTGTATAACGCAAAATTGTTTTACTCGATTTTACAATAAAGTACAGTGATGGTATACTATAACTAGCGCCATCTACCAAAAAACTCCCGAACTATTTTTCTTCTCATAATTTTATTTTTAAAATTCAGAAATCCACGCAGAAAAACGGTGCTGTTGATAATCCCACCATCCTCTCCCTTATCTGGACACCTTCTTAAGTACACTGCAGTTACTACAATGATGGTGTACTATAACTAGCGCCATCTACCCAAAAACCTTCGAACTATTTTCACACCATCATTTTATCTCGAAAATTCAGAAATTTTTGCAGAAAAACGGTGTTTCTATTAATCCCACCATCCTCTCCCTTATCTGGACACCTTCTTAAGTACACTGCAGTCACTACAATGATGGTGTACTATAACTAGCGCCGTCTACCCAAAAACCTTCGAACTATTTTCACACCATCATTTTATCTCGAAAATTCAGAAATTTTTGCAAAAAAACGGTGTTTCTATTAATCCCACCATCCTCTCCCTTATCTGGACACCTTCTTAAGTACACTGCAGTTACTACAATGATGGTGTACTATAACTAGCGCCATCTACCCAAAAACCTTCGAACTATTTTCACACCATCATTTTATCTCGAAAATTCAGAAATTTTTGCAGAAAAACGGTGGTTCTATTAATCCCACCATCCTCTCCCTTATCTGGACACCTTCTTAAGTACACTGCAGTTACTACAATGATGGTGTCCTATAACTAGCGCCATCTACCCAAAAACCTTCGAACTATTTTCACACCGTTATTTTATCTAGAAAATTCAGAACTTTTTGCAGAAAAACGGTGCTTCTATTAATCCCACCGTCCTCTCCCTTATCTGGACACCTTTTTAAGTACACTGCAGTTACTATAATGATGGTGTACTATAACTAGCGCCATCTACCCAAAAACCTTCGAACTATTTTCACACCATCATTTTATCTCGAAAATTCAGAAATTTTTGCAGAAAAACGGTGGTTCTATTAATCCCACCATCCTCTCCCTTATCTGGACACCTTCTTAAGTACACTGCAGTTACTACAATGATGGTGTACTATAACTAGCGCCATCTACCCAAAAACCTTCGAACTATTTTCACACCATTATTTTATATCGAAAATTCAGAAATTTTTGCAGAAAAACGGTGGTTCTATTAATCCCACCATCCTCTCCCTTATCTGGACACCTTCTTAAGTACACTGCAGTTACTACAATGATGGTGTACTATAACTAGCGCCATCTACCCAAAAACCTTCGAACTATTTTCACACCATCATTTTATCTCGAAAATTCAGAAATTTTTGCAGAAAAACGGTGGTTCTATTAATCCCACCATCCTCTCCCTTATCTGGACACCTTCTTAAGTACACTGCAGTTACTACAATGATGGTGTACTATAACTAGCGCCATCTACCCAAAAACCTTCGAACTATTTTCACACCATCATTTTATCTCGAAAATTCAGAAATTTTTGCAGAAAAACGGTGGTTCTATTAATCCCACCATCCTCTCCCTTATCTGGACACCTTCTTAAGTACACTGCAGTTACTACAATGATGGTGTACTATAACTAGCGCCATCTACCCAAAAACCTTCGAACTATTTTCACACCGTTATTTTATCTAGAAAATTCAGAACTTTTTGCAGAAAAACGGTGCTTCTATTAATCCCACCGTCCTCTCCCTTATCTGGACACCTTTTTAAGTACACTGCAGTTACTATAATGATGGTGTACTATAACTAGCGCCATCTACCCAAAAACCTTCGAACTATTTTCACACCATTATTTTATCTAGAAAATTCAGAAATTTTTGCAGAAAAACGGTGGTTCTATTAATCCCGCCATCCTCTCCCTTATCTGGACACCTTCTTAAGTACACTGCAGTTACTACAATGATGGTGTACTATAACTAGCGCCATCTACCCAAAAACCTTCGAACTATTTTTCTTCCCTTAATATTATTTTCAAAATTGAGAAATTTACGCAGAAAAACGTTCAACTCTTATAAAGAACTCAACAAAACTATCTTTTTACACCAAATGAGTTTGGGTTTCCTCGATAAATAATGCACACTAACAGAAACTAGACTGCTGGAGATGTGTTGTTGTCTGTGGTGTTTGACGAGGAACAATGGTGGGTAATAAATAATTTGGTCGTTTGTAAAAAAATCGGTCTTTATTTATAAGAAATTAAAGCACACTTGGTACATAAATTTCCATCTTTATTTTTTACTCAACGCCGACATGCTTGTAGTAAAAAACCTGATGTCTTAAGTTGTAACCAAAATTTTTTTCAACAATATTGATATAATTTCTGCTCACATTTATAATCAAATCGGTATAGTTCAAAACAGAGAGAGTAAAATGCCATACCGAATCAATTATAATATATACAGTATGTCTCACCTTGTAATGATTCTCAAGATTGTATTAAAATCACAATGTTTCACCTTTTAATGTCATATACATCCCAAAATTTAAATTTCCAAGTAAAAATAAGTTTTATATTGAACGGAAATTTAAAATTTTTCGATGAGACATTCTATATAAATAAAAAATAATGGCACTCACAGCAAATCAGCCATGAAAATGTAGTTTATATACAGTGTCCCAAATAAACTATAAAATTCGTTTCTTATTCTTATTTTGTTTTACGATTAATGACTTTTTGCCGGGAAAAGAACCCCAGCAAAGTTTTATTATTTATATTTCAATATTATTCCGAACGATAAAAATGCCATTATATCGAAAAAACAAAATAAGATCACTTGCGAGGAGTATAACAATCACCAATTCAACGTTTCTCTTAAAAAGAGGTTCACGTGAATTAAATTGTTTATATTGCTTAGTATGGGACTACTCTGTAAATAGTTTTAATTTTTTTTTTGGTATAAATCGATTGGAAATAGATGGTACTGTGAAAGTACATTAATAAATGCCTTAAAATAAATCTTGGAAAAAAAAACAATACTCCAATCTGTAGGGGCAATCTACAATTTATATAGGTAATTTTTTTGCATTCATACTTAATATATCACATACATTTATCTCGACAAAAATTTTCACCCAACATTTGAACCCTGAGTGTTGGAAGCGACAAATACCAAATTTATTTTTACAAAAGCACTGAAAAAAATAGCGCCATCAAAGACAACAAAAAAATTGTAAAGAGCTGTGTATAATAATAATAATTGTATAAAATTAACATGATCAAAACGCTCTAGTTTAATTTAAATTCAAGATTTATTAGAAAATTGAAGTCACAATCATGAGATTCGACAAAATTAATAAAATAGAAGGTTGCAGAACTTATAATGTCCAAAAAAAAAGTACCGAAATATAACGTCACTGATAATAGTACCACACACAGCAAGGTTTATTCACTTTTCCCCCAATTGTACCAGAATAAGCATCGGCGAATGAATTTTACCAATGTCCATATATAGATGTCAGCACATTTCCAATTTCTAGTCTTTCAAGTCCCTTTTACTTCACCAGAGTTTTTTACGCGCACATTTGATATATTAAGCTTAAGGAAAGTTTCTGCAACCAACTTTATTATTGTTTTTTTTTATCGACTTCAGATTTTAAAGATGGCGACTGGCTTGTATCATCGTTAACCGAAAGTAGTGTTTGTTAAAATTATTTGCATATTATAACAAGTGCTACGAGCCAGTCGCCATATATGACGAAAATATATTTCAATTTTGACGGGATAAATCGCGTAAAAGCAGTAATTTGGTATTTGATTCAAAACGCACCCTGTTTGGATACCACTCGGCAATCATAAGGAAATTACTACCCTTGAGCATTACAAAATCTTAAAAAAATATCCAAACTTATATAGGACTCTTAGAATACAAATGGACTGTCAGTACGTAATCGGGGTCGCGAAGGACCCCGTGGGCGATTTATCAGCCCCTTTCATTCAAATGTTCCGTATCTCACTGAAATGAAAGCAGGTACGGCGTTCTACAGTCTATCGTGCGTCTAAACTCGCACGTCAGATGCTTATTTATTATCACAAATCGTAGACTGATTTCAATCTACTTTTAACACATACAAAAGTATTAAAAAATCAAGCGAGATATATCTAGGCCACAGCTGAACCATCAATTCATATTAAGGCATTTGGTTAACATGGCCCGACTGATATTAAAAACTCTCAACGAATCAGAACTGCCAAAAAAAGTTAAACACTAAATCTAGTTATTTATTGCTTACAAGATTTTATATTTTATATGAATCTAAAAGAATTAAATGGTTGAAATTGGGCAACACGAGAAATAATTCTTCAAGCGAAACAATAGGTGTCGGAAAGGAAGAAAAGTTGGATAGGTGAAAAACAAAGTGGCCCAAAAGGAAAAAAGGTGAAAAATAAAGTTACCTAGGTGAAAAACAAAGTTGTCCAAGCGAAAACAGTTGGCTAAACAAAAAAAAAAATTGCCAAAACGGAAAAAAGTTGGCTAAGTGAAAAACAAAGTGGCCGAAACGGAAAAAGGTGAAATTGAAAGTTAGCTAGGTGAAAAACATAGTTGTACAAGCGAAAACAGTTGGTCGAACGAAAACAAAAATTGCCAAAACGGAAAAAAGGTGAAAAAGAAGGTTAGCTTGGTGGAAAACATAGTTGTACAAGCGAAAACAGTTGGTCGAACGAAAAGAAAAAAATTTCCAAAACGGAAAAAAGTTGGCTAAGTGAAAACCAAAGTGGCCCAAACGGAAAAAAGGTGAAAAAGAAAGTTAGCTGGGTGAAAAACATAATTGTACAAGCGAAAACAGTTGGTCGAACGAAAAAAAAAAGGCCAAAACGGAAAAAAGTTGGCTAAGTGAAAACCAAAGTGGCCCAAACGGAAAAAAGGTGAAAAAGAAAGTTAGCTAGGTGAAAAACATAGTTGTACAAGCGAAAACAATTGGTCGAACGAAAAAAAAATTGCCAAAACGGAAAAAAGTTGGCTAAGTGAAAACCAAAGTGGCCCAAACGGAAAAAAGGTGAAAAAGAAAGTTAGCTAGGTGAAAAACATAGTTGTACAAGCGAAAACAGTTGGTCGAACGAAAAAAAAATTGCCAAAACGGAAAAAAGTTGGCTAAGTGAAAACCGAAGTGGCCCAAACGGAAAAAAGGTGAAAAAGAAAGTTAGCTGGGTGAAAAACATAGTTGTACAAGCGAAAACAGTTGGTCGAACGAAAAAAAAAATTGCCAAAACGGAAAAAAGTTGGCTAAGTGAAAACAAAGTGGCCCAAACGGGAAAAAGGTGAAAAAGAAAGTTAGCTGGGTGAAAATCATAGTTGTACAAGCGAAAACAATTGGTCGAACGAAAAAAAAATGGCCAAAACGGAAAAAAGTTGGCTAAGTGAAAACCAAAGTGACCCAAACGGAAAAAAGGTGAAAAAGAAAGTTAGCTAGGTGAAAAACATAGTTGTACAAGCGAAAACAGTTGGTCGAACGAAAAAAAAAAATTGTCAAAACGGAAAAAAGTTGGCTAAGTGAAAAACAAAGTGATCGAAACGGAAAAAAGGTGAAAAAGAAGGTTAACTAAGTGAAAAACATAGTTGTACAAGCGCAAGGAAAAAAGTTGGCTAAGTGAAAACCAATCGAAAAAAGGGTGAAAAAGAAGGTTAGCTGATGGAAAACAAAGTTGTCCAATCGAAAAAAGTTAAGCAAATGAAAAAAGGTTGGCCAGACGAAAAAAAAAAGGAATGGACAAAAACAAAAAAAAAAGAATTTTCTGTATGTTCTTTGTGGTGTATTTTTTGGTAAATTAACAAAAAGAAAACTGCATTACTCCATCCCATTCACTTCCATGCTATTTGTTAGATTGTTTTTAATATAGTTTCATCTAAATAGTGAAGAAAATAGGAATGAATTATTGAAATGTAAGAGAAAATGAAAATTTCTAGGTAGAATGTAGTACGTTAATCATCAAACCCGTCGGCGTAGTGGATCATTTTTGGCAGTTATTCTTTAGAGCTCCTCTACGTATCGCAAAAATTGATTTTATGAACACATAGGTACATCTACTTATCCAAGCACGTACGTACGTAACCGCAACCCTTATTAAGCGATACTCGTATCTACAGCATAATTTCGAAATTACCAGCCTCAATAGCCTTAAATACTTTAGACTTAACTCTAATTATTTACAAAAATAATTAACGATTCTGCAGATAAAAAATGAGGCGTTCAATATTAGAAAACAGTTTTTTTTTATGTCCTTTCCAGTTTATTTATTTTTTTCACCGGAACCAAGATATATATATATATAGGAAGTATTTTTAATCAAACATCACTACGTATTTATATGTGGGACAATCGGTATAGCAAATTATCAATTTTGTCCTATTAAAGTATGCAGTGTTATTCAGTTAAAAATATTTTACTAATTTTCTTACTATTAAAAATGGAACCAATTTTTTCAAAATAGTTAAAGCAAATTCATGTTTTTATAATTTTTATATTAAATAATTATTTTAAATTGGATTTTAATACACTTCACCTACTAAACGGGTTATTAGCCACCCCTATAAAATTTTGCTGTATTTATAAGAATTTTTTTATATATTTAAATATACCATTTATTCTAAATAAATTAAAATCGCTAATATGGAGAAACTGGCGTTGGGGTGATATCCCTGAGAGTGAGACCTTCTATTAGAGTGGTCACATGATTGGGTTTAAATTTATACTTTTTCCACTAAATATTTCTGAATTAAATTTTAATAAATCCCTCGTATATTAATATCTTCTGTATGTTCCTTGTGGTGTTTTCTTTATTATTTTTGTTAAATTAAATCACAATATTTTTCATATTTTTATTTCAACGTTTCGGTAGCGTTCCAGCTAAATTAAATTATAAATAAATCGATTTTTTTCTCCCAAAAAACAATTAATTTCATTTTTAAAATTTACTGAAGACGACCCTACTCAAAATCAAAATTTTTCACGAAAATTGATTTCAATGTTGAATTAAGATACAGGGGTGGCATTTATAAGCATTTTACTCAATATTTCGAAAAAAAAACTGAATTTTTTTTAATTGTTTTTAGCATGAATTTGTTCAGCTACTAAAATATTCATTTAATGAATTTTATTCAACTTTATATTAGCATCGTTATTGTAATTTTTGTCATACTTAGGTATTCTACACACGAAGCTAATCGTCATAGACGCGTGTTACATGCGAAGTACGGAACGTATACGCTTTCGAGCTGCTCACTTGTATTTTCAGACAACGGTGTCAAAATAGACAGAACAAAGGAACCAGGGACGCGTTTCCATAAAACCAAAGATTATTTATCAATATCAGAGGTTTTATTATCTACAATACGTTCAAGGAACACGTGGCTGACCAGAGAGATCGTGTTTTTTCGCATCTCTAGGTCTCCAGCAACCGGTTATAAAACGAACGCTCTCGGACTTATTTTTGCAGCTAAATTCGGCCGAGTTGAATTGTTTATTACGGGTTGTTGCGAGGCACACTGCAATACGTTTAGTGTACAGTTTTCTCGGCGCGTTACATGCGAGTACGGAACGTATACGCTTTAGAGCTGCTCACTTGTATTTTCAGACTATGGTGTCAAAATAGACAGAGCAAAGGAACCAGGGACGCGTTTCCATAAAACCAAAGATTATTTATCAATATCAGAGGTTTTGTTATCAAGGAAAACGTGGCTGACCAGAGAGCGTGTTTTTCCGCATCTCTAGGTCTGCACCAACCGGTTATAAAACGAACGCTCTCGGACTTATATTTGCAGCTGAATTCGGCCGAGTTGAATTGTTTATTGGGGATTCAAATTAAGATCCCCAGCGCCAACTGAACTACTTCTTTGTACATTGTTGTATAACCTCAATTATCTTTTACATAAGATTTTCATTGTTTGATTGTAGTTAGATGTTGCCTTCGGCTTTTTTTGTTATTTTTATTATATTATCAACCTCTATAAATTGAAATCAAACAATGGAAATTTTATGGCAAAGAGAAGCGAGTTTATAAAAGAATGTACAAAGAAATAGTTCGTACCAGAGGTTTTGTTATCTACAATACGTTTAAGGAACACGTGGCTGGCCAGACACACCGTTTTTTTCCGCGTCTCAAAGTCTCCAGCAGCCGGTTATAAAACGAACGCTCTCGGACTTATTTTTGCAGCTGAATTCGGCCGAGTTTTCTCGGCGTATAGGAATAGTCGCTGTAGGACAAATTTTGCACGCGCCTATGGCGATAAGTCCCGTGTGTGGAAGGCCTAATTTACGCAATATTTTTACAGCTGCACTTATTTTTATTCACACCGAAATAGTATTTTTTTTTTTATTTTTTTTTTGACCGATGACAACATCAGTAACGGATGTTATCAATGCCCCAATATTATGATCCATTCAGCTTTACAATAGAAAAATACAAAATAAAAACAACAGTAGTAACTTGTTGTGCTATGATGATAGAAACCGAACACAACAACGGATAACTGAATTAATTCTCTGTTAAAAATGCCGAAAAAAATTGAAAAAACTCAAATTTCAAAATTTTGAAGAGATGGGCAACATCAACCGCTTGGACTGGGTATAGCCGGCGCCGGCGTTGGCATCAGAAACTGACAAGATCCTCCTTTGATACGCCTGCGCATTAGATTACTTTCGCTGGGTGGGCTTAAACCGAATAGTTTAGCCGACGCGCAAGTTGTCAATGGTTTCTTATCGACAGGATAGCCGTTCGGCTTTTCTAGATAATCCAACTTCATGCTGAAATGTTGTTGCACCACTCTATTCACAGCCATTGCAGACTCCGCAAACTGGGACAGTTCTAACACGGAGTTGTTTTTCTTAATGACAGCTGGGGTCGTTAGCGCAGCTGTATCACTTGCGAACTGAAGCCAGGGATGCTTCAACACTTTTTCCGCGCTTATGCGCTCGCTAGCATTCTTTATCAGCAGACATGAGATGAGGTCTTTTGCTTCATCTGATATGGTATTCCATTCTGGTTCGGGGAAATCGTACCTTCCTTCTTGAATACTTTGAAATAGAAGTTCTTGACAGGCGTTGCAATTGTCACCTCGTTCCCAACCACAATCTCTACCGCACTTACCATAAAACGGCGGATAACCGCATAAAAGAATGTACATAATGACGCCCAAAGACCATAAATCGCATCTTTTGTCGTACGACGTCGTTTCGGATTCTCCGATGAATGCTTCCACTACTTCTGGTGCCATAAACTCAGCACTGCCAACCTGTAATAGAAATTTATGATCACGTAACATTTATACAAATAAAACTATTAGTGTCAACAGAAGAAGATGTTATTCTTATGACAAACTAAAGGTTGGCAAGAAGAAATCGGATCATTGGAAATATCTAGTAAATTACGAGGATGTATTGATATCTACTTAACCTAGACCAGTTCCATGTATAAACAAAATATTGCGTTACCATAGCAACGAACAATAACTTATTAGAAGTGTCAGAGTGAAGGTTGACGTCAAAAAAGTAAACCAGAGTTACGCAATACATTAAAAGAAAAAAGATGAATGTGAAAATCGAAAAATTGGAGTATCAAGCCATCATCAAGTACCTACCTGTATTTAAAAGGGTTAAGAGGTAAGCAGATTTACGAAGATATGCTTAATTCCCTTGGTGATCAATGTCCTTCGTATGCGACCGTGAAAAATTGGACTGCAAGCTTCAAAAGAGGTAAATTTTCCATTGAAGATGATGACCGATCGGGAAGGCCAGTTTCTATGTCAGTCCCCGAAAATATCGATGCAGTTCATGACATGATTTTATCAGTCCGTCGAATTGGGCTAAAACGGATATCTGAAGCACTGAATATTTCATACGAACGCGTTCATCATATAGTTCACGTCAATTTGGACATGAGAAAAAAATGGATCCCCCAAAAGCGTGCAAGGGTAGAAGCATCGCGTTCGATCTGTGCTCGATTTGAAAACGATATAGACTTCTTAAACCGAATTGTTACTATGGATGAGACTTGGGTACATTTCTACGATCCAGAAACAAAGCAACAATCGATGGAATGGCGACACTCTGGTTCTCCAAGACCTAAGAAGTTTCGTGTCCAAAAACCTGCTGGAAAAGTTCTTGCTTCAGTTTTTTGGGATTGCCATGGAGTAATCATTTTTTGGATAAGGGTAGAACAATAACTGGAGATTACTATTCGACATTACTGACCACTCTACGGGAAAAAATTAAAGAGAAAAGACGCGGAAAGTTATCCAAAGGCGTTTTGTTTTTGCAGGACAACGCCCCTTCACACAAATGTCATGTTACCATGCAAACAATTCGTGATTTAGGGTTTGAATTACTAGAACACGCCCCTTATTCACCAGATTTGGCTCCGTCCGAATATCATCTCTTTCCTCAACTGAAAAAAAGTTTAAAAGGTCGTAAATTTTCTTCCAACGAGGAGGTAATAAAAGCTGTGGAGGTCTGGTTGCAGAGCAAGAAGAAACATTTTTTTTGAAAGGTCTAGAGACGTTGCTGGTTCGCTGTTATAAATGTATCCAATTAAGAGGAGAATATGTTGGGTAATAAAATTTTTTTGACATTGAAATTTTGTTCTATAGTAGCCTAAGAACTTTTCAATATATCCTCGTATGTTATGTAAATATAGTTTTAGAAAGCTACAACTAAGTGAGATCAACAAAAATGCATAAAGGCTACAAGCAGTAACGACTTTAAGCATGTTCAAACGTGTTTTTAGTAGCACACACGCTGCGAATGATAGGGAAAGAAGGGAGCGCGGAACATGGCCATTGAAAAAAAATAGAGCATGCTTCTATTCACTTTATTTCGTTGGTTATTTTAATCATTGTGGTCCACTTGTGTTTTGTTATAATCACTAAGCGCTCGTTCTAGTCACGGGTCTTCTCATTGGTTACAATCCAATTAAAAGACACCTGCACAAAATGGAGCTCTACAATGGCAGGTAGGCAATAAGGCAAGTGGAAAGAAACGACCAAGCATATACTGTCTTAATGGGAGTCATTGGACCGCAAAAGACAGGAAATATTTTTGATGAATACAACAGCCAACCGGCGAAGAATCTGTACAGACTGTTACAGGAGTGGGTGTAGCGAAACCAAATTCAGAAGACACAAAAAGAGCAAGAGGGGCATGTGGCAATAAGACCAGCATCCGAGTAGAAGGAAGGCTGTACAGATGTCCTGAATGGTCACCTCAAAAAGCTAAAACTAGTGAAGGGATAATGTAGATTATGTGGAAAGGAAGAAGAAACTTCCATTCGCCTACTCGTGGAATGCATCACTGGATATAAGACGAATACTAAATTAAAACCTAAAGGCTGGGTCTAAGCTGGACACTTTTAAGACGCCACTAACGTTGTCCTGGCGATGTTAGCAGCCGACGCGAATCGTGGGAATAGACGCTTAGTTGTAACCAGAGCGCATCAGTAGGCGTAGCAGAGCTAAATTTGGCCGGCTGTACGTACGATTCTAAATGCGTTAAATATTAAAATTTGGAAAATTTAGGCGTTCAACGTTGGAAACTGTCACGGATTGTTTTTGGGACGCTAAAATTCACCTGCGCATGTAGATAAGCCAATGATAGTTTCGGACCTATGTTGGAACGAACCTAATAAGATTTGGGAACAAATAGTTTTTTTTTATATTTTTTTGGTGTCATTAATTTGAACTTACCGGTGTTAATAACTGGGGCGTTGCTAAAGGACTGGAAACACTAGATTGGAAGCGAATACCGGAACCCAAATCAAAATCACAAATTTTGACAGGACACAGACGATCACTGTGTACACAGAGGATATTTTCTGGCTTTAAATCTCTGTGTGCTATTCCTTTAGCGTGCATAAACTTCAATGCTGAAGCAACTTCTCTAATTATTTCCGCTGCAGCAGCCTCACTGAAATACTTATGTTCCTGAATCCTCCTCAGGAGCTGACCTCCATTAATCTGCGTAAAGAAATTAAAAAAAAAAATAATTAATATCTCGAAAAAAGATGATTGAATGAAAATATTTACCTTTTCAAAAACCAAATAAAACTTTTCTTCGTCCTCAAAAAATTCTGTCAACTGAATAATGTTTGGATGACCTTGACAATGATGGAATGTTTCAACTTCTCGAAAAACTCTGGCTCTGGCATGACCAGGAACCTTATCAATTATTTTCACTGCAAATTCTTGATCGGTGAACAAACTAACGCAAGTTTGAACACAGGCGTAGGCACCCTCTCCCAAAACTTCACCGGTTAATTTGTAAAGATCTGAAACAAAATAAAAACAACAGCAAATTAATCAAAAGTTATAAATATAGAGTGAGAAATGTTTGTTTTGGTGAACCCCTGGTTGAAAGTAGCAGTTTTTATGAATTTTATCATTTAAATAAGCATTTTTCATTAATTTTGTGGTTGATATAATCCATCCAATACAAACTGTTCCAAACATTGTCTGGAATAGAGGAATACATCAAAAGGGAGGTATGAACTAGTGGCGAAATGTAGCTCCTTACTTTATCAACATTATAGTTTTATATTCAATTATTTCTGTTATTAAAATGTTCGAATATTATTTTGCTACAATTTGACACCAGTTAATACCCTCTGTTGCAGTTCCGCATCCTTTAAATTTCTTCACATTCACACGCCCAGTATATTTCAAATTCAACACTGCATTAAAATTTCAGCCACATTTTGATTCAATTCGAAAATCATTAAGAAAACAATGCTTCTATTTTAGATCGTAAATATTTTGATTTGGAAATTTTTTTTGTTTATATTGGGTGTTATTTTCAGAAATAGAAATGTAGATAAAACAGTTTGCAGAGCATTATCGATCCACTATATTGTAGGGAATAGTTATTTGTGTATCAAGAGCAGAAAGTAGTAGCGCGGCAATCTGTCGCAACTACCAAAAGACTTTCTGCTCTAAATACACACAAGATTTTTTCTACTATCACACCAAAATTAACCACTAGCTCTCTTTTATCTATAAATAAAATTAGGCGTGCTCCAACGTTACTTTCTGCTTAAGAGCTCCAATAATGTCAAATTATGACAGCGAAAACATCAACTTTGCAGTTGCTTTTCAAGGCACAAAAGACGACTTTCGATAGTGATAGTAGAAAAAGAAATTTTATTCTCCTCATTTATATTTGAATGTAATGAACTTTCGAAGAACATACAGGGTGTTGTAATAATTGACTGGGAAAGGGGATAATTACCGAGAAGAAGATGTCAAGAGTTTGAAGTATTTTTCTACATTTTACATCAAAATTTCCTTTATACAGGGTGATACACATTAATGTGACGACATCATCGGGCAATTTTTTTTTTTATATATTTTCTATTTTCTTCAAGAAAATTCAGAAAACATAAAAATGTATAGGGGATTTAATTTAAAAAAAATTATATCACCCTGTAAACTGAACTTTGATGTGAAATGTAGAACAATAAAAATAAAAATCAACTTGCTTCGGATTTTTAAAGAAAGGAAATATCTTTTTATTCCTTACTTTATGGTCACACTGTATAACCAATGTCCACACTGATAGTCCTCTTATTTCTCTTAGTGAAGGAAAGTGTTACAGTTTAGAACAGACATGTTTAAAATATTAGAATTGAATTTATTTTTATAAACACAAGAGGGGGGAGCGATAGGAAGTATTTTGTGTGGGATTTTCATATTTATAAGAAATTTCCGACAAATTTGAAAATTTCCAAATAATCGATTTCGATAATTAATTATGGATATCAGAAATGTTTTTATTATTTATTTAGATTTTTTGATTTCGACGTTTTGGTGAAAATATTTCTTTTTTATTAGATTTACAGGGTATGTCAAAAAGAGTTTCAAAGACTTTTTTTGATGTCAGTTTTATTTAAATATGTACCTAATTCAAGACTATAACGAACAATTCATTTAAAAAAAATATTATTATAATAATTATTCAAAATGTTACATAAGCTATCGTGAACTACACATAAAAAATAAGGTTTATTTATCGTTCAATAAAAGATAAGAATTTCTCAATTCAATGTTTAAACTGTTAATCAAGAAAGTCAACAACGGATTTCTGTAGACTTCTAAATTTAGCTAAAACACGTTCGCCTACTCAATATTTTTAAACAAGTATATAATTGCCTTGAAGACTAATTCGGTGTTCGTCAAAGAATTGCGTGAAATAATTATTTCATTTTTTAAAATTCCTCACCATTACGACGCAAACAAACTTGTAGCGATTTTGTATCAATTTTCAATAAATAATTTTTCCAATTATAATTTTTTATTTCCAATTTTTTTCATTTTTCAATTATTCAATTATCATTATTCTCCATTTTTTGGATTTTTTTTTATTTTTGTATTTTCATCATTGTCATAATTTTCTAAATATCTTACAAAACTATCAAATTTGGAAGACCCTGTACAATATACTTATATTTATAGTTTGGATATTGGTAACATCCGTGTTTCTATTATGACATTTTTCAAAAAGTTGAAATATTAATCTTTGAAAAAAAAAGATAAATAATTAAATGTGATTAACGTAAAACACTATAAAAAAAAACAGATCCCAAAAAATCGTGACGTGCAGAATTCAATCTAGGCCATAGTTCGCTTTTTGAAGGCCGTCCAGTATCGGCTGTTGTGCCAGAAAACATTTTGCTACGTGTGAACTGATTTTGCGAGATCGTATACTTAAGCTTGATTCTCACTATAAATATGCTCCCGCCACACTCGCAATCACTGGAATCTTTCGGTCGCAATTTCTTGGAGTATAGTTTGTCTCAAAATATATCGTCTTCACTTTTGCCGGCAATCATAAAATTAATGGGCCAATTGCAATAAATCATATGACCAGTGCCTTTAATAGTTTGACTGAACTATAACTATTTTTGAGAGAGTGTTGCAGGTGTTCTCTTTAGTCGGTGGTCTGACATCAAGAAAGTGTGTGTTTTTGTGTGGAAATTGTAAGTAAGTATACTTATATATTTATTAGCAATTATCTATTTGGACGAAACTCGGTATGATACAAACGATACGGTTAAGAAAGGATGGACTGATGGGTCAAAATACAATACAGAATTATGTTTGGTAAGTAGACGAAAACAATATAAATACCTCCACAACATAACTTAAAGGGGATATACGATTAGATAGCTTTTTCCACCTCAGACCTACTTTTGACACGCGTATATGCCATGAGCGTCTGTTTGGTCTGAGGTTAAATGATAATTAAGCTTTACTAACAGCTAAAAAATAGATCACGACGGGTTTTATATGTTTCAATACTCTTTACATTTATTTGAATGGTTGATAATTCTCTCTTACCTTGAAAACATGATGATACCAATGATGATCCGGTGCGTTTCTTCTTGCGGCGCCTTCTTTTTGCTTCTTCTTTGCGACGGGCGAGCTCCCTCTCCCGAGTATCAGCGTCCATCTGATCCCCGCTGTCGGAGGCACTGCCCCCCCTGCCGCCTCCAATGCATCCTCCGATACTATCACCATTGCTGATTACGATTCCGTTGCAATCTAGAACAAAAAAATTTAAAATAAAAAGAAGTGTTGACTATATTTGGTACGACTCTGGATGAATAGAATATTTTTAGTGTAGTAACCCGCCCCGGCTACCCACTTCGCATGATTATAATTAAAATTACAAACCACTATTTATTAAATTGTTTCTAGTTTATAAAATGTGGTAACTAATGGACTGGGTTGGGTGTAGTCTCAAGTTAATCAAGCAGTGAATAGAAGTACCTATTTGTATTTAAATTAGTTCTACGATTTCCCGATTCACATAGCACTGTTCGCGTTTTATATACAGTACCCGCCCACATTTATTTATTTTTAATACACACGGTACATACAAAAGAATACGTGCATCTAGTTTCACTTCTAACTGGTTTATATTATTTGAAAGGTACGAGATAACTAGCACACTTGAAAGATAATTATTAAAATTGCAACTTCATGTAATAATTCCGGAAAATAGAGGGTGTCCCATAGAGAAATAAGGTTAGGTTTTCATAAAATAATGGAATTATTATTTTTAATTTTATTGTTTTTTTTGCAGACAAGAATTAAGATTTCCGAAAAGTTGATGACCCGAAATGATATGTAAGTACTATATATAGTTGCGAGTAGAATTAGTTTGCACTGTTTCACAATAAAATAACAGTTGCGGCAAGGTCTCTTTGAGGATTAAAAAGCCATAAATCATTTCTAGTCTTGATCTACCCACAAGCGAACAATTGATTCTCATTGGTGCAATGTGGCTTCCGATTGGTCTATGAAAAATTTACTTGAACGATTAGTCCACATGGACTGTTAACGTCCCAGGGTCCCAGGTTCATTTCTGTTATTTACGAGATATTGTGTTGTTAGATGTTTGTGATTGAGGTTTAGTTTTATTGACTAAAACTATTTTGTTGGTAATAATTAAAATTATGGCTTTTTGGCGACCATTTGTTTTGGACCTTCCAAAATCGGTGGCATCACTAGAGAAGTGTAGTTTGTTTCTTCAAAGTCGACTTCTGAAAAATCCTTACTAAAATCGGTTTTGTAGTAGACGATTCCAGGGTTACTTCTTCTAACTTGTAAGTGAACTGAAAGTGATATCAGAAAATGATTTTGAACCATTTGTCGAACTTCTTCTGCTGGTGCCTCCCTCTTTTATTAGGCGTTACAATACCTCTTTCCTTTTTCTTTTCAGCTGCGGTGTCCACTGTTTGCTGGGAGGTACTTGGGGTATTTAATAATAACTTTTTACAAACTGTTTCTTTTTTTCCTTCTGTTTCGAATCTATAACAATTGGTAAAAATTATTTTTCCTCTTCTTTAGCCAGTCTTTTCTCTGCGTCTTTTCATTGGTACCTGTGTACAGGTAAACTGGTATCCCGTGACAAGGCGGAGCTTCCAGTACGCAGAGAGAGAACGTATTCGACCAATATCGAGCTTCCCATTGCATAACGTCTACCGCACGGTTGGGTTTGCTGGATCCCCACTTTCAAATTTGTTACGGCGCATCGTCACCTCATTTCACGAGATACCGGTTGGAGTGTAACTATGGATGCTATGTACTGTCTTCTCATCTCATATTAGAATGTATAGTCTGCCGAAGTTCTTCAGGAAGTCTATTTTTTCATGAGAGTTAAGTAACAGGCATATTAAAAAATGTGCCGAACAAAACACGCGAGAGATTAGATCTGTTAACCGATGGAGTTGACATTCCAAGCTGAACGTGAATCCAGAGGCAAACAAGATTAGTGTGACTTAGTGACATAGTTTGGTATGTTCCAGTCGCGATCTAAAAAAATCCATTATTACAGTCATCGGTAAAAGATAGTACAGAAATCGCTAGTGCGTTGGGATCTGCAATAATGAAACTTTTGTCTGAAACCGGTTCTGCTTCTGCTTACAGACTTCTTCATCCTTCATCCTTCCTGCTGAAACCATATCGTCTTAACTGGAACTTAGGGTTTCCTGGATAGTAAACATATTAAAAGAAAATGAAATGCATCCCTATAAAATTATATCTACTCAGGAGCTAATGGAAGACGATTTTGATTATGTTTTTACTATTTGTAATTGTTTATATTATTTGTTTGTAATATTGTATATCTGTAATTCGACGTATCCCATACATTGTAAAATGTCTTTTAGGGAATAAAAATTGTATTGTATTGTAATTAGAAGACGTCATGTTTTTCGATGAGTGTACTTGTTCACTAAACGGTCATGTTAATTGGCATAATTTTTTAATTCTGGAATATTTGCTGGTTTCGTTTGATACACAACATTCTTCAGATGGCCCCACATAAAATAATCCAAAAGATTGAGATCTGGCGACCTCGCTGGCCATTCAATAGATCCACGTCTATCAGTCCACCTGTTCGGAAATAATTCATCTAGGTACCTTCTAACATCTACAGCATAAACTTTCATCAAAACCTCCAGGATTACTTTATGAGCACACACAAAACTATTGTATTTTTGTCCACCCTGTACCAATTGGAATCAACATGTTATACATTTTACTCAGCTAGAGTAATCCGAAAATTGAGACAAAATGGGGGGTGTTCCATTTAAAAAAATGACGGTGACGTCATTACTCGAAAGTAATTCACCCTGTATATTAGATTATTATTTTCAAATACGGTTAATTAAAATCAAAAATCGACGTGTTTCAAGATTATTTCTTAAAATGGTCTGTTTAGTTAAAAATGAATTTGTTCCATACTTTACGGACACAGTGTATAATAAATGCTGGTTTCTAGCTTTACTGAAATTTTATAAAAAAAATAAAAACTGAATTTTAGCCACCATTTTTTAAGGGTGATATCTCGAAAAGGGGTGGAATGAGGAAATTTTGTTATAGGAAAGACCCTTTTTAAATTCATACGAGCAATCTCCTCCTGAATTTTGTCGCATGAATTTAGAAACGCCCTGTATGTACAAGTCTTCATGAATGTTAACACTTGTATCTGGCTGCAATAGACAGTCACGTAAGGGCTTTCGAATCAGAAACAACTACTATACGAACTACTTGTCCATACTTATTTTTTTAAATCCAATTTATAAGTGAAATCTAAAAGCGATACATAACCTATTTAATTACGTATTAACGTAAAATTATATAATTTACGCGCTGCGTGGTGATCAGATCACGCATTGGCATGAGTTGGGAAAGTGTTTACCACAAGGTTTACGTACCCTACCCATGCATATAAAATTAATTTTTCAACTATCTATACCATTGGCAACATATTATTATTAATTGTAGTTGAAATACTTACCGTTGCAACAATAATTCATCAAATAGCTATTTTTGTTACATAACATTTTACATCTAAGTAGTTGAAACGATATTTTGAAACATATTTTTGACCCGAAAACGAATTATACTTTATAAATTTTAATAACTACGCAACTTGTACTGCCGGCCGGCTGACTGGGAAAATACTGAACATCGCCACATGTTTCAATTTATATTTAGAATCGTGTACTACGATTGATATCTTGCTTGGCAAGATTTCAATAAATAAAAAATGTTAATAATACCTATTGACATCGTCGGTTGTCAAAAATAAATTGTAGTTCAAAGGAAAAACTAAAAAACACGCTTTAGGTAATCGAACTAAAAAAATTCTTAACACAGGTTGGTTCCTTTGTTCTGCCAGTTTGTTGTTTTATCGGCAAAGTAATTGATAATTTCATTTTAAATGTAATTGTAATTAAATCATTATAATTAGTATTTTCACGACAATGTACTTTGTAACTGTAATCAATTCCTTTTTTTGTTATTTGATTGGCTGTTAACAGTATTCTATTTCTCAGTTCATCCAGATTATCAGCTTTATTCTTGTACACAATGTTTTTCAGATATCCAAAGAAGAAATAGTCTAAAGGCGATAAATCGGGAGATCTGGCTGGCCACTCAATTGTCCCCCTTTCTTTCTTCCAATCCACCTGTCTTGGAAAACTTCATTTAAGTTACCAACTGCAGGAACTATTTGATTTCTCAATAAATCTAAATACTTTGGACCGTTCAAATTGCCTTCTACAAAGATTGGTCCGATAACGGTATACCATAGTACCTGTCCAAACATTAACTTTTGAAGGTCTTTGTGTTCTATGTTCCTGCATCCTCCTAGGATTAGTATAACTGCAATATCTACAATTGTGGCGATTAACTGTACTATTTAACAAAAACGTGGCTTCATCGGAAAATACTATCTTACTTGTAATCTACCTTTTGCATTATAATTTCACAAAATTCTATTTTGCGATCATAATCATCTTCAGATGATTCTTGTAATAGAGTGACTTATTAAGGATGAAACTTATTCTTCTTAATAATGTTACAGACGGATCCCACACTAACATCATGTTCTAATGCTGTTTTCCGGGACGCACCGGAATTCGGTCCCGTTACCTGCGGAAGGGACTACCTGTAACGGATTAAATTCGAAGTGTGGTGACACCAGCGAAAATGCGATTTCGGAATTGGGTCCCATGTACCTACTATTTGTTTAATTTGACTTAATTTCACATTTTGTTGGGCTTAGGACCAACAGTACACACTTATTGTTGTTGTACTGGCATGTTTAAAAATTTACGCTAAATGCGTATCGTCAAAAATAAAAACAGTACGTGAAATAATAACCCAACCAAACCTACCTCTACCAAACCACCTTCGTATTTCTAGTCAATTTTTGAAGAATAAATTATAATAATTTTCAATAATAACCCAACCAAACCTACCCCTACCAAACCACTTTCGTATTTTTGAAATCTACCTGCTTCGACAGCGGACCGAATTACGAAATCACCCTTTCGGATTTGGACAAGGTCCCTGTGAGCAGGTAGCCCTTTTGCTAGGTACCCGGACCGAATTCCGAAACACCGGTTTTCCGAATGGATGTAAAAGGATTTTCTACAAAACTTTGTATAACGTCCAAGGATTTTTCATCATTAGTTACGGTTTTTGATCGGCCAGTTTTAGGGCGATTTTTAGTTGACCCCACTTCTTCAAAAGGATTCACAATCCTCCAAACTGCAGTTTTGGTAATTCCGTTGAGATTTGGATACGTATCATTAAATAATTGAGCTACCTCATCATAAGTTCTTTTTTCTATTATCACTATCGAAAGTCGTCTTTTTTGCCTTGAAAAACAACTGCAAAGTTGATGTTTCTCGCGAGCTGTCATAATTTGACATAATTGGCGCTCTTAAGCACGCCTAATTTTATTTATAGATAAAAGAGAGCTAGTAGTTAATTTTGGTGTGATAGTAGAAAAAATCTTGTGTGTATTTAGAGCAGAAAGTCTTTTGGTAGTTTCGACAGACTTTCTGTCTCGACTACCAAAGTACTACTTTCAGCTCTTGATACACAAATAGCTATTAGGATCACTGTAACCTCATCATAAGAATCATTATTCTTTCCTGTTCGGTAAACTTTTACCTAATGATAGAAAAATCTACAACTTTTTTGACATAAAGAACTTTTTAATATTTTTAGATTTAATCCAATATAACTTTGGAATTATTATAGATAGAATTATGCGGTCTTGGCGGTTGTATTTGTAATTTATGAAAAACTGAAAATATATACATAGTGTACTATTTAGAAAAATAAGTTATTTTGGAGCAACGGTGCACCCTGTAGGTTAGGTTAGGTTTATGGTGAGTGGGTCTATAAGGCCCTCCACTGCGACTCGCAAGAGTCTATTGTATACCCTGTATACTTCTAGATGGTCTGGATTATTTGAAAAAAACTTTTATACATTTATCAAGTTACGTTACTTTATGGACACACTGTATAATAATCCAGTTAAGCAAAACTCAGCCATATTTTTCTACCAAATCTCGTCCGAAGTTCAGTAACACTAAGTTATATTACGATGGTATACTTTTTTTAACCTACAACATTAACTAATGTTTTTTCATTAAATAAACATGGGCTAAATCTAATAATAAAATAGATCACCGACAACTTCATTAATATGTTATTATGTAAGGTTTAATTGTACGCAAACATTTGAAATTTGTTATAAGTTTATAGCAAAATATATAATTTGGAAAATGTTAACGTAAGCCAAAAATTTGTTGATATTTTTCTTAATAATATGTTTACATAAACATGTATTACTAATTAGAGCAATTGTGCGTCTAGTAAACAAGATAATTATTTTCAACGTTTAAAATAATAATAATTTACTTAATATTGTGAGTCGAGCAATGGAAGAACTTAAAAATATTAGTTTTATTGATGAAAACGGAATATGAAATATTAGTGGCGCCATCATTCAGAATAACACTAACACTATGGTTTTCTTAATTCAATTCACGTCTTCGTTTTACATCAGATGCACTAGGTACTTTAACTAAAGTCAGTGTGATGACCGTAAAATAAAGCAATGTTGTCAGATATATTTTCTAAAATTGTCAGGCTCGCTACACAAATGTTCCTCTTACTTCAGTAAACTGTTAGTTCGTGATGTTATAAGAAAGCTAGTTTGGAAATATTTTTAAAAAAATACATAATGTAAATTTATTAGTAAACATTAAAATAAGTCGCTTGAAATTACAGAAAAAAGAAAAATTAATTAAAACCACTTTTTATATGTTACAATGTTTAAGAAAATTTTGAAGAGTTGGCAACGTAGTAACACCTGCAGTAAAGACTTCGAAACAACCAGTCATCAACTGCAGTATTCATCGTAATATAACGAAATAACCGAAGTGTAATCCGTTGGACGTTTTTGGCAGAAAGAATTCTATGGTCTTGAGGATGTTCGGGGGGGCTGTGTTGTGGTTCGGCTTATAATCCATTAGTATCATTCAGTGTCGGGTGTGAATTTTGTTTTAAAGAAATATTTAATATAATATCTATTTCTTGGTTGAGTGAGTTTAGTGAATTGTTATAGGTATTTATAGGAAAGTGTAGGTGATCTAATGTAGAAAGGTATCATTAATATAAAACCTTTTTGATGGTGTAGTGGTTAGGTGGCGTCAGTGAATTGATATTAATATAATATTCATTTGTTCGTAGACGTTAGGGTAAGTTTTATAATATAATTAATTAGAATGGCATTTTGGAGACCATTTGAAACAACAGTCCAAGATGATGCGCGGGATTATTGAATTGTGGATTTAAATATAAGAAGTTAGATAATCGAATGGTAATAATGGAATCTCGGCGTATCGCTGAACTTAGACAGGAGTATTTGCGCAAAATAAAAGGGCACCGTGATTAAAATAGAACTATAATTTATTTAGACGAAACTTGGTTTGATACGCATGATGTTGTCAAGTGTTTATTCATTTATTTGTTATTCAAACAATCCTTACGGTTTTATTACATGAATAAATATATAAAATAAGATACATTTTACACCCACCTTTAAATTATGGTTGGGTTGACGAAACAAAAAACTATTCTTTAGATACTCCGTGTTCTAGAGGAAAGCGCTTTATTATTGTATTACAAATTTTATGAATTTTGTATGCAGGTTAATTTTTTTCATTCAAATTGATATAGTAGATTAATATTATTTCACAATATTCGAATTTATAAGAAAATTTATATGCACGCCATTGGGCGGCTTTTTCCTTCAAAGGGATTAAAAATATGGGTCATCACATTAACTTTAGTTAGACTTTACCAACTACTATTGTATTGCAATAATGTCTAACAACGCACACCCTGCCCCTTTTTAATTTGTAACAATTTTAATCTTTCTATATAGTTCCAACTTTGAGTTTTTATTATTAGGTCATAAGTAATGTTTACTATTTGACTACTGTCATTATTTATATATAATTATGTAAACAACTGCGTTTTTTGTGCCACTGGTGCAGCAGAGACTGACGGCAGCTTATTCCTATTACTACAGAAAATGACACTTCTGCAATCAAGTCGGGTTCCAAATTTAGACAGCCTATCTTTATTTCTACCACCAAATATCTTTATTGTCAGGTATCGGTCAAGTTTTCGAAAGAATACGATTTACTTCAATAATAATTATTGTTCTTCGCGAATAAATGAATAAGTGATCGGATTTGCAGATCCAGTGGCTCATGAAATTATAATAAAATACGATACGCATGATTTTGTTTGGTTATTTTCAAGTGCGGAATTAACCAGCCTTGAAGAATACTATAAATATTTATTATTACTGCGTTGAAAAATAATGTTTTTACGTTAAAAAATCTGTATACGGAGACGGAGTATAAGGAATTGTATGAAGATGTATACAGGGTGTAGCAAAAATATTGGTAATAATACTGGGGTCAAAAATGGGTCTTTGAATAGGTTTTCTCTCGTCGTTCATAGATTAGTTCTGCTACTCCACGCAATAGCTCATTATGTCAGTGTACATCCAGGTCAGGATTTTTGGGCTACAACCCTAATATCTCCATTACAGGTTCATGAACACCATTAGAGCCATTTTTGCTTTGTTTTAATGATAACTTCAACACCTTATAGCTCATTTTGTGTGCGTTTTTGTACATGGATAAGTCAGGACTAATGTATGCCCAATCTTTTTGTTACACTCAGTATAGAATAAAAAAAAGTTTTTATTTACCAACCTAAATATATTTTACGGAATTTGTTTGAGCACATTTACATAAAAACAATATTTTTTTTAAAGAATATTTTTTTGTAGAAAATTAAAAAGTTTATTGTTAATTTTTTATGTTTGTTCAATGAGAGGTGTTGAAAAAAATCGTTATTAAAGACCTGTTTTCGGTTAATGTTTACCGGTTGTTATCTAAACTATGAGTCACTGTTTTAATAATTCCTTATTAATAATAGATAGGAACCAAATGCGCATTTAAATAATTTGACATTAGGTATAATAAAAAAGAAACTACTTTCTGTATTATTGGACACTTTCAGCCAAGCTCAACGGTTGAAACTAAGCACAAAACATGTTGAGTATGCTGCCAATCAGCGGCCGAGTTCCGTCTGAACGGATTGCTGCAAGTTAGAGGTAGAAAATAACCTAGATTTCTAGAAACATTCTTCTAAATTAACTTCCAACATTTTGAAAGCGAGAACGATGACAAAATAAAGTTTCACTCATCTTCAGCTCAACTCAACTGGTTATGTGCGATTTAGTATTCAAGTGTCTTGATTTCTTTTGGCCATAACGGCTTCCAAAATAAAAATTAATTCGTAAATAAAACAAAATAACATTCTTTAAATCAAAACAAATTGAAAATAATTTCCGAAAAACAACTTAAAATGCTCAAACTAAAAAATTAATGAATTAAAGGTTCAAATAGTCCTCCTTGGTGAGCCAAACAAAAACCGAATCTATTGAACAAAGATAATCTTGTATATCTCTGAGCTGATTCGGTGTGATGTTTGCACAATGCTGGACAATTTTCTCCCTTACTTCTATCAAATTTTGAGCCCGTTAATAATTGTGAGAATAAATTTAATTTTTTAAAAAACCACATAAAAAGAAATCCTCTTTCAAAATATTTATCGTACGCCCATGATAAATTGAAATTTTCACAAATAAATTAATCCATTATAAAATTTTTACCGTACGCCTATGGTAGATGGACATTTTCGAAAATAAATAGAGCATTAGATATTGGTGACGTGGTGAGAGTAGCGTTACCAACTCATAAGTTTTGCTCCTACCAAAAATTGCTCAAGGCAGGTGAGGATGTTTCCAGTTCAAAAAATTGGTCCTCCCTCACATTAAGCCCTTTTGAATAAAAAATTATTACAAAAAACAACAAAGTATGGATAGAAATTAAAACCTATTTCGAGGTTAAAATGGTATAATGCCTACCCTAGTCTCTTCACCCAACATTGGAATGAATAAGATTTTTGGAATTAGAGAAAAACATGAAAAGTGGAGGCCTCTGTTGCAATATATCAAATTGAAGGGTTTTTGCATGGGTCTCAAATACGTGTTTTTTTTTAAATCAAAATAAATAGTTTGAGTTATAAAAATAAATGGAAATTGAAACATCTCAATGGCCTTAAAATTTCATATTCATAATATAATGTTTTCCAATAAAAATAACCCTAATTAATATGTTATTTCATCTGGAATGATTCATGAAATGCCTTTGTATTGTTCTTATTCGTAGGTTTTTTATTTTAAATATAATCACAGGACAAAAACTCGTTTTGTAAAAACTGATGTAATAATACTGGATTCGCATACATTTTAAATACCGTTAATGCCTTTTAAAGATTAAAAATCGTTGAAATATGTTTATGAAGACAAATATATTTTCTTCAGGGTCAAAATATGTATTAATAAAATAAAACGTATAAAGGTAAATTTAATGGCTTGGCGATAGTTGAATCAAAGTAACTATTGTTTGTATGCAAATTGTTTTCAATCTGGTATGACGTTATAAGTTCATTTGATTGGCTACAACTTTTTGAAAAAATTTGAAACAGTTTAAAAAAAAATTTTATACACATTCTTAACCAGATCACGTCATAAAAGTTGACCTTATTATAAATAGTTTTAATATTTGACTACAAACTTTAAAATAATATTGATTGTTTAGTTGAATTTTTTTCGTGTCAGTCGGATAGGTACCAAAATTGTATAAAAACTTATATATTCTTGATAACGGTAGCTGGAACGCTTCCGAAACGTTGAATTAAAAATATAAAAAAGATTGTGGTTTCATTTCACAAAACATTTTAACAGATATAATACGTGAAGTTGTTTTAATGAATTATTTTTCCAGAAATTTTACTGAAGTAAGAAAAACATTTATGATGAGTTAGTTGAAGTTTACGGGAGATGTCTAAGAACGAAGATATGGAGCGCTATATTTGAGTGATAAATATAGACATGACGGCAACGTATATGACCAGTTTGTTACAAATGCACGCAGAAGTAGTGACGAAACTCCATTTCAGGTTTCGTTTTGTCTTGTATCAACTTTTAATTGACCTTGAAAAAATTTTATAGGTCAAACGTAAGGCAAAAGGTTGTTGATTAGAAAAATAACAATTAATAAGTGTTTTAATTTAAAGATTATGAAGTTTTTGATAAACAAATCCAGTTGGATGGATGAATGGGAGAATGTTTAAAATTCATTTCAACGTAATGTAAATTTTTTTGAGCTTTCTGTCGAAAATATTTAATGGATTTGTTCATTTCCGAATATTTTTCATCATTCGAATATCGACGTATTCGAAGCGAATCGTGAAAAATGTGTCACTGAAACTTCGAGGTTATAGTGATACCAATGCAGCAAAAGAAACAAGTAAGTTTACCAAAATAAGCCAATACATATACGAAAAAAACGAAGTGACGCTAATAAAACCAAATGTATTGACCAAATCCAAAAGGATATAGGATCCGAAGAACGATACGTCATGACCTATATCAAGAGCAAATGATACCAGCCGACGATTGTATCAACAGCGGTTAATAAAATTAAAGACGAAATATTGTGAAATGTTCCTTACTAATACTGGGATGGGTTGGAAGCATGCTATCGGGTTGGTGTGGTACACAAACGGATCTAATACTGACATTGGAACAGAAGCTGGAGTCCATGGTGCAATATCCACGCATCGTTGAGGAATCTTGCATCTGTATTCCAGGCAGAAATCTACGCTATCGACATGTGTTTGCAATTGAATATCGAAAAGGGGTATAGAGACCAAAAGATCCTTATACTCTCCGATAGTCGGGCTGCACTAAAATCTTCAGAATGTCCCCAGATCAGATCTAGACTGTCTACAAAACGATTAACCCTTGCTAACCATAATATAGTTATTTTTAAGTGGGTCCCGGGCACATGGGAATTGTAGGAAATGAAAAGGCAGACATCCTAGAAAAGCTAGAGCCTGAGACTGCGTTCACTGGTCTTGAACCAGTATTTGGCATATCTAAAACTGCAGGGGCAAGATAATGATAGTGACGGGTTTACTCACCGGTCACTGGACCCTAAGGAAGCCCATGCATACAATCGGCATATATAGGGAGGAACCTATCTGTCGGTTGTGCATGGAAGAGGAGGAAACAGCTTCTCACATTATCTTCGATGGTAAAGCATTATCTCATTGGAGATATAGAGTCCTAGGACTAGAACATCCAAGGAAGGATCTCTCCATGAAGGACCTAGGGAAAAGAATGCTGAGCTTGATAAGGGCTACTGGTCTCTTCACATAAACGGCACAACCAAGAGCACAAAAAGCCAAAAGGCTGATGTGCCGAGGACCCTGAGCCTCTGACTAATGGTGCTGAACCAATCAATCCATCCTTACTGATCAACCTACAAAATTTTTTTATATGAAATTTAAATCCACGTGTGGAATATGTACAAAAACCCAAATATTTCCTTATCAATTTAGATTATCAGCATAGGTACGTGCTGAAGTGTTTGTATTTTTCATAAAATATGACACGCATACAAAAATCAATTTTTTATTTCATACTTAAGGATAATAATATATAAAATGTTATTATTCATCTAGACGATAAAAACTATTAAGTCGTAGAAGAGAAAAGAGAGTCTATTATTTATTATGAGTTATTTTCATATTCTAATTTAACGGTTGGAAGAGAAACGAGTTTCTATTATATTATTTTGTCTTTAGTGCATCTTGGATAATGAAGGCGACATTTTCTATTTAAATTATAATAAAATGTCTCCATGAAATTAATAAATATAACGTGTGAAGTGAGTTGATTTATTTTTCAATTAGTACCATTTCTAGAAATTGTATTAGTTTTATACTCCTTTTATTTTCTAAATACGTTTGACGATAATAATTGGCCGATTCAATGAGCAAAAAAAATCGATGTCTTTGATTTTTTTGAAACTTTGAGACCATATTCCATTTGAGATTTCATGAGATACGTGTTTTTCCTTTTTTCCAAAAAACGTTTTTGGAGCTCTGTAGCAAAGTATACAATCGTAAAGCCGTTATTTCGAAAACTAAAAACTACCTAAACTGTGCGTAATTTAATCAACTTTTTCAATATCTTTGATAAGTTATTCTCGAATATACAGTGTGGAAACCACTTATGGAATAAAATTCTTAATGTCATTATTTTAGAAAATTATAAAAAATGCCGAGACAAGTCAACTTTTGAATTGAGTTGTGCGTTATGTAAACAAAAATTTAAATGTACAGGGTGATTCACGCAAGTATGCCCTAGTCGGTGTTGTTTTTTTTTAATGAAACACCCTGTATATTTGCATATTTTTGAAATCCCCTTAATGAACCGATTTCAACAAACTAAATAATGTATGGTCAATTATGAATTATACTGGGTGAAATTTTTATTTTTACAGTTATTAAACACATACATAAAATACCTGATGTATTTGATTTTAATACATTAAAATAAATGCTCAAAATGTTCTCCACCTAGTTGTTGGCAATAGCACAGTCTCCTATAGAACTCCTCCTTAACCCTGTTTAAAGTTTGAGGTGAAATATTCCGTATTTCTGTAGTTATCCTGTCTTTGAGGTCTACAATGCTAGTTGGTTGTGTGGCATATACTTTGTTCTTGTGATGACCCCACAGAAAAAAATCTAACGGTCTGGCGATCTAGCTGGCAACTCAATAGTACCTCTTCGTCCAATCCATTTATTGGGGAAGATTTCATCTAAATAAGTTCTTACCATTGAAGCATAATGGGGCGTTGCCCCGTCTTGCTGGAACCAAACATTTTCATTCGGTTAGCTAGGATCTATTGCGTTGGGATATAAGTTTGCCAACGCAGGAATAACTTCATTTCTAAGCATATTTAAATATTTTTCAGCTATAAAATTTCCATCTATAAATATAGGACCAATAATATGGTCGCCTATGATACCGGCCCAAACGTTCACCTTTTGAGGGTACTGAGTATGTGTCTCACGCATCCAATTAGGATTCTCTGCTGACCAATATCTACAGTTCAGTCGGTTTACCTCTCCATTCAATGTGAATGTTGATTCGTCAGAAAAAAGAATGGTACCAAGAGCTATCTCATTTCTGTTCAGCTTATTCATCAATCTTTCGCAGAAATCCATTCTACGATCTGGATCGTCTTCTGTTATCCTTGTATATTAACTTTTAAGTTATTAAAAATGAAAATATACAAAATCAATCATATATTGGTTGGTGTGAATCTGACTTCTCAAAGTCAAAGTGAAAGTGTCAAAAATTAGTAATGGATGTGGATGAGGAGGTGAGTAGGATTTAGGATTAGTTTAGTTTTGAATTAATTCCGGATTTTAGTTCTAATAAAGGAAATAAATGTAAGTGATCCTTTAAAATGTCTTCACCAGGTATAATTCGTCATAGTTGTATTGCAAAAATTGTAATAGCAAATATTTTTGGCCACGTATTAAATAAAAAACAAATTATGTATGATAAAAATACAAACAAATAGATATTTCTGAATTTGATCCTTTTTAAAGTAATTTTAAACCACTGGCGATCTCTTCTACAGCAGCTATTGGCCATATGATTTAATTCAATTGGCCCATTAATTTTATGATTGCCGGCAAAAGTAAAGACGATATATTTTGAGACAATAGCATATTAAATTTTATAATGTAAACTCAGACTATCATTAGTTTGTATTTGATTATTAAATAACTTCAAGATGTATTCCTCTCTACATTACGTTTTAATTTTAGGTTTTTATTCGATGCACTCTTTAACTCTTTTTTTTCTCCTCACCTTTTCACAACATGCTACATGTTGACAGTAAATATTTTTTTTTTAGAAAGTTATAAACGATGTGCAATTTCTCGATTATCATCGTACAGAACTGTATTATCGTCATATATATAAAACAAGGAGTGTAAATAAACAAAAGAAGAAAGTCTAGTTTTGTCGTCGTCCGTTGACCTAAACTACTCATGTTAATATAGGTGATCGTACATACATCCTGAACAAGATAATGATGCATTGTAGGTGGATTGCTTTATCAACATCTTTGTATCTTTGTTTTAAACGTCGAAAGTTAGAAATTCAATTGGAATTGAGAATTGTATAGTATTGTAAGGTATGTTTCATAAAACTAGGTACATCGAATGTTTGGTTGGGCGTAGGTAAATTGCGCACAGTTGTCAAGAAGTTTCCCAAATTTGGGAAAGGTTCGTCAGGTAGTTGCAGCCAGGGGATTAAGTCTCTGCGGCGGATGTAATTTAGGCGCTAACCATCCTTCTTTACCTGTCTGACCAAGAAGGATAGGAAGTGCAGGAAGGTCGAGTCATAAAATAACTCGTATCTTAATAAAATACGAAGGTTTTTTGGTAGGGATAGGTTTGGTTGGGTTATTATTGAAAATTATTATAATTTATTCTTCAAAAATTGACTAAAAATACGAAGGTGGTTTGGTAGGGCTAGGTTTGGTTGGGTTATTATTGAAAAGTATTATAATTTACTTCACTTTATATATTATCTTATTATAAATGTCGGTGATTTAATAAATAACTGCATTTCATAAATCACGTACTTCAGTCGGTTAGCGCCCAAAATACATATAGGATTAAAATGACCCTTCGGTATTGGCGCCTAGTTTACATGTTGTAAAAAGTGCATTAATCCTTTAGCGCCCAAATTACACCCGCCCAAGTCTCTGTATAGATAAATTGCGCACAGCGGTCAAATTGTATCCTTAGTCCGGTATACCTCAAAACTTTTTCTTTCTGATATAATCAACGAATAAAAGTTGATGAAAAGAACACTTCTTGTAAACTGATATTTCATTATGTACAAACAGACTATCATTATCATTCTATTAAATAACTACATTATACAGAAATAAAATTTTATTCTCAAAAATATAATAAACACAAATTATTTGGGCAAATTGTGGTAACATGTTGATTTTAGATAAGTGCTTAAATCTATCAATTTATTTTTATAAAAACTTATTTGTTGGTCCAAGAACTCGACTCTCTTTTGGGTTCTAGAACGCAATACTTTATTTGTACAGATATTTGCACTATTATTTTCAATTTCAGATACGAAATAAGTGGCTTTGCAGTAAGCTGCTTCTCCTCCGCGCCAAGCTAGTTCAAACGCCAAAATGTGATATAATTTCTTTTGAAGTCCTTCCGGTTCATTTTCGTTATATAATCTGGCCATTGCAAATACTTCAGATTTATTAAGAGCTGATGCACTACATTTTCTCTTTTCGGGTTGTGCTTGTAGGATTTTACGTTTAGCATTACGTGCAGCTCGTGATGAATTAAACTGAACATCGGTGAAAGGGTTGAATACAATATTAAATTCGTTATAATATTTACAATGTAGCATTTTAGCGGTGGTGTTCCAAATTGTTTTAACTACCGCTTCTTTGTAGTCTTCTCCGTTACTTTTTCGCATATTAAATGCCCAATCTTGCAATATTACATTCAATTTCTCGATGGAAGTATCTGGCTCAAATGTGTATCTTTTTGCATCGCAAAACGTAGAAAATTGTCGCCAGATTGATGATTGCGTCGCAACTGTATTAGTAGGCACACAGGTATTAACAATTTGACTAATTTCGGCGTTCGTAGGCACACCGAATCGACTCATTGTTAGTTCTTGAAAATTCAATAAGTTGTTGACAAACATGCCAAACTATTTATTCTGGTAACCAACACCGCGATAATTGATGAACAAATGAATAAGTGAAAAAACCACTAGTGTATTTGTCAACAGTAAAAACACAAGAGCTTTTTTTTTATCTGATAAATTTCTCTTTGCAGCGAAACAGTTTTGCCAATCACTAACTTTACGAGAAAAACTGGCATGATAAAATCGCGACACCGAAGGTGGAGCGATTTTATCTAATGTCAGTTTTTCGAGCAAATTTAGTGATTAGCAAAACTTTGAGTTAGGGAGAAATTTATCTGATAAAAGAAAAGCTCGAGTGTTTTTTGGCAAGATAAATGAACGACAGAATATATGGATGAACAACAACAATAATTATCTTTATTAATACAACAAAGTTAAATAATTACCACACCGATTCAAAATAAAAGCACTATATGTTTAAAATTCAAAAATCTGACAGACTTATTGACAGTTTTTGCAAATTTGCCAACACTTAATTGCTGTGAAATTATAAGTAACCAAACTTGCGACTCATTGTCATTGTGTAAAAGTGACGTCCAC
This sequence comes from Lochmaea capreae, assembly GCA_949126875.1. Classification (NCBI taxonomy): domain Eukaryota; kingdom Metazoa; phylum Arthropoda; class Insecta; order Coleoptera; family Chrysomelidae; genus Lochmaea; species Lochmaea capreae. The sequence continues at coordinate 8,803,395 of OX421397.1, read as the reverse complement.
TTACTAGATATTGAGGAAGAGAAGTTTTTATCCGATAAAAAAGGATGCACCTTTTTTATCGATGTCAAAGTGACAATAACATTTCCAGGTATATGACTTTTTAACATTGGAGTTAATTTATCGCTGTAAAAGTTAAAGCTAACTTTTGCCGCTGTCAAAGTGACAATTGCACTGTGGCATATGCGATTTTTTATACATGAATTAAATTGTCCACAATATTCTTCAAAATTCGTTCAAATCCGACATCAAATAAAAAAGTTATTCGCGATTAAAATTCATAGAGAATTTAATTTTGCCTGCTAGTTTAATTTCAACATCTTGGCAATATGGTATAATTGTACTTTTTGGTTCCATTGTTATTTCTATTTTTATTTAATACTTAGTTTTGTGCATGAAGTTATTGTAGACTTTTCTATGATAAAACAAAATAGAGATTAAATTTTATTTTAAAAAAATGCAACCTTCCTACAATGTGTATTTACATCAAAAATGCAATTAAATTTATCTGTGAAAAAATCCACTGATAATAGTGAACTTATAGATAATAGTACAATTATTTTTTCCAGGATATTGTGAATACATCTTTATTCGGTCACCGACCTATGATATTTTCATTTAACTTGACCTCAATGTGCACCACCAAGAAGAATAATTGTTGATTTGTTATTTAATTTAGACTACTTTTAAATCTAAATATTTCGTACAAAATATTAACCAATATTTGGGAAAATGAAGACAACAGCCAAAGTAGAAGAAAGGGGGCACAATAGATCTTTTAGGTCTCAGTATACATACATATAAGGAGACAACAAGAAGATTGGGCATATGTAGATCAAAGAACAGGGGGGCGAACACGTGCTTTATGGCGAATTCGACTGGTGGCACTAGCGCGCACTCTCTTGGTTTTTCGACTGACAAAGTTCTGCAATGGTTTTGAAAATATTTGTTTGTCTCGGACATGCACTAATTTAGTGCGGTCCTGGTAAGAATTGGCCTGGCTTGCACTCGGTGCAAAATTTTAGAACTGTGCTGTCAAAATATAAAAATACGGTGAAAATCGTAAACATGTTATTAACCTTTGGGAACAACTGTAACATATTCACGTACTATTTCAAAGAAACAAAAAGATAAAGCAACTAAATGACATATTTTTTGCACTTAAGAAAAAAAATTAAAATAGACAAACATATGAGTTAAGTTTCGAAAAGTATCCAGTGATTAGTCAAGAGATTTTAGTAGAACAAAACCCATTACAACAGTAGGTAAATTAATTTTTAAAACAATTATATAATATTTCTAGTAACAACAAAATTACTCAAATATTATTATTTGTAAAAGTTGATCCATTTTTTACATTTTTCTAATATTGGTATTTCCTTTATAGTTTTTAGTTTTATTCTAATTTAAATAATAGCAATATTTAAAATTTATTTCCACATCTAACAGCTCTAAAGTAGGTAGACGGGTTAAAAATGTTAATACCCAAAAATATGTATTATTCCAACAATTATTAGCAGCAAATAATGAATTTATATCAATCAACAAAATACTTCAAATTCATAAAAATTTAATCCGTTCAAAATCTGTTTACAATAAAAAAAATTATTATACCTATCAAAAAATCCCATTAATCAGTTAGTTCTATACCTGCCACTGATTGCCTCCGAAGAAATTGACAAACATAACAAAGGACAGCTGATGTTTTAGTTTTAAAAGCTGATAATATTATGAGAAGTGTTGTGATGATAGAGATATTACTACTAAACTGTAGTATCTCTAAGGTTGTGATGCAAGGGAATTTGAAAATGGAATTAAATACCTACGTCTATAATTTTTGCTACGATTTACAAAGTAATAAAAAGTAGTAACCTTAAACTTAAATATTGTTTACTTTCGTTAAAAAACCGATATAATTAGTAATTCCACCCAAATATTCATATTTTATAGGTACTTGAGACCAAAAAATGGATAGTACATTTTTGCTGCGTAATGTATAGTACAAAATTAGAAGTTTGTTAACACCTATACGTTTTTTATAATTTCTATATTACGGATTTTTTTAAATGTATGTTACTAGAATTCGAGGGCAGCGGAACGAATCAAAAAAAGGGGTGCATATATTTCCTATTTAGAGAACAAAGAAACCTACGACGCTGCAACAGATACAGCAACGAATAACAATCTATCAATACCTAGGTCAGTTATAATTTAATTAAGTCAGTACCCTGTGCAATATACACAAGCAAGTGTGATAAACAGAAACAAAAACTCACCATAATTTTCAGATTCTTCTATTATCCTTTCGACCATATTTGTTGATGTTTTGTGTTTCGCAGAAAGAAGTAAAATACCAAAAAAAACCTTCCGGTTCAAACTAAACTGTAGAAAATGAAAATTAAGGTGAATAAAGAGGAAAAAACGGCCGGTCACGACTACTTTAGGCACAAAGAAAAGATTCGTTAGTTCACACTATCTTCCCATCGTTATACTTCTTCACTCCGTTGATGTTAAATTCCGACTGGCTGGAACTCGGCGTCATTTCGCCTACTTCATCTTGCATCTGTTGGTCACGTACACCGCCGTTTGCGCATGCGCATAAAAGCGCTTACGTGGATCGTATGATATGTGTTTATTTGAATAGCAGTGATGCCAGGTATTGTGTTTAATCCCCAATGTTTGGTGGCGTCTAGGAAATTTCCAACGCATTATAAATAAGGTACCGATGAACTAGATTTTTAGTAGGATCTCCTAAATCCGTTGTCTGAAACATAAGCCTACAGAGATTTGAGAGTTAATTACCTACAATAAGACTAATGCATTTATGCAATTAGTTGTAAACAATGGATAAAAATAATTTGATAAATGTAGGTAATTTAAAAAGTTAATGTAGAAAAACATGTTAGAAATATTGTTACATTTTGTATCGATTAAATTTACATTTCTTACATTAGGAAATTTTCTATACTATGAACTAAACCCCTTGCAACTTTGGGTGGGCCTCCAGTATACATTTTTTTCATAAGTATGATTAAAGATTATGAAAAATACAGGATATTTTGAATTTTAAGCTGGATTTAGAGTTAGGTTACAGAACGTAATCTTTAAGTCATTCATTCATTCGATTGGGATGTGCCCAACAGCCCCATTTCCCCACTTATGCAATAATTGTAACATTTTTAGACCGTCTCACTGACGACGCAAATACTAAGTGTTTTCCCGCAAAAAACCTTGCAATATAAATAAGTACGTAGTAGGTACCTTCATGTCTACGTTATTATCAAATATCACATATTTTTGCTATGAATATTGATAAATTTTGTTTATTTGATGTCCAAACATTTCACGTAGATAGTAACATAATATATTTATTATTCGAGTGAAAATATTCACCATATAGATATGTAAAATTAGTCAATATATTAATTTTGATACGTAGCAAACACTGTATTTGCTACATTAAGTTGTTATTTGACAAAGAGATAAGTTTAAACAGTGATGTAATGCTATCACGATCACAACAAAATCAGACAAACCGAAAAAGAAGAGTATGTCAAACAATTAACGAACTTTCCTTAGGGCATGTCCACCAACTGACAAGTTGACACTAATGACAGTCGCCTTGAGGATAAACAATTATTTGGATAGATTTTAGATTTGTAATTTGGTAGTTCTGTATTGATTTAATGATCCTTTTAATTATAAACAGTCAGTTAAAATAACGAAACAATGTCGAAGAATAACTATTAGGAACCACGTGTTGTGCAAAGAACGCTTTTTTATTATCAGATTCACCAGGGTGATTGTCACATAACGTCTCGTGGACTTGCCCTATTAACCCCCTGGTATATAATTTCCTAATTTGACAGTTTGTCTTAAAACGAAAACAAATATACAATTCTGAGTGGAAAAACCATTGCGTTGAAGTTGTTTTTTTTTGTAATCAAATACTAATAAATCCTATAATACTTTTTTCGTATTATCTGACATTAAGGCAATAACTTAATATTAGTTAATTTATATCTATTGTCGGAAATAACCTCAATCTTTCTACAAAACAAGCGAGTCATAACTCCTACCTACAGAAAAATATGCATCTAAATTATGTTTGTAAAACAACCTTGAAAATTCACGCTGTGCATGTGGCAACGCCGCTGTATATATGTTTACCAAGGAGCACGATGAGTTTTACAACTTGAACCTTTTATTTTTCTCGATGATTCTATATGTTTAAGGAAATTTTACAGAATTAAAATGATACATTTTCCACATGACAATATTGGGATTAATTTGACGGTTTCATAATGAATTACTATACACGGGAAACACTTATTTACCTGCGTGACAAATATATAATTTTCTTTTTAATAATATTACGTTATTACGATAGGGTTAATGGAAAATACTGACTTTTCGTATAAAGCTTCTTAACAAAATTAATTGTTCCTGATATATTATTAATTATTTTAATAACTCATTATCATTAAAATGCATAACTTCCATATTACCAAACTCAATAGTTTAATTTTGAAAATGAACGTAAGGAATATGAATTTCTACAGGAAATATAAAATTCATATAGGTATACAGTTATTTTGGGCGTACATGAACTGCGGACCAAAAACCATAAATGATTTTTAAAATTTGTCATGTGTTTTTAATGACCCATGAATTGCGGACCAAGTCGAAAGGGCCACCTGAAATCAGGAGCGTTTAAATGTAGCTCTTACCAACGTTGCCAAGTGTAGTCCTAAACTAAAACGTTTGTGTTTTGGAAAGTAAAAATATTTTAATAATGATATTTATCACGAATGCATAGATACATTTTCCCTAATCGAAAAATTGAATTGTGTAATTGACAGATTATTATAATAATTTTCAATAATAACCTAACTAAAACCACCCTACCTAACCCCCTACCCTTATCCGAATCGAAAAATTGAATTGTGTAATTGACAGATTATTATAATAATTTTCAATAATAACCTAACTAAAACCACCCTACCTTACCCCCTACCCTAATCCGAATCGAAAAATTCTTCGTATTTTTAGTCAATTTTTGAAAAAAACAATAAGAAAATAAAAATAAAAATAAAAATAAAAATAACTTAAGCTTAGTCCGCAATTCATGGTTTTTAAAAGAGGGGTCTTCTTGGTTTGGTCCGCAGTTCGAGTACGGAATTATTGGAATCAGGTAATCGGTCCGCAATTCGAGGCCGCCGGTTATTTTGGAACGGACTATATTTATATACGAGGATATATTGAAAAATTCTTAGTCTACTATAGAACCAAACAAAATTTAAAAGTCAAAATATTTTATTACCCAGCATATTCTCCTCCAAATTACAGCGCACCTGCACCGTCTCTAGACCTTTCAAAAAAAATGTTTCTTCTTGCTCTGCAAACCAGACCTCCACAGCTTTTATTACCTCCTCGTTGGAGGAAAATTTACGACCTTTCAAACTTTTTTTCAGTTGAGGAAAGAGATGATAGTCGGACGGAGCCAAATCTGGTGAATAAGGGGAGTGTTCTAGTAATTCAAACCCTAAATCACGAATTTTTTGCATGGCAACATGAGATTTGTGTGCAGGGGCGTTGTCCTGCAAAAACAAAACACCTTTGGATAGCTTTCCGCGACTTTTCTCATTAATTTTTTCCCGTAGAGTGGTCAGTAATGTCGAATAGTAATCTCCAGTTATTGTTCTACCCTTATCCAAAAAATCAATCATGATTACTCCATAGCAATCCCATAAAACTGAAGCAAGAACTTTTCCAGCAGATTTTTGGACACGAAACTTCTTAGGTCTTGAAGAACCAGAGTGTCGGCATTCCATCGATTATTGCTTTGTTTCTGGATCGTAGAAATGTACCCAAGTCTCATCAATAGTAACAATTCGGTTTAAGAAGTCTACATCGTTTTCAAATCGAGCACAGATTGAACGCGGTGCTTTTACCCTTGCACGCTTTCAGCCCAATTCGACGGTCTGATAAAATCATGTCATGAACTGCATCGATATTTTCGGGGACTGACACAGAAACTGGCCTTCCCGATCGGTCATCATCTTCAATGGAAAATTTAACTCTTTTGAAGCTTGCTGTCCAATTTTTCACGGTCGCATACGAAGGACATTGATCACCAAGGGTATTAAGCATATATTCGTAAATCTGCTTACCTCCTAACCCTTTTAAATACAGGTACTTGATGATGGCTCGATACTCCAATTTTTCGATTTTCACAATTTCGGTGGATATCTTTTTTCTTTTAATTTATTGAGTAGCTCTGGTTTACTTTTTTGACGTCAAACTTCACACTGACACTTCTAATAAGTTATTGTTCGTTGCTATGGTAACGCAATATTTTATTTATGCATGGAACTGGTCTATGCTAACTAGATATCAATACATCCTCGTACATCTTTTGATACCAATTTTTCCTTCCTCGTCATCCCTTTCTCTTCCAGAAACCTCTCCTATTCTGGTCTGTTTTTGTTGTATTCCGTATTCTTTTAAATTGTCTATTCTGATTAGGCCTGTTTAAGTGCTACTACCATCGTATTTCATCGTTTCTTATTTTGTCTACTAAAGTCACATTTGCTACTCTGATTAGATTGCTCTTAATAAGAATGATTTATTTACCCAATACTTGAATATGACTTTCTGTCATATTTAAATACTTGTCCAAAAATCAAAGAGCATAAAAATATGGTCATTTTACTGGTGACTTTGCAGAGGAACCAGATGCTCCATAAGTATATTTTTGTTGCGGAATTAAGCAACAAGAGGGAATGGGATCCAAATACCATTACCAGACTTGGAAAGAATGCCATTCAATGGTACACAGACGGCTCAAAAGCAATAGAAGGAACTGGGATAGGAGTATACCGGCCAGGAACCAAACTCTCTGAAAGCTTGGGGAAAACCCCAAATTCACGCCATAAGAAAGTGTGCCCAGTTTAATATTGACAAAGGAAATATAGAAGGCAAAAGATTATCATAATGTTTGGATAGTCAAGCAGCCATTAAAGCACTGAGTTCTTGTGTAATCAGTTCCAAAATGGTGTGGGAATGCCTAGGCACACTCAAAGAACTAGTCGAGAACAATATAGTGACCTTACTGTGGATTCCAGGACACATGGAAGAGAAGGAAATGAAATATCTGATGGACAAGCAAATAGGGGGGGACCTTAGGAACTAAGTAGAAGCAAGGGGACACAATAGATCTTTTAGGATTCAGTGAATGTCACCCCATCATGCATACATACAAGTATATTGTTTTTTGGCTCTATATGTGCCCCACAATATCTGCCATTTGGCTTTGCAGACTTAGGATTTTTGGGTTACACCCCAGTTCCTGCACTCCATTAGAGCCATTTTTACTTTGTAAATAATCTCCTTTTCGTATATGTTCCACAGGAGTTTACAGTCTAGAGTCAAACCTAGAATTCGACTTCTTGTCTCCATTCAACCTCACTCCCATCAAATTTAAAGATTTTGAGCATAACATTGTAACTAATTTTGAAATCTGAAGTTTAAAAGCTGCCTACAATTTTTCTACTCAACTTTTGTTGGTATCTTTCATGATAACAGACCTACTGAGCTTTATCACACTAATTAATCACCATGTATAGTAATTAATTCAATTTTAAAAATTGTGTCAAAAGGCAAAAGATTATCATAATGTTTGGATAGTCAAGCAGCCATTAAAGCACTGAGTTCTTGTGTAATCAGTTCCAAAATGGTGTGGGAATGCCTAGGCACACTCAAAGAACTAGTCGAGAACAATATAGTGACCTTACTGTGGATTCCAGGACATATGGAAGAGAAGGAAATGAAATATCTGATGGACAAGCAAATAGGGGGGGACCTTAGGAACTAAGTAGAAGTAAGGGGACACAATAGATCTTTTAGGATTCAGTGAATGTCACCCCATCATGCATACATACAAGTATATTGTTTTTTGGCTCCATAATATGTGCCCCACAATATCTGCCATTTGGCTTTGCAGGCTTAGGATTTTTGGGTTATACCCCAGTTCCTGCACACCATTAGAGCCATTTTTGCTTTGTAAATAATCTCCTTTTCGTATATGTTCCACAGGAGTTTACAGTCTAGAGTCAAACCTAGAATTCGACTTCTTGTCTCCATTCAACCTCACTCCCATCAAATTTAATGGTTTTGAGCATAACATTGTAACTAATTTTGAAATCTGAAGTTTAAAAGCTGCCTACAATTTTTCTACTCAACTTTTGTTGGTATCTTTCATGATAACAGACCTACTGAGCTTTATCACACTAATTAATCACCATGTATAGTAATTAATTCAATTTTAAAAATTGTGTCAATCTTAATTCCGTTGACGAATATTTTGGTTTTTAAAAAACTATTTATAAATCACATTTTTCAAGCATCTAAAACATTAAGGTTTTATTATAAAATATAGGAAACTCTGATTAAAATTATTACCAGTTAAAACCGGTAATTTCATATTCTTACATTATTATTTCTAAATGTTACACAATTTTACGAAAGATTCGAGATTATTCCAAAGCATCAGTAAATACGTTGAGCCAAGCCAAGTATTAAATACACGACCCTTTTCGTGGAATTTTCCATACCCAACAGGCCTTACAGTGTTGCCAACACCAAATTTTACAATTACACGACTCCAATTATTCAAATTACACGTTTTTACACGCAACTGATTTCTTTTTCTTCCTTGTTTGTGATGCCCATCGACATAACCTTAAGTTAGACAGCTACATAATATGAATGAATACACGGTTGTCTGATATTACGTCATTGACGTTTATTTGCGCGCGGGAAATTTGAATATTGAACAATACCATTTTATCAGAGACAAAATTACGAGATTATTCATATTTATTTTATGGAACAAAACATAACAGGTGTTCAAAAATCTACATATAAATAAAAATCAGTGATAACCACAACCCATCTTCTTCCGGTTTCTTGACGTCTTCCAATCACTTTCTTTAACATAGAACTCTTCTTCTTGTCTTGACTAGTATTCATCTCGGTCATAGTCGATGTCAAAATAGTGCACGGATTCATGAATCCATAGAACGTGAACATGGTTTTTCATGATTCGGACTCGAGCCGCTTTATGCGAATTACACGCAAATTACACCCATTTGACCACTACACGAAAGCTACCGATGCAATGAGATTACACGAAATTCGTGTAATTACACGCACATTGGCAACACTGCTGGCCTACCCGACCCTACGATAATACCAAATAGGGCCACATGCCTCGTAAATACTGTGGAGGGTAAATTATAGAGAATTTCCGGATCAGTGGAAGATTCCAACGCCGCAAACTATAATAATGTACACTTCTTTCTGATATTTAAATATTTTAGGTTTTTGATTATAATTATTGTTGTTAATGTAGGCTGGTTAGTTTCACTTTAGAATGGAAAGATACCGAATTTTAGAAGCTTTGTAGCCGTTCTGATACTGAATACTTGTGGGGGAAATTTCAAAACCTTTTGAGATTATAAATAACTTGAAACAAACCGACTTCGACGGAAACAGCTAACTAAGATACCTATTTTATTCAAGAATTTAATACTTGTTTGTTGTTTTGTTTAATATAATTATGAAATTATTGCTAATTAATTGCTTCAAAATTTGAAGTAGGTGCCAAGTAAACTACAAAAATTATATACCTTTTGCAACTACAATTATAATAGCAAATTCACGCCATAAGAAAATGTGCCGAGTTCAATATTGACAAAGGATATATAGTCGAGGAAATGAAGTACTAAAGAAGGCCAAAGATAGGAAATCTTTTAGGATAGGACGTATCGGAATGAGGTTTTTTGCATTCGCTTGCAAAAATTATTTATATCATTTGTACCTACTTTGTAACTATTACAAACCGAAAGTTGCATTGCTGCAGCATCTTTTGAGAGGCATTTTGGCAAATTTAACTTCGTAAATAAGAGTCAGAATTGGCATTTGTCGGGTACGCGGGGGTTTGCGAGGTCGCTGATCACGATTATGATATTCAAATTGACCCCCCGAACACCTGGAGCTCAGGAACGCCGACGAACGTCATCTCCGGGAACTATCCCGAACTTTATGCGATAGAAGAGAGAAACTGGACACCCGGGTTTTTTTTGGATCGCTGAATACGAATATACCATCGGCGAACACCCCACGGACTCCTGGTGGGCCCCAACCTGGACGCGGACGTCATCATCGAGAATTTTTCTGGAAATATCGACAATAACGAACCGAAAATCGTTATGGGGCTGTTTGTGTGCGCTGAATCCGAATTTTATGTTGCAAACGACCACCCGAACACCTGGTGCGCCCTAACCTGGCCATGAACGTCATCCCCGAGGGTTTTCCAGACATAATTGAAAAAAACCACCCGAGAATTGTTACGGGGGGTTTTTTGGCTCGCTAAAATCAAATATAGCACCGGCTAACACCCCACGGACACTTGGTGCACCCTAACCTCGCTCTGAACGTCATCCCCGAGGGTTTTCCAGACACAATTGAAAAGGACCAACCAAAAATCTTTATTGGGGTTTTCGGGTCGCTGAATTCAAATATGGCACCGACGAACACCCCACAGACACCTGGTGCGCCCTACCCTGGCTCTGAACGTCTTCCCTGAGCATGCACCAGGTATCCGTGGGGTGTTCGTCGGTGCCACATTTTAATTCAGCGACCCGAGAAATTCCCAGTAAAGATTTTTGGTTGGTCTTTTTCAATTGTGTCTGGAAAACCCTCGGGGATGACGTTCAAGGCCAGGTAGGGCGCACCAGGTGTTCGGGTGGTCGTTTTCAACATAAAATTAGGTTTCAGCGCACACAAAAAGCTCCCATAACGATTTTCGGTTCGTTTTGTCGATATTTCCAGAAAATTTCTCGAACATGACGTCCGCGTCCAGGTTGGGGCACACCAGGTGTCCGTGGGGTGTTCGCCGATGGTATATTGATGGTATATTCGACCCAAAAAAACCCCGGGTGCCCAGTTTCTCTCCTCTCTGAAAAACCTCAAAATAGTGGAGGAAGAAGAATGTAGATTCTGTGGCATGAAAGAAGAAACCTCTATCCACATACTTGCGAATTGCACAGCAATTCAGAATCCTAGGGCACAGCATTTAGGAGATTATTGGATAGAAGAGGGACATTTACTTAGGTTGAAGCCTGCAGATATCCTAAAATTCCTCAGGGAAATAAAACTAAAGGTGCTACTAGTCTCTGAGACTTTCCTCATACATACATACATAATAGCAAACTTGACATAACGAATTTACATATTAAATTGCCGAGTGCCGACGAATTATGCGAAAGGACAAGAAGGCAGACATTTACTTGGTAGGACTTCAAAATTTTGAAACGATAATTACATAAAACAACAATTTATTTATTACTTAATATGAAATCAGTTTTAAATTGTTGTTTTAAAAGATTTGTTTTTTGCTTTTTAGTTAACTATATTAGTTAAGTAGGTTTTGTGTTTTTTAGCTGTTTATGTCACTATCTAAATTGATCTAGTACGTCCCTGGTCATAGTTAGGTTCCTACCTTGTTTTAGAATTGGCATAAACCTACCACCTCTATCAATATTTGATTTTTATTATTTTTTTGGTGTACCATCGAAGTCCAAGGTCCATCACCAGAGGCATGAAAATTGGAACCCATTTTTTTGATTTCTAATTATTTAATTAGTATATTTTGTAAAAAGTATCCCCTTTTAACAGATAAAGTAGGTAGTATTTCATCTGACCCTCCTGTATTCTACGGTCTACCGATTATTGTGTATATACTCTGTTAATTTTGATGACACAATTTGAATTAACGCAAATGTATCATTAAAACAAAACCTTTTTTTTAATTCAGAATATTCACATACTAAGTAAACACAATTATCATCACAATGACGACAAAAATACTATAAATAAAACTGTAAATTACCATTTTGCGTTTTTTAGTCTGTTTGGTATATTGTTAATTTATTTGTTTAGATCTAAAGTCAAAATTCCATTATTAGCGTAGTCAAAGTACACAAAATATCCGTAAAATGCCGCAAAAAACACAAAAAAACTTGAAAATTGAAAATGGAGTATTTAAAAGGGTTGTGGTTAACATGAGAAAAACTTTACGATGCTAGGCATGCGATTTTCCGGAAAATCGTCGAGTGAAAATGTTTGTTTTTGTTTTTTCGCTCTAATTGTTTAAATAATAAAAACACAGAAAAATGTTCAAATCAAAAATTGTAGCTAATACATTTGTCTACAAAATTTGTCTGAACATTTTTTTTGTATCTGCATTACTTTTTGAAATATATACAAAATTTCCATAGTAGTTTTTTGAACATCATCAATTTTCATGTTTTTAATTTTACGATAGTAAATAAACAATGACATTTAGAAAAAAATGTTTCATATGAAATGTGTTCTAAAATGGGGTATCCACAAATACATTGAAAAAATTTTTTTTTTAATTTTTTAATGTATAATCATCGATTTTCCACGCTCTCTCACCTACTTTTTCACCCTTATTATTAATTTCGAAAAAAGATATAATTGAATGAAGTCTAAAAAAAACAAGTAAGTATGCAAAAAAAAACAGATTTTTAAGAAGCATTCGTTTAAAATTCTAAATATTGATGGCGTTGCTTTTATAATAATAATATTTTATGCTCATTTGCAATGCTGAATCTAAAAGGAATTTTTGCTGGGATAAGTATTAATTAAATAGGAATTATAATAAACTGATATTACAGTAAAAAAATCTACTTTTTCAAAATTGAAAGTATTTCTATCTCAATGTTGAGATCTTTCTTTACATTTTACATGAGTTTATTTATTTTTTCAGAATGTTATAAGTCCAAAAATTATTAATTTTTAAGTCGAGCGTACCCACGAACTGAATACCACTGAAATTAATTTTATCTCGTAAACTTTTTAATTTACAGAAAAACTTTTCAGACAAAATTTGTAGGTAAATGAATCAGCTACAAATTTTGATTTGGAAGTTTTTCTGTATATTTATTACTTGAACAACTAGAGCGAAAAAACAAAAACAAAAATTTTCACTCGACAATTTTCCGGAAAATCGCATGCCTAACATCGTAAAGTTTTTCTCACGTTAAACACAACCCTTTTAAATACCCAATTTTAAATTTTCAAGTTTTTTGTATTTTTTGTGAGGTTTTATGTGTACTTTGACTAGGCTATATATGTGATGTTTTGAATTAATTCGATATTTTTGTGATATAAAAAAAGTTAAATCTGTTTGTGGCGTGTTCGTCTTAAAATCATTTTATTTTAATAATCACAGTAGATGCATCGAATATTCGTTTACATTTCTAATAAATTTCCCAAGTCGTCGTTTAGATCAAACAATATCTACTCAGAGTTGAAATTTGAATGATCTAATTGCTTTGTGAGTCTGGATGCTAGAAGCCAATTCAGAGTAGAGAATATAATTTAAATCAGCTTTGCTTTCGAGAATATACAGATTGCGAAAGGGCTTTTCGAACATTACGATTTTACAAGTACGACAAAGAAAATTTGAGAAAAACAGCTTGAAAGAGAGAAAAAGAATAATTGTGCGTGGTCAGCGAGGGCGTGTATTTAGTTCCAGAGGCTGGCCGAATGTTCATTACCCCCCTATTTTAACCGCTGTTGCCAGAAGCGCAGATTAATTTGTACAAATGATATTTTTGTCTCGTTATCGTCGACTTTTTTTCGAGCTCATGCACTATTAGGTAAAACTAAACACTTTCATCCGGCAACAGTGTCCTTTACAGAGAGAATTCACTAGTTGGTGATATTCAGTATGCTCCCAACATGGAAGGAGTGAGGGTGTTAAATAAATAAAAAAATACAATCGTTATTACGTAACCTGTACATCTTAAAATTCATTTGTTGACAATCAATTTCTAACTACAATATTAATAAAGTAACTAAAAACACCTAAAAATCTCTTCCATTAATAAATTGAATTGAAAAAATAATAAGTAGGTACCTACACCTATTCTAAACATAAAATATGAACTTCTTGAAAAAATTAAAATAAAAATCCGTTCTAAAGGTAAACATAATTTTTATGAATTAAGTGCTCAAATAAACCACCTTGCTGTGCCAGACAATAACCAAATCTGTGATCAAGATTTGATCTCATATCTCTAAGATTATTTGGCGTAATGCTGGCACAAACGTGCTGTATTTTCACCCACAATTCATTTAAATTATTAGCTCTTTCAAATGCATGTTTGTAAATGCTACTCTTTAAAAATCCCCAAAGAAAAAAATCATTTGGAGCTAGTTCAGGTGATCTTGGAGGCCATTTAATTGTACCATTAGTACTAATGATTCTGTCGGGGAATGTAAACCTTAAAAATTCCATTACTATCCTTGACTGGACAACCATCTTGTTGAAACCAAATTCTGTTGAGATCAACATCGGGTATAAGGAGAACTGCAGGAATTACATGATTTTGTAATAAGTCTAAATATTTGGCGGAATTTACGTTCCCCTTAATAAGAAAAGGACCCATAATGTGGTCACCTAAAATACCCGTCCAAACATTTAGCTTCTGCGGATACTGTGTCCGGATTGGAATGCTTATTTTCCAGAGACCAATATCTTGTGACGGATGGATTGTGTTTTTGATGTAATGAAAAAGTTGACTCATCCGTAAATAAAATATTTTTTAAAAAGTTCTTGTCAGCATTTTGACGTTCCATCATTTCCTCACAGAAATCCATTCGTCTGATATTGTCCTCGGGAAAAATTTCCTGTGTTGTCTGAGCCTTGAAACAATGATACCCGTTCCTTTTTAAAACATTCTGTACAGTTCTCTTATCCATGTTGACCTCTCCAGCAATTTGTCTTGAAGAAGATGGTTGTCCTGTTACAACTGCTAAACTAACATTTAATTCTCTAGTTTGCCTTTCGACGTTTATAGGACGTTCGATTGGATCTTCCGCATTTGCTACAATATGAAACTCGAAATCGAAATTACTAATTATTTTCAAAATTGTTGACTTTGAAGGCATACTGTAAATGTTTTATTTTCAAATACAATGGCATGCGCTTCCAAAGTGATCAACGTTTGTAGTGAAAAGACCGAGGAATAGCAGTTTAAATGTGAATTATATCTGTAAAGGACACTGTTGCCGGAAGAAAGTGTTTAGTTTTACCTAGTAGTGCATGAGCTCGAAAAAAAGTCAACGATGACGAGACAAAAATATTATTTGTACCAATTAATCTGCGCTTCTGGCAACAGCGGTTAAAATAGGGGAGCAACGAACATTCGGCTGGAACTAAATACACGCCCTCGCTGACCACGCACAATTATTCTTTCTCTCTCTTTCAAGTTGTTTTTCTATATTTTCCTTGTCGTACTTGTGTAAATCGTAAGGTTCGAAAAGCCCTTTCGCAATCTGTACATTGTCAAACAGTATGTTTTGAGAATAAATTGTGAAATAGCTTGCTTTCGAGAATAGTTTGTCAAATATCAAGTGTTGAGAATATATATTATGTCAAGCAGCAAGCTTTTACATTAAAAAATGTGCCCTAATTTTGGATCATTAATTTACCACGCCCAACAACATCCTTGTAAATAAGTAAAGCCCACATCTTTAACTTCACTTAGCGCTAACTTTATAAATTACTCAAAAACAATGAACTATTTATTCCCCTTTTTTTTTCAACTTCAACGAACACGATATTGGTTCCAGTGCCGTCGTTAGTTTCATTTGAAATAGGAATTTATATAAACGAATTGCCAAGTTAGCGTTGGAAGATAACCTAACTTATCTTCCAGTTTTATTGGATACAATAATTTCATTATTTAACCTCTATAATTTATCTATTATTATTATTATTCAGGATTCTTTTGTTCTTCTACCCTTCTTCCACAATCACTTAATTCATACCTCGTTCCAAGATATTTCGATTTATGCTAACATGATTATTCAACACCAAAACTTACAGCAGGTAGTCGTTAATACGATAGGCACAGTATCGTACTCGTTTCTTCTTTAGCCTAACCTAATAGTATGATTATTTTACAACTGAAATATTTGGCTGGTAAAATAATATTTGAGACTCACTACGAAAGTAATCGTGTTTAAAACTAAGTTTGTGGCGTACTAGGGCAAAAAGTGCATTTACTGCCGTATGCGAAGCGGATTAGGTACACGCATATTTCATATTTTGCTTAAATATTAATTTATAATAGTCATATCAAAAATAACTAATAATAGGAAATAAACCAGTTTCCATTGGAAATTACTTCCAAATTTCAAAATAAAATTCAGTTTCCGACCACCACCCGAGGATTTCCGAACGCTACCAATGATACGTGTGATGTCATACCAAGTGATTACTTTTGTCAATATGGCCGGTATTGCATTAGGTTCTGTGTAGTTTTGTATTTATATTTTATTTTAATTAACTATTAATTTATTGCTTCATCGACGTAAAAATATCATTTATATGTTTGTTCGAGACCATTACAGTGTTTGTGTGTGCTTTTTTTTATTTCTAAAAGTCAAAGTGGACATAAATATTTTATTTACTAGTTCAGAGACGCATAGCTTGTAACCACAATACCCTTCTCTTAAGTGCATTTTTGCTCGCGCCACCAGGTAAAGTAACAAATATTTTGTCTGGAGTTTTAATAGTCGTTGATTTACACTCTGGAACAATGCAATACTTGTAATACAAAGTTTTGTTTTCGGCTTTATCCATTTTTAAAGCTTTCAGAAACAAATTTGGTCACAAAAACCCAGAGCGTGATACACGAATAAGAACGTAAACAAATGACGTCACTCCATGGGGCAGCTATCTTTATGACGTAAAGCGCGTTTTGGCGGACTTTCAAATTCAAATTCAAAAATAGGCATGCAAGGTGTTAGGACACCTGATAAAGCGCAAATTCCCACCAATAGCAAAATTTATGCTTGTACCCTATTGTGAAAAATGTGTTTGAATCTATAGGTATTTTCACGGTGAAAAAAGAACACCCTCCGGATTTAAAATTCAGTGTTCGCGGATCAGGTTCTGTGACCCGTGGACACGTTCGGAACGCGTTCGACAGATCCTCGCATAGAAGGAGGGATATCTCATTCACAGCAAATTCTAACCTAAAATTTTGTTCTTTTGCGAGGTTCTAATTTGTGGTAAGAAGTAAAAGTATACAAACGTACTCTATTTTGATTACTGATTTTTTAGATCATGGATTATTTAAGTTCGAGTGACGAAGATCATATCAGAGACAAGATCAAATATAATAAATATCCTTAGTTGTGCTAGGTGCGTTCGTGGAGTTTGAAAGTTCGAATATATCCGGAACTAATTCGTACACGCGCTTGCGCCGTAGTATATGTTCAGTTCGGGATTGTCTCCGCGAAAATACCTATTGAAACAATGAGGGATTTATACTCTTATTACTAAATCCTCAAGGCCAGATGCCGAGTCAACGAAATATTGTGAAACGTTCTTTACAATAACTATCTTTTAAACTGCAGTATAATAAAGCGTGTTTGATATTTGATATACTCGATCTACCGCAATCGGAAGTGTGTCGTTTATACACTTATAAATAACTTCCATTGGTTCGTATGAGAAAGATCAATTAAGTTATAACCAGTCGTTTTATAGTATCAGTCACGAAACAATTATTTGTATTTAGATAAATTTATAAAAATTAATATTTCCCTATTGGAATCTTTTTGTTAGTTAGAGTTGGGATCGTTACTAAAAAAAAGTATCGTTACTTTTGGTTCAAAGTATAGTTGTGAATAATAGTATATTATTAAACGAGCAATTTATGATAGCCATTATTCACGCTGGGTGACGTTTGCTTTCCGAGCCGTAGGCGAGGGGCGCAAGTCACCCGAGAGAATAATGTCCATAAATTTCGAGTTGAATACTATACTTTGTCCACGACCCTTGATTTCTTTATTAAATAAAAGTTAAGCAAATAATGCGAGTGTAGAACGTTAAGTAATAATTTGGTATTTGGTATTATTGACAATTCTAACGTCAAAATCATTTTCCAGAACCTTCCGCAAATCCCGCGGAGGACATATTTTCAGAGAGTAATCTACCCGTGAATACCTACAAGTTGCAAAAAAAAAGTCCGACAATAATGAGATGAACAGGTCGGTGCCTTTATTTACTGGACTATATGTATGGAGGATGTTCCAGCAATTCAATGGTTTCCTGCTTTAAAAAAAAACAATTGTTGCCGTGTCGATATATAGTGTAAGGAACGTAAAGAATATAATTATTATTTTGAAAATCCCTCGTAGAGAAATAAAAATACAATTTGTTCTTTATTGAAGAATATTCATTAAGCATATCAAAGGAATAGTTAATAGTAGTGTAGGTATAAAATATATAACTATTAATATTTTTTTTAGTGCCAAGTAGCTAACTGGAAATGTATTGAAACAATCTTTCGAGTTCTGTGTTAGGAAGAGTCAAGGTTTTGAATTAATATACCAGTCACAGACAGGTATGGCAGGTGAAAAGAGACGCATCGTAAAATAAATAAAGACGAGGAGATTGTAAATTGTGGGATGAAGTGGAGTCCACGACATAAAAACCAATTAGGAGTTGAGAGAATGTCACCTTTGTCTATTACGTATTTGGTAATAAATGTCACAAAATGTTAGGATAGATTTATCTTAGAGGGCGGAGAAAAGTTAGGTCTGGAATATAATACTATGGTTTATTTACGACAATTTAATTCATGTATAAAAAATCGCATATGCCACAGTGCAACTGTCACTTTGACAGCGGCAAAAGTTAGCTTTAACTTTTACAGCGATAAATAAACTCCAATGTTAAAATGTCATATACCTGGAAATGTTATTGTCACTTTGACATCGATAAAAAAGGTGCATCCTTTTTTATCGGATAAAAACTTCTCTTCCTCAATATCTAGTAAGCGGACGTCACTTTTACACAATGACAATGAGTCGCAAGTTTGGTTACTTATAGTTTCACAGCAATTAAGTGTTGGCAAATTGCAAAAACTGTCAATTAGTCTGTCAGATTTTTAAATTTTAAACATATAGTGCTTTTATTTTGAATCGGTGTGGTAATAAATTTAACTTTGTTGTATTAATAAAGATAATTATTGTTGTTGTTCATCCATATATTCTGTCGTTAATTTATCTTGCCAAAAAACACTCGAGCTTTTCTTTTATCAGATAAATTTCTCTTTAACTCAAAGTTTTGCCAATCACTAAATTTGCTCGAAAAACTGACAGTAGATAAAATCGCTCCACCTTCGGTGTCGCGATTTTATCATGTCAGTTTTTCTCGTAAAATTAGTGATTGGCAAAACTGTTTTGTTGCAAAGAGAAATTTATCCGATAAAAAAAAAGCTCTTGTGTTTTTACTGTTGATAAATTAACTCTAATGTTAAAATGTCATATACCTGGAAATGTTATTGTCACTTTGACATCGATAAAAAAGGTGCATCCTCTTTTATCGGATAAAAACTTCTCTTCCTCAATATCTAGTAAGCGGACGTCACTTTTACACAATGACAATGAGTCGCAAGTTTGGTTACTTATAATTTCACAGCAATTAAGTGTTGGCAAATTTGCAAAAACTGTCAATTAGTCTGTCAGATTTTTGAATTTTTAACATATAGTGCTTTTATTTTGAATCGGTGTGGTAATTACTTAACTTTGTTAATAAAGATAATTATTGTTGTTGTTCATCCATATATTCTGTCGTTAATTTATCTTGTCAAAAAACACTCGAGCTTCTCTTTTATCAGATAAATTTCTCTTTAACTCAAAGTTTTGCCAATCACTAAATTGCTCGAAAAACTGACATTAGATAAAATCGCTCCACCTTCGGTGTCGCGATTTTATCATGTCAGTTTTTCTCGTAAAATTAGTGATTGGCAAAACTGTTTCGTTGCAAAGAGAAATTTATCCGATAAAAAAAAAGCTCTTGTGTTTTTACTGTTGACAAATACACTAGTGGTTTTTTCACTTATTCATTTGTTCATCAATTATCGCGGTGTTGGTTACCAGAATAAATAGTTTGGCATGTTTGTCAACAACTTATTGAATTTTCAAGAACTAACAATGAGTCGATTCGGTGTGTCCACGAACGCCGAAATTAGTCAAATTGTTAATACCTGTGTACCTACTAATACAGTTGCGACGCAATCATCAATCTGGCGACAATTTTCTACGTTTTGCGATGCAAAAAGATACACATTTGAGCCAGATACTTCCATCGAGAAATTGAATGTAATATTGCAAGATTGGGCATTTAATATGCGAAATAGTAACGGAGAAGACTACAAAGAAGCGGTAGTTAAAACAATTTGGAACACCACCGCTAAAATGCTACAAAGTAAATATTATAACGAATTTAATATTGTATTCAACCCTTTCACCGATGTTCAGTTTAATTCATCACGAGCTGTACGTAATGCTAAACGTAAAATCCTACAAGCACAACCCGAAAAAAAAAATGTAGTGCATCAGCTCTTAATAAATCTGAAGTATTTGCAATGGCCAGATTATATAACGAAAATGAACCGGAAGGACTTCAAAAGAAATTATATCACATTTTGGCGTTTGAACTAGCTTGGCGCGGAGGAGAAGCAGCTTACTGCAAAACCACTTATTTCGTATCTGAAATTGAAAATAATGGAAAAGAAACTGGACGTATCGAGTATAATCCTCTATTTTCGAAAACGAGACAAGGCGGCAACAATCAATTATGTGACAGCAAATGGATCACGCCTAATATTTTCGACGAAGATATTTGCCCAATACGTTTATTCAAAAAGTTAATGGAAAAACGAAACACTTTTATAACTTCGGACAGAGTATTTCTTACACCAAATCCCTTTTGGAAAAAGAAAAATTCCAAAGGTTGGTACAAGAATTTGCCGATTGGAATTAATGAAATTTCCAAATGGGCTAAACGCTCAGCACAACGCATTGGTTTAGATGTCAAACGTGTTAAAATTACAAATCACTCAAATTTAGCGGCAGCAGTTAGCGAATTAAGTAAAAGCGGAATTGAAGAACAAGCTCTAATAAAAATAACAGGACACAGCAATTCATCATCAATAAAACCATACTTACAAGTTGATAAAGAGTATCATTCAAGCATTATTCAATCAATTCGTTTGGAAAATGGAAAAACTTCAACATCTACTACAGAAACGATTAGCTGCCGCGATATCACTGCTCCTAGTATGAATTTCAATAACTGCGTTTTTAATAATTGTACATTAAAATAAAAATGTGTTTATTTTTAATGTTTCATAAATAAAGTTTGCATTGATATGTTTCCAAATTTCTCATTCATTAAATTGTCCTGACGAATTACACTCGAGGTTTGTATTGATATTGGGTAAATTTGTGTTGTTCAAATTCTAAATTGTTTCCTTTAGCAATTTGACTCGAATAACTCGAAAAACAATGATGTCTAGCTAACTTTGGTACCATTTTCAGATCTGCAGTACGGTTACTGAAATTGGTAGTTTCTATCATTGCCTAAAGCAGTTTTTGTCTTACTTTTTGTAAATAAAGTCATTGTATTTTTGGCTAATATTCTTCAAGTTTTGTCTCTTTTTTTCTCTTTTTGTATAGTAATAATGGAATGGAAAACAAAAAATGTCAATTTTATTCAATCAGCTGTACCAACTGAGAACCAAACAATTTCGCAGGCAATTTTACCTACCTGCTTTGGTTGGTAGGACTAAGGTCCTACCAACCAAAGCAGGCCGAAATAGCTTTTTATATTTTACTCTTGTTATAGAGGAACCAAACATTCTGAAAGCTTAGGAAAGCCCCAAGTATCTTACAAGCGGAAATTTGCGCCATAAGAAAGTGTGCCTAGTTCAATATTGACAAAGGATATAGAAGGTAAAATATTATCTTAATGTCTGATAGTCAAGCAGCCATTAAAGCGCTGAGTTCTTGTGTAATCAGTACCAAAATGGTGTGGGAATGCCTAGGCATACTCAATGAACTGGGTGAGAACAATACTTACCTTACTGTGGATTCCAGGACATCTAGAATAGAAGAAAATGAAATAGCAGATGGACTAACAAAGAGGGGGACTGAAATACCCTTTCGGGGGCCGGAACACTTTGGCGGTATCAGCCCCAATGTAATATTGGAAGAAATAGGCAAAGCTGAAGAAAAGAGAAGATCTGACCATTAGAAAGATCTAGTAGGGCTTAGACAATCAAATAAACAACCCGTTGAGATCAAATGAATGCAAAGTCAAAGTAAAACTGCACTAAATGTTTCAACAGGAGTCCTAACGGAACATTGCCGCCTGAACGGGAACCTGAAAAAGCTCAAAATAGAGGAGGAAGAAGAATGTAGATTCTGTGGCATGGAAGAAGAAACCTCCATCCACATACTTGCGAATTGCACTGCAATTCAATTCAGAATCCTAGTGCACAGCACCTAGGAGATTATTGTATAGAAGAGGGACATTTGAAGCCTGCAGATATCCCTAGGGAAATGGGACTAAAGGAGCTGCTAGTCTCTGAGACGTTCCACAGGAACTAAGTAGATGTAGGGGGGACAATAGATCTTTTAGTTCTCAGTGAATGTCACCCCATCATAAATACATAATGGTGACCAGTATTCTTAAGATATGTATGGTATAGTACCTTCGAATTGATAGATAATTTTGATTTGATAACTTTCGTCAAGTGTAGAAAAAGATTGACTTTAGTAGGGCTCCCTTCTTAGAAATTTATATATGATCTTAATAATATGTATGTATGAGTATTTTGTCCTGGTGTTTCTTTCGTGCTATACGCTGAATAAATTTTTCTTGTTCACGTTTTATATTAATAAGTTTGATACATATCCTAGAACAATAAGGTTCTTAACTTCCCAAGTTCATAATATTTTATTTAAAAAAATAATTTCAAAATTCTAAAGTTGGTGTAAGTTTACAAAGTTATTTTTATACTCTGACACTACAAATTAAATAAATACCTGTGTTTGTGCTATCAATGTATGTTGGAGAGCTTTAGTGGACTGTAATTATTGTGATAACCATTCCCTCGGCCAAAGAAAGAAAAGATTCTTTTTCACGTCAAATGTGACAACGTTAACTTTTTTTTATTATATTCAAAAACATATATCCCGTTACCAGGTATCGAGATAAATTAACATAAATATATAAGTATACATAGTGGGTCTTTAACAATGTAATGGAAACGTAGTATAGAAAGATTTCACGAAGGGTTGAAAAAATTAGTTAATGTTTTATTATAATTCCTATATAGGATGTAGGTACTAGTGATGGATATCGTCGTGAGACGATTTTTAAAATGCCCCACTCATCCCTAAGAGTTGAGTGCGCCTTCAAAGATTAAAAACAAACATGAATGTTATGTTTCAAAGGAGTGTTTTACTACCGCTAAGCTAAGGCATTAACCATCGAGTGCAAGAGAGCTTTGCATGTTATGCAATAATATAGTTTATTTTTAGACTAGGCGATACAGCTAGTAATGCGTTTTATATAGAACTAACATTGTTGAACTTTTTCTTTTCTAAAACTAGTATTTATTCATTCAAGTTGTTACGCAGGCAAACATTACGTAACTGTCAGTGATTACTCCGATTTATTTAAAATTTGGCAACGTTGAAATTATTTAACAGCTCGTAGGTCAGAGACGTATGACGCATTGTTCTGTCATATGTAAGTGTATTGTAATTGGTTAGAAGATGTACTATCCGTTTAAATGTTATTTCTCACTTTTACGAGTTTGCTAGTGCCTAAATATATCGCAAAATTGATAAATGTAGGTATACAATTTGATAGTAACCAAGCAAGATTTAAGCATAAACGTTGTCAAGGGGCTGTCCATAAATCACGTAGCAAATTTGGGGGGGGGGGTTCGATCAAAAACTACGCTGGGTCACAATGAGGGGGGGGGTCATAAACCGTGGTACGTAGCTTTTTTAATTTTAGAGTAATCAATGAGAAACTAAAAGTAAAAAAGTACGAAAATAACAAGACAGTTAATGTTTGTGCGAGCTTGATGTATGTATGTATGTATATCTTTTGGGGTAACATTCACTGATACCTAAAAGATCTATTGTGCCCCCTTACTTCTACTTAGTTCCTGAGGAAAGTCTCAGAGACTAGTAGCTCCTTTAGTCCTATTTCCCCGAGGAATTTTAGGATATCTGCAGGCTTCAACTTAGGTAACTGTCCCTCTTCTATCCAGTAGTCTCCCAGGTGCTGTGCCCTAGGATTCTGAATTGCTGTGGAGTTCGCAAGTATGTGGATGGAGGATTCTTCTTCCATTCCACAAAACCTACAATCTTCTTCCTCCACTATTTTGAGCTTTTTAAGGTGCCCATTCAGGCGACAATGTCCCGTTAGGATTCCTGTTAAAACTCTTAGTGCAGTTTTGCTTTGACTTATGCATTCATTTGATCTCAACAAGTTGTAGTCACCCAGAAGAATCTTTGATTGCCTAAGCCCTACTAGATCTTTCCAATTGTCAGATCTTCTCTTTTCTTCGGCTTTACCTATTTCTTCCAATATTACATTGGAGCTGATTCCGCAAAAAGGTTCCGGCCCCCAAAAGGGTATTTCACTCCCCCTCTTTGCTAGTTCATCTGCTATTTCGTTTCCTTCTATTCCAGTGTGTCCTGGAATCCACAGTAAGGTGACTATATTGTTCTCGCCTAGTTCATTAAGTTTGCCTAGGCATTCCCACACCATTTTGGAACTGATTACACAAGAACTCAGCGCTTTAATGGCTGCTTGACTATCAGACATTATGATAATCCTTTGCCTTCTATATCCTTTGTCAATATTGAACTGGGCACACTCTCTTATTGCGTGAATTTCCGCTTGAAAGATACTTGGGGTTTTTCCCAAGCTTTCAGAGTGTTTGGTGCCGGGCCCGTACACTCCTATCCCAGTTCCTTCTATTGCTTTTGAGCCGTCTGTGTACCATTGAATGGCATTCTTTCCAAGTCTGGTAATGGTATTTGGATCCCATTCCTTCTTGTTGCTTAATTCCGTAACGAATTTCTTTGAAAAGTTATACTTTTTCATCATACCATCTTGTGGCATGTCCCAGGTTGTCTGATTTCTAAGAAGTGAAGAGGTGGTTTTCTTTTTAATGATTCCCTCTCTACTTAGTCTGTATCTTGTTCTTTCTGCAACACTCTCCACCACCATATGTAATGGTGTGAGGTTGAGAATCACTTCCATTGCTGCCGTTGGGCATGTACTCATTCCTCCTGTTATGCATATACAGGCTAGTCTTTGAATTTTAGAGAGGTTTTCTCTCGTCGTCTAGAGGCTAGTTCTACTACTCCACGCAATGGCTCCATAAGTGATAATTGGTCTCACTATGGCAGTGTACATCCAGCTCAGGATTTTTGGGTTACAACCCCAGTTTCTCCCTGCCAGATTCCTGCACACCATTAGAGCCATTTTTGCTTTGTATGTAATCTCCTTCTCGTGTTTGTTGCTTGATACGATGGAGACTATTATAGAACGGTTTGACGGAGAAGATGTTGATTTGAATTTCGTAAATATTCCAGTAGAAAGCGATGAGAATGCTGAGTCAAACTTATTGCCTGTAATTGATAACTTACATGATTGGCTTGTTTCACCATTTGTACTAAACGATATCTTTGAGCAATAAAGATGATATTGAAAGCCTACAAATTTTTTTTTTTTATTTTTTCTTTGTTTGAAAGTGCCTTAGTCTTACAGTTTTTACTGGAATCAACCCATCCTTTGGATACTGATCGTGTGTATAAAACCATGTTTCGTCCAGGTAGATCATAGATTAAGAAAATTGAATCTCCAAGTGCGCAATCTTTGCGATTCCATTACCACTTTGTTTTTTATAAATTTTACGATATGTGAATCCCATTTCACCTATAACTCTATGGATGTTGGCCCGGCTAATATTTATATTGGTGTCATCTTCTTCTAGCTTCCTTTTTAGATTGTCCAAAGTAGGAACAATCTGGCTTTCTTAGAGGGAATATATTTTTCTTCTTATTTTATCCTGTTGGCCAATGTCCAGACGAGGAGATTGAAAATCTCTACGTTTTTTTCTTCCACTTAATTTTTCACTGTTAATAATATCTTTTATAGAAGATATTGTTGTCTTTGTAAATAAGCAGGTTTCTTTTAAATCTTCTTGTTTAATGAATCCTCTACTTACAAAACAATCATACACATTTTTCACAATTTGCTTTGCATCTAACGACAAGTGTTTTCGACGCAACATTGCAAAAAAAATTAATGATAACTTATAATAGTCGTATAGAAAGCTCTTTGAAAACGCAGGCTAAAACGGAATATTTAATCCTGCCAAATGAATTCAATGCAGCCATCATACACCCGATACAAACCTGATGGCCCACCCTTCCCTTGTCGGTCAACTGTTCCTGGGTTTCATTTCAGGAAAAATTCTTTCAAGATGATACACTTTGAGACAAACTATACCTTCGTTAGTTGCCGCACGGACGCACGCGCTATACCGATTTCATATGGTTTGACGTCAGCTTCAAATAATTTAAATTTATCGGTAGAGAGACTGTATAAATGATAAAATCTTTACTATAAGATCAAAATAGATCTGACCTAGAATACGACGAAATTCCCATTGAGACGTTAACCAATAAATTTATAATGAAAACATTTTACTTCAACATCAAATTGGACTATTTTTATACCTTATATTTTATAGCAGGAACAATTTTTCGTCATTGAACGCATTTCTGGCTTAGAATATAATATTTGATACGCTTCCAGTTCATTTACGTCAG
Source organism: Lochmaea capreae (assembly GCA_949126875.1). Lineage (NCBI taxonomy): Eukaryota > Metazoa > Arthropoda > Insecta > Coleoptera > Chrysomelidae > Lochmaea > Lochmaea capreae. The sequence goes on along the minus strand of OX421397.1, from coordinate 8,776,569 downwards.
AATTGTCGACGACAATAAATTTATACAATTCGTAATAAGCCCAAGATACATGTAGACTTCTGGATGGAGAAAAAAGCATTCGTTTGAGTCTTATTCCACCAGGTCAATAAGTGAAGATGATTATTTAATAAATCTCCAAAATTAAATAAAATTGTGACAAATTAATAGATTATAAGGGGGACTTGAGGCATTTTTTAGGATTTTTTGACCCCCCCTTCCCACTTGGTGAGATTTTTTCGACCCCCCAAGCCTTAATTTTACGTGGGATTTTACGATATTTGTGTTTTGGGTGTAAATGCGTTGGATTAAAAAAAAAACAATTTGCTCAATTTCTATTATTGTCTATATTGTCTCACATTTTATTGAATACACGCTTTTTATTTTAATTTAACTGAACATTGATGCAATTTTACATCGTTTTCTGAATAAATTACGTAATATTTGCCAAAAGCTATACCCCCCCTATCCGCAAGTGAGATTTGGTGAGATTCGGCTCGACCCCCTCCCCCCCTGAACACCACACGTACATAATTAATTTAAATCTAGTATTAGTCCAGTAAATAAATGCACCAACCTGTTCATCTCATTATTGTCGGACTTTTTTTTTGCAACTTGTAGGTATTCATGTGTAGATTACTCTCTGAAAATATGTCCTCCACGGGATTTGCGGAAGGGGCTGGAAAATGGCACATGATCCCGAAAATTCAGTTTTTGGCCGATATCTCCCGAAATATGCTACTTAGAGACGTGGGGTTTTGCTAGAAATGAAGTACAGTTCATTACCTACAAAAATGGTCCCCATCATTTTTGTCCCTGGATCAATATTTTTTGCAAAAAAGGCTTGCAAAAATTTTCCGGAAAACTAAAAAACTTAGCCAAAAATCTTAAAAACCATCGAAAAGAGGACATTTTCAGCTTTCCAATGTTGTGCATTAAAGACCGATATTGCCAATCATTGTTTATCAATTTGCGGTAGACCGGAGAATTTTCAGAAAACTCCGGAAATAAAAAAAAAACGTCTCAAGAAAAACATGTTGTTTATAAAAATACACAAAAATTATTGATTCATTCTTTCGGAATACATTCACCACCTATCAAAGTCCCATTATCCAAAAGGTTTCGGTAAAACTACGCTTAATTTAAAAAATATGAACGGATTGATAAGGGCGGTCAAATATTCAGGAAAAATAAAGTTTGGCCAGTTTTTTCAATATTCCTGGAAAATAAAAAAAACGAAAAAGTTACACGATGTTATAGGTACAGGTCCCTCCTTTCATATGCACTTTGAATCATGAAAAAAGATTCATTTTTACTCAAGTTATGGGCCAATTTGCCCGCCCTCCCATGCCTACATTCACGGAGCGTGCTCCCGGAGACGCCGCGCAGCAGCTCGAAATCCAAGGTATGCTTGGGCCCATTTATCTTGAAAACGGTTAAATTTTTGACAAAAATTATAAGGATCATTTTTGTAGATAATAAACTGCTCTCCATTCCTAGCAAAACCCCACTTCTCTAAGTGTCATATTTCCGGTGATATCGGAGGAAAACTCAATTTTTGGGATTATTGGCCATTTTTCAGCCCCTTCCGCAAATTTCGCGGAGGACATATTTTCAGAGAGTAATCTACCCGTGAATTCCTACAAGTTGCAAAAAAAAAAGTCCGATAATAATGAGATGAACAGGTTGGGGTGTTTCTCGGTCTTTATTTACTGGACTATATATGTAGTTCGCGTTTGACAGTGGAGTTTCTGGACACTCTGTATTTTCAATAATAGTTTTTATTCGGTCCTAAAATAATGTTCAGGGAATTGTAGCAACGTAAAATGTATCCTTTTTATTTTAACGCAAACTTATTATAAATTTTTATAATGTTCAAAGACGACTCCCACTTACAGGCAATTATTTCCGCGTAAAAGTGACAGAAATAGCCGATACTAAAATTAGAATTTAACGCTTTTTGAAAGTTTATTGACGCCAAATCTTAACGTAAATACATTTTAAAACTTTTTGATTCTAACGAAAGGTTAGAGAAACTTTCAAATTAGATTTTCAATTAGTTAAGATAAAAAAAATCGTGTTTCCAACAGAGAAATCTAGCTAGTTCTGTGGTTATAAACAAAGGTTTGTTCCAACAAGCTTGAGAATCAGTTCGGGATTTTACTGAGTTTGCGTAGATTGAAATTATGGTCGCTAAGAGATGAGCTTGACATTTGCACACCAGAACATGCAACTTAAATTTAGGGAAAACTGTGTTACCAACCGATAAATCACTTCAAATGATCGTGAAGTGATAAAGCTCTTTGTTACTGTTAAATTAAGATGTTTCCTATACAATTTTAAAAATAATCCACTAGAGGCCGCACTAGTGGGGGTACATATGTTTTGATTCTCCATTTGACAGCAACGTTGATTGATTGGTTCAGCTCCACCATTCAGAGTCCTCGGCACCTCAGCTTTACGCTTTTTGAGCTCTTGGTTATGCCGTTTATGAGAAGAGACCAGTAGCCCTTATCAGGCTGAACAGTCTTTTCACTAGGTCCTTCTTGGAGAAATCCTCCCTTGGAAGTTCTACTCCAATGAGAAAATGCTTCACAATCGAAGATAATGTGGGAGGCTGTTTCCTCCTCTTCCATGCACAACCGACAGATAGGTTCCTCCCTATATATGCCGATTGTATGCATGGGCTTCCTTAGGGTACAGTGACCGGTGAGTAAACCCGTCACTATCCTTATCTGGCCCCTGCTAAGGTTTAGTATTTCATTAGTTAGCGTCTCCGAGGGTTTTTGACCAGGAGTTTACTGTGTTCCTGTTTTGGCACGTGTCCCCAGTACGACTGATGTTTAGTTTGAGTCCACCGAGATATACAACCAAGTGCAACAGTTTTAGATATCCCAAATTCTGGTTCAGGACCAGTGAATGCAGTCTCAGACCATAGCTTTGCTAGGATGTCTGCCTTTTCATTTCCTACAATTCCCGTGTGTCCCGGAACCCACTAAGAGTTACTTTATTATGGTTAGCCAGGGTTGATAGTTGTTGTAGACAGTCCCAGGCCAGTCTAGAACTGATCTTTTAGCATCTATACCCCCTTTCGATATTCAATTGCAAACACATGTCGATAGCGTAGATTTCTGCCTGGAATACAGGCCCCAACGATGCGTGGATATTGCACCTGGGTCTAGCACCATGGGGTCCAGCTTCTGTTCCAATGTCAGTCTTAGATCCGTCTGAACGTTCCTTCCTGACTGCATGCTTCCAACCCATCCCAGTTTAGCTGAATATGGTATGGTTGGTTGTCGTTAATTGTGATTTTGGAATGACTATGGGTGTTGGTTCCTTCATGCCAGTTCCCATTGCATTCCAGTCTGTATGCAACCATTCTCGTTGCCGCCTTAACGTGCAGAGATTGATAATTGCTTCCATTGCCGCAGTCAGACTGCTTCTCATAGAACCTGTTATGCACGTTAAACTTCCTTACTTTTTGTCATTGGCGGAAAAAAATGCATTTTTGAAAACCTCAAAACAGCAAGAATTCTTATTGTGTACATTTAACTTTGCGAATGGAGAATCAAAACATATGTACCCCCCTCTGGTGGACTATTTTTCAATCTCTATACTCTAGAGGAAACAGGTTAATTCATTCAAAAAACGTTTATGTACGACCTTGAACAATGCAATCAAAATAACATTTTTGATTCATTAAACTACATTTTGTGACAGTTTATTCTGCATTCTTTAATAGAAGCAATAAATAAATGTAAGCACCGGAAATAGTCATCCATCTAATCAGCTAATTGCATTAAGTTCAAAGGCCTAATAATGTTTAGAGGATACTCGACTTTTACGTAATAAATCAATAACTCAGTATGCATGTATACAGGGTCTTTTGAGTCTTATATCTGTGTATTTAAGTGATTAAGATGTGAATGATAGCTTCTGGAAGTGTCAAGAAGGATATTAAGTTTGTCCAAAATCAATAAAGCAAAATGTGCACACAAATGACGGCATTTTTACTAAAATCATTTGAATAAGAATGTCCTTTATTGTTTTGTAAGTTTAATAATAATCAGATCAGGTGAATAGTTAAATATTGTTTTGTTTTAGAACATTGATTCCCAAAGTGGTCTCGACGGGGGATCTACGTCAGAGCTGGGTAAAGCACTTTTGGAAAGTGCTTTAATGGAGTGCTTGAAGCACATTCGGTGCTTTAAGCCATGTGCGACAATTACTTCCGGAAAAGAGTATTTGGTGCTTTGTAATTGATGCGCTTTGTACAAATGCTTATGGCTTTCAAGCCTTTTAAGAAAAAAAGAGAATTTTGTTGTTACTTTGTTTGTATTCCTATTCTTTTAATATAAAATAGACTAGTTTTCTTAAAATTAGTTCTTCTATTTTTTTTAAACGACTTTTAAAGCTCATTTAAAAGGCTTCAAGTACTCTTAAAGGGTTTTAAGCACTTTCAAAGTGCTTTAAGCTTGGAGCTTTATCAAATATTTTTAATGTTTTAAGGACTTCAAATACTTTGAGTATTAGATGCTTGATGTTAGACAGTAAAAGCACTTTTTTAAAATAAAAAGTATTTGGCATGTTCAACACTAAAGCACTCGATTGAAGTGCTTTGTGCTTGGAAATTGAAGCACTTTCCAAAAGTGCTTTACCCAGCTCTGGTCTACGTTGGTGTGACAAAAAATGGGGGTTCACAATTCGGAACGGGGGTCCACGAATATTTATGTGGTTTCAGTAGTGAAGAACTGAAATGTTGGCTTAACTTCATCTATCAATGTAGAACTTGTAAAAACTTGTCCATTCCATATTCCGTACAGCGTGCGCCTTCAATCTTGCATGAGCTTGTTTGATTCTTCACCAATACGAATGCCAAGAATAAATGTTACTCATTTGTTTCCGGAATTTTGAAAAGAAAAGTAAAGTAAAGTACTGTTTGCCAGTGCCACTCCGAATGAGAAGTTTTTTACATAAAATAAGTGAGAATTGATTGGTTTCTTGTGCTGAGTGTAGATTTAAAAAAAGTAAAGATATATGGAATGACCAGCTTTACTTTTTTGACATCCATAGTTAAAAGAAATGTAGCTGCAAGGGGTCCACCGGAACCAGCAAAATTTTGGAAGTGGTCTATGAGAAAAAAGTTTGGGAACCTCTGTTTTAGAACAAACATTAATAATTGAGTTCAGCCACGAACTACACAGTGTTTTATCTACAGTTGGTACAACATAAATACCACATTAAGCGTAACTAAGAATCAAAACAGTGACGTGTCAGCGCGGTTTGGGAACCTCTGGTCTACCCTGTCGACTTTTTTCTTTTATTACGCTGAGATTCGAATGTATTGCGCTAATATCTAGTGTTATCCAGTCTTGCCAAAATGACATGGCATCAAATTGATAAGATTAGTATAAACTGTAGTAAAGTATATTTAACAATATTTCGTTGACTCGGTATCTGTTCTTAAGGATTTAATCATAAAAGTTTATAAATCCCTCATTTAGCAGTAAATAGTAACAGATCCGTAGTCGGTAAAATTTAGATACTTAAACTAAATAAACATCATAACAGACCATATTCAAATCATAGCATATGCAGACGATTTAACCATAGTAGCAAATTCAATACAAGAGCAATTGAAAAGATAGGAGAAAATGCAAAACAACTTTGAAAAGTAAAGCCATAAATAAAAACACCAAAATAAAAATATACAAAACACTAATAAGACCAGTGATCGCGTATGGCTTAGAAACAACGGTAATAAACAAAAAAGAAGCAGAGGACTTAAAAACCATAGAAAGAAAGATTCTTAGAACGATACTGGGGCCGAACATAACAAGAACTGGGGAAAGGAGACTCAAAACTAACAAATAAATAGAAATCGAGTTAAGCTATGAGACAATCGAGAAATATATAAAAGCACAACGCCTAAAATGGGCAGGACATATTATGAGACGAAAGCCTGGAGAAATGATAAGAAGAATAACACAATGGAGAGGATACAAAAAGAATGGGAATCAAAGAGTGGAGAGAAAAATGCAGAAATAGAGCAGAATGGAAGAAAATAACTTTTGAAGCCAGGACACACAAGAAATTGTAATAATAAGAAGTGAACAGGGAGTAATCCACCCTAATAAATGGATTTAAAAGCGCATTAGCGTTAGCCACAATCTATTAGATTTAAAGGCTTGATGAAACTAAATATTATTTTTGCAGTCAAACAATTCATCTTCAGTTGTAAAATAACCATACTATTAGGTAGCATATTTTTGAAGAATCTAGTACGATACGATACTATATACTACCCGCTGTAGGCTTTTCTTTTGAATCAAACATGTTGGTATTATTTTAATTCGAAATATCTTGGAATGGAGTATACAACCCGCAGATCTTGGAGGCTGTCAGTGAATTTTTGTCTATGACAATGAAGGATTCCTTATCAATTGTACTTGTTTTCAAGTCTCGAGTTCGCATTAGACTGGCTTTGTCTACATAATATTGAAAAAGATGCTGCGAATGCAGCTGAATATTATGCCGATGACAAGACCACTTGTGCCGCCGGCCTAACCCTGTTTGGTAAAGCCTCAGATTAATACACTAAAAATATATATTTGTTTCATTTAAAAGTGAACCCAACATTACATCACATTCTAAGGTAACTTGCCGACCCTTTGCCAGATGTCTTACTTTTCCTTTGAGTTGCGACAACTGAATTATAGGACACGATAGAAACGTGCAAAATAAAAATGTACTTTTATGGAATTACGTAAAAACGATTTTAAATAATTATCCTAAGTAGTTTTATGTAAAAAAATATGTTTTTGTTTGTAACTTTTGAGGTTTAAACGAAACAAATGCGTGTTAATAATTTTGTCTGTCTGAAATATGGCAACACCGAGAAAAGGGCGGAAACCATTTTACTATCAATTTTACCTGATTTTCCTACGAAGTTTCAACGTTCCTAGTTTATTGAAGCTCTTGTTTTCGTTTTTTTAACTGATATTTGTGTGTGCGCGTACAGATATTATTAAAAACAATATTTTTTTGTGAAAATCATGGTTCGTCAGTGCCAAATTTGCAAAAAAAAACAGTCTGAATTTTCCTAACCTCTCTTTTCACCTGTAAGTGTTCTATATGCCAGTGGCATTGTCCGACTAGTCCGACAGTTTCTCCCCACTCCTTGAAAGTCATTGATGGAAACATATGTATGGCGATAGAACGTTAGCCGCCTTTTCGGATAGTTTTATGAATGACTTGCGGACTCTATTTTTAGTAGGTGGGGTAAGGGTGAAGCCATATATTTTTACAATATGGAGACTGGATTTTTTATTTCTTGTTCTGAAACACTAACCTAACCTAACCTTCTTATCAAATTAACAAAATTAACTTACACCTCTAAAATTCATACAATTTCTTCAACATCTCTTCGTTTACAATGTTTGTAAATTTCATTGTACAGTTGTTGTATTATTGCTATGTAAAGGTAACATAAACCATATGATACTCCTCCATAGTAGTCATGGATAATATTTATTACTTATTAATATTCTCGTAAACCGTTCTCGGTAGGTGCAATGGCATAATAACAGGTGTCATTGAACATGTTTTTCTATACTATATTATTTAACAAGGTTTACAATTTATAACATTCATAATAATAATAGAATTAAAAAAAAATATCATACGATAGTAAAATTATTACGCGTCAGTGCTTTTTCCGTTTTAAATAAATATTTTTATTGTTTTAGCAGATATACGACGTTATTAATTGTATAAAAAAACAACATTCTAGATCAGTGGCGGTGTGTATTAACCAAGAAAAAAGGTAACACAAAATAAATGCCTTATTTAAAGTAACATAAAAAAACAACATGATTATTCTAGATGTAGAGTCCGTTTCAATAAGGAAGAAGCCACCTGAAGTTGCAGTCGATGCGCGACCTTGATGTCAAAACCAGCGCCATATTTAAAAATTGATATTTTAATCTAAATCAGTAGCGTAACGTTTTCACATTTTGTAGGGTAAAACAAAATTAGAAGTATTAGAACCATATAAATAACTGCTAAGTGCAGCATACTATATGAATTATTAGCAGAATTCAATTATTTTTGAAGTAATGTATACTCTTCCATATATTTTACAACAATCTGAATGCCGTGAGTAATATATTGGATTATTATACTTTCTTATTTGACTTACCGATGATTTTTTAAATTAATTTGGATTCCATGTTCAGCTTTAGACTCCATAAAAGTTGCAACGTTTTCAAGAATCTGTCGGCCTTCACTGTGGATAACTTTTCTTTTAACACCAACCAGTTTTGTAGGAGGCATGGTTTTAGATCAAATAAAACACACAGCACTCACAAATAAACTAGCAGAACGTCTTAAAATATTCAAAAATGAAAAATATTCGACATTACCTAAATGATTGTTTCAAACACAACCTCAAATGTCAACAATTTAATTGCTGTCGGCATGAAACATCGCTTGTAACGCCAATGGCATGGAACGATCGCTCGACAGATTTTGACTTATGCGCAGGTCGGTACGCCAACTTCAGGTGGCTTCTTCCTTATTGAAACGGACTCTATAAGACTGAGTCTACCCATTTCAGGGGCGTTAGGGTTAGGCTTTTTGATTTAGGTAATAAAATAAGATCATATTGTAGGGAGCCATAATAGGTATTAGAATTAGAAACAAAACTTAACTTCTTTGGACAAACAAGTCACAAATAAAAAAAAACAACTAAAGGTCTATTACAAATAAATAACGACACTAATATTCTCAGGAAGTACTTACAAAACAAAAAGGAAAAATTTTCTTCATTAAATTTATCAAATCAAATTTAAATGCCTCTTTTACATTTTTGCAAATCTCTCTAGTTTAGCATTTAAATCTATATGTATGAATATGAAGCAGCTAATACCACTAACCTTTCTTGGCCAATTGTTGCTTTAAGCCACGTATTCAACCTTTCAAGGGTCTTTCTACACTCACAGGCATGACAGAGATTAAATATAGAGCTAGATATACATTTGGATGAGTATCCTTATCGCAAACCCAGTGGCGGTCTAATACACTTTGCGAGGGGGGCCATGGGTGTTTGTCTGATACGACTGAACCACGGTAAAAATACACGGTATGCTGACTTGTCGACTAAAATTGTGCACGCTCTGCGCATGACGTCACCTTGGAATCAGAATCAGAAATTGTTGGATAGAGTTGTACGTGTTTAGTTTGTTTTTCCTGAGATTTTTCGATTTTTCTGCGTTAATTGATATTGTTTTATGCTAAAGCCAGTGTTTAAAATTATTATAGAGTTGATCTAAGTGCTTTTTTTTTGTTTTAAAACGTTTAACTTTATTTTACTTTAATTATAAGACCACAATGCCGGACTGTGCCGTGGCTACATACAAAAATACCAATCGCAATACGAAAGAAACCGTATAATGGATTTCCAAAAAATGAAGACTTGGCGAAGCAGTGGATAAGTGTTTGTCGTCGTTAATTGCGAAAGATGTGAATTGTATAATGTATGGTTTTCTACCTCGAGTGCCAAAGTTTAAAATTCCTCTATAAGATTCGACTTATTTTATTTTTAAGTGTTTTTTAATTGTTAATTGCACATGGAGATAATTACACGAGAATGTGGCACCATCTCATTGTTTAAAACTAAAGCTCCAACCCGGTATTTAATAGAGACAATAAGAAATCCAAAAAATTAAAAAATATAATAATTTACTATTTATTTATTATTCTTAGGGGGGGGATTACCCTCCCTAAACGACGCCCTTTACCCATTTCTTATTTTTTAAACAAAATATGTCACTTCTAATTCTGTCTTTTAATACTGACAGCGTAGTTCAAATACTTCCATTACCCTTACTATGTTTTTCGTAGATGGTGTCATATAGAAAAGAACCAATTAATATACAGAGCATTTCAATGAAAACTATATCCACCCGACATATTTCTGAAGGGGTTACTTTTATGAAGAAATGAAAAAACACGTCACAAATTATATAAAGGGTCTTTTTCCTCATGTGTAGACGGTATAAATTTAATCCCCACTCCCCTACGGTCACCCCAGCCAATCTATGGAAAACCCTATACAATATTGTATTGTTGGCGTCTCCTCTACAAGAGGCTGGCCATTTTAAGAAATAATCCTGAAACCTGTCGATTTTTGATTTTAATTTACCGTATTTTAAAATAATATTCTAATATACAGGGTGAATTACTTTCGAGTAAAGACGTTACCGTTACTTTTTTTAAATGGAACACTCCCATTTTGTCTCAATTTTCGGATTACTCTAGCTGAGCTGATTCCAAAAATGTATCACATGTTGATTCCAATTGGTACAGGATGGACAAAAATACAATAGTTTTGCGGGGGCTCATAAAGTAACGCGTAACATTCTTTATTAGTTAAATTAACAATATTATCAAAAATACTTATTGTCTAGCGGACAGAATATGATGAAATACATGGCTTTATGAATGTTCGAACTGCAGCCCTTGCTGTATTTCACAGTAACCCAAACGGTGTACAAATTCTTGTTGAACCTTGTTTATTGTGTCTTGAGAAATATTCCGAATTTTCTCTTTTAATTCTTTAATATTTGCTGGTTTCGTTTGATACACAAGATTATTCAGATGGTCCCACATAAAATAATCTAAATGATTGAAATCTGGTGACCTCGCTGGCCATTCAATAGGTCCACGTCTACCAATCTACCTGTTCGGAAAAAATTTCATCTAGGTACCTTCTAACATCTACAGCATAATGTGGAGGTGCACCATCCTGTTGAAACCATAAACTTTCATCAAAACCTCCAGGATTACTTTATGAGCACACACAAAACTATGGTATTTTTGTCCATCCTGTACCAATTGGAATCAACATGTGATACATTTTTGGAATCAGCTCAGCTAGAGTAATCCGAAAATTGAGACAAAATGGGGGTGTTCCTTTTAAAAAAAATGACGGTGACGTCATTACTCGAAAGTAATTCACCCTGTATATTAGATTATTATTTTTAAATACAGTAAACTAAAATGAAAAATCGACGTGTTTCAGGATTATTTCTTAAAATGGTCTGTTTAGCTAAAAATGAATTTGTTCCATAATTACGGACAAAGTGTATGTAGTTCCATTAAAAAAATTTGGAGGGGTAACCGTAGGGGGGAGGGAGTTAAAGTTATAACGTCTTCATAAGAGCAAAAAGACGTCCATCTTTATATGATTTTTGTCGTGTTTTTTCATAAAAGTGACCCCTTCAGAATTATATGGAGTGGATAGTTTTCATTGAAATGCTCTGTATATAATTATCTAATGGGGTGTTAAACTTAATAAAAATATGATGTTTTCTCTATGTTAATAGTTAGTGGTGGACAAAATCATAATGGGAATCGATTATTTTTAATATTTTCATTCTCACAAGGTTTTTATGCCGATTTGAAAATTCAACTTTTGGACGATTTAAATAATCCGCCATTCATAATGTGACGTATGCTCACTAGAACAGAAGTTAGCTACATAAGTGTTGACATAGGACCACAATTCTGATGTGATGAAGTACTTATAGGTTATACTTATGTCATATTGCTGTTATAGTGACTTAGGAATGGTTTTTTTTCCTCCCATCATCGAGTGTTGGGTATAATTTGTCCATGTCACTTTCAAACTAAAAATCAAACATACACACACGTATACAATTACTCACATAAAAATGATCTTCACAGAAATAGTAATTAGTTTTAGTCTGTTTATATTTGCTTCTAGCAGCCTCAAACCAAATTTTCTTTAAACTGTTACAAACTTTTTATCAGGCGTTGTAACTGTTGTGCTCGTGCAGTATGATACTAAACAAGATTTATACGATATTGACATTATTCCAACATAAAAAATTGTGGAGAAAAACTAACTAAACTCAACCAAAAAAGTATTGACACAATTTTTTTATAATACTGAAACGTCAAGCTTGAATAAAATGTAAACAAAACCAAAACACTCAAATATATTATAGACTTTGATAGTTCTTCAAACTTCAAATTCGAATGGCCTTTTTGTAACTGGTTATTAGTTCATAAAACATCTAAATCAGAAATATTTAGTGAAGTGACGTATCTGTAGTGAAAGTTGCAAACATTTAGGAATCCTTAATTTCCAGTTTTCTCCTAAAATATTCGGTTTAAAAAATTTGTAAATTAATTTTTGCAAAGTAGTACCAACATACTTTAATAAAATACCAAAAGCCGGATATCGGTTTAACACCCCATTATGCGTTTTATAAGAATACTTACAATTATTTGGCTACGAAAATCAAAAATCAATAAGATTAGATAAAAACATGGAAAACTGACGAAATTTCTCGATATTTCTACTAATCTAATCCGTTATTGAATTAATAAATTTAAATTCTGATTATTTGTGGTTTCCTTTGCAACTTATTATTTTTAAACATAAATTATATGATACCTATGACCTATTACTACGCAGCAACCGTATGTATAAGATTCTATTGATTTTATACCTGTGAAAACTAAGTTTGAGATTGCATCAGCCTGTACTCGATGAATACAAATTGATTTAAAATTTTATGACGAAATATTCTTTAGAAAGATAAATAGAAAATTATTCTCAAAATGTTGCCCATAAAAGTAATCACACTATTGATAAAATAATATACTACATATTCATACTATTCATCAAAACTCACAAAAAAGTCAGCGAGGTTATACAGGGTTTACCAATCTTACGACAAACTTCGGTATATGGGTTATTTTAAGAGATATCAAAAAATGTTATCAACAAAAATAGTAGATGTCTTTAAGGTCCATATTTTGAACTATACAGAGTGCTGCATAACCAAAAATATGATTTTTTAAATGAGAACCCCTGTAAATTATACCGAATTCGGATTGTTTTTGAAGCTTTTGATATGAAATTTTGCTACGTTATACAGAGTCCTTCAAAAGCTATGGGCGCGTTTACGTGAAAATCGTAGGTAAATCAGTGCTCTGTAGTTGTAGAAAAACATTTTATTTTGCCTAACAGAGTTTCGTAATATCTCCTTTATTCTATTAAATTTTAATTATTTTCTTTTTTGAATACAGGGTGGACGGAAACTCGAACCTATCATTTTCTTTCTTCTATCAAATGGAACACCCTGTATAAAAATAGAATCTTCGATTATGTAACTTTAATTTTTGTCCAGTATTCCCTATACAGAAAGTTTATAAAAACGTTTATTGCTTTCACATAATAGGTCAATAATTATAGTTTACAATAAATATTACAAAATAACTCTGTTTTTATAAACTTTGGGTATAGGAAAACCTTGAAAAAAAAGTTACATAATCGAAGATTCTATTTTTGCTATAAAATACAGGGTGTTTAATTTGAAAGAAGAAAGAAAATGACAGGTTCGAGTTTCCGTCCACCCTGTATACAAAAAAGAAAATAATTAAAATTTAATAGAATACGGAGATATTACATCATATTACGAAACTCTGTTAGGCAAAATAAACATCTACTATTGTTATTGTTGATAACATTTTTTGATATCTCTTAAAATAACCCACATACCGAAGTTTGTCGTAAGATTGGTACACCCTGTATATCTAACCATTATAGTTAAGTCACCAAGACAACCAGTATGTGCACTTTTACAAGGAGCTTTTGACAATACTCAACATGAGAACATTAAAGAGAAGAGGTGTAGAAAGAACAAGTACAAACAAACACATGAATTTTCTGTATCTTGGATTCGCGTATCTCAGACTCAGTATCCTAGTTTGAAAGGGCTCTAAGTATAGAGGACAACATTAAACAAAACCTCTCTTTCTAGCTTGTTATATTTTAGAAATCAGAAATGCCACACGTTGGAAGGATGAAAGATGAAAAACCTTTTGAATAAACTCAGTATAGAAAACAATAACAAGAAGGAATGGGATCCGAGCACCATCACCAGACATGGAAATAGTCTCTTCACATGAACGGTAGAACAAAGAAGACAAAAAGCCGAAAGGCTGAGGAGCCTCTGACTGATGGTACCAAACTAATTAATCAATCAATGAATTTTCAAAACACTGTTGAATTATATTATGGAAAAGCGCATATAAATCAAAGTGACAAACAGTATTCACGGCAACGGTAATAATTCAAAGGTTAGGGTGGCGCTTTCAAAAACCAGATGACAATCTGTTGAAGAGACTTGGAGTAGTATACTCCAACTATTGTCAGTGTGATGGCCATAAAATAAAGCAATGTTGTCAGATATATTTTCTAAAATTGTTAGGCTCGCTACACAAATGTTCCTCTTAACTGTTAGTTCGTGATGTTATAAAAAAGCTAGTTTGGAAATATTTTTAAAAAAATACATAATGTAAATTTATTAGTAAACATAATAAGTCGCTTGAAATTACTGAAAAAAGAAAAATTAATTAAAACCACTTTTTATATGTTACTATATTTAAGAAAATTTTGAAGAGATGGCAACGTAGTTGCACGTGCAGTCAAGACTTCAAAACAACCAGTCATCAACTGCAGTATTCATAGTAATATAACAAAATAACCGAAGTAAACTCCGTTGGACGATTTTCGCAGAAAAAATTCTACCGTCTTGAGGGTGTTGGGGGGGTTGTGTTGTGGTTCGGCTTATAATCCATTAGTATCAGTCAGTGTCGGTTGGGAATTTTGTTTTAAAGAGATATTCAATATAATATCTATTTCTTCTTGGTTGAGTGAGTTTAGTGAATTGTTATAGGTATTTATAGGAAAGTGTAGGTGATCTAGTGTAGAAAGGTATCATTAATATAATACCTTTTTGATGGTGTAGTGGTTAGGTCGCGTCAGTGAATTGATATTAATATAATATTCATTTGTTTGTAGACGTAGGGGTGAGTTTTATAATATAATTAATTAGAATGGCATTTTGGAGACCATTTGAAACAACAGTCCAAGATGATGCGCGGGATTATTGAATTGTGGATTTAAATATAAGAAGTTAGATAATCGAATGGTAATAATGGAATCTCGGCGTATCGCTGAACTTAGACAGGAGTATTTGCGCAAAATAAAAGGGTACCGTGATTCAAATAGAACTATAATTTATTTAGACGAAACTTGGTTTGATACGCATGATGTTGTCAAGTGTTTATTCATTTATTTGTTATTCAAACAATCCTTACGGTTTTATTACATGAATACATATATAAAATAAAATACATTTTAACTTACTATGTAAGAAAATAGTAGTAATGGTAATTATATTATAATTAAAACTGTATGAAGATATACACCCACATTTAAAATATGGTTGGGTTGACGATACAAAAAACTGTTCTTTAGATACTCCGTGTTCTAGAGGAAAGCGCTTTATTATTGTATTACAAATTTTATGAATTTTGTATGCAGGTTAATTTTTTTCATTCAAATTGATATAGTAGATTAACATTATTTCACAATATTCGAATTTATAAAAAATTTATATGCACGCCATTGGGCGGCTTTTTCCTTCAAAGGGATTAAAAATATGGTTCATCACATTAACTTTGGAAGAACTATATGTATATACGACTTACCAATATTGATGGTCTTTCCCAATCGATTGCTGTCTGCCTCCTGTAAAACAAATTTAAATAAAAATGACTAAGAAAGTATTTTTTTACGGACAGATAAGAAGAAGTAACTCAGTAATTATGTGGAAAAAATATACAGTTATACCTAACAAAAATAGTAATTAAAAATCCGTAATATATTATAATACAAATAGTAAAAGCGATAGTTTTATCTGAAAAACTTTAATAGCCTGTACATATAATTATTATTACGTGATAGTTAACATTTCCGGGCAAGGTTTTCAGTCA
This sequence comes from Lochmaea capreae, assembly GCA_949126875.1. Classification (NCBI taxonomy): domain Eukaryota; kingdom Metazoa; phylum Arthropoda; class Insecta; order Coleoptera; family Chrysomelidae; genus Lochmaea; species Lochmaea capreae. The sequence continues at coordinate 8,760,696 of OX421397.1, read as the reverse complement.
TTTAATGAGTCATAAATAGTTTGTTTTCACTTGTAACATCGTCGTGGAGGTTAAAGGCTCGGTCTCACTAGATCACTATAGTTGCCTGTAAAATTTTGAGATCGTACTTGTGATTTGGCGAATCCAGTTTATCTGAAAAGTCCCGGACATAACAAAGAAAACACGTTTTTTTTGTTCAAAATTAGTTTTATTGATCAATGTAATTTCCATCAGGAACAACGCAATGATTCCAGCGCCGCTATAACATTTCACTACCAATTTTGTGGAACGATTTATCTTTTGCTTAAAAATAGACCATTCGAACGAAATTTCTTACCAGCGAACATTTTTTTTTAGGTCAGCGAACAGCCAGTAGTCGCTGGGAGCAAAATCTGGCGAATACGGTGGAAGTTGGACGAATTCAAAGTTCAATTCATGTAGTTTTGACGTTGTTTTGATTGACTTGTGACACGGTGCGTTGTCTTGATGAAGCAACCTTTTTATTATTTGCCGTGTGCCGACGTTTCTTTGCCATTTCGGCCTTCAAACGCTCCAATAACGCTATACGACGAGTTAAAACTATCTGTATATGGCAAAATACTTATAGTAAAATCATGAAAATTTCTATGTTTGGGTTTTCGGATACGATCTTTTTAACTAAAATATTTTCAAAGATGGCCAACTTCCGGTTCTACCGGAAGTCGACTGTAACTTTGTTATTTTAAATAGAGCACCCTGTATATTAATGCATTTTTAAAATCTACTTAAAATTTTAGTATACTTTTGTCTAAAAACTTTTTTCGAAAAATGCATACTTTTTGAGTTATTAATTTTTTTCTAAAAAGTTTGACCGTTGCAGACCCTTATGAATGATTTTTTCACGAGGATACCCTTAAAGATATGAAAATGGTTTCTGTTCGGCTGCTTTTAGCAAGGTCAGACGTATTCGAGTCTATGTTGAAAAATTTTTCATTTTATACAGGGTGTATATAAAAAGTGTTCAAATTTTAACTTAATAAATATCAAATTTCTTTATTTTTTAATTAGAACCATCCGGTTTTTTCTATTTTAATGCATTCAGGTTTAGGTATAGGAAAGTTTACATGAATTTGCCTTATTTTTCGCCCCTGAATGCATTAAAATAGAAAAAACCGGGTGGTTCTATTTAAAAAATTAAGAAATTTGATGTTTATGATGTTAAACTTTTTATACACATCCTGTATAAAATGAAAAAATTTTCAACATAGATTCAAATACGTCTGACCTTGCTAAAAGCAACCGAACAGAAACCATTTTCATATCTTGAAGGTTATCTTCGTAAAAAAATAATTTATAAGGGTCTGCAACAGTCAAATTGTTTACAAAAAAATTAATAACTCAAAAAGTATGCATTTTTCGAAAAAAGTTTTCAGACAAAAATATACTAAAATTTTACGTAGATCTTAAAAATGTATTAATATACAGGGTGTTCCTTTTAAAATAACAAAGTTACAGTCGACTTCCGGTAGAACCGGAAGTCGGCCATCTTTGAAAATATGTTTGTTAAAAAGATCGTATCCGAAAACCGAAACGTAGAAATTTTCATGATTTTACCATAAGTATTTTGCCATATACAGATAGTTTTAGCTCGCCGTGGGAAACCCTGTATATATAGTCGATGAATATTACACCACGTACATCCCAAAATACCGGGGTCACAACCTTTTCAGCTGATTGTTGGGACGCACCGGAATTCGGTCCCGCTACCTGCGGAAGGGACTACCTGTAACGGATTAAATTCGAAGTGTGGTCACACCAGCGAAAATGCGATTTCGGAATTGGGTCCCATGTACCTACTATTTGTTTAATTTGACTTTTATTTTCTTTCACATCTTTTTGGGCTTAGGACCAACAGTACACACTTATTGTTGTTGTACTGGCATGTTTAAAAATTTACGCTAAATGCGTATCGTCAAAAATAAAAACAGTAAGTGAAATAATAACCCAACCAAACCTACCTCTACCAAACCACCTTCGTATTTTTAGTCAATTTTTTTGTAGAATGAATTATAATAATTTTCAATAATAACCCAACCAAACCACCTTCGTATTTCTAGTCAAACGCGGCACTCATTTTGAACAGAGCTTTCTTAAGTCAATTGCTCATACAATATAAAGCCAACACGTTTTTTTTTATATCTTTACGACATCAGCTAACTCACACAACTTCACTTTTCGATCATTCAAAACGATTTTCTGGATTTTTTCGACGAATCTATTTTTTGTGAGTTTCACCAATAGAACAATTCTTATCTCTCTCTTTCAAGTAGTGCTGTTCATATTATCCTTGTCGTACTTATGTGAATACTTACTACCTTAACAGAAATTTAAAAAAAAGAAATGTAATGAAATGTTGTCTCACCTACCATCTATATTTATTTTGTGCGTTAGATAACGCATTATTGTAGTAAATCGAAAATATTTTCTTAAAAAAAAAAGATAAGTTATACAAGGCTCTGTTGTTATGCCTAAAAACTGCGTCTTAAAATATTTAATAAATATAAATATACACATATCTGGTTTAAATGTGGTTTCGGAGATAACTTGTGACATAAAAAGTTATCATAATGTATTATTTTTAAAAACAATACAAATACATTATTTCAATTAAAAATGCGTGGCCCGTGGTTAATATGGGAAATATTTCTATTGCTTTTTGTTGGTAATAAAATATTAATTAAGTTATTTTAAACAATGAATTTCGTTACGTCGTAGGTATAGTTTGGCACATCTATCTGGAATTAAGCTGCGTCCTCACCAAGTCGATACTGCCGATCGACATGGTTGATCAACAAGTCGACAAAACTGCATCCGTCCACAGGGCTGGATTTCCCAATAGGCCCGGGCCTATGGGCGCAAGCTCCCAGTTGCGCACGGCGGTGAGGGAAAAAAAGGGGAAGATCTTGAGCCTGTCGTAATAGATGAGTGTTTACATTTAAAGCCATTTTTGTTGCAAAACACTGAACAGAGCAAAATAAGTATTCCCCTGATTGAGATAATCAAGCTTTTGGGTCACTTTGATGCTGTAGAGTGTCCAGTGTAGATATCTACTCCAACATTGACATTGCCCTGAGAATGGTCTTATGTGCTCCTGCTACTAACTGCACAGGAGAAAGATCTTTCTCTACTCTCCGTCGAGTAAATAATTACCTACGGTCAACAACTGGTCACGATAGACTTTCATCACTGGCACTGCTGAGCATCGAGGGGAGGCTGACTTAGAACATTCAATACGATGACATTATAGATACATTCGCCCAGTAAAAAGCAAGAAGGAAGGCCCTATAAGAATAAAAAGATGTGAAGAAGTGCTTATATGTTTAAAATGATGGGAACTATTTACTTATTCTCTTTGTGTTAGTATTAGGCTAAACGTATAAAGTCACTTTATGTATGTCACTTGATATTTACTATTAATAGTCCAGCAAATAAAGGCACCAACCTGTTCATCTCATTATTGTCGGACTTTTTTTTTGCAACTAATAGGTATTCATGTGTAGATTACTCTCTGAAAATATGTCTTCCGCGGGATTTGCGGAAGGGGCTGGAAAATGGCCCATGATCCCGAAAATTCAGTTTTGTGCCGATATCTCCCGAAATATGCTACTTAGAGAAGTGGGGTTTTACTAGAAATGAAGTACAGTTCATTACCTACAAAAATGGTCCCCATCATTTTTATCCCTGGATCAGTATTTCTTGCAAAAATTTTCCGGAAAACTAAAAAACTTTTCCAAAAATTTTAAAAACCATCGAAAAGAGGACATTTTCAGCTTTCCAATGGTGTGCATTAAAGACCGATATTGCCAATCATTGTTTATCAATTTGCGGTAGACCCGAGAATTTTCAGAAAAATCCGGAAATCAAAAAAAAAAACGTCCCAAGAAAAACATGTTGTTTATAAAAATACACAATTTTATGTCGATATATTTTATAAAACCGTGTCTGATGGATACCACCACGACACTATGTATCCATTATGATTCATTAATAACTATTACCGACTTCTTTAAGTGCATATAAACAGCAGCTATCGAAGATAATAATACCGAAACGAGTAGGTGATTTTATAAGGTTACATGTTCATTCACCTTAAACGTTGCTCAATTTAAACCCGCTTTGATATCCTCGGTTACGTAACTCTCGACGTTTGGTAATAACGATTTTCGTTGTTGTTATTTGCTGTACAAAAATGTGCACACAAATGTCGGCATTTTTACTAAAGTCATTTGAATAAGAATGTCTTTTGTTGTTTTGTGTTTTTAATAATAATCAGATGCGTCGAATAGTTGATATAAGCTAAATATTCTGAAAATTGAAAAAGCGAAACCAACGGGACTCGACCCTGGGACCCCTTGTCCCTTGTTCGGTATTATAAGCTACCATTCAACCTGCGTCTTACATTCGGCCATCCTCCTCCGCCACTCGTCCTCGAGGTACCTAGAGTGCTGGACCTGACGTTTGTGCGTACACCTATCTCACCTACTCGTTGGTGAGCCGGATGCCTTGCCTGCCTACGCCTATCTCACTCTCCTGGCGAGCCTGACGCCTGCTCGCCCATTCCAGTCACCCTCTCTCACTATCACATCACATTAGGTTTGTTCTCACAAGCATCACAGACAGTTCTTGACAATCCGGATTCGGCGCACAGTCTCGAAAGCGTTCCTACAAAGATACAGCAGTACTGTGTTCACACACAGTTTATTTAGAGAAGTTTATATTTAACAATGAGTGATTTTGAGACATCTTATGGTTCAGAACTCGTAAACAAAATTTGTAGTTAATTGAGGTTATATTCCCTTTCTTGCAACATATCACCTACCTGCTAGGCTAGCCCATATATTATTGTCAACTGTTCATACAAACTGTTCCGGATCGATCAGAAACAGACATGCGTGTTAACATTAGTTTGAAAACTGTCTATTATTTGTCAGAGATTTTCTGTGAGAACAAACCTTAAATGGCCTCATGTGGACAATTCGTAGATGTAATCCCACTTCTGATATATAGGCTAAATATTCTGAAAATTGAAAAAGCGAAACCACCGGGACTCGAACCCCGGACCTCTTAGTTACAAGCTCTTACGCTAAGCCCTGCGCTACACCGGTTCCTAATCATCAATGTTCTGTTCGGTATTATAAGGTTTGTTCAAACAAGCTTGATAATCAGTTCGGAATTTTACTGAGTTTGCGTAAATAATAAACCTCATTAACCAATAAATTCTCCATAGATAAAAGAAATGTAGCTGCCGGGAGTCCATCGGAACCGGAACAAAATTTTGAAAGTGGTGTATGAGAAAAAAGTTTGGGAACCTCTGTTTTAGAACAAACACCTAATAATTGAGTTCAGCCACGAACTACACAGTGTTTTATCTACAGTTGGTACAACATAAATACCATTAAGCGTAATTAAGAATCAAAACAGTGACGTGTCAGCGCAGTTGTTTGTTAAGAGTCTTCAATACACTGTCAATTCGTATGTTATGTCACTTTTAATCTAATGAAATATTGAAATTTATAACGTAGGTAGTATGTTATTGAAAAATGAAAATATACAGGGTGATTCATTAAGGGTGGCGAACGGGAGTATCTCAGAAACCGTATGTTCTAGAGTTTAGGAAAATAACTTTGGCTCTAAGAGAATGATTATGACTGCTATTACTTACAAGATATAATTGGATTTTTGGCCTCGTACGTGACAAATCTATTGTAGTCCTCCCTATTTTTAGAGCTCGATATCTAGCTTTATTTTTTTTGTTAGACCTATTAGCCTGGATACCGCTTCCCTTGCGTAGTTCCAGGGGTTTTATGCCACTAGCGCAACGCCTGGTTGTTTATCCATTGGTGGATGCTCTCCTTAGTGAGGTTTTTTGCAATTCCACAGGAAGATTCTGGCTCAGTCGCTCCCTGCTTTGCTAACTCATCCTAGCCGACAAAGAAACTGATAAAGAACCTTCTGAGGAAGTCAGATAAAAGACAAAACGCCAGAAAAGTAAAAAAATGAGTAACTTCTATTTTAACTGACATTTCATTGAACATAACTATGCATTTTACTTCATTTGAGTAAATGAATACAAATACATATTATTTTATTGAATATGTTAAATGTATAATTAAAAAAAATATACCAAGAGTCTAGTAAGTAATGAAATTTTACTGGTAATAACCAGATTATAACGCACCCCTTGGGCTGGCCGATTAATGCGTGTAGGTATTATTTTAAGGCTATTTTATGACCAATCGCTTTTATGGCTTGTAATAACATTAGACCCGAGTTACATAAACCTTTAGAACGAGTTGATTAACATTAATGTATCTTGTGTCGTATCGTGTTGGTTTTTTTTTCAACACAAATAGCTAGCAAATACACAGAATATTCTGCATAAAAGTATACCCACTTAGGCAGGGCCTGTGCGTTGGTTTGAAATATTATCAGAAGTTTATTAAACATATTTTAAAAATTTCACTACAATCATCACTCATGAATAAGCTAATTTAGAGTAACACATGCATACCTACAAAAAAATGCGAAATATGTTTGGAATATTCAACATTCTTATTCAATGGCGGATTTAAGGGAGGGGCACGGTGGCACGAGCCCCCTTCAAGGCGGTTGCTTTGTGTATAATTATGTTTAAAACATTCCGTTGGCAGTTTAGCCATTTTAATATCTATGAATTTTATTATAGTTGACGTAAAATATATAGTGCAAACTTAAAGTTGTCGGCTTTTTGTTTGACTCTAAGACTAAAGGATTATTCACGTTACACCGTGACGAGACCGGGCCGTGCCCCCAGGCGGGACACGGTCACACATATGAAGTATGCTTTTTTATGAACCAATTCATAGTCGACCGGGCAAAGTCCGTGGCATGGCCGATGTGCGGCCGGAGCACGGCGCCGAATTCTCGGTATGTATTTTTCTCCGACCTCGACCCGGCTTGGCCACGCCACGTCGTAACAAGAATAGGCTCACCGGATGCCCGGAACCATTTCGATGACGACTGTTGACGGAGCAGTGCCACGTAAAATGGATTGCATTTCAAAACACATCACGCAAGTGGAAAACGGCGAAAAATATACCTTTTTTTAAAAAAGTGATGGACGCTTGACAAAATTCGTTACCGACACGTACTCTACTCAAATAACAGCCCGGTGTAGCATGAATGGCTGACCCGGTTGGCGCACGCTGACAACGATGCACGCACACGGCCCGGCGTCGGCACGGTGTAACGTGAATAATGCTTAAGAGTATACCGTCATAGCCCAGTCAACATTATAATTTTAAATGCTTACTTAGTTGACGATAAACAATTCATTTAATGTTATAATTTCAACTAATAATCGTTAATACACACACCGGCAAATTTAAAGGAACAGGTTATGAATCTCATTATTTTATTGATAATATCTAGATAGCTTTGAATGTCAAAACGTCAAACGTGTGATTTGTTTTTTGTCAAAACTTCAAACATTTGTGTTGTGCCTTACATTTTAAACTCGTATTATCTCTAGATAACAAGTAAGTGGTTTTTAATTAATCAGTTGTTTTGTTCGGGTTTGTTGGAATCGGTTTTTCTTGTGATTTATTAAAATCAGTTTTGTTCGTATTGCAAAGATCAGCTGATAATGGGTGATTTAATACCGACTGATATTGCTAGGGCCATAGCAATGATCGAACATGGTCGGACATACAAAGTTGCTCAAATGTTTCCTCCAGGATTACTTTATGAGCACACACAAAACTATTGTATTTTTGTCCACCCTGTACCAATTGGAATCAACATGTCGTGATACATTTTTGGAATCAGCTCAGCTAGAGTAATCTGAAAATTGAGACAAACTGGGGGGTGTTCCATTTAAAAAAAAAATGGCGGTGACGTCATGACTCGAAAGTAATTCACCCTGTATATTAGATTATTATTTAAAAATACGGTAAATTAAAATCAAAAATCGACGTGTTTCAGGATTATTTCTTAAAATGGTCTGTTTAGCTAAAAATGAATTTGTTCCATACTTTACGGACACAGTGTATACCGCAACGTATAGGTAATATGCGTTATCAGTTTCCCACATTTTTCCTTAGCTCATGTCAAAATAAAAACTAACGTTTAATAGACATATTTACAACAGCTCGCTTACATAATAAAATATTCATTGTTATCGCTATATATCCATTAATTCAGTGTAAACAACCTGCTTGACTATCAATTTCCTTAAACAATACAGCCACGTGTTTAATTTAAATCAGTATCTACCATACATACTGCGTATATATATTCGATATTGTAAATAGAAATCGAACGCATAAACGCCAAAAATACTTATGCCTACTTTGAGATTTATTTGAATTTTTTATTCTCGCTTCACATTGTTAGACATGGAAAAATAGTGACGGTGCTTGGGTCTCGTCTAGATAGACTGGAAATACCCCGAAAATAAATATAATTATTTTTGTCCACGACCACTTAATAATAAGTCAGTATTTTACCTCCTAACAAAAGGTATATGATAGCCATATAACTACTACGGTACAGTGTATCGATACTTTACACAGTATCGCCCATCTCTATATGTCACATTTGACGTACTCCTGTTATTTATTAATTTTGACGTTAGAAATGTCAATAATACCAAATTATTACTTTCCGTTCAATACTCACCTTATTTAATAAAGAAATCAAGGGTCGTGGACAAAGTATAGTATGACCATTATTCACTTGCGCCCCTCGCCTACGGATCGGGACGCAAACGTGGCCCTGCTTGAATAATGGCTATCACAAATTACTCGTTTAATAATATACTATTATGTCATACCAGTACATTTTTGTATTTTTATACCTTAGATACCATCTACATAATGGTTTACTTTATACCAGTGCGGGCTATCTATAGGGATTTTACTTGGCACATTTCTAATTAACTGTATTAATGTGTGTGAAATGTTTTCAGATCCAACTCTGGGTGAAAATAAAGTGTTGTAAACTTCTCTACGAATGGTAACAGGTCACGTAATGGTAATAGATGACGTCACAGTGCCATTCTAGCCAATAATTTTAAATACGACCTTATGGCAAGTGATATCTCGTTTGAAAGGCATTGACATTGGCTACATAGCCATATTAATTTTGTTTGGGTTTAAACTAATTTTGACGGATAAATTGAGAAATACCAAAATTATTGAAATTATTTTTTTTTAAATTTAATTAATCAAATATCAACAATGGATTCTTATAGCAAGTGTTCGAAATGTGCTCCGTCTACTTCCTGACAGTGATACATCCTATTAGTAAACTCTTGTCGTACTCGTTCGAATGTGTCAGCTGAAATTGTATTGCATTCTTCAATAATTCTTTCTTTCAAAACGCCAATTCTATCTGGTGCCGTAGTATAAACCTTGGATTTCAAGTACCCCCATAGAAAAAAATATAATGGTGTCAGATCTGGTGACCGAGGTGGCCATTCTATAGGACCTCGCCGGTCGATCCATCTACCTCGATATTCTTCATCCAGGTAACGTCTTACTGCACCATAATAATGTGCAGGAGCACCGTCTTGTTGATATGTTATTTCCAGATGGCCGAATTCATCTGGATTATCTTCCAGAATTTCAAGAATTGACGGCTCAATTGCATTTTGTAACATCTCCAGATACACTTCACCGCTTAAATTTGAATTTAGGAAAACAGGACCAACTATGTAGTTTCCCAAAATACCTGCCCAAACATTGACTTTTTCTGGAAATTGGGTATGTTGTTCACGAAAGGTGTGAGGATTTGTGTCACTCCAATTCCTTACATTTTGTGTATTCACATTTCCATTGAGGCAAAAAGTACTTTCGTCACTAAAACAAATTGTTTTTGTGTAATGTGGGTTTTTTGACTAATTTTATTTGTCATACATTCATAGAATTCGAGTCTTCTGTCGGGGTCGTCATCCGAAAGATGGTGCACCATTTTTAACTTGTATGGATGAAATTTATTTTTAGCCAACACTCTCTGTACTTTACTTTTACTTACTTCACAGATAGACGCAACTTTTGTCGAAGAGGAAGTAGGGTTTACTACCATTTCAGCATCTATATCAATTTTTTTATCATCACTAAATGTTGGTCGACCAGGTCGTTTGGCATCTTGAACACTACCTGGTGCTTCAAACTTGTGAAGAAGCTCCCTCAAATAAGTTCTCGAGATAGGGCGATCTGGGTATCTCTCATTAAATAAACGTTCCGCTTCATGGAGATTCTTTCCAGATTCACCAAGTATTAAGATAGCTGCTACTTTGTCGGCTTGAGTACGTACCATTTTGCCTATGTAAACTCTTAAACGTCTCGTTAAACAATAATTAAATTTAATATTCAAGCTATTTAGAAAAACTTTGTAAAGCAATAAATACTATTAAATTAAAAACGTCAATTTTTTTGACAACTAACCAGAGGCGGACTGAAAGATCTTCAATATTAAAATGTGAAATAATAATTTGCATTTTCCCGATGAATCCCCAAAACCCTTCGTTGGAGTATCATACAATCTACGGTTGGTAACATTTGTTTTTGGTATAGGACATATATCGTTCCTCTGGTTATATCCTTTTGCTTTTCTTAGCGTCACTTCGTTTTTTTCTTTTACGTATTGGCCTATTGATAATGTCTTTTGCTGCATCGGTTATACTATAACCTCGATGATTCAAAAACATTTTTCACAATTCACTTTGCACTTTTTTGCACTTAGGACTTAGATTATTTTCAGAGTGAAATGTTGATCACAGCCTAAAATTTTTGACGACAATATTAAAAATATTTATCCCGAAATTCCCACTTTCCATTTTATATTTGAATATTTTAATTAATTATATGTAAATATAAAAAGGACATTGGAAATAAAGTAGGTAGAGCAGTACAGGTCAGACAAAGGAAAGCAAGCAATATTGAAAAGATCAGATAAATAATAGAATAATTATAGTTGACGTAAAAGGTATAGTGCGAACTTAAAGTTGCCGGCTTTTTGTTTGATCCTAAGACTAAGAGTATACGTCATAGCCCAGTCATTATTACAATTATTTAAAATGCTTACTTAGTTGACGATAAATTCATTTAATGTTATAATTTCAACTAATAATAGTTAATAGTTATTTAATAAACTAGTTTGTTAATGAAGGCGATTAATAAACGAAACTGTTAGACAATGGTTTGACTGAACTATAACTATTTTTAAGAGATGGTTGCAGGTGAGCAGTCTGTGCACCACTGAAAGGCATTCTTTCCAAGTCTGGTAACGGTATCTTGTTAGCAACGAGTTTACAGCCGCTGAAATAATTTAAATTTTTAATTTGTTTTAGAGGCGACAGAAAAGATTTCTTAATTCCCTGTACAATCTCAACAGAATATATTTTCCACTAGCACTGTAAATATCTTAACACCAGAGAATTACTTTTCCAATTAGTTCCAAACAATGATTCTTAATGATTATTTATTTATTAACGCGTAATACCGATTTGATAAAACGTAAGACGTTTTTTATAAACATCACAACATAGGAAGTTAAACAGGAAATTGGATTCTCTACTTCTACAAGCAAATTGTATTTATTGTAAGGACGAAATATGACCCAGATAACTTTATCTATATAAAAAATATACTGAATAGCAGACGGTCAATATTCAAGTTGTATTGTTATAATAATTTGAATAAAATTTTAGATTAATATAAATCGAGTCGATGTTTGTGAGATAAGACACTCTCGGTAAATTATTTTTCTGCACCCAATGCACTAGGTTTTTTTTTGTCACCTGTATACTCTGTTCATTTACGACTGGCAGAATGATTTCGGGGTCTCAGCCATAAAATAATCAAAAACCATGAATTTGAATCATGAAAAAATATCCATTTTTACTCGAGTTATTGGAAAATATGTCCGACCGCTTATGTCTACAGGAGGTAATGGGCACGTTTTTGGAGAAGGAAGCCAGGAGAGCAGCTCATAGAATGCTATCAGTGGAGAGGCAAATAAATGGAGAGACTCTGAGGGATCACTCGGGAATGCTGAAGGAAATTCAAAATCACCACATTCTTGGGATGCCCTCGGATCGCTGTCAAAAAACTTCACGTGGACAATCCCTTTAAGGTCCTCATTCCCACGAGAGATAAATGGGATACAATCTACAATCCCTTGAAATACTAGGCAAGGAAATAGTTATTTTGACCTGGGTGGCGAGGAGTGGGGGGCAACGAGAAGGCCGACACTCTGGCAAAAAGGAATCAGAGTTTCTATTTATCGGACCTAAACCATTTTTTGGCATTGCAGAAACCATTGCTAGATCAGCCATAGCTACCTGGGCGGAGAGGAAAACCTTCACGTACTGGGTAGACATACCGGGGCTCTCTCACTCTAAGGCGTTCATATACAACCCTTCGAGTACAAAAAATAAGCAGATCCTGGAATTGAGTAGAACAAAGCTACGCATTCTGTCGGGACTGTTACTGGACATTGTAGACTAAAATACCACCTAAAGAAGATGAGTCTGGTTCAGACTTCCGATTGTCGGTTCTGTAGTTTGGAGGACGAAACTGCGGAGCACATGTTATGATCATGTCCAGCTTTGGGCAAGGTAAGGTACAACATATTCGGTATTAGTACCTTAGAGCCGAACGACTTCAAAAAAGTATCACCAAATCACCATGGACTTCGTCAGAAGCACAGGCTTGTAAGGGGAATTGTAATCCCAAGGGGTGAGCCACAATAGTCCCAACGAGGGTCGCAGTGGAGGCGGCGAGAAGGCCCCACTCACATCGAACCTAACCTAACCTAATGGGCACGTTTTAGGGACCATTTTTGTACATAATGAATTGTTTTCCATTTTTTCACGAATTCAAAAATTCCCTGCCATGTCATATTCTGGCAGATATCAATGAAAAATGGATTTTTGGAACATTTTTCACTATGATACCGGAGCTGGAGAATGGGGGGAATTTTTTTATTCGAAAGACCCAATTCAGACGTACAATTTCGCCCGGTATGATGCTTTTGCTTTTGCGGTTTATACCTTTATTTATTGGACTATACGGAGACAAAGCTATTATCGCCTTGATATAGATAGATCATTGAGTTTCTCTAGTCATTCTCTTACCATTTTAGAACTCCATGCTTTAATGAATGATATAAATAAATATACGTTTTTAATCAATAAATTGCCCTCATTAGAAATCGATGAACATACTTTTTAAACAAAACGATTCTTAAAATGCTTTGTTATTAAATATAAATATGATTCATTTATCGTATTTATATTTTTATTATTCGTATCCCGATCACGTTTATAGGTATATCAGTATAGTTTTTCCACTTTTTTTTTTCTAATCCTTCAAGATCTAGGTAAACGTATGAAAAAAAATTAAAATAACAAAAAGAATTTATGATTTATATGGAACAAACGGTTACACAACACTGCACCAAACTTTTTCGGGCAAGTTCAAGGTTTTATGTTTACATAAAACTAAATTGCGCATATAATCCAACATTGTTTTATTCATTTTTTTTAGTTGCCTTTCACGCCTCAACAACCCAGTCTAACCAGGTCTAAAATACTCAAGAATTTAGTGCTTTTCATGTAGCAACCGAGAAAATTATGACAATGATACGTTTTTTTTAAAAGTTAGCATTGTAACATTTCATATCAGAGGGAATGTTTTTAGGCTACTAGCTTTCAACAAATTAAGCGATAGTTATTTCCGGTTAACATGTCGTAAACAGGAGTAGAGTTCATATAATAGCCTTTTTGGTGTGCGTCCTTGATTTTTAATGTCCTTCTAATGGAATCGACATGTCTGTTGGTTCACTGGCTAATGTTTTAAGGGAACTAAAATTCAGATGGCTAAATTGCAGTATTTCCAATAGAAAATATCTTATGGAACAACCACATGTAGCTCAAAAAAGATTACATTTTCTGAGAGAATTTAAGAACAATGAGAGTACTCCTTACCCTCTACAGCCTGTTTTTTTGGACGAGACCTGAATTTTCAGTGAAGGGAGTTTTCGCAGGAATTGGCAAGATGGTAGCACTAAGGCAGTAAGGAAGACTCTCCTCAAAAGCTAAGTAGAAGTAAGGGGCCCAATAGATATTTTCCCAAGTATTATTAATTTCATAGCCTTTTCGAATTTGGCTGAATACGATCCTGATCATTTTATTTATCAAATTTAAGGTTAGCTATATGTCAAAATAGCAAATAAAATAAACGACATACCCAAAACCCGGATATACGTCACAAACGATGACGCACACCAAGAAGGCTATTATATGAACTCTATTGGGAAATTAGACTCAAATATTATTTTACCAGCCAAACATTTCAGTTATAAAATAATCATACTATTAGGTATTATCAAAATTGGTATTTCAAAGTAGCGAAACTCTAAACATTACACCTTTATTTTCAAAAATTGTCTGTACCTTCCGCTTTCGTTAGAGAGTATTCCTTATACCTAGATACGTCCCTGTCTATGGTATCTGTAGTTTTCTGAACTCAAATCATATTGTTTTTAAATATTTTCCATGTGAAAGTAATTTTTCCTTCAATTGTGACACTGAACAAAATTTTCAAATAAAATAAATCATTTTACGTCTTTAAACGAATGCAAAGAATGTTATTTTCAATACTGTAGAATAAAAATCGAATCGAAAGCATTGTTATTGTATAATTCAATACGTTGCAATCGTATGAATAATAGAAAATGGACTCCACTAGTTTAGTCACCCCTTCTATTAACCTTGGCCTGTAGAATATTATGTTACGCAGCAGAGGATCTAGCTTTGACCTTGAACGAGGTTGATTATCAATTGGGCCAAGCGATTCGTGGAGTTATTCGACCGGTTCGATCACCGAAATTTTGTCGGGCTACTGTATAATAAAAGTCTAGGCCGCTCATGGGGGTTTTTATCGACTGGATTCCGTCACTTACTATTAAAAAGGTAAAATATTTGTATTTTGAAAATTCTTTCAACTACGGAAAGCTACATTATGAGCGAGTAGCACGAAATGTATTTTTTTTTCAAAATATTCAACAGATTTCTACGTAAATTACAATAATGTAATCAAAGGTATCAAAAATATGGCTGTAATAATCATAATGCTCGATTTTAGTTAACAGTCGGTTAAGAATTCAAGCTCCGGTTAGGTTTTATAAACGTTTCCAGCTTCTGGTTACCAAACCGACTGTTTAAAGTATAGTTTTGAGTAAAATTAGTTTGGTCTAAGAAAAATGTACTTGATTTGTTAGTCCACATGGACTGTTAACGTCCCATGGTGGGTTTAGTTTATTTCTCTTATTTACAAGATATTGTGTTCTTAGATGTTGCTGTGATTGAGATTTTGTTTTATTGACTAAAACTATTTTGTTGGTAATATTTGTATGAAACCGGTTCTGCTTCTGCTAACAGATTTCTTCATCTCGCCGACAAATTATGAAACGGTGCAAATACTTGCTGCAGGTTGGCAACAAATGAAATTTTTTTGTCGCCTGTGAAACGATTGAATAACAATTAAAACTTGCATAATTAGCATTCTCGATACTTTTATCTTCGATTGTCTGAAGCACCTTGTTTAACGCATTTTATACTTTCCCTAAATAATTATCTATTATTCAAACACAGCGACATAATTTGTAAACTTTTTAATAAGTTCAAGGACTGGTCTAACCACGATGTTTGGTCGAAATTTGCCAGTTTTTTTGCGACGTATTTTTATAAAGATTATAAATTATGAGAAATTTACAACGCTGGTAAACATCCAAAATGCAAACTGGATGCTGACGTAGTTATAAATTGGTCTCTTTTTATTCCGAATAAGAAATATAATCAAAGTTTCGTTTAAAAATATTTATTCTTCATTATATTAGTCAATTTTAGGCGAATAACAATCGATAACCGGTAAATACCAAATGCATTTAGTCGATGTGGTTATTAGTCGATGTCGTCATCACCTTTGAGTTTTTAACCGCGGTAATTACTTCTGGTTATTTACCTAATTGTTATTAATAGTTATTCAATGTAATTTAGACGTGTTTCGGTGGTGACATTTCTTGATTGATAAAGGGCTAAAACCAAGGTCAAAAAATATTATCCGCGGTTTGAATGAACATAATATTCAGTTGCTATATGGTATGTATGTATGTATGTATGATGGGTAGATTCGCATTAATAAAATTCAATATTTTTCAAAAATACTACTACGGGATTTAAAACACTGCCTTTCAATTTCTTTCTGGTGGAAATTCGGTTGAAAAACGGCGCCTGTCAACAAATAGCCTAATCAAAGTACACATAAAACCTCACAAAAAATACAAAAAACTTGAAAATTCAAAATTGAGTATTTAAAAGGGTGGTGTTTAACATGAGAAAAAGTTTACGATGTTAGGCATGCAATTTTTGTTTTTGTTTTTTCGCTCTAATTGTTTAAATAATAAATATACAGAAAATTTTCCAAATCAAAATTTGTAGCTGATGCATTTATCTACAAATTTTGTTTAAAAAGTTTTTCTGTAAATTAAAAAGTTTACGAGATAAAATTAATTTCAGTGGTATTCAATTCGTGGTTACGCGCGAACGGCCAAATTTATTAACCGCTCGACTTAAAAGTTGATAATTTTGGGCTTATAACATTCTGTAAAAATAAATAAACTCATGTAAAATGTAAAGAAGGATCTCAACTTTTAGATAGAAATATAAATAAAAATAAATAAATTTATAATTCCTATTTAATTAATACTTATCCCAGCGAAAATTCCTTTTGGATTTAGCATTGCAAATGAGCATAAAACATTATTATTATAAAAGCAAAGCCATCAATATTTATATTATTATTTATTTTAAACGAATGCTTCTTAAAAATCTGTTTTTTTTGCATGCTTAATTCTACTTGTTTTTTTTAGACTTCATTCAATTATATCTTTTTTCGAAATTAATATAATTCAATGAAACTTCACTACTAAACACTTTGAAGCATCTACTTTCGAAACTACTATAGTTTTTCTATAAATATCAATTTTTTTAAATAATAGACAATTATTTAAAATAAATACTTAAATCAGAGGTCTGTCAGCAAACCTTCTATAACTTTTTATACCGTTTATGATATTATCTAAAAATTTGTGAACTTTATAATGAACATATTAAGAAGTGATCGCGATACAAAAGAACACACCTATGGCTCAGGTAAGAAAGAGATGGGAGCACAAGTAAAGGTGAAAAAGCAGGTGAGAGAGCGTGGAAAGTCGATGATAATACATTAAAAAATTTAAAAAAAAATTTTCTTCAATATACTTGTAGATACCCCATTTTAGAACACATTTCATATGAAAATTTTTTTTCTAAATGTCATTGTTTATTTACTATCATAAAATTAAAAACATGAAAATTGATGATGTTCAAAAATACTACTAAGGAAATTTCGTATATATTTTAAAAACTAATGCAGATACAAAAAAAATGTTCAGACACATTTTGTAGATAAATGTATTAGCTACAATTTTTGATTTGAACATTTTTCTGTGTTTTCATTATTTAAACAATTAGAGCGAAAAAACAAAAACAAAAATTTTCACTCGACGATTTTCCGGAAAATCGCATGCCTAGCATTGTAAAGTTTTTCTCATGTTAATCACAACCCTTTTAAATACTCAATTTTGAATATTCAAGTTTTTTGTGTTTTTTGCGGCATTTTACGGATATTTTGTGCACTTTGACTACGCTAAAATATCAAGTTTTAAAATTAACTGTCATGATTAGTTAATTTAAGGCCAAAGTTTCAGGCCGATTCGTTTAAAGGTGTACCGAAACTGAATTATACTGATTGTTGGTAGGAAATAATATCTTTTTTCTCCAAATGACATTAAAAGCGGCCTTTTAATGACACTTGGCAGGCTTAGAAGTTGTACTTTTAATGCCTAGGCAGAAAAAGTCCACTTTTACTGCCTAGGCAACCTTCCAAGTAATAATTTGAATCAAACTGGTTATTAAAATTGACAATGACATTAAGAAAACTCAAAATGATGCTGGATATTGATAATGAAACGCAATTTAAATATGAAAAAGTCGATTTTGCGTGGAATTGGAACAAATTTGAAGAAAAAATTATATGTTTCACACGGCAGAAAAGCAGATTTAATGGCTGACTGGTTTCATAGCCTTGCTACGCTCGGCTATGAAACACCAGCCGCGGCATTAAATCTTGTGCTTTTATGCCTAGTAAAACAAATAACTATTTTTTTGTATGCTTAAAAGACTGACTAAACAGCGAAAACTTCAAAGGGCGCTATCTTTTGGATAAAGGTTAGATGTACATAAAATCACATCTAGTATCTGCAGGTTGCGTTTATTTCTGCTGCCGACATTCAATGATATGTGACCGAATTTCTGATACGGGACGAAAATATCTCGCTTGACTGTCGTAATCTAAACAACTTTTGGCTATCGAAATAGGAAATGAAGGTGTCGAATAAACGAATAAATATTTCCTTGAGATTCAGATTATTAAAATAGCTTGAGAAAATAGAATGAACTAACTTTTTATAGAATTCCCATGAGATTTTAAAATATAGAAAAAAATAGATAGAAAAATGTCGTTTAACGAACGCTAATGAACATAACGTACTACAGTAAAAGTCAATAATGTTTCTTGTTACGTCATACTTCCCTGAATGTATCAAAGACACTAATTTTATGTGGATATAACTGACCGTATGTCCAATTAAAACAAATATAAAGGTACATATACAGTGTGGAAACTACTTATGGAATAAAATTCTTTACGTCATTATTTTAGAAAATTATAAAAAATGCCGAGACACGTCAACTTTTGAATTGAGTTGTGCGTTATGTAAACATAAATTTAAATGTTAAATGGTTCACGCAAGTATGCCATAGTCGGTGTTGTTTTTTTTTAATGGAACACCCTGTATATTTGCATATTTTTGAAATCCTCTTAATGAACCGATTCCAACAAACTGAATAATGTATGGTCAATTATGAATTATACAGGGTGAAATTTTAAAATTAATAATTTATTGAGTACACTTGAAATATTGGTACTTTTTTAAATTAGCTAAATATGGATTTATCAAAAATCTAAACTAACTAATTATTAGACGTATTTGTATATTAAACAAAACCTGCTACGCCCATGAATTTTATCATAAATACCTAAAAATTGTCTAAAAACGCCAATAATTAGACAAAATCGGTAAAAAATGTGGATTGTTTTCTATTCTGTCAGTTGTTGATGTGTTGACAGTTTATACTGAAAAAGTAAAATCTTTGTCAAACACTCTTTCCTTGTCGACATAACAATGAAATATTTAACTGAGACTCACCGAATTGAGATTTTAATGATGATCGGGTACGGGAATAGCTGCAGAAGTCAAGTTGAAGTGGCAAACTTATTTAATCACAGGTATCCCGAATTGCCTAATATTTCACAAAGTACTGTGTCTAAAATTCATGCACAATTCAGAGAACTTGGACATGTCAAACCATTGAAATGAAAACCACACTTCGTTGAAGATGATGTGAAAGTGGATATTTTGTTAAGTGTCGAAGAGAATCCAGCTTCAAGTACACGTCAAATTGCCCGTGAAAATAATGTTAGTCATACAACTGTTCTAAGAAGTCTTCATAAAGAAAAACTTCATCCCTACAAATTAACTTTTGTGCAGGAGTTAACAGAAGACGATCCAGATCGTAGAATGGATTTCTGCGAAAGATTGATGAATAAGCTGAACAGAAATGTGATAGCTCTTGGTACCATTCTTTTTTCTGAGGAATCAACATTCACATTGAATGGAGAGGTAAACCGACAGAACTGTAGATATTGGTCAGCACAGAATCCTAATTGGATGCGTGAGACACATACTCAGTACCATCAAAAGGTGAACGTTTGGGCCGGTATCATACTATTATTGGTCCTATATTTATAGATGGAAATTTGACAGCTGAAAAATATTTAAATATGCTTAGAAATGAAGTTATACCTGCGTTGGCAAACTTATATCCCAACGCAATAGATCCTAGCTTACCGAATGAAAATGTTTGGTTCCAGCAAGACGGGGCAACACCCCATTATGCTTTAATGGTAAGAACTTATTTAGATGACATCTTCCCCAATAAATGGATTGGACGAAGAGGTACTATTGAGTGGCCAGCTAGATCGCCAGACCTTACACCGTTAGATTTTTTTCTGTGGGGTTATCTCAAGAACAAAGTATATGCAACACAACCAACTAGCATTGTAGACCTCAAAGACAGGATAACTACAGAAATACGGAATATTTCACCTCAAACTTTAAACTAAGTTAAGGAGAAGTTCTATAGAAGACTGTGCTATTGCCAACAACTAGGTGGAGAACATTTTGAGCATTTATTTTAATGTATTAAAATCAAATACATCGGGTATTTTATGTATGTGTTTATTAACTGTAAAAATAAAAATTTCACCCTGTATAATTCATAATTGACCATACATTATTTAGTTTGTTGAAATCGGTTCATTAAGGGGATTTCAAAAATATGCAAATATACAGGGTGTTTCATTAAAAAACAACAACACCGACTATGGCATACTTGCGTGAATCACCCTGTACATTTAAATTTATGTTTACAAAACGCACAACTCAATTCAAAAGTTGACGTGTCTCGGCATTTTTTATAATTTTCTAAAATAATGACACAAAGAATTTTATTCTACAGTGTGACCCATTTTGTTTGGAAGCACCCCTATAAAATCCGCATTTTTCAACCGATTTTGATTTAGTCTTTTTTGTTAGATTCAGTATCAAAAACAGAATTTGAGCACAAATTTTCATACAATAATAGCTATTTTCAAGGCCCTCTACGTTAATTTTTCTTTGCCAAAAAAGACGAAAGTATATTAGGCATTTTTTTTTCTCAAATATAACTACACCACTGGATTCAGAATCATCACAAACGTAAACTATCAAAATTTTATAAAAAAAGTTTTATTAACAACAAAGTTATCACTACATGAATTTGGAAAGAGTTGTTTTTTATATTTTTTATTAAGAATGTAGACATATTTTAAAAATGGCAACATAGTAAACAAAAACTAGGACTCAAACATATTGCACTGTAAAAATTTGAAGCCGATACCTTAAACCGTTCTGGAGTTATAGCTTCTGAGAGTAATGTAAAATTGTGCTGATGTGACGAAAATACAAATTAACACCAAATAATACATTTTAATTATTAAACTACTTAATAATAATTGAATTCTACATTTTTGTAGCCTGGACTAGACCTCCGCTAATTTCCACACATTTCTCGTATCGTTTGGGACTATGTCTTAGCGCTTTTTTATTTCATGTGGCGTTATTCCAGCACACGCCTGTCGTATTCTGTCACACAGTTCTGCTCTATTCCTTGGACGTGTCTTATAAACTTTTTGTGTCAAAAGACCCCACAGATAAAAATCCAATATAGTTAAATCGGGCGATCTAGGAGGCCATTCGATTAACTCGCTACCGAGACCTATCCAACCATTTGGAAATTTTTCGTTAAGCCACTGCCTGACAATCCTAGAATAGTGTACAGAACAACCATCTAGCTGAAATATCAAATTTCTTCTTTCTGCTAGTGGCAGTTCGTCAATCACTGCGGATAACTCACCTTCCAAGAATTCCATGAAGTTATTGGCATTCATGTTACCCTCAAAAAAGAATGGACCTATTATCCTGTCTTTTAAAATTTCGGCTTCGAATTTTTACAGTGCAATATGTTTGAGTCCTAGTTTTTGTTTACCATGTTGCCATTTTTAAAATGTGTCTACATTCTTAGTAAAAAATTAGTTAAAAAACAAATTTTTCCAAATTCATGTAGTGATAACTTTGTTGTTAATAAAACTTTTTTTATAAAATTTTGATAGTTTACATTTGTGATGATTCTGAATCCAGTGGTGTAGTCATATTTGAGAAAAAAAAATGCCTAATATACTTTCGTCTTTTTTGGCAAAGAAAAATTAACGTAGAGGGCCTTGAAAATAGCTATTATGGTATGAAAATTTGTGCTCAAATTCTGGTTTTGATACTGAATCTAACAAAAAAGACTAAATCAAAATCGGTTGAAAAATGCGGATTTTATAGGGGTGCTTCCAAACAAAATGGGTCACACTGTATAAGTGGTTTCCACACTTTATGTCTTTTGGGCCTGAATTAAGCTACCCCATTACGTCTTTATCGGTTTGTTGTGACAACGATTGTATTTAAAAAGCGAAACGTCACTTTATGCAAAAGGAATTGGCTAATGGCGGACCATTTCTTCTGTCGTTAAATTCCATTCAAGAGGTAAGTTTTGTAACAATTTATTTGTAGAATTTCAAATTGTAGTCTAACTGTGATATGTTAAATTAGGTTTTCATTCATTTCCTCTCATAACCCTCTAAAAATGATACGCCGCTGGTGAGAACTGTCTTATTGATTTGATTCGTATGTTTATGAGTTATGACGTAACGAGAAACATTCGTGACTTTTACTATACATAATTTATAACATATAAGCACTTGTTGACCAAAAATCGAAATTTGCGAGTTTTAGTGGTTAATTTTATGAATCTAAGACGCGAGCAGCAATTGGTGTTATGAAAAATGAAATCCAAGAATTTTTCTGATGCCTCTGGAAATAAAAATACCTCTCGGTGTATTTTTAAGCTATTTAAAAAGTGGGGGCAGAAAAACGTAAATGCTTTGCATGCCACATTGTAAAAACGTTGTCAACAACTTTTTTTACCAGCGTTTCACTTTTTGCGAATAAAATTAATATGTGCAAAAATGTAGATAAACAACTTTTAAATGCGCAATTTACTTTTTTTGAAAAAAAATTTATGTTTTCTCGTTATAATATTATCTTAAACGGATACATAATTAATTAAAAAAACAGAAAAAATCTTTTACGTATCGAAAACATACTGGAATGAATGCCAAATAAAAGTGAATAAGAAATTTTCCATGTAGATTGTAGTTATAGGTAGTGCAAGTATTTTTATAAAGTGGATTTGTTGAAATTTTCAATTTAAAATGTAAATTTGGTTCATTTTTTAGGTAAAATCGTGAATTTGATAAAATTTTTACTTTAAACTTTGAAAATTTGTTAAATTTAAAATTATGACTGAATTTGGTTAAAATTTCAGTAAAAACTATAAATTTCATCAAATGTTCACTATAAACTTTGAAATTGGTTAAATTTTCACTTTAAACTTTGAAAATCAGTTAAATTTCACATTTTCACTGTAAATTTGGTTACAATCAAAGGTTAAATTGTAAATTTGATTGAATTCTCACTTTTCAAAGTAAATTTGGTAAAACTCCAGTTTTTAACTGTAAATTTGATCAGTAAAAACTGTAAATTTTATTACATTTTCACTTTAAACTTTTAAAATTTGTTAAATTTAAAATTATTACTGTAAATTTGGTTAAAATTTCATTAAAAACTGTAAATTTTATCAAATGTTCACTATAAACTTTGAAATTGGTTAAATTTTCACTTTAAACTTTGGAAACCAGTTAAATTTTACATTTTCACTGTAAATTTTGTTACAATCAAAGGTTAAATTGTAAATTTGATTGAATTTCCACTTTTCACAGTAAATTTGGTAAAACTCCAATTTTTAACTGTAAATTTGATCAGTAAAAACTGTAAATTTTATTACATTTTTACTTTAAACTTTTAAAATTTGTTAAATTTAAAATTATGACTGTGACTTTGGTTAAAATTTCAGTAAAAACTGTAAATTTTATCAAATGTTCACTATAAACTTTGAAATTGTTTAAATTTTCACTTTAAACTTTGGAAACCAGTTAAATTTTACATTTTCACTGTAAATTTTGTTACAATCAAAGGTTAAATTGTAAATTTGATTGAATTCCCACTTTTCACAGTAATTTTGGTAAAACTCCAATTTTTAACTGTAAATTTGGTCAAAATGTCAGTAAAAACTGTAAATTTTATTAAACTTGATTATGAAATTGATTTACTTTTCACCATAAACTTTGAAATTGGTTATATTTTCACTGTAACTGTGTTTAAAATGCAACCTTCAATAGTAAATTAGGTTAAATTCCCAGTTTAACTGTAAATTTGGTAAAATTTCAATTTTTAACTGTAAATTTGTTCAAAATTTCTGTAAAATCTGTAAATTTCATCAAATATTAACTAGAAACTCTGAAATTCGTTACAATTTTATTAAAAATTTCAAACTGTATCTAAATTTCCACTTTATTTTCAATAAATATTCGATTAAAACTAAATTTGGTACATTTTTGACAAAATTTCCTTTCAATACATGTGAAAATCATCCCTCTACGATATGCAGAACATGCACAAATTCATTAGTATCTGTTTTCACATTTTTAAAAAATCTAATATCAGATCAAACTATTTTTATCGACCCACTCTACATAAAAAACACTTAATAATGAAATATTTCACATTTGTCCCAAGTATTCCCGACATATATTTACGAATATATAAAATATATGCGATAGTAAAAGAATCTTCTACTGTCCGCTTCACCAAGTCAACCTTCATAAGTGATTGATTTCACTAAAATGCTCCGAAAATTCAACACATTACCTAAATATAAAAAAAACTACACGTGCTTTTATTGTAAGAATAACCTACATTCATTGTATAACATTCCAGAATTTGTTAGTTATGGTTACTGATATGCGTGTTAAGAAAACAAGGGTGTTTATATACAATAATAACTTAAAAATCAACTGAAGGGGTTTGGATGTTACGAGGGTTTTTCGTTGGTAAAGCTACGGTATTTTGAATTTATGGCTTCGTTTTACACTAAGCTATTTTCGAGATAGTTTGGTTTATTTTGTATAATGCAATTCAGTGTGGCAAACTTAAAAATATTTTTAGGTGATGTTACTACTACTACTAAGTTTGCAGGCGAACCTTGTCCTGGACAAACTCAAGCCAAGGTTCCGGCACTGAGGCCACTGGCGGCCCATTGTGCCATTCCTGCTACCTAGACATCCATAAAGCCGAGCCCTTCAATAAAGGCCACAACCTTTTTCAATGGATGCCTGCTTGTGTCTCCAGGGGCCAAAACAGGGACTCCGAAGATTCGCCTGCGTAGTACAGCCCAGTGTGGACACTCTAGGAGAACATGGACTGACGTTTCGTCAGTCATGCCGCAACCCCTGCATAGGGAACTTCCCTCTACTCCTAAGTTGTGGAGGTGTTTCATCATACAGCAGTGCCCCGTTAGGAGTCCTGCTATCTTCCTTAGCCTACTTCTTGGTAGTTCAGTAGCTGCTCTAGCGTGTCCATCAGTCCATCCCTTCAGTAAAAGTTTGGATTGCCTAGGACCCTGCAGAGCATTCCAATGAGCGAGGTGCTGATTCTTCAGCCACTTCTTCGTCTCCTTGCGTATTCTTTGTTTTGTTAGGCCCAAGGTCGGGCCCGGGCCGCAGGGGGGAGCTGCCGCCCCTTCCGCAGCCAGTGCATCCGCCATCTCGTTGCCTTCAAAACCAGAGTGGGCTGGAATCCATTCTAGCCGCACCACGTTGTGCCTTGCAAGATTAGCAAGTCGTTCTCGACATTCATTAGCAAGTCCTGAGTTGCTGGTGCACCCACTCAGGGCTTTAATTGCTGCCTGACTGTCGGAGTATATGGTTATGCGTCGATCCACATAACCTCTGTCTAGGTTTATCTGCGCACATTCCAAGATAGCATATATCTCGGCCTGATATGCAGATACACCATCACCCAATGGTACACTAACTTGTGTTCTTGGGTTCCTAGAGTAAATTCCAGCCCCTGCTCCATCACCGGAGCATGAGCCATCTGTGTACCAGACAGTCCCATTAGGCTGTGTATTCCTCTCTTTTTCACAGGATTCTCTATCCCGGATCATGGCCCTGTACGGAGTTGCGAAGTAGTACTTTCGCAGGCATTCATCAGGTGCTCGAGCCAGAACTGGAATATCTTCCAGTAGCCGGAGCTTCTTGACGTGCCTGCACTCTTCCCCTCTTCGCACGTATCCCAGCTGTTTTAAGCGCAGAAAAGCCCTCCCCGCCTCAGCCTCGATCACATGGTGAAGAGGCCGAAGACCATGGATCACTTCCATCGCAGCAGTTGGTGTAGTTCTCATGCAGCCAGTTGCCCCCAAGCTGACCACCCTTTGAAGGCGTGTCAGCTGCGATCTTGCCGTGACCAAGGTTACCCTCGGCCACCAAACCAGAGCCGCATATGTGAGCATAGGCAGCATGATCACTCTATAGAACCATATGATCGTTTTGGGGGTCAGGTGATGTTAAATAATTATGAAAATAAATATTTTCACAATTTTCTGGTAAATCGGAGTTTGGGTACATTTCTGAGAGACTAGCACATATTTAATGTGCCTTATTTCTTGTATCTCTATTGTGATAATCTTTTGATCTCACGTCGTAAAGACAGGGCTTGCTTTCATATAATAAAATTAAGTGTGTGGCCATATCGGTACTCTAAACATGTTTGCTAAAATAAAAATTAATTATTATTATATAACTTACTTTTCTCCATTTTGTTTTTCTATATAAACACGATTCGAGGTTTGAGTTTCTGCTCTAATATTTTTAGGGTTGGTAGCAGAATTATTACTAAAATAATAACTAAAATTGCCTACAAAAATCATGAAAATAGAAACTGTTCTAATTACACTTCGTTGTTCTCGGTAACAGAACGAAATTGCGGTGTATGGTATAACCGGAAATTTACGATCGAAATATTTTGTTGTACATGTAAAGGTCAATAGAATATTATTAGTCTCTCTGACTATCTCCCACCTACATATTTAATATTGTTTACGTGTCTACATGTTGGTGACTAGCTAGCACA
Source organism: Lochmaea capreae (assembly GCA_949126875.1). Classification (NCBI taxonomy): domain Eukaryota; kingdom Metazoa; phylum Arthropoda; class Insecta; order Coleoptera; family Chrysomelidae; genus Lochmaea; species Lochmaea capreae. The sequence continues at coordinate 8,733,795 of OX421397.1, read as the reverse complement.
CCTTCCGGGTCGATCATGTTTACTACAAAATCCATGAATATATATTGAAATAGGAACATGTTGATTCTATTAATGATAAATGCATTAATTGATGGTTTTCTTAATGAATAATTACTTTACAGATTGAGAAAATCACGCAAATATTTTTCAATAAAAATTTGTTATTGACATCATTTGATACGCATGCGTGGACAGAATAATGTACCAAACAAATGTGTGCTGGAACAGTTCTAAAAAGTAACCTATCAACTTCACATTCGCTCTTAATAATAGTTATTTATATTATACTATAAAGGGATGTAAGCAATATTTTTACTAGTCGAGAACGATTTAAGTACGAAGTCCACCATTTTCATAGAGAAAAACATAGATATTTCCAAGTATCCTAAACTTCGATCAAGGGCGTACCAAGGATTTCTGCTAGGGTGGGCAGCTCATACCTGTTTCGAGATGGTTGGTCGGGTATATTGAAACAAAAAATCATGAAAATTGACTTTTTTTAATTAGATTGATTATGACACAAAACAAAAGCGCAGCTTACTGAAGGACCGTTCTACGGTCGCCGTGGTGCATGGGATAGTGCTTAAAATAATCAATGCCTTTCTGACAGCAGGGTAAAAAATGTTGGCTTCGTTGAACAGATCAACTACTTCTATGTCCCTCAATTGATCATCTGATAAAGCCTTCTTCACCCATAAATTATGCCAAAGGTCCAGTTCTAAATTCTTGGAATGATTCTGCGTTCTTGTGTAAGTCTGTAATTCTGGTTTTGGTCATATTTCCCACTTGCCAGGAAAATTGACGTTTATTTTATCTTCTGCAGCTGCCCCCCCTAACCCCTACCTGGGTACGCCCTGGACTTCGATCATTTTTAAAAAGAAGAAATTACGGATATAAACCAAAACAATCTAATGTGTTTGACAGGGAAGATGTAAATAATCCAAATCTGGCGAATACGGTGGATGTGGGAACAATTCGAAGTTCAATTCATGTAGTTCTTTCTCTGTCTTTCAAGCTGTTTTTCTCATATTTTCCTATGTCGTGCTTGTGTAAATCGTTTGGGTTCGAAAAGCCCTTTCGCAATCTGTATAACAACATAGTAGAAGACTGTCAACAAATATCAAATGTCAAAATTAACTGAGTTCATAAGTCAGTTGAGAAAATTTTAGCGAAAAAGTCTTTTCATTTTTCAACAACAGTTGTCTCAACAAGAATGTCTTGTCGAGTTGGTTCCTGTTTTCGGCAATGAAGCACAAGAAAACCTGGGTCAATGATCCTTCACTAAGACAGCACACAGCTCTAAAAACAGTTGAGTTTTTAAAGCAAGAAAATATCGAATTGTTGAACCATTCTTCATACAGTCCCAACCAAAGACCTAAAGACTGTTTGCGTGGTGAAACGTTCCAGTTCACCGAAGATGCAGTCAACACCTTCAAAAAGTATAATTTACGATTTAAAGTTGTTCAAATTTAACGTGAAAAGAAGATACATTTTCCAAAATATTTATATTTTGTAAACTTGTATTTGGTCGAGGTTTAGTAAAATCTTAATATAGATTTTGCGGGAGACGATTTTGAACCCTAATGCGCAGTGACAAAATTAAAAGATAGGTAGTAATAATCACGGAAATCATGAGGGTATTTCTAAAAATATGAGACGCAACAAAGTACTCGAAATTAAACTGGCACCGATTCAAATAACTAACATCTAAAATTATCGAAGTGGTAAACGGATTTTCCAAAAACGTTTAAAATAAAAAAAAAAATTGGATCGCATTCTATGTTTTTTTAAAAATTATATTTTATATTATCTAGTCTCCAGAAGAAGCAAGTGGAATCGGAAATTGAATTTGTGTCATCATTGTCAAAAAAAAATGAAGTAAACAATGTCAAGATTCTTCAAATATCACTTCAAAGAACGGACAAAGTAAGTTGTCCATTGGTACAACTGACGGAGGATATCCGAGGTGCTCTAGACAAACAAGAAACCGTAGCATGCGCATTTTTGGATATAAAATGAGCTTTTTTTGACTACTCTTCATGAGGCTGTCAAAAGAGCGTTAAATAAAAGAGGTGTAGACAGTACAACATCCAAAGGGATGTCGGAACTGCTCACCGCTAAAGTAGCAGAGACGAGGACGAGCAAAGACATTGTCTCCCTCTGCGCAACCAGAGGACGCCCACAGGGAGGAGTAGCATCTCCATTATTGTGACGAACTTCTGTGTGGTTTGACTGACCTCGGAATATCCTGCCAAGGATATGCCGATGATATTATCATAACAGCCAGGGGAAAATTCGAAAACACCCATTGTGAAATCCTACAAAAGGGTTTTGAACTATACAAATCGCTGGTGTACGAAAGTGGGACACAACATCAACCCCACCAAAACAATTCACTAAGAAATGAAAACTGAACCTCAAAACCATTAAGCTTGATGGGAGCGAGGTTGAACGGAGACAAGAAGTCAAGTATCTATATACAAAGCAAAAATGACTCTTGCAGGAACTTTGCAAGAAGAAATTGTGACTGCAACCCAAAAATCCTGAGCTGGATGTACACTGCCACAGTTAGCCATTGCGTGGAGTAGTAGAACTAGCCTATTGACGATAAGAGAAACCCTCTCCAAAATTCAAATACTAACCTGTATATGGCTTACAAGAGCAATGAGAACATGCCCAAAGGCAGCCATGGAAGTGAGTCTCAACCTCACTCCACCACATATGGTGGTGGAAAATGTTGCAGAAAGAACAATATACCTACAGTCTAAGATGGTAAAAGTATAAAATTTCAAAGAAATTGGGAACAACACCTATGATACTACTGGATAGAAGAGAGACACTTACTTACCTATGTTAAAGCCTGCAGATATCCTAAAATTCCTTCTGGAAATAGGTCTTAAGGAACTACTAGGCGCTGAGACTGTCCTCAATAACTAAGTAGAACAATGTAGTCAAAGCTTTTCTAATGAACAATTCTAGTTTATTTCTTATAATTAGGCGTTTCCAATTAAAGATTAATGATATCTTTAAAGTTGGAAATTAAATATTGTTTTTTATTTATAACTATTGTCAATAATTTGTTGAACGACTTATCAGATAAGATTAATCAACATTTAATCCTTTATAAACACTGTAAATGCACACTTATTTGCGTTATAAACAGATCTGTATAGTTGACGTAAAAGATATAGTGCAGCTATCTAATCGTATATCCGCTTTAAGTTATGTTGCGGAGCTAAACTCTGAAAGGTATTTATATTATTTCCGTCTACTTTCTCAATTCTATCGTGTGTATCATACCAAGTTTCGTCTAAATAGATAATTGGCCGGTTTTCTTCTCTATACTTAGTTACTTGTTCCAAGTATGTGTACTTACTTACAATTTCCAAACACACTTTCTTGATGTCAGACCACCGACTAAATACTTAATTAATTATTTGAAATTTATTTTATTTCTACTTCTTCTTAATAAAACGAGATATAAGGTAGTGTTAATTGTCTGGTATTATTTTTAAGATGTTTTTCAATATAAATAGCAGAGGAAAGAACAAATAGATTTTAGATTGAAAGAAACCATGAATATACAATAAAAGAAAGCTCGAGTCGTCGTTTGGGTAAAGATTTATTAAAAAATATGTTTTGTTCTATACATTAACGCTAAGGCCACTTTCAGAAAGGAGTGATGATTTGTACTGACGATCAGTCGTGATTCTACGTCATTGGTATGGAGTTGACATTATTGTCTCCTAATAGTATTTGTGGAAAAGTGAATTTTGTCACAAAAAAAGAGTTTACGGTCAACGAAAAAATATTGTAATTAACTCATTTGTTAAATAACTATTAACGATGATTAGTAGAAATTATAACATTAAATGAATTTATCGTCAACTAAGTAAGCATTTTAAATAATTATAATATTGACTGGGCTATGACGGTATACTCTTATTATAGTCTTAGAGTCAAACAAAAAGCCGGTAACTTTAAGTTCGCACTATATCGTTTACGTCAACTATACCACCCTTGTGAACCAAGTTCAAAAGTTGATAATGCAATTTTTGTTTTCACTTCTAAATGCCACACGTAAATGTACCTTTTCAGTATTTTTGTTTTTGTTTATATTGCTTTAAATTGAATTATTTTATTGTTTTTTATTTTTTTGTTTTTTTGAGCTATTAGAAAAAATGATAAAAAGTGTGGAAAGCAAGCGCGCGTTTTAAACGTGATGTCACACTTCCCTCCTTCGTGACGTCAAAGAGTACAACTTTTTTTTTCTTTTTCTGTTGGCTTATTGTACTCTCCTCCCACCTTTATTCCACCCACCCAGCCATTCCCGTACCCTCGAGTAGATGGTATAGGTCAACTGGATGCATGCCATAATATGCTTCAGGCGGTACGTAGGCCTCTCCGAAGATTGTCTGTCTCCTTGACTCCAATGCGTCACAGTCGGACAAAATATGGGTTACGGTCTCGGTCTCCATGCCACAAAGTCTGCAGCTGAGATCCCCGTTATATAGCCCCATTTTATGCAGACCGGGACATGACTCGTTAGATAACCTGTAATAATTCTTAGCTTGTTCCTACTAGCATTCAGTAGTTCTTCAGCCCGTTTTACACATAAATATATCACCTATGAAGGTCTTACTGTGTTCCTGCTTTGGAGTGTTTCTCCACTGTAGTCTATGTTGGCGTTGTACCCATTTTCGTATTTGTTCTCGGAACACCTTCTTTGTGGTCCCAAGAACTGGTTCTGTTCAACATAAGTCGTTGCTGAATCTCTTCTCGCAAGTACATTTCCAGAAATATCATTATGTCCCGGCATCCAGACTAGTCTTCCTCTACTGTGGCCTGCCAGTTCATTCAATTCTTTCTGGTAGCCTTTTTCCAGTCTGGAAGTTACCTTGCGGCTATTTAGAGCTGCAAGGGTTGCCTGGCTGTCAGTTAATATGTTTATCCTATGAGTGTCAGTCCTATGTTTGTTAATTCTAACACATTCTAGGATTGCATAAATCTCCGCCTGAAATACAGAGGCATGTACTCCTAGTGAGAAGGAACACCTCATCTCACTATACTCCCCTGCTCCTGTCCCTTCCCCAGTTTTTGACCCGTCTGTATACCAGGTTTCTCATCGGGGAAACTTCAGTCTGCTTGGGTCTTGCCAGTTTTTTCTGTGGGGTATCTGTACCTCATATTTAGGGCTGGGGAGAAGTTTAGTGGCCATATAGTTTTCATATCTAAAATGGCTTCACTTACGATGTCCTCAATGGATGTGTGTCCTGATCCAACTGTTTTGCTGCTCAGATTATTTTGCAGCCTAAATAACCCCATCCTTGCTTCTCCCATTATCATGATGTGCAATGGAGGAAGGCCAAATAAGGTTTCTAATGATGCCGTTGGAGTGCTTCTCATGCACCCTGCAATACTGAGACAAGCAAGTCTTTGCACCTTACCTAGTCTCGTCATTGCATTCTTTTTGTCTTTGTCCACTAGACCAAAGACACCTGTAAAAGATAGACCGTTATTTCCGTAGGATTACTAAGGTTTGCTTCCCTGGTTTTTGAATTTTTACATCTCATCTAACCTCGAAATCGATATTCTCTTTTTTGGATTATTTGTTTTTGTTTCGCTTTCGTGTTTCCAAAATTTTCAAAGAGTGCTTTGTAAACTGTTCAAGAAATATGAACAAGTTTGTCTGAAACCGGTTCTGTTTTTGCTTACAGATTTCTTTGTCTCCCCGACAAATTGTGAAACGTTGTAAACTAATCTTACTCAAAACTAGACATTTTTTTTCAATTTCCTCGTATATTAAATTCCGATAATGATACATTTTTTAACCATTCGCTTATTTTTCATGTTATCGATAATTTTTAACCACAGACCATAATTAAAAAAATACATGAACTCAATCCTGAGCAAAGGTTAATAACTCTAGTTATCATTGAAAATGAAAATTACATTTTCTTGGCATAGATACAGGCGAAAAAGTTTACATATTAAAATAATGAGATTAAATTTGAACGGAAAAAACTAGTTCATAGTTAATTTCGTTACTGCTCTCAAGTTGGCACGAACGATTCGTTGAGCTTCCAACTATTCCAGGAAACTAGTTGAAACGTTATTTTTTAAGTAAGTAAGTAAGTACGTACGTACTAACGTATTCTATTTTTGAATTTTTTCCTAGACACTTTTTAAAAAAAAAACCGACAACTAGACAATCAAAGAAAATACTTCGAATACTTCAAAAATTGTAAAATTTAAGAGAAATGCAGTTTTGCATCCTTTGGAACCAATTCTGGAAGCAGGTATTGGTACATCCAAAATAAGAGTTTTTGAATTTCTACGGACTGGAAACTTTGATTCGATGATTTGTTGTTCAATGATTTTTCGAGTTGTGTGTGCATTGTATTGGTGGAAGACAATTCATCGTTGTAGGTTGGTTTTTCGCAAACTTATCCCCTTCAAACATAATTATTCACTAAGCAGGGTTACATGAAGTCCCTTGTCTACGATACAGTGTTGCCAATGCGCGTGTAATTACACGAAATTCGTGTGTAATCTCATTGCATTGCGTGTAGTGGTCAAATGGGTGTAATTCGCATAAAGCGGCTCGAGTCCGAATCATGAAAATCCATGTTCACGTTCTATGGATTCATGAATCCGTGCACAATTTTGACATCGACTATGACCGAGCTGAATACTAGACAAGACAAGAAGAAGAGTTCTGTGTTAAAGAAAGTGATTGGAAGACGTCAAGAAACCAGAAGAAGAAGAAGATGGGTTGTGGTTATCACTGATTTTTATTTATGTATTGATTTTTGTACTTGCTTTGTACACCTATTATGTTTTGTTTCTTATTTGTTTATTTTTTCTCATTCGTCATTTTTGCATGGTATTGTTCAATATTAAAATTTCCCGCACGCAAATAAACGCCAATGACGTGGTATGAGACAACCGTGTATTCATCATAGAGATAATACAGATAGAGTAGGCATGCCATAGGGGCTCGTGTAAGCATATTCGTCCACCCTTTTAGAAAGAGATGGACAACCAGTTTGGTATTGTTTTCTCTTTCTCTACATACTTAAAAGGTTAGTAGTGTTACAGTCTTCGCGCATGTGCATCACGCGATGTAAAAGAGAGACAGCATCACCAATTTCATTCGCCATCTCTTTTTATTGCGTGGACGCTTCCGACTATAGGTTGCCTACTCTATGTATATTATCTCTATGGTATTCATTCATATCATGATAGCTGTCCAACTTAAGGTTATGTCGATGAGCATCACAAACAAGAAAGAAGAAATCAGTTGCGTGTAAAAACGTGTAATTTGACAATTGGAGTCGTGTAATTGTAAAATTTGGTGTTGGCAACACTGCTACGATACAATAGTAGAAACGGAAGAGGTACTGATCCATGCAGGTAGAGAAATTATTTCCATCAATCGCCAGTATTTCCAAGATGAACGATTTTCAATGAGAAAACGTTGCAGATTATGTATAAAAGTAAATGGACAAAATTTTGAACATATTTTGTAATTTGTTGGCTGCTTAGTGAAAAATTATGTTTGAATGTGATATTATTTAACCTTGTAGCATCTTATTTTTTTAGTCTTTTTTCACGCGAAAACCATTTAGGAATACAAAGTAAAATAAAAATAGCTTCAAAAGCCAGTGGCGTTAAAAATGGGAGGGGAAAGGTGGCATATTCTTCCAAATGTACACCACTGGATCAAGAATTGAAACATGTTTTTCCATCAAAATAAGCCCTTTTACATTTAAAAACAGCCTACCAAATGTCAAATCAATATATTCATCCATTTTAAAGTTATTAAATTCAAACATTTAATGTTTCATAACTTTAACACCCTGTATTTCGAAAAGTAAATAGGCTCGTTCCACCAATCCATATATCATTTTGTGCAATTTTACGAGAGGTATCTACACTCAAACATTGTGTCACACCCTGTATAATGGTCTTATACGAATGGTAATATGCACGGTTTTTTAAGCATAGTGCTTTTTTGCTTTATTCGAAAAATGTTGCTAATTAAACTTATTGGTTGATATTTTTTGTGATAATCAGTTTTGTATGTATCGGTTAGTCATTTAGCCACGCCCCTCAATGTTCTAATTGGTATACCTTCATTTCAGATCTCAAACTGCTTTAGGACCAGCTTTGCAACAAGGCTGAACAAGTTTAAACAGTTCTTGATGAGACATGTTCAAACCTGTTATTACAAAGATGTTCGAGACCTGTTTCAGGTCTCTTCCAGAGCAGGTCGAGGATATCTCATTCACAGGATATTTGATATTATGTAATTTTTGGAAGATTGTTCTTCACTTTTTGGTTTAATTTTTTTGTAGTGTAGTTCGAATTTCAAATTGATTACCAATTATCCTAATTCTTACTGATAAACCCTTAACGGTATTGGTAAGTTTTCAAAAGTTATGTTGGTTGAACTATTATTGATTTTTTTAATTATGAAAAATAGTTTTGGAAGCAAATTAAGAATCGTACAGGAGTGTACGTGACTGCCGACAGCTTTTAAGCACTCGGAAAAAAATAGCATCATTAAGTGGTAACCCTGACCAAAATAAGGTTTTTGTAGTGTTGTTTTATTTGTTACTATTTAATACGTAAGAAACTGGAATAGTTTGGTACTTAGTCAAAATGTTTTATCATAAAAGTGGCCTCGATAAAAACCTGGAAATTATTTACAGACTTGTAAACATTTTTAAAATGTACCTAATTCTGCGAATTTCTTATTCCACAAGTTTTAATCTGTTTTTTCAAATATAATAGTCCATAGCTCTAAGTGCATGTGCCTCCATACAAAAAATAATAAAAATAAACACCTTATAACTCCTCTTTTTCGTCCAGAGACGAATCGTTCTTTGTTCCTTCATTCTCATAATTTAAAATATCAACAGGCTCCCTCAAATCAAACAGCATTGATGAAAAAATTCATCATTTCAATTTTTTAGAATGAAAAAACACCACATGCAATGGATCATACTTTAAAGAAATTCATACGCAATTAGCTGAAATAGAATGGGGTGTGCCAAAAACGAAATACCTATATAAATTTAGTGATTACAAATGAATATATTTTTTGGAATAATTAAACTTTGGCAAATATTCGACTTCAACAATTCCCAGATGTCAACATTTAACTTAACAATTAAGTATATCCTATAAGATTTTCATTTCATAAAAATATGCCCTTTGTAGGTACATAATCCGTCTCTGTATTGTTATTGTCCAAGCCTTGCTATATTATCATTGTTATTAAATGATATTAACATATTGACGTAATACGATATTAGCAAATCAAGTTTTATAAAAATATACCTAACCCACAAACGATTTTTATAACCTTTAATATCTTTAGGCAGTTTTATAAACCTCCATAATATTCATAGGTTTTTTCAAGGTCATGTAATTTGAATAAAATACCTAAAAGGGGTTATGTTATTTTTTAGAGAACGCAATTGCATTGTAAACAAACAAATTCAATTACGATCAATATAAATAAACATGAGGATGAACCAAATCATATGATTTCCACTTTTACTTTCAATACTATCTGAGCAATGAGATAGATATATTTTGAAATTTAAATTCAATTTAACAATCAAGTACCTAGCGACTGCGTATAAAAATGTAATCACCAGTGAAACATACTTTTATCTTAAATACTGGATGGTTTAAGTGTTTTATAAATATTTTAATTACAAAGAGATTAAAATTTAAAACTTACCGACTCAGACACCAGTATCATCCCAGCCATCTTGCCACCACTTACTGCGCAACCGCAAGCTCTCCGCATGGTGTTTTTCAATCATGTATTCATTTATTGTATAATATACAAAATTAGCGCCGAAAAAATAATCCTGAATTGTCAGTTTTAATTCATATATACGTTCGTACCTTGTAAAAGTTATACAGTAAAAATTTATTAGTCACTAAACATTGAGTGTAGATAACTAATATTACAGTATAGTAAAATTGGTGGCCTAACTTGTATTCGATTCAAATTTTTGGTATTTTTGAAAATGATATAAAGGGACAACAACAGAACTATTATCTGTATTCAAGATGTTGTTGTGCTTTTAAATAACAAGGTTTACTGTTTTATCTCACGAGTAAATTATACAATTTTACTCGTCAAGTTGAGGTTTTAAGTAGTTCAAATACGTACCTACCTATAGGTCTAAATGAACTACTCCGGTACTTTCCTCAGAAATAAAGTGACCATATTTAAAAACTGCCAATGCGGGACAGTCCCAAAGAAAAATGTTCCAATGCTGGCGCGAATTTTCTTCAAGTTGATGTGGCCTATTTCACCGCATATCAATATGAAACTGTTTAGAAAACTAACCTTAAACTGTATAACGGAGTCAAAAGTATTGTTAATATTTTATTGCACCCTTACCTTCCACCACGAGATAGAGATTTGTAATAGAATTAAAGTGGTACTTTTTGCGAGGCAGAGACATTGTTTCCAACGTCCGGTCGTATTAAAATAAGTACATATGTATAATGAACCATCATTTAGAAAACGCAATATTTTATTTAAAATGTTATAAGCTTGATCTCTGTAGTTTATTTCGTTATTCGCTAGTGTTTTGTAGTAAAATTTAGCATACATACTCGGTATAACTAAATCCGGGACACTGTCTATCCGGGACAGGTCTCTGAAAACGGGACAGTCCCGCCTAATCCGGGACGAATGGTCACTTTACTCAGAAACTACTAATTAGAAAAGAGGGGATACAATGGATCTTTTAGTTCTCAGTGAATATCACTCCAATATACATACAAGTAGTTCAAATGTTCACAGTGCGGTAGTTCTTTGTTTCGTTACCTACGGCGGTAGTGAAGCTGCCACATTAGTTTTATTAAAGTTTGTTGGCTTTGATATCTGATAGTTACTTTCAGGGCTAACGTTACGAATCAAACAAAAAAGGGAATAAGCTGATCCAAAAAAGTTGGTAATGTAAATTCCTTCCAGTCTTCAACCCTACCTTCTTAAGGAGCATTAAATAACAACTTCAATATCTTTGTAAAAATATATACAAAATAAGTATGTATAGACCATTCCAGAACTACCGACTTTGAGAGGTCGGTCATATTGTGCTGGGCCCCCCCCTCAGTTGGAGTTTGTGTATTTTTACATGTGGTGTAAGTCAGTTGGTTGTCGAGAGACTTTGTAGGACAATGTCAATGTTTTATATATTTTATTTGAATAATAAAAACTTTACAAATAACTCATGGCGCAGGCAATAAACTGTCTAAATTGAATTAAATAATAATTAAAACGTCAGACGACGAAAAAAGATGAATGAAAACTGAATAGAATATAACATGAGGATCCAGAACAATATGGCAGACCTGTCAGTGACGTCATTGTGAAATGGTCTTTACCTAAACTATGAATAATACATTCTTATTTATTTCTTTTTCTTTTTCTTTGGGCTAATGTCCATTGGCTCTTCCTTTATTTTACGCTTTTTGTGTTTTTTCGTTTCATCTGTTTTGAAAAGATCAGCAATATATGTAAAATCATTTTCTTCTGTATTGCTTTCCAAGGACTTCTTTTTAGATTTTTTCTGTGGAGAAATGGAGCTGATATTTAAATTAAAATCATCAGATGTCGAGACACCTGGTAAAAGTGTACTGTGACCAACAGACATCCTGCTTTGTTTCTCTTTCTTATTTTTCTTACTTTTAAATGGTTTTAATAAATTTTTTATCGCTTCGTCCAGTCTTTTCTCGATTTCTTCATCTAATTGTATTTTTTCTTCAAAATTAGACCCAAATAGTGGATGACGAATTTTTAGATTGTTTGGTGGAGGTACCAAAGATTTTTCCACTGCAGGTATGTTTGGTCCTTTGTTCGGTTTTATATATTTTTCCATTACAAGATTTCTTTTGAAATTAAGTATTTCAGTCTTGTTACCCAACACAAGAGTTGAGTCAGGTATTTTTGATGTGGGTCTAATTATAAATCTTTCACCTCCCGCTTTAATTTTACAGGTATCTTCTAAATTGATTTCTAAGCCTGATATATTCTGTGGGTTTACACTTTTTGGCACTCGAAGTAAGTAAACATCAACTGAGTCTTTGACCTTCATTTTTGTCTCTACAGCTACCATCGTTAAATTGGGATATAATTCATTAAGCTGTTGCTGAGGAGTTTTAGTCTGAAACAAAATATTATTTTCAATATCTCCTAATTGTTAAATATAACAAGAAACTACAAAGCACCTGGCTGCATTCACCAACATCAATAATTTGCAAACATCATTGATAATTTTTGTTCTGAGGGTTGACTGTCAGATTCTCCTGTATGTACCAATTATTAACTATATTCTTTCTGATACTACCCAAGAAAACTTGCCCCTGACTACAATAACGATGTCATCTGCATATCCAAGACAGTGAAAATCTGCGGTGGACAGTTCTGTGAGGAGGACATCTACTAAGGTTGTCCATGGTACTAGTGATAGCACTCCTTTTATCTTTTATCTAATTGGCAGATGTTATTAAAAAATGTTTCAAATAAAAATGATGTAATTTAATAATAGTCACATTTTAAAAACAATCGGCAATAAATGCACTTTTTTTGCCTATGATTACAAATTATCCTCACAATCCCTTCAAGTGTGATACTGTGCTATTGTTATTGGATTAACGACTACCTGCTGTGGGTTTTGGTCTTGAGTCAATCATGTTGGCACAAATCAAAACAAAATATCTTGGAATGAAGTATACCTCGAGAATACCATTATCCATCGGAAATATTATGTAACTATGACAAAAAATATTTACTTACCTTAGCTGGAGTCAATCTGATATTCTGAATTAGATGTATTTTTTTTTCTACTGATGTCATTACTATAAATGAAAATAAAGGTATTTCAATATTGTGTTGTTTTCAAATTTCTATCAAAACTGTCTCAAAATTATTATTAATTAACTAAGATAGTTAAACAACATTTATAAATACAAGTTGGATTTTCCAGCTCTTTTGAAAAATAATTATATGTATTTGTATAATAACTATTTAGAAACATATGTAATATTCAAATATATTTATATGAACTAACTTTTCTCATCATCAGGCTCTTGTGTAAAATTACTATATCCATTCGCCAGTTCCTGAACTGAATTAACATTCTGAACTTCATTATCATCTATACTGTCGTCTTCTACAGGTTCATCCTTAATATCGGGTAATATTTCTGGAGACAAATTGTTGCTTAGTTTGTCTCGATTCTTCCGTTTTTTTGATTTTTTAGATTTACTTTTTAAAACAATATCTTCTGTTTCTTTAAGTAATGATGATATAGTGGACTCCCTTTCATCATTATCACTATCATGATTACTAATAGATTTTTTATGTTTACTTTTTCTTTTGGACTGTAATGTTTTAGTTTTCTGAGAACCTTCTTCATTCTCACTTTCCGAAGTATTTTCCACTTTAATTTTTGCAATTATCGCATCGGTACTTGAGTTTAATCCTTTATGAAACAACTTTGTTTTAGACATTAGAGTCGCTGTTTGAATGTAGGATTGGTTAATTGAATTAGATCTAACCTTATCGTTGTCACTACCAGCACTACCACTGTCAGTTTTTCGTTTAGCCATAACTTAAAATATATGATAACCGTTATTCAAAAAGATTATATTAAACAATTTTAAATGATAATTCAACTAAATTTTTAGAAATAATACAGCACGACATAACCTAAGTTTATACCTGAGCATTTTTTTATGGCCTTGACCAATTTGAGTCAGGAGCCAACCCACAGAACGCAAAAATGATTTCTTGAACTATAGCTCGGTAATACACAGAATTATAGCTCAGGCCTGTACTTCTGTGGAAGTTGAGTTGAAAATATGATGAAGCTATCCTAGAGAAATCTGGCAATATTGTCTGGTGATCTGTGGTGAGGATAGGTTATCTCTATGGTGTGGATCTCTTATATCTATGGATCTAATATTTCAGCCCTAGCGCGCCAACATATAAAAATTTTCAAATAGAATACAACAGCCAAATCAAATAGTATACCGACCACATGAATTCTTTGATTCAATCAATCCTTAGGTATTGAGTTGAGAACAATCCAATAATTGCCACAAATCAAAACTGTGTGTGTACATACATAGGAAAAGGAAATGGATTAGAACCATACATCTATGATTAGAACTGTTCTGGTAGGTTATCTATGGTATGGTCAACAAAACATGGTATGATGCACAGAGTAACTCTATAGTATGATGTATGTTATGTTATCTATGGTTATCTATGATATGACGGTAAAAGAACACCTTTAATCAGGAACAATGGGTGCGTTCATCCGAGACACCGATCCCTGAGCGCTCAGGTAGCGATCCTTAAAACTTTTATGAACGCGACACTTCCCCTACTTTGCTACCGGAGCGCTCAGGTAGCGGTCGCCATTTTAAAGATCATATTTCAATTTTGATCAGTTGATCAAGTCATAGATAAGAGAAGAAAAACGCACCCACTTTCACTTACACGATGATCCAAAGAAGTCGTTATGACGTTGTCTCTGATGACTCATCATTTTTCTCCAACGTTCCAGTAAAGGTATCATCAAATGGTATTGTACCAAAAATCTGGGATGAAAAAGAGAACCCAACAGTTTTATGTATAGAAATAACCTATTGTGGTGCTAGTTTGTCTGATTCAGTTTCAGTGGGTCTTTTTTTCTTAAATGCTTATATTTCTGGAGATATTGGACAGTTAAACATACCAGAGGCGATGATGTATCTAATAAGTGCTATGAAGATCCCTGGCTCTGAAGATTCGATGTTCAAAACTTATTTCGCAGGAGGGAAATTGATAATAAGATCTCAAAATCTCGGAGAGTTCAAACCATTGAAAAGTGCATCTTTAGACGGGAGAGGTTATTTTGTTTCCAATGAACATGTTATTAGTTCAGTAGACGCAAGTGATATTCAGAACTTCTACAATAAGATGAAAACATTAGGATTGAGCAAAGATGTTCATGATCAAGAGAACTTTGTGAATATATTAGGGTGGATAAGTTTGTCTTTGATCAGATTGGTCGCAAAAACCTCCTTTTCTGTATCAAACTATCTGAAAAACAGATCATCCTCAAATTTCTGTAATCTATTTGGAGTTTCTCAATCTCCCAATATCATTCCTCCTCATTGGCATTTCATGAAAAATTGTGAGGATGTAATTCAGAAGAGAGTACAATCAGTCAAAAGACTCCTAAATCATATTCTTAGAATTTATTATCTTGCTGCCACCTCTTGCCCATCTAAAAAAATTCAAGCTATTTTGAGAGCTGGTTGTCTCCTTCATCTAGAGTTTAATGGAATGGGGATTGTTAAAACGTTAATACATTTGTCTGCAGCCTCAGGAACAGGAATTAAAACTATATTAGAGAAGTCTGCTTATGATGTTAAATATTATTCTAGTATTAAGAATGTTGCTGAAGTTTTAAAAAGATATTACTCAAAACCGGAAGTCACTCTGTTCCCTTGGAGCAGAATAATAGATGATTCATATCATTCAGAATTGTCTGCAAAAGAAAATAAAGATTATCTAATTCTCCTATTCAACACTTTATACGAATTAGATAAAGCTCAATACGAGAGAGTTTGGGATCAACAGCCATTCGGCTTTAAACCTGAAATCTCTTCTGCTGTGGATTCCTGGACTAGGCAATTTGTTGATTCAGTACGACAGTAGCATGGTAGCATTAAGTACTCACTACGAGGTGGTCGGTTAATAGACCAATTTAATTTTAGAATATATTATTACCTATGTTACAAGTTTTATGTTTAATAAAGTGAATGTTTGTTGTGTTAAATATTCAATTCAGTTTAATAATCGTCCCTGCAAAGGGTGGTCCTTCGAATCAACAAAAACGAAACCCAGGGGTGTTACGTCCCAACTTAATAAAAATTAATATTCAGGTAATCTTCTTAACAAAGAAATAGATATCAACCATTCTATTAAACTTATAATTCAACAATGATTGTAGTGAATTAATTTCCAGGAAAACTTCAATTCAATAAATATTCGTAGAATCCCGTATTTAAGTACTCTTTGTACTTACTTTATTTCCATGTAAACCGTTGCTACTACTTTTGTTAACATTCCTAAAATTCTGTATTTAAACACTGTATGCATTAAAAATATTTCTTTATAGCTTCACTTGTTTGATAAAGCTGCTTTGTTAGCGAAAGGCGTCACAAGTTTAAATTGAACATTAGTTCAAATACAATGAAAATTTAAACAAATTAAATTGTTTTATTTCATCGTTTAATTTTATAGTTTCTTATTGTTTTTAAATGTGTATATATTTGTTATTTAATTTAGTTTTGATGTGTCCCAGCGAAACATCAGGGGTTTGATTCTATGTTACTCCTTATTCTTATTTAACAAAAGTTGTCAAATAAACCTTTTATATTATATTTTATTTCAAATTTTGTGTAGTAAGAAAGTGTTGAGTTATATTCATTTGATCAACATAACTATATAGGCAACAGTTTCTTATTGGTAAATGATGAAAAAAACAAGATCATTAATTCCAAACCAATATTTTTTATCAACAATTTAAAACAATCTTTGAAAAGTTTTATTTAGTATCATGTTCATCGTAACATAGCATTCGCCTTCCCATGCCAAAAATTAAAAATGTTGGATAATTTTCTGGAATTTGTTGTCATTCTTTCCTTTCCTGTAGAGCAAATAATAAAAATTAGCAATACTTTTACTTATCATTGCGTTATAAACTTTTTTAAATGATTTTTCTCCTTTATCAAATCAATCTTTTTAAACCAATTAATTACTGTTTTCCAATTTACTACATTAGGTATTCAAAATTATATTGTAAACTACCCTTACTTACATACTTGTCATTTCCCAAATAATAGTTTATATTCTATGAAATTGTACATATGATTTAATTTTGTATTGATCCATAATAACAAACTTTTTTTCACATTTATTGTATCACAAAGATATAATATATTTATGTATGTGTATATTTATATTCATTAACAATATATATTATACTAGTTTTAATTTTTACATTAATATTTATATAGTACTATTATATACCTGTGTTTAAATGTAATTACACCAATAAATATCTTCAGAATTCATTTTGTATTTTAAATTTTGTTAGCATAATACATACACCTAAACTCGGTTTAATAACGCGCCCATGGTATAGCAGATAATGGACTATAAATTCAAATTTGCCGCCACTTTTTCAAATTAGTTTCTTCCAAACGAAGAGGTGGTGCTGAAACTCAGGTTCAGACTATCTGTGGTTCAGACTTTAACATTGCAGTGTCCTATCCATAGAGAAATAATAATTGTCTATGGTCCTATCTATCCGTCTCTATATCACAGCACACACCCCCTAGCAGGCTCTCTCTTATGTACCAAGTGGTTCGAAGTTTTAGTAATAAGCCCATCCGCTTGAGGCCGCATTTGTAGTGTGACGTAGAAATTACGTCCAATCAGAGGGCCGGAGGATAACGTCAACTTCATAATTTATTTTTCATAAATAAGTAACAACGCCTTCGGCCATTTTATTTCTCGCTACGTACCGTTTGGTTTGTGTGTTTATAAATTTGTGTTTTGCTGCTTTTTCTGTCTTTTGTATGTTATAATTTTAGTGTTTTACTTATTATCATTAGCCTTATAGTTTATAGAACTTTTGATTAGTATTAAGTGTGCTCTTTCAAACAATTGTGGCCGTGTAAGTATTTTCCAATTTCTTTTATTAAGCTTGGATAGTGCTTTAAATAATAAAATTGATGAAACAGTTTGTTAATTGAGAAATTCCTAGTATCTATGTGGAAAATTTGTTTTATGTAACTTGTAACTGATCAAAGTAAACATTACAGTAGTAGATCTTAGAAGTTTAATTTTCAATAACTTGCATTCACAGTACTCATAGTTTAACAACGTAGAATTTGCACAAGTGTGTCGTATTTTGTTAGTTCCATATTATGGAAGAAAGAATATATCGAGATTTTTATTGTTATTATTTTCATATAATAATTTTCAATTTACAGTTATCATGGCATCTCGTAAAAGAACGTGTTGTGTTCCTGGCTGTTCTGACACGTCAAGTAAAAGACATCGGTTTACACAAGACCCTGAACTGGCAACTATTTGGTTGTCAAATATAAACAATCCTGCATTAAAGGACAAAACACTAGTCCAACTCAGTAACAATTATAGGGTCTGTCATCGCCATTTTGCAGGGGAGTTTGAAAACCCAGGATTTCGAAGAGACTTGAAAAAAACTGCATACCCAACTCTATTCTTACCTGGTAGGTAGTGCGGTTTATTATAAAAGCCACCATTTTTAATAAATTATTGTAGGTATTACAGATGTGGATGATCAGGCGGTATATCCTACAGTGGATGTTATGTCGATGGAAACTCCATCTACATTGGGTGATGTCGAAACTCCCTCTACATCAGTAGAATTAGAGAAAAAAATGACAAGTAAGTTGATATTTAAATACCAGTATATGCACCAAGATGAAGAAGCTTTGGTTAGGTTTTATTTACTTATTACAAATTTCATATTCTGAATTCAATAGGGCAAACAATTGAAATTTTTAGATGAAGACAAGTAGATGGACAAATAGATCATATTAAGATATTAATAAATACAACCTTACCAATTGCTAGTGGATGAAAGTAAAAATGGACTAAATATGCTATATTTATGTTTTAGTTGTTTCAAAGAAACATTGTCTGCTGAGCCAATTTCATGTTACGCGACAAAAGCATTTAACTGATAGGGAAAAAGTTGTCTACAAAAATGTGCTGAACTGGAGCAGAAAGACTGCAAAGCTGGTCAAAAAATGCAAGAGCTTCAAAGATAAAATTAAATATGCTGAAACATTATGTGCATCTGGGAGTTTTGAAGCCACGATAAATCATGTAAATGACATGACATACAAATTTATTTTGTCTCAAATCAAAAATCAAAAATTTCAACCACGAGGGAGGAGATTTTCACTGGATGATAAGATTTTAGCTCTTTCCTTATTCAAGGCAAGTGGAAGAGGATACAAGTTGCTGTCAAAGGTAATGAATACATCATACACTTGTTATTTATGCCATGACTATTATACGAGATCCTACTATAGAATAAATTTATTACAAATATAGTTATTTTAAATATACTAATATTTGCCTCGTACTGGTTTTGATGGTACAGCACTCCTTGATAATAATGCTTTAGCATCAAAACTGATAGGGACCGAATATCAGTATTTTTATACAAATAAATTTGTGAGATTTTAATAATAAATTGGTTTAATTACTATTGTGAACTGCCTAATGATGTAGTACATTTTGTGACAAGTAAAAGTAATAAAATTACTGTAAAGTGATCATTAACAGTGTACTATTTTAATTTGTCACAAAGTTTATGATGTAAACTTGAAATCATGTTTGAAGTTCAATTATTTTTCAGGTCTTTGCATTGCCTTCAAGAGTGACTTTGTCAAAATTATTGGCGCAGCTGCCATTCACACCAGGTATTAATAAAAAAATTTTCAACACATTGAAAGTATCGGCAGAAAAACTTCCAGAAAAAGACAAGTGCTGCGTGTTAATGTTTGACGAAATGTCATTACAAACCAATGTCCAGTACAATCCCAAATCAGATTTATTAGAAGGAGTTACAAGTACAGGTAACTTTTTTATGTTTAGATCTCGAAACAAATTATATAAAATTGTGTATAGATACACTTCTTTGATAAAGTAATTATTTGTTGCTCGTGTTATAATAATTGATTATGTTCTATTTTTAAGGTTTACGCTCTCCACATTTGGCCAATCATGTGACTGTTTTTATGCTAAAAGGTATTCATAAACAATGGAAACAACCACTGTCATACCATTTTAGTAGCGGGCCAATGAAGACATTAGATTTACGTAACATTGTAAAAGAGGTGGCTACAGAGTGTTTTAATAGTGGTTTTAAACTAATAGCCACTGTATGCGACCAATATTGTGCACCTGCGGTTAACTTTCTTTTAAAGGAAACCGCTGAAAAGTACAGGCGAGAAGGAAATGCAGGAGATGTACCTTTTGGATTTGAGATAGGAGGGCAAGAAATTATTCCTCTGTTCGATCCTCCACACCTGATAAAAGGATTTCGCAACAACATGTTGAACAAAGACCTTCATTTCAAGATGGATGGCACACAAAAAATTGCGAAATGGACCGACATTGAGCAATTTTACAACTTAGATGCTGCAGATGACCTAAGAATTTGCCCTAAATTGACAGATGCCCATGTTGTCAAAGACAAAATTAAAAAAATGAAGGTCTCTTGTTGTACGCAAGTGTTCAGTTATCAGGTTGGTTCTCTTATGAAGAGGATTACTCAGTGGAGTAAGTAGTTCAAACCACTAAATAGACAAGTAGAATAATATAAAATAGAGAAAATGACTGTTGTTTACGTCTTATTAGTCAGAAATTCATATTTTATAATTTATTTCTTCATAAAATTAGAAATAAATGTAACTGTTATTGCACTTAATAATGTCACTACTTCAGTTTAACATGACGTACTTTATGAATAATTGATTAAAGTTTTTTTTTCAGTAATATGTAATGGCCAAACTGAACTAAGTTTTATATTTTTTTTTCAGACTTGTTACCTGCCTCAGCTGCTGACACAGCAGAATTAATTTTATTTTTGGACCAGCTATTTGATAGCATGAATTCATCATCCTCAATTGCTCCTGCATCCAAACCACTAAAAGGTGGAGTTACCAGGCAGTCAGACCATTTAGAGTTTTGGAATGGATGTGTTAAGACTGTTCAACAAATGAAATTTTTTTCTGGGAGAAAAAATAAATTTGTACCAGTACCTTCACTAAAAAACACAATACATACGTTGAAGGCATTCAAAAGGTTTGTGTTGTTTTTTATCATTGATAGAACATACCACATTGCACTGTGACTAAGTTACACTGCTTTGTGACAAGTTGAATTGAATTATTATTAACATAATTATTTTGTATTGTAGAATAAGCACTAGACTGCTCAGGAAGGAATCCTTTGATTATGTCCTGACTAGACCTTTCAACCAGGATGCATTGGAAAACTTTTTTGGGCTAATTAGAACCCAAAAAGCTAGAAATGTTTCGCCTAATGTTACTAATTTCCAGTCGTCGTTTAAGAGTCTGGTAATTAGTAATTTTATGGCGAAACATTCAATGTTTTCCAACTGCGAGGAGGACATTTCAACTGGGGCATTGCAGATGTTTCATGACAGTTTAAGTGCCACGGAACCAGTCCCCAGACTAGATATTTTTGATGAAACACCAAAAATTTCAGTGCCAACATTAAATATAGGAAACAGAACTAGGGTGTCAAAATGTACGGTGGCCTACATTAGTGGGTATTTTATAAAAAAAATTAAAAAAACAGTGAAGTGCACTGCATGTGTGAACAATTTTTCTAAAAATAATACCGCTGATACGGATTTTATTGACGCTCGTCAGTATAAACATAGTCTGCTGCAAAGAGGTAATAGTTGTTTCAATTTTATCGTGTACCAGGCGATGTCCTATTTATACTATTGGATACCAAGAATATGCCATCTAGAACACTTATCAACTCACTTATTTACTTTGTTGTCGAAAGAAATAAATTTCAATATTTTTAATTGCTGTAATGAACATGCAAGTGGAGAAAAAGCCTGCCGATTAATTATTAGATGCACCATATTTTTTTGGTGCAAAAAGGTAAATAGAATAGCGGCAGGCAAAGACTCAAAATTCGTGAAATATATGCAAATCCATAAAAATAAGACTTGCATAGACCCTATAAAGGTACAAGCGCATAATAGTTACCTGAATAGGGTCAAAAGAAAAAAATAAAATTTGATCTGGATTAAATAGCGGTAGGCAAAGACTCCAAATTTATAAAAATATAGGTATGTCCATGGAAATATGACTTGGG
Organism: Lochmaea capreae; assembly: GCA_949126875.1. Taxonomy (NCBI): domain Eukaryota; kingdom Metazoa; phylum Arthropoda; class Insecta; order Coleoptera; family Chrysomelidae; genus Lochmaea; species Lochmaea capreae. The sequence continues at coordinate 8,711,774 of OX421397.1, read as the reverse complement.
TAGACCCTTTAAAGATACAAGCACATAGCAATTATCAGAATGGGGTCAAAAGAAAATTGAAAATTAAATATAAAGATAAATAAAAATATAATATAAAAAATGTACAAAAATATATTTTAAAATACTTCCATATATTTCAATAGTTTGGAGATAAAGAATGTTATGTAACTATAATAAATTAATAGTTGGACAATAATAAATTTCATGAACCTACCATATGAGAGTAAGAGTGAATTGCATTTGCCATTCAGCAGTTAAAAATATAAAATTGAATTAAATAAAGTGATTTTTAAGTTGGTGATTGGATATTTTGGGTACACGAGAAAAAACGAAACAACAAATCTCTCTTAATGTTTAGTTCAGTACATTTTTTAAATTATTTATGTATCTGCTTTACCTACTAAAATAAATATAAGTAATATATTTTTGTTTTATTCATATCCTGCTTTGTGCTCATACAAATACCTACATGATGTTATTGGATGTAGTTTTGCAGAAATGAAAAAAGCACAATTTGAATATTAAAGTTGTTTCTATGAACTTGTACTATGAATATATTCTATATTACCTTACAAATCATCACCCTATTACTAGAGACATCCTGATTGTATGTTACCCATAAGTAGTGTATTTTAGGGTTGAGACAACAGTAAAAAACCTGTTTTATTCTATGGTTGAAACCAACATTAAAATGTAAACAGTACTTATGGGTGACTTACATCTTGACTTGTCTAGTATCAGCTATATTAATATTCACGGCAGTGTAAAATTCTACTTATTCAAATTTCCCTCTCTTTTTATTATTTAAATGTCCCGCTATGTACCCTAGCGCGTGCGGCGGACGGGCCTAGTACTACTATATTGGTCTTGTTAATTAGTACAGGAGTTATCCTGCTAGGGGGTGTGTGCTGTGCTCTATATTATCTATGGTTTGGATGGTATGGTCGTTTCTAACCGAGGCTGTGTTTCGAAATTTGTAAATTAAAGAGAAAGAAAAAGTCGATTTTTAAAATAGTGACTATTCATTAAATTATGATCTTTTCATAAATATGGATTTACCTCAACCACCACAAGGTCCGTATGTGCATTATTTTTAAAATGTCGATCTTAAACTAATTGAAGGTTATGTTTTCAGACACTGAACTTCGAAATATTATTGATAAATTGGCACAATTCGTAGCTAGAAATGGACCAGAGTTTGAGTTAATGACCAAAAATAAACAAAAAGGAAATCCTAAATTTCAATTTTTATATGGTGGCGAACATTTTAACTATTATCAATATAAAGTTACAACAGAACAAGCTAGTAAGTGCTGCGGTTTCTACAAATTGCACATTATAACTATCTATTTTCAGTTTTCAAGCAACAACAGCAGCAGGGCGTCACTATTACTGATCAAGAAAACTCTTGGAATACTCCACCTCCTCCCCAAATGCAGCATTCAGCTGAACTTGAACAAGTTATTAAACAGCAAGAAACTTTAAGAGAACAAATAAAACAAAGTGAGCAAAATTTAACAGCACAACATACTGTGCTGCTTCAACAACAGCAAACACAGGTGGAACAGATTGTTAAAAAGTGTGAAGCTGCAGATTTACAAAAAGAAGCTGATGCATGTGAAGTATCTCTAACAGAAATTCATAATATTTTACAACCTATAATAGATAGTTGTACTAAAGACAGCATAAGCAATGGCAAATCATGGTTTTTGCAACATGCTACTACCAAGGAAAAGGCCCAATGCATAGTAGAATGTTTATTATATAAGTAAGTACATTGATATTAAATATTTTGAGAAATGAATGTCCTACTCAGTAGTTAAAGTTAATGTATCTGAGTACCTACTTTTTATTTTAGGGTTTTACAATCTGGTGTATTTTCCCAAAAATTACATGTTATATACTTAGTTAATGATCTATTACATCATAGGTAAGAGATTAATTTGTCTTTTTGCTTCTTTTATAACCAATTAACATTTTTGCAGTGCCCGAAAAAATGCAAATGATTTAAAAGACGCTTTAGAAAGGGTAGTGGTACCTATGTTTTGTAATGCAAGCATAGCTGCAAGGGAAGATCAAAGACAAAAACTAGACAAATTATTAAAATTATGGGAATCTAAAACAAATTATTTAAAATCTGATACATTAGAGAAAATGCGAAGTCCTTTAATTAGTTATCAACAGTACCAAGCTGACCAGGTAGCAAAATATACCTCAGATGTATCGGCTTTAGCACAACAAACAAAGGACACTTTTGATGGGTATCAAGCTCAACATCAAGCTTTTGTATGTCATGCAATGCAGCAAATATTGGAGTTGCAGCAACAAAAACAAAGCTTAGAACAAACTTTGTCTCAATCACAAATTCAATCTCCAGTTATTGCAGGTACTTTCTTATCAATTTTTGTAAATTTTAAATATTTAATATTTTCATCATATTGTAGGTGGTTCTAACCCAATGCCTCTAGAATCCATCCAACAAAGTCTCCAAACTATTCAGAGCTTGAGTCAAGGTCCAACATCAAGTACTCAAGCTTTTCCAATACAAACAATAAGTTCGTCACTTCATAATGACAATTATATGGAAATGAATATTTCTGTACCTCCTCCTGGTCTACCTCCAACTTCTCTAAACCACAGCTTCAATTCAAATAGTTCCAGCATTCCAGTTTTTCCATCAACTCCAGATTTGCTTCAACAACCTCCTCCACTAGTGGCTTCTTCACATAATGGGATAGAAAATATACCGTTTTCTCAGCCTCCTCCGGGATATTTACCTCCGCCTGGAATGTTTCCGGACTTTTCTAAACCTCCACCTGGTTTTCCTGTTATTCCAGAACCGCAATTAGAAGAATTGATGCCAACTGCTCCATATTACGATTTACCAGCTGGACTTATGGTTCCTCTTGTTAAGGTACGTTAATAATTGTCCACACAATACTAGTGGTTTTTTTAGGGATATTGACGAATAAATCATTCGACATATTTATAGAGAGACTGATGCCAAATTGTGATATTAAGTTTAAGTTATATCATAATTTTTTGTTTGATAACTTTTATTAAAACATTGAAAACCGATCTTTTGTTTTTTCAGTTAAAGTTAAACATCATTTTAAGTTGAAAAGAATTTTAAAAAAACGAGATAAATGTACCTAATTTTCCCCTTTTTGAACCCTTTTGCAAAAAAAATCCAATTACAGTTATCATACAATAAAATAATAAAATATGTTTTTAAAAGGGTTCATTTATTAGTAAAATTTGCCATTTACAATGGGCGTACGATGAAATATTCAAAAGGGATTAATTTATTTGTAAAAAATTCAAAGTTTGAACTGTCTAAATGATGTTTCACATAAATCGGAAATATTTAATATTCTTTTCAACAAATAATAAACATTATTACCGTCACCTTTACTTTTGTTTTCAATCACGAATCACGTAATGGTATTTTGACACACTTATTCTAGTTGGAAGAAACATCATATAAACCATTAGATCCTAAAGATATTAGGTTGCCTCCACCAGCTCCACCTAGCGAACGTCTTCTAGCGGCCGTAGAAGCCTTCTACTCATTACCAAGCCACGAAAGGCCTAGAGACAGGTAAAAATAGGTTATTCAGAGCTCTTCTTATTAAATTTGATTTATTCTCGTAATATTACAAGGAGTTCCATAGTAGATAACCAAAAATTTTGATGTTTGCTGCGCAGTTTTCTTATTTATATTAAAATCAAATAAAAAAAGTTATTGGGTAAAGAAAATGGTGACAAAGATGAAATTTTTCATATGCAGAATTGTTTTTTTATCAATTTAAACACGTTAGTAGATGGTGACGATTTTTCAACAACCTCCCTTCTCCCATTTGATGTTATATCTTGAGATTTGGCTCAACTTCTCCCTCTCCCCCCTAGTCAAAAACCAAATTTGTCAATTTTCAATACTATACTAGAACTGTTTTGTTTTTGTAATTATCAAAAAACATTATTCAATTGTTTTTCTCTAATTTGCATAGGACCAAAGACCACCAGTTTTTTTAAATACATGCCTACAAATCGGTCAAGTTTGAGCCATCATCCATCTGCTCGTAAAAACCACAACACTGTGTTTTTCAGCAGTATGTATGTATGATAGGGAGACATTCACTGAGACCCAAAAGATCTATTGTGCCCCCTTCTCTCTACTTAGTTCCTGAGGAACGTCTCGGAGACTAGTAGCTCCTTTAGTCCTATTTCCTGGAGGAATTTTAGGATATCTGCAGGCTTCAACTTAGGTAAATGTCCATCTTCTATCCAATAATCTCCTAGGTGATGTGCCCTAGGATTATGAATTGCTGTGCAAGTATGTGGATGGAGGTTTCTTCTTTCATGCCACAGAATGTACATTCTTCTTCCTCCACTATTTTGAGCTTTTTCAGTTGCCCAAGCGGCAATGTCCCGTTAGGATCCCTGTTAAAATTCTTAGTGCAGTTTTACTTTGACTTGTGCAATCATTTGATCTCGATGGATTGTACTCACCCATCAGAATCTTTGATAGTCTAAGCCTTACTAGATCTTTTCAATGGTCAGGTCTTCTCTTTTCTTCGGCTTTGCCTATTTCTCCCAATATCACATTGGGACTGATTCCGCAAATAATGTTAACAAACACTTATGATTTCAAACTTTGAACGAGGGGCTGTTAATTTGAATAAATAATAGTACGTTTGTTGTTGGGGCACTATAACAACTGAAAATATAAAATAATGAGGGTCTATATTTAAAAAGTTAAGATGGACAAACATTTCTTATAGCCTGTGTATATTAGAGAAAAAAAGTTAAATACTATTTTTTTCAAATTACAAAAACAAAAAAGTTATAGCATATTAAAAAAAATCGACAAATGTTTTTGGTAAATTTTTGAATACGCCTTATGATAATTTAAATTTTTCAGTACAATATTGATGTTCCCTTTAAAGAAAATATTATTTCTCAAATACCTCCTTTGTGCATTCATGAACAATATTGTTTCATATATGGCTCACATTTTCTCCATGGTGCCTTTTATCAATTTTATAACTTTTTTGCATTTTAAATTCCTTTTTATTTCATTACAATGGAACTCCTTTTTAAAATATTCGAAAGAGAGCTGACTTTTGCATAAAATGAACATTTTAAAATTTATTTTTTCAACATTTTGTATCTCATAAATTGTCTCATATGTGTAAACAGCGAAGGTTGGGAAAAACTAGGTTTGTATGAATACTACAAGGCAAAAAATATTGCTAAAAAAGAAAAAGACGAACTAATACTAGCAGGACTCAGGCAAAAATCCAGGAGTCCGAGTCCTGTGATATTGCCTTCTGAAAAAGATCCTACTCCTCCTAAAAGGAGGTATCAAAGCAAATCCCCAACGCCCCAACCGCAAGTACATCGCAGCACCAGGAGATCGAGGAGTAGATCTAAGTCTAGATCAAAAAGTAGATCTAGAAGCCCGAGAAGAAGGTATAGAGATAGAAATGATAGGGATAGAGAATCGAGAGTTGATAGAGATAGAGATTCGAGAGGCGATAGAGAATCCAGGAACGACAGGGAATCGAGAAGGGAGAGAAGACGGCGAAGTAGGACTAGATCGAGGTCGAGATCTAGATCGCCAATTAGAAGGTCGATATCACCTCCAGCTCCTAGTTTTGGGTAAGTTTTATACTATTCTTTTACATAATATACAACAATAATATACAGGGTATCCAGCATTTTATTAGCATCGTATTGGTGGAAAGGATAAGGGATAGTTGTAATCAGAGGTTCTTTAAAGAAAATATAAAATACTCCGTAATTTTCTTGTGATTATTCCTAGGATATTCATTTAAATTTTATGGTATAAAAGAGTAAAATAATGTGCACAAAATGCTTAAAGCCACTAACTTATTTAAACTGATAAACGAAGCAAGGAGCGTGAATTTTATTTTCGCGTCCGTTATTTTCTTGTGGTTACTCCTAAGATATTCATTCAAATTATATGGTGTAAAAGAGTAAAATAATGTTCATGAAATGCTTAAAGCCTCTAACTTATTTAAATTGATAAGGATTAATTATATTACTGCATTATAATTGCCAACTTTTTAAAGTACATATTAAAATGGATATATGTAGTATGTTATCCTTAACAAATAGACATATGCCATTGCGGACTTTTCTTTTGTTGAGTAGATTTTTTGTTCCCATGCGAATGAAAACCTTTATAGTGTTTATTCTTCGTTTAATAATTTTGTGATAAACTATAGTTCGATTATTCAATAAATTTAAGTGAGGCGCGACACGGGATCGATGTTTGATTGGAAACTATCGCATATATTGATGACGTGCCTTTACTGTTCTCTAAAAAATCATGTTCATAACATTACAACTATCCCCAATCTCTTATTGTTTATATATTTTACCAATAAAAAGATGGGATGTCCATTAAACGAAAATAAAATAATTTTGACATCTGTCAAAATAGAGTAATTTAATTGTCAGTTCCTACAAAATAATTGAGTTTTCATAGCAGTAATAAAGAAAATTGCTTTTATAATTAAAATGAGTATCATTAACATTTTATTTTTAAATCAATACATACAGTGTGACCCATTTTGTTTGGAAGCACCCCTATAAAATCCGCATTTTTCAACCGATTTTGATTTAGTCTTTTTTGTTAGATTCAGTATCAAAACCAGAATTTGAGCACAAATTTTCATACCATAATAGCTATTTTCAAGGCCCTCTACGTTAATTTTTCTTTGCCAAAAAAGACGAAAGTATATTAGGCATTTTTTTTTCTTAAATATGACTACACCAATGGATTCAGAATCATCACAAATGTAAACTATCAAAATTTTATAAAAAAAGTTTTATTAACAACAAAGTTATCACACTACATGAATTTGGAAAAAGTTGTTTTTTAATTAATTTTTTACTAAGAGTGTAGACACATTTTAAAAATGGCAACATGGTAAAGAAAAACTAGGACTCAAACATATTGCACTGTAAAAATGCGAAGCCGAAATTTTAAAAGACAGGATATTAGGTCCATTCTTTTTTGAGGGTAACATGAATGCCAATAACTTCATGGAATTCTTGGAAGGTGAGTTATCCGCAGTGATTGACGAACTGCCACTAGCAGAAAGAAGAAATTTGATATTTCAGTAAGATGGTTGTTCTGTACACTATTCTAGGATTGTCAGGCAGTGGCTTAACGAAACATTTCCAAATGGTTGGATAGGTCGCGGTAGCGAGTTAATCGAATGGCCTCCTAGATCGCCCGATTTAACTATATTGGATTTTTATCTGTGGGGTCTTTTGACACAAAAGTGTATAAGACACGTCCAAGGAATAGAGCAGAACTGTGTGACAGAATACGAGAGGCGTGTGCTGGAATAACGCCACATGAAATAAAAAAGCGCTAAGACATAGTCGCAAACGATACGAGAAATGTGTGGAAATTAACGGAGGTCTGGTCGAAGCTACAAAAATGTAGAATTCAATTATTATTAAGTAGTTTAATAATTAAAATGTATTATTTGGTGTTAATTTGTATTTTCGTCACATCAGCACAATTTTACATTACTCTCAGAAGCTATAACTCCAGAACGGGTTAAGGTATCGGCTTAGAATTTTTACAGTGCAATATGTTTGAGTCCTAGTTTTTGTTTACCATGTTGCCATTTTTAAAATGTGTCTACACTCTTAGTAAAAAATTAATTAAAAAACAACTTTTTCCAAATTCATGTAGTGATAACTTTGTTGTTAATAAAACTTTTTTTATAAAATTTTGATAGTTTACATTTGTGATGATTCTGAATCCAGTAGTGTAGTCATATTTGAGAAAAGAAATGCCTAATATACTTTCGTCTTTTTTGGCAAAGAAAAATTAACGTAGAGGGCCTTGAAAATAGCTACTATGGTATGAAAATTTGTGCTCAAATTCTGTTTTTGATACTGAATCTAACAAAAAAGACTAAATCAAAATCGGTTGAAAAATGCGGATTTTATAGGGGTGCTTCCAAACAAAATGGGTCACACTGTATATCTGGTATACAACATAAATCCCATTGTACGTCATTGACAATCAAAACAGTGACGTCAGCAGAGTATTTCGTCATCAGCCAAGTGTTTTTTGTCGTGTGTGAGTTAAAAATATAAATATACAGGTTGTCCTAGGATTTCCTATCAAATTGTTTGTCATATTATTTGGTTATTTTCACTTCTGTCATCTCCCTAATATTTGGTACGAGCTCCTAGGACACCCTTTCACAATTATTTTATCTTAAATATTTCAGCATATTTTTATCGTTCTAGTAACCTTAATTTATTGCATAATCCAATACAAGAATTGGATTCTTCCAACAAAGGTCATCAAATGTTGAAGAAAATGGGTTGGGGCGGTAGTGGTTTAGGTGCTAACGAACAAGGTATAGATACTCCGATTTCGGGTGGTGACGTTCGCGATAGACAGGATCAATTTAAGGGAGTGGGGTGCAATTTAAATGATCCTTACGAGAACTTTAGGAAAAACAAAGGGGCGGCCTTCATCACTCGAATGAAAGCGAGAGCTGAGGAGAGAGCAGCAGAAAGTAAGTGGCGAATATTAAAATAGTATATTGTGCAACAAGTGGAGAAAGCTCAACTTTACTCAAGAGTGAGAGAAGTACTTTCCCCACATTTTGCACACTATACTTTTTCTACAACTGCACAAATTTAAATAATACAAGTGAAGTAACTTAATGTTTATTTTTATGGTTAGTAAAACAACAGTAACACTAAAGTATCCTATATCTTTAAACTGTTAAATAATTTTATTTAAAATTATAGTTGATGGTGAAATTTGTATGGTCAAACCAGGAACGTAATTTTTTATACTGATACTACTTCGCAACATTGAATATTGTGACCAAAAGTACACTTTCCGAAATAGATTTCGTTTTTGTATTTCTTCTCCACTCCATGTCTTGTTAAACTAATATTTAATGGAAATTGGGATTTCAATCAAAGCACGATTGAAACTACCTTTTAGAATTTAAATATAAATCTGACAGTTTTGTGACAACTAAGTAGGTACAGTTAACAGAAGCAAACATGAGCCCCGGAAAATATGCGAACTAAAATAAAGCTCATCGCAACGAGCCAATCCGGAGCTAATGTTAACGATTGTACATTAGTAATTGTTAACATAATCGAAATAATATGACCGAGTGATTTTATCAATTTTAGTGTCTACGTCAGTGTTGTTAATGCGAGGATAATTATCCGATTTTTACTTGAAATTTGAAAATATAGACATTTAGGGCAGATAGTAGTTTTATTTTTGATCCAATATAAATGTTTTTATTAATATTTAGAGTTAAATTTTTAGCAAGTTTGACTTTGTTTACACATCTCTTGACACTCTTGACAGTTAACATTTATGGTATCGATATTTGGTTATCGATTGTTACTACAAAAATACAACTTCAGCAACATGAACACGCCCACCCAGGACTCATGTTTGCTTCTGCCGACTGTATTTAAATATGACAGTAGCCTACTAAGTTTTTGTCTATTTTATTTGCTTCTCCATACTAATGTATGTGGCGTGGGCTAAGTACCGTGAGAAATAATATTTCTTACAGTATGAGCAATATTTGGTTTTGAAATTAAGTTATGTGTCACTTTTCATAGCAGTTTTAGAAAAAACGTTTTTGTTTTAAAAGTGGGAATGGGAGTAAGTTCATGCATTTTTTTTATATAAGTTACCTTGAAGTATATAAAAACTAATTGTGAAAGTATTTTTTTATCCCCGAAGAAGGAAGAGAAACGTAAAGAAAGGGTTTTTTTTATTCAAAATCCGAAATTAAAGTTGAAGAGAAAAAATATATACATGAAAATGGTTATAAACTAGCGGATGATAGTGACAACTTGAAAAAAAATCAAACGTAGTTGAAAAATGTATAAATTTGTAAAGATTATGATTAGAGATCAATTTATTTGTAACGATTTCTATATCATGGTCGTACGACAAAAGGGGTTGAATTATTTGTGAAATAAGAAGTTGATAAAATTTTCATCTTCCTTGGGCGTATGATGAAATTATCATGAGGGACCATTTTATTTATAACAATTTCTATATCATATGCGTACGACGAAATTTTTATAAGGGGTTAATTTGTAACAATTTTCATGTATGATTAAAATACATCAATTTTTCAATTACAATCTTTCTCTGTTTATTTTCATGACTGAAGAAACCATTTTTAAGCAAAATTGTTCTTCCATAACTTTTTTTTGGCCTTTTTTTTTTCTAGCTCTTACCCTTTTTTCTAAATTTGAAAAAACACTTGGTTTCTTTTTTTTCGTCTCTTCAGTCCAGGATTATGCTCTCAAAGCTTCTGGACGGATGATATCTACCTTGTAACGTTGAGTGAAATTTTTCACTCAACGCTTGTACTGATGAGGCGCAAATACGCCGAAACCGGTCTGCAAGTGATATGACAGAATGGTTGGTTATATATTGCATATACCAACCCCGTTTAACTTGGAAGTGTAATTCATTGTCTGCGGGGCATATAGCCCGAGAAGTAGATGTTGCTTCCTAGTAAACAGTCTACTCTTTGAAAAGCAATTTTCAAGTTTGTAAGACCTTATACAGTATTCGCCAACTAACTTGAAGTCCTAAATGCTTTCTAGGGAGCTATTGACGCCGCCCATCCGATAACTGTAAACAGTGCCGTGCATGTTCTGAGGATACGCTTTCTGTTACAAATTAACGCAACTTGTACAATTAATAAAGTAAAGTCCGTCCGGAAATATATGATATTTAATTCTTTGTTATAATTATTGGTATTGGTAGAAACGGATCTGCTTTATACCTGAATTCTGAGTAAATAAAATAAGCTGTGCTAACTTGCTTGATATGGCTTGCTAGCTAACTGACTTACCTGTTGCCTGGGATATTTTAATTTTCACGTACATTAAGGTATCTTCATCACTTTTTAATGTCTTAAAATAATTAAACACTCTATATATCACTTGACGAATTTGTCCTTCAGTACATTTACGATTTTTTTCATTAACGGCTGACATTTTTACAAACACTTTATTGTACAAAGCAGAATCTAAACTACGCTACTGAAAATCTTAACACCTGATAAGGTTCGATGCAATTGGCGTTTGTCAAAATTTTACCACCAATAGCAGACGAGTAGGCAGGGCACTATTACTCTGTCTCTCTTAGTTGGTAATTTCTGTTAGTTAGTTGGCGAATACTGTAATAGTATGATACTATTATCTTGACCTCTATCAAAAAGAAAATACTTTAACAATTTTGAATAATTTATACTAAAAATTACTGAACTTATCTCAAAATTCGGATTTAAAAGTCTATTTTTTGTACTATTAAAATAAAAAGTGTGTCGAAATATTATTTTGCAATGTCTGGTATGAATTTATTACAGAAAGCCATGGTTCGAAATTGGGTCAAAAGTATTCAGAAAATGAAGATTAAGACAAACCTCCAAGCAACGTTGGATGTAATTTAAAAAAAATCAAGGTATTTTGGTTCTTTTCTACTTTTTAAATAAGTAATATTTTCCAAACCGTCCAATTAACTATACAGAGTGATTCATTAAGAATGTCCTGCCTCTAAACTTTTCCCAATATGCCTTTTACAAATTAACATTTCAGGTTTCCGAGATGCAGGGATTTTTTTACTTAATTTTTCTTGCATTATTCCTAAAATATTTCAGTTATAGTGCCGCGATGTGAACGTACTTGTTAGTCCCCATGCGAAGCAGGGTTGGGTGGCTAGTATTGAATAAAAATAATAGTACTAAACATACAGGTCGATATTATTAAAGCCATCATTGTTTTATTTATACTTTTACTTTTTCAAAACAATTAATTAATCAAACTTTTTGTTTTTAGGAAGATTGATTTACCTGGCTTCTTTTTTTATATATATATATAAAGGTTTAAGTGTATAAAAGTGTTATTGCACTTGTTTCACTTACATATAACAAAATGTTCGCGTTCACATTTATGTAATTTATTTTATTTTTCATTTTGTATGTATGCGTATTTCGAAATCAGTGAATCACAATGTGTAAATAGCAGCAAGAAAAGGAATAATTATATATAGTACAATAAAAATTGTAGAAATTGAATTTGTTTTATTCTCTTTTTACGAAAAAAATATACTTAAACTATTATTCGAAGGCTGCAAAATTGTATACAGTGTGGGTAAAAAAATCATGCTCAGATTTATAGTTCGTAATACTCCAATGGTCCGCTCTGTTGTAAGGTGCGAGTAGATGGCGCGCGTGCTGTTACGGAGCTAGACCTCTGGATCTCAGAATTGCTTTAAAATGTTCGCGTACTACGGAGTGAAACCATCACAATTTTTATGGAGGCTAGAAAAGGAGATCGATCTCAAACGGAAAAATTGACAAAACCTGTCCTCAAATTCGTGTATCTAGCAGTTTGGTTTTTGACCGCAGTGTCGCCACTGCAAATCCAATAGACCATTATAGAACGACGTCACTGATAGGTCGGCTACTGGTAAACAACGGATGATAGTTGGACTTTAATGAGTAATAAATTCTTAAAATTACCTAAAATGCCATCGTTTTGTAGTGTTGATAAGTGTGGAAGAAAATGCATAAGTCAAAGTAAGAGTTTTTACAGGGATCCTAATGGGATATTGCCGCCTGAACGGACAAAAGCTCCTCCATCCACATACTTGCGAATTGCACAACAATTCAGAATCCTATGGCACAGTACCTAGGAGATTATTGGATAGAAGAGGGACATATACCTGCAGATATCCTCAGGGAAATAGGAATAAAGGAGCTACTAGTCTCTGAGACGTTCCTCAGGAACTAAGTAGAAGTAAGGGGCCACAATAGATCTTTTAGGTATCAGTGAATGTCACCCCATCATACATACAAGTGTGTAATACGTGGAGCAAGAGATAAGGTATATTTTTTTCGATTCCGGCTGTTTTAACCAAGCAAGGTGACTATTTACTTGAATCTGTTGCTTTTGACTTTCGTTGGAATCACATAACTCCTCTCTTGATTGTTTTTTTTTGGTCGTCTCTGACGGAGAAAACATTATGAGTGACGGAATGGTAGAAAAGTGCCTTAGAATTTTTAAAGATGCATGCAACAATGTTCATGACGAGCAACGACTGGGCGACCTTGGAATCACATAACTCCTCTCTTGCAGTGGCGTAGCTATCATAGGGCCAGGTTCCAGGGACCCGGAGCTCAGGAGGCCCTCTAACCTCAGCTTTGAAACAAAAATTAAATAACCTTTCCTATACCTATAACAATGGTAGAATGGTAGAAAAGTGCCTTAGAATTTTTAAAGATGGCTGCAACAATATTCATGACGAGTAACGACTGGGCGACCTTCTATCATCACTTACAGTACCTATACCTTATTAGACCCTTTGTGCATCCTCCTATAAGTCCCTCTCGGTACGTCAACTACAACATACTCGTATAGCGTTTTCCATTGACCTCCCACCAGCACGACGCAAATGCGATCCAAAATTGCACCGATCCCACGCTGGTGCGCACGTTCTTGGTTCTAGTTCGCGCGGAGCTGTTCCATTCACCTCTTTGACAAATATAGCATATGACACTTGCTAATAATAATAAATAAAAATAGGTTATGTATCGACGGTTCTGAAAAGTTCGAGCTGAGAGCGCTTGGTTAATCATCAATGGAACACAATAACGTTGCTCCACGACGGGTCATGAAGACAACGGAACACGCGGAACTTCATTGCGCACCAGTGCGGTCACTGGAAAACGCTAATAGTTAATAACTTCCCCAAGAGAAACTTATTTAGGCATGGCTGGTGTTAGCCAAAACAAGTCGAGCAGTGATATACGAATGGATCATCTTCCTGTTCACAGCCACTACATAACGATATGTCTGATAGCCTCATTCTATGAAGCCGTTTGTTTAGTTGACAGTCTCCGGTTAGAATCCCTGTTGCAAAACGTAAGTTTCGCAGTGTCATCGTCAAAAAATTTTTTTGCTGATGCACTCTGTCAAGATAGTATAGTAATTCTAAGTATTTTGTTTCAGCCCAACCTTTTTGTGCGAGTATGTTCTCGCAGTAAGCTCGCTACTGCTGAAACTGAAATAGATTCAAAAAATGTTGGAGCTGCTACTGCTGCCTTTCTAGCCAGGACATCATGGCGTTTGGTCCAGGACTACATGGTGACATTCTAGTACTGACCCTGATATAATATATGTGGTCTCTTCGGAGCTAATTGTCTGCTATCTGCATAGATGAATTCATCTTTTTCGTAGATAACTTTTAAGTACTCGAAACAGTTATTTATTAAAAAAAATATCACTAAGCGATAAACAAAAATATTAATTCATAATAACAGATCATCAAATAATATAACGTCATATTTAATCGTTTTGACGTCTCTTTTAACTAAGGCCAGCCCATTAGCTCCTAGAAGACTATTAAGTCTGCTGCTTATCTGATTTCCGGTGGAACTCATTTTAAAGCTACCAGAATTTTGATCTACTCGAACTTGTACTCTCTGATATTCAGGCCTGGGATCATTATTTACTAATTCCATTCCAGCACTCACTTGAATAACGGGAAATTTATAATTAGAACAATGTTCCATATATTTCAAAACTGGAACAATATATAACAAACACGTTACGCTGCAAGATACCGGATTACCCGGCAAACCAAAAAATATTTTATTTTTTCCCTTGAAAATCAACGTAGCGAACGTTGTTGGCTTGCCGGGTTTCATATTTACTCTTGCAAAATGTATTTTGGCACTGAAATCTTCTAAAAGAACTTGCTTGAGTACGTCAAATTCGCCCATCGAAATGCCTCCGCTGGTAATTACCAAGTCGTTGTTAGCAAAAGCTTTTTCTAATACATCTTTCACCGAATCCGGATCGTCTTTGGCGATACCACAATCGACTGGATCGTAACTATATTTTCTAAGTAAATGCATTAGAGTGAATTTATTAGAATCTCTTATTTTTCCGGGTTTTACAACTTCCCTGGGATCACCAATTTCATTTCCTGTGGAAACTACTCCAACGGAAACTCGTTTGTAAACCGAAATTTTTGTTTTACCCAACATAGCAAGTACACCGACATGAGCTGGTTTTATTTGTTCGCATTTATTTAATACCAGCGAATTTAACGGTACGTCACTGCCAATTTCTCTTATATCTTGATTTATCTTCGGTACTACCTCTATATTGACAATAAGTTCAGCGCTACCGTCGGCAGAAGCTTTAACTACTGTAGTATCTTCTACTTGAACCACGGCGTTGGACCCCGGCGGCAAAGGAGCCCCTGTAGATATTCTTACAGCTTCTCCTGTTTTTAATTCTTGACCAAGCGGTGCATCACCAGCTGCTGCTACTTCTTTGATATTTCTTTTACCAGCTCCGTCTTCAGCGATTACTGCATATCCGTCTTTAATGGAGGCTCTGAATGGTGGAACTGGTTCTAAAGCATAAACATCTTCTGCTAAAATTCTGTTAATAGATTGATCGAAAGAAAGAGTTTCCGACTCCTCGGTGGGTATACAATGATCCAAGATAATTGTTAAAGCTTCTGCTACTTCTATTAGGGGATAAGGCGATTTTCTACTTCTGGACGCGACGTTATTGAGTTTAACTTTACTAGGTATCGGTACAGATCCGTCTCCGGCACCTTTGTTTTGGATGATTTTATGTAACTGTACCACCAATTCTTTTTCATCATTTAACAAAGCTACCGCGTGTGGTATTGTGTCTTTGACAAATCCGAAACATTCGGCTGCTCCTTTTCGGCTACCGGGTAAGTTGATTATTAAAGTTTGAGATCTAACTCCACAAACTGCTCTTGAAAGCATTGCCATGTGTGTGATTGCTAAACTATTCGAGATCATCGCATAACTTAATCCCGGAGCTTCCTTTTCTATAACTTGACGGGTAGCTTCGGGGGTTACGTCTCTTTTAGCAAAACCAGTACCTCCGGTCGTTAAAATGACATTGCATATTTTTTCATCACAGCATGTTATTAAGAACGATTTTATGACGTCTATCTCATCAGGTACTATCTTTTGGATGGTGACTTTACCCGTTGGGTAGCATTTTAGTACGGCTTCTTTTAGATTCGGACCTGAAGTGTCTTTATTAGGTTCCATGAAGCAGGTGTCGCTAACAGTAAGGATTCCAAAGTTGAGGCCCACCATACTTCTGAAAAAAAAAACAATAGGGTATGTACTTGTACATTTTTTTATTTTCTGAATTTATAGTCTAGACATAGCTAATAAATTATCCACCTATGGATTTTTTCAAATTCCTGCATTTACAGAAGCTGGAAGGGTTTGAAATTCATAAAATTTGATTGCGCGCGAAAACGTCATTTCAAGATGACTTAGTGCCGTGATGTCATACACATGTCGTAGTAAACGCATAAGATCATATACGTTGTTGTAGAGGGAATCGTAGATGGGAACCAGACGTCTGCATTGTTGATGTATAGTTCATTCCAAGATATTTCGTTGACCAAATGCAAAAGAATATAATCCAAAGAACGATACGTGCCCTATACCAAGAAATATTCAGAATCCTAGGGCACAGCACATAGGAAATTATTGGATAGAAGAGGGACATTTACCTAAGTTGAAACCTGCAGATATCCTCCGGGAAATAGGACTAAAGGAGCTACTAGTCTCTGAGACTCTCCTCAGAAACTGAGTAGAAGTAAGGGGGCACAATAGATCTTTTAGGTCTCAGTGAATGTTACCCCAAAATACATACATACATACCAAGAAATGTTTTCATTATTAAACTACATTTTTTTATTTGAAACATTTTTTGATAACATTTGCCAATTAGAACAAATAAATCAAAGCGTATACGGTGGTTTCAACAAGTTTAATTTCAATTAATAAATAAAAGTTATTTTTTTTATACATTATTTTACAACTGAAATGTTTGACTGTTAAAATAGTATTTGGTTTTAATATATAAATTTTACCGACTACGGATCTGTTATTACTGTTTACTGGGAATTACAAACTTTTATTATTAAATCCCTGATGCAGAGTCAATGAAATATTGTGAAATGTTCTTTACCAAATATATTATTTGAATCTCAAAATATATTGGTTGTAATTTAAAACGATTCAACTGAGGAAATTCTTATTATTCCTATATTTAGGTGTGCGTGTGTCTAGTCTGCTTAATGATCGAAGTTCCTGATCGAGTCTATAGCGTGTTTCACACTTCCGGTAAAAAAACTGACAAGTTGTCACTAATGACAGTCGCCTTGAGGATAAACAATTATTAGGATGGGTTTTAAATTTGTAATTTCGTTGTTTTGTATTGATTTAATAAACACCTTTATTATAAACAGTAAGATATAGCTTTAAATTACCTAACCAATTAAGACAACGTAGAAAAAAGCATTAAAATGAACTCAAAAACGATCAGAATAACTATTTAGAACCACGTGTTGTGCGAAGAACGCTTGTTTCTCATCAGGGCGACTGTCATATGACGTCACGTGCACCTATTGACCTGCAACTCACAAAAAATATCATGGAAATCAAATGAGAGGTTCAAGAGATAAACATTTTGGAAAATTTGTATTTTTTGGTTATTATACAGGGTGATTGATTAGTGTGATAAAGTTCATGAACTGCAGTGCCTCGTTTGTCCTTTGAGATATCAATTTGAAAATTTGAGGGTTTATAGCCATCATCAGTCTCCACATTTTAAAATCATTTACAATCTTACAGGGTGTTCCAGAATACTGTGCCATATCAAAGTTACATTTTTTTAAATGAAACACCCTAATCAATAATCAATGTTTTGCATAGAAAAATCAAAATATCTCAAGAACTAACAATTTAAGGTATAGGGAATGCTTTATAAAAAAAGAAGTATGTTGATAGCACTTTTCGATACTCTCATAAAATACAGGGTGATCCATTTGAAAAAACGGAGAAAATAATGTATTCGTATTTTGATTCACCCTGTATCAGATTCAATGAATATTAACGAAATAAATAATTTTCCAGAATTTTTACTACTATTCGAACACTTTGGCCGCAACAGATTTTCATTCTTGAATTTCTCTTACAATGTACAGGGTATTGAACTTGTTACGATTTTTATGGAAAATTGGTTATAACTTTTTAAATACCCCGTAGAACACATCACAACCCTATATTATTGTGATGGGGAGGTCAAGCTGATTCCAAATATGCGATAAAATATAGGGTGTTTCATTTAAAAAAATGTAACTTTGATATGGCGCAGCATTCTGGAACACCCTGTAAGATTGTAAATAATTTAAAAATGTGAAGACTAATGATGGCCATAAACCCTCAAATTTTCAAATTGATATCTCAAAGGACAAAGTAGGCACTGAACTTTATCACACTAATCAATCACCCTGTAGGTACCTATACTTCTTATGGCGATACAGATAAATGAATATCTCCATAAAAAAAATGTAGAGCAATATTGTTAACCATTCTTAAAAAATATTTTTTAAAAGATTATTTAAAATTATAAACAAAAATACCAAAAAATCTTGACTTACTTGGGTTGCAAATTAAATGGAAACAAATTGATAAAAGCTGGGTGAAATATTAACCCTCCCTTACTTAAATAACACGAGTGATACGGTTTAAAATTTACCGGCAACTAAATTAACATAGAATCAGCCACATTTATTAATATGATAACAAATTATTCAACAGTAACTTTTAGTTATTTCACATGTACTTAGATAAGATAAAAAACTGTATAGTCAAGATTTACTGTGAAATAAAAGACTTAATTAACATTATCGCTAGTAGGATTATTTTATATACATGCAAGTATTGAAAAATATCTATAATTAACATTATACAGGATGGTAAAATCTTATATTTAAGAAAACATTGTTTCACAAGTAAGTAGAGAACATGATACCCACTTTTAGGACACACAGTACATAGAAACTTTGAAGGGGACCAGTAAAGTTCGTTTTTTTATTATGGAACAGTTAGAAAAATTCCTGGATGAAACACTTTTGTAAGAAATAATCAAAACTAATAAAAAAAACAGATCCTTAGTCGGTAAAATTTAGATACTAAAACTGTTATCAACGAATATAGACGTCTATATCCTTCCTTTGCTATTATTTTATCAGCCAAACAGTTCATTTGTAAAATAATCATACTATTAGGTATCATCTTTTCGATACGATACCGTGCTATTGTTAACTGCTAACTGCTATGGGTTTTTCTCTTGAATCAATCATGTTGGTGGAAAGTTAAAACGAAATATCTTGGAATATGGAGTGTACTTAATTGTTTAAGAAAAAACTGTGATGCAGCGAAATTTTTGTTTCAATCTGTTTTGTGTAAGATAAGCCATCAAATAAATTAAAAATAAGCCTAAAATTTCGCGAAGTTTACCGTAACACTTAATTGAAAGGTTAAGCATTTCTACAAATCTATTTTTTTCAAAGTTAACTGAAATTATGTTGATATAAGTACCTTTTATTGTATATTTTATCACTCCTCCGTTTGCAATAGATATACCTTCTAATTGTAATAAATCACTTTGACGTATTTATATAATTATAAATAAATATACGGTTTTGTTTTTTGCAACTTTTTTGTTGATTATAAGTGAAGCCCACGTCCCACGATGAACATTTGTACACAAGGCACTTAAATGGAACTACCAAATTTCCATAATAGGTATCACATCACATATACCACAATAATTGAGAATTGAAGATAGGTATGGAATGGGATTAGATCAATTCAATGACTATAAACATTACGAACTAAGAATTTTAAAAAAAGCTTGAACTGCACAGCCTATATGCTATAAGTTTATAAAACCACCAATCAGATCACGATTCACGAAATGTCAGCAAGTGTCGTCGCCATTATTGTTTTAGTTTTGAATGCTGGTTGTGATTTACGGTTTTAAGATATAATTATGAGTAATTTACAATAAAATTAAAACGTTTAGAATGGTTCTACTTATATGTTTATTGTCCCTTCTGCCGACCTTAAAAATATAATCTGCTGAGAATGAAAATAGTTATCCAGGTGAGTTTTTAATTTTTTTATATTGGATGTTAAGGCTATATTATAGAAACAGATAATGAGAAATATTCACGTTTATTTTTTGGGAGCTGGAAAGTTACAAGAATATGGTAGTAGGAGTTATATGTATATTTGTTTTCCATTATAATTATTGATAGTAATTTATTACTGGACTGAATTAATCTAGGTAGGACTTACTATTAATTGTACTATGTTGTGTTTTTTAATACACACGTGTTCTACTCTGGCGCAAACAAAAACACGTTTATTGTCACGGTACGACTTATTCGTTGTTAAATTATTCTGTTGATATATATATAATAACGTCCAAACTATAAATATATTTACGTGAAAGAATAGAATAGAATAGAAAATCCTATCAATAGAGTCTACTACAGAAGCCGCCAATACAATTTAAAAGAAAAGTATTTATTGTAAAGTATATTTCACAATATTTCGTTGACTCTGTATCAGATCTTACATTTCAGTTATAAAATAACCATACACAGTAGGCATTATCGGATTAACGACTTACTTTTTTTAGGTTTTCTCTTGAATCAATTATATTGGTGTTGAAAAGTTAAAACGAAATAGGTATCTTGGAGTTTTTAATGTTAATTAGTGAAATAACAGGGATAAATGAAAAATAGCTACAGAAAATTATATAAAACCAGGAGATAAAAACCATTTTTCTTTGAACTTAACGGTTTGTGGAAACTAAGAAATAAACAAACACCTAACCTCAAATATGATAACTACTCTGTGAAACTATCTCAGTGAGCTGGTTTGTGTGGTTGGTTAGCTGTTACGTTATGGTTTGGAATACAAGTCGAGGAATATTGAATGGTTAACTTATAGTTAACCTGGTTATTTGTGTGGTCAAGTTCAAAGAAAAATGGCTAAACCATGGAGACTAGATATAAGGAGCACAAACTCTGTATATAAAAAGTGTCCGTCGAAATTAGGAAAATAGTGGTGGCGCTGGGGAGGCTAGAGATTAAAATCATATTTGACGTGCTAAATTTTAGGTTATGTAAATGGAGGGTTTGTTTATTTTCATTGGGTTACCTTTTATGCTTGGTTTTAGCAAATTTCAAGGAAAAAATAAGTATTTCGCGTAGCTGGTGCTATGTTTGGTTAAAGGTAAGTTTCTTCAGTATCATTATATAGGTAATTGTGTTGCAAAATAGTAATGAAAACAATAAACCTAACCCGAGAGTCCTACATCAACCACTTACTGTTGCTCGAAAATAAGACAGGGGCTGGGGTGTGTGATTTTTTTTATTTTTAACTTTACTTCTAGTTGGACAACTTTTCACGACGCACGTTTTTCCCATTGTAAATTTTTATAAAAACGTCTATAAAAATAAACACTATTTACATTTTTTGTTAGGTTAACTTGTTGAGCAAACTTCACTCTGTAATTTTAATCGCTAGCTACTCTCGCGCCATCTACTATTTGTACGTTACCGCTGGACACTTTTTCGAGATTTTTCCTATACAAGTTTGTGCTCCTTATATCTAGTCTCCATGGGCTAAACTAAACCGACACAAGGAGGTACACAAATGACATTTGACATTTATTAAGCTACATTACGTGTGTCAGTGGTGTCTAAATAAAAATTTAATGACACTATATTCAGCTTGAAAGTTGAAATGTTTTTTTAAAGGTTTATTTTTGTATCAAGTTTTTAAAAGCGTAATTTGGAATCAATATTTATTCATCAATATTGTTGCAATTATATTAATAGATCTGACGTCTAATTAGCGATTTATATGACGTTTGTTTTGTAATTTATCGACTCGTATTAAATTAATATAATATCTTTTGCGCAAAACAAAAATATAAATTGTAAATAGCTTCTGTTTTTGAGGAAGTATATTAAAACGACATAATATACAGTTTGCACATTTTGAATCAGAAAATCAAAATTTTTATTGATGTGCTGGAACAAATAACAAGTTGAGTTTTTTGTCTTTCCAAAAATATCAACATACAGGGTCAATTTATAATCCTGAGTTGTCTTGAGAGATACGAACAAAAGTTATTATCTATAAGATACAGGATGATTCATATGATTACAGCATATCAACGTTATAGTTTTTTAAATGGAACACCCTCCCGAAAAGATTGGTCATAAATTATATCACATATTCTGGGGTCAAAAATGGGTTGATTGAGCCTCATATGCCTATATACAGGGTGTCCCACGACGAATTAAAACTATCTGTATATGGCAAAATACTTATAGTAAAATTATGAAAATTTCTACGTTTGGGTTTTCGGATACGATCTTTTTAACTAAAATATTCTCAAAGATGGCCGACTTCCGGTTCTGCCGGAAGTCGACTGTAACTTTGTTATTTTAAATGGAACACCCTGTATATTAATACATTTTTAAAATCTACGTAAGTTTTTAGTATATTTTTGTCTGAAAACTTTTTTCGAAAAATGCATACTTTTTGAGTTATTAATTTTTCTGTAAACGTCAGAAGTATTTGAATCTGTGGAAAAAATTTTCATTTTATACAGGGTGTGTATAAAAAGTGTTCAAATTTAAACTTCATAAATATCAAATTTCTTTATTTTTTTAAATAGAACCATCCGGTTTTTTTTATTTTAATGCATTCAGGTTTAGGTATAGGAAAGTATACATGAATTTGCCTTATTTTTCACCCTTGAATGCATTAAAATAGAACAAACCGGGTGGTTCTATTTAAAAAAATAAAGAAATTTGATATTTATGAAGTTAAACTTTGAAAACTTTTATACACACCCTGTATAAAATGAAAAATGTACGTTTGACCTTGCTAAAAGCTACCGAACAGAAACCATTATCATATCTTTACTCACAACTATACAAAAGTGCATGCAAAAAAAGTTACAGGGTGATTTATTTGAAAATTTAAATTATTTTTTTCAAATTTGCTCTAAAACGGTGTAACTTAAATTTATAAAAATTTATTTGAGACTTGTGTACGATAACCCATAAACTGGTAGTAGCGTTCATTTATTTTGTTGAAGAGGTCAGCACTCCTTTGACCCTCTATCTTTTTTTTTTAGCAAAATATAGAATTACTGGAATTAAACTTCTATTCTTAAACTTTTCTCCTCTTCGTAATTCTTTGTAAACATTTTTTAGTTTGGAAGGCACAGCCAACCCTTTTAAATCTCAATTTTAAAATATTGAATTATTAAACTGCACTGTATTTTCATAAGTAATGTAGGTATCTCTTGAACCAAGCAGCTGTAAGAGCTTACCGTAAGTTTGACGATTTTTATTCGCTTCTTGATAAACGATGACAAATTTCACAATTAATATCCTTGCCCATCAATTTTTTGTGTAATCCTTTCTATTCTCTTTTTACCACGCCACTGTATTTATATTTCATTCTTCATCATTTAAATTTGAACATTCTATAATGTATTTATTATACCTACATCTATAATTCTACCTATAAGTATTGCAAAGTTGAAATCTTGGTAGTTGGTGCCAGTTAATGTTCACACAAGTTTCCTTTTAAATCTTGTAGGTATTAAGTGATAAAATACCTAACTTATAATATAATAAAATAAACATAATATATATAGATAAGAATAAGGTAAAATGTAAAAATAAAATATAATTAACTCCTATAAAACTTTCTTATATAACTACATCTAATGGCACTTTCATTTACTCGTAATTGTCGATTCCTGCGAGTTAAAAAAAATGGCCAGTCATAATCATTGATGGGTAAAAAGAGCGAATGCGAAATCACGTGGTCACCGACTCCACCACGTTACGGTAAACGTGATCTTTATTCTAACTTACATCATGTGCAGTAGATTCATTAATAAACTCAGAAATACGTATCAATACGCACCTTTTAAATTGATTTCACGTATTGGTTCAAGTATAAAATGTCAATAAACATTATTATTATCTTCGAAACTACATAAAGTTCACTTAAGTTATCATTAAAATTAGTGAATGCGATTTGTCACGTAGCGAAACTACCGAGTAAGAAAGGGACAGACGATTAGAATGTGTCTAGAATCAATCTCACGACTCACGTGTATTCTAGCGTGTTTGTCGGTTGCTATCTGTCAGTGCAGTGCCCAGCCAACTGGAGTAAGAAGCAGTAGTAGCGAACAAGTGTTCTTTGCGACACCTGTCAAAATTTCCGTAAATAATTATTTTATTCGGATTCTTTAGAATTCGTATAAACGATTAAACTTATGCGGTGTGGTGCTGTTTATTTGTGTCTGTGAGTTATAAAATAAAAAGTTGTTTTCAAAATGGATATGACACCGACTTATTGGGAAGAAAATTCAAATATTCAACGTGTTAAATACGAAAGGTAAGATTACTTTTATAGTGACAACATTAGTACAAGTGTACCTATTTTGATAAATATCAAATATATGTGGATGACGTAAATATACATTCTTTATATTTACAAATTCAGATCTCTCTAAAACCAAACGTGAGGCTATTAATAACTTGATACAATTTATTTACGAAATTGCAACATATATACTACATGTTTTTAGCACGGTAATATAATTTTTATATGTATGAAATATGGGTCCGATTTTAGCATCTCGTTAACGAGCATTTCTTTCAAAATTTTCTAAATCCGCAACTAAAAATGAATGATATTATTTATTCAATTATACAGGGTGTACCAAAATGTTGGGGGTAAAAATAATTATGTCAGTAGTAGGTACTTGACATAAAATGTGCGTATCACTTAATGAACTATAGACGTTGAAGTTAAAGAAGTTGTTTTTTATTTATAATTATTAAATAATTTGTTGGAACTGAATCAAAATTCAACCGTTTATATACACCATAAATGCACACTTTAAGCAGATCCGAAGTACCTTTGCGAGCTCATCTAAATTTTTGGAAAAGTTTTTCGAAACAATACCAAACAGCAGTAACAAAAATCCATAACAACGAGAAATTGTAGATGTAGACTGATGTGGTGCTTCATTGTCGAAAACATAGTAAACCAACTCGGTAAGTCATTCAAGTTCAGACAACTGCCTTCAAAAATTGTATTGCGCGAAAATTGTCTACGCTTAATTCCATTTTTTGACCGAGTCAGCTTGGTCTGAAATTTTGGCGTTGTCAATTAAACACATTAGCTAATTTTGACACTTGATAATTTTTTACAGGTGCTAACTATTATATTATATTCAATACTCAAAAGACAACCCTTGTATAATAAATCTACTTATAAATTATTGTATTTAACATTATACTATGTAGAAGATAACAAAAAAAATAAACTGATGTTATTTGAAGTTTTTTTTTTTGAATATAGAATGTCAAGGACATCTTGACTAAAACCATTAATGCGTTGTTATTATCGCCTGCTTTGTATCGTTAAAATTAAACTGCGAAAAACACTTTCCTTGGAGATTGTTTCCTCTCTCTCTCTAAACGAGTTAACGAAATCGTTAACTACCACGCCTACTTACACAATTTTGGTATATTTTTATTTTTATATAAAATGTAATTTTCAACGATAAGGGAATATGGAATTTATTCGAGTATACAATATTTATAGAAAAACAAACCCTTCTTTTGTCATTTACTAATAACAGGGTGCCTCTGTATAGTCTGTTCATACTTATAGTAAAGTGACTAACTAGATTTCTACCATGCCATCTGCTCTTAATTTGAAAACAATATATAATATTATTTATTTTCAAATAAGCAATTTTAAATTATTTTATTGGTACAAATAATTTATGATAATAAAAATACAAATCATTACATACATACATTTAAATACTATTGTTTTCCAAAGGATTCTACATGAAAAGAAATGCATTTTTGTATCCTTTAGAATCTTTATGCTGGAAACTCGCTTGTTGATACATTCAAAATATGCGTTGATTGCATCTTCTGTGGACTGGAACTTTGGACCACGCAGTTAAAACAAAATAAATATTCTAAAACGTAAATTATGTATGTATGTATGATGGGGTGACATTCACTGAGACCTAAAAGGTCTGTTGCGTCCCCTTATACTTCTACTTAGTTCCTGAGGAACGCCTCAGAGGTTAGCAGCTGCTTTAATCCTATTTCACTGAGGAATTTCAGGATATCTGCAGGCTTCAACTTGGGTAAATGTCCCTCTTATATCCAACAATATCCTAGGTGTTGTGCACTAGGATTCTGAATTGAATTGTGGTGCAATTCGCAAGTATGTGGATGGAGGTTTCTTCTTCCACGCCACAGAATCTACATTCTTCTCCCTCCACTATTTTGAGCTTTTTCAGGTGCCCGTTCAGGCGGCAATCTCCCGTGTAACATGCTGTTTAGCCTGTTACGTTTCTCGTTTTAAAAACTATTTTATTTAGTCAATTTTTGTGGCTCATTAGACACTTCCCCCAAATTTCTACTAAATTTCTAATCATGCCGTTTCCTTGTCGCATTAGTCCCACTATTATGATTTTCGAGTGGTTTTTGGCACTCCTCTCAGCAAAATTCTCGGAGATGACGTCCGCGGCCAGGGTCCAGCGCACCAAGTGCCCGTGGGGTGTTCGCCGATGCCAGATTTGGATTCAGCGACTCAAAAAACCCCCAGGCGTTGAGTTTCTCTTCTTTCTCGCGTGATTTGTGGGAGAGTCCCACGGAGACGACGTTCTTCGGCGCGTTCCTGAGCTCCAGGTGTTCGGGGGGTCAATTTGAACATCATATTCGTGATCAGCGACCTCCAAAACCCCCGAGTACCCGATCTGGGACAGTTCTGACACTTATTTACCAAGTTTTGAAATCTTCCAAACGGCCTCCCAAATAATGCATTTTTTGAATGCATTTTTGGCTGCAGCAATGCAATTTTTCGTTTGCTGCAAAATCTAACCAGTCACATTTTTTACAAATATTTTTTGGAAGAGAATGCCGAAAACCGTTAATACTGCCCTGGTTTTGGTTCATCTTGAAACACGTTTTTTTACGGGATCATAAGAGTAATTCCAGGATTCATCACCACTGACACTAACTGTATATATTTTTTGAGTTTCCTGCGTTAAACCGGAGAGTTTTTTTGACATCAATTGACTCTAATTGCTTTCTGTTCTTCAGTCAACAGATGCGATGTCCAACGAGAAACTAATTATGTTACAGATAATTCTTCTTGTACATTTTTTTTGGATTGTGGTCTTTGAAATGCCTAGTAATGCTCCAATTTTAGGATATCATTAAATTATCCATACCAACGAGACATTGTCGACTGATTGCCGAAAACAGAAAACAACTCGGCAAGACAACACTGTTAAAACATACTTTATTTTCTACTTCCACTGTTTTAGGTGACGCTACTGATATGCGGAAATTTGGTATCAATGTCAAAAAAATAGCTTAGTTATTTTAAAAATATAACACCTGATTTCCTTCGATCAAATTATTAAATGCAAATTTTGGTTTCCATATAATTATTACACAAAATTTTGGCTAGAGTTCATTGCAATGTCACTCCCACACGTGGTACGCAGATAAGGTAAACACGCATCACAAACATTATAAAAAGGTCTACAAACCTAACCGCTAACCGTTCACAAAAGCAGAGACGGAATTAGCGATAATGTAAATAGTAAAAATATATTAATTATTAATGCCTGTACTGAGATACATATTATAGCACTTCAGGAAACACGACAAAATAGTTATTTATGATACAAGTGCGTGAAGTTATACTTTTGCGCACGAGTTGCGCAAAAGTACTTCACGCACAAGTGTCATACAAAACTTTATCTACGACCACATGAAGAAAAAATAAAAAAAATGTGCTCTGAATGGGTTAAAAAACCACAAGAATGTTTTTTATTTTTTATTTCGACGTTTCGGTAGCGTTGTCAAGATTAACTAGTATAGAAACAATTTTTTTGGTCCCTATCTGACAAAACGAAAAAATTTGACAACTAGACAATCAATAATATTTTGAAGTTTAAGACTACAAAATTTTATTAAGGTCCATTCATAGTAGATCACACCTCTGGTAAATTGTGAAATAAAATATTTTATTTTATGACATCCTAACGATATGCAGTCCACTAAAAATGGAATCCAGTGAAGTGCACGTTTCAGGAACGGTTTTTATTGGGATAGCGCTTTTTTTCCACTTATTTTGGAAATTTTGTTAACAAAAACGCGTTTGTTGTTACTTTTTTGTGTATGATTATTTTTGTTTTCAAAATATGTATAACTCAGTTTGGTGATTTTGTGTATTGAAGTGTATATCGATTAACAACCATTTCAAAGATAAATCATAAGAAAACCTGGATAAAAACTTATGATGCTATCCTGATAACGCAGGTAATTGATTATTGGAAATTTCTCTTTCTAACATTGGTAACCAAATTTGACTACATTCGGCTGAAATACTAGCTACACATTTATCTGCATTTAGTTGTATTAAAGCACTTTCTTTGATTTTTCGTCTTTTATTATTGGGCTCTTTCAATATTATTTTTGTCGAATCCCATTGAATTTTATGCCCCTCTTCCCAAGTTAAAATGAAAACCCCATTTAAAAAGCATTGGTCATTTACGCACGGTTTTGGGTGTTATAATGAAAGTCCCATATAAAAAGCGTTGTTCATTTACGAACGCTTTTTAACGTATGTATAATGTATGATTTCACACATTTTTTTTGGTTCGTAAATACCTAATTTTAAAGGTGGTCGTAGATAATAGTATATTATGCAATGAGTACAAAATGATGCAATTCATACGAGTGCAAAATGGGCATTTTGTTGCGAGTTGCATACTATACTTTTTCTATGACAACATATCGTTCACGTTTAATATATGCATACATTGCAAAGAGAAGAGAAGGTACGTACTTAACCGATATTTCGAAAAGTATAGTTTGTCTCAAAATATATCGTATTGGCTTTTGCCGGCAATCATAAAATTAATGGGCCAATTGCAATAAATCGTATGACCAATAGGTGCTGTAAAAGAGATCGCCAGTGGCGGACTATTTAAAATTATTTTAAAAAGGATCAAATTCACAAATCTATCTTTTTATATTTTTATCATATATACATTCTTTGTTTTTTATTTAATATGTGAAGACCATTTCTCTAAAATTTTTTTGTTCTTTTTCCTCCTAAATGAGAGATTATTAAATACTATTAAGTTAAATAAACTATAACCAGGTAAAAAAAAACAATATCCCACTTTATCGGTATGGTTTCATATTATTGTAAATCTAATTCTGTTTCACTGTCAGACTTATCATTATTAAGATTAATTACAATAGGCTCTATATTATTTTGAATATGAATGTATGAATCTTCAATTTTTATAACGTGCTGTACAGAATTTTTCCAGCTTTGAATGGGTATATTATTAACTACATTTTAAATTAATTCTATAACACTGGGACCCAAAGTAGGAGTAACATTTTCTGCTCAACTTTGATTTTACTTGATGCCACAAATGCTCTATGGGATTGAATATGGAGGAAGGCGTAGCACAGTTTGTACCTGTTCTTCAGCTAAACTGTCACAAGCATATTGTTTTTTAATAGCATATAATTTAACACCTCCAAGAGCTGCTCCTTCTTGTAATCAGGCTCAAAATAAATATCATATTGTAACAAATATTCTTGAATTTCAGTAATTCTACTTGATGAGTTATCTGTGGTCGGGAATATTTTTCATTAGATGATTTTGAAACCAGTTTTCAAAAAGTACTGCAGTTGTATCTTTATGATAATCCAAGCTATATAATATGTCTTCTTTCGAAAGATTTAAAGCAAATAGGACATCGCCTTGCTTGTACAAATTATCAAGTTATCATCAGTAATAAAAACTAAGCCCTTTTTCCTTATCATTACTAGTTCACACAATACTTCACATACAAATGCCTTCAAAGCTCCATATCAAACTAGTTTATGTCAAACTGACATGCCATAATCCATAACCGTAATCAGTGGTATCATAAAATATAAAACAAGACAAAATAATAACCAGCCCTTTAAATAAAGACAACTTTACAAATCTTCATGAAACTAAACTCACTCAACCACAATGTATGTCAAAAAAGTTGTAGGTTTTTCTGTCGTTAATATTAATTTATAAAGTTTTAGGTTTCTCGCCAAAAATTCCAAGCTTCCCGCCAAAATTTCAGGTTTCCCGCTAAACATTTCAGGTTTCCCGTTAAGAATTACAAGTTTCCCGTTAAGAATTACAAGTTTCCCGCTCAAATTTCATGTTTTCCGACAAAAATTTCAAATTTGTCCTAAACAATTTTGTTATAATTTTAGATTTAAACCGATGTAACTTTGGAATTTTTTTTAAAGTTAGAATTATGCGGTCTTGACGGTTGTATTTGTAATTTAATAGATTAGAAAAACTGAAAACATATACGTGGTGTACTATTTAGAAAAATAAGTTATTTTGGAGCAACGGTCCACCCTGTATAATTCTAATCGACTTAATATACAGATGGTCTGGATTATTTGAAAAAACTTTTATTCAACATTTTTTTTTGTAAACCTAACGGAAATTGAAATATTAGCAAGTTACGTTACTTTATGTATACACTGTATAAAAATATCAAGGCACAGAACAAACTGATATTGTTTCTCGTCTAATATACACACGTGCATCAAATGATTTTATTCAATATTAAATTACGTTCGACGTCATGTAGCCACACGTCTCACAACACACATCACACGTGTATCTGCTTCATAAATTAGCTCAAATAATGCAACGAAGCACCTCGTGTCCAAAATCATATGATTTCTAAGAACAATTACATGAATGTACCAGACGAAACAGTATATCCAAAAAAAATTCGAAAATCCTTGCTTTTAAATTTGTCAACAGATATGTCAGTGGCGTAGTAACTGTTGTATTAGAATGTGCAGTCTGTTTACTATAGAATTCTATAGTATATAGGCTGTTTCACGACGAGCTTACCCCCATCTTCAAATATTCATCAACTTCAGATTTACTCAATAATTAATACTATTTAATCCATAGTAACGAGGGGTAAACCGCTGATGGTACTTTGGTGTACATTAGTATGGTATTATTTGGAAATATTTTTGTATTTTATGGTAATATTTGGAATTTTTTGGTATTATTTGATCATATTTGGTAATAATTGGTAATATTTGGGGTAATGTTGGTATTTTCTGGTAATTTTCGGTATTTTAAGTTGGTAATTTTGGTATCATTTGTCAAATATGGTATTTTAGCGTACTACTTTTGGTCAGTGGTTCACCCCTTGAGGTTGGTTAGGTTGGGGTTGGTATTATTTGGTAATAATTGGTAATATTTGGAGTAATATTGGTATTTTCTGGTAATTTTTGGTATTTTAAATTTGTAATTTTGGTATCATATGTCAAATATGGTATTTTAGTGTACAACTTTTGGTGAGTGGTTCACCCCTCGGTAAATACACAGCCTGCTAAAATAAAAGAATAAATCACACAGCCTACGCCTACTCAATAATAAGGCTGAAATAATTAATATTTTTTCTACTTCCGTCACTAAGACCGCTTCTAAAACACGGGTTAGACGTTCGCAAAACGTCACTTTAAACACTAGTATTTAAAGTGCGAAAAGTCACATCTCGTTTATCCTTTATTTGTTTCTTAAACGTCACATCTAGTGTATCTTCTGTAATTTATATTTAATATTCCGTGATAATTTTGTAGTTCTGTGTCATTTGATTTTTCAATGACACGTCAGTCATTGTCTGTCATCTTGTGAATATAATTAAAATATAACATAATTAAGAACCTGTGGGCGTAGAAAAAGTATAGTTAGCACCTAGTGTCAAAAACATCTCTAGACACTCGTTTCATAAGGAAAAATTAAGGTATTTTTAACATATTTGTACTTGAACTTTTCATCATTTTTTTAACAACCCTGTATACAAAAAAGAATGTTTTTTATTTGGTGTTGGGAATGTTCACACAGAATTTTCAATGTGAAAAGATCAGCACCTGTCAGTTTTTTATTAAAAAAATTAATATCTCGAAGTATAAATTTTAGATATAGGGTGTTCCACACAAAGTGATATTCAAATTTAATGTAGAATACGAAAAGTTGATAATATACAGGGTGTTACATTTAAAATTACAAAGCTGTCGTTCACTTTCGCTAAAATACAAGCTTCAAAACGTCTTAAAAGCGCTCTTGTGTACGCAGCCGGAATCATAGGTGGTATAATACTACGACTTGCCTCACGATTGCATTATTTTTTTAGTATAATAATTAATAAACGAATTGAAACGACGCCACTGCGTATCATAGTTTATTTGTCTGAAGAATGGTTGTCGGTCGGGCGGAATCATAGGCTCAGTTTAGTACATCTAAATAATTGGCTAAGATGTAACAGAATATTTTGATTTATCAGATTTGTTTAATTTCAATGGACTCAAAATTTAACGTATATTTTATATAGGTATTTCTATCACGAGCAACTTTTTTGTTTGTTTGCTTAATTTATTTATTTTTGTTTCAGCTGTAACTCTCATGACGAAACTTCTAGGATGAAAGATGAAAGACCGGTGTACACCTGCTGTGATACGTAAGTACAGTGCATTCAAAATAAGTAGGTATGTATTGTGACTCAAGGTAAGGGAAAACTCGGCAGTTAGAAGCTTTTGCAATTCAATTTGAATGAAAGGACAAACGCAGGGCATAAGAAAGGAGGCTGCAGCAAGCGCCACGATTTTTGGAAATAAAAAAGTGAACTCCAAATCACACCCGGAATGTTGATGATGAAGTCGTGCTGCCCAAGTGCTGCCCGAGTTTTCCTGAACGTAAACCAAAAACTTCTTATTTTCTTAACTTCCTGGGGGTTGCCAATTTCAAATGATTAATCGTACATGCTGTTTGAGTCAAGTCATTCTCTTGTCAGTTGTCACCGCAACATTGCTACCAACACAACCGAGAGTAGAAAGGAAAAAATAGAAATTAACCTCAAAAATATTTTATTCAAACATAATATATAAGGTAATTTTATTATTATTTAAAATGAAGATAGCGGAAGTGAGAAAAGCTCATAGAAAATAAACTAAGTGCATCACTGTGGATTCTCAAAAGTCAAAACGTCAGTCACCAACAGTTAATTGGTTGAAGATACAAAAGAAACTAGTTTTATCCATAGAATTGTACCTTGCAGACAATAGAAATGGCACCAAACCGATGTATGTATGTATGTCTTTTGGGGTAACATTCACTGAGATCTAAAAGATCTATTGTGCCCCCTTACTTCTACTTAGTTCCTGAGGAAAGTCTCAGAGACTAGTAGCTCCTTCAGTCCTATTTCCCCGAGGAATTTTAGGATATCTGCAGGCTTCAACTTAGGTAACTGTCCCTCTTCTATCCAGTAGTCTCCCAGGTGCTGTGCCCTAGGATTCCGAATTGCTGTGCAGTTCGCAAGTATGTGGATGGAGGATTCTTCTTCCATTCCACAAAACCTACAATCTTCTTCCTTCACTATTTTGAGCTTTTTAAGGTGCCCATTCAGGCGACAATGTCCTGTTAGGATTCCTGTTAAAACTCTTAGTGCAGTTTTGCTTTGACTTATGCATTCATTTGATCTCAACAGGTTGTAATCACCCAGAAGAATCTTTGATTGCCTAAGCCCTACTAGATCTTTCCAATTGTCAGATCTTCTCTTTTCTTCGGCTTTACCTATTTCTTCCAATATTACATTGGAGCTGATTCCGCAAAAAGGTTCCGGCCCCCAAAAGGGTATTTCAGTCCCCCTCTTCGCTAGTTCATCTGCTATTTCGTTTCCTTCTATTCCAGTGTGTCCTGGAATCCACAGTAAGGTGACTATATTGTTCTCGCCTAGTTCATTAAGTTTGCCTAGGCATTCCCACACCATTTTGGAACTGATTACACAAGAACTCAGCGCTCTAATGGCTGCTTGACTATCAGACATTATGATAATCCTTTGCCTTCTATATCCTTTGTCAATATTGAACTGGGCACACTTTCTTATTGCGTGAATTTCCGCTTGAAATATACTTGTGGTTTTTCCCAAGCTTTCAGAGTGTTTGGTGTCGGGCCCGTACACTCCTATCCCAGTTCCTTCTATTGCTTTTGAGCCGTCTGTGTACCATTGAATGGCATTCTTTCCAAGTCTGGTAATGGTATTTGGATCCCATTCCTTCTTGTTGCTTAATTCCGTAACGAATTTCTTTGAAAAGTTATACTTTTTCATCATACCATCTTGTGGCATGTCCCAGGTTGTCTGATTTCTAAGAAGTGAAGAGGTGGTTTTCTTTTTAATGATTCCCTCTCTACTTAGTCTGTATCTTGTTCTTTCTGCAACACTCTCCACCACCATATGTAATGGTGTGAGGTTGAGAATCACTTCCATTGCTGCCGTTGGGCATGTACTCATTGCTCCTGTTATGCATATACAGGCTAGTCTTTGAATTTTGGAGAGGTTTTCTCTCGTCGTCAAGAGGCTAGTTCTACTACTCCATGCAATGGCTCCATAAGTGATGATTGGTCTCACTATGGCAGTGTACATCCAGCTCAGGATTTTTGGGTTACAACCCCAGTTTCTCCCTGCCAGATTCCTGCACACCATTAGAGCCATTTTTGCTTTGTATGTAATCTCCTTCTCGTGTTTGTTCCACAGGAGTTTGCTGTCTAGAGTCTTGACTTCTTGTCTCCATTCAACGTCGTTCCCATCAAGTTTAATGGTTTTGAGGTTGAGTTTTCTTTTCTTAGTGAAGGCTATCAAGATAGTTTTGGTGGGGTTGATGCTGAGTCCCACTTGCCTACACCAGCTATTTGTATAGTTCAGACCCTTTTGTACGATGTCACAAAGGGTGTTTTCAAATTTCCCCCTTGCTGTTATGACAATATCATCGGCATATCCTTGGCAGGATATTCCGAGGTCCGTCAAACCACACAGGAGTTCGTCAACCGTCAGACTCCACATTAATGGGGATGCTACTCCTCCCTGTGGACATCCTCTGGTTGTGCAGATGGAGACAATGTCTTTGCTCGTTCTCGTCTCTGCTACTCTGGTGGTGAGCAGTTCCGACATCCATTTGGATGTTGTGCTGTCTACACCTCCTCTATTTAATGCTCTCTTGACAGCCTCATGTGGAGTGTTGTCAAAAGCCCCTTCTATGTCCAAAAATGCACATACTACAGTTTCTTGGTTATCCAAGGCACCTCGGATATCCTCCGTCAGTTGTACCAGTGCAGTCTCCGTAGATCTGCCTGCCCGGTAAGCGTGCTGATACGGGTGGAGAGGTAGTCTCTCTAGGATTTCCGTTCACCAAGCCGATAAAATTTCATCGAATTGCAGAAATTGATCATTCTGGGTCTCAACTGCGCATGCTTTCTATCAAGAAATGTGGCATTGCTTTGCATTGAAGGTTGTATTTCACCATGTCAAACGGCTTTTACGTCAATTCTTCCTATATATGCATGTTCCTTCCAGAGGTTACTTTTAATAACTTTTACCTGATTTTCATGCTGTTTTCATCAATGGATAGAGTGGTTCTCGAGGACATAAAGGACTAAACCTAATGCTATTTACACAAATACGGTATTAATCCTTATCATTTACAATAAGTTTGAGGTTTTAAACATTTCATGCACATTATTTTACTATTTTACACCATATAATTTAAATGAATATCTTGGGATTGATCGCAAAAAAATACGGTCTGAAACCGGTTCTGCTTCTGCTTTTGCTTACAGATTTCTTTATCTCGCTGACAAATTGTGAAACGGTTCAAATTAATTTTACTCACAACTACTATACTTTAGTATCTAAGTTAAAAGATCGAAAATAATGTATCTGTATTCATATGTTTATTGTTTTAAACCTCTCTTTAAATATAGATAAATTGGCAAATCGTTCTATATCAATATTTACAACGTAACGTGTTATAAAATAAAATTTTCCACTAACAAAAAAATCTCGAGAGTATCGTATAAATTTCATGACATATTAAGACTCTCTCATTTACAGATTATATCTAGTTTAATTTTATCCCAAATTTTTTCGTATTCATGATAATATTGCGATTAATCTGGATTTTTACACACCCGATGTTGCCAGGTCGTCGCAAATTATGATTACAAAAATTATTTATTTGTTATTAGAATTATTGAAACTTTTTAATACCACTCCATGCAGTTATGGATTATTACGTCATCTTATTAGTGCTTCAGTTTTATTTCGTTAAGGATTATTCACGTTACACCGTGCCGAGGCCGGGCCGCGTCCGTGCCGCATCCTTGTGTAACACTGTTCTCTCCTCAAGAGACAGATCCCGGCTAGAAACTCTCTCAAGGGTGGATCGACTCCATTTTAGTGTTACACTAGGTATGCCAGTGGGTTGACAGGCTATAAAAGCTTAGGGCGCCACTACCTTTTTATACATCAACGAAAAAAGATAATTGAAATTAAAGAAAAGAAACTAAGGTGAGAAAGGTAGAAACACCTTGTAGAATTTAATTAAAAGTTAAAAATAAAAAAGTTACAAACTTACATGAACCCGGACACGATCCCCTACAGCTCTTACAGCCGGGAAGATGAGAAATTAAAAAAATAAATTCAAAATATTAACTTAAATGCCATTGAGGATAAAACAAAAAGGAAAGAAACCTGTACTTTATCTAGGTAGGTACTTAGCTTATTCGAGAAGATGAAACTGATGGAGAGGTCTTGTCGAAACAGAAGAAACGAAAGATGTCTTGAAGTTGAAGTATAGATGTCTTGAATGTGAAATTAGATGCCTAGGGGTATCCTAGTGGTAAGCTGGCATGTAACGGTATCCTGGCAGGGTATATTGACAGCGGTAACCTGGCAGCTGTGCTTACCACAGCAATTTGAGGTAAAACTTAGTTAAATTTAAGAGACGATAAAAAGTACGTCCTTGCTACTCAAGGGTCGGTATCGGAAAGGGATGAAACCACCCCATGGAATCGACCGTTGACATCATATGTCAATTGTCTTAACGGTCAACGAGAGTAGGAGAAATTTAGATCACAGAACTATATTGGAAGTGGTTACTATGACGGCGAGCGGTAAAATCGAAATTATTTCGTAAAATCGAAACGGGTCGATAGACTTGTTACAGTTGTCAGCGTGCGCCAACCGGGTCAGCCATTCATGCTACACCGGGCTGTTATTTGAGTCAAGGTACGTGTCGGTAACGAATTTTGTCAAGCGTCCATCTTTTTTTTTAAAAGAAATGCAATCCATTTTACGTGGCACTGCTCCGTCAACAGTCGTCATCGAAATGGTTCCGGGCACCCGGTGAGCCCATTCTTGTTTTGAAGAGGCGTGGCCGAGCCGGGTCGAGACCAGAGAAAAATACATACCGACAATTCGTCGCCGTGCCACGGACTTTGCCCAGTCGACTATGAATTGGTTCATAAAAAAGCATACTTCATATGTGTGACCATGTCCCGCCCGGGGCACGGCCCGGTCTCGGCACGGTGTAACGTGAATAATCCTTTAAAGGTTTACGGTCATTTTGTAGTCTGTAGACCTGCGAACAAGCCTTTGCTGGCCAAATGCTGTTACGACGGAGGCCATACAATATGGGGGCATTTTTATATAAAATGCTTTAAATTAAAGCAATTGAAAAAAATACTGAAAAAGCGTTTTCTGACGAAATTCAATTATGATCCATTCAAACTTTGAATAACCATCTTTCCATGTTAGACTATCCTGGTCTAGAATAGAGATTATCAAACTGTCGCTTTCGCTCACATCCGGCAAAACTTCACTTCAGATCCAATAAACCATTCTAGAACATATGACTTTGACAGGTCGGCCATATTGTGCTGGGTCCCTTGATCAGTTTGCGTGTTTTGAAATAATGTGCTGTAAGTCAGTTGGTTATCAGATAGACTTTGTAGAACAATGTCAATGTCATATATATTTTATTTAAATCGAAAAAATAACCTTATCTCCTGTTCTCCGCATTCCACACTTTACAACGCGATGACATTTTAGATAATTTTTATAACTTATTACTAATTAAAGTCTAATTATCATCCGTTCCGTTGTTTAACAGTAAACAATCAAAACTAAATAGAATATGAAATGTGCCCTCCAGAACAATATGGCTTGAAGACCGACGTTCTTATAATATGTTAAAGTAGATTGTCTGTCTTAGAGTATTTACGGATATAAAATTCTAAATCGTAAACATTTCTTTCATTTTCAGAAATTTGAATTTTTCTACCGCAACTTGTAGCGAAGACGATTGTGAATATGGACCTTATAAAAAAAATAAAGTGGCTCGGGTAAGTGTCGCATTCATTCTATAATATATTATTCCCATCCCAGTTCGTTTTGACATGAAGTTAAAAAAATATAGAATTCTATTTATATTAAAAATTAAACCTACCTCCAAAATCACTTTTTTGAAAATATGTCGAAAACATATGAAGATATGGACAAAAGTTTCAAATAAAAAATGTAGATATCAAAATTTTCTATAAAATCATCTCAAATCACTTTTGACGTATTTGCAATAGAAACCGAGATATTTGCAATGAAAAATTTAATGTTTAAAATTTATAAAAAATGTAAATTTTTCAATTTTTTTTTAATCGCATCTATAAAATGTAGCAAGTCATCTCAGAAAAAATATTTTTTTTATTTGTTTATTAAGTCATAAACATTTTTATTTTTCAATAGTTTTTTTTTATTTTTTTATACGTTCTCTGTGAATTTCTGCTATAAAATCATATAATATATCTTCTATAAGTTCCTTGTGGCATTACTTGTTATTTTTTCTTATTTTCTTGGGAATCAAACCACAATAATGTTTTTTAATTTTTTTATTTCAACGTTTCGGTAGCGTTCCAGCTACCGTTGTCAAGGTTAACTAATAATGAATGAATGAAAAATTTTTGGTCCCTATCTGATACAACGAAAAAAAATTTGACAACTAGACAATCAATAATATTTTGAAGTTTAAGACTACAAAACTTTGTTGTCAAATTTTATTAAGGTCCATTCATAGTAGATCACACCTCTGGTAAAATGAGAAATAAAATATTTTATTTCATGACATTCTAACGATATGTAGTCCACTAGAAATGGAATCCAGTGAAGTGCACGTTCCAGGAACGGTTTTTATTGGGATAGCGCTTTTTTCTTGCTTATTTTGGAAATTTTGTTAATATAAACGCGTTTGTTGTTACTTTTTTGTGTATGATTATTTTGTTTTCAATATATGTATAACTCAGTTTGGTGATTTTGTGTATTGAAGTGTGTATCGATTAACAACCATTCCAAAGATAAATCATAAGAAATCCTGGATAAAAACTTATGATGCTATCCTGATAACACAGGTAATTGATTATTGGAAATTTCTCCTTCTAACATTGGTAACCAAATTTGACTACATTCGGCTGAAATACTAGCTATACATTTATCTGAATTTAGTTGTATTAAAGCACTTTCTTTGATTTTTCGTCTTTTATTATTGGGCTCTTTCAATATTATTTTTGTCGAATCCCATTGAATTTTATGCCCCTCTTCCCAAGCATGTTTGCAAATACCTGACTTAAAGAACTCCCTATCTTTGATATACTTTTTATGTTCATTTATTCGGACTTTCAATGGTCTAGATGTTTCACCTAAATAGAATTTGTCGCATTCATAAGATATCTGATATATGCAGTTTTTTGAAGATTGTTCATTTTTTGGCTTCGTTTTTGTTAGAATAGCTCTCAACGTATTGTTACATTATTGTGGTTTGATTCCCAAGAAAATAAGAAAAAATAATATATTATATTGATTGTTTGATATTTTGAATTTTATTTTATTATTTTCCTGTTATTATATATTATTATTTTCTATTTACTTCAAAAAGCTCTTATCCTATGGTTTTGGGTTCAATATTCAAATTATTTTTAAATCAAATTCATTTTCAAATATTAATTTTGATTATAAATAGATTATCATAATTCTTAATATTTTTTCTTTGATATATGGTCCAAATATTTAATTAAAATTAAATTAATCATAACTGAAAGTGTATGTAAGGCTCATGATTGGTTGTTATTGTTCTGCAGTCAGATATTTTTGGTATGGTATTGGCACTGGCGCCCTCTACCATTACCAAAAATTGAAATACATGGAGTTGTTCTCCTTTATAGTCTCCATGGAAGGTATAATGAAAATTTTTAAATTTATATAGTAGTGTATTAATACGGAATTTTAAGGATATTTAAAAAAGAATTGGAAAATATTTAACTCGAAATAAAGTGCAAAAAAAGGTTCTTAATTTAAAAAGGTTTACCTGGAAATTCATTCACAACAATCACACCTGAACTATCTTCTAGGTAAATAGGTTCAATAAGGGAGAATTGTGGATATCTATTTGGTCGTTAAGATTACCTAAATATTTGTCTTTATTTATGTCAAGAGCTTCTAAATGATTTCATTTACAGGAGTTAATTTCCACATTTTCGTATGTTTTTGAGATATTTTCAAAAAAAGTGATTTTGAGGGTAGTTTTTAATTTTTTATTCAAACCCTATTTCACCTCCGGCGTGAACTATTTTTAGCCGATTGTCTTTAGTCGTGATTAAAAATACTGTCTATAGTTTGTAACTTATAAATATCAACCCACGTGACTTCTATAGACTATGTTGCCAAGCTCTTGAAATAGTATGAGAATCTACTAAATGTCAAATGAAGTTATGAAATATTCTTCTTTTTATTTGGCTATAGGTTAGGTTTAGTTTTTGATAGTTACTGTATATAAACAAACTTGAACTTATTTCTGTATAAAACTTTTATTTAAATGTTAAAAGTACAGCTTTAAGTAAGAAATTATTATTTTAAAACCTATTGAGCCTAAAAAGGTATGTATGAAATAGTTGGAATATTCAAGATTCATTTTAATAAAAACAAATTCATATTGTGGTTTATTTTTCTTGGAAATCCACTGTGTGGATGTGTGTCATATTTTAGGAAAGTATGATTAGGAACATTCTACATTAAATAATTGTTCTTCCTCCAATGCAGTAACATTTCTAAAGTGACATGGATTATCTGTAAATAAATTGTGAAAATATAATTGCTAAGTATTATGAATAGTGTAACAGAATACAATAAATACAGTTGATTGAGTATAATATTAAACTCATACTTACTTGCTTCATACATGCTGTAAATAGTCAGGAATAGATGAATAGTGAATACATCAACTATTGCAGTGTTATTGAGTTTCATTTATACGTTAACTTTGACAACTCGTCACTGCTTGTGAAAATTTACTCAGTTTTTAGCAGTTTTTTATAACAAGGAGATGAAATAATCGAAAAATTGAATGATCAATATTAAACTGCCACAACATATAACCCTAAAAATGTCAAGACGTCAACTGTACCAGATAAACCATTTTAATCGCGGCAACAGCGCGCATTTTTGCCAACATATACAGTTTTTAGTACGACTAATATTAGTTTGAGTTTAATAATTAAGTAACTCACGAGTTATATTATGCGACGTACAAATTTCAATATTTATTGAGTTTATAGCGGCAAAACATAGTGATTGACAGCAGCAAAAGAATGACATAATATAAGCGAACGTCTCTTTTTTCGCACTTTGATCACGTGAGACGGTATTTATAAGTTACGAAGTATACTTTACCTTAACGTAATGCATGTTATGAAAAAACATTAAATATAAATTTGGCAAAAGTCATAAATTTTCTAACACGACTATACCTGCACGCTACTGAGTGTTTTACACTGGTTGGACGATATCGCTATTTCACTTGTCCAGTAACATGTTGATTTACTTAGCGCCCTCTAGTGACGCCTTGATATCGCGAACTGTTATTGTAGATAATAAAATTAAATATCTCCGTCAGTAGTTACTCGATTATAAATGATTTTAGCTTAACAATTTGTGGTGGGAATTAAAATAAAAAAAAAGACTTTGAAGGTATATTTTGTTACTAGCAAGATCCAATGTCCCATCGAATAATAGAAAAAAGGAGAAGGGACAGAATGAACAATTGTCTAGCCGATTTATCACGATTAATACCGACAGAATATTTGAAAAAAGGACGGGGAAGAATAGAAAAAACTGAAATCATAGAAATGGCTATCAAACACATGAAATATCTGCAACAGGAACAAGGACACTCTACTGAACATTATAGGTAAATATCTATAAAATAGATTGGTCTTAAATTGTACCAAATATTCTGGGACTGCCGACAGAAGTGAAAACACCGTAAATGGATTTTTTTACAGATAAATTAACCCTTTTCAAAAATTTTATCGTACGCCCATGGTAGATGTAAATTTTTACAAATAAATTAATCTCTTTTATAATCTTTATTGTAGGATGGAAAGCGTGACATATGCAACACTATATACGCTTCATTGTTATAATTGTGTTGCATAACCAAAAGTATTGTGTATTGCATAAAAGCGTGACGATAATGATAAGTTCATGATTTTTGTTCACCCAAAAAGTGCTCAACGCGCTTAAAGAAGTTTTAAAGTGGTTTTTTGGATGCACTTTTGTATATAGCATAGCTATTTTCGATCCCAGAATATGTGGTATCATTAATGACCAATCTTTTCGGGACACCTTTTATAACATAAATTTTTCGAGATATTTAAAAGTAAGTTCATGTAGATGTTAATCATTATTTGAAGGTCTTACGTACCTCCATATTGCGGTGGAGCGTATTGTAGTGCGATCTAGCGGCACTTGTATAAATTAGGTCAGAGGTAGAAAATCAGGTAAAGTCTAACTAAAGTCAGTGTGATGAACCATATTTTTAATCCCCTTGAAGAAAAAAGCCGCCCAATGGCATGCATATACATTTTTTATAAATTCCAATATTGTGAAATAATGTTAATCTACTATATCAATTTGAATGAAAAAAACCAGAATGCATACAAAATTCATAAAATTTGTAATACAATAATAACGCGTTTTCCTCTAGAACACGGAGTATCTAAAGGACAGTTTTTTGTATCGTCAACCCAACCATACTTGACAACATCATGTGTATCAAACCAAGTTTCGTCTAAATAAATTATACCTAGTTCTATTTGAATCACGATACCCTTTTATTTTGCACAAATACTCCTGTCTTAGTTCAACGATACTCCGAGATTCCATTATCACCATACGATTATCTAACTACTTATATTTGAATCCACAATTCAATAAAATTCAATAAAAAAAATTCAATAAAACATTGATAAGTATATTCAGGAATATCCCGCAATTTATCACGAATCAGTTCTAAACTTGGTACTATTACTTTATAAATCGTTGTAAACCCGATTAACGTTAATTCGTGAATTCTCGCGATAACCGCATTATCAGAAATTTCAGAATTTTCTTTTTTCAAACACGCGTACATATTTGAAACAACGCGTTGACACTGAAGATGTAAATCTTTGTTCTTAAATTCGGCCCTATCATCGGTATCATTTATTGCTAAGTCATTTGCATTTGTTTGTGACGCCAAATTATTAGATTCCCGCGCATCATCTTGGACTGTCGTTTCTCCAAAATGATATTCTAATTAATTACAAATAAATTATAATCATAAAACTCACCATAACGTCTACGAAGAAATAAATATTTTATTGATATCAATTCACTAAACTCACTCGACCAAGAAATAGATACTAGATATTTACTACTATTATTTTAAATATTTCTTTAAAACAAAAT
This sequence comes from Lochmaea capreae, assembly GCA_949126875.1. NCBI lineage: Eukaryota > Metazoa > Arthropoda > Insecta > Coleoptera > Chrysomelidae > Lochmaea > Lochmaea capreae. The sequence continues at coordinate 8,667,977 of OX421397.1, read as the reverse complement.
TCACACACGCCCCTGAATCGACACACAATACTAATATCTCTCTAATATCGCAGGCCACCCTCGGAGTTTAATTTTTTTTAGTTATAGTTAGTCCGCCTTAGTAAGTGACCCGTTACTCCATTATAATATAAACAATAATGTACTTGATGATTGTATAACGCTGAACACCTGCAATGCGTTTGCCAGATATACAAAATTTTCTTAAATATAGTAGGCATACAAAAAGTTGTTTTGATTAATTTCTCTTTTTACAGCAATTTCGAGCGACTTTTTTTAATGCTTACTAAATAAATTTATATTATGTATTTTTTTTTAAATATTTCCAAACTAGCTTTCTGAGAACATCGCGAGCTAACAGTTTACTGAAGTAATGGGAAACATTTGTATAGTGAGCCCAACAATTTTCGAAAATATATCTGACAACATTGCTTTATTTTATGGTCATCACACTGACTTTAGTTAGACTTTAACTAGTAAGGGCAATTAATGTGGCGCCATCTACATTTCAGTTACTAACTCAACCAAAATTATGTTATTGTGACTAAAGATGCATAACATGTAGTATTATATTTTCATGTCCAAAGAGATTGCAAAATGAACACAGTGACACATCTTAAATTCATTCGTCTAATGAAATTCTCTATACACCATTCCAGAATGACGTCACTGACAGCCGGCCATATTGTTCTGGGTCCCCATGGCATATTCTATTCAGATCACATTGTTTACAATTAGTTCTTAACATGATCTAAAATGCCATAGTATTGTAGTGTGGAAGAGATAAGGTATATTTTTTCGATTTTCGGCTGTTTTGACCAAGCGGGGTGACTATTTAATTGATCTCTTTGTGCACCTCAATCTGTTGCTGTTGAATCACATAATTCTCCATAATTTAATTCCTGCTGACTGCGCCATGTGCTATTTGCAGAGTTTTTATTATCTAATTTAAAATATATATTACTTTGACATTACTCTACAAAGTCTGTCTGACAACTAACTGACTTACACCACATGCCAAAACACGCAAACTTCAACTCCAACTGATCGGGGGACCCAGCACAATATGGCCGACCTATCAAAGGCAGGTGTTTTAGAATCGTCTATTCTGTTTGCTTTTCTTGGATATGTTTTTGTCTGTCAACACAATGGCGCTGTATTTTTTATTGACCTGAAGTGAACCATCAGCGTGTTTGATTGCACTGTCAAATTTCTTGAGCCAACTGAGCTTTGTAACGTCATTTGCGGCCCCGCCACTGCATTCCAATCGAACACACCATAAATCTACACCCAGAATTTCCATCGAACACAAAACGTCAATGTCACATAAGTCGAGTTTTGATTGGGTAATTCTTATCTAGAATTATTTTATCTTATTCATTATTTTATTTGCTATCTTTACTTGATTATTTGATGAAAATCGAAGGAAACGGACAAAACAAACGTAAAAACTTTGTATTTTTTTTTAGGTTAGGTTATCAAGAATGTATGTCCGAAGCAATGCGTTTCATGGTCGAAGTAGAAGGGCATTTTCCGCGAGAACCAATTTGTGTAAGATTATTAAATCATTTGCAGAAACACGGTGAGGCAATTTCTCGCGCTTCTACATTTAATCCAAGTCATCATACCTCTATTTTAACCGAACATATTGTACCAGTACCTAATATAAATGAAACAGGTAAATATAGTGCATTTAGAAATAGTTTGAAACATAATCATTTCCATTAGACGATATTTCAAAAAATTTATAACTTTTTTAAAAATTATTTTGAAATATACAGGATGTCCCAATACAGTTTGTCAAAGCTGTATTTTTTCTTAGAATCTTTCACAGAATTTTATTGAATTTTTTTGTACTCTGTAACTTTAATTTTATTTAAAAAAAATATATTTCACTTACCCCAGATAATATTTAATAAATATTAATTTAACATAAATGATAACTGATTTAATCCATCATGTGGCAAGTAATCAAAGATCTGGTCAGTTTTTTGTTAAATTTAACAAATAAATTTCAAAATAGAATTTCCGCGTATTTGCTGCTCATCAGTACAAGGCAGATATCATCCCTCAAGAAGCTCTAAGAGCATAATCCTGTACTAGAGACAATGATGAAATCACAACAATACATTGCGAAGATGTATTGATATCTAGTTAGCCTAGACCAGTTCCATGTATAAACAAAATATTGCGTTACCATAGCAACGAACGATAACTCATTAGTGTCAGTGTGAAGTTTGACGTCAAAAAAGTAAACCAGAGCTACGCAATAAATTAAAAGAAAAAAGATGACCACCGAAATTGTGAAAATCGAAAAATTGGAGTATTGAGCCATCATCAAGTACCTACCTGTATTTAAAAGGGTTAAGAGGTAAGCAGATTTACGAAGATATGTTTAATACACTTGGTGATCAATGTCCTTCGTACGCGACCGTGAAAAATTGGACTGCAAGCTTCAAAAGAGGTAAATTTTCCGTTGAAGATGATGACCGATCGCGAAGGCCAGTTTCTGTGTCAGTCCCCGAAAATATCGATGCAGTTCATGTCAATTTGGACATGAGAAAAATTGCTGCAAAATGGATCCCTAAATGTTTGAATGTTGACCAAAAGCGTGCAAGGGTAGATGCATCGCGTTCGATCTGTGCTCGATTTGAAAACGATGTAGACTTCTTAAACCGAATTGTTACTATTGATGAGACTTGGGTACATTTCTACGATCCAGTAACAAAGCAACAATCGATGGAATGGCGACATTCTGGTTCTCCAAGACCTAAGAAGTTTCGTGTCCAAAAATCTGCTGGAAAAGTTCTTGCTTCAATTTTTTGGGATTGCCGTGGAGTAATCATGATTGATTTTTTGGATAAGGGTAGAACAATAACTGGAGATTACTATTCGACATTACTGACCACTCTACGGGAAAAAATTAAAGAGAAAAGACGCGGAAAGCTATCCAAAGGTGTTTTGTTTTTGCAGGACAACGCCCCTGCACACAAATCTCATGTTTCCATGCAAAAATTCGTGATTTAGGGTTTGAATTGCTAGAACACTCCCCTTATTCACCAGATTTGGCTCCGTCCGACTATCATCTCTTTCCTCAAATAAAAAAAAAGTTTAAAAGGTCGTAAATTTTCCTCCAACGAGGAGGTAATAAAAGCTGTGGAGTTCTGGTTTGCAGAGCAAGAAGAAACATTTTTTTTGAAAGGTCTAGAGACGTTGCTGGTTCGCTGTTATAAATGTATCCAATTAAGACTAAGAGGAGAGTATGTTGGGTAATAAAATATTTTGACATTGAAATTTTGTTTGGTTCTATAGTAGGCTAAGAATTTTTCAATATATCCTCGTAAAATAACTATTTTTAATCTCCCTATCACCTTCCAAATTTTTGTTACGAAGTCCTGGGACACCCTGTATATTGTGAAATATCTGCTTTTATTTTTCTATTCCTGATTCACCTTATATGTATATGAACGCTCGAGATATAAATTAAATAAATAAATTAAATTTCAGTTTCTAATATATCGGCTAAAGTAGGATATCCAATCCCTAAAGTAGATCCCGAACCAAATAACAATAACAGTTCTTATATTGTTGGACAAAATAATCAAATTTCCAGCGATACTGATTACGAAAAACATATGGATCATCCCGAAACCCATGCGATATCTTACAAATACAAAACTAATATTAAATTGAGATTTAATCAAGATAGTAATGGAGTTAATCAAGATCCTGCGAAAATTCAAAAAATTGAAAACGGCAGAAGGAATTCCGTAACGAGTATAGAAAATCAAAGGTAATTTTTTTTAATTATAATGTACAAAATTCATTCCAATAAAGTTTTGAAAAATATTTTTCAAAAAAATGACCGTTCTTCCAAAAAAAAACAACTACTTGGGCTATGTGCCCCGAGAGACATTGAATTAAAATACTTCTAAGTTAAACGGGTTTGGTATATCTACAAGGTAAAGTCTAACTAAAGTCAGTGTGATGACCATAAAATAAAGCAATGTTGTCAGATATATTTTCTAAAATTGTTGGGCTCACTATACAAATGTTTCCCATTACTTCAGTAAACTGTTAGCTCGCGATGTTCTCAAAAAGCTAGTTTGGAAATATTTAAAAAAAATACATAATATAAATTTATTTAGTAAGCATTAAAAAAAGTCGCTCGAAATTGCTGTAAAAAGAGAAATTAATTAAAACAACTTTTTGTATGCCTACTATATTTAACAAAATTTTGTATATCTGGCAACGCATTGCAGGTGTTCAGCGTTATACAATCATCAAGTACATTATTGTTTATATTATAATGGAGTAACGGGTCACTTACTAAGGCGGACTAACTGTAACTAAAAAAAATTAAACTCCGAGGGTGGCCTGCGATATTAGAGAGATATTAGTATTGTGTGTCGATTCAGGGGCGTGTGTGAATTTTGTTTTAAAGAAATATTTAAAATAATAGTAGACAATATCTAGTATCTATTTATTTCTTGGTCGAGTGAGTTTAGTGAATTGATATCAATAAAATATTTATTTGTTCGTAGACGTTATGGTGAGTTTTATGATTATAATTTATTTGTAATTAATTAGAATATCATTTTGGAGAAACGATAGTCCAAGATGATGCGCGGTAATCTAATAATTTGACGCCACAAACAAATGCAAATGACTTAGCAATAAATGATACCGATGATAGGGCCGGATTTAAGAACAAAGATTTACATGTTCAGTGTCAACGCGTTGTTTCAAATATGTACGTGTGTTTGAAAAAAGAAAATTCTGAAATTTCCGATAATGCGGTTATCGCGAGAATTCACCAATTAACGTTAATCGAGTTTACAACGATTTATAAAGTAAATAGTACCAAGTTTAGAACTGATTCGTGATAAATTGCGCGATATTCCTGAATATACTTATCAATGTTTTATTGAATTGTGGATTCAAATATAAGTAGTTAGATAATCGAATGGTGATAATGGAATCTCGGCGTATCGTTGAACTAAGACAGGAGTATTTGTGCAAAATAAAAGGGTATCGTTATTCAAATAGAACTATAATTTATTTAGACGAAACTTGGTTTGATACGCATGATGTTGTCAAGAATAGTTGGGTTGACGATACAAAAAACTGTTCTTTAGATACTCCGTGTTCTAGAGGAAAACGTGTTATTATTGTATTACAAATTTTATGAATTTTGTATGCAGGTTAATTTTTTTCATTCAAATTGATATAGTAGATTAACATTATTTCACAATATTTGAATTTATAAAAAATTTATATGCACGCCATTGGGCGGCTTTTTCCTTCAAGGGGATTAAAAATATGGTTCATCACACTGACTTTAGTTAGACTTTACTACCTTCACATATTTCGTATTTTTTTAGTTAAATTATGAAAATAAGCGCCAAAGTAACTGGTCGATATCCAATACGCATGCTTCTTAACATCTCACAGCTTAAAGGTGAATTTCCCATAGAGATACTACAGATAGAGGTAATAAACCATAGGACGCTGTGTAAGTGGGAATGTCCCACCGAACTCCGGTGAGAGAGTAAAAGATAGACGATCAGAGGTTTTTCTGTCTTCGTCTGTGTATATAGTATACGCGCTATTAGAAAAAGACAGCCTAAACCTCCGACTTTCTATCTCTCACTTACGTGCTGACGGTTTCCGAGCTGGCTTGTTGCCTCTATCTGTAGTATCTCTATGGAATTTCCACAGATCCGTCATCCGACGATACGATCATCCGACAGTTCTGTGATCACCATGTTTTGTCGCTTTAAACTTAATAAATATTGAAATTTATAAAGTCACATGTTACTAAAAAATTTAAATAGGTATATATATTTAAAGAAACATTTTGTAACTAATTTCAAGCGAAATATAATACGTTGGATAATTGAAAATATCAAATTCAAACCAACGGCAGTCTCAGTTTAACATTGATGAAATTTTATATGTTGGCAAAAGTGCCGCGTTTAAAATCGGTTCATCGTTTACAATTTTGACACTTCTCAGCTGGTTTCTGCATTTTTGGGGTTCCGTAACCATACAGTAAAAACCGACCGTCGCTAACCCGTCTGTCTCTCATGAACCGTGATAGTTAGACAGTTGAAATATTCATAGTTGATTTATTTCTGCTATAACAACAAATACTAAAAAACAAAATAAAATAAATATTCAAGGGGGATCCCATACAACAATCGTGATTTTTAAAAACAATATCCTGGCGCCATTTATATGGAAATAACTAAAGAAGTTTTCGGCTTAATTTGCTATTCACAGAAAATTGAGTTATATTATTATAGATAATGGTACGGAACCCTTCGTGCGCGAGTCCGACTCTCACTTGGCCGGTTTTATTTGTGGTTATCTACGACGTATTTTATTTTGTTCATCAACGTTTAAAGTTTGTTTGCAAACAGTATCTAAAATCATTTTTAGACAATGCAAAAACTAACCTATAGCCAAATAAAAAGAAGAATATTTGATAAACTTTATTTGACATTTACTAGAAACTCATACTATTAAAAATGCTTGGCAACATAGTCCAGTTATGACAGACGTCATGTAAAACGGTTTTTATACTGTACGAGCTGTATATTTAAATTTTGTAAGGTATATACAGTAGAAACGGTGGAGCTTTACCATCACGTGACACAATCTACGATTTATGCAACACATATTTTCTATATACTATCTTCTTCTATCAATATAAATCAAACATAAGAACGTACGATCGATTGTCTTCTTCACACGTCCCACTACAAGACATACGTAATAATTTCTTTAAATTTGCTATAGTAACCGTAAAAAGAGACAACGATATAATTGACGTAACGTGTATAAGTCATCGTACTAAAAGTTGAGTTTGACACTACCGCATTTGAGGTTATGCGAGCTTAGTTTATTGTCTTGTTTTTAGCGATTGAAAGTGTGTTTATTGTTAAAATCAGTTCTTGTAAGAACTAATTTGACTTTTTATTCCATTTGACATTATCTTGTTAATTTTTGACATTTCATAACACCTAAAATGCCGTGAGACGGGAATATTACAATGCTTCTTTTACTACTTATTAATTTTGGACTTTGTAACTTATTGACCCAGTATATCGATAGTTTTAATAACTATGTCGATGTTAACCTTATAAATAAAATAAATACAATTAAAAAAAGTTAAATTTCTTGATTAATTACCAATATATAAAAGACCGACCTTTGGAATATTAGTCATAACGATTATTTCTATTGAGTTGACAGAAGTTTTAATTTGATTCAAATATGAATATTGTTGCTGACGTAACGGTCACGTGATGGTAAAACTCCACCGTTTCTACTGTATAAACGCCTGTCATAGACATAGCGGCCCACCACTCTTATTCCAACACCCAGTACATAGTGAAAAAGTGAAGTTTTCATATGAAAAAAATCACACTACTTTTCAGATCTCGAGTTTTTTTCTAATCGACGGTTTATCTGCCTCTCCCCGTATATCGAATTATCATTATCATTTACGTAAACACATTCTTTTGTCACGACGTTTCTAGGTTACTAAATCAACTAAAATTATCTTTTTATACACACATAAAAGAGACTTATTTACGTTTTCGTTTAAAAATAAAATAATTGACTTTATATTGTGGAAGAGGACAATGTTAAATGTGAACCAAGGTCAAATTTACAATAACATATTTATTGTACAAGATTGTAATTAACATGATCAGAATATTAAATGAAAAAAAAAAAAGAAAATTAATATTACGTTCTCGATGTATAACTAGGTTACCAATTAAAAGACTGTGGAAATTAATGTGAAAATACATGATTTGACTTTAAATTAGCCGAAAATATGTCTCGACCTTCGTACCTCACCAATAGAAGCAAACGTGAGACCGTCGGAATTATTGTTTTGCAATCTCAATAAAAATTATGTGACCATTTTTCATGTTATCTACTTCCATTCCAAAAGCTTTGTGTCTTTTATATAGGCCACTATTTAGTTTGACTGGAGGGATTTTCAGTAGCTGTAATGGTTGTATTATTTCCTCTCCAAAGTGCTTCCGTCTGAGTCCATGTAAGTTCTCGCAGAAGCAGAATATGCGAGTAGGTGTTTCATCATACTTAGGTTCACTAAGTTTGCCCATTTTGTGCCGATGTTTCAAATGTATCTTACTCAGTTTCAATAGCCTGGTTGAGAGTTATTTGTCTACCTTGTTCAGTACATTTGAATGCGTCACTTTTATAAAAAATACCAAAATCATGTAAAGGCCGACATATTTTTTTACGTATGTACCTGTACCTTCAATCCCGATGGCCCCCCTCCCATTTTTTTTTAATTTAACACCATTGGCTTCTTTCTTTATCAAACATAATACACTAGTCCAATTCTTTCAGAAAATTTAAAATCTGGTCTATCTTTTGGGTCTTTTGTGTTGTCAACCTTATTCTGTAACTCAAAACCGAACAGAAACGAGTCAGATCGAATAGAAATCGAAATCCGTATCGATCGGTAATCCGTAACCCTGTATTGTATCACGTAAAGCAAAAATTGAAACTTGGATTAATTTAAAACTAAATCTAAGAAGATAAAATTTAATGTAATGTAGATTTTCATGCAAGAAATTAAGATTTAAATTAAAACTAAGCAAGATGGTCAACTTTCAACTAAGAAATTAATTTCTTCCATGAATACGACACAACGCATGCGTCAAGCCCTGACCACAGACACAAACTGCTGATTTGTATTAAGTTATTGCTTACATGAGCTTGTATTACATGCTAGAAGTTTACAACAATTTTTTAGGTTTGTTAGGTTAATTTGATATGGATGTATACTCTGTGGTCTCGGTCATGTCACCGTGAACCATAGATCGATATAATTATGTATCGGTGGGTTGGACTTACTGTTTTGTCAGATGTCATTGAGATTTTTGCGAGGGAATAACGGGGTCGAGGTGTGGCCCTACAGAAATAAAAGTAGTAAAAAATTTGAAGTTGTTTAAGTGCTCGACCAACCTATGCTACTAACTGGTTTAGGTTTAATATTTTTCAACAGTTATCTGACAGCTCGATTACCATTGGAAGTTTTGACAAATGATTGAAAGGAGTGCGCATTTCCGATTGGTTCATCAATTTATGTTGCATGATCAGCTGACAATTCTTAGTTTAAATTTAATCTTAATCTTAAATTAGTTTTAGTTTAGTCGAAAAAACATTTTGATATCGTCATTTGTCGCTAAGTTTGTGTGCAAATTTTTCGGATTTGTCATTTTCAAATATTTTATCAACTGCTCTGCTATTCACATCTGGGAAAATTTCAACATCTAGTACACACTATCGCATCTGATGCAATTGCATTCCATTTTGTAAGGCTGTACTTTCAAAAAAAACGTCAGTTAACTATAGACCATTCCAGAATGACGTCACTGACAAGTCGACCATATTATTCTGGAGGGCACATATCTGATTTAGTTTTTATTGTTTACTGGGATAATAGTTAGATGTTGAATTAACTAGTAAGTACTTCTTGAAGGTATATAAAATACCATCGTTTTTTTGGTGTTGTAAGTGTGGAAGGCGGAGAAAAGTAGATACATTTTGTTTTGGTTCTTCTTAGTGAAATGCTCCCTTGGATTCTAGTCTTAGGAGTCTATATCTCCAATGAGATAATGTTTCACAATCGAAGATATTGTGAGAAGAGTTTGGTGAAGTTTGTTTTATCAGAATACTTATTTAGACTCTAATAATGACCAGCAAGTGCAAGAGGTATATTGCTCTGTGCCGCAATGTAATCAGTAAAAAGATGCAAATGTATCAATACATAACTTCCCAACAGATCCAAAAATTATGCAAAGTGTGGTAAAAATTTTTGAAAATTAGGAAACATATTTCCGAATACTTGTCAGTGTGTATCAGGCACTGCTTAGAAACATATTATAAAGGTAATTTCACTCATTTCAATAAAATATTTTGATGTTCAGTGTTATTTAATGTTTTGAAAACCTGTTCGCCTTCTACCATCGGCCGATTTCTGTCTCCAATGTATTTTAAAATGTCAACCAAACTAATTTTAACAAGCAGCATCTCTCACAAAACACCTTTTTCGCCCAAAATTCGAAATTTAATCAAATGGACAGAAAAACAAATGGATTTGTTTATTGTCTTCCCCATTCCACTGACAGCTTTGACATATACTGCAGCGCCCACTATCGGAAAAATTTCCGCGAATATTCCGATTGTATACATGTGCTTCCTTAGGGTACAGTGACACACCTTAAGGGCCTCTTTTATAAGTTACTGCTAAATCTTCGAGTTAACTCGGATCGGTTAACCAAACAGTTAACTCTACCTGCGAAAACTTTTGATTTTATAACTCCATGTCGTCTTAATGTCAGCTGTCAATTGATGAGGATTATACAGTTTATTAGTTCCCAGGCGTTATTATTTTAAGTTGAGCATGATAAATAATGATATGAATTAGTATATACTAACTGATCTGTTGGCCTCACTAAACGGTGCTCTAACATCTAGTAGGTGCCTAACAGAATATTTACTAATGCGAAATCTATTGAGGAATTCCTTATCTGACCATAGGTGTATATGTTCTGGCCATTCTCTGAATATTCTAAACAATTTCAATGATATCATCCTCGCCATCAAATCATCTCCTGAAATACGAGGCATGTTTTTTAAGTAAGTACCGTTTTGGAATTAAAAAAAGACGTGCAAAGATATCGCAATCATTTTATTTTTACATGAAAGCCTGTACCTTAATCTACTTTTCTACATAATTTCCGTGAATATTGAGTCACTTGTCATAACGTGGCACCAGTTTTTTAATACCCTCCTCATAAAATTCTGCCGCCTGACTTGTTAACCACTGTATCACAAATGTTTTGACTTCGTTATCGTCTTGAAGACGCTGACCGCTCAGGTGTTTCTTCAAGTGCAGGAACAAATGGTAGTCGCTGGGCGCCAGATCAGGGCTGTATGGAGAATGATCTAGAGTTTCCCATTGATACTCTAGAAACTCCGTTCTTCATCATGCACATTTGTGCGGCCATCTTTAAATGCTCTCAGCCATTTCCTTACCATTCCATCACTCATAATGGTTTGTCCGTAAACTTCACAGATCTCACGATGAATATCGATCGGTTTCACGCCTTTAGCACTAAGAAATCGTATAACAGCTCGTACTTCACAATCGGCGGGAGTCACGATTGTCGGAGGCATCTTAAACACTCAGTAAACAACGTATACAATGAAGAATCAGACTGTAATGGCGTCAGTGCATAGACAAGAGATGTAGGTAACCAGCGCGGAACGCCGACCGTAGCGCTGCGGCAGCGGAATCGCAAAACGGTACCCACCCATACAACGCTTCCGTAAGTTAAAGTAGAATGTATGTCAAGGTCACAGATAACTGGAAGCTATAAAACCGGACCTTAATCAATACAAAATAGCCAAATCTAAAATCTACCCAAACAATTGTTTATCCTCAGGGCGACTGTCATTAGTGTCAACTGATCAGTCGGTGGATAATAACACAAATAAAGTTGGGGTTATTAACAGCTTTCGTAACGGACGCACCGGAATTCGGTCCCGCTACCTGCGAAAGGGACTACCTGTAACGGATTAAATTCGAAGTGTGGTCACACCAGCGAAAATGCGATTTCGGAATTGGGTCCCATGTACCTACTATTTGTTTAATTTGACTTTTATTTTCCTTTACATTTTTTTGGGCTTAGGACCAGCAGTACACACTTATTGTTGTTGTACTGGCATGTTTAAAAATTTACGCTAAATGCGTATCGTCAACAATAAAAACAGTACGTGAAATAATAACCCAACCAAACCTATCCCTACCAAACCACCTTCGTATTTTTAGTCAATTTTTTTGTAGAATGAATTATAATAATTTTCAATAATAACCCAACCAAACCTACCCCTACCAAACCACCTTCGTATTTTTGAGATAATGATTTTTGAAAACAAAATTTAAACCCATCTATTATTAATAAACGCTTACCCTTTTCACTCGTCATAGAGGTGAAATTAATATTTTCCATGTCAAACAAACAAACAAAATCACAATAACGGACACAAATAAACACGTCTTACACTCTGCACTTCAGAAGAACAATTGCTAAAAAGAATCTTTTAATACCCACATGAAATCTACCTGCTTCGACAGCGGACCGAATTACGAAACCACCCTTTCGGATTTGGACAAGGTCCCTGTGAGCAGGTAGCCCTTTTGCTAGGTACCCGGACCGAATTCCGAAACACCGTTCGTAACAAACTGTCAAAACATTACATGACGTGTGATATTTTTTTTTTCTTTAGAATTTTATCGAAATTTAAAATGACTATTTTATTAGTTCCAGCCACAGTTCCCCTCCGAGTAGCGAACCATGTACCAGAATCTCAGATAGTGACAACACACATCGAAGATCTCCCTCAGATAGCATGTCGTCAATACACATCGGTACCAAACTAGAACCACCCAGAACCGACGTTATACAAAGGTACTCACCGAACAATAAAGTTTCCTTATTACAAACGGACACGAAAAATTTCAACGTACCAATTTTCGTCTTACATGCCAAAGGATCTTATTACATACCACTTACGATAGATTATAAAACTCTTCTTCCGTTTCTACAAAGCTACGACCTCTTGGAAGTGGTACCTTTACATATACTACATCCAGTTACTATAAATGTCAATTTTACTCCTAACGACGGTACTAAATGTAACTGGCATTAGGATCTCGGGGGAAGTACTGAAAGGCTGTGATGGTCAGGTTAACCTATTAAGACTGATGTAAAAAAAAATTAAAGATAGGATGTATAAATACCAGTTATTTTTTAGAACCTAAAAGAATATGTACAGAGAGAGAGAGAGAACGAAAATTGTTTAATAGAATAAACCTGATTTGAGTATTTAAATCTTATCTGGCACTACTTTTTGTAATATGACCAGTTCTTGTGTTTTTTAAAATCGTCCGTTTGTATTTCAAGCAATTGTAATCGCTAAAAACCAGAATCCTAGTTTGATTTTATCTCCTCAAGTTCAATGTTTGCTATGAAGTCACCCGCTATAACGGACGCCCTAAAACTATATCCTTATCCATGTCCTGCAAGGCTGATTATAATTTTGAAGGTACTTGGTTTTATTGATTGATTAACTCGTCACCACCAGTCAGAGTCTTCAAGTCTTCAGCATCTCAGACTTTAGGCTTTTTGTTTTCTTCGTTGTATCGTTACCAGTAGCTCTTGTCTTGTCCTTGGCTTCCTTTTAGTCCTTATTCTCATTACAGTAGATATGTGCTTTGCAGTCCATCTGATCTATATTCAGCTAAACTGGGATGGGTTGGAAGCATGCTGTCAGGAAGGAAGGTTGTTGTGGTACACAGACGGATAGAAGACTGACATTGGAACAGGAGCTGGAGTCCATGGTGCTAGACGCAGGTGCAATATCCACGCATCGTTGTGGAATCTTGCATCTGTATTCCAGGCAGACATCTACGCTATCGACATGTGTTTGCAATTGAATATCGAAAAGGGGTATAGAGACCAAAAGATCCTTATACTCACTAAAATCTTTAGCATGTCCCCATATCAGATAAAGACTGGTCTGGGACTGTCTACAAAAACTATTAACCCTTGCTAACCATAATAGAGTTACTCTTAAGTGGGTCCTGGTGCACAAGGGTATTGTAGGAAATGAAAAGGCAGACATCCTAGCAAAGCTAGGGTCTGAGACTGCATTCACTGGTCTTGAACCAGTATTTGGCATATCTAAAACTGTTGCACGTGGTTGTATATCTCGGTGGACTCGAACTAAACATCAGTCGTACTGGAGGCACGTGCCAAAACAGGAACACAGCAAACTCCTGGTTAAAAAACCCTCCGAGACTAAACCTTAGCAGGGGCAAGGTAAGGATAGTGACGGGTTTACTCACCGGTCACTGTACCCTAAGGAAGCCCATGCATACAATCGGCATATATAGGAAGGAAACTACCTGTCGGTTGAGTATGGAAGAGGAGGAAACAGCCTCTCACATTATCTTCGATTGTGAAACATTGTCTCATTGGAGATACAGACAGCTAGAACTAGAACATCCAAGGGAGGATTTCTCCAAAAAAGAACCTAGTAAATAGACGGTTGAGGCTGATAAGAGCTACCGGTCTCTTCACATAAACGACACAACCAAGAGCACAAAAGGCCTAAAGGCTGAGGTGCATCTTATCCGATATTTAAAAAAAGATTGCCAGTCGTTGCTTCGGGTCTATAAACTGGGACTGACCTTTCTTGATAAGAATTTTCCCAGAGACTTTCAAGCTCTTCAATGCCCTGTCTATATTGTCAATTGTCTTTTATTTGTTGAAAAATGTTTGACAGTTTTATGAGTTTGTAACGATAGAACATCTACCGTCGCATGTTTGAAATCAATTGCCTTAAATTATCTCAAATAAATTAATTTTAATCATTTCTTCGTCCAATCAACATGGCTGTTGATGAATCCTCACTTTTTATGAAACTTAACGTTAGTTTTTTGTTCTTGAAATGATTTTCTTTGCTAGTTTCAATGTTTCTAAACTTTTCTCTTTACTCCAGTTTCTCTGCTTCCAGATCATTTTTTTCTCCTTTTACTTTCGCCCAATCAACATCTTTGATTGTGGATGAATTTATTTTTGAACCAGCCATTAAACATGTTTCATCCCTTCACGTCTTATTGAACTTGAGGTATTCCTGTCTATTTCGAAAGTTTAGTTTAGTTCACAAAACATACCCTCTTAGAAAATACTGTCATGTGTTACGGAATGGAACTGAATGTTCCAAACCAACAATACACAACCTCAAAACAACGTGAAAATACAAACAGAAAAGTTTTCAATATGGCGAAAAACAGCTGATTTTACCACTTCCACTACACCAAGTAACGACGCTCCCGCTCCCAGTGACTGACCGCACAACTATTTCATATTCCAGCCAGTGCACATTTTTTAACTGTAATTTCTTAGGGGGTTTGTTTTGTGGTTAGTGTCAAACCAGGCCTCGGTCTGTTGACATACTATGTATTAGTGCTGGAAAACGGTAGTTACCGGTAAGTCTTCCGTTTTTTATTTGTAGAATCATTTTCTACAATTGGAATAAATACTTTATAATTGTATATTTTTAAACCGTTTTTTTTTTACCGACATTTCAAAATATTTAATGATCCCTAAAGTGATGTAGGGCAGTAACATATTATGTTAATTTAAATCTTTTAAAATTTCTGGAAGTTCCTATAACAAAAGTAAAAAAGTAGTCTTCAATTCCCGATTAATGAAAGACATTTGGGATGTTAGTCATAAAATTTATTGCTACTCTCATATGGATATAATTGGATGACGTATGTCACTTGTCGGTAAAGATTCAAGGTTTCTACTTGTATCACTGGTTCCCTCGAGATGTTAATTTGCAATTTGGTCAACATGTTTCTTTGTACCTTTTGGCTACGAAACGAGACAAAGCAGGTTGCCAATATCAGAGGTACCTGAACATTTTCTGTTTTTAACCAAAATATGAGAAGAGGTAAAAGTGGAAACATTTTAAAAGTTCCACATGCGTACTTTGTAACTTGATACAAATAGAAAATAAACTTCTACCCTATGACTTTTTCGTGAAAACTTCGGGCTAGATCGGGTAGAAAGAAACATTTTTAGAATTTCTATATCCTGTGATGTTTTTGACATTTAGTTGCCAGCAATATCAATTATTTCCATTTCCAAGTTTTGTATTGATGTCTTTTTATTCTGCCATTCCATAAACGATAAAATATGAGAGTATTCATTTATCTCATTTGTGCGATCTGTTGGAGTGTCATCCACAGTGGGGGTCGTCGGTTCAAATCCTACCTATGTTGGTTGGTTGGTTGGTAAACAGACGAAACAGGCCGGGTTAGTGGGCCCCAACACTGCAGCCGTTGGTTTATTGTATTGTCCTGTCTGTCTTCTAGTCCGTGAGAAGATTTGTGACCTTGATGAGATCTAGAAGTCTCTTCACAGTATCTCTTTTGATGAGGTTGGATATAGGGTCATCCGGCCATATCTGTCTATACCTCCACCAACGTAGAGCCTCACATTCGAAAATTATATGGGTGGCTGTTTCGTCCTCCTCACCACATAATCTACATATAGGTTCTTCTTGGAAGATCCCCATTGTGTGAAGGTGCTTTCTCAGGCCGCAGTGTCCGGTTATAAGGCCGGTTACCAGCCTGATATCTCTCCTATTTAACTTTAGGATTTCTCCAGTAAGTTTTGGTATGGGTTGTTTAACCATCAGTTTACTGTGTTTGAGCTTCAGAATTGTTTGCCAGTATTTGAGGTGTTGTTTTGTGCACCCACTAGTTTAATGTGGTTCTTACCGAAGCCTTTGTTACACCGGTTGCCGGCTCAGGGCCGGTGTAGCCGGTTGCCGATCGTTCTCGTGCTAGGTCGTCTGCTTTTTCATTCCCTTCAATACCCTTGTGACCTGGCACCCATTTCAGGGTTATTTTATTTGTGGCACTGAGTGTTTTGAGGTTTTCTAAGCACTCCCAGACAAGTTTGGATTTTATTGTTCAACTATTGACGCTTGAAGCAGATAAGAATGTTTTTACCGCTGTATCCCTTCCTTATGTTTTCTCTCAGGCATGAGTCAATTGCGTAGATTTCTGCTTGGAATACAGTGGTATTTACTCCCAGTGAATGACTGATGTTACATCTGGGGGATTGACCGTATATTCCAGCGCCAGTACCAGTGTCCGTTTTGGAACCGTCAGTGAATCAAACTATTTCTTGTTTGGGTGTTTCCTTGACTTCTCCTTTCCAATCTATTTCGATGTTAAAGGGTTTTTCTAGTGATGTGGTCGGCGTCATATAATCAGTACTCATAGTTAGTATGGGATTTGTTACACTACGTTTTATTTTTTAACACTAAGTATCATAGTTTTGCAGGTAATATAATAAAAGGTATATGTAAGTCAAAAGCCAGAAGGTAGTCTAATCAAACTCATCCACTTGCCTGGGTCATTAAATATTCACGTGATTTTACTTCGTGCGGTTTTTCTTCAGAACAAACCGACTTTGAATCCATTCATCTAACTTGAAAGTAAACAAGATGAAGCGAATATCTATTCATTTTTAAATAAAAATAAACAACCCAATCACACACAATAATCAATATAAACAATGACAAATCGGGATAATTATGTATATAAAAAAACCTTTTCAGCCGTTTCTATTTTTATCTTCCGAATGTTCACATGGAACAACTCGAGAATCTCCGAATAGGCAAACGGGGTAACATTACAATAAATTTCCGAATATAGAAAGAAATTTCTTTTCTATTCGGTTACAGAGAGTTCACGTGCTGGTAACTTATGATGATTGCAGCATATTTTTATTTAATCATTTGCATGTATTGATAAATCGTTTAACCCCAAACAAATGATAATATTCGCCATCATTTTTTTATTAACCCGATTAATATATTTTTTAAATATTTCTAATTACACAGTTATTTTATAAAAAAAATGTTACTGTCGGACAAAGAAGAAAACATATTTAAGAAATTCGGTGTTTTGTTTGTTTCCGTACTGTTTAACTATCTTCAAATGCATGTTATATTTTTGTTATTTTTTTTTATTTTTCAGTTCATAAACGATTTTTTTTTGTAACAATACATTTTTATTAACAGCTGTAAAGTACTTCTCATCATATTTTATAGATAAATTATATCAATATGTTGATCGTTTTATTTTACCTAAAATCCAACGACAACGAATCCGAAATTTGTCATGTAAATGTTGGTCTTATTTATAAATATTCGTAAAAGGAGTCTCGGCTCTTCAAATATCGATATTTGTAAATGTCATATCTGATTCGCTGAAAGTTGTATTGGAGCATCTGATTCCATGTCAATTGCGACATTTCTCTTATCCAAAGAAATTCGTTACGGAATTAAGCAGCAAGAAGGAATGGGATCCAAAAACTATTACCAGACTTGGAAAAAAAATGCCATTCAATGGTACACAGACGGCTCAAAAGCAATAGAAGGAACTGGGACAAGAACCAAACACTCTGAAAGCTTGGGAAAAACCCCAAGTATCTTTCAAGCGGAAATTCACGCCATAAGAAAGTGTGCCCAGTTCAATATTGCAAAGGATATAAAAGGCAAAAGATTATCATAATGTTGGATAGTCAAGCAGCCATTAAAGCACTGAGATCTTGTGTAATCAGTTCCTGAATGGTGTGGGAATGCCTAGGCACACTCAATGAACTAGGCGAGAACCATACAGAAACCTTACTGTAGATTCCAGGACACACTGGAATACAAGGAAATGAAATAGCAGATGGACTAGCAAAGAGAGGGACTGAAAGACCCTTTTGGAGGCTGGAACCCTTTTGCGGCCTCAGTCCCAATGTAATATTGGAAGAAATAGACAAAGCCGAATAAAAGATCTGACCATTGAAAATATCTAGTAAGACTTAGACAATCAAAGATTCTGATGGGTGACTACAACCCGTCGAGATCAAATAAATGCATAAGTCAAAGTAAAAATGCACTAAAAGTTTTAACAGGGATCGTAACGGGAAATTGCCGCCTGAACGGGCACCTGAAAAAGCTCAAAATAGTGTAGGAAGAAGAATGTAGATTCTGTGGTGGCATGGAAAAAGAAACTTCCATCCATATACTTGCTAATTGCACAGTCCCTAGTAGATTATTACATAGAAGAGGGACAATTACCTAAGTTGAAGCCTGCAGATATCCTAAAATTCCTCAGGGAAATAGGACTGAAGGAGCTACTAGTTTCTGAGACCTTCCTCAGGAACTAAGTAGAAGTAAGGGGATGGATCTTTTAGGTCTCAGTGAATGTCACCCCATCATACATACATACAAGCTTCTAAACATTTAAACATATTAATGTAATGTTTAATAATTTATATATATATATATCAATTATCTTGTTGACATGAACTCCGCCTCGCTGGAACACCTCAGGACTGTAAGGGGGAGATCTCCTCCTGCAGTTACATGCAAACAATCTTCGGAGTCTCTGTTATGACCGCTGGGGACATAAGCAGGCATCCACTGAAGGGGATTGAGTCCTTCATCGAGGGACTCGGCTTCATGGATGCATAAGTAGCAGTGGCCTCAGTGCCGGAACCTTGCCTTGAGTTTGTCTTGGCTAAGGTTCGCCTGAATAAATTTTTAGTAGTAGTGCATGCAAACAAAGGGAGTAAAGCTTTTCCCTCTCGTTGGCCCTACCTTTACATACACTCTGGTGTTACCGCTGGATTTTACTAATAAAAAATTAGAATTTTTCTAACATTGACATTTTGGACAAACATTTTTTCAAAGTAAATAAATGAACATTCTTTTGTAAAAATGGTAAAACCGCAAATAAAAATCACTGAAAAGTTTCATCAAAAAAAGTTACCAGTCAATATCATCATCAAAAATTCCTCTCGTAGTGCCCTCTGTAACAAAATGTAGAGTAGTACATAAAATAATATTCTCTGTATAAAATTTTGCCACTGTGCCGATTTTCATAACATACAGTGATATTATTAACAAAAAAAAACGAAAAAAAAAACTTTTTTGCCCTTTATTATTTTTCACAGCAATAGTTTATTAAGGCATATTCGGTCCTATTGGTATATTTTGGTCCAAACTATCTGCCCTTGGCCTATGTCCCAATAGTTATGACTCACCCTGTATAATCAAGGGTAATAGTCATTATAAAATTTGTGTGTTTTTCAGGAAAGTGAAGGAATGTGAAAACATTAGGACAATGCATTAGAGGAACTGTGTATTTTGATAAGATTCCACTGTGAGTATACTCATAATTATTATTGATATTCCACGAATAGAGTTTGTTTAATGAAAAATACATCTCATATTAGTTGATTTTTTCCAAAATCTATCTTGGCTAAATCTAAATTAGAAGGTGTTTTTGTTCTTTATTTTTCCTCCAATGATTGAATTTTATTTGTGTCTTGAAGAATTTAACTGTTATAACAAATTAATAGTTTCAACCCTTACTACGTGGAATCTTCCCATAATTATCAAATCAATCGTTATTGTATAAACTCGTATAATTTCATTTGGACACTCTATTATAACTATTCATAAGCAGCAAGGAGAAATGCAACTGATCAGACATTAATGCATGTTATGGTTGCATACCTATTAGAGAGGTAACTTTCGAGTAGATGGCAGCATCGAACAATATTTGTACTAATTGACCTCTCTATCTTATTGTTATCTATGATTTATATTTCTGGAAATTGTCATTCTATGCCTCTATGGCCATTGTCATAGCACAGAGTACACCATCTAGATGGTGTACTCTGTGGTCATAGACACGGAAAGTGTCACGTGTCATAGATAACCCACGTCATTATTACATATTTAAAAAAGTGGCGTGGTGTTTTTGCAGAGAAAAAAGCCGTTTATCTTTTACTGTTTTTGTGCTTATGTATTAACATTAAATAATTTCTCCATGAATGTAACTTTTGGTAACATCATTAATATTATCGTTCCGGAATTACACTTGATCCAAAGGCGGTATGTTGAAATAGACGTTAATATATTAATTAGACAGCTTATCAATCTTCTATAAAAACTACAATATATAATATTACTAAAGCATTTAATAATCATTCACACCCTCCAATAATTTTGTGAAAATTGTTCATTATGATGTTATAATAGATAGATAGCATCGAAGGAAGAAATAAGGTCTGCTAAACTTTGACTATTTGTCTTTCGTTCCTAAATGATTTCTGTGTAGTAATAATTGTAAATATTTTATTTTATTTTAGATATATGATTGTCTACAAGTTTTCCGTCGATACCTACCGTGTTGCTTCAATAACTAGAGTAAGTACCACTTTTATTGGACCAGTAGGGTATTATAGAACAACAGATATACAATAAGCAATAATAGGAGCTACTCCAGTCTTGACTATTAAATGATTCAGTTCCAATAGTCATTGGTAAGTGTCTTATTCAAGTATGTCAAAATAATAACATAATGCACTGCCAGTTGAAATCATTCCAATATTCATGAAAATAAACCAACAAAACATTTTTCAAAGTTTATTATTGTCATGAAAATTTCAAAACATCAATGCATGTTGAAAAATGCTAAACTGTAAGTACCTATTATACACAATTATTGTGTATAATGTAATATTACCCTAACCTACTTGAGCAAATAGAGGTTGTTTATTGAAAAATATATTTCATATTAGAATATAACTTTGTCACTTGAATTTTTGCTAAATATGTTTCAAGTAAATCCAAAATAGAATGTTTGTGTTTTATTTTTGGTTATATGATTAACAATTATTTCTCAAGTTGATCATGGTATTCTCTTGATTTGGCTCCTCAATGTGGCACTGTATTGTTGAATTTTATGAGTCCCAGCAATAACTAACTTCTCCTTACAGGTTGGCATTCAAAATGATTGGCAACATCGAACAATATACTAGTATTCTTCCATTTACATTTCTGGAAAGTTATTATGGGGTTAATGTGCTTCTAATAGCTTCTCCACTATGACCTTTACATATCTATTCATGTTATGTTTGAGTTGTTTGTCTAGACCCGTCCTTACTAATCAATTCTATATGCTAATCCTCAGGTACTCCATATATTGGGAGGGTTTTGATTTTTCAACCATCGTCAAAAACCTTAACCTAGTAAGGCATCAGCACTAGCTCATTATGAGTGCTGAGAAACCTCATCTTGACAAAATCTGCATATTGTTGTGTCAGCCAGTTCAAACTGTTCATAATATGTATGTTGAGTCTTCAGTACCCTCTCATAGGCCAAGCAACGGAGCATGCTAGTAGTAATTTTTGACAAAAATCCTAGTGGAAAACGGTTGATGCCATCAAATAAAAGACATTAGTAGTATCATTTTGATATGTTTTGGACACGCAAATGTTCAGTAATTTATTATAAACATTTAAAACGAAATAAACCTTTTAGTTTTTTTCATGTAGCGTAAAACATACTGAAGCAATCTCAATGGTATGTATAGGTAAATTGTAGATAATTAAAATACGAACAAAATGAGGGGCCGAGCGAATCAATTGTATAATCTTGAACCGAGAAAATCAGGAAAAACCGGAAAATTAGTCCAATTTTTTGAAAATTCATGTATTCGTCATTTTTCAATTGCAAGAGCTGAAACTTGGTACATAAGAAGTTCTTCGTATGCCATTTATATGCGTGAAGTGCAGACGCCGAGCGACGGTTACTTTTATCTCAATTGCAATTGTAGTTTTTTGATGCGATAATTTGAATCCTGTCTGGATGCGTTATCGATTATCCGATTTTAAATTTTATAACGGTTTTGAAATGTGTTTATGTAGAGCAACAAAACGTATATTTTTGATTTGTAATAAAATAATCTGAAGGCGAACAAAAACGCCCGAGAACACCGCCGCTAATGACCAAACCATCAAAAAATTACATTTGCAATTGCGATAAAAGTAACCGTCGCTTGGCGTCTGCTCTTCGCGCATATAAAGGGTATACGAAGAACTTCTTTTGTACCAAGTTACAGCTCTTGCAATTGAAAAATGACGAAGATATAAATTTTTAAAAAAATTACTTATTTTTTCAGTTTTTCCTGATTTTCTCGGTTCCTGATTATCCGATTGATTCGGTCGACCCCTCATTTTGTTCGTATTTCAATTATCTACAATTTATCTATGCATACCATTGAGATTGCTCCAGTACGTTTTATGCTATATGAAAAAAACTAAAAAAATAATAATAAATTTTTCGTTTCAAATATTTATAACAAATTACTGATTAACATTTACGTGTCCAAAACATATGTCTTTTATATGATGGCAATATCCGTTTTCTACTAGGATTTATGTCAAAAATATTTACCTATTGCTTGGCCTATCACGAGTTCAACCCGAATTCTGGTTGTTCGCCCATTCTGGATTAATGGGTACTTTGTGAATTTGGTCGTTGATTTTTTGATAAAATCTTTGAGCTATCTCATTCCCGGTACCGAATTCTTTTCTGAGGAAGTAGAGCTGTATGAGAAAACAGATATTTTGTCTTCGTTATAGCACTACTGACATACTTGACAACTGCTATTTGTTTTTTGTAACGCTTTCGCTATACCACAAAATAGTTCTGGACCATTGGAAGCACATCATCCCTTTCTCTAGCTTCTTACTGTTATTAGCAACGGAAGTGTGACGAAAAATTACAAAATTGCCCTTTTATCACCAGTGAATAAAATTATTTCATTATTTTCGTACTTTTCAGAGCAAAGGAAGGCAGAAGAGGTGAGATGATCGAGGAAGACCGACAGAGAAAGATAGAGCGACAGAGTCCAACAGAAGACTAGGAGGAAATTATTGTCAAAATGACAGTATACGCGTGTCGAAAGTGGGTAACTAGAAAGTGTATTTACTTAATGTGCCGCTATCTCATTGCACTCACTTGACAATAGGCATTTTTTTTTGACGAAAAAGTTTCGAAGACCGTTTTGAAACAGTTTCGTCGTGACGTAATGGTTAGTGGCGATCGCAAAAATGAGATGTTTTAAAACGGCACGTGATCAGTATCTATTATGCCATCTGCCAGGCCAGCTTCGCTTTGTTGACGTTTGTCTTTGAGCATAGCTTCGATGTTACAATGTTATTGTTTTCTAGAACTTGTTGAAGTTGAGCAAAATCAGGATCTAAAATCAGCAATAATATTTAATTTAACAATGAAAAAATTAGAATGTCCAGTTTAATCTTACAATTCTCTAAATGAACAGCGGTGGATTTATCCAGTGTTATTTCGTATTCACCCAAAGTGATTTTCACCATTTATTCCATTGCAAAACACAAAAAATTAAACAAACCGGTGCTATAAAAGTGAATAAATTAAAAACGAAAATTCCATTTGTTTTGAATAAAAACACCAACAAACAATTTCAAAAATGACAGTAGTGACACTGCTGACAGCTTAAAACGGACTTGGAGAACGTTGACAAACAGTTTTATTCCTGACGTCATTAGCCGACCAAGAAAATGGACCGTTTTAAAACAGTTTGAAACTGTTTCAAAACAGTTTTTCAAGAAAAAATGCCTAATGTCAATGCTGCCATGTTTCAATTATTAACTGACATTGTTAAGTGAGTGAAATGTAGATGGCGGCACGCTAATTACAATTTCTGGTTACATACATTTTTACCTCATACCTACTTTCGACACGCGATGCTAGATCGTACTACAATACGGTCCATGAAGTTATGTAAAACCATCAAGTAGGAGGGAATAAAAAAGTTATATCTGTAAATGCAGTTTTCAGTGATTTAACGCATTTTTTCTCCAATTGATTGTTTTCTAAAAAGTAACCCACTCATGTATGCAGGGAAATCAACTTTGTTATAAAGTCGCGTACGAAACTAAAAACTGCATTTATCTTCATGCTTGAGAAATTTATTTGTGTTTCTTTTTGATTAAATATAATTTTAAAGGAAAATTAGCTTGGTTTCTTATTGTCCCTTTCCTATCTAACACTATTCAATAAGCGGTACTTACTCAAAATGATACCACTGACAAAAAAATTAGTCCCTAGCGCCATCTGGGAAAAAAACCTATGAACTAAAAAAATAGTACACAGGTTTTTTGATAGATGGCGCCACTTTGGTGTGAATCCCAGAAAAAAACAGCGCCATCTATGGGAAAACCTGTGAACACACAAAAATTAGTTCATGGGTTTTTTAATAGATGGCGCCACTTTCGTGTAAACCCCAGAAAAAACAGCGACATCTATGGGAAATCCTTTGAACTAAAAAAAATTAGTTCACAGGTTTTTGGATAGATGGCGCCACTTTCGTGTGAATCCCATAAAACAGCGCCATCTATGAGGAAACCTATGAACTAAAAACAATTAGTTCACAGGTTTTTGGATAGATGGCGCCACTTTCGTGTGAATCCCAAAAAAACAGCGCCATCTATGAGGAAACCTATGAACTACAAAAAATTAGTTCACGGGTTTTTTAATAGATGTGAATTGGTGTAAATCCCAGAAAAAAACAGCGCCATCTATGAAAATACCTGTGAACTAAGAAAAATAGTTCACGGGGTTTTGGATAGATGGCGCCACTTTCGTGTGAATCCCAGAAAAAAACAGCGCCATCTATGGGAGAACCTGCGAACTCACAAAAATTAGTTCACGGGTTTTTTAATAGATGGCGCCACTCTGGTGTGAATCCCAGAAAAAAACAGCGCCATCTATGAGAAAAGCTTTGAACTAAAAACAATTGGTTCACAGGTTTTTGAATAGATGGCGCCACTTTCGTGTGAATCCCAAAAAACAGCGCCATCTATGAGGAAACCTATGAACTACAAAAAATTAGTTCACGGGTTTTTTAATAGATGGCGCCACTTTGGTGTGAATCCCAGAAAAAAAACAGCGCCATCTATGAAAATACCTGTGAACTAAGAAAAAATCGTTTACGGGTTTTTGGATAGATGGCGCCACTTTCGTGTGAATCCCAGAAAAAAACAGCGCCATCTATGGGAGAACCTGCGAACTCACAAAAATTAGTTCACGGGTTTTTTAAGAGATGGCGCCACTTTCGTGTGAATCCCAAAAAACAGCGCCATCTATGAGGAAACCTATGAACTACAAAAAATTAGTTCTCCAGTTTTTTGATAGATGGCGCCACTTTCGTGAGAACCAATTTTTTTTTTTTAGTTCAAAGGTGCAAACGGAAGTGTAAATAAAAATACAATAATAAGATAAGAAACTTTTATTGAAAGTATGGACTTACAAGTAGTTCTACAACGAGCTTACACTATCTATAAAATTTATAGTTTCACATAATTTCATGTTGCGTTGGATCCCATCCTAGTGCGACCTAAGAAAACATGCATACAACGGTGAACATTGGGGATTATGTTTTTTCTCCTAACTCTGCGTGTAATACCGTACTTACATCGCCAATGTTACCTATGGGTGTATGTGGATGTGTGCGTCTGTATGAAGACCAAATTTTAACTATTTGATTGGGTGGCGACCATTAGTAATTGGAAGCTACTCGGTGATTTTCGTTAAGACGGCACCCATTTCTTTGGAGCTGTCTGTTATAACATTTCGAAACGGATCCCGATTCACACCGTCTCTTTTTAGAGTTGAGGTGGTTAGTAAGTTCAAGATAGAAACGTCCGTATCCTTCGTGAAAATGAAAAACCTTTTTTACCTACTACCAATATGTAATATCAAACATTACGATACTGATGTGAGTTTCGTAATGAGATACTTTACCGCACTATTTTTGAACTGTACCAGTCTTCGAATCGCTTTTATTCTTTTTCGTATCTTTTGCGGGATTTAGCGGGTACTAGGGTTTGTTTTGCGTTATTTGCAGCAAGTCAAAGTTGACAGTTCGCAAAATAAATCAACAATGAGCGCAACGCTTGCTTGTTACATGATTCTAATATCATTAATTTCAGGAATATTGACTAATTTTGAGTAAATAATTAACATTTATTGGTAGTAGGTAAAATAATGTACTATATTCGTATCGTAAATTCATATTACGATATTCATCTCATTTCGTAATATGAATCATTACGACACTTATATCGTAAATATCTACTACACCATCGCCTTAGGCACGGGTCAGTGTGCAATGGTGAAACATTGCGATACACTCAAAAAAAAAGCTAAAAATGTATCTTTTTTCCAGAGAACGCCACCATATGACCACATACTTCCCCCTTTGGATCAGTAGATACAGTTGGTTCGGTGAATCTTTTCCCATGTATGAAATTATTCACATACTACTTTTTATAGTACGTCTCGTTTCTACTCACAGAATCTAAACCCTCGAAATGAAACCGTTTGTTCCATTACAACATAATATAACAAACAGAGATAGCCACACAACAGAAGTTCTGTGGTTTAAACTTGAATTTGTACATTGACAGACGAAAGACTTTGTTTACATTTTTATTCTACATTTTTGTCCATTTTATTGCCCCTTGTATATAAATTTATTTCAAAAACAGTTGTTATAACGACTAACTTATACCCGAGTGTTCGAATTATTGTGGTAAGTAAATATTATTACACCAGCTTCAATACAATAATAACTAACGTTCACCGTCACTTTAGCCACATTCTAATTAAACCATCAATCTACGACCTACGAGTTACTGAATGTATTGATGTATTGCGTTTGTATATGAATGATGACGCATGGGAAAAGATCCACCGAACCAACTGTAGGTATTTTTAGTATAAACAATTTTTAGGACCGCACTTTACAAGATATTTTAGGCATTGGATTGTCTTTAATTGACAGGAGCGTCCATATATACATAAGGAACGCGAACGCAGTCATAATTTTATAAGTACGACAGTGACGTCTGTTGAATAAAATAAAAGGAGTACCTTCTTTGTATTTCCAATTTCTAATGGTCACCGTCAACTATTCCATTTTTCTACATACAATTTACAGAAAAATACAAATTAACATAATCAGAAGCATCTAATTTCACACACATATCACGTTGGAAAAAAGGAAGGAAGGCAGGGAAAAACCAACACTCACTATTATCCTTACTCTAAGACTGTGCATTTAAAAATATATCTTTATCGATATAACTGTGAATGATAGATAGACATTTTACTATTATTAACAATACAACAATTATTAAATCAGTAAAAGCAAGTATTTAAGAAAATTAAACAATTCATGAACATATCGATATAAACATATTTTTTTTGATTATATACAATACAATTGATGAACTATCATCGATTTAGCCCAGTATTAATACATATATACACCACAATTTTATGATTATGGTTTCATTTTGCACTTTTTGAATTGCAATAACTACAATAAATTTTGCAAAATAATATTAAATCAATATACAAATATAAAATACAATTATTCAAGTCTTTTTCGTCTTCTCCATTTCTTCAATCAAATGGATTATTCCTTATAGCAACTGGGATCCTAAGAAAAATAACAATGATAAGTAAAATTCAGTACCAACAAACATATTTAAATACACCAAAATGATTAGTGAGCATTTCTTATCAGAAATACTATGTCTCCCATTTGATAAAACCATAATTTTAAATATTTTCCATAAAAAGAAGCCACTAGTATATAGAGAGGAATAAAAAATGAACATAATCAGCAATTACCGATGGTCACTGTCAATTATGCCATTTTCCAAACCCTATGCACCTCTTCGTACAAACAATTTATAGAAAAATGCAAAACATAATCAGATGCTTCTAATTTCTAATAGTTGTAACCAATTATGTTTTTTTCAATTTTCGTTTAATTTTGGAATGAAATGTCAAGAAAAAATTAATGTGTGTATAGATTTTTTGGGATAAATTAAAATGACAAAGGTCCATCAGTTTCATGGTAATATTAAGAATATGCATAAATGTGTATACTACAGTTGAACTTTATTGAAACATGCGATAATAAGCTTTGAAAATTGTGTTGCTTTCTTTTCCTGAAAAATGGACAAATATTAACATGATTTCAACTAGCAGCAGTATGTTCATTTGAACTACTTGAATTTATAAATAAAACTTACCAAGAGCTATGACTGAATCAGATAATAGTTAAGCCTTCAATTACTTATTTTACATCTGCGTATAAACTCCATCTACTCTACAGTACCATGCTGGTCCAATAAAAATGGTACTCTAGTAATTGAAGCAACTGTATCAACCACTTTAGACAATCATATATCTAAAATAGAAAAACTATTTACAATTAAAACAAAGAAATTATGTTCTAAAGAGAAATGGCCAATTGGCTTTTTTACAGCTAATAATTTTACCGTATTTCTTCCTTCGATGCTATCATAACATCATTATGAACAATTTACATAAAATTATTGAAGGGTGAGAATGATTAGCAACTGCTTTAGTAAAATTAAGTACCTATTGTAGTTTTTATAGAAGAATTATCAAATTAATATATTAACGTATATCAACATACCGCTTTGGATCAAGTGTAATTCTGGAACGATAATATTAATAATGTTACCAAAAGTTTCATTCACGGAGAAATTGTTCAATATAAATACATATGCACAAAAATAGTGAAAATAAGCGATAAGCAGCTTTTTTTCTACAAAGACACCACGCCATTTTTTTCAATATGTAATAATGACGTATGTTTTATGATAATGACCTTACAGGCATAGAATGACAATTTAAAGAAATATAAATCATAGACTACGATAAGATGGAGATGTCAATCAAATACAAATATTGTTCGATGCTGTCATCACAAAACATAATGTGGCTGTAATCTCATAGAAAGTTGTCTCCCTAATAGGTATGCAAATAAACATGCATTAATGCATGTTTACCTGCATAATTTTTACGTGATGGAAAATACGAATATCTACTATCATGTCTTCTCTTCGGTATGGAATTTAAAGGTCCAGCAGTTATAGTGAGTATAACATGTATTTAAAAGAGAAATTTGAAGAATAAAGACACCCTACGTGCAAGTAAGTATATTCTAGAACCAAGTTTACAGGTAGGTTTGCCCAATTATCCAAAATAAATTGAAATTGAATAAAGAGATGTTTACATTATGTATAAAGTTTTTCAGAATCTGGCTTCCTAGATAGAGAAATATTAGCTACACAAAAATATGAGAAATCAATTGAAGTGCTTGGAGGAAATGTGCCACTTCAAAAGTACTAGGTATATTAAATGACCTTTAAATAATTTAGATTTGCAACTAGAAGAAATACAGTTTGGAGGCATAGAAGGTGTGTATAGACAGATAAATAGCCAGTAGTCATAAGCTATTAAACATAAATTTGGTCCTATTCATAAGATAGGAAATAATAAAACTGTTACAAAATTGATAATATCTAATATTTTAGGTTATTTTCCACGAAATGAACGAAAAGATGATTGCTTCCGAACTGGTCAAGCCTTTACAAGAAGAAATTATGAAAATGTTAAATATACAGAGAAGTAATTTACTACATACTATGTAACTTATTTTACCTAAATATAAAGTGTACATCAGTATTGCCTCTAACTTGATACCTACCTATCCTATGGCCTGTTATACTGATCTATTTTACTATTAGTAATAAGTTTACTGTTGAAAGTTGAAATAAGGTAATTAGGATATTTGATTTACCAATAGGCTTTATAGGATTACAAGTAAATTTTGTCTATTCTGACAAAACAAAAAAATTACAGCAACTAGAGCTAGACTGGTAAAAAACTGTAAAGAATCCCTTAACATGCTGACAAGAGACAACAAAGTGTGCCGGCACAATAGGGGATTGCAGGTAATGAAATGGTAGACTAGTTAGCTAAAAGAGACTTCATAAGTCTGGAACTGTTTTGTAGAATCACAAAGGATTACATAAGAGGGGAAATCGGGAACTGGCTAGATAAGAAACACCAACTCAAATGGAGGCTGACACAAGGACACCTCCACACAAAGAGTTTACTGAATAAGGCTATTAAAACTAGGTAAGACATTTGAAGACAGTTACCAACCTGGTGACTAGACACTGCACCCCGAGGAAACATCTGCACTAAATGGGCAAAGTTAGTGAACCTATGTGCAGGAAATGTGAACTCTCTGATGAAACAACTACTCACATACTCTGCTTCTGCGAGAACTTACATGGACTCAGACAGATGCACTTTGGAGAGGAATTAATACAACCATTACAACTACTGAAAATCCCTCCAGTCAAACTAAATAGTGGCCTATATAAAAGACACAAAGCTTCTGGAATGGAAGTAGATAAGATGGGAAATAGTACAATGATTCAGTTCAAGTGCCTTGGCTGTTGATCACAGCACAAACATATGAAGATGCATACAATTTACAGGTAAATGAAAATCAACATAATCAGAAGTTTTCAATTTCTAATGGTTGTAATCAAGTATCTTATTTTCATTTTTGTGTAACTTTGACATGTCAAGTTGAAACTATTGTGAATGTGCACATAATAGAGGTTACACTCATTGAGAAAGCAAATCAAGAGAATGCCATGCTATATATATTTCAATAAACAACCTCTATATGCTCAAGTTAGGTTAGGGCAATATTAGAATATTCATAATAATAAGCTTTGAAAAGAGTGTTGTTTACTTTTCCAGAAAAACAAACAAATGTTAAAATGATTTCAACTAGCAGCTTTATGTTATCCTTTTGAACTATTTGAATTTACAAATAAGACTTACCAAGGACTACTAAGAATGAGTCAGAAAATAGTTAAGATTGGAGGAGCTCCTATTACTGCTTATTGTACATCTGCAGTTCTACCACACCCTACTGGTCCAATAAAAATGGTACTCTGGTTATTAAAGCAATTGTATCGACGAAAATCATATATCTAAAACAGAATATTTACGATTACTACAAAGAAATCGTGTTGAAAGGAGAAATAGCCTATTGGCTTTTCTATATACAATAATGATTAAACGGTGTGAACTGGCATAGTTATATTATATAGTTTTTATAGATGAAAAAAAAAGGAACAAATATATTAACGTCTATTTCAACATACCTATCTGTTTTTCTACCGTTTGTGGATCAAGTGTAATCCCGAACGATAATATTAACGGAGAAATTCTTTAAAATAAATATACGTGCACAAAAATAGTAAAAGTTGTTCAGCTTTTACCTCTGTGAGCTTGAACAGGCCATTTGATTGTGACCACAGCACACCCTCTAGCAGGCTAACTCCTATACTAATTCTCGGAACCAATATATTAGTACTGACCACAGCCGCCGCACGTTGCGAGCGATAGTGTATATGGAGCACAGAACACGGAACTAGAAATCTGTGACATAGCGGGAAATTTGAATAATTAATTGAGCGGGAAATATGAAATAACTGAAGGCGGGATATTTAAATGATAAATATTTGATGGATAGCCCCGAATTATTTCAAGTTGTACATATTTTTTCACATTCATATGACTGCAAAAAATGAAATATATACAACTTGAAATAAACAAAATACGGGAGTGTCTATCCTGAATTCGACAATCTGTCTATTTTTCAAAAAACGAAATAAGATGAATATACAGTGAGGTCCATAAGTATAATTTCATTTTCTAGGTAAAATATAGTTTAATGAGTTAAATCCTAAAATACATTATTTCTTGATTCTAAAATGCATTTTTAAAGCATATATTTATAGGTTACCCATACGTAAGACATCTTATGGACATCACTGTATACATTACAAATTTCAATATTTTTGGAAACTTGGCTTTTAAAGAAAACTTCGACGTTGTTCATCAACTTTATATTAAATAAATATATATAGGCAAATGTACATAAAAAATATATAAATAAATAAGATAAAAAATAATCCAAAGCCATTAAAAAATAAAAAATATATAAATAAACAAGAAATGTAAAAAATAAAATTTAATTTTTCCTCTTAATTCTATTTAGAGAGGATTTATGGGCTTGTACTTTTATTGGGTCAATGTAGTAGGCATTCTTGCACATCATATTTAAATACTTTTCATATTTGGATTCTTTGCCTGCTGCTATTTTATTAACTTGTTTGCACCAAAAATAGATGGTGGTCTAATTATCAGCCTGCAGGCTTTTTCTCCAAATGTTTTGTTATTCACACAATTGAAAATATTGAAGTTTATGTAAATAGTCATAGTCTGGCACACCAAAAAACTGAAACATTTACCAGGTCTTTGTAAAGTACTATTATCATACTGACGAGCATCAATAAATTGATTCTCATCAGTATTATTGTCTTTAGTTAAGTTCTTTATGCATATATTACATTTTAATTGTTTTTTTTAATTTTTTTATAAAATATCCACTGATATATTTTAAATATTTTCCAATACTTAACTTTACCTAATGTTTACTGTAAGCAGATTGTATTTTATATTTCTTAGAATGTTTAAGTCTTGGATTCCAAGATTTTAATTTAAGTTTCAAAAAAATATATTTTTAATCTTGTCTATTTGTACAAGCATTTTAAATTGATAGGATTAAGGCATTAGTGAATTTAATAGTTATAAGCTTCTCATAACAGCCATTAATTGTTTGCATATATTAGTATATTTCCAGGAAGGTCTTAATAACCCATTTTATTTTACCTGTTCCTTAACAGGCCTGCCAGTTTGAAGAAAATATAATTTACTTTTAATTGAATTACCTTTGACAATAGCTTGTATCATCTTCCACTTGCTTTGAATAAAGAAAGAGCCAAAATTTTGTCATCCAAAGAAAAAGGCCTTCCTCTTGGTTTATATTTTTGGTTTCTGATTTGTGATAATATGAAATTATAGGTTACATTTTTCATCATAGCTAAAAAATGTTTTGAAGCAATACATTTTTCCTCAAGTTTTATATTTTCTGTTAGATTTCCTAATTTTCTGAACAACAGTCTTCTTGCTCCAAGCCACAATCTTTTTATATGCATGTCTTTCATTAGGAGTTACCTAATTGTTTTTGATGAGTGACATTGAACTTTTTTAGTATATATCATTTTTAAAAAACTGAAACATAAAAATATAAATAACGTAATAGAATTAGTGTCTTTCTACTTTCAGCCACTTAGTACCAATTTAATTTTTTCAAGTGATAAGTAAAGAAGAACAAGAAATTACTAGTAACTAGCTGAATGCAATGAAACTTTTATGCAAATACAGGTTTTGAAAAATTAACTTCTCGTCAAATCTTTTTCTAAATCTATAGATGTAGATGGAGCTTCTGCATGGTTTCTGAAGACACCATTGTGATGCTGGTAGAATAACTGAAGTGTCTGAAATCAAATCATTTTATCAACTTACAAAGTAACTTGAATTTGTATCTTCTTACCAGATAAAAGTAAAGTTGGATATGCACCTGGTTTCAACTCTTTCTGAAATCCTGAGTTATGAAACTGCTGGTCAAAATGCTGATGGCACACTCTATAATTGTCATAAAGCTGTTTTGGAGTTTTCTCCTTTAAAACAGGATTGTTTATATTCTCCATCCAAATATTGAATAAGTCCGGATCCTTGGTGAAACGATGCCTCTTACTTGTATTATCGGTACAACTAGGAACACGTTCTTTTACGAGATGCCATGTTTATATTATACTAAAAAAAAGTAAAATATTAAAGCATGATATTGTATGCTACACTATACTATATAATTACAAAGTAATTGTTTACATTTAAATATTAACACACAATATAGAATACTCACACTGCTCTAATATTCTCTTTATAGTAGGTACAGCAAACAATTAAAATGAAAAGTTCATATAAAATAAAATCTGAACTAAATCACTAAATTCACTAAAAATACTAAACTAGAGGAAACTTTCACAAATTTTAATGGTAATTAATCAACGAAAAAAGCAAAGGCGAAAGAAAATTCAAAATGAAAACGTTTACAGAATGAAATGAGAAATCATGGAGCTCCATGTGAGAAAGTTTGTGATGACAGTTCACGTTCCCTCCGATTGGGCGATAGTGCAACGTCACGCTACAGATGCGCCCTCAAGCGGGTGTGGTCGATACTATAACTTGGATACAAATTGCATATAAGAGTTAAACTGCTAGGGGGTGTGCTGTGATTGTGACGCCATTTTTCCAAACATGAAACAACAATTTCCAGAAATATCAATCATAGAGTACTACTACAAGATAGAGAGGTCACTCATCACAAATATTGTTCGATGCTGTCGGTCCTCTTTTTTCTTCTTTTTTTAGACAATGATCAAACTATCTCAATGAGCTAGTTGGTTAACTCTTACGTCATGGTTTGGAATGCAAGTCGAGGAATGTTGTGTGGTTAAGTTCAAAGAAAAATGGCTAAAGTATTGTATAGGGCATGTCCACCAACTGACATGTTGACACAATGACACTAATGACAGTGATTCTGAGGTTAAACAATAATTATTTGGATAGATTTTGAATTTATAATTTGGTTATTTTGTATTGATTTAATGATCATTTTTATTATAAATAGTAAAATATAGCTTTTAAAATACCTAAGTAATTAAATCCATGTCGAAGAAAAATCAAAATAACTCGAACACGATAAAGATAAGAACCCTATGTACCTCATTGTACATATAATTTACAGACAAATGCAAATTCACTTAATCAGAAGCTTCCAATTTCAAATGCTCGTAACTATTTATGTTATTTTCCATTTTTGTGTCATTTAGAGACACATCAAGTTGAAAACATTGCTATGTACACCTCATTGAGGAAGCAAATCAAGAGAATACCATGCTCGACTTGAAAAGAAATCATTCTATATCATATAACCAAAAATAAAACGCTAACGTTCCATTTTGGACTTACTTAACATATAGAAACATATTTGGCAAAAATTCAAGTGACAGGTATATTTTAATTTATTTTTCAATAAACAACCTCTATTTGCTCCTAAAGTTTGATTAGGATATTAGAATATAAACAATAATTGCGTATAGGTACTTACAGCATATTTTAATATACAGTAACTCCATTGATGATTAAAAATTTTCATATGCAATAATAAACTTTGAAATATGTGTTGTTGATTTCTTTTCCTGAAAACAAACAAATATTAAAATTATTTCAACTGGCTGTATGGTATGTTATTATTTTGAGGTATTTGAATTTACAAATAAGACACTTACCAATGAGTACTACAACTATTCTGTGGAATGGCAGATTATATGTCATATACATAGTGCAGTCGAGGTACCCGATAAAGATACCAAATCATGCTTGGTACATGTAAAAAAATGGTCTATTTATACATCAAACTTTTATTCAGCATACGAACAAACTAATGCATAAAACTTTTTACACTTGCTTTGTTTACTAAAATATTTAGTAAATCTAGCGGAATCTCTATACACAATATTCAAATTATTTTCCTCCGGTTCAAGTGTAATAAGGGCATTTTGTATTTCATCTTCGATAGTCACGTATTGTGTTCTAGCTCCTATAATGTCAGAGCTTTTGGAACAGCCAAAATATATTATTAAATCAAGCTCATTTTTCTCATTCCAATCAAAATCGGATAGAAGCTACAATAAATTTAACAAATTACTTCTGGATTGACTCATTAACAGGGAGAAACTTACACAATAATTACCACATGTCCATCTTTGTAGCTCAAATTTCATAGAAGCATTAGAAGTTGTTAATTCCAAATCAGTATACTGTTGCAAAAGAGAAAACATTAGACTTGATTGAAAAAGATCTAAAAAACGTTCAAGAATGTGAGGTAAATTATTGAGGTTTATTTTTTCATAACAGTATCTGTTCGGAGGTCCTACTGAATTCCATCTTAAATCTGTAAATAAAACAAGCATTTAATTCACAGGACCATATTATATTATGTAGGAATATTTCATACCATAACTCTCTAATGCGTGTGAAATTTCACCAAAGCATTCCATTTTAAAAAACTTCCTTAAAGAAATTTCAGAATTTTCTTCTATATGGCTTTGAATCAATTTTATTGATTTTTGAGTCAGATATTGCTCTGATATCCACGATTCTAAATCTATATCTACTTCCTTGGCTTTAATATAATTTTTACTGTACAAACCATCACTCGATGGAAGTAGAATAGGTTGTTTAAAAACTGGAGGGGTTTTTACATGAAACCAACCGTTTATACTTAGTCTACAGTCATCTATACTTGTTACTTCTGCTACCTAAAATGTACAGTGGAATAGCTGAAACTATAGTTACCGTAACCTCACTAACCTGATGATAGGAATCATTTGTAACAGGAAACAACACTAACTGATTATTAGCTGGAAATATGTTTCTAACAGTTCTATTTGGATGACATCTTTCATCTTTATCTAACAATTGTAATGCTCCACCTTTACTCTCATTCCAACCACTTTCCCCAGTTAAATATAAAACAAAAGCAACCATTCGATCCTCTCTTTGGTCATCATGTACTAAAAGATAATCAGTATTACTGTACAAACTACATGTTGCTGATATGTGAGTTAAAGAGAATCCCATTAGAGTTGCTACCTGTAAAATAAAATGTATGAACATAAGGATTTTAGGAATCAGATGAAAAATCAAGGATGTTTATATATAACTATAATCTTATTATTTCAATACTTACCCACTCCATCACTTCAGTTTTTAAAAAATTAAAAATTATATTGAGATATTCTGAATTTAAATACTTCAAGTCTTTTGATTGAAAAAATTCATATAGGTCCATGTTTCTCATATTCCAGTCTAATTCATTAAATTCTTGTCGAACATTGTTCAACAATTCTTCATCATTAAGAAAATTATTTATGATACAAACTTTAAAAGGATCAACAATCAATTCCACATCTGTGTTCAATAATTTTTTGTTATTATTCCAGTGATCTCTCAATGTTTTTAGGAAGTCAGCTTCTAGTAATTTATTTTTCATTTGTGGTAATATTTTCATTTTCTTTTTTGGTATTACATCAGGATCTCGACTACATGTGGGTAGCAAATGATCTATAATTCAAAATACATTCCCCTTAGGAGTGAATTAACAAAAAGATGAAATTCTTAGTAAATTATGTTTAAATGAAAACAGTAATGTATAAAACACTTACTACCAGTAAGAGTAGAAGGAGCAGTAGGTACCACCTTACAGTCTTGATCCCATAATTCACATTCAACTTCAGCCTCGCTTTCTGAAGATTCTTCAAAATATGTTATTTCCTCTTCTTTGGACGATTCTTCTGAGGTATAATCATTTTCGCAATCTGAGAAGTTTAAATTAACATAAGGTCTATAGAAAAAGTTTTATTTTCATACATTACCATTATATGCAGCTTTTCCTTTTGAGGTCATTTATAAATAAATAAATTTTTTTTTATTTTCAAACGAGTCACTTAACCTCAAAATAATATAACTAAAATGTGGGCAGCTCAATAAAAACATCATAAACCTTGCCATCTATCGAAATGTTGACGTACTTACGGATGTAACTGTATAACTTATTTAGCAGAAGCCAGAACACATAGTAGCTGTCAGACATTAACAAAAGAAGATTTACAAATTTAAGCGGGAACCAAGCAAAGGTTTATGAAATGAAATAATAAATGTATGTATTTATAGTAAGTTAATTTTTACAATTAATAATATTATTAATACGCAATTCTTGATAATAATTATTTTCCTAAGTGTGTTCATTTATTTATAGCAGTTTAGTGCTCGAGTTAAACTTCAACACTAATATACCTGGCACTATATAGGTATATGTACTTAATTCATTTAACATACTGCTACACATTTGAAGCAACTATCAATGCTATAATTTATTGTTTAACATATGTCGTCTTTACCTCGTATGATAAGCTTACCAAAGCGTATACAGATTAAAGGATATATCGCCAGAAATTTATTAGTAGGACCTTCCAATTGATTTAACACTGTAAAATATAAACACACATTTTTGCGACCTTGCCAAATATTGGAAATTTGCTAATTATCACAATATAATAATTATTGAAGGTCGTCTGTTGTGAACTAAATTGTTGACCTCTTCGCCTATCGATTAAACTTGTTAAATTTTCAACCAAAAAAGTTTCTATGCATATGTTTTGTTACAAGAATTTTATATAAGTTGCTATAGAAACGGAATTATGTTTATTATTTCAGTTTTTATGACACTACTATTCAGAAAATATCAGTATTATTAAAAAACAGTGTAATTTTATTATAATCTCATCTATATTTATTATTTTTTGAAAAATATTTATGGCTACAGCCCCTAGAGATGGAATTCGTATGTTATCGAAGTTAAACGACTGCACTACATGCGAGAGTATACACAATATAGCTCCTTCTCCGACACCTTGTAACCTATCCGACTTAGAAGATTTAAGTCCTTCAACGGATAATGTAGAAATACATAATTTCAATAAGAAAAATGAATTATCGAATGATGAATCTGAAAGCGAAGGTACTCAAAGTTACGACGATGATTTTGAACCTATAGAAGAAGCTGGAGAATCTGACAACGATATAAGAACGGATATCCACAGTCTTGATAGGGAAAGCCGAAATACGTTTTGCGCTTCTACTATAACTGAAGTAAGACTGCATAATCGTTCATTTCCAGATCCAGAATTGAGAGAAATTGAAAGAAACAATGAAATTTTAATGAAGAAAATACTTCATCATAATCGAAGACCTAACCAGTATCAACCTAAGCCTAACGGATTTAAGTTACTTTCAAGTGCGGCGATCAACCGTAAACGACAAGAAGCAAAAATTGCGAGAGAGAATCAAATTTTACTAAGAAAAATCCAATCTGTTAAGTCCTCGTTTCATAAATAAAATATTTTTGATGATAGTCATTTTTTATTACTAAGTACCATACCTAATACAGAGTACTAGCGGTACTAGTTTTCGCATAATATTTGTGTTAAGGTCGACTTCATCAATGCTGTAGAGCACTAGACACATTTTAGCTGGTATAAGAAATGAAAGGTATGCTTACAATAGAATAATGTATGAAACTATTATTTATACTTTACTATGATTTAATTTCAATCAAATATTGTTTATTTCAATTTGAATAGTTTTATTACTGTTTATAATAATTAATGATTATTTATATCACTACTTTCTAAAAATCAGTAATAGTGGTTGCCTAAAATCTACAAAACTATATAATTCCTTTTTAATAAACAAGATTATGAAATGTTATGAAAATTATATAATTCTACATAGTTATAAACTTCTTATACCCATGAAGCTGATTCCAAAATGGGTCGAAAATTTTGTGTGCCTGACTATGTTGTTTGCATTTAGTGTTGCATAATCTTTAGTAGACGTATTTTGAAATTTATATGTATTTGATAGTAAAATTTATTTTATTATATCATATTTGTAGATTGTGGATACATCTGACATATACTTTAGTTTTTAAAAATTTCCAATGCAATCTTGGAAAATATACTTACAAAAATGTAGAAAAACCGAGTACACACAACTAAAATATCGTCGTATCCCACAACTGTCAACCTCAACCTTGACAGTTTAGAGGAGCAAATGGTGAAAATGTCATGATAAAAATTTACAAAAAATATTATGATAAGTTGTGGTTATAATTTGATAATATATTTTATAAAAAGTTTTGTGCTGCGATAATAATAAATCATTATGAATTTAAGGGGCCTTATTTTTTGCATATTTCTTAACTTATATTACAACCATGTATCTTCAAATGAGCATAGTGGTCCTGAATCTACAGAAAGGTATAGAACTACTGGAGAATATTCTAAAAGCAGTCAACATACGGAAAATCCATCTTCAGTTTTTCAAGGTAAGTTAATGAAAAAAATAAATACCATTTGAGAAAGTATATGTTTGTTTTAGGAAATTTTGATACCTGCAGCGAAGAAGATTTTGCTTGCTTAGCTATGGCTCACAAAGATAAATTAGGACTAGAAGCTATAAAGCAATTACATAAGCAATTGGATGATGATAAAGATGGTACAATAGACTTATCAGAATCTGACGATGTAAGTATTGCAACAAATATAATTACGACATCAAAAATTGCAGTTTGTGATTTGTTTCAGCATTTTATACTTTAAATAGTTAATAAATATGACTGAATTTCAAATATTACTCTTGCAATTATAGAAATCTACTGCCAAAAGTATATCATTTTGTTTTTGATTTTTGTTGATTGCAAATATATATGATTATACACTGCAGATATGAAAACAAGCTTTTTGTATAAATAACAAAGCATTAATTGAAAATAAATGTAAATATTTGCATAATTTACTGAGCAATCATCTTTTACATTGTTACTTCATTTAAATTGGCAATAGTACCTAATATTGTTTGACAAATCTGTTAAATTTCAAATTGTTACTGAAGGTGTATATAAAATAAAGTAGATTTGGGGCAGACATTTTTACTGATAAATATTACCTTTTAATGGTTGTATTTGTCCATAATGATATTAATATGAAAACAGCATATTTTCATTAGGTACTTATGTGTATGGAATATAAAAAATATTAACATCAGACATTGAAATATAAAAAAAATATTTTAGTATATATCCCTATAAGTACCTTGTATTTCACCTGTTTGGTTTGATATAATTCAGTAGTTGTTTACAATACAATTAAATAAAAATACATAATTTAGTTGTTGATTTTTGTTAATAATTGTCTACAATTTCTAATTCAATTGTTATTCATTAGATTAGTTGTTATTTACTGAGGAGCTTAATTACAGTATAATATTTATTTTGATTTTATTATTTGTATATGACTGTAAAAAAAATGTATGCAACATATTTGTAAAGTCTCTTTTTTCATATAAAAAAGTACAACTTTGTACACTTTTTGCATAAATTACTAGTAAATTTTGTAAATCAACTGCTTTCTTGGACATTTTTTTATTAAAAACCTTGAATATTACAATAGAAATGGGCAATTAAATATATATATTCAAAAGTAAGTAGATAAGTTATCAACAAACATTCTGAATTATATTTAACTTCAATACTTTATACATCTATCTAAGTTGGTGAAATTTTTATGTTTACCAACATAAAATGAACTAGTGACTGGTTAATTATTAATAGTATGAAACTGCATTTTTTTTCTTAA
This sequence comes from Lochmaea capreae, assembly GCA_949126875.1. Taxonomy (NCBI): domain Eukaryota; kingdom Metazoa; phylum Arthropoda; class Insecta; order Coleoptera; family Chrysomelidae; genus Lochmaea; species Lochmaea capreae. The sequence goes on along the minus strand of OX421397.1, from coordinate 8,626,302 downwards.
ATTGATCTATTAAAAGGTAGGATAATAATTGACAAACTAACACATAAAACTGGGCATAGACTGAAAACATACAAACTAAATGATGTGTCACATTTTACCATATGTTGTCATGTGTGTTTTTTACAAAGAGTTAATCATCTCACTGTATTTATTTTTATATAATAATCTATTATCTAGCAAATCTGCTTCTATTTGTGTTTTTTTTTGGTATTTAAGATATCATTAACTCCTTTAAAAATCATGATCATGCAATAACAATCACTTCCTTTACTTATGTATTTAAAATACAATTAAAATTCTAACTACTTAAATGATGCATTCAGTCTACAAGTCTAAATAGTGTTGGAAACGTAACCAAATTTTAACCATTCTAAAATTGGCAAGTAAATTGTAAATAAATTTTAAGAATCTTTTATGAATAATGTTTTGAAACGGTTCCAATGGTGTGTTATTATTTAGCATGGAATGACTGTACCTACTCAGAATACATTTTTTAATTACTTCCTTTTTCAAATTTGCTATTTTAGATTACTGCCCTCATGTACTTAAGTAATCTGCCTACTATTATACAGGGTTTTACAAGAAAATTTCTTTTGGTTTTTTTAGTTTTTGAAAGAAGAACTAAAATATAACTCTGGTGCTGAAAAGAGGCAGAAAAATTTCCATCGCAATGATGACTATCATATATCTGTCAAAGATCTTTGGGATGCTTGGCTGAAATCAGAAGTCCACAATTGGACGGTGGTACAAACTTCTGATTGGCTAGCATCTTGTGTAGAACTTCCACAGTATGTTCCTAAGTTTATTGAATACAAAGTTACTGGTGCCACTTTACCTAGGTAAGTACTATTGGTACAACATGTACACTAGCAAATCCCTATCATAAAACCCTTAAGTACTAATAATTTTATTTGTACATATTTCTGTACATTAATATTTTAGATGTTTATGAATATCTCTGTAATCATTAAAAATTAAAATAACTTCCACTTACACCAATATATATGATTTGTGCAATTAATTTTATGGCTACTGATAAAATTATATTGATTGGAATGAAAACAAAATTTAAAATACCAAAAGGTGAATGTTTTTTTTATTTGAATTGCTCTTAGCAGATCTAAAATAAGTTTTAAAAGTGGTATGATGCTGGGAAAAAAAAATATCTCAAGTTATGGGGGTATTTCAATAGTTAGTCTTTTAAGTTACCACATTATTGAAAATTCAGACGTTTCACTTATATTTAATATTTTTTTTCCACAGTGTAAGCACATGAAAAATACCACAATTAGTTCTAAAACCCTCTTTAGATTGAACTTGAAAGAGTAGTTCATTGAACATTTTTCCATGTACCTATAATAAACGTTTTTGACTACAAATTTTGTATTTATCAATTCAAGATACAGTATATTAACCCATCTAAAATATCTCATGCTATGAGGGTGCTTTAATAGTTAACAGAGGCTAGTAGAAAAGATTCCAGTCAATTCACATCGCATGTGATACAAACTTGAATGGAACATTTATTTATTAAAAATACAGCTAGTTAAGGTACAATTATTAAAATTTAATGTAACATTAGATTTGTTACTGTTCTCTGTTCTCTGTGTCTTAGTTAATTTTATTCAGGATTGTACTTCTTGCATTATACATTTAATTCGTATTAAGTCCGCTTTACAGTTCGCAATTTTTCTTGCAACTTATTGGAGCAACACTTTGACCTTGAAAGGTCTTGCTTGGAACTATTGACAATTGTTTTATTGCAATATGCAATACCAACAAAAAAAACTTTATCTATTGAGGTTAGATTATTGTGTTATAATATATGATGTTGACAAACTAATTTTGTATTCAAATTATTGATACATACCTATTTATGTTGTATTGAAAGTACACAGCCAACTTTTGTATTGTTGATAACAAAGAAAATACCAATTTTTCCCCCAGAAATCAAACCAGATATATTTTTTACAAGAGCTTAATCCCTCTTTACAGTTCACAATTTTTCTTGCAACATGCAATATTTTTGATCAAAAAGCATGCACAGCAGAGGATAATTGTTCCAAATGGATCTGGTTTGAATTGTATAGCAGCTTATATGCAATTCTAAGGGAAAAGATGGTAATTTCTTTGTTACTAACAAAACAAAAGTTGACTGTGTACTTTAAAGCAAACATAGAGATGCCATAAACATTATTGTATTCTATTCTATTGAATAGAGGTGTGTACATGACTGCTTTTATGTCACATAATTTCAAACATAATTTTTATAAATTTATTAGTTGACCTCGAGATTAAAATTATTACATAATCATCTTACTGAATATCAATTTTAATTTTTTAAATATTATATTCAATAGAAACATCCTAAAAATCTTTTTTCATATCACAATTTCATTCGCGAATTGGTTTATTTGTTTTGTTATTCATATTAAATAATAATCTTGATGAATTACATAATCGAGGCATTTGCATTGTATACTGTATAGGGTGAGCCAAAAATATTTGATGTAATATTTGAGCCTTCAAAATGAATAAAAACGTTTCTCGTTTACAGATTGGCCGTTAACAATGCCGCGTACTTGAGCGTCCTTGGAATAAAGGATCCAATACACAAGCAAAAGATTGCCCTGAAGGCAATGGACGTTGTCCTTTTCGGGCCACCAAAAGGTACGATTTTATTGTTCGTTGATAATTATCTTGTTTACTTACCGTAACGTTTTATATTTGACTTTTTCGCTGTGATTAGTTGTGTAACTCGCTTTTCGTTGAAATCAACATGAGCATGTGATTCAAAGGGTGTCGAAGTAAAAAATTGTTTTTTTTTTATGTGTCGCGGAACCTTTACAGTGACATGGATTATTTTTATGGATTATGTGTTGTGGTTGTGAAGGTTAGTCGAACAAAGCATTGTTGTTTAATGAATTTTTCTATGAATTGATAATTTAATCAAATAATATAAGCTCATAGATATTGATTAAGACCCAAACAAAAACTACACTTGTTATTATAAGCCTGGCATTAAAAATTTTTGATATTTGGAGCTAAAAGAATAAGATAAAATTTAAAATATTATACAGAACACTTATCGATACCAAAGTAGCATTGACAAAGTAATTTAATTATTTCCTGAACAAAAACAACTAGGAAGGTTACAATCACCAAAAGTAGGCACAAAAATGCATGGAATGGTGGGCAAATTCACCAGGATAAAGAAAAGTTCTTAATAGAGCATTTACAGCAGATTTAATGAGTAGAGACAGAAATAATGTCAAAACTGTGCTGACGCTAACCAGACACTGTAAGCTCACTTAAGAAACGATACAAAACGTTCGTTTATAGGAATATTTTTGTTTTCAATACACTATACACAACACAATATTAGTCGCACCCCGTATTTTTTCATTATCTTTTCAATTAAAACATCAATATGTCGTTTCTGTATTGATTATATATCAGTTAATTGGAAATAACTTTTATTAGGATACAGATGTTTCTATACAATATGAAAACCACTTTAGGAATAGAATTATTTATCGCCTTATTTTGTAGAATCGTAAAAAACCCTGGGTCCTTGTCAGCTTTTCAATTCAATTGTACGTTTCCGAACAAAAATTTAAATATACAGGGGGGATTTACGTACGTGTAACAATGTCGATAATCTTTGTTTTCAATGGAGTATATTTTTTATGGTTTTAATTAAGAAACTAACATTTATGGTCTATTAGATAGATGGATAGTTTGATTGTGCTTAAGATAAATCCTTTCACAAAGGTTCGGTACAAAATTTCAACAGGAATTAACATAATTAGAAATAAATTATGACAAACAACTAATTACGATCACAGAAACTAAAGTATATAATATGGGTGTACTTCATGCTAAAGCCAGTCATTCGTACTATGTACATATATGTATAGTTTGGCAAGTTTATCTGAAGCCGTGAAAGGAATGCAGTCGAAAACATTCGATATTGCCACTTTTAACTATGAAAAAGATAAAGTGCTAAGTATGTAGTGATAATAATTAGAAAATGGACTTTTTATTATTAACAATATGGTTAAACGTTAATTGTGTAATGTGCTTGTTTCCTTGGATTTTGTCTATTAACATTATTTTTTCAATTTATGAATATTAAAAGCTGAACTTTTTCCAAATTTGTTACGGGCTTCTTCAAGCTCTGGCAGCGTTGTGCGAAAACCATAATTTTCACGCCCTCCGAACTAACTCAATTGGTGAAATTTATCGAAATTCATTCGTTGCTTAGCGACCAGCTGACTTCCTATTGGCAAGCGCGTGCGTGTGTGTTCTTCCCTCTCACTTTGTCAATTGACTGACATTGATTATCCAGTGGCGTTGGTATTGTCAGTGTCAGATTTTGAACTATTTTGTATCCATATTGAATTCAAGTACGATTCTTAACATTATTTGTTTTTAACAAATACCGTGTTTTGAAAAATACCTTACCTTTAAAGCAAAGTAAAAATCAGTTTCTATATATAATTATTATATAATATATATATATTATCAATAACCCAATTACCATTTTACAATGGTGTAGGGTAAAAGATTTCATTATTTAACAATATATTTTTTCTTATATTTGACCACTAAGTGGTAATATCTTTGTGAACAAATTTTGCCCATTCCTTCTTAATTCTTGCTAATATTCTTGCCTCATTCCATGATTTTCCCTTTTCTTGAAGTATTTTTCTTACACTGCTGTCCCATGTTTCTCTCGGTCTTCCACGTTTTCTCTTATTCGCCTTTCTTGCCTCCCATACTCGCTTAACTTGTCTGAAATTTGGCATTCTTTGTAGATGTCCCCACCATCCCAATTTTCTTGTTTGGATATAGTCTAGGGTCGATTTGATTTCTAAATCCTTTCTTATTTTTGTATTTCTTACTTTATCTATTCTTTTGACCCCTTTAACTCTTCTTAGATATTTTTTCATCTCTACTGCTTGTATTTTGCTCCTTTGTCTGCTTGTCAATGTCCATGATTCACAACCAAAAGTCAGAATTGGTCTGTAGATGGTTTTAAATACATTTATTTTTGTCTTCATGGATATCTCTTTTTTGTTTATAAACGCCTGGTTCATTGCATAATACAATTTTAGTGTTTTTTGCACTCTAAAATAATAGACAATTTAAAAAATGTTTTCCTCTATTCTGATTATATAGGTGTGTGCAGGTATTTGCAAAGAGTAACTAGAAACAACCTTACTATTTATGTCACTATCAAGCAGTCGTTTTCGAAATTTGTCTAAAATAAGTCTATTTTAACATCATATATTTGTACTTAAGGTATAGTTCACTCGCGACAGTCGTAGACAATATTTTCGCCAAAAGTTAGCAGTTCCCAAATCTTGAAAATAGTATTTTTGTAGGACACTGTACACAGCACATGTGAGCTTATATCTATACGTACACTCTAATACAGCTATATCTTTTTAATAAATCGGTCAAAAAATTCAGGGTTTCTTTCAAAAAACACTGTTTTATATTGTATTGGAGATATTCCAAAATTAATGCATGGTTTTCATACATGACAATGTTAATTATGCACATTTTAATTGTTATTAACTCGTTTCTCAGACGATAAAAAAATTTCATTTTGTTAGTTAAATAATTAACACTTTTATTAACCTTATATTCAAATTACATTTATATCTTAAGAAAAATCGTTTTACGGGTGAACTACCTTAGGTAATTTTCACATAGACACTCACATTTCAAATAAACCATTTGTTAACTTAATTCGCCCAATTATTCTTTGAATGTATCTTCTGTATGTTCCTTGTGATGTTCAACTTCAGCAGCATTGGAATCACTCTATAATGTTCTGAATTTGGTCAACCAAGGTGAAAGCCCGATAGGGATATTTTGTGATCTCATTCTAAGATTTATCTATACCTTACCAGCATAATAGAAATCTGTAAGAAACCACCTATAGTAACGGGAATCAAACATTATCTCCCACAATGTTATTGCATGCTCCAGGAATGGTTTTAAAGGGGATAGCACTTTTTTACTTATTTTGGAAATGTTAATATATCTAAATCAGCTTTGTGTTTTTGTGTATTAACTACAATTCCAAAGATAAATCATAAGAAACCCTGGATAAAAACTTATCATACTATCCTGATAACGCATGTAATTGATTATTGGAAATTTCTCTTTGACTACCTACTTCGGCTGAAATACTAATTACACATCTATCCGCACTTTTACTATTGGGCTCTTTCCATATTATGTGCGCCGAATCTCATTAAATATAATGTTCCTCTTCCTAAGCTTATTTGCAAGTACCCTACTTAAAGAACTCCCTATCTTGAATATACTTTTGGTGATCTTTTATTCGGATTTTCAATGGTCTACATGTTTCACCTAAATAAAATTTGTCATATTCACAGGATATCTAATATTATGCAGTTTTTTGAAGATTGTTCTTCATTTTTTAGCTCTAATCTATTGTTAGATTTGAAGCTACTTTGAATATTGAATTGATTACCAATTTTCTTAATTCTTTCTGATAAACCCTTAACATACGGTAGTATTGTTAAGTTAAAAAAAATTATATTAGTTGAATTATTATTATTATTATTGGGTCTTAACAATAAGCCATTATCTATATTCCTAATTTCTTTGATTATAAATTAATGTTATTTAATACTGACTAGTAAAGTTTTCTCATTTGTGAAATCATTAGGTATCATTAGAACAAATGATTTTGGCCCTAGTGTATAAAGATTTTACTATCCCTCTTTTTACGTTACAAAATTCAAATACCTATTATTGTGTGTGATGGTTTATGGTAAACACTTGTTTCATACCCTGTAGTTTAAAGGTTTTTCTCCATTTATATTTGTTAAGAAAATTCTTCTTGATAATGGTAGCTGGAAACGTTGAATCTGTTTCCCAAAATATTTAACAAAAGAAATAATAATGTTTAAATTCAATGAAACCAGCTTATCAGAGACACACAAATTTACAAAGTTTTTTGATAAAAATATGCGGAGCATCTGTATCGGACTTTGTGAATCATTCTGTATATTCAAATTTTGATTCGGAGAACGTAAAATTGAAATCAAAAGTTTACGTGTCTCAGTATTTTTTATAATCTCACTAAATCAGCCCACAAATATTTGTATCCCATAAATGGTTTCCACAATGTTTATTTTAAGTTGAAAATTCATAACCTTCACAACGCGCATTCATCCGTAAACACGTGGTACCACTTTGTTCACAAAAAAAACAGTTTTTAATTGATCCTATAAGTATAAGTAATACACATATTATAGTATATGGGCTAACCTTTAATTTTTATTTGAAAATAAATAATAATTATGAAAACTTTTAACTTGTTATCTATAGAGGCCCATATACTATTATTTATCAAAATGAATTGGATCCAGAAGCAAACAAAATTCACAAATATCAACCAATTTCTTACATGCCCTGGATTTTTTAGTACCTTCCATGATTTTTCTCTTCTCGTTTTTCCTAGCAGTTCAACACTCTATACTGTCCTGGCTTCTATTTAATTTTAACTATATAAAAAGATTCATACCCTTGTCACTTATCTATAATAACAATTTTTTTCCACTACTGGCTGTGAAGTTTACAATTATTATGTATTCTAGCCAACTGAGAAGTTGAATTTCTATATTAGTGCTTAATAATTTTTTCTATTGTTAACCTTGGTCACTAATGGACAAATTCAAATGTTTTGAGAACCCAGGGATAGCAGTTTAACAAAAACTTGTGCCACATAATTTTGTATACCCAGGAGATTGTCTTTACCATATTTGCTGCTTGAAATTCCCTAACAAGATAAAATTATTTGAATAAAAATGCCATTTGTTTAAAATTCGCGATCAACCAAAAATGACTGATGACATAAGGTATATCAACACAATCAAAATTTGATTTTGACATTGAAATGACATTTATAAGCCTTATTCCGCTAGGGACAAAGTCACTCGCGAAATAATTTTGGTGCTCGATCAATAATAATACTCTTCACCACCTTGGTGTATAATATACTATTATTTTGTTAAATCTTGAACCTATTTTTGTAGATGTACCTCATTGGAAAGATCTAACATTAATATTTCTAACTATCGTCGGAGGTATTGGAGCCTGGTACGCCTACCAACAAAACAAAAAATTCAAAAATCATTTAAACAGAATGAATAAAGATATGGATAGCCTTCAAAATGCCGAAAAAGCATTAGAGAATCTCCAAAAGGAATTGGAAGAAGCCAAACAAGCCGAAGAATCTGTTAAAACCGAAAAACAGGTCTTGGAAAAGAAACTACAAGATTCCAAGAGTGAACTGAATACGTTACCTAGTTCCTATTCCGATTTTGAAGTTACTCAGTTGAAAGCGGAAATAGAGGTACTTACCTAAAAATATGTTTTTTATTCGTTCAATTTGTATTTAAGTAACTATAGAGAACTATAAGATCTGCTGTTGCTCATATTTCTTCAGAATGAAATAATCGATTCAAACAAAGTTATTGACGTGGATAGTGCATTATTTATATATTTTTTGCTTTTGTAGATGTTAAGGACTGAATTACAAATAGCTGAGAGTAAACTGAGAGATAGATGCTGGACCCCTCCGGTGGCCTTACAACAATGGCTACAACTAACGCACGAAATCGAAAATAAATCATTTCTTAAGAAAAAAATCCAAGCCGAAAAGCAACTGCAAGTAGCACGCGAAGCTGTAAGTCTATTAATATTTATTTAAATTTAACAGGGTATTCGATAGACAGTGAGGAAAATGAGAGTAGTTCATTTGTACCAAAACATCCTTTTTTTTCTTCATTTATAATGAGCAGAAACCGTTTTTTAGTTGTTTGATATGTATGACTTCAAGAACGATATTTTTTTTATCATAATTTTTAAAATTTCTTTAAAAATTATAAAAAACCCTTTAAATTGGACTTACAAGATCATTTTTTAAATGATAATAAATGCAATCGATGTTTGACTATAAATTTAATAAGTATCACTACAAGACCAATATATTGTTTGATTCACAATTGGTACAGTATATTGGCCCATCCTGTATTGATTTTTATTCCTGTTGGATTAAAAATCCAAGGGGATTAATTCCACAATAGCTGGCTCATGCAACATACCAAAACTTAAAAGGAATTTGATGGTCATGAGAGTAGATCATTTGTACTGAAATAAATGTTTTCTTCATATATAATAAACAAACCCGTTTTTTACAACAAATTTAATATTTATCACTTCCAACACCACTTACAGACCGGATATATTTCCTGACTCACATCCTGAATTGATTTTTATTTTTGTTGGCAATAACCAGGCACAAACAAAATACCAAAATCAGTTTTAAAATTTGTTCAAAGGTTTCATTATATTGGATTTAAAAGGTACTCGATTAATATGAGAGTAGTTCATTTGTACCAAAAATATACTTTTTCTTTATATCTAATAAACAAAAATCGTTTTTGACCACAAATTTGATATTTATCCACTTAAAAACCGGATATATTTCCTGACTCATATCCTGAATTGATTTTTATTTCTGTTGGATCATAAATCAAGATGAATGAATCTCGCAATAACCAGGCACAAACAAAATAAAAAAAAGGTTTTAAAATTCCTTCAAAGGTCTCATGATATTGGATTTAAAAGGTACTCGATTAATATGAGAGTAGTTCATTTGTACCAAAAATATACTTTTTCTTCATATCTAATTAAACAAAAATCCTTTTTGGCCACAAATTTGATATTTATCCACTTAAAGACCTGATATTTTTCCTGGCACATCCTGAATTGATTTTTTTTCTGTTGGATTATAAATCAAGATGAATGAATCTCGCAATAACCAGGCACAAACAAAATAAAAAAAAGGTTTTAAAATTCCTTCAAAGGTCTCATTATATTGGATTTAAAAGGTACTCGATTAATATGAGAGTAGTTCATTTGTACCGAAAATATACTTTTTCTTTATATCTAATAAACAAACATCGTTTTTGACCACAAATTTGATATTTATCCACTTAAGGACCGGATATATTTTATTCTTGTTGAATTAAAAATAAACATGAAAGAATCTCCAAATAGAGGCACATGCAAAAATATCAAAATTAGTTATAATTTTTTTTAAACCCCATTTAGATTGAACTTATAACAAAATCATGATATTTCAGTGCGACAAACTTCGAAAGAAAAGATCCAATCTCATTGGTGCCTTTGTCTCGACACACGGTAAATCTATATACGAGGTAGATAAAAGTATAGTAGAAGCTAGAACGGCTCTAAACGAAGTAACGCAAGAGCTGCAAGAAAGAGTCCACAGATGGAAACAGATCGAAACGTTGTGCAGTTTTACTATCATGAATAATAATGGTTTAAACTTTTTGGAAAATGTTTTATATCGCAACGCAAATGGCCGCGGTACTGTATATAGAGGTAAGTCGGGTATTTTTTATATAAGAAACGTGTGGAGTAGATTTTTTGTTAAAATTGGGATTTTATATTGAAAAACTAGAAAAATCATACAACACTTAATTGACTACTGTGTGTCTTGGATAACTGACGTCGTTTTTTTTATTTTTTTTTTCTCCCGAAGGACGCGTGAGCAGCACTGATGATTTGGATGACGATACAGGGTCAATTTATAGTGCCTCGGCAGGTAAGACAGTTTCGTTTGATGATATTTCCGACAGTGATTGAACAGTTTTCGTGTTTTTTTTTAATTATATGTAATTTTGTATGTAGGTATTTTGGAGTAGTGTCTAGTAAACGAATTGTCCGTTCTTTTCTATGATAGATACATACCTAAATAACGGTAACAAATTTACTGAATACTTTTCGAGTTAATGTAGCACACTATATTTTTCTACGACTGAAAATACGAGTGGCATTAGGAAAATTTGCAGATATACGAATTGATTTATTAAAGAGGAGCTGGAAATACGTTCGGGTATTGGAATAAACGTTTTTTGGTGAAAAGGGGAAGGAATATGTTACTTATTGGGAATTTTATGTTGGCAATGCTAATTAGACCCTCTTATGTTGAAATTAGAGAACTAAAAATAATTTCCAGCCGTTTCTTTTTGCCGATTTTGTTCCAAAAGCTGTATGATAAATAGCTTTTATACAACCGCTCACTGTCTTAATGAAACACCCGGTATTTACCAAAAATATAAATAATCAAAAAAGACGACTGTTGACTTGAAATTGTCACGAAAGGCAAACAATTGAACGAAGTTTACAACTAAAGTCTGAAGAAGAAAATCTTGAAGACATTTTTTCAAAAAATGTTCCATGTGAAATGTGAAATATTTTGGGTAAATTTCTTAAGTCGTAGAAAAATCAATTTTACTTAATTCAATGTACTTATTCTTCAAATTTGAAGATATTAAATATATTTTTTGTATTTTTAATTCGAAAAGTGATAATTACCTCGAATGTTGTGGAAATTCAATAAATTTTATTTAAAACCCTTTAAAATCGAACAATTTCAATAAACTTCAGTTGAGTCGTTGAAATTAAACAGTTGCAATATGTTTCAATTGAAACTTTTTAAAAACTATTTCAATAAATTTCAGATGAATCTATCAATAAATTTCAGTTGAAACTCACTAAATTCGAACAATTCCAATAAATTTCATACAAAACTCATTGAAATTGTACAAATTTTAGTTAAAACTTATTAAATTTAGACAAATTCATTAATTAAAATTAACTAAATTCGAACAATTCCAATAAATTTCATTCAAAACTCATTAAAATTGAACAAACTCATTAAATTTCAGATAAAACTCCCTAAATTCAAACAATTAAAATAAATTTCATTCAAAACTCATTGAAATTGTACAAATTTAATAAATTTTAGTTAAAACTCATTAAATTTAAACAAATTCATTAAATTTCAAAAAAAAATTAACTAAATTCAAACAACTCCAATAAATTTCAGTCAAAACTCAATGAAATTGTACAAATTTTAGTTAAAACTCATTAAATTTAGACAATTTCAGTAACTTTAATTCAAAACTCATTAAAATTGAACAAATCCATTAAATTTCAGTTAAAACTCCCTAAATTCAAACAATTCCAATAAATTTCATTCAAAACTCATTGAAATTGTACAAATTTAATAAATTTTAGTTAAAACTCACTTAGTTCAAACAACTCCAATAAATTTCAGTCAAAACTCAATGAAATTGTACAAATTTTAGTTAAAACTCATTAAATTTAGACAATTTCAGTAACTTTAATTCAAAACTCATTAAAATTGAACAAATCCATTAAATTTCAGTTAAAACTCCCTAAATTCAAACAATTCCAATAAATTTCATTCAAAACTCATTGAAATTGTACAAATTTAATAAATTTTAGTTAAAACTCACTTAGTTCAAACAACTCCAATAAATTTCAGTCAAAACTCAATGAAATTGTACAAATTTTAGTTAAAACTCATTAAATTTAGACAATTCCAATAACTTTCATTCAAAACTCATTAAAATTGAAAAAATTCATTAAATTTCAGTTAAAACTCCCTAAATTCAAACAACTCCAATAAATTTCAGTCAAATTAAATTTTAGTCAAAGCTCATTAAATTTAAACAATTTCGATAATTTTCATTTAAAACTCTGAACAATTTTGCATCTTGGCAACTCATTTCGGTACCATACTCCACCTGGTGAAAAGACAAAAATAACCTCAGGAAAACAGCCCAAAAATGTTTTCCTACTTCCTATATTTTTCTCTTTTCTTCCAGATTCTGTTATTATAAAAAAAATTGATCGCGTTTCAGTAAATTTTAATAAAAATTGGTGCTGTGTTATAAAATTTAAGTTTTCCTATGTACATACACCAAAAATATATTTAGCTATGTATCCACCTTAATTTTTAATATTAAAACGTTTGAGTTATTTTTTTTATATACACTCAAACGTTTGTGGATCAAGAATGTACTGATACAATTTTTTTTGTTGCTGTGGGATAAATTTTAATTCTAAAGTTACCAATTTAGATATATAAGATGTAATGAGGGTTCGATTACTTTAACTTAAAATTGGTTCCTTAATAAAATAATCGAACTCGATTACAATTTTCTTAGTTTTAGTTAACTAACAGCTAGTCTCAAATGGTTTTTTTTAATTTACTACAACGTTCTATGACAAACAAAAAAATGATAAATTCCGCTTAATTAACAAAAGTAATATAACCTTGTGTCCCCTAAATCCTGCTTACTCAATCTCGAACGCTCCCTATAACTGACACTTCTAAAAAATTCTACAAGTAGAAAGAGGGCGTTTAACGTACAACTATTTCTGATTGCTTCGCCTCGTGCTTTTTCTATTCAATTGAACATTATTTTTTCTTTTTAGTTCGATCTCATATAAAAGCGTGTTTTTTAATGTCTTAAACTATTATTTATTCGGCAATTCAAACCTTTGGAAAATAATTTGAGACTTTTTGTTATTATTTTGAAAAGTACTGCACTGATTCTGATTGAAAAATGGGAAAAATGAAAAAAAAAGTGTAGGGTTTACTCTTATAAGAATCTCTTTTTTTTTTTTAAACAAATATCCATATTTTTTCTACTAACACTCGATATTTTTAAAGACATTATATAAGACGGAAAACTAATATTTTCGCTTGTATATTATACTATTGTAGATTTTTATTATTTATAAATATAAATGGAGTAGATGAAGAAAAATCGTTGTTCATTTGATGACCCATTTCCTTATTTTTCAATTTGAATACACGATTTTATGCACACAGGTAAGGAAATCATCGAAATCCAACCGTATTATTTATTTTGTGTGGAAATAAACCTCTTAGGGGGTTCATCCTTAAATTACGTTACACCTTAGGAGGGTCTTCGTAGATTTGTTACAATGTTTGTACTAATACTACTTCTGCGAGTTATCCGTGAAATATAACTGTAAATTATCTAATAAAAGTATCTTAGTATAACGTCACCTGTCAGGTGAGAGTACCATAAAAATTAGATAAAACGTGGTGTAGGTATAGGGGGGTTTAAAAATCGTGTAACGCAATTTTTGGATAACCTCTTATGGAAAGTCTAGGTCAGTGTAACCAACAAAAAGTGGTCATCATGACAAGAATGACAGTTAATGTCTACCATTCAAAACATAAGATTTTTGCTAGTTTTTTATTATTGCGAACAGCTATATTGATTTTTTAAAATAATAAATACACCCCCAAAGCGTAAATCTTGAGAAATAAAATAACGTTTTAGCTTTCGGTAATCCTGGGAAAAAGAGAGGAATACACAGCCTAATGGGACTGTCTGGTACACAGATGGCTCATGCTCCGGTGATGGAGCAGGGGCTGGAATTTACTCTAGGAACCCAAGAACACAAGTTAGTGTACCATTGGGTGATGGTGTATCTGCATATCAGGCCGAGATATATGCTATCTTGGAATGTGCGCAGATAAACCTAGACAGAGGTTATGTGGATCGACGCATAACCATATACTCCGACAGTCAGGCAGCAATTAAAGCCCTGAGTGGGTGCACCAGCAACTCAGGACTTGCTAATGAATGTCGAGAACGACTTGCTAATCTTCCAAGGCACAACGTGGTGCGGCTAGAATGGATTCCAGCCCACTCTGGTTTTGAAGGCAACGAGATGGCGGATGCACTGGCTGCGGAAGGGGCGGCAGCTCCCTTCTGCGGCCCGGGCCCGACCTTGGGCCTAACAAAACAAAGAATACGCAAGGAGACGAAGAAGTGGCTGAAGAATCAGCACCTCGCTCATTGGAATGCTATGCAGGGTCCTAGGCAATCCAAACTTTTACTGAAGGGATGGACTGATGGACACGCTAGAGCAGCTACTGAACTACCAAGAAGTAGGCTAAGGAAGATAGCAGGACTCCTAACGGGGCACTGCTGTATGATGAAACACCTCCACAACTTAGGAGTAGAGGGAAGTTCCCTATGCAGGGGTTGTGGCATGACTGACGAAACGTCAGTCCATGTTCTCCTAGAGTGTCCACACTGGGCTGTACTACGCAGGCGAATCTTCGGAGTCCCTGTTTTGGCCCCTGGAGACACAAGCAGGCATCCATTGAAAAAGGTTGTGGCCTTTATTGAAGGGCTCGGCTTTATGGATGTCTAGGTAGCAGGAATGGCACAATGGGCCCGCCAGTGGCCTCAGTGCCGGAACCTTGGCTTGAGTTTGTCCAGGACAAGGTTCGCCTGCAAACTTAGTAGTAGTAGTAGTAGCTTTCGGTGGACAATAATCCTAGAAACTTTTGGCAAATTAACTTTTGTAGTAGTTCAGTTAGTTGTATCTCCTTATGTTTCTGATTCCTTTTTCCAATTCAATACATCAGTTGAAATTGTTTAAAATCAAATAAATTCAGTAAAAAAACCTTCAAAATAAAACAATTTTAATAAGTTTAAGTCTTTAAAATCAAACATTTTCAATAATTTTGAGTTAAGACTCTCTAATATAAAACAATTCAAGTAAGTTTGAGTTAAAACTATTTAAAATCAAACATTTTAAAAAAGCTTTTACCTATACCTATAACCAGCTTATCAAACAGTTTTCGAAAATATAAATATATACAACCTAACCATTAATAATGAGTACCGACTGTGCTGGACTTGAATCACCCTTTACTTATGTTTAAATTTTTATTCAGAATATAAGGGCACAAATAATGTATCCCCTAAGTGGTTTCCATACTGTATATTTAACAAAACTTTTACTGCGTTAAGGTATAAATTGACCATTCTAGCATGCCGCTTGGGAATCAATTTACGCAATTTACTTATAACTAAGAGTGTTCAATTTATACGAACGTAGCTTGTGAATGATGAAAATTTGGAACAAAAATACTTTTTTTTTTTAAATTAACAATAAACATGTTCAATGCTTGTCACTTTTACTAACATGGTGGTAAGACGGTGCTATATATGTGCAGGGTACCACGGCAAAGACGGGGATTCTTCGAGTAGCGAAACTAGTAAACAAGAAGAAGAAACAGGCGCCGCCAGCGATACCAAAGTCGGAAGTCGAAATAATATTTTTTTTACACTTGGTGATGAAGGGTGAGTACTAGAGGGTTTATTTTATGTTATTTTGTTTATAAAAATGGGACAAATTCGGGAATTAATTTAATTTTTTTTATTTAGTGATTTTTTTGTAGCAATTTGTATATCGCCAGGGCGAATCAGATTTTTTTGTCAAACGAACGTATACTAATAATATAATGAACAATCATAAATCCGGAAGGAAGTTTTCTAAAAAATGCGGCCACTTTCCCTTGGTAGACAATATTTTGCATACAATTTTTCTGTAGTCATAGAAAAAACAATTCAATATATTTCAGTGGAACACTTCAAAACTAATAAATTTCAGAAAATTTTGCTTAAAACTTTTTAAAATCAAACAATTTCAACATGCTTCAGTAAATGTCACCAAAACCTTTTTAAAATCAAACAATTTCAATAAAGCTCAGTTAAAACTCATTGAAATCAAACAATTTCAGTAAATTTCACCAAAAACTTTTTAAAATCAAACAATTTCAATAAAGCTTAGTTAAAACTCTTTGAAATCAAACAATTTTAATAAAGTACTGTTAAAACTCTTCAAAATCAAACAATTTCAATAAAGCTCAGTTAAAACTCATTGAAATCAAACAATTTCAGTAAATTTCACCAAAAACTTTTTAAAATCAAACAATTTCAATAAAGCTTAGTTAAAACTCTTTGAAATCAAACAATTTTAATAAAGTACTGTTAAAACTCTTCAAAATCAAACAATTTCAACATGCTTCAGTAAATGTCACCAAAACCTTTTTAAAATCAAACAATTTCAATAAAGCTCAGTTAAAACTCATTGAAATCAAACAATTTCAGTAAATTTCACCAAAAACTTTTTAAAATCAAACAATTTCAATAAAATTTAATCTAAACTCTTTAAAATCAAACAATTTTAACATGCTTCAGTAAATTCCACCTAAAACTTTTTAAAATCAAACAATTTCAATAAAGCTCAGTTATTGAAATCAAATAATTTCAGTAAATGTCACTTTAAACTTTTTAAATTTCAATAAAATTTAGTTAAAACTCTTTAAAATCAAACAATTTCAATAAAATTTAATCTAAACTCTTTAAAATCAAACAATTTTAACATGCACAGTAAATTCCACCTAAAACTTTTTAAAATCAATCAATAATTTCAATAAAGCTCAGTTATTGAAATCAAACAATTTCAGTAAATGTCACTTTAAACTTTTTAAATTTCAATAAAGTTTAGTTAAAACTCTTTGAAATCAAACAATTTCGATAAAGTTAAATTAAAACTCTTTAAAATCAAACAATTTCAGTATTTTTCACTTGAAACTTTTTAAAATCAAACAATTTCAATAAAGCTCAGTTATTGAAATCAAACAATTTCAGTAAATGTCACTTTAAACTTTTTAAATTTCAATAAAGTTTAGTTAAAACTCTTTGAAATCAAACAATTTCGATAAAGTTAAATTAAAACTCTTTAAAATCAAACAATTTCAGTATTTTTCACTTGAAACTTTTTAAAATCAAACAATTTCAATAAAGTTCAGTTAAAACTCTTTAAAATCAAACAATTTCAATAAAATTCAATCTAAACTCTTTAAAATCAAACAATTTTAACATGCTTCAGTAAATTCCACCTAAAAATTTTTAAAATCAAACAATTTCAATAAAGCTCAGTTAAAACTCTTTGAAATCAAACAATTTCAGTAAATATCACTTTAAACTTTTTACATTTCAATAAAGTTTAGTTAAAACTCTTTAAAATCAAACAATTTCAATAAAGTTCAATTAAAACTCTTTAAAATTAAACAATTTCAGTAAATTTCACTTGAAATTTTTTAAAACCAAACAATTTCAATAAAGTTCAGTTAACACTCTTTAAAATCAAACAATTTCAAAAAAGTTCATATAAAACTGTTTAAAATCAAACAATTTCATCATGCTTCAGTAAATATCACTTAAAACTTCTTAAAATCAAACAATTTCAATTAAAACTCTTTGATCATAAATAATATATTCAGGAACTAATTTATTTTTAAATAAACCTTGTCTAGTGGTTAAATGAATTTGATTTATAGCCAGCACAACGCCAGTTGGAATCTGAATGTTTTGCATGAAGGAAGAATTTATATATCTATAATTTTTTTCCGTGTTTTGTTGTTTGTGAACTTTTAATTACTTTCAGTTTTGAGGATATCGCTTATCCGTCCCGACCTATAAGCAAATTTTCGGCGTCTCATTCGAAAAGCGTCAGCCATGGACAATTAAACGTAACTCCGATAAATCCCACTCCAAAATACCAAACTACCAGGTCGGTGTCTTCAGAAGTATCTTCGCCAGCTTTAGGTACCAAATCCAAGTCCCAATCAGATCCGAATTTAGAAGGAACAAAACCGAAAACTACCATCCAACAAATGACTATTAAAGAACAACCGACGTCATCGGTGGAAGAAGATATTTGTTCCACCGATTCTTCTATCTTGGACGAGGACATTAAAAAGAAGAAGCGTAAATTGATTTTTTTTACCAAAAAAAGCAAGAATAAAGCAGACTGATTAGGGGTCTCTAGATTTTGATTAGTGAAATTTGTTATCTAAATAAGTAAGCCCGATTATGTTTTTCCTTTTTTTTTTAAATCAAACAACCGGTATTTTTAATAATGGTGAATTTTTATTGATCTAAACTAGATACCTTTTACTTAATTATTATAAACAAAAAAATACCACCGCTCATCCATTTTTCAACTGAAAGAATATATACGAGAATTAGATATTCTTCCCTATTGTTGTAACACCCTGTAAATCAGTTTTTCTTCTAAAAATGCGGTTGAAAAAATCAAAATTATTCGAAAATTATGACACTACTGTTGATTTCAATAATTTTCATGGAAATATTCAACGCACTTCACTATCTTTTTGAAATCTGACAAATTTCAATTTGACGTGTAACATCCATTCTATGTTATAGCTATGAATGAATGGCGTAGAGAATTTCCAAAAATTATTTTCAAGTAATGACACCTTGAATCTCAGACAGTTGACATTTTTAACTTGACAATTGACATTTTTGACAGTACTTAAATAGTTTAGACATTATTTACGGTTTTGTACAAGTATCGATCTGTGTGTATTGAAAATTCACGAGTACTTAAAATTATGTTTAGACCAGTTGAAGGTTTTTCAAAATGGTTTATATGAAGGTTGTTTTTAAAAAGAGGTTTGATTTAAAGCACAATTACTTAACAGTTTATTATTAAATTTCAAAATAACTTAAATGCGATACCCTTTTTCCTTCTCTATTATTTTAAATCCGTTCAAAAGTAATTCACGGGATAGAATAGGGCTTGGCGTTAATTATCCGCTTTGGGCGACGTTTTCAGTGGCGAATTAACGTAGGGGCTAGCCGGGGCTTGAGCCCCGGGCCCCGCGTATCTTCGGGGGCCCTGTGATACAGAAAAAATGTTATTGGAGGTTTTTCTCCGCCCTTAAGTGGGCCCCCGCTCGACTTGGTCCCGGGCCCCGTGATACAGAAGAAATGTTAAATCCCCACTGGACGTTTTGTTCCCTCCAGTTACTTAGATCCAGTCAAAAGTAAACTGTTTGAAATTTAATAATAAAAAAATTCTCCATTGAAAGTCTTCCAGATTAAAAAAAATAATAAAAAGGAGTGTTTATCCTCTCTTATTGACATTTTTTATTCCACGTAGTTGGTATATAGCAGCAACAATAGATATAGTGATGCATACGGTACCGACAAACTATATTTCACTGTCTTCCGTTCCTTTCGATATGAAATTAAACAATAGATTGAATTCTGAGTACGTTAACGATAACAGAAGGAATATTTTGCATCACTATATCAATTGCATACACTATACTGATATATTTTTTTAATTTGTAAACTACGTTTTGTTTAGTGAGTTTAAAACATAATTCAAAATAAAATGGCGGTACATTCCAGAGAACTGCGAGTTACAACATGTAGAAAGATATTAGCGATCTAATGTTGTGTTTTAAACGCACTATACACGTTTTTAATCGAATTTAAAGTAAAAAAAATTGGACTGTTAAAAGAAATTTTTTTTAATAATATTTACACCTTTCCTTAAATTATTACTATAATTTTTTTTATTTTGACAGATATATTGTGATAAAAAAAAACTTTGCTGAACTTTTTTTCAAGTAAAAGTTTAGTTTATACATTTTAAGTTTCGATGCAAAATCTTTAACTAAAATAAAATTAAGAAAAACTACAAATTTAACTGTTTTTTGAGTTTTTTTTTTCAATGAAATCCCATACATACAAATAAATTTCGTTATTTGGCTTTGGCAACACTGCATCGATTTTTTTCAATGTATAGACTATACATCTTATTTAACCGCTATCTAATAAAAATTTCTAGAATCAGAAATGTGAACTTAATGACGTTTCGTAATTCAATTTTTTGAACTGTTCCACGTCGCTACATTTAAAAAAGGTGTATTACATCGATTATTTTTCCGACCCAAATATCGACCAATAGAATTGCACCATTCGACGTCACGTGGTACAACCTACATGGTATTATACTGATAATTTTTTGAAAATTTTCTCTGGTAGTTGCTATATATAAAAATAAAACATAATCCAGTCAAATTAACCACACGTCAAACTGACAGGTTGAATTCAATTGTGAAAATTGGAGATTTTGCATGAAAATGAGTCGATTTGGAGTTTGTTCTCTGTCCACCATCGATAAAAAAAGTCAAAGGAAATGTTCCCATTAATACGGAGAAGGCAAAAAAACAATTCTATTGGCCGACATTTGGGACGGAAAAATAATCCTCCGAATACCACACGAGCTTCAAAATTATCTGGCATTTCCCTCAAGGTTCCCTGCAAACAAATAAAGTCGTCAAGTTTTTCAGGAAAAATCACTCGCGCTTCGCGCTCGTTATTTTTTAACCTGAAAAACTTGGCTCCTTCATTAGTTTGCAACGAACCTATCGGGAAATACCCGATAATTTTGAAGCTCTTGTGGTATTATATATGATTATTTCCTTCCTATTAATATTGACCAATCGCTATCAAGAATTGGTATGTCAAATATAAATTTTAAGTGGAAAAATTACTTAACAACGCTCAATTTTTCCGGAAAAAAAATTTCATGCAAGTTTGACATTTGTTGTATTAAAATAAAATCTTCATTTAACTCAGGAAATAATGTTACCAAATATCCCTCGTGCATAGGAAAAATTGGAACACTCGTTTCTAAATAATCTCTTTTAACAAATATCATTCGCGAAAGTGGAAAAATCTTCGTCTTCGACTCTGATTTTTAAAACCACTCTTGCTCATGCTATTTGTTAAAACAAATTGCTAAGAAACTCGTTTTTCCGAATTTTTCCGTAAAAATTAAATGCACTAGGGATATTACCCCCGATAAAACTTCAGAGTTGTTACGTGACCAGTTAAATATCTACAGGGTGTCCGGTAATTAATTTAAACTTACCCCCAGAACATCATATACCGGGTTAATTAGCATTATTAGACAGAGTAAATATGCGGATTTAGTGTTTAAACAGAACATCGTTTAAATGCCGACCGTCTTCTTCGTAGTAAGTTGTAAATCTGGAGCGTAAGCAGCGAAAACGTTCTGACATATCGCCATATCATTGGTGATGCGGTCCTTCAGCTGCAGGATGGTTTGTGGCATCGGTTCCGTGTAGACGAAACTTTTCAAGTATCCCCATAGGAAAAATCCAGGTGGGTTAGGTCTGGTGAGCGTGAAGGAAATGGAATATCGCCATTGATGGAAATTACCGTGCCAGAAAACACTTCGGTCACTGCATTTATGGATATCGCTCCAGTATGTGCCGTGGCGCCCTCTTGTTGAAACCACGTGCTGTTGTTATCATAGCCAGGGAACTGTGGTAGTGATTGGCGTACAAAATTCCGAACGATGGCGGTATAGCATTTGCTTCAGCGGGATTCTATTTCACGATACGATTCTATCGAGTCGGTCGATGTCGAATACGATCTTCAATTTGATCTTATCGGATCATCGCATTCTATTTTATGTTTATATTCTCGGATTTGGACAGCAGTTTTGATACGAGTTATTCGAAAATGTTTATATGACATTGTCGACTGAATTCATTTGACATTTGGTAGAATAAAAAAACTATTTTTACATTTTTGAAAGGTCCCCACACACCTTATATATGGGAAAATGGCTCTCCGTCAAATTTCTTGAATTTTTGATATGTTTCAATGGGTGCAACACGATCCTATGACTAGTTTTCGAGATACAGGGTGTTAAATATGAGAAATATTCACTTTTCATCACTCCGTATCTCCCAAGTTAAGATTTAGTTCTGATTTATTTTTGGTGGTATTATCATCACATCCTGTATGACAAATTCATGGCAAATTCATTTCCAAATCTTTTCGTATTACAGGGTGATTTCACTTGATAATAATACTATTTTGAGACTTTCATAATTGCGAAAAAAGGTTGAATTATCACATAATATTATAAATTAATTTCATCGTTCATCACAGTTGATACAATTCATACAAGGTGATTCACGAATATAGAAAAATAACGAATTTTGGTTTTTCGGACACCTTGTAGTAATAAACCCACCGAAAATGACAAAATTCTCGTGAAGGGTGTTAAATCATGTGTTTCATCGTATACAGAGTCGAATGATGTCAATTTGAAATATTACATATACTTTATTAAATAAAAACCTCGATTTTTTTCATCACCCTATATCTCATAAGGGAGTCCGAAAAGGTAGCGATATTTTTTCATGGGAAAACTCAAAATGCTTTCATTCATATCCTACAAAATTTTCAACGGAATCCTATGACGTGTTTTTGATATACAAGGCGAACAATTTGTGAAAAAAGCTAAGATCTGTACATTTTCCCATTGCTATATTTTCACTCCAGTTTTCGGCGGGCTTGTATAGACCAGTAATAATACCGTACCATAGCGAACCGTGTCTCTCGAAAAAAAGCCACGACTCGAATAATTAACATTTGCAGCATCGTCTAGAAAACTGGAGTGAAAATATAGCAATAGGGAAATGTACAGATCAGCTTTTTTTCACAAATTGTTCGCCTTGTATATCAAAAACACGTCATAGGATTCCGTTGAAAATTTTGTACGATATGAATGAAAGTATTTCGAGTTCTGCCATAAAAAAAAATCACTACCTTTTTGGACTTCCATATGAGATATTGGGTGATGAAGAAAATCAAGGTTTTTAATTAATAAAGTATACGTAATTCTTCAAATTGACATCATTCGCCTCTGTATACGATGAAACAAATCATTTAACATCCTTCACGAGAATTTTGTCATTTTCGGAGGGTTTATTACTACAAGGTGTCCGAAAAACCAAAATTCGTTAATCACCTTGTATGAATTGTATCAACTGTGATGAACGATGAAATGCATTTATAATATTATGTGATAATTCAACCTTTTTTCGCATTTTCTCTTTATAAAACAACAAAATTATGAAAGTCTCAAAATAGCATTATTATCAAGTTAAATCACCCTGTAATACGAAAAGATTTGGAAATGAATTTGCCATGAATTTGTCATACAAGGATGTGATGATAATACCACCAAAAATAAATCAGAACTAAATTTTAACTTGGGAGATACGGAGTGATGAAAAATGAATATTTCTCATATTTAACACCCTATATCTCGAAAACTAGTCATAGGATCGTGTTGCGCCCATTGAAACATTTCCCCAGAATGATCAATTCTACAACATATCAAAATTTCAAGAAATTTGACGGAGAGCCATTTTCCCATATAAGGTGTGCGGGGTTCTTTAGATTTTTATATTTGCGAAAGTACTTTTAATGTCATTCAAAATACGAGATTGCCATTGGGAAATTCTAATAACTTTAAACGGGAAGATAATTTTTTTATTGATCTGCGCTCTGGTAAAAGAAGCCTTAGCCTTTCTACAAGAGTGCTAGTTGATCTAAAAAATATAGATTATTGATAGTAATAATATCAATATTTTTATGATGACTACTCTGAACTTACCTCTTATTTAATCTATACAGTTCCATGAATCGCAGGTCAGATAATTCAAAGAGGTCACTATTTCTTAGTTCTTGTCGTCGTCGACAAAAGAATAAATCGTTTTGTGCTTGCTTTGCCATTAAAAGACCCTCCCTCACAATAGGCAACATTGCATGAAAAATTACTTTTCTTGATGTTTTTTTTTTCCAAATATTTGCAAAAAACATAAAACGTTTTCAATTTTTTTTTAAATTAGTATGCGCAGGTTAGGATACGTCAGGAAATGACAAATATCATATAAATTTCAAAATAAGTAAACGAATACGACTCGTCCATACCTATAGAGTGAATCGACTCGTATTTCTACGACTAATCGAAAAATAGAATCGCTGATTGTCATACCGTCACTTTTTTGGAGTGTAACGGTTGTTAATGTTTTTGCCGCGGATTGTTAGTGGCAATTACGTTTGTTCACGGCTCCAGTTAGATGGAAATGTGCTTCATCACTAAAAATAATGTGCTCAAGCCCATCCCCGTTCCAAAACGTTTTGATTACGGTCTCGGCGAACATTTTCCGTTTTACACGGTCTTCTGCCTTCAAAAATTGGCATAGTTGGATTTTATACGGATGAAACTTATGTCTAACTGCATTATTTCGTGCACACTAGTGCGTGGTAACTGCAATTGTTGAGCATGTTTACGAACCGACCGCCGAGGATGCCGAGTCACAGCGCGTCGTACGCGGTCGATATTCTGTGGAGTTCGCGTGGTTTTCAGTTTACCAGTTGTCTTCTTATTCACAGCAGATGCTGTTGTTCTGAATCGTCTAACCCAACTGTGCACTAAAGCTGCCGACGGATAGGTTATCGTTTGATTTAAAAAATGATCCAATCATGAACGCTCGTTGTTCTGCAGGCCACGGTGCTATCGTAACTGAATTAAATTCATTACCGGACACCCTGTATTTGAGACATCCTCTAAAATATACGTTGCCAATCTAGCACTAGATGGTAGAGAAGAAGAAATTCAGCATTTCTGTCGAATGTTTCTACTCTAGATTTGAATAAAAAGGATTTTCAGTAGAAAATATACGCGGCGACCTAATAAAAGCAAATATACTTACCTAATACGTCCGTTTAATCCAATATTTGGGACACCCTATAAAATCAACGTAGCCAATCTTGCACTACATACTTATATGGAAAACTTAATTTATATTTGGGACATCCTATAAAATTTCCGCCGTCAATATTTCACTAGATATTAGAGAAGTAATTTTTGTAGCTCTAAAGAGTCGAATCGAAATGATTTTCTGCAGAGAATATACACGGCGTCCTAATACTTACCGTTTAATTCATTATTTGGGACACCCTATAAAATTTACATTGCAAATTTTTTACTGGATAGTAGAGAAGAATAGAGTATCAAATTAAAAGGATTTTCTACAGAGAATATACATTTTGATTGATTAGTTCTTCGGTAACATCAGTCGGAGACTTCGTGTCATCGACAACTTTGTGATGCCTTTTGGCCCAATATAATAATAAATATTTAAAATAAGAATTAAATTCCCTTGATCTTATTTCAACAAAACGTTCGAACATTTCATTATTATATAAATATAAATAAAGAAGGTTATTGTCAAGTTCAAGCGTGGTGCAAGACAAAAACAATTATATGTTTATCTGTTTTGCTCGAACTTGACCAGTTATATAAATATACATTCAGTATTGATCAAAGGAGAAGTCGATGCAGACTACTTGAAGAAGACTATTCTATATAGTTGAATAGTCACCTTTTTGTGCTCTTGGTTGTATTTATGTGAAGACACTAGTAGTCCTTATCAGGCTACACTATCCACCTGCTGATCCTTAAATGAGATGCAATTAACGAACTTGTAAAGAATATCACAAAAAAATCAATCTCTTAATTCCATGACATCGATGTTGGAACATTGGGCGCATTCAACGGTTGGAACTAAGCACAAAACATGTTGAGCATGATGGCAGTCAGTGACTGAGATCCATCTGAACGCATTGCTGCAAGTTAGCGGTGGAACATAACCTAACTCTAATAATATTCTTCCAGTTTCATTATCTTAACGATTTTATTTCCATTATTATTGTTTGTTACCAAAAAACACAACGTATCTTAATCCAACAGCGACAAAGATGACAAAATAAACGTTCCGTCATCCTTGACAGCGCTGAGTAAACAAAGCGCAAATAATTGCCGCTGAGTCATCAACACAAACGTTGAGCCCGCCTGAACGCGCCCATTGTGACTTTAGGTAGATTTTTATGAAATAGAACGTCGCAACTTTCAATGTAAAAACGAAACTTAAGAAATTCTTCTTTGTTTGATATGTGCGGAAAGGTTCTGATTCTAGTGAATATACTAATAAAATTAACGTGTGATTTGTACAAAGGTCTTTCAGCTTGCTAATATGGTTCTGTTATTTTTTTTTAAGAGATTTAAATGTGCAATTTTCAATGTATGCAAGCTGATAGATTGTGATTTATTTAAAAGAAAATTTTTGATAAATTTTATTTGATCATAGATCCAAATACGATTTGTAATAATTGGTTTATATTTTTAATGAAATGAAATTTAATATGTAAAAAGTAAGCAATAAAGAAATGATTTTATTTTACCCGCTTCTTTTTTAGCGGGAGGATGGAAAATAAAACATTTGGTAAGTAATTTGCTCGTAACATTTATTGAGGGATCTTCTTTTGAGAGAAAACTGCGCGAAACGGCGGTTTTTTTTTTCAAGTCAAAGAAGGCGATTTTTAACATCAATTTCATTGAAAATTCAAAGATTTCTAAGTAAATAAAAAAAGAAAGAAAAGAAAAATAATATACATGACAAAGTAGGACCGAAACGATTCCTACACAAATGAGTATTTCATTATATTACATGCAGTCTTACAAAAACACAATCAATAAATTCCAAATGAATATGGAATAAGTGCAAAAGGCCCAACGAATCGAAAAAGTCCGGCTTTTTACGGCTCCTGAGAATAGTTCCATGGCGTTGTTTGTTGTTGATTCCACAACGGCGAACTGTTGAAAGGACTATAACTGTCTCTCAACGACTGTTGCGGTTGCTAAAAATCAACAAAAAATCAAAAATTCGCAGCCGTATTGTCTGCCAAAGAAGTTGAAACACAAATAAAATAACTCCTTGACAAAATTTCAACGTACGCCCATTGCGAATGGAAATTTTGACAAATAAATTACGCCCTGATAAAAATTCTACGTAGGACCATAAATGGAAATTTATACAAATAAATTATCCCATTATAAAATTTTTATCGTACGTCAATGGAGAATGGACATTTTTGCTCTCTAATTACTTGAAACTGCTATAGTACGTCCATGATAGATGGAAATTTTCACAAATAAATTACGCCCTGATTAAAATTCTACGTAGGACCATGGTAGATTGAAAGTTTGGAAAATAAATGGATCCCTTTTAAAAATTTTAAAGTACGCCCTTGTAAATGGAAGCGTTTACAAATAAATTGGCCCCTTATTAATATTTTTCGTATGCCCATGGTAGATGGAAATTTATACAAATAAATTATCCCTCTTTTTGTTTTATAGCGCTCCCATGAAATAGAATTTTCTTGAATTAAATTATCCCATTATAAAAATTTTATCGTACGTCAATGGAAAATTGACATTTTTGCTCTCTAAAAACTTGAAACTGCTATAGTACGCCCATGATAGATGGAAATTTTCACAAATAAATCAAAGTTCAAAATTTTATTGAAAATTAAAAATTTTGTGACGGCTAATAGGATTTTCTGAAAAATCTTACCTCGTCCTGCTTTCGATGCACCAATTCGTCAAATCCCGGCGGTGTTCTTGTAGGAGTACTCGGAGTTATGGGAGTTTCCGGTGACCAAGGTTGCCACACGGACGACGAACCCCATAAATAAACGTTCGTGGCCGACGGTACGGTATTTTGTGAACGCAATGAAGTATCGCCAAGAATCGAAGTATCTTCCAGTAAAGCAGGATTTGTTAACAGCGAATTGTCACTTAACAAAGGATTGTAGCTATCCCAATAGGAAGTGGAATTGAGTAAATTTGGTCTCCACGGATCTATAAGATAAAATTAGTTGGGTAATCGTAAAAACGGTCGTGAAAAAATATATAAATACGCTACAGAAAGAATAAAGAAAAGATAAAAAGGGAAAGTTGGGCGTCGACCCAGCACTGTAGTGGAACACTGTGGTGATAACTGGGAAAACACGAATAAAAAAATAACAAAAAAAACGCGAAAGTTTCACTAAGTTGAGTTGTTTAAAATATTGAGGTTATTTTTAATTCTTAAACGTCTTTACATACGTACTATAATCGAATCAGAATTATTTGCTTATATTTACCTATTTCACTGTCAACATATTCTTCTAGAGAAAGCATAGAAAGAAAAATTTGAATCAGTTAAAATTCAAAACGAAATGTTAGTAGATAATATTTCCGCCATGGTTGGCGGATACTTCAGAATTAATCAGTTATATTTTTATACAAAAATTCCACCTGTAAATGTCTGTTCTTAAAACCACATGATTAACGCAGTTTTTAATTAAACCCCTACAAACTATACATTTTCGAAAAGGGGAAAGTTTGGCTTTCACATACAATCCAAATATATAAGCCCGGGTGTTCCAATAAGAAAATCGTTTGAGAGACAATTTTTTTGGACATCGGGTATTAAATAATATATAGAATAAAAACCTTTGGCTATTTTTCAACAAACTTTTTCCGAGTAGTTCAAATGTACCTAAACAGTAGTAGGATCAAAGAATACACCAACTGACAAGAAGCGAAGCCTGGCGAAATTTCTTTGATGTTGAAGGGGTCGAAATAAATATCCTTAAACGTGAGAGCTAACTCTGACTTACACTGAGAACCATAACAAATACTTTCAGCTTTACTCGAATCATACTGAGAAAAAGTATTTTAGCATAAAGTTGTGTTTTATCAACGTGGAATAGATGATTTAAAAAAATAATTTGAACCAACAAGAAATCTCTAATCTGATTTGGGTATGTAAAGACCATGAGCACATGACATAAGACGATTATTAATTTATAAGATGGCCTTAGCACATTCGTTTTTATTCAAAGTTTCGCTATGTCAGTAGTTGGTTTCGCTTATGTCAGTTGGTGTATACACCATTCCAGGACACCTGAATTTGACAGGTCGTCCATATTGAGATGGTTCAACCGATCAGTTGGAGTTGAAGTTTGTGTATTTTGACATGTAGTGTTGGTTGTCAGACAGACAGATACAATGTCAATGCAATGGTTAATTTATCGAGTGGGACAAGGAAAATGATTACGGTGTTGGAAAACTACAACTTAGAAAGCCCGTTGTATAAAAAAATAGTACCTATTAATGTTGGCGTTGTAAGGAATGTGGAGGTATAAAATTTTTTGCCAAAATCGAGAAGTACCAAAAACGTACCTTGTGGAACGTTGAATCCAGCCTCCAGACCATTACTAAAACCTTGTTGTTGTCCCCAACCATTCAAATCTCCAATATAATCGTTTTCTCTACCCACGCCACTCAACCTAGGATCGTCGGAAAAATAACTGTTGGTAACGTCATTGGTATGCAAAAAACTATCTTGAGCAAATCCATCGATAACAGATCTTCGGTTATTCTCGTTGGAGGATCGTCGATCGGTCCGTCTCGAGCCGATCGGACCGAGTTCGGTGGGCGTCGTTTGCTTGTAAGGTTCCACGTACATCGTAGGTTTGGTAACTGTCGGTTTGATTGTATTGTTGTGATTTTGAACGATACGATTGCTGGTGGAAGTCGAACTGGATTCGCTACGAGATACGACGTCGCTAAATTTGGCTCGACTCTCTCCCCATACCGTCGATGTTATCGGCGTCGGAAGTGGAACGTTAAAACAGAGCGATTTTTGTTTTTCCGGCGGTTCCGTAAGGTTTCGATTTTGTTTATTTTTGTCCATCGATTTCTTGTGAAAACCTAAAAAAAATTATATGTATATATATCGATGTTGTCACATTTATAAAAGTATAAACTGTCAATTTATTTAAAATCATAGCCTTATTTTGGTTAATTTTTCAAGAAGGAGAAGGAAAAATACCCATTCCATTCACCCTTCCCCTTCTGTATAGCTACTTCAATCATTTTCCTTGCCCTTTTCGATAAAATTACCAATGATCTGTTTTAACCAAGAAATAACTCTAAGTGCACATGTAAGTAATTCTAATATTATTTGTTAGCACAAGTTAAACTTCCATGATTTTGTTTTTAAAACAAGCACATCTACTATTTCGACATTGATTCACAGCAGGCTTACAATCACATCTTTGGAATCCCTGAGCCACCGAAAGGTGGCCAAAGCCTCTTTCAAAGAAATAAGGTATTCTGAAATTTCATCGCCTTGGTCTGTTTCTGAGTACTTCAACTCCTGCCATGAAAATAGTACCATACTTTCCAACTTTCCGTTTCTCATATCATCAATTTTCCCAAAGGCCCGCGATCCAAAACACTATTACCAATATCTAACTTAGGTACTTTTTTAACGGTAGTGTCGATCATCTTTCGGAGAGTTTTGGTGTTAGGTGGCAGAAAGTGGAACTAAAATGAAATGAACAGGCTAGGCAAGTAATTAAACGTCATCGATCCAAGTCATTTGCCTAGCTGTTTGATCAAATGGCTGAATATTATTCAGGCCGCTAGTTGAACGACGCTGTTTAGTAAAGAGGCTAAGCTGTTGATTGAACAGCTAAGTAAGCTAGTTAGCTGCGACATACGTATATTTTAATGCACTTATATATAAAAAAAACTGTGAAGAATCCCTCAACAGGCTGGCAAGAGACAACAAAGTGTCTCTAATATGGGTGCCGGCACATGATGGGATTGCAGGTAATGAAATGGCTGACCAGTTAACTAAAGAAGGTTCTAAAGGAGACTTCGTAGGTCCGGAACGTTTTATGGAATCACAAAGATTGCATAAGAGGGACAATCGGGAACTGGCTAGATAGGGAACACCAAATCAAATGGAGGTCGATACAAAGAGTTTACTGAACAAGGTAGACAAGAAACTCTCAACCAGGCTATTGAAACCGAAATCGAATGAATGAATGAATATCAAACTTTACCTTTTTCTTTACGATCCTTTAAGCTCCTCTCTCTTTTCTTCTCGTTTCTTTCTCTCTGATGACTGTGGTGTCTATTGTTCCATTGATTTTGGTTCTGTTCATTGGTCTTCTGTGTATTTTCGTAGTCTTTACTCTCTTTGATAACTTTTTCGTAAGTTTTCGCCATCTTCGACGACGCCGGTTTCTGATGTTTGATTTTATTGTGATGATTGCTGTGATTGAAATTGACGTATTTGAAATCGTTGGTATGAATGGAATTTACTTCGACGATGTTATTTTTCGGAATATCCCTATCTTTTTTTATTGTTGTTGTTGTTTTTGAGCAAACTTTTGTTGTATTTCTTTGGTTATTTTCTTTTTCGGGATCTTCGTTGAGGCTACCGTTACTTTCGGTAGCGCTAGACGAAGTCTCCTCTTCGTATGCAGGTACTACTGTATTTTTGGTATGTTTTTTGTTATGAAATTGAGATTTCTTCACCTAAAATATCAGTAACATAGAAAAATTGAAAAAAAAATAAATAAAACACTCAACAGATGTCGAAGAATAATTATTTATATTCCAACACATCATACAGTTTTGAAAAATGATAGTGACCTTTCGACTAGGAAGCAACAACTACTTCCCGTGATATATTGAATTAATTAATTATTCTTCGACATATGTTGATAAAACGCTTCATTATTACAATATTACAGGAATCTGTAATAAGCTTTATAAAACACTCACCTCTTTTTCCTTAACGGTATTTTGTACATGTTTCTTCTCTTTCTCTTCAGCTTTTACAGTCCCTTTTTCCTCTCGATTCTCTTTAACTTTCTGTTTCGCTTCTGAATGTTTTTCCTTCTTCTTTTCGATTTTATCCGCCACCTGCATATAATGATTTTCCACTTGAACCGGTTCATTGCTATTCCTCTTTCCCAGCTTCTTTTTCGCCTTTCCCGTAGTTGGTACTAGCACCGTATATCTTTCCAATTCAACTTTAGGTTTAACTTCCACCGGCTCTTCTTTACAAGCACTCTTTTCAACAACTTCAACTTTCTTTTCTTCTTTAACGATCGCAGGTTTTTGCGTTTGAATTTCCTCTCTAGTTTGTTGTCCTACCAATCTTAAATCTAAGACAGGTTGAACGGTGGAACTACTAGGTAGAATAAAGGATCCTATCGCTTGTCTTCGTATCCTTTCGGCGTCTATAGCCGCTATAAATAATATAATAACAAGCAGAATAGTCATGGAAGCCACTGTTAGGTAACTCAAGTACGTTTCCCAACTCGGTCTGGATATAATTTCCGAGCACATTCCTAAATATACGGGTGGTATCGACGCGTACAACGTATAATTTACGGGAATATTCAAACTGGTACTTAAAACCAACGTTCTGGAAACTTTCGATAAAGTTAAATCCGGAGTGAAAGCTATATCGATTTTTTTTGTTTGGTTCGGATGTAGAGCGAAAGGTTCACAATCCATCACTTTGAAACCGTATCCTTCACAAGTATTATCGTTTATATGAAAAGAATGGATGTACAAAGTTACTTCTCCGATATTTCTTGCTGTAAAAGTTCTTTTGACGGTAAAATTAGGATCCACCGCGTTCAATTTTTCACAATCCCTAAAATGTCTGTCAGTCATTTCGAACGTTAGAGGTTGCATTGAAGCAGGTTTGCGATTGCCAAATTTAAAAAGCGGTTGGGCGCTTCTAGCATTCAATCTCACCGCTTCAAGTATCGTAAGATTGTTTCTAAGCAACAAAATCGCCGAGTGAAAATCGTTATCGTCTGCTTTGAATCCAATGGGAATCGTATAAATTTCCCCGGGAGCTAATAAAATAGGTACGCTGTCTTTGTGCGCGACGACTCCTAACATTTTCTTAAAAAAATCCACTTGTTCTTGCTTGGTTTCGTTCAAGAAGAAAAACCCTGGAGAATAGTAACGATCATGATGGTTTTTAATCGCTAGATTTGACGGTAGAGCGGCGTACAACGTTTCGAAACTGGGATAGTCTCTGTCAAATACCAACTGCACTATTAAATTGTAACTAGCCGGGTTTCGTATGGTGAGGTTGTGGAAACTGACGTTTCCGACTTGTGTGAGCGGAAAATCGACCACCGATCGATTTTCGATGTTTATCAAACTCGGCCAACTCATTTTTACGCGGGATTTAAACATGTGACCTCGTACTTCTGACGTATCTAGTCTTAACGTTACGTTCTGCCATTTTTTCGTACCGTTCGATGTTATATTCAAATATCTGGTGTAAAATAAGTTAACTAAATGTAAATCTAAATCGATGACGTACTTAGAGAGCGAAAATATGCGTAACCATTGAGCTGAAAGGAAAAAAAAGAAATTAGAAATAGTCAGTCGTGGAAAGTGAAAACAAAAATTTATGAACCCCCTTTGAAAATGTTTTCCGACGTACATGGTAGATCGAAATTTTTGCAAATAAACTAACCCATTTTAACACAAGTACCAGTTTGCCTATCAAAAAGGCAAATCAACGCTATCAGCCTTACATCAAATTGTCAAAATCATAGAGGGAGCTCATGATTCAAAGGAGATTGCCCTAGCAGTCTTTATGGACATAGAGGGAGCCTTTGACAATGCTGCCTATGATTCAATGACGCAGTCTCTCAGGAAAAGAGGGATTCATAACTTCATCATTAAATGGATAAATAATATGCTGAGGGGAAGACAAGTATCCACAAGCATTGGCAGTGCCACACATGAAGTAAGTACCAAAAGAGGCTGCCCACAGGGGGGAGTCATATATCCGCTGCTGTGGTCGCTGGTGGTAGATGAACTACTAAACGACCTGAGCAACGCGGGGTTTGACGTTCTGGGGTATGCCGATGACATAACTATAACAGTGAGGGGCAAGCATGACTCCATCATAGGGGAGAGAATGCAGGAAGCCATTGACCTAACCAAAAATTGGTGCCTTAAGGAGGGTATGAATATAAACCCTCAGAAGACCACAATAGTTCCATTTACCAAACGAAGGAAAATAAAGTTACCTAGTTTTCAAATAAATGGAACTATCATACCTCTGTCCAAGGAAGTCAAGTACCTAGGGGTGACACTGGACCAAAAACTAACGTGGGAGAGTCACCTGACTAGAACAACCAACAAGGCCATCAAAACACTGTGGTCGTGCCGCCAAATGGTAGGCAAAACGTGGGGTTTGAACCCCAGAGCTATGAACTGGATCTACAGGCAGATCGTTAGACCTGCCATCCTCTATGCGTCAGCAGTTTGGTGGAAGAAGGTAGACCAAAGAACAGCCCAAATAAAGCTGGCCAAAGTACAAAGACTAGCGTGTCTGAGTACTATAGGAGCCATGAAAACTACACCTACTGCCGCGATGGAGATCCTGCTTGATCTGGAACCCTTACCGGTAGTGATTAAGGAGGAAGCTATGAAGCAAATCCTCAAACTACATGAGGAACACCATTTTAAAGAAGGTAACCTCAAGGGGCATCTGGAAATCCTCAAGGTCACTCCCTTGATGGACATGGCTTCAGTGAGTGACCCGATGCAACTAAAAATGATATTTGATCATAAATACAAGGTTCGGATCCCCAAAAGGGAAGACTGGACGGGGGACACAGTATGCATACTGGAGCACTCCCAAAAGTGGTACACAGATGCATCAAAAATGGAAAATGGAGTGGGGGCAGGAGTGGTGGGACCAAGGTTCAACAGACATGTGTCCCTCAGTGCTGACACCACCATTTTTCAAGCAGAGGTCTATGCCATCCTCATGGTGGCTGAACACCTGATCAACAAAGACCGATGCAAACAACACATAAGTATCATGTCGGACAGCCAAGCGGCATTAAAAGCACTCCAAAGTAACAGCTTGAGATCAAAAATGCTTCATGAGTGCCATCTGGCTCTAAACCAGCTGGCGGACAAGAATAAAGTTGAACTTGTCTGGGTGCCAGGGCATGTGGGTATAGCAGGCAACGAGGAGGCAGATCAGCAAGCGAAACAGGGTGCACAAAAGTCCTTTATAGGACCAGCTCCCATGTTTGCTTTTGGACAAAGAGACTACCAGAAAGTCATTACCAACTGGATCAACAAAGAAATCAACAGAACCTGGAATGCTATTACAGGTCTCAAACATTCAAAGAAATTCCTCAACCCTAAGAAAAAGAGGGGAAGGGAAGTGTTAAAACTAAGCAGAAGGGAGCTAAGACTACTTTGCGGCATACTAACAGGACATATCCACTGCAGGCATCACCTGAGAAAGATGGGACTGGTGGATGATGACACTTGTAGGTACTGTGGTGAAGAGGTGGAAACTATGGAACACATTATCACGAGCTGCCCGGCGTTATGCCGCAAAAGACAGAAATTCTTAGAATTTATTTTCATCCTGGAAGAAGAACTACTAAACCTACCGATCAGGGGCTTGATCGACTTTGTCAATGACATAGATCTCTCCTGAATCCAACAAGAGGGGGGCACAAAAGATCTTATTTGGTCGCAGTGCAGGAGGTTGCGAAAATACTCACCCTGTTCTTAATAATAATAAATAATAACCCATTTTAAAAGTTTTAGTGTGAGCCCGTGGTAGACATTTTTGTAAATAAATTAATCCCTTATACAAAATGTATCGTACGCCTATGGTAAAATTCGTGTAATAACACTGAAAAACGACTGAAATCTCGGAAATTGATGACCAAGTAAGATCAAATCAACTTGAAATAAGATATATCGTCCAAAAACTATGAAATATTACTGAAATCTGGGATGTTGACAAAAAAAGTTCAAAATATGCAAAATTAACTAAAAATAAAGAAAATAGCCAATATCACTGAAATCTCAGAAATTGACAAAAAAAAAGCTTACAAAGAAGCAAAATTAACTAAAAATAAATAAAATCGCCCAAAAATATTGACAAATGACTGGTCCCGAAATTGACACAAAAAAATTATAAAAAGAGGCGAAATCAACTAAACTTAATGAAAATCGTCCAATAGCAATGAAAAACTACTAATATCGGAAATTTACAAAAAAAAAGCTTACAAAAGACAAAAATAAGAAAAATTGTCAAAATATAATGAAAAACTACTGAAATCTCAGAAATTGACGAAAAAAAAGGTTAAAAATCGTCAAAATTCACTAAAAATAAAGAAAATTGCCAAAAACTATGATAAATTACTGAAATCTCAGAAATTAACCGAAGGAAAATTTTAAAAAAGAGAGAAAATCATCTAGAGATACATAAAATCGTTCAAAAATATTGACAAATGACTGGTACCGAAATTGACAAAAAAAAATATAAAAAGAGGCGAAATCAACTAAAATTGATCAAAATATTTCAAAAATAATAAAAATCAGTAAAATATCGGAAATTTCCAAAAAGAAGCTAAAAAAATAAACCAGAAACATGAAAAATCGTCAAAATATAATGAAAAACTACTGAAATCTCGGAAATTGACATAAAAAACACAACAAAAAAAACCATTGAAACATCTCAAATTGGCAAAAATAGAGCTTGAAAAGGAACCAAAATTAACTAAGTAGACGGAAATTTTTACAAAATAAGTAACCCCTTTTAAAAATATCAGCGTACGCCAATGGTAGTAGGAAATTTATTTCCACTAAAAAACCTCTTTTAAAAATGATATCGTATGTCTATGATATAGACGTATTTACAAATAAATGAATCTCTTATAAAATCGCTCATCACGGATAAACAATTCACTTAAAAAAATCAGTCAATGATATTTCTATTTATTGTACAACCCTGTATGTAGAAAATAAAATGAAAAACTACTGAAATCTCGGAAACTGACAAAAAAAACACAAAATCAACGAGAAATAACAAAAATCTTCAAAAAACAATAAAAAACCATTGAAACATCTCATTATTGGTAAAAATAGAGCTTGAAAAAGAACCAAAAACCCTTAAACAAATCGAAATTATCTAAGTAGACCGACATTTTTACAAAATATCAGTGTACGCCAATGGTAAAAGGAAATTTTATCACCAATAAACCTCGTATGTCGTATGTCTGATATAGAAATATTGACAAATAAATGAATCCCTCATCACGGCTAAACAATTCACTTAAAAAAAGTAGTCAATAACATTCCAATTTATTGTACAACCCTGTATGTTGAATTTTAATCTTATTTACAGTAAAAAATATGCTAAATTCTCACCGGTCGTATCCGACTGTAGTCCGGTGTAACATTCAGTTTGGCACTCTAATTCCGGATTAAGGTACAAATGACCTACGATTTTAGAAGTCCTCGCTAAAATGTGCCCCGTATGTTTATTTGAAATCCTTTTATCGGGCGGTAAAGAAAGAATGTCCTCTATAATCATAGGTTCGACGAACGACGAATGTATACGTACTGGGTGAGTACACAATTTACCCTAAAAAGATGTTAAGCACTTTTTAGTTAAAAGAAAAACAAATGTCAACGGTGTTACAAACCGGAAAACACTGATCGAAAATAAGTTTATCGGGTCCGACTTCGAGTTTTCCGTGCGCAATTTTGAAATGTACCGGGATTTTCAAATTTTCGAATTGAGTTTCAACGTATATGTCGCCCCAAACTTGTCCTTCCACTTGTGTCGTCATAATTGTTACTTTCACGACTGCGTATTGGGAGGCTTTTAAAGTATGCTTAAAAAAAATACATTAAAATAAATCTCATATATTTAGTTATATATTTGGTGGAAATACGTCATTAGGAAATACTTACGCATTTGGAAAGATTATCGAACGAAGGTTGGAATAAAACAAGTCGGTGGTCGCCCGATCCACAGCCGACTATACCAGCGCGCGTCATGGGAATAGAAGAATGAACATGTTTTAAATATAACGTTACAGGATTATCGTTCACAACCATAAAATATACTTCTTTGAATGAATTGAAGCCAATAAGGCCGATGTCCAATGAATAATCTTTACTTTTAAAAGGTAAATGCTAAAAAAAATATATTTAAAACCATTAAAGAGGATATAATATGTCTGATAGTTAGCGTCGCTGATTTTGTCAGTTGTCAAATCGATTGTATTTCAAATTTTTTCTCTTTGAATTCACCGAATTGTCTTAGAAACAAGGAAATATGTATAACACATTCAATTCGCGAAAAAACTGTCAGATAGTTAGAGCTGCGATATGTGTCAAAGTTGTCAGTTGTCAAATCGTTTGTAATTCGAATTTTTGAGCTTTGAATTCACCGAATTGTCTTACAAATCAATAAATTTGTTTAAAATATTAAATTCGTAAGAAAACTGTCCCATAGTTAGATCTGCGGTATGTGTCAAAGTTGTCAAATCGTTTGTATTTCTCAGTTTTTAAGTTTGAATTCACCGAATTGTACTTGGAAAACAAAAAAAATGTATGAAACATTTAATTCGCGAAAAAACTGCCCGATAGTTAGAGCTGCGATATGTGTCAAAGTTGTCAGTTGTCAAATCGTTTGTATTTCGAATTTTTGAGCTTTGAATTCACCGAATTGTCTTACAAATCAATAAATTTGTTTAAAATATTAAATTCGTAAGAAAACTGTCCCATAGTTAGATCTGCGGTATGTGTCAAAGTTGTCAAATCGTTTGTATTTCTCAGTTTTTAAGTTTGAATTCACCGAATTGTACTTGGAAAACATAAAAAATTGAATGAAACATTTAATTCGCGAAAAAACTGTCTGATAGTTAGAGCTGCGATATGTGTCAAAGTTGTCAGTTGTCAAATCGTTTGTATTTTTAAGTTTTTAACTTTGAAATCACCGAATTGTACTTGGAAAACAAAGAAATTGAATGAAACATTTAATTCGCGAAAAACTGTTTGATAGTTAGAGCTGCGATATGTGTCAAAGATGTCAGTTGTCAAATCGTGTGTATTTCTAAGTTTGTTTTTAACTTTTAATTCACCGAATTGTACTTGGAAAACAAAAAAATTGTATGAAACATTTAATTCGTCCGATAGTTAGAGCTGCGATATGTGTCAAAGATGTCAGTTGTCAAATCGTTTGTATTTCTAAGTTTTTAACTTTGAATTCACCGAATTGTACTTGGAAAACAAAAAAATTGTATAAAACATTTAATTCGCGAAAAAAACTGTCTGATAGTTAGAGCTGCGATATGTGTCAAAGATGTCAGTTGTCAAATCGTTTGTATTTATAAGTTTTTAACTTTGAATTCACCGAATATTACTTGGGAAACAAAGAAATTGAATGAAACATTTAATTCGCGAAAATAGTTAGAGCTGCGATATGTGTCAAAGATGTCAGTTGTCAAATCGTTTGTATTTATAAGTTTTTAACTTTTGAATTCCCCGAATTGTACTTGGAAAATAAAAAAATTGTTTGAAATTGTACTATAGTTAGCGCTACAATATGTGTCAAAGTTGTCAGTTGTCAAATCGTTTGAACTTCGAATTTTGGAGCTTTTAATTCACCGAATTGTCTTGGACACAACAAATTTGTACAAAAAATATTCAATTCGCGAAAAAACTGTCCGATACTTAGCGCTGCGATATATGTCAAAGTTGTCAGTTGTCAAATCGTTTGTATTTCGAATTTTTGAGCTTTGAATTCACCGAATTGACTTACAAATCAATAAATTTGTACAAAAAATATTAAATTAGTAAGAAAGCTGTCCGATAGTTAGATCTGCGGTATATGTCAAAGTTGTCAAATTGTTTGAACTTCGAATTTTTGAGCTTTTAATTCACCGAATTGTCTTAGAACACAACAAATTTGTGCAAAAAATATTCAATTCGCAAAAAACTGTCCGATACTTAGCGCTGCGATATATGTCAAAGTTGTCAGTTGTCAAATCGTTTGAACTTCGAATTTTTGAGCTTTTAATTCACCGAATTGTCTTACAAATCAAGAAATTTGTACAAAAAATATTAAATTCATGTGTCAAAATTGTCAGTTGTCAAATCGTTTCTGATTCGATTTTAACGCAATGTATACTTTGCTTACCACTTGAAGTTTTCCGTTATAACTCAATAACGGAATTCTTACGCTGGAAATGTTCGTTTTTAAAATAATATGAGAATGTAATTGCAAATCGGACAATCTAATGTTATTCTTCAACTTAATATTAAACAGATTCGCCTCTTCGCCGGGCTTCAATATTTTCGGAGAGAGGTTTTGAATCTAAAAAAAAAAAAAAAATAATCCCGACTTCATTTTAAAACGGTTCAAATGAATTTTACTTACCTTGAAGTACAAATGCGCGTCCTGCGGGAAAACAATTTCGGAAATATAAATGTATTCCTCGAAATCGTTTTTAACTTTGAACGCCCTCGAAGATAAATCCACAGCTTTGTCATTGATAAAATAAGAAGTGGTTAGCGGATCGTACGTCAAGCCACCCTTCAAAACCGTCAAATGGTACGGTATCTCAGATTTATTTTTACCGTTTCTGTATCTCACCACGATTTTTCCAGTAAATTCTTTGGTTTCGTACGCGGTTTTCCCTTAAATAAAAGTTTTGTTAAAATTTTTTGAAAATTACTTATACTCGATTTGAAATTGGTTGATAGTAATAAATCATTTTTAGCAGCCGATTCCATAGGCGCACCTACCTAACGTGCCGGTTTGAACCCTATTTACTTATCCGAATAATTTAGTAATCATTATTGTCATAACAGGTAAAAATAATTATGCCGAGAATTCCGGGAACAATTAATACACAATGTTACTTCAGGTTGTTACGAAAAATTAGGTAGGTAGGTAGGTAGGTACTTATTGCTATAAAACTATGAGTCATTTTAAGAGCAAACAAACCTAATGCGAGTATTCTAGGACACACATTTGGGTAATTTTTGAAAATGGAGAGTCTTTCAGGATTTATTCCAGTTAAGCGAGCTGCGAAATCAGCGCTAAGCATTAGTGAAAAGATTATTGTGCTTAATGTATGTAATCATGTATGCAATAAGTATCGATTCTACAGTGGAACTTTGTTCAAAGATGACAGGTATTGGAAAAGCAACCATCTACAGGCTGATGCGGGAAGAAAAGACAGGAACCGTGACGCCACCAAAACCATCTCCAGGAAGGCGAACAATACCGATCGATGAGGACGAAAAGGCCATCATAAGACGAAAGGTGCATTCATTCTATTTCAATAAGGAGATCCCTACTTTGGATAGAGTTTTAGGGGCAGTAAAAGAAGACTTTCCTGCAATCAAGAGATATAAACTATGGAAAGTTCTAAGAGAAATGAATTTTAGATGGGAAAAACATAGTCGGAAGTCTCATTTGCTCGAAAAAGATGAAATAGTGTGTTGGAGACGTAATTATTTGAGAAAAATAAGACAATTTCGCAATGAAAACAAAACAATTTTCTATTTGGACGAAACATGGCTGAACGAAGGCTACACAGTTGGAAAAATATGGACAGACAAAAATGTGACTTCTCACCGGCAAGCATTTTTAGACGGTCTATCAACAGGAATAAATCCGCCCTCTGGAAAAGGAAAACGATTAATTATAACTCACATCGGTAGCTCCAATGGCTTTTTAGAAGGTGGACTATTATCATTCCAATCAGTTCGTACAGGCGATTACCACGAGGATATGAATGCTGATGTTTTTGAGGAGTATTTCGAACAAATGATAGAGCTGATTCCACCTGGCTCCGTCATTGTGTTAGATAACGCTCCGTATCACTCCAGAAGATTGGAGAAGATGCCTACAACTGCTTGGCGAAAAGCAAAAATTATCGAGTGGCTTGTGGAGAAACAAATACAATTTGAGGACAATATGGTTAAAAAGGAGTTGCTATCAATTGTAAACACCCATAAACATCGGTTTCAAAAATATGTTGTTGACGAAATGGCCAAAAAATAAAATATAATAGTGCTTCGGCTCCCCCCCTACCATTGCGAATTAAATCCGATCGAACTGGTATGGGCTCATGTGAAAGGTTATGTGGCTAGAAAAAATACCACTTATAAAATGAGTGATGTTCAAAAACTCTTTGAAGAAGCGCTTCAAGAAGTCAACGCGGGGAAGTGGCAAATATGTATAGAGCATGTAATAAAGGAGGAGGAAAAAATGTGGCAATTGGATAGTTTACTGGAGAAAACGGTCGAACCACGTATTATCAATTTAGGGGAAGAAGACAGTCCCTCAGATATTTCATTTTCTGATGATGATTAATTTAAAGCGAAGAAATGTAATGACTTACTATAAATTTTATAGAATTTCAAATAGAAACATTTTTCCAAATTTACTTGTTTATTGGTTGCTTTATTGTTATTAGTATTATATTTATTCAAATTCAAGGGTAACAAATTATGCCACACATCCGAATGTTCACTAAATTATATAATTATTGTGTTTAATATAAACTTAAACCCACCCGAAAGCACGTGCATGAGTGCAAAACATCACAGGTAGAATCCTACCGCTTATTGTTAGAGCCTCGGGTTAAGCTTTGTATTCGACGCCCTTATCAGATCTATAGGAATGGAAAGTTTAATAAATGCAAAAGGGTCTATACTTTCAATGTATATACTATTTAAAACTTGGCAATTTAGGTGGACCACTTTGTATACGTGTTTGACGGATTTTAATGATTTATTACTATCAACCAATTTCAAATCGAGTATAAATAAATACTTACAATCGACTGTTAGTGTACCGACGTCAACACATTGATCCAAATGTTCTTCCGTGTCGACAGCCGGTGGTAATCTGATGTTGTAATATTGTACCGTTACGGCTCTGGAAGTGGTCGACACACTGTGGACTCGAACGTGTTTTTTGTTAGGATTGGAAAGGCACAGTTTAATCTCACTGGCAAGATCCAAACTACCTCCTAGACCTAAATCGACGTAGCCCAGCGGATGAACTATCTCCGTATCAGACGTTACTTCCACTTCAACTGGTACTACCAATGTCAAGTTCGGTTTGTTCAATCGAATTCTACAAAAAAAAAAGCAGAGCTAGAATAGATTTAATTTCCTTCTCATTGAAATACTTTTCCACCTAGACTAACCCCACATAGCAGAGAGAAAACTCTCCTCCTTTAAACCACAAGTAGAAGATTGGAAAATCCACTCCTTCAAACACCAAGTA
Source organism: Lochmaea capreae (assembly GCA_949126875.1). Classification (NCBI taxonomy): domain Eukaryota; kingdom Metazoa; phylum Arthropoda; class Insecta; order Coleoptera; family Chrysomelidae; genus Lochmaea; species Lochmaea capreae. The sequence goes on along the minus strand of OX421397.1, from coordinate 8,582,987 downwards.
GGGTATGGGAAATCTCCCTGTGCAATCACATGTGAAAGAGGAAGAAGTTCCTTCCTTGAAGCCTCAAGTAGAAAATGGGAAAGTACCCTCCTTGAAATCCCAAGTAGAAGAGGGAGACAACACCTCCTTGATACCCCAAGTAGAACAGGGAGAAATTCCCTATCTGAAACCTCAAGTAGAAGAGGGAGATATTCCTTCCTTCAAACCTCCAGTAGAAGAGAGAAAAATCATCTCTTTAAGTACAATAGACATAATTTGGTCACAGTGATATTAATTCAAGATTAAATTCAAATGACAGCAAACTAATTTTTCATAAATGCTCCACTTTACCCTACAAACCATCAGACCATATCACAAAAACTTGTTCATTTAACTTCTCAACCTTGAGGTGTACCAACCAGTGCCTGGTACGGCAATTCCTACACGTTCATACAGTGTGACCCATTTTGTTTGGAAGCACCCCTATAAAATCCGCATTTTCAACCGATTTTGATTTAGTCTTTTTTGTTAGATTCAGTATCAAAAACGGAATTAGAGCACAAATTTTCATACGATAATAGCTATTTTCAAGGCCCTCTACGTTAATTTTTCTTTGCCAAAAAAGACGAAAGTATATTAGGCATTTTTTTTTCTCAAATATGACTACACCACTGGATTCAGAATCATCACAAATGTAAACTATCAAAATTTTATACAAAAAGTTTTATTAACAACAAAGTTATCACACTACATGAATTTGGAAAAAGTTGTTTTTTAATTAATTTTTTACTAAAAGTGTAGACACATTTTAAAAATGGCAACATGGTAAACAAAAACTAGGACTCAAACATATTGCACTGTAAAAATTCGAACCCGATACCTTAACCCGTTCTGGAGTTATAGCTTCTGAGAGTAATGTAAAATTGTGCTGATGTGACGAAAATACAAATTAACACCAAATAATACATTTTAATTATTAAACTACTCAATAATAATTGAATTCTACATTTTTGTAGCCTCGACTAGACCTCCGTTAGTTTCCACACATTTCTCGTATCGTTTGCGACTATGTCTTAGCGCTTTTTTATTTCATGTGGCATTATTCCAGCACACGCCTGTCGTATTCTGTCACACAGTTCTGCTCTATTCCTTGGACGTGTCTTATACACTTTTTGTGTCAAAAGCCCCCACAGATAAAAATCCAATATAGTTAAATCGGGCGATCTAGGAGGCCATTCGATTAATTCGCTACCGCGACCTATCCAACCATTTGGAAATTTTTCGTTAAGCCGCTGCCTGACAATCCTAGAATAGTGTACAGAACAACCATCTTACTGAAATATCAAATTTCTTCTTTCTGCTAGTGGCAGTTCGCCAATCACTGCGGATAACTCACCTTCCAAGAATTCCATGAAGTTATTGGCATTCATGTTACCCTCAAAAAAGAATGGACCTATTATTCTGTATTTTAAAATTTCGGCTTCGAATTTTTACAGTGCAATATGTTTGAGTCCTAGTTTTTGTTTACCATGTTGCCATTTTTAAAATGTGTCTACATTCTTAGTAAAAAATTAATTAAAAAACAACTTTTTCCAAATTCATGTAGTGTGATAACTTTGTTGTTAATAAAACTTTTTTTATAAAATTTTGATAGTTTACATTATTTGTGATGATTCTGAATCCAGTGGTGTAGTCATATTTAAGAAAAAAAAATGCCTAATATACTTTCGTCTTTTTTGGCAAAGAAAAATTAACGTAGAGGGCCTTGAAAATAGCTATTATGGTATGAAAATGTGTGCCCAAATACTGTTTTGGATACTGAATCTAACAAAAAAGACTAAATCAAAATCGGTTGAAAAATGCGGATTTTATAGGGGTGCTTCCAAACAAAATGGGCCACACTGTAATACAGTGACTGTATATACATGTTGTTGGGAATTCTCCCAGTATTTAATAATTCAATCCACCAATTCCAAAAAGTAAGAACTTTTTATTGAAACATAAATATTACAATTTATTATACTAATTTATGACTTGTGTCAAGATGTATATATATCAACGTGCGTAGAGAACAGATAAATAATGTCTATTGTTTCAGTTGTAGTCAGTACTCGTTTACCAACTCTTAAACACATGTATCAACATTTCCTAAGAAATTTAATACAAAAAAAAACTAAATGTGAATAATTTTTTGGTAATAAGGCAAAATATAGTACCTGACATAGGCGGTATAGTTCTGCAACCTTTCGGCTTGTATAAATATCCTTATAACAGCTTTGGTTTGTTGAGGAGCGATTTCCCATAGGTCGTTTGACCCTTCTGGTTCTCCATTTGGCAGTTCAAGATGAAATCCCCCTCCATTTCCGTAGATTTCAACAATCTGTAAGTAAAACGAATTAACGATTGCGCATAACCACAAATTTAAAAGCTACGAAATGAATTAGGATCAATTATAGTCTATTTCAGAAAGGTATAGGGTAATAAAATGGGGAATTCCGTCCAGCTCAGCTCAATTTCGGTGTCGGCCATAGGCGTAGGTCTTGAAATAGTATTGTTTGTAATATTATAATTTCAAGTAATTGCGTAAGAGAATTAGGAAAAGTATGTTTTCTGGCCTGAATATTGAAATATTGTGTAGGGATTACTTAGGTAGTAGATTATACAGTTACGTTTTGCGTTTAACAGGTACCGTTTAACCTTCTATTAGTGCCTCTGCCTAATTCCAACCCTATTTCAGATTCGGCTTAACCATGCGCCGGAAGGTGCCTTACCCAAAATTTTTAGACCTTTATAAGAATATTTGTTTAGTTTAACGCAGCAGTATTTGCTGTCAAGCCGTAAATAGTGTTCACAGTATTATAAGATTAGTAATAAAATGGCGACATTTACACCAACGAAAAGATGTTCCAATAATTCTCCACTATTATTATTTTAAATGTACACGATTGCATAAAATACGATTACCCGAAATTTACTGTACAAGAAACTGTCGACCGATGTTCCCAAATGACTGGAGTTGGAAAGTCCACCGTTTTTAAATTATTGCGGGGTAGAAAGATAGCAGGCCAAGTGGAGCTTCCCAAGAAAAGTCCAGGCAGACCAGTAAAAGTCCTTGATGAAAAAACCAAAAGTGTAATTCGAAGAAAAGTTCACTCTTTTTATTTTAAAAAAGAAATACCCACCCTAGATAAGATTTTAATGGAGCTTGGCCAGGATGACAGTATTCCGTTGATAACTAAAAAACTTTTATGGACCACTTTGAGAAATATGGATTTTGCCTGGGAAAAGCATAACCGTAAAGCACTTTTACTGGAAAGCGATGAAATTGTTTGCTGGCGACGAAAGTACTTAAGAAGTATAAAGCAGGACAGAACAGAGCAGAATAAAATCTTTTATCTTGATGAGACGTGGATTAATGAAGTTTATACAGTACCAAAAATGTGGAAAGACAAAAATATAACCAGCGCTCGCCAAGCTTTCATAGAAGGACTGTCAAAGGGTATTAAGGTGCCTTCAGGTACATGGAAAAGGCTAATAATCGTTCAAATTGGAAGCGAAGAGGGATTTTTAAAAGAAGGTTTGCTAACCTTTCAGTCGTGCCATACGGGAGATTACCACGAGGACATGGATTCGGATGTTTTTGAAGACTATTTTGGTGAAATGATAAAATATCTTCCGGCTGATTTAGTAGTAGTTATCATTCTCGATGCATAGAGAAGACTCCAACTTCATCTTGAAGAAAACAAGAAATTATTGACTGGTTAACCACCAAAAGTATTTAATTTGAAGATAATTTGATAAAAAAAGAACTATTAGCTATAGCAAATTTACACAAACATCGTTTTATGAAATACGCCGTGGAAGATATAGCAGAAAAACATAGTGTAACTGTGCTATGCACACCGCCATATCATTGCGAACTAAATCCTATAGAACTTATATGGGCGCAAGTGAAAGGATTTGTGGCAAGACACAACACGACATTCAAAATGAAAGACGTTAAGCTACTGATTCATCAAGCCATTAAGGAGGTGACACCAGAGAACTGGCGAAAAGCAGTCCAGCATGTCATTAAAGAAGAGGAGAAAATGTGGGATCTTGACTACTTGATCGATCGGACCGTCGACCCGTTAATTATAACGTCAATATGAGATGACAGTTCCTCAGATGACGAAGAATATTATGATTTTTTATAATTTAATTTCTGTATAATGTTCAATAAAAAATAAGTGTACCTAATACTATGTACATAATGCCTAATTTTCATTCAGTTAAAATAAAATTCTTTCCTTTTTACGAGTATCCTACCGGCACGCCTTTGGCACACTATTTTCAGTGTTTGTGAATGGATAACAATAGGCTAAACCCATATATTGACCCCAACCCGGGTGGTACTACCTGCACTTGATAAAAAGAAAGAATTTTACAATGAAATCAATGCCAAACTATGAAAGTGGCTTAAATATTCGTTTTGGTCACTCTGTGCTCCCTTTGCATACCTAATGAGGTTTTATTACCCTGTACCTTTCTGAAATAAACTATAGATGCAGTTCGGAAGGTTTTCCAGTTGTTTTTAAAGGTATTTCGGTAAAGTACTTACTTCGAGGGGTTCCAAATGAGGATTGTGCAAATAAATTAACGGTGCAAAACTTGAATTTAATGGCAGTTTGACCCCAACAATGGGTCGTATTCTGTAATGGCTGAACGTACTGGCACCACGTACCTGTAAAACAACATAAATATATTTAACAAAATGACCAAAATATTTCCTTGAGGATCTATTGAAATTAAAAGTAATGTTCAAACAGTTCAATAAAGTGGATTCCGCTTTCAGATACAGAGAAAATTGAAAAAAAAATCATGCTAAATTAAAAAGCAAAACATTATTTTGATTCCTCCTTAATTGGACTAAAACATACCATAATCACTTACATATCAACAAATTTCATTTCATGGTAATTTCAATTTTAATTACCATTAACCGTTAAGATAATAGTTTGAATAGAGAGAAAATTTAATAGTCAAAGTCATTAAAAACAGTTTCCTTGATATTATTAACTATTTATATTAAATCAAAAATTATAGTGTTACAATTAAAAATAATATACAGTAAGATAACTACTAAAAATTTTGTATAATATAAAAAGAATATCTTACATTATACTTTAGAAATCCTTCTGAAGTATGAATATATAAGTCGCTTTCTATAAGTCCTTCTTCTCTACCCAAGAATACTACACTGAAAGAGGTATTCCCTTTAGGTGGTATATTCTGTAATAAAAATATAAAATGTTATAAAAACATTTGTGTTTTATTTAATATTGATAAAAATTGTTATTTCATAACCATCAGTGAATCTAAGAAAAGAAAAGTGAATCATAAAACCATTAAACTTGATGGGAGCGAAGTTGAATGGAGACAAGAAGTCAAGTATCTAGGTTTGACTCTAGATAGTAAACTCTTGTGGAACAAACACGAAAAGAAGATTATATACAAAGCAAAAATGGCTCTAATGGTGTGAAAGAATCTGACAGGGAGAAATTGGGGCTGTAACCCAAAAATCCTGAGGTGGATGTACACTGCCATAGTGAGACCAATTATCACGTATGGTGACATTGCGTGGAGTAGCAGAACCTCTCCAAAATTCAAAGACTAGCCTGTATATGCATTACAGGAGCAATGAGAACATGCCCAACGGCAGCCAGGGAAGTGATTCTCAACCTCACACCACTACATATGGTGGTGGAAAGTGTAGCAGAAATAACGACATACAGACTAAGTAGAGAGGGAATCATTAAAAAAAAACCACTTCGATAAAAGAAAGAAATAAGGTATTAGATATTTTTAACCGGGCATTCTATCACAAAACATACCCCCTTAGAAATTACAGTTAAATGCGCACTGGCTGGAATATGAAATAGTTGTGCGGTCAGTCACTGGGAGCGGGAGCGTCGTTACTTCGTGTAGTAAAATCAGCTGTTATCCGCCATATTGTAAACTTTTCTGTTTGTGTTTTCACCATAGACAAAATAATATATTATTTCTCTATGGATTTCACTTTGTTTTGAGGTTGTTTATTATCTTGGTTTGGAACATTTGTGCTATTATCTGGTTATACCTACGTGGTATTTTTTCAAGTCGGACTAGTTATTTTAAATTATTTTGTGTGTACTGTTTTATGTTGGGGAAAAAAGACCTTCGAAAAAAAAGTATTGTGTACCGTGTTGTTACGATAAAGAAAGTAGTCGCTTCCGTTTTCCCAATAAAAACAATAAAAATTGGATCAATTGTGACAATAAAATTTTTAAATAACATGTTTTTGTTGTTTTTTTTTCCTGGAACTCTTTCTGTATGGTAGTGTTTACTGTGATGTTGGTAGAATATGACTTCCAATTTTTTTAATTTAGTCTGTCGAAAACCGAAAATTTGCAAATGCATACAGAAACCTAAAAATGTTCCGCGTCTGCCAAATGCGAATGCATAATCTACTGCCTAAGCTCTGCCGTCACAGCAGAAGGCTCCTCCTATAAACTTTTCCAAACAAATCTAATGCGCGTGCCCAACACAAACCACGTGTGTCCATGTGTCCAAACAACATAAGAGATTTTAAATTTACCGTTTGCTGTTAATATAATATAATATTTCTTTAAAACAAAATTCACACCCGACACTGAATGATACTAATGGATTATAAGCCCAACCACAACACAACCCCCCAGAACACCCTCAAGACCGTAGAATTGTTTTCTGTCAAAAACGTCAAACGGAGTATACTTCGGTTATTTCGTTATATTGCGATGAATACTGCAGTTGATGTTTGTTTCGAAGTCTTGACTGCACGTGCTACTACGTTGCCAACTCTTCAAAATTTTCTTAAATATAGTAACATATAAAAAGTAGTTTTAATTAATTTTTCTTTTTTAAGTAATTTCAAGCAACTTATTTTAATGTTTACTAATAAATTTACGTTATGTATTTTTTTTAAAATATTTCCAATCTAGCTCTCTTATAACATCACGAACTAACAGTTTACTGAAGTAAGAGGAACATTTGTGTAGCGAGCCTAACAATTTTAGAAAATATATCTGACAACTTTGCTTTATTTTATGGTCATCACACTGACTTTAGTTAGAGTATAATACTAGATAAAAATGTCAGGTGGTGTATTTATTTTAAAATATGGTACACTCTGTACCTCCTCGTTCCGCTAAGATTGAAACCTACTTAATAATCAATTTGAATAAAATTACGATATTAAAAGCTGTATTATATGATTAGTGACCGTGACAATGATATTTATAAAATTATAATATTAGCTCTTAGCACTATCAATGACATTGAGATAAAATATAATACTTCAATTTTGGTAAATGATGTCAGGATTGCGTTTTAACATACCCAAAAATAACGATTTGCACTATATTCTTTATCAGCGCATAATTATACTACGTACAGGGTGTTTCAATTTTCAAAAATATCAAATAGTTTCAAGATATAATATACTGTTTTATGAAACAGAACGTGACACACTAACCAAAATAAATTATAAAGTGCTAAAAACGAAGGAAGTTGAGAAATGTAAAATAAAAATGGTTAATGTATAGTTGTGAGTATTTGCACTGTTTCACAATTTGTCGGCGAGATAAAGAAATCTGTGAGCAGAAGCAGAACCGGTTTCAGACAATTTTTTCATTATTGCAGGATTCCGACGTACTAGCGATTTCTGTGCTTTTTGGTATAGTATTGACATATAATTCTTTCAAGACGTGCCAAGAATTATGTCTAGTTTGGTAGGTCGGCGTCCCAAGTGGAACATAAATGAATTACTTGGTTAAACAGAAAACGGTACTTTATTTGCTTAGCTGACTGTTAGCGTAGTCAAAGTACACAAAATATCCGTAAAATGCCGCAAAAAACACAAAAAACTTGAAAATTCAAAATTAAGTATTTAAAAGAGTTGTGATTAACATGAGAAAAACTTTACGATGCTAGGCATGCGATTTTCCGGAAAATCGTCGAGTGAAAATTTTTGTTTTTGTTTTTTTCGCTCTAATTGTTTAAATAATGAAAACACAGAAAAATGTTCAAATCAAAAATTGTAGCTAATACATTTATCTACAAAATTTGTGTGAACATTTTTTTTGTATCTGCATTAGTTTTTAAAATATATACGAAAATTCCCTAGTAGTATTTTTGACCATCATCAATTCTCATGTTTTTAATTTGATGATAGTAAATAAACAATGACATTTAGAAAAAAAAATTTCATATGAAATGTGTTCTAATATGGGGTATCTACAAATACATTGAAAACATTTTTTTTAATGTGTTATCATCGATTTTCCACGCTCTCTCACCTGCTTTTTCACCTTTATTTGTGCTCCATTCTATTTTTTCCTGAGTGTTCTTTTGTATCGCGATCACTACTAAATAGGTTCATTAATAAGTTCACAAATTTGTATATAATATCATAAACGGTATAAAAAGTTATAGAAGGTTTGCTGACAGACCTCTGATTTAAGTATTTATTTTAAATAATTGTCTATTATTTAAAAAATTTGATATTTATAGGAAAACTGTTTAGTAGTTTCGAAAGTAGATGCTTCAAAGTGTTTAGTTTCATTGAATTATATTAATTTCGAAAAAAGATATAATGAATGAAGTCTAAAAAAAAACAAGTAAAATTAGGCATGCAAAAAAACAGATTTTTAAGAAGCATTCGTTTAAAATTCTAAATATTGATGGCTTTGCTTTTATAATAATAATGTTTTATGCTCATTTGCAATGCTAAATCCAAAAGGAATTTTCGCTGGGATAAGTATTTATTAAATAGGAATTATAATAAACTGATATTACTGTCAGAAAATCTACTTTTTCAAATTTGAAAGTATTTCTATCTAAAAGTTGAGATCTTTCTTTACATTTTACATGAGTTTATTTATTTTTTCAGAATTATTAACTTTTAAGTCGAGCGGTTAATAAATTTGGCTCACGGGCCGTTCGCGCGTAACCACGAATTGAATACCACTGAAATTAATTTTATCTCGTAAACTTTTTAATTTACAGAAAAACTTTTTAGACAAAATTTGTAGACAAATGCATCAGCTACAAATTTTGATTTGGAAGTTTTCCTGTATATTTATTATTTAAACAATTAGAGCGAAGAAACAAAAACAAAAATTTTCACTCGACGATTTTCCGGGAAAATCGCTTGCCTAACATCGTAAAGTTTTTCTCATGTTAAACACAACCCTTTCAAATACCCAATTTTGAATTTACAAGTTTTTTGTGAGGTTTTATGTGTACTTTGACTAGGCTATTAGTTTAAAGAAAAATTACGTTCGCCCTATTCAACCTGTTTACAATTATCATTTAACAATTGCGAAGTTGGCCAACTTTTAACTTCTTAAATTAATTGTACCGAATTTTCATCTAGTGCGCAACTAGTACTACAATCCTGAAGTTAACCACACTTTTTTCATAGAAAAGTGGTTGACAGGTTATATTGTGTGTTTCTTTGTTTTGTTTATTTTTAATTTTCAAGTTGTAAAAATGGATGATGCTACTCTTATCGACATGACTCTCTTATGGACATGAAAATGTAGGGTTAATGGTTATTGTAAATAACTAGAATCTCGGGCTCGTGCGCATGCTTACTATTTTCTCCTAATTTATAATTGTGTCTGCATAAACGATGGCAGTTTTACTATTTTTTAATTGATAAATGTTAATTGTTAAATACTAATTGATAATTGTTAAATGTGTCTGCATAAATCCACACTTATTGATAATGCATTTTACAACTCACATGTTTCCTTTACTGCGTCGGTTATACTATAACCTCGATGTTTCAATGGATCAAGCACATTTCTAACAATTCGCTTCGCATCTGGCGATAAATGCACTTTTTTTTAGCCACATACTTAGTTTTAAACACAAGATTACATTCGGAGTGAAATATTTATTACAAACTAAAATTCTGAGATTTGCCAAGATCCAAATAATCCGCCCTTAGACCAATAGTTATGATAAAAATTAAATTATCATTAAATAAAAATTGCGGAACTGATTGACATACTTGAATCCATAAAATAAAAATAACAATCACTTACAGTGTATATATTATTGCAAACAGTAATAATTATGTCAATATTTGATAATTAGGGTTACTATAATCAATGATTTGCGTTAGCGTAACACCAATATCAATTTGTAAGTCATTTAAATGATTTCCTAAATCGTCGTTTATATTACAAGGACGCTGAAAATGTTGTTGACATTGCAACACCCAAGATTGTGGGATTATTTTAAAGAATCAGTTTATTTTTATTGGGGGCCACGAAAAAATCGTTTCATACAGTGTGAAAAAGCCAAATGGAATAAATTCGTTAACGTATAAATGAGGACGTGTTGGAAAAAATGCTTGTCTAGAATTTTCTGAAGAATCCAAATAATAAATAATATACTAGGGGGTTGCATTTAAAATAAGAAATTTGGTATTGGCCACTGTCACGTGACACACCCTATATAAGATTTTTGCATTTAAAAATACAAATCGACGTGTCCAAGCAATACATCCTCATTTATTCGTTATCAAATTTATTCCATATGGCTGTACCACACTACTAGATAAAATATGAAAAAAGTTGATTGATACACAGTGGGATGGGGTGATTTTTCTAAATTTAAATTCCTTGTCAGAAATGGTCCTTATTTGTGGTAAATTTTTTCAGGTAGAATTTAAGAGTTTATAGATTTTATTATACTGTATTTGAAAATCAAGAGACAGTAAATTCCCAGAAATGTTTTGCAGTTATCAGTGTAAAAGGCAGTAAACCTTAGACGTGCGTTTTCAAAATTAAATTAATATGGAAATAGAAATAATGAAGAAAATGTCAATATTATTTTAGGCATTTTGTTTTAGGCATATGTTTATTTACAAAATATGTATATAATATGTATATAATATGTACATATAATTACAATTATTTATAAATTAATATGAGGAGCTAAAAAAACAATTAAGTAGGTATATGAGAAAAAAAAACCAACCGCAAGGATAAAATTTGACGAGCAACATGCAAAAAATACGACAATATTGAATCTTAAAAAATAAAAATCTAAAAATAAAATTAAAGTACATAAATTAGTTATGGTTCCTCGCACTCTGTGTCAGAAGATTCACCATCTGATTCTAGAGAAGTTACAATGGGCTGGCTCTATAGTAATATCAATTATGTTATCTAGCTCCCACATTTTTTTTTCTATTTCTGTAACGAGTCTAATACATTTTTGCCAATTTTCACTTGTTACTTCAGATATTGCCTTATTGAAGAGATTTTTAACATCTGATAATTTAAAAGTAGTGTTATTTCTGGCAACATAACCTTTAACTTGAGCCCATATCAATTCTATCGGATTCAGCTCTCAATGGTAGGGTGGTAAACGAAGGATTTCAATTTCTCGTTTTTTGGCTATCTCCTCAATATTATATTTTTTATAATTTTGCTTATGTTTTTTAGCAATAGTTAACAATTCTGCCCTCAGCATTGTATTGTCAAAGGCTAAATTTTTAGAAGATAACCATTTTGCAATTTCATCCTTTTTCCATTTAGTGGTTGGTAAAGGTTCAAGTAATCTGGAGTGGTAACTTGCATTGTCCATTACAATAACCGATCCTTTTGGTATGAATTGAATCATCTGTTCAAAATATTCCTCAAACATGTCTCCATTCAATTCTTCGTGATAATCAACGGTTTTTTTTTATTCAAATAAGAGTAAACCATTCTCAAGAAAACCGTTTGTACTGCCTATAAGACAAATAATTAATCTTTTACCTTTTCCTATAGATTCCTTAAAACCAGTAGTATATCCTTCTAGAAAAGCTTGATGGGATGGTTTTATATTTTTGTCTTTCCAAACTCTTCCTACACAATGTCCTTCATTAACCCATGTTTCATCTAAATAATAAATGTTTTTATTTTGAGCTTTAACTTGTTGTATTCTTCTGAGGTACTGTCTTCTCCAACATACAATTTCTTCAGAATCAATTAGCATTGAGTGTCTGCCCATTTTTTCAAATTTAAAGTTTAACTCATGTAACATTTTCCATAGTTTATCCCGGCTTATTGTGGGTAAATCAACATCATTCGTAATGGCTTGCAAAACTTTATCTAAAGTTGGTATTTGCTTGTTTATAAAAAATGAGTGAACAAGCTTACGAATAGCATTTTTAAAAAACTCGTCCACGTTGACTTTTAATAGTTTTGGTCTACCTGGTTTCGGCTTTGGTGAGGTTACTCCACCTGATTTTTCCTCCTTTAGAACTCTATATATTGTAGATTTTCCATATCCCATTGCCTTAGATGTTGTTTCAACTACACTGTCAATAGTGTTTGAGGGATTTTGATGTTTAAAATAGTGGTACACATTCACTACAGCACTCTTTTCATTGAGCGATAAATGGTCTAGTTTTAATTTTTTCACTGGCGTATACTCACAAACTGCTTCCATTTTTAGTCACTACTATTTGTCACGTTTATCGAAAATCATATAACTGCGTTCCTAGAAACTTAAGCACTATTTATAAGTCAAAATATCTGTCATTGTTGCCATTCGGAGGTCGTTAAATAATAATTATCCCTTTCTAATCTGGTTACGCCTATGACGCACGTTAATCCTCTTAGGCCTACTATAGTAACAATGAAAGATCATAAAATAATGTGATAGTCCAAGAAATTTAATAAATTTTGTATTGAAATTAACAAAAACAATTTAGAATGCATTACAAATATTGAAGTTTTACCGCACGTACTGTACTATAGATTTGCATACCGAATTAGTTTTTATTCTGGGAATTTACTCTCTCTTGATTTTCAAATACAGTATAATGAAATATTAAGTAGGCAGACCTTTTAACAAAAATGATTCAACCCCAAAGAGCTCAAAGTCAGGTAGACTGATTGATTATATTATACAGGAAATAGGAATTAAAAGATTATTTAAATTATTCTGAGAATTTAGATAAATTCATATTTTCCTTTATAAAGTAGTTGATGTAAAACATCTTGTTATATACATAAGATCTAAAATTGTGGTTTATTATTATCAATACCTATTTTTATATCAAAACCAAAGCTTCTTTCATCCTTATGTGGCAAAATTATTTGTATCACATCATTTCCTCATATACATAGATAGATTTTAATTAAATTATTATAACAACTCTTAATAGCTTATAAGGAAATGTTTAAAAGCTGGACCACAGTTGAAGCAAAGGTCCATTATGGCTAAACCATAAACAACAATCAACATTTCCACTTTTAATTATTTTTTAATCTATATTAGACTATAGACATTAGTGATCAAGCTTTTTTATATGAATTAATGAATCACCCTGTATTTTATCTTACAGAAATGTAATTATTCTTTGATATACAGTGACGATTCAATTCAATATTTCCTAAACAAAAAATGTTAAAAAAAATATAGATCTTTCTCTGCCCTATTCCTATTTCTGCAGAACTTTGATGTAATTTACAAATTTAAGCTGTATTTTCTGATAAACAATAAAACATTGACACGTGGCCTGATAAAAAGAAATCTATAAGAGTGAACGAGCACCATTCAACTGGATCCACATTATTTGTCTAATTTTCAATGTAACATTTTCCAATAGTTATCAAAAATTAACTCCAATTTCAATGACCCTCAAAGAAATATGGGCAAATAACTGTATTGCTCATAACCCCTCCACTAACATTATACAATCTGTTGTATGGAACACATAATGATTTTCTGTATAGTGAAATATGGATTTATTTAAGCAGAACTTTATGAAAATAACCATCATCTCCACTAACGTTATTCATTATCCATAAATAAAAATTTAATTGTTTGTGAAAACTTATTCCATGTATATTTTGATTTATCTAGATATATTAAGGGTGGTATTTAAGTTTTTTAAAATTCTAGACACACTAAAACAACTTAACCCAGAATCTAGGTCAAAGATTCAAATACTAGTGTCGAGACAGATCCCAGTACCCTAAATTGGCTGCCTTTATAATCTATAAGTGGTTTTGGAGTGACTGGTTTTTCAAAGCATGTCACCAATAAACGATTTTCAAAACATTTTCCGATTATTAAAATCATATATATTCTTTATTGAACTGGGAATTTGGTGGTACTTTTCCTGCATTTTAATTTCCGCAATTGTTGGAACTGGGACAAATTGTGGAAATTAACCAAATGGCCATCCTTGGGTGTACAGCCACAGCTGTCCCTACCGCGACCTTTAACACATTAGATGCCCATGCCGCTTAAAAGCGTTAAGTTTCTTGTGCCTAAGCGTTTCTACATGGCATTGGCAGCTAAAGTGTTAACTTCACTTGCTTTAATATTCAAATTATACCCCGAAGAGGATTAATCTCCTATAGCAGGGTACAGAATTAAAATTCCAATAAAGGAAATCTTGTTCGAACAGAAAAAAAAGGGTATTTGAATATGAATTTTTTCTACTACAAGAAAAAATATAATTGAAATAATAATAACAGTTTACATCCCAAAGAAAGTATAAATCACCACAAACATTGTGGAGATATAGTCAAAACTAATATACTGCGAACAATAATTAAAATTTCTGCAAGATAAAATACAGGGTGAATCATATAAAATAAGAACAATACTGTACTTTCACATTACTAATATTGAAACTGGATTTTCTGACTACCCAGTGCAAGTTTCGTGATCACTTAGGTAAAGGTATAGTCTAATATTATGAATTAAAAAAGAATTTTTGTAAATAAATTTATTTTATAGTTATTAAATTTTTACTGAAACCTTACAAATTTAGAAAAAATGAAATAAATCTGTATGTAGGTATATAAAATCCTTATTAATGTGTATTTCAACTTTTACATGCAATCAAAAAATGCAACTAAATATAGGTTGTTCAATAAAAAAAATAACTTTGTTATGTCACTTTTTTGATACATTCTGTTTTTTTCAAATTATACCCCTCACTAAAATATCACTGAATAAGAAAGAAGTGTTAGAATTTGTGCTGTTAAATAATAACAGACTGTCAAGTCCACGGTGATCCACCCTGTATAACAAATTCAGATTGATTTTTAAGTTGTGTTTAGTAAAAAAACGTACTCACCCTATCAGCAAAAAAAGAGCTATGGAAATGGACTGTATTTCCTGATATAGATGTCATATCGATGCTTTTATTTTTATCAATATTGAATAAAGTAACTTTTTCCAAATGGGGTATACCCAGAGGTCTGGAATATAAAAAAATGGTTAAAGAAAGTTGTATATCAAGTAAAGGAAGCTATGTTTCCTTACCTATAGTTAAAATCAAGGAAAGTTGGTTCAAATTTCATGTGAAATTTTAATGGTACATCACTTAACTTGGATGTTTTGAGTAAACCAAATTCCTGAAACAATTTATGTTATTGTAAAATATTTTAAATAGTAGTAAATTGAAAGTACTAATTTAATTGCATTCTAATTCATTATTTTTCATCTTTATTTCAATTCAATTCACAATTTTAAATTACAAAAAATATTCTACAAACATAAATAAAAATAAATAAATGTTTATTTATTCTCAATAAACTATTTAAAATAACTGTAATACTGAAAACTTACTATAATTAGGATTATTCAAACAAACTAAAAACAGAAGAAGGTAGAATGTTTTTTAAAACATAAACAAAAATTATTTCCAGAAAAAAGCATCCAGATTTATTAAAAAACCTAAAAATTCATTTGAGCTATTTATAAAAATTGTAAGTGTCATTTGTTAACGAAAATAAAGAAAATTAAATAAATGTGAAAAAGAAATTCAACTTTTTATACTATTCTACTCTACTATCCTTGTTTGGAAGTATAAGGTTCCATGATTCTTTTTATAAGAATTAAATCAAAAATTGTTACAATCTATAAATAAGATTAAGTGTTACCTCATGTAAATGCGAAAATTCTTCGTCGAAATATCTTGGATTTTTGCTGATGAAGCCTATAGAAGGAAAAATATAATTTGAGATCATGCTAATATCACTAATGTCATTTAAGGACACAATTTGGAAAAAAAACTTACCATGACTGCTGTCATGAAGTGTTGGATGAGTTTTAATTATTAATTCCAGTAACGAAAGGGTAAAAATATACCATGATAAAGAATTCCTAAACATTTTGACATTTGTAGCAGCATTTATTTATATTCAGTAAAAACTCGACAAGATGCTTCTCTATTTGCTCGTTAACTGTCATTTAGAGATTGGTGACAACGCTTGGTGCCAATCGTATATTCAGCTGCCAAATGATTGGCTACATCTAATCTTTCGTTTCGATCTCATAGAAAAGGATATTGCGTACTCTGTTTCACTCTTATTGAACTGAGTGAAAAAGAATAGTGTTTGAAGTGAGAAGGAAAAGTTACAAGTAATTCAGTAACTGGATAACCACGAAAATATATATATAAATTAATAAAAAAAAGAAGAAGTTCGTATTCTTTTTGAAACTACTAAATGTCAAATATATTTAAGGTTAAATGTATTTAAAATAGAAATCTAACAAAAAGTAATTTAATCGAAAAAACATGGTAAAGTTTCTTCAATTTATAATTTGTATGAAATATAAATATCATTTTACAATTTTTAGAACTCATTAAGACAGATATTCAGTAAATATCCATTAGTATCTAATGTGAATCGAACATTTTGTTTGGTTTCTTCTATTAAGGACATTCCTATAGAAGAGCCAGATAAACTATACAAATTCGTGGAATTAGAATTGAAAGGAAACGATCCTGCAGTTTTAAAAAGTTTCTGCAAATTTGCCGTAACCACAGGAAATCATTTAGATATAGCTACAAAATCGTAAGTCATTTCACATTATCTTGAAAAACTTCTACTGATCTTGTTTCCAGATGGAATTTACGCAAGCCGACTCATGAAAGATACACTGTGTTGAAATCGGTACATATTTATAAAAAGCATAGAGTACAGTATGAACACAGAACTTATTACTCATTTGTACAGTATAAACATTTAACTGGGTCTACTACAGACACATTATTGGAGTACATAGAAAGAAATTTACCAGAAGGAGTGGCATTGAAAGCTACAAAAGTAAGTTTAAAATACTTCAAGTACACACAGACACAACTAGGCTTGCTAATTTACTAAAATCATAGTCTTCATGTAGTGTACCTATAGTTTACTATTTTGTGTTGATAAAAATGTTTTTTAGGTTGAGATACAGAAAATACCTGAATATTTATCAGCACCAGAAACACCCAAAGGAGCTACAAAATCGGTTTAATAGTTATAAAGAATATTTAGTTTGTTATATAAAAATTTCCAGTATACAATTGTTTTTGTTATGTATCCTATTTAAATTTTATTCTAAGATAATGTCAAAAACTGCTATTTTAAATTCTGTAAACTATAATAAGAGAGCTTCTGCCCTTAAGGGTCATTTCGTAAGGTCCCTCGATGGTACCACAAATGTACAATAATTCTAACCAAGGAATTATGAAAATTGTACTTTTTAGCTCTACTGGTTATGCAACCAATATTTCCTTCTCTTTATATCAGGCAACCAATAAAGTTCTAATTATAACACCCATATTTCTTTCATATAAGAGTTTAGATTGCTTTGTTTTCCAATTCAAGTCTTGATTTCAAGAATGTTTTTTTTTGGTTGTATAGATCCTATGAACAGGCCACAAAAATATATTTCCGGTTGGTCGTGGTACTAATAACTCTAAATTCTAAAAACAAGTTCTTAGGTTCGTCTACTACAATATAGGTGGCGATCATAGTATCAAACGAATATATTTTTCTGACGTCATCTGGAAGTGTGTAACAAAATAAAATCTCATTAGAGCGAGACCGACTTGACAATAAACAAATCGATTCCGTTGACTGCAGTGAGAATTCCGCCGAAGTTTCTCAATATTACGCAGACATGTTCAAACTAGTCTGGAATATTTTGATGACTTTTTTTTATTGAATAAATAAACAATGTTATAGGAATATTAACATTTAAGATATTCTAAGCAAGCTTTTAGATATTATATCTATTGTAGATTATTTATATGATTTAATAACTTCATAAAATTATATCACTTATTGCAAAATAATATAAAAATTGTATTTTGTATCGACGTAACCTATCTCAACCTACGTTATTTAGGGAGGAATGAAATTAAGTTTAATCTAGGTACCTACTTTATTCAAAACGTTGCCAAGTTTACAATAATGGCTAATAGCATAAACATTCTTAAAATAGTATGTTAATATCATTGACTATTATATTCATTTGATGCGAAAGTCGATATCCGCAAATGTATACAGATAATAATCACCAGTGAATATCATTCTTTTCAATTTTAGTTTTTTTAGACAATTGTTTTAGCATAGGGTATTTATCAGTCAACGGTTTAATGCCCGGTTGCAAGAACGCTAATCAAATCTCTCATCATGTGATGGTTGATTAAAAAATAATGAACCATCAATGGGAACCCGATTTCACGAAAAAAATAATGGTCGATTAATTGTTCATCATTACAGGTACCTATCCGTTGCATTTTGATTGTGTAAATGATGGTTGATTTGAAGAATTATCGAGATATTATTTCATTGATTAACCGTTAATCATTCATCATTTTTAATAAGCGTTCTTGCAACCGGGCATAAGACATTTACAGGGATTCAGAGATGGTATGTTAGGTATGTCACTAACGTATGTTTTTAAAAGGACGAATATTTTAAAAATAAACATTTTTTTAATGAATTTGAAGCAATCCTCGTATTATTCGATGCCTGAAATATATAAACCGATGTAAAAAACAAAATTTTTTTCTAAAAATAATTCGTTTCTTTCCTTCAACTATAAACATAACATGCCTACGTGTCAGTAAACACGACCAAAAATCGAGGTTGATTTTTTTCATGTTGATTTACATCGTATCGAGGTAAAACAAGATTGCTTAATTCTTCAACGGGATCTTTCAAAGGAGGGTATTGAGTTGAGATAAACTTTTCCTTTTTCTCCAAAAGTTATAGGTATTATGTATATATAATATAGGTAGGTCTCAAATTCTCCGGATGAAGGATATAGGTAAGACACAAATAGCTGTAGGTACTAAAAATTGTTTTATAGTCACACAATAACATGATTAAGAAGTTTTCAGATATTTCAATAAAATACCTACAGATTCCACGAGAAACAAACTTGGGAGTTAAAATTACAGCTACACAGTACAAGAATAAATAGGTATACACATCACTGCCAATCCAATTTCATTATAGGTATACTTCTTTCCAAGATATTTCGTTTTGACTTATGCCAACAAAAAATTAATTTGTAATGTTTTAATATTCAACAGTAATTTGAAACAAAAAGAAAAACATAATTGGCATTTTTCAATATTTCGTATTTTGTATCTAGCGGAAATAACTTACTGTAAAAAGGATTTTCACTAGCCCAAATGGCCGACAGTTGTGAGAGATGAAACAATTACATTCCATTCCTCCACGTAGGTAACGAGTACCTATAGTTTGTAACTTATAAATGTCGTCTCACGTGATCAAAGTGCCAAAAAAGAGACGTTCGCTTGTATTATGTCATTCTTTTGCTGCTGTCAATCCACTGTCAATCACTATGTTTTGCTGCTATAAACTCAATAAATATTGAGATTTGTCCGTCGCATGGTATAGAAAAATATAAATATATGCTTAAAGAAAAGTTTCGTAATTGATTTCATATGTAATAGAACTCGTGGGTTACTTAATTATTAAACTCAAACTAACATTAGTCGTACTAAAAACTTTATATGTTGGCAAAAATGCGCGCTGTTGCCGCGATTAAAATGGTTTATCTGGTTCAGTTGACGTCTTGACATTTTTAGGGTTATGTTGTGACAATTTAATATTGATCATTCAATCTTTCGATTATTTTATCTGCTTGTTATAAAACACTGTCAGTAAATTTTTACAAACAGTGATGAGTTGTCAAAGTTAAAATATAAATGAAACTTAATAACACTGCAATAGTTGATGTATTTGCTACTCGGCTATTCCTGACTATATTTACAGCATGAATGGAGCAAGTAAGTATGAGTTTAATATACTCAATCAACTGTATTTATTGTATTCTGTTACACTATCCATAATACTTAGCAATTATATTTGCACAATTTATTTACAGGTAATTAATCCATGTCACTTTAGAAATGTTACTGCAGCAATTGGAGGAAGAACAATTATTTAATGTAGAATGTTCCTAAGTAGTTTCCTAAAATATGACACACATCCACAGATCCACTCTGTGAAAAATAAACCACAATGTGAATGTTTTTATTAAAGAATCTTGAATTTTCCAAAATGTGCTGTTTATGTCAAAAGGTATGTTACAATAATGTATGTAAAATTTTGGCTTACAAAATTGTTTTTATTCTAGATATTTTGTACTTCATGCTGAGAATGAAGATGGTTGTATTGATGGAGAATAAAGTATATTTTCATATGAATCTCAATTGAGTTATTACCCAGGGGAAAATGAATGAAGAACATGTTTTCAAGTGGTTCGAAAACCACTACCATTGACTTCCTGAACCTGAATCATTGCTTTTTGATAATAGGTGAATGACACATAATATACAGTTCAATCAACAAATGGTGAAGCTGAGTTTATCAATATTGTAGCCTAGTAAGTAGATACAAACTATATTTGATCAGCGATATACCAAATTATATGTCAGAATTCAGAATACAATACAACCAATTTAATACATTTGAAAATCTTACATGAAATTATACCTAATAGTCAATAAATGTTGTTTTATTCTTACAAAAATAATTATATATATACTTGAGAAGATATGAATGTTTTATTTGTATACTGCCCTTTCAATAAATGTTTTTTTGAGCAACAAATCCGCAGCAAAATACATTGTGGATTTAACAGAACATTATAGTCACAAAGCAATATGTGTTCCTCCCTACGATTTTTTTAAATTCTATTGAGTTAATACAGCGTACTGCCAAGCAAAGCCAAGAGATTTATTCTAGAAGTTGCTGCCAAGAATTGGTTTGTCTGTAAACCTCAGAATTTTGAAATACCAAGTTCTATTTGGCAATTATTGTTTCATCTTATTGAAAAAAATAGTATTACAATCATGCTGGTGTGACTAATTTATGAATTTGCAATGTTTCTTTTCAATAAAACAATTTCATAAGAATGGGGTGGCATTATTTATTATTTTATTTTAACTATACCTATTCAAAACAAGTAATTCATGAAGAATTTTCTAAAGGTAATCAAAATGTGTATACCACAAAGTTTTATAACACTCTACAAATAATTAATTTAATAGTTTTGATTGAATTCAAAGGTCTCATTTGATCAATCGCTTCATTAGCAGCACTCTCAGTTGCAGTAGATGTTAATGAGCTAAAACAAAAGAGTAAATATGTTTGGATTGATTAGAAAATGACGGAATGATAAATAATTTACCAATATACTGATAATTATAATGTGTATCGATTTCAGTGCTACAATTGAGTCAATAATAATAGAATGGATTTGTTCTTCTTTTCTGAGCTGTATTGGTGCTTACTGCATAATTTTCGTTTGCTGTAATCAATGATCATACATCTCAGGATGATTTTCCTTGTTGAAAATGAACTAGACTCTAAAGCTTTATTCACATCCCAGCTTCTCTGCAAAGTTCTCAAGATGTATTTCACAAAAATATAAAACAAAATTGCCTACCTTACAAAAGTGATCTAGGCTATTAGAACTTTTTTATTTATAGGATGTCTGTAAACCATACATCACTCTTTCATATTGTAGTGACAACATTCTAGAATGCAACTTGTAGGTAGTTGCTATTGTAACCTAAAAATCATATTAGATAATGAATATTCAATGTTGATAAAACATTTTAGAACACATTATTGCTACATTACATCTTTTTTCCTTGATACTATTCCAAATACATACATATTAAATAGTTTCATAATTCCTGAATAATTAAGTCTTGTGGTGCCTATAAACATACAAATAAAACTATTTCGTACATACCTTTTGAGGCCCAGAAATAATTCAATAGGTTTTAAAATAAGAATTTCTTACTCAGTGCTGTACTTTTAACATACAAATAAAAGTTTTATACTGAAATAACTTTAAGTTTGTTTGCATACAGTAACTATCAAAACCTAACCTAACCAAATAAAAAGAATAGTTGATAACTACATTTGACATTTACTAGATTCTCATAATATTTCAAGAGCTTGGCAACATAGTCCTGTTATGACAGAAGTCACGTGAGACGACATTTATAAGTTACAAACTATACATCAAAATTAATGGAATGATACTTGCTACTAATAAAACAAAGGTTTGTTGAAAATAACAAACAATAACGAAATTGTAAGACAAATATTTAATTTGTTATTTTCACAAGACTGCGATTAACGTCAAACATAAAATCAACAATTATTTATTATTAATTAATCAAATTAGTGTTATGGAAGCAGTTTATTTGATAATAAATAACAAAATTTTAATGGTAGAGTGTTATAGTCTATTTCAGCAAACATATATGAGCCACTAACATTTAATGTTATTGTATTTTGGTTTATTGAATAACTCGTTTATTTTCGAGTTTACACAAAAAATGTTGATTACAAATGTTGCTTAACATTAAATTTCCTACAATTTTTGTTCCTATCAATTTTTCCTAAGGTCGATATTTTCCGATTTAGGAGGGGGTGAATTTTTGTTTGATAAACAACTCGTTTATTTTCAATTTTTCATGAAAAATTGTTATTAGCAAAGTTGTTTAAAATTAAATTTCCAACAATTTTGGTTCTTAACAATTTTTTCCTAGGGTCGATATTTTCCGATTTATTCCCCATAACAGGGGGTGAATCTTTGTTTGATTAAGAACTCGTTTAATTTCAATTTTTCAAAAGACGTGGTGAATTTTTTTTAACAACTCGTTTATTTTAAATTTTTGATGAAAAAATTGTTATAAACAAAGTTGTTTAAAATTAACTTTTCTACAATTCTGGTTCCTACCAATTTTTTCGTCTGACCGATATTTTTCGATTTATATCCGCGAAGAGGTGGGAGTAAAATGTTATCAATGCATTCACGTTTATTTTCAATTTTACTCGAAAAACTGTTACAACCAAAATTGTGGGAAATTTAATTCTTAACAACCTTTGTAATTCACATTTTTCGTGTAAAATTGAAAATAAATGAGTTATTCAATAAACAAAAATTGACTTTTAAATTCAAGATGGCGGATGACGCAACGAATGGAGTACAACGCAAAAGTTAGAGTGCCAGTGACCCCCCCAACGAATTTCGAAGGAAAATTGCTACTGGGGTAACGTTCCGAAAGCTAATAAGGAACTAAGTAGAAGAACAATATAGATGTATCTCTTTATATGTACAGAAATTGGAAAGAACAAAGGGAAAAACATTAGGAGAGATGAAGGAATTGGCCTGGGACAGAAAAGAATGGAAAAATAGGTACAAGAAGAACCTAAATCCTTCAAATTAATTCTTTTGGAAGCTCTTGAAATAAATAAAAACAAATATTCAGATAATCTTCTTAGCGATCAAAATATATACCAACAATTCTCCCTTATTAAACCTTTTTACCTAGAAAGGTTCCGATAAGATTGTTGTGAAGGAATTTCCAGGTAAACTTGTTCAATACTTTTGTTAATTCCATATTTAGACACTTTTTTATTTCCATGTAAATAAATATATAATATATACTTTTGTCAATATCCGTAAAATTCCATATTAATGCACTGTATAAATTGAAAATAGTCGTTGCTTCTTAGTTGAACGAATGTATATTGAACTCAGTTCAAATACTTACCTATAATGAAGATTTTAAAAAAATAAAATTGTTTTATTCCATCATCCAGAAATCTGTTTATCGAATCACCCCGTATGTTCTAACGTAATTACTGTACAAAAAAAAATAATAAAACAGTAAAAATAGCTGGCGCCGATTGTCTTCGTTAAAATTAGTTGGAGAGATAAAGTTTGCGTTGCCAAGTTTGGATTTAGCATCATTGAAAACTAGTTAGATTTGGCTGATATCCAGTTAACAACAAGTGAGAAGATAATTATCATTAACGTAATATATGTAACGCAGTATATGTTAGGAATTTTTAAGCAAACTCATTAAATACAGGGTGTTTTTAATTTAAAAAGTGATGGAAATTATAAGGTCTGAGTGTGGATTTATGCAGACACATTTAACAATTATCAATTAGCATTTAACAATTAACATTTATCAATTAACTATTAGTAAAACTGCCATCGTTTATGCAAACACAATTATAAATTAGGAGAAAATAGTAAGCATGCGCACGAGCCCGAGATTCTAGTTATTTACAATATAACCATCAACCATTGAAATGTCTTTTAAATAACTTGAAACGCCAAACGCAGTGTAACAAACACGTAACGTAATTTTGTTAATCTACCATCTCAAAGTTACAGTTTCCTTTCAAAATTACAGGTAGCTTCTATAAGTTCCTATATAAACTTATAGGTGAACAACTGTCGCCGCAACCAGCAACCACAAGATGTCTTTCGTTAAATAATTTGTCCGTTAGGTTGATAGACTATTTCTTTTTTAGATGATGGTAGAATTAAATAAAAGAACTACGGAAAATAAACTGCAGTTGAAATATTATGACTATACTATTAATTTAAATAAAAACAATAAAGGGCGCCCTGTTTCTTATCAAATCCACTTAGAAATTAACTTTATCTACCATCAATCGTTACCAATTATTCATAGTTTTTTTTCTCATTATATATATACAATCTATAAAGAATCTCACATATCGTACGACGTTGTGGTCAGGATAGTGGAAACTTCCAGAGATCAATACTCCATTTTACAGACTGTTTTATTACTGGAATTTCCGGAAATAATAATAAAGGAAACTCACTCGGCTACATAACATTTTCATTATATCATATAATATATAATCTTAAAGCCATTCAACCACTTAGTGGTGTGGGGTAAACGTTTTCACTATACATTACGTTAAGAATTTTAACATTTCTGTTTGGTCAGCGATATGTGTTATAATGAGGGCGGGTATATCACAACATTATTTTGTAATATACAGGGTGTACCAAACAAGTGGAGTATTAAAGTTGTGTTTTTTTTTAAATGGAACATTACATTTTTTGATTGTAGGTAAATAGATATCTTGTTTCTTTAATAATTAAGTAGACGTTGTCAGATCAATTGGGAAAATTCATTAGTTTTTACACAATTGAGGTTAGGTTTAGTATGTCATTTATAGTTTATATTGGCATCGATCATCGTCAAAATTTTTCACGCCACACCCTTTATATCCTATGTTTTTAAAATATGTCCCGTTTTTTCCACTTCATCGGATTTTTGCTCCGTTCTTTAGGATCAGTTCTGTTTGACGTCATCCTTTGTTTGACTGTTGTAGGGAGGATACTATAGCACTTTAATCAACCCCCTTTGAGTTTTTTGCATAAGAGCAAAAAACTATTTAGATAAACTAATTGATGTTGTTTCTAAAACCTGGAAGACCGCGGACTGCAACGAACGAAACCGTTAAACAAAATATTGCAATCGATTTAGAAGAATCACCTCAAACTTCCACCACAAATTTGGCACTGAACCATGGTATCAGTCGACGTTCTGTAGGAAAGATATTAAAAAGTGAAAAGTATCATCCGTATTAGGTACCGTTGGTTCAAGAATTGTCAGACGACGATTTTGACCGACGGCTGGAATTTTGCGAACGGCTAATGGACATCTGTAATGTCGACGACAATTTTGCATATAGTTTTTTCCGATGAGGCAACTTTTTGTTTAAATGGAACAGTTAATCGCCATAAGTCAAGGTTTTGGTCAAATGAGAATCCTCATTGGATTAATGAAGCACATACCCAGCATCCACAGAAATTAAATGTTTGGATGGGAAATTGTCGAAAATAGGCTTATAGACCCATTTTTTATCGACGGAAACTTGAATGGTGACAAGTATTTGGATCTACTAAATAACGAAATTATTCCTGCACTTCAACAGAATGTGCAATTACCACAAAATGTTTGGTTTCAACAAGATGGAGCATCTCCCCACTATGATAGACGGGTTAGGGATTTTCTGGATGCGAATTTTCCAAATCAATGGATTGGCCTAGAGTATTCATAGAGTGGCCTGCTTGTTCTCCGGATCTTAGCCCGTTAAATTTTTTTCTTCGGGGTTATCTAAAATCACGTGTTTACGTTAGACGACCAACAAACTTACAGGAATTGAGACAAATAATTATTGATGAATGTGAACTAATACGTGGAGAAGTCTTGGAAGGAGTGACTCAAGAATTTGTTAATAGGATGGCATATTGTCAGCAAGTAAACGGCGAGCATTTTGAACATTTGAAGTAATTTTGTTTCTCATTATTCTAAAATAGTGAAATGTACACCTATTGTAACAGTGAGTTATTCCTCGTTTTTACAAATTTTTTTACACTAAACTCATGATGTATGAATTCAAAATAACAAGCTCTTTCAAAATCTGTAAAAATATATAGGGTGTCCCATTTAAATTAAAGAAGTTGATGGCATTTCCGGTTAAACCGGAAGTATATTATTAACAAAAAAATGAACATCAGATGCATTTTGTTCCATTGCTTTTACCTGCAAATTTTCATAAATATCGTTCTTTTCGTTTAAAAGATATTTACTTGGTTCCATACTTTATCCCAACCCCGTATATAAACGATGGTAAAGAGAATCCTCATAAAATAGTTATTTTAATTTTTACGTACAATTAAATATTGCAAAACTATGATACGCCACCCTGTATGTTTCAAAATCATTTTAAAATATGTCACTATATAGACAGAAATGTTAAAATGTTTACGGTTTAGCCACAATGGGTTGTCGCGTTTGGCTATCCCTGTGCTTTATAAAATTGCATTTTGTGTGACCCCGTATTACAAAATATTCCGATTAAATTTTTCTATGAACTGAACGTCACAAATATGTCTATTGGAGCTTAAAAATTAATTGATAGCTCATCTAATTACTCATTAATGTAAAATTCCATACTATCGCTTTATCTAAATTATGAAATCCTCGAACACAGGTGTGATACCTATATTACTTCGAATTTTTCAAATATAAATTTGGTTCGGTGTAATCTTAGAAAAAACTATGTCGCATGACCAAATATGTTATTAATCTACGTCATACAGCAATCGCCGTTTGTCCCAACCGACCAAACAAAACTTTTGCATTTTTAATCGCGCATGATTCATGTGTCGTGCCACAATTTGAAGATTATTTATAAAAGTTGACAGTTACTTATGGTACATCGTAAACGTCACTCACTAGATTAATACATTATTTTCGAACTTAGTGCAAAAATTCTTACGGTTTTCATCAAATTGGCTATAAAATGAGACGGGTTTTGAAAAACTTATTTCATTTTATGGGGTTTCAGAACAAGCAAACTTTTCATCAAGAATGACATTTTTCACTTAAACTAATATTTAAACATTTTTCACCTATAGGATACCCCATCCGTGGCAACGCTGTATACTATTATTTCTTCAAACGTGCATAATTTTATTCCAGATAAAACAATAAAAGGAAACAAAGTTTTTAATAAAGATAACAAGATTGAATTTTTAACTTATTTCACTGAAAATTCCCTTTTTGGTTATCATGGACATGTACTTATTTGTCATCTATCAAAACAAATATTTGAAATAATGTGTTTATACGCTTGTATGTACTTACATATAATCCTAGTCATGAAATGGTAGGTAAGTTAAAAAGTAGAAGTATTCTATACTAGAAATTAGTTTTTCGCCTTTTTTGGTAAGATTATTGTATGTTTGGTTGCCTATACCAAAATCATTTATTAACATAGGGGTCATTAATGAATGATTTTCTGTACAGTAATATAGCTCAATAATGCACAGTCTACAGAAAAATACTTTACCAAGTATTTTGCGAATTAATCTATAAAATTTTGCATAAAATTACAAATGACGGATAGTATTATTGAATGAAACCGGTTTGGGCACCTAAGAAATCAATTTGGTGAATTAAAAATCGATATTAATAGAATGAAGTGGAAAAACGTATGTATTGGAATGTTTTGAAAAATTGTACACATTTTCATTCAAGCGAAATTACATTTTGTTTGTTGTGTAGCTATATCTATTTTTTGCCCCTGGTAAATTTTGTCATTAATATTTAATAGAAACGTATTTCAAATACTGTTGGTAAGGGAATAATTGGTACATATATAAACTGTTACGCATACATTTGGCCTTGCAAGGTCATGGTTAAATTGTGTCACAATTAATTAGTTTAATTTTCAGGAAAGAACTGCTTATTACAGGATTATTATAGATACAAATACAAAGTATTCAATAAGCATCAAACTCACACTGCTTTAATTACGGCCTTTATTTCTAAATAATAAAAAACAGCGTGTAAAAATTTATTTATGTAAAAAAATTAAGATCAAAGCGGTTTAAGTTACTATAAACACTCTGTAGACTACTTCTCGTGCTGGTGTATGAGGTAGATACAATCAGAATTGCACATTTATTTGTAGGAATGTCTCTGTAACATGTAGAATGAGTTCGTTCACCTTGTTTCTGAAGCAGAAAGCAAACAACTTTATGTGCCACTACTAGTAACATTATTATTCTTTTTCAGTCTTCAATAACAATGAAAAAGTTTGAATTTTTTTTCTTTTGTGTCAAAGTAAAAGCTGCATCACACAAATGAGATAACCTACAATATCTGATTTTACTCTTAAAAAATGAAGGTTATCTTCTAGACGTTGGTAGGTATCCATTAATTTCACAAACATTTTAAATAAAATAAGCAGAAAACTACCCCATTTGGGGGGGGGGGCAAAAATTCTATAGTACTCACCTATTTTGAGGATTATCCGTCGAAAAATTTTCGGGTTATTCAGAAAATGTTCAGAAGAAAAACCAAAAATTGATTTTTTTTTTCAACATTTCAACCATCACTTGTTTTGGACCGATATTTTATACAAAAAACAGTTTTAATGTGTCGCACTGTATCGGAAACTATTCAAAAAGATATTTTCTCTTAGGTTATAAAGAAAATTTCGATTATTTTCTTTACAATATTATTAAAAGTACTTCTTTTACGTATTTACATGTTTATAACTTTGTGAATAAGCTAGAGGTGGGCACATTTTTAGTTCCGTTATTTTAAATATCTTCAAGTATAGATTGATATATAATTCTAGTAACGTGAATACAATTTTAAATTTTGTTTTTATCTCGACAATGAAAAAATGTAATGTGTGATGAATTATTGAATATTTTTCACAAAAAGTAAGGGAAAATAGTTTCATTCACCCTTTGTCCATTCTTAAAAAATATCTATACACAAATAACGCACATTAGTTGCATAACATTAATTTTCCCTTCTTGAAGAACACTAGTATTAAAAATTTGATAGGTAGCAGCACAAAAGAAAAACTACTCCTTTTGTGGGTTGCATAACAGTATATTTATACAGGTAATGAATTTATACCTTGATAGATTTATTTCTTAGAATAAAACCAATAAAAGAAGTCAAACTTTAAGTAATTTTTTTTATAATTTATATCAACTTTGGAACAGTTCAGTTCCTAATACTTTAGGAAGCTGAATAATCCCATCTCTACTTATACATTTGACATTTGACATCAAACATCATTTTTCACGTTACTTATTAATAAAAAATGTATATACCTTATAAAACATTGTATTTAGATCAATATTAGAGAGAATAAAGAAACTCTTGAAGAAAAAAGAAAATATGATTTTGAATAGTTTCCGATACAGTGCGAGACATTGAAACTGGTTTTTGTATAAAATTTCGTGTCAAAAAGTACCCACCTAATGGTTGAAATGTTGAAAACAAATCTTGTTTTGGATTTTTCTCTGGAAATTCTGAATAACCCGCAAATTGTTCGACGGATAAAATCTTCAAAATAGGTGAGTACTATCCATTTTTTGCAAAATCAGTCAAAAACTCATGTCTCCTTTTAATTCACCGGACCCATCTTTTGTTGTGAAAAATTTTACTTTTCCATTTGCTTTTAACATGATTATTATAATCTCGTTTAATGTTCAAATCATGCTTTTGAAACAAAAGTTCACACAACAAGCGAAAACCATCAAAAGCCATACAAAGTGTTAATTGCCTTTTAGACGTTATATTATTGAAGTGCTACTAATAATTAGCCTAGAAAGCGGAACTTTCCTACAATTTACAACACACGAACATCTACTTAACGATAATGAACGGAAAATTCTGATATTTCAGCAAATCAGAGACGAACTAAGGTAAAATTAATACTTACAATTTCAATAATTCTTATCGCTGTTGTTAAAGAAAAAATACCTAAATATATTCCTTATCTAATCTTGGTGAATTATTGAGGTTATGTTGGGCTGTTGTTCTTGTAAACAGAAAATAAATCGCACCAAAAACAAAAGTTATTTTGAATTAAATAATTAAACACTTTACTCCTTTATTTCGGACCACAGAGTATACTATATTAAATTATAATTGATTTTATTATCTTGAGAAAACTGTCAAACACGAAATTGTTCAGGACTGGGCTCAAAAATTTCAAAAAGTAGATATAACCATAATAATAAAATAAAGATTTCTTTTTATAACAAAGTATTTCCAACTTTGCCTTGTTTTGGTTATTAGTTTTTATTTCTTAGTAATTCTATATAGTAATAATATTGTTGTTCTTATCATTAAAATGAACGCATTAACCGCAACTTTGGAGTAGACACAATTTCCTTAAGATTTTAAAAAACAATTTTATGAGACGACGCAATTGAAATGTAAGCGGTCAGGGTTATTCCAGAAAATTAATTTATTGCAAAGTTGATGTTTCTTTCGAATGAGATAGGTCAGTCATATGATAAAATGTACGTATATGTTTGTCGTATCAATATGCAATTCTGACCATGAAACGTTTTGGATTTTTATAAACATGTTATTAATGGTTAAAATATATTATCGTAGATTAAGAATAATAAATATTAGTGAAAATTTATACAGTGAATATGTTTTAAAATAAGGTATTTTGGATGTGCAACTTAACATATACCGGGTATCGGGATGTTGTATACAGTTGTATAAATGTGGTAGGTACTTATTTGTTCACTTCCGTCAAATATTTTTTTCAACTATAGATGGAAAAAATGTATTATATTTTCACGTCACTTGCATACCAACATTACAGGTGTTCAACGACTGATTCATCGTAGGTATTCGAAGTGACCTTATAAAAAAAACGAGTGGAATGTCGAAACAGGAAATTTCCTGTACGAATAAGTATAAATAATATTAAAATATATTCATTTTTAACGTAAGGTGTTAAATATAAAAGTTGTATAGGATGTGTGGCTGTTGTTTTCAATCAGTTATAAATACTTAGGTAATTTACTGTCAACAGAAGTTTTAAAGAAACACGTGAAGTATCAAGGAATGTTTTTATTCATTACCCAATATTATTAGAATACAAACGTTTAAATTTAGAATTAGATATTGCCAAAAAAATAAATTGAATAAACGCCAAAATTTGTTAGTAAAACGTCTCGATATGTTTAGGAGACTAATCCTAACAGAGGCGGAATTTTATTATATTTACATAAATAGATTTTTGGGTACAGCGCATCTCGCCTTTTTTGGTCTTTGTATTTCCCATTTCTGGTGGATAGATTTATATTTAAAATACTACCAAACGATATTTATTATAACTAACGTAATTTGATTTGCGTAAAACTGGCTAGAGTTTGAGGCATGTCAAAAATGCAACGCAAAGACGTAGGCACAGTGTTGCCGCGTATTGGGCAAGTCTACGAGACGTCATGTGTCAGTCGCTATTAGATAAACAAGCGTTTTCAGCACAACACATGGTTTTTAATTGATTATTTTGATCATGTTCGAGACTATTTGCTTTTGGTTTCCAGCCAAAGAGAAACTGCTGTCAAGACGACGTGATTTCTACATGTTATCTATAAAGATTTCTACTTTATCATTCAGTTTTTGTTCATAAACTAGAAACACACAAGATTCAACTCCAGCACAATAATACCAAGTCATGACGTGTTCTGGAAAGGTCTTTTGAACGTTTTGAGATTTTTACAAATTGCGGAATTTCTCATAAATGTGTAAATGAAAAGTTTGTCACATACCTACATTGAAACTGGTTTAAATATAGGTACGTATACAAAAAACACTATTATTAAAAATAAGTTGGCGTATCGTCGGTAGAATGTTGGTGTCGCTAATCTATAAAAATATTTGAAAAACACTTTCAAGGCCTTGTCGTGTTATATGGTTAGTTTTTTGCGTCGGGATTAATAGTTACAAAAAAAGAGATGGGACGTTATTTATTGTTAAAATACATTATTGTCATCTTTAGAAGCATAAATTCGTTTAAATTGGGGAAAATAGATTAAACAATATTATAGTTTATTTCAAAAAGGTACAGGGTAATAAAACCTCATTAGGTATGCAAAGAGAGCACAGAGTGACCCAACGAATATTTAAGCCACTTTCATAGTTTGGCATTGATTTATTTCATTGTAAAATTCTTTCTTTTTATCAAGTGCAGGTAGTACCCACTAAACATGATACATAACAAAAACATTTTCCAGAGATAACTTTTGCAATATTTGCAAACTTACATTGCATTAATGTTGTCATGAAGTTTCCAACACAATGTTTTCCAGTTACATTTAAATTACATCGAAACAGCATAACCAATAATATTCATTAAATAAAATATAAAATGTTGATTTTATGTTGCCCAGATATGTCTCATACATAGTGGTTATGTTATATATCCGATGTTTGTATTTAACCAACTCAAAACGTTACCCACATGTGTACAAGAAACTTGGAATTAATATTATCTTAAAACGTTCCTTAAATGTATTTCCGTTTATCTTTTTTCCTTGAGTAGATAGAAGAGTGAACAGGAAATATACGATTAGCATGTGATAAAGTGAGATAGAAAATCAGGTGGTAGTTTGCGGAACGAGCATTACTTATTGATTACATATTATTTTGTTTGTTGAGGTTAGTCAAAGATTATATTGAGGTTATAGTTGTATCGTCGTTCTGTTTAACCGCGTGTTCCTCTTCCATCTTTTTACAATATATAATACCAATACGTTTGAATTGATTTATTTAGCGTAATATTGAGTTATTTAGCTGAACAAAAAATAAATAACTAAGTACTATCCTCACTTCAATATGAGTAAAAGTGTAGTGGCGGTTAACGTGTGTGAACAATATCTGAAGAGGACAGCGACAGGGTGAGTTTCTATAAATTCTTCATATTTTAGAACTTTAAATTTGTTTCAAAATGAAGTCAAGTCTGGAAGCATATTATGCGAATTCCGAACATGATGAGATATACCATAATCGAAACACTGTCTATTAACAAAGCATCATTTTCTATCGCATATATAATTTACTTAGAGGTATAAGTATAGGATATAATTTATAAATCTCAGATAGCTCCACTATCTTCATTTTTTGAAAAGCTATAATTCTCCATTCCTCCTAGCTGTGCTTCTTTGTATGAAATATGGTGTACTGTTATTAGAAGTTATAGTCTTGATCAAACATTATGTTCAATGGGATGGGAACTTTTAATTTTAGTCAACAACTATTATTGTTCAGTTGAATCTACCAGGAGTGTGTGAAGATATGTATACTGAAATTATGCTTCACTTTTTTTATCAAAAAAAATTTACCCTACTCAAAATGACAGTCATTTCAGTTTGTTTGTGTTTTGGGATTTTCTTTTATATTTTTATTATTCTATAGGAACAAACTAGTACTGGTCCAGGGATCTGATTATAAAAATTTGATTAGGTGGTGCCTCCAGCAGATTATAGAGGATGAGCTTGCCCAGTATTGCTCGTGGACTGGACAAAAACAAAATTTTGAAATGTCGGATTTAGAATTTTCATCGACATACTCAAACTAAAGTGCTCACCACTAATTTATTCTCCAACCTCTCTCTCTCATATATGTTTATGTACATATAATATTTTTTTCAGAATCTTCGAAAGAAGTGTATGTCTCGACTACTGATAAACAGTTCGAACTGATTGCAATGGAGTGGATGAGACTGAAAAGGAAAGATTTGTAATAGAGATAAAAGTTATTTTTTGTTCAACACTACATGTTTTATATATCTTTATGTTTACTTTTTTTAAATACTATTTTTTGTTTTCTTCATTTCAATATATTCTATATTTATTTATGGAAATTTTAAAGTTACATTATATATTTTATGCAGATAAAGTTTTTTATTCAATATCCCAGTAGCATTTAAATTTTTGACATCATCATTCAACTAGTTCGATAATTTTTTTTCTGTGGCAGAGGGTAAGTATCTCATGGTATACCTTCTCTTTCTACATTTCCAAAAAATGGGTTTGAAATTCCAGAATTGTGTAAATATAAAAAAAATGAAGGTATACCATGCTGCTCCACCCTGTACACCGCGAAATAAAATTGAAATATAAAAGGGTACCAATATGTAACATTATAGGAATGTTATTGAATAAATGTTTTGGAGCCACATTAAATATATGTAATGAAATTACATTGAAGTTTCGTTAAATATGTTACATTTATGTAATGTTTATCATTAAACATTACATTGTAATATTTATAAGAGGCACAAAGTGCTATATATGCAATGTATCTGTAATATCAAGCATATCTCTGTATAACATCACAAAGTAACAATGTGACATAACATTTATATTTTAGCTATGTTTTTATGTTTAGTGGGTACCACCCGGGTTGGGGTCAATATATGGGTTTAGCCTATTGTTATCCATTCACAAACACTGAAAATAGTGTGCCAAAAGCGTGCCGATAGGATACTCGTAAAAAGGAAATAATTTTATTTTAACAAAATAAACATTAGGCATTATGTACATAGTATTAGGTACACTTATTTTTTATTGAACATTATACAAAAAATACATTATACAGAAATTAAATTATAAAAAATCATAATTTTCTTCGTCACCTGAGGAACTGTCATATCCTCTTGACGTTATAATTAACGGGTCGACGGTCCGATCGATCAAGTAGTCAAGATCCCACATTTTCTCCTCTTCTTTAATGACATGCTGGACTGCTTTTCGCCAGTTCTCTGGTGTCACCTCCTTAATGGCTTGATGAAACAGTAGCTTAACGTTTTTCATTTTGAATGTCGTGTTGTGTCTTGCCACAAATCCTTTCAGTTGCGCCCATATAAGTTCTATAGGATTTAGTTCGCAATGATATGGTGGTGTGCGCAGCACAGTTACACTATGTTTTTCTGCTATATCTTCCACGGCGTATTTCATAAAACGATGTTTGTGTAAATTTGCTATAGCTAATAGTTCTTTTTTTATCAAATTATCTTCAAATTCAATACTTTTGGTGGTTAACCAGTCAATAATTTCTTGTTTTCTTCAAGATGAAGTTGGAGTCTTCTCTATGCGTCGAGAATGATAACTTGGGTTATCCATAACTACTACTGAATCAGCCGGAAGATATTTTATCATTTCACCAAAATAGTCTTCAAAAACATCCGAATCCATGTCCTCGTGGTAATCTCCCGTATGGCACGACTGAAAGGTTAGCAAACCTTCTTTTAAAAATCCCTCTTCGCTTCCAATATGGACGATTATTAGTCTTTTTCCTTTACCTGAAGGCACCTTAATACCCGTTGACAGGCCTTCCATGAAAGCTTGGCGAGCACTGGTTATATTTTTGTCTTGCCACATTTTTGGTACTGTATAACCTTCATTAATCCACGTCTCATCAAGATAAAAGATTTTCTTCTGCTCTGTTCTGTCCTGCTTCATACTTCTTAAGTACTTTCGTCGCCAGCGAGCAATTTCATAGCTTTCCAGTAAAAGTGCTTTACGGTTATGCTTTTCCCAGGCAAAATCCATATTTCTCAAAGCGGTCCATAAAAGTTTTTTAGTTATCAACGGAATACTGTCATCCTGACCAAGCTCCATTAAAATCTTATCTAGGGTGGGTATTTCTTTTTTAAAATAAAAACAGTGAACTTTTCTTCGAATTAGACTTTTGGTGTTTTCATCAAGGACTTTTACTGGTCTGCCTGGACTTTTCTTGGGAGGCTCCACTTGGCCTGCTATCTTTCTCCCCCGCAATAATTTAAAAACGGTGGACTTTCCAACTCCAGTCATTCGGGAACATCGGTCGACAGTTTCTTGTACAGTAAATTTCGGATAATCGTATTTTATGCAATCGTGTACATTTAAAATAATAATTTTTTCATTTACTGATAGTGGAGAATCATTGGAACATCTTTTCGTTGGTGTAAATGTCGCCATTTTATTACTAATATTATAATGCTGTGAACACTATTTACGGCTTAACAGCAAATACCGATTCGTTAAACTAAACAAATATACTTATAAAGGTCTAAAAATTTTGGGTAAGGCACCTTGCGGCGCACGGTTAAGCCGAATCTGAAATAGGGTTGGTTGAAAAACACTTGAATTACAGCTATTTCAAAACGACGGCTGCGTTGAACTTGTCATTACGATGGAAAAACTTGTATACCATATTTTTGTTAAAGTTCTTGATTGAAATGTACTCCCAACTCTATTTGCAGTACCTAAATAAACAGTTGCATAACAGTAAACAATGTCCTAGGTACCTATATCAAGTTTTGTTGAATTGCAATTGTAAACAATTATCTTATCGACAAAGGCTGCTTATCGGAAAACTTCATGGAAACTTATCTGAATAAAGTTATAAATTTTTTAAATATTTTAATAAAGTTTGAGGTATTGTTCTGTGAGTATAGTAAAGTCGCTATCGGTACGGGGTAATAAATCAAAATTTTATGGGACTTGCTCAGCACAAGTGGACCAAACAAAATATGTAATTTTACACTACCTGATGTAATGAATGTTGTGAAAACAAGAAAATTATTTGTGCCGACGGATATTGTAGAAAGATAGCAATGACCGAGTCTTATCTTAATACTTTCTAGGGGTATAATAGGCGTAGGTTTAGGAACAGTATTAGGGGTTCGTAGGTATATTTGTATTGCTTAAGTTTTGAATTATGAAAACACGTAGATATCCTATTAAATAAGTGTGGTTTAAAATGTTGACCGTTAAATTATGGATCGAATTCTAAATAATAGTAGTACAATGTTATGAGAGGTACCTACTAATTGTAATTTGCTTATACTCTAACTAAAGTCAGTGTGATGACCATAAAATAAAGCAATGTTGTCAGATATATTTTCTAAAATTGTTAGGCTCGCTACACAAATGTTCCTCTTACTTCAGTAAACTGTTAGTTCGTAATGTTATAAGAAAGCTAGTTTGGAAATATTTTTAAAAAAATACATAATGTAAATTTATTAGTAAATATTAAAATAAGTTGCTTGAAATTACTGAAACAAGAAAAATTAATTAAAATCACTTTTTATATGTTACTATATTTAAGAAAATGTTGAAGAGTTGGCAATTTAGTTGCACGTGCAGTGAAGACTTCGAAACAACCAGTCATCAACTGCAGTATTCATCGCAATATAACGAAATAACCGAAGTATACTCCGTTTGACGTTTTTGGCAGAAAACATTCTACGGTCTTGAGGGTGTTCGGGGGGGTTGTGAAGTTCTGGTTTGACTGATTTTTGGGGAAAATTAATATTTTTGTCTGTTAGCCATTCAATCATCTCTTGTTTTCTCCATGATGTGTTTAGCACCTTCTCAATGTGACGAGAATGGTAACTAGCGTTATCTAATACTATGACTGATCCTTTTGGTATTAGGTCAATCATCTGCTCAAAATATTCTACAAAAACGTCGGCGTTCATATCTTTATGGTAGTCCCCAGTTTTTTTAGATTGGAATATGAAAGAGCCACCATCTAAAAACCCTTTATCACTGCCAATATGAGTTGTGATTAGACGTCGTCCCTTACCGGATGGACTCTTTCCCGTAGTTTTGTTCGGCCCATTTTAAGGAAATATGGATCTTTATTCATTTCATTCGAAATTTTAGCTACTGTTGGGATTTCTTTCCGAAAACTCTTGCACTTTGCTTCTATTATTAAATATTTCAGTAATCCGAATGTCTCTATACCTTAAAAATAATAATAGGTACCCTCCCCTGAAATGATCTGTTCCGACAGTTTTGTTACCCGCATCGATTGCGATTTTACTATAGTGAGTAGATCATTAAAAAATACAAAAGGTAATTTTTAGCGAGTTGCTGGTTATAGCCCAGCGATTATTTACGGTAACAGGCGGCTATTCACTCGCTAAAATGAAGTGGTTACGATAATTGGCTGTAAATGTCACAACATAACCTTAAAAAATGTTTTGTATATGTGTCGTGTATTGTAGTACAAGACTTTTTGGCTTTACGGATTTATCATTATATATATATCATTATAATTGGTATATATTATGAAATATTATTATTCCCTTGGGGTATTCGTCAGCCAAAGTTATATTAAGTGAATATTTAAGATTCCCACATAAGCTAATATTCCCCATTCCTATTTTCTCCGGTTCCATTATTATATTCGCACATAAAAAAACAAATATTTAAGAGATTCAAATGTCAATTATACAGTTGATACATTCACGTCTTGAAACAAGAGTGGGGAGTTTGAACCTCTGCCAGTTACCCACCTCTTGACTATGGTTACTGAAATTATTACCATGGTCACTTATTTGACATTTTGGTATTAAAAATTGAACGGTTTTAACTTTTCATGATCAGTAACTCGCTAAAATTCACCTTATCGCATTGACAATATGCACACACCGGACCCGTCATACGGATTAAATCAGTATAAAACAGATTATTTATTTAATGAGATGTTCAATTACCTACAAGAGTAAAATTCTTAACGAAAACATAGTAATTAAAGTTAAAATGGGAAAATCAGTCTTTATAGAGTCTACTATTGTAGTAGTTTATTAAGATAATGGAAATTTACGGGCGTGTATACGCAGACGACGCATATTGATGTTTTGTGCAACGACCAACCGCTGGAACTTGCTATAAATAGATTTTTATTTGATATGAGATCCAAGTTTCAAGGTTTTTAAAACGTTTATAAGAAATTTATAATTTACAACGGTTTACACGACGTAAACTTATTTTTTTATCGAGGTGTGTCGTTTGACGTAATACTTCACCCCACCGCAGTTTAGAAACCCGTTTTATGGAATTATTAGACATTTATGACGCTTTATCTACAAAGATTACAACCTCCCAATTAAAATTTACTGTATTTGAGTCACCCAATAATTTGAAAAATTCAACAAGAAAAGTATAATACCAAATTAAGTTGTTACATGTCATGGCGAAAAGTAGGATCAACACAGATATGGATTTGAAGAAGCCAGACGGCAAATATACCGAAAATGAGGAGGAAAGAGTGCGACTCTTACTAGAAACTCATTTTCCTGGGAGTACCCCAAACAGAGGAGATAATCCTCTTGAAGGTTATAACAGGCCTTCGAGAGAAAGTACTACAATGGCCAAGCCCATTTGTAGTAACGATAGGTTGAAATGGGCTATGAACACCTTTTCACCTTTCAAAGCACCTGGAGCAGATGGGATTTCCCAGCATTGCTCCAGCAAGGACAAGACGAAATTCTACCACATTTGATAAGAATTAGTCGAAGTAGCTTGGAACTGGGCTATATACCAGAAGCATGGAGAAGGGCAATAGTAACCTTCATTCGAAAAGCTGGAAAAAGGGACACAACAAACCCCAAATCCTTCAGACCAATTAGCCTAACATCGTTTGTGCTTAAAACGATGGAAAAAGCTATTGACAACTATATTAGAACGGAAATCCTAGAGAGATTACCTCTCCATCCGTATCAGCACGCTTACCGGGCAGGCAGATCTACGGATACTGCACTGGTACAACTGACGGAGGATATCCGAGGAGCCTTAGACAACCAAGAAACTGAAGTATGTGCATTTTTGCATTTTCCACATGAGGCTGTCAAGAAAGCATTAAATAGAAGACGTGTAGACAGCACAACATCCAAATGGATGTCGGAACTGCTAGCAGAGACGAGAACGAGCAAAGACATTGTCTCCATCTGCACAACCAGGGAGGAGTAGTATCCCCATTAATGTGGAGTCTGACGGTTGCCGAACTGTGTGGTTTGACGGACCTCGGAATATCCTGCCAAGGATATGCCGATGATATTGTCATAACAGCCAGGGGAAAATTTGAAAACACCCTTTGTGACATCGTGCAGAAGGGTCTGAACTATACAAATAGCTGGTGTAGGCAAGTGGGACTCAACTCAGCAACTCAGCAACAACCCCACCAAAATCGATAGCCTTCACTAAGAAAAGAAAACTCAACCTCAAAACCATTAAACATGATGTGAACGAGGTTGAATAGAGACAGTCAAGTATCTAGGTTTGACTCTAGACAGTAAACTCTTGTGGAACAAGCACGAGAAGGAGATTACATACAAAGCAAAAATGGCTCTAATGGTGTGCAGGAATCTGGCAGGGAGAAACTGAGGTTGTAACCCAAAAATCCTGAGCTGGATGTACACTGCCATAGTGACACCAATTATCACTTATGGAGCCATTGTATGGAGTAGTAGAACTAGCCTCTTGACGACGAGAGAAAACGTCTCCAAGATTCAAAGACTAGCCTGTATATGCATAACAGGAGCAATGAGTACATGCCCAACGGCAGCCATAGAAGTGATTCTCAACCTCACACCATTACATATGGTGGTGGAGAGTGTTGCAGAAAGACTAAGCAGAGAGGGAATCATTAAAAAGAAAACCACCTCTTCACTTCACTTTATACCTGTCGTCTTTTTCCCATTCTTGTGCTAAAAAAGATGTTAACAAAGAGTGGTAAGTGGATTCTAAAGCTTCGAACTGACAAACTAGCGACTAAACTTATGAATGTCTTCTTGGCATTGTAATATACTTCTGTATATGGTTTCGATTGTCTGTATACCAAGCGAAGCTCTAGTTTTGTTTCTCGTATTCTCCATCTCCATGTTTGTATTTCTCATTTCTCTTTCATTGCTCGGTACGCATGCGAGAAGATTCAGAAGTAGCTTCTGGTAGGATAAGTCAACGACTAGAGGCTCTAACCACAGAACTCTGTGGTTCTAGCAAGATTCATATAACACATGACAACCATCACTAATAAAACAAAAAAATGAAGACTTTGGGGGAAGTAATAGATTAAAATGGTAATAATATTATGTGAAGCTCTATTCAGGTTATAATAGAAACTATATTTTCATTTCAATATGTACCTAGATATTACAAAAAAAGAACCAATATTTGGGAAATCACAATATACCTATCTCATTTAATAAGTTTGTTAATAAAAATAACCCAAATTCATAATTTGATAAGTGTTTTTGTACACTTATGATTCGCGTAAAAATTAACATGGAAATGGCACAATGAATCACTAATTCTTATCATATCTATCTAAATGAATTTAATTGATTGATTGATTCCAGTTAAAACTGATTTTTTATAGCAATTTGAAAAATTTTCTATTTATCACATACTAATAAGTTACTTTTGTTAGACTATGGAATTAAATTTCATCGTCAATAATTTTATTTGTATGTTTTTCCATACCTCTCCTCAATCTAGGGCTGTTAAATCAGGAGTTAAAAGTGACTATTTACATACATCTAATTTGCTCATGACTTCATTCGTTAATAACACATTTCGAAAGTTGTTTTCCATCCGGGGTATTCCCGTCGACTGACGAAACCCAAAATACGATATTGTTTTTAAAGATTTTGTGACGGTTGTTGAAATTGCATTTATGTATGTTTTTGGGAAACAGACGCAAATTTGCGTTGTGAAAGTGTGTTTAAATATTTCGTTTGCTTTACATCATAAAATTAACATCAACAGTTTTGTGCGTCGCAAGAGATTCTTTCTTGGATTGGAAATAATTAATTTAAGAATATTTTTTTGAATAAAAATTGAAAATTCATGGGGGGGGGGAATGTCGAGAGACGTGAAACAAAAAAATTTGCCCCACTGAATAGTTTTATCTTTAGTCCATACCACAGAATAACTTATGGCCGGTTTTATAAGCTCTGGTTACCCCTTCCCCGAGAGTTAACTCTGTGACCGGTGGGTGATACAGCGTTTTATAATTCGGGGTTAGAGTTAACCCTGTCCCACCATTTGGCTTGGGTTAACCCTCGAGTTAGCGGTTGTCATGCGCAAAATGCTAAAATGTCAAGAAAAGGGAGGTTATATTAAAAACATAGAAATATAAATAATATTTTCAATGTCAACATGGATGAAGTGAGAGATTTATTTGAAATTTTTGATGACTTCCTAACAGATGTAAAACCGGCACTAATACAAAGAGAATTTTAAAGAATGAGAAGTGTGTACTGACCCAGCATTCGCCTATTGCTACGAGAAAACCTCTGAAAAAACTCATAGCAGGTCAGGCGGACCTGGGATTTGAACCCCGGTCCTTCCGAATGCAAGTCGAGAGCGTAACCACCCCACCACTTACTCGGTGAGGAGTCGTCCTATGATTTATCTTTTATCGTCTCACGGAAATCCTTGCGTTACGGAATCTATAAATCAGGGGAGACATAAGTTTGATCCGACCTGTCGCGGAAACGTTAAGCCGGACGCGCACTGAATCCGCTCGACTCGGATCGACACGGAACGGATCGGATCGACATAACTATTACCCGCGCACTGAATCGACTAGCAACATGTCTAAGCTAGAAATTAGTTTTCCTCCATGATAAAAAATAGAGTATTGACCACTATTGGATTGAGAATAATCAACTGGACGTTCGGTTCGGCAGAAGTTGCCATCCCAAGGAATCTCCGCCGTAGTCGAGTCGAGTCGAACGGTCACTGCCGTGCCGATCCGAATGAGTGCGCGTCGAGCGGATTCAGTGCGCGTCCTGCTTAACGGTCCCGAAAAATTGTATAACGTTGAGTCAACGGTACCTCGCAGCAAAACGCCTACTGTTTTATGTCCCGACTTTTTCTTCTTTTATATATTTTTACAGTAATACGCCAGTGATCTTTGCATTTTAACCCTCGGGGTAACTCGAGATATTTAACTCTACTTTATAAAACCGGGCGTTACATAGACAGGACATCTTTTGACATTTCTATAAGAAATACATTAGACGATAGATGACAACAAAAAGAGGTGAGAAGAAGTGAAACTAAACAAAGTGTGTGAAGATTTCGACGCCGTGTATTATATGGTCCCATCTTTCTAAATTCTGTCCCAATGGAGTTGATAGCACGGATTGGGGGTTCGAACCATAAAATAGTTGTTAACCATAGGCGTGACAGAACTACCTGCCCCGTAACCTATACAGGTACAACCCAATTTCCTGTTAATATTTAAATCTATAAGTACCTGTATAGAATAAAATTTGAATAGTTAGTATTCGGAAACTAGCAAATAACGTCTATTCGTCTAATTAAGATGGCTTCAAGTTCAAGCTTTTCTCCAATTCCTATTCAATGAGTTAGCAAAAGTGCATATTCTTTGCTGAATTCCCGACAAGCTGTCATGGAGGGTTGGTCAACAGGATTAAGGCTTCCATCTGGAAAGGGACGCAGGCTTATTATAACCAATATAGGCAGTGAAAATGGTTTTTTGGATCAAGGATTATTGGAATATCAATCTAATTCAAGCAAACACTACCACGAAGAAGGGAGGCGTTCTTTCGCCCATATTATGGAACCTAGTAGTCGACGAATTAATATCCTTATTAAACGGTGAGAGCTTTCTGGCAATTGGGTGTGCCGATGATATCGTTGTCCTTGTTGTTGGAAGGCATATCACCGTCCTCAGGGACCTAACAAAGGGCACAGGAGTGGTGCAACGACCACGGACTTGCAGTTAATTCCGCCAAGGCTGAGGTATTGCTTTCACCAAGAAGAGAGGTATAAGACCTGATGGTCTGCACCTTGGTGGAGTGCCACTTCCAGTGGTTGAACAAGTGAAATATCTGGGAGTGATCCTGGATAAGACGCTG
The DNA here is from genome assembly GCA_949126875.1 of Lochmaea capreae. Lineage (NCBI taxonomy): Eukaryota > Metazoa > Arthropoda > Insecta > Coleoptera > Chrysomelidae > Lochmaea > Lochmaea capreae. The sequence continues at coordinate 8,538,798 of OX421397.1, read as the reverse complement.
GCATGGAAGGATCACCTTGATAGTCGCCTGGACAAGGTGACTAACACGTACTGGGCCTGTAGGAGAGCCATTAGTCCGAAATGGGGACTAACCCACAAGACGATCTTGTGGTTCTATAAAGTGATGATGCTGCCGATGCTTACATAAGCGGCTCTGGTCTGGTTTCCAAGGGTAACCCTGGCCACGGCTAGGTCGCAACTGGCACGCCTCCAAAGGGTGGTCGGTTTGGGGGCAACTAGCTGCATGAAAACTACACCAACTGCTGCGTTGGAGGTGATTCTTGGACTTCGGCCTCTTCACCATGTGATCGAGGCTGAGGCTGGGAGGGCACTCCTATGCTTGAAAAGTTTGGGATATGTGCGAAACGATATGTGTGTATATAAATCTTAGTGCACAATTAGTTTGTATTTTCATTATAATATTAATTATAATAAACGTTAAGCAAAAATCATAAATAACCCTGTTCTACGACTATGGGCCGTTTGGTTCACTGCGTATGCTTCATTTGCATTTTATTACATATTGTTATTTGACCGATTACCGGGTGGCCTGGTCACAATTTCTTTCTTCTTAGTCTAGATACATTGTAAATAAGATAAAAAAATGTTTGAGACACCCGATCTCCGTTTATTATAGGCGCTGTGTGCTATCATCTCCTTTGAAAGGAACTTTAGTACGGTTTCGCAAGTACCCATTCTAGGTATACCGTAGTATAGGTGGTATACCAAGAAAAAATCGTCTATCATTGTTGCTAGGGTCAAATAATAGACCAGCTTAACAAGAAGCGACTCCCGACGCTATCTCTTTGATCTTTTGAGAGACCAACGTTGACAGATAACTTAGTAAATACACTGAGAAAATGATAAAATTTTCAAATATCGGCGATATAATTGGTCGACAAAGTAAAGTGTAAGACAAGTATCTTATTATAAAAATGGCTCCTTTCAGACATGCCCAACAGAAAACCTTCAGCTTGAAATACTGTTCGTCACGTGACATGACTGGAATAGTTACGTCTTGTCACACTGAAATCACAGTCTAGCTTCTATCAAATAGACACGTGGGACAATCGAGTTTTGTCTACAATGTCTACATGGCAACGTGAAAACAAAATGACTTAATATTGGAAGCTGTTTTTAATAAGTACATACGTAGATAAAAAGTTGTCCAAAGTAGCCACCATTAAAAATTTTATTGAATATATGCTCATAATATTGAAATTGACACAAAGACAGTTTAGGTGTATACCTAAAATTGCTAGGTTTTGTAAGCGCCAGTCTATGAAAAAAAAAGTTTAAATTCCTCATCAGCGCCATATCACGAGGAAACGAATTTTCTAAATATGAACTGTACATTTTTAAAAACATCCTCGTTTTCGAAAAAAATAAAGAAGTATGCCCGTAGGTACTCTTTCAGTTTTTAACCACGAGTTCAATAGCTGTTATTTGATAGTTGGTGGATTCAGAGCACCACAATATATCTGAAAAGGTCGCAGCGGAATAGGCGGATTAGCAAATCTAATCTAGTTGGTGTCAAGATCTTTCGAATGACACTCGTATCTCTACGATAGGTCAAATAGGACAAGTTATTTTTTTGCTGTGCTGCTGTCTCCATAGGGGGTACTGTTATTTATATTGTATGATAACCTCAAAATCATATTTATATCCTTTAAATTGTTTACATCTTGTATCCTTCACCCCAGAGCAAAGTTTAATAATAATATTTTTACTTCAAGTGGATAATAATAACTATATTACTATCTTTTACACTGACCGTAGAAATAATTATTTAATAGTTATTTATGCAACTAGTGCAAAAAGTGTTTATTGCACTAGTGGCATACAATATTTTTTCTACATTCATGTTAAAACCAAAAAATGACTTATTTAGGTTGCTCTAAATGGACTAAAAATGGCGTCGATTTGAATGCTTATGTTTGTATTGATGACAAAACGCTAGGATCGTCTAAATGTAGCTCTGCACCAACGTTGCCAAGTGTAGTCCTAAACTAAAACGTTTGTGTTTTGGAAAGTAAAAATATTTTAATAATGATATTTATCACAGTTGATTAAAAAGCAATGTGTTAAGAAATCAATATTTGTCATTTTTAAAATTATGTTTAGCAAAACGTACTGAAAATTGTTCGAGTTTACAATACAGAATTATCATACAAAAAGGAAAACTCACGAATGCATAGATACATTTTCCCTAATCGAAAAATTGAATTGTGTAATTGACAGATTATTATAATAATTTTCAATAATAACCTAACCAAAACCACCCTACCTTACCCCCTACCCTAATCCGAATCGAAAAATTGAATTGTGTAATTGACAGATTATTATAATAATTTTCAATAATAACCTAACCAAAACCACCCTACCTTACCCCCTACCCTAATCCGAATCGAAAAATTCTTCGTATTTTTAGTCAATTTTTGAAAAAAACAATAAGAAAATAAAAATATCTTGACTCGGACACGACTCGAACCTGGTACCTCTGTGTTAGGAGCCCAGCACGCTTACGCTGGGCTAATCTCTGCACACATTAATGATATCGTATAGAAGGTTAAAAGCTTTAGAACCGTCGCATGAAAGCCGAGCGCCACCGGAGATACTCGATGGCGCCCTTTCAGTTTAGGACTACACTTGGCAACGTTGGTGCAGAGCAACATTTAGACGCTCCTCAAAACGCTGTAGTAAAATGGCAGATGAATGCAATGAAGTTTTTATTGCACTAGAGCGATAAATAAGTAGTTTTCCCACTAAATAAAGTACAATAAAATTTTCTTTTTGCTTGAACGTAAAAAAAATATTTATTTGTTTCATAGATAAGTACTGTTAAAAATAAATCATGACATTGATATGTGACAGAGAAGGTCGCCGGTTCAAATGTCACTGTTTTCGTTTTTAACAATATTCATTTCTGTATATTATCGTATGTTTGGTTGCCTATACCACAATCGTTTATTGATAGAAAATCGTAGCGGTCATTAATAAATGATTTTGTGTACATTCTTATACAGTGCTATTCAAAAGTCCCCTGTCCCCTTCATATCTTTTGAACGGCTACACTTACATTAATAAAATTAGGAGGGTGAAAATAAAGTGTTGTAAACTTCTCTATGAATGTTAACAGGTTACGTAATAGTAATAGATGACGTCACAGTGCCACTCTGGCCAATAATTTTGAATAGGACCTTATGGCAAGTGATATCTCGTTTGAAAGACATTGACATTGGCTACATAACCATATTAATTTTGTATGGGTTTAAACTAATTTTGACGGATAAATTAAATAAATACCAAAGTTATTGAAATTATTTTTTTTAATTTAATTAATCAAATATCAACAATGGATTCTTATAGCAAGTGTTCGAAATGTGCTCCGTCTACTTCTTGACAGTAATACATCCTATTAGTAAACTATTAGTACTCGTTCGAATGTGTCAGCTGAAATTGCATTGCATTCTTCAATAATTATTTCTTTCAAAACGCCAATGCTATCTGGTGCCGTAGTATAAACCTTGGATTTCAAGTACCCCCATAGAAAAAAATCTATTGGTGTCAAATCTGGTGACCGAGGTTGCCATTCTATAGGACCTCGCCGGCCGATCCATCTACCTCGATATTCTTCATCCAGGTATTGTCTTACTGTACCATAATAATGTGCAGGAGCACCATCTTGTTGAAATGTTATTTCCAGATGGCCGAATTCATCTGGATTATCTTCCAGAATTTCAAGAATTAACGGCTCAATTGCATTTTGTAATATCTCCAGACACACTTCACCGCTTAAATTTGAATTTAGGAAAACAGGACCAACTATGTGGTTTCCCAAAATACCTGCCCAAACATTGACTTTTTCTGGAAATTGGGTATGTTTTTCACGAAAGGTGTGAGGATTTGTGTCACTCCAATACCTTACATTTTGTTTATTCACATTTCCATTGAGGCAAAAAGTACTTTCGTCACTAAAACAAATTGTTTTTGTGTAATGTGGGTTTTTACTAATTTTATTTGTCATACATTCACAGAATTCGAGTCTTCTGTCGGGGTCGTCATCCGAAAGGTGGTGCACCATTTTTAACTTGTATGGATGAAATTTATTTTTAGCCAACACTCTCTGTACTGTACTTTTACTTACTTCACAGATAGACGCAACTTTAGTTGAAGAGAAAGTAGGGTTTACTACCATTTCAGTAACTATATCAATTTTTTTATCATCACTAAATGTTGGTCGACCAGATCGTTTGGCATCTTGAACACTACCTGTTGCTTCAAACTTGTCAAGAAGCTCCCTCAAATAAGTTCTCGAGATAGGGCGATCTGGGTATCTCTCATTAAATAAACGTTCCGCTTCATGGAGATTCTTTCCAGATTCACCAATTATTAAGATAGCTGCTACTTTGTCGGCTTGAGTACGTACCATTTTGCCTATGTAAACTCTTAAACGTCTCGTTAAACAATAATAAAATTAAATATTTAAGCTATTTAGAAAAACTTTGCAAAGCAACAAATACTATTAAATTAAAAACGGTCATTTTTTTTACAACTAACCAGAGGAGGACTGAAAAATCTTCAATATTTAAATGTGAAATAATAATTTTGGTATTTATTTAATTTATCCGTCAAAATTAGTTTAACCCCAAACAAAATTAATATGGCTATGTAGCCAATGTCAATGCCTTTCAAACGAGATATCACTTGCCATAAGGTCCTATTTAAAATTATTGGCCAGAGTGACACTGTGACGTCATCTATTACTATTACGTCACCTGTTACCATTCGTAGAGAAGTTTACAACACTTTATTTACACCCTCCAAATTTTATTAATGTAAGTGTAGCCGTTCAAAAGATACGAGGGGGGGAGGGGACTTTTGAATAGCATTGTGTAGAAAACGCACGGTGGACGGAAAAAATAAAACAAGTACGGTCCTTATTTTTTCCAAAATATACATAACGGTTGGCGTACAACGAAATTATAACAATTTCTACACGTACAAAAATAAATATTTTATCCAAGTAAACATATCCATTTGCCAAATTAGTATTTGATTGAATTTGGCGTTATACCAAAACAAAATACGTCAACTACATATTTGCTTGATGTGACATCCATCTGTCAGTGATTATAATAGAAACGGAATGTTATGGCGTGGTATAGACTTAGTCTCTGTAGGAAGTGTCTGTTGAAAACATTTTTGTAAACAAGAAACTTATCGCTGGTGAAATATGATCAGGCCAAATGACTCACTCAAAAGAAAGCTAAGTAACATTTGAAACGTCAGTATAAATGAATTTATGCGCATAAACGTTTTATTTAGATTGTTACCTACGTAATAAATATTAAACATGGGGACGGGTCGACATATTCTTATTTTATCTTACATAGTTGTCAAAACTTGTCTGACGTAATAAATGCCCTAACGAGGAAACATCACATAAAACGATGCAAAACCAGCAAATACAATGGAAGCTAGAACGGTATACAAAATGTCAAATGAATTTTACGAAAGTGTGACGTCACTTGCTTTTAATCGGTGTTTTAACTTAGATGGTGGACTGTTATATTTTGTATTTATATTTTCACTGAAATAAATATAATATCACTTGTAAAGGGGTTTTTTCGTTTTTTTTTTATATTAGAATCTATGTATTCTTAGTGACTCATGTCTATTGATTTTTAGGAATTTTTTCTCTCTTTTTATTAATGTTATTAAATGCAATGTTATAGTCAGGGAGGCCATTAAACCCAATGAAAATAATCACAAATAATGCAGATGTTACCAAATTTAGGTTAGGTTACTTATGATTCTCTTTTTTCAATTTTCATGTCGTTTGAGGTAGTCCCCTTAACATTTTGCAGTTAAAAACGTTATTGAGTAATAAAAAACGTTAAAAAAAACAATTTTCGGCTGCACCATAATTAAAAAAATACTGATAATCATAAGTAAAAGTCATGAATGTTTCTCGTTACGTCATACTTCCCTGTATGTATCAAACACACTCTAATTTTATGTGGATATCACTGACTGCGTATGTTCAATTAATACAAATGGAAAGGTACATTATGTATTTGCGGTTTGTGTTGTGTTGTGACAATGATTGTACTTAAAAAGCGAAACGTCACTTTAAGCGGAAATCATTCTGTCACCATTAAAGTTCGTCGTCATTGTCATTACTTTAAACAAGTGAATTTCATTTACATTTATTGTGATATTTTTCGACAAAATGCCTGGTCAACGTTTGGACAAAAGTATTAGAAAATTACCTGAATATTTCCCAAAAGAATTGGCTAATGGCGCACTACTTCTGCCGTTAAATGCCATTGAAGGGGTGAATTTTCTAACAATTTATTTGTAGAATTTCAAAATGTAGTCTAACTATGATAATATGTTAAATTTGGTTTTCATTTGTTTCTTCTCATACTTAGATCACCAGAAAAACATACCGAGCCCTCTAAAAATGATACGCCGCTGGTGAAAACTGTCTGAATTATGACGTAACGAGAATCATTCGTAACTTTTACTATAACTGTGTCCATCACTCATATCACTTGTACTGTGATAGGTATCTGCATTATTTTATTTTGGTAAATTTTTAAATTATTTTTACGTGAATTTTAATCATATTATTCTAATGTAAACTTGGCTTTATTGGAGAAAAATAAACAGATAAGAAATATCACGAGTTTTATTTTATTGATTTTTTTCACGTCACCTTTAAAATTTTCCACTAACGGAAACTTTGTGACTCAAAACATTCGAGATGATGAAATGTACGGGGTACAAACAAAAGTCTGTTTTGAATCAAAGATGACAACATTTAAAGAATCTTTCAGCATCTATCGGTATAACGTAAGTGAGATCCATTGTAAATAAAAATCGTATGTAGTATATTTGAACAAATTTTATTTCATTTTAAGTAGATTAAATAGATATTAATTAGACAATAATCTGATTAAAATCATTTTCACCGATACAATTTACTTATTAATTACATAAAAACTGTAACAAAACTTGTCAACATTATTGTACAACAATTTCGTTTAATATATAATATATATTTTTATTCATATAGGTAATTTAGAACTTCTTTTTGGAATGTTCGATCATATTTAAACACAGAAAAAAAATATCTTAGTGATACTTACAATACAACTATCAAAAATCGATGTTCTCTTTTTAGAATCTCTCAATATTGATTTTCATTTTTGTTTTAATAAAATTTTTTTCTGTGTACTTCTGTTTACGTAAAATATGAGGGCAGAGTGATGGGTACTTGATCATTATTATATACATACCCTAAATATATATTAGTATAACCCTCGTATTTACGTAATAAGGTAAGTTATATTATAATAATAGTAACGAGCGATATCATTTGATTTATATTTGTGCCACAGTCTCAAGAAAAAAGGACTGCCTACGCCAAAATAACTTTCAACTTAAAAAAGTACAAAAAAATAAATACAAATGAAATTTACGTATTGGATGTTCCTTTCACTTTAGAGGGCTTTCTTATAAACTAATCGTTAATTCCTTTAGCAGTCTTGTAATTAAATCTACATATTTAGCTAATCTATGGAGAACAATAAGTTCTCAAATATAAATATGGTGTTATATATTTAAATTTGGTAGGTACTTATCCAAACTCAAGTATTCTCTGTAAAACTTCTGCCAAACTAGGTACTAGCTAGCTAATAGAAACTAAAACAATTTTAAAGCTGCTAGGTTCACTACATATCACAGGACAACGCACCAGTTGCTATACCTGAACATACGTAGCATCGTAGCTCGGATAGGTTTTTTTAACATCACCCCTAAAGTCTTTTGCCGTCATCTTTGGAAGGTGAACCTTCTTTTTCCGGTTCTCATGAACTGGTTTTTTCATTTTCGTTTCCTGTACGCAGGGATTTCTTCAGTTTGTCCAAAAGTCTGTTATGAAACTTATTCAAACTTGGTTCGGAACTGTTTTTTGGGGGCGATGACCCCATGCTCATGTTTTTGACAGGACTGGGTAAACTACTTTCACTGGTTCTAGAACTGGCTCTGGAATACTGTCTGGATGACATGTTGCTGAGAGCAGATCCACGGATTGGTGAAGTGACAAATTCAGATCCCGGAGACGTAGAAAGACTCGGCCCTTCGGATTTACATTCAGACACTTTTCTGGAACGGCACGAAGTTGTATTTGAACATTCGGATACCCTCCGAGAACGATTGGATTTGTAAATGTCCCATTCGTTTTTCACTACTGGCATCATAAAAGCCATTTTTATTTATTTTTCAACAATTGCCACTTTGAAATTAACAACACCGGAAGTATTTCTAATAAACTTTCTTAAAACACTCCTCACTTGCACATGAAATCTAGAATGAGAAATTGCCTGCGTATTACACTGTTTTATGTCATCGAGAACTTACTACAAAACCGCTGATTGGTTAAAACAAAGAGGTGGGGATCTCTGCCTTGTGACTTCCAATAACAAATACATGTGAGTCGTCACGTTCTCTACTTCAAAATCAATTCAATGGAAATAAACGGCTGCGCTCTAGAATATTCTAGATCATAATAATTATAGCTTTGCTATTTTCAATACGAGATGGCGCAAAAGGTAGTGCCTACTGGTTCTATGTGACGTTTACTTAGTAAAACGCTCTTTGGCTGTATACCTAGTTTTAGGTAACATAATTCTTCTTTTCTATTTTGGTCTAACAACTGACAGCTGTCAAAAAATATTCAACTCATCGCGTAGTGAAAAGAACTGACTGATGAGAAATATAAAATTTAAATATTGAAAATGGCTAAAGTAAATGAAGTAGCTAACTTATATAAACAGTTGAAATCAGAATGGAATACTACAAACCCAAATTTGAGTAAATGTGAAAAGTTGCTATCTACTTTGAAGGTAAAATAAGATTTTTCTAATAAGTGTACATACTTCTTATGAAAATTTTGTTTCTAGCTTGAACTGACCAATCTTATGTTTCTACCAACCACAACTGCCGCTGCAACAAAACAAGAGCTACTTCTTGCCAGAGATGTCTTAGAGATAGGGGTTCAGTGGAGTATAGCTGCCAATGATATAACCTCATTTGAAAGATACATGGCACAATTGAAATGTTATTATTTTGATTATAATAATCAACTTCCAGAATCTGCTTTCAAATACCAGCTATTGGGAATAAATTTATTATTTTTATTATCCCAAAACAGAGTAGCAGAATTCCACACAGAATTGGAACTATTACCAGCTGATCATATTCAGAATGATGTTTACATTAGACATCCTTTGTCCATTGAACAATATTTAATGGAAGGAAGTTATAACAAAGTTAGTATATAATATATTTATAAATCAAATGTCTTGTTTACAATATTGATTATAATTTCCAGATCTTTCTTGCTAAAGGAAATGTTCCAGCAAAAAGTTACAACTTTTTTATGGATATTCTGTTAGATACAATTAGAGAAGAAATTGCAGACTGTTTATCAGCAGCTTATGAAAAAATTTCAGTCACAGATGTTGCTAGAATGCTATACTTACCCAATGAAGAGGCTGCAAAAACATTTGCAAAGAAGGTTTGTACATTATTTACTTACATATTTTCTCTTGGACTAGTGAATATCTTTAAAATTAACAAAATGTGTATGTCCAGCATACTTTCATTTGTAAACATAAACGTCAATTTTTTCAGGCCTTCCAAAACAAAACATGGAAGTTGAACAACAATTTTTTCCATTTCATCCCAGAAGAGAAAACTCGTGAGCCTATTCCATCGCAGGAATTAGCTAAACAAGCTATTGAGTATGCCAAGGAACTTGAAATGATTGTGTAAACATTTAATTTATGTATATTCTCTGTAAGAAATAAGATATTTAATAGTTTTTTTTTTACAAAATCAAACATTTGGAATTAATAAATTTTGGTAGTTTTATTTTTGTTTAATCCTTGTATAGTTTGAATACTAACATTTGCTACTAGATAGTGAAGTTAAAACAAAGCTTTATGAAAATAACTTTATTACACTCAAGAATTATTAAAACAATCAAAATCTTTCCATTTCTTGGAAAATTCCTTAATCCTTCGACTCTGGTCATCGAAGCTTTGTTTCTTGGGTTTTCTCCATTTACTGTGGTGCAAATCTAACATTCCTCCAATAATTTCTTGTGCAAAATTCATCGGAAACAATTTTTCATCTTCTATAACGTGAGCAAAACCCTCCTCCATACCAAAAGATACAGAAAAATATGGTAAGCCTTTAGGAATCGCTTTCCTTACATCTCTACCTTTCAAAGAAATTAACTTTTTATTTTGGGCCCATTCTATCTCAGATTCGTCAATAGCTTTTTTGAAATATATTGGTGCCATGTCTCCTTGTTCTTTAGGTAATGGTACACATTCGATTACCATGTGAGGAAATCTGTGTAGATTCATAGCACTTTCAAAAAATATAACGTCTTCTTTGTTTTGCTGGTAAAGTTTTACAAGTGATTTTCTAACATCCAGGATTTCCGACCATTCATTTTCATCCAACTGAGTAGCACATGGTGTATGTCTGATAGGTATTATGAAACAATGACCTTCTGTTAATGGTTCAAAGGATGGAAGAGCTATAAAAACATTATCCCCCATAGATACCATAAGATGTTTCAACATAAACTCGGATTGAAGGCATCTATCACAGTTATCTAAACTCTTGGATACTTTTTCATGTTCATGTATTGCTTTAGATCTGTTTTTTTCATCCAATTTAGAATCTGAGTGCTTTTCTCTGATGTTATCTGAAAATATGTCATCTAAATCATCATTGCTTTTAATTTTACTGTATGCTTTCAAGAATTCTTTGTCTTGGTCGCTTCCTGCTTGATATTTTTCATTTTCAAACATTTGTTTTAAAGAATATTTGTCATCATCGGCAAAATACCTTATCCTTTGACTATCTTTGTGAGTTTCTGTTCTCTTCTTTCTTTTAGATTTACTTGATTCTCCATATTCAGACTGTAATTGAAGTGGTTTTGACATCCCTCTATGATCTGTTTGTGTAAGTAGAATTTCATCTACTGATTTTTCTTTCACAGAATTCCTCGCGTTTTCCAATTTTTCTTTTAAATCTGCAATTTGTTTAGTATTTCCCATTATTTCTGCCTTGACTAATTTTGCTGCAAGGGTATTCAGGTCCTTTTCAGTGTATTGTGCATTTTCTATTGGTTTTTCTTGCTTTATAGGGTAACTTGTAGTAATCCCTATTTTTGGGTCTTTCATTTCTTTCCTTTGCCAATTGGAAGAACTGCTTGATGGCCTATTACATTAATAATTATATTACAAAAATATAAGATTAATAATCACAACATACCTGCTACTAAATTTATCTTTATCATCATGTTTTTTTCTCCAATTAGAATTTCCACTATTAGGTAAATTAGATCGATATCTTGATTTATATTTTTTACTAGAAATTCGGTCTTCATCTGAGTCGTCAGGTTTTTTAAATTTTGGAAGACCATCTCCTCCATGTTTCCAATAAGGATTCAGTTCTCTATCACAATTTCTGGGGTCATACTGTTGTTTTTCTCTTTCTAATTTTTTCTGCTCTTCCCTTTCTTTTTTGCGATCCGAATTAGAGGAAGTTAAAAATTTAGTCTGTATGTTCATCCATTCTTCTCTCTGTAGATTGGATTCTTGTTCATCTGTATTAACCCTACTAGTTTTTTTGCTTTTATTATCATCAAAACAATTAGAATTATCACTATCAGAACTATATACGCGTTTGTGTTTCTTGTATTTTTCATCGGAACTAGAAGAGTCTGTGTCAGAAGAACTACATCTTTTCTTTTTTTTAGATTTCAACTTGGTTTTCTTAGGTTTAGTAACGAATTCTCTTTCTACCCATTCTTCTTCATCAGAATCGGAACTGGAATCCTTTTTAGGCTTTTTCGATTTCTTTGATTTTCCCTATAACATTAAGCCAAATTATACATACATACGTGACTTATAATACTGCTTACCATTTGATATTTATTTTTATTTAACTTTAAAAAAAAAGGATTTTTCTTCTTCTTCTTTTTCCTTTATTGGGTAATATCCCAGGGGTTTTCTTCTTCTTTTACAATTATTTTGTCTGTGTCAGAGTATGTTATCTATAGCCTAGAGCACAGAATTTGTCTTCAGAATAGAAGAGAGAACTAAACGTCATCACTTTTAGTTATAAGGTTATCTATGGTCATCACTTCGTTATGGCGACCGATATTGACAGTTCTCAGATTTTGGAAAATATTAACAATCTTTCCGTAGAAAATGGAACTAATGCAATAATTAACAAAACTAGTGGTATTATAGAAACTGTAGAATATGGCCTACCACTTAAAGAAGTATATAAACTAGCTTTCAACTTTTATAAAGGTAGATATTAAGATTATTGTACCACGTAGGTATCAACTAATTTGGTTTTTTTTCCATAGAAAAAGAAGGCAAGGCCGTACATTATAGTTATGAAGATAAATTACAATTAGTAGCCTTTTCACAACAAGTACTTCACGGACCTTTTGTAGATGCCGCACACAAATTACAACCTTTAGGAACATTAGATGTTGTGGGTAGAGATAGACGAATAGCATGGCAAAAATTAGGACAGTTATCACCAGACCAAGCTAGGGCAGGGTTTGTGGAATTATTAAGTAGAAAATGTCCATTATTTTCAACATATATAGAAGCACATAGAAGAGAAAAGAAAGAACAAGATAGAAGAGCGTAAGTTAGAAGCATTTTTTTTCAGTAAATTCTATTATTTATCATAATTGAATAGAAATACCATATGATAAAGATAACATTTTTAGTCAAGAACAGGTGGAAAGGAAAAAAGTCGAAGAGGAAGAAAGGCTGAAAAAAATAGAAGAGGAAAAAGTATTACAAGAAGAGATCTGGAAACAAGAGGCAATTAAAAGACAGATTCAATTGGCTTTAAATCAACAAACTTTTGAACAATTCAGAAAATATGCAGAGCAACAATATCCTGGTAAACATATTATCCAACATATTTCCTTCTTATGCTTTATTTGAACTTTATTTTTAGGAGATCCTGAAAAACAGGGATCTTTAGTGAAACAACTACAAGAGCAACATTATATCCAATATATGCAACAATTACAGGCAACACAGAGAGAAAAAGAAATACAAAATGAGAGCCAGTCTGAAAAAGAAGAAACAATTGACCAAGTAATTACTACTTCCAACAAATGGGTCAAGTGTAGTATGCGGAGTCATGATTTTTTGAAAAAAATTGATAGTATTAACATATTTTGAAGATTATCTGTTGAAAAATTTGCCATAAATTCTGAATTGCCGAAGATTTTTTTTCAACCATCATTTTTTTCCCTGGAAACTATTCAAAAAGATATTTTTCAACAGGTAATGTTCAAAATGCGTGAGTACTATCAATTACTATCAACTTAGTCATGGTTCCTTATAGTTCACCAGACCCAAATAACAAAATCTGTTATAATTTGTATTTATTTTTAGAAAGACAATGAATCTGATTTAGAAAAAGAAAATTCCGTGGAATTGGGCATTGTAACTGCAAGTATGTGGACTAGAAATGAAATTGAGCCGTTCAAACAGAGCGTAGCTCAAGGAGAAGGAGATGGAGTGGTAAGAGTAGGGCACGGAGAAACTGTAACTGTCAGAGTACCCACACATCCACAAGGTACAAGACTGTTTTGGGAATTTGCCACAGATCATTACGATATAGGTAAGTAAAAGTATACTCTAAATAGTGTTATTATTTTTGATATAACATTTGCAGGTTTTGGTGTATATTTTGAATTTGGTACACCAATTTCTGAAGAAGTGTCAGTACATGTATCAGAAAGTGATGAAGATGATATTGACGATTTAGACGACGATGAAACTTTTAATGAAGAAACCATAAGAACGAACGATCTAGAATCGGGATCGGTAACAATAACTGGCGTTTCGAAGCCACTACTCCATGAAATAGTACCGGTTTATCGAAGAGATTGTCAAAATGAAGTCTATGCTGGATCTCACCCCTATCCCGGAAAAGGAGTATATCTATTAAAGTTTGATAATTCATATTCGCTATGGAGATCTAAAACGCTTTATTATAGGGTTTATTACACTCAATAGTTTTTTTTTAAATCTCTATTTTAAGTTTGATGTGTATAAAGATCACGGGCTAGTTTCCTGTTGGACTTTTAAATTTTTATGTTAATATATTAATCTGTATTTATTGTTAAGTTGTTTTTATTTTTGTTTCATCTACCTGTATCTAATATAAGGTGAGTACATATTTTAGTAAAGTCTGTTCATAGTAGAAGTGAAGTAACTAAAACGGATTATTCAATATTACTAACACAATACAGTAAGCTGCATGGTATACTACTTCCCAGGATGAACAGCACTCCACCAAATCTATGACCGAGCAAGTGGTTACACTCTCACTTTGCATTCAGAAGGGCTGGGTTCCAAACTCCAGGTCTGTCTGATTGGTTATGAGTTTTTTCCGAGGTTTTCTCGTACCAATAGGCAAATGCTGGGTCATATACACATCTCGAATTTCTTCCAATGTTGACAGAGGAGGCTTTGTCAAACATCCCGCTCCTCTTTAGTGGGGAGAATGAAATACTATCATTCCTTTTATCAGATGTATCAAGACATATATTAGACAGCTTAAAACTGAGAAAAGATCACTCAATCACAATGATCTTGATCAGTACAGAAAAACTCTACTCTACAACCCTCACAGATACCCAAAGTTTAAAGCATGTCTGTAGATAACTACAGCTTCTCTGTATCTGTAGAGTAGGGAGGGTGAGTGTAGGCTCACAGCACTTAGGTCACATGTGACCCACCTTCCCAGGAAGGTGGACATCTCCTTTATATCGACAGGTGTAGGCCAAGACTCACCGAACACACACTCTCTTATTGACGATAACTCCGTACACTCGCATAGGACATGCCTGGCAGTTTCATCTTCCTGTTCACACATCCTGCATAGAGGTGTGTCCACTAGCCCCATAGTATGGAGGTGTTTCCTTAGTTGACAGTGGCCAGTCAAGAATTCTACTGTTAAAAATAGTTTTTTCCTGGTCAGCATTGAGGGATGTGCCTTGCCAAATGTCACTACCCACCAAACCCAGTAGCCAAGAGTAAGTCAAATGGAACCACCATGATAACTGCACATATTCTCAAGAAGATGCCCGATTTCAGAGTTTAAATAGTTTTTCCTGTTATGAACATTTAAAAACCATTAAATTGTTTCTTAAATCATCTTTATTTTAAATAGTACATAAATATTGGAATTTTAATAACCTTAAGAAATAAATCTAGAACTTTTATCTCATATGTAGATACTATACACATAATATATCATCAGCATCAGAGTTCTACATGTAGATTTGTTCATTATTCAAAATATTTCAGTCTTAGATGTTACTTTTTAAAGGTACAATAGAAAAGTACTCAACATTTTTAAAATATACCATAATATACTTATTTGTAAATACAAAAATATAAACAATTATAATATTTTTTATTCAAAAAATATTTTTTATTAGTACAACACAAAGAGTAACATTAAAACATATTAGAGACACAAAGAAAGGCACATCATTTATTAAAGATTGAATATTTATTATCCTCCAACTTTATTTAATTGTGATAAATCCAAAAAGAAGCAGATGGATAAAGTTTGCACACAATTAATTCAAATGATCAATAATTTTTGTCCATTCATAAAAATATATATAGGTGCCAAGAATTCTTGATTAGTGCACATATATTATACTACACAAATACATGAAATTTTTTAAAATTATTCGTGCTATATCCATCTAAAAGAAACCTCAATTACTGTTGCTAATTAAAATAGTGAAAAAGCTGGAATACTCATATAACTTATAAAAAATGTTAACTGGTTAGAAAGCTGACAAATTAAATGTAGAAGCGAGGTAAATATCCAACGATTCATTTAAACTACTATTCCTCCTAGGTACATACACATTTAAACATTTTACTATGAAATATACATCCTCCAGTAGAATATATTTTGTACACTTTATGAGGCAGAAGATACTTTTATAAACCTAACAATATTAAAACAATGCTTAATCTAATAAACAACTTGAATTTGTGTGTTTAATATTATCAACTAGTATTCTATAGATTATCTAGGTTTCTTAAGACTTTAAGTTTTTTGGCAATGATAATGCCAAACTCTTGAGAAGGGCCCTTGGTGGGACTCAAAACTAACCTTCTTCTCAGTCTTGGGTTAATCTCAGACCTTTGTACAACTGGTTCTGGTGTTTTATCTCTTGAAGGACCCAAAAGTTTTGTTCTGCTATACTCAACTGGTGACCAAGTTATAGGTTTCTTTCTTGGTCCCCTTTGGATGATAGCCATTTCATCAGGATTGGTGGATTTGGGAGTGTCGCAAATGTGCTCATTAATTTCAGCTAAAGCTAACCGCAGAGAACGGCGCGGAGCATTTTCTTCTATAAATGCTTCATCTTCTTCCATAATGGATCGGGTGAAAAACCGTTACAGCCCTTTCAATAACAGCTTTAACGGTCAAAATTTTGTTTGTAGTTGATTTTTGAGGTTAGTTTTAATGTTATTACATTTTTTCGGTAGTGTAGAAGATCACAACATAACTATACACTGAAACTTCTTTGATAAACATGTATAATGTAATCTTAGCGCCAAATCTCGCTTAACTTTGATAAACTCTCGCGGCAAAATGAACAAAATGGTACACAAATTCTCTCCTACCCCCCATTTCTCACTATTATTTTTGGAAGTTCGGATAAGTTAATGCTGTGTTGTCACGTTTAAAATCAGTAATTTCCCTATATTTCTTCATCAATATTCACTAACTAATTTTTATCATTTTAATATTAACTTTACCCACTTAATTACCTCATTAACGGTAATTCACTTCTATGGATGTAAATAAATCTCGGTTTTAAATTTTTTTCCGTCCAGTTAACCTAAAGTATTTGTAAATATAATGTGTAATTTATAATATTGGCACTATTCATGTTATTATAAGTAAATGCTTCTACCAAAAACACATTTTAACTGTTCAACTTCTTAAGTTGTTTATTATCAAGTCCCTGAAGTATTGTGATCTTGGTCTATTATAACGCAAAATTATGAAATTTCTTGTAACAACTCCTAATTACATTGAT
Source organism: Lochmaea capreae (assembly GCA_949126875.1). Taxonomy (NCBI): domain Eukaryota; kingdom Metazoa; phylum Arthropoda; class Insecta; order Coleoptera; family Chrysomelidae; genus Lochmaea; species Lochmaea capreae. The sequence goes on along the minus strand of OX421397.1, from coordinate 8,521,584 downwards.
CTGGCAACCTACAAAAGTATTGTGATGAGCGTTTACAGCTGATTCAACAGGTGTTATTGTTTATGTTTCCGTCCCTTTAAATTTATTTGTAAAATGTGTTGCCTAACCTTAGTATCGTTACATTACAAAGTAAAACCATTGACTTTTTTAAACCAAGGTAAAACAAAACATTAATTAAATTAAATTTTACCAACTTCGGAGATTTGTTACTGTGTAATCAATGAGGAATTTATAAACTTTTAATATTAATTCTTCAAGACCAGATAGGTAGCGAGTCAACAAAATATTGTGAATTATATAGGTACTTTCAGGGCCTATTTTACCATAAGGCCCGGGCCTTGGGCCCGGTGGTCTGGGGGGCCCGTTAAAGGTTGTAAAATATTCATAATTTCAAATGTAAATTTACATAGCAGAGAAAAAAAATAGTTACCTCTGATAAGGAATAAGGAAAATAGAATTAAATAAAATAAGCTTTAGATTGGTATAATTAATGCATTTTTTAAAATTATTTATAAATTTATATTAAAGATACCGGCATAGGCGATTCCCCAATCTAAAAATAACTAAATAAGTATTGCGGCACATACAGCAAAGGGCGGCGGCGGCGGTGTTTTCTTTTACACGGCGTTTTTGTTTATGATAACAAGAGAATTTTTGAATTTTATTGGAAAAGAGGGCCCAAATTTTTTCTTGTGCCTTAGAGCCCGAATTTTTTCTTGTGCCTTAGGGCCCGACCAGATGAAAAATAGGCCCTGGGTACTTTATCATATAAATAAAAATAATAATAAATGTAAATCCTGCAAAAACTTAATATGAGAGTTTATTTTGTGTAGACTAACATAACTTGGCAAGAGCATGTTCGATCATATTTCAAATTGACAACTTGCACGGGTCTCTTTAAACAGGATTCTAGTCAGTCACCTCACTATGAGTATGAACATACTTTAACTGTTTAATATTCAATACAGTATTTATAGTACTTATAGGTCAATAAGAGTTATTCCAATTAATTAATATTACATTGTTAAATAGGTTACTGGACCAATGGAAGGTAGAATCTATCTTTACTGAATGGTATTTAGTAAATTTTGATAGAACCGACAGTTTTTTCGAGCCAACGATAGCTTGTAGAAATCGAATTTGCAACGCATGTCCCTGGTAGAAGTAAGAGAATAGCCGGCAGAGAACAGTATTTTACCGACATGTTAACAACGTTGCCATATTTATTCTTTGATTATATGGTCAGTAGTAGAAAATTACGTGAACTGATAGGTAAAATATATTAACGTAATTCAATTACTTTACATCAGTTGATTTACAGAGATTATTTGAGTCTACGTAATTTAGTTTGGTTACTGTTAACATGCACACGTCAGATGCTACAAATAAATTATTGTTGATTAATTTTCTTCAATTTTCACTAAAACCAAACACTGTCAGATTACAAATAGACATTGATACTGCAAGCGCCAAACGTGATGGCGAGCCCGCCCCCATGCGCACAAACTCATTTTCAATGTTACCTCCCACTACAGCTCTTGCAAGACATATAAATGCTATGTACAGAGGCGTATCATTAGTTGTCTTGTTGGCGTTTGGCATTGTCCAAATAATTTTTGTGTTGTTTCTGAAAAAATGTCATCGCCTAACAAAAAACCAATTATCAAGAGTCAGACACGTGAAATCATTTTTAAAGTGTCAAATGTGAGTCGAATACGTTATCAAATGTGAAAAATAAAACATCGCACGCTGCAGGTAACATTAAATAAATTTCAAAAATAACTATTTCAACACAAATCGTTATTTTGTATTAGGTATTTCGATAAGAACCGTTGAAAGAGTGGTTAAAGAAGGGGAGCAATTAATTTCTGCAAATAACGTGCAAGTAAAATTTTCCACCCCAAGAAAGAAGCGGCCTAGAAGTGCACCAATAACTGATATTCCCGAGTATGAGTGTTTCAATATTAGACGGATTATTTACGACTTTCATAAGACGGAAGGGTGTCGTACTACGGTAAAAAAGTTACAACACAAAATTAATGACGTTTTGGGAATTGTGGCTTCCGGAACATCTCTCCGTAGAATTTTAAAGAAAATAGGTTTTAAATATGGAGAAGGACTGAAAAAAATTTAAAAATTTCATTAGAGAAAATGGACATCAGAGCATTGAGGACTGACACCATGTTTTAGTTGTATTTTTGTACTTTATTTAGGATTAAATAAATTAGAATAATCCAGTGTTTCTAGCTTTATTTTGGTTGCTCGTGTCACTTGTCACTCGGTTGACACCAAGCTTAAAACATTTTATAAATATAAACATGGAACAAAACAAACTCTTAACTCTATAAGCTATACAGCCATGAGACATAGTGGACATACATCTTCTAAGAACTGGACGGATGAATCAACCAAAGGGTTATTTAAAAATATTTCGAAGGGACCAAGATTCATTATTGTCCATGCAGGAGGAGACATGGGCTTTATACCTAGTTGTCGGCTTATATTTAAATTAGGGGATTATCATTCAGAAATGAATTCTGAAAATTATGGTAAATGGTTACAAGAAAAGTTGGCCCCAAATTTCCCTGTGAATTCGATAGTCGTGACCGATATAATGCCCCATACCATAATATTCAAATTAATCCAGCCCCCAACACAAATTCTAGGAAGGCTGACATGGTGAAGTGGCTGCACGAAAAAACATTTCGTTCACCCCTGACATGCTCAAACCCGAATTATACGAGTTGATCAAGAGAAATCAAAAGGATCATATTAGATAAAAATTTGATGAAGTTATGCTTGAACACGGACATAACGTTTGCGACTTCCACCCTACCATGCCGTTTTGAATCACATTTATCTCATTTGGGCTTCTGTCAAAAACAATGTGTCCCAAAAGAATGTAACTTTCAAAAAGTTTATTTTTTAATAAGTGTATCATTATAAAACATAACTACTACCTATAATACTGAATAAAATATGAAAAGAAATTACAAAGAAATCATAATTATAGGCACGACACTGACCGCAAGGGGCTTATCGTAATCCAATAATATAGTAATTTAGTTGGGTACCTGCCATGCGCGATCGCTCGCCATCACGTTTGGAGCTTGCTGTGTACAATAAGTGTAACTAATAATGTAAAAATTATCTAAAAGCAAACCTCTACAAACCATACGTTTTAATTGCAAAGACCTCGTATAGTTTTGTGGAGTCTGGTTTTCATCAACTATTTCAGTAATAGGTAGAATAGGTATAATTATGTACCTATAAATATCTTGAATTCTTATTTATATACAAGTATCGATAGAGTAGTGCTGTACCTACTATCGGGAAAAATCAAAAATTTATTTTTAAAGAGCTTCAAATTTTCTAAAAAGTCTTATCGACATAAAATCTAACAATACTATGTGACCCTTTTGGGTGAGAGGTCGGTTGAGGCTCATCTAAATACGTATGGTAAAATAATAGACTTGGCAAATACGCATTAACAAAACGCTGCTGCTGCTGCTGGTTTCTTTACGTTTTTTTATTCCGTTCAGTTGTCTGGCTCAGTTCAGATCTGGTTAAGATTCAATCGTTAAAAATGTTTGTAGATGTATAATAGTGAATGTTGTAATAATGACACGGTCGGTAGCTGGAGTCTGAGTTTGTTGTCTCTTATAGTATATAATCCGTGGGTTATCTGTGGGTCTGACCATGGGTACGATCATAGTCTGGCTTGAGTCTAACTAGACGAGACAAGGCGGCCTTCATATCGTGTTTGTTCCAGTTGGTGTAAATTTTAAAAGTAAAATCAATTCACAACGCATTCTTTTGATTAACAATGTTTTAGATTTGATAAAATGCAGTGATTTGTTTTCACTACTTGATAAATTGCTAATTATGGTAAGTACCTACATGATTAATTTGCAATACATTTTTGTAGTGTTAAAGCTTAGGCATGCTAAAAGTTTTAGGTGTATAAAATGGTTTTTCTGACAGTAGTAGTTATGTAATTCAATACGATTAATACATATTGCAGATCAGACATAATACTTTCACAAATCTATCCTATTTTATGCATTGTTTTGGCATATTATGATTTATGTGAAAACATTTTGTATAATACCTACGATAGGATTCCGGTTATTATATCTACCAGAGGGGTTACTTATCTAACGATTTGAGTTTAAACACACATATTTCAAAGAAACTGCAATAAAATTCTAACTACACCTCGTATAATAATATATTGTGTAAATGTATTAGTTTGTCGTTTTCTTTTCTCTTAAACAAAAATGCATTATACGCATTTACAGTGTTTTATTAACCTTATCAATATAACATATATTTTTCTACGGCCATGTGTGAAGATAATCAATTCTATACGCGAATGTTTTATGTAAATGAAAGAAATTTTAGATTCAGACCTATCAAAATGTTTACTACAAGCTTATTATTTTCCAAGTATTCATAGTCCATTGGGATTTCTTCGAATTCAACATATGTTTGTAAAAAAATATAGTTAGGTAGGTACCTGATGAAATATTTTTTTGCTATAGCTAAAATGATAACAAGTCTTTTTAGTAGATAAAGTAACGCTTTAACAGCAAGGGTAGATACAATGTTTCAACTTTTTTTATTCAATACAAACACATTAATTCGAAGGATTATAACAAGTGTAATTTAACAATTAACATTATTAGAAACATCTATTTTTGGAACACCACAACTTGTACTCGATTGCTTAGACACTTGAACCGAGGTCTACCAAGTAAACACTTGGATATAGCAATCTTATTGCATACTGACTGTTCAATGTAAGACTCTGCAACGGATGACGATTTCCATCCACCTAAGCGTTTAACTTTTACTAGTTCAGCACCTGAGTTTGCCAACATGGTAGCTGAAGAACGACTATTACCGAGGTTTAAGGTCGATTTATAAACTAAAAGGCGAATTATTTTTTTTTAAATTGTATAATGTATTGCAGACATCGAGGGGCATCACCCTTTTTATCTAAAATGTATCTCACTAATGATAAGAGCTTTTATGTTTTTCAATTGATTAAAAGTATGTAAATAAACCAAAATAAAACTTTGATTGCAATTTGATTCAACAAAGAAATTAAAGGTTTTCTATCTAAACGCACGTGTATGTTATGTTATGAGATTTTCATTACGTGCATGTTATTGTTAAATGTCACTTACAAGGAATGTCTACAGTGCAATTTTTGACGTTTACGGACATGGGCGTAGAAAAAACAATTTAATACTTATTTTTGTTTACTGTAATCAGGAATTTTTTGTTTATTACGTAGGTAATTATTGTTAGTTGAAAGGGTAAAAACACTCAAGTCGCTGTAACACTATCATAGTTTTTCAAATTAATGAAACGGGATAATCGAATCAAAAAAGCGATACAAAATAATCTCAAGGTTAATGCCACTTTTGTAAGCAAATAATTACACCGGTAAAATTGATAAAGAATTAATAATTATGGTAAAAATATTATGTATTTTGCTCTAGTTTTACTGTATTTTTTTTTTTTGGTAGGATTGGAGATAAGAAGCAACTAGATCTTAAAATATGACATTTTTGCAAAAAAGGTAAAGGGGTGGGTTATGCCACCTTGGTGTCCTACCACCCCTTATAAGGGGCTATTTCTTCTAGTACTAGCATTCGTACTTTTGGAATATTTCTTCAATACATTTACGAATTCAAAAATTTATAATACCAACAAGTAAGTACACTTATAGTCCGGGAGCTAGCGACAGTTTTCATTGCCCCATTTCATAATTTATCTTTTATTTCGTAATATTAATATTACTGATGAAATAAATGGCACTTGTGGTCCAGTCTATTGACTACGAAACCAAATTAAAGAATAAGAGTATTGAGAGTCGTGAAAATTTTCAGAAATTTGGTATGTTCTAGTCGCTATCTACGCAAAAAATGATACAAGATATGTACAGGCAACTGAAACAAGAAAATAATGGGTCAAAGCATGAAAGAATACATAATTGACAAAAGTTTCAAAAAGATCCATTATTATAATAACTATTTACTCACAACTATACATAATAGTTATTTATGATACAAGTGCGTGAAGTTATACTTTTGCGCACGAGGTGCGCAAAAGTACTTCACGCACAAGTGTCATACAAAACTTTATCTACGACCACATGAAGAAAAAATAAAAAAAATGTGCTCTGAAGGGGTTAAAAAACATAAAAATAAATTTTTTATAAACAAATATATACACAACGAATTCTAATTATTTAACTTGGTCACAAGACAATAATTGGGATGTTAAATTTGAAGTTAAAGGTGTATCAATATCGACGAAATCGTTCGATTTGGGCTGTGAGATTGAAGAATTTTCTGCCAGGGGCATTTATTAAAAACTTTGATTTTCGGCTCCGAAAATTTTTTTTGTAGTTTCTTTTTTATTTTGTAATGAATTTTCAATAATATTTTTCACTATGTCTGACACTTCTGTCAAATTTACTGACAGCACAAAAGTTTATACAACAAACGACTAAATTCAAGGCAACTAGATAATTACGTAGCTAAAAAAGAGTGTTAAAATGAAAACCCCGTTTAAAAAGCATTGGTCATTTACGCACGCTTTTGGGTGTTATAATGAAAGTCCCATATAAAAAGCGTTGTTAATTTACGCACGCTTTTTAACGTATGTATAATGTATGATTTCACACATTTTTTTTGGTTCGTAAATGCCTAATTGTAAAGGTGGTCGTAGAAATTATGGCAGGAATATTAAGGCCAACGAAAAAATGGCATGTCTTATTTAAACGCTATTAAAACATTGATAGAATTTCTACTTTTATTTTTGTTTCGATACAAATAAAATAAATCTAATCGTTTTAAAATCTTATTAGGGTTGCCCAAATTTTAAAAGTCACGGGATAAAAAAAAATGCATTTACCTTTTTTTTTTTTAAATACTGTAGTGGGGAAAACAAATAATCGCTGCTTATCTAGGGCGTTATCGCCGATGGTTACCCAGGCTAAATAAAAACATACTTGAAGCGATCAAACTATATCTGGAGGAAAATAATTGAGAGCTATACCTCAGGGAATAGTGTAGGGTTCTTTGTATTATTGTTTTGCAAGTAGCCAAAACGCGGAAAAAAAAATAGATACAAATAACGTATAAATAAATAGTCCAACTAGTACAGGCCAATATTTTATTGCTAAATAAGGCAATCGGCAATACGACGCTCCTGTTACAAGTAGATACAAGAAATAGATCAGAAATAGAATCAAAAATAAGTCGAAATAATATGTCAAAATCTGTCACAAATATCTGTTATCAAAAGAAAATATCGTAGGTATAAAACAAAAGAATAATCGTTCAGTAGGCGATCGAGGTGTAGTCAAGTATGATCATACGAGCTTTACATGTACCATAAACCTACCTATAAATGCTAAAAGCCGAATAATAATCTAAATCATAATTACCGCAATTATCAAGGCTTTGAATTAAAATTTAAATCCAAATCAAGCTACAAAATATACAATTTTACTAACGTCCAAAATGAAATTATTTGATATAAATAATAATCACTTAAAACTCGTGATTGATACTGAGAATAACGATAATAAAGTAAAATCAAGTTCTTTCTTTGTTTGTTTATTTGTACTTAGCTTGCACGAATTTGGGAGTCCAGTCAAACCATCCTCAAGGTCACTCTCGGTAGTGGAAATCTGGTAAATTTCCAGGGATCGTCTCGGCTGGAAAGATTCTCTGATGACGTGAAACAGGTCGAACCAAGTGTGAAACCAATCCAGACAACCAAAAAGGGTTCCAAATCAAACCCCAACAGTAGAAGGGAAAGTAAAGTGTAGAAGTAAGAACACAAAAAAAAACCTACAACAAGGAGAAAGAAAAAATAATCAATCTCACCATTTAGAAAGTTGTAGTTTGGTGCAAACTAAAAATAACTTACCTCAATTTATCAATGAGGGTTTTCAAAATTCCCATGTCCAACCCCGGGAAATCATCAATAGACAACCTCCACCAATAGGCTCATAAAATGGTGGATTCTGGCAGGTGTTGATAAGAGATTGATTCGATCTTAATGAATCGTGGTTTCGGTGTAAAATAATCCCTTAACGGCGGAAAAACGACTTCCAAACAACTATTCAAAATAGTCGGATTTCCAAGCAATTTATGCAAATTTATATTCCCTAATTAGGGTAACTAATCGAAAATTTAACTAAGAAAATAACTCGCACTAAGCACCGAACCTTTCGTTCTCCAAACTGTCTCACCTTCTCCCCGTTGCCATCGAAAAGATGGCTTCCAAAACAGTCATACCACAATATCCAATAATATAAAACTCGAAATATCCAAAAATATCCGTTAATAAAGGTTGGTAATTTGTAGTTGTCGAGCCCAATGGGGAACCAAAAGAAGTACGTCCAAATTTCCTAAATTCTCTACCTTCTCTATACTACAGCATTATACATAATACATGTGAACAAGAAATAACGTTCTCGGAGCGACACAATTTCATTAGATTCGTAGATTAATACCAGTCGTTCAGAAAGGACACGAGTTCTATCGATAACCGAAGCATTTTTAGATTTATTAGTTATACAGATTGTCCAAAATATTATTTAAATTTAATTTAAGTCAACCAGATTTTATTTGATAGCAATCTTGAAAAAATGTTTGTCGCCAGCTCCCCGACTATTAGTATTTTAGTTAAGAAAACACGTTTATTTCTATAATCGAAAGTATATTTTCAGATTATCCAAAAACGCTAAAGAGTTTCAAACGTACGGACCCCTATTGAAGACTTTACTTTTTAAAAACAACAAAACTAACATTCATAACACTTCGATTACGTACACAACGAAAAACGAATCCTATTATAGTTATATTGTAACCGAACCGTCGTTTTTATCAAATAATTTAAATACCACCTATGTAGTAAACTTAACTTTGAATATTACTTCTACCATCGAAACAAAAAACGATTCCAGATTGTATGACACCACCTTACCGTTATGTCCAGATGATATTTCTTCTAGTTTAGGTGAGTTGATTCACGTAATAGTATACCTAATTTACGTCATAAGTCCGGTAAGTCAAGTATTACAGTACGAATGAGATGTTTATAGAATTTTTCATTCTCTCGTCTTATTATTTCAATAACGTTAGACATTATTTGGCACATTTTTGTTTTAAACTCACTCTACCACTTCTACTAAGCAATCATGTAAATATATGCATGTCAATAAATTAAAATTACTATTAAAACGTCAAATACCTAACTAGCTAAATCGCTTCTGACAGCGCGTCGTTTGAAACGTCAAAATAATCATCATTTTACGTATATATAGAGAACAAAATGGACAACAGTAGCGATAGTGAAGATTTAATATGTTCAATTACGTAGATTTATGTTATCTCTACTAATTATTCCTGATAATGTGATAATTTCATTTAAAAATGTAAATGTTTCTTTTAAAAATATGAATTACCTATATCTACGTTCTCTACATTTTAAAAAATAAAAAATGTGGTTGATAGTTCAGTGGTAGGGATACTTGGCTCCTACGCGGACGATCAAGGTTCGATTCCCGGTGGAAACATTTTTTTTATGCATAGTCGTGGAGAAAGTATAGTCTTTTACTTGTGTTGAATGGCTATTATTCATGCGGATGAAGATGGACATCATTCTACACTCGTTGAGGAATATACTATTTTGTTGTATTTTCTTAAGAAATTAAATTTTATTAAAATTTACATTGTAAATCAAATAAATATGCTAGTTCACTACAAAACCTCGATTTCAATAATTTTAACTGTAACTGTAAAGCCCGTTTGTAATGATCAATTATTTTGGATCCTGAAAAATTTACTAAAACTTGTTATTAATCATTGATAATTACAAACGGGCTTAAAAATTTGCTTCCATATTACTACAGGGAACAACGGAAACTTGCACACAGTACACCTATGTTCCAATCCATTGTTGATCAAAACGAAACGATTCTAAATTACAATATGGCGGCAGCGCTTGCGCACGTCATATTCATGATGAAAATGACTATTCTATTACTAATCGTTTTTAAATCCACACGAACTGCTAAAACCTGATGTGTTTTCAGATGGGAGAGTACCAATAATACGAAGTCCTGTACCGTCGGTGGAGGAATTGGAAAACCGATTTGATTGGCTCCAACCCGGCGGACATTGGCAACCTCCGAACTGTAAAGTTTTAAAAAGCGTAGCAATAGTAATTCCATTCCGATGTAGAGGCGAACATTTATTAGTTTATCTTCGACATATGCATCCATATCTTAAAAAACAACAATTGGATTACACCATCTTCGTAGTGGAACAAGACGGAGACGGTAGTTTCAATAGAGCAATGTTGATGAATATAGGTTATAAAGAAGCTTTGGATATCAAACGATTCGACTGTTTTATATTCCACGACATTGATTTGTTACCAGAGGATGATCGGAATTTGTATACTTGTCCAGAACAACCTAGACATATGAGCGTTGCTGTAGATATTTTCAAATACAGGTAAGTGTTTTGAAATTAGTCTATCTTTAGGTGCATTTGCACCGAGCGCGCAAAACTTTCAAATATTTGAGAACAGGGCCGGACCGTGACCGGACCGTGAGGTTTTTTATTTGTATTTTTTTTACTGGTTTATTATTTTGATTGTATATATGCATCTGTTTCTGTTTATCTAAACGGGAAACGGGGCCCCCTGGAACCCGGGGGCCCTGAGCTGCAGCCTATTAAGCCCATACGTAGATTAAAGCACTGAATTCTTGCATAATCAATACTAAAATAGTATGGCTGCCAAACGGGCGATAGAGAACACATGGTAACTAAATCTACGTTTTCAAGTTTGTTTGTAATTGTTTTTATTTGTGGAAACACATTATTTAGTTGTACCATTTTTTGTTTTTGTTGTAGATTACCATACCCAGCAATATTTGGCGGAGTTTCAGCTATTAGTACCGAACATTTTAAATTGCTTAATGGTTTTTCAAACTCATTTTGGGGCTGGGGAGGCGAAGACGATGACATGTCTAATAGAATCAGATATCATCATCTTCACATTTCAAGATATCCTATTAGTATTGCTCGATATACTATGTTAACGCACAAAAAGGATAAACCTAGTCCAGCTCGGTAAGTTACTAATATGTATCATTCATTCAACTCCAAAAATCTCTCAAATTCATCTTTCTACCCCCTAAACCCCTATTTTTTGTTAGTTGATAATAGTTGTCTTGTGTCATTAGCATGTTTGTTTTTGGTAAACCCTCCAGAACCCTAGAATTTCATGGAATTTCAATGTGGGTGGCGGGAAATTTCGGTCCTATTCAAGATTTTTCGATATTCCTGATGAGTTTGACACTTTTGACAGTTTGCATTTTATAGTTTGACACTTGACAGTTTCCTTCTTAATTTTTAGGTTATAATACACTCATTTTAATTAATTTAGTAGTTTTGCACATGTGTTTTTGTTTACTTTTGTTATATTTTGTGTACAATATGTACGTTAACGTCTGAAGAGTTTAACGTAATTAATATATTTTTTTTAATATAATACTATCGATTTTTAAACTTTTTAAGTTTCATATTTATATTATCAAGGGAATCTCTTACCCTCAAAGAATCTCAAATACACCCAAACCCCCAAAACGTCCAAGAATTTCGTCTGTATAAAATGGTAACTTTTTACAACGATTCGTGATTCGTTGCTATAACTTACCTGTCCATTTCGTGAGCTTGTCGAAAGTAGAAGTTTTGTCGTTGTTTTTTTTTTTGTACGAATATCTTCACTTCCTGAAAACGCCGATATTCAAAAATTTTCAAGTTTTTGTTACCAAAATATCAAAGACATTGTCGTCGGACTTCGCTTCTTGTTAGTTGGTGCATACTTTGGTAAATGGTCACCTTTAAAACCATGACCATGTATAGAAATTTGTTTTGAAGATAAGATATCGTTAGTGGTCCATTTATACCAAACGTCAAACCAACCATTAGACGTTGAATACAGTACAGAAAGAATAGTAACGGCGCCAGTGGTGATATTTTGGGCAGATTTTGTCAATTTTCCCCGTTTATTTAGTCTCATGTTTAAATAAAATCATCAATCTCATTTAATAAAAAACTTTGTACGCCGTCGTCATGATTTCTATCAATAAGGAAAGTCTACGTGACGTCATATGACAGTCGCCCTGAGGATACACTACCATTTTTGCACAACACGTATGTATGTATTTTGGGGTAACATTCACTGAGACCTAAAAGATCTATTGTGCCCCCTTACTTCTACTTAGTTTCTGAGGAGAGTCTCAGCGACTAGTAGCTCCTTTAGTCCTATTACCCTGAGGAAGTTTAGGATATTTGCTTTAACTTAGGCAACTGTCCCTCTTCTATCCAGTAGTCTCCCAGGTACTGTGCCCTAGGATTCTGAATTGCTGTGCAGTTCGCAAGTATGTGGATGGAGGTTTCTTCTTCCATTCCACAAAATCTACAATCTTCTTCCTCCACTATTTTGAGCTTTTTAAGATGCCCATTCAGGCGACAATGTCCCGTTTGCACAACACGTCGTTTTTAATAGTTATTTTGATCTTGTTTGGGTCCATTTGGTTTTGATTTAGTGCTTTTTTGAAGTGTTTATAATAGAAAGGATAATTGAAACAATACAAATAACAAATCTAAAATGAGTGTTTTTTCCCAGGACGACTGTCATTAGTGTCAACTTGTCAGTTTGTTTTTGATAAAATCACAGATCTTGAGGTTACAACCATGGAGACTAGATATCTAGTCTCCATGGTTACAACCAACAAAATTGACAGAAAACTTCACTGCACCATAACCTATACAAGTTAAAATTAGAGAGAATCGTGTTGTTAATAATTTTTGTTGTTCTAGGTATGATGTTCTTAAACTAGGTCAGCAACGTTACGATAAAGATGGATTGAACAGTTTGCGATACAAACTGATCCAAAGAAAGCTAAATGTGTTGTACACTTGGATTCTCGTAGGTATTGAACCACCCAGTTGATGACCAAATGCGACATCTTCAATTAGTGAGATTAAATTGTGATTTAGAGTGATTGAGAACCACAAGATAATTCTTTGGTAGTCAATATCAATTTAGTTAAATAAGTAATGAGATTTTTAATTATCAATTATTTCCCTTCTTTTTTGGGGGGGTTTTGGTACGCGTCCTTCAAACATAATCACTTAATGAATAATAAATTAATTCCATGTTAATTTGCGAAATCTCACCTTGTAATTTGGAATCTCTGTAAAATAACTAAATAAAGTCAATATTAGTATAATCCACGTAATTAAAAAAGTAATAACAGATTATTATTAGCAAATACTCGATTGTTTTTAAATGTGATTTAATTTAAAATTGTTTTTTTAAACAAATAAGATACAATTGTCTATTATTTACATATAGTTTTATGCTATTTCCTGTATTTATTACACATTTATTTACTTAATTATATTTGTGCTCTACAACTTAGTTATATTTTGTACTTAAAATACTTCCAATATTTTGTCAATGTATTTGTATACATAACAATTTTTCGAATAAAATTCATTACAACAGTATGTACTTATTTTTTATCAATTCCAGATTGTTATTGTTGAATTTTTTACTACGGTTTATTTACAATAAAAAGACGTAATGTCATTTTTAGTTACATTCCTGCATATCGGAGTAAATATTAATTTACCAGCCATAAATACAGTAGGGCAATTTTCAGCTTACGGGTTGGCAAAACTTCAAGACGACAGATCAATACGCGTCATGAATTGTCATATGTCAAGTTTTTGGATGCGAACAATCAATTTTGGGCCGATCCTAGCAGGTGTGCAGCGCGTGCACCGCACATGGGCGGCCATAGGCCTCATCTAACTTTCTTTCTATTTTGCAATTCTTGATCATGCGATTTCCTCGGTAAATGAAAGATTTACCTTAATATTCTGCTTTATGTACGAGTTTAATAATATTTCTAATGATAATCTTATGAAAGCTTGCATGGACCTAGATATTAAGTGAAACCCTAAATCGTCCACGCCGATCCTCGCTCTGCGCATGTTAATATAGTGTAAATAAAATGATAACCTCACAAAATAACTCTCGTCTGTAGCCCGTATAGTTGGTGCCGACCTCGGGCGCCATCGAGTATCTCCGGTGGCGCTCCGGTGCGCATGCGTCCATAAAGCTTTTAACCTTCTATACGATATTATTGATGTGTGCAGAGATTAGCACAGCGGAAGCGTTAACACAGAGGTACCAGGTTCGAGTCGTGTCCGGGTCAAGATATTTTTATTTTCTTATTGTTTTTTTCAAAAATAGACTAAAAATACGAAGAATTTTTCAATTCGGATTAGGGTAGGGGGTAAGGTAGGGTGGTTTTGGTTGGGTTGTTATTGAAAATTATTATAATAATCTGTCAATTACACAATTCAATTTTTCGATTCGGATTAGGGTAGGGGGTAAGGTAGGGTGGTTTTGGTTGGGTTATTATTTTCGGCACCACGTATACGGGCAGCAGACGAGAGTAGGCATGCGCAGAGCGAGGATCGGCGTGGACGATTTAGGGTCTCGTGATATTAAGGTACAGGTGCGGGAGGAAGAACGTACCGTAAAAGATATAGACGGTATACAACTCTTTAATGAAATAGCTTCATTCGAAGATGGTCCACCATTAGCCAATTCCTTTTGGAAATATTCATGTAATTTTCCAATACACTCACGTTTACTTTCGTTCAACCGTTTACCGGGTATTTTTTCGAAAAATATTACAATAAAAATGTCAATGAACTTTACCTGTTTAAAGTAATGTCAATGACGACGAACTTTAATAGTGACAGAATGATTTCCGCATAAAGTGACGTTTCGTTTTTCAAGTACAATCGTTGTCACAACACAAGACAGAGACAAACCGATAAAGACGTAGAGGCGTAGCTTAATTCAGGCACAAAAGACATAATGTACCTTTCCATTAGTTTTAATTAAACATAC
This sequence comes from Lochmaea capreae, assembly GCA_949126875.1. NCBI lineage: Eukaryota > Metazoa > Arthropoda > Insecta > Coleoptera > Chrysomelidae > Lochmaea > Lochmaea capreae. Next base: position 8,506,545 of record OX421397.1, on the reverse strand, counting down.
GCGGTCAGCGATATCCACATAAAATTAGAGTGTCTTCGATACATTCAGGGAAATATGACGTAACGAGAAACATTCATGACATTTACTGTAGTAGGTTGTCTTTTAAGAGATTAATATAGCAACATAGTTGGTAGGGGTGACAACAAATTTCAAACTCATCTGTCATGTTTAGTTGTACTTAACACATAAGTTTCAGACCGCTTCGTTTAAAGCTATACAAACATTGAATTTTTAAATCAGTCGACAATTTCTCGTTGGTATGTTCCCACACAGCTCGAACAACAATTGAGTTTTTGTTGTACCATCTTCCATACTGTCGCGACCTAACTCCTAACGACTATTTGTGATGAAAAGGTTTATATCAAATATAATTTTTATTTATAAAAAAATAATTTTATTAGAAAAAAAAACAACAATTAACTCGACTGATCTGGAGCGGAAATATCCTTAACTTGCTGAAACGCCGCAATCAGCGCCGTCAGTTGAATATTTTCGTTGGCTCCTGCACATAACCTAAATTCAATATCAGCCATTTTATCCAAAATATCTATGATAACGTCAAAAGGAAATTCGATACGGTGTATATACTTATGGACTTCCGTGATTATATCGTGAAGTGCAAGTCCTTTGATCATTTTTAATTCTTTTATATTATTGTAAGTGGTTTTGAAGTTTTCGTTTAGTAACCATTTTACTATATTTTCAATGTCTGTACGAAGCGGATGTCCGACGCAAGTGTAAACGTTGTCTTCCGTGACGTTTTTACAAGCTAACCAGGTGCTTTGTAGGACGTTTAATACTTTACGCATATCGCCATTTGCCAATGTGAGTAGGGCTTTTTTCCCGTCTTCCGATACTGTCACCCTACAAACAAAAAATAAGTATTTAATTAATTACTAGTATATATGTATACTTTAATTAATATGAATGTCATCAAAGTGAAGAAATCACGCTGTTCGTTTGATTCAGTTCATTCGTTTGCTGCTGTCAATCAGTACGTTTTGTCACTGTAAACTTGGTAAATATTGAAATTTGTAGGTCTCATTTTATTAAAAAATATGAAAATACAGATTGCGAAAGGGTTTTTCGAACCCTCCCAAGTAGCAAAATCAGTTTTATTGGGGCTCTGTGAAATGCTATACAACATATCTAATAGAACTCCGATCATCCTATAATGCTTTTTACAGCTCTAATATAATATGTATACAACCAAAAAAGGCCCAAATTATAAAATCTTTCAGTTCTTTAACATATTATGTTTATATCCTGCTTATATCATACAACCTTTATAAATATATTTCTTAGAGATCGTATAGAGCGGTTTAAAACGATTTTAATAATAGTTTAGCGCCCTCTAGACATAAGTTGAATTTTATACGATTATTTCATTCTTTTGTGAGGCATAACTTACAACAAAAATATCGAATAACGTTGATATAATTGTCGCCGCGCATTGCTTGTCATGATTCGAAAAGATAGACACTGTTGCCGGATGAAAGTGTTTAATTTTACCTAATAGTGCATGAGCTCGAAAAAAAGTCAACGATAACGAGATAAAAATATCATTTGTACAAATTAATCTGCGGTTCTGGCAACAGCGGTAAAAATAGGGGGGCAATGAACATTCGGCCAATTATTCTTTCACTCTCTTTCAGATAGTTTTGCTCATATTTTCCTTGTCGTACTTGTGTAAATCGTAGGGTTCGAAAAGCTCTTTCGCAATCTGTATATCCAAAGAAACGTTTTTTATTTAATTTCATACCAAACGCATCTCATTGAATAATGAAATATGAAAATCAAACGAACGTCAGTCGTGCTAAAAATTTTATATGTTGGCTAAAATGCGCGCTGTTGCCCTTAATTTGACGTCTAGTCTTGAATTGAGGTTATGTTTTGAGAATTTCAATATGTTCATTTAATTTTTCGATTATTTAATTTGCGAGTTACTAAAAAACTGCAAAGAACTGTGTATAATATTTCAGAGAACGTAATAAGTTATCAAAGTTAAGTGTGCGTCCAAAAAAACGTGTAAATAAAACTGCTAAGAATACTGCAATAGTTGATGCATTCGTTATTCATTATACTATTTACAGCAGGCATGCAGCAAGTAAGTTTACGACCAATAAAAGTTTTATTATCCACTTTGTTATACATATTCAACAATTTTTATTATATTCTGTTATATTGCTTTGAAATTATATTGAAAATGTATTTACAGATATAACTAATTAATCTAGTATAAAGTTAGGTTAGATTTTTGTTTACACAATAAACAAAACGAGTGATATATAAGCCATATTTTTGCGATCTAGCGTCTAAAAGCGATTCATTTTCGCGAATAAGTAATGACGTCACGCTGAAAAACGCTTGAAGCGGAAACTGGCGTGGTCGGGAGTGCGCCAGAAAACTTTGAAGCGGTAAATTGACAGCATTGACAGAATAAATTGATAGAGAGTGGACCAATGGTGTAGCTATTTTTTGTTTGGCAATAATATCATGAATTTATCAACAAACTCATAGATAACAAAACATTTTATTTGAAATTTTTTTTCCAAACATTTATATCTCTGCGGGGTCGTTGCGAGGTATCAAAGAACGATTTTGGAATGTCTGAAGGAATGTATAAAGTTGACCTAAATGGTCTAATGGGCGAAGTAGACCAGGAAACCTTTTTATTATTAAAAAGGAAGTACTGCTTAAACTCCAATATTTTATTTGATAGTTGATGGAAAGTTTTATTTAGGGATTAAGAATTTCAGAAAGAAAAAAATAAACAAGTACAGTATATGTCATGAGAGAAATGTCATTGTCATATGTCAGAATATCGCTAGATATTTCCATTTTAGCGAGGTTAAGCGTGACGTCACCATTATGATGTCACGCTTAAGCTACACTGTTAATCCGCTTAAAGACGCTAGATCGCAAAAATATGGCTATAGATTGTTTGAGCATGAGCAGCCGAACTGCGATGTCACTGAACCGTTTCGGAATTGCACCCGCGAACAAACTGATAAACCAATACAACGCTTGCGCAGAACAATACCTAGAACGATTTTATCGCCTGTTGGAACAAACCTAACGTTACTCACTTTTCTTCGTCGATGACATAGTTGAGTCTGGGTAGAATTTGTTCGGGAGAAAGTGGACCAAATCTAAATCTTGTACAACGTGATTGCAGAGCAGGAATGATTTTGCTTAAATAATTACATATTATGCAAAATCTAATGTTTTCTGTATACTTTTCTATTACTGTAAAGTGAAATTATAGATTTAGTTATCGATTTATGTTAAAATTTTAATTATATTGAAGGTAAATAAAAATACAGTGCTTATTTATTATTGTAGTTTATTTTTAAATAGTTTTAAAAAAGATGATGGACGTGAAACATACATCCATTACTTAAAAAATCGTACAGATCACAAAAATGTCAATATCAAACTGAACTTTTAGTAAAACACTCTCAAAAGTTTGATTTACCGTTATAGTACCGTACCATAAGGGTTGTAAGTAACATCCTGTCATTTATCAAAACTAAGGTTACTTATTTTGGATGGTATCGTAGATGATTTTGAAGAAAGGTTTTTATCAATTTTTAGTTCTCCTTATATAGTCTCCATGCTTACGTCCTTCAAAACAGTGTCAAAATGCGTTGTTTGCAATATAGGGAGGAGAAAAAATAATATTTTTACAATAGGTTTGTTCCAACAAGCTTGAGAATCAGTTCGGAATTTTACTGAGTTTGCGTAGATTGAAATTAGCGACGATAATTTCAATCTACGCAAACTCAGTAAAATTCCGAACTGATTCTCAAGCTTGTTGGAACAAACCTAATACTATAACCCAAGTGGATTTCAAAAACAAATAAATGGTTTACGTTTGAAAATTATTGCATCGAACATGTAGTAGAAGATAAGTCAGAATGATTATGTCGAGTATTAACGCAGGCATTAGGTTGTTTTTCTACATGTGACGTCAGTTCCGCTCGAACGATAGGAGCTTGTCTCTCTTTCTCAATTCTAGTCAATTGTATACCAAAATGTTTTGCTATAAGATTTGTCAATGAAGAATGAATCTGAAACATTAATTTTCGATACAAATCACATTAAAATATCATATAATAATCCCTTACTTACATTTTCGCCCGTTTTAGCAGAAACGAAAAAACTCAAAACTTTAGACTCGATAACGAATCGCTGAGTTTCGACTAGTTTTACTGTTCGATTGTGTTCCAAATCGGCTGCAAAATATTATTAATAAAATACCCTATTGACAATACTTGTCGATGTATACTTATATTACATTTATTTCCAAAAATGGCTATTTGCTTTGAACTATCAACAATTTTCCGTACTTCGTTTAGCCACATTAGAGTAGCTTCAAAACTTTGAGAGTTTGTTATGTCGTATACAATAACAATAATCTAAAAATAAAATTAATAAAACAACAAACAACTGTTAGAAAATACGACACTTACATTGGAGTTGAATAAATAATTCTTCAACATTTTTTCGTTCAGTTGAATACCACCGATGTCCGAAATTCGTACAGAGATTTCTTTTTTCTTGGACAGATCCATTCGTTTAATATAAAAATCTGCACCCATAGTTTGCACGTAATATCTAGTGAATTCATCATAACAAAACCTCCTAACAATGCTCGTCTAAAACAATTTTCTTCGTATAGACAACCAAAAATACACTGCAGGCAACCAAACATTCACTTAAATTAATTAGTATATGCAACCAAACATGCACTGGAATTGATATTTGGCGAAGGAAACAAACTTTGGCCAAATAAGTATTCAAAATCAATTTGCAGTATTACAATAATAATAAAATTTATTTACAAAATAATTAAAATTCAAGATAATATATCATAAAACTAGATTGGATGGAAAAGTTGTGTAACTTGTAAATTATTTTAAAAATGCGGAATTTAGCGTATTTCATGCGCACATGGATTATCTTTAATCGGCTTACACTTACTTTGCCTACGTTAGGATCACCCAGCACAACAATTTTAACATTCTTCTCAGAAATATCCTCTTCTGATTCAGACATTACTTTCAACCACTCAATCTGAATCAAATAAATATGATTACCATATCTTAAAGTGCTTTATTGAAATTCTGTAAGAAATCGCATATTTACATGATTTATTCATTTCCGCAAAAGTAGAGGTGTCTATTGTTAGCTCTATATATATTTAAGAAACTTCACTATATGGAAACCACATACGCATTCAGACGTAGCAATAGCAAATATGGTGAAAAATATTATTTTTATATTATTCATAGTATTTGTCAATAGTTATGTTGACAGTTGTTTAATAACAAATTGCCCGAAAGGTGGTAAAAGAAGCGGAAAAACTGGGTTCATGGAATCTAATATAAAACCGGTAAGATTTGATATTAAATCGCAGTGTATACTTTTACTGTACATTTTGATTATTTTTACAGTGTATTTCATGTGGTCCTGGACATACAGGTCAATGTTTTGGACCAAATATATGTTGTGGTCCTTTCGGTTGTCTAATGGGTAGTCCTGAAACAGTACGATGTCAACGAGAAGGCATGTTTCAAGAAATGGAGCCGTGTATAGCAGGAAATGGTTTTTGTAGAAAAAATAGTGGAAGATGTGCGTCGGAAAATATATGTTGTGATCAAGGTATTTATTTAGAAAATAAATTTTAACACAAAATATTTTTCAACTTTGTTTTAGATTCTTGTATAACAGATCGACAATGTTCAATTGAAAATAAACCAGAAAGTATGGACTTTTACAACATCCTGAACACCTACCCCGGGGAAATAATTGAAAATTAATCGATATGGCCGCGAAGTTAGTCCCACATATGCTACCTTATCACTAATATTGTTTATGTGAAGTAGTAGGTAATAAAACTTTATACTTACCAGCGTTTTGTTTATCAATTTTTTTTCGTCTTATCAAAATCACCTGGAAACCTTTTACGCGATAAAAAACTTACGGTTTCTACGACAATGTAACAATACAAACACTTTTTACTTACCCACGTTATACATAACTAATACTTGAGGGATCGAAGATACAATTATTTAACACCAATTTTTATGGACACTTTTTTTTTAATTAACATAATGTAGCATGTTTCACTTGATTATGTGAAATTAAAAAAAAATACCAAGCAGATCGGTGATATTACAGGTAATATCATAGAACATTTTCAAATTCTAGCACAAGAAGTTAGGAAACGAAATTTTTCAAAATATACACCAAGAAAAAAAATCCTAACATTACTTTGCCGTTTTAAAAAAATATTATCGAAGAAAATTAGCTTTATTAGCATTAATTGAAATAAAATTTGATTAATACTTAATAATAAAATAGATAGAGCATGTAATAGTATATTATTAAACGAGCAATTTGATAGCCATTATTCAAGAGGGGCGCAAGTCACCCGAGTGAATAATGGCCATAAATTGCGAGTAGAATACTATACTTTGTCAACGACCCTTGATTTCTTTATTAAATTCAAGTAAATAATGCGAGTGTAGAACGGAAAGTAATAATTTGGTATTTGGTATTATTGACAATTCTAACGTCAAATAATGTGGCATATAGAGATGGGTGATACTGTGGAAAGTATGGATACACCGTACGGTTATAAATATAGTGTTTTAAAAATATCAATATTAGAAATACTAAAAATTTTGATATTCTATCTATATGATATATTCCAGAAACAAATTTCCTAAACAAAATACGCAGATTTAATAGTTTTTTTCATATTGTTCCCCCATCTCTAGTAGGAGCGTCTAAATATAGCTCTGCACCAACGTTGCCAAGTGTAGTCCTAAACTAAAACGTTTGTGTTTTGGAAAGTAAAAATATTTTAATAATGATATTTATCACAGTTGATTAAAAAGCAATGTGTTAAGAAATCAATATTTGTCATTTTTAAAATTATGTTTAGCAAAACGTACTGAAAATTGTTCGAGTTTACAATACAGAATTATCATACAAAAAGGAAAACTCACGAATGCATAGATACATTTTCCCTAATCGAAAAATTGAATTGTGTAATTGACAGAATGATTATTATAATAATTTTCAATAATAACCTAACCAAAACCACCCTACCTTACCCCCTACCCTAATCCGAATCGAAAAATTGAATTGTGTAATTGACAGATTATTATAATAATTTTCAATAATAACCTAACCAAAACCACCCTACCTTACCCCCTACCCTAATCCGAATCGAAAAATTCTTCGTATTTTTAGTCAATTTTTGAAAAAAACAATAAAATAAAAATAAAAATATCTTGACTCGGACACGACTCGAACCTGGTACCTCTGTGTTAGGAGCCCAGCACACTTACGCTGGGCTAATCTATGCACACATTAATGATATCGTATAGAAGGTTAAAAGCTTTAGAACCGTCGCATGAAAGCCGAGCGCCACCGGAGATACTCGATGGCGCCCTTTCAGTTTAGGACTACACTTGGCAACGTTGGTGCAGAGCTATATTTAGACGCTCCTATCTCTAGTCACCTATGTGCCAAAATGTTCTGAGTGTTGGGTTGTCATGGCATGTTATTTAAATGCAAAAGCGTGAATTATGGAACCATAATTCACACTAATAGATATATGGGTACCATATACCTTTTGTTAGAAGGTAAAATATTGACTCATTATTAAGTGGTCGTGGACAAAAACAGATTTTTGCCCCCTGATCAATTCTGGACTAGGGCGGTTTACAAAAATTTTTTCTTCGCCAACCACAACAAGATAATGTGGGGTTTGGGGGGTAAAAAAAGATATAGTAAGTAATAAATTGGCAGAGCAGAATTCACTGTTCTCATGTTTCAGTGCAAGGAGTTACATCTTATTATATTATAAATAGAAAAAAATTCTAACTTTACTCTGCCATTAGACCATTCCAGAATGACGTCACTGACAGGTCGGCCATATTGTTCTGTGTCCTCATGTCATATTCTATTTAGTTTTCATTGTTTACCCATGGTTTACTGGTAAACAACGCTTGACAGTTAGACTTTGATTAGTAAAAAGTTTTTAAAATCATCTAAAATGCCATCATTTGTAGTGTTGTTAAGTGTGTGGAGTGAAGGGAGCAACAAAAATAAGGTATCCTTTTTTCTGTGATATTTGTAGTATTTGGTTGGTTGGTAATCAGACGAAACAGGCCGGGTTAGAGGGCCCCAACACTGCAGCCTTTGGTTTATTGTATTGTCCTGTTTGTCTGCTAGTCCATGAGAAGATTTGTGTTCTTGAAGAGATCTAGAAGTCTCTTCACAGTATCTCTTTTTGTGAGGTTGGATACAGGGTCATCCGGCCCTATCTGTCTATACCTCCACCAACGTAGAGCCTCACATTCGAAAATTATATGGGTGGCTGTTTCGTCCTCCTCACCACATAATCTACATATAGGTTCTTCTTGGAAGATCCCCATTGTGTGAAGTGTTTTCTGAGGCCGCAGTATCCGGTCATAATGCTGGTTACCAGCCTGATTTCTCTCATATTTAACTTTAGGATTTCTTCAGTAAGTTTTGGTATGGGTTGTTTTTTCCTTGTACATGCACTTGATATTGATAAGAGACAAATTATCAAGATAACACCAGGAAAATAAATTTTTAAATTAAGCACATCTGATACCACACAAAGTTAAAAGCCAACTAATCAATTTGGTTGCCCTCCAGCACAATATGGCCGATCTGTCAAAGTCACGTGTTCTGGAATGATCTATAGGATTGTTTAACATTTTCATTTCATTTTCCAGTCACCCCTCTCACTATCATATCACATTATTACCTCATGTTCACATTTCATAAATCAAATACCACTTCTAATGTATAAACTGAATAATGAAAAAGCAAAATCTGATGCCAGCAATAATTATATTGAATAAGTAAATTGGTGTGGTACTTACTTCTACGTAAAGCATTCTGTGCATCCATTGTCATAGCATCAGCTTCATCTAATATAATTAATTTAAAGCCAGATTTAAAGATTGTTCTAGTACTAGCAAATGTCAAAATAGGTCCTCTTACAATACCAATTCCTCTATCATCTGATGCATTTAATTCTAAAACCTGTAAAAAATATTTCAAGATGTTTTCTAGTGGAAACAGGTGTAAAATACTCACTGTTGATGACATTTGTGCTGGACTATATAACAATCTTGCACAAGCTAAAATTGTACTTGTCTTGCCGGTACCAGGAGGTCCATAGAACAATAAATGAGGTACTTGATCTTCTTGAATAAATTTGCTGACTATAAATAATATGTAAATAGAATTGTAGCACACACTATAACCATGTAAAGTATTTATTTTTTTTGAAAATGAATTATAACCAACCTGTTTTGATAATATCTTCATGGGAAACTAGATCATCAAGCGTACTAGGCCGATATTTTTCAACCCTGAAAAATGGAGGAAAATTGTATACTTTTAAGTGAACATAAAAAAACTCAAAATATTTACTAATTACTATTGTCTTTAAATATTTACCAGGGCAAGTTTATTTTTTGTTGAACTTTCTGTACCATAGTTATTAGAGAATTTAAAATATTATAGAATAACAAATTGCCTTTAACAGACAGAAATAAAAATATTTATACTTTTATTTACAGGTTATAGGAAGAAGCGGGAAAACAAAACTTTGATTTTATCTTCTTCTTTATATATCGTCAGACACAACCAGTGGTTGTCTGATATCGTATAATATAATAAGTTTTTCGAAAAAAGAAAAGTGTGTGTGTGCTTTCATAGGATAATGTAATGTATAATTTTATAATGAGCATTCAAAACTGAAAACCTCCTTGCTATTTTTTTCTCTAAATGATGCTCTTTATTTCTGTGGTTATGAAGCACTGGCTGAGAAATTTTAATGTTGACATATAGCTGTCACCTTTTCTCATTCATGTCAAATTGACTACTTTGTGGGGAAGGTTTTCACGTACCTTGTTCCCATTTTGTTCAAAACACATTTTTAAAATAGATAAGGGCAAGAATATGGCTGGTTTATTAGTGAAAAGTTTTCGTTCCGTTGCAAGAAACACCTTGTGTGTACGATCCTTCGCCACCAGGCCAGTAACAATAACGTTGGTCAATAAATGTAAAGATACAATGCAAAATTCCTTACAAATTAAAATAGGTTCTATGCACTCCGCACAGGTACTATATAAAAATCTATAATTTGTTGATAAATATATGATTGTCTAGTTTGTAATTGTAGATACAAAAATATAATGATTAAATATTACATAACATAACCTCATTTTATCTGCTAAACCGTTTGTAATCTTACGTTTTAAAATAAACGCAAAAAATTTTCATGTTTCTAAGTAACAAATCAAGCATTTAAATAGGACTAAATTATATTTATTTTTATTGTTAGACTCGGTTTTACTCGCCAGAAATGAAAAAAGTCAAACCCACTGAAGACGAAATCAAAGACAGGGTGCTGAAAGTGTGCGCTTCATATGATAAAGTAACAGCAGATAAGGTATCATTTACAATTACTTTTTTTATTTCAGAGACTCGCTACACCACAAGAGCGAAGTTACAGTTCTAAGCCACCCCTGACTTTACAACTCATTTCAGATAGAGTTCTGTTAGTGTTAAAATTGTATGACAAAGTTAACCCTGAAAAGGTACAGTAGGACATATAATCTTTCAAACCTTGTAATTTCAATTTTAACTTTCTGGGTTTGAAGATATTAAATTATTTTGTGATGAGTTAGATCTGTTACTTTGATTGTGGTAGACAGTCTCTGTTTAATTGTCTGTATTTGCTGACATAAATAAAATAAAATTTATTTGATAGTATTTTGGTGCTTCGTGTAATTGAAGATACAGGTCTACTTTTTTAACATTTCTAGATAAAGTTGTAATTTTCTTGTGTTTCAGTTGACTCTACAATCTCATTTCATCAACGACTTAGGATTAGATTCATTAGATCATGTAGAAGTTATAATGGCTATGGAAGATGAATTTGGTTTCGAAATACCAGATGCCGATGCTGAAAAGTTGTTGAGACCCTCAGATATTGTGAGGTATGTTGGAGATAGGGAAGATGTATATGATTAAGAAAATTGCTATTGTAATTTAAATTACTGTAATTTGTCATATATAGCGTTATCTTTTAAGTTTATTAAATAAATGTAAATTATTTCTTGTAGTTTTTTATTAAATATTTGTAATTTTATCCAGCTGCGATGGTTGCTGTGTAAAATAAAACTACGGTTGATGTAGAGAAAATAAATTATATTTCCCAATACATAGCTTTGGAATAAATATAATATATTATGGAATAAAAATATTCGATCACATTGTTTCTCTTAAAATTACCTTAATGATAAAAGATTGAATGTTGTACATGTTTTAATACTGTAAATGACTTCTTACAGCAAGTTTGTGTAATTTAAACCATCAACAATCGAATAAAAACCTACTGTAAAGGTTTCACTTCCTAATCAATATATTACAAAAACATTGTAGTTTAGTGCAGTATGATTTTAAAAAGTAAGAGTTGTCATGGAGGAACTATTCCTCTTAAAATTAACTAAAAGTATACAAATTAATTCGGAGATAATTTGTTGAAAAATAGAAAATAAAGCTTATTTCATACCAGAACTAAAAATAAAGGCTAAGAATTGACCATGGTAAAGTACAGTGCTTGTCAGTTAATATTACTCAGTCTTCTTGTTCTTGACCAAGAACGCTCTTTAGCGCTAGCGAACATTATGTAGAAAAGATTTGTACCCATGTTAATACCAGCAGCAAGATAGAAAACCATTCGCCACTGATTCAAAGTTTGCTTTAAATAAAAAAATTTATATAATTAATACACAATACCTACATCAAAAAAGTAATATACTATCATCCCAGATACCATGTAATCTTTGAGGAGTGGGGCATTATGAAAAGCATTTTTTTAATTGGATCTAGAATGTTGGTTAGTTAGCCGACAACCGGGACACGTCAATTTTTTTATTGATTCAAATTTTACCAATAGGGCAAGTCCACATGACGTCATGCCCTGAGGAATCTGACATGGAAGCATGGAACATACAACATCTGATGATAAACAAGCGTTCTTTGCTCAACACGTGGTTCTTAATAGTTTTTTGATTTAGTGCTTTTTTTAACGTTGTTTTAATTGCGTAAGTATTTTAAAAGTTATATATGACTGTTTATAATAAAAAGGATCATTGTATCAATACAAAACAACCAAATTACAAATCTAAACTCTAACCAAATAATTGTTTTTCCTCAGGGGTATTGTCAACTGTCAGTTGGTGGACATGCCCTATAGCAATCTAAAATTGTAAATAAATAAAAAAGTTAGTTTGCTTTTTCTTTGATCACGCGAGGTTTGGGACTATAGGGTATAAGAACAAATTGATATCTATAAATGGTATATGTATAAGTCCCAATGAACGTCATTGGAAATCAAAACAGTGGCGTCCACTATAGATGGGCTATATTATATTCTACAGCTAGTAATTCTTAAGTCACAGTTGAGAGTTGTAAGCTAAGATTACTGTGACTCCTGTTAAAAGTCTAGAGCATTGAATCACACAATTGCAAAATGTAAGTACAATTTGTGAGCTAGAAAACGGAAGAGGACAGAAAAATATCCCACCCCTCTTATATCACCTAAATGAAGTTCACGAGAGGTCGTTTCGTTCGCCGTTCTGCCATTGCACTGAGCCACACCAGGCAGAGGGCAAGTGGGTTACTTTGCACTGTTTTGAAGCTTGCCATAGAGGCCTAACCTAACCATTTTAATCAAAGGCTTTAATGGAACAGTTCACAAGACAACACAGGAAATATACATTGCTCTTGGAAAATGTAAAATAATGTGTGGAAAAAATGACAGGAAATTCACGGCAGACCTAATAAGAGCTTAGACACACAAACCTCATGGAGTTGACAGAAAAAGTCATGCGCAGATTCTGTCACCTAGTAGAGGAAGCTGTAGAACACATTCTATACCAGTGTGACTGCCTGGACAACATCAAGAAACCACACTGATTAGCTACTTGAAAAGAGTCAGGATGGAGATGTAGATAGTTCAGTTATGAAGGCAAAATTCGGCTATGACGATTTTTATAGTATCAGGTATACTTACCCTTCCTTCGATAAGGAGCCCAATTACATAAGGTGCTAAGAAACCACACATATTAGCAGCAGCGTTTGTAATCCCATACATAGTTCCAGCATATTTAGGACTTAAAGCGATATGGTTCATTGAATTACCGGCGTATACAGCACCACCAAAAGCTCCAGTAATTGCCAGCAACAATTGTACTGCCACTTTATCACATCCGACATATGCTACCCCTAACAGACCGAGCGAAGGAATGACTGATGCTGAAAACAACGTAAATTAAAATATTGCATGTTATTTTTATAAATCTATACTTACCTACAGAATTGAATATCTTATAAGAAGTTAAAAGTGATAAATAACCTTTACTAAGAAGCCAATCTGCAAATATACTAACTATAATGCCACACCACCAACTGGTAAGGTAAGGTACTGCTGATAGCACTGCATCCTAAAAAATAATTGTTAATAAAAAGCGAATTTAAAAGTCACTACTTACGGCTTGAATATCGAAATGTAAAATTTTTGCCATGTACGTAGGTAGTTCTGTTAACTGGGTGTAAAACGCCCATGACTGTCCACACTGTGTTACTAAAATAGCCCATAATGGTAAGCAGGTAAGCATTTGTTTCCATGGTATTGAAGTTCTGTCATGATCATCCTGTGGATCTAGACTTGCTAAAATATAAGCTTTTTCTTGAGGGTCAATTCTAGGATGAGTGGCAGGGGTATCGTATACTAAGAATATCCAAAATACACTCCAAATAATACCCAATACTCCAAAAATATAAAAACTCAAAGGCCAACCGTTATCCAATTGTAAAGAACAAAGCCATCCAGATAATGGCAAGGAGAGGATTGTGCCAAAATTAGAACCTAAAAAGTATTTCACCATCAACATTTAAATTGATATTTTGCGAACTTAACTTACCTGCATATACATATGCTCCAAATTTGCTTCTTTCTAATGGCGGGATCCATTTAGCTAGCATAGCATGCATTGAAGGAAATGTTACACCCTAAAATATAAAAGTTAACTAAAAAAACAAATATCTTCCCAAGAACTTATAAACAAAAATAGAAATTATGATTGTGTCAATACATTACATAATAAAAAATAAACATTGATAATTGTAAATATTTATTTTTACAGTATTTTAATGAACCCACAAACTTTAATGTTTTGATATATTTAAATATTGATAATGGTAAGGAATTAATACTTTATCAGCAGGTAATTAAATATGCTATAGGGTATTCAGGGGTCAATAACCTATAAAGTCACTTCTAACAGTGTAGATGCTACATAATCTCATAAATTTCTATTTGTTTCATCTAGGATAGATAAAAGTTATTAATGCTCAAAGTTAGCCACTCTGAAGAGCCAGGAAATGACTCAAGACATATCTTACAGAACCCACCAATCAAGAATGCAGATGGTAAGTGGAGAATTATTGAATGAGGAGAAAATATCTTTTAACTGGAACAATTTGAATTAGAAAGTTGCAGAAGAGGTGAAGATCCCTAAACCTGGGAAACCACCAATTGAGTTATCATTAGACCCATTTCATTTCCCCATCTCCTGTAATTTTTGAGAAAATAATTCCCCAAAAACTGAAGCCAACAATATACAAAATAATTCCAGATTTTATCATTACTTTTAAAAACTGTTGGACCAAAAAGGATAACTGTATTAATAGTTGTTCTTACCTCACCCATTCCTTCTAAAATTCTGACAATCAGAAACAATGTAAAATTTGTCCTTGCTGCTATGGGACTAAGCAGAGTGAAAATTGAGGTAATAAAAATACCTAACCCATATACTCGTTTACTTCCAAAAATTTCTGCTAGTCTTCCTCCAGGAACTTGGGTCAAAACATAACCATAGAAAAAAGATCCTAATACTATACTTTGTGTCTTCTCATCCCAATCAAATTCACTTGGTCTCTACATAAAACAGATATTATTTATTACTTAACATAAGTATTTCTCCACTGTAATATTACATTTGATTTAGTAACGTTACAGGGTAAAACTTTTAATGAAAAATATTATTGTATTGTATACATAAAATTATTGAAAATAAATATTTGATTAGAATGAATACCAATCTTAAAAAAATTACTAGAAAACTTATTACTTATCTTATATAGCTACCTACAAAAAAATCAAACTTCCACGGCGTTGATTAACCGACCAATAGATATTAAAATAAATTTGTTTCTTATCAAAAATTGAACCCTGTTAAATGTTTTGAAATTATAAAAGGACAATCCTTACCACTGGTGTTGGAATAACTGAAGAATTCGTAACGGGGCAATGATCAAAAGAATTATTACTAATTGGTTGAGTGCTATTAACCATCGCCACGATAGCAACGGATAAATTAACCCTCATAGCATAAACATTAGCGAACCCCAAAAAACCTAAAATACCCAAAATATGCCTGGATTTAAAAAATTTTGTGGTGTCTTCAACTAAAAACGAAAAGCAGTTAGAAACATGTTTCGGTATTCGTTAATGGAAGTTACCTTCTGGAGGAAGTATTCTAGTTGTCTCGTCTTCATCCTCGTAAATACTTTCCGTTTCGCTATCATCATTATTCACAGAGTTTGCCATTGGTGCATACATTTATTTATCACATAAATTAATACGTTTCTTAACAGTGACTCATTTCTATCCTCAGAAAATATATGTAGTAAAGTTCAAAGCTTTGTTTTCATTTGTAACGATTACAAAATTATTATCAACAAAGAAATCCAAAAAATTAAGTACGATAGTGGGTGTCAGTGTCAGGTGTCAATATTGATTACAAGTTCGCATGCGTTATATCTGTCATATGTGACAACCAGTGTCACCAGCTAGATTTTTGCGGTTTCCATAGAAACACCAATAGCGAATGATTGTATTTATATCACAGCATTTATTTTTTAAAAGTCCAAATTTTACATCTTTATCTACCATATGATTACGTATTTGTAAAACTTACGAATTTATACAACGTATTAAAGTAATAACTACCATACAAGTAAATTAAATTTTCATACAAGCAAACCAATCAGAAAAATGATCCAAAGTTGAATTTGACAGACACAGGTACCAATTATTTTCTCTTTAAAACTAAATAAACCAAATCAGTTCTGGCTACTCTTTATATCCTGACTGCTGGTTAGGTTGTGGTGTTAATTTGAGTGAAATTAATGGATTTATAAGCCTGAATTATTAGGTAAATACCCGTAAAAAAAGAAAACCATGTCTGATGAAGGAAGTCCTAATATAAAAAGTCTTCGAGATTTCCGTTATCAAAAGAAGCCGCAACTTTCAAATGATGGTCTAAATTCCTGTAAGTTAAAATACCTACCCCATTAGTTAAACCATTAACATTAAGGTTTTGGCTTATTTCAGCTGAGCCTCAAAGGAAAAGAATTATAGTATTTTCCTCTGATTCGGAAACAGAAGTTGAAATAAAGCCTAATTACTTTCTACCAAAGTTAGATGAAAATAAAGTTGTTCCAAATTCATCTCATAAAAGCGATACGGAATATAATATAATCCAGGTTTATCCAAATTCATCCCAGAAAAGCGATTTGGTACAACCGAATTCATCTCAAATAGTAAATGTGGTCCATCAACAAAGGCAATACCAAACACCAACACTTGCAGTTCAAACTGCCAACCATAGTACATTTAGTAAATTTAATGGATACACACCTAGAACTATCAAAAATCCGTCTGTAATAGAGAAGGAAAAGCAGATGAAGTTTCTGTTAGAAATTTTCCCTAACTTAGATGCTATGGTAAGTATGTTTCTAATTACCATTTTTAGAACTTAAATAAAAAATTATTGTAAAAATACAGAAACTGTTTAAATTAGGACAAATTTTTGAATTTGAGTATTTTAGAAAATCCATGATTGTCTATCCAGACATAGTTTCAATACTGATGCTGCTGCTGCTGAATTATCAAGAAATTACAATAAACCTGTAGACTATGCTTATACAGATTGGCGACAAGATTATGACAAAAAAGTGGAGGAAGTGAAACAAACTGAAATAGCAAAGACAGCTTTATTAATTAAAAATCATGGGGTGAAAAGAGAAAGGGAAGAACCAATAAAAAGGAAAAAAGGTATATTTTAAAAATACATTTTTACAGTTCCTAATTTTAATAAAAAGTGTCTTTTACAAACCTTTATTAATTAATTTCAGTTAAAAGAAGGAAGTCATACGATAGTGATGATAGTATGGGAAGTCAAGGATTTAAAGATAAACGAGTATTTGATAGGTAAAGAAATTTATTATTTCTTGTTAAGATAAGTTTAGTCATTATTTTAAATTTTGTAGTGATGAAGACTCTGATGTAGAACTGAGTGATGAGCTAACAGGTGATAAGAAAAAAGTCTTTGATTTCTTCCAGGCAGCTAATATCAATGAATTACAATTAATGAATACATGTTCAAAAAAGAAAGCAGAAGGAATAATTGATTTACGACCATTTAGTGGTTGGATTGATCTGGTAATTATTTAGACATTTGATCATGCAAAAAATGATTTCATCATTATATATTTTTTTTCCAGGTAGATAAATTACAAAGTAATAAAAGTTTAAGTGCCGATTTACTAAACGCTGCCCAACAAGTCATAGCCACGAGAAATAACATTAAGCATTTAATGAAAAAATGTACAAGCTTGGCTCAGCAACTAGAGAGGGCTGTAGCAGCTGGGGCAGGTGTAAAAGAACAACCTCGAACCTTGTCTTCATCGTAAGTCCACCAATAGGGAACTTTCCAATTTTTTTTTATTCAATAATTTTAAGTGGAACCTAAAAAACCTAATTCCCATTGCTTTTTAAAAAAAATTAATATTAACATGTCTGATATGGAAGTGATTCTCAACCTCACACCACTACATATGGTGGTGGAAAGTGTTGCAGAAAGAACGAGATACAGACTAAGTAGAGAGGGAATTATTGAAAAAAACACCTCTTTACTTCTTAGAAAAAAAACTTGGGATGTGCTACAAGATGGTATGATGGAAAGGTATAACTTTTCAAAGAAATTTATTATGGAATTAAGCAACAAGAATGAATGGGGTCCAAATACCATTACCAGACTTGGAAAGAATGCCATTCAATGGTACATGGACGACTCAAAAGCAATAAAAGGAACTGGGATAGGAGTGTACAGGCCAGGAACAGGACTGAAATACCCTTTTGCGGTATCAGCCCCAATGTAATATTGGAAGAAATAGGCAAAGCCGAAGAAAAGAGAAGATCTGACCATTAGAAAGATCTAGTAGGGCTTAGACAATCAAATATTCTGATGGGTGACTACAATCTGTTGAGATCAAATGAATGCATAAGTCAAAGTAAAACTGCACTAAGAGTTTTAACAGGGATCCTAACGGGACATTGCTTACTGAACAGGCACCTGAAAAAGCTCAAAATAGTGGAGGAAGAAGAATGTAGATCTTTTAGGTCTCAGTGAATGTCACCCCATCATACACACTTACAGACAACATGTCTGATTTTTTAATAGTATATTATCTTCAGTAGTTGTCACATGGACACAACCAATAGCCAATGCTTCCAGCCTCAAATAACTTGAATTTTTCTGCAAGTTATATTCGTTATAGTGGTGACAAAAAAAATAATTTTTGTCATGCAATATATTCTTATGATTTATAGCACATTTTTGCTAATTAAAATTTTAGTGAAGTTTTTTTTGATAAAATAATTATTTTTATTTTTCAGTTTGAAGTTGACGGGATACCAAATGGTGGGACTGAATTGGTTAGTTGTGTTGTATTCCCAAGGTGTAAACGGTATATTGGCAGATGAAATGGGTCTCGGAAAAACTGTACAGATTATATCCTTCCTTGCCCATCTTAAAGAAACTGGTGCGGCTACCAGTACTCATCTTGTTATAGTGCCTTCGTCAACCTTAGGTAAAACATTTCAAACTCTTTATATTTATTTAATATTCAAAATTTTGCGGTTTCGTTACAGATAACTGGAAAAACGAATTTTCTCGATGGTGTCCAGAGCTGCGGGTATTTATGTATTATGGCAGTATGGAGGAAAGAAAACAATTTCGATTTGATTTAGCTAGAGGAATGTTGGCAGACTTTGATGTAATTCTAACAACGTAAGTCAAATATACACAAATTATTCTTGTATTTAATAGATAGATAGTAATAATTATAATATTATACAGTGAACTAATTTAAGAATCTAATAATCTAAGCATACATTTCTAATTGAGTTCTTAAACATACTTAAAGAGTTAACAAATGGATCAATATTATATTTTTATTAAACCATCTCAAACCTCTAGAAACAGGTGAGTTGTAACCGTAATTTGTGTTATGATTTTTTATGGAAAATAATGGAGGGTTTCTAGTTCTATGAGAAGTAACAATAAGGTTAATTTGATGCAAAAGATTTGGACAATCAGCTCCACCAGATAAGATTTTATAAACTAATATCAAATCACAGTGAAAACGACGTGTTGTGATATCAGTTAGGTTTAGAGTGTTTAAAATATTATGGTAATTAAATTGTAGATACTTACCCATTTTGAATGAAATATATTTCAACATTTTCAATTCTCACAATGTCACATTTATAATAAGGAGGCCACACTACAGGGCCATACTCTAAGTGAGGTCGTACCAAAGAACAGTACAATGTTTTGAGAGAATTACAAGAGAATTGTTTGCCATTCCTCAACAGAATCTCCAACATTCCACTACTCTTTGCAGATACATTATTCATGTGACTTTTGAATGATAATTGCTGGTCATTTGTAACCCCAAGGTCTTTTATTTCGTTGACTCTATCAAGAACCATACCATTGATGTTATAATCATAGTTAAGAAGATGTTTTGATCTCGAAAAAGTCATAATATGGCATTTCTCTATATTGAGTTGTAAGTTGTTTGTTCTGGACCAATCAAATAATGTATCTAAGTCGTTCTGGAGGATTTGACTATCTAATATATCAGTAATTGGAAAAAATAATTTAAGATCATCAGCAAACATAAAAAATTCAGCATGTTGAAGATGGTCACCAATATCGTTCACAAACAGGTTGAATAATAATGGACCACAACGTGTCTCGGAATTTTTTATGATTTTCTAAAATAATGACATAAAGAATTTTATTCCATAAGTGGTTTCCACACTGTATAACAATAATCCTTTGTAAAATAGAGAATTTTGTCTTGAAATAGTTCTTGTATGTGATGTAATGATATGGTGTTGCAGGTATACGATGGTTGGAAATAGTCCGGAAGAAAGGAAAATGTTTAGAGTTACTAGGATGCATTATGTAATATTTGATGAGGCTCATATGTTGAAAAATATGAATACGCAGAGATATGAAAATTTAATAAGAATAAATGTAAGTAAGAAATTCTATTATTAGTAAATGTGATATATATATATATTTTTTATGTTATAGACTGGTATCCTATGACACATTATTTCGAAAGGAATTTTCACCATTAAGTTTCATGTGAAACACAAGTAGAATAATGCTGGGCACACATATTTGAAGGTACTACTTTTCTTCTGAAAAAAAATGGCATACAAATCCAAGGTTGAAAATTTGATAAAAAGGTGAAAAAAATAATAATTAACTTGTGTATGTCGAAGAGAGTTTAGATTTTGTTATAGTAATACCCAAGGAATACATCCAAGTACATGGCATCCATAAATTGATTGTTCTAGTTTCGTGAAATTTCTGAGATTTTCAATGTCCACTGTAGCATCGATTACCCAGTTTTTGTCTTGGCCTTATTCTACTTGTTTTTCACGTGACACTCGATGGTGAAAATGGCTACCATTAAAAATAATGAAGCACACATGTGCTATTGAAAGAAAGAAATTTATTCATCCACAAAATTTACACAAATTTTCACAACAAAAAATGTATAAAACTTATCGGACTAGTCACATTATACACATCACAAATGGCAAATTCAAATATAAAATTAATATATATAAAAAAATTATAAAAAGTAATCTAATTAGAAACGTCTTCCTAAAAATTTTAAAACTCATTAACACCATAGAATGTTTTATCCATTAAAAATGTATAGACGGTTTGCCGGAACCATCTACTCGAAAGATTGTTTATTGAGATTGTGTTTGAAATTTTATTATAACATTTTATTCCAATAAAAGCGGGCGCATGCTTAGATACTTCTAATCTAGAGAAAGGTTGTCGTAAATTTGCATTTGAATATTAAACAGTCTAGATAAGTAACACATATTTTTAAAGAATACATTACAACATCTCTGGTTCTGGATATTAATGTTTCATTGTTTGGAGATAGTTATTGTACCTTGTTTTTTTTTAAGGCTAAACATCGAATTTTATTAACTGGAACTCCATTACAAAACAACTTATTAGAATTAATGTCCTTATTAATATTTGTGATGCCAAAAATATTTGCCGAGAAAGCAGACGACTTGAAAAATTTGTTTCAAAAAAATTCAGTAAGTTCTCTTGAATGCCTTGTTTATTTAATACTAAAACAGAGTTTTTTTAAAACTTTTTAGAGGAAACAGGAACAAAACGACGATTCTCTTCCTACATTTGAAAAAGAACAAATCGAACAAGCTAAAAGAATTATGAAACCTTTCGTTTTGCGTAGACTGAAATGTGACGTCCTTCAGGATCTGCCAAAGAAAACGGATCATATTATTAAAATTCCTATGACTGCTACACAAAAAGGGCAATATGAACAATTGGTGGCTTCTTATAAAAATGTAAATGAGGTATGTTGTTTCTAGAACGCCAGAGATAAGATTAACGTTGTTATACTATTTTTCTTTTTTTAGTTTGGACAAAATTCCTATAACGGTATGAGTATAATGACAGATCTGAGGAAATTAAGCAACCACCCGTTACTGATGAGATTTTATTATGATTATAATAAATTACAAGAAATTGCTAAGTTATTAGCCGCAGATCCTGGTTATAAAGATACCGTAGTACAATATATTGTAGATGATTTAACGTGGATGTCAGATTTTGAAATACACACTTTGGCTAAAGAATATAGTGTAAGTATAAAACTTTTTTTTTTAAATTCCTGTTTAATGCATATTGTTGTTCTTTTTACAAAACTCAACATTTTCATTGATTTTTGTATGGCATTTACTGGTGTTAAGATCCATGCCATCACACAAGCACCAAGTAGACAGGTTATTTAGTTCTACTTGCAACAGTGAGGCATCTACACAATTGTTAATGATTTTAAAACATTTCAAGTCATCTGCAAATAAAAGGGCGGTGCTCTCATGAAAACAGTTGGTAATATCATTAATAAAGAGATTAAAAAGTAATGGACCCAAGTGAGATCCCTGGGGTACTCCCGAAGTAACAGAAAATGCATGAGAATAGAAATGATTCACTCGTACCTGTTGAGTTCTGTCAATTAAGTAGCTATTTAACCATTGCAACATGGAACCACATATATGCCATATGCATTAAGTTTATGGACCAAAAGCTCATGGTTTACTCTGTCGAATGCCTTGGAAAAGTCGGTGTAAATGGAATCAACTTGTAGTCCCTTTTCCAAAACTCTCTAAGAAAAAGAGGCGAGATACCATCTGGTCCAGGTCCTTTATTGACATCTAATGAAGAAGGTTTTTCATGTATTTTTGAAATATGGATATGATAATATGAAGGTATATTAAGTTTAGATTGGATGTGGTCAACATTACAGTTCAAGGTTAGATTAGTATACACCGATGAAAAGTGATTTGCAAACAAGTTAACAATGTCAGCTCCACAAGTATCTACCAAGGTATTAAAAGTCATTAAGTCGGGTATAGTGTTATTTTCACGTTTACTAGCAACAAATATCCAAAAAGAACTTGCATTATTTTTTATTGAAATTTCAGTGAAACGATTGTAATCATCGTAGCAACGCCTTGTCAGTTGTTTACATTCGAGTCTTAACAGTTTTATAAATTTTGTGAGCTCTAATTTTGTCCTGAACTAATTGTTTGAGGCCTGAGGAGTACCAACAGGGAAATTTTGTATCTATAATGCGCGATAATGGAACAAACTGTTCAATAACCGAGTAAATGATATCATAAAATATGCCAATCATGTCAGAAAGATCTCTGTCATGGAGAAGGCTATCCCATTTTATAAGTTCTAAACACTGATGAATGGCTGGAAAATTTGCATTATTGAAGTTGTAATAAAATTCTTCACCAAACACTGACTTTTTATCAACGTTTAGTTTTATGGTAGTTACCAAAGGAGGATGATGAGAGTCAGGTGAAATTAAGGCATCATTTGCTTTAGAAATATATAAAATATTTAAAGAAGCTAAAAATACAAAACCATAAAATAAAAATTACATCAATAAAGTAGAATAGATAGATGACATCACAAACTCAGAATTCTTAATAAAATTCATACTATCAACAAACAAGTCACACGAACTACATGAACTACTAAAATTACAACATAATATTCAATGGCGAGTTAAACAAAACGTTAGTTCTAGATCCTTCACAATAAATTTGGACAATTTCAGTACATTTTTACTTACTAACAGTAATATACTTTATTCCTGTTTTTGGCTTTTATTTTTGCTTCATTCAACGTTAGATTTCTCTCTTTTAGGATTTTTTCAATAGTTTTGTCCCATGTATTTTCCGGTCTTCCTCTTTTCCTTTTGTTCTGTGGTCTTGCCTGCCATATTTCTTTGACTACTCTGTAAGTGTTCCCATCAACTCAGTTGCCTTTTTTTTATGAATTCCATTAAAAGTTCTACTTTTAATTCCTCTCTTATTGTCTGGTTTCTAATACGATCTCTTCTTGTTATACCTTTAACTCTTCTTAGGTTTTTCATCTCCACTGCTTCAATCTTACTCTTCTGTCTGTCATTTAAAACCCATGACTCGCATCCATACGTCTCCAAACAAATATTTAAAATCGTTAAAATATTACTCTCACTCACACCAACTAACATGAGTACGATACTTCTGGATCCTTTCTTCTCAATCTAAAAGAAACAAATGTATCCCTCCTCTATTTTATACTACAAAGTGACCTTATAAAACGCTCATAACTATTGCAGAAATCTAATTCTGCTAAGCTATTTGTTTGCCAAACGTGTTGTTCTGGAAATGTATTATGGCCTATGTTTGTACAAAAGAGAGAGATCGAAAGAATGTTTGCTAATTGAAATTAATCTTACTAAGATATTGGTAATTAGAAAGATGATTTAATATTTTGAACATATTTTTAAGCTCATCATGATCTCTTCTGGTTCTCAAAAGAACTTGTAGAGGAATTTGATATTATTATAAAATGCTAGGTATCGTTGAACTTGCTCTATTTTGTGAATGTATATCGTGGATTCCAAACTGAAGATGCATATTCCAGAATAGTTCTGACAAAATTGGATTTCCAAAACAACACGTTTGGTTACCTTACCAGAATTAGATTTCTTAAATAGTTATGAGCGTCTTATCAGAGATCAGATTTCAAATGTCCTTCGTGTTCTCACTCGAAGATTCTAAAATGTTGAAGGTAGCAGTTGCAGAACCAAGCCTCACTATTCAAATTCTCTTCTCTGTCATACAATCTTTAATAAAAGGCACAAAAGTGAATGTCACGTAACATCCAAGTTATGGTATTCTTTTTATTGTTACAGTGCTTAAGTGGATTTTTATTATCGGATAATTTGATGTTAACGTCAGGAAAGTTCCATCAACTTGACAAAATGTTAGATGAATTGAAAGCGAATCAGCATAGAGTATTAATTTTCAGTCAGTATGTTATAATGTTGAATATAGTAGAGGAATATTTAAGAATTAGAAACTATAAATTTTTGAGATTAGATGGAAGTACGGCTGTTAATATTAGGTAAGTAAACAGTGTTTATTTTTTGTTAAATATTTACATTCTTTGTAAACAATTTTTTTTAGGCAAAATCTTATAAATGAATTTACGGACGATTCGAGTTATTTTATTTTTCTATTATCCACCCGTGCAGGAGGACTAGGCATAAATTTAACTTCTGCCGATACGGTAATCATCCACGATATAGATTTTAATCCTTACAATGACAAACAAGCGGAAGACAGATGTCATAGGATGGGACAAAGTAGACCAGTAACAGTCTATCGATTTATATCCCAAGGTACTATCGAAGAAGGTATGCTAGAAATGAACAAGGAAAAATTAAAATTAGAAAAAGATATTACGACTGATGGTGAGTTTGTTTATTTCCCCAGTTACAAATGGTACTATTGTTTCATTTTATTTTAGAATCGGATAACCCAGACGTGAAGAGCGTGGTGAGGTTGTTATCTTCGGCTTTGGGTATCGATTCGGCTAAAGCCTCAAATTTGATAACGCCAAAGAAAAAACCTTGAGTATTTTCTATTTAGGAATTTTTGTACACTTTTTACATAATATTTTAATTACCTCGTCGGTAGTACGATTTTGTTACTTGTGTTAATCAGTTGTACTAGGATTACGGAGTATACTTAAACTGAATTGGAAAACGGCACAGTGATTCGACACATTATTTAATTTGTTTTAGTTCGTCTATATATTTTAAAATAAAAGTATTTTTTCATTACAATTATTCCTTTCATATCATTTTCCACCCAACAACTTTAAACGCCAGAAAAAACAATAAATAAATTACCAAAAATACATTTTCCGAAGAAGAAACATCCACATTTTCTCCCGTAATCTGTAGTAGGCCACATTCGAATTAAATTAAACTAATCGAGTGAACTAATTATTGGATAATCGAACCTGCTTAAAAAACTCACTTTGTACATTATTATAGTCTGTACGATCCCAAGAAAAATTGCATTTAAACAAAGATCACACAACATCTATTCTTAGTCTAGAACCTTACGTCACATGTACACATTCATTAAGGTCCTTTTGACATTCTACTTTGTGACACACATGCACAAATCGATCTGTCACATGTCAACATTCGTTAAGCTCCTTTTGACATTTACTCAGATACTTTTTCAATCCACCCTGTAAATATTTATATATCTAACTACACTCCTATCGGCACGCGCCTGTAGTTAGATAATTAGCAATTAATTATCCCCTTAATATCTATCGCTGCGGTTCGATAAGGAGTGCCCACAGTATTCAAAATATTCCCAAGTCCCGCTATACCTGCTAAGCTCATTTTGTAGATAATTTTATAATTACAATTTTGGTTTGAGCTAATTTTCTGGTAAAATGTACAGTTCACAATAAAAATCTAATTTCGTACCCAAGGTCTCTGCCAAAATTCAGCTTTGTCGGAATTTTTGTCTTCATTGACCGGACTATAAATATTTTGTTGAAAATGAAAAGTTCCAATGAGTGAGGGGGGGATGAACTAGAGGTTTTGCTTTTTACCAGTCTCTAAAGCTTGTTAAACGTAGACAAACGAGTAAGTTTTTAAATATGGTCATGTTCAGCGGCTGAATTAATCAGTTGTTACAGGAATATCGACGAGTCACGCTCACAGTGTAGTCTGTTAAACTGTGTTATCAATATCTTCTCCCCCAAATACCTCTTCTATTTATTTATTGTATATGTATGTATGTGTTTAGGGGTAACATTCACTGAGACCTAAAAGATCTATTGTGTCCCCTTACTTCTACTTAGTTTCTGAGGAGAGTCTCAGAGACTAGTAGCTCCTTTAGTCCTACTTCCCGGAGGAATTTTACAATATATGCAGGCTTCAACTTAGGTAACTGTCCCTCTTCTATCCAGTAGTCTCCCAATTCCGAATTGCTGTGCAGTTTGCAAATATGTGGATGGAGAATTCTTCTTCCATTCCACAAAATCTACAATCTTCTTCCTCCACTATTTTGAGCTTTTTAAAGTGCCAATTCAGGCGACAATGTCCACACTATATTGTTCTCGCCTAGTTCATTAAGTTTGCTTAGGCGTTTCCATACCATTTTGGAACTTATTTCTTGTACATAGCCTGTCACATTTCCACCTTTGACAGGCTGTAATGCTTCGCACCTCAGTAAGTTCAACCATCAATAAAAAAGTAACTATCAAACCAAGTTCCAATTGTTGGGGAATTATTTCATCTGAATGGCAAGTTTTTGTTTAATTTGACTGGGCTACTAACTAATTTCATAAATATGCTTTAATAAAAATACAGTTTGAGCATATAAATATGTATTTGTATAAAATTTGTATATAATAACATACTCAATTTATTTTTTGAATTTTATAACTTTATTATATAGTTTTTTCTTTATTATACAACCTACTTCATTACCAAAAACCTAACTATAACATTTATTCACAATAAGACATCAACTTATTGTAAAACTTGAGTAATTCAAAGCAAAAAAATTGATTTATTCTACAATAGTTAATATAACATCCTACCGAATACATCTGAAATTAAATAGTTTAAATCTGGAGTTCGGCTTGATTGCACAAGTGTCAATTTCCAGTAAAACTTGCTGTGCATTATAGAGAACCTGCGTAAACTCTAGTGGCTCCTGTTCTGATAATTTTGTAAGTTCAAACATGAGATCAAGTTGTTTACAAACATAATAACATATATGAATTCGTATTAAGTAGTTCTCAAAATATTCAATATTTCACCTACAAGAAAAAATAAAAATTACTACATTTATTTCTTTATTATATAGTGAATTTTACTGGAAAATGACAATTGTAATATCTAGTCAGGCTCCAGGTATAGACCACTCTGAAATTATAATTTTGCAAATGTAAGTGTTGGAAACAGTTTCTCATAACTTGTCTCATTTTTGGCTTCAGATCTTTCAATATCTTGAACCACATTTAGACTGACCACTATTGGCATTTTTATTGTAAAAACTAACAAGTGAATGTTGTTTCAAATGTACTAGTCACATATCATGAAGACTTGTCTCTACAGATAGTACTTTTGAAAATGTAACCTAGAAAGTTGTAGCTAACAGAAAAACCATTAAATGTAAAAACATATCTTGAAAAAGTATGATTACCAGCTTACTAGCATATATTTTTGCTTAAATTGTATTATAATTTTGAGATTGATCACAGCCACATTAGTAGCAAGTGCACAGTTTTTCTAACCAATATAATATCACATTTTTATATCATTTGTAGTCAAATTCGGAAGACGAGGCTGTTACGCTAGAATCACTTGCATCCCTATTAAAATCTGATGGAAACCATGAGGTTGTTCGCAATTTTTTGTTACTTTTTAAAAAGTTTTTGTAACTTAGTGGGCACATTAAAAAGTCTTCTATTTCTGCTAATCGTTTAGCTTTGTCTTCTGAAACTGAAATGGTTTTATCATATTAACATCGCTTTTAAATAGATAAACTAAATATTACCAAAATTGGGTACAATCCAAAAATATTTTCTTTCATACAGCCTTTTTAAACCAGGAATTTCTTGGTATTTTTGATAAAGAGAACGATGTTTGGCAATAAACTGCATGCAAAGCATTTGTAAAGTTGGTGCTTCTGATACAGCACAAACTAATCTAACTGCTGATTGAGCTGCTGTAGAACTAACCATAGGGTATAACTCATAACCTTTAATACCAGAGAAAGCAACACCTACAAGTAAATTTGGTATATTTTTTAGTATTAACTTAATAAAAAAAGATTACCTAGAGGTTTCCTGTCCAAATAATATTCCAAAGTACCTTGACACATATCTAAATGAACACCAATAATACTTCCCAACCCAAACCTTGATCCATATTTACGTACTAACCTATCATGTTGAATTAGACCATGATAAGAATAACCCCATGACTGAGAATCAATTCCTAATAAACTACAAAACCTATATTTCCAGTCGGAAAATACCACTTTTGATGTACCAATTCCAACCATCTAAAATAAATTATTAAGTAACCAATTTTGTCATTCATGTTAATATAAGTTTATTGGCATATCTAAATTCAACTTACAACATCAGTTCCGTACATGTTGGAAGTCATTTTGACTTCCCAATAGTAGTGTAAATTTGGTTGAAATTGCATATCTCCCCTTACTGCAGCAGTTCCTGAACTATAACAAGGATGAAATAAAATGTCTTTATTTTCATTTGACATCCCTGTATCGGGTGAACTGTGTGTTGGAGACCAACGCCAAATAAATATACCAATATCTTCTCCACATTTACATTGTAGTGTTCCATCAGGTGTTCCTTTAATTTTTGTGCACTTGTCGGTGCAAAATGCATTTGTGATTTTCATACCTACTAAGATAAATATATTCTAATATAAATATATTATATTATCATAAAAATTATAAAGAAAATATATCACTGTCTCAATTCTCACTAAACAGTTCATGTAAGACCTTCAACTTTACAAAGTCAATGGTCAAAACACACACCGTAGACACAGAACACCTTGTAGTTAAGGTGTTCTGTGCCGTAGATATGACACAACGTTTGACAGTCTTGACACGTGATTGTAAGATTGTCAGCTTTTCCCAAGGATGTTTGGGACACCACGTGATTCAACGTAGGGCCGCCTCGAATGCATTCCCTTTGTTTGACTATGTAAAGCTTTTCCTTGTTTCACTCTTTTGGGAGAAAAGTTCCAAGACATGAAAAATTCACTATTTGCAATAACAAAATCGCACAAAAAGACCGAAAGCAAAGTACTGTCTGGTCTGCTGTCAACACTGAAATGAAAACGAAGAAGCTACATAAAATAAAGCTCCCGTTGCTCCGCCGCTGGCTCGCAGCCGCAGCCAGTCAGAGATCGGCATCGCATTCGAAGTGTCCCAAAGTTACTGTGGTCGGACTCTACTCTTTCTGAGTCTGAATCGGAAGCCATATCAATAAAATTAGTATGAATATCATGGAAACTGTTATTCGAATCGAAATGCCTAGAGTTCCATTAATTACAATTGTGTTTTCGTCAAAATTAGATAAAATCTTGTAAGAAACACGTTATGAAATGCTTTCTTGTGTAACGAGTGGAATGTTTCATACAGAGAATAGTGCCCTTAGTTAGATCATTTTCACTATATCTTTTACTTGAAATATACCAATAAAAAAAAAATACCTTTTAGGCTATTTTTGTCTTATTTAATTGATATTTTATTATTTTTTGCGTATACGTCCTTTGTTAGGAAGATAAAATCATTCATACTAACAAAACGTACAAATTCTTTGGGTAATTCCTCCTCCTATTTCTCCCTTATCAATGGGGGTGTTTTAAAGTCATTAAAAATACTAGCCTAAAAGAATTTTCTCGAACAAGAGGAGACTTTCAAACCTGCTGAAACTTTATTTTTTTTGTCACCGTAGCGACAACCAACTCGGTGAGTTCTTCTTTGAATTACAAAGTGGGGAAATGTCGATTTTTTGTCAGGAAAGAGAATATAACATCCTTGAGCTTTTCCATCTACCAGAAATAAAATTACAATCCATACCATTGTAACCGAACTTAAGAAGAGCATCGCGAAAATACTTTTTTCAAAATGACACAACATATGACATTATAATATAATGTACGTAGGAAAGTGTGTTAGTGTTTATTGATTAATTTTTTTATCGTCTTAGACAAAATTAGCTACAAAACAATATGGGAAACGTTGACACAAAGTTGAATTTTAGAAAAGCAGTGGTTCAACTCACATCAAAGTCAGAGGTATTCTATATTTTAATAAACAAATTTAATTTTTTTGAAATTAATACCTTTGTAGCCAATTGATTCAAGTGATGATACCTTCTGGGAACAGTTTTGGTCCGAAAACGTAACAAATGTTCAAGACATTTTCACTCTAGTTCCCGCACTAGAAATAAGACAGTTAAGGGAAGAGGCACCATCTAATTTAGCAACATTATGTTATAAAGCTGTTGAGAAACTTGTTAAAGCTGTAGACAACAGTTGTAGAACACATCATGAGCAACAAACAGGTACTATTTATATTAATTTATTTATTTAGCTATTACATACTTGAAGTAAGTTTAGAATATTATGACAAAAAGTTTTTCTCTTTGTAGTTTTGAACTGTGTACGACTTCTTACAAGAATATTACCATATATTTTTGAAGACCCAGAATGGAAAGATTTTTTCTGGTCGTCCCTCCCTAGTAAAGAAGAAGAGTATGAAGAATCTGTTCCATTAGCACATTCATTATTAAATTCTGTTTGTGTAAGTAATTAACTCACATACAAAAAATTGTTTAAATATACATTTTTTTTCATATATTTGT
The DNA here is from genome assembly GCA_949126875.1 of Lochmaea capreae. Lineage (NCBI taxonomy): Eukaryota > Metazoa > Arthropoda > Insecta > Coleoptera > Chrysomelidae > Lochmaea > Lochmaea capreae. Next base: position 8,475,196 of record OX421397.1, on the reverse strand, counting down.
TTTTTAGGACCTACTGTTTTGTCCAGATTTTACTGTGATTGCAAGCAGAAAAAGTGGTCCAGTAAGTAGTATTTTAGTTTAGATATTAATACTATGAAAAATGAATTGAGGAATGGGTTGTACTCTTTACACTAACATGAGATACTAATATAGGTACCTGCAATTGCATATGTTTCATTTGGTAATTGTAATTATTTATAGGATAAAGCTGAAGAGCTGTCTGCCATTGATAGTTGCGAGTATATTTGGGAGGCTGGTGTTGGTTTTGCACATTCCCCACCACGTAACCCTGCTTTTGATTCTAATCGCACTGAATTGTTGAAGCTTCTTTTGACTTGCTTTAGTGAAACTATGTATCACCCACCTGCTGATATAAGTGACAATCCAAACAAATGGATATTGTAAGTTATTTATTCAAAACTACTACACCCACTTGTAATAATCTTTTATATTTTAGATATTTGACTTCTGCTGAAAATAGGCATGCTCTTCCAATGTTTACTTCACTTTTAAATACAGTGTGTGCATACGATCCAGTTGGTTTGGGTGTACCATATAATCATTTATTATTTAATGACTCGTTAGAACCATTAGTTGAAGCTGCCTTGCAGATTCTTATTGTTACTTTAGATCATGACACAAGTTCGTCTACACCTGCAGAAAGCGAGGACGTAAGTAGCTCATTTATAACACTAAATTTTCCTTTAATTTCATAATTATTTTTAGGTTTCTGTACCTGACAACCTTTTTATTAACTACTTGTCTAGAATACACAGAGATGAAGATTTTAATTTTATTTTAAATGGTATTACTCGTTTATTAAATAATCCTTTAGTTCAAACTTATTTACCGAATTCGAACAAGAAAGTTCATTTCCATCAAGAGTTATTGGTATTCTTTTGGAAACTGTGCGACTATAATAAAGTAAGTACTATTTATAATTTTTGTAAATTTATTTATTTGTGTTGAGAGATTTTTTGAAAAGACCAAACTTTTGGTTTCGTGTCACCAACATGCTAATTTGATGTGTTGCACCTCGACTGTATCATGAGCTTAGGTAACAATAAAATTTTTGTGTTTGATTCAATGCAAAATGTCCATCTTTCATAGGTGTATGATAAAATATATAAAGGGGGTTGATTTTTGACAATTTATTTTTTGTTTTGTTATTAATTTCTGTTTTTCTAGAAATTCTTATACTACGTTTTAAAAAGTAGTGATGTTTTGGAAGTACTGGTACCAATTTTATACCATCTCAACGATTCCAGAGCTGATCAATGTAAGTTTATATAAAGTAAAGCTGAAAAAGAAAATGTAAAATTTTTTTTTAGCTCGAGTTGGCCTTATGCATATTGGAGTATTTATATTACTCCTTCTTTCCGGTGAAAGAAACTTTGGAGTCCGTCTTAACAAACCATATACAGCTACAATTCCCATGGACATTCCAGTATTTACAGGAACACATGCAGATCTGTTGATAATAGTATTCCATAAAATTATTACGACTGGACATCAAAGATTACAGCCTTTGTTTGATTGTTTACTTACAATTTTAGTTAATGGTGAGTAAAAACTAAAAAAAAATAATATACCAGGTGTCCCAAGTTATTGTTTACAGGTTAATTTAAAAGATGATCCAATACTGTAAAAACTTTTGTGCATGGCATCAAAAATAGTCCTTTGGCAGCCACTTCTCACTATCCATTTTCAAATAGCACCCCCCGTATATTTTCGTTGAAAAGAAGTTACTAATCATAAGTGTAGAACAACAATATTTTGTAAATAGCTCGTAGGGTGTTTAAATTAAGCGAGATAACTTGGGACACAGTGTATAATCATATATTTTTTATTTTAGTTTCTCCGTACTTAAAGACACTGTCAATGGTATCGAGTACGAAATTACTTCACTTACTGGAAGCGTTCAGTACGCCGTGGTTTCTGTTTTCCGCTTCCTCGAACCACCATCTGGTATTCTTCCTACTGGAAATCTTCAATAACATCATCCAATACCAATTCGATGGTAATTCTAATCTCGTTTACACGATTATTAGAAAACGTCAAGTATTTCACAGTTTAGCTAATTTACCCAGCGACTATAGCGCTATTTCTAAATCCATTAATAAAAAAACGAAGAAAAAAATTTCTAGTTCCATAAGTCATGAAAATATCAACGAACAAGCCATGGAAGGATCTCGTCCTGCTCTTCCCGCCGAACCCGGTACGTTAAAAGCAACTCTTCCGGATACTCCGCAGATTGCACAGATGACCGAAAGAGAATCTGCGCATCCTTCTATACAACAACCGGACGGTTTGACTTTAACCAACGGAATGGCCACTTTAGCTGTAAACACACCTTCAAAGACTGCAGTTACCATAGGAAATAGTAGTAGTGAAGTACGTTGAAGGTTTTTATTTAATCCTCTGTTTTGTTAAATATTTCTATTTTTTTTTAGATTAATACCAATGAAGCAAGTGAAATAGGAGAATCTCGAAGTTCGTCTCCGTCGCCGTCAGGGGGATTTACCAGAGCTCTGAATGCGGTAAGTTTTTAATTACCATTTTTTGGGGGTGCGATAAATGTATTTCTAAATAATTACAGCCTTATTAATAATAAAATGTAGATTATGCTAACATGACTTTAAAACTAAACTAGTAAAAAGCATATTAATAAATACATTTAACATTATTTTAACACTAGAATGATGCTAACTCCTTAGTAATAAGTTTGGGTATGTTTTACACCGTGTTCTTACCTTTTTTGGCCAACTCTTACATATTAAAAACTGCAACCAACTGCACCACAAAGGCACAAACACCCAACAGTATAAACAATTTTCTACAAAATAGATATTCAGAAGTATTCACGAGCTATGTTTACGAGAACAAAAATCTCCTTCGTTAATCAAATTAAGGGTTAGAATCAACAATCAGAACTCAGAACATCAAATATTACCATTACAAAGCACAGAAGTATATATTCTATCACAGAACATCAAAACATTTTACAAAGAGAAATAAGAGTGAATATAGTAGTTTACGCATTTTACATTGTTGTCATATTTATCTTATGAAAACATATTGTTTGTTACATGTTTCTAATTCTAAGTATTCAAATTCAATTATCAATATGACTTGCTTAGCAATCTTAGCATGCTATAAGTACGCTCTTAGTCTTAGTAACCATTGTATTGTATGCTGTTATCGTGTTGATTACTAATAAGGCTGTTAGTCTTTGGCTTAGTTACTGAACACGCCATGGTTATGACACTTGACAACCTTGATGGTTGACGTATGTCAGATTAGGCAGAAAGTTGTTTGACATATGCCTTTTAGGTTAAGAGTTCAAAAACTTTGATCAGAATAGTTTATTTAGTGAATAAAGAATCTACCAAATATTGTTCATATTTTTATTTTATTTTTAGCGAAGTAGTTTAAGAGTAAGTGCACCGAGTGATAATCAAAACGGACAATGGGTACCGACCAGTGAATGGGTGCATTCTTGGAAAAGCAAATTACCGTTACAGACAATTATGCGATTGTTGCAAGTTTTAGTGCCTCAAGTTGAAAAAATTTGTATAGATAAGTAAGTAAAATGAAAATGTATAGCTAAATGTCTCCTCCTATTTGTTCACATTAAAAAAAATTGCCCCATATCCTGCACAAAATGAATTGGGGGTACAGAATACTTTTTAACTTCCAGCTGAAAAAACTAGTAATTTTTAAAAATCTAATTTCCATCAGATTTCGATGTTTTGAAATCCTAAAAAGCTAAACTTAAATTAAACCATTAAAATCAGTTTATACTTTTAAGAAAATGGCACATAACGAATGAAAATAATGCTCGTATCAAACAAGTTGTGATTCAGCTAAAAAATACTACATGGTAAGAATACGGAGTCCTGTGAAATATCTGAAAACAGTTCTTTAATAATTTTCAATAAAAATCACTTTTACTCATCTAATTATCAGATCCAGATATAAATCCAGGTTTTACAGAGAAAAATCCAAAGAATATATATTTTTTCACCACTTTAATGATCACTATATTGCCCTATATGTTATATAAATGTGTCGCACTGTACAGAAAACTTTTCGAAATGATATTTTCTCTGTAATTATTAAAAAAGACCAATTATTTCCCATACAATATCATTTTTTTAGAACATATGTGTCAGATAGGGACAAATTTAAAAAAAACACATAATTCTTGATAACAGCAGTAGCATAATCATTGGAATAGAAATGAAAAGATTGTATGAATAAACAGGGAACGTAGAAAACATATTTGCAAGGTTATACATTTGTATAATACAGTGGCGGTTCGTGACTATTCTAAACAAAAGGCAAAGCAATTGAAAGTCACAAACGAAAGTTTTCAAGGGCACTTCTAAAGGAAACCTGATTTTTATACAAAGTTATTGTTCATTTTAGGGGATTGACTGATGAAAGTGAAATTTTGAAGTTTTTACAACATGGTACTTTAGTAGGTCTATTGCCAGTACCCCATCCGATATTAATAAGGAAATATCAAGCAAATTCCGGTACTACTACTTGGTTTAGAACTTACATGTGGGGAGTCATCTATTTAAGGTAACATTTTCAAATTAAAATAATTTTTAAGAGAGTTCAGTATATATTTTTTTTACAGGAATATCGATCCACCGGTATGGTACGATACAGACGTTAAATTATTTGAAATTCAACGTATTTAAATATAATTGTAGTTAATTTAAAGTTAAAAAAAAAATAATATATATATTTATATTTATTTGTACCGTGTTAAGTGTATGCATTCAACAGATGTATTTATTATTAGATTTTAGGGTAAATAAAAGACTAATTAATTGAATATCAAACATTTGTCAGTTAATTATTTAAAAAAAATTATTAACAGTGTTGAAGTTGTTTGAAATGCAACTTTATCTCTAAAAATATTCATCACCACGTAATTTTTACAGGACAATGTGTATAATTACTAAATATGGGAACTACATTTTTCAATCGGTTTACTAATAAAAACGTACTCTTGTTTGAAGTCGAAAAAATGTACGCTTTAGAAAAAATTTCAATTTTTAGACCGGATTGTGTATAGAGGCACACGTTTTGAAGAAAACTGTCATTAATTGTCACTATTTATTGATAATTGTGTGGTTTTAATACTTATACGAAGGATTTTCTATAATTAGTGAAAATTAATTACAGTTTTCTCCAAAATGTGTGACACAACGAAAAAAATTTGACGTTGAAATAAAAAAAAAAAAAAATAAAAAAACATTATTGTGGTTTGATTCCCAAGAAAATAAGAAAAAATAACAAGTAATGCCACAAGGAACTTATAGAAGATATGGTGAAAGGAGTTTCTCTATACACAGTCCGATCTATAAATTCAAATTTTTCAAAACTGTACATTTTATTGACTTCAATCAAGTGTACGCTTTTTTTATTAGTAAATCAATTGAAATATTTAGGTTAGTTTAGTAAATTGTACACATTGTTCTGTAAAAATAACCACTGTGCACAATCCGCCCCTGCATTTCATTGTGTGATATAAATTCATGTAAAACATCAAACTGAGTACATGGATATACATAATCAATCACCAAAATTAAACAGTGTTTCAATGTATAGTTTATAAATTATGTATAAACATGTTTTTACTTCTAAACTTTAGAGTCCTGTAACTCCGAAACGTAGTAATTATTTTTACCTCATCTATCCGCTCCCGAATTTTTGACAGTATTATACATTTTTAACTGACAACCTTCCCCTTTTTTAGAAGTCAGTTAAAAATAGTTAGGCTTGTGTAGTGCTGGCATTTTCATACTTTGTACAAAGAGGGGATACAATTTACTTATTTACAGTTTACTTAATTGTCATTCATGTAATTCAATGTCTGTCGTGGCTTGTAGCCAGAGAAGTAGTTGTTGCTTCTTAGTGAACGGTGTGCTATTTGAAAAGTATTTTTCAAAAGCTTTGTATTCAACTATTATCTTCGGGATACAATCAGGGGCGGATCTAGGAAGCTTGTAGGGGTGGGGCCATTCAAAAAAATGTCGGGTATTCGTAGTCGTATTGTGAACTGTGTGAGAAAAATAATAAGGGTAAATTTGTGGATTAGACTTACTATAAGTAGGTGGTACACCATGTTACTTATGACATTAATCGTTCATAACTTGTATTTTGACAGCCAGGGGGGGCATGGCCTCCCCCCTTGGATCCGCCACTGGATACAATGTTCGATTTTGTACAGAAAATGCAATACAATTTTGTACTTTGTTCCTTCATAAAGTAAAAATGTGAAGTTCGGATTTCTTCTAATATACAGATTCGGCAAATGATATCTCGTCGAGATTTTTGTTTTTTCACTCTAATTGTTTAAATAATGAAAACACAGAAAAATGTTGCTAATACATTTATCTACAAAATTTGTCTGAACATTTTTTTTGTATCTGCATTAGTTTTTAAAATATACGAAATTTCCCTAGTAGTATTTTTGATCATCAATTTTCATGTTTTTAATTTTACGATAGTTAACAAACAATGACATTTAGAAAAAAAAATTTCATATGAAATGTGTTCTAAAATGGGGTATCTACAAATATATTGGAAAACATTTTTTTTTTTCAATTTTTTAATGTATTATCGATTTTCCACGTAAACCTCTACTAAAAAGTCGGTTTTTTTACCAAATTCCTCTAATTAACATTAAAAAATTAAATTATATAACATAGCGTACTTCAAAGATTATGGTTTAATCTTCAAACTTTATTTGAAACTTTTTTTTGTATCTGCATTTTTCACAAAGATACATACGATTTTCCACGTGAACCTTCATTTTTTTGACCCCACTTTATTTTCAACATTGTTGTAATAACAGCTTCTATTTTTAATGTAATTTATTAAATATTTTTGTTGTTAATATTTTATTATTATTATTGTTTAAGCCGCTCTCTCACCTTTATCTGTACTCCCTTCTCTTTCTTACCTGAGCCATAGGTGTGTTCTTTTGTATCGCGATCACTTCTAAATAGGTTCATTATAAAATTCACAAATTTTTAGATAATATCATAAACGGTATAAAAAGTTATAGAAGGTTTGCTGACAGACCTCTGATTTAAGTATTTATTTTAAATAATTGTCTATTATTTAAAAAATTTGATATTTATAGAAAAACTGTATAGTAGTTTCGAAAGTAGATGCTTCAAAGTGTTTAGTAGTAAAGTTTCATTGAATTATATCAATTTCGAAAAAAGAAAAACTTTTCAGACAAAATTTGTAGATAAATGCATCAGCTATAAATTTTTGATTTGGAAGTTTTTCTAAATATTTATTATTTAAACAACTAGAGCGAAAAAAAATTTCACTCGACGATTTTCCGGAAAATCGCATGCCTAACATCGTAAAGTTTTTCTCATGCTAAACACAACCCTTTTAAATTCCCAATTTAGAATATTTTGTGAGGTTTTATGTGTACTTTGACTAGGCTATCTGTAAGGCTAAGGCCTTAAACAGACAACGTGTTATATCGAGGCTAGTACTAGAGTGCCACCAAGATTTAGCTGACGCCTCGGCAGATAACAATATTATCCTGAGGTGGGTTAAAGGGCACGACAGGAGTAAAGGAAATCGCATTGCTGATTCTTTAGCCAGGGAAGCCGCTGGACTAAAAATTCTAGGACCCAGTGACACCTACGGCCTAACGACTTCGACAATTGCGGAACTAGCCAAATGCTACACCCATACTCAATCCCTTAAGAGATGGGATGGAATCAAAGGATGCAGTCTTGCCAGGATCACCCTGGGCGACCCTGGGAAGCTGGAGCCGAAGAAATATTTGGCGATGACCAGGAGAAACCTACGTTTAACAGTAGGATTTCTGACTGGTCACTGTCAACTAGGGAAACACCTCCATACTATGGGGCTAGTGGACACACCTCTATGCAGGATGTGTGAACAGGAAGATGAAACTGTCAGTCATGTCTTATGCGAGTGTCCGGAGTTATCGTCAATAAGAGAGTGTGTGTTCGGTGAGTCTTGGCCTACACCTGCCGATATAAAGGAGATGTCTCCTAGTGACCTGTCCACCTTCCTGAGAAGGACAGGATGGACAATGACCTAGGAAGACAACTCCTCGGGAGGATGTACAATGGGTCACATGTGGCCTAAGTGCTGTGAGCCTACACTCACCCTCCCTACTCTACAGATACAGATAGGCTATCTGTATCTGGAACAAATGCAGCATGCAGTGCAATCTAATTATGAGAAAAAGACAGCGGCAGCTGCAGGAACTTTCTTAAATCCTTAAATGCACTTCCGTCCATTATTTTGCATTTTTATCAATACACATTAAATATTTACGTCTGTTGACTGTATTATTAAATAAAAAGTATTTAAAAATGTATGTCACCAAAGTATACCAAAAATGAAAAAAAAAATAGTATATTTTTTATAAAACAAACTAAAACCCATCCAAAACACCCTATTCCTCGTATATTGCTGGATAAACTCCTCTTCAATTAATTCAAGATACTTTTTTGCAATCTCCGATACACTAGTGTGACGTGTTGCGCCTCGATTATATCATGTATTCCTGAGAAATGCAAAAAAAAACAAAAAGGAACGAATAATAGCATGAATGTAATGAAATAATATGCAAAGTCTAAGCTTCATCACTGACAAAATCATCTTCATCATTGTGGGAGTCCGATTCATTCAGATCAGATCATTCATATTACGCTGTAGGCTGCATTTTACGGTAAAAGCGGCATTCCAGCATCTCTCTCTTTAAAAGTAATTAATCAACTTCAAAATTAAACTTTGCTCTTTCTCATTATACCGGGAAGGCATTTTGACAATTAAAATAATAAGAGATAAAGCTGGACAATGTTCATACTTGCTAGTTGGAACAAAGTTTGTCCGTTCTTCCCAAAAATTACCTGTTTCGAAGGAGTGTGCTAAATATTAATGTGGTAATGGTAAATAGGGTACCCTTTTGTGCAAAATTAAAACAAATTTGTACTGAATGAGTTTATTTATACGATAGTGCCAGCACAAATTGAAGTATGAAAAAAATCCTAGGTATATAATATGGAGAGGGTATTAAAAATTGCTACTTATCAATGTCTAAAATAATTTTGTTTAAGTAGTTTAACCTAAACTCAATCGAAATAAATAAAAAAATTATTTCACCAACAAGCAGCAAATATGTTCACAATCTGTAAAAATTTCCAATAAGAAAGCCGCAAAGGTGAACTTTTGTAAAACTTTATCAATGAAAATTTGTGCTATGGACAGTTTTTTTTTGTGTTATTTAAAAGTCTTTATGAATATTGTGATTTTTAAGAAGTTTTATCTAAAGCTAGTTCTAAAACCTTCAAGTTCTTCACAATAAGGAACATGCTTGAGAAATGTTACTAAAATAAACTAGAAATCTCCTTACAGCAACTTAATGGGACTGGGAACCTTCTGAATTCTCTATTTATCGTTTATTTTCATTCTACACCCATTTTTTATTTTTGCTAATTTTTAAAAGCATGAGAATTCAGAATGTTCGCTGATCAACTTAAAACTAATATAAACTATATACATTTGGCAAATAAGACTAGTATCAGCAACAGGGCGTTTCTTTATCCAATACAAACTAATATGTAGAAAATAATTTTTCATTGCCACATAATCGCAACAATATTAAGTACCAGTTTTGAGCAATAAAAAAATGTCAATATAACAATCTCAAAATGATATATTTTCGAGCACTTTTTGCTACTTGTAATGTCTTTTCCAAAAAAAAAAAAGCAAACAATGTAATAGACCGCGCTAAAATTACCAACACGCCGCCACTGGAAATTGGCCGTATTTAAAAAATAGTCTTTCTAGGTAATTATTTCTGATAATATTACACTCTTGTGTTTTTAATCATTATTTGTTACTTTTTTTTTAAATAATTATGTAAATAAAAATAGCGTTGAAAACGATCCAATATATAAAAAATAATAAAAATATCATAACAATGTCACAATGAAAAAGTCTTTTATATTTATCTGATATCAATATATATATATATATACAACTAAAATATTTACAAAAATAATGCTGTATCGAATACTAATTTTTTTCTTAATGAAACGATTAATAATTTCTATTGTAAAAAGCGCCAATGATACTAAAAGCTTTTTATCCCGGAGAATAGTTGTCTTTTCTTCAAGAAACGTACAAAAACTGTTTTTCAAACATAAAATTTGGAAGCAGCAATAGAAACACTGAATCTTTATCAACACAATGACTGAAAACACACTAGATAACTACTATACATATGTAATTTTTTTAAAAATTGGTTTTCGTTATTGTAAAAACAATATAATGGTAGAAGCACAGAATTCTGGTTCAAAGTCATACTTAACCAGCAAATGAACTATTTGATTGCCAGGAGTAACTGTGGGAGCAAGATAACTACTAACTGAGTAAGGTAAGGATTCAATACTGAAGGAAGTCGAAAATTCAGTATTTACATATGGCTCTGTCACGAAGACTGACATAGGAATATATTCTTACATAGTACGTGTTGATAAAACCTCAGCTTTTCTACCTACAATGGAGACTAGTGAAATTACATAAAATTTATATTCGTACAAGGGGTTCAGAGTATTTTTGTGTTGATAGGAACCTACTATGACACTTTAATCAGGGAATGCATAATTAATAACAGACATTGAACAAATTTTCATTTTCTTATGTTATATGTAAAGTAAAATTACTTTTTTACTTGTATAAAATTTTACGTCGTGTTTTCAGGCGTTTCGTATACGATAGACGGTTTTTCTGTCAATTCTGGTGGCATATCTACATGAAATGATATACCATAAGGTCTTAAATGGTATATAAGATATTCTAAGACATACATTTGATTAGGACTGACGTAATGGAATGACACTGCGTTGTCTGAACAACAGTCCATACCCTTAAACAAATTTCAGTCAAAATAATTTTGTAAAATATATAATTTGTTTAGACTTACCTGTTTGGGTTCGTAGTAAATGTATTCCCAGTACCAGAAACTTTTTGTTACGTGTCCAGGTATTAGATGATGTTCAGGTACAAATGGGAAAAATCTTCCTCTTCCTAACGAATCACGTGAATCGCCTGCTTTCACGTTTACTGCCTCCATGCATTTTCCCATTTCAACATCTTCAGATCCGCTATTGCCTGGTGAACATCCGGTAGAATTTGTCAGTCCGACCTAAAAAAAAGTGTGAATAATGTAGAGGACTCTGCTAAACACACCAATTATTTTGAAACAAACATTAAAACCCAGAATCACCACAGATTCCTTAAACCGTTTTGGTAAGTTCTATTTTAATTAAAAAAATGCACACTTGTGACAGCTACAAACGAAAAATTGATGTGCAGTGCAACATAAAATTGCCCATATCATTAAGGTGTCACAAGAGAACTCATTTTCTTTAAAAAAGGTTGAGGAATTCAGGTGTGACATTAAGAAATGAAAAAAAACCAATTGCATAATCAACCATTAATCTCACAAAGGTAGCACAGATCTGCTTATAATGACAAGTGTGCATTTATGGTGTTTAATGCTGCAATTCTGTGTACACAAATAATTTTCAATTTATAACTTTATAAGCCTACAGTGAGTTAACGAAGGAAGTTAGGCACAAATTTTATATGAAGCCACTTTATCATCTCCCAAGTTTTTGGTGCAAACAACTGGAACAACCTGTATAAACCATTAATTATGATACAAAAGATTTTAAACAGATTCTATTTCTGCAAAACTCCTACAGCTGTTTTAGATATTAAAAACAAAATTAATGATAAATAGGTCAGTTGGTGAACTCATCAACTTTTATCCCACTAAGTATGAAATTTCCAAATGTTTATACTATACAGCGCTATTCATAAAATAAGGTTGTTAATCTACTGTTATTATAAATTACACCAAAAATGGACTTACTTCAATAAATCTTTTAAGTGCTTCTTTGCTTAGAGCATACCCTGCACCACCACTCATATAACCTTGCTTAACGAAAGGTTTAAACCTACATCCAAAGTACACTGGTTCAGTTGGTTTGTGAGGTAATAACATATACCTTAAATTTTCTAATATCACATACCTAAAATTTGAATATATTATTAGATTTTTGCAAAAATATTTACATAATACTCACGTATCATCATCAGCCTTTAGAAACCAGTCAGCTGAATCATAGTAATGTTTGTAAACATATTTAAAAGCTTCTTTTGTCTTTAACCAAAGGTTATCCCGTCCTTCTTTAACTGGAAGAGCTACAGCAGGTAATGATGAATCTACAAAAAAAGCATCCCTATATTTAAACCTTGTTTGTTAAAGACAAAATACATACCTTCTATTGAACTCATAAATAATAAAACATTGCATCTTCTTCCCCAAGTGTTTTTAACATGTTTTGCACGTTTTTCGTGATTTTTGGGGCCTGTCATAATCCAACACAATATTCTAACATTATTAAACAGTTTATTAGCAACTGTTGGATCTTCCATATTGTGAAATTCCTCATTATCTGCATGGTTTCCAGGATCTACAGTTGGTCCATACATATTCTCCATATCATTACTTGTATGAGGATCTGTTAGTGCAAGAATTTCATGGGGAACACCTGTGTATGCTATTAACCAACCACAAGCAAGCCCCATAAACAGGGCCACAAAAAATTGTTTATTTATTGTGGGCCTATAAATAAATATTATAAATTAACAATTATTGAGATATGATTATTAATTTTGAGATAATTCTACAGGATGCAATTTTTATCAAACCACTTAACGTTTGCAGGTTATAAACGCCGATAAAATTTTAAATTCAACTGTTTTAATGTACGTTTATGAATAATAGAGATTGAAACATATTTTGAATATCTTATTACTAGATCTGCAACTTATAAAATCAAATCGAGAAAATTGATTTGTTTAACTTCACAATTATTCAACTTACCATTTATAAATTCTCAGGAATCCCATGCTTCTAAGGAATATATATTGTAAAAAAGTATACTTGGATATTCACACCATTATAACTTTCATAAGATACGCTTTATTTAAAATACTTTTAAACAATTGCCTCTCCAATGTAAACTATTCTTAGTTTTCTAACATTGGCTCCAGTGTTGTCAAATTAATGAATTCAATTTAAAAAAAAAATGTAATCGAGCAATTAGTAATCGATTAAACTACTATTGATCGATTCGTTTCAATATCTAGTAGTTATACAACTCACATTACTCAAATATTTTTGACAAGTCAGTGGCGAAACTAAAGGGGTTGTTACATTATATAAGTATTATGTAAATAATAAAAGTTATTCAAACGTGTCAAAGTCTGAGATAAATGCATAGTAAATTTTTTATCAGAACTAGAATACTGTTTTAAAAACAATTAAAATTAGCTTAAATTTTATGCGGATTAATTATTCCCAATTCGGCAAGCATGTCTTCTACAATCCGTCCAGGTACCTTGAGTATAAATTTTGTTTTACCTTCCATCAGCTCCAAAAACTTATCGTCATTCAAAAATTCGTGACAGAGCACTTGTTTGTTGAATTCGCGATTCATACAACGCTGATAAATTTCACAAACAATATCGAAAAACTGTTTATCTTCGGAACTCAGAACATCGGATAAACTTTTAATCAACACAGTAGCGATGTCTTCAAATAATAGGAAATATCTTAAAGGCGGAGACGACTGGGGTTCGAATCCTATGGAAATATTCGAAAATTTCGGTTCTACAACGGTCGTTTCAGGAGAAAGTGTTTCATTTCCATTTTTAGATGAATCAGTTTTCTGTTCCGTTAATACTTCTTCCTTGTCAACTGCCGAATCGTTGTCTTTTTGTACCAGTTTTTTAATTTTTAGACTTTTTTTCTTCACTGGAACTGTTTGATCTAACTCTTGCTTTTCCTTTTGATCTTCGGTAACTATCCCAATATTTTCCTTGACGAATTCTTCATTTTTAATTTCTACTTTCGTTTTTTCTTCTTGGTTTGCTACTCCTCTGTTTTCTTCATTATTACTTTCCACAATTTCATTTACTTCTGTAATCACCACACTGTCACAAGTATGTACTGTTGTATCTATAATCTTGTCTATAATAGACCTTGCAAATTCCTTATTAGCTTCTATTTCTTCTTCTCTCAACTTTACCTAGCAAACAACATTATGTAAGATAATTTGTCAACATCCTAATGACAAACAAGCGTTCATTGCACAACACGTGGTTCTTATCAAAGATTATATACACGGTTCTTATAGTTATTTTGATCGTGTTCGAGTTAATTTAATTTTGCAGTAGGAGCATGAAACTCGATTACTCGACGAATTTTGAAAGTCGATCAAAATGTCACCCACGAAATTCGATTTTTCCTCTCGTCTCGATTGAAATCACTCGACGACTTCTAAGCTGTCGTGTTGATCGAATTATTGAATTTATGAGGTTATGTTTGTTGTTTATTAGTGGAGTGTGTGGTTTTTTTAAAATCAATTCGGTAAGTCTAGTTTTTTTTAAATACTATCAATTTGTTAATATATTAAATATTGTAGGTCATTGTTAAAATGCTACCCATTGTTCATATAGGAGTTCGGCAAGCAAAATAACAAATGTCACTTCTTTGTGTGGATTTATGCAGACACATTTAACAATTATCAATTAGCACTTAACAATTAACATTTATCAATTAACAATTAGCAAAACTGCCATCGTTTATGCAGACACAATTATAAATTAGGAGAAAATAGTAAGCATGCGCACGAGCCCGAGATTCTAGTTGTTTACAATAACCATTAACCCTACATTTTCATGTCCATTTGTGCATTGGAATAATTTTGAAGATGAATTGAACTTGAAAATTAAAAATAAACAAAACAAACAAACACAATATAACCTGTCAACCACTTTTCTACGTAAAAAAGTGAAGTTAACTTCAGGATCTGCGTACTAGTTGCGCACTAGATGAAAATTCGGTACAATTAATTTAAGAAGTTAAAAGTTGGCCAACTTCGTAATTGTTAAATGATAAATGATAATTGTTAATTGTGTGCATAAATGGAGTCATAGTGAAATGGGTAGTTCAACTTATAATTGATAAATGTTAATTGTTAAATGCTAATTGATAATTGTTAAATGTGTCTGCATAAATCCACACTTTAAAAAAATACAACTATGAAGTTAGCTGTCTAACGATTTTTTGGGACAATGGGAGCAAAGATGGGAGTACGAACTCAACTCGATCGAATAAAGTCTTGATTATTCGATCGATGTATGATCGAGTTTCATGCTTTCACTGTTGATTTGGTGCTTTCTTCGACATTTTTTAATTGCTTAGGTATTTTAAAAACTATATCTGACTGCTTATAATAAAAAGGATCATTAAATCAATACAAAATAACCAAATTGCAAATCTAAAATGATTGTTTTTCCTCCGGACATCTGTCATTAGTGTCAACTTGTCAGTTGAGCCTTTTAAGAAATGTCAAAACGAATAGTGATTTTCTCGCGATAAAAAAGAGACAGAACATACCTCTACTGAAACTTACTTCTTTCTCGTGTATTTCCCTCTTTATTATTGTTTCTTCAACAAACAATTTGCCGACTTCTTTATCCCAGCAAACTGCTTTGCCACCTATAACTGCCAAAGCTTTAGCTATGCCTTCCTGAGTACACTCTCCTTTACAAAAATCCAGCAGCAGGGCCGTATAATTACAGAATTGTTGACTGATTCGGTACATTTCAAATAACAAGTTTTTAATTATCTGCAGCTCATCGATATTTTCCGACCCTTCTTCGAACCAAAATCGAATTTTTTCGAAACATACTCTATCGATTAATTCGGTACAATGAGGATCGAAGTATAAAAATTGATTTCTCAATTTTATAATGTCCTCGCAGCTTGGAATTTTCACTGTTAGATTGTAAATTATAAAATCTTTCCAATGAATATACTTCTGATTGTTAAATATTCTCCGGGATAGTTCTGTAACGTTGCGTCCGGTTAACTTTCTCCATTGCGATGGAGCTATGTTTATTTCTTCATTTACTACAATATCTTGAAGGATAAACGTGAACATCGTATTTGGAATGAAGCCATCTAGAGCCAAGTCGTGGAATATTTCAATGAGATCTAGAAGTTGTTTGGTTGTGAATACCAAATCCGACGGTAATTCTTTGACTTTTTCTGGCGGAGGTGGTTCAAACCATATTTTTTCAGCGTCTATAAGGAAGTCGTCGTCTGTCAGACGAAGTTCTTCCTGTATTGGAACCTTAAATATAATATTTTTCGTATATAGATATTACCAGAGCAACCGAACGCAAAATATATGACGAATGAGATGAATCTAAACTTAAAAACGCCTTTGAAAAATAGAAAAATGTACGCCAGTGATCTGCGCTACATTACTCGAACTAAACGCCATCTATATATCGGAGTCACGTTCTTGTCATGTACATTGTTCAATGGAAAATATCGTTAACTGTAAATATAAAATATCGATACAAACACAGTTATCTGTAGGTACAAATACAAACCTCTTTTTCGACGGCAGCTGAAAAAATGTAACAAGCTGTTTTAATACACCTCACTTCTCTCTCGTATCGAGTTCGAATATTTTCAAAGATACTAAAAAATACTTTTTTTATGGTCTTAATGAATAAATCGACATTTTCAAACATGTCGTGTTGTAATAATTGAAAATAAATTTCTGTTCGGGCTATTTCGCCTTTAAGCGCACACAACCATTCGTCGAAAATTTTGTCTTGATTACGTTTTATATTTTCGCTCGGTTCGAAGACGGTCAGTATAGACTTAGTACCTGAAAAATAAAATACTCTGGAAAATATAAATCACTTTCGACTGGTTAACATAATTATAGGGCGATTCCAAAGTTATATATTAACCTTTTCCACTTTTTTTCGACTTCGGTTTTCCTTTTGCCTTGGTAACTTCGGGACAAAATAGTAATTTCACTTTATCAAATAAAGCAAATGCTAAATTATCTCGTTTTTGTGCAAACATTTGTGCTGCTTGATATATTGTTCCGATTTTATCTTTTATTTCTCGTAGAGTTCTATCAACGTTATCATTAGTGGTTTCTAGTAAACAACCATTAAAAATTTTGTGTATAAATTGGTTTTCCAATTCAAATTTCGGTATTGAATCTTTTGAATCAAAGTCTTCACCCAAAACTTGTGTTATTAAACCGTTGAAATAGTCCTTTATGAACACTAGAGTATCTATGTGTCTATCTAGTTCCAATTGAAAACCACTGATGTAATTGTTAATAATTTCTATTAGTTGTCTTGGACCCCAGCCTTGGTATATCAGAGTGTGTCTTTCTTGTTCTGCCGCCATCATTTTTCTATCACTTATATCAAATAATTTATTTTTGAGTTCGTTTATCCTACAAACATTTTAATACAATAATTAAGAAATTACTACTACAACTATCACATAGATGACGCTCAGTGATGAACGCAAGCGCAGTGGCAATGTTGAAATTTCGTAGGTACTGTTTTGATCAACAATGGATGAGGAAGCATCCTACTTCATTCCATTGAAAATTAATATAGTACGTATTTTATAAAGTTAATTTTTAAAGTAAAATATACTAAAACCGTGGTAATGTGCTAGAGTGCTAGAATACTTAGGTAAGTTTATACAATATGTTTAAAGTGTTGAATTTCATTTCTATTATTTGTTTACGTAAATGGAAAGTGTCCCAAACATTACTTAAAACTAACTTTAAAATAACTAAAAGGTGCGAATATTTATGCACAGATGTAGCTCACTACAAATTAGCTCAGTTTAGGTAAACTTTAAATTTAACCAACAAGAGTATACCTACTAATAAGGGCTATAAACAATAGAGTTAGGTATTTTAATATTTGAAATTGTTAATCGCCCTACTAGTCTTAGTTACAAATCTTTTCCGTCGAATGTACAACTTTTACCTTTTAATATTTAAAAACTAAGATTATTTATTTGTTTCAAAGGTTATATTATCTAATGTTAAAAATAAATCATGACATTGAAATGTCACAGAAAAGGTCGCAGGTTCAAATGTGTCACTGTTTCGTATTTTAAAATTCCTTTTTGGATGTGTTAATACTAATAATCATTATAGTTTTGTAGAATAATAAGGATAAGTAAGTTAAAAACTAGAAGTATTCTATACTACAATACTCAGTTTTATGCCTTTTTGAAATATGATTGTATGTTTGGTTGCCTATACCACATTCGTATTAGAAAGGAGACAGAAAAAAGTGGTTGAGATATCATTACTTTTTATTTGTGTTTTCACTTCTGTCGGCACTCCCCCACGGCTTATTTAATGAGTATATTTCATTTAATATTTGTTGGTTTTAATTATTTCGACACTGTTATTTGAACAGGTTTGCTTAGAAAAAACAGTACGAATAAGATGGCTGATACTGACGCAAGCGCACAGAAAATGTGACGAAAGGGTATAAGTTGACAGTTCGAAAGCAATACAATCGTAGAGAAATATTTCTATGAATACAATACTTTGTTGAATATTTTGTGTGAATAATTGAACATCTACAGCTTGGTAAGTGATTGTAAAATGTTATCAATACAATACTTTGTTGAATATATTTTGTGTGAATAATTGAACATCTACAGCTTGGTAAGTGATTGTAAAATATTATAACTTACAAACAATGTAGTTCTGCTTTAAATTCGCTGTCACGACGAAAATCGTAATCAAACTGATTGAAATTTTCTTGAAACTTGAGTACATATATTTGTCTGTCATCTGGTTTGGTAATGTGTTTATTCATCAATTCTCTGACGTAGCAAATATAAGGCATTAAAGAGTTCAAAAATGTGCTTTTCATAAATAACACTTGTGACATATCGTTAACGAATACTTCTTCTAAATATTCCCAGATATCCGTTACTATCCATCCAATTTTATCAGACAACATCAGATTCAAGTATATCCAACCAGGTTCACCTGGTTTGGCTTCTTCCTTCGGTTCTTCTTCTAATTCTATAATTGTTACTTCAGGTATTTGGGTAGATTTATCTTCGTGGACTATTATAACGCCCTTTTTACGCTTCTTCTCCTTCCTACCTTTTTTATCTTTTTTACCTTTTTTTCCTTTTTCTTCAACCTCTAATGAAATCCAATTAAAAACATATACTTTAATTGATTCTTATACAAATACCTGGTTCAGATACGTTTTCTGGAGCTTCAGGTTTCTTCACTACCCTTTCAATTCTCTCCCTTTCCACTTTACCACCTGACGATACATACTTGGAATTTCTGTAATCCACAAGTTTGTCTACTTCAATGTAACGGACTGTATCTCCAAATAATTCAATTGAGGATTTTGGGGGTATACTGAAATCTCCAATGATCAATTTCCCCAAACGTTTAACAGTAGAATATTCAAAATTTTTGTAATATAAGGAGTAAAGGCAGCCCATGTCTGAATAAAATTCATTCAACTTTTCAGAATCTTCATCTTGTATACTAACATCACTAGATTGGACACTTTCTAGTATATCTTCATCTGAATTTAAATTCAAATTATTAAAATATCATATGATTATAATAGACCGAGTGCTTTCGTAACGTTAGTTTCAGTTTTATTTTTCCAAATAGTTAATGTATGTTACATTAGTATTTGTTTCATTAAAGAGTGAGTTTTTTTGTTATATTACAAAAATGTGGCTTGTGCTGATAATGAGAAATATTTTAGTGACACCTTCACCAGAATTACAGTTAGAACGTCCTTGGAATTTTGCCTACTCTGCCACCCTATTGTTACGCCACTGACAAGAGGACGCAGCATCTGGACCCGTATCTTTGAACGTTCGACTATTCGCGAGAACGTCGAATGGATTCTGTTCGTACGAATGAATTCACACGAATCGAACGGTACTCGAAACTTCAAATAGCAATAAAGAGATTAAACACGTCCTTATGCGTATACATAAACGTAGGTTTTGAACTTTGCGCATGCGCAGCAATGGCTAATTTGCGTTCACGTACGCACGTGCTCTGTAAGCTTACGTATCTTTGCGTACAGACTAAACGTTATTCGTATCAAGCCGAATACGCCAATCGGGACTAATCGGGATCATATAGATATATAGGATCGGAAAGGTAACAGTCATAGGTAACAATAACAAAACAAATAATCGACATAACCAAAACAATACTATTTCCTTGGTTTAAATAAAATGAAATAATTATGGCTCTGCATAAAAATAAAATAAGATTTTCGCCAGAAGATGATTTACAGTTGTTACGGGAAGGTGTTTATCAAATTGGCAGAACTTCTGCTTTACTTTTTTTGTTAAGTAGTCATTTGATTTTCTTTATGCTTTATTTTGATAGACAGAATCAAATAAGGTTAATTGATTTTAGGTTTTCTTTTTTTAGTTTATAATTTATACTCTAACACAAGCCATACACCCACCTTCCACTGCATCCCGACCTTCAGTAACAATTTGATTTAGTATTTCGAGGGATAACTTTTTTTCCAAAAGGAAATAATTCTCTGGATGCTTCTGTCATCACCCATATCACTATCAAGTTCTCCAATAGCGGCTGCTAAGAGTAGATCTTCCATTTTTGAATTGTTAGTTGAACTGAATAAGCAACCATAACCCTAGAAAATTCAAACAAACAACAAACACTCGGCAGCCGGCGCAGCTGCTGAGATACGTTTTCTCTCACGTATTTTTGTGTTTAAACTGTGGTAGTTTACGCTACTTGTACGTACATAAATTGACGTTTACGTGTTCGTCAAACTTCACGTGAAAATGTACGTGTTTAATCTCTCTAATATCTTCCAAACACAGTTCAAAGATACGGTCCCTGGGAGATTATTGGATAGAAGAGAGACATTTATTTACTGCAGATATCCTATATTTCCTCGGGGAAATAGGACTAAAGGAGCCACTAGTTTTAAAGACGTTCCTCAGGAACTAAGTAGAACTTTTAGGTCTCAGTGACTGTCCCCCATCATACATACACACATACATACCTACATATATAACCAATGTGTACAAAAACTTAACAAATTATAGGTATACTAAAACCTTCCTCGAGAACCACTCTATCCATTGGTGTCATCAGGAACAGACAGATAGACGTGATTTTGATCTCGTTGTTCGTTGCTCGCCGTATGTTACAAGTTGTTCGAAAACACATGGTTTCTCACTGAAAAATTTTGTATTGTACAGAATTTACAACCTCTTGTGATGCGTGACAAAAATTACGATCCCTTGTTTGTATATTCAAAGAAACTTCGGGGTCAACCAATTTGACCCATCGTAAAAAATATTCTCAGAAGTTTGAGGATTTAATTCGCCACAGTCGAAAATGGATTGATTAGTTCTCATAAAAAATTCAGAGAGAAAGTGTCCAAACAATTCTTATATTGATGGCCCGTAAAACCGTTCCCAGAAGGATCCGGGTGTCATATCACCATCAACATCAAGTTAAAATATCAGTTTTGAATGCTACGTGAAGTAAATCGGTTCAGCTCCAACGTTGAGTTCTAGCTCAAGTTGTATCTCGGTATTTTTACTGAAGTAACTCTAGTGGTTTAGTTCGCTATTCGGTATCTCGATTAACGAACGAATACAATAGTATATCAAGTAGCAAATTTCCGCAACTAAAGAAACGTTTAAATATATGCCAAACCGAGGCTATCGATACGTGTTTTGCAAATGGGTGTAGATGCCAAAGGATCCCTCAGATAATCAAAAGCAATGGAATCTTTAGCAAGCCTCCAGATCAGATCTAGGTGAAACTGCATTCAATGTTCCTGAACCAGCACTTCGGTGGATTCAAAAATATCATGTAGCCATAGACTCCTAGAGCACCCAAGGGATGATTTCTTCAAGAAGGATCTTGTGAGGGCAGCGAGAAGACCGAAGCTCTGACAAAAAAAGTGATCAGAGTCTCTATTTATCGGACCTGAACCATTTTTTGGCATTGCAGAAAGCACTGCTAGATCAGCCATAACTACCTGGGCGGAGAGAAAAACCTTCACGTACTGGGCAGACATGCCAGGGCTCTTTCACTCTAAGGCGCTCATATACAACCTTCGAGTATAAAAAATAAGCAGATCCTGGAATGGAGTAGAACAAACCTACGCATTCTGTCGGGACTGCCTACAGGACATTGTCGACTTAAGAAGATGAGTCTGGTTCGGACCTCGGAATTGTCGGTTCTGTAATTTGGAGGACGAAACTGCGGAGTACATATTATGCTCATGCCCAGCTTTGGGCAGGGTGAGGTATAACACTCGGTTTTAGTACCTTAGAGCCGAACGACTTTAAAAAAGTATCACCATACACAACCATGGACTTCGACAGAAGCACAAGGTTGTGGGGTGAATTGTAATCCCTAGGGGTGCGCCACAATAGACCCAACGAGGGCGAGAAGGACCCACTCACATAGAACCTAAACCTAAACCTAAACTTTGAAATTGTGGACGGTACCTGGACAAATTTGTATAAAAGCTGTGAGAATGGTATCGTAAGGGGGAGGTTCAGCAGGTTCAGTAGGATCAGTTACCAATTTGGAATATCTGAGATCAATAATTTCCGGTATACTATCATCCTGGTCGCTGATACACTGGACAATATCGATTAGACTTTTACAAATTTTGCTTGAAGGTGCTACGCCTGGAACGGTGAGGCCGGAAAGACCTTCTTCCAGGAGAATAGCTTGTTCGAAATTCATTGGGTAGTTTATAAGCACCCAGCCTTGAAAATAATATTTTTATCAGTATAAAATTAAAAAGAGAAAATGTTGATTTAACCTTCAATGTCAGTGCGAGATCTCAAGTATTCTAAAAACATGGAAACCAAAAGGTAATCGGTCAAAGCACTTCCTCTCGCTAGTTCCTCATCGGCTATTCTACCGAGCTCTGCGTGCGGAGAAAAAATAATCTTTTCGCAAGGATAAATCCTTGGAGTTTGCACACGTTTATCAGTATATTCCACCGTGGCAGTGTACATTGAAACATCCAATTTATGCTTCTTTTTAGCCCTTTCCTTCTTTCCTTTCCTCGATTTTTGTTTCTTTTCCTTTTTTGATTCTTCTTCGTCTTCGTCATTATTGGTATCGTCAACAACTTCCGAAGTCGATTCGATTTTAAAAGCTTCTATACAATAATTCGTAGCGTCCTGCAATTGTATCACGAGAATATTTTTGTAAGACAAAAGCTTGGTTAGCATAGGCAAACACGTGATATCCGGTACACCTTTTACGCACACTCTAATACGAACGTTAGGTAAATCTGGCGGCGGTGGTAGGGGGGGTAGAGGATATTTCTCGTCTAAAAGAAGATGGACTTTGTGACCTAAAACGTTCATGCCGCATTTCATGTCGTTTACGAGTTTTTCGTTAGCATCGATGTTTTCTAACAGCCAAGGCCATTCGAACAATAAATAACTTTCGAAACACTTTTCATCCAGGACATCTTGCAAGTTGATATCGTTTTGAACGATTTTTTCAGGAAGTTGAGTATCGTAATCGATTAACTCTCGAGCTGAAGCGCGTGGAATTTTTAAATCTTGTCCCAGTATAATCAATTTGTTCCAGGTGTCGATTACGTGTTTTGGAGGCGGTTCGTCAAATAATTCCTGGTATTCGGAATATTTTACGGCAACGTCGCAAATTGCTTTCACCGTGTCCTTGCATAATGTTTGTCTTCTTTCTTCTTTTATTCTTTGAACTTCTCGATAGAGTGTTCTGTGTAATCGTAATGCTCGATCTTTTTCCAAATAATATTGGAATTCTTTCGCTTTTAACGTTTCGTCTTTTTCTAGTAATTTTTCAATAAATAACGATTCGGTTTCTTTGGCTATTTCGTCGGTTACGATTTTTTTAGCTTTCAACATTCCAGTTTTTTGTTGTTTGACTTCCAGTAGTTTATTCAACATTTGTTTTTCGTAGAGTGATTGTTTTAAAACCTTTCCAGTTACTTCTTTATGAAAATCCTCTTTTTCTTGTATCAATATTCTTTCCCACAGAGTTTTTCTTATACACAGTTCTAATTCCTTTCTGTAAATTTCGTTTTCGGCTTTTCTCTTTAATTTCTCTCTTATTTTATCTAAAACGGCTTTGGCTTCTTTCGGATTTGGTTGAAATATTTTTGATTTACATTCTCGATTCTCGTCTAACAGTTCATCATAAGTTAAATGTAAAGTTCTTTCGGAAACATTTTCTAGGTTAGATTCGAGTAGATAGTTTGTCAAAGGAAAGGAAAAACTGTTCGAGATGTTTCGTTTGGAATTTCTAGCGATACATCTATACTCTTCTCTAGCGCTTTTACATTTGCTTATAACCATTTCGAATCTATCTTGAAGCCAATGTATTACGTCATAAGAATGTTCTAGGTACTCATTGTATTTGTTTTCCATAGTTTTGAGTTTATCAAACGGATTTTCTTTGACGTTAACCACTGAAAATTTCGAAATACGCGGTCGCATTTTTTGATTCAACTTATTTTTTGCTACGAAAGTAAGACAATCTTTTTCGTGGAGCTCCAAAAACGTTCTGTAAAAAAGACTAATAGATGCCAGTCCACGGCACTCGACTATATCTTCTATTTCTTCGTTTTTTAAGTCGATTTTGATGATTTTCAACCAATTAATGATATGGTCTTGATAATTTTTTAAACATATTTCTTTGTTATCAGTTTTCCGTATCATTTTTAATTGTTCGTCGTTTATAATCTCGTAGTTTCTAAGAATTTTACTAAGAAGGAACCCATCTTTTGTTATCTCGCAAAATGTTTCCGGTCTTAAATTAATTATTATCCCTAATTTTTCTTGAACCCACTGTTTCACTATTTCGCTCATGGTTAAAAAATTTAATATATCTTGTCACATTCTTTACGTAATAAAATATGAAATGTCAATCAAATATTCCTCCAGATATTACAGATTTCTACTTGCTATAGTGCAAACTTTATCTCATAGATGGTGCTAGTATTCTACCTATCTCTAATAAATAAAAACCTTTTATCATGGACACTAGATATATCTATTGTTTCCATGCCCTCTATCATATCATACTAACAGACTGTAAATTCGCTCGTAAAAGCTTTTCCGATTATTGTGCCATATAAACCAGCGATGAGAACGCTATCGCCGCAGAGGCCAAAAATCCAACAAAGAAGAAGAGAAAAACTCTCCTATGATTTTGTTTATTTATTTCTTAGAATATAAATTTTACATTCAAAGATTTATTTAGTAACAGAATCATGTTAACTTTCTTGACCACACTCCTCCATTTCTAGTGCGTGCTCCCTGGCTTAAGGGGGCAATATGTCACTCACTGGTGACTGAATACAATATGCCTTGTAATATGAGACCATTTTTCCTAGACTGGTTATCAATCAAATCGCTTACTTATGATACTAGCATATTTCAGTGGATTTCAGCAATACTGTTAATTATTTTGAAATAATAATTGTTCTCCCCATAGATAACCAACTGTTCTCCCTAGTTCATTATACCAATATTTGTATTTATACGCCCGGTGTATATGTGTCTGAATAATCAGAAAGTTTTTTTATCGACTCCAAATAACTTAAATTATTTAGTTGAGTGTTTGTTTATAGTGAATTAGTTTTTAGTGAACTTCTAGTTATATTAGCACAGACGAATATTTCAAGCACAGGAGCGGAACGTTAGTGATGAAATGTGTTTGAATTGATTATTTATAAATTATAAATGGAATATCGTAATACGCAAAAAGTGAATATTTCATTGTTTCTTTTAATTGGCTTGATGTTAGTAAGAGTTTTAACTATAGCTATACATTTTTAATAAATGCATTTGAATACATTTACATTTTCATTCTATAAACTCGATTTTTTAATGAATGTGTATGTCCAACCATAAAAATGTTGTTAAGTC
This sequence comes from Lochmaea capreae, assembly GCA_949126875.1. Lineage (NCBI taxonomy): Eukaryota > Metazoa > Arthropoda > Insecta > Coleoptera > Chrysomelidae > Lochmaea > Lochmaea capreae. The sequence goes on along the minus strand of OX421397.1, from coordinate 8,449,239 downwards.
TTCAATAACTAATTTAATAGAACTAAAAAAGTCAATTTCTCGTTATCAACATTATTTGAGAAAATTGGGTAGGGTAACGAAATCCCGCTTAGATTTGAAATTTTCTTCTGCGCACTGATGTGAGGCGTTTTTCATAGCAGGCTATACAGTTACTATCTTCTGGCCTTGCTTCAATAGGGTTCACAGTTACAACTATAAAGTTCGGTCACCAGACCAAGAGAGGGCTTAAAAAACATGCATTGAGATTTGAACATTGAGTTGCCTATCTATTTTAATTACGTTACCTATGAACCGTTTTTTTTATTTTATTTATTGTATCTTGTGAACAGAATGTTTTAGAATTATTATTTTTGTATTTAAATATGGATAAAAGAACAAAATGTCGTTTTTGTTTAAGCGACTTAAGTAACCAATTACTAGGTAATTCCACTGATTATCTTATGAAGAAAATAACGAACATTGGTATAAAGGTTAGTTCTGCAATTATTGTCAGTAAAAATAAGTCAACATAATTGAAACAAACATTTTTAGATATCTTCAGATATTCCATTAGTGATATGTAACAGTTGTTTAGTTTTTATTGAGAAAATAGAAATATTTTTTGAAACTATTTACCATTCAGAAAAAGTTTTATCTCGATTGTATAATGGCACAATAAATCTTTCAAAACACCTAGAGACATCAAACAGGTAGGTAATTCTATTTTGCAAAAAAGCTTGTAACTAAAATGATTGAAAACATTATAGCAGCAGTAGTAATGAGATAAATAAATCTGAAGTATCAACAAAATGCACTGTCGTTAATGTATCTAAAGGAGAGTTTGACGAAGATGAACCAAATATAAATTTTTTGACTTTATCCCGACGAAACTCTGATGTTTCAGTTACAGCTTCAATTCCAGAGAATATCGAAACTAAGGAGGTATCTAATGTATAATTTTAATTAAACTTGAAATGGACTTTTAAAAAATATTCCAGATTTTTCACAAATACAACGTATTGGAGATTAACTCCAGATTTTTCACAAATACAACTTCCTTAATTTCAGATAAATGTTTCACAATTAAAAACCAAAATAAATGTATACTCTTGTGAAATTTGTACACAAGGATTTGAAAATTTCTTTGATTATCAAGACCACCAAGAAACTCACAATGGGCAATTTGTATTTTGTTGTTCAAAATGTGATGAGGTAATAGTATATTTCAGTAGAATTGTCACCTACAATATGTACTTATTTAATAGAAATACGTAGACCTTGACTGGTTACCAGATAGATAGGTGTAGCTTTAGCATTCTAGCCATAGAGAAAACATTTCTTTATGTTTCCCTTCATAGTTACCACCTTATATTGTTTGTTTCAGGTATTTTCAAGTAGGAGTGAAATTGTTCAACATGAAAACAATCACAAGGTGTCTTGTATGATTTGCCAATCTAAAGTTTTACCTAAAAGTTTGGAAGCTCATATGTTAAAACATACAGATAATTTCAAGTAAGCCAGTGCTGATATTTTACTATGAATATTTATAATGAGTATTTCAGTAAAACCATATATAAAAAGAATATTTATTTAAAAAAATTGTGAAATTTCAATCAGATATTTTGTCATAATTTTGTTTAAATGCAGCTACAATGTGATTAGGTACGAAAAAGATGGGTGATGTAGGTTAAGGGTCATGTAGACAGGTAAAGACGAGTAGAATATTCTTTTTGTTCCGGTCAAGCTGAGTACTACTTGAATTATATGTTGAGACAAATAAAGTAGTTCTGCATGGTGGACAAGTAGCTAGATTTTAATAATGTTTCCACTATCAGTTTTATAACTTGATCAGCTACTTGACCGCATACTTTGCGAATGTAAATAAAGAGGGAAGCAAACAGAGCACTTATCTAGCAAGTTTAGTATTTGTTCACTATTTCGTTGCAATTACTACAATTTTGCATTTGTTGTTGTTTTGTTATGAAGTGGACAAAAGAGAAAACAATACAGCTTTACATCAAATTAATGACAGCTTTGTTATTTTTTGCAGATGTTGCACTTGTGGCTCCAGACATTCTTCACGAGCAGCTTTAGAAAATCACTTTAAAGCTCGGCATGCTGGAGTTAAAGGTTACATTTGCCATATGTGTGGCAGGCAAAACAGTTGCCAAGCATCCATGAATCGTCATCTTGCGACTCATCTTCACATTCGACCATTTAAATGCAAATTGTGTAATTTTGCTACAAAATCTAAAACCATTTTAGGTGTACATGTATCTAGAAAACACTCGAATGAAAAATGTAACTGCGAAATTTGCGGAAAATTGTTTAAATCCAAGTTTAGTTTAAAACAGGTAAATATTTTTATTATTTCAATGTATTTATTTCATTATTTGTCTTGGTTCGATTTTCAAAATTAAGTTTTGCGAACCGAAGTTTAATGACTTAATGTATAATTTCAGCCCATTTTTTTTTAATTAACAAATACATCCACTAAAATTTCAGCACAAGACGAGGATTCATACTCCTAAAAAGTTTGTTTGTAAACAGTGCGGGAAACAATTTAGCGAGAAATTCAATTGGAATCAACACATGATAAAAAAACATTCAAAAGAAAGAGTCTATGAATGTAGGGTGTGTCATCAAGAATTTTTCACGACACAAAATTTAAAGAATCACATGCACATTCATAGAACTGGATGTGTAAATTGTTTCAAATGTGGAAAGGTGTTTATTTATAAAAAATATTTAGAAAAACACACTTTGAAATGTAAAGGAGAAAGAATAGAGACTGAAAATAAATTTCTTGCTGTTAAATAAACTAAGAGTGTCAGTTACATGATTGCAGCTGCTATCGTGGTTATGGAGTATTATTATTATATTTTATAAACGCTAAACCAGTGCAATTTAGAAAATGGAGATGAAAAAAAAGGAGATTTATTATTACCGTTTCTTGTGGATCCTGTACGGAGCAGTCCTCATGATATTTTTTGTACCCAAAGAAAAAAAAGGTTTCGAAAATATGTTTGTTCAGAGAAAGCTTTTTAGAATATTCCTACAGTTAACTGTTAACGCTAAGAAATTACTGGATTTACCTGATCTATTCAGTTGATGACCCAAAATACAACTGAGCGACCGTCCGTGTTCGAAATTCTAATGTAGCATCTCCGCAATTATTAAAAATGTTGAATCGAATGATTCGGTTTGATTGTGGAGTTGTCACTGCATGCTGATACTTTCTGAGTATGTCGCCGACATAACGTTCATAGTGTTACCACTGTTGTCATTCCACTCTGGATTACAGGAGCACAATGAGAACATGCCCAGCGGCAGCTTTGGAAGTGATTCTCAACCTCACACCGCTACATATGGTAGTTAACCTCCTTATTTCTTAGAAATAAAAAAATCTGTGACATGCCACAAGATGGTATGATGGAAAGGTATAACTTTTCAAAGAAATTCGTTACGGAATTTAAACAAGAAGGAATGGGATCGAAATACCATTACCAGACTTGGAGAGAATACCATTCAATGGTACACAGACGGCTCAAAAGCAATAGAAGGAATTGGGATAGGAGTGTATGGGCCAGGAACCAAACACTCTGAAAGCTTGGGAAAAACCCCAAGTATCTTTCAAGTGGAAATTCACGCCATAAGAAAGTGTGCCCAGTTCAGGATATTGAAGGCAAAAGATTATCATAATGTCGGATAGTCAAGCAGCCATTAAAGCGCTGAGTTCTTGTGTAATCAGGTCCAAAATGGTGTGGGAATGCCTAGGCATACTCAATGAACTAGACGAGAACAATATAGTAACCTTACCGTGGATTCCAGGACGCACTGGAATAGAAGGAAATGCAATAGCAGAGGGACTAGCAAAGAGGGAGACTGAAAGACCCTTTTGGGGGCCATAACCCTTTTGAGGTATCTGTAATATTGGAAGAAATAGGCAAAGCAGAAGAAAAGAAAAGATCTGACCATTGGAAAGATCTAGTAGGGCTTAGACAATCAAATATTCTGATGGGTGACTAAAACCCGTTGGGATCAAATGAATGCATAAGTCAAAGTAAAACTGCACTAAGAGTTTCAACAGGAATCCTAACGGGACATTGCCGCCTGAAAGGGCACCTGAAAAAGCTCAAAATAGTGGAGGAAGAAGTATGTAGATTCTGTGGCATGGAAGAAGAAACCTTCCATCCACATACTTGCGAATTGCAGACTCCTAGGGCACAGCACCTAGGAGATTATTGGATAGAAGAGGGACATTTACCTAAGTTGAAGCCTGCTGATATCCTAAAATTCCTCAGGGTAATAGGACTAAAGGAGCTACTAGTCTCTGAGACGTTCCTCAGGAATTAGGTAGAAGTAAGGGGGCACAATAGATCTTGTAGGTCTCAGTGAATGTCACCCCATCATACAACGTACAAGACATCAATTCTTGATAATAGAATAGAACGTTCCCCGGGGATCATTCCCCTATTCAGGGACCGTATTCTTGACTGAGGAAGAGAAGCTTTGGTAAAGAAGAGATCTTTTGTCTTTGTCACTGAAGTGACAGAGTAACTAAGCGAAATAAAGACAAAAAATGTGTTCTCTTGGGAAGCTCTACTCCCTCAGTCAAGAATACACACACCTCTCTACTGCGGTTCTCTTAAGCTGCGACACTGTCGATCGACAGTGTCGACTTGGTGTGTACGTTGCAATCGACGGTGTCGATCGACAAATTAAATCGATCGATTGTTTTCCATCGACTGTCGGTAAACATGAAAGAGCTGTCGATCGGCTTTAGTGTGTGGACGTGTTTTCGACGTTCCACATTCGACAAATTGAGTACTCAGTGATGTCGTGTATTTTCATAGCTTCTATTGAGGCATACAAACTAAAATCAAATCTATGGGATTCCAAAACTAATAACTATAAAAACAGAAACATGAGGCACGATGCCCTTATGGAAATAGCTAATGAATCTTCGTCAGACAAGTTGATTAGACGGGAGCGCTATTCTTGACCGTTCGTACTTCTTAAGGTCGTGCGCATCTCATAATTTTGCGAATGTCATTTGCATTTGGTATTCTTGACCATTCGAAACATAAGCGAGTGTTACAACGAGTGGTATTTGTTGATCGCAAACGGTTTGCGTATGCGTTTTCCAGATTTTATAGGTTATGTTTAGTTGTGTGTATTCTTTGACTTTTATTTAGGTATCAAAATTACTGTATCAAATTTTTGTACGAAATGGATGATTTGCCATATATTGCAAATTTGGAAAATCTTGGAGATGAACCAATTATTCAACATACTCGTTTCAATCCTATTGACCCTTTTCATATTTTAAGTGAATATCAATTTGTGGACCTAATGTCTGGAAGAAATTTAAAATGTTATCTTACTGACTAGAAAAACTGTCAGAATACATTTAATACTTTACGCCACGATTTCCACTCCTTATTTGCACCACAACTATTTAATAGATTTGTCATCTCTTGCCAAAGCCCTTGTGCGTCTTTCTGGGTGAACTCATTTGAAAATTTCCCGGAAACTAGGTTTGGATGTTTTTTCATGAATTCTAATAATATTTTTTTTGTTCTATGGACGCATTAGTAGTTCTTTTATTTTTAATTAAGGGATCTGAGATGTATTCATCGTATCAAAATAATAGAAACTTAAAATTTAACCTAAGTTACGATCTAACCATAATCTGATGACACGGAACTACTAAATAATCTAGAAATTGCGATGTTGTCAAATTCATTTTACCACGCGAATGAAAATGTTCGCACATCTCTACGAAGAGAGGTCAAGAATACCATTTTCAGAAAGTGTTCGCAAATTGCCCATTCATAACCATGCGCATTCGTACAATTGCGAAGGATGTCAAGAATGGCGACCCTGTCAACTCTGTTGTGGACGGATGCAGTTTTGTCGACTTGTTGATCGACCATATCAATCGACAGTGTCGACTCAGCTTTAAGATCGTAATTACATATTCAGGAACATCAAGGAGGATTTCTTGACCAATCATAAAACGAAATTTCTTGATAAACAATATGCGAGTGTTTTAATCTGTCATGTGAGTTTTATCATCTTGCAGAATTGACGGCATTTTAACGATGGTGTTCAAATTTTAAGACTTTGACTATAAAAAGAAGCAGATAAACGACATACATTATAATTAATATAAACAAATGTGATTGAAGCTTTGTTTTATAAATAAGTGTGTATATTTATGATACAAATAAAAATTATTTACATATTATATATTGTTTTTTTTTACAAAATGTACATGTGAATCAAACGTAGATTTTCATTATGAATCGTTTTGAATATTAATTTCATCATCGTGTTGAGGGCTGCTACTAGTGTTCGCTCGAGGAATAGAATATTGGTTTTGCATCAATGGAGACACATGGTAACATGGACTGTCGACGCAAATAGGGCATACGCTTCCAGGAAACACTCCCAGAAATTTTCTGCAAAGAAAAATTAAGCAATCAGAAATGGATAATATTTTTAAAAACGAATAATACAAGTTGATTTTTTTCGATGGCATATTAGGCATTAAGATACAAGACAGATCAGAAAGAAAATAAGAAAATTTATAATATGGGGTTACTGATATTGATTCTTTACAGTTTTTTACCAGTCTATACCTAGTTGTTGGATTGCAGAACCTGGCTGTCGGTGAATATTTTTATTTTTTGTCCGGTATCTCTTCTGATGTATTTATCAATACAGGCTATAATGATGTGCAGGAATCTGGCAGGGAGGAACTGGGGTTGTAACCCAAAAATCCTGAGCTGGATGTACACTGCCATAGTGAGACCAATTATCACTTATGGAGCTATTGCATGGAGTAGTAGAACTAGCCTCTTGACGACGAGAGAAAACCTCTCCAAGATTCAAAGACTAGCCTGTATATGCATAACAGGAGCAATGAGTACATGCCCAACAGCAGCAATGGAAGTATTCTCAACCTCACACCATTACATATGGTGGTGGAGAGTGTTGCAGAAAGAACAAGATACAGACTAAGTAGAGAGGGAATCATTAAAAAGAAAACCACCTCTTCACTTCTTAGAAATCAGACAACCTGGGACATGCCACAAGATGTATAACTTTTCAAAGAAATTCGTTACGCAACAAGAAGGAATGGGATCCAAATACCATTACCAGACTTGGAAAGAATGTTATTCAATGGTACACAGACGGCTCAAAAGCAATAGAAGGAACTGGGATAGGAGTGTACAGGCCAGGAACCAAACACACTGAAAGCTTGGGAAAAACCCCAAGTATCTTTTAAGCGGAAATTCACGCAATAAGAAAGTGTGCCCAGTTCAATATTGACAAAGGATATAGAAGGCAAAAAATTATCATAATGTCTGATAGTCAAGCAGCCATTAGAGTGCTGAGTTCTTGTAAAATCAGTTCCAAAATGGTGTGGGAATGCCTAGTCAAACTTAATGAACTAGGCGAGAACAATATAGTCACCTTACTGTGGATTCCAGGACACACTGGAATAGAAGGAAACGAAATAGCACATGAACTAGCGAAGAGGGGGACTGAAATACCCTTTTGGGGGCCGGAACCCTTTTGCGGAATCAGCTCCAATGTAATATTGGAAGAAATAGGTAAAGCCGAAGAAAAGAGAAGATCTGACCATTGGAAAGATCTAGCAGGGCTTAGGCAATCTAAGATTCTTCTGGGTGACTACAACCTGTTGAGATCAAAGGAATGCATAAGTCAAAGTAAAACTTCACTAAGAGTTTTAACAGGAATCCTAACGGGACATTGTCGCCTGAATGGGCACCTTAAAAAGCTCAAAATAGTGGAGGAAGAAGATTGTAGATTTTGTGGAATGGAAGAAGAATCCTCCATCCATATACTTGCGAACTGCACAGCAATTCGGAATCCTAGGGCACAGCACCTGGGAGACTACTGGAAAGAGGAGGGACAATTACCTAGGTTGAAGCCTGCAGATATCCTAAAATTCCTCCGGGAAATAGGACTAAAGGAGCTACTAGTCTCTGAGACTCTCCTCAGAAACTAAGTAGAAGTAAGGGGGCACAATAGATCTTTTAGGTCTGAGTGAATGTTACCCCAAAATACATACAGGCTATAGCAGCAATCGTCTCTGCTTGAAACACAGTCGTATATATCGGCCAAGGCTAAAGATAAATATTTTTCTAGTTCCTTTTATACCAGCCCCAGTGCCATGGTTAGTTTTGGAATCATCGGTGAACCAGATGATTTCTCCAGAATTACCTGTTCCCTAGATGGGATGATGATGTTCACTCGCTCAGTGAATATATTTGCAACTTCGTTTTTGGTCGCCTACTTACACCACTTTATCTCAGAACATTAACTGAAGTAAGTTGAAAAGAACGCACCCAATCACCAGTATGACGTAGGTTATGTTCCGATATTCCTGAACATTACTGCCCAATAAATTTTGTCATTTCGATTTTACTGAAATTCACTGGTAACGATTTGGCGCCGCTTTTCAAGAGATCCTGCTTGAGGCTAAACATATACTGATACTACTGTTACAGAAGTGGTCATGCACTCCCAGTATCCCTTCCCCAAATTGGAATAACTTAGGTTATGTATTTGTTGAGAGTAGGTGATCTGTGGTTGAGAGCGTTGAGACAGATTTTTTTATTAGTAATCTATGCAGATCTGATTTTCCTGAATCAGTATCGCTATCACTTAATATTTCACTTCACTATGATAAATAAATGGGTTATGTTTTGTTTGTCCCTTTTCAAACACTGTTAGAATACTGACCAATACGTTCCGAAAATCTTCAGCAGTTTAAGATTACTGCTACTGTAAAGCGTTCCAAAATTGCTTGCTGTAACCAGTAATACCAGCAATATCGGAACATAACCGTAAAGTAACAATTACAGGTGAAATCGTTTGGTTTTAAGTTGGTACAGCTGATTGATGAAATTGACATTTATTCCATTATTACTAGACAAAAAAAAACATACAATACTTGGAGAATTTTAGAATATTGGCCAAAAATATAATTCATACCAACGACTTTATTTATTTACAGATAAAAAGCAAGACAAAAACTACTATAGACAAAGATATAGAAAGCTACAAATTTCAGTAACCGTGCTGCAGTTCTTGGTATGTGATTTGACAGACCAAAAATGGTACCAAAGTTAGCTTGACGTCATCGTTTTTTAAAAAGAAATCGATTGGTATGTATTTGACAGACCAAAGCGGGCCGAAATCGCCTTATGTAATCTTGTTCGGTAACAGTTGAGCTGATGAGTCTAGAGATGGGCGTTTTTTCAATAACTACTTTGAAATTCGAAGCTAGTGGGAGATGCAGACACCTTAATCTTGTTACTTTAAAAATGACCATCTCTACTTCGTAGATTATTAAGTTTGTTTAATGCTGCGATTAGAATATAGCCTCGGTATCGGCAGTACTTTTATCTTCGCCGATTACGTCTAATATTTTAGAGAGAGATATTTGCCCTGTATAGTTTATCTCAAAGTATATCGTCTTTGCTTTTCCCGGCAATTATCTAAAAACGACCATTCTCGACCTTCTTAACAGAATTTTAACTGAAATGAATCCCAAGAACAGTCGGCTGACAAGGCAAGGGCGGGCCATCAGATTTGTATTGGGTGTATATGATGACTGCTTTGAATTCAGTTGGCAGTATTAAATATTCCGTTTTAGTGTGCGTTTTCAAAGAGCAAATTGTGAAAAATATGTATGATTGTTTTGTAAGTAGAGGATTCATTAAACAAGAAGTTTTAAAAGGAACCTGCTTTTAGAGAAACGGTCTTCACATATTAAATAAAAAACAAAGGATGTATGATAAAAATACAAAAAGATATATTTGTGAATTTGATCCTTTTGAAAATAATTTTAAATAGTCCGCCACTGGCGATCTCTTCTACATCAGCTATTATCCATATGATTTATTGCAATTGGCCCTTTAATTTTATGATTGCCGGCATAAGTGGAGACGATATATTTTGAGACAAACTATGCACTTATTTGATCAGTTCATGGTATTGTTTTTCAAAGTTTTCCAGGATTCATCACCACTGACAATGCTGTATATATTTTTTGAGTGTCCTTAGTCAAACAGGTTTACAGTTTTTGACACCAATTGACTCCAACTAGGTTATTATATGCAACACTTAAAGACAACCCTCGTTAACAGAAAATTTGTTTGAGGGTTGCAAATACTAGAATATAAACATTTTTACCGTCTGCAATTATTACCAATATACCACCAACAATGCATAAAACGTTTACACTGGGATACTTGTTGATTCAATAAGTCAAGCTGCATTTAATTAGGCAGTAGAGAAACACAATTTCTCACTTGCCAAATTAACTGAAAGCGACAGCTATTAAATCACAACAGACATTTCAAGGCCACTTAAGTGTCGTCAACTTGTGACCTTCATAAAAGTGACTTTACGGACACAGTGTGTGATCACCTGTATAAATATAAGTGGCCAATTAAACATTCTTCAAATAATATAAATTTATAAGGTTGCAACAAAATAAATACAAAGACAAAACGGGGTCTTTTAGTTTATCTCCATGCTGATTTAATCATATCCTCGATCGAATAAATCTTCACATAGATTATTTCAATGAGCTCGTCAAAAACCATCACCCCAACTTTTTACCCACATCGTTTAACATATCCGAGTATTTACTATAAGTTTATTTGTATATCCAAGTACCCTATATACTAATAAAAAGAATAATAGGGTTGGGTATTATAGTTATGTTGTATTTGCATGATAATTTACATTAAGAATAACAATTAGAACAGTCTAAAGGGCATTGAGATGTGAAACTATTTTGTTGAAACAGGTGTTTTTTAACGATACAACTATGATATTTATCTTATTGTGAAATATCATGGGAATTAGGTTCTAATTAGTGTAAAAGGGTCGTTTTATTATCAAATTTTCATGAAATTATTTTATGTAGGTTCTCGACACTTCAAAAATATTACACAGCAAAGAATTTTGCAAGAAATTTCACCATTCACATTTTCTTAAAATCTGTATTACACGGGCAATAAATCTTCCAAGTAATTCATCTGATAAACATGCGGGATATTCTGTTACAGTTGATGTATGTCAGTTGCAGATTGACCTTTAAAACTTTTCAAAAACTGAGCAAAATCCAAGTGACAAGTTGTCACTAATGACAGTCGCCCTTAGGATAAACAATTATTTGTATAGATTTTAGATTTGTAAATTGGTTATTTTGTATTGATTTAATGATTTTTTTTTACAAACAGTCAGATAAAGCTTTTAAAATACCTGAGAAATTGAAACAATGAAGAAAGTACGAAATCAAAATTAAATGATTTCAAACACGATTAGAATAACCACGTGTTGTACAAAGAACGCTTATTTATCATCAGATTCATCAGGGCGACTGTCACATGACATCTAGTGGGCTTGCCCTATAGTAAACAAAAACACTTTCATTAACCTTATATTCCTCTGCAACTCATAGTAGTTTTGTCAATTTTCTTATGAAGTTTATAATCAGAATACAACCCAGAGGACAAGTGTAGTTATTCAGAATGTTGAAAAAAATCTTTTTTTTTCAACATTTCAATGGCAACTATTTCGTCCGATATACAGTAAAATACAATTTAAATTTGACACACTATAAAGGAAATTATTCAGTCATTTTCTTCTTTCTTTAAAAAAAAATTTCTTTATTTTCAATATTTTTCTAAATATAATATTTTATCGGGTATATATTTTTTATTAATAAGTGACATGAAATGATGTTTGGTGTCAAATGTCAAATAATTGTAAAACTATAAGTAGAGATGGGATTATTCAACTAAAGTATCAATAACGGAACTATTCCAAAGTTCCAAACTATTTACCTACAGTTTGACTCCTTTTAATCTCTATACTGACTTGCCAAGAAACAAATCTATCAAGGTATAAATTCATCAGCCTGTATAAATATACTGAAATAGTATGTTCGTTTGTTGTGTTACTGCCCTATTTTTTCAATACTAATGTTCAAGAAGGAAAAGGAAAAAGGTTCCATTCGCCCTTCTCGAAGGGGAAGGGTGAACGCAATGGTAATTTTTTCATCCCTTTCTTGAAAAAAATAATGTTATGCGTTATGTGAAACATTAGGAAGGGAAAGGGAAAATAATAATTCCGTTCACCCTTCCCCTTCATGAAAAACTTAGTGTATAGATATTTTTTAAGAATGGGAAAGGTGAATATACAATTGTTTAAGTAATTAATAATTAAACATTGTAACCACTTGAAATTTTATCATTAATAGCTACAACTAAGTGGTTCTCTATATTTTCTGTTTTAAAACTCTGTCTTCTTTCACTGAAAATTGCTCCATCTCCTTCTAGAGATAGTTCCGGATATGGTCGGATCCAAGCACTTAACTTAGAAGTCATCTTTCTAGATAAACTAACAAAACGTCTAAAACTTTTTAAAAAGTGTGTTCTTTACTTTTCGGTATACGCAAAAAAAACTACACTCTGATTCAGTAACCGTCTGTACAACTGATATAAAACATACAAAACATTAGGGATTTCCCATTTGTTAAGCCTCTTCTTAATCCGCAAATAGGTAGGTAAATTTTCCCAGAAGGCCGTTAACAAACAAACCATTAATATTTTATTACTAGTCCAAAATTTAAGTACAGAAATGTTTAGTAATAAAATGAAGTACCGAATATGAATAACATCATCAGTAGGGTAGCATAAAAGTTTATAAATGCACAAAAGGCGGAATTTAAGAAAAAATCATCTAGAATAGGCAAATCCGAGTTTTAATATTAAGTGTTTGAAAGAAAAATTAGGGGAACTAAAGAGACACCCTTTGTGCAAACCAATTATAAATAAATTCAATAAATAACAAATTCTATGACAGAAATATGCAAAAACAAACTGCTTACGTAGACGATTTTGAGGACAGGTTTTGTCAATTTTTAGAGTTATAAATCTCCTTGTATAGAATAAAATAGAATGCTAACCTGTAATGGTGATCAATGTGCGCCTTTTCTATTCTTTTGTCTTTGGCTCTTCTATTTTGAAACCAAATTTTTATCTGCGTTTCTGATAACCTTAGCGATTCAGCAAGTTCGCATCTCCTTCCTCTACTGATATATTCCGACTTCTGGAATTCTATTTCTAATCTCAATGTTTGTTCACTGCTAAAAGTTGTTCTTTGACGTCGTGGCCTTCCTTCTTTTCGTCGTCTTCTGGCAACTGAAATATCAATTTTATTTTATATTCTTGGGATCTGAAAGACTAGGTATACCAGCGCGATCACCTGATCTTACATCATTAGATTTATTTTTATGGGTATATGTGAAGAGCATTATACGGGGCTGGGATAAAGTATGGAACCAAGTAAATATCTTTTAAACGAAAACAACGTTTCGTTTTTACAATTTTTTTTACACTAAACTCAGTATGTATGAATTCAAAATTACAAGCTCTTTCAAAATCTCTAAAAAACATATAGGGTGTCCTTTTTAAATTAAAGAGGTTGATGGCATTTCCGGTTAAACCGGAAGTATATTATTAACAAAAAAATGTACCATCAGATGCATTTTGTTCCATTGTAGTCCAGTAAATAAAGACCGAGAAACCCCCCAACCTGTTCATCTCATTATTGTCGGACTTTTTTTTTTGGAACTTGTAGGTATTCACGGGTAGATTACTCTCTGAAAATATGTCCTCCGCGAAATTTGCGGAAGGGGCTGAAAAATGGCCAATAATCCCAAAAATTGAGTTTTCCACCGATATCTCCGGAAATATGACACTTAGAGAAGTGGAGTTGTGCTAGGAATGGAGAGCAGTTTATTATCTACAAAAATGATCCGTATCATTATTGTCAAAAGCTTAACCGTTTTCGAAATAAACGGGCCCAAGCGTACCTTGGATTTCGAGCTGCTGCGCGGCGTCTCCGGGAGCACGCTCCGTGAATGTAGGCATGGGAGAGCGTGCAAATTGGCCCATCACTTGAGTAAACATGAATCTTTTTTCATGATTCAAAGTGCATATGAAAGGAGAGACCTGTACCTATAACATCGTGTAACTTTTTCGTTTTTTTTTTATTTTCCAGGAATATTGAAAAAACTGGCCAAACTTTATTTTTCCTGAATATTTGACCGCCCTTATCAATCCGTTCATATTTTTTAAATTAAGCGTCTTTTTACCGAAACCTTTTGGATAATGGGACTTTGATAGGTGGTGAATGTATTCCGAAAGAATGAATAAATAATTTTTGTGTATTTTTATAAACATGTTTTTCTTGGGACTTTTTTTTTTGATTTCCGGAGTTTTCTGAAAATTCTCGGGTCCACCGCAAAGTGATAAACAATGATTGGCAATATCGGTCTTTAATGCACACCATTGGAAAGCTGAAAATGTCTTCTTTTCGATGGTTTTTAAAATTTTTGGCTAAGTTTTTTAGTTTTCCGGAAAATGTGTGCAAGCCTATTTTTGCAAGAAATATTGATCCAGGGACAAAAATGATGGGGACCATTTTTGTAGGTAATGAACTGTACTTCATTTCTAGCAAAACCCCACTTCTCTAAGTAGCATATTTCGGGAGATATCGGCCAAAAACTGAATTTTCGGGATCATGGGCCATTTTCCAGCCCCTTCCGCAAATCCCGCGGACGACATATTTTCAGAGAGTAATCTACACATGAATACCTACAAGTTGCAAAAAAAAAAGTCCGACAATAATGAGATGAACAGGTTGATGCCTTTATTTACTAGACTATTGCACTTACCTGCAAATTTTCATAAATATCGTTCTTTTCGTTTAAAAGATATTTACTTGATTCCATACTTTATCCCAACCCCGTATACAAAACTAAACCTCTTGAAAACAACGCTTCGATGAATAATGAATAATGTTGGAAGACATTTAGGATGTTGACAAGACGTTCGCGATGAAAAATTTGAACATCTACCTACTTCATTCACATTCATAGTTATTTTTAGTGTTTTACATTTCAAGTTTTGCGTTACATTTTAGTATTTGACTGTATTGTAGCGAATTTCGGTAACCACATAACAATTTATAATTTAAATTGGACATGTTTCGTTTTTTTTTATAAATATTTACAGTAACAATTAATTTATTCCGTTTGGCTTTTACACACTGTATGTGCATATTGTGTCTACGAATATTTCGTTGTGGGAACAGTTGCAAGTGAAATTTAAAAACCTTAAATCATAATATTTATTTCAATGAGATATAAGCTTTATCCTGGATATTTTCTTTTTAAAATAAAATTCGAGCGTCGACTTGAGGATTTTGTTGGTTGAAAAATAGATATTACAGGGAGAGACAGATACAGTCATCACAAAGTATTATATTGTTGGAATTGTAAGCTTTTCCTAATCGGCTTAAAGCGTGCTAAATTCTGCGTGAATTTTCTACGCGCTTGGATAACAATCCCACAATTGTTAATAATAATAGTTAGTTAATTGGAATTGATGTTTAATGAATATTGATCGTTTACTATACATTGGAATACTGTTTCTATGTTTGAGTTTATACAGACAGGCTCAAAAATTATACCACACATTCTGTGGTCAAAAATGGGTTGTTAGAACCTCACTTACCTATATACAAAAGGACATCCAAAAAAAGTTACAGGGTGATTTATTTATTATGAATTTTCAGAGGGGGTCAACAAACTTATGACCCCCCCCCCAACTTTTTTTGAGGGTTATATTTAACAAAATATGGAACGCCAGTAGAAGTAAACGACCATTCTTAAACTTTCTTGCCTCTTTGTATTTCTTTGTAAACGTTTCAGTTTGGAATATACAGCCACCCTTTTAAATGTCATTTTCAACATATTGTACTGCATAGTAGATGGACGAAATTAATTTGAAGTAAGATTCTCATTAATTTGTTTATTATTATAAATTATAATGTAATGATAAAATTTTTTATACAAAATACAGTACAGTTTAATATATCAATATGTTGAAATAGACAGCCAACCTGTTAGGCTGTATCTTCTTTACAAAGAAACACAAAGAGCCAAAAAAGTTTAAGAATAGAACCTCAAAAAAAGTTTGGCGGGCAAAAGGGTGAAAATCGATAATAAATCAAAATAAATAGACCATACTACAGTTTCATAAACTTACCTCGCTAGCTGTTTTAGACCAAAGATTAAAAAAATAAATTTAGATTTTCAAATTAATCACCCTGTAACTTTCTTTGTATGCACTTTTGTAAATGGGTAAGTGTCAGGCACGTATCCAGGGGGGGTCCGGACCCCCCCCCCCGAAATGTTTTCAAACACATACTAGAAAAACGATGATTCCATAATTTTTATGTGGGTACAGCAGTAAAGTAAAAATGTATAGACATATTGAACGGCATACAGTTTTGAAAGTATTATTTTTAAAATGTCCAAGTTTAAAAATAAAAATCAATTGCTTAACTATTGGCAACACAGAGGAACTTATCGTCGATCAACTTATAATGAATCTACAAGATCGTTTTGAAACAAACTCAACCCTCTTCTCAAAGCTTATTACCAGGCTTTGCATCAAATGAAAATGCAAGTCAGCTAGAGCAGCTTTCTATCTATATTGAAGATAATTACTCGCTGTCTGCTCTTCAAAGGGTGAGTACTACTTATGGTGCAATCAAGTGGGTGAAGATTTAGACAGAAATACCGAAACCCTAAAGGTTTTGGAGCACTGTAACAAAAAGGTTTTCCCTGCTCTTCATCATTTACTGGTTATTCTTTCTACTTTACCTGTTGCTACAGTCAGTGTCGAGAGATCTTTTTCTACTCTTAAAAGGGTAAAAACCTTTCTAAGAAATAAAATATCACACGAAAGGCTAAGTTCCCTGGTTGTGCTTTTCATTAAAAAGTATTCACCTCACATAATTCTGAAGTCGTCATTTTTAGTAAAAAATGCAAAATACGTCAAAAATCATATAAAGGGGGGTTTTTTTGCTCATATGAAGACGTAATAACTTTATCCCCTCCCCCTATGGTCACCCCCCCCCATTTTTTAAATGAAGCTCCTATACATTATTGCATTGTTGGATTCTCTACAAGAGGATTACAAAGATGCTTTACGTCAGTGAATTATTCAAAAACGTCAACAAATAACCCTAGAAATGTTACATAATGTTCGAAACTCATTGTATTGAAACCAATGGAAGTCAATTTGAGCAATCGTCTACATATGAGCAAAAAGACCTTCCCCTTTATATAATTTTTTCATAAAGTGACGCCCTAAGAATTATGTGGGGGTTTTCATTGAAATGCTCTGTATACGAAATCTGTGTTAAACATAAAATCATAAACATAACAAGGAATTACGCTTGATTAGCAACTTAAACGCCGTAGTGGTATTATAGTATCATTGAAGCCTATTCTGACCATAATGATATGTAATTAGTATCGTGTGAACTCGACCACTGCATCCATTCATTCTATCGACCCAGGATGACATATGCGATCTTACGAAGGTGAAAAAAGAGACAACCCTTACTTCCTATTCCTGCCCAACGATTATTACGTATATGTGTGGAAGGTCACACAGAAAGTACATCAGGGTAGGTTAATTAAAATCAAAACATTGATTTTGCGTACGAGGGTCGATGACAATACGATGGAGTGATAAAATATAGGGTGTTTTATGTAAAATTTTTATAATTAAGATCTTTTTTTAGTAAATTCATTTCTTTTGAAAAGGTACCTACATATTCGATACCGATTACAATAAGTTATACTACCACTGGTTATACCTATTTGTTCCAATATTATATTGATATTGGTTCCGGCCCAAAAATATGTTTAAGCCCCCCCTCATTGCTCATTACAGGTTAAAATGTTTAACAGTTTCTAATATTTCTATCGATATACACTGGCGAGCAAAAAATTGAGGTCATCTTAAAATTTTCATGTTCTTTGAAATTTTACGTTTTTAGATCGTATTCGCAAACTGTACATCATTGCATGTGCTTTTGTAAGCTGAATGTGATACTCTATACTAAAAAAAAATGCATTTTTTCCTTGGATTTCATGATTTATTCTGAAAAAGGAACAAATCAATATTTTGGGCGAAATTCAACATTTTGTTGTTGGGGAAAATATGGAACGAACAAAATGAAAAAACTTGACACTAATAACGTGTATTCTCTCCTCTTGCATCGATGACTGCTTCAAGTCGGCGCGGCATATTTTGAATTAAATTGCGGATCACATTCTGCTCCATATTATCCCATTCCTGCAACAGCAATCTTCTCAGCTCCTGGGCAGTTCTTGGTGCTTGTGTGTGTGCGGATCAATCGTCCCAACTCGTCCCAGACATGTTCTATGGGATTCATGTTTGGGCTGCGGGCTGGCCAGTCAAACCGCCTAATCTCTATCTCATCCAGATACTCCCCGACAATTCTGGCTGTATGTGGTCTCGCATTATCTTGCATAAAAATGCCACGTTCCCCCTTAGTCACCATGAAAGGCATAACATGGTCTTCTAGCACCTCCGTAATGTAACTGTGAGAGGTTATGGAGCCATTTTCTATGAAGACCAACTCTGTACGCCCAAACCATAACTGACCCACCGCCAAATGGAAGACGCTCGTCAATGCAAACTTCAGCGTATCTTTCCCCAGGTCTTCTCCGCACTCGTCGACGTCCATCTGACCCAGTGAGGCAAAAACGCGACTTATTTGAGAACAATACCCCGCTCCAGTCATCATCATTACAACGAACGTGATCTCTGGCAAATGTCAATCTTGCAGTCCAATGTTGGCGTTGCAACGGGGTACCTGTAGCCATTCTTCTGCATGACAGTCCAGTAGCATGGAGTCTTCTAACGGTCCATTCACTAACGTTGACATGTCTCACTTCTTCCAACTGATTTCGCAGTGAAACCGCAGTAGCTGTTCTATTCCGCAAACTTGTGGACACCAAAAAACGGTCATCTCATTGAGTGGTAACGCCCAGACCCTGGTCATCTAGTGATCAGGCCAGTCTCCAGAAAGCGCTGGTACACCCTTTGCACACCACAAAGACTAGCACCAACAATTCTTGCAGTTTCACGTTGCCCCCGACCATCTTGTAACAGCGCAACAATTCTTGCCAGAACAATCGGATCTAAAGGCATTAGGTTTTACACAAAGAATCAACAGTAAACTGGAAAACAGGCAAGGGAAATTTGAATGTTCATAAAAGTCGTACTCTAATGAATCGAATGACAGCTGTAAATTGTTTTAACGCCTACTATATAATACTATTATGTCCTTATCAATATTGACGCTAAAATTATTCGCAATTTCTAAAATGACCTAAATTTTTTGCTCGCCAGTGCATATGAAAATAAAAATACAAAAAGATATATTTGTGAATTTGATCCTTTTTAAAATATTTTAAATAGTCCGCCACTGGCGATCTCTTCTACAGCATCTATTATCCATATCGTCGTTCTAAGATGCAAATTGCCTAACTCACAAAATGACAGTTTTGCAGGAGAGCTAAAAAACGTTGTAAATTTTAATTTTAATTAGAAGCAAACCAAATATAAATATTTTTCAACATTTCTGGTTTTTTATATGTTAAATTAGGGATTTGGGCCGCTGTCAGATCATTGGTTTGTGCGTTTGCGTTTGTCACCAGAAGGCACTAATACCTTTGTTTTCATCAAAAATGGACTTGGGTAATTTGCATTTTAGAACGACGATATGATTTATTGCAATTGGCCCTTTAATTTTATGATTGCCGGCAAAAGCGAAGTCGATATATTTTGAGACAAACTATACAGCCCATTGTAAGTTTTAAAATTGACACCCTGTATAAGATAGAAGGTATAAAAATACATTTCTTTAAAGTACCTTGTATTTCACCAGTTTGTAGCGCTTAAAACGGTTGTTTATGGGGAGAGTGAAAAAGGGTTAAAAAAAGTTCCATAATGTTAACCTTATTTCGCGCTTTCCATAAGCCAACACAGTAGATTAGTGCAATTCGTCCACGCCTTTTTTAAAATTATTTTTTCAAGAATTTCCTGAATTTTCTATATTGCAAACTGATGATTAAATAATCAATTTATAATAACGTTCCTTTCTGAAGATATAACAGTGATTGACGGAAGTGGGGAAGCCCTTATAGGTGTACAAAAGCGTATTAAGTGCATAATACGATGTCACGAGGCTCCATATGGTCAAAACTATTAAGTTTTACACGAAACCTATTAATATTTACCTAGAGGAAGGACAGCCGACTAATTAACCGAAGATAATTCATAATTGGTGTGTGCATCCGATGGAAAAAATCCCAAGAAGGGTGTCAATATTTTTGAAACTTTATGGGGTGAATGCTGCAAGATATATTGTGTGAACTTTATCACCTTGATGTGGGAATTATTCAATTTTTTTTTTATTTTTTTACAATAACCTACTTTTATCTAATTCCGCTATCAAATATGACACTTTAAGTCACTCCTTGACATTACGAAACGTCAAATTTTTCATAACCTTCATAATATATTATATCAGTTATGAAAAATAGTTATGTAAAAAATTTAAATTTAAGTTTCAAAGAATAATTTATTAATTACTGTAAAAACTGACAATTATTTCACTATTTAAATTGACAATTAACTCATTATTTTAATTCAATAGTATTTCAAGATTTAAAAACAATGAAAACAACATTATTGAAGACACAGTTAATTTAAAGTAAGTCCATTTTCTGGGTGAATATTCTCTTGAACTTTCTGTCTAATCTTAATTTCATTTGAAGCTGATGTGATATCTACATTTGTGCCAGGGGCTTGGCCCAGAATGTTTCCTGAAATTATTCTCTTATTTTCTAATGAACTTTTAACATAGCCATCCTCCGTGTTGCTTTATTTCCAGCATGTCCGCTCTACCAGGAGTCTACCAGGAGAAACAATGTCCTGTGTATCCTTTAACATTAGGTAGACCCAGGTACTGGTAATTTTCCAATAGTATCTATGCCCACGGGTTGTATGCCACATTTTCCATTATAATATCGCACAAAAAATCGTGCGCTTTGCTTTCTGGAATTGTAATTTTAAATAAGGTGTCTGCATCAAATACGTCTCCTTCTAGTAGGTACGTCAGTTCAGCCTTCCTGTAGGCTCCCGCAATCCCTATTATCATTGCGACCTAACAGATTTATTTAATAATAAATTTTAAACATATAGTAAATTACGTCGTACTTTTTCAAACAGAAATATTTCATCTTCAGCCGGTTTTATAAATGTTTCTACATTATCCTTCGTCAAAATCTTTTGCATGGTATCCTACAGACCATCTCTTCTGGCAAGCCAAAAGCATAGTATACTTCTTGATATCGACATTTTTGCACACGGTGAGTTCAGATTTCAACATTGAATACGTATTCCACAAATTCGACGCCTTTAATGTTTTTAAATTTCCAAAATAAGCAAGTAGTACCTTTTCAAATCGCAACATTTTTCAAATTTTTGGTAGGCCAGGGCGTATCTACTTCTTGATTTTTCAGGTATTAAACTACCCACTGCAGTATTTGCAGACTCTCTTACCTACTTCAAATACTGGAATCTTGGACCACACAGTTCATTATTATTATTTGGAAAAGTAATAAAGTCACTAGGACTTAGGTGTGGACAGTATGGAGGATGGTCCAACAATTCTTGCTTTGAAAACTCAATTGCTTTTCGAGCTGTGTGGGAGCTTGTATTTTCTTGGTGGAGGATTTGGATTGGATTTTACTTTTACTTCCGGCGAACAAATCCATATGTACCAATCAGACGTAGGTAACAGCTATTTGATCTTGCAGAGGAATTGTCGCTATAGTTTGTCTCAAAGTATATCGTCTTGGCTTTTGCCGGCAATCATAAAATTAATGGGCCAATTTGAATAAATCATGCGGCCAATAATTTTTAATTAATTCTATAACTGGGACCCAAAGTAGTAGTAACATTTTCTGCTCCCAACTTTGATTTTATTTGATGCCACAAATGCTCTATGGGGTTGAGTCTACAATGGTATGGAGGAAGACGTAGCACAGTATGTCCCTGTTCCTCAGCTAAACTGTCACATGCATATTGTTGTTTAATAGCATATGATTTTAACACCTCCACAAGTGTCGCCTTCTTGTAATCTGGTTCAAAATAAATATCGTTTTGTAACAAATATTCTTGAATTTCAGTCTTTCTACTTCATGAGTTGTAGGTTGGCCCGGCTAATATTTATATTGGTGTCATCTTCTTCTAGCTTCCTTTTTAGATTGTCCAAAGTAGGAAAAAGATGAAATTATGAGCACTCAGAAGAAAATAGATGGGCGTAGAAAAAGTATAGTACGTTACACTAATTGTAATCCCATTACGCACTCGTGAAATTTACGTACTTTCATTTCGTGCGTAATAGGTTACTTACAACTTTTGTTACGTAATATAAGTACTATTACATACATTTTCGGTATATAAATTTTTTTGCGATGCGATTTAAATGACTTACGTATTTGTTTGTAAATCACGGTGTAAATCGTAACGTCAAACTTTCGACGCATCGAATCAGAAGACATATTTTCCCTTCCACCTTCCCTGTTTCCTTCTCACTGTCAACAATACTTCCATTCGGAGTTCTTCAGCTATGCAACACTAATCCCATCATAATAATATTTTACATTTCATATTGTTAGAGGAGTTGTATTTCCTGGGCGTTTGTATATATATATATCTGTTCTCTCCACTGTGAGAAAGGACACCTTGCGGTTTCCTGCTTACCGTTTACGACTTGCAATCTCCCATTCTTATCGAAGCATGGAGGCGTAAAATATTTCCAACTTTTAAATGTAATAGGTGTTTATTTTCTTGATGTTTTAATTTTTGACTTTAACAAACTTATTCAATACTTATAAATATAGCTCTTCCGTTATAAAAACCGTTTTCCATTTGACAAAGTGTCGATACAGAGACGTTCCTTTGTATTATGTCAAAACCTAATAATCTGGATGAACTGAGAAATAGGATACTGTTGACAGCCCATCAAATAACAAATCAGTGGTAACTTTATGCCACAGAACGCTACACGTTTAACAGCTCTCTTATGATTTATTTTCTATGGTGTAATACTTACGGAACGCTGATAACCCAGCGGCTGCTACAGCTAATTGTGACTCGCTTGCATGGGGTAGTAGAAAGGGCAAAGAAGACGTCGCTAGTATTGGTATTGGTGTAATCAACTCGTTGTCAACTGTTTTAATAGCTACCGATGTATGCTTGGCTTCTTCCTGAGAAGGTTTGTTATCCAAATCACCGTATAATTTTTGAAAAAACTCTCTAGGCGATAAGGGCTGATTTGCTTTTGGTTGTTGGTGAGAATATGCACCGCTGGTCATTTTACGTTAGATTGGACTGAAATAAATAGAAATATCTATAGTGACAGTTAATGCATCACTGATCGGTAGCGTAGGGTAATAAAATGGCGACTGCTACCACAGCGCTCACATCAATCAGTTGACAAAACACGCGTTCAGCAGGAAATTGATTATCGCTACGGTAGCGCTACGTTGAGATTAACGCGACCATCGCCTTATAAGCATTAATAACCACATCGACTAAATATATGTGGTATTTACCGGCTATTGATTGTTATTCGCCTAAAATAGATTGATAGTTGAATACACCACAGCCATAACACCTTTATTATATTTCTTCAGTTCGTGTGTTTGTCATTGAATTCCTCCTAAACGGCAGGACCGATTTTAATGACGTTTTTTGTGTGTGTTCAAGTGGATTTGAGGATGGTTTAGATTCACAATTATCGGTCCCGGTATAGGTAGTGCAATCGGGTTCATACTGAACAACTCCTAAACGGGTTTGCCGATTTTGATGAAATTTTATGTGTGTGTTTGAGTATAAGTATAGTTTGGCAAGTTTATCTGAAGCCGTGAAAGGAATGCAGTCGAAAACATTCGATATTGCCACGTTTAACTATGAAAAAGATAAAGTGCTAAGTATGTAGTGATAATAATTAGAAAATGGACTTTTTATTATTAACAATATGATTAAACGTTAATTCTTTAATGTGTTTTTTCCTTGGATTTTTTGGCTTCACGCCCAATAATAAACGAACGAAATTCAGTCACTACGAGCTGCTACCAGCAGCAAAAAGTGAATAATCGAAACCACCTAATGTTGCATTCAGTGCACTTATCAATCACTATGGCAACACTAATGAGTTTGACAAGTTCATTCCAAATAAATTTCAAAATGACAAGTTTTGGCAATGCGAATGTTCAAAGTATGAATGCGCTAGTAAAAAAAAGTCCCGGAAATACATCCTACAGTCATAAATATATTTAGGGAATATTTATGGAATTTGGCTGCGAACAAGGATAGTGAATTGAATGAAAATAGAAGCTTAGAAGAAACTGACGTTGATACTAAAAGATTCAGACTAAGTATAGAGGGAATCATTAAAAAAAAACCACTTCCTTACTTCTTAGAGATCAGAAAACCTGGGACATGCCACAAAACGGTATGATGAAAAGGTATAACTTTTCAAAGAAATTCGTTAAGGAATTAAGCAACCAGACTTGAAAAGAATGCCATTCAATGGTATACACAGACGGCTCAAAAGCAATAGAAGGAACTGGGATAGGAGTGTGCGGGCCAGAAACCAAACACTTTAAAAGCTTGAGAAAAACTCGCCATAAGAAAATGTGCTCAGTTCAATATTGACAAAGGATATAGAAGGCAAAGGATTATCATAATGTCTGATAGTCAAGATTAAAGCGCTGAGTTCTTGAGTTATCAGTTCCAAAATGGTGTGGGAATGCCTAGGCAAACTTAATGAACTAGCCGAGAACAGTATAGTCACCTTACTGTGGATTCCAGGACTCATTGGAATAGAAAAAAATGAAATAGCAGATGAAAGACTGAAAGACCCTTTTGGTATCAACCCCAATGTAATATTGGAAAAAATAGGCAAAGCCGAAGAAAAGAGAAGATCTGTCCATTGGAAAGATCTAGTAGGGCTTAGACAATCAATCGGTTTTTTGCATTAGGCGAAGAAAATCTATTGGCAGAGAGTTTTATGAAACGTTCAGTCTCCACGCTAACAGACTTTTTAAAAAGAGTCAGGCAGAATGTAATCTAGAGTTTAGAGGACCACAATAGATCTGAAAAGGTCGCAGTGGAATAGGCCAAAAGCCACCCCATAAAATATATCTATCTAAGTGGGCACAATAGATCTTTTGTCACCCCATCATACATACATACATACTAAAAGATTGGGTGGTCAATATGAGAAATAAAGACGGGACCGAATTTAAAGAAGCAACGGAAAGAAAATGTGGAATGTTTCGTACAAACTTTTACAAGAAAGGTACTAAGTAGATGCCGGCGATGCAAATAGGAAGAAACTGCAAAGCAGATCCATGTACACAGTAAACGAAAGTCCAGTTCAATTTCGTTAAATTTATCTATGGGATGAGAATAGTCCTGAAGGTCTTATATTTTACAGCTGTAGAATTAACGTGGCGAGGAGGAGAGGCAGTTGCTTGTCTGGTGGATTTTTTTTTTAATTAACGATGTCTCTCCAATAAATCGCATTGACTTAAATCCGGTATTCAGGAGAACGTTACAAGGTGGTTCTAGAAGATGTATAAGTAGTGAATGGCTGTTTTCCAATAGTGAAAAACAAAGCTGCTCTGTATCTACGTCTTTTTCATAAACTACGTTAAATTTAGATGCTACTTTTAATAAATATAAATGTTTCGTTGTGTTGAAATGTTGAATTATATATTTTTCTGGCAAAAAATTTTCCGCAAACGCCTCAAAATTATATGACAAATTCCTCAATCTCGTTCCTTGGTAGGTACCAATCTTTCGGTTGTCATAAAATTATCTCGTTTATTATCAATGTCCTAGGGATATTACTACTGAAAATATTGGCAGACATTTTTCCATAATAATTTATCGAAAAAATTAAGCTTTGTCCCTAAATTATATTAGTAAAAAAATACACTTACTGTCAATATAAACACTAAAAAAGCACAAGGGAACAAGAGGCGCAAACTTTTCAACAAGAAGGGCGAGAGACAAATTGAAATTGTTTTCAAATTGCCGGTAAGATAAAGTTGGCAAAGGGCGCGTGCTAAGGGCGTGTTTTGCAATTAGAGGGAGTGGTTAAAATCCACCAACCGTTATTCATCTTCACGTGGTTATAAGGTTTAAACTTGTATACAATAATACGCATATGTATCTATCTGAAATTTATTATAATCATGAGAAGTGCTACTTAAATTTTAAATTTATTTTGTGTAGTCTAAACCATCAAAATGAAAAACTCTTGACACTGCTTCTATACCTATACAGTGTGACCCATCACTTAAAACTTCAACACCGGCCCAGTTATAACTTTTAATTGATATTTGATGACCTTCAAATTATTTGCGATTTTTTATTATACTTTTTTTTTATCACACTGTAAAAAGTACCTATCCCGTGAAATACCAATGACAGCCATGTCTCAATGAGACAGTCTCATGTCTAGCTGCTTGCAGTGCTTGCTGCTGTTATTAGTGAATTAAAAACAAGAATTTGGCAATAAGGAAGATACAAAATTATCAGTTCCGAAATTAAAATGAGTAGTTTAACACGAGTTCAGCTGTTTAACATAGTCTCCATATGTTTAACCTTAAAAAAAAAGAGTTGGCCCGAATTCCGAAAATCTGGCACTTTTTATGCGTAAAATCTGGCCCGGAATTTTCAGAGCCTGTGGCAACACTGCTAACAGGACATTGCCGCATGAACTGGCACTTGAAAAAGGAAGAAGAATGTAGATTCTGTGGCATGGAGGAAGAAACCTCCATCCACATATTTGCAAAATCCAGAGCAATTCACACCACACCTAGGAGATTATTGGATAGTAGAGGGACAGATATCCTAAAATTCCCCAGGGAAATAGAACTAAAGGAGCTACTACTCTCTGAGACTCTCCTCAGGAAACTAAGTAGAAGTAAGGGGGCACAATAGATCTTTTAGGTCTCAGTGAATATGTCACCCCATCATAAATACACTAGTAGGTATGTTAATCAATGTTCGTAGCCTTAGAGATTTTTTCATGGCCCGCCAATTCTAACATCCCCTTAAAGCTTCATTCAAACGTAAATGTAAGAAAGTAATTCCCCTCCTTTACCTACACAATAATATCTCAAGTCCGTTTTCTTTTCATCATGATTGCCTTTTGCAATCAGCAATCAATCAGTCCATCATCAGAACCGCTATACACTTTACCTTCATATGGATATTTGACTGTAACGAACAAAAGAAGAAAAATAAAATGAAAATAAAGATGTTGAAAGGTATTTAAAACCCTCGTATTTTAGTTGGGAATCATCCATCTGGTTTTAATACTTCCTTTTGTGTATGAACGGACACGCTTATTTTTGGTTGCTCTCCATTATCCATTTTCACAATGATTGTTCTCGAACACGATATTTATATTGTTAGGTTTCCGTGTAGATTAATCGGCTGGCCACTAGACCAATGATGAGGGGTTAGACGATTTTAATGCTTTACAAAAGTAGGTAAACACGTTTTCTTATGATGTAGTTAAACACTTTAATTGACTCTCGTAGAATTTATATTGACAAAATATTTCAAGCTATACACGGTGGTAAAACAATAATATTTGTTAGTTTATATTGGAGAAAATAATAAGTATTTAATGGTTATTTAACGAACAAGACTATTAATAAGGGCTATTAACAATCGTATACCTAAAAAGGCCAAAGATAGGAAATGCGGTTTTTTGCATTCGCATGCAAAAATTATTTATATCATTTGTACCTATTACAAACCGGAAGTTGCATTGCTGCAGCCAAAGATGCCATTCGTCGGTGCCATATTTGAATTCAGCAACCCGAAAAACCCCCATTAAAGATTTTTGGTTGGTATTTTTCAATTATGTCTGGAAAACCCTCGGGGATGACGTTCAGAGCCAGGTTAGGGTGCACCAGGTGTCCGTGGGGTGTTGGCCGGTGCCATATTTGATTTCAGCGAGCTAAAAAAAAACCCGTAACGATTTTCGGGTGGTTTTTTTCAATTATGTCTGGAAAACCCTCGGGGATGACGTTCAGTGCCAGGTTAGGGTGCACCAGGTGTTCGGGTGGTCGTATTCAACATAAAATTCGGATTCAGCGCACACAAAAATCACCCATAACGATTTTCGGTTCGTTATTGTCGATATTTCCAGAAAAATTCTCGAAAATGACGTCCGCGTCCAGGTTGGGGCCCACCAGGTGTCCGTGGGATGTTAGCCGATGGTATATTCGAATTTAGCGACCCAAAAAAACCCCGGGTGTCCAGTGTCTCTCCTCTCTCGCATAAAGTTCGGGATAGTCCCCGGAGATGACGTTCGTCGGCGCTGCTGAGCTCCAGGTGTTCGGGGGGTCAATTTGAACATCATAATCTTGATCAGCGAAATTGAAAACCCCCGGGTACCCGACTTGAGCCAATTCTGGCTCTTATTTACGAAGTTATTAAATTTGCCAAAAGGCCTCTCAAAAGATGTATTTTTGGCTGCAGCAATGCAACTTCCGGTTTGTAATAGGTACAAAGTAGGTACAGATGATATACATAATTTTTGCAAGCGAATGCAAAAAACCGCATTCCGATACGTCCTATCCTAAAAGATTTCGTATCATAATGCTTCATTGCCTCGACTTTAATGCATGATTTACCTACATTAATCAAGGATTTTCTTCAGGCAACCCAACGCACATCTTATAGATTATATTGACAGTTATCTGTGGTGTAGGCAACCAAACATACAATAGGTTTAATAATGATTAGTAGTATGGAATACTTCTAGTTTTTGACTTACCTATCGTTTTATTTTATTATTCTACAAAATTATAACAATTATTAGTGTTAAAACATACAAAAAATAATTTAAGAAAAACGAAAACAATGACATTTGAACCAGCGACACAAGTATTAAAAGGGCAATTAACAATCTCGAACATTAACGCGCTCGCTTTGCTCGCGCCTTAAATTATCTCGATTGTTAATGGCCATCATTAATACTCTTGTTGGTTAAATAACTATTTTGAGTGTCTTGCCTAATATGCCTCTGGTAACTATATGGGCTATTCCTAATGAAACACCCTATATATTATATTAATATCTCATATTTAATTCCATCTTGTTTTCAATGATTTTGAATAAATCTTAACAGTTTGTGACAAATATTTACTAACAAAACGATCCAAGAACAAAACTATAATTATTACACAAAGGTAAATGGAAAATTTGATTAACATCCGAAAATACTTGTGTGGAAAGTATTCATGACCATGAAATTATAATTTTATAAAAACTGTATATTTATATAAACAATAGTAGTGTTTGAGTTCAACTATGTGTCTTCGACTTTCTCCTTATTTTCACTACCATCAGTGTCATTTTGTTTTCTTTTTGAAAGCATACCAGGTCTATAAATAGCTATAGTAGGTCTATCTTTATTTCTTATTCTCTTCTGATTTTGCAACTCACTTTTTTGTAGATTAGATGCAATGATGTCATCCTTCTTTTTATCATCCCTGTCAATGTCTTTAGAAGAAGTTGATTCTACAGTTTTCAACTGATCAATATCTTTTTTATCTTTATCTGTTGATTTAGATACTTTTTCAGTAGTTTTGACAGTGCTAAAAGTTTTGCTAGTGTTCTCATCAGCATTTTTCTCTTCTCCTTTTGCTTCATCTACTTTTTTTTGTTCTGCCTTTTGAGCTTCCAGCTTACGTTCTTCTCTTTTTTCACTGTATTTTTTTACTTTTTTAGGATACGTTTTTGCCTCATATTCTTTCTTAGGATATTCATATTTCTTCTCTTTTCGTTCTTCACTCTTGTAATCTGGATATTCCTTTCTAGGAAACCTTGGTTTTGGTTCTTTCCTTCTGTCTTCAAATCTCCTATCATCATATCTTCTATCTTTGTTTTTGTAATATGATTTTTCATAATACCTTTCTTCTTTTTCAGGTTTTTCTTCCATTGTAGCCTAAAAATATACAAAAATAATATTTGGAATACACATAAATGTAATATTAACTACCTCAGCTTCTGGCTTATCACTTTTTACAAACTCTTGTTTCTGAAATGACTTTTTTATTGGAGACTTTTCATCAGTTATCTTTTTTCTGGAATCTCTGTCATCATAATGCTCCCTCCTTTTATCAAATTCTCTTTTTTTTCTTTCTTCTCTTCTAACTTCTCTAATCCTCATTCGTTGGGCTCTTTTATTCTTTATAAATTCAAGAAGTGGTGTTGTAACATCATTTTTATTTTCACTTGAACTTGTCAATTGAAGTGAATATTCTGGTTTTTCATCCACTTCCTGTGGTTTCTTCAAATTCTCCACAAAATCTATATAATAAGGATCTGACTCAATGCTTCCAGCTTTTGGGTCCATTCTGGCTTTTCCACGTTTTTTTGGTATTTTTTGAAAAGCAGCGAATTCAACAACACAGGAATATTCATTACCCTTACTGTCCAGAAATACATAGCTATCAAATCTTTCCTTGAAATTATATACATCTTCATGATTCACAAAATTGATATAAGCCCTCGAAAACGAATTTTCACCTAAACTTAAGTCTCCATTCACGGTGTAAATGTAATTGTAATCGGGCATTGGTGAAACTTGTTTTAGAAAAGTATCTTGATCGATAGTTGGTGGTAAACGACGAATTATTACCTTGGTTAAGGGTTTTTCTCTTTTATCGGATTTTTTTTCAGTTTCCGTTAGTGCCATGATTAAATCTTTTTGCAGAAATTAATAAAATTTAACACATCTGGTTTTTGGTTTTCATAGGTAAATAAAAAGTTATACTTGACAGTTGACTGACTTGATGGCCTCTACCTTTATAGACTTGAGTATAGCCAGAGATGGTTGTCTCTGGTATAGCCTATAGAGAAAAAATGTGTTTCTCTATGGTCTAGCCGACAGCCGAAGCATAAATCGGACTAATGAAATTCCAAAATCTAACTTGGCTAAATCTAAAATAGGTCTTTTTGCTCCAATGATAGAATTTTATTTGTGACTTGAAATATTGTGAATTTGACTGTTATAACAAATTAATGGTTTCAACCCTTACTACGTGAAATATTTCCATAGTTCTAAAATAAAATCAATCCTTGTATAACCTAGTATAATTTCATTTGGACACTGTGTATTACAAATTTAAGCAGCAAGGGGGTATGCAACTGATCAGACATAAATGCATGTTTGGTTGCATACCATTAGAGTGGCAACTTTCTAGTAAATGACAGCATGGAACAATATTTTTATTGATTGACCTCTCTATCTCGTATTTTATTCTGTGATTTACATTTCTGGAAAATATCATTCTATGGTCATTGTCATTGTCACAAAAAAAATGGCTTGGCTTGGTGTCTTCGCAGAGAAAAAACCGCGTACCTTTCACCATTTTTGAGCATAATATGTATTTATATTAAATAATTTCTCCGTGAATGAAACTTGGTAACATTATTAATATCGTTCCGGAATTACACTTGTTCCAAAGGCGGTATGTTGAAGTAGACGTTAATATATTGGGATAGCTTTTTGTTCTTCTATAAAAACTACAATATATAATATTACTAAAGCAGTTAATAACCATTCACACCCTTCAATCATTTTGTGAAGATTGTTCATCGTTATGTTATGATAGATAGCATCAAAGAAAGAAATGAGGTAAAATTATTAGCCGTTAAATAGCCAATTGGCTATTTCTCCTTAGAACTTGAGGAACATATTTTATTCTATTTTAGATATATATGATTGTCTACAAGTTTTCCGTCGATACAGTGTTGCTTCAATAACTAGAGTACCACTTTTATTGGACCAGTAGTTTATTGTAGAACAACAGATGTAAAATAAGCATTGATAGGAGCCCCTCCAGTCTTTAACTATTATCTGGTTCAGTTCTAGTAGTCATTGGTAAGTGTCTTATTTGTAGCTTTAAGTACTTCAAAATAATAACTGCCAGTTGAAATAATTCCAATATTTGCTTGTTTTTGGGAAAAGAAATCAACAACACATTTTTCTTAGTTTATTATTGTCATATGAAAATCAAAGTGGAGTTACTGCATGTTAAAAAATGCTAGACTGTAAGTACCTATAGGCAATTATTGTGTATAATCTAATATTACCCTAAATTAACATGAGTAGCAAGTAGAGGTTGTTTATTTAAAAATATATTTCAAATGAAAATATAACTTTGTCACTTTTGCCAAATATGTTTCTATTGAATCTAAAATGGAACGGTTGTGTTTTATTTTTGGTCATATGATATAGAATGATATCTATTTATCTGTATCTGTAGAGTAGGGAGGGTGAGTGTAGGCTCACAGCACTTAGGCCACATGTGACCCATTGTACATCCATATCTATTTAAGTTGAGTATGGTATTCTCTTGATTTGCTTCCTCAAGTTTCACTCCATTATGTGTACATAGCAATATTTTCAATTTCAAATTGATGTGTCTCTAAATTACTTACATAAAAATGGAAAGTAACATAATTAATTATGACCATTAGAAGTCCGATTATGTTAATTCACATTTTTCTGTAAATTGTATGCACAATGAGGTACATAGGGTTTGGAAAAGAGCATAATTGACAGTGAAAGCAAGAAATCACAGATTATCTTCTAACTATGTATTATAGTGGTACAAACATTGTCAATAGGGCAAGTCCACATACTGATGAATCTGATGATAAACAAGCGTTCTTTGCACAACATTCGGCTCTTATAGTTATCTTGATTGTGTTTGAGTTAATATAATTTTGATTTGGTGCTTCCATATTATTGTAATTGCTTAGGTCTTTTAAAGGCTATATTTTGACTGTATACAGGGTGTTTTCAAATGGCACCTACAATGTTTGCATGTACCTCTTGTAAAATTGGACAAAATTATATAGATATTAAGGGGTCCAGCCTATTTACTTCACGAAATACAGGGTGTTGAGATTATGAAGAATTAAATGTTTTAATTTGATAACTTTAAAATGGATGAATATATCAATTTGAAAGGTAATTTTTTAATGTAATTATCATTCCTAATAATGGATGTTAATATATTAATTTGATAGCTTTTTAGTCTTCTACAATATATAATATTACTAAAGCAGTTAATAATCATTCACACCCTTCTATCATTTTGTGAAAATTGTTCTTCACAATGTTATGATAGATAGCATGTAATGAAGGAATGTGTTAAAATTATTAGCTGTAATGAAGCCAATTGGACATAGAATATGATTTCTTTGTTTTAATTGTAATTATTTTTTCTATTTTAGATATATAATTGTCTACAAGTTTTCATCGATACAGTTGATTCAATAACTAGAGTACCATTTTTATTGGACCAGTAGGGTATTGTATAGTAGATGGAGTTTATATGCAGATGTACAATAAGGTCCAGGCTTAACTATTATCTGATTCAATCATAGTCCTTGGTAAGTCTTATTTATAAATTCAAGTAGTTCAAATGAACATACTGCTGCTATTTGAAATCATGTTAATATTTGTTAGTTTTTCAGGAAAAGAAAACAACACATTTTTCAAAGTTTGTTATTGTGTGTTTTAATAAAGTTCTACTGTAGTATACACAATTATGTACATTCTTAATATTACCATGAAACTGATGGACCATTGTCATTTGAATTTTTCCCAAATCTATACTAACATTAATTTATTCTTGACCTTTCATTCCAAAATTGAACAAAAATGGAAAATAACATATTTAATTGCAAACTATTAGAAATTGGAAGCATCTGATTATGTTTTGCATTTTTCTGTAAATTTTTGTACAAAAAAAGTACATAGGGTTTGAAAAAGGGTATAATTGACAGTGACTATTAGTAATTGGAAATTGATTATTATGTTCATTTTTTAATCCTGTGTATATACTAGTGGCTTCCTTTTTTGGAAAACATTTAAAATTACGGTTTTATCAAACGGGAGACATAGTTTTGCTGATGAAAAATGCTCACTGATCGTTTGGGTTCATTTAAATATGTAACATCAGTTTGTAATTACTGGATTTTACTCATCATGTAATTTTTTTAGGATCCCAGATGATATCGTTGGGAGTAATCCATTTGTTTGAAGAAATGGAGAAGACAAAAAAGACTTGAATAATTATATTTTATATATTTATATTGATTTTATATTATTTTGGAAAATTTATTGTAGTTATTGCAATTCAAAAAGTGCAAAATGAAACCATGATCATAAAATTATGGTGTTTGTATTAGGACTGGGCTAGATTGATGGTAGTTCATCAATTGTATTGTATATAATCAAAAAAATATGTCTATATCGATATGTTCATGAACTGTTTAATTTTCTTAAATACTTTCTTTTGCTAATTTAATATTTATTGCATTGTTAATAATAGGAAAATGTCTATCTATTGTTCCCAGCTATGTCAATAAAGATATATTTTTAAATGCACAGTCCTAGTGTAAGGATAATCATGAGTGTTGGTATGTGAAATTGGAAGCTTCTGAATTTTATATTAAAAATGTTCATAGAGTTCGGAGAAAGGAATAGTTGACGGTGGCCATTAGAAATTGGCGATTATGTTTTTTCTCCTTACTCTGTGTATAATACCATACATACCATACTAACATCCACATCGCCAATGTGGGTTGGTTGGTAAACGGACGAAACAGGCCGGGTTAGTGGGCCCCAACACTGCAGCTATTGGCTTATTGTATTGTCCTGTCTGTCTGCTAGTATATGAGAAGATTTGTGACCTTGATAAGATCTAGAAGTCTCTTCACAGTATCTCTTGGTGAGGTTGGATATAGGGTCATCCGGCCCTATCCGTCTATACCTCCACCAACGTAGAGCCTCACATTCGAAAATTATATGGGTCGCTGGTTCGTCCTCCTCACCACAATCTACATATAGGTTCTTGGAGATCCTCATTGTGTGAAGATGCTTTCTCAGGCTGCAGTGTCCGGTCATCGGGCTTGTTACCAGCCTGATATCCCTCCTATTTAACTTGAGGATTTCTTCGGTTAGTTTTGGTATGGATTGTTTAACCATCAGTTTACTGTGTTTGAGCTTCAGAATTGTTTGCCAGTATTTGAGGTGTTGTTTTGTGCACCCACTGGTTTAATGTGGTTCTTACCGAGGCCTTTGTTACACCTGTTCCGGCTCAGGGCCGGTTGCCGATCCTTCTCGTGCTAGGGCGTCTGCTTTTTCATTCCCTTCACCCATTTCAGGGTTACCTTATTTGTGACACTGAGTTTTTTGAGATTTTCTAATC
Organism: Lochmaea capreae; assembly: GCA_949126875.1. Classification (NCBI taxonomy): domain Eukaryota; kingdom Metazoa; phylum Arthropoda; class Insecta; order Coleoptera; family Chrysomelidae; genus Lochmaea; species Lochmaea capreae. Next base: position 8,413,910 of record OX421397.1, on the reverse strand, counting down.
ACTCCCAAACAAGTTTGGATTTTATTGTACTACTATTAAGTGCTTTGATTGAAGCTTGACTGTCTGAGCAGATGAGAATGTTTTACCTACCGCTGTATCCCTTCCTTATGTTTTCTCTCAGACATGTGTCAATTGCGTAGATCTCTGCTTGGAATACAGTGGTACTCCCAATGATTGACTAATGTCACATCTGGGGGATTGACCATATATTCCAGTGCCAGTACCAGTGTCCGTTTTGGAACCGTCAGTGAACCAAACTATTTTTTGTTTGGGTGTTTCCTTGAATTCTCCTTTCCTATCTATTTCGATGCTAAAGGGTTTTTCTAGTGATGTGGTCATCGTCATATAATCAGTATCCATAGTTAGTATGGGATTTGTGATTGTATTGATAATTGTCGCATGCCCATTAGGGTGAGGGTTCCAGGTATTGTTTAACTGGAGATGATATGCCCCAATTCTATCCTCCGCTTTGACGATTAGGTCAATTGGTGGGAGGTTTAGAATTGTTTCCATGGTTGCTGTCGGAGTACTTCTTAAAATATGGACATACACATAAACGCACACATCCAACTTACACCCATAGGCAACATTGGCGATGTCCATGTTAGTACGGTATTATACACAGAGTTAGGAAAAAAACATAATCGGCAATTTCCAATGGCCACCGTTGTATGGATGTGTTTATGTAGGTCGCACAACGATAGGATCCAACGCAGTGTGAAGGTTTGTGAAACTATCAATTTTATAGATAGTGTAAGTTCGTTGTAAAAGTACCTTTCAATAAAAGTTTCTTATTTTATTATTGTATTTTTATTTACATTTCAGTTTGCAGATGAAAAAACAGTGCCATCTATCAAAAAATGTGCGAACTAATTATTGTTAGTTCATGGGGTTTTCCATAGATGGCGCTGTTTTCTCTGGGATTCACACGAAAGTGGCGCCATCTACCGAAAAACGTGTGAACTAATTTCTTTTTAGTTCATGGGGTTTTCCATAGATGGCGCTGTTTTTCTGGGATTCGCACGAGAGTGGCGCCATCTATCAAAAAACGTGTGAACTAATTTCTTTTTAGTTCATGGGGTTTTCCATAGATGGCGCTGTTTTCTCTGGGATTCACACGAGAGTGGCGCCATCTATCAAAAAACGTGTGAACTAATTTCTTTTTAGTTCATGGGGTTTTCCATAGATGGCCCTGTTTTTCTGGGATTCACACGAGAGTGGCGCCATCTATCAAAAAACGTGTGAACTAATTTCTTTTTAGTTCATGGGGTTAACCATAGATGGTGCTGTTTTTCTGGGATTCACACGAGAGTGGCGCCATCTATCAAAAAATGTGTGAACTAATTTCTTTTTAGTTCATGGGGTTTTCCATAGATGGCGCTGTTTTCTCTGGGATTCACACGAGAGTGGCGCCATCTATCAAAAAAACGTGTGAACTAATTTCTTTTTAGTTCATGTGGTTTTCCATAGATGGCGCTGTTTTTCTCTGCGATTCACACGATAGTGGCGCCATCTATCAAACAACCCGTGCACTATTTTTTGTAAGTGAGCGCTCAAGTACCGTTTTTTGAATAGTGTTAAGGAGAGGAAAGGGACATCAATAAAACAAACTAATTTTCCTTTTGAATTATATTTAATGTAAAAGAAGCACAAATAAATTTCTCAAGCATGAAGATAAATGCAGTTTTTAGTTTCGTACGCGACTTGCGTTGCAGCAAAGTTTTTATCCCTCTGCATACCTACATGAATGGGTTACTTTTCATATAACAATGTAAGCAGTATCAATTGATGAAAAAATGCGTTAAAACTCTGAAAACTGCATTTACAGATATAACTTTTTTATTCCCTCCTACTTGATGTTTTTACATACCTTCATGGATCGTATTGTAGTGCGATCTAGCGGCGCGTGTCGAAAGTAGGTAACCAGAAATTGTAATTAGTGTGCCGCCATTTACATTTCACTCACTTAACTATGTTAGTTTATAATTGAAACACGGCAGCATTGACATTGTTGAGTAAGTGCAGAGAGATAGCGGCACATTAATTACACTTTCTAGTTACCCACTTTCGACACGCGTATAATGTCATTTTGACACTCGTTGCCTCCTTGTCTTCTGTCACTCTATCTTTCTCTGCCGGTCTTCTTCGATCATCTCACCTCTTCTGCCGTCTTTTGCTCTGAGAAGGACGAAAAAATGTAGGAGATAAGGTAAATAATGAAATAATTTTATTCAGAGGTGTTAGACTTGTACGACACCCTTCCCTTGCTAATAACGCTGGAGATGCCATATAGTACCATTGAAATAATGTTTTATTCAAACAAAATTTTCAATCAAACTTTCAGGAAAAGGGTACTTTTCGTATTGTAAGTTTTGTTGCTTTTCTCAGTTTTATCCTTCGTGCTGAGAGTCTCAAAATACGAAAAAATGTAATTATTCAAAAATTAGAAGAAATCGAAAATGTAACATTGTTAGACTATTTGAAAATTCATGTTAATACTTAATTTTTAGTATTAATTCAAAGACAATTTATAAACGGATACGAAAATTATGTAGGAAAGTGAAAGAGGGTACGAAAACGTGTTTCGTGATTCACGTTTTATCTTGACAAGCAGTCGCAGTGCGTTGCGTGATTTCCTCGTTTTATTGTTCATCTCCTACGCCAATCAAAAGACGATGTTCATATCTGAAAAACAACAACTGTATAAAAAAATTGAATTTTCAAAATGCACCATAAAAAATGTATAAAATTTCAGGATATACCAAAATAAAAAAAAACAAAGTTAATCAAATGTTCAGTCAGGAATTTATCTAGTTCTCAAAATTCAGAATATAAACTGCTTTGTTGCTTTGCGTTGTCAAGATTAACTAGTATAGAAATAATTTTGTTTGTCCCTAACTGACACAACGAAAAAATTTGACAACTAGACAATCAATAATATTTTGAAGTTTAAGACTACAAAACTTTGTTGTCAAATTTTATTAAGGTCCATTCATAGTAGATCACACCTCTGGTAAAACGTGAAATAAAATATTTTATTTTATGACATTCTAACGATATGTAGTCCACTAAAAATGGAATCCACTGAAGTGCACGTTCCAGGAACGGTTTTTATTGGGATAGCGCTTTGTTGGCTTATTTTGGAAATTTTGTTATTAAAAACGCGTTTGATTATTTTTGTTTTCAAAGTATGTATAACTCAGTTTGGAGATTTTGTGTATTGAAGTGTGTATCGATTAACAACCATTCCAAAGATAAATCATAAGAAAACCTGGATAAAACTAATGATGCTATCCTGATAATGCAGGTAATTGATTATTGGAAATTTCTCTTTCTAACATTGGTAACCAAATTTGACTACATTCGACTGAAATACTAGCTACACATTTATCTGAATTTAGTTGTATTAAAGCACTTTCTTTGATTTTTCGTCTTTTATTATTGGGCTCTTTCAATATTATTTTTGTCGAATCCCATTGAATTTTATACCCCTCTTCCCAAGCATGTTTGCAAATACCTGACTTAAAGAACTCCCTATCTTTGATATAATTCATTTATTTGGACTTTCAATGGTCTAGATGTTTCACCTAAATAGAATTTGTCGCATTCACAAGATATCTGATATATGCAGTTTTTTTAAGATTGTTCTTCATTTTTTGTTACAAAGATTTCTTTTTCTAGACTATACATAAAATTTTTTTCAAAAATTGGTGATATAGGGCTTCCCATTGGTAAACCTTCAATTTGGATATATACCTCATTGTCAAAAGTAAAATAGTTTTGATTTATACATATGTCAAACAAATGTATATCTGATATTATACCATATAATTCCAATAATCCCATGTCACATAAATTAGCAGCATATAATTCAATGATACATAGAGTATTTTCAGTTCCTATGAACAAAAATATACTTTTGATAGAGAAATTAATATAATTAAACAAATAGTCACATCCAACCATTATCCCTTGCATCTAATAGATTAATTAATTAATAAAAAAGAGTAAAAACTGGCATGACAACTAATATTTCCTGGAAAAAACTTTTGAAACAGAAAGAAATGAAAGTAAGAAATTGTTAAATGTAAAAAGGAAAATATCCCCATTAAAAAAGTCTGGGATATATAAACTTGATTGTCCAGAATGTAAAGCTGTCTATATTGGTCAAACCATTCAAAATATTGAAATTAGACACATAATGAACACTTACGAGCACGCAGTTTAAAACAACCCAATAAAACACATTTCGCAAAACATTTACTTTTGGAAAAAAGATATCCAGGATATCCCCATAGGGCTAATAATATCTATTCATATATATTAAGTCACTATTTGGTCTAGCCAAAATATTAAGTAAACATCAAGTGTAACTTCTGTCATTCTAATGATATTTTACATATCAAAATAATTTAAAATTTGTATATATATTTTTTCATTAAAGAGGAATTATTTACTTTTCTTTAAAAAATAATATGAGTAGGTTCCACACAGTAAATTCAATTGATATGTTATTAATTTGAAGTACTTAAATTTACAAATAAGACACTTACCAATGACGACTAGAGCTGAATCAGATAATAGTTAAGACTGGAGGAGCTCCTTTATTGTTTATTGTACATCTGTTGTTCTACAATACCCTACTGGTCCAATGAAAGTGGTACTCTAGTTATTCAAGCAAAACTGTAGGTATCGACAGAAAACTTGTAGACAATGGTAATTCTAAAATAGAATAAAATATTTACAATTACTACAGAAATCATTTTGGAAAAAAGGACAAAAAACAGTCAATTGGCTTTTCTAAATGCTTACAATTTCAATCGTAAAATAAATATAGTTTAGCAGACCTTATTTCTTCCTTTGATCTTATCTATCATAACATCCCGATGAACAATTTTCACAAAATGATTAAAGGGTGTGAAAGTGAATGATTATTAACTGCTTTAGTAATATTACATAAATATTGTAGTTTTAATAGAAGTACAAAAAGCTATCATAATATATTAACGTCTATTTCAACATACCGCCTTTGGATCAAGTGTAATTCCGGATCGATGATATTAATAAGGTTACCAAAAGTTTCGTTAACGGAAAAATTGTTCAATATAAATACATTATGCACAAAAATAGTGAAAGAAGTGGTTTTTTCTCTGCGAAGACACCAAGCCATTTTTTTTTGTAATAATGACGTAGGTTATCTATGACAATGACCACAGAATAATAGTTTCCAGATATGTAAATCACAGAATAAAATACGAAACAGAGAGGTCAATCAATAAAAATATTGTTCCATGCTGTCATTTACTAGAAAGTTATCTCTCTAATAGGTATGCAACTAAACATGCATTAATGCCTGATCAGTTGCGTACCTCCTTGCTGCTTGTATTTGTAATACAAAATGTCCAAATGAAATTATATTAGGTTACAAAATGATTGACTTTATTCTAGAATTATGGTAATATTCCATGTAGTAAGGGTTGAAACTATTAATTTGTAATAACAATTAAATTCAGAATATTTCGAGACACAAATAAAAATAAATCATTGAAGGAACAATAAATAACAAAACGACCTTTTATTTTAGATTTAGCCAAAGATTTTGAAAAAATTCAACTGACCCATTGTTATTTCTATTTGCGGATAATGTTAGAATATCAATAATAATGATGTATACTTACAGTCAAATCTTATTAAAACACACAGTTCCTCCATTGCATTGTCCTAATATTTTCATATTCCAACAAAATAAACTTCCTTCATTTTCCTAAAAAGCACACAAATTTTAAAATGACTACTACTAAGTATTGCGTTCATCTGAAATAGATACTTGAACATATAAATAAAATCAATTCCTGTTTGATAAAGCCAAAATTTCAAATGTTTTAAATATATAAAGGCAAATAGTATTGACAATAATTGTTTGTTTCTTCCAAATTCTCGAATAAATATTGGAATTCTCCAAGCTTTTTCCGCTTTCATTTCATAGGATGGGATAAAGCTGCTTCCAGTTCCTTGTCAGTAATCAGGATAAGTTTTTCGTTTGAACCTACTGTCGTCGTACTTTTTGTTTTACAGCAAGACACCAACTACTAACAGTGAGTGATGAATGTGTAAGCGAATCTGGCTGTTGGTATGTGGTCAACTTGGTAGAAAGGATAAATAAAAATTCTAATAATACCTATCGAATTTATTTATTGCATCAAAAGTATTCTACGATAAATATAGGAAAAAGTCTTGTAATTAATAGTAATGAACGCAAACCATTAGAATTTAAAAAGTATACCTATAATTCCGCTGACAGTCGTTGTCATCACAACAAATAAAATCCATAAGAAAATTTGCTGTACTTAGAGACAATACATTAAGTCAAATTAAAGCTGCACTAAGAGCTTTAACAGGGATGCTAACAGGACGTTGCTGTGTGAATGGGCACCTGAAAAAGCTCAGGAGGAAGAATAATGTAGATTCTGTGGCATGGAAGAAAATAAAAAAATATCCAAAATAAAAATGAATACACCACAAGGAACATACATAAGATAGGAGTAGCATTTTAGGAAGCCACAGTCACACCACTAAAAGTTACTAGATTGGAAGTATGTTCCGAAAGGGGCGTGTTCAGACTTGTTGAACTAATTGATAATACGTGAAATATGGATTATACTACTCGTAGTTGTCGTGGCCAATGAGGAATCAAGGCAAGTCTAAATGTCGAACTTGAGTATAAATAAGTATGTAGAAAATGCAATTATATGTTTAAATTATTCTTCAATAACATTTGAGACTTAGGTATAGCACAAACTAAAAGTAAACGTTTGATATCGAAAAGTACTATGATATTGTACTGTAATGTATGTAAAACTTGATGTTCAAATATTTACAAAAATGAGATTTTACTTAGAAACTTATATTATGTACAAGAAAAAACCAGCATGGACTATAGATTTTGTTAGCAAACGGAATAAATAATAAAAAATCTATAATACTTTGTTAAAAATAAAACAACAAACGCAAAAAAGTGGTAATAAACATTGAACTAATGAATTTTTTTATATCAACACAAAACTGACATATGTCGTTGTCAGTTGTATTAAAAGAGCTGTGTGAAACGGGCGGCAATCTGACCAATCACTAGACAGCAGAAATGCCAACTTAAATTATGTAGTATACATATTCAAATCGCTCCTCTTAGTTTAAAAACTAAGCGGTTTTGATTTGACATTCATTTCTGTATCGGCACTTACCACACAATGAAAAATCTGTTAAACCAAACTTAAACAGTGAAAGAGAGTTGAGCATCTTCATCTAGCAAGTAATTTTAATCAATCACGTATACATATTGAGTGTTTATTTTTGCACAAAGTCACTAACTGGTCCTGCTCATGAGATAAGCAACAAATTTGCTGAAATCCAATAGGAGGCAGGAAAATATGATTTCGTTATAAAACTGTAAAAAATGATACTATCACCATTCAAATATTAAACGTTTTTGTGGTGCTCTTCTTGGAAAGACAAACATCTCTATTACTGCCTATGTTGTTGAAAGTAGGACGACTTTAAGTTTGTCAAAAATCAATTGCAGAAGCTAAAGAACGTGTTCGTCACCCTTGCCGACTTTTTCATTTAACGTTGCATAAACCGGCAATTGATTTTGTATCAACTTTATCAGTTTTTCTTACAATAATTTACCTTGATCTATCTACACACATAAGCATGTATGGAATATTTTATTTCAAACGAAAATGGTTTGACCACATACATAATAATATACTTCACGTACGCTTTTCTAACTATAAGAAAATAAACGTACAGGGGATGGAAATTTATGCTTTCCTGTTTTATTCTTATTAATTTAGGATTTTCATAAAAATATTTCGGATGTATGTTTGAATAAAGAAAAATTTTCATTTTTTCGGTTGTTTTTTACCTGTTTCACATACTCACTTATTCCTTTGCGATGTTCAAAAGACCTTTCTTGTTTTGTCGACGCTAACAGACAAAAAGAAAAGCATCAATTAATTAGATAGAAAACAAAAATGTCAAAATATTTATACGATTTCCAAGTGACCACACCAGTGACACAATGTTAAAATATAGAAACTTCAGTATCAGTATTTTATTTAAATTATTATTATGTGATTTACTTTTTACTACTACCACATAAAATTCAAAATTATTACACCAGTATGAAACAATATTTGGGGATCAGAAAGATATTCTAGGGAAGCGCAGGAAGAGTTTTGACAGGTGCCCTAGCAGGAGCTCAAACTAAGTAGTGGAGAAGGTAGAAGTTTAGGAATGGAAGAGATATGGAACAGAGTTGAACAAAAGTACACAATAGATCTTGGTAAATGTTCGTCCCTTCCAAAATATTACAACACAACGGTAATAAAGGGTGTTCGACTAAAAATAGATTCTTGTTAATGATTAGCAGGTCGTTAATTCTAAGAGTGTGGTTTTGTTTTTATCCCCATTTAAAAAATTCTATTTTAAAAATTGCTTAAAATCTGCCTAATAGATTTTGACGTCACTAGTATAAGTTGAAGCTAGTCACCTATTTTGTCATGGAACAAAATAATCATAAGAGAGGGAAGTTACCAAATTGAAGAAGAAAAGAATTTTGAATTTTAGGTTAGAGTGACAATGAGTTATTTGCATTTGCAAGTGGTTTTATCTTGATTTAAATTTTTGATTAGTACTAGTTTTGTGCATTTTATTAATAAAATGCTTCAAATTAATATTGAACAACAGAGTGATAGATGTCAACATTTTTGTCCTGAACAAGCTCAAACATCCCAATGAAGGAAAAAGAAGAAGCTGAAACTTGGAACTACAAAAAAAGGATATCAACTTCACATTTAAACTAGTGACGTATCTGAACATAAGTTACATAATTTTATTTTTGAATATCCCGTCTGTCACTTATTAATATTACCTAATAGAACATGGAATCAAAATTTTAAGTTGAACACATTATAAATATATGATTATTTAATTGAATACTCTGAAATGTCTATATTTCATAAACATAAAAGTATTGGAGATAAGCTTGATTATATTTCAACATTAATGACTTTGAATATCGAGTTTTTTTGTACTTAATGGATTTAAGCTAGAGTCTAGAACATATACAGGATGGGCCTGATTAAATTGACGGAAGCCGCAAGATACAATTTCGGTTAAATGTAGAATTTCGACGGAAAATTAGATGATAAAAAAAAAATTAAAAATATTCTTATCAGTTCAGGAGAAAAGACAATACGTTGTCATGAAATTTTTGGTATGTTAACTTAGAGGAGATTAAATAAATAAAAGAAAGTTTATAACTTTTTTTATATCTTTTGTGATATCCACGCCAGACTCAAAAAATGAAAATAACTATTTTTCAGTTTCTGTCGAATATCTCGTGAACTTGCCGGAAAATTATCAATATCTTTGAACCATCTAATTTTTCATTAAAATTCGAAACTTTTTTCCCATTGAAACGATGTATGTTTTGAGTCTTACAAGATTTTTGTGTATGTCAATTTAATTAGGTACAGTCGGTATAGTCAAGACTATTACAAACCATAAATGAAAATAATGATCTTGGTATTTTGTCCAAAATCAGAATTGTAGAATTGAATTAATCAACACACGTGTTCGCCCCCCTAGCCGACTTTTTCCTAGGATTAGGCGTATGCTGATAAAAAGGAAAAACTCGACAAAGAAGGCGAACACGTGCTTTAAATTCTGCAATTGATTTTATAAAAACTACTATTATATTTTTTTATAATTGCGATTATTTATTGGTATCGTTGAATCTTTGCCAATGAAGCAGTACAAAATTTTTGAAATAGTCACTGCTTACTTCCAATCATTTTTTTGTAAAGTGAGAAGTGAACAAAAGGCAAAGCGAGTTTAGAAAACAGTCAATTTCATAATCAAAGTCACCCTTAATTGCATCAAAATTTGTTTTGATAAATCGGTATTGAAAATAACAAATTTCCAAGACAAAACACTAGGACATATAAATGTTGAAGACGATCGTTGCGTACCGGGTGAACCAAAAAGCATATCCTCACTAGTCTAGTTCACATGTGTCGTTTAGTCAAATATCACTTAGCCTTCTCAAAAAATTATGACCAAGGTAGATTTAAAAAGTTCATCCCAACTAAGCGCTTCCAGAGCGATAATCAATATCCTGCTGAACGCATGTTTTGTAATCTGATTGATGTGAACGCAGTGATAGCAGCCCCATCAGAATTAAAATGAGCTGCGCTACCTATCAATGATGCATTAATTGCCATTATGATAAATATCATGTTAATAAAACATATAAAATTAGATATTTTGGTTTGAAGATATTTTATATTTGTATTTAGAAAATGAACGAAAAGGGCACTATGAACTATTAAACTAAATAATTATTGAAGTCGTATATCAAATAAAATTCAAGATTAGCACGTTCAGCAGAAGGCGGAAAGGATGGTTACTCTAAAAATTGCTACCTGAATAATTAAAATCATATCCGGTATTCAAGATAATAGATGTTAAAGGTGACAATTTGATTATGAAATTCAACATTTCTACAGGATGTAAAATAATGTCTATACAATGTTATTATACTTTTTTGCTTAATAACCATAAATAAAAATTAAGTTTCAATAAATAATAATAAATATCTATGTAATTGTAGATATAAAATGGAAATCTCATATTTATTACTAGCATTAGTTAAATGTTTAGTCTTAAAGGATATTTACACGTGTCTCAAAATGACAAATTTGTAAAATGTTGAGAAGTAATCTGAAGTTAAATAATATGAGACAATAAAATTTATTGTGTTGAAAGTAGAGCCATTATTTTTAATACAGCCTGTATTATTATTAAAACTTTCACGAGAAATGTGAATAGTATCACAATTTTATCATAGAAATCGCTGTGCCTCAGTGAAAAAAGTTAAAATTGTTCAGTTATTTATTATTTTAATTTTCCTATCTTACCTAACCCAGGTTTTTCCTAACTAAACTATTCCCTGACAAAAATAAACCTATCATTATTTTTGCTTCTTTAAACCTGAGCCAAATATACACATTTAAGAGTGGTACGAGATTTTTCTTTACATGGCTATACATTGTTGTTTATGTGAATTAAAAATATTTTTAAATGTTAGCAAAGTAATGTTAATGCCTTGTATCGAAACAGTTTTTTTTATACCACTCCATACAAAAACACTTCTAACCTAACCAGTGTTGGGAATTAACAAAATGCTTGTCCTAATTACCTATTTTTTTATTTTTACAGGCACAAGTATTTTGAGAGGCATACAAATTAAAAATTTGAAATTAATTTTTACAATATTAATCAATTTAAATAACAAAAGATCTTTGAATAAAGAAGAATCGCCCAGATAATAATATTTTGTTGAGTTATAAGTAATGAACTCAGAATGTCAAGATTTCTTAAAATGCTATTATCCGATGACTACAGTACGGATTTTAGGTGAAATTTCCTTCATCTGCTGAAAGTCATTTTAAAGTGTACAAAGTATAAGATCTTCCTACATTCCTAGTCTTACTGTATGGTGATTCAGACGACAGAGGGCTGTTAGATCATGCTGACTATAATCTAAACAGTTGTTTGGAAACAAAGTCTAAAACTCTTCTTGCAGTCCAGGTATTTAATGTTTGGAAAAATTAAAAAGGTGCCCATGGCAAGTTCTGATCCGAGTGATCCAACACCCTGCCTTGCAAGGGAGTTTGGCTTTGGTAACTAACATGGAAAGTTAGAGAGACAGAATATCAAATAATACAGAACAAATGAGTAGAGTTGTATTGAGCAGTTATCATCAGATGTAGTGGAATAAATAACACAAATTGATACAAAAAATCTGGCTATGTTCATTGATGGGAAGTAAATAGAGGAAAACATTTAGAGTACCATCTGCCAGGGACAATAATGTCTTTTTTCACACTACTTCACCAGAAAACCAATCATATGAATTCCAAAAATAGGGCGGAGAATTCTTAACGCCACGGTTTTTGAAGCTTTTCACCATCTGTCACTTGTCAATTTTGACGTTTCACGTAAATTTTTTAATTAAACATCAGCTAACGTCCAAGTTTTTTGTTATATGTTCCTATTTTTTTTGTTTATTTGGTAGGCGAGAAACAGTGTTGTGGTGTGTCACACTTGCAGAAAACACTTAAGCTGTCCTCTCTTTGCTACGCTCATTTTCTGTCCTTGTGGCCCTTAGGCTCAACAATTATTTCATTAGATCCTTCTTGGTGAAATCCCCCCAGGTGTGTTGTAGTCCCATGAGTTTATATCTCCAATGTTTCTTCCTCTTCCATGTACAACCGACAGATAAGTTTCTTCCTATAATATGTCCATGATATGCTTAGGGTGCAGTGATCGATTAATAATCCTGTTCATTTGACCCCTACTTAGGTTTATTATAGGATAAAACCAATACATGAATATATCCAAGGAAACATGATTACAAAAGAGGTCATCACTTACTATACTGATGGGTCAAAAACAAATGAAGGAATAGAGAACACCAGAACTAATACTTGATATTAACAATATTTTTTAGCAATGGATTTTAGTCCCCTTTAAAAACGACCAAAATCAGCCAGAATATTTATTGCGTCGGATAGCCAGGATGTTTTAAAGGCTCTGAAGTCTAAAACAGACTGGAGCTGCAAATAAATTTCATAAGCAACTGGCTACGCACAACAAAATAACTCCTTTTATTGTTTATTTGAAGACAGTGGTTATCCAGCCAATAAAAGACTTCAAAATGGATGAAGAGGCAAAGTATATTATATACAGTATCCAATTAAAAGAATATTTGATCTTGTTACTTCTTGAATAGTAAAATATGTTTAAATTTGTTAATAACTTTCAAGTGAAATTGTATGCCTTACATTTTAATTTCCCAACTCTGAACCTAACATAATCTAGAAGAATACATACCTATAAACTTTTTAAACTCACGAACTATCACTGTTCTAATTTTTTTTTCTCTACACTAACAACTGTCATGAATTCTGTGGGTCCTAATAAAATCCTATAATTCAGACCTGAATAAAATCCACCTCACCATGAAGAACTGCTCTTTCAGTAATTTGATTAGACTGCTTACTGTGTTTGTCAACTTAATGGGATTTTATTCGATTCATACCTAAACATGATGAAGTTATAGTTTGTAATAAGGTGTAAGAACAAAAATTTAATTTGGAAAGAATTTCAAGTTATATTTTAAAAAGAATATTTGTCTTGGAATGTAAAATAAATTTCAAATTAAAAACAAACTATTTATCTATAAAATTAGGCGGCAAAGGAATAATTATACCCAACCCCAGAAGGCACATAGAAGTCTAACAAAAATAATTTGAAAGATGACATTGAAAATATCAAATAATCTGGGGAGACAAGTACACAAGAGTACGACTGCCTGGTAAATATGGCAGTTTTTGTACTACAAGTTAAGAAACTTGACGAGGAGAAAGCTTGTGAACCATTGAGGTGGGCTTATCCTTTCCGGGACACCCTTTGTGACATCGTACAAAAGTAGACTCAGTAGAGAGGGAATCATTAAAAAAAAACACCTCTTCACTTCTTAGAAATCGGACAACCTGGGACATGCCACAAGATGGTATGATGAAAAAGTATAACTTTTCAAAGAAATTCGTTACGGAATTAAGCAACAAGAAGGAATGGGATCCAAATACCATTACCAGACTTGGAAAGAATGCCATTCAATGGTACACAGACGGCTCAAAAGCAATAGAAGGAACTAGGATAGGAGTGTACAGGCCAGGAACCAAACACTCTGAAAGCTTGGGAAAAACCCCAAGTATTTTTCAAGCGGAAATTCACGCAATAAGAAAGTGTGCCCAGTTCAATATTGACAAAGGATATGGAAGGCAAAGGATTATCATAATGTCTGATAGTCAAGCAGCCATTAAAGCGCTGAGTTCTTGTGTAATCAGTTCCAAAATGATGTGGGAATGCCTAGGCAAACTTAATGAACTAGGCGAGAACAATATAGTCACCTTACTGTGGATTCCAGGACACACTGGAATAGAAGGAAACGAAATAGCAGATGAACTAGGGACTGAAATACCCTTTTGGGGGCCGGAACCCTTTTGCGGAATCAGCTCCAATGTAATATTGGAAGAAATAGGTAAAGCCGAAGAAAAGAGAAGATCTGACAATTGGAAAGATCTAGTAGGGCTTAGGCAATCAAAGATTCTTCTGGGTGACTACAACCTGTTGAGATCAAATGAATGCATAAGTCAAAGCAAAACTGCACTAAGAGTTTTAACAGGAATCCTAACGGGACATTGTCGCCTGAATGGGCACCTTAAAAGCTCAAAATAGTGGAGGAAGAAGATTGTAGATTTTGTGGAATGGAAGAAGAAACCTCCATCCACATACTTGCGAACTGCACAGTATTTCAGAATCCTAGGGCACAGTACCTGGGAGACTACTGGATAGAAGAGGGACAGTTACCTAAGTTGAGGCCTGCAGATATCCCAAAATTCCTCCGGGAAATAGGACTAAAGGAGCTACTAGTAACTGAGACTCTACTCAGAAACTAAGTAGAAGTAAGGGGGCACAATAGATCTTTTAGGTCTCAATGAATGTTACCCCAAAATACATACATACATACATCCTTTCCGGGAGCGTCCAGGAAAAACAAAATAATAACGGAGTGAGTACTTTACCGATTAGGGAGAAAAAAGGGAGGTAATGATAAAGCTTCCAGAATAAATAAGAAAACGTACAGAATACCTAAGAAGACGGGCAACTATAAATATGAACAATTCGATCAAATATTAGATTTAATGCGAGATATAAAATTGGAAATGCTCGATATGAAAAATGCAGTTAAAGACATGAGAAATCAACAGAAGGAGCTTAAATAGGAAATTCAAATAGTACGAAAAGAAAACAAAAGACTTGCAGTTGATTATGCAGTAATAAAAAAGAAAAATGTAAAAATCACTAACAAACTATTCGATATTAGGAAAAACGTGAAGTGGTTGGAAATAGAAAAAAAAGATACAAAAAAATGTGGTGCTCAATGGGTTAACAATATAAAGACAGATAAAAGCAATGCGAAAACTTGGAAATAAAACGTGCCTAATAGAATGCAATAACAATGAAGAAATAGATAAAATAATGTGAAACAATCTAAAAGGAATAAGGAGCGAAAGATATTTTTTTATAAGCAAAAAAAAGTAATGATAAGAAAAATCCACGAGAGGAAAAATAGAAAAACAAGAAGGAAATGGAATTAACAATTAATGGTGAAGGGAAAGAAGAGTTGCAGAAGTCAAAAAACTAAACAAGGAGAATGTTAATGGAAAAAATAAATAAATAAATAGAAAAGGAATGGATATTTTGGGAATAGCTGAAACAAGAAAAGGAACAAATGAATTAGATAATGGCCACATCTTAATATACAGTGGAGTCAAAAAGAATGACGGGGCAGAAGCGGGGGTAGAATAATATGAAAAGTGATATTGTAGTAAATATTCAGAATTGTATAATTTAAAAAAAAAATGAGTGAAAGATCTCTATTACTGCTGATTTTGCCGTCGTTTATATTTTTAATGAAGAAAAAAATCAAATTCCCATTAAATTGACAAAAACAAATCCTACCTGTGATTTACCTGAAATCTATTTTTTTTTTAAAAAGAACCTAATCATCCTGAATGTTATAAAGAATCACTAAATTATTTTACCACATTTCTTTAATAAATATTCGGAATACATTTACATTTATAACCTATTTCTAACGCGATATATAAATCAAAAAAATAAAAAATACCAATGCTGTCTAAGAAAAAAACTATTTTAAAACATTTACGTCTACACAAACAATGTCTATAGTATTTGTTATCCAATTTAAAAAAAAACCAATTTAATCCTCAGCAAACGGAAACAGCCGATAAGAGTTTACTAATTTAATTGCATGTGTATTAATATTGTTTTGGTCTAAAACACTATAAATTTTCGTAACTATCAGTTCCCAATCGACTTTTTTGTTTTAATATAAAAACGGGATATACCTAAATACTCTTAATCGATATGAAACGTACACCTGCACTGCAAAATTAATTTGTACAACTTTTTCAAGCAGTGGATCAGTGCACTTACGTGGTTTAAAATCTCCTTGGTCCTTGACCTCCTTGGTTGCCATTTGAATATCCACCGCCACCACCAAAACCACCAGAATCTATGTTGAAATAAAATTTATTATGAAATGTAAAAAGTAGAATGAATTAAAACTTACTGTATGGAGCAGACCTTTGTTGTTGGTAATTGTTCCGCATTGCACCGCCACCGTAACCTTGTTGGTAGTTGTTACCAAATGCATCTTGCCCACCTTGATTCCATGGACCTGGATTTTGATTGTAACCACCTATTTGAAGAGTACATTTATTTTATTTATAAATAATATAAACAAATATTTTGAACAAACTCTAGAATATGTGAAATACTCGCCTTGACCCCAAGGACCACTAGGCCCACCTCCCATTGGCCCCCCTTGATTACCAGAGCCCTGGCTATCCCAAGGTCCTTGATTCCATGGTCCATTACCATAACTACCTGGACCACTCTGATTCCAGTCGCCTTGTCCTCCTCGGTTCCAATTTCCACCACTGCCACCACCTACATTAAGAATAATTAAAATTAATTAAAGCAAAACAAATTATTATCAATAATTAGCAAAATTTAAGGTCGTCAACCATTCATTATGAAAAATACTTTTAACTTGAAACATAAAAATTTGGATATACAGGGTGATTGATTAGTGTGATAAGTTCAGTGCCTCCTTGGTCCTTTGAGATATCAAGTCTCCACATTTTTAAATTATTAACAATCTTCCAGAATGCTGCGCCATATCAAAGTTACATTTTTTTTAATGAAACACCCTATATTTTATTGCATATTTGGAATCAGCTTGACCCCCCATCACAATAATATAGGGTTGTGATGTGTTCTACGGGATATTTAAAAAGTTATAACCAATTTTCCATCAAAATCGTAACAAGTTCAATTTCCTGTACATTGTAAGAGAAATTCAAGAATGCAAAGTGTTCGAATAGTAGTAAAAATTCTGGAACATTATTTATTTCGTTAATATTCATTGAATCTGATACAGGGTGAATCAAAATACGAATACATTATTTTCTCCGTTTTTTCAAATGGATCACCCTGTTTTTTATGAGAGTATCGAAAAGTACTATCAATATACTTCTTTTTTTATAAAGCATTCCCTATACCTTAAATTGTTAGTTCTTGAGATATTTTGATTTTTCTATGTAAAACATTGATTATATCTAATTATTTAATAATTAATTGTGAGTTGGGTGTGATTGAGTTGTCAAAAACTGATATTTGACAATAACATGATATTGCAGTAGGTACATTAGTGTTTTTTGCTTTAACGGTTTGGTACATTTTTTGGTGTTTTGAAGAATTTGAACTAGGGCGAAAAAGAATTTCATTAGTAATGAAATGATTGATATGATCTGGAAATTGGGAGAATGCAATAAAAACGCCTTACTATCAACAACAGAATACCATGAACGTTTTCCTGAAAGGCGGCAACCTACAAAACAAAAACTTCTGTGACAGAAGAAAATTAAATTAATGTTTTGCTGGCAGTTACTGAAAACCCACACACAAGTATAAGGAGCCATGTTTCATAAAAATGGTTGTGTTAATAGGCACAACTTTCACTATTATTCATAAACTAATCCATATCACATAGTGACACACAGTCAAACTAGATGGTCGTTGAATGTGTGGGGAGGTATTGTTGGTGAATATGTAGTAGGACCATATTTTTTTGATATAATCAATGTTTTGCATAGAAAAATCAAAATATGTCAAGAACTAATAATTTTAGGTATAGGGAATGCTATATAAAAAAAGAAATATGTTGATAGTACTTTTCGATTCTCACATAAAATACAGGGTGATCCATTTGAAAAAAACCGAGAAAATAATGTATTCTTATTTTGATTCGCCCTGTATCAGATTCAATGAATATTAACGAAATAAATAATTTTCCAGGATTTTTACTACTATTCAAATGCTTCGGCCACAACAGATTTTTATTCTTGAATTTCTCTTACACTGTACAGGCTATTGAACTTGTTACGATTTTTATGGAAAATTGGTTATAACTTTTCAAATACTCCGTAGAACACATCACAACCCTATATTATTGTAATGGGGAGGTCAAGCTGTTTCCAAATATGCGATAAAATATGGGGAGTTTCATTTAAAAAAATGTAACTTTGATATGGCACAACCTTCTGGAGCACCCTGTAAGATTGTAAATAATTTTAAAATGTGGAGATAATTAAATAATTTAAAAAAATAGTCAGCCAAATATTTCAGTTGTAATCATAATCATACTATGCTGGATGTACACTGCCATAGTGAGACCAATTATCACTTATGGAGCCATTGCGTGGAGTAGTAGAACTAGCCTCTTGACGACGAGAGAAAACCTCTCTAAAATTCAAAGACTAGCCTGTATATGCATAACAGGAGGAATGAGTACATGCCCAACGGCAGCAATGGAAGTGATTCTCAACCTCACACCATTACATATGGTGGTGGAGAGTGTTGCAGAAAGAACAAGATACAGACTAAGTAGAGAGGGAATCATTAAAAAGAAAACCACCTCTTCACTTCTTAGAAATCAGACAACCTGGGACATGCCACAAGATGGTATGATGAAAAAGTATAACTTTTCAAAGAAATTCGTTACGGAATTAAGCAACAAGAAGGAATGGGATCCAAATACCATTACCAGACTTGGAAAGAATGCCATTCAATGGTACACAGACGGCTCAAAAGCAATAGAAGGAACTGGGATAGGAGTGTACGGGCCAGGAACCAAACACTCTGAAAGCTTGGGAAAAACCCCAAGTATCTTTCAAGCGGAAATTCACGCAATAAGAAAGTGTGCCCAGTTCAATATTGACAAAGGATATAGAAGGCAAAGGATTATCATAATGTCTGATAGTCAAGCAGCCATTAAAGCGCTGAGTTCCTGTGTAATCAGTTCCAAAATGGTGTGGGAATGCCTAGGCAAACTTAATGAACTAGGCGAAAACAATATAGTCACCTTACTGTGGATTCCAGGACACACTGGAATAGAAGGAAACGAAATAGCAGATGAACTAGCAAAGAGGGGGAGTGAAATACCCTTTTGGGGGCCGGAACCTTTTTGCGGAATCAGCTCCAATGTAATACTGAAAGAAATAGGTAAAGCCGAAGAAAAGAGAAGATCTGACAATTGGAAAGATCTAGTAGGGCTTAGGCAATCAAAGATTCTTCTGGGTGACTACAACCTGTTGAGATCAAATGAATGCATAAGTCAAAGCAAAACTGCACTAAAAGTTTTAACAGGAATCCTAACGGGACATTGTCGCCTGAATGGACACCTTAAAAAGCTCAAAATAGTGGAGGAAGAAGATTGTAGATTTTGTGGAATGGAAGAAGAAACCTCCATTCACATACTTGCGAACTGCACAGTATTTCAGAATCCTAGGGCACAGTACCTGGGAGACTACTGGATAGAAGAGGGACAGTTACCTAAGTTGAGGCCTGCAGATATCCTAAAATTCCTCCGGGAAATAGGACTAAAGGAGCTACTAGTATCTGAGACTCTCCTCAGAAACTAAGTAGAAGAAAGGGGGCACAATAGATCTTTTAGGTCTCAGTGAATGTTACCCCAAAATACATACATACATACATACATAATCATACTATTAGACATTATCACAATTTAGTTTGTAATAACAAATTTAAGCAAATCAGAAATACCTTATTACTATCATAAAATATGATAAAATGACACATAATGTAGTAGTTGACATAATAAACACCAAAATAATATAAAATAATAAACAATAGTTCATTAAAACTCTTAAATTACTTTTGAAATTATTCAATGAAACTCCAGTAAAGTTATGCCCCAAATCACAATATGAATTTACTGACCGTGCAAGCCGTGAAACCGAGCAATGGTTACCATAATTGTTACTGTGAAAGGGAACTTCCAAAAGGTTGTAACCACGAGTGACAATACTGGGAATTTTAAAGGCAAACAATGCAAGAATTTCTGGATACGAGATGGTGCCTGAGATCAACTTGAATAGTACAGTAAGTTCCGGGAAAGCTCTTTTATTTTCCAAAGACATAATGTTAATACTGTCCATGATATCATCATACCTATAATGACCAACTGGGATATGCATTTTGTAAGCTACATACCTTTGAAATTTATGTTGAACTTTTTCCCAAGAAGATATATGAACCCTATAATATGGGGACCATATTACATATGCATATTGAAGTAGAGAACAAACTAAACTGTTATAAAGAATTGTCACAGCCTTCACCGATAAATCTTTGGAATTTCACATTTAAAATCCTAGCATTTGATAACCCCTACTAGTGGTTATATTGATGTGTTCAATAAATGACAATTTTGTGTCGAAGAATACACCCAAATCTTTAATTAACGTTTTATTGATTCAGTTCGGAGTCTGTAGTTATAAATAAGTGGATTTGATGACCTAGTAAAAGTAATGCAATAGCATTTATCAATATTCAGTGTCATACCATTAACAATACACCAATTTTTGAGTGAATTAACATCAGATTGTAATTTACAGCAATTTTCAACACTCCTGACAGTTTTGTAAATTTTTAAGTCGACTGCAAATTATAATTATTTTGAATGTTTAAAAATAGATCCAATATCATTAATAAAAAGGTTAAAAAGCAACGAACCTAAATGTGTACCCCCGAAGTGACAATCATAGGATCAGATATATAGTTTTTTATTTTTCGAATTGTTTTCTATTGGTTAGATAGCTATGCAACCAAGTCAAAAGCCATAAATAAATTAACAACTACCTGTTGTGGGTTTTGGTCTTGAATCATCAAGACTGGAATTAAGTATTGGTAAATTCTTTTGTACCATTAAAGCGTCAAGAGAGGATATTGTTTTAATGAGGCATAAATGAAATTTGTGTCTGATAAATGTCTAAAAAGTTAACATAATTATCTTAAATTCTATGTGATATCCTAATGATTGAAAACTACTGAATATTCCAATAGCTGTCTTAAATTCAAAAAAGATATAAAAAGAAAGTTAGTAACCAAGCAATGTATAAAAATTAATTTTTTAATTTTGGTACCTTGATTAAAATTTCCTCCTCTTCCACCTCCACCCATAGGGCCACCTCGGCTGCCACCACCTCTTGGAGCACGATCCATTTCTGCTTTACTTAGAGCTTTCTTCACATCTACGTGTCTCCCATTAATGCTGTGACTACGTTGTACTGGAACGTTTTAATAATAGACTAAAATTCGCAAAACTAATCAGAAATACTTACAAACTATTTTATCAACTGAATCATAATCTTCAAATTCAACAAATCCAAATCCTCTCTTCTTTCCAGTCTCTTTGTCCACTACAACACTAACAGTTAAAATAGTACCAAATTTTCCAAAATATTCCTTCAAATCGTCTTCTTCAATATCATCTTTCATGCCACCAACAAATAGTTTTTTAACAGTAGCCCCTGATTCAGGTCTTCCAATATCTTGTCTTGGTACTG
Source organism: Lochmaea capreae (assembly GCA_949126875.1). Classification (NCBI taxonomy): domain Eukaryota; kingdom Metazoa; phylum Arthropoda; class Insecta; order Coleoptera; family Chrysomelidae; genus Lochmaea; species Lochmaea capreae. The sequence continues at coordinate 8,392,257 of OX421397.1, read as the reverse complement.
CTCTTTTAGGCTCAACCACTCTACCTACAATTTTTAAGATGTGTTAAATAACCTTGCACTACATAATGCTAATACAAATGTTCATAGAATAAAGTATAAGCAAAGAATACACAGCTGGTGTATTTTTTTATATAAGTTGCAAATGTTATACTAACCATCGACTCTGTGTGGTCTAGCATTTTGTGCATCATCCACCATATGTGCTTCAGAGTAGGTGATAAAGCCAAATCCTCTGGATCGTTTCGTAGTAGGATCTTTCATAACAACAACGTCCACTATCGTACCCCATTGTTCAAAATGGGATTTTAAAGATTCATCAGTTGTACGAAAATCAAGACCGCCTATAAATAACTTGCGGAATTGTTCCGGCTCCATTTTTTCATTCTAGAGAATAAAAATACCATTACTTATTATAACGAGAACTCGTTTAAAAATTAAATTGAATGTGACTTGACTGTTTTTGTCTGTCTATAAAAATAAATCTGAACCAATCGATATAGTGACGCGTCACCTAACTTTATTCAATCGGTTATAATCCTACTTACTTTTACTTCGTCCCGTCGCATATTAACTTGTTTTAATAGTTGTAATTGTTTGTATCACTTTTAGTTTGTTTCAATAGAAAATACTAGTTTTAAATGTGATTTTACTTTAATATTCTGATTCACTGCACTTCACTTTACCAAAACTCAATAAAATGGCGTTGGAAGCATAGATGTATGCAGTGTTACCAGCTCTGCAACTCAAAATGTACTAGAAAATCATCGAAAAAAGTACTAGTTTTTCGTGAAAGGTACTAGTTTAAAATTTACGAGCTTCCAAAGTCCTAAATACCAAGGGTGAATCTTTATATTAGCATGTGAGTAGTTTTGAGGTTATTTCAGTCAACATTCACGAAAACATCAAATTTATGTTAATACTGGCAGACGTTTATTCCGGTACATGGGACATATTATTTTTGTGATCGTTGAAAGGATAAATTTACAGAGCGCATGCGCAATAGAAGGATTCTCCCATGGCATTTAGGAGCTGGTTTAAATCTTCATCTCAAATTCCAAGTGAGGGGGTAAATAAACAATGACAAAAAATTAATACAAATTTATTTACTGAACTTGAACAGTAATATATCATATGAAAAAAAAACATTCTGAAACAAAACAAAATAAATAATTGTATTCCATACCATATCACAAAGGTATATCACATATAAGACTGAAAAATAGGAACAAACAAAAACATATTATTATGGTAAACAACTCAATGGTAACTTAAAAAAATCATGTATTTTTGGTGAAATCATACTTTGGTTTCTTGAGCAGCAAGGATGCTGAAGGTTGCCAATTGGTACAATTGTAATTTCCCATCAAATCTTTAGCATGTAATATTGCATCACATGTATCAACCTCCAGTCTGTTTCTAACTTTGGTCTTGAGTAAATTTAATTGGGAAAAAATACGTTCAGCACATGCTGAAGAATGAGGTAAACTCATAATGCATTTGACGACCTTACTCAAATTTGGAAACATTGGTAGATCCATACCGTTTTTGCATATAAAAATTTTGTACCAAAATTCTTCAAAATCTAGACTGCTATATTGTTTAATATCAGTGGCATCTGCTAAATATCTCCATTCTGAATTTAGATTTTCCAAGTCTAAATTTACCTGTGGAAAAAATTTGGTTACTTCTGTAATGCTCAATACCTTACCAGAAATAGCCTGACTGACTGCAAAGTTTGATAAAAATGCCAAAACAGGTTCCTTGAAATTGAACCTATTTTTAATTTGGCAACATAATTCCACATAGAATGCTAGGGCATTAACTTGAAACTTTTGAACTTCTTGAGGATCGCTAACATCTTGAATCTCTAGTTGAACTTTTGCCCCAAAATACATATTCTCAATTGGCAAAAAATGTTCAGGATTACTTGGAGAGATATTACTGAGCTCTGTTTCATTTAAATGTGAAACATTAATATAATTTCTCAAAATTGTTCTGAATAATTCTGAAAATCTTTGTGCCAGAATATGTATTTTGGGTTTTTCACTTTGAAATTCAAGATTTAATTTATTCACAATATTCAAAATGTATGCCAAGAACAGTAAATAAATTTTAACTATTGGTGTGTTTAAACTATCCAATATTGTTTGATTACTACGAAGACCATCTATTACCACAGCACTTGTGAAGTATAGTTTTAAAGCATCCCAGGATAGGAGAACTCTATCTACCACAGCCTGAAAGTGAAAAAATACTGAATTGTTTGTAAAATATATTTTTCATTCATTCTTACTTGTAAGGAGAGCCATCGGGTTTGAGCTGGATGTAGCATCTTATGTGGTTTCAAATTCAAGAAACTTTGGAATTGATGTAGGTCTTCCATTCTCTTGCTGCTATTTGCAAAATGATTGTATATCTGTCTTATAAACTCCTCCAAACTTCTAGGTAATTTCAAGCAAGCTGCAGATGAGCACAAGGCAAATGAGTGACAAACACATCCCATTACAAATATATTTGAGTTCACTTCCTTGAACCGAGCTTTTAAGCCAGTTTTATTGCCCATCATCACATTGGCATTATCTGCTGCAAAACCCACTAGATTTTTAAGTGGAATTTTATTTCTACTTAAAACATCACACACAGTCTTGAATAAACTTTCAGCAGTACATGAGTTCACTTGCGCTAGACATAAAAATCTATCTCTTACACAAGTTCCATTGTGGTAACGAATTACAATAGCAAGTGATTTCTTTGTTGAAATATCAGTGGTTTCATCTACAATCAATGAATAAAAACTATTCTGTGTTTCAGCTGAAATTTCTTCCAAAGCTTCTCTAGACAGACAGTCTTTTGTAATTTCAGTAGCTTTTGTTCTTGAACATTTCAAATTTTTGATAATATCTGAATCAGGAAATGCAGAACACAACATTTTAGGTAAATGGTCCATCAATAAAAAGGGAAGATTATGTTCCTGTAAGAACATCAATAATTTATATTCTGCTATTTGAGTTTTTTTATTCAATGTATTTACTTTCTTCACTTCTTGAAGTGATGGTAATTTTGGGGTGCCAATAGATTTGTTAAGAAGTTTTTTATGTTTCAAGGTATTTTCATGTCGTTTTATGTGATTTAAATTGCATGTTATAATCGTATTGCAACATTTGCATGATATTTCTCTTTCGCCTTTTAATACCAACCAAGGAAATCTTTTCTCCCAAGTTTTATTATATTTCTGTAGGTAATTCTTTTTGAGTTTTTTGGATTCCTCTTTATCAGTTTTATTATCCATGTCAATCGTCTTCCCTTCTTCTTGTGGAAGTTCTGAAGTTGAAGCAGGGGCAAGTTCTTCCAGACTCACATCCGTAGTATCGGGACTCTCGAGAACAAAAGTAGCTTGTTTTGGTGGTAATTGAAATAAGTACCTAAAATATTATAACAGGTAATGTAACTAAGGCTTATTATAAAATATGTATTATATTATACCTTTCCATTATTGAACTATTTATATTTATTTCATATATGTATATGTATAAATGATTCAAATACAGATAGACAATACAGACATATGACAGACGACACGACAGTTATCAGTTATCATGACTCGAGCGAGCGATGACCAATGACAGTCAATAAGAACGCATGGAAAACTTACGCACAAAACACAAAACTATGTATGGATGGACGAATTGCACTTATATTGCGCGTTGATCTTTTCTCTGGTTCACTTCGTTAATGATATTTTTCAGTTCGATATTCCCAACCAAAACGTAGAAAACGTACGAATGTTGCGATCGGCGTACTGGCGTACTAGACAGAGTGAAAAGGTACCAGATCTAGTACGAAAGTACTAGGACTGGCAACACTGGATGTATGTTATCTGTGGCATAGATCGCATAGATCAGAGATAACGATAGATGGGACCATAGAGAAATAAATATAGAGAGCTGTTAAACGTGTAGCGTTCTGTTCTGTGGCACTTACCACTAGCGCCTATCCTGGCTACAGGTATGAACTATCACTTATGACACGGGCTTTTTGAGTTTTTAAACTTTCAGGATACGCGTCATATGTACAATACTTGCCATTTTGCACTTTAGTATTTGTTATATGTTTAGAGATTTTTATAATCTACAGCAATATTTTCCGCAAACAAATTTGTTTACGTTCAATATTTTTCTTTAGTTATCTGACATAATTTGGAAGAAACGAGCATGTTTAGTGGTTTATTAATTTTGGTTTAGTTGATGCTGCATTGCTGCATGATTCTTTTAGTGGCAGTGCCATAAACAAATGACAAAATAATATTTCTCTATGAGCTATGCATGGAGACTAGATATAAGGAGCACAAACTCTGTATATAAAAAGTGTCCGTCGAAATTAGGAAAATAGTGGTGGCGCTGGGGAGGCTAGCGATTAAAATCATGTTTGACGTGTTAAATTTTAGGTTATGTAAATGGAGGGTTTGTTTATTTTCATTCGGTTACCTTTTATGCTTGGTTTTAGCAAATTTCAAGGAAAAAATAAGTATTTCCCGTAGCTGGTGCTATGATTGGTTAAAGGTAAGTTTCTTCAATATCATTATATAGGCAATTGTGTTGCAAAATTGTAATGAAAACAATAAACCTAACCCGAGAGTCCTACATCAACTACTTACTGTTGCTCGAAAATAAGACAGGGGGGCTGGGGTGTGTAATTTTTTTTATTTTTTACTTCACTTCTAGTTGGCCAATTTTTTACGACACACGTTTTTCACATTGTAAATTTTTATAAAAACTTCTATAAAAATAAACACTATTTTCATTTTTTGTTAGGTTAACTTGTCCAGCAAACTTCACTCTGTAATTTTAATCGCTAGCTACTCTCGCGCCATCTACTATTTGTACCTTACCGCTGGACACTTTTTCGAGATTTTTCCTATACAAGTTTGTGCTCCTTATATCTAGTCTCCATGGAGCTATGCCTCCTCACTTCTCGTCAGAGATAGTTAGATCTCTGCTTCTCGTTCTCAAATCTCTTGAGCCCAGTGGACCCTTCCATAGGGCATGTCAACCAACTGGCAAGTTCACACTAATGAGAGTCGCCCTGGCATGGCCACCTACAACACTAGGTGGCCAGCAATTAAAACAAAGTCGAAAAAAGCACAAAATCAGAATTAAATTAACTGAAATACGATCAAAATAAGATCCACGTATTGTGAAAAGAAAGCTTATTTTGTCAGACTTATCAAGGCATGACGTAACGTAGACTTGCCCTATTGGATAATGACACTGAGCGCGTTCAACAAACGTAACGAAACCCATGCAATTCACACTTATCTATGATTTACACCACAAAATTTGGTGTGCACATTCGCGGTGATCTGTCAATGTCAAATTAAAAAAGGTTAGGTGAAATTCCGATTGTGTTTTGAAGTCATTATTGTTTATATTAAATATCCTTTTTTCGATTAGGGATTAATAGAAAGTATTGATATATACAAATATTCTATATTGTTTAAAGATTGTACTCTATTTTATCGATTTCTATTGTGATTTACTATGCCGACTTGTGCTGTAGCAGCTTGTAAAAACTACAATGAAAGTACAAAAGGTACCGATATAAAATACTTTAGTTTTCCGAAAAATATGGATATGGTTGAACAATGGATAATCGCTTGCCGGAGAGAGGATGAAATAAAATTGAAAAATGGTGAGTGGGAAAACAACTGAACATTGAACAAAATAGAAAAACAAAACTTTAGGCAGTAGAAACAAATCAAAACAATAACTTTTATCATTTAACAATTCGGTAGTCATAGTTATTAGAAATTGACTGAATATTGGGATTATTGTATTCTTATTGTTTGTAACCTTGTACTTGAATGAGACATTTGTATCTTAATGGATATCATAAAAGTAAAGTTCCTGCAAATCCAAGGTCCCTAGACTAATGATAAAATTAAAGTATTGGAGTAGAAAAAATAATATTTAACTTGCAGTAGCATTTTCATAGTTTAATTTATTGGTTGTTCAATGTAGCAAGCATGAAGTCTTCATGGTAGTAAGAATCCAATTATTTAAATATTTTTGTTCTGTAAGGTATCTACAGTGATGCCAGTTGAGATTATAGGAAAAATTAATCCACATTTTTTAGTTAATAGTTGCACTAGCAATAGATGAGTGTAGAATTTTGTTTGGACTCTAATTACTTGTAGTACTTTGAGAATACATGTGAAAGTATCATAATTATTTATAATGAGAGCAATTGTAGAAGTTTATATAACAATTCTAACAAATTACATTGTGTCTTTTATAGGTATTCCTCAAAATATTCCCAGAATAATCAATATAGATGTGAAAGTTCATGTCGGTATCTTTGATGTTGCTTCTAACTAGATGACCTTGGTTTTTGCTGACTGCAAATACACTGAAAACTGATTGAATTGTCAAAGGTGCAAGTAGTGTTTGTAGTAAGATGTTTAACAACTAATGTGATGAAGAACTTGTATAACATCATAACATTTAAGATATCTGCGCAATGTGTTCTATAAAATAAAAAAGAGGAAGACTAGGAAAGAGAATAGCAAAAAGAATTTAGTAAAAATATGATATGTTGTTTTCTACGGCTGTAATATAAAATTGCTTTTCTACAACATTTTTTATTATATATTTAGGAATATTGTGTCACTAAAATTTCACTTTGGTATCAGATAACACAATGTTATAATGAAAAAAGTGCTATAAAAATGTCAAGTTTTGACTGGAGTTGTCGATCCATGATTATTAATATAAGGTTTACTCTTATTTCTACTATAGTTCATTTCATCATAGCAATGCTATGACTCGACTACTACTTTCTAACTCGCGTTCATCATTATACATTATTTGTAGTTCGCTAAGTAAATGAACTTATCAACAACAAACTTACTGCTTTAAACTGTGATTTCTTATAACTTTTCAGTTATTGAAAATTATTGTGGCAAATGTCGAAAAATTGTATTGTGGCAAAAGTTTGATGTAGTCAGGAAACTGAATTTTGTGGCGGTGGTAGGGTATTAAAATCAAACTGCAGTAGAACTAGAGAAATCTAATAATCGGAGAAAAATTCTTAAAATTTGCACGTTTCTCAAGTTATCTCGGGGTAGGGAAAATATGTCAACACACGATTTCCCCCATCCTCTTGGTAACTACATACTTCTAACATATAATCTCAGGATCTTAATTAGTCTGAGCTCTTAGTCACTGCAAACATCTGTAGATACATTTTCCCTTCAATATTGGTGATTATTCTGGGGTATTATTATAATGTTGTTCTTTGTATAATGTATAGAAAAACATACAGTCTATATTGAATTTAGTTTATTGTTTTACCCCTCCTATATTTACTAATAATAAATTAATGTTATCAAATACAAAAGTAATTAATATTTTTAACAACTTTAGTAAGAAACAAGGCATTATGTGATAAAGTTTAATGGTGTAAGAGCCTTTTTTAAACATTTTGTTAAATCTCGAATTTTTTGTAGCAACCATCTGCTCAATACATTTTGAAGAGAAGTATTTGGAAGTATCTTTAAGGGAAAAAATGTTGAATTACACTCCAAAAAATGCTCGTCATTTAAAGGCTGATGCAGTACCCACTTTAAATCTAACAGGATGTCATAAGCGGAAATCTGAAGAAATATCTCCGAAACTTTTAAAAAAAGGACCTAGGGATGACATTAAGACAGTGCCTCCTATTACGTCAGTTATTTTAACGTCTGAAAATAATGAAATAACCATTAGTGAAAAGTTAGATTCAAATAGTTATCAACAAAACTTACCAGAGCTCAATACTCAGAAAACTGAGAAGTAAGTGTAAAATAATGTTTAAAATGGTAATTCACAAGTTGTATACCTATACTTATATATAAAATAATACATATTCCAGTTTAATAAAAAATGCCTAATACTTTATGTTTATATTGTGTTAATGTTTAAAGAAAACCTCTTTGCTTTCAGGACAGATCTAGGCGAACTAGATGATAAAGTTGAAGAGAAGTTAAAAATTGAGGAATTAAAAGATAAAGTACTAACAGGTAAACTTGAGCTTATAGCAAAACCATTTCACTGAAAACTGCCAATCTCTAGAAATCACATTCTCAAAAATGCCCTCTACGTCTTGTGGTGTCATCTGTTACACAAGTAGTTTCTATCACGCTGGCCAATTAATTTTTAATGTTACATGAAAACACTTTTGGATGACGACGGTCCTGCTTAAGTTTTAAAATTCGCATTATACTCAATGTTATTCTTTTTTGTTGGGAGGTCTTTCCCGTAGCAAGGCAAACAGCTAGTACAAATATCTTCTGGTCTTGGCTAAACAAGATTTCCAGTTACCACCATAAGTGCGCCCACAATCCAATAGATGGCAATCAGAGGGTTGCGGATACTATTTTGCAAAGAATACACAACTGTTTGTGTATATTCTTTGCAATTTTTAGGTTAAAAATTAATTTTGATCAAACAAAAAATATAGTATCTGTACTCGAACATATAGTAATAAAATATATAAGATTTCTATACGAATATGGTAAAAAGTAAGTTAATTTAATTTACCTTACATAACGAAAGTATAACTTTTGGTTGTAGCTCGAGGCAAAGACGATGCTCAAGAACCAACTCCAGCTACCTCGGAGGCACCTGGAACTACTGAAGAATTCTCAGTAGAAAAAATATTGGATAAAAGAACAAGAAACGGCAAAATTGAATACTTACTGAAATGGAAGGGTTACAATGAGTATGTATATTATATATAGTTCAAATAATGAGAATAAAGTCTACATTAAACAAAGTTATAATTCCACTTTATCTAAAGGAAGAAATAAGTAGTTGGTCACTGTTGATTGCATAGATAATTTCTCTGTTACAACTGTAGATTATATTGTGAAGCATGTAGTATTTTTTTTTCATTTGTACAAAACAGTAACTGAAATATTACATTACAAAATTTGTTAAAGGGAAGACAATACATGGGAACCAGAGGAGAACTTAGATTGTCCAGACTTGATAGCTGCTTATGAAGCACAATTTGAATTAACTTCCCTTGCAGACGATCCAGATAAATCAAAAAGGAAGAATATAACTGAAGATAATAGAGCAAGAGGTTTTGACAGGGGACTGGACCCTGCTAAAATCGTAGGAGCTACAGATGCAAGTGGTGAATTAATGTTTTTAATGATGTGGAAAAATTGTAAAGAAGCAGATTTGGTTCCAGCTAATCAAGTAAATGCCAGGTGCCCCGAAATTGTCATCAATTATTATGAGAATAAAAAGCAGTGGTACAGCAAAAGTGCAGTTATAGAATTAGATTAAATAAAAAGATAAGGACTTTACTAACTTAATACAGAGGACTGCCATACATAGTCATGTATATGCACTAAAACACAACTTACTATTAAAATATTTCTAAATAATTGATTAGTTTTACAATTTCTAAAAATGCCTATGGTTTGTTTCCTATTTATTTTATTGTGTTGCAACAAAATGATGCAGGGAGTTTCCAGATTGTCATTCTATTATGTCAAATTTGTCATAGATAAGATGGTGATTGTCTTTATATAATAAATAAATTAATTTGAAAAATGTTACCTTAGTTTGTTTTGACAATCAATTGATTTAAAAAAGGGTCATAAATAAACAAATTTAATACTTTTTCAGAATTATTAGGAAAAGAAGAAAAACAATTATAAAAAATTCCACGTTTTTTGGCGAGCTCTATATTTTTTTTTCACTCAAATAATTACCAAATGTCTTAAATTAGGTTGTACAATATTTTATAATAGTTTAAAAATTTCATAAAGCCCGCAGCCATGGTAGGCGCTAGTGGCAACTTATGGCCTTGACCTATTGGTTATGCAATAGCAAAATATATTTATTCAAATGTATTTATTGTAAATTGGAGCGATTATCGAAATATTTTTTGATACCAAGCAAGTCATGGTGGTCTAATTTCCATGCGCAAGCAAGAATGAAAAATATATTTTAAATTCATCGTATAATGTGTACATCATCCCTCTGGATTTAGCCCAAAAAAGGAAGAAGTGGTTTTTAATGTTTGAGGACGAGGGCTTTGAGGTTAGGATCATAGATAACCAGTTAGGATAATAACATTAAACATAACCTTAAAAACATTGGTTAACTTGCTGGTTATCTCCTAACAATCAATTTTGACATTTTGGAAATCATGAAATTTTGTGTTCGAACAATAGGAAGACGTTCTCCGCGTTTAGGTGTTTTAACAAATATTGAAGGTAGACCTGATGTGGAAGTAGAAACGCCTCTAGTTCTTTTACATACTCAAGGAGGACACATTCCGCATATTACTCATGAAGTCTTTAAATTAGTTAGTACTGAACCACAAATTTTACAATTATCATTAGTAAATATGCAATGTTTTCAAGAAGCTCTTGAATACTATAATGGAGGTATTTCAAGTTTTATAGGAAGTAAAGATAGTTTAACCTGTCTAACTGTACATGATCCTAGCAGTATACATAAACAAGGGTATCATATTAAAGATAAATTGCCTATTTGGACAAAACATGGGAAAGTGTTGTATGATTCTGAATTATACATGAACTTAGTTGAAAATTTTAAACCAGATATGTATTACCTGCTAGCAGATGGAGACACAAATGCCAGTAGTTCTCAAAAACGCAATACTAAATCAGTAGAAAATACAGTTAAATTTGTCAAGCAATGTTTGAAATTACACAAAGCCTCAGATTCTCTGAAAAATAAGTTTGTTATGGCCTCTATTGTGGGAGGTTATTGTCTTAAATCTAGAGAAACATGCATACAGTCATTATCACAGGAAGTTGATTCAATAGATGGATTTTTAATAGATGGCTTGCATAATAATGGCCCAGAAGTTGAACTTTTACCTTTTGAGGAAGTGAAGAAGGTGATAGAATTTGTATTGAAACGTATGCCAGAAGAGAAATTATGCTCAATCCAAGGCTGCTGGAGCCCTTTGAATGTTTTAAAGCTAGTACAAATGGGGATCGACATGTTTGATACTTCTTATTGTCGTATTCTTACAGAACGTTCTTCTGTTTTAACATTTAACATAGAAGAAAATGAAGAAAGTAAGAATTATGAAATAAATTTAAGACATTCGAAATATACTGAAGATTTTAGTTCTGTACTTAAAAACTGTACATGTCTTACTTGTACAAAATATTCTAGAGCTTATATACATCATTTATTAAGTGTTCAAGAACTATTAGCACCTGTATTGATTATGATACATAATATTCATCATTATTTAAGATTTTTTAAAAAAATTAGAGAGTGCATTGCTAATTCAACATTGGACCAGTTGGAAGAACGCATTGCACAACAGTACAGAAATCATCAAGAAAAAGTACTTTCTGGAAATGACAATTTGATAACAGATATCAATACACCATAAATATTTATATATTTTTGAATAATTACCTCATTTATAAATTATTGTACTGTTAATCATCCTTTACTGGAGTTTACAAATACATTTTATAAAAGTTCTGGTGTTGATTTTTTTCCCCAAAAACATTTTTCAGTTTATTGTTAAAAGGTGATGGTGACTATTTTTTAAACAGCAATTAATTCCATTCAATTTTGCATAGAATAATATCATAATTATTATGCGCCAAGACATTTTTTTGCCGAGTAGCGAATATAACAAATATTTGCAAAGCAAGCAAAGGCATGTCTAATCCACATCTGCGCTTACGATTTGTGAATAGAGTGAAGAAAACAAAATAGATAAATCTTTAAAACTACTGCATGAATACCTATTTGTGCTTCCGACGTCAAATATCCAAGCATATATTAATTTGGCAAATATAGTATAATAATCGTGGATCTGACAAATAACAGATTATGTGGAGCCACCTTAATAACTATCAACATTTTTAGTATGTTTAAAAATTTTGTATAGGAAGAGACAACGTATACATATTATGTAAAGAATATTTCGTTAATTACACTGGGCAAATTATCCACTAGGATATAAATATCAAATCAGAAGAAGATTGTAGCCCCACATGTTCAACTTATTGGTTATGTTTGACTTTGACATTTAATAATTTTTGATATGATGTAAAATGTTTTTAGTTTCCAATTTGATGAATAAAGGCATATGTTGTATGCTTAATCGTTAAATGTAGTTGTATTGCAGTATTATATTAATTATGGAAATTAACGCTCATGATACTGTCGTAATTGACAGCGATAAAAATATCAACTCAACTGAAGAACACCCTCAACCTCCAAAAAGAAAAAAGGAGTCGAATAGTGACTCCAGTAACCACTGCAATTTTTTTGTTTTACGAAAGAAACGTTTTTGCAAAATGACGGTAAAAGAGGGAGAGGAATATTGTGGTGAACATAAAAAGATTGATTTAGATGTGACACCAGACTCTGATATCAGCAAAAACATGCCAACTAGAATAATTTGCCCTTTAGATGGCAAACACACTTGTTATGCTCATAAATTAAACAAGCATTTAAAAATATGTAACGCTAGACCACTGCCAACATGTCCCTATATTTCCAAAGGAATTAATTGTAACACTGAATCAGATGAAGACAATTCATACAAACTATTATCTACATTTTTGGAAGAAGATATAGTGAAAACAATTTCTAAAGTGAACAGTGTTTATAATAAATTTGTAGAAAAACACATTTGTAAGTATATACTGTTTTTGTAGGACAATATCATTTCGATCCTATTTTAATATTTTTATTTCAAACTTGCCAGTTTTGCAATGTGTTGTCATTCAATACACCCACAATAAATAATTCAGATGTATTGTAGCTGAAAATTATTCAACAAACAAATTACTAGAGGATGAAATGTTGAAGCCTGAATATGGTTTTAAAACTAAAAAACATTTAAAACAAGTATCATCCATTTTGGGATTGATTGGGGAATATGAGATGATGAAACCTGCAACATGTTATATTGAGTTTGGTGCAGGTAAAGGACAATTGAGTTTTTGGCTAGCTAAAGCATGTGAAGATAATGAGGAATCAAAAGTTTTACTTATTGAGAGAGCATCACCAAAACATAAAAAGGATAATAAAATAGGCAAAGATTTAGAAAAAGTCTGTAGGATAAGAGCGGATATATCAGATATAGTTTTAGGTAAGTTAGAATTTTATGGCAATTCAGCAATATACATTAAAATGAATATTGGTTGTTTTTTGGAATTTTCTGAACAAATTTATTGTTTTAGTGGTGATATTAACATGGGCAGCAATTTTTAATGATTACAAAAAAAATATTTTTAGATGTTTAATATACATATTATAACTCCATTTGCTTGCATACATTTTATGTTTTAGAGCCCACAAATAAGAATATTATTTTGTAAAACTGCATCAAATTTAACTTATGCAAATTTTCAGGGTGGGGTATCATGTGTGCTGGTATTTATCTAACAGCTACAAAATTAAATACCTTTTCATTTCTTTAAATTCAAACCCTGTTCAACCCCACCCTACAAGACACAGAAAATCTCCAAAAGGCTGAAATAGCTGGTGATTGGACCAGCATCAGACCAGGTTCACAATTGAATTGAATTTTCTTATTTTAGATAAAGTGGATGTCATAAATAAATGTTCCAACATAATAGGTGTAACAAAACATCTCTGTGGTGAAGCAACAGATTTAGCAATAAGAAGTTTGATTAATATAAAAGAAAATAGTGCTAAAGTAAGAGGCTGCATTTTAACATTTTGCTGTCATCATAGATGCCGATGGGTACCTTATACTGGAAAAGACTTTTTTAAAGAAAATGATCTAGACAAAAATGACTTTGACATAATGTGCGGAATGGCAAGTTGGGCAACTTGTGGATCAGGTTTAAGTAGAGAACTTCGAAAAGACGTGTCAGAAGCAGACATTAAACTAAATCAAAGAGATCTTATAATGGGACTAACTCGAATTGAGAAGGAAGAAATTGGTAAAAAAAGTAAGAATGTTTTAAATTGGGGACGTGTGGATTATTTAACTAAATCTAATTTTAAATGTAATTTGCATTATTATGTAGAATCTGGTGTAACATTAGAAAATGTTTGTATAGTTGCTGTTAAATAAACATAAACTCTACCTATCCCTCATAGTTTTTATACCTTTTATAAATAAATTTATATCTACATAAAAAAAACTAAACATACAAGTTGTTTATATCATATCTATGGAATATGTGTGAAATGGATAAACTGTAGCACCCTGAAAACGTTTAAAATTGAAAAACAGTCCCATCTATTGAATACATACACAACCAGGACATCAAAGGGTGTTTGATGTGCTACATACTAATACAGGTGTCAATAGACAACAGTATCTATTAAAAACTTTCATTAAATTTGCAATAATGTGGTAGTGCTGGCAAAATGAAAATACCGGTAAGTTTCTCAAGTGTTTTCCATGTGTGAAAGGAAGATTTCTATAACAATTCCAAATTATCCAAACTCCTCTTTTATTTAAGTAATATGCTCTAGTGCTCTACTTACCTGTAGTTTGAAAAGCATTGTATGGGACCTCAAAATGCAATTTACTCATCACCTGCTTTTGACTTGTCTCTTTTCTATAGTAATACCTCTTTTTACTTAAGGTTGGTTTTACAATTTGAGTATAAACCTGTATCTTGCTATACGTGGGATAATGGGTCACTATTATGTCCTACAATAGAGGTATATCTTTATTCCAAGCATTAACCATAGTAAAAAGTTATCTATTCCAGTTCAAGGATAACCGATGAATTAACTTATTTTGCATTTCTTTTGGTTGGTTTCGCGTAAAAATACCAACAATTACTGTCATGCCATGAATACACACGCAAGAACAAAAACTGTATCCAATGAAATCAACATGGAAATAAGACAAAAACTAACTAACCAATTTACATTTTTTTTCTTAAAGTACTTTTCTGCAATGTTAAAAAGTCCAAATCTACTTTGTTTCTAATATTATAGGTGAAGTATAGCAAAAGTTGAACAAGGTTTCCAATATGGAAAAGTTTGTTATCACACATTTTGAAGAATATGATAAACTGGAATTTCTTATGTGCTTTGGCTGAAGAAACAGGCATGCATACATTATTCTTCCTTAGTATTAGTAACTGTCTAAGTTATTTGTATTCTGAAATAAATTTAATGATGACAGTCAAATACATACTTCAAAAATTAATGTCTCCAACTTCTTTCATTAAGCTAAATAGCCCATTATTAACACCCTTTTTATCCATAATCTCGAACCGAAATAAGAAACAAACTATAACATTCTGAATTCTCTTCCACCAGCTAATTTATTATCAAAACAAACCAAAAAATTTAAATTACGGTTAATTAAAATGTCAGATCTGAATTTCCCGCGTTTTAAAACGTCAAAACGTTGGTTCATTGGAACTACCAGCGATATATTCTCGGAAATGTAAATCCAATGTAGAACCGACAACCAGTTATTTTCTGTATAAAACATCGAAGGAATAACCATACTGACTTTAATACTGGAATTGTATTGAAAGTATAATTAAAAATACGTTGGCGCCCAGACTACCTCTATAGTTTCCTGACTTCAAACGACGAGGGTGGCGGATACGTCCACCAACTGACAAGTTGACACTAATAACAGTCGCCCTGAGGCCAAACAATTATCTGGATATATTTTAGAATAATTAAATTGGTTGTTTTATCAGATGACGTAACGTGGACTTGTCCTATAGGTACGTCATCAATCCATGCGCTCGTTTTCAACCGATTGTCGTTCCACTGTCATGCCCCGTTTAAAACTACTGAAAACACCTTTAAATTATCAAGATATTTACCTAAATCTTGTCACGTAGAATAATCCATAAAAGCTCTTCATACACATAGGAGCAACAAAAAACGAAAAATTAAATATGTTGGCCTTACTGTTCTTTATTTGCGTATATGTATACCTTGTTTTTAAACTAAGAGGAGCGATTTGAATTTAAGTTGGCATTTCTGCTGTCTAGTGATTGGTCAGATTGCCACCAGTTTCACACAGCTCTTTTGATACCAATGACACTGACATTTATCAGTTTTGTGTTTATTTATGAAAATTGTCATTAGTTCAATCATTACTACCACGTTTGTTGTTTAATGTTTATTTTTAACAAAGTATTATATTTTACCCAAGGTATTTGCTATTTTTATTATTTATTCCCTTTCATGAAAAAAATCCATGCTTCTTTTTTCTTGTTAATAACATAAGTTTCACATCAAGTTTTACATACATTGCAGTACTATATTATGTTATTTTTCGATAACAAAACTTCTATTTACTTTTAGTTTTGCTACACCAAAGCCTCAAACGTTAAAAAAAATTTAATCATACAATTGCACTTCTATATTCTCATTAATCCTCAAATTCTTAAAACATTTTACATAAACTACTTATTATAACCTTATATCTTTTCACAATAATGTGACATTTGGTTACTACTTTCACAATGACCTGCGGCCAATCATCATTCGATATATAGACATGCCTTGATCCCTCATTGGCCATGACAACAGCTAGCAGTACAATACATATTTCACGTAATTTTCATTTAGTTCAAAAAGTCTGAACACGACTCTTTCGGAACACACTCCCAATCTAGTAACTTTTAGTGGTGTGGTTGAGGTTTCCTAAAATGCTCCTCCTAGTTTAAAAACAAGGTATAGGTCTCCAACAAATGTTTTTGCCTTCAGTGAACAGCGTGTACATCAGGTCATTCGATAGATGCCACAAAGTGGAGTTCAAGATTATGTTGTTGCTCTTTGTATTACACAATGATAGTAAAAAACAGAGGGTTCGGTGACCACGAGTTTTTGACTGATTTTGCAAAAAAAAAGTCTATAGTACTCACCTATTTTGAAGATTATCCGTCGAAAAACACTACACACGAAAATAATGGCAAATAGTTGTAAAACTATTTGTAGAGATGGGATCAAGAACTGAACTGTTCCAAAGTTTATATTATAAAAATTTATACTGACTATAGCAAAGAAACAAATCATTAGTCTGTATAAATATATTGTTATGCAACCCACAAAAAAGTTGTTAGTTTGTTGTGCTGCTGCCAAATTTTCAATATTAATGATCAATATTAGTCACAGAATCCCTTCCAAAGCGACTCATTGTCACTACTGTGCTGACTAGCACTGTTTAAAAACAATATTACAAAATTTATTGACAATAAAATCAGAATTGTTCATCGTCGTTTTCTGGTGTCTTAGGAGATCCGTAATTACCTACTTGTTATCAAAGGTATTGTAATTTTTGGTGACAGCAGCTATCAAGTTTTGCCGCGGGTAAACTCGTCTCATCAACTCTTCTGCACAGCATTGCACCGCCATTACATCTGCCTGAAAGACAGTGGCATGTTTCCATAGGCTTCGAGAGATCATGATTTTCTCATTTACCCCATATATTCCGGCTCCCGAGTCTGTTTTAGAGATCAGTGTACCAGTTGTTGTTATAGGAGGCCCTGCTTCCCAGTCCTTTCCCTCTGGAATGACCACTATGTATTCATTGAAGCTATATTGTGGGGCAATCCGATCCATTGGCATTCCCAGTATTGGATCTGCCTTTATTTCTTCATATAGCTTTTTATACGCCTTGCCGTGCCCTTGACTTATCGGAGGAGGCCCCTGTAATAATCTGGGACTAACAGATCTTGCATTTCCTTGAATGAAGATATGCAGTGGCGGTAGGCAGGACTACAGTCGGCGTTGTTCTCATGGCTCCTGTGATACTCAGGCAAGCTTGCCTTTGGATTGGGGGAAATAGGTGAGTACTAACGATTTTTTGAAAAATCAGTCAAAAACTCGTGTTCACCGGACTCGAAAAAGACCAAAAATAAAGATGGGCAATATGTTGGCTAACGTAATCAATTCGGTTACTTGTTTATAGATGGAGAGCCTGGCTACATGAAAAATGTTTGGATCTGGTACATGGTTGGTTTAAATTGAAACAGGTTAGGTTAGGGGTTTCAATTTAAACGAACCATGTACCAGATCCAAACATCTTTTATGTAGCCAGCTCTTAGACTATTAGTTAATCTAAGATTGAACTCTTTTAAATGCAAACTCAAATGTATTTATTGCGTCAAATTTATTCAAATGTACGTAGGGCGAGCAGAAGTCTTTAATTCTTCTGAAAAAGTCAAAAATTAGCTTTTAGAGTGTGAAATTGAAAATCAAATAAATCGTACAAATTATATTTAAGTTAGAATAATAAAAGTATACATGTAACACTAGAATTGTTATTAAACTTGTTACAAATTAATTAATGAATATAGAAGTATATAAAATTCAAGTTTTTTTTTTTCAACACTATATACATATACTCCATAGTCTTCCATATATCAGCCCATATTATTTCAATCCTATAGTCAGCTACGCCCGCGATCACCCAATTTATAATAAAAATGTATTGACATGGGGTCCCTGGGTGATATTCTCATTGATTGAAATTAATATTTGGTAAGTAAAAGCACAACACATTAGATATTCAACAAGAATTTGAATGAAAATTTAAAAATTAATTAGATACCAAGATATAAAGAAAAGGTTTTAAATAAACATTAAACAGAGTATAACTATAATAGGGAAAAACAAACTGATTTAAAATAAGCGTTAACATTACTCGACATACAAATCGAACAAACAGCTATTCGTAATAAAGACGTCTATAAACGAGCAGTTTTTAAATGAGCCGCGTTCGGACTATTATTCGGTGTTTTCTTTATTTCCTGAACAGTTTCGGAGTCTATGTAAAGAAAATTTCGGTGAAACAGGATTTGTAATTTTTTTAACCGGCTGAATTTTTACTTCCTTATATTTTTTTATTTCTTGTGCTTTAAATTTAGCCAATTTTCGTGCTTTCATAATTTCTTCTTCATCCTGTCGTTTTTTCATTCTTTCTTCTTCCTGTCTAAGTAATGCCAGTTTTTCTTCTTTCTCTTTAATTTGATGTTCGAAATTTTCTCGTTCTTTTGCTCGCAGGTCGGTGTTAAGAGTAAAATCAACTATTTCAAGTAATGGTCTATTTGGAAGCAGAGGCACGAAAGGTTTTTGATAAAGAACCTTTGGTGGTTTTGCTTTGAAATTAGTACAGTTGATATTATCCTCACTATTCTGTAATACAAAATTGATTTTTTAATAAAGATCTAAATACACTCCTGTACAAAATTAACGCAACAAGTTGAAATTTTACCCCACCTTTTTTACATTACAAAAAACAAACTTCTTTTTATGAAAAAAATCGATACTAAAAAATTACTGTATCTATGCAACTTGTAGTGCATTACGTCGATTTTGTGCATTAGCTGTAACATGATATGAACGCAGGCCACTTTCTCTAACTAAAATCGAAGATCGCATAAACGTCATTTTTGAATCCATGTTTGTTTAGGAGACGCCGGTTGGTCAATGCGTTTTTGTTTTTAATTGTGTTTGCGACTATTACCCTTATTTACGTATATTCTGGGTCGTGTTGATGATATTAATTTGGTTGCTATTGAAAAGGTTATATAAATATTGTTTTGTACCATATTGTTTGAATAAAACCAATTAAATTAAATTTGTCGTTATCTCTGTTAAAAAGGATTATCTCGATAATTTCTAGGTGTAGTTTTAAAGGAATTACCTAATTTGCAACATTTCAATGCACATCTGTTGATGTCATTTTGGTACTACCTTTCTAAAAATATACAATTATAAAACATCGCATCAGGAACGCTTATGTACCAAACGGCAAATTGTTACTCGTTCTTGTTACCTTTATCCAACAGCGGAACCTAATATCTATTTATCTCTCTCGATTTTGAATGCGATTTCCCAGTGATACGTCGAAGTTTTCATCTTTATCCAATATTCATATAATAACTTTCTCCATCTTTGTCTGTACAAGTAAGATTTAACAGCTGAGGATTCATGGAGACTAGATATAAGGAGCACAAAGTACTTGTATAGGAAAAATCTCGAAAAAGTGTCCAGCGGTAAGGTACAAATAGTAGATGGCGCGAGAGTAGCTAGCGATTAAAATTACAGAGTGAAGTTTGCTGGACAAGTTAACCTAACAAAAAATGAAAATAGTGTTTATTTTTATAGAAGTTTTTATAAAAATTTACAATGTGAAAAACGTGTGTCGTGAAAAGTTGTCCAACTAGAAGTAAAGTTAAAAATAAAAAAAATTACACACCCCAGCCCCTGTCTCATTTTCGAGCAACAGTAAGTAGTTGATGTAGGACTCTCGGGTTAGGTTTATTGTTTTCATTACTATTTTGCAACACAATTGCCTATATAATGATATTGAAGAAACTTACCTTTAACCAAACATAGCACCAGCTACGGGAAATACTTATTTCTTCCATAAAAGGTAACCGAATGAAAATAAACAAACCCTCCATTTACATAACCTAAAATTTAACACGTCAAACATGATTTTAATCTCTAGCCTCCCCAGCGCCACCACAATTTTCCTAATTTCGACGGACACTTTTTATATACAGAGTTTGTGCTCCTTATATCTAGTCTCCATGGGAGGATTGATGTTTTTCATTCGCATGTCTTTTCTTTACACGTTTGTAGTTAATGGCTTGTAGATAACTTCATAGTACGAATGTGACATTACAAACGCAATGGCGAACTATTCAAATATGGTTAGAAACTCGGATTCTTTAATTAATATAGATCAAATTACAGTATAAAATTAAGCTCAATGGGTTGGGTTTGATTAATACTAATACTAATAAAGAAAAAAACATGAGGTTAATTTTTTGTTGCCCACTCCATTATCCAAAAACTCAATGTAAGTTGTTTTTCTTACGAGTATTTGAATAATAGCAGAGAATACACAACAAGAAGTGAAGTGAGGCGAAAATCCTTTCAATGTTGTTTTGATATTTCGAATTATGATTTCATTATTGAAATCACTAAAATCAGATTATTGAAATAATGGGATTCTGCCCATCACTACAAAGAGACGCTCGGGTAAACAAAGGAATATTGGCTGAGTTAAAGTTTTACCTTCGTTAGTTGTCGCCTGGACACATGCTCAGTACCAAAAGCATACTCTTCCACATAACAACCAATTGCAATGCTTTTACAAAAGCTTCAAATAATTTAAATTTTTTGCCACGTTCAATTCGATAGTGGTTGTTTGTGACAAAATAAAAATAGTTTTTTTCATGCCATATATTCTAATGATTTATAGTAAATTTTTGGTAATTAAAATTTTAGTCATTTTGTTCAGAACTTGAGATAGATTTTCGTTAAAAGTAAAGTAATCTTATAAAATTTTTCTTTTCTTGTTTATAAACTGTTTTGTGTTCAAAGTCCAGGCCTCAATTTTATTGAAAGAGGGATATTGTCAAAGTTATGTTTGCGATTATACTTTACCAATCTAATTTATTATTAGTTTCCTAAGAAAAATTGTTTTGTACTTACCACCCGTCCACTACTTAAACTACCGTTCGAAGCAGAATATGCTTTGTTCGATGCTTCTAAAACCGCTTTCGGTACTGGCTTCGCATGGAACGCCCTCGCTTTCTTTTCTGCTTCAACATATTTTTGAACCAAGGCTTCACGTTTACTTTTTATGTATTTATCCCTCAATTCAAAACTAAACGGCTTTGGTTTGGTGGGTTTCAATTTTGAATTCTCGACAGGTGGATTTTTATTTTGAACAACATTTATTGAAGTGTTTTTAACAAACGTTGGTGTTTGCGGTGTGGTTAATGGGATTTTAAGGTGAGGTTTAATAACGGGTTGGCGAGAATCGTAAATATATTTGGGTACAGGTCGCGCATGAAATTCTTGAACCTTTTGTGGGGAAACTGGAACCTGGAAAAAATGTATAATTTTTATACATACTGGGCGAGTCGTGAGGAACTGTACAAAATCCTACCTTGTATTGAGGCTGTAAAAGTAGTTGTTGACATGAAAATGTAGTTTAATTAATTAAATATTAGCCAGCAAATACTTGTGAATAATTATAATATTAAATTTTAGTGTGGGCCACAGAAAACAGTCTACCCAGATATACCTGTATAACCATCTTAAAATATTTATGTCATAACTATAATAAATTAATAGTATAACTTACCACTCTCTTACTGTGAACCTCTGTTAAGTTAAATGGTTCAGGTATCGTTGACATTTTCCTCTTTGACATACTAGAGTTATTGGGAGCTTGCAGGATTTTTTTATTTAAAGGTTGTGCTTTAAACTGAGATCTGAAATATTTTAAAATTTAACAATTATATCTTTTTCAATTTCATGTATTATATTCACCTTCTTGCTTCATCCAAAGCAAGTTGTTCAAGTTCTTCACGAGATGGTACATGTAGAGGCCGACTTCTAACAGATGTTTTTAGTTTTGGCGAATGTGGGATAGTAGCTTTCAAAGGTTCATTTGCTAATGGTTTTGGTCTAGTTCTAAAGCGTTTTGGAGTGCCATTTTGAAATTTTCTTAATGCTTCTGCCATAGGTATATATTCATTTTTATTTAACTCTTGGTTAGATTTAAATTTCCTTTTTGGTTGAGCTAATCTATTAATGAATTCCTACAAACAAGTTTTGACAAAAAAAACAATAGGTATCAGATTTATATTTAACTTTACCACTTCAATTCAGATATAGAATGGGCAAAAACAGTCATGAAAAGATTTTTTCTCTTGACAGAAACAAAATAAAAATATTTTTATCCAAATTCAGTTCATGTTTAGCATTTGGTTGATAAAGAAATCAAGCTTGCTATGCTGTGCAGAAGATCAGTAGATCAGAATATTGTAAAAACATATTACTATGCACATGTTCAATCCATTTAAAGTTATGGTTTGAGCTTTTGGGGAGGCTCACCTGATGCGGAAAGGGAATTCACATCTCAGAAAAGGATAATCAGGTGTATTGCTGGAGTGGGTGTCTTAGATTCATGTAGACTTTTATTTAGAAAGCTGGAGTTAATGTCACTTACAAGTTTATATATGTATTATCTGGCAATATTTCGATGCATTATTGCCAAAGTAACATAAGTGACATTTCTGGTGAAAATCATGTTTTTTAATGAAAGTAAAGCTTCTACTGTTAAGAAGGTACTGCCAAAGTGTAGTAAGCCTAGATTATACTTTAAACTATATTTTTAACCATTTTAAAAACGTATGTCTATGATTTTTTTAATCATACCCGTAAAAGAAGCGCGTTTTTTCTACAAATCATTTTTGGTGACTTACGTTACTTTGGCACCTATCGATTTGTCAAACACAATCGCAATCTGTTTACAAGGAATATAGATTTGTACAACCTCACAAAAATTACATTGTGAGCTAATGAATTAAGAGTAAGTTTTAAGCCAATTGTCTCACAGAATTAAAAGTTGATCGGAATGAATTGTCTCCTATGACTTTTTGTTCCCTCTTTCTTTCTTACTTAGAAACGATTTATTTCATATCATTTGTTCACGAGATATAGCTGAATGAATGTTTTTAAATTGACAAACTTTAAAAAGGACATGCAAACAAATTTTCAAAAAACTTACTTGTGATCCACCACCATAATCTACAGAAGGTCCAGCTTCGTGGCTTAATGATTGTGTTGAGTAATTGTTTTCTTGAGCAATACTACTTCCATCATGACCATTTTCACCTTCATATTCATATTGTTTACCATTCCTAAAATTATTAATATATGGGCTATATAATATGTAAATAAATACAGGGTTTAAAAATATTTGATTCATTTTTACCTTAGTTTATGAACATGTTCAAGCATATTTTGCAGGTCGCCAACACTCATAGATTTCCTGAATTTGTTATTATATTCTGAAAATTGCATTTCTTCCAAGTCACCTAAAATTTAATAAAAAACAGTTAAGTGAATTATGAATACTATGTCAGATAGATAGATAATTTATTCATGTAAATATCACACTACATAAAAACAAACAACAAAACACACTAATCCATCATCTTTGTCAAGTGGGCACATTGGCCAAAATGAGTAGAGGTTTTAAGATCTTAGGACAAGAAATCAACATATTTTAATATTTTCATATAGGAAAAGTATTTTCTTGTTTGAAGTATCAATAAGGATAAATGTTTATAAAATATGTTTTTTTAATTACCTGCCAGCAGTGTCACTTCATTTGTAAAATCTGAATTATTAAGGGGATCTTCATTTGTTTGTTCTAAAAAATAAACTATACTATTATAATCATTACTTAATCAGTGTTTCTAAGAGGTTGGATCACCAAGACAAATACACCACTCTGTTAAATAATGTATTTTCATTTTACTAAAGTCATAAATAAAGATTAACAATTAGTTATTGAATGAAACATAAATCTTACTTTTCAAATAAATCCCTTAATTTTATCTGAGACTGTAATTATCAATTTATTTACTTAGGTAAGCTATTTTCGTTTGAGTGATGTGTAGGGGGAAATAGAGAATCTTGAACAATTTTTGTAACAAAAAGTGGTAACACTTTAGATAAGTTTGGGAAGCACTCTAAATAATCTAAATAAGTAATAAACCATAATCGTGAATCATATATCATTGAACTCATTCATTTTTTATAACACATACTGTTCCTTTAAAAAGCAATAAAAGAATTCCCAAGTTTGATAACCAATTTATGGTATAAAAAAAGATAATATAAAAAACTAACTAGTGATAATAAACATTTGGGAAAGTGGAAGAAATAGAAGGAAGTGAAAAATATCCAAAGCTAGTAGAGCTGCAAAAATGTTAAAAGCAAAAAATGTATCCAGAGGGGATAAGGTATAAGTACAGTAAGCATTACATAACATAGGTTATGAAAATGAAGAAAAAGAACAGACTACAAATAATATGGGGGAGGTAAATGTTAAGAAACATATTTGGGGAAGTTAAAACAGAGGGCAAGGAGAATGGATGAAGAAGAATGAGCAACAAATTGATGTTATACAAATGATAACAAGCATAAGAGCAGAGGACTAGATGGATGGTCATGACACAAGGCAGATGGGTTCTGAGTGGAATAGTAGCAAAAGCAGAAAGGGTAAACATAGATTGAAATAGTTAGCTGGATGCAGTGAAAAATTATCTGAAAAAAAGTAGTATAAAACATCAATAAGATAGTAGAAAATGGCCACTAAGTGACATCACTTTAAGAAATGTCCTGAACATTATAAAGCTGCTTAGTCAAAAAATTAGTTACAGAATACGAAAAAAAACTTTAGTCGCAAGTGTTGATTCATAATTCAATGGGTCATTATTTAAGAGGGCAGACATAAATACAGATCAAAACATTGAAATTTCAGTACAAAGATTATTTTAACCACTTACCAAAATAAGTGTCGGCACTATCATCTAGATTTCTCAGATCCATATTAAAATCAAAAAACTGTGGAGCATTAATATCATCAAAACCTTCCGCCATAATTGTAATTAAAAGTAAAATATTTAATCAAATTTTTTTGTTGGTCTACCTAAGATTTGAATGTAGATTCATTAACGGAAAATTACTGGTTAAATTTTTCAAACTAATGTCAATTGTCTGTCATGTTGACATGCAATGTGTAGCCATTTTTCTTTGAAGCTGGTTTGTGTGGTTGATTAACTATTACGTCATGGTTTGGAATAGAAGTCGAGAAATAATGAGCGGTTAACTTATAGTTAACCCGGTTTATATGGTTTAGTTCAAAGAAAAATGGCTTTTATACACCAACCCATAAAAAATAAATATAAGAGACCTGTTAAACGTGTTGCATTCAGCAAGAGCAAGCCCTCTTTTGGACTGGTGACTAAGCTATATAGTTGTAGATGTATACTTCATTTAGCCAAGACCAAAGGAAAGTAACTGTATAGCTTGCTATGAAAATGGCATCACATGAATAAACGAAGATGCAGATGTGAATTTCAAATTTAAGCGGGATTCCGTCACCCCACAATTCTAATATGTTGTTGTATTTAATACATAATTTAATAGAATAAAAAAACCCAATTTTCTCAGGGATAATGTTGACAAGGAGAAATTGGTGCCGTCTGCATAATACACGATTCTGCAGAGGTCAAAACTTTTATTTTCCTGGTGCTGGATGAGTTCCCAATGATGGAAATTAAATTTTTTTGCTTTAATTTGGTGTGAGGTTTGGTTGTTTGGTGTTTAGCCATATTGTCATTTTTATATATTTGAGAATCTCATATAGGAGAGGGGAATGCGACATTATTGTCTCTGTTGTTCTATAACTCTCAGAATGGCAATACAGAACAGAATTATTTGCTGAATATGTATACTCAATGAGTAATGTATCCTGCAAAATAATTCGAGGACAACAAAGTATTAGAACATCAGTTAAAAACAAATACCTCTTAATAAACAAACAGAAATTTTAATTATGGTCCAAATTCAAGTGTGGATGAAATAAAAGTCACATTTTCAAATTGTTAACTCTTTTATTTACCCTAGTCTTTTATTACACTAGTAGCATAAGTGAAATGGAACAATTCAAATAACTTACAAAAAATGAAGTAAATCTTTTGAATTTTCATAAAATTTGTAAATTGACTAGAGTTAGAGAAACATATTTAGGAATGCATTTCAACATTATATACAACTTGTCAGTTTAACAAGGTATCTTGCAAGATTACATTCAACTGGATTAAAAAATAAAATAACAAATCAATATTATGAGCAATGGCAGAATACAATTGTGTTTTATATTTTAATCTCCTACCTACAGTATAGGTCACTACAACCATTATAATTCAAATATTTTGCATCCATTACATTAATACATTTTCCTTGTAGTTCAACAATTTGCCAAACAAAAAATTAGTACGTTGACAACTTTGCTATAGTCGCATCTTTAACATAAGAACATTGCAGTAAACCACTTAATTCTGAAATAGATACATAACAGCAATAAACAATAATAATAACATACATTTCTTAGAATTGTTGTCAAGATAATGTGTATATTTATGTTTTTTGTGAATTTTGTTTTGCCCCGTTTTATGCAAAAATGTTCTTACGACATTTATGCATATAATAATAGAAAACAAGAAAAGGTAAACACTTTTCTCGCCAGAGGTAACCATGCTTGCCTCATTTACAAACTAAAAGTGTCAAGTATGTGATGATCGGATTCAGATTATAATAACATTTGGATATCCAGTAATTTTTCAATAACAATTAATGATGGATTTTCTTTTTTACCCGTAATATTCTGGTCAATTCCAACTCTATCAAATTTGCTGGTTTATATGTTGTATTTTGTATTCTTCGTTCACTGTATATTATGCAGTATGATCAATATGTATGGTATGGTTTCAAATTAAAGTTTATTATAGTAAAAATCTTAATACATAAACTACAAGGAAAATATATAAGCCATTATTGATTTTATTTTGAAATCTAATTTGAATCACAAGTATTGAAAAATTTAAAGCGTGTAATTTTATTGCACCACAAAGAAAAAAACAACTAACAAAACAATATTGCTTAAATATGAACTTGCACCTTGTTACATAGATAAGACATATACATTTTAGTTAAAAGGAGTGCGGTCCTTTGAAAACAATTTACTATATTTACAATACAATATGCGTAAATACTGAATAAAGTGCTCGATAATTATTGGGATGTTGACTGTATTTGTATAAAAATGTAATTTTAACATAAAGTGGTAGCATATATCTGGACCTGGGTAATAAAAGAGCCAAACTCCATTCTTATTGTTTTGCGTAATTGTCAGTTGAAATTTCAAAAGCATTTAAATTTATTTTAAAATGTTTGTGGAAAAATATTTGTATTACTCTAAAGTGAAATATCGTAAAGAAAAGGCCAAGATTTCAGAGTGCTCAATTAGATATTTGTTGTTGTTGCTATTTTTGATTTAGAAGAAGTTTGGCCCATTTACCAGTGGAGGTTGGTGGAGATAGGCCCAGTGTATTTTCAGAATATCATTGCTTTTTTACCAATAAAACGTCAACTATTCTTTTTCCCAAAACTATTTATATTTAAAAAATTACAAAAATATATATTTCCTCTTCCAAAGCAGGGTAGTCGTTTCAGATTTTGAAAATATGCTTTGTTATAATCGCTCACATATGGCAGAAGCTGCATTAGATCGTCGCATTTCTGGTTTGCAATAGGCATGTGCTCTTTGTTTAAAGGTTGCAACTGATAGTCAAGTAACATGTTTTGTCGGTTTCGAAGAGTTCCTCTTCTCAAGTCAACTTTTTGTTTTGTAAAAAAATTGGTACTCTAAAGATCCTTTTGAAATTTCATTTGCTTGATGTGCATCCACGGAACTGAATTTCCTTTTTCATCTTTTTTTCTGTGTACCAATAAAGATTTGAGAATATCTCCAGAGTTAAGGAAATCTTCTTGACGCATCTCAGTTACAATAAGTTTATTTTTTTTATATACAGACGTTTTAATGAAATTTGTCCAATTATGCAGAACTTCAATATCCATTGTGGTTTTTTTCTTGGCGCGCTCAATTGCGGCATGTATTGTATCAGCTTCCATGTAGGTATGACCTGGCTCCATAAATGTGAGATTAATCTCAGTTACAGAACTAAGTTCTGGTAGCTCTTGTAAAAGTTTGCAAAACATCGTGGCAACGTAAATATTTCGGTTTTGCCCAGAACATGAATCGCTGTAGAAATTAAGGGTTTTAATATTTGTGGAAGGAAGCTCCAGAATATACTTTCTTAAACACGAAGCTATTTCCTGGCCTCCACCCCCTGCTAATGTTTCGTTCCACAATAAGCAAATTTCCTGATCGCCAGTGCTGTCTGATCTATAAAGAGTTAGGTTGTAAACCCACAATTGCCTTTTGTAGAAAGATACACCATTTCTTAAGTAAGGAGTTGGCAAGCACTTTTCTAAATCAAAAGAATCTCCACACTTAGTGGAGGTTGGCCCTTTTTATAGTAAAACGAAGGGACCTAAGTGCAGTTTGGCCTTTTCACTATTTATTTGATTTGGAGGTAAGCCCTTTTTAAAAACAAGCAACTAGGCAACCAACTATAGAAGGAGCCTGGCCTTTTTTGTATATGTAGTTTTCAATCTGCCAATTTTAGTAATGGTAATATCTCCAAATGTCCATAAATGGAGTTTGGCCCTTTTATTACTCAGGTCCAGATATACAGTGTGTCGCATTTAAGATGAAGACACCCTCATATTTTCGCTGTTTGAAAGATTACAAATTTGAATTTTTGCAGATGGATACATGTTGATGGGCCACATCTTTTAAGTTAATCAACTGAATTCTGAACTTTAATCTCAGCCTACTACGATTTCACAAACGGGGTCACTTTTCGATATTTTGTTTCGCGTTAAAAAAATCGAAAAAAAATATTCGAAAAAGTTGTTCAGAATATCATTTTAACCCCACATACCAAAATTGATCACAAAATTCGCATTTTTTAATTTTTTTGTCAGCTAAGTTCTAGTCAGTGATCAGAGAAATAAAATGCGCTTGACTTTAAGAGAAAAAATAGAAATAATCCGGTTGTTTGGTGATAATGCTCGTAGTAGCAGAGAAGTTGCTGCAGAGTTTAACTTGAGACACCTCCAGCGTGTGCCCATTACTCATGGAAAAGCAGCTGCTGTAAATGCTCTTTTCAACGAAACTGGCATCGGAATGGTCATCCTCGTCGAATACACCCGCATCTTGAGGATAACAATATATTGGCAACAAATCGAGCAGAGCCTTCGAGATTTATCGTCTCAACTTAATATTAGTAAGGATACAATTAGAAGATGTTTTGTACGTCACAAGATCAAGCCCTATAAACCGAAGTTCTTAGATACATTAAAAGAAGGTGATGATAATAAAAGATTAGACTATTGTTATTGGGCACAAGGTAATTTTTTAAATGACAGACAGTTTCTGAAGAAGATTATGTTTACCGATGAGGCTACATTCACCACTAATGGGGTTGTATCCTCTCAAAATTGTAGATACTGGGTCATAGATAATCCTCACTGGGTTATCAACTGTAAAGACCAATATTCGCAGAAAGTCAATGTATGGTGTGGGATTTTAGGAGACCGTATAATTGGTCCTTTTTTCTTCAATGGATCATTGAATGCTGATCGCTTTGTTAACTTCCTCGATAGGGAATTTTGGCAAGCAATTGGAAATATTCCTCTTAATGTGCGTCAGGATTTGTATTTGCAGCTAGACGGTGCATTCATCCACAATTCAAGGCTTGTTCGTCAATGGTTGAACCAAAATTATCCTATGCGCTGGATAGGAAGAAACAGTCCTTTTGAACTGTGGCCTCCGAGGTCTCCCGATATTACACCACTTGATTTTTATTTCTGGGGAATGGTAAAAAATAAAGTCTATAAAACAAGGCCCAGAAATCGAGATGAACTTTGTGCTCGAATAAGGCAAGCCTGTCAAGAAATCAGCATCCCGGAACTAAGACGAGTAGCTAAACAAAATCGCAAAAGAATCGAAAAATGTATTCGATTAGATGGAGGACTAGTTGAGAATGGTCCCATTTTATAGTTATTTATTTGTATTATGAAAATTATTGTTTGATACTTTTTCCTAGATTTAATCAATTATCAAAATTGTTTTCCCATAATAATAATAAAATAATTATTCCTTTGAAAGTGCTGTTTACCTTACTAAAATATTTGAATACATGACTCTGTGATAAGATTTTAATTTTCGCGGCACACTAATTATCAAAATAAATAATACTTTTGTATAGGTACTTGACCAAAAAATTAAAAATGCGAATTTTGTGATGAAATTTGGTATGTGGGGTTACCATAATATTCTGAACAACTTTTTTCAATAATATTATTCGATATCTCTAACGCGAAGCAAAATATCGAGAAGCGGTCCTGTTTGTGAAATCGTAGTAGGTTGAATTCAAAGTTCAGATTTCAGTTGACTATTTTAAGAAATGTGGCCCATCAACCTGTATGACTGTACAAAAATCCGAATCTGTAATTCTTCAAACAGCGAAAATATGGGAGTGTCTTCATCTTAAATGCGACACACTGTATATGATACAAATTCTGAAAATCACGATGTTTCTTCGTTTTTAAGGAATTTATTTAATATTTAATGAATAAAAGCTAATTAAATCAGTCTCAAGTTATGTATTGAACACTACCTACTTAGGATGTATAGATTGATCTGTTTCCAAAAATCATCAGATGCTGTCGAAAGACTTTGTTTATATAAAAGTTGGATTTATGATATGGGAATAGAACTGGAAAGTTAATCAACTTACATCTTTTTACAATTCGTTTTTGTGTCCAGCCAATCAAAAGAAATAAAGATGTGCGATGTCAAAGTTTCGGATTATGGGTTTTGTCTTTATGTTTACTGCACTCAACAGTAGTCCCACGCACAAAGAAGCATACTTTCAAATGTATTTCATAATCAATTGTAACACGGAAAGAGGAGAACAGACTGTTTATGATTCGAATAATGTATAGGTTTTGTTCTACGTTGATGTCACTCATCTTCTCTACATATGTATATAAATTATCCAATTTTTAGTGATTTCTACGTATGTAATTTCTTCTAAATTATTTTCTTTCCGTCTTTGAACAAGAATAGAAGTTATAAAACTTCATGTCTCTTCATCACTTTACCAGGATTTGGAACAAATTACATCATAGTGGTCATGTGTCAAGTATTATTCGCGAAATTTTTAACAAAACTTTAATCACAAATAGTAATAAATATTTGTGAATTTATTAGGTAATAATAAACGATTTAAAGCATTTAACTAAAAATAGTCAACATCCCAATTGTACATGAAAGCAAAACAATATAAATAAAATTGGGATAATTGTAGAGCCCTGCTGTGATAAACTAAAATCAAGGAAAATTAAACAATCGGAAAACACTGAATCGCAATCAAATGAACAAAAATTTCTAAATTACTGCTATAGCATTCATGGTTTAATTTTATTATACAACAGTTTATTTATTCGTGATAAAATATTAAATTTTGCTATAGCAATTAAGTAGAGCTACCGCAAGCCTTTTGACCCTTCGCAAAGTATCGTTAGATGTACAAAAAGAGAATGGATTTAAGTACGAGAAAGACAAATGGCAAGTTTTTCTTAAATTACAAGTGGTTCAAAATGTCTGTAGATCATACCTAAATATTTTTGACAAAAATTCTTGTAGAAAACGGATGGTACCATCATATAAAAGACATTATGAAGTATAATTTTAATACATTTTTTCATATAACGTGAAAAGTACTGAAGCAATTTCAATGGTATGTTGAGATAAATCGTAGGTAATTAAAATATGAACAAAATGAGGGGTAGAGCCGGTTAATCGGATAATTAGGAACCGAGGAAATTTGGAAAAACCAGAAAATTAGTCATTTTTTTGAAAATTCATATATTCGTCATTTTTCAATTGTTAGAGCTGAAACTTGGTACATACGAACTTTATATGTGCGAAGAGCAGACGCCAAGCGACGGTTACTTTTATCCGATTGTCCGATTTTAAATTTTAAAACGGTTTTAAAAAGAATAGATGTAGAGGAACAAAATGTATATTTCGCATAGCGCTTTCGTGCTTGTATATCTATACAGTATGAATCTACTTGATTAAAATATTACAAAAATATGAATTTTCAAATTTTTTTCTAATTTTTCAGTTTTTTCAAATTTCCTCGGTTCCTAATTATCCAATTAACTCGTTCGACCCCTCATTTTGTTGGTATTTTAATTACCTACGAATAATCTATACATACCAATGAGATTTCTTCAGTATTTTTTAAGTTATATAAAAAAAAACTAAAAAAAGAGGTTTTTTTCGTTTTAAATATTTATAACAAAACATATTAAAATTATAGTATGTAATGTTCCTCATGGAAATAGGACTAAAGGAGCTACTAGTATCTGAGACTCTCCTCAGAAACTAAGTAGAAGTAAGGGGGCACAATAGATCTTTTAGGTCTCAGTGAATGTTACCCCAAAATACATACATACATACAATGTTTTTTTTATAAAGGCACGATCCGTTTTCTAATAGAATTTTTATCAAAAATTACTATACCTGCTCTAATGCATGGCCTATTACTCAATTGCAATGTAACAATTGTAAAAAATGAATATTTAAATGTATTTTAAATTACTATTATTTCACTGTGATTTACAAACTGATGAAATTAAAAAGACTACGGGTAATGTGATAATAAAGCTGTTTTTCATACTTATAAAAATACAGTAGGTACTGTTTAATGATACAATATTTTGAAATTGACATTTAAGGGTGGCTGTATCTTCCACACTAAAATGTTTTATTCCAGTTGCGTTCCATATTTTGTTAAAAGTCACCAACAAAAAGTAGTTGAGGGATCATAAACCTCTGAAAATCTTTTCGAGACACCCTATATAACTAACACCTTGCATGTTACTAAATTGCAGATAACAGATATTTTGAACCTTAATACATGAAATCTGAGAAACATATGATTGGTTGGTTCATATTTCAAGCAGAAGAAGTAAATAGTACACATCAATACGGATGATTTGATTAGTTTCAAATCTGTTATAATTATGAAAAATATTTGAACATCCTATATATTTAAAAATATACGTATATCTGTCTCCAACCATATGATTATCACAATTTATTCAACATTTTCCACGTGAAAAATATTAACGAGCTTAAACGAGTTCTTTTCCTAGTAGCCTAATAAAAGTACACATAAAACCTCACAAAAAATACAAAAAACTTGAAAATTCAAAATTGGGTATTTAAAAGGGTTGTGTTTAACATGAGAAAAACTTTACGATGTTAGGCAGCAAATTTTCCGGAAAATCGTCGAGTGAAATTTTTTCTTTTTGTTTTTCCGCTCTAATTGTTTAAATAATAAATATACAGAAATACCTCCAAATGAAAATTTGTAGCTGATGCATTTATCTACAAATTTTGTCTGAAAAGTTTTTCAGTAAATTAAAAAGTTACGAGATAAAATTAATTTCAGTGGTATTCAAATCGTGGTTACGCGCGAACGGCCGTGAGCCAGATTTATTAACCGCTCGACTTAAAAGTTAATAATTTTGGGCTTATAACATTCTGAAAAAATAAATAAACTCATGTAAAATGTAAAGAAAGATCTCAACTTTTAGATAGAAATACTTTCAAATTTGAAAAAGTAGATTTTCTGACAGTAATATCAGTTTATTATAATTCCTATTTAATTAATACTTATCCCAGCGAAAATTCCTTTTGGATTTAGCATTGCAAATGAGCATAAAACATTATTATTATAAAAGCAAAGCCATCAATATTTAGAATTTTAAACGAATGCTTCTTAAAAATCTGTTTTTTTGCATGCCTAATTTTACTTGTTTTTTTTTAGACTTCATTCAATTATATCTTTTTTCGAAATTAATATAATTCAAAGAAACTTTACTACTAAACACTTTGAAGCATCTACTTTCGAAACAACTATAGAATTTTTCTATAAATATCAAATTTTTTAAATAATAAACAATTATTTAAAATAAATACTTAAATCAGAGGTCTGTCAGCAAACCTTCTATAACTTTTTATACCGTTTATGATATTATCTAAAAATTTGTGAACTTTATAATGAACCTATTAAGAAGTGATCGCGATACAAATGAACACACCTATGGCTCAGGTATGAAAGAGAAGGGAGCACAAATAAAGGTGAAAAAGCAGGTGAGAGAGCGTGGAAAACACATTTCATATGAAAATTTTTTTTCTAAATGTCATTGTTTATTTACTATCATAAAATTAAAAACATGAAAATTGATTATGTTCAAAAATAGTATATATTTTCAAAACTAATGCAGATACAAAAAAAATGTTCATACAATTTTTTTAGATAAATGTGTTAGCTACAATTTTTGATTTGAACATTTTTCTGTGTTTTCATTATTTAAACAATTAGAGCGAAAAAACAAAAACAACAATTTTCACTCGACGATTTTCCGGAAAATCGCATGCCTAGCATTGTAAAGTTTTTCTCATGTTAATCACAACCCTTTTAAATACTCAATTTTGAATTTTCAAGTTTTTTGTGTTTTTTGCGGCATTTTACGGATATTTTGTGTACTTTGACTACGCTATAGTTTCATTACTATTATTATAAGATATATCTAACCTAAAAAATAGCATTGCGGAAACAACAACCTTATCATTAAACGTTTTTCGTTTATAAAACAGTTTTACTAAATAAAAATTATTGAAGAAGTCTCAAATATATAGTATAGTAAATCGCATAATAGTTTTAATAACAATATAGTTAAGAAAAAAATGTTTATAAAAACCGACTGTTGGCAGATTGTCCTAAATGCAAACAATCATCCTCTTCTCCCAAAAGTTCGATATGTGTAATAAACAAGACAGGTTCGAAAAGTAAAAGAAAATATAAAGTTATGTGAAACCTGTAGGCCTTGTAACTTTATGTTTACTTTGGCGCTAGCTAAAAACAGCTCAAGAAATTTCTCAGGGGTGGTTCGACTCCTTCAGAGGGTTGTCACAGTATAAGAAACTTTAGAGCACCACTAAGGTAGAAGCTTTTTTTAGAATTTAAGTAAAGATAATATTAATAAAAACATTAATTTTATTAGAAGGTTGTGGAACAAAAAAATGAACTGTACTTATTTTAAACGCCCTCCTCCTGGAAGGCTGGGAAAAGTTGCGGTGGTTAACATGGAGGAATCCCAACAATCCTTACCCTTATTTTTCACAGTTCTAATTATCCATCCTGTATTTAAAACACGCTAAATTTGATTTCTCTACATTATGAAGGTCATTTAGTTTACGACATAAGTATTACATATATTTTTGAAAGAGCATCGAGGATTATTTAAAAATATGATAATATATACAGGGAGTCCTAATGAAAAACTTGTATTGACTAATAGAGAAAAGAGCTCGTTTAGTATATTTCATATTTCTTACTAAAAATGCTATAAATTCATATTTTTAATGGAAATCGTCAATCATATTTGTAGATACTAGTCGAAAAATGTAATAATATTCCTTCATAGAGATTAATTAAAATTCTATTTTGAGGATGAAAGTTTAATTTTGATAAATAGGCTTGTTTTTGTACAATAAACAACCACACAATTGTCGTATGCAATATTATAGTGTGTAAAACCCCAAAACGAAATAAATTCATTATTTCAATTACTGTACAGTAGTATATTTCAACCGGGATCGCCGAGTTGTACCACAAGATACCAAGTAGGTATAATCCTACCGTCGAGTTGTACCACCGAATTTCCTGGGAAGATTAACGATTTAAAAATAAAGTCTAATGACTAATGACCTTATAGTACAGGGAATGAAGCATTTCACCTGGCAATTTTGTCGTCCAGCATGGATTGACTTGAAATTTTAACAGAAGGTAGGTGATAGCCCAAGGATCAAAATTTATATCGAACCGAAGGGCGCTAAAGCCTTGGGGGTGGTTGCCACCCCATCTCGGGGGTGAAATTTTTTTATTACATACATACAATTTTTCTAAAACCAATGGAAACCGAGATATGGCCCATCAATGATTAGCTTTTTTTCCCAAATGCAAAATGTGATAGATTCAAAGTCAAATACCGGAAAAATGATGCATTTTTCGTAGAAAACTCATAGAATCTTTTTCAAAGAGCATATAATTAGACCTTTCTTTAAAAAAAAAAGGTCTGTAGCATCAAAATTGAGTGAATTATGAAAAAAATAATGTCAGTACTGAGTTTTTTATACAAAAAAATCGGTGGAAACAACCCCCCTAATTAAAATTGATCTTTACCCTTGTGCAATTCTCTTTGTACATGTATGGTTAATATGTCCAAGAAGTTTGACCAATTTAAAATTCATAGTTTACGAAAAATTATGGCTTAAAGTAAAAAGTTATTTTTCATAATTTTGTATTTTTTACCCTCCGAAAATATTAGAGGTACAAGCAAAGTTAAAAAACGAAATTGTAGCTTTTTTTATGACAAAAATTTTCCTGTAAGTAGATTTTTTGTACAGTTAATATTTGAGGAGATATAGCCGTTTAAAACGTCTATTTACTTACGCACGAGCACCACCTTTTTTTAGCCCTTTAAACTCACCCCATTTAAAAACGAAAGGGTCTAAAGAGATTCAACTTACAGATCCTTGTAGTTCTTGAAAAACCCTACAAAATCGTTTTTGAATAAACTTTTTATCATCAAAAATGAAGGAAATACGTTAAAAAAACCAATCGATTTTTTTTTCGAAAAATTCCAATAGTATAGTATAGTACACTTGGAAGCATAATAATGTACAAAACCGGTTCATTCGGCAGTGGGGCATTATATATACGAAATGTTTCGTGTTCTTTTTTGAAATACAATAGGAAAGAAACATCTCTTGGCAAAAATTTTTTTTTACATATAACACTAATAACAGTTGATTTTTAAGGGTTGAAAAAGTATAAAATTGTATTTTGAAATGTAACAAATTCATCATTTTACTAATTCAAACCCATTTTCACTTATTTTAAGATTTATAATGCTATTTTTTAATTTTTGACATTTAGGGGTAGTTTTCACCCCTAAGAAACAATCAGGGTTCGTCGGC
Organism: Lochmaea capreae; assembly: GCA_949126875.1. NCBI lineage: Eukaryota > Metazoa > Arthropoda > Insecta > Coleoptera > Chrysomelidae > Lochmaea > Lochmaea capreae. The sequence goes on along the minus strand of OX421397.1, from coordinate 8,354,652 downwards.
ATGACATGATATATAAAGCAGAGGGTGATATGAGCCTAATCCCAAATTTTTATGCAAATCAATCAGAGGCGAAATCATTTTTTAAGGATCGTGATTTTTTTTACATTAAGCTGTAACAGGGGCTGCTTTTTAAGGGTTGAAATATGATGAAATTGTATTCCAAAGCTCAAAACAATCATTATTCAACTTATCCAAACCAAATCTTACCCATTTTCAAGTTTAAAATGTTATTTTTGACAAATAAGGGTAGTTTTCACCCCTAAAAACCGTTTAGCGCCCTTCGGTTCGATATAGATTTTGAACCTTCGGCTATCACCTACCCCCTGTTAAAATTTCAAGTCAATCCATGCTGGACGAAAAAATTGTGAGGTTTGACCTTTTTTTGAGCTTCATTCGCTGTACTATTAACAATTTTATATAAATTTGATATACTATAAAATAAATCGACGTTCAGGTATAGTGTTACAGTTTTATTTTGAAATATACAAATTTACATTTATTTTATACCTACTACAGTTTATTTAATCCGCTTCCAGGTTAACTAAATAGTTCTGAAAATTCCAGTATGTCGTAATCTTGAATTCTAATGAAAAAGTTGAATAACCTATTGGGGTGGCTAGGGGGTTAGGGTAGATTACTAAAGTAATAGCGTGTGAGAGTGCCAAACATAAATGTATGTATGTATGTATGTATTTTGGGGTAACATTCACTGAGACCTAAAAGATCTATTGTGCCCCCTTACTTCTACTTAGTTTCTGAGGAGAGTCTCAGATACTAGTAGCTCCTTTAGTCCTATTTCCCGGAGGAATTTTAGGATATCTGCAGGCCTCAACTTAGGTAACTGTCCCTCTTCTATCCAGTAGTCTCCCAGGTACTGTGCCCTAGGATTCTGAAATACTGTGCAGTTCGCAAGTATGTGGATGGAGGTTTCTTCTTCCATTCCACAAAATCTACAATCTTCTTCCTCCACTATTTTGAGCTTTTTAAGGTGTCCATTCAAGCGACAATGTCCCGTTAGGATTCCTGTTAAAACTCTTAGTGCAGTTTTGCTTTGACTTATGCATTCATTTGATCTCAACAGGTTGTAGTCACCCAGAAGAATCTTTGATTGCCTAAGCCCTACTAGATCTTTCCAATTGTCAGATCTTCTCTTTTCTTCGGCTTTACCTATTTCTTCCAATATTATATTGGAGCTGATTCCGCAAAAGGGTTCCGGCCCCCAAAAGGGTATTTCAGTCCCCCTCTTTGCTAGTTCATCTGCTATTTCGTTTCCTTCTATTCCAGTGTGTCCTGGAATCCACAGTAAGGTGACTATATTGTTCTCGCCTAGTTCATTAAGTTTGCCTAGGCATTCCCACACCATTTTGGAACTGATTACACAAGAACTCAGCGCTTTAATGGCTGCTTGACTATCAGACATTATGATAATCCTTTGCCTTCTATATCCTTTGTCAATATTGAACTGGGCACACTTTCTTATTGCGTGAATTTCCGCTTGAAAGATACTTGGGGTTTTTCCCAAGCTTTCAGAGTGTTTGGTTCCTGGCCCGTACACTCCTATCCCAGTTCCTTCTATTGCTTTTGAGCCGTCTGTGTACCATTGAATGCCAAACATAAAACATTTATAACTATTTTTTATTTCATACATCTGAAAACGGACCTCCCTTAAAACTTTTACTGTTCACTTATTGGGTAAAATTACTGAGAAAATAAAAACAAATATGCGCCTAAATACAATTTATTATTAGTGGTACTGGGTATTCCCTCAAAAAATACGTCTTATGTGTAATTTCGTAATGATCCACCTCGATGGTCAGTATAATCCCCAATAAAGGCGGAAATGGATTAACACAGGTAGTCGTGGTACAACTCGGTAGTCCCCATTTCAACATGTAAGAAACTGACCTGAGATGGGATAATGACATGCAAAAAAGTATTAGCCGTGACAGGCTCGTATTTATTTTGTTATTATTACCTGAAAACTCATAATACTTTTGGGTCATTCTTACAATATTCAACCTATTTCGAAATAGCACCATAGTTTACATTAAAAAAATAGCATTTTGAAGGAGTCAATTCTCATCTACTTTACTTATTATTTATATTGACAGTTTTAGACTGTATCTACATCTGATTGAACAGTTTAATGCCAACCAGCCACAATATGTTTGTATTTAGAACCTGAGTATAGTTAACATTTGACTCGCTAATATCTTAATATATTAGAAAGAGTTGATATTAGCGTGGCAATTCCAAAAATTAAGCAAATATTTAAAACAAGTTTAGAATATATTAAAATTTAGCTTGCATCGTATCATATGAAGAGATTTTACAGTTATGGTTGATTTTATCTTTAGAATGAGATTTGTTTGTACTCTACAATAATTATTATTTCAACTTTACAATACCTACCAATTTAAACTGGTAAGTAAAATTGATGTTCTTACTAAACTATTAGTAAAAATAGCATTTTGATATTTTATAATTTGTTAACATTATTTTAATTATTAGTATTGGTAGGTACAGAAAGTCGTGAATAATAAAAAAATTCCCATATTTTTCATAACCAAAAATTAACTTAAATTTTTGTTCAGTAAAGTAGCGAACATCTAAAACAGATGTTTGTGTATTAATTGTAAATTAAAAACAATTTAATAAGCTGGAAAAAAAATAGGTATAGTTAGAAGGGCAAAAGTTTTGAAATTACATTTTCTGGACTCGTACTTCAATCGCTACAATGGTAATTTATTATAGAATCAAAAAAGAGACAGGATGGAATCCGAAACCATCAAAGAAGTTGTTTCAAGTCTGTTGTTTGTGATGTTAAAGCAAAAAACGAGCTAGTTACTTAGACAGAAATGCTGGTAAAGGAGACAGGTAAGAAGAGGACAAGGAGTGTGGAAAATATATTAAAATGGGGAAATGAAGACAATTAATTGTGATACAGTATTAAACATGACCTGTGAAATAAGCACACACGATATAGTCAATTGTTTCAATACATGTAGGTGATGCAATGTTGTGTGTCCTTCTATCATTTAATTTGTGATGATAATATGTGATGATTTAACATCTGGAAACCACTTTGATGCGAATTGAAAGTATTTGTCAATTTTTTTGAATGCAACTTCTTTTCAGGAGTTCTTCACACTGACCCATTATTTTATTGTTTCTGTTAACTGTCTTTTTATCACACCCAGTACATTGCAATATGTTATCGTATATTTTTTAGTTACTAAAAACATGAAATTCGTCTCAAAATCAACGTTCTTTGTGACCTCAAGTAGCCTCCGACCTTGACAACGACAGACCAGTGTTTTGGTAGGAATTTTTGCAAAGTTGCTTGCCTGATTTTTAGCAGCTAACCTCGAAATTGATTTAACTAGTACTGGCTGTCGCTTGGTAGTTCGTTTGCGTTCAGAAAACTCGGTACCGACTGGGTAAGCGCCTGAGTCCACGGCTCCTGCTGTCCCTACCACCCTACGCCACTGTCTATGATCTTTCTATTTAGAACAAAGTTGAATAAGGTGAAATATTATCACTAAGCTTTCAAAGCTCTCAAAGCTTCTTTAGAATTATTACCAAAGAAATCAAGGGAAAAGTTCGAATATGCATATGCAAGAGTAAATCTCTCAGAAAATGCTGTAATGGCATACTTCCTAGACCTTTGTTTAAAGATGAAATCTTCAACATCATGGACCAATTATTCAATGTACATTTTCAAAACTTCGTTCCTTATTGAAACGACAAGCTCGAGGTTATAGGGCAAAGAAATCTAAGATTTTAACGAAGGAAGAAATTGAAAAATGTATCTAGGAAGCTCCAGATAAACAAAAGTTAATGATTAAGGTAATTTATAAGGTTTCAATTTCTATTTAGATTACATATTTATTTATTTTTAGGTGGCTTTAATACTTTCTATTTCTGGGGCCTGTAGAATGGATGTGTTAGTCCGAAAGACTCTACACCATGTAGAAGACCTAGAATCTAAGCATACCTGGTTCGAAGACCAACAAACCAAGGTCATTTGTAATTAATCAGATGTACTTGAATGTTTATCGAAAGTATGTTTCGATAAGACCAGAAAATATGAACAGTGAACGATTTTTCTTTAAATTAATATCAAAGCGGAAAGGATAGTAATAGGAACTCATCAATTTAGAAAAATGCCTTAAATAGTTGCTTGCAGAATATACTGGTTACTGCTTTCGTCGGTCTTCTCCAACAATATTGGTTGCCGACATAATTAGTTTAAAGAGGAAGTAATCAAACGTTGCTGAAGGATATATCGAAGAATCTTTTAACAATAAGGTTGAGGTGGTAAATAAAATTTTCACAGGACAAAGTATTAAAAAAAAATAACCCTACCACCCCGCATATTGTCCAAAATGTTTCTCATAGTTCTAAAAAAAGGTTCCTCCAATGTTCAATAATTGTACTAACTGTAAATACAACAAAGAAATTCCTTATAAACAATGTGTTTTCAATTATTTATGTACAACACTAACAACTGTAAGGAAATATCATTTCTTTACAGTAAGGAAGTGAATAGGAAATCTTGACTGTTTCTTTAAGAAATTTTGTCTAGAATGTCAAAATTTACTAGCGATTTGCGGAAAACATATTTGTATTGTATTGAACCGGTCCAATGTCTATGATAAAAGTAATAAATATTGTTTCGTTGTGTTTAATAACATTAATATTTCTTGGTTAATGAAATTTATGGGAATCCTACTAACATTTCAAAATTGAAGTGCGACACTTGTGCTAACGATTCATTAAAACCTGCATAATAGCTTGAAAATCAAATTTTTCATTATATTTATAAGGTTTTTCAAATTCACACTTTCTAGAAAAATAACGTTCTTACATAACCTCTAAGGAATACCAGGACATCCATGAGGTTTTACGTTGCATTTATTCTATTTACAAAAATCACACTAAAATCACTTGTATGTCATATATAGTCTATATGTGTTACGTAAAAAAATGAATCACTAGTTCAGTACTTTATTTTCATAGTAAAATATATATGTTCATTCTATTTCGTTAAAACATGCATACAGTTAAAAATCTATTTCTTTTTACAAGTCCGACATTTTCAACTACAGCGAGACACATTTATTTAGGAATACTAAAAATTAAAAAAGCTTTTGTACCTAATAAATAACAAATTTAAAAAGTAACACTTAAAATTAAAAATACTTGTACCAAAATACATTTGCAGGTACTTCTATAAAATAGATTAAAATTAACAACTTTTTATACAGAGTAGCGAGAAAATCTGGCAACAGGATATTTTATTTGAAACGATTATTCGTACAACTATCGAATTTTAGAGTTACTTGAAAAATATTGCGGTAGTACTGTTGGTACGCCATTAATAGAAGTTTGGTGAAAAACAAAACAGTAGTAGGCAATTAAATTTTGACACTCGACAGTTCACAGTACACACTATAGAATTCTACCGGTCGCTTTCTACAGTAGATATTTGAAGACAGCTGGATTCAGAACCACTGTAAGAAACCTCGCCTTTTCACCTTCCTATATTTGTTAGTTATGTGCGTAAATAAAATGTTATTTAAAAAATTATTATTTGAATTTTCTTTCTTCTCTCTTTCTGTACACTCCAGGTTTCATGTAAGTATCCGTACAACTTATAGCTTAAGTTAAAAGTTAATAAAGCTCAAGGACACCTCTTGTAAGATACATGTTAAATCTTAAAATAGTATGTCGTTGTAAACACATAATGTTAATGTTTTGGCTGGTTTGGTGAAAAACACTATTACTGGTGAAATATACTTGAGCGAAAAATTTGTCTTAAAAATGATGTCACAAAATAGATTAGAAAAAGTTCGCAAACTAAATCAGAACATGAATAAACGATACTGGCGGAATAAAAAACAACCTCTTCTTGTTAAAAGCTTCCGATACTTAACACAGCTCTAGTTGATGGTATACCAGCATGATATTCTTCCTTGTTATAATGCTAATTACGAAATACGTGAACTCCAAATTTCTACTCACTACCTCTGTTCCAAATTAACTAATTTAGAAGCTACGTATTTAATAACACAACGCTGGTGTAACTTTGCAAATATATACACAGACGGGTATAAAATAGGGGAAAATACCGGATGTGCTTTTAATCACGCCAATAAAGAAATTGCCAGATTATTTAAATTATTAAATAATATATCTGTGTATACAGCTGAACTTATAGCAATTTTAGAGGCCATCAAATATGCAAATAATCATGAAAATGTGCAGTGGATAATACTGACAGATAGCAAAAGCTCTGTAGATTCTCTAAAAAATATCAAGCTAAGAGCTACCACATCTTCAATCTTTATAAAAATTTTAGAAGAATTTCAATCGTCTAGAGATAAAAATAAGAACATTAGATTACTATGGATTAAAGGTAACAATGGGTTAGAAAATAATGAAAAGGTGGACAAACTGGCAAAACAAGCCACAGAAGATCGAGGGGAAATGATGAGGGAAGTAAAGATCCCAGCCACAGATTTGCAAGCTACACTTAAAAACAAGCAGATGCAGAGTTGGCAAGAAAGGTATGCAAGGGAAACAAAAACCATAAAATTTCAGCTAGTGCAGACACAAGTTCACAGAAAACCATTAAAAATAACTCGGACAGACATTTTATAGAAATGATGAATAGAATACGGTGTGGACATGGCTTATACCCAGAATTCAAATACAAAATAGGGTTAGAAAACTCACCAAATTGCGAATGCGGAGAAGTAGGTTCACTAAACCACGTATTGTGGGAATGCCAACTTTTCACAAGACAAAATAAAGATTTCATGAAGGAACTAACAGAAGTTGGAGTTGAGTTGCCCACCAATTTAGACACGCTATTGTATACACGAAATATAAACATTTATAATTGTATATATAAGCATTTGAAAAGAATGAAAAGAGAAATATAAAAAAAAATGTATGTATATAAAAGTATAAATGTAAAAAAAAGGAATTATGTCGCGAAAAATGTAACCAATGTAAATATACTAAACTCTAATATGAAACCATACAGATAACCCGGAAAATGGATAAAAATTCTAGAGCTGGCTAATTGGTTAGAAACCAGGGCCTGAAAAATAAAACACACACACTTATCTTGATCTAAATTTGCAAATATGATCGTATATTTTCAACAGCCGTTAGGCAATATTTGGTCAAAGGGGTATAATTGAGTGGCCGACAAGATCTCCCTATTTGACTCTACGTCAATTTCCTATGGGGCTCCCTAAAGAACCGCGTTTATGTTAACCTATAAGCATAAGTGATTTAAAATTTCATTGACGTCTTGAAATGCAAACAAAAAATCAGTTTTTTTGCAAAGCTTCAAGATGGCTGAGATATAAGGAATGCACATGTCTCATAATACTGACAGGTCCTCTAAAAAAACTCAATATTACAATCCCGTTCATCACCATAAAATTTGATAATTATACGTTTAATCGTATCAGGGAAAATACATTGTTGCCAGACTTTATGGCTAATTTATATACTTACTTTCAAAGTATTTAAAGTTGAGGTATCAAGAACTAACCTCTATGAACTTAATACTTGAATCACATAAACAGTACTACCAATAGCACAAAAAGCCTGGGGGTGCTTGACCAATTAATCAATCAACGATTGAATAAAAAGAAAAAAATTAGGAATGTTCAAATGGTAGAGAAAAACTAAAAATAAGCTACACAAACCAAAATGATACCTTGTCGTTTCGACTAGTATCAAGTTGGAAAGTTGAAACTATTGTCCAGATGTAGATTGACCATATATATTTAAAATATAGGTTATAACCATTTTTCTTTTCTCCTTTTCCAAGTAAAAATATATTTTATATTAGAAACTTCAACAACAAAAGGAATAATTGATTTTTATTCTTCACTCGTTCGAAGAAAATAGGTATTTGAGAGTTATGTACCAGGCCAGAGCTTTAGAATATTGTTGTGAGAAAAAAAACTCAAGGTAGGTCAGTGAGCTACTTGTTTGTTGTAAAATTTAAGGCAAATACAACAAATACGAAATAAAACCCAAGACCGAGACAATCATGGAAAAATATTTGATTACTGTACAAAGGTGCAACATTTCTTTGTGAAGTATTCACATTTTGTCAATCCTATATGTACAGTGGAATTTAAAGCTACAATTCGTTTGAGAACAAGAGAAACAGGGAAAGGTCCTTTCATTTTATTAATACAGGAATGGCGAAGATTTTTGCCAAGACTTCATAAAATAGTGCAATAATTTTATTCATAGATGTTTTTTTCTGTACCTACGATTATTAAAACAAAAAAAATAACGTTTTGCTTATATATAAATAAAAATTTCAACTCACAATGGTTTATAAGTTTACTCTCGAATCACAAATATTTTTAGATCAATTTATATTATTCGAAATATGTACAAAAATAGCAATCTTGTACAATTGACCACACTACATTTCATCTTATATAAGGCAGGTTTTTATAATTTGAGAGAAAACAGTCTAAATTCAACTTTTTCCAATATTGAAATAAATATGTCATTTTTTGGCTTATCTATTTGATTCAAAATTTAATCGTATATTTTATAAAGCAAGAAAATAATAGTTTTGTGAAGCATACAAGATGTGTCTTTTCAAAATGGTTTCGAAAAATATTTAGTAGAATAAATTATTTTGTAAATTAACTTGAAATCAATTATATACAGGATGGCAATTTCAAATAATCCTAGTGTTGGGATCCCGTAAACAATAAGAGATATTAAAAAGTTTACATTCAGTATCTGAAGAAGAAAACTTGGTTATCGAAATGCACATAAGATAGTGTCAAGTGTAGTATAAACTGTGCTCAGCGTCAAGGATAGCGAAATTATCAACATAATATTGTGTAAACAGTGTTCAATGTAAAAAGGGAAAAATTTGAATCGTTTAGGGAGCATTAATATCGCAATTTAACATATTGTTACGAAGTCAGCAACTCAAAAGCCGGCCCCGTCCCTAAACTATAAATTTTAGTGAATGCGCCTTCTAGGGGATTTTAAGAAGGTCGTTTTGTTTTGTTTTTGAGAACCGGCTTCGAGAAGCCGAAGCTTCTGGAAGGTGTTGAAATATATAAAAGGCAATATCTGCGACAGCAATTGACAGTTAGTTAGAAAAGCCTATTCACAGAAAGTTTTCCGTCTACCTTACCGGAAAATCAATCATATGGACACGAAGAATAGGGCGGAAACTTCATAACACCACGATTTTTAAAGTTTTTCACCATCTGTCACTTGATTGCTGTTTATGCAAAGTTTTTTTGTTATATTTTCTTATTTTTTGTTACTAACAACAAACCTACGATTATTTATTAAAATTAACAACGTGTCGTCCAAGTTTGATCCATCTTTTATCCCATTTAACCGGCTCTTATTGTTTCAGAGATCCCAATACTAGGAATATTTGGAATTACCATCCTATTTATCAAAAATCTTTCACAGTTAAAATCAAATATATAAACTTTTTAATTTTTACTTATAGTCCAAGCGGCTACCGAAGTAAAAGGGTGACCGGTCAGAAAAAGTACAAAAATATATTTTATTAATTTTTTTTTGTAAAATTGATCTACATAATCATGGAATTATCTACTGTTACGGATCCATTTAGTCTGCACATGCATTATTTAGACAAATCTTGTACCTATCATCGATATTAGGGTATTTAGCAATGCTCGCATTCATCCCAACGTAGCGCTACCGGAACAATCATCAATTTCCTGCTGAACGAGTGTTTTGTCAAAGACAGATGCGAGCGATCTGATAGCAGTCGCCATTTTTTCCATCCCAATTTAAATACGCTAAGCTACCACTCAATGATGCATTAACCGTCAAGATATTTTAGACATTTGTATTTTGAAATTGAATATAAACCAGTAGGAACTATTAATTAAACTAAATTGATATCGAAGATATTGAGGTCATACATCAAATAAAATTAGGTTAGACGATCAGCAGAATTAAGAAACGATGGATCATTCCAAAAATCGCTACCTGATCAACTTTGTCGGGATGAATACGAACAATAACTTTCCTCGAATCATTACAATTACATTTTATTTGTCAACGGCGATAATGTTATAAGTTCAAAAAATGCCAACGTCTTTATTATTTTAATTAGCGTATATCGATTGTAAAAATATAACACTATTACTTTTTTAGGTAACACATACTTAACAATTTTAGAATACAGATTCAGCAGACCTAGAAAGATGGATAGGATGAGATGGACTGCGCGCCAGCCGTTTTTTTGGCAACTTCTCTAGAATGTTGAGTAATCTTATAAAATCGGGTCTATCACTCGCATGGAAAGACCAGCACAGCATCAATATATCCTATAATTAAGATTTCACACATTTCCCTTCCCCATTCAATTTGTTTTAAAAAAAAAGGTATTGACTCTGGTCCCGGAGCAGGGACTTATTTAAGTTCCAGCGCGCGGCGGCCGGGATTTTTGAAGGGGAAGGGTGAATGTAATGGTATTTTCCCTTCCCCTTCTTGAAGAACATTAGTATTGAAAATTTGGCAAAAGTTGCCGGGAGCACGCGGTAAAAGATTTTCAGGTCCCTGCGCTGCGGTAATCTTTTAAGAACTTAAGGCTCCCTTCGCCGGGACTGGAGTCACTGCCTTAAAAAAATTATCATACCTTTACATCTCTAGATGCTTGAAGATTGGCAAGAGGTTGTTTCATTCCTTTGCCTACCTGCCAGATAACAGCCTCGGGTGGTTGACCTTTGAACGGCCATTCGCCACAAAGTAATTCATACCACACGGTTCTAAAAATTATATTTTTTTGTTAAAATAACTAATGAATTAAAAAAACAAACACAATTTGATGGCGCATTTTAATTACTGTTACTAGCGACCCGCCTCGAGTACTAATGTAACATCAATATAAGTGACCTCTCACTTCAAAAGTCTGCTTACTAATAACATCGGTGACGTCCACTTCGCATTTTTCTAATTTTTAGGATTTTTACACCCGACGTAACGTCTAAATAAAACGGCCGATTTGAATACTTAAAGAGGAATTTACATAGATTATGAAACAATTAGCTGGCAATTTATTTTAGTACAAAAATGAATATTTAGTTTTAACTCTTCATGAGGCGTTAACCAATTTATTTACTTACCCAAAAGCATATACATCTGAAGCTTTACTGAACGGTAATTCTTCATCGTGAGGTTGATGGGCGTGTAAGCTTTGCATTATTTCTGGAGCTAAGTAACACAACCATCCTGGAGGAATGCCTAAACTATCTGTTCGTCTAAAAAAAGTTAAGTTATTTTACATTTAATATGTAAGGGCACAATAATTATGTTTGTTCGTAAATCTGAGGTATGCATATTTTAAATAAATGTATGTAGAAATGATTTAGCCTTTGTAGTTTCGGATTAAATGCCATCGATCAGAATAATTCAATGACGCGAAGTAATTTTTAGCCAGGAACATGAGCAATGCGAATTTGAGCGACAAGTGACAGATGTTTAGTTTCGTATTTCGTTTAGAATAGACCATTTCAGGTCGGACATATTGTGCTGGAGGGTACATTTACAGGTAAACAAGGGATAATAGTTAGACTTTGATTAAAAATTACTTCAACGTATCTAAAATGACATGGTTTTGTAATGTTGGTAAGTGTAGAATGCAGAACCTCTAGACTAGTATGGGATTGCATCGAAGAACTGAAGATGATAGCCAAACGGAATAACGTCAAGCTGACCTGGGTACCAGGTCACCAGGGTATCGAGATCAATGAAAAAGATGACGAACTTGCAAAAAGAGGGTCAGAGGATACGCAGCCTGAACCAGGAAAGAATCTCGGTATACCGAAAAATATAGTACGAGGATCTGTAAAGACCTGGATTAGAGAACAACATGAAAATTTCTGGGTAAACGTCCCAAGTCAAATGGATGGGAAAACCTTTATAAAAGAACCATGCCTGAAACGTACAGCAGAACTGCTAACACTGTGCAGAAATCAGCTGAGAATCATAGCAGGTTTCCATGACTGGTCATGCACCAATAATGGAACACCTGTACAAATTAAAACTATACAACGGAGACCTTACATGCAGATTATGCGGTAGGAAAACGGAGACAGTGAAACATATACTGTTTACATGCGAGACTCTTGATCGCAAAAGACAGTTATTACTTGGCGAACCGCAAGGAAACGCTGAGCTATATAGCAAACACAAGGCTAAGAACTTGTACAAACTAGTGCAGGGGACAAAGGTGCTGGAATGGGTGCTATGAGAAAGCACGAGCAAAAATGGCATAAGCCATTAGGCTGCAATCTTATCGGAGACTTGTCAGAAGAGCTCGGGAAAAAAACGTGTAGAATGCGTCGAGGATGAGATAAGGTTCGATTTCCGGCTGTTTTAATTGATGCTTGAATTAGTGTTTTAAAATGGGGCCCCGGCAGTTCTAAGGTTGGTTAGTGTTCCAATATCAGTCAGTTTTTGTTTATAAAACACAAACACACAAGGTTCAACTCCAATTAATCGATTCGGTTGCACAATACGACCGACCTGTCAAAGTCATGTTTTCTGGTATGGTCTACACTTTTCATTGTAATAAAAAATAACGAAGTAGTAGCACACTTCTTTTTAAAATAGAACGTGAGCAAAATTATTTATTTTTTCTACTCCTGTTTTATAATATACTTATTAAAAGACTAAAATCTGTATCATAATGATATTCATTATGATACAAATTTTCATTATGATACAGATTTTTAAGCCAATAGGAATGCGACATTCGCACAATATTTAATATAGCCATGGATACCTGGTTGACATTTCTGAAATTAATTATATTAGGTCTGTTCCCTGCAATAAAAGTGTAACACTGAGCTATACGATTTTATTTATTTTAATTATGTTTTAATGCTTCTTGCAGTATACAAATGCAATATACATAGATAGTCCCAAATTTAGCAATTTTACACGCATTTTTTTACAGATAGACCTGAATTTTCCAAAATTATATAGCTCAGTGCTACACTTTTATTGCAGGCGAACAGACCTATTAAGTGACACTTAATTTGACAGCTGTCAAATAATTTTGATTTTCAAAAGTAACTATATTTAAAATTAATCAAACTAAATAATTAAATTGTGTTAAAATAATGAGTGATAACGAAGAATTATAACAGAAATTAGAGAAAGAGCCGAAAATGCAGTTGACAAACATATTACCAGAAAAATCCAAGGAAACTTATGAAAAATTATACAAACAATAATTCTTATTAATCGGAGTAGAAAAAATATTGTATGCAACTTTCATGTAATGGCCATTAATACACTCGCATATTATATACGAAACTCGCCTGCGGCTCGTTTCGTATCCTACAACATGCTCGTGTCTTAATGGCTATCATTACATGATCGTTGCATAAAATACTATTTTGATTTTTTATTGGTAAATTGTGAGGACTGTAATCTCATCAAGTTGATTGTGGCGTCTACGTTTTTGGCTTCAGTATAATGGTTGTTATCATTCGAAAACTGGCAATCGATTTACAACAAATCATATTCGGAAAGTCCAAGTGGGAGTGAGAGAAATATTCAACAGATTTGGAATTCATTTGTACGAACAAACCAATAAAATATTTTTTTCCACGGTCGGGAATAGAAATCAGTTTCTATGACATCAAAATTAAAACAGAAGTAGTCGATTATTCCCAAGGGAGTATAATGAAAAACGTTCTTCATAATGTAAACTCCCTTGGGAATAATCGACTACTTCTGTTTTAATTTTGATGTCATAGAAACTGATTTCTACTCCCGACCGTGGAAAAAATAGTATATACCATTCGGGAGAGATGCTATTTTGTCCTCGGTCCTCGGGCTTATTGCACCTCTGCCAAAATAACGCATATCTCTCCCTTATAGTATAATGTACTATTGTGCTTCTGTAAAAATCCCTTTCGCATAAAAGTTTTAATAATAAAGTATTTTGCTACACTTCTAACAACTTTTAATGCCTCCTCTACAGTATCGGCCATGATGGACGATGATTGGCGGCAATCGCAAACAGTTGGTTTCCTTAGGACATACCAAAGTGAATTTATATGTGTGTCTACACCATCGCCGATACCTCAGTCATATCCTTTTCCTACATTTACTAACAAATCCTAAAGATCCAAAAAGATCTTTCCTTTACGTAGTTCCTGAGACAAGTCAGACTCTAGTAGTTCTTTTATACCGATTTCCCATAGAAATTTAGGGATTTCTGCAAGCTTTAGTTAAGCTTCCATCCAGTAGTCTCCTAGGATTCTGTATTGCCATGTATTCCGCAAATATTTGAATGGAGGTTTCTTCTTTCATTTCACAGAATCTACTGCTATACCTGTCAAAGTTCTTAGTGCAGTTTTACTATGTCATCTATCTGTCAATCATGGCTGATCGTGACGAGGAGGATCAATATGTTTTATATAACCCAAAAATCTCCCTTCTTTTAGTACCTACTACACTTACCTATTTCCAAAACATAACTTTGTTACACTAAAAAGTCCAAAATCCGTGATAACTACTTTGCCGTTTTCTACGAAAATATTTTTGCTTTTTAAATCTTTATGAATAATACCTTTCGCGTGTAAGTAGCCCATTCCCTAAAATAAGAAAATGTTCAGAACCACATCAAACAAATATATAATATCATGGGAACTGGAGCTGGTATAAAATGAACTAGAAAGAGAATGATCTTTAGCCTTGGACGATATATACGACTGTGTTTCAAGCAGACACGATTGCCGCTATAGCTTGTATTGATGAAAACATCTGAAGAGGATATACCCGACAAAAAATAATATTCCTTGACAGCCAGGCTCTGTTTAAAGCAATCAGTAACCCAACAACTAGGTCTAGACTGGTAAAAAACTGTAAAGAATCCCTCAACAGGCTGGCAAGAGACAACAAAGTGTCTCTAGTTAGCTAAAGAAGGCTCTAAAGGTGGTCCGGAATCGTTTTGTGGAATCACAAAGTATTGCATAAGAGGGGAAATCGGGAACTGGCTAGATAGGGAACACCAACTCAAATGGAGGTCGACACAAAGGCTCCTCCACACCTCCAAAGACTTTACTCATCACGGTAGACAAGGAACCTGGCTATTGAAACTGAGTAAGAGACATTTGAAGACAGTTACCGACCTGAGGAAACATCTGCACAAAATGGGCAAAGTTGGAGAACCTGTGTAGGAAATGTGAAATCTATGTTGAAACACATACTCTGCTTCTGTGAGAACTTATATGGACTCAGACGGAAGCACTTTGGAGAGGAAATAATACAACCATTACAACTACTGAAAATCCCTCCAGTCAAACTAGTGGCCTACATAGAAGTAGGAATAGAAGTAGATAACATGGGAAATGGTATAAAGATTTAGTTCAAGTGCCTGGGCTGTTGACCACAACCTAATCGAACGAATGAATGGAGCTAATCTAGCAGAAAAACTTGTAGGATATAAAAGAAAAGGAGACACTAATCTTACTTTAATGTGGTCTGCCAGTTTATTCAGTTCTTTTTGGCATTCTCCTACCGGTCTGGATGTTACCTTACTGCTATTTAAAGCTACAAGGGCTGCAGTTAATATGTTTATCCTATGAGTATCAGTCCTACGTTTGTAAATTCTGACACATTGTAGGATAGCATAAATCTCCGCCTGATTTACAGAGGTATGTTTTCCTAGTGATAAGGAACATCTCGTGTTCCTCATTTCACTATACCAGTCCTTTCTGTGAGGTATCTTTAAACGGTAGACGCATAAAATATAACAGTATCGTGGAAGTTAAAATTTTAGAAAAAACTGCAATAAACCAGATTTGAAAAGTAATAAAACTAAGCTGGAATCAAAGAAAGTAAGCCGCAACTTAAAAAAGTTTAAAGATAGAAATATAGCTTAGTGCTTAGTGTATTAGTTGTTGCTAAAAATGGAAAAAGAACCTTAAAATAATTTTGTTTTGAAAATCTAAGAAAGTTCCTGCAAAAGGTATGATTAAAAGTAATTTGAGAGAGATCAAAAGAAATCGAAGAAGACAGGCGCCAGTTGTACAATCCGAGTTTAAGCCAAGCACTAATTTGAACCTAGCTTAAAGGGGATATTCTGTTGTACAAAATAAAGCATATCCTTAAACCTAGTTTAAGTTGACATGTTTGACGTTTAGTGCGAACTCAGGGTCAGCGTCAGATTGCTGTTGTACAAAGTAAGCTTACGGTTGAGCTTGATTTAAACCTTAAGCTTAGTAAAGCCTTCAAGAGGGCAGGTTTAATGTAAGCTTAAGCACGGAACATAAATTGTTATTATGTTCCATGGCTTAAATGTAAATAAATTGTTTGCAAACATTCTCCTACCGGTCTGGATGTTACCTTACTGCTATTTAAAGCTACAAGGGCTGCAGTTAATATGTTTATCCTATGAGTATCAGTCCTACGTTTGTAAATTCTGACACATTGTAGGATAGCATAAATCTCCGCCTGATTTACAGAGGTATGTTTTCCTAGTGATAAGGAACATCTTGTGTTCCTCATTTCACTATACCAGTCCTTTCTGTGAGGTATCTTTAAACGGTAGACGCATAAAATATAACAGTATCGTGGAAGTTAAAATTTTAGAAAAAACTGCAATAAACCAGATTTGAAAAGTAATAAAACTAAGCTGGAATCAAAGAAAGTAAGCCGCAACTTAAAAAAGTTTAAAGATAGAAATATAGCTTAGTGCTTAGTGTATTAGTTGTTGCTAAAAATGGAAAAAGAACCTTAAAATAATTTTGTTTTGAAAATCTAAGAAAGTTCCTGTAAAAGGTATGATTAAAAGTAATTTGAGAGAGATCAAAAGAAATCGAAGAAGACAGGCGCGCTCTAGTGGACAATGACACGTACAACTGTCAACATTTATTAAGCTGAGTTTAGAGTTAAGGGTGGTTTATCTAAGCCTGTACTCAAGCTTTCATTGTACAACCGGACCTAAAAGTAATTTGAGAGAGATCAAAAGAAATCAGGCGTGGATAATAATAGCACTAATTTTCTAAGATAGAAGAAGGATTGTGTTAGAAATATTAATTTAAACATACCTGAGATATTTGTTGTGCGACGTTAGTGGTTTTATTCATATTAAATTTATCTTTCCTAAGATGTATGTGTGTGAACAAAGTCAATCCTTTGGACAAACTTGTAACTATCGCTAATTTGGGTGGTTTCATGCAAGCACCCATAAACAAAATTAAATTTTCATGTCGAGTTTTTCTGAAAGTCGAAACTTCATTTTTAAATTGTTCTAATGTTTTTTCATCTTTTAAATAATTAACATTTAATACTTTTACTGCTACATCACCGTGCCATTGTCCCCGGTAGACCGTTCCAAATCTCCCAGTACCTATTACATCGTTCATTTTTAATTCGTCGTATGGAATGTCCCATTCTCTCATTGATAACTAAAAAGTAAATAAATGTTACTCTAGAAGTCAAAATATATAATAGTATAAAACTATTAAAACGCCTTAAAAATTTAAAAAAATTACTTTCCAAAGGGTAGACCATTCACTAGGAAGCAACATCTACTTCTCGAGCTACAAGCCACGACAGACATTTAATTACACTTCCAAGTTAAACGATCTATACTTGGTGTAGTACTGGAGGTTGTCGATGAAGGATTTTATTGAATAGGCACAAGAAATGGGATTCTCCAGGTAATTAGGTATTTCCCTACCCATACCATTGGATTGATCAGAGATAAATGATAATATTTTTTTAGGTCTCAGTTCAGTAAATGTCCCACCAACATTATTCAAGAAAATTAAGTTCCTATGGATAAAACAATATCAGTGAGGACTGTTGCTACTTCTCAATCACTTGGAAGTGGGCAAGGATTTTTCAAAAATTTTCTGCAACACTATATGTGAATCATTTAGATGCATGTGTAAGAAGAAAGGTGTGCTTTGCCAACTCGAAATGCCACAAATCTTTACCTTGTTGTAACAAATGACATTTCGATTCGTTTTTTAGTATATAGTATTTTTTCTGAGTTTCTTTTTTTTACTTTTCTATGTCTACGTAATTAATATAGTTTTTCCATGTAGATTCTTTATAAGAATAGTAATTTTTAATAGTTTTTCAACTTTTCTATGTTTACTTAAGGGGGTCATCCCATGTGATGGGCTCAAAAAAATCGATTTTTTTTTCATGAATTGCTTCCTTAAGATGTCTAGAATACGATAGTAAAGTGATTTTTGAACATTCGAAGTCGTTTTAAAGAGATACAGCAGTTAGAAGAAGCTGTTCGGAGCGCTGAGTTGGCAGTCGGAGTCCGGGACTGTTGTGTACCTTGATACCTGACACCCTTTTATACATATACAGATTGCGTAAATTACTTTGGAACCCTGGCCTCGGATTATACAAGTACGACAAGAATATTTGAAAGAGAGAGAAAGAATAATTGTGCGCGGTCATCACTTTGTTTCATCTTAGGGGTGTATACTTATTTCCCGAGACTGGCCGAATGGTCCTTTACAGAGAGAATTCACTAGTTGGTGGTATTCAGTATGCTCCCAACATGGAAGGAGTGAGGGTGTTGAAGAAATAAAAAAATACAATCGTTATTACGTAACCTGTACATCTTAAAATTCATTTTTGTCAACATGATCATTTCAGACCAAGTTGACAATTTCTAACTACAATAGGATATTATTTTAGCCATTGTAATTTGAAAATAAAACAGCATTTCTTGAGAGAACCATAATTAATAAACTAAAAATCCCTTCCATTAATGAATTAAACTGAAAAAATAAAATAAGTAGGTAGGTACCTACACCTATTCTAAACATAAAATATAAACTTCCTGAAAAATTAAAAATAAAAGTCCATTCTAAAGGTAAACATAATTTTAATGAATTAAGTGCTCAAATAAAAGTCAACGATAACGAGACAAAAATATCATTTGTACAAATTAATCTGCGCTTCTGGCAACAGCGGTTAAAATAGGGGGGCAATGAGCATTCGGCCAGTCTCGGGAAATAAGTATACACCCGTAAGGTGAAACAAAGTACACGCCTTAATGACCACGCATAATTATTCTTTCTCTCTCTTTCAGCTGTTTTTCTGTCGTACTTGTCTTATCTGGACGGTTCGGATGTAATTTACGCAATCTGTATATACGTTTATACAAATTTAGACAAGTTTCTACAGGCTTAAAAGGAAGGAATATTCTATGGGCCAGGCATCGCCGATTGAGGGTAAGTTCATAGTTTTAAGTGGACTTAAAACTGTAAACGCGTTTTTTTCAAACTTTCCTTAATCGTATCTCAAAAACGGCTTGACCGAATGACTTGAAATTTGTAGGGTACACTCAGCACATGTAAATGCATGGAATGAACTATTATCAATCAAATATTCCCAAAATTTAAATTTTTTTATAGCAAGAATACAAAAAACGCAAAATTCGCAATATTTTTTTTCAAATGTATAACAAAAGTCCAATTTTTGTAATATTCATTTGATAATAGACCATTCCGAGCATTTAGGCTTACATGTTAAAAGGCCGCTAATTTTTTTTGTTTCAGATAATCCAATCAGCCGGAATCGTGGAGGAAGTCGGAATCGTGGAGGAAGTCTGAACCCATTTTTTCGAGACGGGGTTGTTCAGAACGTTGTAACTCATGTTCTACACAATATTTTTTGGTTAAAATTTATATTTATACTGTTGAAAAAGGATAATAAACTTAAAGCTTTTTCTATTTACTGGTCATAGAAAAAAAATCGTAAAGAATCCCTAAAAAACACTGACTAGTACATGTTGATCAAATTTCAATACTTTTGTGTTGTTATAAACTTTTAATGGAAAGACCAGTAATAGTCGACTTTACCTAGGGAGAGTCAATTCTTACTGGGAGATCAACTTTCCCTGTAAAATATATGCGTATTTGCGCCTAATCAGTACAAGGTAGATATTATCCGTCCAGGAAACTGTAATCAAGTAAATAACTACATTTTTGTCAATATAGAATTTTGGCATTCCATTCACAGGGTTTAATGTATTAATGTGATTTCAGCGTTGTCTTCAGTCCAGGATTGACGACAAACAAAAAAATATTTTCAAGGACAAATTAGAACGTACCATACGAATAATAAATTTTCTTACTTACACTATTCTGTCGAGGCCATCGATGTCCATCAGTAATGGTCTCACTGTCGGACACTTGACTGTCCTGAGAATCCACCCGAACGGGAGTTTTATCGGAATCTGTGCTTGTACTTTCTGAAGTTTGTGATGCTGTTCGATCATTGTCAGTCGATTGTTGGGAATTTACCAAATCCCGATGAAACAGCGGTACATTTGGTAAGGGGTGAGTTTCTAACGTCACTTCGTTGGTAGTTTCACCGAGTGTGACGTCTACGACAATAATTATTATAAATACATACTCAATTAACGTGAACTATTACACAATTTTACAAAAATTTTGATCGACATTTTTGGTTACAAGAAATAATTCCGAAATCGGTGAAAGTAAGAAATTTAGTGACAAAAATATTATAAAATACATTAGTTCGCTAACGATGTCGAATTGCTAGTTGGGCATAATATTGTGTGACTTAAAAATGTAAATGCCTTCGTACAGTGAATTGGTTTGATTTATATTTTTTTGTAATACTATACCTGGAAAATGAAATGTAGGTTTTTGACTAGAATGAGGAGTAGTTAAGGTCTGAACAGCGGGACTTGACGGCGTTGAACTGTTACAACTAGACGTATTAGAACTGGAATCGGGAGGCTGAAAATTAAATATACCTGTAATAGTATAAAATAAATGTTTTCGTCATAAAATCTATTAATTCACTATATCACTATCGTTTGAAAAGTTAAAACAGAAAATAGTGAGTCGATCAGCACTCTCTGGAAAATGAACCTAAAGGTGTAGTCATATCTTATTATTTGAAAGTAATAATCATCCTGTAACTTCTTCAAATTTTAATGGTTCCTTAATATTTCCGTAAAGTATGGAACATACTTTACGGACACAGTGTATAATATTTAAATGTTGGTTGTTTAATGTTAAAAAATGTATAAGAACTTACTGGAAATGGTGGAGTATTGATTGATGGTTGCGGATGAGAGTTTTTTCTAGTTCTAGTTCTTGTTAATGAATTCATTATATTTTTTCCACTAGCCCTTCCAGTTGTAGGAGACACAAATGTGTTTCCTGTAACAGTATTAATATTTCAAACACGCTGTGAATTTTTATACATTAGTAAATTTTAATAAATTGACCAATTTTAGACTACCAATATGTGGTATGATTCATAAACAAACTATTCAGAACATCTAGAATTAATGAAGAATATAGTATCGCAGTCAGACTTCTAAATCTTCAGCCGAATAGAAATAATTAACAAAGAACTTCATGGTATGAAGAGTTGAAATTGTAGTGGGAGGAAGAAATTGGCGAGAGAAGTAGCTTTTTAATTTACTGAAATTAGGAAAACCTTTCAAGTTATTTAAATCCGAAAGAAAATTTAAATGTCGATATTTCAGAATTATAAATTAACATATACTTAAAAATATTAAAATTTAAATAAAACGATTTGTCGGGGGGTATAAAATAATAATAGCTGCATCAAAATATCCACATCAATTTCAACATTTACTTAATATCACTGAAAAATTCTCCAGTGATATGCAATTTAGATATGGATTAGACAAGTGCAAAACCTTAAATATCGAGAAGTGTAAAATCGTTAATAGAGATGTGTTACTACTTAATGGGAACATTATAAATGCCATGCAAAATGGCGAAGCCTACAAATATCTAAGATTTCAGCAAGCTAAGCTATTAGACAAAAGTAAGCAAAAACCAAAATAATTGGCCAGTTCACTCAAAGGGTAACTACTTTATTAAAATTCCAGTTGAATGAAGGAAATCACGCCAAAGGAATGAACGCCATACCGGTCCTGACATACTCATTTGGAAGATATTCATAGAACGCAAACTCAATGAACTAGGCGAATACAATATAGTCACCTTACTGTGGATTCCAGTGCACACTGAAATAGAAGGAAATGAAATAGCAGATGAACTAGCAGAGAAGGTGACTGAAACACATTCTCGGGGGGCTGGAACCCTTTTGCAATATCAGCTCCAATGTAATATATACTTTTCTCTACGACGTCAACTTTCGCCAGAAGTCGCAATAATCCAAAATTCCACCCCTTTTCACCCCCCAAATATATCTGGAAACACCACTGCTCACGCATTTATTTTTTCTACGTTTGTTATACGCCTCTTCACCATGACCAACTGTTCCCATCCTGTTAACAATTTTGTTTTTTTTTTGCTTCAAAGTAAGCTAATTCGACTAGTCTAAGTATCCTTAATGTTCTCAAACTTACCTTTGTAGAAAAAGTACAAACTGTTCATGAAACATTTGCACCACCACACGTGGATGGAATTTGACAATTTTCTAACTCTAAGATTTTGGTAAATTCTCATCCGATTCGGCTAATTTTATATGTTATTGGAAATTATTTAAAAAAAAAGAATTAGCTAATTTTTTTTACGATTTTCAAACAAAGGTCAGTAAACGAGCTAAACCCAAAGATTTTTTTTTATAATCACCTGTATCCATGGGAAAATTTTTCTTAAATTCGTTAAGCAGTTCTGCAGGCAGTCCACACGAAGGTGTTACTTTGTCTTCACAGTCCCTGTGACAAGTATATTTACATTCTTTGCATTTGAGACCAGTACCAAAATAAATTGGTTTTTGACAGTACCCACACGAAGACATCATCTTGAACGTTTTCGTAAATCTGTGATTGATTTGATGAGTCATTATTTTACCCAGCACTGTTGGAGTTCTAGGAGATTTTGGAACTTGAAGACTAATAGCTATAAAGAATAACATTTTGATATAATTATGATCAATTAATTATGCAAATATCAAGACTACAAGAACTTAAAATTAATACAAAAAGTAGGTGAATTTTAAAATATAGTATCATTTGAAATCCGTATTAAGTATTTATGGATTTAGAAACGGCTTTTGATGCTTTAATCGGACCATCCGTTTGGGAATTATTTACACATTGTGAAAAGGTTTAATACGATTTACAAAAGTACAACAAAGATAATTTGAATAACACTACTTGAAAGAGAGAGACTATAATGTAACTCACAAATTGATGTCCCCTCTACTAAAACAGGTGGGCGAGTGTTCATTGCCCTTTTTACTTTTACTCGATAGTAGAGGGGTCTAATTGTGAGTGTCACACATCGAACCATTCTTGTTTATATCTTTCAAGTAGTGTTGTTCATATTATCCTTGTAGTAGTTTTTGTGTAAATCGTATGACCTATTAAAATTGGCATGATCTACGAAGTGAGATGTATAAAAATATGTCATTTGTGAGTACGGTTAATGTCAATTTGAAAGATTAATTCATAATTTTGAAAATATTATAAATTAAACTGTTTCTAATAATTAATCCAACTATTTAAAGAAAATATATAAACATAGGTCACTATTTGGTCTAGCCAAAATATTAAACATCTGGTAGGTATCATATCAAAAGTAACCTGTCATTCTGACGATGATATGTCAATGTCGAAATAATTATCAATATAATATCTAATACTCTCATTACTTTTCGATGCAGCAAGGCGTTCCACAGGGTTCACCTCTCTCTCCATACCTCTACAATTTTTTCTGTCATGACCTTAATATTCCTACCTTCAACAAACAAACCTACATTCTCCAATTTGCTGACGATACTGCCGCCATTGCCCATAACAAAACCCTGCCACAAGCTGTTGACGATTTACAAAATGTATGAAACAGCATAGTTTCATTTTCTAATAAATGGAGAATTCAAAAAAACCCTATAAAAACTAACTTTACCATCTTCAACCACGTAGCCTACCAAAATGTTTATACACAGTAAATATCGAAAATCACATAATTCAACCATCACAACACTGTAAATACCTTGGTATAAACCTCGACCATAAACTAAATTTCAACTACCACACAAAGGAAGTTAAGAAAAAAGCCATTGCAAAAGCTAAACATTTTAGAGCTTTGACTTACAAAAAAGAAGGGATCAGCATAAAAGTAGCAAGTGATATATACCAAATGATATGTAGACCACTTCTGGAATATGGCTCTATATTATATCAAACCTGCTCGAAACCAGCCCTGAACAATCTACAAGTAGCAGAAACAACTTGCCTCAGAAGTATAACCAAATTAAGACACCCCCAGAACCCTATACACTGTCCATCAAACCAAAGGCTATATAATACTGTCAAGATCACACCTATCTTGGAAATAATGGATGAGTTAAGCAAGAAGTTCGCAAAAAACCTAAACATTGAAATGCTTCAAGATATGGTCATCGCCCGGGATCCGATTATACCACCAAAAAGGAAAATTCCATAAAAGTCCCTGTGGACAAAAATAATGAGTATTACAGCAAACGCTGTAAATTAGTAAGGTCTCTAAATCAGACTCTATTAAGTGTTCTGATTACATCTTACATATATACTTATATAATTGATATCTATTTAATATCTTTTTTTTGATAGAAGGGATATATTTCCAGAAAAATCAATTCAAAACCTTTCACATCAACGATAGCAGTTTATAAAAATCAATATAATATGTAAAGATAACTTACATTTATAACTATTATCATCACTGTCGCATGCAGCAGCAGAATGAATATAGGGTGGTGACTTGATAGGACTCGTAGTTAAAGGACTAGAATAACCCATAGTGTTTGGTCCTGGTTCTGTAGGTAATCTTCCTCTCCTACCAACAGATCCCGTGCCACTAAAATATATAATGAAATTTACCTAACATCTCTTAAATATTCTAGTGGATGTGACAACTATTAGAACAAAAATAT
Source organism: Lochmaea capreae (assembly GCA_949126875.1). NCBI lineage: Eukaryota > Metazoa > Arthropoda > Insecta > Coleoptera > Chrysomelidae > Lochmaea > Lochmaea capreae. The sequence goes on along the minus strand of OX421397.1, from coordinate 8,329,707 downwards.
TGACCAAAAATCTACCTTTAAAAGTTAGTAAACAAGGTGTATTTGTTAAAAGTATTAAGTCTTATTAATTGCTAGATACTGTAAAGATTAGAGTAGAGAAAAAAGCTTGGACACATTCATTTTTAAATCTTGTTTGTTCTGGTTCAACTCCAAATCTTTTTTAAAGTGCTCTCATCCGTTGATCTACAGGTATACTTTTATGCAAATTTAACAAGGTGATGGATGAATTATCATAATTTTTTTCTTTACGAGTTGAATGAATTACTTTTTGTTAATTTTTGACTTAGAAGTTAAATTTCCAATTTGCACCAAAGCATGTTCGATTGATTTTGAGTTCTTGGCTACTAGTAAGCAGATTGATCACTTTTAGAGGGAGAGTCATGGCCCTTGCATAGTCGCACCAATATACCGGGTGTCCAGAAACTCTCCTGCCAAACGGAAACTACAGTTACTAGAGGTTATTATAAGTCGATTTAGATCAAATTACCTTAATCCGAAAATGCTTCCTAAAGGAGCTACAGCCCTTTGAAGAAGTCATCCTCATATGAGTTTTCTTATGCATAAAAGCACCAGCAAAGATTTAGTATAAATGTTTGGATATGTGTAATCGGTAATCAGCTTCTGGGACCCATAGAGGTACCAGCCGTTTAACAGGACAAGAATATGTAGAGTGTAATAATTTTAAAATAACAATATATCAATAATCTAAACTTACTTTGATGGCTTCGATTCACCTTCTCCCTTAGGACCAGCCAGTTGAGACTCGTGTGACTTACTTTTGGTCAAGGGATATTCAGGTAATAACGATGGTGGAATGCCTGTTTGGTGTCTTCTTCTAGCCGGAGGAGTGGTAGGAAATTTAGAGCCTAAAAAGAATAATGAGTTACAAATATTTGTAATTAAAAAGTTTAAACAACTTGTAAAGGATATTTACAAATTACTTATATACTGAATTTTATTAAAATTTTGATGCAATGTGGACATAGAGGTTTGCATAAATTCCATATTATCAACATAAATAGTTCTGGCTTACATTATACAATTATAACTAGCCAATAAATAGTAAACTCGTCCATCTGAGCTTAACAGGAGAGTTTTAACTAAGTTGATAAATAAACAATGGATTTTAATAATATAATTCGTAAGTATCCTAATTTCATTGAATAATAACACATCAAAGACATTCTAAGATGTTTGATTTTAGAGAAGAACTGAAGATAGTCTATTAAATATAAAATATTCAATAACAATAATAGATTTCCTAGAAGTACATAGTCCAAGTAAAATACCTATTTATGTGATACAATAGACTCTATTGAGTATCGAATAAAGCAGACGAAATTAAAGATAATATTGTTTTAATTTGATTTTTTAGAATATTAACACTTCAGATATTCCCATTTAGATGGAAAAAGAAAATAAAATCATATTCAATAACAAAGTATTCCGCAAGGTAATGGTTCAGCAATTAACATTTAAAAAGATGTTTAGAAAAAATACCTTTTCATACAAATATTTAACATTTAATAAAATTCCATTACATTACATTACAGTAAATTTCTCAAGATAAATAATTTTAAAATTCAATTTTGTTCTATATCCGAGTGTGCTGTATGTTTTTAAAAGAAAAATAAAATATTTTTGTGCCACCCACTTCCTTGTGGCCATATTTATTGTCGACTTGAATGAATGGTTCCAATAAATGGCTTTGGTGAGGCAATTCGTAGCCCTTGTGACCCACATGCCCTGGTACCCAGGCTACCTTCAGTGCAGCTTGGTGAAGATGGCAACTGAACGGTATGTCCATTCCTGCCTTTTAATTTCTTCAATACCAAAAATTAAGTTAACAAAAATCTAGAAAAGTGTATAGAAAGATCGAGAAGCCAAAAAAGGGACAAAAATTAAGTCACTGGAAATTTAGAGTTATCTTCATGTGTAAGTTCAGAACTTGCACTGAAGTCTTCTTTGAGAGACGCAGAAAGCTAGACATTGAAGAAATGGGGAAAGAAGTACTGAAGAAATGTTAAAATTAAACAAAGCACAATTGAACATGTTCATTCTGGATAACAAACGCCACGCCTTCAAAATATGTGGAGAGATGCAGCCTAACACTTGCTGCTATATTGTGCCACATTAAACCAGTACTCTATCAGCAACCCACTCTTTACCTTAAAGATACAAGTACCAACTTTTGAAAATTTTCTATACACAATTCCAGCAAAATATAAATATACCATATTGTCAGCAGTTCTACAGTACAATTTCATTCTGTTATATCATGTAAAATTAATGTACGGTTTTATGCATCTTAAAAAATTGACAATTTAAATCACTGAGAAAATTAAGTTGTTCAAATAAAAAATTCTTAACACTCTTCATAATGAAAAATATCTCAAGAGATTTACTGTTTGTGCTAGATCAAATATGCACACATATAATCAGACCTTAAACATAAAGTAGCATTCACGTGTAATTTTATTAGAATAGTTTAGTTATGAAAATAATTTTAGCACATGAATTCTTTAGGTTACCATCTTTATGCAAGTGTTGGAATTATAAATTTATATTAAATTTTATTTTTAAACAACCATTTCATGTACATAACACATACTTTAAGACACAATTCATGCATAACTATTTTAAATTAGACTCACAGTATTAAAAAAATACTGCTCTCACTTTCTCCTTCAACTAAAAGGATCAGTTGTGTATTATTTTGTTATTAATTATCAGCAAAAGGAGTGTTCAAGTGACAAATACTTTGAAAACTGTATGCCTTCCGATATTTTAGCTACCGTAAAGGCTAAGGTGCAAAACCTTTGCCAGAAAAATCTAAGAGAAAATATGAAACAGTGTTCCTGCATTTATGAATGGACATAACCGAAAAATGGTCAATTCTTTCTCGAAGAATTTGATGCTGATGTATTTTACAAAGTTGTCTCAAAACTATAAGCCACATATCTGAAGGGAAACACAAAAAAACCTGCATTGGAATCAAAGAAAATCGAAACATTTTTTAATCAATCCCAAATGAGGTAAATACATATACTTTCAAAAGAGAAAATTGATAGTTTTAAATAAAGGTATTTGCATTAATTATTATGAGAATAATGGGTCCAAGACTATAGAGGATCTAAAAGACTGATCCATTCCTTTTAGTTACTTTACCAAAGACAAAAACAGAAGTCAATAAAAAATTTACTATTGCCGATAATGATCACCAAATCTCCAAGAAATATGCTTATATGCACCCAAAAAAGGTATTAATAAATTAAGAGCAATGCCAAATCTTAATCTTTATAAATTATTGATAATATTTAACTAAAATTAAAAATAAATATGAATGAATTAATATGCCTATTATGTATATGTACTAAACATTTTAGATAATGTTATCATGTTTGTCATTATCTATATTCATGCATTTACACTGATACATAATGTATACAATCATATTGTAATGAAAAACATATTTAACAGTCCCACCTAACTTACCTTGTTGAACATGGATCTATTGTAACTATTTAACAAAAACTTACAGTAGTAGTATCTGTAACTTTAAAATAGACAGGATATTTATTTCAATCAAAAATCAAAAAGATCGATAATTGGCTTGAAAACAAACAATTTTCTATCAAGAGCATCAAGACTAGCAAATGAACATGCAGAATCGGATTTTTTTGAAGAGATATCTCATGTATTATTTATTTGTCATTTTGTAATATCTGTGTCTTTAATAATTAATCATGTATTTATCTAAAACCATACTCTATTTTACCATTTTGTACTGAAGTTGGGTTCTGTCCGTTAATAATTAAAACAACCTTAAAACTGGCAGTTGAAAAAAAAGCAACCATCTTTTTTTATCAACAGGAAAGAAGAAAAATAATGTACTAAAAAGTTTTCTAACCAAATATTGATCAATATTTTCTGTTAAATTGATAAATTTAATGATTCAAATCTCCTTGAAAAAAACCGTTAACCTACAATTAATCCATTTGTCCATTTTAACTATAGCCCCTTCGACTTTTTGAAATCATACACATGTATCTAATTACGAAAGGTATTATTGACCTTTGTAATTATTTTAGAAATATGAATGTTGCTAACTGCAACAAACAAATGTAAAAATAACGGAAGTAGTATTTAAAAAAATGTATGAACGTTAGCATTTATGTTGACTACCGTTGTCAATATTTCTTAATATATGTTAACAAGCTATAAATCATGCACATTCATACCTTTCCCCCTCCCCTGACCAGGAGGAGTCAAAGGAGGTCCAAGCACATTACACTGAGCATTCAACATGTCAATGCTAGAGACTGAAGGTGAAGGAGGGATTATTGCACCCCCCCTATTGTTATTCAAACCTAAGCTCTCTTCAGATGGAACAGAGGTTCTTGCACATCTTGATCGTCCTGGCCTTGGAGATAATCCAGTTTTAACTTGATGGTGGTGATCAGGAACCCACGAATCCCAATGAAGGTCAGGTATCTCATTGCAATCTTTATCTCCCCGTTTTAGTTTACCTAAAATACCGGAATATATTTAAAAACCTATCCCCAAAAGTGAAAAATATTGTCAAAAAATAAGTTTTTAAACTTTCAGCATACTTAAAATGAGAAGTGGGAAAAGTATAAGTAAGTGTGTACTTTCTATAGGAGTAGGAGGAAAAATCTATATTTGTCATACTTACCAACATATCTTTTTAAATTGTACAATGCTCTACACAATTTATTCAATTCTTCTGGTTTAGAACCTTTATCACTTAAAATTATTTTCAATTCATTTTCAGATTTCTCTTGGAGTTCTTCAACAGAAGATATTCTCTGACATAGAGCAAGAATGCTTGAATTTTCTAAGCCCACTACTTGTAACCACTGTGTAAGTGATGGTATATGCTCATCACAACCCATTTTCAATTTTAATTTTATTACCAATTGTTCTGAAAACATTGTTATAAGCTTCCCCTAAAAAAAGATACCAAAAATAAGCAACTTAACAGAAGTTATTCAATTTTTACTAATATGTTAACAAGAATTTATAAATGGATTATTTGCATTGCACCAGCAATAAAGCATACTAAGAGTTATTGAATTTCTGTTACAATTGGAAGTTCTTCTCACATAATTATTTGTCTTGATTTCTGTATTTAGTGGAGATAACATGAATAAAAGTACTAAGTTTTTAATTGTTTTCATTTCTAATTTTAAATGTTTTACTGACAAAGAAAATGCCAAAATAGTGTAAGCAACTGATATAAATCAAAATACTCAATGTTAATTGTTAGACTACATTGAATTTTCTCTAAGCAAAAAAGAAAACAAGGAATGGGGTTTCAATTTAATCATAATATCAGTGTGCAAATATGTTGGAAAAAAAATTTATATCCTAATTAAAGACACATAAAGACTCGCCTCTAAAGTTCTCATTTCTTGTTGAGTTAATTCTGCACTTGTAGCACATTGTGTTCTTAGTCCTTCTAAACGTTGAGCAGAAACATCAATCATAGATTGGATTATATGAAGCGTTTTTCGAAGCTCTTGATCTGACCCTCGTTCTGATCCCTCATCAGCCATTACAAATATCACAGTACTGTTACAATTTAATATTTACAATTATCAAAACAATATTTACATATCAAATATCCTTTTTTACAAATTACATTTAATTTTCTCCGTTTTCTGTCAATCATCTTTCACTTTTATAGTTTTCTGTTTTCTTCAAGTTCAGCTGTCATAACTTGATGATGTCGTAATTTGAGCCATATTTTCGCGATTCGACAGAAAACGTGAATATTTGTGTAAAAATAAATAAAGTTTTAAAAGCAGTAGGTAATTTTAGTGTGGTACAAAAACGATTATATACCATTGGGATCTACCCTCCTTAATAAAAACTCCAATCTACTTTCGACAGATTTGCTTCTTTATTCAGGGCTACAGAATAACCCACCCAAACAGAATTTACAACTTTTGAAATTTCCAAAAGAAGCAATAAGAATTGCATTATTACTAGCATGGAGAATAGTCTCCAAGGTTTATACTTTTTATTTTCACATTCTCTCCATTAAATAAAATAAGATTTATAGGCAACTCAATATACAAAAATTTCTGTCATGTAACTGACGTTTTTCTTCCAAATGGTAATACTGACCTTTTCAGTTCTGTAAAGCCAGTTAACCACCTTGGTTCAAAATCCCCAGGTTTTCTCTTCAGTATTGCGGTAGAACTCTTCTATTCTTAAATGCAGCGCTTCTTGTAAGACATTCATTACTGTCTCTGGGAATTTACCATTCATTATGTCGTTCGCAAAGTCCTGCGTCCATATGCCTTGATCATTTAACCTACACCACTAAAGTGGAGAAAATACTCCACCTTGAGGACCAGTACCGGATTTATCACTAGGCCGCAGCGTTTTGTACAAAAAAAGATTTTTAGAACAAAAATTGAATTTTTATTTTCTAAAATTAAGAATTACCGTTACTGTAAATCGAATATATTATTTTTGTATACAATCTAATTCCAGCAGCGTGAACAGTGATGTGGTTCACCAGCCTCACAGTGAGAGGTTAAACCACATGTAGAAGATTAATCATAGGAAGTACCACCTTAGCTAAGGGACGGGGGCCGCTCGGGTTAATTTGGTATAGGGCCGCAAGTACCCCAAATCCGGCACTGCTGAGGATATCCTTTAGTTGTTCTAACGGTGTAAGTTTTGACATATATAATGTGAGCATGGATCCATCCATCTACATGCTTACCTATTCCTCTTTTTTCAAGGGGTGTGTTTGTTGATGACATTGATATGTGTTGTCAAAAGCACCTTCGATAGAAATGTTAGAAGGGCTACTTATTTATGATGCAGACTCCTTTAAGCTGCGTTCTCACCGAGTCGATCAACAAGTCGACAAAACTGCATCCGTCCACACCAGAGTTGACAGAAATGTTATTGTCGATCAGTCTAATCAACATGTCTGACTAAGATTCATTAGCAATTTCCATAAGAGCATCGTGCCTCATATTTCTGTTTTTATAGTTATCAGTTTTGGAATCCCATAGATTTGATTTTAGTTTGTATGCCTCAATAAAAGCTATGACTGTCTTGTTCTGATTCCATTTCCAACGTCACTGAGTACTCGATTTATCGAAAACACGTCCACACACTAAAGTCGATCGACTGCTCTTTCATGTTTACCGACAGTCTTTTTTTTAATTGGTTATTTAACGTCGGTCTGTTTCTGCAACTGACGCTAATCACCGACGCCGGGAGCGCTCTATCCATAACCGGAAATTTTGCCAGTGGTAGGGTTCTTTATCGAGCCCAACATCCATGGACTCGGGACCTCGGGTTTACGTCTCCTCCGAAAGACGGCATATTTACATTATACCTCGTGCTCATTGGTATAATGCCTGCGAGCTGTGATATGCTACTCCGCTGCAGGCTGTATGGGCTATTTACACGACGGTCTTCCCTAGTATGGTCACCCATCCAAGTACTAACCGCGCTCGACACTGCTTCACTGTAATTATAGCATCAGAGGCGTTCCACTACAGTGCTGGGACGACGCTCTTACCGACAGTCGATGGGAAACAATTCGACATGATTGCAACGTACACACCAAGTCGACACTGTCGATCGACAGTGTCGACTCGGTGAGTACGCAGCTTCTTCAGATTTCTTTGCTTGACAAGCCCATTGTAGCAAGTGTAGAAGAATGATCTTAATCATTCCTCCTTGTGAATACATTTGTTCAACTTTTTCCATGGTTTTCACCATGAATGATGGCAGGCGCCTTTGGTGTTGAAGAGTTGAAGATCCCGAAAGATTTTTATACTGGTTCAGTTTTGGGAAGGCTTTTCAGAAATATGCTCCTCTGTATCAAAGACATATTAAGACTATAACGGTTTATTATGGAATATAAAATAACACAATATTGTAAAATTACATTTATTTATAAAATATTATAGAAAATGTAACATTTCAGCTCTCAACAACATTTAGAAATATGTCACACTGCCTTACCGGTTAATTTTCATATATTTCCTCTTTGATATCGCTTTTAATTTTATCAATTGGATTTTCCTCGTTTACAATGTTTTCATTTTTGATTTCACTTGTACTTTCATCAGTTGGATTTTCCTTTTTTACAATGTATTCCTCTTTGATTTCACTTGTACTTTCATCCGTTGTATTTTCCTTTTTTACAGTATTTTCCAAAGTTTTTATGTCTAACTGTTTTTGAATATTGCTCCACCGTTCAAAGCATATAACAAGTTCACAATGTTTGGTATAAGGAAACATGTCTACTGTTACTGCTTTTGTAGGAACTAACGGATCTCCATGAACCTTTTTGGATTCAGCTTTGCCCAAATCGATAAAGTTTTCACGGGCTGCCATTGGATTACAAGAAACATAAACTATTTTATTTATCTTTGAAATTTTACGAATTTGTAGTACCGCTTGTTTATCTAAAAATTATACAGTTGTCAATAAATATAGTATATTATTAAACAAGCAATTTATGATAGCAAGTCATCCGAGTGAATAATGGCTGAGGGGCGCAAGTCATCCGATTGAATAATGGCCATACATTGCGAGTAGAATACTATACTTTGTCCACGACCCTTGATTTCTTTATTAAATATAAGGCGAGTGTAGAACGGAAAGTAATAATTTGGTATTATTGACAATTCTAACGTCAAAATTAATAAATTTCAGGAGTACGTCAAATGTGACATATAGAGATGGGCAATACTGTGTAAAGTATCGATACACCCTACCGTTATAAATATATTGTTTTAAAATATCAATATTAAAAAATACCGTCATGAAAAGTATCAATACTAAAAATTTCGATATTTTATCGATATGATAAATTTCAGAAACAAATTTCCTAAACAAAATACGAAGATTTAATGGTTTATTTCATATTGTACCCCCATCTCTAGTCACCTATGTACCGAAATTTTGTGAGTGTTGAGTTGTCATGGCATGTTATTTAAATGCAGAAGCGTGAATTATGAGTTCATAATTCACTCTAGTAGATATATGGGTACCATATACCTTTTGTTAGGAGATAAAATATTGACTTATTATTAAGTGGTCGTGGACAAATAGTCATAGATGGGAAGCAGTCCCAATTTCTAAAACAGTTCAAAAACTAAAAAACCAATGTCGGGGAGTGAAGAGAGGCAGTATCGGTAGTGGACTGTATAATTGATGGGAAGGTGGTTGTTGGCATCTAACAATGACTTTCCTGTCTCCACTGACAACGAAAGGGTAAACTAACTAGTATGATGTCAATAAATAGTCAGTTTATTTCAAATTGATCTTTAATGAAAGCAAAAGCTAAAGATCTTAACAAAAACACAAAAAAGAAAGAACAGTTGAAAATGTTACAATTGTTCGAGTCACTACTTGGCAGCACTGTGACATCGTTTCGCGTGCAAACTAACAGTTTATCAAAATGCATCAAACTTGACCAACTTACGAAATTGCAAACCAACAATGTATGAACATATTTCATCCACTTATGTGGGATACCTTTGAGGAGAGACAATTTGTAATAGAATAATTAACGGTGATGTTGGGACTTTCAACATTAAATCATTTTTGGCACTTCAATTTTTTTATTTTGACAATCACTGACAGGACGATATATTTCTTATCTCTATAGAAACGCACTTTAATTATGGCACAAAAGGAATAGGGCGGTTGATTTGTTGCGCACAATTGGACTAGGTAAACATTATATTTCTTGTTATAATAAATACATTTTTATGCAGCAGCGACGGGTTGAGATGAAATTTCAACAGGTGATTAGAAAGAGACAGATATACCGGCTTTTGCACAAAGAACACGGCGCTATCAAACTTGTTGGGAAGTAGTTAGGGTGGACATTGGTGGTAATTCCGAATGTAACACACACTCACAATACTTTGCATGCTTAACTAAACAAACTTAACACTGACTTCCGACTTGGGGTTCTTTTTGTCTACCGTGAGCAGACATGATATCACAGTAGGAGTGCTTTTGTTGAAACTCTGAAAACTACTGACTGGTAAAGTCTAACTAAAGTCAGTGTGATGAACCATATTTTTAATCCCCTTGAAGGAAAAAGCCGCCCAATGGCGTGCATATAAATTTTTTATAAATTCAAATATTGTGAAATAATGTTAATCTACTATATCAATTTGAATGAAAAAAATCAGCCTGCATACAAAATTCATAAAATTTGTAATACAATAATAACACGTTTTCCTCTAGAACACGGAGTATCGAGAGAATAGTTTTTTGTATCGTCAACCCAACCATACTTGACAACATCATGCGTATCAAACCAAGTTTCGTCTAAATAAATTATACCTAGTATAAATTTATTTCTCGTATTTTACTCTTGTTATTCTAAATGTAGAAGTGCATAGTTTCCAGATACATATCCTTATACAGGGTGCTCGAAATATTCGAAACATTGAATGAGTATGTCCTAAGCACGGCCCTGTAATCACATTTTTTAGTGGTCTGTACTCGTAAACATACAAACTCAATTGAATTTCTAGGATGTTTCTCTAGATGCATTCAATAGATTTCATTTCAAGCTAAAAAATAAAAAAAACCTCTACGATACCATTTTTAACCCCCAAAAAGTGTATAAATTATAACTTTGACGGTCAATTTTTGGTAGTAAAATTGTCTGCGGAAAAATAAAAAGGAAATAAGTAGATTCGATTTTTTATACTCTTTCCAATTATAAAGAGCAATTTAAAAAAATCTATATACAGGGTGTTGTTTTTCGGATAGACGAGTTTTGAAATTTTTTGTTAAGCCGGACCTGCATTATCTTTTTGGAGATGCTTTTGATGGAGTTTCCCAATGAAACACCCTATATAACAAAGTACTTTTTAGTAAGTGTTCATATTAGGCGAAAATGTTCCTATATGAGGGTAGAAACAAAACTATAAAAGCTTAAGGAGTTACCAGGACTTTGTCATAAATGAGACAGAATTTAGAGAAATAATTATTACTTTACTTACGCAAACCTGCTCTCGGAGGATCTACAACAGCAATTATATCATTTCCTGCGGATTTGAAGCAAACGTTTCCCAATATATCCTCAGCTTTTCCCACAAAAAAATTAGCATTTTCAATGTTATTTAGAGTTGCATTCTTTTTGGCATCATCTACGGCTTGGGATATAATTTCTATGCCCAACACTTGCTTACATTTCTAAAACATGAGTGACAGATATTATATTAAAGTTCTTCATTATTTTATGAGATACAGGCAAGTAAAGAAGGTATGCAAATTAAAATATTCAAAAATTATTAAAATGTAAAGCAGTTTGTATTTGTACCTTTGAAAAACAGAGTCCTATGGTGCCAGTGCCACAGCAAACATCTAGAACTGTAGAATTCTCTAGCGGTTCAGACAATTCCATAGCTGTTTGATATAATACTTCAGCACCTTTGGAATTAACTTGAAAAAACGCCTCTGGCGATATTTTAAATTTTAAACCTAAAATATTTTCATAAATGTGAGTATCACCCCATAGGTGTTCTGACTCAGATAATTCATTATTTTGATTTCTGAAACAAAATTAATCAAAAATATAAATCTTCTTGTATAAAATTGTTTTTAATTTCAGTTTCAGTTTTTACTAAGTCCCTTACAATTTCAGTTGAGAATGTGAGCAAAGTAGAACTTCAATTGAAAATGTGTGATTTGCAATCGGAACTAAAACAGCATTGGACTTTTTCAAATTGCTGCCAAAAGAATCATACCCCAGCTTGCAAGAGTTGTCAAAACTAACTTCCCAAATTTCCAACTAACTTTTTTCTAATTTGGTATTTTTTAATAAATTAAAACGATAATAGGGAACTCAAAATAATAGACACTCATAAAATAATTCAATCAATATTGAAACAAAAGACATATCCCAAGGAATAGAGCAAAGCATTATTCAAAAAAAGTGATAAAAAATAAATTACTAATAGGTTAACTTATTTTATTTTTTATTTAAATGGAATAAAAGAAAAAATATTTATGCAATTTGCTTCAACAACTGAGGTAATTAGCAAATATGCATAAATTGGTAAAATAATCACAATTTGCATAGGTATTATTTACAGAATGTGAACGAGAGTACTATTTTGAAGGTACAAAATTAAGTTTCCGACATTACAGGAGTCTCCAAGCAGTTCTACAAAATTATCTCTAAAATTACATTCTTTACGCTCATTACTATATTTAGGGCACTCAACAAGAATATGTTTGACACTTAACTGCACTTGACACACACTACATATTGGGGCGTCTTCTTTCTTCAGCAGATATTGATGTGTATATCTCGTGTGTCCAATCCTAAGACGTGATAATATTACTTGGTGTTTACGCGAAATACGGAGGATCTTCCAAGGAGAAATAACTGGCTTTATTTGTTTCAACTTAGCTACGGATCTAGTCCACAATATTTGCCACACATTTCTTGTTGATTTTTTAAAGAAAGGTTAACTTAGAAAGAGAAAATGGAATCCAGCACAACAAACTACCAACGGAACAACACTGTTTATATTTCTATCTTATTATTCCTTTTTTATGATCAAATTTGTTTATTTTGTTATTGTTTCGTAAATATGGGAAACTATAAAAAAGTGTTCAGCGTGACAACGCTGCATTTTCCCTTTGCAACCGTTATTTTTATGTTATGCAGTTAGTTGGGTATGAAAGAGCAGCAAGTAAAGTTGTAACAAAATGTGTTTGTTTTAATTCACAATAAATATACCCAATTCAACCAATTTATGTTAAGAAAATACCGTAGAGTATTTTACAAACACCTAGCAATAGAGAAAACTCAATTGCAAAAAGTGAATGTGACAATTCAGCAAACAACACAAAACCAAAAGTGGGTATGAAAATTATTTTGAAAGAGAAACTTTATAAATATGATATTAGGGGAAAATCATACGAATGGTTATCCTTGTACCTGGATAACAGGTAACAATCTGTCAAAATTGTTGATATAGGAAATTCATATATTATGTCTGATCTTTTGGTAAATTCATAAGGAGTTCCACAGGGATCTATACTTGGCCCTTTGTTATTTATCTTATATATAAATGTTAAAGTTACCTTCTGTTATATCGGAGTCATTTACCAGTCTAGTGATCAATCGTTGTTATTTAATACAACTTAAACAAATTTCATATCTTTTCTTATTTTTTTGGGAATCAAACCACAATAATGTTTTTTTATTTCGACGTTTCGGTAGCGTTCCAGATTAACTATAGTAAAGAAATAATTTTTGGTCCCTATCTGACACAACGAAAAAATTTGACCACTAGACAATCAATAATATTTTGAAGTTTAAGACTACAAAACTTTGTTGTCAAATTTTATTAAGGTCCATTCATAGTAGATCACACCTCTGGTAAAATGTGAAATAAAATATTTTATTTTATGACATTCTAACGATATGTAGTCCACTAGAAATGGAATCCAGTGAAGTACACGTTCCAGGAACGGTTTTTATTGGGATAGCGATTTTTTTTGCTTATTTTGGAAATTTTGTTAATAAAAACGCGTTTGTTGTTACTTTTTTGTGTGTGATTATTTTTGTTTTCAAAGTATGTATAACTCAGTTTGGTGATTTTGTGTATTGAAGTGTGTATCGATTAACAACCATTCCAAAGATAAATCATAAGAAAACCTGGATAAAAACTTATGATGCTATCCTGATAACGCAGGTAATTGATTATTGGAAATTTCTCTTTCTAACATTGGTAACCAAATTTGACTACATTCGGCTGAAATACTAGCTACACATTTATCTGAATTTAGTTGTATTAAAGCACTTTCTTTGATTTTACGTCTTTTATTATTGGGCTCTTTCAATATTATTTTTGTCGAATCCCATTAAATTTTATGCCCCTCTTCCCAAGCATGTTTGCGAATACCTGACTTAAAGAACTCCCTATCTTTGATATACTTTTTATGTTCATTTATTCGGACTTTCAAATAAAAAACATTATTGTGGTTTGATTCCCAAAAAAATAATAAGTAATGCCACAAGGAACTTACAGAAGATAAATTTCATTTCATCCTCACCAAAAAATCTCTTCCCCTGACTCTGATATACTGGTTAACAACTCAAACATAACAAAAACCGAAAATGTGAAAGTTCTGGGAGTGTTATTTGATTCAGATTGATCTTTTAAAACTGACTGTTTACATTTATCAAAGATGTTAAATATTTGACTGCCCAATGTATGCTGGATTTAGAAATGCAGTCATAGGAACACGAAAGCATTCAGATGATCTAGATTGCCTCCTTAATTCAAACAATCTTTCACTATTGAAGCAATTACATAGTTTTATTCATCATTAAATATTTTCCGGAGCTTTTGTTTGCTTCTCTCGACTGTAGTTTACAGTTTAAACATGATGAATTCATTTTATTTTCTACTATTTAAAAATTAACTCACTTTTTAACTATTTTTTGATAATATAATGAAGTCACCTTTGCCTCTTTTCCATTTCCTGTACTAAAGTATTCGATCAAATTATTTTTGAACTCATTGAGTTTTTCGTCAGTTAAATTTTGTGGATGTATACCCACTACTAACATTAACTGATTATGTGCTGATCTCGCCATCAACTGTCTAAAATGGCCTGTATGGAGTTCCGGATTAAACACATTCAAATCTGAACTCCTTACGAAATTCTGAAAAACCTGAAATTAAATAGGTTAATTTTCCTGTATCTGTTCAATTATTCAGTGTCAAGTGGCTTAAAATTCCATTGATAATAATTTGGTGTTGATAGGTTATGAATCTTACTTCAACAGCTGATTTCATTGAATCGGGAATGTGAATAAGATTATTAACTGGTCCCACGCCTATTGTACCATTTACATAGCTACCTATTCTAAATCCAACTGTCGGTAAGTTAGTTTCTTCATCTATTCCAATAGTAAACTCACATTTGTTTCGGTAACTGCAACAAAAATACGTTTAGGATTTATTTTAAATAAAGTGACAAATGTTTTTGTTTCTATGTTTAAAATGATATTAGTTGGTAACTCACCCTATATTTTCTTCTGCATGTCGAATGTCACTCAGTTCACATACTAATCCACCATGTAGACTCTTCTGTTTGTTGATCCAATCCTGTAGTTCAGGATTATGATGTGCTAGATCATTGGCCAATTTCTTCAAAAGTGTTTTTATGGCAGTTTGTTTAAAATCCAACTAAAATATAATCTGAATGAATTTGACACAACTTCTTCCCCTGACAAGTATTTATTTATACAGCAACAAAAAGGGTGACAATGTCATACAATATTCTTTGTTATTAAACCACATTGGTGGGAGTTTTCTATCATATTATATTATATATTATTATTTATAAACATACTTGATCTTTATATTCCACATTCCAATATGGAATTGTTGAAAACTTCAACTTTTCTTCTTGGGTACTATCTGATTTAATTTTTTTTGATACGAAATCTTCTGAATCTTCTTTCCTTTTCTTTACCAAAGGATCAGGTGCAGCTTTAGCTTTCTGAAATAATTAAATTATATAATGGTTAGAATTTTAATTGAAATCCTATGGGGCAAGTCCACATTTCATCAAGTGACAGTCTCCGTGAAATGAGCATTCTTTGCTTTGCACAACACAGGGTTCTTGACTTTGATCAAATTTGAGTGCATTTAATTTTGATTTGGTGTTTTCTCATCATTGTATCAATTGCTTATGTATTTTCAAAGCATTATCTGACTGTTTGTATTTATAATCAAAAGGATAGTTAAATCAATACAAAACATCCAAATTACAAATCTAAAATCTATCTAAATAATAATTGTTTATCCTCAGGCAACTGCTATTAATGTCAACTAGTCAGTTGGTGGATATGCCTTCCTAAGGAAGTCTAATAAATTTAATTTAAATTGTTGTTCTCAGTTCTTCATGTGGATATTGAATTAATATTTAATATAAAAATTCTTACCATAACTTTAAATTCTTTTCCTTTCCATACATATCCAGACAGCACATTAATAGCATTTTCTCTATCCTCATTATTTCTAAAGCAAACAAAAGCAAAAGGGCTATTCCTTTTGGTGGTTTTTATTTTATTTGAATTTAGTTTCAGTTTTTCATTTAACAACTTGCGAAATTCCTAAAATAAAAGTATACATATCAAATTACCTATAACTTCAAAAAAATGTTGAAAATAATCAGATTGTTGCCGATAGGTAATAAAATGAATGGATTGAGAATATATAGGTTTGAAACTGGTATATCGAAGCATGCTATGATTATTATCAAAATCTAACTGTTCAAGCTTTTTTTTTAATATTTAAAAACAGTTATAAAGGGAGTAACTCTTATTCCAGGCACTATATAATTGTAAAGCATAAACTTTAATTTCTCCCAAGAACGTACACTCATTCCATAATATTTCGGCATATTTTTAATTTCAATTTTGAAATTTTCTGAAGAAAAATCTCTTTCCAAATAAGCGTAAGGATTTTCTTCAGGTACTTGATCATTATTTGGTTCAGATTCCATATCCTCTCGTAAATAGAATGTAGAAGCTATTTCTCATAACCACAAATCAGTACTCATAACCTAAGATTATATCAGAGACAACAGACAACCCACAACACAACGGGGGGTTTTGTGGTTGTGACTTGTGAGACAACCAATGAAATGATTATATGCACCATAGATAACCTGGCTTATCGGTAATCTATGCTCTGCACCTCAACTTAAAGATGACCCCAGCCCCCAGCCAATAGAAAATATTCCATTATTCCCCAGCTGGGAGATTGTACTTTTCTGTATACATTCTTGATTGACAAAAGTAGATAATCTCGCATGCGACAAAAAATGTCTCTGTTTGAGAATAGGCCCCCTAGGGTAAATCTCAGACGATTCTAGAAAATGTCCCCTTGTTTAGATCTGTGGCGTGCACAGAAATTTATTCAATTTCTGTGGCGGTGTGGTTCTTATCATAGATAACATACGTTTTTATTGCCTATGGTGTTAGTTGAAAAACACAGACACTGAAATTCTGACTTTACATAGTCAAATTAGAGAAGAAGAAAACATTTCCTATTTCTAGGTCTCCTACGGATATTATTATTATAAAATATATTATTTACATTTATTTAAATATTAAGTATAAAATTAAGATTTTCTAAAATGAAGCTTATGGACGATTATGAACACATAAGTTTACTGGTAAATACTTACATGGTTCACAGTTTGAAGAAACCAGATAAATCGGTAAACTTACAGAAGTTTATTGAAGAAGTCTATGTTAAGTTTAAAAATAAGGGCCTGGCTTACTCTGAAACAGAAATATTGCTTACATGGAAGGAACTTCTTGAAGAATATTATTATTATAAAAAAAATTTTGGAAGTGATTATGCAACTAGTGCATGGAACTTGTTTTCATTAATGGATAACTGTTTTGATCGCAAAGATGTTTCGGAAAAATTTACTTCTAAACATACTTTCTTGTTAATTGATTGTATGAGTATCCATAGAGAAACTCTGGCTACACAAGGCCTAACACAGAGTGTATTGGATAGTGTAGAAAGTCATTTCAGGTAATTTGGAAATGATATACTCAATTTAATTTTAGACATCATTTTTATACTCAATTACTTGGTATAATTTCAGAGAAATGCGAGACAATGATATAAACCAAAGTGACATTTTTGCTCAGTGGGAAATATTGAAACAATCCTATAGAGAGAGTAGGTTACTTATGAAACAGAGGTGTCGAAATATAAAATTGAATGAGTATTATGATGCCATGAGAGTATTCTATCAAAGTCCAGAATTTCAAGCACATAGAGTATACAGTAGTCCTGCAAAGAAGAGAATTGCAGCTTCAGATGCTAGTGAGATTAGTAATAAAAAAACAAATGAAGAAGTTAAGACATTTAATTCAGCCTTACGTTATCAATTACTCGCTTGTATAAAGAACAAAAAATGTGAACTAGGTTATAATAAAGAGTTAAGTCCATCACTCTTGAGTTTCATCATAGAAACATTTAAAAGATTGGGATATTATTTCACAACAGAGGCTATTTGTAATGAATGGAATGATTTATATTACAGGTAAGTTTGTATTAATATAAAACTGCAAATGTTTTTATAAAACTACTAAATTTTATTTCTGAATTCTGATGAAAATTACTTTAAGATTTTGACTAGTACTGTTGGCTAGATTATTTATATTCCTCACTCATTTTTAAAATTTGCTTGTCTATTTTAAACTACTATTTTTTCTGTGTCGTGTATTGAAGCTTTGTCTTAATTTCAGGTATGAATTATTAAAAAGCAATGATAACCCTTACCACTGGAAGTATTTTAATGAAGTCAATGATATTTGTAACTCTGTAGAATCGGTTGTGGTAGAAAATGTAGAAAATAATACTGACTCCGAAAGGACAACTGATGTTTTAAAAGAAAAATATTCTAAAAGCTATTCTGAGATACCTGAATTAAGAGAGTTAATGTTAGAAAATAATTTATCAGGAGAAGAGGTTACATACTTGTTGAATACATTTGATACTTGAGGCAACATATTATTAGTTATGTCTGGAGTTTTAATCGATAGAAGTATTAGGATTGATTTTATAGCAGAATGTTGAAATATAAT
This sequence comes from Lochmaea capreae, assembly GCA_949126875.1. Classification (NCBI taxonomy): domain Eukaryota; kingdom Metazoa; phylum Arthropoda; class Insecta; order Coleoptera; family Chrysomelidae; genus Lochmaea; species Lochmaea capreae. The sequence goes on along the minus strand of OX421397.1, from coordinate 8,311,031 downwards.
TTTTCATAGGGCAATGCCCAATTTCTCAGTTACTTGAAAATAAATGTTTGTTCATATTTAGTGTGTTTATTTGTATTAATAAAGAGAGAAATATGCTTTGTTATAATAAAAATATTAAGGGTTGAGAACCAGAATGACATAAGATTGAGTTACTTCCAATTACATCAGAAATTTTGTGCCAGTACAACATAACAGTCTGCTATGCTAATTTATGTCCAATATAATATACAGTGTGTCAAAAGTTAGGAGAAAAATGATCTTAAAAGCCATAACAACAATTTAGTTTTATGGTTAATTAGATTTGAAAAAAATGCAAGGAACTTGGAACTCATTTTACATAATATATTGTTACATTGAATTAGAAGTTATTAACAAGTACGAATTAGGACATAGGATGATGGATTAGTTGTTCTTTAATATTATTTCAGTTCATAAAAGTAACCATATACAAAATTACAATGATACCAAAGAATACACCAACTTAACTGGTGTATTCTTTGGTGATACGTTATTTGCGCGTGTAATGCTGTATTGTATATTAATTGTTTGTACCCACCGGCGGTTCCCAGAAAAGCATTCATCAAATTATAAACACTGAAAGTAACAAAGTAAACTGGGTGAAAATGAGACGTATTCAATTCAGAAAGAATACGCCAGGATCGATATTAAATACGTATATTATTAGGTATCAATCAGTTTGATTTCAACCAAATTTAAATATCACATTTCAACCTCTCCCTGTATATTACACTGTTCGAACCATTATCTGTGGTTCGAACCCAAGCAAAAAACGGACATGTCGGTATTCTACTGTGTTAATGTTAATGGTTGGTTAGTATATGCTAGTAATATTGAAATGAAATGATATCCTTGATTATATTATACACAATTACTTTATAGAAGTTTATTATGTTCAGGAGAAAAGATATATTTACCTTTGTGTTTTTTTCACCGATATATTACTCTATGATATAAAATCTTCTTTTTCTACTAACTCACATGTTCGACCTTGGAAAAGTATTAGCCAATCAACAGAAAGAAACTATTGAAGAGAATAATAATCTGTGGAGAATAACGAACAAACCATTCTTGAAAATTAATAGACTGAAAACAAATTTTTATTTTTGTTACATATACCTACTCAATAAATAATGGAAAATGTATCACCAGTTAAGAGTTTGGAGCCAGAAAAATGGGCCAGACTTATTTCTTGTCTACCGACAATGGAATCAGTTGGTAAGTTATTGGTATTAGATAAAAGTTTTATAGAAAAAAAGTTAACAAAATTAGAGATGGCTTTTTTCCTGTCGATTCTCACGTTTTTAAAACAATTGTCAAGAAATTCCTGAAATTGTTTTTATAAATTTTTTTGATGTCAGTATTTTTTTATGTATTAATCTTTCTATATTTGTATGTAGGAATAGGCATGTTCCAAATATATAGGTAATTGGCTTTTCACTGCAATAAAACACCAATGATCACAGTCCAAAAAATAACCCAAATTCACCATATCCTTTTTAATATCTATAAATTTTATGCCTATTACATAGGTATAACTTTCATAACTTTAGTTTTATTTACTTTTCTGAAATATTGAATTATCTTGCATTAGTGTTTGGTTTATCATAGACTGATTTTTTTGTTTTATTACATTGGATAGTGCTGATAATGGGAAATCTTGAAGTGTCACATTATCCTTAGAAATTGATGAAACAGCAGAGCATAATAATATGTACCTACTTTGTGCCTGCCTTGGTTTAAATCAGGTATCCGATGTTTGGTGGGGTATTATTTAGAATTTTCATTTGCTGTATTCAATCCAAATTAATTTGTTAAGATATGGATATTATAATATAATTATATCATTTCAGCTATTAACAAAGATATATTTACAATAGGACGAGCACCAAATTGTGACATAATCATGACTGAAGGTAATTTTGGTAGTGACAATGTTATTAGCAGTATAAGTAAGGAGCATTTGAGGATTTCAAGAAAATCTACGACAGCCTATTTACAAGATGTAAGTAAAAATGGCACATTCATTAATGGAGTAAGAGTGGAAAAACAAAAACTTGTTTGCTTAAAAGATGGTGATAAAATTGCTTTGGGACAAAAGCCAACAAATAGTAAGTAATTCATAAATATAGCACATTTGAAGTTTTTTCAAAACCGCAGCTATCATTTCATGAAACTAGGCGAGGCAGTAAATCTGATCCTCTGCCGTGTGGAACAGTGTGTTTAGAAAAAGCAATTTAAAATGAAAAGTTTTTTTTTAATAAATTAATATAACTTGCAATTTTCGATATTTGCTGTTGCTAAGTAAAGTCTGGGTTGCTATGTACCTTTTCTAAATTGTTTAGTTGAAAATCCGAGCAGGATTTCAAAAAAAAGAGAAAACAAAATTTTTTAATGCCTACACAGTAAATATAAATATAAAGATCATTTGTAGAAATTTGTAGTTAAAAGTAAAGTAACTCATAAACTAATAATAAATACATTACACAAATATTTAATACAATATTAGCTACCATATCAAATTCAATGCGCTTAACATTGTTTAAAGAATAACAATCAATGTGTTATTTTAAAATTTTCAGTATTTTCTTTCCAATCGTTAATGCTAGAAGAGCTACCAGATACCTTAACTCCTTTAAGTGGTTTGGACAGTACACCAGTATACACCGAAGTTCTGCCTGTGTGGGGTCGTCTCATTTCTTGTTTGCTATTTTTTCATTCGCATGGTAAGTAAAATGACTTATGTGGTAATAATCATGCAAGAGACATTGGTAAAGTCACTTTAACGTTTCAAAAGTACACCATTATTAATAGAATTAACATAATCCTGATTTTGTTATTTTGTAATCAACAAGTTATGATTTTATGTATATGTTTGTAACTATCTTACTTATTTCAGATATTCATAAAGATATATTTAAAGTTGGTAGATCTTTACAGTGTGATGTGTCTGTAAACCAAACGAATCTATGCAAACAGTATAAAGATATATTTAGCAAAGAACACTTTATTATTTTTAAAAATCCAGATAATAAAATAGTATATATAAAGGACGTTAGCAGAAGTGGAACATACTTAAACAATCGGTTGATAGGTAAAAATGTAATGAACATTTTGCAGCATGACGATAAAATATCTGTTGGAGTACCGAAATTACAAAGTAAGTTGTTTATTTTTAATATTTGCATGAACCTAACCTAGTAAATTATCATAAATTGGCGCCCAAAAATTTGATGGACGGTATATTCGTTGGATGACATTGGCTTGAAAAACACGTTGTTCAATGCAGACATACACAATAGGTCTACATAGAAAAGTTTGCATGAACAATTCTAATCTATCCATGGGAGGAGGGGAGGTGTTGTGTTTTGCCACCTTTTTTGCAATTTGTTTTAAATTATTGTGTTAATAAAAATGAAATATTGTTTGTTTTAGTATTTATTTATAAATGTATGTATGATCATGATACCAATTTCTTACCACCTGAACTGAAAGGATCTTATGAACCATCAAACGTATTAGGAAAAGGGGGTGCTGGAGAAGTGCGACTAGCTTATGAAAAAGTAATATTTAAATCCTTATTTAATAACATGGGAAACTAATAGAAATATTTCAGCATTCTTGTAAAATGGTAGCTATAAAAAAGATTACAAAAGCTAGAAGTACCACATCACAGTTGAACCAATTGAATCATCCAACAAAAATTCACAACGAAATCAGAATACTTCGAGAATTAAATTATGTAAGTCAACATTCATTATCTTTTAATTCATTGTGAACTGATAGATGAGCTTGTCCTGAAAAACATGGTGATACTTTTGATCTCACATACCTTTGTACACCATGTTGTCTGAGTACAGTAAAATATGTTAGTTCAGATGAAGCAAGATGTTGCTCATAACTATGTTGTATTCGACCGTAAGGAAGTCTTGTGGCTAACCTTTGCTCATTTTCAAGCCTAGTCTTATCATCTTATCAAGGATTGTGTTTGCCTATATGTAAGTCCCGGTCAAAAGCTTTGGACTAATCAAGGTAAATAACGTCTGTAGGTAAACCATTATAAGAAGCTATATTCCAATCATTTACACACAACAAAAGATTTGTTAAAGCTGAATGTCCTTGTATGAAACCATACTGTTAGTCACTAATATTTTTGTATTCTAGCCCTTTATAATTAGCATGAAAAATATAGTGGAGACGCAACTGGATGTATTTATAGTATTAGATTACATGAAAGGAGGAGAATTGACAAATAGAATTTTATCAAATGTACCATTGACGGAGTCTAATATAAAGTTCCTATTTTATCAAATGGTTTTAGCAGTAGATTTCCTACATTCTAAAGGTATTACCCATAGGGATCTTAAGGTTAGTTTATTTCAATAAAATATTATTAACCGATTCATAATTTTAAACGACAAAAATATCCTTTTTTACTAATAACCTTTGTGTACTCCTCTTATTTTCTGAATGTTTTTAAAAGCTTATGTATATCTTCCAAACGGTTCTAGATAATAGGATGTGGTTTTCACAGTTAGGTTCAAAGTTTTGTTGTCTCATTTTTATATGAATGGCTACTTTCGGTTTATCTTTCTTTCTTAAATAAGTACCCTGTATATTAAAGAATATTTTTAAGGCACGTATTGTTACTTTTTTAAAGTTTAAGGGGGATTCATGCAAGCAAAAATTAAAATTTAAAACTAACTCTTAAACTTTTTCTGGTATATAATAGAAAGTTTTGTTTTTTCTTCTATTTTTACTAAAGTAATGCTATATGATGGAATTTTCTGTTAGTATGTCTTTCCATGCAAAACTTACAAACATACAAATAGTGTTGCTATTCATTTTAGTTTTTATTTAAATTCACTAAACTTCCGAGAGAGTTACAAGTTGTTACTAATCTGAATTCAATCTTTGTCTTCATTGTATTTTTTTTGGTCGTGGTGTCTATTCATCGGGGCCTAATGTAATGCATGATGATTGTGATGGAATGGGAACTTAACATCGAGTGAAATAAGACCTTGAAAACTTTTGCCTGAGGCGCTGGGGGAGGAATTATCAATTGCTTCACCTTTTGCTTTCTCGTTTAGCAACGCACTGACGGAATTAACTGTATATCTTTTTGGAATCTACATTTTCAGCCAGAAAATGTACTGCTTTATTCAGAAGACGTAGAATCCCTAGTAAAGGTATCTGATTTCGGCTTAAGTAAGGTGACAGATGAAAATTCGATGATGAAAACTATGTGTGGGACATTAAGTTACATAGCTCCAGAAATATTAGATAGACGTATCCAACAGTACAACAGACAAGTAGATGTATGGAGTTTGGGAGTTATCCTATTTTATATGATTGCAAAAAGGCTACCATTTAAGTAAGATTGAACATCAAATATTTCTTAATGTTTTTAACGTGGAATTTATTTACAGATCACCTGATCGATGTTTAATGGAAAAACTTATCATTAATGGATGTTACAAGATGGATTTTGAAATTTGGAATCAATATTCACATAATGCTAAAGATCTTGTTAAAAAAATGCTTACTGTTAAACCAGAACAACGAATTACCGTTAGTGACATATTAAAACATCCATGGCTTTCGAACGTAAGTAGTAAATTTTATTTCTTAAGGTTTACCAAAAGTACTAAAATTTCACGTAGATTTTAAAAATGTATTAATATTTAAAATAACAAAGTTACAGTCGAATTTCCGTAGAACCGGTCGTCGACCATACTTGAAAATATTTTAGTTAAAAAGGTCGTATCCGAAAACCCGAACGTAGAAATTTTCATGATTTTGCTATAAGTATTTTGCCATATACAGATAGTTTTAACTCGTCGTGGGACACCCTGTATAAATGTTACACTTATAGTTATTTTCTCTGATGTTACTTAAAATGTTTAAATTATCTCTCTAAGGATCCTACTTTCATGGGACTCTTTATACTATAGAATTCTACGAATCGACTCTATTCTACACGATTGGTAGATTTTTGTCAACAAAAGTAATTATTATCGCTTTCTATACCTAAAGACTTGTCGTTTATAAGATTACTGAGACTTCTGTGATATTATATTTTAAAATTCATGATATTTGACAAATAATATGTAAAGTATAACCAACCAACCAAACTGGAACCACCAGCTGACAAAAGGGAAGAAGAAAGCCGAGAGCTAAGTTCCAAAATGATGCATTGCAATGCAACTTTGGTAGGTTGAACAGAGGTAACCCAAAAAATAGCCGTGAATGAGTTGAAGAAAGTACAAAGCAAAAGCAATAGTGGGAGGTAACACATTCTCGAAATGAAACCTTCTATACTTCTTCATCATTAACTTGGTACATAGGATCTGGTACACAGACAGTCAGGCATCGCTGAAAGCTTTTATGAACCCAAAAGAGACAACACAATTGGTATGAGGATACCAAGTGGAACTCAGTGTTTTATCAGAACATAACCAAATAACTTTGATGTGGGCTACAGAACACTGTGGCATCGAGGACAACGAAAAAGCTGAATTAGCAAGAGGTGGTTCATCAAATCTGACATACCAGAAAGTTTACGGAATTGGATCAAATGAAAACAGAGAAAGATGAGACATAGGAAATCATTCATTAAAGAACTGGTGGTCGAGATACTTCACAGAAGAGACTGGAAAACCCAAGCAGACTAGAGCTTCCCCGAGGAGAGACCTAGTATACAGATGGGTCAATGACCAGGGAAGGGGCAGGAGCAGGGGTATATAGTGAAAATGTATTTCAGTCATAGATTTATGCTATATAACAATGTGTGAGAATTACAAACACAGGACTGGTACTCGTAGGATAAACATATTAATTGCAGCCCTTGCAGCTTTAAATAGCTGTAAGGTAACATTCAGACTGGTAGAGGAATGCCAAAAAGCCTAAGTTGGACCAAAAGCAGTTCTTCAGACCACAAAGAAAGTGGGTACAAAGCCAACATAGACTACAGTGGAGGAACACTGCAAAGCAGGTAGACCTTTATAGGTGACAAATGTGTCAAACGGGCCGAAGAACTACTGAATATCTGTAGGAACCAGCTAAGTATCATTACATGTTGTCATGTCCCTTTAAAATATCGCATCTCAGCATGGAGACAGAGACCGTAACTTATATCTTATTTGACTGTGAGATAAACAGTTTTCGAAGAAACATATGGCACACATCAAGTGGACCTATATAGTCTATTCGAAGGTACGGGGATAACTGGATGGGTGGAATAAACGTGGGAGTAGAGTACAATAAGCCACAGGCTACAGTGCACAAAACTGAAGAACTATTAAAAATTAGTCCTTTCACTGGTCACGCCTGCACTAAATGCGATATAAGATATCACAACAAAGAACTTTCCTGCAGATAAAGAGACAGAAACATCCAAAAATGTACTGGACAACCTTGGCTGACTCCTGAAGAATACAACAGCCAATCAGTGAAGAACCTGTACAGACTGGTACATGGAGCTAGAGTTATGGAATAGGTATTGTGAAGCTAAATCCAAAAAAACACAAGAGGCTGAGGTGTTGCTGAACCAGTATCCAAGCATAAAATACACTAGTTATTGAAGAGTAAAAAAACTATAAAATTCCATTTTTTATTAAACATTATATTATTTAAGAAATGGTATTATTAATTTTTAAATTTCACCACTTTATTAAAGGACTTGAAGATGCAATTTCGGGTTAACGAAATATATCAGTTACATCTGGAATCTACTGAAAGGATTGTCTTAACCTACGACCTTGAACCTCCAACAAAACGACTCAGATCATCATCTGACGAATCCAGTTCCAGTTCTTCGTAATAATTCATATGTATTTTTTTTTATACATACCATATTCTTTACCTCATTTTTATAAAATGAACTACCATGTTTAAGAAATACCAGGAATCGAATGAAACAAAAAATAATTGATGTACAGCCTTCAAAGTAGAAACCTTCCGAAATAATACACTTTTATGTCCATATTTATAAAACAGGACTCGTTTTTGCTACACCGAATAATCCAGTTGTTGAAACATTCCTCGTACTTTCTTAACGCAATGGACCCATTTTGTTTCATTCCTTTTTTTTGTGATATTTACTAGTTGCGGATTATCTAATTCGTTAAATGAAACCAAATATTTTCAAGTAATCTAAGATATCGCTCAGTAACAATAAAATCCACTTAATAGCTAACTTCCGTGATAAAATTAGACACTTAACGCAATACGTGTGTTTCTACGTATGACAAACTTAGGTTTTATTGAATCGGAACGCTCGAATATAAACGATTTAATTCATGTGTCACTTCGTTTGATTATTAAAGTGACCTACTCACGTAGCAATCTGTAGGAATCCTGTTGATTGCTACGTGAGTAGGGCACTTATAGGTTTGTTCGTAGAGCAATCACAAACGACTCACGCGCATTGAATAAAAAACGTTCACAAAGAGGCTCTGCGCATGAGTCGTCCAGTTTCCAACCGTTTGTGACAGCTCTACGTATGTATGATATAACATAACCTCTCTTTTTTTTGGTAAATTTATATTACAAACTTGATGGAAACAAACGACAAACCTCGGCATATCCATTATTTATTCGGTCTGCCTAAACTCTTACAATGAAATACATAAACGTCTTCGGAATACGTCGTGTCGATACGTTTACAGAGTGTGTTGCCTTGAGTGTCTTCTTAGTTTTTAGTGTAACGGATTTATTGTTTAAAGCGAGCTAGATTACATGTATGAAGGAGTCAAAATACATTTAAGTATATTTAACGAATTATTATTATCTGATGGACAACTAAAATGTTTTTGTTTTGTTTTTGATGTTTACTTTTTTACTTTTGTTTATTTTTGTGTAGTTTTAAGTGCTAACGATATTAATATTCATAATCTCATGCGGATTCTAAAGTATTAATTTTTAAAATCCGGTTGTTACCAAAATAAATTTAAACCGAAGTGTATTATTTGTGCTATGTTATGTAAGTGCCTTGTAAAATTTTTTCGATGTTCTCAAACTTCTTTCAGGTTTAACTAAACTTCGTGCTTACCAAAGCAACATTAATGGCGTTTAACTATTTAAACTAGTTTAGTTAATCGGGTTTATGGGTGCATACGGCCATACTTTGCTATTTTGTGAATGAAGTATTCTGCTGAATTGTGTTTTTTTTGTGTACCGTTTCTTACTTTTATATGTTCTTGTTTAAGTAAAGATATACTACGTTTCTTGTAATGTTATCAGTTTTTACCATATATTATATTATACATACAAACGTAGTCAAATATAAGACAGAATCTGTGATGACAGGAATTGCTCAAACTGGGCTTTGTGCAACACTGTATAGTTTTTTTCTAAATTCAGAAAATTTGTCAGTTCGACTTGGTTATTTGATGCTTGCAAAATATAAGTTTAAAAAAAGTATTACCATAGTATATAATGTTGATATAAGTAAGATGTTTTGAAAGCTTCACTCGGAACTAAAATTCTATATTCTAAAGTTCTATTTTTTACGTGACATTTTGTTTTAGTTGAATATTTGCAACAATACATGCGAAATTTTATAGTAGCTAATTGTACCATATAACGATACCAAAGTATGCAAGAAAAAGTCGTCTTATGTTTGACCCGTTAAATTACAATATACATAGGGTTGTGAAACATTCCACGCCACACTTTTTTTTCAACTTCTTCATGATAGAATAGCTTTTTAATTTTATTTTATTCCTTTAGTTATTTCTACATTAATTGAAGATGGTGAGAGTGACATGACGTACTATTTCATTAAAGACCTGATTTCTCTGAACAATCCGTCCCCTTTTTGGGGATTTTATATAATCAGAGTATTTTAATGGGAACTGGTTTTCTTAGCTAAGCAGTACCGCACCATTCTGCAGGTTTGGACGAACTAGTCCGTTCATGTTTGTCGAGTTTTATTTCAGCGGAATTGCTGACAGGAGCGAGTTCAACTTTGCATCGATATGGGTGGTTTTATTATCAAAATCTCACTCCCAGATTTTTCAAAATAGAGTTGGGAGATTTGACGCAGATAATAAAAAATTCTTCGGCGAAAATCGTACATTTTATTTTATTGGTAGGTTTGTTAGGAATGTCCTTTATACTACTCAAAGTATTAAATGTACTTATCCACTTGGGTATTGAAATTGCAATTGCCAGTTCCTCTTTTAACAATAACAATGCAGTAAATTTATTTTCAAGTCCATGTTTTGGTACCTTTCGTTTTTATTAACGATGCAAACGGCACACATAGAGTGGACTTTTTCTATATTTCAAACAAACCAACTCGGGCAGTGCGGTTTCCGCGATGGAATGTTCAAAGAAACCGGTTTTTAAGATGGTGAATATACTCTGGTGTACATAATAATTAACTTTATTTTGCAAACGAACATTATATAGCGTTCCTTATATTTTATTTGTACCTAAAATATATCTAGATTTATGCTCGGACTTATTTTTATACTTGTTTTGAATAAATAATATTTAAAAAAAAAACAGTTAAAGGAGTTTTAATATATACGTTCTTTTTGACGTATATGGGGCACCGATTTTATATTTGGTTACAGGGTCGCCGAGAGGAAAACAAAATCCTCTAGTAAGTATAAGGGTACGTTTAGATTCAATTCAAATTTGAATAACGTAACAGATGCTTTTACACTGGATTGTTTATTTTCTGAATTGAAAACAGCTCCTCAATAAAATCCGATGCGGAATTTTCAGTATTTAGATGGTGGGTAGAGCTGGCGTTAGCCTTCTGTCACTGAAATCTGATTTAATTAAAGTACTTCGTCTAGCTTTAATCTCCCAACGAGACTCCATAGCCTAGACAAAGGCTTTTCAAGGTAGCTTGTAGCCGTTGGTTTTTCCTTGCCAAGTTCTAGAAAACGCAGTCTTGTGACACAACACATGTTCTGTCGATTCCTCTTCCTCTTGACAGAACCTGCAAAGGTCTGTTTCTGCCAATTTTATAACACTCATATGACTGTTGAGTCCGCAGGGTCCTGTCAGTAAACCTACTATGATTCTAACCTAATAGCCTTTCGGCTTTTTAGCAGCAGGTCCTCTGTTACTTTGGCCGATGGTCGTTTGATGAACTCTTTGGCCTGTCCCTGTTCAGTTGTTCTCCACCATTCCAGAAACTTAGTTTGCTTCCATTTTTCAATGGCTGCCTTTTTGTATATGTGTTAGCTACACCGCAAAAGGGTTCGGGGCCATTACAGCGAGCATTTACCTTCTCGAGCCAGTTCGTCAGCTTCTCCATTGCCCTTGTGTCCTTTGTGCCCTGGTACCCAGGCCAGAAATAGTCTGTTAGGACTCGCTAGATCAGATAGGGCAAGCACGCAGTCCCATACCAGTCGTGAATTGACCTGGCAGGAAAATGTCAACAATATTTTCAAATTACTGGACGACCCTAATTTTATGCTCGGCAGTGTAGTTGCGGCGAATGGATTAGTTGAAGTGTAAATCGAGTCGTTACTCGAAAAAGAAAATATGATGCTGCTTTCTTGCCGATAGTCCCGTTTTAATAATTATTGTTTAGAAATGTTTTATGGGAATTATGAACAACAACAAATGAATACATAAATCATTTAATTTTTCATATAAAAATATCGTCTATACCCTTCTAAACTTTAAGCTTATATACTTTGAAATCACCTAACAAAAAGTCAAATAAATCACAATAAAATCCATATTTTGTACCATTTACCACAGTAACAATATAACCATATTAAAAAGAATAGTGTTACATTTGTATTATAAAAACTATTTGATATTACTAATAGTGCGAACTGAAAGTTGTTTGACTCTAAGACTAAGAGTATACCGTCATAGAACAGTCAATATTATAATTTATAATGCTTCCTTAATAATCATTAAAAGTTATTTAATAAACTAGTTTGTTAATGAATGCGATTAATAAACGAGCGCCTTTAATAGTTTGACTGAACCATAACTATTTTTGAGAGAGGGTTGCAGGTGTTCTCTTTAGTCGGTGGTCTGACATCGAGAAAGTGTGTGTGTTTTTGTGTGGAAATTGTATCATCTTCAAAGAAATTTATAAAATATTTGAAAAAAGTAGTGATAATGATCACATGATATTATTTTACCCTCAATATTAATAAATTATTGATAAATAAAACTAACAAGTCATAGTGCAATGACAAACCCAAAATTATGATTAAAATAACCTAAATTTATGTAGACCACATGTAAAAGTAGGTACTTTGCCAAAACGGTATATATTGTGATAATGGTGTAGAAATAATACCAGCTAACGGTACTTTACTTAGTCTCATCAACAAAGAATGTATTCTATCTTTGCTGTGTCGTTCGTACATAGGCGATCTCAAAAGATATAATATTAACAGCATTGTTCTTTTTGATATCTGTAAACGTTGCCGTTGTGTCAATGTCTTGTTGTTCTTCTTTGTACAGGATCGGTACAATTCCATACTGTGAAATAAAAGAAATATTTTGGTAAAATAATTATTGAAAAATTGGTGTGAAATCTGTTATATAGATCTGGTAATTTTTTACTTTTACTGACAATATGACATAAATTATATAACAAGACCCCATCTCCAAGCCAAGGAACATTGAAGCAAACGGAAAGACACAATTAAGGGCTATTGTTTTTCATTAATTTTCCCTAAAACATATAAATGCGGCCTGTCCTTATGGCGGGATTATCAATACCTGGGTAAATTGTGTCAGCCCTCAGCTATCTCTAGCTGCCAGCCAGTCTCGGTTACATTTGAAAGCGTTTATCAATGCACCACACGACCGACAGGTACCTGACTGGAGTCTAAGTACGTGATATCAACGTGGGTGTAATGTTGTCAGAATGTAAATTTCTAATAAGGAGGATCACCTGTTTCATGAAATATACATATTTTGTTATAATGCACTGAATCAAAAATAAAAAAGAAATGGTTTTTATTTTTGTATGTTACTCTGGAAACACCATATGTAATGTCATTAGTCAGTGTCAAAATTGTGGTGGTACTTATTTTTATTTACCAATTTAATTTGGTCTGTGTTTAATTATGAATTGTTTGCTTTTGAAAAATGTTCACAAAACAAAATAAGATTTCCCAGTTTCACTAAGTCACAGCGACAATTATTAATAAAAGTAGCCGTTAATTAACAATCATTATTAATTGGATGCTACTAAACTACTATAAATAAAACAAAATGGGAGCTTTTTGATTTTTCTACAAACAATAAAATTGAAATAACGCAAAATGTGAGCAAACAATCATGACACAGTTGACAGCCTGAATCACAGAACACCCCTTTCTCGAATTTAACTGTTTGTTCTATGGTTAATATCAACTTGATAGTGGCAGCTAAAATAGACGAAAGTTTAAGTGCCAACCTGGCAGTTGATAAACACTTTTGCCAACATCTAAGATTTAGCCAAAGGCTACAATATTTAACTGAGCATTGATAAACCCCCCTTAACATTTCTGGAAAATTAAAACTATAGGTACATAAAAAAATTTGACAACATGCTGACATTGCTGCTAAAATAAAAGAAGAAATAAAGTGATCCAATTACAGTATTCATCACAAACAACAATAATAAACTTCAATTCGTATAATATACTGTTTTGACCAAAAGTTAAAATTTTATTTACCTTGTAATGTCTAATGCTAGTGATATAACCCATGGTTTCCAGGTTTTGGTACCAAAACAAGCCATCGACGCTAAATGAACAATTGGTTTAGCTATATAAATGGATTCTGCAATTAATTCCCTCATACTTAGAGTAGTCTCTAACATCTGATTTTGATTAATAACTCCCGCTTTTGGTAATGGTTTCCATTCTCTTAAACCTAAAAGTAAAAAAAATGTAATTCAGGCACAGTACACCAAAACCAGATGGTTAGAGCTGTTCAAAAACTTCATTAAATTTGCATCCTGCATTTACACACCATGCAGTTAAATGAAAAAAGTACATAAATTATCAAAGCATGTTAAAATTACATTTACATTTATTCATAAAAATGTTGTTCCATGTGGCAAGGGTTTATGTTAGTAAGGTATTTTTAAATCATCTGTTGGTATATTTTGTTTTTTTGTTTCCTTTTTCATTGTTTTTTTCTATTATGTACTTATAAATACCCAAAAACAAAAAAGTTGAAGTAATACGAACCTATTGGTGGAGAAGAATCTATCTTTCTAACAACTCTTCCAGAACGTTTCAAGGTGAAAGAAATTGAATCAAATTCTGATGGTGAAATATTTCTATTTTGGTTACTTATAGTTTTCCTATTTAAAGCTGGAATAGTGGGATTCTGAATGATTGGATCTTTATAATGGAATATTAAGAACAGTCTTGAAATACATCTAGAAAAAATGAACAATTCTTAATACTATCACCTCTAATTAATCTTAGTGCTACTTACTTAAAAATTTGTATTGATACAATAATTATCCACTTTCCAGTGTTGCCCCAAATCTTTGATGCTGAAAGTTCACAAAAAACTTCGGAATATTCAATGACACTCAACCAGAGTTTGATCTTTTCAACACTAGAGCTTGTGTCTATTTGCTGAGCTTTTTTAATTATCCTATCATTAAACATAACCAAGAGATTGGAAAGGCAATAAATTAGTTCTGACACTACATGTGAATTGTTTATTCGCCCTGAAAAAAAAATATAAGAATTAATGGTATTTAACTGTTTTCTATTTGTTAAAATACATACATTGGATGAAACACGTTTAGTTGCAAGTTGAATTGAAAATTTATAGGTTATTATATAGATATGTAATTTTTTTTGTACGAAAATTTCATTTTGGGAAGTTACTATAAACTTATAGCTTATCTACGTAATTTAAACTTATCAATTTTATTTAAATATAACTGTATCCTTTTCGATTTTTGAACTCTCCTTCAAGTACAATGTGCACCCGTTTTTGAACCTATATTAACTTTATATTTGGCACATATTTCTTTTGCATAATCACTTGCTAGTGTAAATAAATCATCATCATTAGTAATTTAAAGTTTCTATGGTGTAATTAATTAAACGTGGAACAATGTTGTTACTAGAATAATACAAATAGATACCTGCTAGGAAATAAGAAATCCATTTCACACTGGTTTCCCAGTCTCCTACACTGTTTGGATTTCTGCTTACCCATGATTTATACGATTGGTATAATTCTGGTAAACTAAATAAAAATGAAGACATTTTAATTTCGTTATAACATACCGCACGACCAATGACCCAGTATTATTTAAAAACATTCAAGATCAAGAACTCTGCGTCAAACTCTCGTCTGTAGCATAGATAACCAACTGATAGATAGTATCTATCTATTAGATACTACTATACTAGATAGGCATCTGACCGTGGCGCTCCCTACGACGAATTAATTTTGACGGGTGGCGTCATCTTGCGAGTCCCAACAGTACTTTTAACACTCTCGCGCGTTCAGAGTGCCCATACCCTGGTCTGTAGCCCGTACACTGTACGACCTGTACGGCGTACAGGTGGTGCCGACCTCGGGCGCCATCGAGTATCTCCGGTGGCGCTCGGCTTTCATGCGAAGCGCGCACGGTTCTAACACCCCGTGTCGCTCTCGTCGACAACTCGAAGGCGTGGAGGAGGGTAGAATACCACCCTACCCTACCCTACCCTAATCCGAATCGAAAATTATAATAATTTTCAATAATAACCCAACTAAACCTACCCCTACCAAACCACCTTCGTATTTCTAGTCAATTTTTGTAGAATGAATTATAATAATTTTCAATAATAACCCAACCAAACCTACCCCTACCAAACCTTCTTCGTATTTTTAGTCAATTTTTGAAAAAAACAAAAAATAAAAATATCTTGACTCGGACACGACTCTAACCTGGTACCTCTGTGTTGCACGCTTACGCTGAGCTAATCTCTGCACACATCAATGATATCGTATGAAGCTGTGTTCTTTTTGACTGAGATCTCAGCTCACTTCAGTTAAACTGATCTGAGATAAAGTGATGTGAGTAAGCACCAAAAAGAACGAACTACTCAATAGAAACGCGCTGTCTGCCGACGCATGCGTGAATAAGAGACATCAAACATAAACATAACCTATCTGGATATCTCCAGAGACAAGGGTTGTCTCTGATATCTCCCATAACCACCAGGACTATGTGACAAAACCTAGAAGAAAACTAGCAAAAATTGTTCAATATGTAGAGACAACAGTACCACAATATGATGACATCCAGTTTAGGGAAACATTTCGAATGAGCAGAGAAACATGTGAATATTGTACCCGTAAGTATCTATTCATTAAGCACTTGATAAAATATAACCTTCTTAGTGGCAAAGCCCACTGTTTGAATATACAATAAAAATATCTGATGATTTGCATTGTGTTTCAGAGAAACTTGCTTCATCCAAATATTTACCAAGCCATCCAGAAGGAAGAGAGAAAATATCGCCCAATAAAGCATTTTTGATGACACTTAGCTATCTTGCTAATACTGTAACATTTAGGCAAATAGCTGAATTATTCTCTTGTTCTAAGAGTGCTGCCTTCACAACTATCAGAAGGGTTATAAAATTTCTGGTAAATGACTCCCAAGAGCATATTAAGTGGCCAGATGCAGAGAAAGCAGTTGCTGTTGTGGATGGTTTCAAAGAGAAGCATGGCATAAATGGTGTTATTGGAGCAATTGATGGCTGCCATATAAATATTAAGAGACCAATAAGGGATGCCCATGTAAGTTATTACACCAAAACATGTTTTTTAATTTGAAAAATTGGATCATTTTTGGCCAACTTTTGGAATGTTGCTGGAAACAAAATATGGTCAAAATGATTGGATTTTCAAAACAAAATTGTCATGGCCTATAAAAATGCATTTTTTAGCATACAAATTTTTTCAGGTATATTGCAATAGAAAAGGAGACCATAGTATACTACTTCAAGGAACTGTTGATGATAAAAAACGTTTTATAGATGTATTCTGTGGAGAGGCTGGGTCCATTCATGACGCTCGATTATTGAAGAGGTCTGCTCTATATGAACGTACTGCAAAACTACTAACAGAAAATAGTACGTTCTTACTTGGAGATTCCGCATATCCCAACCTTGCATGGTTGGTGCCACCATTTAAAGATAATGGTTCTTTAACCAATTCACAGAAAAGGTTTAATTACATTCATTCTTCCACAAGAATAGTAATTGAAAATGCTTTTGGGCTCTTGAAAGGTAGATTTCGAAGACTGAAAATGTTCGAAAACACAAATTTACAATTGGTTGTGGAATGCGTTGTGGCAGCTTGTGTTTTACACAACATTTGCATCAATTTTGATGATTTGGAAATTGAATGTGATGAAGAAACAGATGATGCCGGAAGTAATTACCCAATCTTAGATGATTATAATGCTGAGTTTCATCGAAGTGTGGATAAGAGACAAGAAATATTTGACCAATTGTTTATGCAAGATTAGTGAAAAAATTAGGTGTTATTATATAAATAAATTAATGAAAAATAATTTTTTCATTAAATAACAATTTTTATTATTAAATATATAGGTATAAAATAAACAAAATCAGACTTTTCTCAATAAACAAATAATACCCCAAAAAAACAAAACAATCTTGAAAAACAAATAAAACTTTGAAATAATATTTCATTTTTGGCATGTTAAATAAAAAACATTCTAAAATAAACAAAATTACATCTAAATAAACAAAAATAATACTCTAAAAAACAAATAACAATCTTAAAAAACAAATAAAACTTTGAAATAATATTGCATTTTTGGCATGTTACATAAAAAAATCATCCCAGCTGCATATTATTTGGCAAATTAAGTGCTACTAGATTTTCTATTGCCTTAACCTTCCTTCCCTCAAGTTCAATTTTTTTTTGAGCATGCTCTTCCAATAATTTAAATTTTTTTTCACGATACTCTTACTTTTTTTTTAAATATTTTTTTTTTTCCTCAAAATATTCTAATGTTGCATTTCTACGCTTTTTGTGGGGTTCTACAGCAGTGGTGGGTTCTACGGATACATTTTCCTTCTCCGATGTAGTGTTCTCTTCCTGCTGGCATCCACTTGTTGAAGCCTCACCCAGAATTTGTACATCAATAGAATGAGGACTACAATTACTGGGTTGGCTTCCCAAAAACCCATCCATCTTGGTAAAAAAACCAAATCGTGTGGGTCCCCTACCAGTTTTACCTTTTGTGTCCTTACACACTTTATAAGTACGAACCAGATTCTGCCACTTTTTCAAGCATTCAGCTGGTGTCATCTGAAAATAAACCTTGTAAGTAAACCGATACCTCAATTTTAAAACTGTTTTCTTACACTAGTTTGGAGGCTCTCCAGTTGAGTGCTCACCACAACCCAAAAGTTTTTCTTCTTCTTGGGATTGTGCATATCCTCATAATGAGCTTCCACACAATCTAATAAATTTAATGTATCGTCATAGCTCCACATTTTTTTTTCGTGCACTAGAAAAAAAATGTATTTTTGTATTTGTACATATTTCATTACAAAGAAAACTTACACAAGTTCTCCGAGGAAGTAGATGCTTCAGGCTCCGCTTCTGAAATAGTATTAGTTTCATCTATAAGTATTCTTCCTTTAAAATTAATTTTTGCGTGTCGCAATAGGGCTTCCGCAAATTGTAGATCTAAGAAATAATGCATAATTATACAACTATAGGAAATAGAAGTAATAATGTATATTATTATTAGTTGTTACCTTCCTTCGCCCTCTGTGCATCTTCAATGGATAGATTTAAATTATACGATAGATTCGTATCAGCATCTAATAATGTTATTGTATCCATAACACGGAACAATTTGTAACAAAAGAAAATTAGGTTATGTGTGGTTATGTGTGTTTATATGTAAACCACAGATAACATATGTAAACAAAATCAAATAATTCTTCATCCCCACCACTTTATTTCCGACTCAAGTCCAACTGATACCCCCTTACAACACATTCAGCATCGGTGAAGGGGGAGGTAAAATCTCAGCTCACTTCGAAGTGAGTAAATCAAAAAGAACGCGCACATTACTGATGTGAGCTGAGTGTATTCTTTGTCTCAGTCAAAAAGAACACACCTTTAAAAGCTTTATGGACGCATGCGCACCGGAGCGCCACCGGAGATACTCGATGGCGCCCGAGGTCGGCACCACCTGTACGGGCTACAGACGACAGTTCTTTTTACAGCTTATTTGCGAAATTCAGTTTTCTTTGCCTTTTGGGACTGAAAGCACCTTTCTGTTTTCGCTCGTTCTAAAACAAATAAAATTTTTAAAATGGACAACTCCTGTAGTGTTTGTGGCAAATCTTTTAGTGCCTATAAAAGTCTTTTGCGCCATACACGGACTGTCCACAATAACCATACAAAATTGCAATGTGAATTATGCACTTACGCGTGTGCAAGAAAAGATCAATTGAGTGTACACATAAGTCGAATGCATAAAAATAGTGAAACCGTTCCTAATGTTCATTGCGCTTTTTGTGATTTTTACTCTAATACGCGAAGTGAAATGTTACAACATTATGTGAAAAATCATGACATTAGGGAAAAAAAATCGAGTTTTTCATTCAAAACGGAGCACGAATTTAAGGACTGGAAGGGAAAATTGGAGCAGACTGAAAAATGTAGATTCAATCGTCAAGGCGGGTTTGGGAAATACACTAAAGTAAAGCGAATAACTTATAAATGTTTTCGAGATGGATTTTTTAAATCTTCCGCAACAGTCCGACGTACAAAAATATCCGGAAGTGTCAAAATAAACGCTCATTGCCCAGCTAAAATTACTGCGGTTTTTGAATCGGATGGTGGCGTTAACGTTGATTTCCAGGAGACTCACGTAGGACATACTAATGAATTAGGACTATTAACACTGACTAAAATTGAACGTGACGAGATTGCTAAGAAAATAGCCCAAAATATTCCCTATGACCACATCTTAGACTCTGTACGAAATTCTATTACTGATTGGAACCAGCTGGAACGTCGTCATCTTGTATGCCGAAAAGACATCCATAATATAGCCGCGGAATATAACTTGCAAGGTGAAGCCATTAGGCACTCATGTTTTCGCAACCGTCATAAAAAATCTTTAGAATTAGACCCCAGCAGTATCATTGAGGGTACAGAGGAAAATTCTTGGGAAATAGTTTCAGAGCAGACTGCCGAAGTTTATGTGTTGAGAAAAGTTAAAGACTGTGCATGTGCCTTGAAATGTGAGGACTGCAAAATTTGCATCCATATTTTTAGCTGTTCCTGTCCAGATTTTTCCATCAAATTTATCATGTGTAAACACATACACTTGTTGAGCCGTTACTTATCTTCCTCAAATGTTGCTCCAGAAACTCAACCTCTAGAATTACCCCTCACTCCGGTTGTTGATCGGGTTGAAAATCCTGATCTCCAGGCTATAATTTTGGACCAAGTCTCAGTTAAACAATCCCGGAAACGGGACAATGATAATGACGGTGAAACTCAACCTCTAGAATTACCCCTCACTCCGGTTGTTGATCGGGTTGAAAATCCTGATCTCCAGGCTATAATTTTGGACCAAGTCTCAGTTAAACAATCCCGGAAACGGGACAATGATAATGACGGTCTAATTGACCAGTTTTGCAGTTTGTTATCTGCTGTAAAGACTGATTCACATCGTAAATTGCTATCCCGTGGCATGACAAAAATACTGGCTACGATAAAGGCTGAAGAAGCCTCGAGTTCCTTCCAACTCCCGGAAATAACATCTCCAGAGAACAAAAAGAGGAAAATTAAACCTCAAAGAAAATTTTTATCAACAAAAAAGACCAAAACACCAGGGAGTTCTAGTATTGTTTTACCATCATACTCGGAGAAAGTATCAATTTGCAGAAAATATCAGATCTATTCTAAATAATATAGATTAATAGTATTTTGCTCAGCCTTCAAGAGTCTGTTTAAAAATGGCAATATTATTGAAATGAGGAAGATTTATAATAACCCTGGCTAAAGATAATAGATTAACTCCCGAGAATACAATATTTTATTACCAAGTACTTCTAAAAACATTGCTTGCTACTTCTCTTGAACCTAAAATACAGAAGAATTTCATTTCTGCAGTAAGTTATCATCAAAAACATTATTCACCTAGTGAAGAGACATTCCCACTTTTTCCTGATAGAAGTGACATCCATTTAACGCCTGAAGCTCCAGGATACTATTACTACTAATTTTGCTAATAATTACTCATCTTAATATTGTTTTTTGATAAACACATCATTAAACATCAGATAAACTCAGTTTAATGATAACTGGTGTTTAGACTGTGACATATTGATTTATTTATTATCTCAATTACATCAGTCTAAACATTAGTAACTGTTATCATTAAACCAAGTTTAGGTGTTCGATACAACACGCCTTGAATTAGATGTACATGGCGGTTCTGTAGTTACTGTGATGTCTATCTAGGTTGATTTATGGATAAACAGTTGGTGGATGACACAATTGCTTTTCATGTGTTCAAGTTTATGATTATTCCTTGCTCAAATAGAGAGCCATTAGAACTGGTAATCTCACTGTCATCTTACATTATTCTTTCAAATATTTTTTCCATTAAAAATAAAATGATGATTGTTTATATAATTTATTAAAATACCTTTTAAGATTATTTGTTACAACAGTGCTTCTATAGCAGATAAAAAATTTCAAGTTTAAACTATAGTTTCTAAATAAAACATTCTTAGTTAGTACGCAGTTGATAGTCACCATTTTGTGTAATATATCTCACCCAAGGTAAAGCCTGGTATCCACTTTTCTCGATAATCTTTAAGTATCTTACTTGTATACCTGAAGTAGTGAAGTAAGGAATTTCAAACTTAACTTGGATTGGTGGTTTTCCTTCAGTATCTTCACATTCAACACTAGGAAGACCAAAATGGGCTCTCATTAAATACTCTTTTCCTCCAGGAAATGATTTAATGCTCCAAGTAATGGCATTTTGTTCAGGAGCATATTTTACACTGCCAATAGTTGTTTTAAATTTTGGGGAATCTGCATCATGAGGCACAGGAATGATTATCTCAACATTATTTGCAGTAGAGCGTCTCTTAAATTGAGATCTTGCTTTTATCATGTATTCAACTCTACTGTGTGCATGACGCTCTATAACAGATTCAATCCAAATTAAAGGTTTAACGTGGGTATTCAATCGATATGACATTAATTCAAATTCACCATCAGGAGGAATAAAAGAAATGGTTCTGTCAATTTCAAATCTGGATAGCCTAACACATTGGTGAAATTTAACATCTTCCAACTCCACAGATTTAGACTTTCCTCTGCCTGTACTTTCAAATAATACTTTGTCATTGAGCCCTAGTCTTAATTCAGGCATTCCAGAAAGGTATACTCTCATTTTAATAGCTCCAACTATTTCACTTCTCAACACATTACCATTAGCACTTGCTAATAGGTTTACAGATTCTATCACATCTAAAAATACTTCATTTTTTCTATACTTTATTCCTTCAGAGCGCCAAGACACTGCATTGGTTACGGCAACAGGAATCCTGGGTTGTATTTCAAGCTTGTGACCTTCCTGTGTAATATATTCTTGAAGAATTTTGCTATCAGTTGTTTGGGGATAACCAAAGTCAAGAAGTTCATCCAAAAGCTCATAGATTACAACAAAATTATCCCGTATACTTTCTTCTTCAAGCTCTTTAAAATATTCAGTCATAACTTGGACAATTTTATGTAAAAATACAAACACAAGAGCTATGTTTCCATTTTTCTTAGTAGTACTTACTATGTAAAGATTATTAGTCTTGATATATGAAAAAGTACATTCAGGGATTTGCAAAATTGGACTCACAAGCCCTTCTTCCTCTTTTTCCATCAGCAAGGGCATAAATTTCTCAATTACCCCTAGGTCAATATCACCTCTATAGTTTCTGGAAATGAGAACTTTTCCTTTAACATCTAAAATGTATATTGCTGAACACGACATGTTTTATTTAATTACGGAAACCACCCTTTTAATCGAATTATAATATGTTTTATAATAAATTGGAATGTCTTATAGTTTCCTACTCTTGCGTCGAAACCTGCAAATGGACACATCAGTGTTTAAAATGAAATAAACAAGGTATTAAAACTTACTACATACTGGTCTATGAATAGGCGGAAATATAATTGTATATAAAACTATTTAGTATGATTATATGTATTTATCAATTTTTCTTAAAAATTACACGTAAGTTACTAATTCCTTAAAACATAAATGACATTTGGCACCTGTCTCTGTCAGTAATCTTCCTTTTCTGATATCTTTTGACCTACTGATGCATAACCTTTACACAATTAATTAACATATAAAAAAACAAAATCCAAGTGCTGGTATTAACCAGTTATATTTATTTGGTACTGGTAGAGATATTATGTAAGCTTTAACCAGGAAACAGGCATATCTAGGTAAAGTTACATGACTTACATGTAATATTTAATTTCAAATGCTCACATTAAGGAAAGCTATGAGTAGTTCAAACGAGCAATATTGATAATAACGTAAAATTATACCTACTGCTTATTTTAACTACTTAGCTAATTTTGACAAGTTCTATCAATAATTGTAAATACATTTTAAAATAAAAAAAATAAAGGACAAAGCATTTAAATGGATAGAGTAAAGTATACTAGTCCACTTTTGCTAGATGGCGAGTCAACTGTAGCAGTAGAAAATAATATTAGGTTATATGATGGAGATCAAAAGGTGACGTTTAATTGTTATTTGAAAAGTTTAGAATTTACCTTTTATCTTTATAGACATCGTTTGAAGGAGGAGAGTTGATAATAACCACTCATCGAATTTTATGGGGCCGTCCAGGACAAATAGCTAGAGGTCAAACCTGCTTATCCATACATTTGAGCTTAATCGTTTTTGTTGAAGAAGAATCACCTAGTGCATTTAGTTTTAGCAGATCAAGAAAGGTCGTTGTTCATTTAGCCGAATCAAATGGTAAGAATATGAATATATATGGAACATGTCCAACAGTAGGAAGAAGTACCTAAATGAATGCAGTTAGATTAGATGTATAATATGTAAAATAATAAGCTCACATTTTATTATCTGCACCAATAGAGGGTTTTCTGTAAAATCATTTTTTGTGATTAGCTGAATATTTGCTTTGTCAGTATTACAGTTTTGCAGATGGACTTCAACTGATGACAGTACCTAAACTTTACATGTATATCTAATATTTTTTTGTTTCAACTATTATTGGCCTCAGTAGATATGTAATATGTTTGTGTTATTTCTTCACTTGTTGCAGATACTACAAATGGACCACAACTAACAAGTATTTATAACTTTATTAAGCTTTCTTTTCGTGAGGGCTACACAAATAATGTGTTGCATATTCTCAATGATCTGCTACAGAAAAAACTATGGGAGCCTAAATTACCACAGGTGGCTGTACAAAACAAACCCATTGTCCCACTTATTAAGCCAAGATTGGGAATTGTTGGAATAGAAAGGAGTATTCAGGCAAAACAAAAAGAGACAGATGATAGTATAAATATGGCATTTCAAGATTTAAATAAACTTATGGTTATGGCAAAAGATATGGTTAATGTATCCAGAACAATATCAACAAAAATTAAAGAAAAACAAGGTGATATAACTGAAGATGAAACAGTTCGCTTTAAATCTTACTTATTAAGCCTTGGTATTGATGACCCCGTTACTAGAGATTCCTATAAATCTGATAATCAATATTATCAAAGTTTAGCTAAACAAATTTGTAATTTCTTATACTCACATCTGGAAGAGATGGGAGGTATGATGGCTCTTAGTGATGTATTCTGTAGGGTCAACAGAGCAAGAAGTTTAGAATTACTTTCTCCTGAAGATATATTGAATGCTTGCAAGGTTATGGAAAGTTTAAATTTACCAATGAAGTTGTACCAGTTCTCATCGGGTGTAATGGTACTGCAGTTGAGTAGCTTGGATAGTGCTAGTATTTCAGATGCTACTGCTACTTTGGTATGTTATACTTGCACTTTATTATGTTTTTGATGATATATTATATATAACAATACCTACTACTTAAATTAAATTTAAAATCCATCAAATATTCCAGCCCATGATTCTACTAAGTCTTCTTTCATTTTTCTGCAAACAGTTTATTTCACCTACCATTATTATAATTTTTTTTAACAGAGTTTTGCCACAATTTCACATATTTATCATGAACTCTTTTAATGAGAAATCCATGGCTTGTCTCTCTGCTTATAAATTAATTCCAATTCTTCTTTTAATAAGTAGGTATAATTTTTTATCTTCGTTAAAAAAAATGTTGGGAACGATCGGGAATCGAACCAACACATGGTATAACAGCAATACCATTAGAGTGATCAATTCAGCAATCTGAGTATATATTTTATTTAAAATTATTGTGATTTTAATTATTCAAAATGGATTCGTAAAATTGTCGCGTGGTTGTGCGAAAATGTTTTATGTGATTGTCCACTCTTAATGTAATAAAAACTATATGCTTTTTTAGGTTGAAGAAAAAGAATCACTCTCAGCTGGAGAGTTATCACAAAGTTTAGGGATTTCATTAACCCTAGCTAAGGAAAGACTGCTTACAGCTGAGAGGTATGGGAAATGTTGCCGAGACGATTCCATTGAAGGGTTGAGGTTTTATCCAAATTTGTTTTTAACATTGGAAGAATAAGAAGTTATTGTTAAAGAAAAATCACATCTTATTGAAAATATTGTAAATATTTTGAATTTTCAACACAGTTGTTTATTGAAAGTAAATAATTTTGAAAAATAAGTCTTTTGGAGGAAGCAGTTCAATAAATTGAATTAATGATTGCACATTATACAATATTTCTAGATCCATAGTTTTTTCTACAAATTTTTTCCTCTTATAAATCTTAACTCCTATGTATTTATTTGAATAAAATGCTTGATATGTAAAATGTTTTATTAACCAAACATATTAAATAATGTCAATTTTTCACCCAACTTAAATATTTGAATCATTTTCAATAAACCTAGTCAGAATAAGCACTTTTTATGGTAATTAAACCACAATCTTTTTTTATATTTTTAATGTAATTTTCCAAAAATAACAAGAAGAATAGGGACATACAGAAGTCATTTAAATACTATGAATTCATTTTAATATTCGAAACATGATTATTATTCCTCAATTAGGACTATGCAGGTCTATCTCAAACCTTTGCAATTTTCTAATATAAATTGATAAAGTGACCAAAACTGACAATGCGGGACAATTTTTTTTAAGTTGATGTGACCTATTTCACCGCATATCAATATGAAACTGTTTAGAAAATTAACCTTAAACCGTATAACGGAGTCAAAAGTATTGTTAATATTGTATTGCGCCCTTACCTTCCACCGCGAGATAGAGGTTTGTAAAAGAATGAAAGTGGTACTTTTTGAGATGCCGAGACATAGTTTCCAACGTACGGTCGTATTAAAATAAGTACATGAGGTCAGCATAATATATATGATGAACCATCATTTATAAAACGCATTATTTAATTTAAAATGTTATAAGCTTGATCTCTGTAGTTTATTTCGTTATTCGCTAGTGTTGTGTAGTAAAATTTAGCGTATATACTCGATATAACTAAATCCAGGACAGGTCTCTGAAAAAGGGGACAGTCCTGCCTAATCCGGGACGAATGGTCACTTTACAAATTGATGATAAATATATTTCGAATTACTTGAATTAAGTTTAAATAAGTTGCTTCATTAGCTTAATTTCAATATGTTTTTGTTGTTGAATGTTTTGACATATTTGTTATTTAACTAAAGTGTAGATATTTATGGAAGTTTAGAATTTTAATTGCTCATTTTAAATACCTAAAATGTTTAAAATAATTAAATTCTAGATAAGGTTTCACAAACTGTATTTATCACATCAACAGAGTTGAAGATGTTGCAATATTTTCATTTGTAGATTTTATATTACACAGGAATATTTAATCCAAATTTATTTCAATTCCGCAAAGCAAAAGTTGAAACAAACACTGTGATTTTATTTTCCATTTCTGTGTAGATAATTTTTTCCAAGCATATCTCATGTTTATCTATTAAAAAAATAATAAAATAAATCTTTACTATCTCGCAATTAGTAAATGTATTGTGTATGTGTGTATATGTATTCACTTACAGGACCGGTGTATGAAAAAGAATACTCAGTGCTGCTTTATCGACTAGATTCAATCTAAAAATTTTTAACTCTTTCTACATGATATAGTTACTCATATGCTCATTATTGAAGAATCTGAAACAACAGTTCTTTGACATGTATGCCTATTTGAGAGAGGTCAGTGTTTTTCATGGCACGACCCCCACAGTATCAAAAAATATTTCTCGACCCCCCCAACCTTTTTTTCCATGTTTGTTGAAAATATGTAATACTTATAAAAATTTTAGGCGTTTGCGTTATTTGCAATCTGATATAAACAAATAATTAAGTATTAAGTACGTAAAACATATAATTTTAAATTTAATACGTGGCTAATTGATAACTAACAAACAAATGCAAACATATTAGATGTAAATTCTCTTAAAGGAAAATCGTTGCAGACTCGATTGTTTCGAATCATTTATGAAGATATGGGGACACTACACCGCAATTTGCTTTACCATACAGAGGTTAGGTAGTTATCAAAGGGCAAAGTACTGACCAGAGTTATGGAACTTCGCGCTGAACTATTAGTATATTTACAGCAAGCCAAGTCACATTACTCTGAATTCATTTCTGGCCCGGAATTCCTTTTAAAATTGCCTTTTCTCTGACTTATTTGAACATTTAAATAACTTGAATAAAAGTATTCAAGGGCGTGATGAAAATGAGACAAACTCCATGGCATTATAAAAAAAATTGAATTGTGGTCATCATCTATAAATCAACACAACTTTGATTCATTTTCGTCCACACAGTGTTTCATTGAAGAAGTCGGAAGCGACATCAACTCATATTTATATCTGGTATGAAAATGGTGTTACATAATTTGAAGAAAGAATTATTGTGTCATTACTTCTCACTGCAAGAGATATCGGATAGCACTGGGCAAAGATGGATCTTAAATCCGTTTTTAAATGCAGCTATAATATAAACGAGGCAAATTTAGCAACTAAGCTCAAAGAGAATCTGCTGGAATAACTATCTGCCGATGGGATTCAAGTCTGAAAATTTGGATACGTTTTGGTTAAAAAGAAAAACAGAATACCCGGAAATAACAACCGAGGCTTTGAAGTGTTTGATTCCATTTTCTACCTCGAACTTGTGCGAGTTGGCATTTTCATCAATGGCGCGAATGAAATGTAAACTAAGAAATCGCTTAAATTTGGAAAACGATTTAATACTTAATGTAGCAAAAACGGATCCACGATGGAAGAAATTAATTAAACAAACTCAAGCGCACCCTTCACATTAAAATGAACGAAGATAAGCGAGCACAGATGTAATAATTTTCTAGTTAAACACATTTTTTATATATTTTTTTTGTAATAACATGTTTTAAACTAGCATTTTTCTGACTTATATGATTGATTATATGGAAATTTTATTAAATATAATAATTTTAACTCTTATCGACTTTTTATTCAAGTCTCACAAATTATATGTTGTATAAAAAAACTAAGTTTTCTCGACCTCTCGCGATCCCCCTACAGAAGTTGAAAAACACTGAGATAGGTATAACGGAAAGGTCCGTAACAGTAAATAGCCTATATCGTAGAGCTGTCAAAGTTTTGCGCATGCTCAGTACGATACGGATAGTAATACAGTTGCAACTTTGACTTGGTTTTAAGTGTCTATTGTAATTTAAAATACTACAGCCTTAAATCTCAAATCAGATTGTTTGTTTGAAAGTTTATTAACAATTTTTTACCTTGTGTGTATCTGTGTTTCGAATATAAATGTCACAGAGTTCAATGAAAACATTTGACCTTGAAATGACGTCACGTAGCCTGGAATTATGTTCTCAGTATTTGCAAGAATTGTAACAATGGGCGGCTATGTTGCGGTGGGATCTGTTGAGCATCAAATGCAGCGCCAAATATGCATTTCTTTTTATAATCTTGTGGAAGGCGTAACAAATTATTTAGAGATTAAAATGTTTTGGCTTCTCAGATGTTATAAGTTGAATAATTATTTATTAATCGTTTTAAAATTATTTGAAAATATTTGCAGGGAAGGATTAATTAGCGATTTTTAATCTAAACAATTTATGGTTTACGGAGGCGAAGAGGTTAACAAAATATTTGCGCATATTTGGATACTGTCTTTAATTTACAGTATCACTTACACAAATTAAACCAAGACCTTTTATGTCACCTTAAAATATATAATTTCATAAATTCGTCTGAATGCTAATTTATTGTTTTTCTGCTTTATTTATTTTGGAAGATAAATATAACAAGAAGTTTGTTGTTAAACAATGGATGATTCCAGTAGTTCATTCAGTATTGCCACTACACAATTTTCAGGTCTAAAACGACTAACATTTTGTTGGCCTTTTTGGGAACGATTCAAAGTCGAGACAGAAGTAATTTTTGATTTCAGAGATTTCTAGATGTTCCCGAATATCTGAGCCGGGCTATTAATGATGATCCGAAAGAATATTTTGACTGGATCCGATAATCTCATCACCTTTAACAAATTGTGATAGACCCCTTGTTTTATTCGGTTTTTATAAACATCCCGGACCCAAAATGATTCTTGTTCGTTATCTCTGTCTCCTTCTGAGCAGTAAAAGTAATATACTATTTAGCTTTCTCCGTTGTTTCAGATGAAAAGCGTAGTTAAGTACAACCAACGTGATCTGAACGGCGTTCAACCAAACTAATGTTGATCTTGCCCTCTACAACGAAAACCAAAATGAACTCGGTTCAAAGTTGACTGGCAGTTCAGTTAAACTAACGTTCACCTGTGACATCTACAACCGGCCCTTAGTTATTGATGTACCAAGGACGAGAAACTGTTTATTAGCAAGCAATAAGCGAGAAAATAGACAGTTATTCGCCAATGTGCATATTACATTTTTTCGTCGACCTTTACAAAAATAATAGACTAAGTATTTTTCGTCCGCTATGCAAAAGATAAATATCTTCTGGGGCATCACGAAGAAATCTGTTACTTTATCTCGACTAAATGCTCCAGATTTTAACGCTTTTGTTTTTTCGGAAATTTGGATATGTTAACGTTTTAGCGGATGGAAAGAATTTGCGGAGAAACAGTGTCTGCGGACGAAAAATACTTGCATTCAAAAGTAGTCGATAGAAATTATTACTTAAAATGTCATTTTTTGTAAAGGTAGAATAAAAAATTAATTTAATATAATTTTCTATTTAAAAATTGTGTAAATATTAATTTTTTTTTTTGAATAAAATTATTTGGAAGAGCCAACACTGAACATTATTGTTTAATTCAAATAAGGAAAGGTTAAAGAGCTATCAACTGGTTCAAGCCGAGAAAAAGGTCGTTGATATCATAAAATAAATACTAGAGCGATATTTGTAATCAGGTTAGTCTAGAGCTAGATACATAAACGAAAAGTGTCAGTTTCAAGTGTTTAAAAATGTTTGTAACGCACAATTTTTCTATAGACGAAGTGAATAATTCGATAAGTGAACATTTTGTCAGGATTTTCGGAAATGTGGTGGAACATTATCCAGCGGCGGCAATTGGGATTTTGAAATACCGGCCGTTTAGCGATGGCAATGCTTTAGTGCAAGCGATATATGATTATTTGGATGGCTTAAAGTCTCACGGTAAATTTTTTTTTTTATCTACATAATTAATCTATTTTTGTTATGATTTATGTCGATTTTATACAAAAGAATTAAATAAATATGAAAGTTTACATAATTAAAAAAATATCTAGAACTGTATTTGAAGTTATTTAAAATTTTCCGTTGCAGTTATAGGGAAGGTTATAGGGAAGGCATGATTCAAAAGATAAAATATTAATTTATCTACCCCGTTATTATTCTACTAAAAAGCTATAACATGGGCTATAACTGCAGGGGGCTACAGTTATATGCCAATATTTATAGTCCATCCATATTCTACTAACGTTAGAAATGAACCGGCTATAATGAAAGCCGGATACTACGAGACGACTAGAAAATATATTGGCAACATTGCTTTTCCGTGTAACAGAAGAAGAATCATAACCTATAATCAAGCATTTTTGAATTAAAGTTTCTGGAATGGACGATAAAAAGAAAAAACACGTTGCTCCGAAAAACAATTGGACCGTTTAATTGACTTCATGCTAAGCCATCCAAAATTTGGGAGAGGACAATTCCAAGGTGTACAGGGAAAGAAAGGACTGAATGATATGTGGCAATGTTTATTCAAGGAATTGAATGATAGGACTTCAAAAGAGCGCAGTGTCGATAAATCATCTCCTAGTCTGTTTAAAAGATACCTAGTAGTTTCCCTGTCTGCTCTGAATAGTCGAATAAACTCAGAATTTGTTAAGTTAAATGGATTATAATTGTCTCTTAGACGTCTCCTTTCTACATTAAAATTTCGTCGGAGTATTCTTTCAATTGGATGTAAATGTAGAAGTACAACTAACCCTTGTAAAGCCATAGCAATTCAATAGAACATACCAATTTTGAAAAAAAAACAACAGACTACAAAAGCTTTTAGCCACCACTCTCGTAGGTTATAAAGCGGTCTACAATTCTATCCCCACTTATAGTAGCAAAAACGACTACAAAATTTAAGAGAATACCGAATTTGCAAAACGGTCTAGAAGAAAACTGTGAAGTTAGCCACGTTGCCGATATAGTCCAATCTTACGGCTTATAGCCTATAAACATAATTAATAGAATAATACAGCAGGAAGAAAAATTGTCTACTATAGTCGAGCCTCTCCAAATTGATAGCCGCATTTCTCTTGTAATTGCAACATTGCTGTCAACCAAGCCAGCCAAGAGTAGAAAGAAAAAAGTAGTTATTAACCTCAAAAAATAATTTATTCAAACATAATAGTTGTCAATTATCAAATCACAAATGACTGAATGTCAATCACCACAATCAGCTGATAAGTATAATTTTATTGAGGACAGTTAATTGGTGACACAAAAGTAACTGGATTTCTCTCTAGATTTGCACCTTAACGGCAATAGAGATGGTACTATCTTTATTTTAATCAAAAAGACAGCATAGCACCAACTCTACGGCCTGTTATCAATTTAAATGTAAATAACAAACAGATGAGTGAGATAATTTTGAGGTCATTTGAAAAAAGTTACCTTTCACTATGTTTACCATTAATCCATCAGCATTGTTACCAATTGACGTTTGTAATAGATTTGTTTACTTGTGATGAATGGTTTTATAATTATAGCCATTTTTCTTTGAACGTAACCACGCAAACCGGGTTAAGAATACCATAACGTCACGGTTAACTTTTATGACGTAAGGGTTAGTGGAAACAGTGAAATAAACAAACACCAAACCTCCAATAAGATAACTACTCTGTCAAACTATCGGTTGGTTAACTGTTACGTCATGGTTTGGAATACAAGTCGAGGAATATTGACTGGTTAACTTATAGTTAACCCGGTTTGTGTGGTTAAGTTCCAAGAAAAATGGCTTCTGTTTTAAAAAAAGGTATTCTTTTCAAAGTTTGCGAGGCAAGAGAATATAAAATTCTATAGGTTAGGTACCGTTTGCTAGACAAATTACTAAGAAGATACTTCAGCTACTAGTTTGAACTAGAAAAAAGATGCCGGTGAACCACAGGCTAATGAGGTGGTGACCTTTTCAGATCCATTGTGGTCGAACCACAGGGATCTTTATGTAGTAATCCAAGAGCGTTATCTTATACTTATAAAGTATATGTCAAATTTAAACGATAAATTGACAGTCTTTAATTAATGTGAAAAGGTAATCGCTATACCTTCAACCACCTCGGGGCAGTGTTCCCCAAGGGATAAATGGCGTGGTTCCAATAAAACTTGATGGTGTCTTATTCTTGACAAAAAGGATCAGCTCCCTCCCTGGTTTTTTAAGAGAAGTAGTTTCTCTTGCTTTGAAGCAGTAGTTAAGAGTTTAAGAGAACAGTCAGCTGTTTTCTGTCTTATCTGCAAATTTTATTTGTTTTGTTCATTTCGTTTGTTTGGAAAATTTTGTTTTAAAGTAACTTGGTTATAAATTTAATAGGATATTGTCTTAAAGGCTTATAAAATGAACGATATAGACGATTTAATATTTTTTATGCCAGTCCATGTCTGCTAGATATACATACAAATAATAATAAATTTATGTGTTGATTCTAGTAATCAAACTAGTTTTAATTCTTTCATGTATTTTGTCAGTTTTTAGTTTAAATTATTCTTAAAGTGAAATATGAAAATTTAGGATATAATTGCAGACCAATGAAATTTGTAGCCATGAAACCTCATACCACAATTTATAAACCATCCAAAATCCTGTTCTCCAAACCTGACTTCATAAATTGAGCTTACTTAATATCCAACATCTAAAGGTTATAATCTTACCTTACACCCATTGCATCCAAGTTTTTTTTTGAACCACCAGGTACACTGTTTAAAATTTGGGAAAGTTCTTCCCAATATTTCTGGGACTTTTTAAGGGTAAATTCCTGAGAAAATTTTTGTTTCCACAAACAAGGGTATTTTTTGGATATCTTCCACCATTATACGCTTTTGTTTACTCATGCTAAAGAAGTAAAGAAGATACATTTTTTAATAGAAAGAACATTGGACAAGAACATTGAAAAATGCGCATTTCCTGCACATACGTTCACTAAATTTGCCCATTTTGTGCAGATGTTTGTATAATTTTAATTAAAAATAAATTTAATGGTTTACATAAATCATTACTTTCGTCTAAAAGTCGTAAATAAGCTTAGGATCAACTATTAGATCTAACAAGAACTATTATGTCTTTATGATTGTTAAGTTTTTAGTCTTTAGTGAATTTTTAAACAAGGCCAAAACAATATTAACTTTCTTTATGATTGGGAGGCCCGTTGCCAAGTAGCCTCCCCTTTATGGCGACCCTAACAAGGGCCATGTTCAAAAACAAAACAAATATCTATCGACCAACGAAAACATTTGAAATAAGAATTTTTACTGAAAAATACCGAAATCTGCTCATCAAATTTGGACGTGTTGGTAAGACAGATAATAATTAGAATAATTTGTTATTACTATATAAAAAAAAGTTAATAAAACGTTTCTAAAGATGTCAAAGATAATAGTTAAATACTATTATAACGTCTTACAAAGTTTTTGAAAATTAGTTTTCAAATGGCAGACCGTTCACTATAACAGATATTGAATTATCCGACATCTATTGATAACACGCTTTACTAAAATGACAATTCTTTACAGGAAACTGTAATTACGTAAAAAACTTTTCTAATTTCCCATACACATATATTTTATAATTACCTAATTTGTTGTTATCTGTTTCAGAAAAGGAACAAATTTTCCAACAGTACCCGGACATTTTTGAAAATGCCATTTGTTACTCACCGTTAATAGTAGACAAGGAACCTGGCTTCATGAACATTGAAGAAAAAAGACGACTTCAAGAATTGAATATCCGTTATAAAGAAAAATTCGGTTGGCCTTTCATCACCACCAAAACCGAAATCGGCAACTTATACTCAGAACTTCTTTCTAGAATAGAAAATAACAAAGAAGATGAAATGCAGAGAACGATGAGGGAAGTTAAAGCAATTGTGTATATTAAAGTTCAAGAGATAGTACGCTGATTGGTAGATATATATAAATGAAAACTGAATTGCCAGTGTGGTTTTTGATTGAAATTTACTGTATTATTGTTTTAGTTGTATGTTATTTTTGTTTAGGGTAGTACCTATATCATACTCATAATGGGGTGTAGGTAAATTGCGCACAGTGGTAAAGAAGTTTCCCAACTTTGGGAAGGGTTCGTCAGGTAGTTGCAGCCAGAGGATTAAGTCTCTGTATAGATAAATTGCGCACAGCGGTCAAATTGTATCCTTAGTCCGGTATACCTCAAAACTTTTTCTTTCTGATATAATCAACGAATAAAAGTTGATGAAAAGAACACTTCTTGTAAACTGATATTTCATTATGTACAAACAGACTATCATTATCATTCTATTAAATACCTACATTATACAGAAACAAAATTTTATTCTCAAAAATATAATAAACACAAATTATTTGGGCAAATTGTGGTAACATATTGATTTTACATAAGTGCTTAAATCTTTATAAAAACTTATTTGTTGGTCCAAGAACTCGACTTTCTTTTGAGTTCTTGTACGCAATACTTTATTTGTACAGGTATTTGAACTTTTTATTTTTTTATAATACATTGTTTCAAATGTAATTAATAATTCTATAAAATTAAAAAATATTTGGATGGGAAGTGTAGAAACTTGCATTAAAATGCGAATGAAACGATTCGCAAGCGTTTGTAGAGCGAGAAACGCTTGGGGACATTTTTGCCCATAACTTGGAGGAAATCTTGAATTTCATCTATATACGTATTAATTAAATAATCAGCAAATTTCGTGATAGCATCACCTTCGGGTTTTTCAGCCATCATTTCAAAGCAAACATGTCACTTACTTGCTCTGGTTGCAAATAAGGTGAACCAAACAAATGTTTTAGCCATTTTCCTACTTCCAATTCTACGGACAACCCTAATTGGAGAATTTTCCGGTACCAGGCCTGTTTAAAATGAAAAATGCATCCTTCTATTTCAGATACAGGGAAAACCGTATACAGCGCTGAATGTATTCCATCTTCAAAATCTACAACTATTTTCTTTGGATTTAACGTTAATTCAAATTTTGAACATTCCATCTGAATTGTTGAAAACAGTTTAACATAAGTAGAAGTGGCTTTAGATGGAATTGATGCAAAAACCGCTGGTACATTCTGTCCATTTTTAAATCCGTGTAGAGTGAACAATTGGTAAAAAAACTTTGGGCAATATTGAAATGTGCCGTCTACGTAAATTACTTCTACAGAACAAAAAAAATTTAAATTTGTGAAGCATGAAAATATTACAATGTTATTTTCTCGATCGTTTGTTATTAAAAAACTTTCTTCTTGTATCGTTTTAATAGACATCGAGTCTAATGCTTCTTGAACGTCTTGCACGATTTTCGGCAACGGAGGCAAATATGCTCGACGCGCATTGTATAAGTTCTTCCGTATGTATCCTATGTCCACTAATGTAAGTTCTTGAAGAACTTCGGGGGTTTCTGAACAATATAAGAGTATATTAACCTCAATTATGCCTAAGCACATTGACATTTCTTACCTTTTATCTCCTTATGTATCACTTTCAATGGGGTAACTGATATTTCTTCTTCAGCATTCCTTTTTAGGATGTTACTGATTTTTTCATGACACAGTTTTGCGGAATCTATATCATGATTATGGATGATATCCCTGTCGATGATATCCTTCTCATTAATGGTATAGAATTTGGCTTTGCAATTTTTATTTGTGCAACGCCAATGAGTTTTGCCAGAAACAAGGATTCTTCCTTTGCGAAATTTAGCTTCTTCTATTATTATTAGCGTTTTGTTCTTTTCACTCAGCATTTGTTCCATTTTAGAAATCGGATGAACTTACTAACACGAATGCAAAAACTAAACTGATCTATGTACCTACGCCTCAAATTGTTATCGTAAAGTCATTAGGGGATAATCCTTTGAATCTCTGGTGACTTTTAAAATTCGTGGAATCGGTAGAAAGTTGTATGCCATTTACCTAGACCCTCTTTAGGGTCATTTGTGCGCAAATTACCTATAAAAAAGAAACATTTTGGGTATATACCTGGCTACAAACTGACCGCTGTGCGCAATCTACCAACCCCGTCATAATGAACAAAAAGCAGAAAATAATGATGAAAATTTGTCATAAGCTATTAGTAAATTATTCGATACCTAGAATCTCAATCAATTTAAGAGACCATCACACAGTACAATGATAAAGAAAAGAAAGTTCTACCTCATTATTTCCCAGCGACTTCTTACCTTTTATTTTATATTTCCATAGTAATTTTGTATTTTGGTGATTTTATTAATACTTAAGCGTATGTCTGTCTTCGGTTTCCACAAGAACAATGAAATATCTAGTTTATAATTGAAGGCATTATATTATTAAGAGAGTGAAATGTAGATGGAGGCACATAAATTACAGTATCTGGCTACCTACTAGATCACACCACAATACGATCCACCGCAAGATGTACCTACATCAATTGATTTTGGACAAACGAAAACAAATTTTATAATTTTTTTATAAAGAATGTTGTCTAACGATTTTAAATAGATACATATTATACCAACACAATCAACATACATTAAAATATATTAGGTTTTGTATTTGTAGTATTAATTACTTAGGTAATAGTTTTTAAATTTTTTTACAAAAAGTATTGTAAATATTCATATTGAATAAAGTATCAACGTTAATGTATCTTTCACTATAGGGGAAAGTTATAAATATGGTTCTAAGAGTTTCTCCACTACGACCTTTGAAGATTTATTGTAAGTTCCTTATCTAGACCCGTACTTATTACTAGACTTCAAATGCCATAAACCTCAGGTCACCCATATATTGGGAGGGTTGTGGTTTTTCTAGTATGTGTGCTGAGGTTTCCTCATCTTATTGGCAGAACCTTCAATTTATGATTGTTCCTACTAATGCGATGTTATTCCCTTTTTTATCCAAGTACTGCTATTTGCTTATTGCCCACAATACCCTTGTGCACAGGATCCCACTAAGTGACAACCTTAGCAAGGGCAAGATAAGGATAGTGACGGGTTTACTCACCGGTCACTGTACCCTAAGGAAGCACATGCATAAAATCAGCATATATAGGAAGGAACCTATCCGTCAATTGTGCATGGAAGAGGAGGAAACAGCCTCTCACATTATCTCATTGAAGATATAGACTCCTAGGACTAGAACATCCAAGGGAGGATTTCTCCAAGAAGGACCTTGAAAAGACGGTCGAGCCTGATAAGGGCCACTGGCACAACCAAGAGCACAAAAAGCCTAAAGGCTGAGTTGCCGAGGACTCTAAGCCTCTGACTGGAGGTCAAGTGTCAACCTATTGTCTTTGAAGACAGTCCAGACTAGTCTGGATCTGATCTGGGGACATGTTAAGTATTTCAGTGCTACTTGACTTTTGGAGAGTATAAGGATCTTTTGGCAGTTTGTCAAGATTTTTTGTGGTGTTCTTGATGATAGATAAAATAACGTAAAACATGTTTATACGGCTCATCTTACCCACAAAGGCTCCGCAAAGCTATGTCTAACTACTATAGTCACAAATTATATAGTCAATCAAAACATTGGCAGAATCCAAAGAAAATCCGGCCCTGAGTTCCAGACTAGTGATATCTGGATATACACTGCGTGACAGTAAAACTTTGACCTAGTGATTAATCATGTGCTCTATATTTATGTGCAGTAATAAGCCAGACGGCGCCACTTATTATGCAAAAGATTATAAATATGTTGTCTTGTAGATTGAAAATAAATGTAGAAAAAGCTACTTCTATAAATACATTACAGTTATTTTGTTTAACCAAATATTTAATAATAGGGAACAAAGTCAAAACATTTAAGTTTAAATATATTTTTGAAAAGCCAAAGTGCATAGCAACTTTTGTATTTATCTTTTTGCTTTAACACCACAAGAGAGATTTTATCTTTTGTCAATAAAATTTGCTACCTACCATAAACATATTAACACAAGGCAGATTTTACTTTTTTAATATCCTTCATCAACGAGTCAATAGAGTTTAGCACCATGAGCTCCAGCTCCTGTTTCTCCGTCAGTTTTCATTTCTTTTCAGCTTAATTGTATGTTGAATTGTTGTTTGTCATTACTTATTTCAAGGAACGAATAAATAAAAATAAGATTGTATTATCGTTAGACAAAAAAATTTAAAAAATCACAATTACCATAGTATGAATTGGATCAGGTTTCCCAGAAACGATTGTTTACAATCAAAGTGTTTAATCATATGTTTACTATCTAAATCTGGCGTAGACTAATTATTATGAACTGTTTAATTAACGAAAATAATATAATTATTTTATCAGTACTTATGCAAAATATTTTTGTAAATCATAGGAGCATAATATTTTGGGATTATTGGATCACGTGAATAAAAAAATGTATTAAGCAGAGTTCACACCTAAATGAAAAGATAACATACAGTGGTTTATATCTAAAATTAACATATTTATAGGTTAAGACTCATTTTGTTTAACAATAATTTGAGCTTCCAAATTAGTATGAAATATTAACCAAAGGGCCAACTAGTTTGTTATGTTATAGGTAGATAGGTAGAACCTCTCAGTTCAATAGGGAATGACAAAAAGGATTTTGAGGTATCCAAGGGATTACTACAATATCATGAAAATGAAGCAGCTCAAAAACTATTGATAGAAACGTTATGGATATTTTTACTAGCTATTGTCATCTAAAGAAAGTGAATGACAGATGTTCCTTGTCAGCAAATATCTGGGATTTCTTCCAAATACTTAAAAGATATATGAAATCTGGGATCCATAATATTAATTTAAAAAAATGAGATTACATTGTTGCTTACTTGTGTCTCACTGACTATGTCCTAGAAGATATTTTTGTGCTTCTCCACTATTTTAACTATTTATAAGAAAAATTCTGGTGTTTTATCCGAGGGGTTGGTAACTGAAGTCATATTCGTACAAGGGCTAGGTAATCTAGCGGTAATCCAAAGGAAGTTTTGTGTAATCAAAGGTAGTTTCGGGTAATTCAGAAGAGGTTTTGGGTAATCTAAAAGTTGTTTTGGGTAATCCAAGGTAGTTCGGGTAATCCAAGGTGGTTTGGGTAACCCAAAGGAAGTTTTGGATAATCCAAAGGAAGTTTTGGGTAATCCAAGGTAATCTTGAATAATCTGTAAGTAAGTTCAGGTATTCTTGTAGTCTCAGATAATCTGAGGTAATATTTAATTTTTGAAGTTAGTATTTGACGAACTTTTTAAAATAATATATATTTGGAGGGACTGTCGTAGTTAGGTTTATTTAAAGTTAATATGAGGTCAAATAAAAATTTCAAAGGTCATTTATGAGTATTCAAAAATTACGAAATGTATTTTTATAAAGTACATTACGAGGTACATTAGAATTTTAATTCGATATTCTGCCGATAAATCCAGTCGTATTTCAAAATATTAATAATGATGACAATCAAATTGACATGTAAATTTGGCACCAGGAAATAGATTATTTCTTAAAATTCGTAACTGGAGGTTTTTTAATTCGGATAATTAGATACTTAAACATAAAAAGTCTTGTAAATACCACAAAACTATGAATATTGAAGTGAAATTTCAGGAGAGTATTCGCAAAAGAATAATCAAATGTGAAAAAAATTTTTAGAACCATAACTAGAAGGGTTTCCGTCTTATGAATAATAAATGTGAAAGAAGTGAAAATTTTCGAAAATCCACTTTTGATAGTACTGGATTTAAGTATTGTAAGTTTGTGAGATTTTTTGTTTCCTCAGCTTACAATAGCACATAGATTTGAAAAAATAATGATGTGTCAGTTGTCAGAGCTGATTAATTTTCTGAATTTTCACCTATCATTATTATCACTGATGAAATAAATATAGAAAATCAATTTATTTGAGAAAAGAAATGTATACCAAATGATCTACAAGGTGTTTTACAAGTTAGAAAGTAAAAAATTGATATTCAGGATGTAGTACAAAATGAAGTAGCAATGTCAACACTTCAGCATGTCAGCATAGGCACCAGAAATCAGATCGCCCTTACTAATATTTAGCTTTGTCATTAAATCATTTGCAATTTGTTCTCCCTCTTCAATACCTTGATCATCTTTCAGCATTACCTGAGCAAAAATAATATTGTGTTTTTAAGCTATAATAAATATAAATATTACATTAGATGTTTCTTTACAAACTAGCAAAGTATTTATAGAACTACTGATAAATTTATTTTACCTCTAATTCCATAAAGTGTCCTAATCCTTCTACATCATCTACATGAATTCTAGTTTGTCCAACTAAAAACACTTGTCTAACTTTTTCAACAGTTTTTTTAATACCCAGAGCTTCTTCTAAAACTGACGATAGTTCAATAATGGATTCATTAGTTATATTTGCTTTTTTAAATGTAGATAGTTTTGGTCCCTCTGTGTCAGGTCTATCATAATAAATTAATTCTCCAGTATCATTCTAAAAAAGCATCTTCCACTAAATAAAACAGTATACACTGAGGATGTGCCCATATATTAATCATAACAGCAAGTGTTAATAGAAAAGAATGGGTAATAGTTAATATTACCTACTATTTATTTTTACAAGTGAATGTTTAAAAATAAATATGAATATTAATGAAAAACACAGAGCTTTTAAAGCCGGATTATGGATCTGCACTGGCTACCTTTTTGCTCTTTCATTTGAGAACATAATTACACATAGTTTGTTGGCAGACTTGGTAACGAAAATAGTTTCTTTATAGTGTATTGCCCATTTGTCAACATTTTAACAATAATTAAGTGATCAAAATAATATACCTACTGACCTGAAACTTTCTCATTTTTAGTCTGCCTCGTA
Organism: Lochmaea capreae; assembly: GCA_949126875.1. Classification (NCBI taxonomy): domain Eukaryota; kingdom Metazoa; phylum Arthropoda; class Insecta; order Coleoptera; family Chrysomelidae; genus Lochmaea; species Lochmaea capreae. The sequence goes on along the minus strand of OX421397.1, from coordinate 8,269,314 downwards.
AAACATTATAAAATGTGTCATGTTGTTTAATAATTTCAGTTCGTTCAGGATTTAACGACTTTGCTCGTTCTATAAGATCCTCTATATCATTTACTTTGGCTTTAATTTCAACATTTCTTGAAGACATTCTGGAGAAATAGGAGGAATGATCTAATTCATTTATATTATAAAGTTTTATAACAATAAGCACTTAACACATAAAATACTATTTTAAAAATAAGATGACAAACGGCAAAATAGGGCATGTCCATCAACTGACAGTTGACAATACCCCTGAGGAAAAACAATTATTTGGTTAGATTTCAGATTTGTAATTTGGTTGTTTTGTATTGATTAAATGATCCTTTTTATTATAAACAGTTATATATAACTTTTAAAATACCTAAGCAACTGAAACAACGTCGAAAAAAGCACTAAATCAAAATCAAATAACTATTAAGAACCACGTGTTGAGCAAAGAACGCTTGTTTATTACCAGATGTTGTATGTTCCATGTCAGATTCCTCAGGGCATGACCATAACAGCGACTTTTTACTTCTTCTCTTTTTTTTATTAAGCGAATGACATTTGAACTATATCAGAGACAGCTACTGCTGCTTGATAACTATAATATAAAGACAGGGCAGGTCACAAACAGTTGGTTACACAAACAGTTGGTTATCAGTTGGTTATCTATGGTCACAAACACAAAGAAGATTAAGCTAACCCTAGTTAATAATGTACAAAATATGTATAAGATATTTAAAATTTTACGAAATAAATCTAGCTTCAAAAATTTCCTTATCAGCTTTCCTCATTCAAAAATATTTGGTGTACATAATTATTTAGTGAGAACATTGAATCATCGCAGTTATAGACAATATTCTTCAGAAAATGAAGAACCTGATGATTATCCTTTATTGGAAACCGAAACGGAACAACTAGAACAAGCAAAATATATGCTATTTAAAAATAGTGATGATACATTAGTAAATCAGTTGAATAATTGTAATTGTACAGAAGATGTGTGGAATGTACTTAAATATAAAAATGAAATGTCTGAGTCACAGTTAACTCAAACAATTTTAGTTTTAAAATACCTACAAAATAAATACAGTGCAATAAATTGTACTACTGATAATGCATCATCGTTATTTTTGAAAGAGGTGAAACAATCTAGTGATTTTTCTGATATAATAAATATAATTTTATACAAATTGCACGATTTTAACAGTGAACTTCTTAGTTACACATTTTTATACTTAAATAAATTAGGCTTACATACAGAGGACTACCCGATGGTAGTAATAGCCGAGAAGTTACAGAAGAGTCTTTCACAAGAATTTGATATAGCCACTTGTAGTAGATGGATGAAAGTTATTTTTCAAGAAGGCGGTGTAAGACCATACTTTTTGGCTTTGGAGTTTATACCAAAAATTTTTCAGTTATTAGGTTAGTGATTTATGTATAAGCATTATATAGATTTTGATATGCCAGCTGTGTATACTGAATACACTTCAAATTCAATGTGTGTATTTTTTTAAATATATCCAAATTATTTTTTTAAGAATGTCATGAACTAATAGCCTACTGAAGTAAACATTTTTATTTATAGCATTGGACAACAAAAACCTACATCTGTTGCTTTTCTATGGCCTTTTTTAAAAAATTGCCATTAGTTAACATATTTTACTGCCTATTATGTCAAAATATTTATCTCACTGTAGAACCTACTCAAATTTGTATTTAAACATTTTTTATATCTCAATTTTGTTGTCTTTCATTTTTCCATTTCTGTTGGTAAAATAATTACCTATCTCATGTTGGTTTTAGATGAAAGTCAGTCCATTGAAGATTTTGATGCTATAACAACTTGCCTAATTAAATTGGAGAATATGATAACTACAAGTGTACTAGAAAAATATAGAGATAGAGTTGAAGATTTTTTAGTAAAGAAAACCTTACCAGGATGTAATCATAATACAGTTTTGAAAATAATTACTTTTTTAAGTGGTCCTTCCTGGAGAGATCAATATGTTCCATTAATATCTAAATGTATCTTATCATTGAAGAATGAACTTAACAAATTTGATGCTCCGCACCTTCTACTCCTTTATGAAGTAAGTATGGACAATTCACCAGTCTGTTTATTCATAATACATTAGAAATATTTCTTGTATAGTTAAAACATATTGTGCAGCTATCTATTTGTATATCCCCTTTAAGTTATGTTGCAGAGCTAAACTCTGAAAAGTATTAATATTATTTTTGTCTACTTACCAAACATAATTCTATATTGTATTTTGACCCATCAGTCCATCCTTTCTTTACCATATTGTGTGTACCATACCAAGTTTCATCCAAATAGATAATTGGCCAGTTTTCTTCTCTATACTTAGTTACTTATTCCAAGTATGTATACCACATATCCACTATTCTTCTGCTTTCCATGACTGTTTGACATCTATTAATTGTTTTGAATTTGAATCCCAATTTTTTAATCCTGTTTTCAATGGTTTTCTTCCAGCAATTTACATTATGGCCGGCATTTGTCAATTTATTTCTTATTATTTCAATTGTAGGTACTTTTGTAACAGTCATATATGGTGGTTTTTAATAATTTTATCAAAGACACATCTAAAGGTTTGACAAACCCCTTATAACATCACTTCTTTCATTCATAAGGCCCATTCTTGGCTATTTTACATATAGTTGACACGGGAGTTGACAGGGGAACTTCTGTTAAATCAGATACTGTTTGCATTAATTCTGTTTTTTCATCGATACCAAACTTTTCTCATAGATTCTTATACACATTGAAACATATTTTCTGTGCTTCCAAATTGAAATGTCGTCGAATCCTGTTTTCATTACTTTCACTATTACTAAAATCATTACTCTCATCACCATTATTTAAATTTTCGTTGTTGTTACACACAATATTTTGGACCAAACTTGATAATCCCCAAGGATGCCACGTGGTAAATATATAATTATTAACTAAAAATATAATTGCTAATATACTTACTTACAATTTCCACAAAAAAATACTAAACACTTTCTTGATCTCAGACCACCGACTAAAGAGAACACGTGTTGTACTTGCGAGTAAAATAAATAAAACCTCTCCCAAAAATAGTTATAGTTCAGACAAAGGTGCAAAAAATAATGAATTATTTGAAATTTATTTTTCTACTTCTTAATAAAACGAGATATAAGGTAGTGTTAATTGTCTGGTATTATGTTTACGATGTTTTTAAATATAAATAGGTTGATATTGTTTAAAGCAATGTTTGATATTCGGCTTATAAACAAACTAGTTTATTAAATAACTATTAACGATTATTAGTTGAAATTGTAACATTAAATGAATTTATCGTCAACTAAGTAAGCATTTTAAATTATAATATTGACTATTCTATGACGGTATACTCTTAGTCTTAGAGTAAAACAAAAAGCCGACAACTGTAAGTTCGCACTATATGTTTTACGTCAACTATAACATTATAGGACAGTATGTGGAAAAAACTCTGGTCACAGAAGATAATTAGGACATCTTAGGGATGCACCAAAACAAGGTACATCCAATGCAAATATTGTCATTACATGGTTGTTTATGGTACATGTGAAATTTCTATGTGATCAGAGCTCCTTTTCTCATACATGTAATTGCTCGTTATACCTTTCAGCAAAAACATAATTGCTTGCAAGTATTAATAGTACAAATTCAAAGCTTCAGTTCTAGCTTTGATATAAAGTACTTCATTGAACAAATTATTATAAACCTTTATCTTTTTTTCTGTTAAATAAATATTCTTAAATGTGCTCCAGTTATATTAAATAATGCCAAAAAGGTATATAAAAAGATCGAGATTTTATTTTACGATTATTAAATTTATTTAAATGTGTAGGTATTTTTCAAAATTCAAGAACCTGGAGATTTGCTTAATGAAATTCAAAGAAGCACAGCAAAGTTCTGGCAGCAATACGAAGAAAATGGTAACCTGGACACAAACACATCTCTGAAGTTATTTTCAGCATTAATGTATTTCAATTCTCCTTTGCAACGGATACAACTTCGCAAAGACATAACGAAAGTTATTAAAGATAAAATGGGACCTGCAGATTTAATTGTACTAAGAAAAATATTTTCCTATGTTAAGATTTCTGACAGGCAATTATGTCATCAATATTGGAACTTGTGGGGTAATATACTAAAAGAAGATAAAAGTATTTACCTTTTAATTAAGGCATGTATTAATTACATGCAATTTAATATTGACATTGATAATTATAGAAATAACATATTTGAAAAACAAGCTACTCAACTAATCATAGACATAGTTCAAAACGACAGAATTATTTTCCCCCCAGATTTGACTGTTTTACTGACATTTGTTACATTATATGCCAAAGATAAAATACTATTGCAGGCTTTACTAGAAAGATTTAAAAGCAATCCAAAGCAATTGAAGGGCTTAGACTGCCTTATGCTATCAAGAATATTTATCAATGAGAATAATAATTGTTCTCAGAAACAGTATACAGAAATAAAACAAGTTTTAAACGATGCCTCTCACTATTTATTATCATTGGATAATAACCGTTTTGAAACGAATGCTTTATTAATTAAAGCAGCTATTTTGAGAAACGAATATGATAATTATGATATCGATAATCTCATGACAGAATTTAAACAAATGGAGTACATGTCTTCGAAGCTTTTAGAAAATATTACTTTTATTTTTTTAAGTACTAATACCCTGGTACCAGAAGTTTTTAATAAAATGACTGAATATGTTGTAAATAATCGTGGTAATATTGTTGGATTTAATGCTGAGAAACTGCTATTTTTATGCTTTTATTTAGCATATATTCCCATCAATGCTGAGAAATTCTTCCACACAGTAACTGATATCATTATAAGGTAAGAGGTCTTTAATAAATTTTACTTAATAATTTCACTGAACAGTGTATCTAAGTTAAATTGAAATTACTGACATTGGGAGCTGATAGGTGTGCTTGGCCTGAAAAACATGTTGTAACTGCGCTATTGCCAATTTTTCTCTACCAATTTTAGCTGTTTTTAAATATTTAGCTGCTGTACAAGCACATCGCTTTCATTAATTTGTTATAATATTGAAATTATTAAGTGTATCTATGAATATTTGTTATGGTGTGTTTGTAGTTTGATGTAGGACAGTCAAAATAAAGAAACCAATTTTTAACGCTATTTATATTCACACATTTTATGTATAGCGTAGTCAAAGTACACAAAATATCCGTAAAATGCCGCAAAAAACTTGAAAAATCAGAATTGAGTATTTAAAAGGGTTGTGATTAACATGAGAGAAGCTTTACAATGCTAGACATGCGATTTTCCGGAAAATCGTAGAGTGAAAATTTTTGTTTTTGTTCTTTCGCTCTAATTGTTTAAATAATGAAAACACAGAAAAATTTTCAAATCAAAAATTGTAGCTAATACATTTATCTACAAAATTTGTCTGAACATTTTTTTTGTATCTGCATTAGGTTTTGAAATATATACGAAATTTCCATAGTAGTATTTTTAAACATCATCAATTTTCATGTTTTTAATTTTATGATAGTAAATAAACAATGACATTTAGAAAAAAATTTTTCATATGAAATGTGTTCTAAAATACATTGAAAAAAAATTGTTTTTTAAATTTTTTAATGTATTATCATCGATTTTCCACGCTCTCTCACCTGCTTTTTCACCTTTATTTGTGCTCCCTTCTCTTTCATACCTGAACCATAGGTGTGTTCTTTTGTATCGCGATCACTTCTTAATAGGTTCATTATAAAGTTCACAAATTTTTAGATAATATCATAAACGGTATAAAAAGTTATAGAAGGTTTGCTGACAGACCTCTGATTTTAGTATTTATTTTAAATAATTGTCTATTATTTAAAAAATTTGATATTTATAGAAAAACTGAATAGTTGTTTCGAAAGTAGATGCTTCAAAGTGTTTAGTAGTAAAGTTTCTTTGAATTATATTAATTTCGAAAAAAGATATAATTGAATGAAGTCTAAAAAAAACAAGTAAAATTAAGCATGCAAAAAAAACAGATTTTTAAGAAGAATTCGTTTAAAATTCTAAATATTGATGGCTTTGCTTTTATAATAATAATGTTTTATGCTCATTTGCAATGCTAAATCCAAAAGGAATTTTCGCTGGGATAAGTATTAATTAAATAGGAATTATAATAAACTGATATTACAGTCAGAAAAGCTACTTCTTCAAATTTGAAAGTATTTCTATCTAAAAGTTGAGATCTTTCTTTACATTTTACATGAGTTTATTTATTTTTTCAGAATGTTATAAGCCCAAAATTATTAACTTTTAAGTCGAGCGGTTGATAAATTTGGTTCACGCGTAACCACGAGTTGAATACCACTGAAATTAATTTTATCTGGTAAACTTTTTAATTTACAGAAAAACTTTTTAGACAAAATTTGTAGATAAATGCATCAGCTACAAATTTTGATTTGGAAGTTTTTCTGTAAATTTACTATTTAAACAATTAGAGCGAAAAAACTAAAACAAAAATTTTTACTCGACGATTTTCCGGAAAATTGCATGCCTAACATCGTAAACTTTTTCTCATGTTAAACACCACCCTCTTAAATACCCAATTTTGAATTTTCAAGTTTTTTGTATTTTTTGTGAGGTTTTATGTGTACTTTGATTAGGCTAGTAGTTTTTTTTCAAATCTAATAAGTCTAATACATTACTATAATAATTGTCACTATTATATTTATCCACCAGCATATCCATCACAGTTTTTATGCTGGGCCACTGTTGTACTTTCTGAATTCTGACAACATATGCTGTGACAGCTTACATATGTCAATATATCGTATACCATTTTTATGTTGGACCATTACTGTATTCTCCCCGCATTACATATTGTTATCTGTAATTCGCTAGGACAACCTTGTCACCGACAAATAACGGCCAAACCTATTGCTTAAAAGCTGTGAAAGTACAAGACAGAAGTGTTTTCATGACTCGAATTAAGAATGTGTTTATGACACTTGTTTCCCACTAGTGAATTAGAAACATTTGTATCAGAGATACATGGATATTAAAATATAGAAGCTTATTTCGGTCACACGTTAAGATCCGCGAATGAACTGTACATAACTTTTCGAACAATATTGCATAAATATTTTATTATATATTTTTAGGGATCAAGAGAGATTGAGTGGCTTGGCATTTCTACAGAGTGCCCTATCCCTTAGTTTTTTCAACAAATTGCCAAGTTTCCTAGTAAAACAAATTTTTAACGTTGAATTTATGGATAGATTAGATACTGAATTAGCCAACTGTTATTCAAAAGTTAGTTTAAAATTTAAAAATTACCACTATTTAATAAATGAAGTTTTGTTTAATTTTAGGAAAAATACCCGCAAAGAGTAAGACAAACTTTAATGTATCTTAATAGAACCGTTTGTTTAGAATATCCCGAGTTCAGTGTTCCATGGTTTCACGAGAAATACATTCAGGAAAATCAGAAAAGATGTAAGTAAGTATGTAAACCTTTCAAGGTTTAAGTATATTATTGATAGTAGTTTAGTGTAAGTTAGTTAAATATATTGTTATTGTCCGAGTAATATTGTAGGAAATATTTGGAAATGTTAAATAGAAAGCACTTGCTGCAGGCTTATGCGATCATTCTTGTGATGTCACTTGGTTTTAGTTTCCCAGGAATCTTTCCGAAGACCAAATATTCATTAAGCTCCGTTTGTACTAGATCTCAGTGCTTTAATGGATGCCTAACCATTCGATATGCTAATAATAGTTTGCCTTTTATATCTTTTTTCCCATGGAATTAATTTCCTTGAAAAACTCTTGTGTGTTTTACCGAACTTTCTCAATCTTCCGCCTCTTGTTCTGCACGTTAAGGCGGAAACAAGAATGGCTGCATACAGACTGGAATGCAATGGGAACTGGCATGAAGGAACCAACACCCATAGTCATTCCAGAATCACAGATGTTATTACAAACTCGCGTCTTAAAATGAGAAGTGACAACATGTTGGCAACATTTAACGACAACCAACCATACCATATCCAGCTAAACTGGGATGGGTTGGAAGCATGCTGTCAGGAATCAGGAAGGAACGTTGATGTGGTACAGAGACAGATCTAAGACTTACATTGGAACAGGAGCTGGAGTCCATGGCGCTAGACCCCGGTGCAATATCCACGCATCGTTGAGGAATCTTGTATCTGTATTCCAGCATGTGTTTGCAATTGAATGGGGGTATAGAGGCCAAAAGATCCTTATACTCTCTGACAGTCGGGCTGCACTAAAATCTTCAGCATGTCCTGAGATCAGATCTAGACTGGTCTGGGACGATCTACAAAAACTATTAACCTTGGCTAACCATAATAGAGTTACTCTTAAGTGGGTCCCGGGGTACAAGGGCATTGTAGGAAATGAAAAGGCAGGCATCCTAGCAAAGCTAGGGTCTAAGACTGCATTCACAGGTCCTGAACCAGTATTTCGGATATCTAAAACTGCTGCATGTGGTTGTATATCTCAGTGGACTCAAACTAAACATCAGTCGTACTGGAGACACGTGCCAAAACAGGAACACACCAAACTCCTAGTCAAAAAACCCTCGGAGATGCTGACTAATGAAATACTAAACCTTAGCAGGGGCCAGATAAGGATAGTGACGGGTTTAGTCATCGGTTATTGTACCCTAAGGAAGCACATGCATACAATCGGCATATATAGGGAGGAGCCTATTTGTCGGTTGTGCATGGAAGAGGAGGAAACAGCCTCTCACATTATCTTCGATTGTGAAGCATTATCTTATTGGAGATATAGACTCCTAGGAATAGAACATCCAAGGGAGGGTTTCTCCAAGAAGGAACTAGTGAAAAGACTGTTGAGCCTGATAAGGGCTACTGGTCTCTTCACAAACAAGAGCACAAAAACACTAAAGGCTGAGGTGCCGAGGACTCTAAGTATCTGACTGGTGGTGCTGAACCAATCAGTCAATACCGAACTTTAAGAATGTTTGATTGCTGGTACTTATACTCTTATGTTAGTGCCTTCTATAACATCTGTATACCATTTAATGGCATTATTTCTTAGTATGTATTGAAGTATATTAAATTATAATAATGTTTTATTTTTATATAATGATTTACTAGAACTATAGAACTCATTTACAACACTATCAATATTATTCAAACACGAAATATTAGTTATGGGAAAATTAAAAATCTGTTGAATTTTCATCTGTTTCTAACTTTAAATTTATTAGAGAGATATCGGTAAAACGAATAGCGCCTATGAACGTAATTAACGTCTTGCGGTATTGGTTTTACGTCAAGCGCTATTTCAATTTTATTTAACAGTTATAGGAAGCGACCTTTTACCTGCGCTATGCGTATGCGCTCTTATTAAAAACTTTTTTCCTGTTACAATCTGGATGTTGGATTGGATTGTTTCCCATTTTCAGGGTCTTCTAAAGGGTTTAAATTAATAAACTCTTTGAGGAGAGCTATGTCGTCCTCTGGTCCAAACCTTAATCTCTTCGGTTCGTGTCCAGACATTTTACTACACCCAAAAATTGAAAAAAACCGAATGAAAATGAAACAGTGAGTTTCTCAGTATACACAACAACAAACATTTACATAACCTTTAACATGGATGACCTTTAACTTCAGCATAGAAAAATTCTGCGCATGACCGGCATGTCAATTATTGAGCGCTATTTCAAATACCGCCTGTCGTTATGCTCCGTAAATTACGCTAGGCTGTAACGTTATTTTAAGAATCGACTCGCGCATAGGTTAAATGTCAAAATAACATATGCGGTAATACGGCCTGACGCTATTTGGGTGACCGATATCTCTCTCTATAGTTTGTTCCGTTAAATTGTCTAATTTCCACATTTTCTTTAATTACAAGTTCTATGCATTTTTGCCATTTCTCTACGTAACGTTAACATATGATTTTTGGATATTGCTTAAATATAAAATTTAAAATTATTAAGATTTTTTGAATCATTTTGCTCTCTGCCCTCTTCAAATAGGGTATAGTGTAGTGTATCTGCTAAAATTTAAAATGACTCAGTTTTAGATACTATTGAAGTCGAATATAATGCTATTAAATCAATGAAGGAATATTTGGTGGAAATCGCTGGTAATGATATATTAGAAAACGTTATTACTCCGTATGGCTATCACTTAGACTTCGTAATACATTTAAATAGACAAAATAACATTGTACCTTCACATTCAGAATCTATAAGTAAGAGGTATGTATCATAGTTGCAATAATTTTAAATGTAGAATATACTAATTATAAATGAACCAAGCTTTTTATCAGGAAGTTTATTTTTATGTAAGTCAAACTTTTTCTCAATTTGTATAAAACTTTTTGGATTTTATAATTTTCAGGATGGCTCTACTTCTGGTTCGTAATTATGCCTTCACCCGTTTTTATAGTCATTTGAGAGGCACATATCAGATGAAAATAAGACATTTGGAAATAATGGGTTACAACGTATCGATAATGAAATTCGACGATTGGACGAATTTGTTATACGCAAGTGAAAGAATAGAATATTTAAAAAGGCTCATATCGCCTGATAACTGGGAAACGCTACAATGTGTTCCAAAAAGATGACATATTATATGAACTTGTCACATAATGTATTAAAAACACGTAAAATATCAGATGGAAAATAGCGTATTATTTAAAATAATGTTAAAAATTGGTTGAGTGAATTAACTTTTTATAATAAAATCCATTTTTTTTATTTTTCAACATAATAGCTATTTATGATATTAGTGTTAAAAGTAACATTTTATTTTGTGTGAGCGGAGCAATTTCACGAACAAAATAAAATTTACTTTTAACACAAATATCATACATAGTTGTTTGTTGTACAACTTCTATTTTTGATAATAAAATAAAAGTATTTCGAGAAAATCACATTTTGTCAGTTAATTATTTTTTTACGTTTTAATAATATTCTCTTTCCCTGGGAACTGGCCATGTTAGATGACGCTGAATCACTTATAGTTACCAACAAACAATATTGTTTAAAGTTCACGTTTTTTATTAAAACTTCTTGCTGATGTTTAATATTTATCTCGCATAATGATGAATACTGTATTCCTGATGATATTGAGGAGGCTGCAAAAAGAGCGATATTTGATTTATTACCGAAAAAATCGGCTCAGCAGTATAATATTGCATAAATTCTAATTGTCTCAAGTGGTGTAAAATGAAAAAAGTTGAAGGAAACTTCAGTGAATCCGTCTTGTGTGGAGTAAGTTTTCTATGATAAAATCGAGTGCGCTAGTTCAAAATGGGGTTGATGTAAACAAATATTTCAAGGTAATAGCATTCTTAAAGAGGAAAAATCTTGGTTATAGCCACACAAAATCAAAAACACTTACGTTTGAACAAGTTCAGAAGTTTATAAATGATTCGCCAGATGAAACATACTTGATGGTAAAAGTTTCTACTATTTTCGGAATATATAGAGCCTGCAGACGTGAAGAGTTGTGCAATTTATTAATAGATGATATTAAATTAATAGATAAATAATTGATTGTTCAAATTCCAAATACTAAAACGAAAATAAGTCGTTCTTTTTGCATTACTGGGAAATATATTGACTATTTTAATAAATACGCTGCATTACGCCCTTCTGATATTATTCATGGACGTTTTTTCTGAAATACTCAAATTATAAATGCACTGCTAACCCAGTTGGTAGGTATAAATACGTTTGGGAAAATACCCTTATTGGTTGGTGAGTTTTTGAACCTACCGAATCCAAATGAATATACAGTTCACTGTTATAGAAGGTCTTCTGCTTCTTTGCTGGCACACTCAGGAGCAAATATAACGGGGATAAAAAAGCATTCATATTCATAAAAAAGCAATTGCTGAAAGAATTATGCCGTCTGCAAGCTGCAGCGATACATACATTTTATTTCATGAACTGACTGCTAAAGCTGATGTAATTGGCAACTAGGCTAGTTCAAAAATGCAAGGTATTAATATCAGAAGTTGTCCGAATTGTACTATTAATGTTAATACATTATAATACTATAATATTGGAGTAAAAATTGAATCATTATGTCTCGTTTACTTCTATTTGGTTAAAAAAAATTTAATGATTACGTCTCTTTTAACACGCTACTTTGTAAACCTCTTGACAGGCATAAAAAATGTTACATTCAATGGCAGTTGTACAAAACTTCCTTGACAGTAGAAACGGTGAATCTTTATACCGTCACCTGACTTTTGCATATAAAGCTAAAGAAAAACAGTAGATAACTTGTTTTTCAAAGTATTCTCTACGAAGAAATAGTATATTGTTTTATTAGGAGTCGTCTGAAATTGTCGGCCTCACTAACGTTCGGCCATCAAACATTCAGACTCGCCACAAAAAGTGCTTTTGCTCCGAATGAAACATGCTATTTTTTCCGCAAACGGCATCCAGACTATAGAACTAATTAATATTTAAATAAAAATTCAAAACGATTCCAACGAAGTTGATAAATTCAGAGAATAATAATTATAAAACTGCGCACTACATTTCCGTGGTTACTGGTCTTGTGAAAAACAAATTTGACAGTTCAATAATATTTTATAATGTCAGAAATATTGTAAGTGATTTAAAGCAACAATTGGACTGTGCATTTTTGGTAAGTACTTGAGCATCAAAATTTCGTTTGTTGTAGTAAAGTGTACTGAAATTTTCTTTTAGATTATATTATGTCGGATTCAGAACCCAACTGTACACCGCCCGACGTTGTTGACATTGCTACGGCCGTCAGCGTACAAAAAAGTACTTTTTTGTCCGCTCACGGCCGTACAAAAAAGTAGCGTCTGTGAAATCATACTTCAACATCATGAATTGACGTTAATAATGTCTACTTTTTTTGACGTTTGCGGAAAAAATATATTTTTGCATCCTTTGGAACCAATTCTGGAAGTAGTTATTCCACTCGGTTATTGGTACATTAAAAATAGAAGTGAAAGCGTTGACTGCATTTTCTGGGGACTGAAACCTTTGGCCACGCTGTTAATTCTTAATGACTTAGGTCGGGAATGTATGGAGGATAGTAAAAAAAATCGATGTTTTCTTGCTTTAAAATCTAAATTGTTTTTAAAGCTGTATGAGAACTTAAATTGCCTTGGTGAAGGTGGAGGCTGGTTTTTGAAAACTCGGGAATTAGGTACTTCTGGCAAACAAATCAAAAAGGTACCAAATAGATGTAACAGTTGTTTGATCTTGCAGAGGAATTGTTGCTACCTGACTCGTTTTTGGTTCATTTTGGGACATCCAAACAGTCTGGTTGATAAGAGTAAATCCAGGATTCATCACCTGCGTTTGACCGATTTAGAGTTTTTTTTGAATCTAATTGCTTTCTCTTTTTCCGTCAACAGATGCAGTATCCAATAATTTTTTTCCAGATAATTCTTCATGTAAAATTTTTTGCAATGATACGTCGCCGGAAATTTTAAAATTCAATATACCAACCGGCATACATTTATTATGAGAGTTTTTCACACACAAAAAATAAGTATCCGCCCTTGAATTGGAACGGAGGATTTTGTGAGCGGAAGTCAAAAACACGTTTATTAATCGAATCATTCGAAATTAAATGTGATCTCAACCACGTATCATTCTTTGTTCTAAAACAAAACAGGCCTATATGAAACGAACAAAATAAAAAGAGTGAATTTCGAGCAATATGAATCAAACTTGATTAAATTAAATTGGGCTTAATGTCTGTGCTATTATTAGATAAACTGGGCTGATACTAAATACAATCAATTGTTTTTTAATTCATCATTAAAACCTCAGCATAGTTTTAAAGAACAGACACGTTGGCTTCATTTAGAAAGTGTCTCAAATTAAGTTACATACATACTTCTGAAATAACAATTGGATTTGTAATAATAACTATCTCATTCTTTTTGTTAATTTTTTGGGAAATCTAACCACAATTTTTTTTATATTTTTAATTCAACGTTTCGGTAGCGTTCCAGCTACCGTTATCAAGAATAATTATTAATGGTAGAATTCTGAGAACATCTGTAAGATCTATAAGCCGAAATTTGTTAAGAGTTACAAGAAATGCTATTCTAACCTTACCTGTTACTTACAGATTCGTAAATATTTACGGGCTAGACATCTGTCACTGTAAGCAGTACTAGAGGTGTGGTACAGAGCGTTGTATTATTATTATTATTATTTTTCGTGTATTATTAGTAAAAAATATTGAGAAAGGAATTATCAAATTTCGAAATGAAAGTAGTATGCATTTTTGGCCATTTTCTAAAAGGTCATTTCAGCTTTCTAATCCCTTGGATGAACATTTCTATAAATCAAGCCATCATAGTACAGTCACAGTCAAATCAAATAGTATGGCATGTATTTTAAATTACTCTATTCATACTACGTAATAATTCAGATCACGTTCCAATTAAATGACTAACACTGATGGAAGCTGATGGGATTAAATACCCCGACATTTTTTTAAACAACGGCGTGGAAAATCCAAATCCAAGAGCACAACAATATACAGTGTGTAAAAGCTAAATGGAATAAATTCATTATTTCGGTTACTAAACACATTTATAAAAAATCCCGAAACACGTTATATTATACATTAATATTCTTTAACGTGAAAATGCGATCCCTACCTTCAACCCCCTTCGAATGACAGGTACAACCCCCTTCGAATGACAAGTAGAATGGGAAGTAGGAATAGGCTTGTGATACATCTCTTTATTCTCTATTCAAAAATGTTATGGTTTTCAAGTTTATTGCAACAATAATTATAAGATAGAATAAAATAAAATCATGTGGTTGATGACAATACAACGAACTGTTGCCATATCTTCTACTGTAGCTAACTGAAGCGACTTTCCGAAAAGGCTACCGTTGAAAACATAACAAAGAAGCACTTTCAGTAACCTAATATTATTTATTTTCAACTTCGAAAATTTTTGCATCGCGTCATACAGAAAATGTTATAGGGCAAGTCCACGTAACGTCATGTGATAGTCGCCCTAATGAATCTGATGATAAACATATTTATTAAGCGTTCTTTGCACAAAATGTGGTTCTTAATTTTATTTTGATCATGTTTGAGTTCATATAATTTTGATTTGGTGCTTTCTTTGACATTGCTTTAATTGCTTAGATATTTTAAAAGCTTCATCTGACTTTATATTAAAAAGGATCATTAAATCGATACGAAACAACCAAAAGACAAATCTAAAATCTATTCAAATAATATTTCAACATTTTTTTTGTATAGCAAATCCGTCGAAAGATTATTTCTGAGAAAATAAATAATTTTAATTCGAGTACTGACCTGTACACCATTCGCCGACTGAGAAACAAAAAGTCTTATCTATTTATTTTTTGCCATGTTATTTCATCGAGTCGGAAACATTCCAAATCTTTTTAATTTACACGTAAATCGAATTAAAATCGGGTGAGTTATCGAAGTCGGGTAAAATGTTGTTGTAATAAAAACAATTTTCGCGAGTCCCGTGGATATTTGCCGACAACGCAACGGGATAAAATGTGACGAAATAAAAGTGTGTTTGGGTATGAACGAAAAAGAGAGCAAGGAGAACGAAGCGGAAGGTGAGTAGATTTAATGTAATATGAAATATTTTAATAAGTTCATTCTTTTTACTATGTGGAATTTTAATTTTTCAAAAAACATACTTAAGTGCGTTTTAGACTACAAATACGATTGAAAATGTGGTAATTTGTTACTTCATACAAATGCAGGGGACTTTGTTGGTTTTGGTTTCTATGAGTTACCTATAGTGCCTCAAATTTGATCACCTCTTTGTGCTCAATTTTCACAAGGAAGTTGATAATATGTATGTGAAAAGGTAATGAGAAATTCTTAGTTTTAGCTTAGTCCTATCTTAGCCCTAGCCCATTTAAATAACATGGGAACAACGTTCTCTTGGATTTTGGAATTTTGTTACTCACAAGCTATATAGAGATAATATTTTAAAATCATCAAAACAGATTCTGTAAAAAAATTAACGCTCTACAAAAAAGATCTCTTACGGTTTTTTGATATATTTATTTTCTCAAAAGTTATTTAACGCTAAAGTTGGATTTATTTTAAATTTTTACATTTTTCTTATTTACCATCAACTATAAATGGGAACATTTTATGGGAAATTTTTTGTAGAAAATTCGATTTCCTATAACTTATCTCTCAAAAAAATTTTCGATTGTGGTGACTGCTGTTTTGTCATTTGTGATTTGATAATTGACAGTGATTCACTTTTTCTCGTTTTTTTCTCTGAGCTTTCCTCACTTTCGCTATCTTCATTTTATATAATACTAAACTTTATATAAATTATGTTTTGAGGTTATTATACACTTTTTTCTTTATACTATTGGTTGGGTTGGCAGTAATGTTGCAATGAAAGAGAATTGCATGATGTCAAACAGCATACAAGGTTAATCATTTGCAATAAATATACTGACCTTGCAAGAAATTGCTGCAATTTCTTGCACGTTGTATTGCACCATGACAAGCGACTTTTAATACTAATCCCAAGATTTATTAATAAACGACTATTTCAAAGAATATACATCAATTTAAACAACAACTTTTTCGTGATAACACATAATATTATACATATCCTAGCGCAATATGTAAAATTTATTTCTAATTTTGGATAGTGTATATTACATGTATTTTACATAAGACCACTTACATTGTTCATTCGTGTATAAAAACTTTTTCGGTTTGATTAAGATGTGGTTGTAGGCCAGTTTGTAAACTCACTAATACTATATTTTCAATAAACAGATACATCTAAGGAACTCTTCACTATTAAACTGTCTTTTTAAGTAACAAATGTAAAGATCAACATATATACATAGTTTTCCTTGGCTTCCTATATCATTGCACAGTTTTAAATGGAAAAAGATATCCAGGATATCCCTGAAGTTCCTGACCCATTTTAACTGCAAAAATCTCGGAACTGAGTAACGGTAGAGAGGTGCGGTTTTCGATGAACAATTTCTTTTTATATAAAGTTTTCGTCAGTATAAATTTTCAATTAGTGAAATCTTATATAGGGTGTTTTGAAAAAAGTATGCTTTGGAATTTTTACAACCTCAATAAACTGACACTAACTGTCAAAGCAATTAGTTGTGGCTCTTGTTAATTAATGCTGCAATTCTGTGTAAAAATCTTAGCGATCGTAACGATCTATAAGACTCGTAATATCGGAACGGATACAAGTTTGATATATACTTACAGGTTTTAAGGTTTAACGATTTTACTATTTGCGTACACAGAATTGCAGCATTATTTTGGAAAATCAAAAACTGTGTTAGAGTGTATGCTAAAAAGGCGCGTTTACACCGGAGTTGGCAACCAAAAATTGCCAACTTCGATTGCAGACGCTAGTTGCCGATGGAAGTTTGCAACTTGTACTTCCAACCTGGGCACATAGTTTGTTTTTATGTCTGCAACCTGCAACGTGCAACCAAAAAATCAGACAGTATGTAAGAACATGAGGTGGTCAAAAGCAAACCATTTTGATTTTGAGCAGGCTCCAGAACCACTTTTTCCCTTCTTAAGAATTCGTTGGAATGTTGTAATCAAATTCCTCATTTTAGACTGGACTTCAGATTTGTTTAATTTTATTTCTTGGGAAATTTCATTCCAAGCATAATTTTTAAAATTTTTGTTTTTAAAATCCGAAAGGGCTTGGTTCCACAAGACAGGCTTCTCTCTAAACAACTCTATCAAAGTAATGACCTGATCATTTGTCCACTCCACTTCACTTAACAGATTTTCCATTGCACTAGCACAAACAACAACCAACTGGAACCCGCTGGAACGGCGGGAGGGGTAGCGGGGTTAGTTGCAGACTCAAGTCGCAGCTCAAGTTGGCGCTGCAGCTCGCATTGCCGACCGGGGTTGGCAACCGCCTTTGATCTTTACCGACTCCGGTCGGAAAACCAAATTTCGGTTGCCAACTCGCAAAATCGGTCTGCAACTACCGGTCGGCAATGCGAGTTGCAGTTGTTTTAATGCGTGCAACTCAAAATTGCCGATAAAGGTCGGCAATCATTGGTTGCCAACTCCGGTGTAAACGCGGCTTTAGAATGAATCGATTGTTTATACCAAAAGAAGGTTTCGTGAGGTGTTTAGGAAAAATCCACCTTCAAAAAACAGTATAAAAAAGTGGTACGCTGCATTTCTGCAAAGTGGATTATTGGAAAAATCAAACACGTGAAGCTGATATTTTCTCAAATAGACTCCTATGTATTCATAAAACATTAGAAGAACATAATAATCGCAAAATATCAATAAGCACAACAGGAATTTCAAAATCTGAAGTTCAGAGATGTATGAAGCTATTAAAGTTTACTCCTTATAAAATTCAGATGCACCAAAAAATTTTTGAAATAAATATTCAAAGCAGAATGATTTTTTCGGAGACATTACCAGATTTATTTAGAGAAGTTCCCAATGTTCTACTTATAATGTCAGATGAGGCTGGTTTTCATTTAAACGGGCAATTTAATAAACATAATAATTGTGCGCCACCACACTTTTTACTTGTGGCTAGAAATTCTTTAGCAGAAACATTTGATAGGTGGATTGGGAGAGCCGGACCAATTGACCACTCACCAGATTTGACGATTTCAGACTTTTTTATATGGCAAAATCCATATATCTCAAAGTGGTCCATAAAAGTTTTATAGGAATACTGTCATCCTGGCCAAGCTCCATTAAAATCTTATCTAGGGTGGGTATTTCTTTTTTAAAATAAACATAGTGAACTTTTCTTCGAATTACACTTTTGGTGTTTTCATCAAGGACTTTTACTGGTCTCCCCGCAATAATTTAAAAACGGTGGACTTTCCAACTCCAGTCATTCGGGAACATCGGTCGACAGTTTCTTGTACAGTAAATTTCGGGTAATCGTATTTTATGGAATCGTGTACATTTAAAATAATAAGTTTTTCATTCACTGATAGTGGAGAATTATTGGAACATCTTTTCGTTGGTGTAAATGTCGCCATTTTATTACTAATCTTATCATACTGTGAACACTATTTACGGCTTGACAGCAAATACTGATGCGTTGAACTAAACAAATATACCTACTTATAAAGGTCTAAAAATGTTGGGAAAGGCACCTTGCGGCGCATGGTTAAGCCGAATCTGAAAAAGGGTTGGAATTAGGCAGAGGCACTAATAGAAGGTTAAACGGTAAGTAATCCCTACACAATATTTCGAGATTGACACTTCAGGCCAGAAAACATACTTTTCCTAATTGTCTTACGGAATTACTTGAAATTTTAATATTACAAACAATACTATTTCAAGACCTACGCCTATGGCCGACACCGAAATTGAGCCGAACTGGACGGAATTCCCTATTTTATTAAACTATACCTTTCCGAAATAGACCATAGTTGTTTTTTGGTTATTTCTTATGTTGAGTCGTGCTTATTCCAAAAACATTCGGTATAATTTTTTTTAAACGTAGGTATTAGTTAGCAGGCAAATTTTGTAATTGTTTTTTATTCAAACCTTATGTGTCAGACATCTTTATCTAACAAACAATCATCATTAAAAACCACATAACTTACTCATTTTCCATCTAAACTTCAACAAATTATACATTTTTGGAAAGGGGAAGAGTTCAGCTTTCAGATATAATAAAAATACATAGGGTTTTTTATTGAAAAAATAGACGATATTTGCATTTAAACAATACCATTTTTTTAAAACATCCTATATAAGATTTTACTGAAAAATTTATACTGAGAAAAACTTTATGTAAAAAGAAATTGTTCATCGAAAACCGCAGCTTCCTGCCGTTTCTCAGTTCCGAGATTTTTGCAGCTGCAATCGGTCAGAAACTTCTGGGTCACCCGGTATTTGTAATATCATATCTTCTGCTTTTTTCTATTGATATTATATTAAGCCAAATAGACAAAATCTTAAACATCAAGTAAACATCACATAAAATGTAACGAAGATGTCAATATCGAAATAATATTATCAATATGATATTTTTTCATTATGACATTATGAGTAGATTCCACAAAGTAAGTGACCAAAAAGTAAATTTAACTGTTGAATTTTTTTGTTTGTAGACTGGCCTATCGTACACCAACGTAGACACATATCCAGTCGAGTTTCTAGAAGGTGAGTACCATCTACCTACCTGTTAAATTAAGAAAAGAAAAGATCATTGATTCCCTTGACCTTCAGGTAAATACCTGAACTGGTATCTAGTGGAAAGAATTCAGTTAAGTACTTGGAATATACCAGAGAATGGTTTATCTGTCTGTACCTTACAGAAAATGTTTTCTAAAATAACTTTTTTCAAGTGCAAAACATAGAATTATTCATTTAAAAAAATTTTGACTAAAATAAACAATATAAAGTTGAAATTTTTTTATTAAAATATTCAAAGAAATAATTTCATACAGATTTTATTTATATTCCTGACAATCGTTTTCGGTGTTTTCCTCATATCCTTATAAATAAGTTTGTTCCTTTAGCGAGTTTCAAACAGGTTATTAACATTATCATCATGCGCGACTAGAATAATGTACCATGTGTGCTAAAACAGTTCCAAAAAAATGTAATCTTGGTTGAATATCTTAACAAAATCCAGGTGACTAGTTGAATATATTTTTTCTTCAAAATAAATCTCGTTTTTTGGGCAAAGTCGATCTTTCAACCTCGGATTCACTCTTAATAAAGAAAATATTCATTTTAATTACAATAACAAATATAAAAATTAAACGAATCTAACCAAAAAGCAAAAAAGTATAAAAAGAAGAATCACTTAGAACAAAAACGCATGCGCGACATTAAAAGAAACGAATGGACTACCTAAGTCTGACGTCATAAGAGACGTGGTCATAAAAACCTTTCCAAACAAACCAAAAGCGCGTGTCATAGGTAAGAGCTTTGTAATTTGCCGTTTGCTGTTGGTTTAGTTATAAATAAGAGTGATTGGTATTAGAAATATATAAAAAGTGATTAATTAAAGAAGTTTTTGAAACTCACTGTAAATCTGGAAAAAGAAAATAAGGATTCATATTATTATTCAATAAAATTTACAAAACTTTAAATACAAAAAGACGGAAATAAATACATAACCTCAACTATGTTTACACTGTTTTAAAATCGCTCTGCAAACCTTACCTAGCAGATTTTCTTGTAAAGAAGAGTCAAACTGATCTCTTTTTACTTATTTCTAACAACGATCACTCTTATTTATAACTATATTAAAAATAGGTTTGTTCGTAACGGTTGAAAACTGGACGACTCACGCGCAGTGAATAAAAATTGTGCGCAGTGTATAAAAACCGTGCGCAGTGAATAAAAACCGTTCACAGAGAGGCTATGTGCATGGTTCGTCCAGTTTCCAACCGTTTGTGATATATCTACGAACAAACCTAATTATAGGTTTGTTCTGCTTATTTTATAGGTACTGCACAGACTCAATATATTCATAACAGTTAGGAACTTGTTTCGGGGAAATTTTAACATTAGAGCGATATCATTTTTTTGTCTACTAAAGAATGATATTGCAGAATTGGTTTCGATTAGCTTGAAGAGTTAATCTATTTTCCTTTGTTAGTAAAAATGTTACTCAGGGTCGGTTAGTACGACCATCAGACAGGTACTTTCAAAATATTTCGGATATATTGAAGGATTTATCTACCTCTAGGAATAAAAACAAGTAGTTCCAGGGCCGAATTTGTCCTTCGTGCCACCCACCCATTACATCGGCTGCATTTTAGCCTTAAGTGACTTGTCTTTTTAAGGCATCAGCTCCAATTTGATATAAAAAAATGGCTACGCCAAACAAAATATAAATATTATACTATTAATCCGTACCCGAGATCACAAGGGTATTGCAGATCTGTTAATAACACCAACAAGTGTGCAATAAACGGTTAAATTTTGATTCATTCCCAATAAGTCGTTTAATAATTATTATAGATAAAAAATAATTATTGAATTCTAACTTTAGAGCTTCATAGTTCGTTAATGAAGGGAGAAAGCACAATTTTTTTAAGCACTATCATTGTTTTTAGCTCCATCATCTTCACAGTCCGCGAAATTCAATTTCGCGGCCGTTACCAATAGCAACGGCTGCGAAACCAAACGTCACTTCCAAATTTGAATATCACTTCCAAATCTGACATTTCTAAAATACTACAAAGACAAGGATTATTTTTTATTGAATACCAACAACAAATAAGTTCTTATATTATTTAGGATGAATATTAACATTAATTGTACAATTTGTATTATTACTTATATTTACTCCAGAAGTTGAAGCAAGAACTGTCAAAATATTTTGTATATATTGAAACATATCATTGTTATAGCACACATTGTTAAATAAATTAAACTCCTGTCGATTTTAGAGCAATGATATATTTATTTACAATTATCTAGTTTAATAATTTTAACGATCGCACGAAAAATAGTGTGTATGCCATGGCCGCGAAACTTTTTAACGACCTCAAGATTATCTTGTCTCGGCCGCAAACGGCCTCGGCGATAACTGTTCTTTCGGTATGTTAAAAAGGTATTTCGCGGCCTAAGCATACAAATAACTATTAAACGAAAAGAACGATATTTATGAAAATTTGCAGGTAAATGCAATGGAACAAAATGCATCTGATGTACATTTATTTGTTAATAATATACTTCCGGTTTAACCGGAAATGCCATCAACTTCTTTAATTTAAATGGGACACCCTATATATTTTTACAGATTTTGAAAGAGCTCGTTATTTTCAATTCATACATACTGAGTTTAGTATAAAAAAATTTGTGAAAACGAGAAATAACTCACAGTTAGTTGTACAATTAATAGGTGTACATTTCATTATTTTAGAATAATGAGAAACAAAATTACTTCAAATGTTCAAAATGCTCGCCGTTTACCTGCTGCTTTCCAAGACTTCCTCACGTATTAGTTCAAATTCATCAATAATTCTTTGTCTCTCCACGTATTAGTTCACATTCATCAATAATTGTTTGTCTCAATTCCTGTAAGTTTGTTGGTCGTCTAACAGACTAAGATCCGGAGAACGAGCAGGCCACTTTATGAATCCTCTACGTCCAATCCATCGATTTGGAAAATTCGCATCCAGAAAATCCCTAACCCGTCTATCATAGTGGGGAGGTGCTCCATCTTGTTGAAACCAAACATTTTGTGGTAATTGCCCATTCTGTTGAAGTGCAGGAATAATAATAATAATAATAATAATTCCGTCGATAAAAAATGGGCCTATAAGCCTATTTTCGACAATTCCCATCCAAACATTTAACTTCTGTGGATGCTGGGTATGTGCTTCATGAATCCAATGAGGATTCTCATTTGATCAATACCTTGAGTTATGGCGATTAACTGTTCCATTTAAACAAAAAGTTGCCTCATAGGAAAAAACTATGTTAGAAGCAAAATTGTCGTCGACATTAAAGATGTCCATTAGCCGTTCGCAAAATTCTAGCCGTCGGTCAAAATCATCGTCTGACAATTCTTGAACCAACTGTACCTAATACGGATGATACTTTTCACTTTTTAATATATTTCCTACAGAACGTCGACTGATACTATGGTTTAGTGCCAAATTTGTGGTGGAAGTTTGAGGTGATTCTTCTAAATCGATTCCAATATTTTGTTTTAACAGTTTCGTTCGTTGCAGTCCGCGGTCTTCCAGGTTTTAGCAAATTTTTTACCATCCCAGTTGTATTAAAACGTTGTATTATTTTAGTTACTGTTGAGCGTGGTATAGGATTTCTCTCCGGATGCAAAGTATTAAAAATATGACACACTTCTTCATGAGTTCTAATACGATCACCTTAACCGATCATCATTAAAATTTCAATACGCTCTTTTTCACTTAATTGAACCATTCTAAATTGTAAAATTTATTTCCGTCAATTAGAATTTGACACTTGGAGAACAAAAGACGTACTAAACAGTACTCGTTTATGTGTACTATGCATACAAACAACATCAATTAGTTTATCTAAATAGTTTTTTGCTCTAATGCAAAAAACTCAAAGGAGGTTGATTAAAGTGCTATATTCTTCGTTTTTACAAATTTTTTTACACTAAACTCTGTATGTATGAATTCAAAATAACAAGCTCTTTCAACATATGTAAAAATATATAGGGTTTCCCATTTAAATTAAAGAAGTTGTTGGCATTTCCGGTTAAACCGGAAGTATATTATTAACAAAAAACTGTACATCAGATGCATTTTGTTCCATTGCACTTACCTGCAAATTTTCATAAATATCGTTATTTTCGTTTAAAATATATTTACTTGGTTCCATACTTTATCCCAACCCCGTATAATGCATTTGATAAACACAACTTATTGCTAAAATATTTTTTCTCAATGTGGTTCGAGTAAAGCTGTAAGCATTTATTGTGATTCTCCGTGTATGTAAGAGTTAGCTGTCACCTTCGAGGTTATTTATTTTTGACCCTTCAACATAAAGGATTTTCGCCGGGCTTCACTTCGTGTTGTTATGTATTCTTTCCTTTCAAACGAACTTTAGATTTCACTTTACAATAAAATGGTGAAAAGGGTTATAGGGTTAAATAAAAAGCCATTGAAGCAAATGAAATGCTTTATTAGATATACACCACTGCAATAAATACACGCTTTATTATAACAAACTGATATGACTTAATCATCAAAAGTTGTACTAAAAATATCGGAAATAAAAAATATAAATAAAATATAATATCGACTTTCAACGACTGATCAAAAAAATGGATTTTGTTTCATCCAAAATTGTGAGATCAATTTTTTTGGATGTACAACATTTTACATAAATTCCCTTAAAATTGACCTGCAAAACTATTGACTAGGCACACTTATATATAACAAGAAACTGTTTCATGAAAAAATAGAAACTTTTTTTGATAAAAACAAAACCAATCAAATAAATCGCCCCACTTTTGTAGAGTGGGTCGTCACAACGGTATTTTTTCAAATTTTAAAAATAGTTTATATTATTACATCAACATATAAATTATTCTTGTAACATTACCATTACCAACAGTGTATACACGGAATGTTTAAAATCCAGCCAGATAATGTGCTCCAATATAATATATAATAGTTATCGAGTGACACATACTATAATATTAACGATCATATACAAAATAAATTTTTCGAAATTCGATCTTTAAAGAAAACTACTACCATGGACTTCTATACCATCTTTTTTTTAATATTTTTATTTTAGTCATTATCCCATTTTGAAATAACTTTTCGACCATATTATCAAACCACTGAGTAAAAATGTTAATTTCTCACGTGTTGCACACTTTATTTTTCCTACGACCACAATCCAGAAATCAAACAAACTATTGTGTTGCACACATGACAATTTGCTAAACGTATTTATTTTGGGTATGCCTAATGTCACTTTGGCTATGCTTTATGTCACTTTGGCTATGCCTTATGCCACTTTTTCCACAAATTTTGTTGTTAATTTTGCGTATTATAACCAATGTGCAAAATAGTGGATGGTTGTCGTAGGATAAATATATTTTTTTACCGAAAAATTCTCAACAAGGTAATTTTGAGTAGGGTAGAAAAATAATTCAGAGGAAAACATTGAGCATCTGACTGCAGGCACTAGAGGTTTTTCTCGATTTGTGTCGATAATATTGTTTTATGTCGAAAAAGTTGTGGATAATCAAAAAATATACAACTTAAGTAGGAACAAATTTTTTCATAACCTCAAAATTGTCGAGTAAATTTTTTCGTTTTTAATTCCATTTGTTTTAGAAAATATTTTTAGAAGCACCAAACATGGTAGGGTTGTAGTTTATTTAATGCCGAATGTTTAGAGATTTTTAAGAAGTTCAAGTTTTTTGCTAAAAATGAATTTTTTCACGTTTTTCATAGTGTCCATAATATTAACCATCGCTGCCAATTCCATTATCGCAGAGATGTCTTAAGAAATATTAGTTTAGTCTCTCTCTCTCTGTCTAAATAAAAAATAATAATTTTCAGTGACTTGATAAAAACGTGAATTTTTCAAAAATCATTGATCTTTTTGACCAATTAGAAAATCTATACATTCGGCATTAAAAAAACTACAATGCTACCAAATTTTGTGATGCTTAAGTCGATTTCAAAAAATGAAAAACGAAAAATTCGGATTTTTTTATATATCTGGACAATTTTGAGGTTATGTGAGAAAATTGCTCGTACAAATGTTCTATATTTTTCATTTATCTACAACTTTTTCGAAAAAAAAACGATATTTACGCGGCAAATCGTGAAAAACCATATTTAACTCTTTTCAACCCATATCCCTCCAGACTACAAATTTTTAGTTATTTTTTAAACTATTTTTCCTGGAATAATTTTAACATATTGTTTGTCTCTATCGCTTTTGACAAGAAAAACTAATTATTATAAAAATGTATTATATCTACTGGGGTGTTTAACTTCAAATTTTAACGCCATATTTTTTTAGGCAAGTGGGAAATAGGTTATTCAAAAATAAAATTATTTTATATTTTCACTGCTGATTAACAGAAAAAATTGTAAACAAAAATTTACTGAAATTATGCAACTTATAATGCAAATACGTCACTAGTTTAAATGTGAAGTTGTCGATAGTCTCCGTTTGTTGTTCTGTGTTTCAGCTTCTTCATAACAAATGAATAGTAGTATGTTGACATTATTTTGACATCTATCATTATCGGTTACTTGTTAAAGTTGAAGCAACGAATATAGTAAGAGTTTGTATTTGGTTGGTTGAAGGATTATTTTCCATTTTTATTTGTATTGTGTTAGTTTGTCTGAATATTCTGCTAACACATGGATGATATCAAAGAAAAAGATATGAAAATGGGAAAGGTAGGTTTGAAACTACTGAAAATGTCTAACTTCAGTTTATACTAGTGACGTAATAATATGAAGCGCGAATTTTGAAGAATTAACTATCTGTTATGCAAAACAAGAATCTATTTGTATTCCTATTAATAATAATAAATGGATTTGCATTATATTTTCGAAGTTTTGGTCCGTATGATTCGATTTTCATAAAATAAACGAATTTATTCTAATCAACAAACATATTTGTTC
Organism: Lochmaea capreae; assembly: GCA_949126875.1. Taxonomy (NCBI): domain Eukaryota; kingdom Metazoa; phylum Arthropoda; class Insecta; order Coleoptera; family Chrysomelidae; genus Lochmaea; species Lochmaea capreae. The sequence goes on along the minus strand of OX421397.1, from coordinate 8,242,129 downwards.
AAATAATGAAATTGTAAATAATTATAGACACAATAACTGAATTTGTCAAACGTAATTGCAATTTAAAATTCTTCTAATTCACATGCGCATATGTTGAGTAGGTTATTTACGGTTTGTTATGACTGAAAATATCAACGAATGTGCTATCAGAACAACACAAACACCATTTAGTTTTTTATTGCTTATGAATGAAAAGGAGTCATGGATATTTATCGGTTTGTTTTGAAAAATATGTAGGTACGGTGCCTTCTTTTTGTTTCACTGAAAATTATATTTTTTTAATGACGTTTCCAGAAGTATTTTAAATTTTAAATACGGTAGTTAGGTGCAAAAAAGACAACACATATTTGATTTTGAAACAAGAGTAAAAATTTTGATGTTTTATTATTTGATATCCAGAACTGTTGTAGGTATAGTTTGTAATATTACAGGGTTTTTAAATAAACTGTCTCATACAGTATGTTTCAGCAAATTATTTTTTCGTGAAAAACTAACATTTTACCAACAATTTTCCATTTGCGACGATCAATAAAGTTATTTCTCACAGTTTAGCTAATTTTTTTGTTAAATTTTGTTTTGATATAAAAGCCCAACGGAAAGTTACAGCTACGTATCAATAACATTTTGATTAACAACTTTGAAAAACACTTTGGAAAGTTTAGTTTGCCAACAAGTGGAGAACAGTAATATTTATTGTCCACTGCCGCAAGACAACTAGTGACGTGCACTTCCGGTGAAAGAGGGTGCAAGCATGCGCAGAAATTCTACACTAGGCCAAGCCAGGTGACATCTTTAGGCCAACGAGAACGAAAAGAATCCTGTACACAACTACGCGAAAATTATTAAAATCTCTTCCTAACAATAGCAAAAGTTTGTCGTGTGATATAAAATTAGTATTAACGTTTTTGTTTAAGAAATATAGTTGTGTACATATTCTAGGGTAATTCGTTTAATAATAAACAAATTAGCTCAACACTTGATAATATAGCTCAAAAATATATTATACTTCACAATATATTGCCATCAATTTTGCAAATATTCTAACACATCAGTCTTTAGAGAAAAAGTAATATGGATTTAGGGTTTATTTGATTAGAGGGAGTTCTTTGGTCAAATTGGCACTTTTTTTGGGACACGTAACCTGACTTTTATTGTTATAATTGCAAGTAACTGATTGTTATGTTTTTGTTTGTTAATTGACAACAATTCTATCAACTTTATGCATTTTTCTAAACTTGTTTCGTTTGGCAGAAAATTTGTGATTATTTTCAACTCTAAACAATTTAGATAATTATAATGAACTAACTATCAAATTCAGATACGTTTTAATATTAATTTATAATAAATAACAAACCTAAATATTGAAATCAGTCTCCTTATTAAATACCGCATATATTAGGAAGAAAATTTTGTGCTTTATTTTGGAATTTCGATTTTTAAAAACCGTTAATATTACTTAAAATAATATATTAAAAACGACAACAAATTTTCAAGCGTTTGTATTAAAAAATAATTATACAAAACATTTTTAATTCCATGTGTTAGATGGTGATTTATGGTGATGTATTTGTAGTTGAGCAGCTGTAAAAATGGGTGAAAACCGCATCGGATAATACCCCGTACAATAAAATATTATATTAAAGTATAAGTGGATAAAAAGGTCTTTAAAACACACGATTATCCATTCGAAATTCCAATGTTTGTTGATGATAAAAAATCATTTGTAAAAGTAGGTATGAAAGAATGGCGTAACCAAGAAGCGATATGTATTCAATGAAGATGATTTGCGGAAGTTTTTCATAGATGCTCCAGACATTACATATTTATTTTTCAAAATTTTTGGTTTTGTAGAAAATGAGAATATTATACGTATTAGTTATTACTAATTGTTTAGGACAGTGAGGCACGACGTTTTACTCTAACCGACAGTGAAAGCTCGATGTTTAACTGTAGCCGACAGTGAAAGACAGTAAAAGCTCGACGTGTTACAGTAGTCCACAGTACGGCTCGGCGTTTTACCGTAGCCGACAGTGAAAGAAAGTGAAGAATCGACGTTTTACTGCAGCTGACAGTGAAAGACAGTGAGGCTCGATGTTTTACTGTAGCCGACAGTGAAAGACAGTGAAGGCTCGACGTTTCACTGTAGCCGACGTTGAAAGGCAGTGAAGGCTCGACGTTTTACTGTAGCCGATAGTGAAAGACAATGAGGCTCGATGTTTTACTGTAGCCGACAGTGAAAGACTGAAGGCTCGACGTTCTACTGTAGCTGACAGTGAAAGACAGTGAAGGCTCGACGTTTTACTGTAGCCGGCAGTGAAAGACAGTGAGGCTCGACGTTTTACTGTAGCCGACAGTGAAGGCTCGATGTTTTACTGTAGCTGACAGTGAAAGCTCGATGTTTAACTGTAGCTGACAGTGAAAGACAGTAAAAGCTCGACGTGTTACAGTAGTCGACAGTACGGCTCGACGTTTCACTGTAGCTGACAGTGAAATACGGTGAGGCTCGATGTTTCACTGTAGCCGACAGTGAAGGCTCGACGTTTTACTGTAGCCGACAGTGAAAGACAGTGATGCTCGATGTTTTACTGTAGCCGACAGTGAAAGACAGTGAAGGCTCGACGTTTTACTGTAGCCGACTGTGAAGGCTCGAAGTTTTACTTGACTTTAAATAACTTGTACAAAGTATTTAAACTTTTAACTAACAATTGAAGTAAGGGCTGCAAATGGCTGGTAGGCCCCGGGCGGCTACTGTGCCACTGATGAATATACAAAAGACACAGGAATATAGGACATAGAAACTGGACACCAGCACAATGTCCACGCCGGAAGAAGGAAAGTAGAAGACTCCACGAAGGAGACCGGAATGTTAGGAAACGATAGCGATTGGGATTAATTATACTTTGTTTAAGCCATATTATTAGTTTGAAACGACAAACTCGAATTATTTTAATTTACTTTATACATTTATTCTAACTGAAACAAAAATTAAAAATAATTTCTATACAATGATATTTTCACACAAAAACGCTTTTGAAACCTAATTTCTAAAAAACCGAGCTGATCATTTTTGGAAATCTAAACATTTTGGCAACATGAATTTAATATATTGCAGTTAATTTTTTTTTATTTCCTCAAGTTATTGCAGTAATCTTCCAAGCACGTACTTGCACGTACATTTCTCGAATAATATTTCAGTATATTGTATCTCACAACAGAAATAAACTTCATCTACGTGATTAAAATACCTCGAATCTTAAATATTATTGTAAATTCGCACTGCTAATAAAAGCATATGCACGAAATAACTTCAGAATTCCATAAATTACTGATATTATAATTCTCCACAGCAGATTATAAAACAAATTCCATAAACGAATTAGGTAATGGAGTTTTCGTAGAGTTTGCTCTTAAGTATTATCACTTTTCTGTAGTTTTATGGAATTAATTATAATGAAAAAGGTTCATATTAGTTATATGTGGCGTTTATATTTGCAAACGTTACCCTGCGTGAATAATGGTTATCATAAATGGCTCGTTTAATAATATACTATTCTAGCATTATTTATGGTAAACATGATGAATTAATACTTTTTTAAATTATATTGTTTTTATTATGTAAGACTAGTTAATTAGAGCTATTGAAAGTTTTGACAAACATCGATGTTCTGCGCTTTAATTAAATCACTGCGGTAACTTGGGAAATAAACCACAATACAAATGTATATATCGATAATCACAAATTTTCTCCAGAAAAAAAATTATCGTAACGAGAAATACAAACAAAAACGAAATCAGACGCCGTGCAATGACGCCGACGCCTATCGGGGATACTTTATCACAATTTTCTGCGATCGTTAACCTCTCCCTCTTTGAAAAATACACCCTTGGTTTCCACATCGGACTTAAACTTAGGCGCGATAAACGCACAGTGAAAAAGACAGAGACAGGCAAGAACGGACATAAAGCAGTGGGATAAAGCGGAAGCAACAAAAGAAGCACATTATCGGGAACGAGAGTACGCCATTTTTAAATATGGCGCAGATATGTGTTTAGGAATGATCTAACACACACTAAAACTTATTCGTTGTAAAGGGCCTTACGGTTTTTATCGAACTGACAACAATCTTATTTTAATTAACAATAGGTTTTTATCATTTTAATATCTGATTTTTTGTTCAACAGTTAACGTCGTGAAGTTTTCAAATACTTCATGGAAACTTAATAAATTGTGCATTACGGGATTGTTAGGACCCTCAGTTTATTATTTCAGCCACTCTTTACATTTGAAAGAGAAAGCAGGTCGATTTTTTTATATCACGTGGTGAAATCCTGCCTCAGTTATTTTGAAAAGAGGAAGCAATTTTATTATTTTTTCTATAACTCTGTACCTACGATAATGTTAGCAAAAAAGTCGTATGGCTTGAATTGTACAAAAAAGAAAATAGTAACCACATTCAAAACTTCGATTATTAAACAGAATATAATGAATAACCCACCATACTAACAAGAAACAACATACAATGTTTGTACCGGTGAAATTATGCATTTAATTTAACGATTAAACAAAGAATTATTAATTGTTTAATATTCAAATTACTTCACAAAACTAACATTAGTTTCATAAATTATTTGGATCAAAAACAAAACAAACATTTCTAAATAAGCGGTGTTTACACATTTACTGGAAAATACCGAAATCTTCACATATATACGTTTATAAACATTATATATATATACCCACTGTCAAATATTGCTCTTGCATACACAAAAAATTGAAGTCATTTGATGAATTTTACTTTTAAATAATACAATATGATAACATATAATGTGTACGTTTGTTGATGTATCAACTATATTATTATTATGAAAGAATTCAACTGAGGAAGTTTTGGATATTCGCAAACAAGTTCCGAATAACTCTGAGACCCGAGAAATTGGCTTAAAAACAAAATGTATTATTAGTTGTTATTCATCTAATCTGTTTATTGATCGAAATGAGAAAAGCTTAAGAGTTCAGCCTTTCGAATAATGATTGTTTGGTAAACTAATTTCCAGAGAATGTAATTGAAATTAAATTAATATTAATCTGTTTAGATGTTGGGAAGTTCATCCATCTATTCATACTAAACATTTCAGATATTTACTGATTTCTAGTTCTTCCAGTGAATCAAATTTGTGTATTCTAGTATGATTTCGTCAGGTAAATGTTTGGTATATTTTGTTTGTGTTAATTTGAGGGTTGATTGTATAAAATCGGTTCCATACTAACTGGTAAATGATTTTGAAAGTTCGTTACCAAGTTTTGTTCAGTATTTAAGTTCGAATAATCATAGACCTTAATGATTTCATTACAGTAATAAAAATTACGACGGTTGTGTCGTACGCTCCTGGTATTAGGTAACCTTTTTGACTTTAATTCGGTAAAACTATTGGTTCACTTTATATAATTTGAAGTCGTTGACCATTACTATTGAATCACACTGTATACTATGCAAATTGATCAGTGGACTAGTTGTCCAGCTGATTCGTTATTTGGTACAAAGTATACCTATCTACAAATATCCATGATGATGCAACACCGTAAAAACGGTGGATGTACAAATAAACCATTACCAAAAGCGTCCATATTGTTATTCTTCATTAATATGTTTCATGATTAAATTCCGTTCACCGACGGATTAAAGTTTATTTTTGTAAGAATTCCGTCCGCAATGTGGTTTAGTATTATTTTATTTTATTTTAAGGGGAAGGGTGAATGCAATGATTATATTTCCTCCCCTTCCTTCAAATACACAATGTAAGGATTTATTTTCTTGGATTTGTAAGTTTGGTAGCAGCTGGAACTCGGGACTCGGACGGAATTCTTGAAAATATAAACTTTATTCTGCGCTTAGACGGAATTTAGGTATCAAATGTCAGCCGTCCGCCGCTGGGGCCTTTAAAGAATACTCAAGTAAATATTTCATGTGATAATCGACAATCATGGTTTGTAAAAACTATCAAATAGTTTAGTTAGTTTCAAATTCCAGGTCCTGCATTTAAGTCACAAAATGGTATATAAAAACATATTTTTTATTTTGTATATTATTTGCTCTTCAAAATAATGAATATTGAATTTAAATTAGAGTTCTTTAATTAAAGTAAATGTAGGTTATTTATGAGATACTAGAGTCAGCTATTACTTAGATACATATAAAAATATTCGTATAAGCATAAAAAATATGTTTAGTATTGATATAGATGATATTACAAGACATATTATTATTAGAAAAATATTTAATTATAACGTGAACTCCACTAAGGTTAGTTGGATGACGGGAGTTTGAATATAAATATATATTTTATGTAAAGTAATTGTCAAGATATAACTTTCCAGACAGTTTCTATTAACGACAACCCGATCCTTTACCGAGTAATAAAATTATTTATTTTTTTTCGGAAATATTTGATCAATTTATAATAATAACTTAGGTACATAAGTAATTATATATTCCAAGTTGAATTGCAAGTTTCCGTTTCATAAGTACACGATTCACTTTCTTGTAATCCCATAAAGCAAAAGTCCCCAATAACCAAAATTAGGAAAATGTCTTTACCGAAGAATTAGTGATTGCAAAAGATTAAACTGGATTTGTAAACGCCGCTATTTGCCCAAAACTTTTAGAGTGAGTATTTCGATACGTCTTACGAGATAATTTATTATTTAAACTTATAATCAGAGACAATGTTTTACCGAGTCAGTTTTAAGTATGGAACACATCAATTATCGTTGAAAAGGCTGGCACGATTTTCATAAATTTTGGTTAGTGAATGCTTCGTAATATGGCCGATCTTTTGACAGTATTTACATTGTTGTCAGATCTTCCGTTTTTCTGGAAATATGAAGTTTGTAATTTCAGTACATGGATGTTTAAAGTATGGAACACATCAATTATCGTTGAAAAGGCTGGCACGATTTTCATAAATTTTGGTTAGTGAGTGCTTCGTAATATGGCCGATCTTTTGATAGTATTTACATTGTTGTCAGATCTTCCGTTTTTCTGGAAATATGAAGTTTGTAATTTCAATACATGGATGTTTTAAGTATGGAACACATCAATTATCGTTGAAAAGCCTGGCACGATTTTCATAAATTTTGGTTAGTGAGTGCTTCGTAATATGGCCGATCTTTTGATAGTATTTACATTGTTGTCAGATCTTCAATTTTTCTGGAAATATGAAGTTTGTAATTCCAATATATGGATATTTTAACTTGGGCAGAAATAATGTGAATTTACTGTAACACCGAAATTTACGTATACGAAATATTATCAGTATTTTTCAGAATAAAAAAAATTATTCATTTCAAATAACAAAGTTGCCGAGGCGTTCCATATTTAAAACTTTAAACCGTCTTCAAGTTTTATAGAACCTAACCTTGTTATGGCATTGTTGGAATATTTTTAGCCAGAAATTATTTCATTGCACTTACAAAACAGTTACTGGCTGTCAATTATTAGTAATTGGATTTATCTTTGGAACGAAGACCAATTAAAAGTTTCTTATTTGAGGTTCTTCTATTAATATTACATCACTTGATTGATGGAATAGTAATTGAAAACAATTCTTTATTAAATCATAGTCTAAAAAATTGATAATAACCTCAATCAATGAGTTTAATTGATTCTAATTAAGCTCGAGATATAAAACATTTGTTGTACTTACAGGACGCAACAGGTACCGGCAAACAAAAACGAAAAATCATCGGGTTGCATTTGCACAAACATATCCGTTTCTGAATCAACTGAATATCCAGACAATCCATCTAAAATGTTTACGATCTTTCTTACGATCCAATAAATTTCTTACATCTTTTCAAAACTGTTGCGTCAAAATACGACGTTGTATATTTTATCATAAAATCTGAATTTCACTTGAATGTGCTTGTTGAAGTTAAAGCTTACCCATAAGATTAATTTAATAACAGTACATGATACAGAAACGAACGTTATAAAAAGGTGGTGAGTCAAGGGTTTAACTGGTTGCGTGTTTTATTGGTATTTCTCATGACAATATAGTTAATTATTAACTCAAACGAAATTTTGACCATTTCCTGAATTGTATTATTCAGGATATAAAATTATCATAAAGGCAAATTTGAGAAGGGTGTTTGGGCTTACAGTGAAAAGAAGTAGCTGATTGAGTGTATGCATCAGACTTGCATGAGTACATAAAATTATATAAACATCCAAATAGTATAATGAAAGTTTCGAAAAAACACATTTTCAACATAAAAAATCTTGTAAATACCACAAAACTATGAATTTTGGATCAAAATTTCAGGAGAGTATTTGCGAAAGAATTATAAAATTGGGAAAAAACTTGAAGGGATTCCGGCTTATGAATGATAAATGTGAAAGTACTGAAAATTTTCGAAAATCCACTTTCTGAAAATTAATGTATCCATAAATCAAATAATTGAAGAGATAAAACGTTATAGTCTCCGTCAGTGGATTCAGTGGAACATATTACATATAGATATGAGTTGTGAGTCGATATTTCCAAGCATTAAGGGAGTGGCAGAGATAAATTTAAATCGCGAAATATTTCCATACCTACCACTTGCTTCTAAATTTTCAAGGAAAAACAAATTTTGCGACATGAAATTGGCTTTAAATTCGTAACTGGAGTTTTTTTGATACGGGAAAATAGATGACACAGTCAGTTTTTTGATAAAATCATTCTTTCGCATTCAAATAGTGTAATGAAATTTTCAAAAAACCCATTTTCAACATAAAAAGTCTGGTAAATACCAAAAAAATATGAATATTGAAGTGAAATTTCAGGAGAGTATTCGCAAAAGAATAAACAAATGTGAAAAAAATTTTAAGAAGCATAAATAGAAGGGTTTCCGTCTTATGAATAATAAATTTGAAAGAAGTGAAAATTTTCGAAAATCCACTTTCTGAAACTTCAAGTATCCATTACTCAACTAAATGGATAGATAGAACGTTCTAGTCTCCTCCACTGGATTCAGGGGAACATTTTACATGCAGATACGAATTTTGAGTCGAAATATCCGAGCATTAAGGGAGATAGCAGAGTGCAATTTATATCGCGAAATATTTCCTACGAAAAAAATTTGCGACATGAATTTGGCTTTAAATTCGTAACTGAGGGTTTTTTGAATTCGATACGTTAAAATAGATGCCACAGTCAGTTTTATCGAAAAAAAACATTTTCAACATAAGAAGTCTTGTAAATATTACAAAACTATGAATTTTGAAGTGACATTTCAGGAGAGTATTCGCAAAAGAATAAGCAAATGTGAAAAAAAATTTACTACGTCTTCAAGGAAATCTTTGAAAGTGTATAAATAATAAAACAAATACTTAAAGGGCTAATCTTGGCATAAAGTTAATTATTCCTGTATATTTGTTAATACGTACGGAATAAATTGAATTAAAATTTGCGTTGTAAACAATCTCAATTCAACACCTAAAACACATCAACAAAAATTCATTTTATAAGAGTGTTACTTTAAAATTGATGACTTTCATCGACTATACACCTGTAATGAATGTCGTAATTTATCTTTGTCAGCTATTCAACAGGGAATCTAAGAAACAATTTAGAAATGAATTAAGGTAGAGGAGCAGATACTCCTTTACTCCATTATGCTTTCATTACCTTTATAAATAACTTTGATAAAAAATGTATGAGCTGTTCAAAGTATTATTAAAAAACAATTTGTTGATATTGAGGGTGGAATGGTGTTCTATCCCATAGGCTGTATATTAAATCCCAAAGGAAGCACGGCGGAAGACCATGGAGATTCTACTACAAGCTTTCGAATTCTTTAGGGACAGAAACGGAAATTTTCGACAAACCTTCAACTCCACTAGGCCCATGAGGAAAGTGGACAACAATATAATAACTCAGATGAAATTTAATTCAGCTATTGCCTTGGTTGAGCCTTGGAAACTTCCTCGACCAGATGGTATAATCCCAGCGCTTCTGCAACAGGGACGAAAAATACATCCAATTCTACTATTCTGTAAAATCTTCAGAGTACCACTGGCAACTGTTTGGAAAAGAGCCCGACTCGTCTTTATTCCCAAGGAAAGGAATACTACCAGGCAAAGTCAATCAGACCAATCATCTTTTATGTTAAAGTTAATGGATAATCTTATTGGCACAAAAGCCAGCACGTCTATCAATCAAGATTTTCCTGGTGTCAAAATAGAGGCTGCACTAGAGAATCAAGAATTGTCACTTGGATTTCTAGATACAAAAGGAGCGTTCAATCACATCTCCTTTCACCCCTCGATAGCTGCTGTTGCAGGACGATACCATATGTCAGTAGATTCCATGGAGATCTCAATAATGATGGGATAGATGAATCACACACCTCTGCTGTGGGACTGAATGTTTTATTTAGGTACTATAAATTTTTATATACGAGTAGTACTTTCCCATACCAAAAAATCATTCAACTTCAAAGAAAGTTAGTTCAGACCAATAGAAAATACTTCAGTTGAGAGATCTTTAGTTTGGGATAGTTGCAGCAGTCGTTGCCGTTAAAGGTTCCATCTATTATTAAAACGTGCATTAGTGCGATAAGAATCGACTCTGAAAGGAGAGCCCGACTGAATTCGTTCTTGCTTTTCAGCACGTTTTGACGTCAAACGTTTGTCACTATACCGATAACTGCAACTATACATCTAGGCCAAGCAAAAGAGCATCAAAATAGTGTGTTTTTGACAAAAATCCTAGTAGATAATACTGTGCCAGCCTGTAAAAGATATTACGTATTTCGACTTGCGAAATTGTTATGAACATCTAAAAAAAACGTTCTTTTAACATATTTTCGTCCTTTTTCAAGTTATAGCGTTGAAAATTCATAGCAAACAAGTCCTTTGTATGCTTATTACGTGCGCGAAGAGTAGATACCATGGGACAATTACTGAATTGTATTTTAAAACATTAATTTTTCAAGAAACATTTTTGGAGAAGTTTTCCAAAATTAGGGTGCGTTCACAAAGAAAGCTGGTTACAAGCGCTTGAGAATTTTGTTTGTGGACACAACAAACGTTTGCATTTCAAGCTTAGTGTTTTCTCAGCTCTCATTGAGACAAATGTCTTCCTCAAGTGATGAAGAGTTATTTTTGCTTGAAAATGTCGATTTAAAAATTCGTAGAAGGAAAGTCGGTGTTCATGCAATTAACCGTGGAAGAGGTAGGTTTGGGGAATACCACCATCTATTTCCTCAATTGAAATTGGACAAAGTGAGAAAGACGAAAGAAAAAAATTGGAAGACCAACAAATGCAGGCTCAAGTGTGAGAGAATTGTTTAAGACATACTTCGCCAACAATCCATTAGTTTTCACAGACTAAAAGTGTGTCCCAAATAGCCCCTTTTCTAAAGACTTGAGATATCAGTTCATCGACTTCCATACTGCACAGTTGTTTGTCACTGACTGGTTCGGTCAACAAGACCCGGAAAACAAGTACAAAACGTTCTTGCGTGCTCGTCAGAACTTGTAGCAAGCGCTTGCTAGCCGGGACAGGCTTTGTCTGTGAACGCACACGCTTGATACAATGTAGACTTTTCTCACGCCGGTTGGAGCTTGCAAGCGCTTGCCAACAACCAGTTTTCTTTGTGAACGCACCCTTAGTCATCATGATTATTATTTAAAAACTTTTTCAAATTTCTAAGGTTAGTACTATAGGATATATTATACAGTACAATTTTCATTTCCCCCATCAGTTATTTATTGAAATTTACCAAAATATACATATATAGTAGGTACGTTACTATCAGAGGTTTTTTTTTAAATAATACATCCATTTATATTCAAATTTATGCCAATAACGATGCTTTTTATATAAGAATAATGTATAAAAATACCAATTCTCTTGTATTGTATCTAAAGTAGCTTTACAATTTCATTACCCAAATGTACTGGAAAATAAAACATCTACTAAAGTAAAAACCATGATTGTCGTTCATCAATAAAATAGAGAGTACGTTAGGAAATTCTCAATCCGTATATGGAATAATTAAACTACTGTGCACAATATAATATTTAATCAGGATAAACTTTTTATCCAAATACAAAATAATAAATTTAAGTTAAAGTATTTAATTTTGTAACCATGATTGTTTTAAGGGTTGTCAGTTCGATATGCCACCAAAGGTACCTATTTAAAACGAATACTAGTACACATATAACACGCAAATGTCTATTGCTATTGCGACGATTGGCAGGAACAAGTACGGACAAAGCGGCTATAATGCTATTTTGGCGTGTCCGGCAAAACCCGTGAGACTATAGGAGTAACAACCCTCCTTTTTCAGTCTAGGACCAATTTTTCGACTTTATTACATGAGTCATTCCATCTAACAATTAGAAAACAAGAATAATTGAGGTTATTTTTGGTACGCCAAATTAAGGGTTGATTAAGGGACTATTAGTTTTTTTAATGTTTATTCAAATTATAATCCTGTAATATTTTTATATCATAACTTTATAATAATCGTAAACAAAAGCTATGTTAGTAAGTTTTAGTTCCAGATATAAAACGGAATGAATGATTGGTTCAGCACCACCAGTCAGAGGCTTAGAGTCATCGGCACCTCAGCCTCAGGCTTTTTGTGCTCTTGGTTGTGCCGTTTATGTGAAGAGGCCAGTAGCCCTTATCAGGCTCAGCAGTCTTTTCACTAGGTCCTTCATGGAGAGATCCTTCCTTGTATGTTCTAGTCCTAGGAGTCTATATCTCCAATGAGATAATGCTTCACAATCGAAGATAATGTGAGAGGCTGTTTCCTCCTCTTCCATACACAACCGACAGATAGGTTCCTTCTTATATATGTCGATTGTATGCACGTGCTTCCTTAGGATACAGTGACCGGTGAGTAAACCCGTCACTATTCTTATCTGACCCCTGCTAAGGTTTCGTATTTCCTTAATCATCATCTCCCAGGGTTTTTTGACCACGAGTTTGCTGTGTTCCTGTTTTGGTACGTGTCTCCAGTACGAACTGGTGCTTAGTTTGAGTCCACCGAGATATACAACCACGTGCAGCAGTTTTAGATATCCCAAATACTGGTTCAGGACCAGTGAACGCAGTCTAAGACCCTAGATTTACTAGGATGTCTGCCTTTTCATTACCTACAATGCCCTTGTGACCGGGTCCCACTTAAGAGTAACTCTATTATGGTTAGCCAGGGTTAATAGTTTTTGTAGTCTAGATCTGATCTGAGGCCATGCTGAAGATTTTAGTGCTGCCCAACTATCAGTATAAGGATCTTTTGGCCTCTATACCCCCTTTTGATATTCAATTGCAAACACATGTCGATAACGTAGATTTCTGCCTTAAATACAGATGCAAGATTCCCCAACGATGCGTGAATATTGCACCTGGGTCTAGCGCCATGGACTCCAGCTCCTGTTCCAATGTCAGTCTTAGATACGTCTGTGTACCACACCAACGTTCCTTCCTGTCAGCATGCTTCTAACCCATCCCAGTTTAGCTTGATATGGTATTGTTGGTTGTCGTTAATTGTGGCCAACATGTTGTCACGTAAGACGGAAGAAAAACTGGCAGAAAAAATGACACATTAGCAATCCATTGGCGTTTCATTTTAAAGAGTTGTACTTTAAGTTAATTAAAACTTTTTTTAGATATCGAAAAAAATCGTGGACGATCATTATGTCTGAATACTCCATCTAAATGTCTATCTAATAATGTGCCGCACATGGTATATTCCCTATTTTAAAATGAGGGGTTGGTGAAGTGGAAGGGAGGGGGGTTGACCAATGACAGATGCCTGTATCGTGAAAATGTGTCCCTCTTAGAACATAAACCGACGTGTTTCCTAATTTCCTTAAAATCGAAGGAACACTGCCAAATATCGGGGTGGACTGTTTTCTGTGGCCCACTCTGTATAGTGTGAAGTATTGTTTGGCAATTGATTATTATTTCTTAGGAGTAAGTTTTACACCTCGACAAAATAAGTTTAAAAATCACCCAGTGCGTTAGAACTTTCGATTACTTTGTCTAGTTTGAATCGATCAAAAGTGAAAAATGCCTACAAGCTAAATCTTTGATACCCGGTATCTTGAGATATAATCGGGCCGCTCTTAGTTTACCACTTTCGGATTAGAAAGTTATAGCGATAAGGTGTTGTGTTCGTCGGAAATATCAACAGATAACGTTTGAGTACTGCTGAAATTTCCGACGAACAAAACAAGATCACTCCTGTTATCTACGAGAGAAATAACTAGTGAGTGAGAGGTGACTAAACAAAAGATGTGTGGAGCTAGCGACTAGGTAGTTGAGGATTGGTAATATACCTCCATTGTTGGGAAATTACAGGAAAAAGCAAACATTTGTCCTCAACTTCAAAATATATTAATTAATATATATTACGGATTATAATTAATGAAATATTTTTAAAATAACTCAAAAGATTCTTGTTTTATAATTTATTACACTAAACGCTACTAGAACAGAATATCAAAAGGCTTTTTATTGCCAAATCGGTGCTAAACTAATATTTGAGAATTGTTTCTCCTACAGCCGGAACAACACGGGCCGAGAATTTCAAAATGTGCGGCTTCACAACAAGAAAACACTTAAATATATCATAATATAATATGTTGATAAACTCGAAATTGCCAGTCCTAACAAATACCTAAAATACTACTACTTTACAACAGATTCCTGGGTCTAGGCGAGAATATACCAAAGATTACAACTCGATTTTGCAATTTTGATTTGATTTAACTTCTCTAAAAACACGTAATAAGATATTAGACAAAAGATCTTAATACTGCGATACTTATTTCAGAGATCTATAAAAATATGTTTACATTTTTTTTTTCTTAACATCAATAGCTATTATTGGAAACCTTTTTGTAAAAGAAATTAGACAGTTTTATTTATACTCTATAGTTAAGCGGCAATGTTTTTACTACAATATTGGAAACACAATAATATTTTAAATTCAGCGTATGGCTGGGAAATATAAATTTTGTGCAATATTGTCTGCACAGTACCTATGGTCAATTGTGTAGTTTACCTAACTATTGCGAAAAGCGATACTATTCCGCACGCGATTACAGATAGCCAAACGACGCGTTAGTGGAGTTCGGCCAGCAATCGCGAGCGGAAAAGTCACTTCAGGCACGTGTTAGGTACACTATGTTTTCTACTACTGTGCGGAAAAAATCCCAAAAGTAAACGTAAAGAAACATTTATTATTAAAGACATAGCATCAAATTATTTATTATTAATATTAATATTGAACGTGCAGTTTGTAGCATTCTGCAAATTAATTGCAGAGGCTAAAATGTTGCAACCGTGGCGATGGGAACTTGGCTGGAAGAGGTCATTTTGGAAGGCTGCTGACTCCCCAAACACTTAACAAAATTACTTTTCCGCACCAAGTGACTAGTGCGAAAAAGTGTACTTTTCCGCACGCTAGTAGAAAATAGCTATTTGTGTATCAAGAGCAGAAAGTAGTACTTTGGAAGTCGAAACTACCAAAAGACTTTCTGCTCTAAATACACACAAGATTTTTTTCTACTATCACACCAAAATTAACTACTAGCTCTTTTTTTGTCTATAAATAAAATTAAGTGTGCGCCAAAGTTACTTTCTGCTTAACAGCGCCAATAATGTCAAATTATGACGACTTTCGATAGTGAAAAATAATTTTTCGCCAACCTTACCGAAAAACCAATCATAATATGATAACCAAAAATAGGGTATTGCTGACAATATTGCTCGCCACTCTGTTGCAGTAACATATTGCAGTAAAAAGATGGGTTTGGAACCTTCTATAAAGTTTGTTTAAAAAATTGATAAGTGTTCCAAAATGGATGAAGTAATAACTATGAAATAAAACAATAAAAATTTTGTTTAAACCTTCATTACAATTGAACTATGTTCAAATACAACTTGTGACGCGTTTCGCTACAGTAGCGAAACGCGTCACAAGTTGTATTTGAACATAGTTCAATTTTATTGTAATGAAGGTTTAAACAAAAAATTTTATTGTTTTATTTCATAGTAAAGTATGAATCTTCATCAAGTAAAAGCCTCATCTATTCAACAATTTATGAAGTAATATTAGTTAAACTGTTTCGAGATAAATGTAAAAAGTAGACATTTTTACTTATGCTATACTTTAAAATAACTCTAGTCTAATTTCTCTTACAAATGCGGTAGGTTTACGTTCATTACATCAGCTGAAATAGATCTTCGCAAAAAGAGCAATTCATATAATTTGTAACCATAAAAAGAAATAAACAATTTAACAAAATTTTAGAAATAATCAGCTCAGCTTATTTCACTTCAAACTATATTTCAATCGAATTTATTTTATTCAACGGCAGAATGACATTAATTTATTTTATTTCCACTCAGTTTTACCATGACTCACTCTCATAAGGATTAAAAATGTCCCATAATAATATATTATGTGGAGTGTGTAGGGAAGCATTCAGTAGATTAAAATGAAGGAAAAATGTATGCAGTGTCAGTCTGCTGCTAGATAAATAGGGTGAGTCATAATATCAGCATTGCTACCACCACTCGATCAATGTCTGGTTGATATACCAGGGGTAGAAATATGATTTTATACTGTGATTACTGTTTCGCTCACGATCTTTACATTAATAAAATTATTGTTCGCTGTAAAATAAGCTGATCGTGCTCAACATGTGCTAAATACTTTCTCAACAATCAGAAAAATATACCGGATGTCTTAATAAGGATAATTGCTATTTTTATTTCGAAAATTTACCAAAATAGATTTATGTAAAATCAAAACGATATTTTGGGATGAAGAGTCAAATTTTGAACTCAAGTACATAAAATATATCAGGCAATCATTCTTATTTGGACACAAGGTGTAAGTCTGTATTACTAAATAACAATTTTTAAAAGTAAAACGTTTTGGCACAGTTTAAATCGATACTCTTTATTATTGTCAATTATCAATTGAGGCAAAATGGCAAACAACATGAAGTTTTTGTTGCAAAATCGAGCTAATAAATGCTTAAATCTAAACACCCAGAAACCATTACAACCATGAGGGGGACGTACAAAGCACATAAAAATACATTATATTTTATATAAAATGACTAGAATACAACGTAAGCAGTTATTTGGTCAGTGAATTTGCGGGCCAGGCTTATTTTACTCCTTTGAATATTTTTGCAAGCTTTGGTCCGCCATATCCAGCCAACATAGCAAGGAAATTTTTGGTGTAATTAGTACAGTCAATAAATTTACAACACATAGTCTAATATTTTTTGGTGTTTTTCCACGAAAAGGTGTGTATGAAGAGCAGTTATTGCTGTCTATATTGGCAATTTTTATCTTTCCCTACATATTATCTAATTATCCCTAAATTTTGGTTTTAAATTCGTAGACAGTTTAGTTAGATCACAATTGATAATGTAATTTACTGTAAATGTCTTAAAAAATATGAATTGATTCTAATGTTCCATGTTCTATGGATGTATCATCATTATACAAATTCCGAAAAACTTTAATATGTCATACGACGTACACAAGTACGACAAGGATAATATGAACAGCACTATTTGAAAGAGGGAGACAAGAATTGTTAAACATGTGAAACTCGCAATGGACTGCCTAAGTCTGACGTCATAAGAGGCGTGGTCATAAAAACTTTTCCAAACAAACCGAAAGCTCGTGTAAATTATCAAGAAATATTTAATTTGCCGTTTGCTGTCGTTGATTTAGTTATAAATAATATTGATCGGTGTTAGAAATATATAAAAAGTGATCAATTAATGAAGGTTTTGAAACTAAGTGTAAATCTGGAAAAGGATTTCCATTATTTTGTCAATAAAATTTACAAAACTTTGAATACAAAAACACAGCATAAGCACACATAACCTCAACATTGTTTACAAAAACTCTTTGCAAATCTTACCTTGCAGATTTTCGTGTAAAAAAGTCTCCAACTGATCTCTTTTCACTTATTCCCACCAACGATCACTCTTATTTCTAACTATATTAACAGCAAACAGCAAATTGAAAATCTCTCATGACTTTTTATAAGCGTTATCGATTTGTTTGGAAATGTTAATAGGAGGAGCCTTCTGTTGTGACGTCATTGCCCTTTTTACTTTTAACCCTTGTGTTCTTGTCTCTCTCTTTCAAGTAGTACTGTTCGTATGATCCTTGTCGTACTTGTGTGAATCGTATGACCTAATAAACTTTTTCGCATATCTATATGTACAGATACATGCAATGAGAAACGGATCAAAGGGATTTTAAGCATTGTACCAGAACTGCTTTTGAACTAGTCGACATTTGGACACCTACAACATATCGTACAATTCCCACCACTTCGTAGTCTCAACTATGGGCGGTTCTTAATTAGCGTCAGACAGTCAGTAAACAGCAGTCGATATCCAAGTACTGTTCAAGTCAATAACTATTCAAAAATAAAATAAATTCGTAGGGAAATCTGAATGTATACCCTTCAGCAGAAAATAGAAATTTTATCTTGATATTTTGGAGGTCACTAACAAGATCAGCGGATTTGTCCCGAATGATTTCTTTTTATATGGTTTTTTTTAAAATGAACGGGCTCAAAATTTGATAGAATTAAGGGCGAAAATTGTCCAGCATTGTGCAAACATTACACCGAATCAACTCAGAGATACAAGATTATCTTTGTTCAATGTATTCGGATTTTGTTTGGCTCAACAAGGAGGACTATTTGAACCTTTAATTCATTAATTTTTTAGTTTTAGCATTTTAAGTTGTTTTTCGGAATTTATTTTCAATTTGTTTTAATTTAAAGAATCTTATTTTGTTTTATTTACGAATTCATTTTTATTTTGGAAGCCGTTATGGTTTTCATTGCATGTATCTGTATATAGCTACAAAGAGACCGTGAATGTGTCTACTCAAAAAAAACCTCAAATGCACCGTTGGGACAGTTCACTATAGAAGAGTTTTAAAAACCTGAATTCGTCAGCAGTTGGTTAAATGACAGTTCATGACGAAGCAACCTTTACGTCAAACAATAACTCCTACATTCCATGACACTGAGTAGTGTCAACTGTCAATATTTTTTTAGGTTAGGATGTTAGTTTGTGTACGTATTTGGTTTTAACTGGTTCGTTTGCATGATTTCTGAACAGTGTAACTTTCAAACTTTTTAAAAGGACATTTTTACTTAATACATAATTCAAAACTAAATCGTGACTTAAGTTTGACCATGAACTGTATAGTACGGCCAAATCCTTTGTAGTAGTACCGAAATAGTGGAACATGAAACATTGATTTTGGTTTAAACTATATTGTGTAGCATTTTTTTTATAGACAATATCAGGGTTTTTTTAGTACATTTACTGGTAAACTATCTTATCGAAATGTAATCTCTATACTAACATTTATAAAGCAACTACTTGGTCTGTTTTTGATTCACTAACTTTCCAACATTTAACCATCATAAAATGGAGTAAGTAACATAAAATAACGTAATTAAATGAATTTTTATCAAAAAACACAGTGTTAACTTTCCATTTATTCAGTAATTTCTACGTTGGTAGGAATCTTAGACTAAAAATGCAAGAAAGTGTTTTTCTTTTTTTTGTTTGGATGTTGTGGTTAGTTTTTTTTTCGGTAGCGTTTCACGTGGAATGAGTTGGCACGAATTTGATAATAAATGTTGTTTTATTAGCCATTTTGTCAATACATGACGGAAACTGATGACATATATGAACATTGAGATGGCTGGTCAGTATTTATGAGTTAGTTTGAAAACCGTGAATACGTGAAATATTCCCATTTTATTTATGGCGTCTCTAAAATACGGAATAAACTACATTATATTTGTCACAATCGTGCCCTAGTGACGTTAAAAATTGAACTTACATTTAGTTGGGATATGTAACAATATTAAATTAAATTTTGGACCTTATAGAGAGAATTGAAGCAGATTATACCAGATATTGTAGGTATTGAGCATCAGTTGCAATACTGAAAATAGTTTATAAAAATAAATGTTTTTTTTGTGCAATTGCATTTTGATTCAATTTTGATTTTTTTCTTGGATTATTTCAGATTTTTAAAGAATAAAAATTGCCAATGTCAATTCATTCAGTTCTTACCTTCTTTTCAAGTGAAATCGATCCTTGGTGTAACATTTTAAACAATCACCTTCTATGTAAAGAATATTTATCTTTACTGCAATAAAAATATATTTTTGGAATGTTAAAGTGTATAATAAAATATATATATTATATTATATAGATATATGGATGAAAAAAATCAATAAAAGAGTAGCTTTTCTAATATAACAAACAATAACTACAATTTAATATTGTAGCAGGTGTAAAATGGCAACACATGATAACAAATCTCAATAAACAATAAAAATTATACATAATTAAGATAATTAAATAAGTAATTCCTATCGGTAAAAATATTTTTGATAAGGTATGGTTTAAATTATGAAAATAAATAGTTTGTGAATTGTTTTTTGTAATAAAAGGTATTTTATTTTCATTTATTATATCTACGGAGTGGCCCAACGTAACACCAGCAAGTATTTCATAAAAAAGTATGTATCCATACAAAAAAATAAGGTTTTACTTTCAGTTTCATTAAACCTTTTTTTACCTACTTTGCTTTATGTAAGTTTGTAGCCCTAAATATTACCAATAACGACCATTTTTAAATATGTATTTTTGACACCTTTTTCCATATTGTAAAAACTGCAAAGAAATAAACTAGCTCGTCAGTTTTTTATAGGAGAATGTAAAAATAATTAGTGGAGTGGTAGTAGTGTAATATCTGCAGTTTAGTCAGTCTGAAATCAGAAAATAAGACAGAATTTATAAAATCAAAAACTGTATTCTGGAAAACTCCAGCTGTGGAAAAGTGTCGAACAGTGATATATTAGGTTAGGTTTGGTTCGTAATTTGTCAGTTAAGCCGGTCCCAGACCCTACGTGTATTTGGCGAATAGGCCAATATTTATCATTTGTACGTATGTTTGCTTGATCTCCCACACGCTGCCGTAGTATAGCAAAGGTACACGTAATTTACTTCGAAACACTACGGCATCCTTTACTTCGTGCTAGTTTCCGCCCACCGCCGGGAAAATTACGAAGGACGAATATTTGCCAAAGTTAACATCTCACACGCTACGCGAATAATTCCGAATACCAAATGTTTGCCAAATACACGTAGTGTCTAGGCAAAAAACTCAGGTAGATTATGAAATCAAGAGATTAACTACTAGCAACCCTTAATAATATTTTAATGCAATGCTAGGTAGGCGAGGGTGTTTTAACAAATTGGTAATAATAATTATTTCTAGTTTAGAAATCAGTTTTCATTCATTCATTATTTGATTAAGATGAAATAGTTCCCAGTGTATTCAACGTTTAGTGAGAAAGATTGTAAGTTATTGGTTACAGATAAATTTAAATTTTCTAAAGCAAATACATTCAAGTGGAGATGTGTGAACCGCAAATTAACGTCATTGAAAGTAAGATTAATCATAATCATCAATATGACAAAACAGTAAGTAAACAGAGTGTGAGTAAAAGCTTAAAAAGAAAAGCTATAGATGATCCAACGGAATTTTTGGAATAATGCCTAATGATGAACCCGCCGTGATTATTATTTTTAACCTGTACCGAAATTGGACCAACAGACCTATAGGCTCGCAGATTTCACCAAACAAATTCAGCTTCTTAACAAAGCCGATTAGTTTATTTGGTGAAAGATATTTCAGGTCCGAGGGAGAGAGACCCTGTCAAACATCAGGTACCTGCTGATTCGAGCCATGGCGGGCAGGCACAAATTATATGCTCTGCTGTTTCATCATCATCCAGCCAAAGACGGCAAGTCGGATCTTCCGACAGTCCAAGTCGCAGCATATGATGATTCAGACGACAGTGGCCTGTTAAAAGGCCTGTACGACACCGTAGGTCATGCCCTAACATTTATCGAAGGATGTATAAAAGCCTTGGAGTGAACCAATCCTGGTATGTCGTGCCAGAAGTCTAAAGCGCTTCTTGCTGTCCAGGTATTTAGTGTTTGTTTGTCAAAACTTATTAAAAATTAATATTGTTGATAGTCATTTAATCTGTTTTCATTATTTCTTAAAAAGTGTGCTTATAATATTCAAACTTAAGCCGGTCGTGATATTTAGCGACAATTCATTTTTCATTTAAAATTTCCTTTATCAACTTGAGAATTGTATACTTTATAGTGACATTTACTCTGAGCGTTACAAACGCAAAATCGATGATGAAAGAATACATTTTTGCTCTTAATATAATTATTCGTTGAATGAACCGGGAGACAAGCCTGTTGAAACTCAGTGGAAAATACATAGCCAGCTGAATAAGCCAACGACCAACAGCGCTTTTATATTGATCTGTTTGGGTGTTTCTTCCATGAATGACTCCTAGGGAGAATTCCCACTGCGATTACATTCTGTACAGTGTTACCACATATCTGAATTAAGCTTTAAATCTGGGGATTTTCTTCAAAAACTGAAAACGGGTTTTATTGCTAGCTCAAGTTGTTAGCTAGTCTTTTAGAGTGTTGTAACGTTAAGATTTTATGTTTGGAAATTTTGGAATGCCTCAAAAAAAAGAAGAAGAAAAACTGGGAAGAAAAATTAATTTAATTATGACGTATTTGTTATAGTTTTCAATTTATTTTGAACCTGTACATAAATTTTGGTACACAGACATATTGCATTTTAAATTTGTTTGTTACTTCATTAAGATCGATGTTTTATATTGTTTTGTTTATAATTTGTTAATATGTAATACAATTTTCATTGTCTATTCTTTGGCCGTAGTTGTTCTGAAATATTATTTGTTTTTGTACTTTTAAATAATCTAAAAAACTGCAATACGTTTGTATACAGACGGTTCAAAAACCAAAGAAGGCTCAGGATGTGGAACTTACTCCAGATCACCAAGCCTAAGGATTAAGTGGGAAATGGGAAAAAATACCAGTATGGTTCAAACAGAACTAGCTGGTATCTCAATTGCCACAAAGGAACTAACCAGAAAGGGAATTTCTTGCAAAAACATAATAATCTGCACTGATAGCAGACAAGCTCTACTAGCCTTGAACAAACAACGTGTTACATCAGGGCTGGTATTAGAGTGCCATCGAGATTTAGCTAACGCCTCGGTGGATAACAATATTATCCTGAGGTGGGTTAAGGGGCATGACAGGAGCAAAGGCATTGCTGACTCTTTAGCCAGGAAAGCGGCTGGACTAAGAATTCTTGGACCCGGCGACACCTACGGCCTAACGAATTCGACATTGCGGAAATAGCTAAACGTTAAACCCATGCTCAATATCTAAAGAGATGGAATCAAGGGATGCAGTCTTGACAGGATCACTCTGGTCGACCCTGGGAAGCTGGAATCGAAAAAATATTTGGGGATGGCCAGGAAAAACCTACGTTTATTGGTAGGATTTCTGACTGGCCACTGTCAATTAAGGAAACACCTCCATACAATGGGGCTAGTGGACACACCTGTATGCAGGATAAGTGAAGATGAACCTGTCAGGCATGTCTTATGAGAGTGCCCGGAATTATCGTCAATAAGAGAGTGTGTGTTCGGTGAGTTTTGACCTACACCTGTCCATATAAAGAAGATGTCTCCTAGTAACCTGTCCACCTTCCTGGAAAGGACAGGATGGTCGATGAACTAGGAAGACTCCTCGGGAGGATGTACAATGGGTTACATGTGGCCTAAGTCACCCTCCCTACTCTACAGAACAGAAAACAAGACTGGATCTATAAGCTCTGTTGTTCCCGTTGTTCGTTGCTAGCCATGTTTTAACAGATTATTTAGTTATTGTTTTTTGTTTTTGTATCAATATATCAAGAAAGTAAGACAAACAATACGACAACAACGCTTTATAAATTCATGCATGTGATATTAATGTTTTATTTACGAGCAGCGGGAATCACGAACAACGAAAATAAAACAAAAGAGTTTTATAAATCCAGCTTAAAACTTTCTTGCAGTGATTCTCGGCAACGCCGCTTATATTATTACCATTTCCACGCCAGCATCCATTTTGAATTCGTGGGAATATCCTCATCGGTTTATATTCGACATATAAAGGGAAATTCCTTTCCATCGGAAACAAGACTTCAATAACAATTGATGATTTATTTTCTTTCTTTTATTACACCATCCCGTTCGTCATAAAAGTTTAGGTGCTACTTTTGAAAAAAGAACAGAAAGTTGAATTTTTGAATAAAACGAATTAATACCTACATGCTGCTTTGTTGTTAGATTTCTATAAAAGGTTTGTTGAATTTTATTATCAGACGAATCCTTCGACGTAAATGTCACTCAACATTTTTACGATGTGGTTTATTTTAACTCAAAAGAACTATTCAATTTCGGGAAACATATGCTCGTGTAACGATATAAATGTCCACAATTCTTTTGAGAGTTTGTAATAAAGTGCCATTTGCTTTAAACACTTTTCTAACTTTAAAAAAATAGTAAATACCACCAACACGTCTTTCATTTGTAGATCAATTTATTGTCAAAATAAGTTATATACGTTTTTCTGAAAAGAAACAACTTCATTTCGTGCCCTGACACGCTTTGAATTACACCAAAACCGTGATGGAAACTTCGACAAAGGTAGGCTAACTGATATTTTGGCTCTGTGGCAGAATAGCGCTGGACATAAATAGCGCTGGTCAAAATAGCGCTGGTCAAAATAGCGCTGGTCAAAAACAGCGCAGGACAAAAACAGCGCTGGACAAAAACAGCGCAGGACAAAATAGCGCTAGACAAAAACAGCGCAGGACAAAAATAGCGCTCCATAAAATAGCGCCGGTTGAAATATCCTTACAAAATCAACTATTACAGTAGGAAGTGATTGAAAAATCAAGTTTCACCGCTAAGCATCAACCTTCCTTTACAACAAACAATATCAGAATATAAGAGACGGAAAACAAGTAAGAGCAACAATCAATCATTTTCATCATACTTCAACACATATCGCTTCCCGACCAACTGACACAGATCAAAGTGTAAACAACTACTTGTCAGTGTCATATCTATTTAAAGTCTAAAAAAAATGCAATTTCACGTTGCTTGTCATTTCGGTAATTATATCCTTCGTGGAATAATGTATTACCTCCTTTCTGAGACTTGCCCAATTGCATTTTGTTAGACTTTAAATAAATATGACACTGACAAGTGGTTGTTTACACTTTGATCTGTGTCAGTTGGTCGGGAAGCGATATGTGTTGAAGTATGATGAAAAATATTGATTGTTGTTCTTACTTGTTCTCCGTTCCTTCTATTCTGATATTGTTATAGACAGTTACCAACACTTTGTCCAGCGCTATTTTGACCAGCGCTATTTTGTCCAGCGCTATTTATGTCCAGCGCTATTTTGTCCAGCGCTATTTATGTCCAGCGCTATTTTGTCCAGCGCTTTTTTTGACCAGCGCTATTCTGCTACAGGGCCGATATTTTTCAATAGGTACTGAAAAGATTTCGTAAATAAAGTGGACAGAAATTAATTTTAAATTATGCTTTGAACGTTAGATTGAAAATATATTGTTTTAAGTAATTACAAATAACTATAAAAAGATATATGAGGCGACTGACTACTGTTTGTTTTTTTCTTAAATAAAGTCTTGAAAGCCACATGCCTGAAACATAAAGACTTCCTGTCAATATGTTTAAGATTAAAAGTAGATCAACGTTTCTATTTTCCATAAGCTGTCTTTTCATCTCCATCATGGACTAAATCTTTTTCGTAATACCCAAATCAGAAGTGTACATAAACGACAGTATTAAAGCTTGTAGTCTGTCGTATTCATATTTTAATTTTAAAAATTTTAAGATGTTGACGTTAGCCATTCATATTAAAAGTGATACAAATCGTTTAGTCATTCAAAGAAAACCAGATGCTTAACATTAACTAGAAACAGTTCATTGTATATTGACATTAAAAAAATAAAACATGTGCAGTTCCACTTTATTCCTTTGGATGATATTTTATACAGATGTATTTTTATGTAAACTGTAAGACGGATGCATTAAAAATGTTTGTAAGAATCTTATTTTAGTCGTTCACAGGCTTTTTAATATGTATTTGAAAAATTCTTTTTTGTTTGTAACAATTTTAAAGCAGGCTTGGGCGTTAGTTAAAGACCACTTAAGAATTATGCGACATGAGATGCCTTGCCTTCAAGTGGTGGCATGTATTTTCGGGGGTAATATCCCTAGTGCTTTTAATTTTTCCGGAAAAATTCGGAAAAACGAGTTTCTTAGTAATTCGCGAAAGTGGAAAAATCCTCGTCTTCGACACAGATTTTTGAAACCACTCTCGCTCATGCTATTTGTTGAAACAGATTACTTAGAAACGAGTGGGACGAGGGATATTTGGTAAGATTATTTCCTGAGTTAAATAAACATTTTATTTTAATACAACATTTTTTTAATTTAAAATAATAATTTTTTCGATTTTTTTTCCGGAAAAACTGCTGACTGCTAAGTTGACAGTTGTTAAGTAATTTTTCCACTTAAAATTTATATTTGACATACCAATTCTTGATAGCGATTGGTCAAAATTAATAGGAAGAAATAATCGCTAAAAATAAACTATTCAATCACTTGGTTTCATGCTATTATTACTACGCTTTAAAACAGATCATTGTTCAAGAGCAAGGAAAATGATTGAAGAATGCAAATTTAAATGTTAATAGCAAAGTAACATAATTACCTAATAAATAATCCGAAAAGGATGAGTTTTGGCCTGATTACATGTTGAATTTTATACCTGAAAAGCGAGATTACCTATAATAAAATAAGTTTATTACCTTCTTTATCGAAATTACCAATACCCTTTTAAACGACAACGATTTGAACACTATTCTGAGCTAGAGGTTAGTGATGTCACTTATCCTGTAATTATTAATTGCACCAAAGCGGAACTCAACTGACAGTTATGCTTTTGCAGCTCTGCAAATTTTTTCCAACAACGTTCTGTTGATTTCAAGGTTGTTTCACGTCACATTCAAAGCACGCAATTATTTCCTGTACTTTTGATATTTGTTTTTGAATAGAAATTCTGCGCTCAAAAAGGAATGGAAAATATGGTGACATTACTTTTAATAACACCATGAAATAAATCTATAAAAAAATTGCTCATTGTGTCAGGGTGAAGATTATTAACGATTATTTCTATTAAAGCTTATTACAGTTTTCTGTAATATTGTCGTATTTAATAAAGTGATTTATCAACAGATTTATATTCACACTTCATGCATTTTTGAAAAATAATATTTTTTAAAAAACGATGACCGTTCAACTAAGGAGCAACAACTACTTCCCCTGCATTATGCACCGCCGGATGTTGAATTACACCCCAAAGTCAAACGGGGTTGGTATATCTACAAGATATTTTAAAACCAACCATTCTGGTTTGCGATTTACATTTCCGTTACTGGAAGGCATGTATTGATTGTGATTGAAGTGTATTCTTCAGTCCGGGATTAGAGATTCTCGCACATACCTTGTAATGATGAGGCGCAAATACGCCGAAACCGGTCTACAAGTTCTGTTGTCCCTTCTAATCGCAAACCAGAATAATTGGTTTTAAAATAACCAACCCCGTTTGACTTTGGGGTGTAATTCAATATCCAGCGGTGCATATTGCACGGGAAGTAGTTGTTGCTCCTTAGTTGAACGGTCACCGTTTTTGAAAAATATTAATTTTCAAAAATGCATGAAGTGTGAATATAAATAATTATTCTTCGACATTATTTTCATTGTTTGATTAGCTTTGGCTTGCTAAATGTTAAATATACTCAAGGCCAAGACACAAAAGATGTACAAAAGAAAATACGTTAAACGCCTTGCATTTGCGAAATAGAATGACTTTTTGTATTGAAAAGGTTTTGGTAGAATTAAAGGGATCCATAACAATAGAAATAAGGAAATAAGTACGTTGCATTTTTTGTGATTTCAAGTAAGTAGCGTTTTTTGTTATAAAATTTATAAAACATAATTTTTCAAGCAAATTTTAACGTTAGTAGTATGTATTAAAGTTAAGAACAAAGTTAGTCACTTTCCACCTACTTTTATATTATTGTTAATTAAATACTTTCAAAATATTAAGAAAAGCTACTCTTAAGGTGTTTTCAGAGATTTCTAAAACTACTTAATACAACTAAAGCTTACCTTACTTCAAACTGAGATTTCAACAGCCTGAAGATTTGCATTTTTTCTTGAATCCCACTAAGAACATTTTTTTGTTAGTAAAATATAAATGTTAAGCTTAGTATAGACCTGAACATTAAAAAGAACAACAATCAGAACAACTAAGTTGTGCTGATCCCATAATTGTGATCAGTAGCACAAGATGGAAAAAAGTGTAGCAGCAGCAGCGTACATAGTTTTATTATTGCGGCGAGAACAAGAAAATTGTAGCAAACACCTTTTTATGCACAAAGAAGTTTAGAAAATTTTTGTTCGGATTTCCATAAGTTCCATGCATTTTTCTTCTATCCACTCTATAGTAAAATTAACATAAAACATTCAAAATGGTTCACCAACAAATTTCTGTTCGCCGTTTTGTATAAACCTGTCCAAACCTGCAAACACATTCGCGCGCTTTTCCTTTGATGTCGGAGAAAAACCGACAATTGATGGAAACACTGCAAACCGTTTGCCGAATGGCCAGGATTTGCGAAGATGTTTGCAAACGCGTTCGTAGTGATTGCAGTTGGATTCGTGGTTCTGCTTGTTGTTGGGTGTAATGTTCAGGTCTGTATGAAGCTTTAGAATTAAACCTGAGGATCGATTTCACACTTTCGAGAACTATCCACCAATCTGTGCAACGTGAATATCGGTTTGGGAAGGCATTTCCGATCATCACAGTCTGTTAAGAGGTTTCTGTACTAGCGCAAAAATGAGTGATAAAAGAATGCCGTATTTGAGATAACAAAATAATTCAAAAATTTAAGTCTACACGTAAATCCATCTCCACTTTATTTGCAAAAAGTTGTTGACCGAAAATATAGTGATGAACAAAAAAAACTTGTCTTTATCATTGACTGGTGAAAAATTGTTTCGGAAGGACTTTTTATAAACTTTTTGAAAATACTGACTATAATATAAACCGTGCGCATATTGAACAATTTTGAATTGAATTGGAAAACTTTTTCAGATTTGTTTAGGATTTTTTTATCGGCTAACAACTTTTCAACTACCTACCAACTGAATGTAGAATTTTATCGAATTTTTAAAAGTGGCTATGAATCGAGATTGATATTAAATTTTTAAGTAGTTTTGCTAGCAAAATTTTGGCTTTTTAAATAGTGGACATTGCGGCATGGCGCATTTAACAGTGCACAATAATAATTCTACAACATGAGCAATTATTAAAAATTACTTACTGCAACAACTCATGCATTATTAAACAACGGTCATTGTGCATAGTAAAAACTTAATGAAATAGGTTCGCTCAGAGTTTGGACAGCAGCGATATCTCTGAGGAGCCCAAAAAAGACAAAACTTTGCACCTTCCGCATTTAAAACGGTGGCTTTTAGCAGGATACCAGGAAAATTTACGTATTTTTTCTAATTAGTGGGTAGATTTAGTATACATGCATGTTTCTGATCTAAAAGATAAACTGAAAATTTAGTGGCAAACCAAATTCAGTACGTTGAAAGTTGAAACATTTTTATTTCAGTACAGATCAGCTTTACATACATATTTTTTTAAATTTTATTTAAGAACCACGATTTTCGAAGAAAACAGAAATTGTTAAACATCTGTCAAATTATTTTGCACCTTCTAAAATCAACGCCTAAAAAAGATTCTTAAATACCAAATTTTCTTAAACTAGAAATTAAAAAGCCAGTGCAGTGGCCAGTAAATATTCCCCCTCGACTCAGTTTTGTATCCCACCGTATGAAACTGACAGATACATTATACTAATCAATGAATTTTGTATTTCCTATTTTACTAATTTAATTCTAACATTTTGATATTTTTATAATTTATTATTTTTTGTGAATGCTTGTTTGTGCGTAAAATAAAAATCATGCCAACAATTGTTTTCAGAATGGATGGATATCGCTTGCCACTAATCTCAGACTTTATCCTTTGGATTACACAGAAACTTTAATCGAAAACACGCGAGATTTTTCAAAGTATAAAACAGATAATGGAATTCCTAATCTAATTGATATGTTAGGAAAACCCACATTGAACAAACTTGGGTTACATTCCTCGACCTTTAAAGTTTCTGACCAACGAGAACAAAATGATTGTCAACGATTTTTCTAATACAATTATAGGATGGTGTCAATGTGCTAAGATTCTAGAATCTACCGGCAACATAGCGAAACTTGACACGAGATAATCGATACAAACACACTGACGTCAAATATTTCACTCCCTTATTTGTATTTATCTCTTGAAAACCATCTAAGGTTATTTTTAAATAAAGCACTATAAGCTCAATTAGGTTTACAATTTTCCTAGAAATATTCTTGCACATATTAATTTTTGTAAATGCATCTAACTTTCATAGAATATGTACAAAAACGGGCGATGAATGTTTTAGACTCAATTGGAATTAAGAGTTATTATTAAAGAAATTAAACTTGGTCAAAGCACGTTACCATTTTAAGGTGGTTACTAATACCAAGGTTAGCCATAACTTGAATGTTAATATACATAATCGTTTATTTCTCTACTTAATAAACAAATTTAACATCCTACTACGTATTTAACGAATTCGTTTAGTAAACAATAACCTATATTAAATCATTGCTAAATATCCATTTTAACTAAAATGATAAATATTAATTAAATTGGACCGAAAATTTTAAACGAAATTTTGATATTATTGTAAACCCAATCGTTGCTATAAAAAGTTTTGTGTCATTTGAAAAAAAATAAATATTAAAGTTTACTCTTAACGTGCAGCATTTTGAAAGTAAAGAGCTCTCCAGTGTTTTTATCTGCGTCATATTGAGGTTCACGAACGTATAATACGCTTAGGCTGTGGTTAATAACTCCGGTATCGGAAAATTATTGTCACTGCCGAATATGCTTTTCCGTGTCAAGCGGTCAGAGTGTACCTTATTCAACGTGTTTCTTTCAAAAAAAATTATGTGGATATTGGGATGCACCCAGAATATTTTACATCAGTCTAAACATCAGTTATCATTAAACCGAGTTTAGGTGTTCCATACAATAGTTTTTTTGACATTCATCCTCGAAGTTCAGCTCCAAGCTGTGTTATTGTCTCGTTGCTGAAATGACGTTCTTTCGTTGATGAAAAATGGTTCCAGAAAACAAGTTATTCAAATAACTCACTAAAACCTAATTTATTTTGGAACTATTGGACGTCAGACAAACTGACATTTTTTAGGTACTATATTTAATGTTTCATGAAACATTTTAATTTGGAATTATTACTGATATTATGTCAGTCGTGCATTTATAGGCTCTTATACCTTGACGTTACAGTTGTCTTTGTAGTTGGCTGCATTCGAGTAAATTAAGTCAATCACAAACATCATGTGATGTGATAGCCTCCAACAAATATATTCTATATTCCTTGATTCTATATACCATTCCAGAATGACGTCACTGACAGTTCAGCCATGTTGTGCTGGAGTTCACACTGTTACGTTCGCGTTCAGTTCTACGTTGACAGTTCAGTTCAGTTGAAGTTACACACTAAAGGGATCACACAATTACGTTTATAAAGTCAGTTCGCAGTTTCCATTACGCCCGTTACGCTGCGTCCGCGTTTGAGATGGCCAAGATTTAAGTTTGCAGTTCAGGTATAAACCAATCAAAACGAAAGTTATGCACCACGTGAGAAACGTCATTTGTCAACTGTTTACTGTACTCTTCAGCTGAGATCTATCAAAATTGTCAAAATAATTTTCAACCAATCAAATTCCTAGCTGCCAACTGAAAGGTGTGAGGTTTATAAACGCAAAAATTTGCCAACTTCACTGAACTGCAGAATGGAAACGGCGCGAACGTTGCCAACAGCGAACTGAACGCGAACGTAAAGTTTATAATTCCTGACTTTAATTAACAATTATCATTTAAAGGTATCTAAAATGCTATCGTTTTGTAGTATGTGAATGCGGGAAGAAAGAGGCTGTTTTAACAATGCGATGAAATTATTTAATTTATCTCTCTGATCAACGCCGCGATGCTATGATTAGTACTTTAAAACGGGCCCCCCTCAGTGAATCAGAACTTTCAACTTGGCGTGTGTGTTCATAAAACACAAACACATAAGGATCATACTAATCGATTCGGTTGCCCTCCACCACAATTTGGCCGACCTGTCAAAGTCATGTGTTCTGGAATGGCCTATAAACGAGTTACCAAATAACCAGAACTTGAAAAGTGGTCACTGTCACCTGATAAAAACTTTGGCTAACGAGAAAGCCCGAATAACAATAACAAAATATAGAAATTGATTAGTATTAAAATGCACTTAACTAAGAGCAAAGGTTTGACTACCTGCCAAAGTACAATGAAACTTGTCAACAGGTTCGAATGACATAATAATAGGAAGTGCAAATTGAACAAGGTCATCAGACGACGTAAGCTTCGTTAACTATAAACTGGCTGAATGGCTGACCGGCAAAAGACCACTATAACGAAGATTCTGAAAAAGATCAAAACCAGATTTATAAAGTTGATATTCTAGCATCTATTGGCGCTAATAAACACATTTCTATGTCGGACATCATCCTGTAAGCATATTAGACTAAAAGTATATTTTCCTGGTCCGCTTGAAAAAATAGGATATTTGAGGGGAGTAGTGCAGTGTGTCGTGTGGTGAACATACAAGAAAAAACTACCTATTTACACTCTCCACCTAAATCAATAGAGTTTCATGTTCCCTATATTAATTGACTTTAAGGTAAACGTAACATGTTTTAAGTGACAAACCTCTAAATTGAGACCAAGAATATTCGCGTTAATTGTGCGTTTGTTCGGATAAAACTAAAAGGGAGATGAAGAATATTAGTTAATTAATGTTGCTCTTGTTAGTCCTGGATAAACAGTTAAATTTAATAAAGAACCGTTTCATGCGACATTTACGTTCATTTATGCTTCCAGGGCTTCTAAATACTGTCTAGAATTAAAACGAGAATGGCGATTTTGGTCTTTACGCAGATTTGGTTGTGAGCAGTTAGCTCAATATATCAGAATAAAACTGGAATTTTCATTCAAAATGTATATTCTAAACTTTGTTTTCAAGTGCGTAACAGATAAATCCAAATATAAATCCTAAATTTTGTTAAATTTTCTTACTCAACTAACTTGATGTTCCAGAAATTACCAACGAAGAGAGACAGAGTAATAGTGTTCTGCCTACTCGGCTGCTATTGGTAGTAAAATTTTGACAAACGCCAATTGCATCGAACCTTATCAGGTGTTAAGATTTTCAGTAGCGTAGCGTCACACAGTTATTGTTTCTGCTTTGTACAATAAAGTGTTTGTAAAATTGTCAGAATGAAGAAAAGTAAAGAAAAAAAATGTTTTTACATTTCCCATTATCTTGTGTTTCTTTTATTCTCATTACTACCTGGAAGAAATTATTTAGTTTCTAACAAATTTTAATTATAGACCGTCCGGAAATATAAGATCCTAACTTTATAATCTTCAATTAGATAAATAACATGTTATTGTAATGGGTACCTTATTGTTAAAATATTATTTATGTACTCAGAATTCAGGTATAAAGCAGAACCGTTTCTGTTAAAACAATATACCAATAATTATAACAAAGAATTAAATATTATTTATTAAGTTAGGATCATATATTTCTGGACGGACTTTACTTTATTAACTGTACAAGTTGTGTTAATGTGTAACAGAAAGCGTATCCTCAGATCTTGCACGGCACTGTTTACAGTTATCGGATGGGCGGCGTCAATAGCTCCCTAGAAAGCATTTAGGACATCATGTTAGCTGGCGAATACTGTACCAATACTACAATTTATGTTCTCCAAAAAGTGTAAGACTGACTTTTAAGTGCATTTTTAGTGTGTCGGTAATCAAGGCCGTACCCAGGAAATAATTTCGGGGAGTTAAAGCACCGGGGGGTCTTTCAAAATTTAAACTGTGAAATTGAATAGATACGACAATACAAGTAGTCTCTAGCCTAGTGCTGGTGGGCACAGAGAGAGAGAGGGAGAAAGAGAAACGTTAGCGATACACCACTTATAGTGTTTCTAATGTGAATGTAACGACAATAAAATAAAGCAATGTAGTCAGATTTATTTTCTAAAATTGTCAACAATACAAATGTTCCACTTACTTCAGTAAACCGTTAGTTTTTGATGTTCTTAGAAAGCTAGTTTGGAAATATTGAAAAAAATACCTAATATGAATTTATCAGTAAGCATAAAAATAAGCCGCTTGACATTACTGGAAAAAGAAAAATTAATTTAAACCACTTTATGTATGCTACTATTTTTAAGTAAATTTTGAACATCTGGCAACGTAGCAGCAAGTGGATTGGAAATCGAATAGTCCAACTCCAGTAATTGGCATAATATAACGAAGTAACTGGTCAGTTATTAATGCGGTACTCTGTTTCATACAGAATTTTAACGACCTAAAGAAGTTGGGGTTACTTAGGCAGAACAAGCGCTACGCGGGTGGCTGCGAGTAGGCTATTATAGGCATGCTGTTTTCACACGTGCTTCTCGTGATGCATCAGCAAAGCCAGTTGCCAGTTCAATGCATAAACACCATTAATTAAATTATGAAATACTTTACTTACAGATAGCAAAATATCGAGAAAATATCATTCTCTTCAATTCAGGAAATCCTGCGATTGAAAATACTTAGTTATGGAAAATTTCGGGGGGTCTTAACCCTCTGCCCCCCCCCCCAAGGGTACGGTCTTGTCGGTAATTAACACTCCGTGGAAAAAGTAAGGTTGGTTTATATTTGTTTTGATGTGTTGAGGCTGCGATTCATAGCAGCTGAATAATAAGTAACCACAATATTCTTGTGTAAAAAAAACTTTTTCTCCAAATGACATTAAAAGCGGCCTTTTAATGACACTTGGCAGGCTTAGAAGTTGTACTTTTAATGCCTATGCAGAAAAAGTCCACTTTTACTGCCTAGGCAACCTTCCAAGTAATAATTTAAGTCAAACTGGTTATTAAAATTGACAATGACATTAAGAAAACTCAAAATGATGCTGGATATTGATAATGAAACGCAATTTAAATATGAAAAAGTCGATTTTGCGTGGAATTGGAACAAATTTTAAGAAAAAATTATATGTTTCACACGGCAGAAAAGCAGATTTAATGCCTAGTAAAACAAATAACTATTTTAGTGCTAGTCGCAAAAGGATTTTGATTAATATGTGATCACATTATTCTTGTATAAAAATAAGTTTGATTCATTTCACGAATTCTTTTTTCTTTGATTTATAAGCTCTATTTTTTACTGAGCTATATGGATTATTTATTAAATCTACAGTAAAGGTTTTAAACTTTTGTTGGC
Source organism: Lochmaea capreae (assembly GCA_949126875.1). Taxonomy (NCBI): domain Eukaryota; kingdom Metazoa; phylum Arthropoda; class Insecta; order Coleoptera; family Chrysomelidae; genus Lochmaea; species Lochmaea capreae. Next base: position 8,206,541 of record OX421397.1, on the reverse strand, counting down.
ATATAAGAACGGTTATGATTAGGATGTGACAGGTACAGTTAGTCAAAGTCAGTAGAATATTTACTTTATGCATATGCATAGTTTACTTAACAACTTCAAATTTGAGGTTATGTTACATGTCAACGAACACTGTATCATTTTGTTTAACTATAATCTTTCAATGGATTTTATTTTCAATAGTTCTCATTAATCTCAATTGGACTGAGGGCCAATATGTTACCTAGCCAATCCAGAATTGTATTTTAGTATCTGTAAATAATTTCATGACTAAAATAGTTACAACTGTAATTTAATGAAATATTTGGATGTTTCATCTTAAAACAACTTGAGAAAAATTTTGTTAAAGGTGGTATGGTCAAGAACTGTAAATTAGCAGGTTTCTACCTATATAACCGGCAGCGGTTTTAAACACAACCACTTTTAGTCACTTCTTCGAAATGTAACATCATTTTTATTCAACTGTTATAAATCTATTTGTCAAAATTAGTAATAGTTTAAAGTAGGCTGTAGTAGAATGCAATTTTTGTTATAAAATCACATACAGCCGTACCAATTTAGCTTGAGCATTAACTCAACCACGCCTACTGATGCGCACTGGTCATAACCGAGCGTTTACTTCCACTCCTACTACTCGCTACTTGCAGGAAGCCAAGATCGACAGTACTTTGCAACTGCAACATATGCTGACCTTAAAGGAAATGCTGGTAATAGCAAAATTTATACTGATGATGTTTAAATAAAGTAGCGCAATGATTTTTTGAATGAATCAATCAATTTGAGACGAATCTATATTTAACTACAATGTTAAATAAATAACAATCAATGGATTTTCACGTGAATTATTGAAATTTGTTCCGGAGATTAATTTGCATACGTAGGCCTTTGTATCGTATTAAGTATCTAATGACAAATATACTGCATGAAATTGGAGTAAATATTAATTTGGTTAAATGTACTGGTTGATAATCAATACTATCCCAAGTTAATTAGGATTAGAGAGGAAAAAAATGTCCATTATGGAAAATGTGCGTGTCACAGAGATCCTAAAAATATCTTGTGCTTGAAATGTTACGATAAAAGCATCGATAACGGTATGTGTAGATATTTAACAGTGAGGTACAAAATATAAGCGGGGATTATTGTTAACTAAATCTTTCACCTATCAAAAATTAGGATGTTTAGGGATGTAAAATAAAGATTGAAATACTATGGTTATTACAAGACTGCCCCACATAGATCTTTTGGTGAAGAAAAGGTGTAGATTGCATAAGAGAGTCGACTCTCACAGCTCGGGAGCAAAAAAAGATATAGCTCTGGAACACTGGCAGAAATAGTGGCATCAGGATATAAAAATGGGAGGCTGAAGACAATCAATGAGGAATGTGCGAGGTGCAACTTCAGAAGCACTGATAACTTGAGCAGTTTCTATATGAACACAGAACGTTTGGTTCATTTACGAAAAAAATCAATATGTCTACTGCAGAGAACATGAGTATCTTGAGCAACATATTTAAGTTTAGCAGATGGCGGGTGGAAATGAACGAAGTACAGCGAATGTTAGAGGAAATAAGGTGAGTAAGAGAAGACGATACAAGACTATTAGAGAAATGTATAGCGATAAAAGAAGACAGAATAGCAATGCGACGAAACTAGAGAAATAGTTCTGCAATTCATCAAAGCTGTTGATCTTTTGGTGAAGAAAAGGTGCAGATTGCATAAGAGAGTCGACTCTCACAGCAAAAGCAAGGAAAAAAGATAAAATATCTCTGGAACACTGGCAGAAATAGTGGCATCAGGAAATAAAAAGGGGAGGCTGAAGAGCATCAATAAGGGATGTGCAAGGTGCAACTTCAGAAGCACTGATAACTTGAACAGTTTCTATATGAACACAGATCGAAAAAAATCAATATGTCTACTGCAGAGAATATGATTATCTCGAGCAGCATATTTAAGTATAGCTAGCAGATGGCGGGTGGAAATGAACGAAGTACAGCGAATGTTAGAGAAAATAACGTGAGTAAGAGAAGGCGATACAAGACTATTCGAGAAATGTAAAGCGATAAAAGTTCTGAACAGCCGAACGAATTTATTGTGTAATGTTTTACTTCTGCGTAAAGCAACAATCTTATTACTTTTATGCAACCGTATTATAATCTGTATAGAACTATTTTAAAACTATTATATAGAAATTTTATAGTACCTTATGCAACTGTTATAAAATTTGTATACTTACAGTATTTCTTTGTCGTTTAATATGAGTTGTAAGAACGTCTATACAACAGCATTATAGAAATCCTTCTATTTTATGATAAAATTGTCGTATTGAGACGCATTAAAAAATAATTTTATTCTTTCTAGCGGCGCTGTACGATAATTATGAAATATTTTTTCGTATTTTGCTAGTTGGGTAAGAAACTGATTTGTTTAGGAACTATTTTTAATTAGTTCAATTGGCTTAACAATGGTGTCGACAGTTAGATAGGTGGATAGATATTGCTATTACGAGTGGCCAAGAGATCTGAAATGAGCTGTACGGTTATTGTCAATTTGTTATTCAAGTACGGAAAAACTGATTGACAGCAATATAATGGCAAATGATACAACCATGCGTCAGATAGTTCTTGCACGAACTGTTTTATATTTCCAACATAGTTTATGGATGTTACGTGAAATGTCTTTGAAATCGGATTAAAAGAAACTAAATAAAAGCGAAAAATAATGTGATACAGATTTGTTCGAGATATGAGAATTTCAATGTCATCAACTGGATTATGTTCTGCAAAAAATTCGCTTGTGCTGCATATTAAAAATTCTGAATCTCTATAGATACCTCTAGGTACAACAGGTTTACTACTTTGATGAATAATTCCAAATCGATTCGCGTTTCGTTATCATTTTTCCATATAGTCTCCTTTGATCAGCAAAAAGCATATTATATAAGCTCGCCTTTTATCAAAAGAATATCGAATCCCGCAATGCGAAATAAATATGGGATCGCAAATTTCATGTGCTCAGCAATGTGTAGATTTTAAATAACAAACTTTATCATATCATATGAGTCATATGTTTAGTTTATATTTCTACAAAGGTTAATGGTTAGTTTTTTTTTATAGATTTATTATTCTTTTGCATATTAATCTTAATTCCCGACTGTAAATTTCAGCTGAAATCTCATGATGATGAATTTTGTTACACACTTGGGAAATTTATCCAGGATAACTTTTTTTTTAGTTAAGCTTGCCGAGTTTTGAGCACGATGAGCGGCGATGCGGGTTCTATTGAACTTTTTTATACAAGGTGAGGCGAGTTTACTAAATAGCAACCTAATACAAACGCTTAGGGCTGATCATGGAAGGCTGAAAGCTGATATAATCATGGGAAAGCGGCAACGAGATATAGCTACAAAATACAAAACGTCTATAGAAGACTGGAAGTAAAGCAGAAGAAACCTGATATAATATGGAATAGCTCTACCAGTAATCCTGTCGAAGGATGTCACAATTTTCCAACTGGAAATAACGTCAAGAATGCAACAGAAATTAAAAGGCAGGGAAAACATACCATGTAATTGTCATATTCACAGATATCCAAGCAGAGCTAAAGGCACACGATTCAATAAAGATCAATTCTTAGCTAAAATGGGATTGTGTCCGTGCTCTGAATATACTGGCAGTCCTTAGCAAGGTTCTTGGTAGCTTGGGTTCCAACGAAAAAGCAGTTGAAATGGCCAAACTAGGCTCGTCAATACCATTTGTTGAAGCAGAACGACAACAAAACAGTGAATAACAACAGGAATAGTGTCAAAATAATGATGAATCTACTAAGTGGGCACTGTAAGCCATATATGCACTTACAGGTATGCGTAGATTCTGCCAATTAGGCATTAGGGCACAACACATTCAATAGGAGAGGTGGGCTGGGGAAAGTCACCGAAAAAAAAGGATAGGAGATAGGAGGTTGCATAGGATTAGGCCTAAAAAGCTCTTATTATAAAGACGCTCCTTTTTTATGATATAAAAACATTATTATTGCTATTGGACGACTCATTAGATATTTTTACTTTAGTTGCTTTGATTTAGTCAAAAAAATAGTTTCCAATGGCTTTACTTTGTATCCTCTATTATATTCAAATCTTTTATTTAAATTTATACTTTTGCTATATCAATGCAATCAGATGACTTTTATAAAGAACAGACTTCAGTAGAACACTAATGTAGAAGTTTAGTTTTAGTTATAGAAGTTATTATTTTCAGATACTTTTACGGAACTAAAAAAAAAACATCACAATCGATTTGCACCATTGTGGCTGTCCGCTAATAGAAATGATAACTTTGTACGTTACAAAAGTTTTGTCAGGCGAACATTTTAGAGAAATCGATGATCATCACGAACAGCTACATTTCAGTTCACATAATTTAACCGTTAATTGCGGAGAGCAATTATTATCTGATGGTTTTCTATTGGTTCAATTTCTTTGTTGAAACAATCTTGAAGTGAACTATTGTACCTATTATTACACACCGAAGAAGAGATCAATCATTTTTTGAGGTTTTATTTGTAATAAGTTTGTCACGAATTGTAATCGGATGTATTTTTTCATTTACTACGCGAATTTTTTTTTTTTATTTGTCGGATTTAAACTAATTTTGAAGAACATTCAACTTTTATATTATTTATTCATTTTCAATTTCCATTTAGTTTAATAGCTCCTACTGGAGAACATTCATTTTCAGGATACAAAGGTCTGAAATATCTTTAAACCAAAATATGCTGTCATTTTACATATTTACTAACATGATATTTGGCATAAATAACAGTTAATCCATCATTGATCTGTAGCGTAGTGTAAAATGGACACTGCTACCACAGCGCGCACATCTTAACAAAATACGCGTTCAGCAGGAAATTGATAATCGCTCCGGTAGCGCTACGTTGGGATGAACACCACAATTCGCGAGGCAATATAGTGGTGCTTTTGTTTCTTGTTTCATAGTGGGTGAGGTATTTTATAAACGCTCAAACAAACAAAATGATCTTCAAAAATGACTCTGAGATCAGATTTCTGAATCTCCAAGGGGCAATTCAGCATAGAGTAGAGATAACTTGGGAATAGTTGTAAATAATTGTTACGTAGGTCAATATTTTCCAAGGTTTATAATATACTACTATGGCTTAAAGTGTTTGGTTTTGACAGATTCTAAAAACAAATAATCACACTTTTTATAATTTAGAGCTTCATAAAGTTTTTATTTTAAATTTAAAATGGAATATTTTGCTTGAAATCAAGTTGTTTGAGGGAAATTGCAGTATACATAATATACAGTGTTACTACAAAAGAATCATCTGGTTTGACAAAGCTATAATTCGGAAAATGTGATAGATGACATGTCTACGTTCAAAACTCGCGCCTGTGGAGGCAGCTTGTCATGCGCACGCCACGTCACGTCCGTAGTAATCAAAATGGCGACTATGCAGCAGAAAGCATTTTCTGTATTAGGATACGAGCGATGTTTATTGGTTGTTACATTGCAACGTGCATTCCGAGGGCAATACGAAATTAATCCTCCAGGTCATCAGAGCATTCTACGATGGTATCGAGAATTGAAGACCACAGGTGTACTTAATAAACGTAAAAGTACCGAAAGACCACGAGTCTCAGACGCAACAGTTGATGCGGTTGGACAATGTTTTCTGCCTTCGCCACAACAATCCACCAGTCAAGCAGGCCGTGCAATTGGTATTCCGCAGCAAACTGTGTGGAAACTTTTGCGATTCAATCTGTACCGTATACAGATGGTGCAAAAGTTACGACTGTGTCAAGCGAACCCATTGCCATGCAGGAACCAATGGAGGATGATGGATTTGCTAACCGTCTGGTGTCAACGACGAAGCGACATTTGATTCAAGTGTCAAGGTGAAGAGTCACAGTGTTTGGATATCCAGCACAAAAGTGAATGGTTAGGTTAGCTGTTTTTCTTTAATGAAAAAACTGTGACTGATACGTTGTACCTCAATATGTTGCAACTGTGGTTATTTCCGCAACTTTATATATATACCAACAAGATTGAGCTCCACCTCACAGGCAACATGAAGTGCGTTGGCATCTAAACGAGGAACTCCCTCATTGTTGTGCTGCAGAAGATTTGGCATTGTTTGCGTAGCCTCCCAATTCTCCAGATATTTATGGCGGTATTGCAGCGTGTAGGGACCGAACTGGACTATCGTTTGGACGTCTGTCGTGTGATTCACGGAGCTTTGTCTACCTACATATCTTTTACCAATCTAGTTATAATACTAACTAAAATATAGCTTTGTCAAACCCGATGCTTATTTTGCAGTAACCTTCTGTATGGCAAAAATGGAATTTTCAACGACCTAACCCTCAGTAATTATTTGAAGCTTTGTTGACTGTTATTTGAACCAAAATTTTTAATCTAATGTATGTTATTGTGAATTTTTCATTAGGATTTAGTGAATTCCAGTTTTTCATTGGTTCTAGTAATAAATATTTTGGATTCATCTGCTTAAAGCACAATAGCACAATGTGTAAGTCATTTAAATAGAAGAAATATGTTATTAAAAGTACTTTTGTGGTAAATTCGATAAAAATGTTATTCTTGGCCTCAATTTCGTAGGACTTCTGGCAAATGCCTTATCACTAAGAAGTTCGTTACCAGAAAAAGATGTGTTGTTTAAATTCAGTCTTACCGAAAAACGTTAGCTTTCAACTCAGCCATACTGAGAAAACTGCCTACATAAATTTCAAAAACTACTATACACTACTAATACTAGTGACTATGATAAGAAAAAAATCACACATGCCTATACTAGTTATATAGGATTTTGCATATTTGGGCCCAAGGAAGATTGTTCAAAAAATTTTTTTTAAACATTACACAAGCTTCAGTAAGGAATATCAATTACACTTATGTCTAGGTACAAAAGTACTATATAGAAAGGGATAGCTGTAAAACAGCAGTGCCGTGCTTATATTACCTACCGTTCACTCGGGAGGGAATCAAGGAGAGAGAGGAGGCAATCACTATGTAGAATGAAAGGGTGAAATTCAACAAATTTTAATAAAAATGGCTATTAAAAGTTGCTATTAAACTCTGGTAATTTTTGTTCTCCTTCTATACTTGCAATAAAGACCAGTCGTTAATATTTCAATTTTGTAACCTATTTTTAGTTTTACAAAAACTCTTGGCTCTTTAAAAATGTATTTCTAAGTGTGTAAAATACCTTCATGGGTTTTAGGCTATTTAAAATCTTTTAACAAATATATTATATTATATTTTGTCAAAGCTATTCCTGGCAAATTAATAGTAGAAACTGATTACTCCATTCACATTAATCTGTGAGTTTCAGATAAATTGAAAAACAATTAATTAAAATAGTACTAAAAAACAGCTTTATAGCTGTATGTAGGTAAATTAATAATTATTAATTCTCATAAAAGCACTTTCGACTTCATTAAACTGAAAGATAACTCTCGAGGATAGTAAAACGTTCATGTATTATTTTTAATCTTCTTGAGATTTTTTTCAATTAATGACGATGCTTTGTTAATTAACTAATAAGTTGAAAGTGCTTAGCTCGGAAATAAAAACATTTTACACACTTTCAGCTGTTGAAAAAAAAATTTCAATTACTTCCTGGCAATTTAAAATAACAAATCTGTATAAATAGGATTCCATGATTCTGTAAAAAGTTTTTGATTCAGTTTATCTACTTGCAGAGTGGCGATCCAAAAAAAGGAAGTGTGTCAATTACTAAGAACTGTCTCAATATTTTGAGTAGCTTTTGGACAATATTTGAGTAGACAAGGATATAATTATTATCCCCTAAACAATTTCTTATGTTTGTGTCAACCATCTCTAAAATTTAAAATGTTTTTCAGTATTTTTAAAGAATTTTTTGTAAACTCTTTCTGGATTATACACTTCGACTCGATAAGAAAATATTAAATTTACTATTTAGACTTAAATCCCAATTCTTAATATTAAGTTCGCGAGCTGCTCGTAAAAAGCTCGCCAGTGCATCGTTCTTACTAGAAGAGTTTGCATTTGAATAATTTCGGTTTGTCCGGGTGTTCCAGATTAAAAAAACACTTTCATATATTCATGATCACTTTCTGTTTTACCTAAAAGTCCACCCACATCATGTGTTCGCGAACAAGTAAATTTAAACGAACTGTCGAACTATTCGGAGCTCACTTATAGCAAGCTCGAAAACAGTTCTGAAATTTTGGAACAGTTCGCGAACTTCCACTGTATCCTGCTTTACAGTTTAAGAGCTGCTGTAAAGTAATATTTTAGTTTTTAGTTTGTAAAATAGGGTTAGGTACCTATTTACCAAGTATTTGGTCATTTTAATATGTTAAACTTTCGCTTTTCCAATGAGTTTAATAGCAAGTTTTTATTTTATTTGGAGCCTTTTTGTTAAAATTAATATTGTTTTGTGAGAGTTTTGTATTTAAAGTCGGCTTATTCTAAAAGAATTTCGACCCAATCATTTTACCAACGAAAAGAAAATAAATAAAAAACTAAGTGAAAACTGCAAGAATGGTATTATTAATTAAAAAAAAGCATTTACAACAAAAAATCAAAGAAAAACAAAACAATGTACATTTCATTTAAGAACAAATTTTACCATTAAATTAATATATAATAATAACAACAAGTTTAAAAAATGCAGTAATAAAAAACTGAGCGCCGTGTTGCACCGAGGTCATTCTGAGACTTCCGTTTCTCAAGGTGCCCATCCAAGGACGTCTACGAACAATAGAAAAAATAGAGTGGCTCTAAACAAGACACGTGAAAACAACATATACAACACTTGTCGGATGGGCATCGAGAGACGAATGATCCGAAGTAACTGGGTGCCGCAGGGTTCTCTCTCAGGGCTGGTACTGGGATGAGATCGCTCAGCCCTTTAAGACATTGCGAACCAATCGCCTCCGGTCTCAAAAAACAACAATGATATAATTTAAATAAAAATAAGATAAATTATCATAAAAAAACTTGGATATTCCTATCGAGATAAAACCACGGGAAATGGACAACATTATAAACGTCAACATCGATAAAAAAAAGACATTGATAAGTTTTAATCACCTAAACTATTATTTAATATTAAAATAATCACTTAGCTTATCCCAACAGTCTTTGAATGCGAGAGAATTAAAGGAAGTTAGTGGATTTGCTAGTTGGTTCGTTTTAGGTTCACGTATATTATGTTGTCATATTTGGAAAACAGAATCAATTAATCTACATCCTTATCTGACTATGTCAACATAATATAGCTGATAATTTAGTTCATGTTAACCAAGTTTTAAGGATTAATTACCATTTTTTTTTTTAAATTTAATTCCTCGCACAATGTTTGGTTTGAATTAGATAAGTGGTCTAATTATTATCATTATTATTATTATTATTACCTAAATAGATTCGGAGACAATATTCGAATTTACTTACACGTAAACTTTGATCTAAATATAAAATATATAAATAAAATAAATAAAATATTGTCATGTATTGGCATATTGTTAATAAAATAAAAACAAAACAAAAAAATAAACAAAAACGTGAGCGAGGGAGGGGATCAAACCCGTGGTTTTTTCTCGAGAGTAACAAGAACATATTGAACGAAAAAAAAACTAGCTACTAAGTATATAGTCTTGATATAGGCATATGGCGCCTTAGGACGCGAATCCACGTGATAGTGAACTAGCGCCCTCTATCTTAAACTTGGCAGCATCAACAAACAAATATATTACTACAAAAACTACAACTAAGTAAAAAAATAAGAGATGGTGGAAATATGTAGCATGCATTACACATACATGAAGTAACTAATATTATGTGAATAACAAAACTAAAATTACATAAACGTAAAAAACAAATGCCGACAACGGGTATGTCCCGAGCGGCGGAAACTTGGGCACGGCACGTGGTATTTTATAGTATACAAACATCCACTAGATAGGGAAAAAGGGAGAACAATAATAAAAATGAAATACTACGTAATTCAAAGTACAGTTCGTGGTTGACTAGGGTCCGTAACAACGCGGCATCCCGCTAACAACAAGGCGCTATTTCTAAGAACATACACAACATCATACACGCATATTAAAATAGATCATTATCATCGGAAACTGCTCAATTTAAATTACAACAATGGCCCAGGCACCATGCGATGCTTGGTTAACATTTCTAATCTGAATAATAATAATATCCCTGTTTTAAAAATTGATAAATTTGGTCATACAACATGGCAACAGGCCACCACAGTAGCGACTCTGTCCAGCTTCGCATAGTCAAACGTTATAATATTAAAATATCAACATGTGAAATACAGTACAAAACTATGACGATAAATATCGTGAAAATTTTGACAACTTTAAAAAAATAATACAAGTAACAGACCAGCATCCGACCACTCCATTCAAAAATGCATCAACAAAAAGTGTTGGGAATGGCGGCTGGAGACCCTGCCCGGAGGAAATGTTTACAGGCCGATTGGAGGAACCTGAACGTAACGATAAATGTAGAGCCTGTAGTCTTTGCTTGCCAATACCACCGAGCCGTCATCCATTAGGGCAACGTCGAAACATTGCGCATGCTTTACTTTACTTTCCAGAGCAGATACCAATTGTCCGTCTTGAGTGAAAATGGTTAAATTGAAATTATTGTGATTATCGGCGATTAATATTTCACCGTTCGCGTTTATTCCAACGCCGATTGGATAATTAGTAATACCTTCCCCGCCGATTTGTCTCAAATAGACTCCTTCGTAACTGAATACTTTGACGCAATGAGCGCGGTTGTCACTGATGAATATTTCTTGTTTATCGTTAACGACAACTCCGTTGGGGAATTCCAAGTGTTTGGAACAACCGAATTTCTGGAGTACGGCACCGGTTTGATCGAAAATAATCACTCTCATGACTTTACACTCGACGACAACAATACGTCCTTTATTGTCAACCGTTACGCCTCGAGGATGTTGAAGGATATTTGCTCCGAATTTACGAACAAATTGTCCGTACTGATTATATATCTGGATCTGGTGGGTAGGTGAACGTTCGGTTACGATTATGTCTCCGGAAGTACGCACTACTGCTACGCGATTTGGATATAATAATTGTCCATCGCGTTTACCGCACTCTCCGAATTGGAATTTGAACCTACCTTCTTTGTCGAATATTTGAATTCTGTGGTTGTTCGTATCTGCGACGATTATGTCGTTTTGCGCGTTTACGGCCACTCCACTCGGTTCGGTGAATTGTCCTTCCATAACTCCAAATTCTCCAAATTTACAATGGTATATCATCTTTTGTCTTTTTATTTGAGATTTCGGCGGAAATATCGCTGTCGACATAAGTTTCGAAGTCAGATCTAACATGGGATCGTTGTGAGTGGAACTCGATAAGGAATACGGATCTGATGTTCCGTTTTGGAAGATACTATCTGTTGTACCTCCGTTTGACCATTTTTCATATGGATTGATACCGTTTAGATTCAAATCTCCTATGGTAGAGGAAAATGGACCCAAACTATTGGCACTGCTGAATCGTTTACTGATTATATTCGATTCGAACGGAGAAGTAGATTGACTTGAACTGGATACGGTAAATGGACAGTGCATGCCGCCGTTTAAGCTTCCAGAACTACCGTTGACGCTACTTCCACTGGAACTAGAACCGCCTCCACCGGTAGGTCTAGCAATTGGAGGTTGTTTACTGGGACCGACGACTGGTTCAGAATTTGATCTTACGTAGCCGAATGTGTTTCTTACACCTACTTGGATAGCTTGATAATTGGAAACGAATTCTAATTCGCATGCAGCTTGCACGCTTTGATCAATGTTGTAATTCAAAAGACCTTGTAACTTGGCATCTAATAATTTTCTAAACATAAGTATTTCAACGACATTTGCACATTTATTCAGTCTCTCTACAAATTCGCAAGTTTTATAAATCTGCTCGCACGTTTCTTGTCCCTTTTGCGTAGCAACTCCTAATGAGATTTGTTTGGCGCTGAAAACGCTTTCTAATTCCTTGAGAAGTTCTTGCTTTCTCTCTTCTAGCATAGACCTGTAGAATAGGAAAGTGTCATTTATTTCATTTTGAGCTTTATGATACTGTACTTGAAGGCGACTGGAAACGTGTTCGACATTTTTAAGAATATTTCTGATATCGGTCGCTTTACTTTTGGCTTCTGTTACAGCGTGCTGAATTGCTTCGATTTGTTTGGGTGCTGCTTCACTGATGTGTTCGTAGTCGTGAAGTCCGACGGGATGATCCAAATTTAAACATTCCTTGCAAATTGGTACTGCGCAGGTGCGACAAAAATATTTCAGCAATTCAGATTTGTGACGTGGACAAATCATGCTTTTTTCAGTGTTATTTATAATACCATTCGATATTAATCCGTTCTTAGGCTCATCTTTGTTGATATCTGCCAGATTAACAACTCTATGGCCTTCGAAACAATGCATAAATTGATGTGCCATGACGCAATTCGAACACAAATAATTTGCACAATCTACGCAGCGGGCGACTGCGTCTAATTTTTTATGTTTACAGCCTGTACAGCGAACAGCAGCCGAATGAAAGTCGTTGCTGTTTTCAGAGTTAAATAGAAGGCTGTTTAAAATACCTTCAATTGATTCAGAATTACAGCGTGGGCAAACGAGTTTATTCTTTTCTAGACAATTGTTGCAAAACGTATGAAAACAGGCGAGTAATTTTGGATCGGAGATTGGTTCTCTGCACTGTTGACAATGTAGTTCGGAAGGGTCGCTGTCTCTATCTACTGAGTCGCTTACTGGAGGCGATGATCCGCTTACTGATAATGGTGAATCTGCCAAAGGCGAAAGTGAAAGGTAATCGTGTTGATCGCCAAATGATCCAATTGAATTTGCTCGTGGAATCGATTCTATTGAAGGTGTCGGTGATGCCATTTTCATTTAGCCGTCATCCCTGAAACAACAATAAAATATATAAGTAAAAGAAATTATAAGAAACGATTTGATTATTGGTCATAGAAATAATTTTGCTAATAAACTGGAATTTATATTCAGATGGCAATCAACAGGTATAGCGCCATTGCAAGTTTTTATTAATTTTGTAACAGAAGCAGGGAACACTGAAATATTATTTATTACTCTTTCTAAGAATCGCACTATAAAGGTGGTTTCCCACGGCCCGTAATTTTACAGGCCAGGCCGCGCCGCGACGGGGGAACGGGCGGCGCGAAGATCGGAACGTACTTTAGGCGAATGTCCCGTTAAGATCCTTGTTAAAACTCTTGGTGCAGTTTTACTTTGACTTATGCATTAATTCGATCTCAACGGGTTGTAGCCACTGATCAGAATATTTGATTGTCTAAACCTTACTAGATCTTTCCAATGATCAGATCTTCTCTTTTCTTCGCCTTTGCCTATTTCTTCCAATATTACATTGGGGTTGATACCGCAAAAGGGTCTTTGCTAGTCCATCTGCTATTTCATTTCTCTTTACAGCCTCGTGTGATATGAACATCATATTCACTTTAGTTGTATAAACTATGTATAGAAAGTTGTTCTGATACCGAACTCTAGTCTGAACTGCCTGCAAAAACTATTAACCCTGGCAAACCTAGCGAAAAGAATATTAAGCCTTATAAGGACTACCTACGTCTGTCAGACAGTGTCTGGTATCGGATGTTTTGATTATTAAGTACATTTTTATCTAAACCCGTTTACAAGGATCAAACAATCAACCATTTTACCACATAATTATCAAGTAGATGTTTGGCCATCATTCAAAATGTAAAACATCTGTTGAATTTGTTTTTTTTTCAACGCCGCAATGCATCATTTACGTTGCAATTTTATCACGTTAGAATTTATTACAAATCTAAATATATTTTTATTTTTTGTTTTCTGCTTCAACTGTTCATGGAAATTAGCAACAGATTTTTAAATATAGTTTACAGTTACCAAAATGTTTACAATAGATTTATATTTCAAAAATTAGGTGCATAAAATACTTGCTGGTGGAAAAAAATGTCAAACCAACAATGGGAATCCATTGTGGGTATTTCAAAAAAAATAGAAGAGACGGATTAAGTCACAACTTTTGAAAATGTTACTTAGACACGTTTATGGGTCCTTCAATTTGTGTTAAAAGGCTGAAGAGAAGATTCAAAGTATACCTGCATTTCAGTAGTATGAATTTGTAAATAAATACCTGAATTATTTAAATTATAGGGGAAAATACTTGGTAAGAAATCTTAAGTAAACTTCGGGTTATAACCGGTTATTTGTTTAATGGGACACTCAGTTCATTTCCAATTAATTTTAAGAATATTCATAAGGTACGTTCCAACTGACGGTAGAACCGTTCTATGTACCTACATTCGAGCAAGTTTGGTCAGTGGTGATATATTTATTTCGCGTTCCAAATTCCTAATTCGAATTTGCGCACTATACAGTACTCGATACCATTCCAAAACTGTTCCTAAATGTCAGTTGGTCCCTTAAAACTATAAGAGCAATAAATAGTTCAACATAAGAAATCCCACAACAACAATTTTCACTTTTCAGATATAGAGATCTATCGAAATGAAGGTTTCTAATTGATACTTTATTTGCAGCACCCTGTATAGACCATTACGTAAACTAATTTTTATTGTTATTGTTATAAAGATTAAATATTGATAGTTTCACTTTTTTCCTATTAATTTTCCTACATAAATGAATATTTTTAAAATTCAATTTTAAAACATTTTATTAAGTTACCTTTATCAATAAAAATTATATTCCGAGCCAGAATATAATGTAAGCCGTTTTTTGTAAAAAAAAAAGTTTATCTTCAAATATTTTAATAAATCATTCAAAGCAATACATATCAAGAGGATTTTCCATTTTTCTCTTATTAATAAAATTTACGTGAGAAGCCTTTGAAGATGAGTATGTACTCGAAAGGATATTATTAGACTCGAGAAAAATTGGAAAATTTGCAATATACAAAATATTGTATGACTTTGGAAAATATTTTTTTGATAAAATTATTTTTTGAAACTAATCGGTGTAATATAAAGACAGCATTAAATCAATTACCTACTAAAATGTGATACACATAAAAGATATTAATTAAAAAATATCTAAGGGTGGATAATAAATTGTGCAAGGCTTTCATTGCTACTAAGAAATATGAGGGCTCGCTCAATAGGGCTAAAAAATAATAAATATTGTATACTTTTTGTGTTTGGACAGACCTATTTTTCAAATAAGAAAGTGGAAATAATAAGTAAAGTAAAACATATGTTTTAATTTGTAAATTAGACAAATATTCAACATAGAAAATGAAATTTAATTACTTTTATCAAATTTATTATTAAAATAAATTAAAAATGTTCTGCTGAAAATTTCCCTCAATCCTTGTTAACCAATTATTAATTAGCGCGTATTCAATTCGGTTGGCTTGGCCTTTTTTATCCCTAATATACTCAAAGTGAAAGCAATCAATGGTTTTTTTTTAATTATTGGCAATCAATTTTGAATTTTGCTTTTGCACGTAAGTTTACTTTTTATATTAAACGATAATTCGATGAAAAAAAACTGGTTGGGACTGATTGATTGAATTTGAATATTTTACAAGTACTGATGAAATTAAAATATAAATTACGGACCGGTTAAATTTTAAACACATCTTCAAATTGTTTGCAAAGGGTTGAGTAAGTATTATATCTGTTGGTTTTGGGGGTTTTCCAGATTCCTGTTTTTTTTTGTTTGCTTTTAGCTCAGACTAATTATTGCTAATTGTTTTATTACATTATGCATATGAAAATCTATTGATTAAGTATATTATATTTTATATTTTTTATAGCCTGATGATGGTAAACTTTAATAAGGAACTGGGATAGGAGTGTACGGGCCAGGTACCAAACACTCTGAAAGCTTGGGGAAAACCCCAAGTATATTTCAAGAGGAAATTCACGCCATAAGAAAGTGTGCCCAGTTCAATATTCACAAAGGATATAGAAGGCAAAAGATTATCATAATTGCAAAATAGTCAAACAGCCATTAAAGCACTGAGCTTCCAGTACGCAGAGAGAGAACGTCTTTGGCCAATATCGAGCTGCCCACTGCATAACGTCTACCGCACGATTGACTTTGCTGGATACCCACTTTCAAATTTGTTACGGCGCATCGTCACCTCATTTCACGAGATACCGGTTGGAGTGTAATAAGTTCCAAAATGGTGTGAAGCAGGTGAGAAGAATATAGTGGATTCCAGGACACACTGGAATAAAAGGAAATGAATTAGCAGATGGAAGCAGGGGGACTGGAAGACCCTTTTGAAGGTCCGAACCCTTTTGCGGTATCTGCACCAATGAAATATTGAAAGAAATAGGCAAAGCTGAAGAAAAGAGAAGATCTGACCAATGGAGAGATCTAGTAGGGTTTAGACCATCAAAGATTCTGATGGGTGAAGCCTGCAGATATCCTAAAATTCCTCATGGAAATAGGACTTAAGGAGCTACTAGTCTCCGAGACTTTCCTAAGGAACTAAGTAGAAGTAAGGGGGCACAATATCTTTTAGGTCTCAGTGAATGTTATACATAGATACATACCAGGTAAACTTTTATCAAAACTAGAATCTCAACAATCCAGTTTAAGATAAATATAATATTGTGGAGTTTTATTGAACCCTTCTTCCAATTCTAACCACATTTGAGATATGAATGAATAATCTTTTACAAATTAATTCAACTTTTGTTTCCAATTCTGGGACAGTACCAAATAAACAATTTAACACTATACTTGAGCTTTGCAGCGAATTGAAAATTGACATTTTGCTTTTACTAGCAGCATTAGTGTGATTTAAGACGACAAATTGAACATCTATCTATCTCTGATAATGATATAATAGCACCAAAGTGATCATGTATCTTACAATTTCAGAATTAAGGGTACTTACGTTTTTTTAATCGAATAATAGCTATTTATGTAATCAGTTATAAAATGCATCATTTTGTGTAACGAGTGAAATATTTGCGGGACGAGCGAGCTCCGCGTAGCGGGGCGAGCCAGGTCGCGTAAAATGACACGAGTTACACGAAAAAGCATTCCATAACTTGTTTCATACAAGATGTAATCTAATTTTGACAAAAAGAAAGTTTAATTTACCTATCAATAAAGCATTTCATACGATTTTATCTAATTTTGACAAAAAGAAAATTTAATTTATTTTATGTGTTTTTTTAACAATTTTTAATTAATTTTTCCGATTTGAAAAGAGCACTTTTTGATTCCTACAAGTTATGCAACCAATATTACACAAGACAATACTTTTATTTTATACATTAATTTCAGACTTCTCTTCAGTTCTAGTTGTTGTTATTTTTCTATAATACCTATGACATTAAACTTTTTTCTTTCCTCTCTTGTTTTTATTAACTGGTGATAAAATTAATACTTTTCATTATGTAACTGGTTACGAAAAATGAAAAATGTCACTTTATATGTCAAAATTAGATAAAAATATGTGTAGTCATCCAAACAAAATTTTAAAACTTGTATGAATTCTGCCACAGTAGTGTTAACAATAATTTTATTTGCAACAATAGTTATATAATTTCTGCGAACCGAGATAAAATCAGCTTACTATTGTAGTTATCATCAAGCTTATTCAGAATCGACACAATTTTTTTATTCTCGATTTATTTCATGGAAAGGTCAAGTGAAAATTGTAAAAATGCTTCAATTGTTCGTCTGGCCAATTTCCAGGAATATTTCTTTAATACAATTCTCAAAAAAGTGATACATCTTTTAACATTCACATTAATAATTATGTATACGAAGGAAGTTTACGTTAAAAGTTAAGTGAGACAAAATTAATTAGGGTTTAGTTAGTTCAAAAAAATTATGTTTCAAAGGGTAGTTATTTGGAAACATTTACTGGTGTTTTCATCTGTTGAAGCATCTGATGATAGAGTCCGACCACAATAACTTTGGGACACCACGTGGTCGCGGGTGTGGCGTATCAACCAGTGGCGTTACTGACTAGCGTATGAAAATGTAATTTAAACATGTCAATTTAAACTTATCATAAATAATAATCTTATTATTAATCTGAGTTATCAGCTGATTGTAATGGTTGTGCAGGTGTACTACTGTCGCTATCAAGATCTGAGAAACTTTCCCCAGAAGAGCCAGTATTAACGTTAAAACATATTCTCGTTTTATTTGTGAGTTTTCATATTCTTTGACGTGTCGACAAATATTCTCCATTCACTAAGTGGCAGCTCGTCGAATCTTTTTCGGGATAATGCTTCAACATCCTTTAAAACAAACGTAGTAATATGAGCTGCTACCCAATTCTTGACTGATGCTCATATGTTTTCAATACGGTTCAATTCAGGATGATATGGCGCCAATCTCAAAACTTTCTGTCCATGATTTTCCAACAACTGATCCAATACATAAGTGGGCATAAATGCAGCAACCCGATCTATAATTTCCTTTGTTTGACTATGCAAAGCTTTTCCTTGTTTCACTCTTTTGGGAGACATGACACAAAAAGTTCCAAGACATGAGAAATTCATTATTAGCCACAACAATATCGCACAAGAAGACCGAAAGCAAAGTACTGTCTGGTCTGCTGTCAACACTGAAATGAAAACGAAGAGGCTACATAAAATAGAGCGCCCGTTACTCCGCCGCTGGCTCTAAGCCGCAGCCAGTCAAAGATCGGCATCGCATTAAAGGCGGCCCTACGTTGAATCAAGTGGTGTCCCAAAGTTATTGTGGTTGGACTCTACAATGCTAAAAAAATCTCTATGTTCCGTTTCTCATTGCATGTATCTGTATATTGTGTCCCAAGGGCACAAGCGAGCATAGCGGGTACATTCGGGCATTTTTTTCTGTGATATTCCGACTTGTCCGGCTGACGAGCGGAAATACCCTGATCGTGTGAAAGCCAACTAGCTTAATCAGCCGTTCAATCAACAGCCTAGTCTATACACTAAACAGCTAGGCAAATGACTTGGATCGATGACGTTTAAATATTTTTCAAAAATATTCAGTATAGTTAAACATCGAATTTTTAGCTTACATAAAATATATTAAAAGTTGGAAAACACTTTTTGGAAACAACCGGTCAACTATCGTTAGAATTTAGCGAAGACAAAAAATAAAGTGTGACTATTTATATTTCAAGTAGAGAGCCGGCGATAACAAAGAAGCACTTGCTTTTCGGAAATAAACTTCTCGGAAGAGAAACTTCTAATTAAATCACCCGTACATTTCAGGGAACAGTCGTGTTCCGTAAATACCACGAAAGTTATTAATTATCGGGGAAAAACTGATTCGTTTAAAAGTCGGATAAAAAAATTATTTATCTCATTACCCGATAGATCAATGTATTACATTCGAACAGATAATGTCAGTTTCACCCCAACAATTCGGGGATGTAAAAAAGCGTTCAGATTAGCGGAAACAGAATGAGATTTTTGGATTTAAAAATGTTCTCAATTGAATCCTATAGGTGATGTCGAACAAAGTTTCCTGCTAAATTTTGTGATGTTATTAATAGAGCTGTCACTCAATCTCAGTCTTTGAGTGAGAAAAGTGACAAAAATATTACTTCATCAATAATTTATTAAAAAATTGAGAACAAAATCAATAATAAATGATTATTAATAACATAAAATACTTTTGAATTTTTGACTACTGAAATCTTTGTGAATTTGTTACTACACTTTGAGCAAAAAAAATGTATAATTGGCAGTGACGGATTTAGGCTGTCTGCCGCCCTAGGCCCAGTTTAATGCGTCGCTCTTTTAGTGGAAGCTTCTTACTAGCAGTATCGAAACGATCTATGAATTACAAAAACCAAAACACGTGTTTATCGCCCTTGTCGACTTTTTACTTTGGTCTACAAACTTTACAATTTCTTCACAGAAGGCCAAGAAGCAAGTCAAGTTAATTCTAAGATTCAAATTCAGTTTTGTTGGTTTAATAAAAAATGTGCAACATCAAAATGAATTGAATTTTATTTGACTTTGTGTAGGCATTGATTTTTACTTGTTAAAAAATAAAAATATCCCGAAAAACATGGTTCGTTTGCAATTAAACAATGACGTTTATTTGAATTTGCTTTTGAATCAAGTGTTAATGTTAACGGAGCACGTCATTATTTGACAGATTTAAATAATGTCAAATAATAGAAAATATAAAACAGTATAGTTGTTTAAAGCTTAATTTTCAAAATGTTAAGGTTATTGTTAATAAAAAGGACATTACAATTAAATTTTTTTTAGTTTATTCCGAAACTTCCTTATACAGTGTGTAAAAGAATAAATTAATTAGTTCGGTTACTGAATATATTTATAAAAAATCCCGGAATACGTCAAATTTAACTTCAGCGTGAAAATGCGATCCCTACCTTCAACCAACCCCCTTCGAATAGCTGGTACAGCCAACAATTTTTAAAAGGGAAGTAAAGGCTTGTGATATATTATAGTTTGAAAGGTCTCTTGATTCTCTATTAAAAAATGTTATCGTTATCAAGTTAATATTGCAAATATTTAAGATGGAATAAAATAAAATCATGTGGTTACTGAAATTCACTATAATATACTCAAAACCTATTTCCATCAACTAAAAATATTTAATAGGTATTAGGGGTCGAGTAAGATATCAATTTAAAACCCTTTCAATTTTCTTTGAATTTTAAAATTTAAATTATGAACTTGTTTAGTTTTAAAATTGGCCTTTTTACAATTTTGTCAAAATAGTGAAAATAACACATGTTTCGTTGAGTACGCCAATGGTTTAAATGTTGTATTGCTTTGCATTGTTTTTTTAATTTTTTTAACACATTTGTAAAAGACAAATGACACACCAAGTACGTTAAATTAGTGGGTTGACGTAGTGTCTGATAATGTCAATGTTTCGTTTTCGTCCGGCCATCCTGTATAATACTATCCGTACTAGTACTCGTCAAATAACAAAAAAGAAGACATTTAGGATAAAGGTGACAATTACATGTCAAGTAAATGACGATTTGTTGGAAGAATCCATTTAACGAATAAAATCCGACAATAACTGGAATATAAAGAATACATAATTCGCATTATTGGAGCCAAGGAAATCAATATCTAATAAATGAACGAGTATTTCAGAAACGATTGGAATTTAATGTCTTCTGTGCAATCACAGACAACCAAATTGTAGCTTTCCATTTTTATGATGGAAATTGACAGTTAGTAATTACTATTGAGTTGGAATTCTTTTTTAAAAAAATCTGCAATTTGTTTTATACGTCCTACAATAGTATATTATTCAACAAGCATATAATGATGGCTATTATTCACGAATGGTGCGTTTATGTCCCTAGCCGCAGGCGAGTGACATCGAGTGAGGAAGAAAGCTCACCAGATGATGAACTTATTTTTCTACTATTACGGGTATTATGTTTCTTGTAATTATTTTTTTGGGACATTTGGCAATCAAGGGGGGACTGAAACACCCTTTTGGGGGGCCGGAACCTTTACGGAATCAGGAACTCCAATGTAATACTGGAAGAAATAGTCAAAGTCGAAGAAAAGAGAAGATGTGATCATTGGAAAGATCTGGTAGGCCTCATACAATCAAAGATTCTTCTTCTTCCTCCGGGATATAAGACTAAAGGAGCTACTAGTCTCTGAGACTTTCCTCAGGACGTGAGTAGAAGTAAGGGGGTATAATAGATCTTTTAGGAAGCAGTGAATGTCACCCCAATATACAAACATTGGCAATCATTTTTTGAAAATTCATATTATGAGCCTAAAACCGGTTCTGCTTCTGCTAAGATTTCTTTATCTCGCCGACAAATTGTGAAACAGTGCAAACTGATTCTACTCACAACTATACCGCTAGATGATTCAATTGATTTTTATTGCTACATTTGCCTTATCTCGGTTTTTTCTTTTTTCAGGAACTCAGCAGTCGGTAAGTTTTACAGCAAATTTTTAGACAAAATCTTAGACAAGATACCACCAAGCTTTGATCCTGATCAAGTTGTACCGTTGTTGTTTTCGCAAAGCTGAACACCGTAGTAGTGACCATCGTAATCTACGCTACGAGCTGCAAACAACCCAGTTCCTTCATCTCACCTTTTACAGTGTTTATTACAAATTTTTACGCTCCACGCTTGGTTCAATTTGTATAGTATATTGTGTCACAAGGGCAGAAAATAAGCTTCAACAGCCCGAGATTATTAGATGCACGAGCAAGCGTACACACGTTGTGCAGTGAAATTTTCTAGATAAAATTACTTCAGGAAATTTGAACAGGTTCAGGAATATTTTTAAAAATTTTCCGAGAATTTTCCCGTTAGCGTTTGTCGTCAAAGGAAATAGCAACAGGGGCATCGAACGATTGAAGGGCAGTCGTCGATTATTCATTGTATAATGGAGACGGAAAAACGATGAATCAGAGGTGGCTGGCGTGGCGTCGGTGAATGCAACTGGCGCGGCGCGAGGAACTGTCAATTCGTCGGCGGGGGCGAATATTTAGTCAAGTCTGGCGCGGGGAGAAGAGCGCACGATCGATGTACAGGCTGAGGGGACTAATGCCTGTTGCCTGGCAACGGAGTGAGGGTTGCAACCCCACTTGAATTATTGCTGCAACAAGGTGGCTGGCCCAGCCAGACTAAAGTCTACGATGCGTTTTTGTTTTTACACTTAGACTTTGTTTCCGTCGGCGTCGTCTACGAGTTTACAAAATGATCAAAGAGGGTAGGTTTTATTTGTTTTGTTCGTCTATCTGGGGGGGAATAAATATTCGTGTAAGTGTTTCAAATAACGTTCAAGTTCTTCTGATAGAATTACACTCAAGTTGTACAGGGTATTTCATTGAGAGAGAGAGGAATACTTAATCGAAGAGGACAGTTCTAAAAATATCCAATTTATTTGTAACAAGATACTGGGTGTTTTGTCATTTCTTTTTAAGGTCATATGTAAAAAATCATATATATTCTTGATATGTACAAATTTATTTTAATCCTTTTCAAAATCTATAAATTTTGTCTCTGTTGTGTAGGTATAACTTATATATATAATCTTAAAGCCCTTCTACCACTTAGTGGTGTAGAGTTTGTTGCAGCTACTCTTCCTTCACGAATCTTTTCCACTCATTCCTATTTTGAGCTAAATCCTTCGCTTCTTTCCAGCTTCTCCCTCTTCTATCCAGTAATCCAGCTACAGTATTCGGCAACTAACTTGATGTTCCAGAAATTACCAACTAAGAGAGACAGAGTAATAGTGACCTGCGTACTCGGCTGCTATTGGTGGTAAAATTTTGACAAATGCCAATTGCATCGAACCTTATCAGGTGTTAAGATTTTCAGTAGCGTAGAGTCACACAGTTATTGTTTCTGCTTTGTACAATAAAGTGTTTGTAAAAATGTCAGCCGTTAATGAAGAAAATCGTAAATGTACTGAAGGACAAACTCGTCAAGTGATATATAGAGTGTTTAATTATTTTAAGACATTAAAAAGTGATGAAGATACCTTAATAAACGTGAAAATTAAAACATCCCAGGCAACAGGTAAGCCAGCTAGCTAGCAAGCCATCACAAGCAAATTAGTACAGCTTATTTTATTTATCTGCGAATTTAATGATCCTACGATTAAAATTTTACGTGCCAAATTAAACCTTAATATTTTGGAATAGGTGGTTGGTTACGCAGATTTATCCTCAGAACTTACACGCCACTGTTTACAGTTATCGGATGGGCGGCGTCAATAGCTCCCTAGAAAGCATTTAGGACATCAAGTTAGTTGGCGAATACTGTATTACCTTATCCCAAATTTTTCTTGATCTGCCCCTTTTCTTATTTTTTTCCATTTTTGCTTTCCATATTCTCTTCACTGGTCTTCGTTCATCCGGACGTTGTACCAATGTAGTTGCCTTTCTTCTATAAATTCTAAGGTTGATTGTATTCCAAGGTCCTTTCTTATATATATGTTTTTTATGTTTCGCATCCATATGTAAGTATTGGTCGATATGTTGTTTTAAAATACTTTCAATTTCGTTTCTTTTTGTTAATAAATTTAGTATTTATTATTATTATTTTGTTAGTTTTAACTATTCTATATAACTTTCGTAACGGTAATTTTTATTATTAATTAATTTTCAAAATAGTTAACTCTTGTTTCGTTACTGTTTGGTTTATTGTAGAGTACCAAACACAAGCATATGCAGCAAATTTCGAATTCGGAATTTGATAAAGCTTTTATAAATAATTTTCTCCATACTAATATAAGGGGGAAATCGAACGCTTCAAACGTTGAATGTGCCTGTCATTTCCAGTTAGTCTCTTGAGTCCACAAAAATGTTTTCTAAATACAATGATCGAAATTTAATTCCATCCATCGTACTTTATATGGGATCAAATTAAAGATAATCGTCTTTTCAGTCTTCGCCTACGCACAATTCCAGAAATCGGACAATCTCACAATTTTATTTAACTAACTAAGTTTGTTCGGGAGATATTTCGTTCAACACCAATGATACACAGAAAGGTGCCATACAACACAGTGTTACACATGACTAGTGTCAAACGCGGTTAGTACTTGAATGGGAACATAGGTAGCTGTGATGACATTTCGGTGCGGAAAAGTGCCATAGCGTGTGATTGATTAGAGTCCTCGGCACCTCAGCCTTTAAGCTTTTTGTGCTCTTGGTTGTGTCGTTTATGTGAAGAGACCAGTAGCCCTTATCAGTCTTTTCCCTAGGTCCTTCTTGGAGAAATCCTCCCTTGGATGTTCTAGTCCTAGGAGTCTAGGCCAGTTTCCGATTTCCCGTCTTATGAAACCTTTTGTGATTACACAAAACGGTTCCAGACCTATGAAGTCTCCTTTAGAACCTTCTTTAGCTAACTGGTTAGCCATTTCATTACCTGCAATCCCCTCATGTGTCGGCACCCAAATTCTTAGTTTAAATTTAATCTTAATCTTAAATTAGCTTTAGTTGAGTTGATGTTGCATGAATCCAACTCAAAATTTATTTAGAAAAGCATGTTTTGCATAGTGGTTGTGGGACAAAATGTTTGGTGCACTTACGAAGTAAAAGATTGATTTTATTTTAAAACACTTCAATCGAGTTAAACTAAAAACAAACGTTTCAACAGAAATGATCGAATATTCTCGATTTATTATTAAACCAAACGCATACATATATAGAATGAATTAAATATGTTTGGAAAGTTTTAAGCGCAGGTAGAGCATGGGTATGCGATGATGCTACCAAGGGGTGAAAACGTACATTATTTAGTTGGGACGTTAGGGGTGACTACGTGGAGAAGAAAGAAAGGTTAATGCCTTTGGTTAGACGAAGGAGGGTGGTAAAAATATTCCCGGCAAATCGTTAAGAAAGAAAGAATTCCTATGAATCTTCATATCTTAGTTCTCAGACACGGGAAAATAAGAAATATTATCAGAAGAGTAATATATTATGGGATATATTTTTAATGGCGTTACAAGTGCTTTTTCGTGTTGAGAATATGCATTAAGAAAGTTGATTAGATTTTTTTGAAACGTGGAAAGCAGTTACAAAGATGAACCGTGAAAATAATCCAAAATACTGTTGATAGTTTGTCAAAAAATTTGAAAATTTCGCATATTTATTAAGGATATTTTGATATAATTCGATAGTCGATTGTCCTTCTCCAAATCGATATAAACGTAATCAAATTTTTAGACCCAAAAGACCGAGGGCATAAACAAAAACTTTGTTGACAGTATGGTAGCACGACAACTACTTTAACTCTTTAAAGGCGGTGCTTCACCAAACTTTGCTAGACCGGCAGCACTAGAGGCCTTACCACCGGCATAAAATTTAACGGATTGCAAATTACTCGACTAAATTCAGGAATTACGCGAAAGTAAAGTATTTGCTGCTAAACTTCTGATAAATAAAATTTACATCTGTAACTTCGGGTGATTACGAGTTTCAGTACTTTTAGGTACTACTAAGCCGGATTCTCTTAGGCGTTGGTGAAGATCCGTAAACCGTGATGGATTTAGGCCTAGGCCCGTGAGGTCCGGGACTAGGGCGGCATAATTTGAGAGGCGGCATTTTAAAAATTGGCTCAGATTAGTTTTTATAAAAAAACATTGGTTTATACAGATGACTAAAATAAGAAATAAGCGTAAGCCAATCAAATGCAGGTTTTTTGACAACAACTGTGTTTGTGTTTTGTGCAAGTTTGGTGATTTCACTTTTTATTTTATTTCCCACCTTTACTCTTTAGTATGTTGCCAAATTTCACAGCAATATTTCACTTCCTAATAATATTCAACAATTGTTTTAAAACCTTTTATTCTGAATCGACTACAGATTGTATAGTAGAATAGTCAACAATGCACAATAAATAATAAAGATAAATTCTTGACTCTCATGAGTATAACAATTTTTTTGTCAATACCATCAACTGTAATAACTATACATAATTCATAAAACGCTTGTAGTGTAAGGCTAAGTGGTAATAAATCAGTTTAAATATTAAAATAAGTGGTTTCTAACAATTTGTTTAGACATACAAGCAATTAAAATTTTAGTTTTTAGTCCCGTATATTGGTATGTTTTAGTTATTTCCGATGAACGATTTCAATTTCATTAAATATGATCAAAATAGGCTTAAACTAACAAAGACACGAAGGAAAAATATCGGCGCCACTCGTCGTCTAGACTTTCCTTGCCATTTAATGAAATTAAAAATGAGACAGTAACTCTGAAACCATTTTTTATTAATTAATCAAGAGTTCCTTATGGAATAAATGAATTTTTTGTTGATGAGGAATTAAAGTTTCTTTTCTTATCTAATTATTTTTCCCTTTTACGGGAATTCCTATCGCTAACATTACTTTGCTTCATCAAATTTACAATCTCTCACCAAGTTTGTCTATTTTTCCACCTCATATTTGTTATGCGACCACCATACTTTTTAATGTTGTTTTACACTTGATACAAAATCATTAACAGGTTGTTATAGTTTGTACGATCTTAGTTGAACAATCAACAAAAATATTTCTCTCCATTGTCCATGTATCGTCGCGTCAGCGTCGCGTACAAGGCAAAAATACGACTGGAGTACGTTTGCCTGCTTAGACAACGCTTACATATTGGGAAAGAAGCCGTAGAAAAATATACATCCTAAGGAATCCTTTTCACGCGAATTCAATTTGCACTTGTGGTTGTGGGTCTTAGTTAAAGGTACGACTAAATACTGTAGACTGCGTTAAGGCGCGTTCACACTATGCCGCGGCAAAGCCAATTTCGTATACTCAGATTCACTTTTACACTGCAAATTTGGAATTACAATCGAAAATATGATAAAGCTAAATTGACTAGTAAAATCATCTGAATAATGAGACCATGTATTTAATTTGTATTGAACGTTACATCAAAGTTATACTGTTAAATTCTAATGGTGTTATAAAAACTTTATTAGCATAAAATTTTTAGCAATATTATTAATATTTCATAACGAATTCGTGCATTTCAACGTCAATATTTTTTATTACTAATAAACTTTACGGAGCGGCGATACAGTTTGAACGGAAAATAAATGATCAGAATTAAATATAGATTTTAATTTTATACAATGAGGATGTGAAACTTACATCGCACACAGCAACTATACGATTTTAGATTTTGATTATTCGCAAAACGATTTTAAAATCAATCTACGAACAAATAATTTAAAGAGAAATATCTGCGGATAAACAGTTTTGATGATAATTGAAATACGGGTATCCATCTTTTTTTTGGAACATAAAATGTTTAATATGAAAAAATTTGATTATGCAATAATGGAAAAATAAAGTTTATAATTTATAGTTTTAAATATTAAAATAATTAAATTTGCTTCTATATTTTATATTTGGGATACATTTTTGTATTGGGAGTGAATATCTTGAGAAGAAAAAGAAAACTTGTTACTCAAGTGCCAAAAATGTTAATCCTGGTCTCAAAACGTGTATGGAATGTAAAAAAGAAACAGGAAGTGAGGCGTGTCATTATTTTGTATGACCTTGACGCCATGAACACTGTTAAAAAAAAACGAATTATTTAATTTCACACGTACATTAAGGCCGCTTGACATGGTGCAATACAACGCGCAAAAAATTGCTGCAATTTCTTGCAAGGTCAGTATTTAAATCATGCAATTCTCTTTCATTGCTGCCAACCCAACCAATAGTAGAAAGAAAAAAAGTGGAAGAAACCCAAAAAGTGAATTATTATTTAAAATGAAGATATCGAAAGTGAGAGGACCTCAGATTGGAAATAGTTGGTTGGTTGGTAACACTGAAGAAACTAGATTTTTCCCTAGAATTGCGCCTTGCATGCAATAGAAATGACACCAAACCGCTAAAATTGAAATTGCATCGAATTGCAGAAACTAATCAGCTGGGTCTCAACTGCGCATGCTTTCGATCAACAAATCTTCCGTCTTGCTTTGCATTGTTCGTTGTATTTCAACATGTCAAGCTGCCTTTAGAGCTGTTCCAGGACATAAAATAAAAGATTGTAGCATAAGAGGGGAAATCGGGAACTGGCTAGATAGGGAACACCAACTCGAATGGAGGTCGACACTAGGGCACCTCCATACAAAGAGTTTACCGAACAAGGAACTCTCAACCAGGCTATTGAAACTGAGTAAGAGACTTTTGAAGACAGTTACCGACCTGGTGACTGGAAACATCTGCACAAAATGGGCAAAGTTAGTGAACCTATGTGCAGGAAACACCTACTCACATACTCTGCTTCTGAGGGAACTTACATGGACTCAGACGGAAGCACGAGAATTACATTCAATAGCGTCGTACCTAGATAGGCACTGCAATTAGGGTTCAAAACAGGGAAGAAAAACAAACTTAAAAAATTTCACTATTTGATCTAGGTACTTTTACTTTAATTAGACAACATTTTGTTGAAGACTGGGAACGGTAGTTTCAGCAAAAACGGTCTTGGCCTTGCAGTTTTGGCCAAGAACTGATATTATACTAGTATGACAAAAACCGAATAAATGAGAGCAAGGCCCAAATAAGATGAAGATGGCGCTGACAGTCAAGCTGCCTTTAAAGCAGTTCACAGCTCTAAGGTAACATCTCGGCTGGTATGGGAATGCGGCGAAGAACTTAGAAGACTGGCGACTCGGAACAGTGTAACACTGGAGTGGGTCCCAGGTCAAAAATGAATCGCTGGCAATGAAAAAGCTGACGAACTGGCAGGAGCAGGATCGTCAACCCTGATAAACGGACCCGAACCATCTGTGGGCATTACCAGATGCTCCACTAGGTCATGGTTAAAAGGGTGGGTAAAAGAACAACACAAAAAACACTGGAAGAATACGCCCAGGCAAACACATGGGAAGAAATTCATACAAGAATCATCAGAAAAAGTAGCGAAAGAACTGCTCTCAATGAGCAGGAACAAACTACGCACCATAACGGGGCTTCTTACGGAACACTTTCCCACAAAGGAGCACCTGAACAAAATAGGGCTGTATAACGGAGACGATGCAAAAAGGACTCCGAAACAGCTCAGCACATTATTATGAGACGCTGGACCACAGGAGGCAGAAACTATAAGGAAGACCCCAAATGACTCCAGAAGACTTCTACAACCTACCAGTAATGAACTTGTATGAGCTAATACAGGTAACGGATTGGCTGAATAGGCTGTAGTCAGAACACTAGGAGGATCCACAATAACCACAAGAGGCTGAGGTGGTGCCGGCGAAGGGACGGCTCCTTTTAAAAAAAAAATCAAGATTGCAAGATCAAGGTCAAATTTGCAAGACTGAACTAAAAATTGAAACTTCCATTGTAAATAGCATGTATGAAGAAACTTGATTATACAGGGATGGCAAAATAGGTGAAATACTTCATGATTTATGGCTGAGTTACGACTTTCAATTAACACCTATAAAAACCCTTGGAAAACTTTCAAAATGGCATACTAAAGCTAATGAGAAGGAACAAGAATGAAAGTAATTGAAGAAGGCAAAGAACGGATAAGCAGCATCGACACCTATACCAAGTTTGTCATAACTGTCAGCTGATTTGACTTCAAAATGTACACATAATAATAAAATGATAAACATGCGTATAAATTGTTATGTTTAATCATCTTACGAACCGAAAGTTTTTTGTAAACCTTCCAAGATCTAAAATGAGATAGTAATCCCTGATTTTATCTAGTGTTGAACTTTCTAAGGGAAAGCACTCGTTAAGAAAGCAATTTAAATTATGCATACTTCTGGAGCGTGGTCGTATTTTGCTTATTAACATTTCTTCGCCGAGCTTAAATATTTTATCCATTGTGTTAATTACACAACCTCGCTAAAACGAAATTTCTTTTAAAAATATTTGCCAAGGGATTTGCACCTGCAAGGATTTTAAGTGTTTTTAGAAACCCTTTTTGTCGTGTTTGCGTAAAAGCGTTCATAGTAAGTTGTTCATTTGTCAACTATCACACAATTTTACTATCGTTCTCTACTGGAATATTTACGAAATTCAAATCAAGATCTTTCTCAAACCATTCTATAATAGGCTCAATTGTATCTTCTTTCCTCAGTTAATATGTCCGCGGTATTTGAAAAACTTATTAATTTTAAAATTAAAAAAGCTACGTACCACGGTTTATGACCCCTTCCCCCTAACGTGACCCAGCGTAGCATTAGATTGACTCACAACTATAAGTGGCATCCTAGGGCACAAAAAGTGCATTTATCTCCGGATGAGAAGCGAATTTTGGAAAAAAAACTTTCTCAAATGGTATTTAAATATTGTACTATCAATAAGAAGCAAGCGACAATTGAGTCTTATCGTTTGCGAATGTTGCGACATAATTACTTATAAGATATTTAAAAATATAGATGTGGAAATCGGTCAATTACATATCTACGAGATAATAAATTTAATTTATGTTTAAGTATCTAAATTTTTCCGACTACGGATCTGTTACTGTTTACTGTCCAATGAAGGATTTATAAACTTTTATTATGAAATCCTTAAGGTTACTTTCCCAGAAGTTATTACCGAATTTCGGAAAACACACAACCTTGAAAACAAATTATTTAATGCAAAAAATTGTTTAACCATCCTCCATGGTCCCGACCTAAGTCCTAACGACTTTATTACTTTTCAAAAAATTAAGAATCAACCTCGAGGTCAAAGGTTCCAGCCCCCAGAAGTGGAATAGCTACTTCCAGACTTGGTTCTAAAGGATACAAAAATACATTTCTCTTCGTAGAGAATTTTTTGAAAAACAATAGTGTTTAAAAGAATTCTACCGCTTTTTTCAATATTCAAATTGGTAGGTTCTATAAAGAATGTAATAAAAATTCACATATGGCACGCTTCAGTTTATTCGACAGGAAACAATGGTGTTCAGAGCAACCGTAACATCAACTTCCTTAAATTAATAATACCTAGGGCAATTTTACGCTTTTGTTTGTACCAGCCGCAACAAAAAAAAAACGGTAAAAAAACAACACAACTTTAATGCGTTTATTTAACATATAACTAGTCGATCGTTAGGGTGTGTAAAAGTCACAGCTGTCGTTTCATTCGCATCTGCTGAAAATGTTCATATATTAACCAGATTTCTGGTTGGTAGGTACGTACCCAGGCGGGCCCAAATTGATAATTCCTTCTCAACTTTCAGATCGAGTATAAAAGAAAATAGCAATAAACGTCATGCAACGTGTACACGATTTCAAATGCCTCGCACGATGGCTAGACTTGGGGATCTCCAGTTACCTAAACTAATACCTACTGTGTGAAAAGAAATTAGAAAAATTTATGATTTTACATCTAATTCCCATTAAGAACGGTTAGTTTTATATTACTAACATTTCTCTTCAAATATAAACATAAATACACAGTTTCTAGAATCATAATTCCCTAGTAGTGTAAAAAATAACGACAAACTACAACTTGATATGTATATTAATTTGTATAAATAATGTAGATTCTCAATAAAAAGTCTGACAAATCAATACTTTTATACTCCATTTCAGTTCTTTTGGTGTTGACTTGTTAATCTCTTCGATATATACGTACTCGCATTTCAATGTTATCATACAAAGGGTTAAACTATCTGTCTATTTCAAACTTTAAGCTTTACAACTTTTGGAATAATAATAATTCCAAATGTCATGACGCTGAAACTGGCTGCCGAACACAATAGTCGTTACATTTTGTATCAGACAAGAAGCAATTATTTTCCACAAACAATGTTCTATTTTCTATATACATCCTAGAAATTTGATAATTCTTTTTTTGAGTATAGTTATGAGTAAAATTAATTTGGACCGTTTTACAATTTGTCGGCGAGATTAAGAATTTTGTAAGCAGAAGCAGAACCGGATTCAGACGAATTTTTCATTATTGCAGGATCCCGACGCACTAGCGATTTCTGTAATCTCTTTTGCCGATGAATAGCAGTTCTACCGATAACTGTAATAATAGATTTTTTTGAAACTTTTGTCAATTATGTATTCTTTCAGCAGCTCCATGCTTTGACCCATTATTTTCTTGTTTCAGTTGCGTGTACATATTTTGGGAAGTTCACAGTCAATGTGGACTAACAACTCAAGTACATTTTGCATAAGCCAATCGAAAGCTACATTGCACCAATAAGAATCAATGGTTCGCTTGTGAGTGAGTCAAGCATAGAGATACTACAGATAGAGGCAACAAGCCAGCTCGGAACCCGTCAGCACATAAGAGAGAGATAGTAAGTCGGAGGTTTAGGCTATCTTTCTCTAATAGCACGCATGCTATATACACAGACAAAGACGGAAAAACCTCTGATCGTCTGTCTTTTTATCTCACCGGAATTCAGACGGACATTTACACGACCTATGGCTTGTTGCCTCTATCTGTAGTATCTCTATGGGGTCAAGACTTATATCTTTTTTATCTTTTTGGATTTTAAAATCCTCAACGGGACCTTGCCGCATACTGTTTTTTTTGTGAAACATTTGACTCACAACTGTACTCTCAGTATTTCAGTATTAACGGCTGCTAAAGCGTCCGTCATCTACAAAGTTGAAGAAAAAAAAAAGTCGAAACATTAAATTTCATAAAAAATGTTGTAAATTCTATATCAGGCAAGACCTAATTTCTAAAATAAAAAAGGTTTGAAAAATGTTTTATTTTCAACAATACATAATTAGAGTACGGTAAAATTAATGCGAAGCTTGAGTTTCTTTTTGTAGGACCAGCTTCTTGACGTCAGGTTCAAATTTTGTAGTGGCGGTCCTCAGTAAATAATGAAGGCGAGACTTTCTTTGCTCTTGATGCACATCATTCTTGAAAATGTTTGATCGCACAAATATGTTGACCCAAACATTGAAAAAACTCGTTTTGCCAGTTTCTTTATTTCGGGAAAACTCTCCTCAGCAAGTTATGCAAGTTTTTTCGATTTTCTTCGTACAAGTCATTAGGATAAGTATTGGTTTTTAATTCTATAATCTCTAATTGGAAATTTTCCCGAACGGAAGTTTCATCAATTTGAAATTATTCTCAATCAAAGGAAATAACACATTTTGCTTTTTTAGTTTCTGAAAAATTCTACTGTTGAGAATTCTGTGGGATGTTTTTCTTGCATTTTTTTACAGCAATTGAATATTTATATTCGATTTGTTTGGTGAATAGATTCAATTTCAGCTCAAAAATAGACAAGTCATAGTTCAAATATTAATTTGCTTTGAGTCTGTAATTTTAAAATCAAATAATTGCAGTGGCTGCATATGCCTGTTTTAAAGGCGAAGTCCCAAAGCCACGATGCATCAGAGAGATTTTCTTTCTCCGTGCTCGGCTTAACCAGCGTAGGTACCTGATTGTGGTAAAGAACATCGGAAAATTCACTGTCGATTTCTTCCAAAGATGCCGGAAATTGCCGATGATTCAAACCACGGGAACGAATAAAGTTCACAATGTATCTCGCGACATTCATGATATGGTTTATTTTAAGGATTTTTCAACACAAAGCCTGCTGGTGAATTATGCAATGAACAGCTCCATGTTATGGATTTCCATTTGATGCAAAATTTTAGTCACTAATCCATTTCTTGCTTGGTGTACCATCTGCTTTTAAAAAACCGCAAAGATTATTCCAACTTAAATGTAACCTTCACCTGCTGATGTGCGGTCTTTCATGCTTTGTAAAGATGCAAGCTCTCAATCATTGTGAATTCTTGATTTATTTCTCGCGCTCGTTGATTTTTAGGACTTTGTGCACGAATTGTGGATTTTTATAGATATGCGACCAGTTGCCTCAATAAAAAATGGTACACAATCTGGAAAAGGTTGGTGATGCCTTTTCTATACGCTTCATGGAAACTTGATAAGACTTGAGTAGTTCAATAATCAAAATTCTCAGTATCAACAGCTGCTGTGTGTGCCAGCCTGCATCAATTGTTGGCAAAAATGCGCGCTGTTGCCGTGATTAAAATGTCGACGTCTTGACATTTTTAGGGTTATGTTGTGACAGTTTAATGTTGATCATTCAATTTTTCGATTAATTCATCTCCTTGTTATAAAAAACTGCTAAAAACTGAGTAAATTTACACAAGCAGTGACGAGTTGTTAAAGTTAACGTATAAATGAAACCTAATAAACTGCAATAGTTGATGTATTCACTATTCATCTATTCCTGACTATTTACAGCATGTATGAAGCAAGTAAGTATGAGTTTAATATTATACTCAATCAACTGTATTTATTGAATTCTGTTACACTATTCGTAATACTTAGCAATTATATTTTCACTATTTATTTACAGATAATCCATGTCACTTTAGAAATGTTACTGCTGCAATTGGAGGAAGAGCAATTATTTAATGTAGAATGTTCCTAATCATAGTTTCCTAAAATATGACATACATCCACACAGTGGATTTCCAAGAAAAATAAACCACAGTATGAATTTGTTTTTATTAAAAAGAATCTTGAATTTTCCAACTATATCATACATACCTTTTTAGGCTCAATAGGTTTCAAAATAATAATTTCTTACTTAGTACTTCCTTTTAACATACAAATAAAAGTTTTATACAGAAATAAGTTCAAGTTTGTTTATAAACAGTAACTATCAAAAACTAAACCTAACCTATAGCCAAATAAAAAGAAGAGTATTTGATAACTTCATTTGACATTTACTAGATTCTCATACTATTTCAAGAGCTTGGCAACATAGTCTAGTTATGACAGAAGTCACGTGGGTTGATATTTATAAATTACAAACTTTACTAACTTTTGCACTATTAAATAAACCCGACAAATAAAACCATTCAGGTTTTACTGAGAAAATGTAACGCCAATGGTTTATTTCCACTTTATGGCTATCGACACTTTCTTGTGCTCCTATGCAATAGGAAGTCGAGA
The DNA here is from genome assembly GCA_949126875.1 of Lochmaea capreae. Classification (NCBI taxonomy): domain Eukaryota; kingdom Metazoa; phylum Arthropoda; class Insecta; order Coleoptera; family Chrysomelidae; genus Lochmaea; species Lochmaea capreae. Next base: position 8,171,097 of record OX421397.1, on the reverse strand, counting down.
TTGTTTTTAACGCTAAAATATACTGTAGATATGGAGTAGAATACTGGGAAAGACAACATTGTAATTATAATAGGAATTAATGATAAAAACTTTTTTGATGTAGTACTCTAAATCCAGATACTTATGCTTATAACGTTCGATATTATTAATAAACGTTATCTAACCAACAAACACAACAGCTGTTGCAAAAAACACCCTTTTATTCGATGTCATTACCAGAACAAAAAGATTGTAATCTATAAATATGTTAATAACTGAATCTTAATTAATAATTATGTAAAAATATTCCGAACTTTTCGGACACTAATTGAATAATTAATTTTTTCATTTTTTTTATTGTTACAACATTGTTTCTGTTTCAATTAAAATACGTTATTAATAATATCTTGATGACAAAGTACAGTTTCCTTTCAAAAATATTTAGAATTCAATTTGATTTAACGACAAATGAACTATCCAACTTTGGGAAACATTTTATTAGTAAAAATATCTAGGAGAGTTCTCTGGAAATAATTTTCACGTTTCGAACTTGACTGCTAGATGGCATTTTCTATGAAGAAAGATTTAAAAACCCGTTTACTTTAAAAAACACATAATTGTATTACTTAGGTGTCAAATAAGTAAACTAGAAAGAGGCTAAATATTTTCTTTTTTTTTTTAAATAAACGGTGGGGCAGAGTGGGAATGTGTTTTAACAATCATACTATTTATATAGATAAATAGTAATACGTCTGGACTTTTATGTATGGGGAAATTTGAGTTATAATATAGGGCGAGTCAATAGTAGTTACCTATGTTTGCGCTTTTACTTATACAGGTGTGGCAAATATTTATCTTCCATATGTAGAATCTCATGTAGTAGCAATTAAATTCTATAGGTTTGTTCCAACTGGGATCTGGAATCGTTTCAAGTACTGTATAGTGCGCAAACTCGAGTTTGACTTGATAAGTAAGGGACGAATTGATTTTATTAAATAAAAGTGTCCAGAACATTTGGATTTATTATCCCGAGCGGATTGTAAAGTGTGAAGCAATTTCTTTATTTTTGTTTTTTTGTCAAAATCAGTTTCTGTTGTACGAGGATGTATTGATATCTAGTTAGCCTGCAAAATGGATCCCGAAATGTTTGAATGTTGACCAAAAGCGTGCAAGGGTAGAAGCATCGCGTTCGATCTGTGCTCGATTTAAAAACGATGTAGACTTCTTAAACCGAATTGTTACTATGTATGAGACTTGGGTACATGTCTACGATCCAGAAACAAAGCAACAATCGATGGAATGGCGACACTCTGGTTCTCCAAGACCTAAGAAGTTTCGTGTCCAAAAATCTGCTGGAAAAGTTCTTGCTTCAGTTTTTTTGGATTGCCATGGAGTAATCATGATTGATTTTTTGGAGAAGGGTAGAACAATAACTGGAGATTACTATTCGACATTACTGACCACTCTACGGGAAAAAATTAAAGAGAAAAGACGCGGAAAGCTATCCAAAGGTGTTTTGTTTTTGCAGAACAACGCCCTTGCACACAAATCTCACGTTGCCATGCAAAAAATTCGTGATTTAGGGTTTGAATTACTAGAACACCCCCCTTATTCACCAAATTTGGCTCCGTCCGACTATCATCTCTTTCCTTAACTGAAAAAATGTTTAAAAGGTCGTAAATTTTCTTCCAACGAGGAGGTTATAAAAGCTGTGGAGGTCTGGTTTGCACATTTTTTTTTAAAGGTCTAGAGTCGTTGCAGGTTCGCTGTAATAAATGTATCCAATTAAGAGGAGAATATGTTGGGTAATAAAATATTTTGACATTGAAATTTTGTTTGGTTCTATAGTAGGCTAAGAATTTTTCAATATATCCTCGGATACTAAAACCAACTTACCAACATAAATTCAGATTTTCGTTTAAGATCGAAAATATAAAAAAGCAAACTGCTTGTAAAACAAACCAAATTACTAGTTCGAACCCTATCACGGGACGCTCTCCAGTTATTCAAATCTTGTAAATTCAACGGAGCACCGTTGGTTGTTATGGATACATCGCTAGCACGTGTCTAGAATCCGATGTGTAACTGCCATTTTATTTTACTTCGGACCGATTTCAATGAACACAATGGAAGGCACGTGGCAAAAAAACAAGTAACGATATTTAACAGGAATCGTTTTTCAGTCTATAACGACAATACATGAATACATTTTATTTAAAATATATTCACGTGTGTTTCAGGAGCGACGTTCGCTTTGAATATATTCGTTACATTTTTTCAACTAATATCATATAAATTTATGAAAATGAATAATTCGTGAGAAATGTGGACAAAAAAAAAATAAAATATCATTAAAAAATTATTATTTTTTGTACCCCTTAGCTATGGTGAAAGGATCTATAAACTTTGCGAAAGTTCAAGCAATAAGTTGGCTAAGTTTTATCGTTTATATTAGGTTGGACGAATAAAATGATATATTATACAAGGTGTTCCATTTAAAAAATCAATCTCTGCAGTCACTACGCTTTTCATGACCACCCTATAAGCTTTGTTGTATCTTGAAAATATGCTCCTAAATATTTTTTTATCTTCTTCCGTTTGTGAGATATTCAAATGTTTCCATACTTTAAAATAACCCTGTATATAATTTTATATTTTATATGAGATTCTGCATATATTGAAGTTAAATATTTGCCGAACCTGTATATTGAAATAAGGAATAAAAGAAAACAAAAACATCTTCCGAATTGAAATTAATCGAAAGTATCTGGCATTTCTGAAAGGTTCGGCATAAAAAGCTGTAATCTATTTTAAAACGGAATGTAAAAGGCGGCAAAATTCCGATAATCCAGCCGACAGATGTTTACCGTAGCCTTTAATTCACTTTTTAAGACTCTCCATTTTAAGGTTACTTATTTATACTCACCAAAAGTGTTCATGAGATAATTAGGCATCACTTACCTGAAACAAACAGTAGGAATTAATTGTTATACTAACAAAAAAAAAACACAATATAATAAAGAACTTTCCAATTTTTTTTTGTTTAATAATATCTTTGGGTGGCTAAAAAACCAAGACTTTTTAAATCAATATTAACTAAACATAGTTTGAAGTTCCGCGTTATTTAAAATAATTTTAAACGACCTCTATAGCGCGCTAAATGAATCAGTCAATAGTCAAAGAGAGAAGGAAGAGCACACGCACGCGCTTGACAATAGTAAGTTAGGTGGTTGCACAGTAACGGAACGGATACATTGTGCTCTTAGATGTTAATCTGATTGAGATTTTGTTTAATTGATTAAAACTATTCTGTTGGTAATAATCAAAATTATCGCTTTTTGGCGACCATTCGAAGGGGAAGATATTGTTATAGGCACCGAACAATAAATATACGAAAATGCACGAAAATGACAGAATTTCAAGTTTCTAGTTTTATTGAAATTTTAGAAAAAAAATAAAAACTCAATTTTAATCACCACCTTTTAAGGGTGATATCTCGGAAAGGGGTGGGCTGAGGAAATTTTGTTATAGGAAAGACCTATCTTAATTTCATACGAGCAATCGCATCCTGAATTTAGAAACACCCTGTAGAGTACGATATGATTAAGTTTTAAAAATAAAATATAAACAAATGTGCATCCTGATGAGTAAATTTCCGTTGTGTACTCATCGATAAACTTTGTATATAGTAATATATATGTGATTTTTCAAGTATAATAATGTTCATTCTATCTTCGTCCTACCTGTTATTAACAAAACATTAAATTGATTGACCGTACATTTCTACGAATTCACTCCAGTTTCCTCTTGAAGTTTCTAACAATAAACGGGAAACCCGACATGAATATCACTTCCGCAGTTGGCAATATTCATGAACGATTGTGTTGTCGATCAATTACCAAGATGGGTCTTAATTTCAAGTACCTTCTTTCACAGCTGGAATTAATTTGGAGATATCTCATTTTTTGGAGAAAAAATAGTAGGTAAAGAATGTAACTAAATATTATTTTTCACGTATTCTACAAGGCAAACTAGATATTCTAGTATAGGTAAACGATATTAACACATAGGCGGAAAAGTCCCGTGCCTGAAAAAGTAAACACATTTTTTTTGTTCAAAATTAGTTTTATTCCGGTTTGTTACGTTTAAACATGGTCAAACACTGCTCAGAAGCATCAACACGTTTTTGTTTTTGGTCAACAGTGAGCAAACGCGGTACCCTCTTTGAACAGAGCTTCCTCAGTCAATTGCTCATGCAATATGAAACAAACACGTTCTTTTGATATCTTTACGATGTCAGCTAACTCACTTTTCGATCATTTAAAACGATTTGGTGGATTTTTTTGTTTTTTTCATAAATCATTTCTAGTCTTGACCTACCCATAAGGGAACAATTGATTCTCATTGGTGCAACCGATTGGTCTAAGCAAAATTTACTTGAATTGTTAGTCCACATGGACTGTGAACGTCCCAGGGAGGGATTAGTTCATTTCTGTTATTTACGAGACATTGTGTTCTTAGATGTTGCTGTCATTGAGATTTTGTTTTATTCACTAAAACTATTGTGTGGGTAATAGTCAAAATTATGGCTTTTTGGCGACCATTCAAAGAGGAAGATATTGTTATAGGTTCCAAACAATGAATATACTCGAAGACTAAACATTATCAGTTATCGGAAAAAGAGAGTACCGAAAGCGTTAGTGCGTTGGGATCCAAAATCTGTCCGAAACCGGTTCTGCTTCTAGTTACAAATTTCTTTATTTCGCCGACAATTTGTGAAACGGTGCAAATTAATTTTACCCACAACTATATTGTATAGAAATCCTTCAGTATATTTTTCAATACTGAGTAGAAATTGTGTGAACAAAAATAAAAACCAGGATAAACTTTTACATTCAGTTTATTCATTAAAACCGATTCAAGACAAAGATCCTATTAAAATCTGACATCATCTGTTGCTCCCTGTAGAAAAAGACCTCGAGTTCGGATTTCATCTGGTGGCCTTATGCATTCTACTGCTGCATTTCCACAAATACCTCCATACAAACATCACACACACACACGCATAAGAAATTCAAAACAGAGAACTCTCGAAGACGTCAGACACCGCCGCGTTGCATCGTTCCGACCTGCCTGGGGGCCATTAGAAAACATATGTTGAGAAAGAATGCTCAAGGTCACTGGTAAGCTTCTTGAATGTGCTCTGCACTCGGCCAGCTTCTCGTGCTTAGTCTGTACATGGGCGGAGCGGAAGGGTACAAAATAGTGATTGTTTTAATTAGCATTAATTTAAATTAGTTATTTGTTTTAGAAACAAAACAGACCCAGCCTTTTTAGATGTTTTTTCATATTAGTAATAATTGCAAAATACAATAGTAAAGAATAGTAGATGATAGATTTAGATAGTAAATTAATAAGCAGGGGGTACAATGTTTTCTAGTGTTACCCGGTGTTTCGGAATTCGGTCCGGGTACCTAGCAAAAGGGCTACCTGCTCACAGGGATCTTGTCCAAATCCGAAAGGGTGATTTCGTAATTCCGTCCGCTGTCGAAGCAGGTAGATTTCATGTGGGTATTAAAAGATTATTTTTAGCAATTGTTCTTCTGAAGTGCAGAGTGTAAGACGTGTTTATTTGTGTCCGTTATTGTGATTTTGTTTGTTTGTTTGACATGGAAAATATTAATTTCACCTCTATGACGAGTGAAAAGGGTAAGCGTTTATTAATAATAGATGGGTTTAAATTTTGTTTTCAAAAATCATTATCTCAAAAATACGAAGGTGGTTTGGTAGGGGTAGGTTTGGTTGGGTTATTATTGAAAATTATTATAATTTATTCTTCAAAAATTGACTAAAAATACGAAGGTGGTTTGGTAGGGGTAGGTTTGGTTGGGTTATTATTTCACGTACTGTTTTTATTTTTGACGATACGCATTTAGCGTAAATTTTTAAACATGCCAGTAAAACAACAATAAGTGTGTACTGTTGGTCCTAAGCCCAAGAAAATGTGAAGGAAAATAAAAGTCAAATTAAACAAATAGTAGGTACATGGGACCCAATTCCGAAATCGCATTTTCGCTGGTGTGACCACACTTCGAATTTAATCCGTTACAGGTAGTCCTTTCCGCAGGTAGCGGGACCGAATTCCGGTGCGTCCGTGTTACCAACTCTCAAGAATTTTTCTCCCCAAAGCTTAAATTAAAAACCACCAAAATCATAAAATCTTTACTTACATGAAAATTTTCTTAAAAAATAATAATTATGAAACTGAAGCCAGTAGACAACTAAAAATTTTTAGAAATCTTTGCATATCTATATTTTTTTTGGAATTTCCGCATATGAAAGTTTATTAAATATTATTATGAAATGAAAAAAAAAATTCTAAAAATTGTCACCTGCCTGCCGATTTCAGTATCAATAGTAATTAGTAAATAATATTCTGTACAAGGGGATAAAATAATTAAAAGCCTGCTTGTAAGTCCCCCTCATAATCAGTTTTTCATATATTATATTCTACTGACATAACTTTTGGGTGTGTCCAATGAAACAAATCCTTTCTATTCATGTGATATCCTGCTTCAATATTCTTTAATTCGTGGTGGTTTTTGTATGATCATCCTGTATATTACTATAATTTATTGTTTATAGTGGAAAACTAACAAAAAACGTGAGATAAATATATATTGATAAAGTTTAAAAATAATAAAACTGAGAAAATGTACAAAAATATGTTTATTTTGAAGAGTTCATTTTATTTTCGCTGGAAAATTGTTAAACTGTTCGTTTTTAAATGGAAATTCAATCTCTTAGCCAGGCATAAGCCCGGTATCAATTGTGAAACACATTTGAATCGTTAAAACGAGTTGGACTTTCGCACAACTTTTCACTGGAATAAAAGAGATTATGGTATGAAGTCGAGTCACGTATTACAAAGAGAATATCGCGATTTTTAAAAATCTAAAGTTTTTATCATCAATCGATACTTACCGAATCACTTTTTTTATACAGTGTATAAAATATTATTTAATATCCTGGTCGGAAAGTGATATAAAATAATCCAAATAAAAAATTTTTAAATTATGGTACGCCACTGAGAGCTAGCTAGAAGATAGAAGGGCATAAGAATGTAACATTATGAGGTCAAGAACTCCTGCGGTCGACAGAGACTATTAACATTTCCGAAATGTGTTTATAATTAGTCATCTCTGGAGACTCGAAATGACCTCAGAATATAACAAGCCATCCGAATGATTATTGAAAAATATACATTCAACATCTACGGTTAAGCAGCAGGTATAAATAATAATGATAATAACTAGAAAAAACGAGATGTTAGAGACGGTAAAAATGATATATTTTTAGTGGTTGCGTCAACCTCAACATCAGGGAAAATCAAACAAAACAATTCCATCCATGAACTCCGCTTAACGCGAACCTTATATAAACGGACCTTATACCATACTTTATAATAATGAAAGAGTAGGTTCAATACTGATGGATTGATGTAAAGTAGATGATTTTATCTATATCTGATCATCAGTATTGAAATACAGTGGGGGTACTGTCATTATTATAGTTAATCTAGAGTGAGTATGAGATCTAAAAGCACAGTTAAACGGTTCTTCTGTAGTTTCAATAGTTCAATTTTGAATGAAACTTCTGTAAACGAAGTCAATGAGGTGGATGATGATGCTACCCAATGGAAAGATGAGCATCTTAGCAGATTCATTGACATCTAGGAAGCACTACCACCAACAGTCTAGAACTCGCAGCATCCGCTTCAAATTTATGTCAAAAGTATAAAAATTCTCAGCGTATAACAGCTAAAAGTTTTTACACGTTAGTCAGTATGAGATCTAAAAGTACAGTTAAACGGTTCTTCTGTAGTTTCAATAGTTCAATTTTGAATGAAACTTCTGGAAACGAAGTCAATGAAGTGGATGATGATGCTACCCAATGGAAAGATGAGCGTCTTAGAAGATACATTGAAATCTAGAAAGCACTACCACCAACAGTCTAGAACTCGCAGCATCCGCTTCAAATTTATGTCAAAAGTATAAAAATTCTCAGCGTATAACAGCTAAAAGTTTTTACACGTTAGTCAGTATGAGATCTAAAAGTACAGTTAAACGGTTCTTCTGTAGTTTCAATAGTTCAATTTTGAATGAAACTTCTGTAAACGAAGTCAATGAGGTGGATGATGATGCTACCCAATGGAAAGATGAGCATCTTAGAAGATTCATTGAAATCTAGGAAGCACTACCACCAACAGTCTAGAACTCGCAGCATCCGCTTCAAATTTATGTCAAAAGAATAAAAATTCTCAGCGTATAACAGCTAAAAGTTTTTACACGTTAGTCAGTATGAGATCTAAAAGTACAGTTAAACGGTTCTTCTGTAGTTTCAATAGTTCAATTTTGAATGAAACTTCTGTAAACGAAGTCAATGAGGTGGATGATGATGCTATCCAACGGAAAGATGAGCATCTTAGAAGATTCATTGAAATCTAGGAAGCACTACCACCAACAGTCTAGAACTCGCAGCATCCGCTTCAAATTTATGTCAAAAGTATAAAAATTCTCAGCGTATAACAGCTAAAAGTTTTTACACGTTAGTCAGTATGAGATCTAAAAGTACAGTTAAACGGTTCTTCTGTAGTTTCAATAGTTCAATTTTGAATGAAACTTCTGTAAACGAAGTCAATGAGGTGGATGATGATGCTACCCAATGGAAAGATGAGCATCTTAGAAGATTCATTGAAATCTAGGAAGCACTACCACCAACAGTCTAGAACTCGCAGCATCCGCTTCAAATTTATGTCAAAAGTATAAAAATTCTCAGCGTATAACAGCTAAAAGTTTTTACACGTTAGTCAGTATGAGATCTAAAAGTACAGTTAAACGGTTCTTCTGTAGTTTCAATAGTTCAATTTTGAATGAAACTTCTGTAAACGAAGTCAATGAGGTGGATGATGATGCTACCCAATGGAAAGATGAGCATCTTAGAAGATTCATTGAAATCTAGGAAGCACTACCACCAACAGTCTAGAACTCGCAGCATCCGCTTTAAATTTGTCAAAAGAATAAAAATTCTCAGCGTGTACTTAACAGGTAAAAGTTTTTGCACGTCAGTGCTACTATTTTCCTTTGACGTCTTTGAATAACTTTGGATGATAATACTGAAACATAATATGTCGAAGAAATTTAAAACTATTCAGCAACTGAACTTACTTAAAGCTATAGCAAGATAACAAGATATGTTTTGAGATAGTAAATGGAAGAAACCCTAACGAAAAACAGCAAATGAAAGAAATTAATGTACATAAGTTCGATACTACTTTACAAAAATCCAATATTAGCGTAGTCAAAGTACACAAAATATCCGTAAAATGCCGCAAAAAACACAAAAAACTTGAAAATTCAAAATTGAGTATTTAAAAGGGTTGTGATTAACATGAGAAAAACTTTACGATGCTAGGCATGCGATTTTCCGGAAAATTGTCGAGTGAAAATTTTTGTTTTTGTTTTTTCACTCTAATTGTTTAAATAATGAGAACACAGAAAAATGTTCGAATCAATAATTGTAGCTAATACATTTATCTACAAAATTTGTCTGAATATTTTTTTTGTATATGCATTAGTTTTTAAAATATAATATACGAAATTTCCATAGTAGTATTTTTGAACATCATCAATTTTTATGTTTTTAACTTGACGATAGTATTGGGATAGCGATTTTTTGTGGTTTGATTTCCCAAAAAATTATCAAAAGGAATTATTAATAATGTTATAGGTCCTTAAAAAATTAGGACAAGGGAGTGAACGGGAATGATGGACTGAGAAACTACAGTAATATTGATCGTGTTATGCTCACTATAAAGCTACTCAACTAAAAAGCGAATAGTTATTTAAAAAACAATTAGAGGTTCCTACAAAAATTACAACAATGTAACTCAAATAAAATGTACTGCCTACAGGTTTAGATATAAAGTATCTAATTTTACTCCGTTGCCAAATCCTGTAAATAATTATTGCCGAGTGATTTCAAATCTAACCATCCAATACAAAGTATTGGACATTTTTCAAGAAGGGGAAGGGAAAGTAATCAATCACTCTTAACTTCACGGATTTTTATTTAACAATACAACAAAAACCCTATAGATGAAATCAGAAATCACTATTTATTTGTTGCACGATTGTTAAAAAAAAAAAAAAATAAGTCCATAATTACAATAACACTGACTACATAAATGTCTACTACCCACGTTGCCAAGTTTGAGAAATATATACAGTTTAACGACTAAATCCAAATTTAATTTTTATGATGATTTTAGTGAATCTCGACATTGATATTGAACTTAAGGATTTGACATCGTGACCTTGACCTCTTTGTGTAATTTTTACTAAAATAATGACTAAATCCACCAATATTTATCACATTTTTCTCCGGATTGTTGTTATACGGGGTTGGGATAAAGTATGGAACCAAGTAAATATCTTTTAAACGAAAAGAACGATATTTATGAAAATTTGCAGGTAAGTGCAATGGAACAAAATGCATCTGATGTACATTTGTTTGTTAATAATATACTACAGGTTTATCCGGAAATGCTATCAACTTCTTTAATTTAAATGGGACACACTATATATTTTTACAGATATTGAAAGAGCTTGTTATTTTGAATTCATACATACTAAGATTAGTGTAAAAAAATTTGTAAAAACGAGGAATCAACCTCCTTTGAGTTTTTTGCATTAGAGCAAAAAACTATTTAGATAAACTAATTGATGTTGTTTGAATGCATAGTAATAAATAAACGAGTACTGTTTAGTACGTCTTTTGTTCTCCAAGTGTCAAATTCTAATTGACGGATATCAATTTTACAATTTAGAATGGTTCAATTAAGTGAAAAAGAGCGTATTGAAATTTTAATGATGATCGGTTATGGTGATCGTGTTAGAACACATGAAGTGTGTCGTATTTTTAATAATTTGCATCCGGACAGAAATCCTATATCACGCTAAACAGTAACTAAAACATTACAACGTTTTAATACAACTGGGATGGTAAAAAATTTGCTAAAACCTGGAAGACCGCGGACTGCAAAGAACGAAACTGTTAAACAAAATATTGCAATCAATTTAGAAGAATCACCTCTAACTTCCACCACAAATTTGGCACTAAACCAAATCGATGGATTGGACGTAGAGGATTCATAGAGTGGCCTGCTCGTTCTCCGGATCTTAGCCCGCTAGATTTTTTTCTTTGGAGTTATCTAAAATCACGTGTTTACGTTAGACGACCAACAAACTTACTAGTCTTGGAAAGAGTGACTCAAGTATTTGTTAATAGGATGGCATATTGTCAGCAAGTAAACGGCGAGCATTTTGAATATTTGAAGTAATTTTGTTTCTCATTATTCTAAAATAATGGAATGTACACCTATTGTACAACTAACAGTGAGTTATTCCTCGTTTTTACCAACATTTTTACACTAAACTCAGTATGTATGAATTCAAAATAACAAGCTTTTTCAAAAATCTGTAAAAATATATAGTGTGTCCCATTTAAATTAAAGAAGTTGATAGCATTTCCGGTTAAACCGGAAGTATACTATTAACAAAAAATGTACATCAGATGCATTTTGTTCCATTGCACTCACCTGCAAATTTTCATAAATATCGTTCTTTTCGTTTAAAAGATATTTACTTGGTTCCACACTTTATCCCAGCCCAGTATTACTCACTTTCATTGGTCAAACATCACTTCTATGACTGGTTTTCAATATATTTGTGAAAATTTAAGAAAAAATCAAGTCGTAAAAGTAAATTATTTGAAACATAAAATGAATTGGACGCGGCCCAGCAAAGCCGGGGCCGGTTCTTAATCCACCTTCGGCTATTCCCTTTGAATTACTGATTATTATCTATGCTAGATTTTTAAATCGTCAATAAAATTTGATTACTATTTTAAGAACGTATTTCTGTTATGCAGCAGTTAAATGATTAATTATTGTTGTGAACCGACTCAATAACGTCGAAATGGAAATTCAATAACTATGCGGTATATACACCTTCTACCGGTTTTATTGTTTGCCACTGCATTATATCATAGAGTTATATTCTCTTAAACGTCAATGCGGATAATTTGCATAATTATAATTGCATATTTAATTCAAGTTGAGTTAAATATACACTTAAAGCAAAACAAAAATTGGTATATCAAAAAGTAATGAATCATTTTTGTTCCTTTTGAAATAGAAGAGTATAGTTTGTCTAAAAGTATATCGTCTTGGCTTTTGCCGGCAATCATAAAATTAATGGGCCAATTGCAATAAATCAATAGCTGCTGTAAAAATTATTTTATTTTATTTATGGGTATCCTATCGTATAGAAATCTACTTCGTATGTGTATTTTTGGTAACATGACTCAATTGAATTTGGAATCGTTGTTGATTGTCGAGGAATTAATATTAAGCCCGTTTTTTAATAATACAAAAATTTTGGTTGGATTGGAGTTCAAAGAAAAAATCTGTTCCGGTGAAAAAATTTCCGATTGATGACAAGACAGGCTTTTGTTGATGTCAATTATGTGATGAAAAAAAAAACGAATTTGATTTAGGTCTTTGTGAAAAAATGTAAGCTTTCATGTACACGCTTCGTTGTTGAAATTGTATTTGTGTTTGACATTTTAACAGAAATAAATAATAAAGGTTTTTTCAGTAGATCAAATCAATACAAAAACAATATTAAATTAAATTAAATGTATTATAGTAATTTCAACATTCTATCTTGAATAGATTTCCGTCATTTAGCCTGCAATTATGTTGGTAGTACTTGCCAGAAATGCATTAAACCGAGCTTCAGCTGACAGTTTTGTTTTTGTGGTTAGATTGATTTCCTTTACGAATTCCCTTGTGCTTTAAAGCAATAAAACAAATTTAGTGAAAAGGCTCATTATAGCACTCTGCTGTATTTAATGGATTCGTAAAGGGATTCATAGCATCATGATTTACAGAAAAAATATACAGGGAGTCATGAGGAACCCTACATACTAGTCGGGCAGCTCTTAGTTTACCACTCTAATTAGAAAGGTGTATCTGTAGGGAGGGTTTGTTAGGCCCACAGCACTTAGGCCACATGTTACCCATTGTACATCCTCCCGAAGAGTTGCCTTCCTAGTTCATCGTGTTGTGTTTAATTTGTATTTTGTAGGGTTTATTAAACACAAACCTGGGTTCAATTGCATCACTGGCCGCCTGCAGCGGAAAGCAGTTCGTCGGAAATTTCAGCAGTACTTAACGTTTGAGAACTGCTGAAATTTCCAACGAACACAACACCTTATCGGTATAAGTTTCTAACCGGAAAGTGGTAAACTAAATGCGGCCCGATTATATCTTTGATTTTGTTTGTTTTAAGGAAAATTTCACAAGTTGAGGGTTGAAACAGTCAGACTTCTTGCTAATCTATATAATCTAATCCTATATTTCAATGAATCATTAACAGATAAATCCTTTGCATTTATATTTAATGGTTTGCCGATAAAAGGACACCTACTATACCTGTCATGATATTTAAATATTCAACTAACACTAAAAATTGTACAAAAACCTTGACTAAGACCTTGTAAATTGTGAGTAACAAGTATAAGATTAACATCAACCAGACAACCTGACCTTTTTTTATCTGCTTCAAAGTAGAAACTTAAGTTTAGTCTTATCTTTTTTAATTTCAAGTATATGTAAATCATGAGGGATCATGAACTTTTAAAAACTAATACAGACAACATGAATAATGCTATTTTTGTTATAGATAAGGTTTTATGTTATGCTTAACAATGTTATTAATATAGACGTGATGTTAGACAATTTATACTTATTAGGATAAATCCCCTTTGAAATTTAATATTGAGTGGGACTGTGAATTTAATATTTGGCCGATTCCACGTCGATTCAACGAGCAAAAAAATCGATGTCTTTTATTAAAATGGTCGCCATCTCGGCCGAAATAATCGTAATTTTATCAGCTTTATCATGCTTTTTTCGGATTTCCAATAGTTTGCAAGGTTGTATCTCTGGAAAGAAAAAAGCTAGCATATTGCGGTTTGGCCCAAAAGATAGCTTATATATTCGAGAATAACATATTGAAAATTCGCGTTAATAGAAGTGAGCGTTTTTGAGAAATCACATTTTGAAAAAAAAAATACTTTTTTAGTTTTTTCGATTTTCCGGAAAATGTTTCCAAAATATTGGGAATCCGGAAAAAACATGATAAAGCTGATTAAATTACGCACATTTTGAAAAAAAAAGGTTCCGATACGGTTATTTGGGACGAAATGGCGACCATTTTAAGCCAAAGCTAGTTTTTAGTTTTCGAAATAACGACTTTACGATGTATACTTTGACATGGTTCCAAAAACGTTTTTTGGAAAAAACGTGTCTCATGAAATCGCAAATGAGGGGATGTTTCTCATTATCTCAAGTGTGTTCAGATTATCACTCTCGTTGAAAGGGTTTTCCCTATAGCGAATTACTACCACCAAAAATCCCCTTCCCTTTTTGAAGAAATAAGAAATTTGGTAGTAGTAAATTTAATAACTCTTTTCTCTATGAAAATTAAGGAATGATACATTTTTTTTAAATAATGTAGATCATCAACTGTTGATAAATGTTAATTTCGTCGTTCCGATTCCATAGGCGTGAAAGATATGATTTTTTTAGGGGGGAAATGCTTGAAAATTCCAAAAATGATAGTTTTTTCGAAATTTATGGCAATAAAATTTTGGAAAATGATGCTGTAGTATAAAGTTTGCCGAGGCAGGTCTGTTTTTTGTCGATAAATTCGATGAAAAAAATTTTTTTTTCTTCCGTGGTGTTCGGATTTCGAACATTTGCGTTTTAATTTTTATTTTATTTCCGTCAGCGGTGAGTTGACATTTCTCGACCGTGGGCCGCGACCGGTGCGCTTCCTATCAAAATCTGACATTTTTTGATAATCGAGTTGAAACCGGAAAAAGATTTTTCCCGTCTTTATTTATATGAAAAATCGAATATTTCAATCAGCAAAGCCTCTAATTGACTTGAATTTTTTTTTCTATAAAATATCAGATTTTCGGATAGGACGAAAAAAATATATCGCCTATTTATGAAACACCCTAATATACCTTTTAAAATGTAGAGGAAATAAAAGAATTTCTTTCATGAAGATAAAGAAAATATGATTTCTAATAGTTTCCTGTACAGTTTGAAACATTTAAAATGTGTTTTATTTAGAATATTGGACGAAAAAGATACATTGAAATAATAGAGATTTTTTTTTGGATATTTCACTACAAATTTTCAAAATAAGTGAGTCAAAAACTCGTGTTTCCACCAGACTCAAGGAATAAAATGCAATTGTTAGGTTTATTGTTCAACAAAAGGAGTATTTCGAAGACATAGATAACAATAAACCTTTATTCACTTTTTATTAAAATGAAGCTGAAACATTTTGGGTACACTTTTCCCAGGAGGCTGAAATTTGTAACCTTTAAAAATTAGGTGACGATAAAAACTTTTTCTTAACTCATCTGTTGAATATTTTGTAAAGCTGTGAAGATGGCATGTTAATTCTAAAAGTGTTGTGATAAAAATATTAATTTTTGATTAAATAAAAAACGCCTAGCAATATAACATCTTAAATTATTACCCTACCCAGAAAATAATATTTGATATTAATGTTTAGGTCAAGAACTAAACAAAAAACTAGTAAAAGATCTTACCGTAGTTTTGATAACAAATATCTTGTTTCCAAAGTTTTTCCACACTAGTAACAAAAACACTACTGGAATTATAATAAATAACGATAACATAAAAAACACCAGTGACAGTTCTATTACCAAGTTGAATACATAAACGTCAAAAGCGTCATGAGAGCTAGAGCATTGCTTTGTTCGATACAGCTCACTAGTGCACACCTTCTGTGACCTTGTGTACGTTTGATACAGTTCGGTGTAAAAAAGTGTACTCTTGTGTAAATCAGAGCTATCTTTATTGAAGTGAATACTTTATGTTACTTTAGGCGATTTTTTGGTAGAGGTAAAACTTTGTGTTGGTGGCGTAAAGATAGACCAGCCTTCACACATTATTACCTAGATTCCGTTTCACGTACGAAGAACCCACTTGAAGTTGCGTATGGGCGAAATTGTTTTCAAAACCAGCGCCATAATGTAAAATTGACATTCGACTTCAAATCAGTAGCGTAACGTTTTCACATTTTGTAGGTTAACACAAAATAACAATATTAAAAATGTATTTATCACTTATAATTGCACCTTCGGTGTCGTGTTTTTAATAGTTGACAGTTATTCTCGTCAAATTGCTAGGAAACAGTTTCTCATTAAACAACCCAAATTTACCCAATATCAATACAAACCTCGAGTGTTATTCGGCAGGACAATTTAATGAATGAGAAATTTGGAAACATATCAATGCAAACTTTATTTATGAAACATTAAAAATAAACACATTTTTATTTTAATGTACAATTATTAAAAACGCAGTTATTGGAATTCATACTAGGAACAGTGATATCGCTGCGGGAGCCACAGCTAATCGTTTCTGTAGTAGATGTTGAAGTTTTTTCATTTTCCAAACGAATTGATTGAATACTGCTTGAATGGGACAACCCTCATAATTATTTTATTACATTTGCTTTATGCCAACTCCAAATAATTGTTGATTAAATTATTATATTCTTTAACCAAATATCGCTGTTGCAGTAGTACGCATCTGGATCGTCTATGTATAGATGGCGTGACAGTTGCTTGTGGTGTTTTATTTTTAAAATTGTTTTTTACATTCCCGAGACAAGTCGACTTAAATCGTATATGTAAGCCTTCATTTGTAAAATATAGCATCCTTTGTTTTGAAACGCTTGAAGATCTACATAAATACATATGCAAATCTAAAAATCACTCTGTAATATATAATATAGAAACACCCCATCGACAGAGCAGGTATTTTTTTCTTTTTAATTTTTTTAATTTCCAGTATAGCAGACCAGACCAGACAGTCTGAAAGAAGTAGAATCCCTACATAAAAGAGCAGCAAACGAAAAGGACGAGAGATCGATGTCTTGACTGGTATTCGTAGAGATTTCAAAGAATAAAGAAACAGTCCATTCATTATCAATGTTGTAAAGTTTTACTTGCAACAGGTAGAAAATGACGCAGTGGAGGTCGGGATATCGAACTGCTTGGCTCACACATAATACACTTTGGATTTTAATGCAGCCAACAGGGGTGGAATACAAAAATTTATACAAAATACTTCAGTTTATAAATGAGAATCTTTTAATATCCTTTATAAGTTCCAACGAAATGTATTGTGGCTTCGTTAGAATATAGTGTAGTTATCCTGTTAAGAGGTGATTAGTCTACTCCACTGCGACCTTTTCAGAACTATTGTCGTCTTCTTTTTCTTTATTCAGATTACTTTCCCCATCCCGAAAGAAGTCTACCTGCTTTAAGAGTGACCGTTTTATAAAGTTATTTTCCAGTAGCTTTTCGTCTGGTTGCTTTGTGGCCTTGTGACCCAGAACCCATGCTAATGTAAACAGGTTGTAATGACTTACTGTGACTTGTTTTACCAATTACTCGGAAAAACATTTTGAAATTCTAATCCTTTTCAGAGTCAATATAAGAAAATATTAACAATTAACACATTCCTGGGCAAACATTTAGATTGCAGTCATTTGTACTTGAAAAATTTGTAGATAGAAAAATATATTAACATATATAGTAAAATTAGGTTCTACTATCCCTACAATATTGTATCCATCTTGGAGAGCCATCTATGTACGAAACAAGACAGCTAAAAATATCCTCTCTTAAATAATAATTCTCTATGATAAAGAGATCAAGATCCTTTTTGGATTGTTGGTACTTGACAAACTCCAAAAGTTTTAGGTTTCCAGATTTGGAAGGATTAGTATGGTTTAGTCAAGACTAAGCGAAAGCGTCCTCTCTGAAATGCTGGAGCAGTAGAAGCAAGTCAGGATTTAACTCTAATGAGGAACACGTAATTCACCAGTCATGCTAGTACTTATGGGTGTACATTCTGATTTCTCTACGAATTTATTTCATTATGAATAGTTATGGGCTTGAACAGTCCTCGAATATCGACTACTGTTCCGTTTCTCTTTGCACGTATCTGTATATTTTAATTTGACCTCTTTAATGCTTGTTTTCAATTATAACTAAATCTGTGATTTACTATGGTAATCAAAGGACGATGTAATACGAACATTTTTTCGTCACACTCAGCCACAATATTATTAATAAGACCTCCACTGCTATCAGTCACTATCATCTGAAAACCGGATGTTATGATTAGTTTACCAATAATAATATCAATGTGTTACATCTTTGTTGGCGTCTGTACATTATGGTACTAAGCGAAAATGTATATAAAATTGAAAATGTACATCTCTTAGAATTAATTTTTTTAAACTAACTCTAATTTTTTTTACCACT
Source organism: Lochmaea capreae (assembly GCA_949126875.1). Classification (NCBI taxonomy): domain Eukaryota; kingdom Metazoa; phylum Arthropoda; class Insecta; order Coleoptera; family Chrysomelidae; genus Lochmaea; species Lochmaea capreae. The sequence goes on along the minus strand of OX421397.1, from coordinate 8,152,608 downwards.
CCATTGCCGATATTGTTACGAACTCAGTAATTCAGAAGCCGGTCCTGTCGTGAACTATGAATTTTGACGAATGCGATGGTTTATTCCCGACTATTCTGGAAGCTCCGCATACGAAGAGGTAGTTAACAGTGAATCGGTGATCTACTGTGAATCGAATAGTGAATATAAATAGTGCAATATTTAAGTGTTAAAGATAAATGAGGACAATAATTATACCGAGTGTACATAAATTAGTAGACATTAAGTAGTGTGTATATAAATTAAGTTTATTATTTTATATATTTAAATAAATAAGAAAAATATTACAACATGAACTCTTGCGACTAGAGACTAACCTAACCTAACCAAGCAAGGATTTCTTCAATTGTGAAAAGACTGTTAAGTCTGATAAGGACAATAGACTAGTTCCCATAAATGGTACAACCAAGAGATGGAAAAGCATAAAAGATGAGTAGCCGAGGATTCAAAACTTCGACAGGATGTATTAAAGAACACTTGTTTTACTAACGAAATCCCCACCCGCGACATTTCCTCACACAAATCCTGGTCTCACCCATACCTTTCCACACAATTGTTTCTCTAGTTCTGTATATTTTTTCGCTCAGTTTTTTAAATTGTCCTTTACTACATTAGGACGAATTTAAACTTGAGTTCACTAAAAAATTTCCAACAAATATTCACTAAAATCTGCATATTGTAATGCTCAGTTTTTTTCTTCAAGGTGAACCCCTGTAGTATGGCATTGTTTAAAATCGGAAAGCTTCAAATTTTCGGCATGCCACCGGCGACAACTGAGTGATTTGCATTCCTCTCAATCACACACTCGCCAACAGTCTCACTCATGCCAAACAATTCAGCCCCAAGTTTTCATTAGTCATCTGTTGCGTCGACAATGTTTTTTTGACGATGAATTTTCAGAGGTAGTGAAAGATATTCTTGTAAATTTAAAAATTGTATACTTATTTTGCTTGTATTGCCTACAAATGATACTAAAGGCAATGTATATATTTTTAATACTGTTTATTTCACGAATTAATTGATTTTTCCGCCGACCGTGCGTTATTAATGGTCATTAATGATTTCTATTAATGACCGATGATCTATTAATAACCAATTGTGGTATAGGCAACCAAACATACAATAATATTAACAAAAAAAAGTATACAATTGACAACTAGTATAGAATACTTCTATCTATCGTTTTTATTATATTATTCTACAAAACTATAATCATTATTAATGTTAAATTCAAAAAAGAATTTAAGGAGAACGAAAACAGTGACATTTCAACCGGTGACCTCTGTGATATTTCAATGTCACGATTTATTTTTGACAGTACTTACCTATGAAACAAATAAATAATTCTTAGTTTTTAAATATTGCTTTTTTTCAATATTCAAGTTGTACAATCGACGGAAAAGTTTTGTAACTAACACGAGTATTAAAAGGGCGATAAACAATCTCAAATATTAAAATATCTTGTTAATAGCCCTTATTAATACTCTTGTTCGTTAAATAACTATAAATGAATACGAATTAAATTTCTAATTTGTCAACTTCAGTGGTTGTTCTAACTTTGTGACAACAAAATAGACATTAAAATTCCGGTATGTTAAACAAATCTACAATTATTTGCATGTGAAAAGTATGAGTCTCTACCATATATTTAGTAAACTTGTTACCAGTTATTTTGGTCCACTCAGCAAACATAAAACAATACTCATTTATTATTTGAAGTCCTCGACAAATCAAAGGTAGGTATTAAAAACCTTTATCTTCTCATCGAGTTTAGAAAGAGCATAACAGATGAAAGTTTTAAAGTGATTTTTGTAGGTACTTTATTAGAGCACGAATCCGAAGCCTTTATATACAGGGTGGAACGGTTGCTCATGGAAGAGGCACTAACTTGCTGGATATAAAACCCTAGGATTTAACCACTTTAAGGAAGATTTATTCAAAAAGCATCTTCTGAAAAGACTGTCAAATTAAAATAGGACAAAAGGTTGAGGTAGCGAGGACTGGGTGTACTGTTTGAAGGGACGCACCGGGATTCGGTCCCGCTACCTGCGGAAGGGACTACCTGTAATGGATTAAATTCGAAGTGTGGTCACACCAGCGAAAATGCGATTTCGGAATTGGGTCCCATGTACCTACTATTTGTTTAATTTGACTTTTATTTTAATAACCCAACCAAACCACCTTCGTATTTATAGTCAATTTTTTTGTAGAATGAATTATAATAATTTTCAATAATAACCCAACCAAACCTACCCCTACCAAACCACCTTCGTATTTTTGAGATAATGATTTTTGAAAACAAAATTTAAATCCATCTATTATTAATAAACGCTTACCCTTTTCACTCGTCATAGAGGTGAAATTAATATTTTCCATGTCAAACAAACAAACAAAATCACAATAACGGACACAAATAAACACGTCTTACACCCTGCACTTCAGAAGAACAATTGCTAAAAATAATCTTTTAATACCCACATGAAATCTACCTGCTTCGACAGCGGAACGAATTACGAAATCACCCTTTCGGATTTGGACAAGGTCCCTGTGAGCAGGTAGCCCTTTTGCTAGGTACCCGGACCGAATTCCGAAACACCGGTTTGAAGAGCATTAAAGGGCAATGAGTCTTCTTATGGCTTTAAACTTTCAAGACTGATAAATCCTGCAAAATTATGTAATTTTTTGTCATTCTTAACTGTATATTTGAGTGTCCGTTATTTACCAATTTGGTTTTAGACTTTGCAACGCCCCTAATTGATGCCACAGCTTTGGATGGAATGGTTGAGGAAAAAAAAATGTATGGCAAAAAGTACAATAAACCCATGTTATTTAAATGGGAAATGAATCGTCGTTGTGGCACGGTTTAATACTAATTTTAAGGGCTTATATTGGTCTGATATTTTTTTTAGGTCAGAAACTAAATATTTTAGGGGCGCTGCAAAGTCTAAAACCAAATTGGTAAATAACGGACACCCTACTAAAAAATGTAACCGCGCACGATTACAAGAAAATAACAGGTTTTAAAAATGTTCACCATGGATTTAAAACAAATGAAGAAGTGTGCCTTTCTAATGTATTTATTTGTCAATCGGTGTAGGTCGAATGTCCTTACACACCCAGTATATATACAAGATTTTATTTAGAAATGGAATTTTAAAAGATCAAATTATTTTAATGATCTTTTCAAGGTATCATAAATGACAAAAAAAATATTTGATTAAACCAGTACAAGTAGGTACAATAATAATAATACTGGTTTGGAGACTACTACCTCTGCAATCGTATAAAACTTGTACTTAAAAATATCAATATTTTCTCTGTCTAGAAAACAATTATTTCGAATTGGCAACATCGGAAGCGGTTGTTGAATTGCTGTGTGGTTTAAATAAGGGAATTTCCAGTAGATATAACATAATGCCAGAAATTTCGTATTATATTATAACAGAACTAAGTAATCTCGTGAATTTTAATAAACATTGAGGATGTTTAACGTATTCAACGTTATAGTTATTCTAATGTTAATGTAATGACCCATATTTTTAATCCCATTGATGAGAAATGCCGCCCTATAGCGTGCATATAAATTTTTTTTTACAAATTCGAATTATATTAATAATATTTCTCTACAACACAATTCGCACACGCCCCTGGATGAAATTAATGCTAAGTAACCCCAACTTCTTTAGGTCGTTCAAATTTTTTATGAAACAGTGGACCGCGTTAATAACTGACCAGTTACTTCGTTATATTATGCCAATTACTGGAGTTGGACTGCTGCTACGTTGCCAGCTATTCAAAATTTTCTTAAATATAGTGGGCATACATAAAGTGGTTTTAATTAATTTTTCTTTTTCCAGCAATTTCAAGCGGCTTATTTTAATGCTTACTAATAAATTCATATATTAGGTATTTTTTTTCAATATTTCCAAACTAGCTTTCTAAGAACATCACAAACTAACGGTTTACTAGTAAGAGGAACATTTGTATAGTGATCCCGACAACTTTAGAAAATAAATCTGACTACATTGCTTTATTTTATTGTCGTTACATTCACATTATAAACACTATACATGAAGACACCTTAAGGTCTATGCGGCATACCTTTTAATTATATAAGACCAAATTTTAAATAATGATGCTGGAAATACGCAGTGGCGGGTTTAGGCTTCCTGCCGCCCTAGGCCAGATTTTATACGCCGTCTTTTTAGTGCGAGCTTCTTACTAGCAACGATCTAAAATTGCACTCCAAACAATTACTGGAATTAATGTTTCTAAATGCTGTAATTTTCGCTGCAATCCTGTAGCTTCAGATCGCGTAGTCGGTTTTACATTTCTGCTCTCGGCAATGAATTCCAGTGCATACATTATTCCAGACTACTACTTTTACTTTTATAATGCGTAACATGCATCATGTCGAGCATACCAATGAGTTTGAGAAGGAATCGTAACTCTCAAATGTGTACGCTGCACCGAGAACTCCCAACGATGTGAGAAGAAATCAGTACTTGCAAAGTAGAAAATAGTCGACTGCTTCTGTTACAGATTCAACTGCACGTGATTTTACTAAATTTAAAGAAATGTCGTGTCACGGTGTTAGAAGTTGAATTCCTCCGAAACGGCTCGACCGATTTTCGTGAAATTTTGTGTGCATATCGAGTAGGTCTGAGAATCGGGCAACATCTATTTTTCATCCCCCTAAATGTCATTTTTTTGGACTAAATTTTTTGTTTTTATTCTTTTATGATAGAGCATACAAAAATTCATACAATCTTAAATTTTCACCCCTCTACAATCAACCCCTATTTTTAAATTACGATTTTAATATTTTTTCTTTTCATCCATACAATATAAGCAATAGGGTTGCAACGTGGCAATCGAATATAATACATTTTTATTTTTATCTCCAGTTTATATTAACAATTTTATTAGTCTCGGTAGGTGGCGCTGCAATCGGGTTCATACTGAACAATTCCCAAACGGATGGGCCGATTTTGATGGCATTTAGTATAGGAGTTTTTTTATACGGTCATTTGAAAAAATTGGTTTGTCCGAAAAATTCAGGAAAGTCGAATTTTCAAGAAATATATTCCTTTATCAAAAAATTTACAATACTATCTGATTTTGCCACCCAAAATAAGTAACAATGTGATATTTTTCATTCAAAATAAAAATAGTCAGAATTTGTATAATATGATAAGACGACAGGACAACGTCTGTGGGGTCTGCTAGTTATTCTATAGAAATTTTTTTATAAAAACTAATCTGAACCAATTTTTAAATAGAGTTATTACTTACTATTTAAGACTGTTTGAAAAAGCTTACCTGAAACAAAATAATAAATAATTAATAATAAATGGGTATACAACAATAATACAATAACTCTTAATTCAATAAAAAAATAAAAGCATGTTGGTGTTCGACAAAACTATAAAACGCGTCTATATATATACTTTATTTCTGTAAAAAGCTGCCATTATAATTAAACTGTCTCGTTATCGGGGTTGGTTCATGGGCGTACGTGCAAAATATTTATTGAAATTTTTGTTTCCAAGATAACAAGTACTTTTACTATGAAAGTACGTATATTTTAAACATTCGCTGTTGCCGATTTGTTTTTAAAGTATTGAATTTAATGAAAAATATATTAAACATTTTTGGCTAGAAAAATATGACAATTTTAGCTGTCGAACATGAAGATTTGTATGTAACCAATCCATAATTGGTTCTGCATTATGTACTCGTTACATAAATAGCTGTTAGGTCGTCATTGACAGTTTGCATTCTAAGAATAAAACAGACAACGTTAATCAAAGTATGCTAATCAGTATTTCGAGATTAGCATAACAGATTTTGCAAATTTTACATTTACACGTACGTGCTTGTAATGCCTCTGTTACTCAGGACCTTCTCTGATCCCGTGATTGACGGCGGATCGTTGGCGACCCGCCGATCGCCCCTATCTAGTTCTACCAACACCTCATCAACGAAGAGATCCGAGGATTCAACACATATTGTGAAGTAAAAAATTGTAACCTTCTACCTACAATAAAAAAATACTATTTTCAACCTACCCACCCTATAGATTCGTACAACCTTCGAAGGAAGACAAGAAGATTTACCAACGGTATAACGTATTTTATGAGCGAATGCGTGGCAAAATTTAACCAGAGTAAAACAACAGCCAATAAAATAGCAGACTTTATGACAAGTCTAAAATTATTTTTAGCATAATAAATAGAACAAACAAATGTTAAGACTATTATGAAGTATAAGTGAAGATCAAACAATCTATTATTGCTACATAATTTAAAATTTCCATGTCAACAATGATGGCAGTGAAAAAAATTACTTTTTTTTTTAAATTGCCTACGAGTGGGTGTAGAGAAAGTGTACACGTAATTCGAGTTATAAAACAATGATTCCCACGTAATATATTTATTACAACTTATATTACGTAACATCTCAATAAATGAAAATAATAGTAATGTTTTATTTTAATTCAAATATATAGTATGATTATACACTGTGTCCGTAAAGTATGGAACAAATTCATTTTTAGCTTAACAGACCATTTTAAGAAGAAACACGTCGATTTTTGATTTTAATTTACCGTATTTTAAAGTAATAATCCAATATACAGTGTGAATTACTTTCGAGTAACGACGTCACCGTAATTTTTTTTTAATGGAACTCTAGCTGAGCTGATTCCGAAAATGTATCACATGGTTGATTCCAATTGGTACAGGGTGGACAAAAATACAATAGTTTTGTGTGTGCTCATAAAGTAACGCGTAACATTCTTTATTAGTTAAATTAACAATATTATCAAAAATAATTATTGTCTAGCGGCAATTGGTTTAAATGTAACACCCTGTAGTTTGTTACATTTTTAGATTAATAAAAATGAGCTGTTTCCAAACATGTTTGGTACTTGTGGTCTAGCAGACAGAATGTGAAAGAAATTATTTCTTATCAAGTTAAAAAAAACATAGTAGTCTAGTTTTTTGTGAAATGTCAGTATTTGTTTAGTAATTTATTGATGTTCAGTGACAGTTTAGTACAATATTTTTCAGTTGAGGAAAGAGATGATAGTCGGACGGAGCCAAATCTGGCGAATAAGGGGGGTGTTCTAGTAATTCAAACCCTAAATCACGAATTTTTTGCATGGCAACATGAGATTTGTGTGCAGGGGCGTTGTCCTGCAAAAACAAAACACCTTTGGATAGCTTTCCGCGTCTTTTCTCTTCAATTTTTCCCGTAGAGTGGTTAGTAATGTCAAATAGTAATCTCCAGTTATTGTTCTACCCTTATCCAAAAATTCAATCATGATTACTCCATGGCAATCCCAAAAAACTGAAGCAAGATCTTTTCCAGCAGATTTTTGGACACGAAACTTCTTAGGTCTTGGATAACCAGAGTGTCGCCATTCCATCGATTGTTGCTTTGTTTCTGGATCATAGAAATGTACCCGTCCCATCTATAGTAACAATTCGGTTTAAGAAGTCTACATCGTTTTCAAATCGAGCACAGATCGAACGCAATGCTTCTACCCTTGCACGCTTTTGATCAACATTCAAACATTTGGGGATCCATTTTACAGCAATTTTTCTCATGTCTAAATTGACGATGAAAGCGTTCGTATGAAATATTCAGTGCTTCAGATATCCGTTTTAGCCCAATTCGACGTTCTGATAAAATCATGTCATGAACTGCATCGATATTTTCGGGGACTGACACAAAAACTGGCCTTCCCGATCGGTCATCATATTCAATGGAAAATTTACCTCTTTTGAAGCTTGCAGTCTAATGTTTCATGGTCGCATACGAAGGACATTGATCACCAAGGGTATTAAGCATATCTTCGTAAATCTGCTTACCTCTTAACCCTTTTAAATACAGGTACTTGATGATGGCTCGATACTCCAATTTTTCGATTTTCACAATTTCGGTGCACATCTTTTTTCTTTTCATTTATTGGTTTACTTTTTTGACGTCAAACTTCACACTGACACTTCTAAGTTATTGTTCGTTGCTATGGTAACGCAATATTTTGTTTATGCATGGAACTGGTCTAGGCTAACTAGATATCAATACATCCTCGTAGACCGTTCACTAATAAGCAACAACTACTTCTCGGGCTATGTGCCCCTATAGACATTGAAATACACTTCTAAGTTAAACGGGGTTGGGATACCTATCTGCAGGATGTAACAAACCATTCTGGTTTTTCATTACGTGCTTGAATTGCAAAATTTTTAAAAATCATTGAAAAAATCCTCCACAATTGTTTATTACACCCTTCAACTTGTCAATTGGCAAATCCCTTAAAGATAAAATTTAAAAGGTAAACAGCGATTTTAAATTTCTTAATTTTACCTATCCATCAGAGTTTTAAAATATTACTTTGACGTTGGAAATAAAACGTTAAAATCTACAAATTCAACAACATATTTAAAAATTATATTGTAAGCGGCAAATAATGTGTTTACTGCTCGACAACATTCAAAGTACAAATTTTTTAATAGCCTTAATTGCTACTAATATACATAAATAATACATTTTGCAAATCTTTAAAATAACCTCTTACATGGGTTCAACAACCTAACTGAAGGTAAGTAATCTTTGAAGGCCATTGTCACAATATAATATTAAGGTTCATTCTCCTGTCGTTAAAATTATATTGAAATTGCCAGCAATGATCATAATCCATAACAGAATAGCTTTGCTAGTTGTTTAATCGTCGTTTGACTCATGTTCCATCAAGCCTCTTTCGGGTTTTCTACTTTAAATGAAATTGGATTTTTAATCTCATGGACACTGAATAAAATTCATATTTATATTAATTTTATTGTTGATCTTGCGACATAGATTAAGCATAAATTAAAAATAATTACCAGAACAATTTATTCAAGTCACAAACAATTTTTTTATATGAAAATATAAAAATTTAATAAAGCTTTTTGACACAGTTAGCTAATAGCGTAGTCAAAGTACACAAAATATCCGTAAAATGCCGCAAAAAACACAAAAAACTTGGAAATTCAAAATTGAGTATTTAAAAGGGTTGTGATTAACATGAGAAAAACTTTACAATGCAATCGCATTTCCGGAAAATTGTCGAGTGAAAATTTTTGTTTTTGTTTTTTCGTTCTAATTGTTTAAATAATGAAAACACAGAAAAATTGTAGCTAATACATTTATCTACAAAATTTGTCTGAACATTTTTTTGTATCTGTATTAGTTTTTAAAATATATACGAAATTTCCATAGTAGTATTTTTAAACATCATCAATTTTCATGTTTTTAATTTTATGATAGTAAATGACATTTAGAAAAAAATTTTTCATATGAAATGTGATCTAAAATGGGGTATCTACAAATACATTGAAAAAAAAAGTATTTTTTAAATTTTTTCATGTATTCTCATCGATTTTCCACGCTCTTTCACCTGCTTTTTCACCTTTATTTGTGCTCCCTTCTCTTTCTTACCTGAGTCATATGTGTGTTCTTTTGTATCGCGATCACTTCTTAATAGGTTCATTATAAAGTTCAGAAATATTTAGATGTATGTATGTAAGTTATAGAAGGTTTGCTGACAGACCTCTGATTTAAGTATTTATTTTAAATAATTGTCTATTTTTTAAAAAATTAAATATTTATAGAAAAACTGTATAGTAATTTCGAAAGTAGATGCTTCAAAGCGTTTAGTGGTAAAGTTTCATTGAATTATATTAATTTTTGAATGAAGTCTATAAAAAGCAAGTAAAATTAAGCATGCAAAAAAAAACAGATTTTTAAGAAGCATTCGTTTAAAATTCTAAATATTGATGACTTTGCTTTTATAATAATAATGTTTTATGCTCATTTGCGATGCTAAATCCAAAAGGAATTTTCGCTGGGAGAAGTATTAATTAAATAGGAATTATAATAAACTATTTCTATCTAAAAGTTGAGATCTTTCTTTACATTTTACATGAGTTTATTTATTTTTTCAGAATGTTGGCTCACGGGCCGTTCGCGCGTAACCACGAGTTGAATACCACTGAAATTAATTTTATCTCGTAAACTTTTTAATTTACAGAAAAACTTTTAAGACAAAATTTGTAGATAAATGCATCAGCTACAAATTTTGATTTGGAAGTTTTTATGTGTATTTGTTATTTAAACAATTAGAGCGAAAAAACAAAAACAAAAATTTTCACTCGACGATTTTCCGGAAAATTGCATGCCTAACATCGTAAACTTTTTCTCATGTTAAACACCACCCTTTTAAATACCCAATTTTTAATTTTCAAGTTTTTTGTATTCTATGTGAGGTTTTATGTGTACTTTGATTAGGCTATAAGGCATTTTAATATAAAACACTTTCACTTGTAGGTTGTTTTGGATTCGGAATGGGTTTCGATTTATAAGGTTTGCAATCAGCCTTGATTGATTAGTTCGGCACCAACAGTCAGATGCTTGGAGACCTCGGCTCCTCAACCTTTAGGCTTTTTGTGTCCTTGGTTGTGTCGTTTATGTGAAGAGACCAGTAGGCCTTATCAGGCTCAACAGTCTTTTCACTAGATCCTTCTTGGAGAAATACTGGTTCAGGAGCAGTGAATGCAGTTTCAGACCCTGGCTTTGTTAGGGTGTCTGCCCAAAGAACTAAGGAGACGACGACGAAGAGTTCATCACCCGTCATCCTCCAGAGTGTCCACCATTGGACATACGAGATATGTTCGAAGTGAAGATCTCCTGCGAAGAATCCGAGGACTACAGGAACCTGAAAGAAGAGAAGAACACACACACACACGCGATAGAAGGAAAGAAGAAGTTCGTTCAAAAACAAACCATGGCACTGGGGCTGGTATAAGAGGACCTAGAAAGATCTTTAACCTTGGTCGATATACGACTGTGTTTCAAGAAGAGACGATTGCCGCTATAGCTTGTATTGATGAAAACATCAGTAGAAGATATGCCGGAGAAAAAATAAAAATATTCACCGACAGCCAGGCTCTGCTTAAAGGTCTAGACTTGTAAAAAACTGTAAAGAATCCCTCAACAGGCTGGCAAGAGACAACAAAGTGTCTCTAATGTGGGTGCCGGCACATGAAGGGATTGCAGGTAATGAAATGGCTGACCAGTTAGCTAAAGGTTCTATAGGAGACTTCATAGGTCCGAAACCGTTTTGTGGAATCACAAAAGATTGCATAAGAGAGGAAATCGGGAACTGGACAAGGAACTCTCAACCAGGCTATTGAAACTGAGTAAGAGACATTTGAAGACAGTTTCCGGCCTGGTGACTGGACTCTGCACCCTGAGGAAACATCTGCACTAAATGGGCAAAGTTAGTGAACCTATGTGCAGGAAATGTGAACTCTATGATGAAACACCTACTCACTTACATGGACTCACATGGAAGCACTTTGGAGAGGAAATAATACAACCATTACAACTACTGAAAATCTCTCCAGTCAAACTAGTGGCCTACATAGAAGACACAAAGCTTCTGGAATGGAAGTAGATAACATGGGAAATGGTATAAAGATTCAGTGCAAGTGCCTGGGCTGTTGAGCACAACCCAATCGATCGAATGAATGAATTTCGTTTTCTGAGGACTGACAAAAAAATCTTGAATTGATAATGTTTGAAGCACCTTAATAATAATTTTAATAAATCACAATTTCTTAATACTAATAGCAATTTTATCAGCGATTCCCACGCCTTCCATAATAATTTATTTCTAAGTACGTATTTTAATAACATATTTTTATATTATCGATATCTCTATTTGAAGGCCACACTATGTAATAAATTCTAACTTAGCAGTGTGTAATATGTTATTACTTTTTGTGTAATAGTTTTATCTGTATAAACAAAATAAGTTCAAAAACCCAGTATCACTACGAATATAGAATGCATTCTACAATACGTACAACTTTGATAAACGAACTAATCGAGCAAAATATGCCTTTTTTCTCGAGAGGAGACAAAGTTTCTTTCCGGTCCAACGATTAGAATATCAATTTTTTGCGGTATGTTTTGTGTTTCTGACGATAACAAACAGCTGGATGTAAATTTCGGTTATACCAGGTGAAACTCAGAAATTACGTCATAGCGGGAGACGTAATTGAGACATAAAGTTTACGGAAGTGCTTATTAAATATCGTACAACGAAAAATAATTATGGTTCAGTCAACAGTGAAGCTCAGTGCCGGCTCGAGGATGTATGTATGTATGTATGTATTTTGGGGTAACATTCACTGAGACCTAAAAGATCTATTGTGCCCCCTTACTTCTACTTAGTTTCTGAGGAGAGTCTCAGATACTAGTAGCTCCTTTAGTCCTATTTCCCGGAGGAATTTTAGGATATCTGCAGGCCTCAACTTAGGTAACTGTCCCTCTTCTATCCAGTAGTCTCCCAGGTACTGTGCCCTAGGATTCTGAAATACTGTGCAGTTCGCAAGTATGTGGATGGAGGTTTCTTCTTCCATTCCACAAAATCTACAATCTTCTTCCTCCACTATTTTGAGCTTTTTAAGGTGTCCATTCAGGCGACAATGTCCCGTTAGGATTCCTGTTAAAACTCTTAGTGCAGTTTTGCTTTGACTCATGCATTCATTTGATCTCAACAGGTTGTAGTCACCCAGAAGAATCTTTGATTGCCTAAGCCCTACTAGATCTTTCCAATTGTCAGATCTTCTCTTTTCTTCGGCTTTACCTATTTCTTCCAATATTACATTGGAGCTGATTCCGCAAAAAGGTTCCGGCCCCCAAAAGGGTATTTCACTCCCCCTCTTTGCTAGTAGAATTTACCAAAATCTTAGAGTTAGAAAATTGTCAAATTCCATCCATGTGTGGTGCAAATGTTTCATGAACAGTTTGTACTTTTTCTACAAAGGTAAGTTTGAGAACATTAAGGATACTTAGACTAGTCGAATTAGCTTACTTTGAAGCAAAAAAAACAAAATTGGATGGGAACAGTTGGACATGGTGAAGAGGCGTATAACAAACGTAGAAAAAATAAATGCGTGAGCAGTGGTGTTTCCAGATATATTTGGGGGGTGAAAGGGGTGGAATTTTGGATTATTGCGACTTCTGGCGAAAGTTGACGTCGTAGAGAAAAGTATATATTACATTGGTGCTGATATTGCAAAAGGGTTCCAGCCCCCCAAGAATGTGTTTCAGTCACCTTCTTTGCTAGTTCATCTGCTATTTCGTTTCCTTCTATTCCAGTGTGTCCTGGAATCCACAGTAAGGTGACTATATTGTTCTCGCCTAGTTCTCGGCTCGAGGATAATTCACACTCTGTTTAAAAATGTTCTGAAACGCATAAAGGACTAATTTTATGGAAAACCGGTTTCGGTGAATATAGCTTAAATTTCAATGTGATGTAGCCCATGCCATCCTGAAGAAAAGTTACTACCGCGCCTACTCTCCGAATTCCGTCGTCTGGTTTCTACAGGGGGTCAAAGTTCGAAATTTTTATGGAAATTTAAAAAAAAGCGGAATTTCATTTTCATCGTATCGATCCGAACTTTTATAATAATACAGCGTGTCCACGGATCCTATGGGTGAAAAATGTTTAAATATTAGTTTTAGTGAAAAATGTCATTCTTGATAAAAAGTTTTGCTTGTTCTGAAACCCCGTCTCATTTTATAGCCAGTTTTATGAAAATCGTATGAATTTTTGCACTAAGTTCGAAAATAATGAATAAATCTAGTGAGTGATGTTTTACGATGTACCAAGTAACTGTCACTGTATTACAGTTAAACCTGTAGCTCGGGTTTTCACTAGCCCAATATCGACAATTTTGGGAAGAAACGACTCCGTTTGTTGTAAACGTTGCTTCATCAGAAAACAAAAATTATTGTGAAAGAATCGGTCACACATAAGTTTTTCACCAATCATCGCACAAAAGTCTAACCTTGTGTCATAATCATAATCTTGTAAGGTATGAATAAATTTCGGTTTGAATGGATGAATTTTGTTTTGCTTAAATATTTTCTGTAAGTGACTCTTGCAACTTTGGATGTTCCCTTAACGAATGCATAGCTAGTGCACTAGCTGCATCATCCTCCTTAACGTAAGCTTTTTTCAATTTATTTTTGTCTTGAGCAGATCCTGTCTCATCAAACTTCTTTATTATTTTTTTTTAATCCACACCGCGTAATTGGTACATCTGGATATTTTTCGTGGAATTTCGCAATTGCATACTGGTACGAAACTTCCCCAATACTATAACACTTGATAAGATAATAGCTTTGTTCTCGAAGCGAGTTACTAACTTGTTGTAAACAGACTGAGTTTGCGCAGTTTAAAATGAGAAACCATTATTGTTATCTGCGTAAACTCAATATGATCGTCACAGTTAGGAACTCACTTTGGGAACAAACCTATACTCTTTGTTGAATAGTTAACAATGTTAACACCAGAAGGTGATTGATAAACTTATTAATTTGTTTTATTAATTTCTAGTTATTCTATGTCTAATTAAATATTTTTTGAATCTTCCGCCCGAGTGTAGAAAAATTGTTGTTTCTAATACATGCAAAACGTGTCTTGTCTGCACTCGAACGCATTGAACGTGTCACCTTCCGCACTATTTAGGAAAGCAACTATTGAAGATTATTTGAAAAATGAACTTATGGAAATTGCTGATTTATTTTTTTACCTCCAGTCTCTGAAGAAGATAACTTGTTTATCGAAACGCCATCTATTAAAAGATTAAAAGATTTGGGTAAAAACGAACTGAAATTAGTGACAAAGTTTAAATTCCAAACTTAGAACTACAATCAAAAACAGAACAGAATTTAAATGAGTTGGAGGGAGGCAGACTTAACATGGTCGTCCTACACAAATTATACATACATTAAAAAATTATAAAATACAAATCTACTACGTTTTCCTTTCAAGAGAATTCTTACACTGAATAACTACATCGTATAATTTGTGTATAAAAATATATCGTGGGTTAAGCTTACGTCAATTGGAAGATTTATTTTTTTAACCACAGCGACCGGTCAAATATTTGCCAACATTTGTTATTTTTTTTTTCTCCCAAGTTGTTATCATGACGTTACATTTTCTTTTTCGAATAAAATAATTTGGAAGGAAAATGTAAGGTACAGTTGAATCAAACTGGTTTTGTAAACCAACCGTCTGTCATTTGTACTAAAATTAACTTCGGTTAAAAAAAAACGTCTACTGCGAGATGAAAATTTCTGTCTAATACATAAAACACGTCGGTGTCAATTGAAAACTAGAGTCAGAAATAAATAGCTTTCAATTTTACTTAAATTAAGAAAATTAAAAGCACACATTTTATGTTTGGCAAACATATCTGAAGCTATGGAAGAAATGTGGCCGAAAACATTCGATATTGCCACGTTTAACTATAAAGAAGCTGAAGTGATTAGTCTATTAACAATTTTTCATCAAATACTGAATGTTAAAAGGTAAATATTTTTTCAAAGATGTTTTGGGTTCCCTTCAATCCGGCAACGCCGTACGAAATTTATATTACTGCGTACTCCGAACGAACTCAACTGGTCAAGAACGGCTCGTTGCTATGCAACCACCTGACTTGCTATTGGCAAGCGCGTGCATGTTTTCGTTCCTAGTCCGAAACAGGAGTATATTCGTGAAATAGGGCATAGTCCTTTAAGATGTTGTATGTGTTTCAGGATTTGTAATAGACTGATGTTCCATCTTCTCCCAACCATTTTAGGTTCTATCTTTCTAACGTTTTTTTTTTGTATATGTATTTCTATTTTATCCTGTTTTGTCTGGCAACGCAGTACGAAATTCATATTACCGCGTACTCCGAACGAACTCAATTGGTCAAGAGCGGCTCGTTGCTATGCAACCACCTGACTTGCTATTGGCAAGCGCGTGCATGTGTTCGTTCCTAGTCCGAAACAGGAGTATATTCGTGAAATAGGGCATAGTCCTTTAAGATGTTGTATGTGTTTCAGTATTTGTAATAGTCTGATGTTCCTCTTCTCCCAACCATTTTTAGTTCTATCGTTCTATCTTTCTAACGTTTTTTTTTTGTATATGTATTTCTATTTTATCCTGTTTTGTCTGGCAACGCATTACCAAATTTATATTACTGCGTACTCCGAACGAACTCAATTGGTCAAGGTCGGCTCGTTGCTATGCCTCACCTGACTTGCTATTGGCAAGCGCGTGCTTGTGTTTGTTCCTAATCCGAAACAGGAGTATATTCGTGAAATAGGACATAGTCCTTTAAGATGTTGTATGTGTTTCAGTATTTGTAATAGTCTGATGTTCCTCTTCTCCCAACCATTTTTAGTTCTATCTTTCTAACGTTTTTTTTTGTATTTGTATTTCTGTTTTATCCTGTTTTGTCTTTCTGATCGTTAGAAACATATTTCAGGCTTTGCGTCCTTATCTTGGAATGTTTAGCTCCTAGTTACTTTTATGTTGCTCTCTGATCTTCGTACTACGGCTTTTGGTAAATAACAAGAATATTATGTCCTTGTTTAGGATGTGTCAAAGCTTTTTGGTGAGTTCGTTACTATTTTCATTACCCTCGATACGCCCAAGCCTGGTCTAGGTACCACTTTCTGGCTCGAGATTGCTTTGGGTGCCGCCTGTTTGACATTATATGGATCTACTTGCTCTATACAGCTCTCGCGCATTTCAAGATTTCCTATATCTCCGTCTTAAATACAGAAGTGTAATTTTCCAATGCGTCACCTAGTTTTTTTGCAGTTTTAGACCCATCGGTGCTTCAGTATTTTATACCAAGGATATTCACTCACAAGTCTCGATTATCTGGTAATAGTTGTCTTCACTCAAGATAATAATCAATTTTGAAAGCAAATATTTTAATTTTGTTGACATATATTTATATTCCAATTCAAAGTTTCTTTCGACAACTCGTAAAGATACTCATCACTTATAACCAACTTCTTAGGAAGATGGCGAGATGTTTATTAGAATTTAAAAAAAAATCAAGTTGGTATAAATATTTATTATTACTTTAATGACCACCCTGATGGCAGCTTAAGTGATTCAATGAAGATGCAAATGTGAATACCCGCTCCAGGAAGTGATTTATCACTATTTTTATAATTTTAGTTTTATCAGTAGTCAGCTTCCTAGTATTCAGATTGTTGACACAAATTCACACAAATAATACGACTATAAAATTATTATTTCTCGACATTAATTTGTTTTTGTTTTGTTAGTCCAGTTCTTTTTGTAATGCAACGTTCGCAAATTACCACACAACAATCGGTATAATGCATACAAATATACAATATATAAAGTGGCTAGACACCCCTTGTGGAGTTGCGCCGCATAAACGCTTTCTGGGGTGGATCAATCCCCATCGTTTCATTATTTTCTCGCTTATTTTTTTCCATAGTATCCCATCCCTCGTTTTTTCCTTCCATCTAACGATTCCTATCCTTCTCAAGTCCTCCTCCACTTGCGTCAGCCACTTAGATCTGGGTCTTCTTTACCTTCTTTTACCACCTGGTTCCCACTGTAACATTGAGCAAGCGATTGCGCGCTCTCCTTCTCTCCATCTCTTCTGTCCGAGCCATTTTATTCTCTTTACTATATCTTCCCCGTTCATTTCTCTCTGTATTTCATGATTCATACGTTGCCTGTATTCAATGTAGCCAACTTTTATTGGCACTAGAATTGTTCCCATTATTTTTCGTTCTACTATCCTCTTCCTCTCTTTGTGTCATTGTCATCGTTTCTGCTCCATACATTATGACAGGTGTTATTATTGTGTTGCAGATGTTAAATTTACTGTATCTTGTTAATAGTTTGCTTTTTAGTAGTTTCTTTTTGGCATAGCGGATCGGCCGGATTTAGTGGTACCGCCGGAATTCCGGTACATCCCTAATCATAAGGCTTAGACGATACATTGTATCTTCTAGTATAAGAACAAGGGCAACTGGGGGGAGAGATGATGAGGAAGATTAGTGAAAATATCAAAACTGAAATCATGAACCCTCATATATTTTGTGTAGGATATGGTGCCTCAAGTGGGACTAAGGATAAATGCGGCTCTGGTTGTATCAGGTTCTTGACTGTTCCGAAGGGATCGTCAGACCTGAAAGATATGAATTGTTTCGAGCCTCTATATACCCTTAAGGGTCGCAGTGAAGGGCAGAATCTGACTTTACATATATTTAGTTAAAATTAGTACAGGAAGAATTGACATTCATCCCCAATTTTCAAATTCTAGCATGCTTTCCCTTTCTCTATCGCCTTTCGTTAAGCAACAACGTATTTTCTTATTTGTTCCTAATAAGTACAAAATTTACTACGGCTCTCAGAAAATAATGTATATTCGTCGCGAGAAGTAGAATTTGGGATATAATTCTGCTGTGGTCGGTAAAACAGTTACCAGATTGTAATTTTTAAACGTAAACTTTTGTATCAATACAAATTAGTTGTAGTTCGAGCCTGAGTTACTTCAATTGAAATAATTGTCTTGATTACTAAAAATATTATCTCCGCAGTACTGTGACAGTTATAAATATCTTCCTATTTAACCATATAAAAATAAAAAATAGTCTTACATTTAACTGCAGTGTTAACGTTAACAAGGTTCTTATTTATATTAGTATTGTAGCTTTCAGCTGTTATGAAATTTAGCCAACAAAATATGAAAACACAATTAATGAGGATAAAAATGTTCAGCGGTTATTCCACAGTAACTGAACATAAAATCAAGATTAATATGACCTTTAGCATATCTTAAGTTCAACAACCAATATATCTGTAATAATTTCACTTTAGTTAACGCACGACTATGACTACTCAAACCAAGATCCATATATAATTGTTGCGTAACGTGATTTTTACTGGAATGGCGAATTTATTGAAAAGATCAACGACCACTAAGCAGTTTTGATATTAGGTGGCATGCAGTAATTTCAGTATCAGTATCTCCAAAAATTAGTTGGCTAACTATGTATAATGATCTTATTCAACGAAAGATAGATGACCATGAATAGATATTAACCGATTATGGGATTATTGATGAAAATATCACAAACTGAGTTATACAGGGTGTCCCGGGACTAATGGGAAAAAATGATGATGTGAATCCACATGGCATTATTCAAACTAGGAACCAGCATAGATTAATGGTTAATGTTTGGGTAGGAATAGTTGGCAATCATTTGATAGGGCCATACTTTATTGACGGTACTTTGATCGGTCAGAGATGTTTGGAGTTTTTGCAAAATGAGTTATGGAACCTGTTTGATGATGTGCCACTACAAACTCGTAGGCATTTATGGTTCATGCATGATGGGGCCCCTCCTCATTTCATTTACACACAAGGTTTCCTAATAGATGGATTGGTAATGCTCCCAAGGGAGTTTACATTATGAAGAACGTTTTTTATTATACTCCCTTGGGAATAATCGACTACTTCTGTTTTAATTTATAGAAACTGATTTCTACTCCCGACCGTGGCTTAAATCGGCAAATTTAAATTATGAACCAAAAACAATATGTTTTTGGCATGTCAAAGTTTATTTATTTATTCTGCTTGATTACATGTCGCAGTGAATTGATTATATAAGTTGTTTCATTGTTGTATGTTTAAAACATGAATATTTTATTATTAAAATCTCGATTAAAATTTTTTACCAAAAGTTTTGTAATTTCTGAAAGTAGAGAGTAGGGATTTGAGACAATAGACAGAAAGAAATTTGGTATGTTCTAGTCGCTATCTACGCAAAAAATGATACAAAATATGTACAGTCAACTGAAACAAGAAAATAATGGGTCAAAGCATGGAGCTGCTGAAGGAATACATAATTGAGGAAAGTTTCAAAAGAATCCATTATTACAGTTAGGTAAAACTGCTATTCATCGGATAAATAGAGTACAGAAATCGCTAGTGCGTTGGGATCCTGCAATAATGAAAAAATTGTCTGAAACCGGCTCTGCTTCTGCTTACAGATTTCTTGCCGACAAATTGTGAAACGGTGCAAACTAATTTTACTTACAACTATACCACAAGGAACATATAGAAGAATAACCAGTCAAGTAATAAAATGAATATTTGATTATTCGAATACAATTGAGAGCTCTAATTTGAATATATCAAAACAACCTTTCAAATTTAATGTTGGTATTTTTAACAGTGTAGCTGGAGGCGGCTTTAGCAGCCGTTAATACGGAACGTTTGTTTTGATTATTATGATACTCAGAAAAAAGTTTTACAAATTTTTTATGATGCGTACAGCATTTTTTGTGAAATTTATTATTCCATTATTTTCATAACAGTGTAAATGATAGCGGCTTTAGCAGTCGTTATAGTTTATTCATAAATCCTACGGGGCAATAAATTAATCAATTGGCCAAATTCTATAAGCATACTAATATGAGTTTAATAATGTGTGGCTCAATATAAGTTTAATTTTTTAAATCCGTATTCCGTTGTGTGCATATAATAAGCCAAAAGAGAAACAATCAATTACTTTCAATATTTCAAATTATACAATTCAGATTTATTCAAAACGTTCATTTTATTTAACTTAATAGTATTTAATAATTTCTCATTTAGGAGGAAAAAGAAAAAAGTTTAGAGAAATGGTCTTCACATATTAAATAAGAAACAAAGGATGTATGATAAAAATACAAAAAGATAGATATTAGTGAATTTGATCCTTTTTAAAATAATTTTAAATAGTCCGCCACTGGCGATCTCTTCTACAGCAGCTATTGACCAAATGATTTATTGCCCACTAATTTTATAATTGCCGGCAAAAGTGAAGAAGATATATTTTGAGACAAACTATAAACGTATATTAATATTATTACCTTCGTATTATGTTATTTGGAACACAAATCGACAAAAAAATTTTTTTCATTCAGTTAATACTGATAATAGTATTCCGTAGGAGTTAGCGAGTTTCCTACGTCATATTTTACGATCAATAATTAAATTCAAATCGTTGAAACGGAAGGTGTGAAGTTGAACCGAGATCTAACTTACTTAAGACTTACACCACCTTATCTAGAATATACCTACTAGGTATTAATGATAACGATGTTTGTTTTTTAACTGTTTGATGCTATATAAAACTGTTTATTAAAAATATTGTAAATAATTCAAAGGTGTTACCTACCGAGTCGTCGTTATTAACACGTCGCAAATAAGAAATTTATTTATGTAAGAATATTTTTGCCGACTGAATACATTTACTTTATAATTTGTGTTACTCGGAACGTTAGTCATCGACAGTAACGTACAGTGTGTAACAGCCAGAAGAAATAAATTTCAGAGCAGGAAATTGCAGAAGAAAGAAGTATGGACCACCCTGTATGTTTAAACAGTTTGATTTGTTCAATTTCAATTAAATAAACAGTACATTTATTTTTGAAAAATTTCGAAATATTTCAGACAACGGATCTATTACTGTTTATTATACGAGGATATATTGAAAAATTCTTAGCCTACTATAGAACCAAACAAAATTTCGATGTCAAATTTTTTTATTACTCAACATATTCTCCTCTTGATTGGATACATTTATTACAGCATACTGCAACGTCTCTAGACCTTTCAAAAAAAAAATGTTTCTTCTTGCTCTGCAAACCAGACCTCCACAGCTTTTATTACCTCCTCGTTGGAAGAAAATTTAGGACCTTTTAAACTTTTTTTCACTTGAGGAAAGAGATGATAGTCGGACGGTGCCAAATCTGGCGAATAAGGGGAGTGTTCTAGTAATTCAAACCCTAAATCACGAATTTTTTGCACGGCAACATGAGATTTGTGTGCAGGGGCGTTGTCCTACAATAACAAAACACCCTTGGATAGCTTTCCAAGTCTTTTCTCTTCAATTTTTTTCCTGTAGAGTGGTCAGTAATGTCGAATAGTAATCTCCAGTTATTGTTCTACCCTTATCCAAAAAATCAATCATGATTACTCCATGGCAATCCCAAAAAACTGAAGCAAGAACTTTTCCCGCAGATTTTTGGACACGAAACTTCTTAGGCCTTGGAGAACCAGAGTGTCGCCATTCCATCGTTTGTTGCTTTGTTTCTGGATCGTAGATTCAAACATTTGAGGATCCATTTTGCAGCAATTTTTCTCATGTCCAACTTGACGTGAACTATATAATGAACGCGTTCGTATGAAATATTCAGTGCTTCAGATATCCGTTTTAGCCCAATTGAACGTTCTAATAAAATCATGTCATGAACTGCATCTATATTTTCGGGGACTGACACAGAAACTGGCATTCCCGATCGGTCATCATATTCAATGGAAAATTTACCTCTTTTGAAGCTTGCAGTCCAATTTTTCACGGTCGCATACGAAGGACATTGATCACCAAGGGTATTAAGCATATCTTCGTAAATCTGCTTACCTCTTAACCCTTTTAAATACAGGTACTTGATGATGGCTCGATACTCCAATTTTTCGATTTTAACAATTTCGGTGGACATATTTTTTCTTTTAATTTATTGCGTAACTCTGGTTTACTTTTTTGACGTCAAACTTCACACTGACACTTCTAATAAGTTATTGTTCGTTGCTATGGTAACGCAATATTTTTTATATGCATGGAACTGGTCTAGGCTAACTAGATATCAATACATCCTCGTACAAGTGTACCATGATGGATTTATAAACTTTTATTACTAAATCCTTAATCAAGATGCCGGTGTCGGCCGTTTTGCGCTCCTACCTGAGATAGACCATTTTGCGCTCCTACAATTTTCCTCGTAAAGCAAACCCCCACCTTTTTACCTGTGGTCGGCCGATTTGTGCCCCGATAAGCAGATAAAGTAAGTAGCGCATTTCTGCCGGATTCCGAGTCAACGAAATATTGTGAAACGTTCTTTATATGAAAAGTATGTCTTGCTTGCTTACAAGAACGTTTTGAAGAATCAGGACGCATAATTTGCACAAAATTATCAAATTGAATGTGTTTAAATGGTTGAGCACATGTTTCAGCAATAAAAGTTTGAAAGTTTCTACCTGAATAATAAAAAAAATGTTGGAACTTGGAATAAATACCAGTTTATTGCTCATCATTCTTAAACAAGCAACCACATAGTTTTATCACGTAGGTGGTTCCTGGAAGGTACGTCTAGAAACGTAAATTTTTATTACACGTTACAAAGAGTACCGGAAATAGAAAAAAATCTGTAAATCGTATTTTATTAACGAAGGTTAAAGATGATAAGCTAGTTAATGGTCCACTTTTATTATTGTTTTGTAAAAATATAACATTTATATTTTATCAGTTTTATTTATATTTTCGCTACATCGCTTTTATGCTATTAATCTTCTGTTGATCCATTTTGTAGAGTGAACGACCTTCTAGCATTGCAAACGGAACGATTTTTAAGTTAATATTTTTCAAAACTAACTAGTAGGGCTCCTGAAAAAAAGTTCAAAATAGTGGAGGAAGAAGAATGTAGATTATATGTCATGAGAGAAGAAGCCTTCATCCACATACTTGCGAATGAATCCTGGGGCACAGCCCTAGGAGATTATTGGATAGAACAGGGACCTAAGTTGAAGTATGCAGATATCCTAAAATTCCTCAGGGAAATAGGACTAAAGGAAGTATTGTATTTAAATGTTGGACATTGAAGGCACAGCACTGTGAGGTAGTAATAGAATACAACGGAATACAAGCTATGAAATCAGATGTTTACCTGTCGTTAATAATTATTAGAGATTAGAGAGAACCGAACCTCTTTATTGTAAGTTTACCTCCAAGATTAGTTGACGACCGGATTTTCTTATCTTTATACATTATCAGCGGTTCCAAAACTTTCTTCAACGGCTCTTTTACTCTACTACAATGGAGGATAGAGGAGAAATTATTTTTAATCCAAAATCTACAAATCATCAATAGTGTTTCAATTCGTATAAAAATACCTGCTGTTTATTCACTTTTTTTACCAATAGTCTCAGAAATTTAAAAGTTATTTCACCACAATTGTTACAGGATCATTTTTACCCTTAACTTAGCGAATATAATTAAACAAACCCACTTTACTAAAATTAAGAACCTTTCTAACTAACAAGAATCTCTTTTATAGAAATTTATTTTGAAAGGTGTCGGAAAATGATCGTAGATCAACTAAAAATATCCTGTCTATTTAAAGGACCTACTTTGGATTAAAAATGTATTTCCGTACCTAACTTACGTAAGTTTAAGTTCATTGCACCACTTAATATCAATTTGATATTTAAACGCTAAAAACATGATTGCGAGTGTCATTTTCCAGTAAAACCTTCTACAAATTATAGAAATACTTTTCTCCAAGACCATTACAGAATTGGCCAATTCTGAAATCAAATTTGATTACAGAATGCTGGAATTCTCTCTGATGAGAATGAAGAAACATTCTTCAACACCTCTGCCCCCATGCAATTGATACCCATGTATTTACATTACTCTCTTGTAATAGAATACTTTTCTCACACTGGTTAGCAATAATAACATTGACGCAGTTGATTGTCATCGTAGTGGCAAAATTTGAGGAAGTGCCAAAATTATTGCTGTCACTTCCAGTTCAAATTATGTGACTGTTAGTTCATCTTCTACGAACCACGCAATTGTAGAAGATTCCTCCAATAATGCACGAGTTTTCCATTTCGAGAACTGTACAAATATAACAATTAATAAAAAGTACAATGTTTCTTGAATTATTGTGATTGAGTCCTGTAATATAAATTATCTTTCGTTCATTCCCATTTAAAAATATATATTTAAAATCTTGGATCGTGGAAAAAGTATAGTCTGCTACTCGGTTAGAATGAATATTCTGATGCTCGTGGTTCCTCACGCTCGAGCTCGAAACTTTCCACTCGCGTCGAATTTTTATTCTAACCATGTTACAGAATATTACTGGCAATATTTATACGTTAGCTAAAATTTCTACTACGAAAAACACAAAAATTATCACTTGTTCATTAAGTTTTACTGAAAAATTACACTTGTGTTATCAAAAGTCGGCTTCTAGGTTGAGACAACTCTAGTAAACGTATTTTTTTAGATTTTTAATATCTATTTGGAAGACTGTCAAAAAATATTTGTAAATCAACCTTGAAAATCTATTTAAATTACCTCTTTTGGATTAATAGCGTATTATTATCGTTTCTTCGTAAGATTTAAGTTCATTGTACCTTGTACCACTTGATTTTAACTACACAATACTAAAAATACGACTGTAAATATTTATACGAATTTTCTTTCCACGAATTGAACATTTTCATGATCGTTTATCATTTGGTCTATTGCACATTTTGGAATGAACCAAAATTTCGAGGTCGATTTCGTTTCACTCGTTTGAATAATTTTTTAATGAATTAAACTTTTGGCAATAATATTTCTCCATCAAAGAGTTTGGATTACTTGTGTCAAGTAGGTGCCTAAATAATGTAGTGTGATTCACATTCGATATAAAATTGCTGGTTATGTACCTATTATCGATAACCTACACATACACCACTGATATGTCGAAATATAGATTCTGCATAAAAGACAGAACAAAAGTTAGTTTTGTTCCAGCAATGAGTTTTAGGCATAGAGATACCTACTACAGATAGAGGCAATAAGTCATAGGCCACAGTGTAAGTGGGGATGTCTCACCGAACTCCTGTAGGAGAGAAAAAGATAGAAAAAGATAGGTAATAAATTTAACAAAAATGAAAACTGCAAGATAAATTCTATAACTTATCCAACATAATGGACAGGATACCGAATAAACCATTAAATACTGAAAACATCAAAATCAATACATGGGCTTAAAGAGATAAAACGTAGAACAGTCGTATTCGTTCTGATTCTTCCAAACATTGTTAAAAAATAGAAGAAATATTTAATATCAAATTAACTCAAAAGCTAAGTTGAAATTCAAGAAGTTTTTAACAATTAAATATGAAAAGCTGTAGGAAAAAACAAAATTACATTGAAAATTCTAAAAGAACTCACAACTCAACTCTAGTAATAATAGAGAAGTATCTTAGACAAAGGTTAGTGGAGAAGGATGAATATGATTTGTATTGGGATTCCAAGAAAATATCTATCCGAACTAACTTTTAAAAAAACTGATTCGAAAACAATGAGTTGAAAGGAAAAATTCCAAATATTTGTTTTTTCTATAAACTTACATTAAATAAGTAGTACCTAGCTATAAAATTATTACAATTTTTTAAAGATTCGGTTTTCCTCAACAGGTAGTATTATATTCTGCCGCGAAATTCTTAATAGTGAGAATAATACAACCTTAATAACAAAGAAAAAACGGTTCTAGATATCTTAATAATTATCACCTCAAAAATTTTATCAACGTTAGGTAGTGTCACTATTCCTAACCAAAATTTTTCGAAGTAACAGAAGATAGGTACCTAGATTAACAATATAAACAATTTTAGATTTATTTTTAAAAATAGGATCTATAACTTGTTGATACAAGGATGAGTTTTTAAGTGACATAATTTTTCAAAGTTATCTGTGGTTATAAAGTAATAACATTTTCAAGATGTAGATTAGAGTCCAGTTTTTATTTTATATTAAAAATATCAATTTCAGTAGTATATATTTATTTTAAGCTGTTTAGTGATAAGATAGGTACTTTGTCGTTGGATTTATTTTGTTGTTATAAAAACGTTAGATTGTAATTTGAAATAAACTGACTAGAGCTATTTTAAATTCATTGACACCTTTAAAATATTAGGTACCTACTTACCAGCCTATAAAGCTATTTAAAAAATACATCTTCATAAAAAGCATGTATTTTTGCTGCCCATTATAAAAGTATCAATAATAATGAATTGGTGTAACCACCAACCTATTAAAATAATCAATATTAAAATTTAACCTTCTGTATCATATTATGGTATTGATACCTAGTCTACAGAAACTTGTTTTCGACTTCACTCCTGTTTCAAATACCATAACATTCTAATAATATTCACCGGCAAAACGTGTGATGAGCACATGGTTTTAATTCCAGAAAAATATTTATTAATAGGTGTAGGTATGAATTTCATCTTATAATACGAATTCGTACTTGAAAACTTTCTATAAAACATATAGGTAATTACTTAATTAAAAACCTACCTTAATAAAGCAAGAGCTTTGTATGCAACGAAACACAAATATTAAAAAAAAAACGTAAAAACGATTCGGTACCACGTTGTGAGTAAAAACGCGACCGGTGTAATTTGAGGTTAGAAAACGAACAATAACATTGTTCAAAAGGTAGGTATAACCATACTATTCAGTTACAGTGCATGCTATTAAACTCTTCCAAGGTCAAAGAACGAGTCTTAACGTAAAACAAAGAAAAAGCCAATAAAATAACGAAAAATTTACAAATATATAAAAATTATTTACTTTTTTCGTTATCCAGCACTACTCATTCAAAATAATCCTTTGTCAAAGCTGGAACACCATTGAATCACGTACTGTTTAGATAAACAAAGCACAATCTAAATTAGGAATATTTCAATCGCGTCCAGTACTTACATTTAATTTAAAAAGGCCCAACAAAACAAAACGAGAAAAAATTAATCACTGAAATAGACAGTAAGATACGCACAAAACATTACTTTTTAACAACACTTTGTTCTTAGTTGAGACGCGCACAGACAGAGTAGGTACAAAACGCTTTGTTCGATACGACGTGAACAGTTGAGGTGACTCTACATAACTGAAACTGACTCACTCACCAGTCTCCACCACACGGCGCGCAACGGCAGATGTTCAAATAAATTCTACTCCGTACTGAACTAGGGAGGGAGAATCTTGCTATAACCTCTCACCCCTCGCGCTGAAAATGCGCCCTATTGGACATAGGCACCCCTTTTCTGACAGGTAAGGGATAGACAATGAAATATCTAGTTGTCTGACCAACTCATTTTAATTTTTCCAAATGATATTAAACCCATAACGTGGTTTTTAGCCGGTAATTGTCTTTGGCGCTAAAAATTTAGGCGCCAGAACTAGCTAACGATCGCGGTTCAAGAGCTGTTGGATTGGAATTACGTTAACGGTTGGACTGTTGAATAAAAAGAAGGAAACTAACTACTGGCTTAAAAAATAAATGATAAGTAAAGTAGTTAGAAACTGCAATCGACATGCATATTGCGTACATATTGTAGGGTCGGGAAATGTTAGTTTCATTCATTGCAACAAAATTAAAAAGTAATGTTTTAATTAATCCTAGGTATAATTATTCTATTTTATAGGTACGTTTCTTATATAGTTTATTCATCTACAATGTATTACTACTGTATAGATAACTGTAGATAAAATTGTTAATTGCATTATCTATGGTCAGTGGCGTAACAAAAAAAATTATGTTGGAGCAATATAAAACAGTTTAACAGATGCTAAAATACATTACATTCTGTTATAAAATCCAATTTGATGCACTTATACATACAGCGCGTGTCCCTAAACTATTAAGTAACACATTTTATACATTCATTTATTATTACCTAAATAAGCAGAAATATGAAAAAATCACAGGTCGATTTTAATTTACTATTTTTTTAAAGAATAATCTATCATACAGGGTGGATAGACTTTGAGTGATGATATGACCACCAGTTTTTATAAACTAGAAACTTGGTACAGGGTGTACCAAAACTGGTAATACATTTTACATTTTTGGAATCGGGCTGGTAAAGAAAAGCCGCAAATTGAAAAAAGGGAGGTGTTCCATGAAAACGTCGTTGGCCGCGTTGAGTGATTATTGGTAGTGGAATAATCATGGTTTGGGGCGTCATCGTTGTTCCCTTACCGTCACCTATATACTAATTGCGCATCATGTGCGTGCTGGAAAATTCTTATAAGTGGTTAATTATTTTTTAAAATTCCCTTCTATCATAAGCGTACGATATAACTTTAATGAGGGATGAATTTATTTGTAAAAATTTCAGTATCCTCAAATCTTAAGAGGCATTCATTCATTTGTAAAAATATCCATCTATCATGGGCGTACTATAAAATTTTATATATATTAATTGATAAAATAGTGGTATTAAATATTATCATTGTCTGAAAATATGTTGACTTTTCTATTGCTTTGAAAACAATTAATAAGTTAACATACTCAATGCTTACCTAATTGAGATTGTATGTCTTATCTATACGAAAAAGATAATAATAAATAAGAAGGAAATATGTTATTGTTTTAAATTTTAGATTAGCGCTAGATTGATATTAAAATTTTTAGTAAACAAATGGAATAACCGGCACGAGCAATGTCATAGATGTTCGTTGATAGTGGTTGAATGAGATAAAGAATACGTGGCGGTTTTTCAAACGGGTATTTTTTCTATATTTCTGTTACATTATACGGGGGTGAAATTAGCAACCCTTACTTTATTTCACATCAAAACTTTTTTTGGAGATGAAGATTTATGAAAGAAAATTTAACTTTAGCCAAAATACATAGATTAATGATTTTTGGTAGCACTACAAACAAAAATCGCGTTGATTGAAATAGGGTGACCTTAGTGTCGAGATATTGACTATTCGACATCGTACATGATTACTTTCTCGAAATGAAGTTTTTGAACCGAAAAATAAAACAATATATATTTATTTAGCCTAATGTCACAATAGTATATTGTATAATTAGTGGAAAAAGCATAATATTCCCAAACGACTGTGAGTCAAATTGCTAAAGGAAACAGTTTAGAATTTGAACAACACAAATTTACCCAATATCAATACAAACCTCAAGTGTAATTCGGCAGGACAATTTAATAATTGAGAAATTTGGAAACATATCAATGCAAACTTTATTTATGAAACATTGAAAATAAACACATTTTTATTTTAATGTACAATTATTAAAAACGCAGTTATTGAAATTCATACTAGGAACAGTGATATCGCTGCGGGTGCCACAGCTATCTAATCGTTTCTGTAGTAGATGTTGAAGTTTTTTCATATTCCAAACGAATTGATTGAATAATGCTTGAATGATACTCTTTGTCAACTTGTAAGTATGGATGATGAATTTATTGCTGTGTCCTGTTATTTTTTGTTCTTCAATTCCGCTTTTACTTAATTCGCTATCTTCTGCCGCTCGATTTGAGTGATTTGTAATTTTGACACGTTTGACATCTAAACCAATGTGTTGTGCTGAGCGTTTAGTCCATTTGGAAGTTTCATTAATTCCAATCGGCAAATTCTTGTACCAACCTTGTAACCAACACCGCGATAATTGATGAACAAATGAATAAGTGAAAAAACCACTAGTGTATTTGTCGCTGTGAAAGTTAAAGCAAACTTCTGCCGCTGTCAAAGTGACAATTGCACTGTGGCATATGCGATTTTTTATACATGAATTAAATTGTCAATATAAAAATAAAAACCATACTTTGTTTCATTTTATTGTAATAATCCATTCGTAACATTACCGCACTGTTATTTTCTAATTGCTTAGCAACTGCAAACTATTCTGGAATGTTGAGCTTTGCGCATAGAAAACAGGTCAAAATAGTGTCACTTTTCCCACGATCGGAGAAAAAGTGCTTTAGTTACCCAAAGAAATGCAGAGAAAACTAATAAAAAAACATTATAAGTATGTAACCATCATAGTTAAAAAACTTTGAAATAGATATTGATCCTCTAACAAGAGCGAAAGCACACAATTTGTAGGAATAATTTCATTTAGAGAACAATAAAACAAGTAAAACGTTAAAGGTGTAGTTTATATTAAAAAAAAGTAATAAAATATTATGCTAGGTGATGTATAAAAATCAGGATTTATGATTCAGGCAACAAATAAAGCATTTTTAACGAGGCCACCCACAGTTTTGTTGAACCTGATAATTTAATACCACACATTTAAAAAAAAAACTACCACAAAATGATCCTTATGAAAAAACGGCTCTTTCTACCTATATGGTTTCATTTCGCCTGAAATATTTGCCAAATTATTAAGTTACATAATTTATATTGGATCAGGTAGGTGGTGATAAGTAAAGGTTACTACGAATGCGAGAGTACGACATGCACGTTGCCAGGGAAGGGGGCTTCGGGGCGAAACAGTCCCCCCCCCCGAAATGGAGGATTTTTGTTGTAATTTATTGGAAATTTTTGTATCTTAAAAGAGTAATGAAATAAGAATTTCACACCATATGAATCTGGTGCAGAATTGTAGATTGAAAAAAAATAAACAAAAAATTAGTAATGTATATTTTGTTATAATACAATAGCTTTGTTGCCGAAGCGAGTTACTAACTTGTTATTAACAGACTGAGTTTGCGCAGTTTAAAATAAGAAACAATTATTGTTAACTGCGCAAACTCAATATGTTCGTCACAGTTAGGAACTCGCTTTGGGAACAAACCTACTAAATCAAAAATATAGAAGAAATGGTTTTTATTTTTGTATGTTACCGCAAACTAACTATGGCAACACCGAGTGTAATGTCATTTGTCAGTGTCAAAATTGTGGTGGTACTGTGATTTTTTATTTTATTCATTTGTATTTGGTCTGTATTTATGTGTGAATTGTTTGCTTTTGTAGTTTTTTTTGTTTTGAAAAATGTTCACATAACAAAAAAGATGTCCCAATTTCGAGGCGTGTCATTGCGTTACTACGTCACAGCTCCGTGGTTTCAAATATTTTTATCGATAATATGAAACTTGAAAAAAAAACATTTTTAAAGAATAAGTGACTGTTTTGTTGAGGTGTAATTACTTTTTTTCTAGTTGGTTAAGTCATAAATTAACTTGTGCAATGACGTAGAAACTTGAAAAAATCGAAGGAATCTTCATAGCTGACGTACTCCACTGTAAATATTCACTTGTTGTGCCTTTTCAAGTACAGAACATCTACTGAGCTTTTATAACATAAAAATATGTTTTTTCACGTTTTCTATGGAGTATTTTACTTAGATACAAAATTACATATTGCTTATCTCTCTTTTAATTAACTACATTCTGTACTGTAAAGGTCCGTAATCATTTCTACATCTGCTGGTCTACGCCTCTCCTCATTACGTCTTTTTTTCTCCTCTCTCCATAATTATTTCTCCTGTTTACGTCTTTCTCTTCTTCCATCTTCAGTCAACACCGGTTGCTTGGTGTTATACCTTACCCTGCCCACAGCTGGGCACGAGCATAATATGTGCTCCGCAGTTTCGTCTTCCCAATTACATAACCGACAATCCGTGGTCTCAACCATACTCATCTTCTTTAGGTGGTAATTTAGTCGACAATGTCCTGTAAGCAGTCCCGACAAAATGCGTAGGTTTGTTCTACTGCATTCCAGGATCTGCTTATTTTTTGTACTCAAAGGGTTGTATATGAACGCCTTCGAGTGAGAGAGCCCCGGTATGTCTGCCCAGTACGTGAAGGTTTTCCTCTCCGTCCAAGTAACTATGGCTGATCTAGCAGTGCTTTCCGCAATGCCAAAAAATGGATCAGGTAAATAGAGACTCTGATCCCTTTTTTGCCAGAGTGTCGGCCTTCTGGTTGCCCTAATAGGTATTGTTAAGTAATGAAATGTTTTACCCTACACCTTTAAAAATGGTATTTGTGTTATTAATAATATGATATAATATTGTAGTCGAAAATAATGTATTATCATTTAACTTAAAAATTTTAGAGAAGTCTGATTAATTACCTTCTCCTGGTGTTCTCTATGATCAATGAGGTGTTTCTGATCATTTATTGTTCATTTACCTGATACTTAAATCCCAGACGACAGGTTCTACTGAAAAAAGATGGAACCTGATAAACTCCCTACCACCCTCATAAATATAACATTTAATTCACTTATATACCATGTTTCACTAATTTATTCTAATTTTCTGAATCAGCTATTTTCCTTTCACAGTCCGTTTATGAGTAGATGGATAATTTTATGTCGTATTTGAATTCTTGATTTAAAATAAAACGAACCGCAGTCTGATGTATTTTTAGACTGATCCGTAAACCTCTTTTCATTGTTGATAACGTTTTTATATTGGTCACAAAAGCTGTTTACAGTGGGACAGTGTAATCGACCGCCCGTTTTTAGACACAAAAGAATCGGTATAAAAAAAATATATGATGAACAAAGAATCTTAATAATGAAGTTCACCATTTCAAACAAGAATTTTTACAATTAGTTCCAATAAGTATTTAAACAACAAAAAACAATATAGAGAGAAATAATGATAGATAGATCCAGTAGAAGTTTCAAGTCCTCGGCAATCAGCCTTTTGACATATTTGTGCTTTTGGTCGCACTGTTTATGTGAAGAGAATAGTGATCATTGTAAGACATTTTTTTCACAAGATCAAAAATACAATAGTTTTGTGTGTGCTCATAAAGTAACGCGTAACATTCTTTATTAGTTAAATTAACAATATTGTCAAAAATACTTATTGTCTAGCGGACAGAATATAATGAAATACATGACTTTATAAATGTTCGAACAGCAGCCCTTGTTGAATTTGACAGTAACCCAAATGGTGTACAAATTCTTGTTGAACCTTGTTTATTGTGTCTTGAGAAATATTGTTTATTGCTGTCCGAATTCTCTCTTTTAATTCTTGAATAGTTGCTGGTTTCGTTTGATACACAACATTCTTCAGATGGCCCCACATAAAATAATCCAAAGGATTGAAATCTGGTGACCTCGCTGGCCATTCAATAGGTCCACGTCTACCAATCCACCTGTACGGAAAAATTTCCTCTAGGTACCTTCTAACATCTACAGCATAATGTGGTAATGTATTCCAGCCCATACATTTACCTTTTGCGGGTATTGTGTATGATGCCCACGCATACAATGGGGGTTTTCTTTTGCTCAGTATCTACAATTCTGACGGTTAATCTCGGCATTTAACGTGAAAGTGGCCTCACCAAAAAAAATAATGTTTTGTATCAAGAGAGGGTCTCGGTGACATTTATCCATCATTTTTTCGCAAAATTGGGTTCCTCTATCGGGATAATCTTCGTTTAATTCCTGCACAAGTTTGATTTTATAAGGATGCCATTTTTCAAGCTTTAATAGTTTTAGTACCGTTGTTTTGCTAACACCGATATCGCGAACAACTTTACGCACAGAAGTGTGCGCATCTTCAAAACTAAGTAAAACATCTAATGCTGTATCAGCATTTGCAGAGGGACGACCTGATTTGCGTGCATTTTGAAACGTACCAGTTTCTCGAAATTTCTTTTCAATCTTACTGACTGTTGAACGCGTTATGGGTTTTTCTGGATATTTATCATTAAACAAATTGCACACTTCCATCTGAGTTCGCGATTTGTCTCCATACCAATCATCATAAGTATTTCAATTTTTTGTTTTATACTTAACTCCATTTCTACTTCAAATTAAATCTAAGCAATAATTAAAACATTCACGAATACCAAAAATATTGAAGTACTAAACTGTCACTGAACATCAATGAATTACTAAACAAATAATGACATTTCACAAAAAACTAGACGACTATGTTTTTTTTTTAAATTGATAAGAAATAATTTCTTTCATATTCTGTCTGCTAGACCACAAGTACCAAACTTGTTTGGAAACAGCTGTTTAGCTAAAAATGAATTTGTTCCATACGTATATCGATTTTGATAATACCAACTAGACTACTTCTAAAATTAAACAGAACGTTTTTAAAGTGCACTTTGACTTTCATTTGAACTGACTAAGGTTATATTAGTTGTTGGTAGGCAATTTCTGTCGAATATAAATTCACATTTTCTGAAGTAATATTTATGTCACTGTTCTACGTATGAATTTGGGTTATCCCTAGATTATCAACAGTTTACAGCGGCTAATTTAAATTCATACTACCGGAAAATTGGTAATTTTATGGGATTCAGTTAATCAAAATCAACAACTTCACGGTAGAAAATGATGTTTATTGTGATGATTTGTTTTTACTCCATCATGTTAAAAAGCAAGAACCATAGCAGAGCTATATAAGAACTATAATATCTGAGGGCAGTGATCTATTTTAACTTTACAATTATCTTTCGCACCACTTACTAGTATTCCTTAAACTACTTAAAAAGCACTCGATAATAAGTTACTGATTGGGGCTCTTTAAGTTCAAGTCAGTTTAATATCGCAGTTTCGTTTCTTCTTTCTCTAGAATTTAATACCAACTCCCTCTCAAATTCCCGCTCTTATCCCTCACCATAAAACAATTGTCCTCTCTATAGAAGTCAAGATATTAGTATAAAAATATTAAAACGCTTTACAAATTAGAAAATTACTTTCCAAAGGGTAAACCGTTCACTAGGAAGCAACATCTAGGGCTTGATAACACGCTTTACTTAAATATGATAATTGTTACAGGAAACTGTAATTAAGTAAATTGTCCTCTCAATTTTGCCATGCTAGGGCTGAACGCTGCCCTCAACCTATACATTATTATTTCTATACAATACATGTTCAAAACGTTTGCCTTGCGCTGTAGGCACTGTTAAGACACCCCATACGTAGGCATTCAGTGGTGTAAGATCGAGGGAATGTGATGATGATGCAGCCATAAAAAGAGATCCTGGACAAATGGCATTACCGCCATGTTTCCATCACGTTCCTGCGTAACAATAAGAGGTTGCCATCAATGCTTCAATGGAATAGGGACCAATCTTACCTTCACACTGTATATCGTCAGATGGTCACTATGCAACAGTTTTTGGATAATAACGTCTGGCTTATGTAAACAAAGACAGCGAGTTGTTTGCTTATTATTGTAACCCTCCAAGTGAATAAGACTATTTTCTGAGTACACACATTATTAAAGAAATCTGGATCCTCGTAGAGCATAGCTGGAAATTGTCCACAATACACAACCCTGGCATTCATATCTTGGTTTTAACATCGTTCGGTACCGAAATTGCAAAGCCTGGTTGTTTTTTATTCACACACTTACTGGCTTATCAGACCTTTCCTTTCGTTGGCACAATACATTGCCAGTACGACAACATTTTTCAACAATAGAAAGCATAACTGTGAGAACGAAAATAATGCTCAACAATAATAGTACATTACATACCTAGCGGGGAAGTAGATCATTACAGCCCAGGCTTTGTTAGACACAAGAGGCGCGTAGCGCCGAGGGTCGCTAAAAGCCGTGGATGGAATGATCCTTCCCGCATGGTATGTATATCTACTATTTTATTCACAATCGCTTAGTTACAAGCTTTTAAAAATATTAATCTTAAAAAAATTTGTTATCAAATATTATTTTAATGTTTTTTTCGACAAAGAACTTCATGAAACGGTTGCCAGGCAACATTACTAAGTACCTATAGTTTGACATCTATCATAAACGTACCAATATTGATTAATTAGTTAATATTATTACACACCTATTTATAAACATTAGCAATCACCTCTCTAGTTTGGCTATGAAGTGTCTTTCCACGTGTATATTGATTCATTTTTGAACAAACACAAAACACTCCACTATTGAAAATCACAAAAAGTTGATACCATTAATTAAATTAAAACAATAAAAACTGACAATTCCAACGCTACTGAATAATCAATGTCAATCCGGCCAATCGTTATCCAAAGAAATGTTTTTAAATTCACCATTCCATTAGTGATAACACAGTCTATCCTTTTTCTTCAGTCTGAAAACGATGAAAGAGACTTACAATCCGTGGTAGATTGAAAAATTAAAAAAGGGAGCTAAAGTCAGAGGGAAGAACACACTCATGCGCTCTGCCAATAGCAATATGTCATTTATATTGTCATACTTCAGAAAAGTGACACATGCTTCTAGCCGGAAAAATACTTTTCCGGCTACGACTCAGAAAGTATTTTTTCTTGTGCCCAGGAATTCAAACATACGAATGAAGTGGTGTAAAGCTATGAAAAGGGACAAATTTAAAAATCAAAAACTCTCTGCAAAAAGTTGTTTATACTGCTGTGAAGATCATTTTAATGTAAGTGGATAAGTATTTTTATTTTGATATGTGATATTGTTCAATAAATACTATCCAAAAATTTGAGGTTATGTGCATTTTCTCAATCTTAGTAAAAGCAAATCAGCAGAAAACTGACGGTAAAACGTAAATTGAAAACATTAATACAAAACAGTTATTCAATTCCCTTGCTGCTTTTACGCCTCTAATCTCTGCAAACGTGAAATCGGGATGATTTGCGAAAAAACTTGTCATCATGAAGACATCTATCTTCGGCAAATTGTCGGATTGTGTCCTGACATATCCGGCTTCAGTCATATTGTATTTATTTTTAGTTTTCAGGAATGTTTTTAGTAACTAATAATAAAAAGATAATAACAAAACACTTGTTACTTTTGTGAAACTAAACACTTTAGAATGACCAACGACAAAACCAGGGAAATTGATTGACATGTACTTTGACGTCACAATAAGGTGTGACCAATCACGTTGCGTTTTACCTGATTCAAATTTGTTTGGCAATTTTCTCATTTTTTATTATGGAATATTTGAAATTTATAAAAGAAACAGATAAATCGAACAACTTATAATGTTTTAGTGACAAAGCAGAATGGTGGAAACAAAAATTCAAGCCATTCAGTGATACATGCATCAAGCCCATTCAGTATTGTATATTATGGATATTATGGTGCATACCTTATTTTTTTTCTACTGATCGATACATAATTTATTTATTCTAACATTAATAATAATGCATAAATAATCAGGATGACCTGAGTTTGCTACCCTGTGGTACCTACTTCAATTAATGGAAAACGCAGCGAATAATTTCAGGCGATCCAAGAGATCAAAGCTATCAGCGCTGGTATTTATAGTGTGATGAAGTGGGACGCTTCTGTATCATGTTAAAATTGATTCTGTAAACTAAATTTCAGCTAAGTAAATTCACTGGGGATTCCTTAAGTAGAACGTACAAGGTGTATCATGATGAGCTCAAGTTATTTGTAGATTCATTAAAATATTTTGTCATACAATATTTTTTAGTTTTATACTACAGAGGTGTAGAGTGATGATAATTTTTACCTAAGATAAGATTATATTTGATAAGGAAATTCCACTGTTACATTTTCACTACTATTGTGGTATTATAGATTTTCCAGCCCGAATTTTTTTATGTAGCAAATAAGCCTCGGGACTAAATCTTTCATGTAGCATCTTCTCTCCGTCTATTACTAGAAACCGCACACTCAACCTCGTTTATTTTCGATTTTGCGATGCCGTAAAAGGGTTCCGGTCCAGCGAATAGCATTCGCGCGCATTGTATGACCATTTCATTCGCCTTTTCGTTTTCCTTATACCCTGGTACCACTTTACAACGGTCTTCAAGTGCGTTCAAGGCATGTTCGCAATGTCATACTAGTTTAGAATCGATCTTTATGGAATCGTGTGCCTTTAGTGATGCTTGGCTCCTCCAGAACAGGCTTTATGTGATCATCTCTTGCATCCAACTTCTCCTCTGGTTAGCTGTTAGTGGAAGATTCAAAAGAATACAAACAAAAGCAATTATCTTCCACATAATCGTTTTCTTGGTCACTGGCATTCTTTTTCTTCATAGTCTTCTTCACTTTCTTTCTAGATTTGGCCTTGTGATTCTTCGACTACTCTTCTTTTCTTGGAGAAGCAAATTCTTTTATAAAAATCCCGGAAAATGATTTTTTTAATAATGTGCGACGACCACATTCTTTTTGCACATTACAAATAACTTCCAGAGTAATTCTATTAACTTCTCTAATTCAGTGTTGCAGCTCCTGTAGATTTTGCGGTTTATCTACATAAATCTTTAATTTTAAATAACCCCATAGAAAAAATCTAAAAGTGTAAGATCTGGAGATCTTGGGGGCCACTCTATTGATTCTCGTCTACCAATCCACCTCCCAGGGAAACATTGGTTTAAAAACTCACAGAGTAGTTGTAATGGTTGTATTATTTTCTTTCCAAAGTGATTCCGTCTGAGTTCTTGTGAGTTCTCATAGAAGCAAAGTATGTGTGTTTACAAAACGGTTCCAGATATATAAAGTCTCCTTTAGAACCTTCTTTAGCTAACTGGTCCGCCATTTCATTACTCCTCATGTGCCGGAACATGCTAAAAACACTTTTGCCAGCCTATTAGGGATTCTTTACAGTTTTTTGCCAGTCTAGACCTAATTGTTCGATTGCTGATATGGCTTTAAGCAGAGCCTGGCTATCAGTGGAGGAATGGAGATGTATAATATTGAAAAAATCGTGCTTCTTATAAGTTGAACTTTTGCTTTTATTTGGTTTGTATCCTGTTCAAAAACGTTTTTTATTATTGAGTCCTGTTTTTTTCAGAAACAATTTTTGAAATGACCTAACATTTTAATTTTTT
Source organism: Lochmaea capreae (assembly GCA_949126875.1). Taxonomy (NCBI): domain Eukaryota; kingdom Metazoa; phylum Arthropoda; class Insecta; order Coleoptera; family Chrysomelidae; genus Lochmaea; species Lochmaea capreae. The sequence goes on along the minus strand of OX421397.1, from coordinate 8,113,305 downwards.
GTTATAATTACCAACTTTCCGTTTCTTGCTTTTATACTTTCTCACAACAAGAAATTGTTTGTTATCAATTATTGTAGATTAATAGCAATTGTACGTTTTTTTGCGGTAAACGTAGCGCTGGATACTTTTAGTTATCCCATTATATATTTAATAATTCTGCGGCAATAGCGGTAAATTCGAAAATCAATTGAATTATATAAATTATAATACAGAAACAATGAGCAAAATTATACCATACATTTTTCAATAATAACAAAACTGGATAAATCGTAGAGAAATAAAATGTTTATTATTGATTAAAATTAATCACAAAATAATTCGTTCGGTAACTATTAGAGTGAACTGATCGGTGATAACAACATAAACTGCTCATACTCAAAAGCCACTAAAGGCCACATTACTCAGTGAAGTTGCTCCACATAAAGGAGAAAAATGCAGTCGCTATTGCAGGAGTTATTTGTGTTGCTTTTTTTAAAGATCTTAATCCATTCGGGTTAAATAGAGCATGTGATCTAGATGCATCTGCAACCCTTTTGAATGCAGGTGGATGAACAATCAAGATATATGGACAAAGAAGGTAGCGAACATCATAGTGATTATCACCAATGGGAGATACCCTGAGACAGATATGAATGTCTTACAAAAAGCACAACGAAAGTACTACCAAGGCAACTAGGCTTTTCTAGGCAAAAAAGGAATACTACCCGAGGTAGTAAACTGAATCCTTCAATGGGCTGGCCTTAGACAATACAGTGTCTCTAGTATGGGACATGAGGGGATTGAAGGTAATGAATCTGCGAACTAGTTAGCTAAAGAAGCCTCTAGAAGAGACTTCGTAGGTTTGAAACCGTTTTGTGGAATAAGAGGGAAATTCCGGAACAGGTTAGAGAAAGAACACCGATTCAAATAAAAGTTTTCAGGTCACCTGAAAACAGTAACCCACCTTGTCACTAGACGCTGTATCCCGATGTAACATCTATACTGAATGGGAAAAGCAAGTGAATACACTACTCTGTTTCTGTAATAACTTACAAGGACTCAGAAAGAAACAATTGGGAGAAAATATAACTCAACCATTAACACCGTTCAAAATTTCGCCAGTTTAATAAGTGGCCTATATAGAGCACTCGAAGCTTCTGCAATGCAAGTGGAAAAAATTTAAAATAGAAATATAGTTCAAGTGCCTCGGCTGTTGATGACAACCCAAACGAATAAATGAATGTTCCTAAAGGACAGAAGCATGAAACTCTTACGACACTTTGCTCGTGGAGATAATACACTGTGTTCGTAAAGTATGGAACAAACAGGCCATTTTAAGAAATAATCCTGAAACACGTCGATTTTTGATTTTAATTTACCGTATTTTAAAATAATAATTCAATATGCAGGGTGAATTACTTTCGAGTGATGACGTCACTGTCATTTTTTTTAAATGGAACACCCCCATTTTGTCTAGCGGACAGAATATGATGAAATACATGACTTTATAAATGTTCAAACTGCAGCCCTTGCTGTATTTGACAGTAACCCAAACGGTGTACAAATTCTTGTTGAACCTTGTTTATTGTGTCTTGATAAATATTGTTTATTGCTGTCCGAATTCTCTCTTTTAATTCTTGAATATTTGCTGGTTTCGTTTAATACACAACATTCTTCAGATGGCCCCACATAAAATAATCCAAAGGATTGAAATCTTGGGACCTCGCTACCACGTCTACCAATATACCTGTTCGGAAAAAATTCATCTAGGTACCTTCTAACATCTACAGCATAATGTGGTAATGTGGAGTTGCACCCTCCTGTTGAAACCATAAACCTTCATCAAAACCTCCACGATTACGTCTGCTGGGAAACAAATTACGTAAAGTAGGTACGAGATACCCCCTTAAAAACTCAAGGTACGTTGCCCCGTTTAAATTACCTTCGATAAAGTAGGGTCCGATGATTCGATTTCTTACAATTCTAGCCCATACATTTACCTTTTGCGGGTATTGTGTATGATGCTCACGCATCCAGTGGGGGTTTTCTTCTTCCCAGTATCTACAATTCTGACGGTTAACCTCGCCATTTAACGTGAAAGTGGCTGCATCAGAAAAAATAATGTAGAGAGGGTCTCGGTGAAATTTATCCATCATTTTTTCGCAAAATTGTATTCTTTTATCGGGATCATCTTCGTTTAATTCCTGCACAAGTTTGATTTTATAAGGATGCCATTTTTCAAGCTTCAATAGTTTTTGTACCGTTGTTTTGCTAACACCGATATCGCGACTAACTTTACGCACAGAAGTGTACGCATCTTCTTCAAACCTAAGTAAAACATCTAATGCTGTATCAGCATTTGCAGAGGGACGACCTGATTTGCGTGCATTTTCAACCGTACCAGTTTCTCGAAATTTCTTTTCAATCTTACTGACTGTTGAACGCGTTATAGGTCTTTCTGGATATTTATCATTAAACAAATTGCACACTTCCATCTGAGTTCGCGATCAGTCTCCATACCCAATCATCATAAGTATTTCAATTTTTTGTTTTACACTTAACTCCATTTCTACTTCAAATTAAATCTAAGCAATAATTAAAACATTCACGAATACCAAAAATATTGTAGTACTAAACTGTCACTGAACATCAATGAATTACTAAACAAATAATGACATTTCACAAAAAACTAGACGACTATGTTTTTTTTTAAATTGATAAGAAATAATTTCTTTCATATTCTGTCTGCTAGACCACAAGTACCAAACATGTTTCGAAACAGCACATTTTTACTAATCTAAAAATGTAACAAACTACAGGGTGTTACATTTAAACCAATTGCCGCTAGACAATAAGTATTTTTGATAATATTGTTAATTTAACTAATAAAGAATGTTACACGTTACTTTATGAGCACACACAAAACTATTGTATTTTTGTCCACCCTGTACCAATTGGAATTAACATGTGATACATTTTTGGAATCAGCTCGAAAATTGAGACAAAATGGGTGTGTTCCATTTAAAAAAAATGACGGTGACGGCATTACTCGAAAGTAATTCACCCTGTATATTAGATTATTATTTTAAAATACGGTAAATTAAAATAAAAAATCGACGTGTTTCAGGATTACTTCTTAAAATGGTCTGTTTAGCTAAAAATGAATTTGTTCCATACTTTACGGACTCAGTGTATAGTGTCATTGCAGTATGCATTGAGGGTTGCAAATACTAAAATATAAACATTTTTACCGACTGCAACAATTAAAGTATTTCAAACCAATATACCACCAACAATGCATAAAACGTTTACACTGGGATACTTGTTGATTCAATAAGTCAAGCTGCATTTAACTAGGCAGTAGAGTTTGCTCTCGGGAGAAACACAATTTCTCACTTGCCAAATTAACTGAAAGCGACAGCTATTAAATCACAACAGACATTTCAGGGCAACTTAAGTGTCGTCAACTTGTGACCTTCATAAAAGTGACCTAGTCCGATCCAGCCTTAAGAGATTCACAATAAACAAGTTACAAGAAGAAGCAATAAAGATGACAATCCTGTCGGTTGATGGAGAACCAAAGACTAAGAGACATCAGAGCACTTTATGATAATCCAGATTTTTTCATACTCCTATTGCTAATGAGTTTTAATTCATTTTGATTTCCAAACTAGCAAACTGAGACCAGCTTAATAATCTAATTCTAAAAGTTGTCAATACAACTACCTCGGAGAGCGTTGAATTGAAGTTCATGGGAGAACGTCATGGAAAATTCGGCATAAATCATCACATCACTTTGTGTTTGTAATTAAACTACTAACTACATGACTTGTAGACCGACTTCGACGTAATTGCATCATTGCTAGTACAAGGTAGATGGATCCCGATCACAAGCTAAAAAGGTATATTCTGTAAGAACAATACAATATTATTATTCGTGCCGTCTCCAGCTGCAAAGTTTAATCGATAAATAATTCATAAATGCATGGTATGGTTTAATTTATACTTACTTATACATTTGTATTTTGATTTTCCTCAAGAATATGGAACCAATTAAAGGAAACTGGGGTTCTTTTTATTGCTTATTTGGAACGGAGAAATAAATTCTAGTTTGTCGTAAACTAGATAGTTGCCGTTACGAGAAACAATCAAGATAAAGCTTCTAGCATCAAACCAATCATTTCATAACACTTCAGCGTCCATAACGAGTTGAAGTTTCAGTTTATATCTTACATCATATTATCCATATCATTAACCAAATATACTAAACGAAAATACAGGCATAGTTTTTTTTATTGTGCAGTTGTTGATTGTAATAAGTTCTCAACTGAATAAAATAACGGCTGGAAAACTGAACACGAATCTGAATATAATCATAGCAATGCAAATAACGGCAAAAATAGTACTTCACTTGGAAGTATACTTTCGTTACAGCTTTGCAAAGTATGAGGCAGTGGAAAGACGCTTTTTCTTCCGTTGCAATAGCTGCAACTGGGGCCCTCTACACAGTGTCATGATTAACAATGCAGATTGAAAACGGAATTCACTGTCCCCGAACCAGTATTCGGTAGATCAAATATCTCGCTGGAGCCACGTGCTTAATCAGTAACACAGCAAACTTCTAATCAAAAACCCTCGGTCTCGCTAAACAACGTTTTACTAAACCTAAGTAGATGTCATATAAAAAAGTGAAAAGTCTATTCATTCACCGGTTAGTGCCCCTAAAGGAGGACATGCATACCATAGACATATATAGGGATGAACCTATTTGTCTGTTATGCATAGAGGAGGAAGAGATACTTAAATCTTTGAACACCTAAGAGAGCATTTCTCCAAGAAGGATCTTGTGAAAAGACCGTTGAGGGCAACCAAAAGCATCAGAAACCCAAATCCTGAGGTGCCAAGAGCTCGCAACCTCGACTAGGTGTAACGTAGACATTAATTAATGAACAGAAGTCAAGACAAAAGAATTAAGCAAAAACAAGCAGCAGTATATTAGAAATAATTAACAGGAAAGTGGAGATTGGGAGAAACCGATCTTTATTAAAACCAATAACATAATAATGCTGTTGCGGCCGTTACTACCACAATATTGGTCATAGAAAGTTTTTCTGCCTTCGCTGCAGTGGACTGTATTTCCATAAGAGCCGGTTCTGGCATCAAATAATACGCTGTAATTCGACAACAATCCAGTAAACTTTAATTACCTTCGAACATCGAAAGTACATACATTGCAACAATGATTATAGAAGCGTTTCAGTTTGAAATCGGAATTATTAAGAACTATCTTACTCTTTCCTTCATAGTTTTCAAAATACTGTTCACTATGAAACATACTTAACGTTGATTCACTATACAATCATCATGAACTTTGGTTCTATAGAAAAATGCACTTATTATGTAGGAAAATGAAGGAATTGAAATGAAGCACTATGGAATTTGACCCATTTGGTCTGAAAATTTCAGTTTTATACCTGGGAAGGAAACTGGAGGTCCTAACTGGGTGACCTTTCGAGTTATAGGTTCAACATCAACTGTAATTAACCTCGCAAGCAACGAGGGAGAACTGTATTTCGCGCGGAAAATGTGTGTTTGGCCACGCCTACTTTAACCACCGAAAGGATTGTGAACATCGGCCCGGGGGTTACAGAGAAATCGTGATTTGGAGAACTTACAATTATTTGGAGGCAATAGCAATAAAAGAATGAATGAACGTGTGGTTTCAACAAGGGTGATATTGGTAAAAGGTTCAAAGAAAAGTACAACAAACTGTTTGAATTTGTAAATTTGGAGAAAAGAGTGAAGGAGTTTGAGAAGGAAAGTATAAAAGTTGGTCTGTCTCAGTCCGCTGATGTGAATAATAGTTGAACAATTGAGAACACCTCTTAAATAAAGCAGACTACACCAACAAGAATCAGTGAGTCCTCTCCTATGCACTGAAGCTTGACTTAATTGAATGAATTAAACTTGCCCAGGCTGGCATCGTTCTCCTGCTTGAGAGACGGGAGACTTATCAACTAGATCATTATTACAGCTGTTAATTCCATTTGGCGAAATAAAGGTATTTTTGTTGTATGACGGATTGGATAAGGGAAGGGAATACTTTATGTGGAATAGAGTATTGGATATTTCTCGAGAAGGGGAAGGAAAAATCTCATGATTCTTACCGCGCCCTGGATCTTTGTCAATTGACATTTTGATGAATGTAGTGCAAATCTAAAACCATTAATTTATTCCCAAAGTAGGCTTCACAAATATTTGAAAAATGTTAAACTCGTATATAAATTACAATCATAACATTATATTGGCAGATTATGTGAAATTGTGGGCAGCTACAAATATTTAATAGAATAGTACTAAATAGTTTACGAAAATATGAACAGTTCAAGTATATTTCTATAAATATTACGTAATTTTGTTCAGTTTAACGAGCATAAAGTAGAAACGTGAAAATCTTGATCCAGAAACTAAAATAAATAATTAACACTTTTATAGTGTTTAAGCGCTGTAAATATTTTAATAATGAGATCTATCTGATCTGCCGAAGCGTCCATTTAAAAATAGAAATCGAGGGGTTACAGGATTTTTCCATAAAACGGCTTACAAAATAATGAATTTTCTCCTTTCATTTGTACCATACTGTATGTATTATTCCCTATACACTTTTTCATTTTATTTAAGCTCTAAGCTAAGACAATATTACTGTGAGTAATTTGTTAAAAATTGTTGACGAAAAGATTTACAAAAACAGCAACAGCTAAAAATTAAAATTTAGAGAAGAATGTTATTACCAACATAATATCATTCGTATCATAAAACCCTCACAAATTAAAATTCATTAAAATCCTGTTTCATATTTAAAACCCACTCTGTATATTTAAATCCTGAATTAATATGTAGCGTAGCCGACTCTGTATAAACCGAGCTGTTGTTTCATGCCAACTTCTGAAAAAACTGCTTTAGGAATTTATAACAAAGAACGAATAATATTGATAAATGGTACTGGGTAGATAATTCGATAGAGTTAAGCCCAAAAAAACGAAAAAGAAGAAGAAGAATATTGTATCTACATTGTGTGTTAGTGTTTTGAGTAGTGAATAATAAATATTTTTTCCGTCGACCGTGTATTAACATATGCTATTAACGTACTCAAAATCATACATTAATGACCCCTATTAATAGTTTAAACGTATCACACTGTACAGAAAAGTGATGAACAACATGTATTCTCGCTAATTATAACAACATTTCAATAAGTTTCTTCATAATATTGTTTAAATTACCACTTTTATAAAATACATATTTGAAAGGTAACCAATTTGTATGAAAATAATTTTAATGACAGAATTGACAGATATCTTTTTGTGAAACGTAATGCATAACCAAAACCATAAATCTAGAAGGAGAAGGATGAATCCAATTATTATAATCCCTTCACCTTCTAGAATAACTTAATACTTTGCACTCAACACTTCTTGTTCGAAATCAAACTTAAAAAAAAATAAGAGAAAGAAATATATTTACTACAAATTTGGTGTATATCTGTGGTTATCGCTGCTTACGCTAGAGCTTTTATGTCATTTGTCATTTGATTTAATTGTTTTCATGCAAATTTGCAGCCTGTCAAATATATTATATTCATAAAAGTGGTAATTTGAAGAATAATATGAAGAAACTAATTGAAATGTTATAATTAGCGAGAATACATGTTGTTCATCACTTCCCTGTACAGTGTGATACGTTTAAACTGTTGTTTCTATAAAATATTTAATCCTAAAGTGATGGTTCAAGTGGCGGAAAAAATTCTTTTTTTGGATTTTTCTCTGTAAATTGTGAATAACCCGCAAATTTTTCGACGGATAATCTTCAAATTAGGTGAGTATTATCGATTTTTCGCAAAATCACTAAAAAATTCGTGTTTCCCTATAGTTCACCGGACCCCACAGGGAAATTATGTGGGGGCAATCGCCGGTCGGTATATGGAAATGGTCGGTTTCGGTTTTCAGTGATGGTTAATGGTAAAAATGGTATTGGAATGGAGATTGCGCCGTAGACGGTTCCAAATGTAAGTGTTTTAAATATTTTCTTGTTTCCTGAGTCGCTACTGCTTACTTCTACTATTTTACGCATAACTTATAATATAATGATTTAAAGTTACTCTTTATCAGCAATGATAAATCTTTAAACATTTAATTCGTTGCTAAATATACAGTATGGTCCAAATGAAAGGAATAAATTCATCATTTCGTAAACCCTATTCAGGAATTGTTTTTTCAATCTTAATGCGTCTCCGTTTTTTGGGTGGTCTTTTTATACTTTTCTTTTCAGGTATCTCAATAAAAAGAAATCGAGGGGTTAAAAACCTTCCAACTCTTTTTCTATTATTGTCATCTCATACTGATGGTTAGGTACACTTTATAATATTTACCTATATTGTTGTTTCCTGGTTAGCCATATCTATCTAAATTTTTGGGATAAATTATAATGGTATTTATTCACCATTCTTACCTCGAATTGACTGTTGAGACTGATAAGTGCTACAGATCTCTTCACATAAAAGGTAGAACCAAGAGCACAAAAAGCATGAGGTGCCGAGGACTCAAAGCTTCTGCCCGGAGGTGGTGAACTAATAAATAAATCGATCAATTCCTGATGTATTCATATCCCTTTCAAATTCGTTATCCTTGTTATATTAAAAAAATATTCATTTAAGTGGTAGTTGGCTTAAATATTACATTTCACCCTGTCAATTATTCGACCCAAATGTAGTTATTTTGGTTTCGAACTGACTAACATCATTATGCGGTTGGTGACAGTACACTTTAAGTGCAGTATTTTATCCTACCGAATAAAACGTAGCATTTTCAGGTAAAGAACGTTTCACAATATTTCGTTGAGTCATTAAGGATTTAGTAGTAAAAGTTTATAAAACCCTCATTGTACAGTAAACAGTAATAGATCCGTAGTCGTTAGATACTAAAACATGAAAAATTTATTTTGTATAAAAAATCACTAAATTATTAAAAAACAAATTTAACTTTTATTTATTAATTGGAATTAAACAAAATTAAAATGTTGAAACCCACCGTGTACCTACGCTTAGAAAAAAAAATGTTTAAAATAAAAAATATGTTGTTTAATAATGACCACATTTTAAAAATATTTTGTACTATACAGGGTATCCCCAAAACAAGGGAAAGTAACAAAAATACATTTTTTAAATAATAACCAATATGAAATTGAAATAGGATCGAAAAGGAACAAAGTGATGAACTCTGCCTATAAATAAAACGAAAAAAACTGGCAGTAAATAAAAAAAATAACCGCTTTTTATAGAATCTAGGGTTGGTATAATTTGGTCTTGGCTTGGTTACATATGGATGTGAAAGCTGGACATTATCTAAGCAGCAGGAAAATAAAATACAAGCCGTCGAAATGAAATTTCTAATGGATACAGAGGGAATAACAAAGAGAGATAGAAAACGAAATGAAAATATCAGAGATGGTTTGGTCATTTGGTAAGAATGAACAGCAATAGGCAAGTCAAGAGGATATGGGGAGCAAGATCAATCCAAAAATAGGCGAGAGGCCGGCCAAGGAAAACATGGAATGATGTAATTGTAGAGAATTTAGCGAAAAGAAATAAAACATGGACAGCAAGAAATAACAGGGCAAAGAACAAAAAACAATTTTATTTACAATAAACACTACTAAGGTTTTCGATTATATTTATATATCATATTTCCTCTTGGTCTATGACATATTATATCGTTCTTCGGATTTTATCTTTTTGAACTTGGTCCACACATTTGGTTTTATTATCGTCACTTCGTTTTTCTCGTTCATGTATTGGCATATTGATATGATGTCTTTTACTGTGAATATTGGGGTTTTGGTAAACTTACATGCTTCTTTTGCTCACTATTAACACATTTTTCACAATTCGCTTCGCATTCTGTGATAAATGCACTTTTTTGTCCCAGGACGTCACATACTTAGTTTTAAACAGAAGATTATTTTCAGAGTGAAATGTTTTTTACAAACTAAAATTCTGAAACAATATTAACAATTATTCCCTATTCCCACTTTCTATTTTATCTATACATTTTTAATCCCATGTAAATATAAAAAAGGTCTTTGGAAATAAAGTAGTTCAACCATTTATAGTGGAAAATACTTTTATTTACAATCGGTCAGTAATATAGATATTTCTTACCTTTAAAACGGTAGGGAAGTGACTCATTACTTACTATCACCTCCACGCTATAGCCGGAAAAGTAGTTTTCTGGCTAGAAGCATGTGTCACGTTTCTGAAGTATGACAATATAAATGACATTGCTATTGGCAGAGCGCATGAGTGTGTTCTTCCCTCTGACTTTAGCTGCGTTTTTTAATAAGTAAGTCTCTTTCATCGTTTTCAGTCTGAAGAAAAATGATAGACTGTGTCATCGCTAATGGAATGGTGAATTTTAAAACGTTTCTTTGGATAACGATTGGCCGGATCGACATTGATTATTCAGTAGCGTTGGAATTGTCAGTTTTTATTGTTTTGACTTTTTTGTGATGGTCAATAGTGTAGTGTTTTGTGTTTGTTCAAAAATGAATCAATATACTCGTGGAAATACACTTCATAGCCAAACTAGAGAGGTGATTGCTAATGTTTATAAATAGGTGTGTAATAATATTAATTAATTCATCAATATTGGTACGTTTGAGATAGATGTCAAACTATATGTACTTAGTAATGTTGCCTGGCAACCGTTTCATGAAGTTCTTTGTCGAAAAAAACATTAAAATAATATATGATAACAAATTTTCTTCAGATTAATATTTTTAAAAGCTTGTAACTAAGCGATTGTGAATAAAATAGTATACATACCACGCGGCAAGGATAATTCCATCCACTGCTTTTAGCGACCCTCGGCGCTACGCGCCTCGTGTGACTAACAAAGCATGGGCTGTAATGATCTACTTCCCCGCTAGGTATGTAATAAACTATAAACTCATATATCTTCCGAAGCCTGAATGATTAAATAAATTAGTCCCAAATATTATTTTACCAAACATTTCAGCTGTAAAATAATCGCTCTATTATAGTTTTGGTCTTAAATCAATCATGTTGGCATACGTCAAAACGAAATATCTTGGAACGAAGTATACGTTAAACCGACAAACGATGGCGCTGACTGGCACAACTGTTTTATTCTACCGCAGACTCTATAAATATTCTAAACATTAGCGACTTGTCAACTTTAATTTGGCCGTTTTCAAATAATTGCACGCATTCCTATAAAATGAAACACCTATTTGATATTTGGTTTTGGCATTGACCCTTTTAATGTAAAATTCAATCTGTTGGTGTGTTTTAATATCGAGCTCGGCGCTCTTGTTGAATTTGAGTAGGACAACGAATATGGGGGAGTGGAGATTAATATTTAATGCAACTGTTGATTGCGCCCATGGCCAACGCCAAACCGCAATAATTGTAGATACGTATGTGTTCACAAGTCGATGCAATATTTACTATGCTAATCAAAACAGGAATCTATACAACTGACTGAAAATTATAGGTGCAACGGTGCATTTTACTAAGACTGCTTACACAGAGAAACTCTCCTGCTAAACGGAAACTACAGTTACTAGAGGTGATTTTAAGTCGATTTAGCTCAAATTACCTTAATCTGAAAATGCTTCCTAAGGGAGCTACAGCTCTTTGAAGAAGACGTCCTCATATGAGTTTTATTTTCCCTTTCATTTTTATCATATTCCCCTCCTTTTCTAATAGGTTTCATCCTACTGTCATTTTTTTTCTTCATTTTTTACCATTTTTGAAGGCTTCAGCCCTGGTCAATTTCAGTAACTCTATTATTCAGTTTAAGAACCACCTGACCCAACTAAACATTTGAATGTAACGGATGTAATTGTCATAGTCTTGTTTTGTACTATATATTAGTAGTGTTTATGCTGCACACGCATATATAAAGATATTTTTGGTAAGTATCTTTACAAGCATTGATTCATCTCAACGATTTTCTCTCAATTTCAACTCTACTCTGGTCGGTCTCACAAATCCCGGTCACAAATCATACTAATACTACATTCAAGGTCCTTCCTGCAGCCTGACTACCTTGTGACCTTCGCCAAGGATGCGACAGATGATAGCCTTTCATGTCATGCGACTGACCTCTTCTGACTCTGATCAAAAGGTCGCTACCCTTCTGCTCCAATCTCCCTGAAGGTTCCCTTGTGATCTCTCCGTCAGGGTGTGACAAGAAGTTTCGCGATAACCTTAAGTCAAACGATTTAAATAAAATCTGAAGCTTCTCTGATGGTTGTCTCCATATTTTTGTCAGTATCTTTACAAGCATTGATTCATCTCAACGATCTCTCTACTCTGGTCGGTCTCACAAATCCCGGTCACAAATCATACTAATACTACATTCAAGGTCCTTCCTGCAGCCTGACTACCTTGTGACCTTCGCCAAGGATGCGACAGATGATAGCCTTTCATGTCATGCGACTGACCTCTTCTGACTCTGATCAAAAGGTCGCTACCCTTCTGCTCCAACCTCCCTGAAGGTTCCCTTGTGATCTCTCCGTCAGGTTGTGACAAGAAGTTTCGCGATAACCTTAAGTCAAACGATTTAAATCAAATCTGAAGCTTCTCTGATGGTTGTCTCCATATTTTTGTCAGTATGCAACCACATACAACAATATTATGTACATTTGCCAAAAGGATTTCGTTGATGCGTTGAACCTTCTCTGATAGCTTTCTATCCTAAATGTGTAACTTTCCGAGACACCTTAAACTAGAAGAATTTCGTTCAAGATTTACTTCAAATCTGACCCATTTCTGAAGGATACGATTGTGTGAGCACCTCGGGTTTAGAGTATACCTAAACGTGTGAAGATAATTTTTTTATTTAGCTCGCAGAACGAAATTTTTTCTAAAAATATCTCCCGTGTTTAAAGAAAGACATGTAAGCCACGAGTATTACCCGTGATTTGGTTGAAAAATTTAGAGAAACTAGCAATTTGGCGAATAAAAAAAGGAATGGTAAAAGAGTGCTCGAAGAAGCAACTCAAATTGAAGTATTTAAGCAATTCTAACTAGATCTTGCTATATCAAATCTCTGCAATAACGACAGTGGTAACCTAGCATTAGATAAAATTTTATTGCAACTCCTGAAGACGGAGCTCCTACCCATAGTCCAGTAGAAACTAGGGACTGGTTGGACAATGATGGTCCACAAAAACGGATTGGAAGGAGAAGTCCCATTGAGTGATACCTTAGGTAACCAGACTTGGCAAATTAATAGACTTAATACTATTATAATCCCTTACAAAGTTTTTGAAAAATATTTTTCAAAAAACAATGACCGGTCAACTAAGAAGAAACAACTACTTATCGGGCTATATGCATCAACAGACATTGAATTACACGTCTAAGTTAAACGGGGCTGGAATATCTACAAGATATGTATTTCGTTTTGTTTTAGAATTAATTTTTTTGCTTTATTGTTATTATTATCGGGTAGGTTGTATCCTAGAAACGGCAAGATATTTTTTTGACATCTCTTTTCGAGATATCCATTGTAAATTTAAAAATTAATAGACTTGATTTAATGAAATACGTATTTAATTTATTTGTTAAATATATTATTATTGTTTATTATTTTTCACCTTCGCTGACGAGTTGGTTGATTATTCAGAGCAAGGTTAATAATCTTTTTATGTTACTCGATTTATAAAATAACATTCAATCGTTCAACAATCAACGATATTGAAAAATAACAAATAAAGTCAATTACAGGCTGCAACTGAAAGAATTTAAACACTTTGATGGTTGTGATAACAAATACTCAATAATAACAATTATATCTTGTGTTTTGTTATTCTCAAATACTAATATTTAAATTATAATTATACAGGATTGTATTAATTGCTTGAATCAATACAGTCAACACAGTTATTAACAGTACTTTTCCGGCTAGAAGCATGTGTCACTTTTCTGAAGTATGACAATATTGTGTTTAAAAAAAAGTTAATTTTCTTTTCTACGGAATAATTCCCTCAATCGCAGCTTCTTGGACTTCCGGAGGAGTACAGGTTAATTCAAAATAAGACATTATGTACTTGTTTGAGAAAAAAAATTTCGTGACAGAATAGTTATTTATGTACCAAGGACGAAAAACTGTCTATTATAGTCAAGTCTGCAAGTTGATAGCCGAGGCTAGCAAGCAGGCGAAACAATAGACAGACATACATTTTTTCGTCGACCTTGAACGTGTTGTATTGTTTTTCATATATAAAGCGTGATTTCTGGGGGTGTAAATAATTAATTTGACATCACAAAATGACAGTTATTGTCACAGGTAACCATAGTAACCACAGCGGACGAAAAGTGTTTGCGGACGAAAACTAAAGTGTTGGCGTAAATAAGTACGTAAAATGTCATTTTTTGTATAGGTCGACTAAAATAGTTATTTGTATGCTTAGGCCGCGAAATACCTTTTTAACGTACCGAAAGAACAGTTATCGCCGAGGCCGTTTGCGGCCGAGGCAAGATAATCTTGAGGTCGTTAAAAAGTTTACTATAAACTTCGGAAACATATCTTCCGAAGCCTGAATGATTAAATAGATTAGTCCCAAATATTATTTTACCAGCCAAATATTTCAGTAAAATAATCGCTCTATTATAGTTTTGGTCTTAAATCAATCTAACAAAGCGGGGCTGTAATGATCTACTTCCCCGCTAGGTATGTAATATAGGTACTATTATAATGGATGAGCTATAGTGTACGCCACAATTAAACATGTGTTTTTCTAGTAATAATTTACTCGCCGAAGGATTCTTACTTCTACTTAGTTCCTGAGACTAGTAGCTCCTTTAGTCCTATTTCCCTGAGGAATTTTAGGATATCTGCAGGCTTCAACTTAGGTAAATGTCCCCTTTCTTTCCAATAATCTCCTAGGTGTTGTGCACTAGGATTCTGAATTGCTGTGCAATTCGCAAGTATGTGGATGGAAGTTTCTTCTTTCATGCCACCGAATCTACCCATCAGAATCTTTGATTTTCTGAGCCCAACTAGATCTTTCCAATGGTCAGATCTTCTCTTTTCTTTGGCTTTGCCTATTTCTTCCAATATTACATGATACACAAAAGTGTTTTTCAATCCCCCTCTTTGCTAGTCAATCTGCTATTTCATTTCCTTCTATTCCAGTCTGCCATGGCATCCACAGTAAGGTTACAATATTCTTCTTGCTTAGTTCATTGAATATACCTAGGCATTCCCACACAATTTTGGAACTGATTACACAAGAGCTCAGCGCTTTAATGGCTTCTTGACTATCCAGCATTATGATAATCTTTTGCCTTCTATATCCTTTGTCAATATTGAGCTGGACACACTTTCTTATGGCGTGAATTTCAGCTTGAAATATACTTGGGTTTTTCCCAAGCTTTCAGAGTGCTTGGTCCTGACCCGTACACTCCTATCCCAGCTCCTTCTATTGCTTTTGAGCCATCTGTGTACCATAGGTTTGCTACTCTATGTTTATTATCTCTATTAATAACCACTGGTTACTGATTGTTATTCGCCTAAAATATATTTATCTCGATACTTATGATTTCATATAATTCATTTCACTTATTATATTTTTTATGTTGAACATCACCAGCATTCAATTTATCGTGAAAACTATATCGATTAGTTTCGTTATCATTCTACAGCATAGTTAAATTGATTTATATTCTAAATAGAAATTCAGGTATAATATACACAGCATATTCTCGCACACTGAGGACACCTATAAAATAAACTGCTAGACTCTGAAGATCATACTGAGAGTTGAATAATAACGTAAATTCAGAAATAAACCATAACGTTTGGTGAATGTAATTTACTAGAGCTCGAAAATGGTACATTCGATAGATTCCGGTCGGTCGGTGGGTTTTATAGCCACCGTTAGAAATGAAGAGGTAGAGTTTTATTGGATCTCCATTTTGCGGTTGTTATATTGACATATCGTTGATGACTTCATGAAAAAGAATAGTTTTCAGAAGCAGTGATAAAATGGACAATAAACAATTTTTGAATGCGAATATATTGTGTTCTAAATTACATTCACAAATTATGGTTAGGTTTAAACTTTCATAATAAAACTTTTGTGTTAACTTCCCCAATACAATAAAAAACAACTTGTCAGGTTGATTGGTAGGACGATCAAGGTAATGGGGCCATTTTCGATAATTTTTTTTATTTTAGTTTTAAAAAGTACTGTACTCGAAAAGACAATTGCCAAAAAATTACAATTTTATCCAACCGATTTCACCCTCAAATTCAATGTTAAAATATGACTTGCTTTGAAACGGGGCGTGTCCAAGCTGTGACGTCAAATCAGCCTACTGGCGACGAGCCCGGCGGCGGCGGCTTCGTATAACCGAGTACACTTAACGCGTGAATGTTGGTTTAATTCGGTATTTTCGGCGAATTTTGCATGCTAGTTGACGTTTATGTTTGTTTTTAATCAATAATAATTATAAAATGAGTGACAAAAAGAGCAAATACAAGTATTGCATAGTACCAGATTGTCAAAGTACAACCGTAAAAACTCCTGAAAAACTTTTTATTTCGTTACCTAACGATTTGGAGGTTAGGAAACTTTGGCAGAAAGCTATGCGACGTACTACATTTGTTTCTAATAAGGGATCAAAGTATTCTTTTCTATTCCTTTTCCATTTTCACACCTCTTAATTCTGCACTGATATAGTCCTTATTTTGGTTAAAATACTGCATAACCATTATTACATTCACTATCACAGCAAATTGTCAAGCCGGTCCCAGACACTACGTGTATTTGGCGAATAGGCCAATATTTATCATTTGTACGAAAGTTTGCTTGATCTCCCACACAGTGCCGTAGAATAGCAAAGGTACACATAGTTTACTTCGAAACACTACGGCATCCTTTACTTCGTGCTAGTTTCCGACCAGCGCCAGGAAAATGACGAAAGACGAATATTTGCCAAAGTTAACTTCCCACACGCTACGCGAATAAGTCCGAATACCAAATGTTTGCCAAATACACGTAGTGTCTGGGACCGGCTTCAGAATCGCCTTTTAAAAAACCTTTTTCGAACGAGACCATTTCGGATGATTAGGTTTGCGCACAAAGCCGTTCTACCAATTAATTATTACACTAGTTTCTACGCCTGGAACCTGGATACTGCCGAGCTCCACGGCTGATGTGACGTCACGTTTTCGCCTTTCGTTCAAGGGGCGGAGCTAAGTTTACATTCTAATTTCTCGGATAGTTTTGATTCAATCGATTTAATTTTTTCAGGGTAATTATAAATGGAGCGGATTTATTGGAATTTTAACCAATAATGTAAACATTTATTTGACCTAAATGGCCCCATTGGTGACATGTAGAAAATTTCTTTTTTGTGTACAGCAATTTTATCATTGACATTTGAGGTTGTGTTTGAAACAATCATTTACTGTCGAATATTTTTGATTTTTGAATTTTTTAAGGCGATTATCTAGTTTATCTTTGACTGTGTTTTATTTTATCTAAAACCATGCCTTCTAAAAAACTTGCTGGTGTTAAAGGAAAAATTATCCACAGTCAAGGCCGACAGATTCTAATTTTTTGTTTACCTACAAAATGTGAAAACGTTACGCTACTGATTTAAAGTCGAATGTCAAATATTTCACGCATACGACTGAAACTTCACGTGGCTTCTTCTTATGTTAAACGAGGTCTACTACAATATAACTATTGTTGTAAGAAACCAATTTCTTCTCGTAATGATTGTGTAACCGAAGAAAAAGAATCAAGTTCTACGCCTCTGTACACATATATTAAAATCCCAAAGATCCCAATTTATAATTAGCTTTCCTACAAGAAAAACTTCCCGTGGAAAGTGTATTTATGTAAGCGATGAAAGCACCGCATTTGTATATTTGTCTACACTGGCTGTACACATTGGAGAGAAAATTTAAAAGAGAAGCAGAACGGACGTAAAAACACATTTTCGAAATTATTGATACTTAATAATAATGTTCAAGTTCCAAGAATAATATTAAAATATTTTGATATGTCTCAAGAAACATAAACAGGTATATTTTTAGTTGAATGTGTATAGGTTATAGATTGCCAAATTTCTAATTGATATAAACTGGTAAGAAAAAATAAAAATATTTCAGTATGTTCGTGAATACGTCTTTTTAACCAATAGAATTATTTATGTATACCGTCTTAATGCCAATTTTACATTGCTTTGTCTTGTATTAGTGGTATTTCAAATATTTAAATTTAGTTTTATAAATGTAGACTTTTATATTGAACACAAAAAAATATAATTTATTGTAAATTCGACTTATAGTAGAAACTAAACTATTGGCAACGGTGTACCAATACTAACATATTAAATGGATTATTCTGTCGGAACAAATTCAACATTTTTGACAGACTTGTTGTTTAACTTTACTGAAAGTTTATTAAAAAGTTGGAAAGTTAAATAGAGCCGCCTAAGATCCGAGATTACTATGACATTGCACAAAATACACTTAATTTAGGAGTAAATAATCCATTTCCATTATAACACCACCAGTGGCGTCGTTGTAGGATTTTAATATATTACGAATTTTGAAATAACTACGAATGACCGATACAGAGTAATATATGACAGCAAATAAAAAACATAACCTAAAATATAGTTGACGTAAAATGTATAGTGCGAACTTAAAGTTGCGTTGTTGTATACCGTCATAGCCCAGTCAATATTATAATTATTTAAAATGCTTACTTAGTTGACGATAAATTCATTTAATGTTATAATTTCAACTGAAAATCGTTAATAGTCATTTAATAAACTAGTTTGTTGATGAAGGCGATTAATAAACGAAACTGTTTAAAGCACGAAGGAGCGATAGCGAGTGACTGTCTTTAATAGTTAGACAATGGTTTGAAAATAGAGTCTAGCTCCGCAACAAAACTTAAAGGGGGTATACGATTATATAGCTGGCACAATATCTTTTACGTCAACTATACAAAGTCTGATTATGGTCATTGTTTCGATGCTCCCTTGTTGGAATAAATATTGATTTTGAGGTCTATCTTCTAGTATTATTGAACTTTTTTGGATTCTAAACACTTTTGGGGTATGGATGAACTCTTAAACTGGATTCGTGCAACATCAACTAAAGCACAGAATACATCAACAGTTGAAGATGAACACTTAGCGTAAATAAATTTGCTCATAGTGAATTCGACTTTCTGCGCTAGTGTGCACTAAGCAGCACTGAAAGCACTATCTCTTGGTGCTGGCTGTTCGACTGACAAAGCTCTGCACTGGTTTTGAAAATATTTATGTTCGTCTCATGCACCAATTTAGTGCGGTCCTGGTGATAATTCGGCTGGCTTGCACTCGGTGTGGTTTTTTAGCACTCAGTGCAAAATTTTAGAGCTGTGCTGCTAGTACAGTTCTAAAAGAACCATCCCAGTCGAATCAACGTCGGTTTAATAACTGCACTGGTGTGGCTCGCATTTCCTTAGTACCGCCAGTAGCTCCTTCAGTCCTATTTCCCTGAAGAATTTTAGGATATCTGCAGGTTTCAACTTAGGAAAATGTCCCGCTTCTATCAAATAATCTCCTAGGTGATGTGTCTTAGGATTCTGATTTTCTGTATGTGGATAGAGGTTTCTTCTTCTTCTACAGAAGTTTTATCTACCACTTGTTTTTTTTTATCTTTTTAAATAACTGCTAAAAGAGAGTTGGAGTGACAATTTTATAAAATGATTATGAATTGAATACTTCAGCTTTAGTGCGTTGGGCGCGTTCAGCCAGGTCAGCGGTTGTAGCTTAGCACAAAACATGTTAAGTATGCGGGCAGCTGAGCTGTGTTAAGGCACCAAAGAGATGAGTATTCTCATCCGCCATTTTGGTGCCCGAATTTTATTGTTTTGTGATGTGTCGAGTTAATATACTGTGTTTTGATATTGAATAAGACATTTCATTTTACCAACTTTCCTTCAGACTATCAACACCAGAAAATTGAGGAAGTGCAACGAATGGATGCTGGCCACGTCTCTGAGTAGAAATACCGAATCTCATGCCAAATAGTTGACCAGCACAACAACAACGTCAACGTACAACAAGGCACCAAAATGGCGGACGAGAATACCTATGTCTTCAGTGCTCTAGCTGTATCTGAAAGCATTGCTGCAAGTTAGCGGTGGAACATAACTAAAAAACACTTTGACAGTGCCAAAAATAACAAAATAAATGTTCTGTCATCCTTGACAGTACTGAGTAAACAAAGCGCAAATAAATGCCGCTTCGTCTGATGCTCAACAATTGAGAGGCAGCAACCCGTCTTAATGCAACCGCTGAGTCAGCAACTCTACCGTTGAGCCTGTCTGAACGCGCCCATTAATTTGTAAGGGAATTAAGTGTTCAGAAAAGTATTTATTGTGATCTATGATATTTAACGATAACTAGTTGGCATTGTGTGAATAACGTTCATTTTTCTTCAAAAATTTAATTGGAAAGGCTCAAATCTTACAGATTATTCCGATAGAGGTAGAAATTCTACAAAAATCAAAATCCGGCAGTTGTACGGTGAATACCTCCTGAGATTCAACTGTGGTCTCTTCATTAAACACCCGGTACATACGATAAATTGTAATGATTACACAAAATCTAAGATAATGTTTGTGTTAAGTTAGATAAAGTTAAACCTACTTACCAAAATTTTATGATTAATCAATAGATTATTACCTGAAACAAAGCAAAAATTAGTAATGAAATAGAGACGATAACAAAATTCGATAAATATTACCAAATGTTATCTTCAGAATGGATTATGATAATAAACAATAAAATATTATTATGGTGTTGAAATCGTTATTATAATACGTAATAAGCTACCTATGGATAATTATAAAATATATACGTAGCTTATTTTTATGTCAATGTATTGACACACTTTTAATTATCGATATTCATGAGACAAAATGATAGTAACTACACAAACCTGAATAATGATAATTTAAAAAAAATTGTGGTTTAATTCGCAAAACAGACAAACCTATAAAAGTGGAAGTTTATAGAATGACCTTGAATAAAAAATGAGGTTTCAAACCCATCCATATGAAGCGCTAGTTACAATCGAGTTGTTGAAACCCGAAAAGAAAAAAAGATGTTGAAATTGTTAATCTTAGCTGTTGTCATTTTCATATTTTCCTTGATTTATTTCTTGTAAAAATAAGATAAATATCAGATATTTTTGTTAAAAAGACCCTAAGTTGTTTTTTTATCACCCTGTATAAAGAAACTTTTCTGTGCGATTTTGAGTGTAAGTTGGTATTAAATATTTTCTCCTACCATAGAAAATAAACCTCCTAGTTGAATGAATTCACAAAATATTCAAAAGTTTAAAATTTAATTATCTTAAAAATAATAAAATGCCAATTAGGAACTTCTTGCATTAAACCGTTCATCATTTATGCGACTTTATATTACTTTATTCTTTTTGTAGTTCCTGCATCCGTGCATCATCTATCACAAGATTCATTATTATAGGTATGTGGAAAAAATAGATTTTTTTATTTTACATACTTGAGGTTAGGTATTTGTAATCAAAATATTGTTTGTTTAGCAGTTAAAAATTATGACCTAGAGATTTTGATAACAGTAATACCGATACAATCCACATTTGGGGTCTAACCAAGGAACTATATGGTCCTAAATCAGTTTATATTTGTGATGGTTCGAGCATTATTTACATTTGCCATTTGCTTTCATTCTGTTCTTTAGACAAAACGTGTAATTTATTCGATTATTTGCTTGAGTCTGTTCATTTGTAATCGCTAAGATAAAATCCTGTGCGTTCTATACTTGGATATTCAACCAGAAAAAAATTATTATATTTATTTAAATATTTATTCTTTTTCTATTGGTTTTTAGTTGGTATAGTTTTTTTAGATAATATTTAACTTTACAAAATATTTAAATTTAATAAATTATAATTAATTTCTCTTGAGAAAGGTTGTTTATTTCCTATTTCTATTCCTTAAAGTATACAATATTAGCAGATGGACGATTTAATACAATATTATTATTATTTAAGTGCAAAATCGTTCAACTGCAAAAATTGTCCAATGTTACCCTCATCCTTGAAGTTAAAAATTAAAAAAACCTCCATGAATTAGCTCCAAACCCATCCACTGCGATCAGATCTAAAGGATTGTCTATTTTGTGGTTCAGCTTCTTGTAAAAACAAATCAAAAATAAACACATTACAAAGAACGTACAGGGTTCTTAACTTAAAAAAATACAAGTTGTGACAAACTCAACATCTTCACCCATCAAAATTTAAACTACGAGGATCAAATTATAGAAATCAAAACTAAATTACAAATAAACTTTTTAATTAACAAGGGGTGGAAATTTGTGATGTGAAGAGGTAAAAAGGAAATGTGTAGATTAGATTTGATGGTGTAACCAATCGGTGTATTCCACTGCGAACTTTTCAGTTCTAATGTGGTACTGGATTACACTCTTCAGCCCGTCTCTCTTTATGTAGACAATCATATTTTAGAGTCCACTTTTCAAGTAGTTTCTCATAGCCTAGGATAATAGTATATATTCTTCAACAAGTGTATTTCCATTCTACACAAGTAAAAGACTATACTTTCTCCACTACTATGTTTAAAAAAAAGTTTCTATCGGGAATCGAACCTCGATCGCCCCCGTAAGAGTCAAGTATCTCTACCACTGAACTATCGACCACATATATTTATTGAAATGTAAAGAACGTAAATATAGGTAACTCATATTAAATTGTCACATTACAAATAATAATAGAGATAACATAAATATTCGTAATTAAACATATTAAATCTTCACTATCGCTACTGTTGTCCATTTTGTTCTCTATATATACGTAAAATTAAGAAGCCATTTATCTAGTTTATGACGTTTTAAAAGAGACGATTTGATCTGTTGATTGTAGCGTGAGTTCTGATAATCATTGGATGTGATTGGCTAACGAGAGCGAATTATATTTCATTCTTCACTAGCGTGAAGAATGTATATCATTATACAGCTAAATATATAAAAATAATTTGTGCATTATTATATAGTCGTGGAGAAAAAACCTACCAGGCATTCGCACTGGCATAGGATGTACTCTGCAGCTTTCTTCTTTAGGTGACAGAATCTGCAAAAGGTTTATCTGTCAACCCCATCAGTTTTGCGTGTTAAGCTTTCAGTGTCCGGTTAATATACCCTCTACGTCTTTGGCAGTTTTCCGATCTTTCTTTCTTAGATCTCATGAACTGTTCGTCAGTGTCTGTCCTGGTTAGATTATTCACCATTCTGTGCCACACACTTTCTTGTGGCCATGTTCATTGTCGATTTTGCAACGCCGCAATAAACTTTATTTGACAGTTGAGGATGAAGCACCAATAGAAACATCTTTATATCACATATAAGTTCGAAACAAAGCAGCTGTGGGCATTTCAAGACAAGCCAAATACGTCCAAAGGTTTCTTCAGCATAATTGGAGGTACCATTGGATTAGCGAGAAAGGATAAATCCCAATTCGTACCTTGTTCACCAGAAGTGTTCACCATACTGATGCGAGCTCATACAAGTTCACATTTCACTTGGTTCTGCGATTATATGTATATGTAATATTTACTCGAAATATTTTATTGTCTGAAATATAATAGTCAGAGAGTGGCTACATAAAACAGTATCGATAAGGTACACGACAGATGAGTTAATAAATTATTGTAAAAACATTAACTCATCGCGAAATGGCTATTCTGCTAGTTTCGATAGGCCGGATATGTAAATGGCGGCCAGTTTTTCACGTCGGAAAAACTTGCCTGAAAAACCGATTGGCATAGTTGAGACCTTGACTGAGAGCGGTGTAACAGTGGCAGAAAGTTAGCAGGTCGGAAAACCCTCGGCAGAAATGATTCAATGTCGTTGAAAATTCCCATGAAAAAACCGATAAGGTACACGTGAAAAACTTTTTTCCGTACATTCGTTGGGCCTCAAGGAAGAGCGGTGCGATAGTGGCAGAAAAGTAGCAGGTCGGAAAAACCTCGGCAGAAGGAACTAAAAGTCATGGAAAACAGCCTGTAGCGTCAACGGGAAATTTAATAAGGTACACGTGCAAAACTTTTTTCCAGGCATTGCTTAGCCCTCAACTTAGAACACTGTGATAATGGCAGACGTTTTTCAGGCCGGAAAACCCTCCGAAGAAATTAGAAAAAATCGGAAAAATTGAAAACTCAAAATTAATCCTAGTACCACGCGATCTTTACATTTCCCAACTATTTTCGCTTATACCATTCGAAAAGTTTTCTTGCGCTACCTCAAATTAAAAAAAAATCATGAAAACTTGATGAATGAGCCAAAATTTTAACGGCGCGGCGTATTTTATACCATCTGCGCTCGGTTTTCGTGCCGCGCGCTCGATGACTTTTAGTTCCTTCTGCCGAGGGTTTTCAGACCTGCTACTTTTCTGCCACTATCGCGCCGCTCTTCCTTGAGGTCCAAAGAATATACAGAAAAAAGTTTTTCACCTGTACCTTATCGGTTTTTTCATGGGGATTTTCAACGACTTTGAATCATCTCTGCCGAGGGTTTTCCGACCTTCTAACTTTCTGCCACTGTTACACCGCTCTCAGTGAAGGTCTCAACAATAACTGAAAAAAATTTCACGCGTTTACCTTATCGGTTTTTCAGGCAAGTTTTTCCGACGTGGAAAACTGGCCGCCATTTACATATCCGGCCTATGCAAACTGGCAGAATAGTCATTTCGCGATGGGTTAATGTTTTTACAATCATCTATTAACTCAACTGTCGTGTACCTTATCGATACTGTTTTATGTAGCTAGCTCTTGGACTATAATGGCATATGTTGTTTGAAGCAATAAAAAGGTTGGGTGTTCTCGTGAATATCTGAATACGATGAGACTTAACGTTAGTTTAAGTTATAGTAAGTAATAAAAAAACTTTATAATCATAGTTGTATATTTAATAAAGAAACACCATTAAAATTAGTAATATACTGTAAACAGAGAAGAACATCAAATAGTACTTTTCATTTAAACTCTGCTTAAATTTAACGAAGTGTTTACGACAGAAATTATTGCTTATGTTCAGGATTATTAAACAATATCATAGTTTTTCGTTTTGGTACAATATTGCAGGAATTCTGTTTGTTTATTGTTAAAATTGATATTTTTAGATAATTCAAGAGGGTATAAAAAAAAACCTGTTTCGGGTTAAGTTACTGAAACCAATTTTGTAACAAAATCGCTATGACCATACAACGGCAAAATGTCAAGACATATTTGTCAAGATATTCGCGTTTATTAATTTGTTAAATTTGTCGTTAAAAATGAGCGAATCTGAGTCGGATGTCCTATCTCCACACGTTGAAGAAATTGTAGAAGTCACTGTAACAAATTTGCTGCCAAGTAAATCAACAGCAGCTCATGAAACAACTTATTTTAACTTCCAAAAGTGGTGTTCTTGCTTGTAACCCCCACAGTATCTAATCCCTTTGTGCATCCTCCTGAAAATTCTGTCTACATTGTCAACCAGCCTACAGTTTTAACATAGTTGATAACGTCGTCAAGAGTAATTTCTCTCAGCATGACTGGTGTTAGCCAAAACTCGGCAAACCCGGATTTACGGATGGATGATACAGCCGAGCACATCGAAAGGATATGTTCTACCGTCTCATCTTTCTGTACACAGCCTCGACATAAGGATAGCCTCATTCTATGAAGATGATTGTTTGGTTGACAGTGGCCAGTTTGAACCTCTGCTGCAAAACTTAGGTTCTGCCGGGTCATCGTTAAACATATTTTTACTGTTGCACTGTCAGGATAGTACAGTAATTCCTTGGATAGTTTGCAGTATTTTCTTCCATCTCACATTTGTTAAACTAATTCTGACTATGTTCGCGCACTAGGCTTGCTACTGCTGGAACTATTACATCCGCGGAGCAGGCTGGTTCAAAAAGTTTTTGAGTTGCTGCTTTCTTAGCCAGAGCATCAGTCACACAGTTAGCTCTCTAGACCTACTATTGCCTTTGATCCACGACAGTGTGACTACGTTGTTGTTTCATCGCCTTAACCAAGGCATGATATGATACGTGTTCTCCTCTGGGCTAGTAGTATTTGTCTTCCATCTGTTTAGATGCATACAGTTTGAACTACAATAGCTCATTTTATATAAACGTTTAAAGAATTGGAGTTTACTCATTAATTTTATACGGATCCAGTAGAAAAATACAAAAGATCGTTCAACGGCTGTATTATTGAATTAATTTTGGTTGTCCAGTATAAACTATACATTAACCTGCATCTAAGAAATCTTTTTGTGCCAAACGATTGTGCAATTTTAGTTTGACAAACCAGAGGGGTGAATAAAAATATTGGAAGTAGTCAAGCTTACCGTTTATTTCGAAATGCATTCTTCAGATTCCTTGATTAATGGCATTTCTAAACTTTTAAAAGTATCATTCCTACACAATTCGAAGAAAACATTTCTTTGCCGATAAAAATTCAATGAGGCAACAGAGAGCCGGTCATCAGTAACCATTCTCCTCTAATTTTTAAGCATAAAGGACGAAATTTATTTCCAATTCAAACCGTTTTATCAAAATGATTCCACACTCTCTAGGTAACAAAAATGCTACATCATCTCTCAAACATGTCAGAAAAACGAAAAACTCCGAATCATTTATCAAATCAACTACCACTGGGATTTTTAACATGGTTGTCCCTAATGGTTCTAAGGGGGCTAAATACATGATGGTTTCTATAACAAGGATCGACACACAATAAAGAAATATATCTTAGGTTTATAGACCTCGAAAAAGCATTTGATATAGACCCAAGTCATCAGATATAGAACACACTTAAAAACCTCATAGTCACAAATAATGATTTTATAGAAGAAATCAAAGAATTGTACAGAAATAGTAATACAATTGTAAGATCACAGAACAATGAATCATTCAGATTTTTTTTTTAAAAGGTGCCGTTCCTTCGCCGGCACCACCTCAGCCTCTTGGGCTTATTCCTTCCCAGTATTAGCTCGTACAGGTTATTTACTGGTTGGTTGTAGAAGTCTTCTGGAGTCATTTGGGGCCTTCCATATAGTTTCTGCTCCGTTATAGAGCCCTATTTTGTTCAGTTGCTCCTTTGTGAGAAAGTGTCCCGTAAGAAGCCCCGTTATGGTGCGTAGTTTGTTCCTGCTCATTGAGAGCAGTTCTTTCGTTACTTTTTCTGATGATTCTTTTATGAATTTATTCCCATGTGTTTGCCTGGGCGTATTCTTCCAGTGTTTTTTGTGTTGTTCTTTTACCCACCCTTTTAACCATGACCTAGTGGAGCATCTAGGAATGCCCACAGATGGGTCGGGTCCGTTCATCAGGGTTGACGATCCTGCTCTTGCTAGTTCGCCAGCTTTTTCATTGCCAGCGATTCCTTTGTGACCTGGCACCCACTCCAGTGTTACACTGTTCCGAGTCGCCAGTCTACTAAGTTCTTCGCCGCATTCCCATACCAGCCGAGATGTTACCTTAGAGTTCTGAAGTGCTTTAAGAGCAGCTTGACTGTCATAAAATTTTAAAACAAGGAGTAATATAAGGTGGAATACTTAGCCCGTTGAATTTCATAATGCTTATGAACGACAAAATGATAAAGGCCAAAACATTGGCCAAGACTCAGATAGTTCTTGTTCATTTAGTCTTGGTCTTGCTAGTCTAAGGATGGTCTTGGTTTTGCTTTTTCGCAAGACCAAGACCAACAACAGTCACCTCTTCCGCTATGGAAACAACTACAATGACAGAGAAGGCAGAAAACTATTTAAAACAGAAGAATAGTAAGAACGATTCTCTGACCTAATGGTACAAAAGATGGAGAAATAGACGAAAAAAAAAAGAAATATGAGTGGTGTTTGTTGTGGAAAATATTATAATGGCATGGATGAAGATACAGAGGATTCAATTGGTAGGACATTTCATAAAAGGAAAACTGACAGAAGTGATCAAGAAGATAACAGCCTGTATCCTAATGTGTCCAAGAAAGAGAAAAATACTTTTCTTGGTATTCTTCTCTTTCTTGGAAAATAATGTAAGGATGTTATAGAGGAAGACGCAAATACAATGCAAATGACGGAGTGGAAAGACTTATCCACTTGTCACTTGTCTATTGACATGAGAATTGAACGAATTGATCATGATAAAGATTTTAAATGAACAGAAATATATGATTTTACTATGCGTTAACTATTATCATCATCTATAACGGTATATGATAATTATAATGGAAATAATGGTAGTTAGGATTATCGTAACCGCCGAGAAATAAACCCAGTAATGGTTTCATATAATTATCACATCTTATAATGGGGCTAGCACATCTTAAAAAATAATTTCATACTAGTTTTAATAAGAACTAGATAATAGTTACTTGTGCAATCTCTTGGGAAACGTACTATTTTTCGAACGAGCAAGTTATTAATTTTCAACATGTTTCACACGTGTGATGATGGTTGTCTGGCAATATAGGAAGGTCGTAACATGTATATTAGTGGGTAAATTATTACATACAACACTTTTTTGGAAAAATCTATCACCTGAGAGAATCTGAGAGAATTCAGTACAGTAGTCGTCAATTACTTAGATGTACTAGACCAGTGAGGTAAATATATCGATAGTTTCATATCGACAGCTGTTGATTAACCAACCAGTGTGAAATACTCAGTAGCGTGCAAGCTGTAATTATTGCACAGCTAATCAAACTGCATTAGTGACGTCGATACATAAATTTGACCAAATTTTCTTTATACAGCGGCACATGTAAAACTATCAGTCAGTTTCCTGGAATCTGATTTGGTATTTTGACACCAGTATTAACGTCAATAATTTGGTCGTTGGTTCTCGTGTTTTGTAGTTTGTGGTTTTTCGCTTCTTTCGATTTAAAGTATTGATCAGACATCTTCAGATAATTTCCGATGAAAACTCCAAGATTTGCTCCAGATTCTCCGTAGCAATAATGGCTTTTAAATTAAAATTCATCTTCGTGATAAATGTGCATTCAAATAGAAAATTTTTAAATTGAATTACTCTTTAACCATCAAGAAGTTTGAAGCAAAAATATTGATCGTGTGACTCTCAAGTTTGAAGCTACGTCAAACTGTCATAATTCTACGTCATCAGTTCAGTTTGACAAACTATTTGATCGTGGGACGCCTGCTTTACGATCGGTTGAGAGTATCAATATAATCTTTGGACTCCATCATCAACCTTAGCACGCGTATACTACAGTTACAGCGATGGTTTAGTTCGGTTCATTCGAACGATAGAGTCACAGAACGTGATTGAACCAATCACGGGTGTTGGAACGATTTGGACTTTGAGAACGGGTCGTTTGTGCATAGAGATACTATAGATAGAGGCAACAAGCCAGCTCGGAACCCGTCAGCACGTAAGGGAGAGATTGTTCATTAGTAATTGTTAACATAATCGAAATAATATGACCGAGTGATTTTATCAACTTACATGAATTTTAGTGTATGTATCAGTGTTGTCAATGCGAGGATAATAATTATCTGATTTTTACATGAAATTTGAAAATATAGTCATTTAGGGCAGATGGTAGTTTTATTTTTGGTCCAATATAAATTTTAAAAAGTTTCACTTTGTTTACATATCTCTTGACACTCTTGACAGTTAACACTGGTATCGATATTTGGTTATCGATTCAAAATATCGATTGTTACTACAAAAATAC
This sequence comes from Lochmaea capreae, assembly GCA_949126875.1. Classification (NCBI taxonomy): domain Eukaryota; kingdom Metazoa; phylum Arthropoda; class Insecta; order Coleoptera; family Chrysomelidae; genus Lochmaea; species Lochmaea capreae. The sequence goes on along the minus strand of OX421397.1, from coordinate 8,083,485 downwards.
AACTACAGCGACATGAACACGCCCACCCAGGGCTCATGTTTGCTTCTGCCGACTGTATGTAAATAAAATTGTAATTAAACTCTTCATGATATAAAAACTATCTATTTTACATATTTTTATATATTATCTAATAAACTGCAATCAAAATCACAATTTGGTGTATCATAACAAATTTTATAATTTGGGTAATTAGTGTCACTACCAGAAATTATGCTCTCGGATGAAATTAATAAAAATGTGTATTTTCCTTGGTATATCTAAGTGGCCGGACTTCTATGCCTTTTAAACGCGTTACGTTCCATTCCGATGGTCGTTGATGTATAGCGGTTTTTTTCCATAGGTCGAGGATCAAATAAAAATGATTTTTCAGACCTGTGTTGCTAGCAACTTTCTTAGAACCCAAACTACCTGTATACGTTTTTTTATATACTTATATATCTTTGGGTGGGTGGATTGGTTGCAGGCAGTGCCGGAACCAACAGCATTTTATTTTATATTTCAAAAATTAGAGATATACAGTGCTATTCAAAAGTCCCCTTCCCCCATCGTATCTTTTGAACGGCTACACTTACATTAATAAAATTTGGAGTGTGAAAATAAAGTGTTGTAAACTTCTCTACGAATGGTAACAGGTGACGTAATAGTAATAGCTGACGTCACAGTGCCACTCTGGCCAATAATTTTAAATAGGACCTTATGGCAAGTGTTATCTCGGTTGAAAGGCATTAACATTGGCTACATAGCCATAATAATTTTGTTTGGGGTTAAACTAATTTTGACGGATAAATTAAATAAATACCAAAATTATTTTTTTAAATCTAATTAATCAAATATCAACAATGGATTCTTATAGCAGGTGTTCGAAATGTGCTCCGTCTACTTCCTGACAGTAATACATCCTATTAGTAAACTCTTGTCGTACTCGTTCGAATGTGTCAGCTGAAATTGCATTGCATTCTTCAATAATTCTTTCTTTCAAAACGCCAATGCTATCTGGTGCCGTAGTATAAACCTTGGATTTCAAGTACACCCATAGAAAAAAATCTAATAGTGTCAGATCTGGTGACCGAGGTGGCCATTCTATAGGACCTCACCGGCAGATCCATCTACCTCGATATTCTTCATCCATGTAACGTCTTACTGCACCATAATAATGTGCAGGAGCACCATCTTGTTGAAATGTTATTTCAGGATGGCCGAATTCATCTGGATTATCTTTCAGAATTTCAAGAATTAACAGCTCAATTGTATTTTGTAACATCTCCAGATACTCTTCACCGCTGAAATTTGAATTTAGGAAAACAGGACCAACTATGTGGTTTCCCAAAAAACCTGCCCAAACATTGACTTTTTCTGGAAATTGGGTATGTTTTTCACGAAAGGTGTGAGGATTTGTGTCACTCCAATACCTTACATTTTGTTTATTCACATTTCCATTGAGGCAAAAAGTACTTTCGTCAGTAAAACAAATTGTTTTTGTGTAATGCGGGTTTTGACTAATTTTTTTTTGTCATACATTCACAGAATTGGAGTCTTCTGTCGGGGTGGTCATCCGAAAGGTGGTGCACCATTTTTAACTTGTATGGATGAAATTTATTTTTAGCCAACACTCTCTGTACTGTACTTTTACTTACTTCACAGATAGACGCAACTTTAGTTGAAGAGGAAGTAGGGTTTACTACCATCTCAGCAACTATATCAATTTTTTTATCATCACTAAATGTTGGTCGACCAGATCGTTTGGCATCTTGAACACTACCTGTTGCTTCAAACTTGTGAAGAAGCTTCCTCAAATAAGTTCTCGAGATAGGGCGATCTGGGTATCTCTCATTAAATAAACGTTCCGCTTCATGGAGATTCTTTCCAGATTCACCAATTATTAAGATAGCTGCTACTTTGTCGGCTTGAGTACGTACCATTTTGCCTATGTAAACTCTTAAACGTCTCGTTAAACAATAATAAAATTAAATATTTAAGCTATTTAGAAAAACTTTGCAAAGCAACAAATACTATTAAATTGAAAACGTTAATTTTTTTGACAACTAACCAGAGGCGGACTGAAAAATCTTCAATATTTAAATGTGAAATAATAATTTTGGTATTTATTTAATTTATTCGTCAAAATTAGTTTAAACCCAAACAAAATTAATATGGCTATGTAGCCAATGTCAATGCCTTTCAAACGAGATATCACTTGCCATAAGGTCTTATTTAAAATTATTGGCCAGAGTGGCACTGTGACGTCATCTATTACTTTTACTTCACCTGTTACCATTCGTAGAGAAATTTACAACACTTTATTATACTTTTTTTTATAGTTAATACGCACATTATTTCACATAGCAGCTTTGCAACCTCTCAAATCGATTAAGTTCCTTTGTCTCCATATTGACGATGCTCTTAATATAATACGTATACAGGGTGATTAATTAGTACGAAAAAAAATGTATTTAACACATTCGCTGACACCAACGGAATATGAGGACTGCCAACAACATATATATAACAATATCTAGAAACTGAAAAAGTTACATTTTAAAAATATCTCGTAAAAAAAAACAAAAAGCGACAAATGCTGCCGCAGATCGGAAGAACATTTTTTAGTTGGTCGCCGTCAAGTGATAAAAGCGACTAAAACTGTATTAACACCTCTGAGCAAATAAAAGAACATGGAGCAGCACAAAACGGAGGTATATACAAGTGCTTTGACTTGTTTTTTCTGCAATGCGCAGTGTTTACATCTCATATGATCACTTTGTTGTGAATCTTTAGCCTTGGGAATTGTATCTAAAAAATGTATTATTTATAGTGTATTCATAAAGAAGAGAGAGTAATAAAACGATGAAAAAACCATTGGCGTAGGTGTCGCCGCTATCAAAGTCTGGGAGAAAATCAATAAAATTTGATGAGGATGAAAAAATGCATTAAAGCGGTTAGTTCATTACTTTTATTTTATAAAGGAAATTCCCAGTTGATAAAGTTTATGCTTCAATAAAACAAGATGGTGGGTTTCCAAATATTGGAAGAACGAAATTGTGGAAAACTTTAAGAAAAATTAATTTTTATTGTGAAAAACATAACAGAAAGGCGGTTTTATTAGAAAGTGACGAGATAGTTCGCTGGAGAAGAAAATATTTAAGGCAATTTTGAAGTGAGGACAAAAATATATATTTTCTTGATGAAACTTGGGTAAATGAAGGTCGCACTGTTAGCAAACACTGGCAAGACAAAAATGTGAAAAGTGCCCGACAGACATTCATGGAAGGTTGGTCGACAGGGATGAAGCCGCCGTCAGGAAAGGGAAAACGTTTGATAATTGTCCATATTGGCAATGAAAAAGGGTTTGTAAAAGGAGGTCTTTTGGTCTTTCCGTCAAACCTTACTGGCGATTATGACGAGGACATGAATGACGATACATTTGAAGAATACTTTCAGCAAATGCTAGACCTAATACCTCCTGGTTCAGTAAAAGTAATGGACAACGCCAGTTACCATTCCAGAAACCTTAAAAAATTACCAACCACAGCATGGAGAAAAGCTGATATTTGTAAGTGGCTTACAGAAAAAAACATAAATTTGGAGGCAGATATGGTAAAAAAAGAACTACCATCATTGGTAAATAGCCACAAAGAAAAATTCAATAACAAAGTTGTCGATGACATGGCTGGAAAACGAAACATAACAGTATTAAGACTGCCGCCTTACCATTGTGAACTTAATCCAATAGAATTAATATGGGCTCAAATGAAAGGGTATGTAGCAAGGAATAATACTACCTATAAATGAAAGGATGTGGAGGTGCTTTTTCAAGAATCAGTTAAAAAAATAACTCCAGATAATTGGTATAAATGTGTGCGGCGCCTATGAGAATAGTTTATCCCTTACCTTCTATTGTTCTCGGTTTTGGGTTCTATTGTATTCTCCGGTGGAACAGGGTGAGATATATAAAAATAAAGGATTTTTTCCAGGGGTACATTAGAAAATTTTTTCATTTTTATTACTCTCTCTTCTTTATGAATATACTACCTATAATCTTGGATTGGTTCATCTCTCATCCCCTGCAGAATTTTTTTTTTTTAATAAGAAAGGTCATGATCAAAAAAAGTAGTGATGTTTGTTTTCATATTATGTAGAATGAAGTATCTAGTAGATCTGGTTATCGCAATAACTTTCCAATCCGAAAGATGTAAATCAAGAGCGGCCCGACTATAATACGTATTTTTATGTATTAATAATTATAATTATCACCTTTTGATTTCATGTAATGTATTTTTATATTTATTAAACGAAAATATATCAACCATTAAGAAACAACAACTATTATGTAATCTTTATTAAAAATAATGTTTAATATTGCATATTTTTTTATTAAAAAAATAGATCAAAACAAAGGTTATTATATCATAATAAGCATGTCACAACTTAAAAATATTGTTAATTAAATTGATCACGTACTACAATGTCCTTATTTTTCACACAATGCATGTACCTATACATTTTTCCAGTATTGTGTGTTATCTTTGCTTGTTTTATGAAATGCCTTGAAATTGTTTATTGTGCTAGTAAAATCGAAACAAATTTATACCTTCATACAATAACCAACAAATCAATAGTTGTTATACATTTTTTATAAATTTCCGTGAAAAAGGCAATAAATAACACATGTTTAATATAGAAAATAATGTACTCCGTTTAAAAGTGCTCTAGACATCCCTTCGATTTCTGAAGCCAGTTTGAAGTTAGATAAAGTCACTCTACGAATGATCAAATAAAAAATCAACCATCACTAGCAGAAAAAGGTGAAAAAGAAGATGAAGTAGTTTGCAGACATAATGATGGAAAAATGTTACAATCAAAACATTCCAAATTTTTTAAGTAATGTTATATTTTGCGACAATGCCACTTTTTTTTAATGGAAACGTAAATCGGCATAATTTAAAATATTAGTAACGTAATAATCCTCGTTAGGTGCGTTAATATCTTAGAGTAATACTACAAATAGAATCCGCAAATCATTCATAAAAATATCCGAAAAGACGGCTAACATTCTATCGCCATACATAATATGTATGAAAACATATTATGTTTTCATCAATGACTTTCAAAGAGTGGGGAGAAACTGTTGGACTAGTCGGACAATGCAACTTTAATGCAGAACTATTCACGTACAGGTGAAAAGAGAGGATAGGAAAATTCCGACTCTTTTTTTGCAAATTTGGCACTGACCAACCATGATTTTCGCAAAAAAATATTGTTTTTAATTACATCTGTACGCACACACACACATATCAGTTGGAAAAACCAAAAAAAAACAAGAGCTTTAATAAACTAAGAATGTTGAAACTTGGTAGTAAAATCAGGTAAAATTGATAGTACAATGGTTTCCGCCCTTTTCTCGGTGTTGCCATATTTCAGACAGACAAAATTATTAACACGCCTGACACACCTGACCAGTGGTTGACAAACTATCACTTTTGACCAGAGGTGATAGAACCGGACCTTAGTGAAGGTTATTAAGATATTTGAAGATGGAAAAGGAACAAAAACCTGTTACGACACTTAAACCCTCAGCTATTTTGAAACTTATCACTTGCAAATGTACAAAGGGAGCAGAAAGGCTGGATTACAGAGATCCATTATTTGCACAAATTGCAACGATATCTATAATAATTCGCAAATTTCATATACTGGGAGGGTGATGGTTTTTCCTCCCCCATCATTAAAAAAACCTCAGCCTAGTTAGACTACTAATCTGATGTTAATCATGTGTTTGATAAGTCTACAATGCCCTGTTAGGAGCCCAACCAGGATCCTGATTGTTTTCCTATTCTAGCTCAGTACTGTATACTCTGTGAATTTTGGCGAGGGTTCCTTGATGGACTCTTTGGCTTATCTTAGTTTTACATATAAACTACAAAATTTTTATGGGGTACAGCCAAAATAATGTAGGGTTGGTAAAGAAGACTCTTTCTTACTAATTTAAGCTTTCGATATGTATGTATGATGGGGTGATATTCACTGAGACCTAAAAGATCTACTGTGTCCTCTTACTTCTACTTAGTTCCTGAGGAACGTCCCAGAGACTAATAGCTCCATAATCTCCTAGGTGCTGTGTCCTAATATTCTGAATTGCTGTGCCATTCGCATGTCTACTGAATAGAAGGGGGACATTTATCCAAACTGAACAGGAACAGGAAATAGCACTAAAGAAACTACTAGTCTCTGAAACTTTCCTAGTAGAAAAATAAAGATATTTGTAGTAAATGGATGTATAGGTACTTAGGAGAATTCGTTTTCAACAAAAGCCCAATTCAGACTACGCCAGTGTTTAGTAATTAAACGTGTTTTTGAGCAAAAATGTAGTTACTAAATTACTCGATATCAGAATAAAGCTCAACAGCCTGAGCTGCATTTGTTATATCACCACTAAACGGCACAAGGACGTAATTTCCTTACAATAATATTGAGCAGTAGGGTGAAATATAACACATTTTTAGTTCAAATGGAAACACGCTATGACTTTTTCGAATGTTATAGTATATTACGTAACAAGAGTTGAAAGTAAGCAGCTCGCACGTAATGGGATTACAACTCTTGTAACGTACTATACTTTTTCTACGCCCAACGATTTTCTTCTATGTTATATAAAGGAAATCCCAATTATTTAAACTTTATTATAATAGTTGAACAATTATTGTAAGTCTTTGGTGCCTCATTATTTAACGGTGATTAATGGTTATCTATAATTGTACTACTGCACAGAAGATGAAGATTGATAATTGGTAATCGCTTCCGATAAATATTCGTGAAGCGTTTTCGCAGGTAAAGTTGAGAAAATGTTCTGATACTACATTTTGTTACAAAAATTGACAGCATAAATGACATGGCGTTTGTTTCCATATCATGCTAAGAAAACGCTACTAATTTTTTGAGATATTGTTTAATGCGTTGCCGACATTTACGGGCATTACTTTTTTAACCTAAAATGCATTTCACTAAAGTTTTTCCAATTGAAGAGTGGAAATTAAAAAGGGCTTAAGTGCCAAAAAAAAAGTTTTGAGATAATAGAGAAAAACTAAATAAAAGTCAGAGAATTTTTTTAAGGAAAGGTTTATTAAGTATTATGCATTTAAACTGAAACGGAAAACCTACTTCTTAACAAAAATTTGCAAACTAAACTTCTTACTCCAAAATAAGAATGTTTAAACAAGTAAAATTAGGAAAAGGCCTAAGTGCCATAACTGATTTTAAGTATAGAAATATTCATAAAATACATTTTACTTATTTTTTTGTTCTAAACCATTGTCTTCAATCTGAAGTAGCTGTTTATAAAAACGTTGGTGTTCTGGATTTTGAAGATAAGGAATCATGCTTCGAAGAGATACCTTTTTATTTTCCGACACCTTGCTTTCTGATGGCAGCTTCATTATATTAGCCTGTCTGAGTCCAGCTAAAGTTTTCCCTTTCTTTAAAACATTAACTTGCACCCCTTCTTCAATATCAGAATATGAAGTTTTTATCTTAATAAGTGTAGGATTCGTAGCTTCGATCGTTATTACTGTAGCTTTACTGATATTTAACTTGGTAGTGTTAATATGCTCATCCGCCGCTTGTTTTAGGTCCCAGAAGCCGCATGGAGTCATGTCAACAACATTAAAAGGTGGAGCGTACCTTGCTGATTTTACTATTGCTTGGAGGTCCGAGGGTACAAATGCTTTAGATACTTTCTTCCGTTTTTCTACTAAAGCGAAATCTCTATCGCAGGGCATGAAACTATGGCCACTTACAAGAAATTTCTGTTCAATAGTGTGGAAAACACCATTGGCCACCAAAAATATCAATGTAAACAATAAAATTCTATTCTTATTTTGGCCCCCGCAATTATCACACCATATTACCAAATGCTCCTTAAGGGTCAATCCACGGTTAACAATGTATAAAAGACATGATGCAATTTCGTTGGCTCCACGAGAAGCTACTCCCTCATGCCACATACACATGTAGGCCTCATTTGTATCCCCAATATGAACTCCTAAGTTGTAGCAGGATAGCTGCGAAAGGTAGAACATGTCGCTGTGTGTCAACGATGGAACAAACATGACCTGCTGTAGATCCATGGATAAACAACACTTTGTGCTTTCGGGATCTTGAGACTCAATCGTATCTTGTTTTAATATCTCTCTTGCCCTTTCGGCCTTTCGATGATGGATTTCCAGCTGAACTTTTGCAGATTGACTTGACTTAATGTTGGCTTTAATTTGACACTGTAGTTTGTCACATGTGCTACACGTATCGACTCGTGGTCTGTGGAAACTTAGGTTGGGAAAATCCTTGATGAAAACGGATCTATAAAATTTGTATGTGACTGGCGAATCTGGATGTAATTGCGTAAAAGCTTTAAACAGTCTGTGGATATTTAAGTCAGGACTAAGGTATTCTTTTTCGGATTTGGCCCTTGAATAATGACCAACTTCCCTTGGTATCATGTTTATATGATTTTTTACCAGAAGACGATCAGCTTCAGAAAATTTTGGAGCAGCATGTCTGGTACGTTTATCATTATAACAGGTCTCACCCATTTTCTTCTTTTCGATAAGGACCCGTACTTTTTTATCGTTAACACCGAATGTATTCTGAAATGTTTTCTTACATACCCGTTCAAATTTTCCTCGGCCATTAGGAAGGGAGTAATATATTGTTGCTTGACGTCTGCTATTTTGCTCATCCTCATACGAACCATGTCGCCTTCTTTGAACATCACAAACACTTATAAGCCCCATTAGAAAAGTGCTTTGTGTTTTCATATTTTGTGCATGGTACTTTTCAAAAAGAGAACGTCTTCTTTCGTGGGTAACACCTTTGCAGCTGAACTTGCATTTGCATGTAATCTACAAAAAAATAACCAAAGTTATAACCGGAAAAAAAACAGTAGCTATTTTCGCGGAGATCATCCCGAACAGGTTCTTAACGCTAAGGCCTACCCTACAAATACATTCACAAACCAATGTCAACACACATACCATTTTCTTAGTGTAATTCCTGTCTTAGCGTTCAGAACCGGTTCGGAATGATCTCCGCGAAAATAGCTAATAGGTTTGTATTCCATACCTGCTGTTCTGGATAGTTTTTTTCAGGTACTATCTTCTTTTTATAAGTTTTGTATGACTTTCCACTTGTTTTTAAACGACTTTGTTCACTTCTGAATGAACCACTGCCTTTACTTCTCCTTTTTCTTTGGGTTTCTTCCATTATAATGTATTTTAAATCAAGAAATTATCACACACAACGTACACGTGCAAATGTCTAGACATAACTAAGATTATAAATATATGGGACTTAGGACCTTTCTAAGGAAAATGCTTGCGCACATAAAACTATCGAAATTTACGAGGGGCTCTTATAAAGGTAAACATTTAATTTTGGCGCTTAGAACCTTTCATAGGACATAAAGCATGGCACATAGAACGTTTCTATGTAAAAAAAACGAATTGCGGAAAAATGGCACTTAGGCCCTTTCTAATTTCCACTCTTCAATTGACTAAATTTCTCTTATCTAAACGCACGTGTATGTTATAAGATCTCATTACGTGCATGTTATTGTTAAATGTCACTTACAAAAAATGTTGACAGTGCGATTTTTGATGTTTACGAACATGGGCGTAGAAACAATACTTAAAATAGCAGTCAAAAGTTTAAGCAATGAAACAACAGATATCTATAGCGTCTGTTGACCTTTTTTATAAAAAAATATCAATTTTGTTCACCATTTACCTCTAAGTGGTTTTTTGACCTCGGCAGGTTGAGATTAATATAAGCAGCGTTGACACATGTACTGAATTATACCGAAGTATTCAGATTGACTAAACTTTGACTAATGTATATTCTACCAGCAGGACTACGCACTACATGTGTCCCTTAATCCCAAGTACGGGTTCGACCACGCGATTTTCTTCAGGGAATTAACGAGAGATTTACAACTGCAATAACTAACTAATGTCGTAAATCGACTACGTACGAAACAAGAGTTAGTGGTTGAAATGTAGTTATAAACAGGTAACGTGGTCGAGAGCCGCTATAAATAAGGCACTGCAAAATTTGAAATATTTAATAAATTTATTTTTCTACGTTCATGCAAAAAACAAAACTTTATTGAACTCTATTTAGTCGAAAAAACTACTCTAGTGCAATAAAAACTTATCTGTCATTTTACTAGAGCGTTTTGTCATCATGAAAAACATCAACATTCAAATCGACGCCATTTATAGTCCATTTAGAGCAACATAAATTAGACATACCGTGCGTAAAATACGTACTTTAGACACACTTTCGAGTGCGTAAAGAAAAAGTTCCAAATTGTATTTAAGTAGTTATATCTAGTCTTATACAAATACAGGTAGGTATAATAAACGGATATTAAATCTGAGTTTTTTTTTAAATCAGTGATTGAAAGATATGTAATTCAGTAAAGTACATACATAATAATTAATTAATTTGCCGCTAGGACATTTTCACTAAAAGCCGTGGTAAGTAATTGTTGTCAAAGTTTCTATTTCTTGTATGATTTATTGAATGAACTTGTAGTTTCTTTCATGGTGTAGGTACCTATTTACTTACGATTAAATATCTCTGAGCAGCAAATTACAATCATCTGTTTTTATAAACAACCACTAAAAATTATTCAGTTTTTCATTGGACGTTTTTTTTACAAAACAAACTTATTAGTTTATATTTAAAATATTTCAATTTGGAACTCAGGCTATTAAACTATACCGCCTTGTTTTGTATTACAATTATTTTCACATATTATTATTATACATCAACAGCCAACCATAAAATGTAGTTAATTGTTAACAACTAAAAAAGGAACTGAACCATAACACGATAAAAACTTTAAAAAAATTAACGCTGATGGAAATCTAGTCACTTGTACATTAAAGCAGTAAAACAATGGCTGAAAATAACTTCCTGTTTAGAAGGTATGTAAATTTTATTTTATAATTATTCTTAACAAATTCATTAATATTCATCATTTAGAATTGGTACTGCAGTTGGAGGTCCCATTATTAATGTTTATTTGTTTTTTAATTGTTCCGATGAAATTATGAACACCTATATATTAGGTTTATACAAGGTGTTCTATAAACATTTTGATACTGAGTTTAAAAATTGTATTTAATTACAACATCGTTTATATAATTTGGAGAATGCTGGCATCACAGAATGCCGAACAACTATATTCTTTTATTTACTTAATTACAGTTTCCTGTGAAAAATTGTCATCAATAGATGTCAAAGATAATAGTTAAATACTATTATAACACCTTATGGTTTGTCTCAAAGTATATCGACTAAGCTTTTGCCTGCAATCCTCTAAATACGACCATTTACGACTTTCTTAAAATAATTTTACCTGAAATGAAACCCAAGAATAGTCGAGAGAAAAGGCAAGGGCGGGCCATCAGGTTTGTATCGGGTATATGATGGCTGTATTGAATTCATTTGGCAGTATTAAATATTCCCTCCTTGTACAGTAAGTAGTAACAGATCCGTAGTCGGTAAAATTTAGATACTAAAACTAAACAACGAACAGCACGACAATAAATCTCATCCGAAGCACAAATAAATAATAGAATAATTAAATAAATTAGTCTCAAATATAATTTTAATAGCCAAACATTTCAGTTGTGAAATAATCATACTAATACGCATTATCTTTTCGAAGAAACGAGTACGATGAGATACTGAGCTATTGTTATGGACACCAGTCAGTTCCTCGCATCTACCTGCGTTAATCCCTTTTCGAACGGAGGGTAGGATTAAGACAGGTCTGCAGTTCCTCACAGTCTGCAGTTCCTCACACTATTGTTTTATTTATTTATATATTTCTTCCGCTATGTTCCTAACATTAGGGAAAATGTATCTATGCATTCGTGAGTTTTCAATAATAACCCAACCAAAACCACCCTACCTTACCCCCTACCCTAATCCGAATCGAAAAATTGAATTGTGTAATTGACAGATTATTATAATAATTTTCAATAATAACCCAACCAAAACCACCCTACCTTACCCCCTACCCTAATCCGAATCGAAAAATTGAATTGTGTAATTGACAGATTATTATGATAATTTTCAATAATAACCCAACCAAAACCACCCTACCTTACCCCCTACCCTAATCCGAATCGAAAAATTCTTCGTATTTTTAGTCAATTTTTGAAAAAAACAATAAGAAAATAAAAATAAAAATATCTGTCATTGTGGACCTTGCTACCTGATACCTAATCCCTTACCCTTCGTATGCTGCGAGGAACTGAACACAAATTTTGTACCTACCTGTTAATGTGCGAGGAACTAGATAACTCCGATTGTTATCTGATTAACGACTACCTGCTGTGGTTTTTTCTCTTGAATCAATCATGTTTGTGTTAAGTTGAAACGAAATAACTTGGAATGGAGTATACAAATGAAACGTTTGGCTGGTAAATTAGTATTTTTCAGTTTTAGTATCTAAATTTTACTGGCTACGAATCTGTTACTGTTTACTGTAAAATGAGGGATTTATAAACTTTTATTACTAAATCCCCAAGACCAGATACCGTGATATTGTGAAATATACTTTAGCAATTTGGACTTTTTCTCCAAATAGCATTTAAGTGCTATAGGTATAAAAAATTTTAAAAGTAATAAAACTCTCTAAACATTTCGAAACTAACAATTCTGTTACAATAAATCCGGATATTAAAACTCCAGATATGTACCATCTCTTTTATATCTCCCATTACATTTAATAACCAATATTATTGATCTTCCAATCGGAACTACTTCAAGGTAGACTGAGCGAGAAAAAGAATCTGTATACGAACAAATGGGTTTGAATTGCTTTTAGATCAATGTAGTTATACAGGTATATAAAAAAGAAATGAATTTGGACCTGGACCGACCTTGACAAATAAAGTAAATCAGGTGGTTTTAAATGGTCATGGAACTTTGTTAAGCCCAGTGGCGTAGTTTTTAATAAAATTTTGTTTATAATTCAATAACAATCATTGAATAAAACAATATTAATTACATGGGGATTTAAAATTAGTATATTTGTGATTATAAAACTCATGTTTTAATGAACCAATACAATCCTTGAATTTCCCTTAGTTACGAGGTATTGATAAGTGAATATACCCCTTGACGACGTGATATAATCTTTTTGGTGTTTCGCCTCCTGTGATCATTTCCATAGTAACGGACAAGCTCAATGAAATGTCAGTTAATTCTTCAAAATGCAGCGCTTTGGTTTCATTTTAATGCAAATTGATTAACGCAACGCATTTAGAGTTTTTTTAAATTCAAATTTGGTTTTTGACAGTAAATAGGAAAACAGTTACGAGAAGTGCGAAATAATTTCTCGTAAATCAGCTGTTAGCGACTATGTCATAAGATATATCTGCCATCTAGTGCATATGGGACGAGTTACAATTCTGTATGTGTTGTACCGGATAGAGTTGAACTTTAACTTGAAGGAACAGTTCCCTAGTTATATACATTGACATTCTTGTCATGTTCCATTAGCTCATTTACAATGTAATTTTTACCAAATTCACACGTATTAATATCACAGAATTAGTTATTTAATTGTATAATAGGTTATTTGTAAAAAAAAATTAGGACTATACATTTAGAATATTATAAAAAATCCGGTGCACACGAGTTCCCGTCAGGTTTCTTAATTACTAGTATAATACACACGAGTTCCCGTCCGACATTTGCAGGTATCTTAATCCCGCACTCGAATTGCCGTCCAGTTTAGTTAATCCGCTACCAGGTAAACTAAATAGTTCTGAAAATTCCAGTAAATCGTAATCCTAAATTCTAATGGAAAAGTTGAATAACCTATTGGGGTGGCTAAGGGGTTAGGTTAGTTAGGTTACCATGTAAAATAATAACTATTTCTTATTTCATACATCTGAAAACGGACCTCCCTTAAAACTTTTACTGTTCACTTATTACATTATGCAATAAATACATGGCTGAATATCAGATGATTCAGAAAATTTACCGCATTCACCATAAACATCTCTTGGGGCGGATGTAATTTGGGCGCTAAAGGAAGTACGTGATTTATGAAATACAGTTATTTATTAAATCACCGACATTTATAATAAGATATATTTTTGTAAGGTAAATTATAATAATTTTCAATAATAACCCAATCAAACCTACCCCTACCAAACCACCTTCGTATTTTTAGTCAATTTTTGAAGAATAAATTATAATGTCTGGCTGACTCGACCTACCTGCACTTCTTAGCGGCGAAAATACATGTAGGATTATCTACCCTTCTTGGTCAAACAGGTAAAGAAGGATGGTTAGCGCCTAAATTACACCCGCCGCCTCTTGGACAGTTCAGTTTTCACCCTGACGGGAACTCGAGTGACGGCTTAACGTACCCTAATTATGAAACCGGTAGACTGGTTATATCCTGACGGGAATTCGTGTGCTTCCAAAAAATCTCTTGGTTGATAATGATCAATTTTTAAAATTCTATGGTTGCTAAGAGAGAAATATAGGGAGATTAAGCATTGTGATAAAGCTCAGTAAGTCTATCTTCTGTTATAGAAGATACAAAAAAATGTACGTGCGATAACCAGAAATATGTTTCTTCAACTGAAAGCTTAAAATACTTAAGAGCCATATTGGAAAGTAATGGCAACTTGGAATCAGATGAAAAAAATAGAATACAAGACACAAAGAGACTTCTAAATTATTCAATGCACTAAAAGGGGTATTTTTAAACAAGAGGGAGGTTAATAAATTAACTAAAATAAAGATGTATAAAACTGTTTTTGTACCCACCTTAACGTATGGAAGTGAATCATGGATACTTACCCAAAGACTAAAATCAAAGATCATAGCAATGGAAATGAACATACTAAGAAAAATAGAAGGAGTAACGAAGCTAGACAGATTAAAAATCGAAGAAATTAGGGCTAGACTTAAGTGGATCCTATAATATCAAAAATAGAGCAAACTCAACTAAGATGGTTCGGACACTTGACAAGAATGGACGAAGATAAATAGTTAAGCAAATATGGGAGGCAGGTTGGGACGGAAAGAAGAAAATAGGTAGACCTAAGAAAAACTGGAATCAAGAAATAGGTGACGTACTGAAGGAAAGAGGAACATCTTTGGCGGAGGCAAAGAAGATAGAAGAAGATGGAAAATATACTGCAGAACCCGCAACTTCGACACCTAACGATACAAGGGGAACAGATATATATATATATATATATATATATATTTCTTCAAAACCACGTGGGAAAAATATTTAAAGGTCAAACATAACTATAACAGGATATAAAGGATGAATTATGTAAATACAGTTGCTACTAGTAACTTGTAGTACAGTGAAACGTGGTCACAAAATTAAGAGATTGCTTACAGTTTTTAAATTTGTTGAAACTGCTTCTTTGCCTTTATTTATTTTTATGTAGATACCAAAGCAGCAAAGGTAATATTTTTTAAGCTATGGTTTTATGAGTTTTTATAAAAAATCTTTTCAAATTTTTTTTATTTTTTGTCAAAATAGGTATTATATAACAATTCGCAGCATAATAAAAATGAGAATTTAAAAACTACAGTTTCTGTTGCATAACAAACACCAAATCAGCATTTTAACTCAACCCCATGATACCCTACCTTTAATAAATCAGTAAAGATTATTCATTAGTGACATTAATTAACTACTTGAGGCTTACCTAGTGTTGAAGAAACTGTTTAAAAAATATACACTAAACAATGAGATGAAGAATTTTGTATCTCTTGCGAATGCTGAAGACAGACTGGGTTGAGCTAACAATTTAGTATACCTACATTTTAGTACAAAAGAGTAAAGGATGTTTTGAAACCTGGTTTATTCCGAGAATTTATCAATTCAGAAATTTTACATCGAACAGAAATTTTAATTTACCTGATTTCTTATGTTTGAAAAAATTATTTGTTAATCCCTGTTGTTAAGTCTCACAATTTTCAACTATATAGAAAAAAACAGATTATTTCAATTATACCTAATGACAATATTTCAATTTAGTGACCAAGTGTGATTCTTTTCTGTCTTGAGATCTATTTTAATTGGTTTTTATAAAGTTATTATGCCTAGTCAATCAGCAATGAATTCATCTTAATTTGAGTATAATATGACTTAAGACCTGCATTAATGTAATTAAAATTCTTAAGATAATAATCAATGTGAAACAAGAAAATTTAACAAAAAATGTTTCTGATGGCAGGTTCTTAGATACGGTCCATTATATTGATATTCATTCAAAGTGCATTCCACAAATGACCTACATACTGACGAATATTTCTGAGACTCTTTTGTCGACCAGGGGGTCTATTCTCAAACAGTGACCTTTTTTGTCACATTCTTGATTGACAAAAGTATAATCTCGCATGCGACGAAAAATGTCATTGTTCGGGAATAGGCCAGATCCTCTCACTCTTCTTGAATTAGGGTATATAAAACCTAGCTTTATCCAGAGACAACCAAGTGATGGCCAAGTACATGAGCATTATTGTTTGATTGGCAAGTAAAATAGTCCTTCTAGCTATGTTCTTGTTTAGCTCATAAGTTAAGGCATGTCACATCTTTGTCTTATTTTCGCAAAGTAAGCACAGATGGCAGTAGGAGCATAGCATTTTTGACACAACGTCAAACCTTAGAAAACAAAGTTTGTTTCATGTTCTAAGCGGTAAAAGTGACGTTCCAAAGTCTTCATCCGCCATTGTTGTTCAATAAACTATGTTTTTTTAGTTCGTGTTTTTTTTTAATGTAAGATGAAAAAATAAAACAATAATAAACGAGAGGGCTTACTCGTGGTTTCTTAAATTATCTGCGCCATCTCCACTCACGGCATAGTCCAGTGGACCAATTCATTATTGTAGATCAAAAACTTCACATGTACTTGGCCGTCTCGGGTTGTCTTCCACGATTTCCATGATGTAACATGGGAACTCTCAAGAAATCTATTCCGCAAAGTTTGATCACACATTAATGTTGTACATATTTGCTACGGTCCCACAGAGTTCGCGTGCAGTTATATGCACGTTTAGACGAGCTAATCTTAACAAATATAGATCATGCCGAGGCGTAGTTTAACGTTGATAGATCAGTCTGAAACTGCGTACAAAAACTCTTGACCTCGACCAACCAAAATAGGGCAACACTAGGGGTACAAAGGAATTGTAGGCAATGAAAGAGTTTAGCAAAAAATGAGTCTAAAACGTAGTTCACAGGTGTGGAACTGCCGAGGACTTAAAACCATTGAACAATATGATTGGGGTACTAAAGTAAATGTTTTGGTCTTAGTTTAAGGACTTCTATTGTAATGACAGAACCATTATTCAATTTTAAACTTTTGTTAGATGTATTAATTTGCTAATATCTGTTAATAATAAACTGGTTGCGTGAATAGTCAGGTACATTGAACTTCAACAATAGATGTGTTTTTTTTCCGTAATTTCAAGGTACTTTTTAATATTAATCAAAAAAATATTGTTGGTAAATGAGATCAGCTTGATTTATGACAAATAGTTGAACCAAATTGTATTGAGTTTAATTTGTTATAGTAAATTATATAACACCTAATGAGGGAAGTGTGAAGTAATGTTGGCATTGGAGTCATATCATATATCTTTACAAAATTCGGCGACGTATATAATCGCTGCTACTTTAGTTGCAGTCGTTAGCGATATTATAGCGAGCGAACGTGTAGGAAAACACACCTTTAAGAAATAATTCAATAATGATGCTGAATGGGCACCTCTAAAATTTCACACTAGTGGAGCAGGAAGAATGTAGATTATGTGGAATGGACCTCCATTCATCTATTCGCAGAATGCATAGTATTCTAGCGCATAACACCTGGATAGGAGATGGACCCAAACAAGCCAAGAAAGGAGCTAGCACTAGTCTTTGATACTTTCCTCAAGAACTGATTGGCCAACTTACATACATGTATACCTACATACTTTGATATCAACCATCACACCATTTACGAGATTATTGGATAGAAGAGAGACATTTACTTAAGTTGAAGCCTACAGATATCCTAAAATTCCTCAGGGAAATAGGACTAAAGGAACTACTAGTCTCTGAGACGTTCCTTAGGAACTAAGTAGAGGTAACGGGGCACAATACATCCTTTAGGTCTCAGTGAATGTCACCCCATCATACATACATACATATACATACAATAAACCTGGTTGTATGTTTACCTTTTTTCACTTTTCCGCATCAAATGAGAGAAAGTTGATTATTTTTGTAAAGCAAGTACTACTTTAGGGATTTACCCTCACCAACCAACGTATTTGTAATATATTTATAAAATTGCAGGTATAATAGGTTCCCATAACAGTTACAGTCATTTTTAAGAATCTTTTCAGTTATAAAAACTTGACGGACAAGTTTGAAGTGCCCTCATATCCTTTTCAGTTCACATTTTTTTCGTTCTCTTAATGTCTTCTATACTAGTTCAGGTATTAGTTGATAATGCAGTGGGTTTGAGAATCGAGTTTAGGATGAAGTAGGCGAGACAGAATATTTTATATTTCATCCCAACGATATTTTTTTTATAATATGTACTTTTAAAAGAGTGATAAATTATTTTATGTAAAACAAAAACCTTACTGATACACATATCTGCTTCACGGTTGAACAAAAAGGATTCTTAGCAAAGCTTCAGGTTTTTTATAAATTAAACAACATTTATACTTCTTGCTTTTATAACTTTAATCATACATTTATTTTTTTGAAAAAATCATTTGCAGGATAAAAATGTTAAAAGCAAATCATATTCCTGTCCAAATAAATGTTGCTTCCAAGACTAGGAAGATGGATAATAAATGTCAGATGTCAGAATGGTCGATTTCTGCATTTTGTTGACAAAATTTAGTGTTAACAGAAAACTAAACTGACTACTAATTAAAAGTGAAACTGTGAATTTGTGGAGTTTCAATAATGGAGAAGTATAGTTTGGCAAGTTTATCTGAAGCTACGCGGCATCGGTAAGGGGCGAGGAAACACGGCGGATATCTGTCATGAACGTACCAATGGCGTACGGTACCTATTTTTATAAACCACCTCAGCCTCTTGGGCTTATTGTGGATTCTCCTAATGTTCTGACTACAGCCTATTCAGCCAATCCGTTCCCTGTATTAGCTCATACAGGTTCTTTACTGGTTGGTTGTAGAAGTCTTCTGGAGTCATTTGGGGTCTTCCATATAGTTTTTGCCTCCTGTGGTCCAGCGTCTCACAGTTGCATAATATGTACAGAGCAGTTTCGGTGTCCTTTTTGCATCTTCTGCATGTAAGGTCTCCGTTATACAGCCCTATTTTGTTCAGGTGCTCCTTTGTGGGAAAGTGTCCCGTGAGAAGCCCCGTAATGGTGCGTAGTTTGTTCCTGCTCATTTCTCAGTTCTTTCGCTACTTTTTCTGATAGTTCAATTGAGTTAGTTCGGAGGGCGTGAAAATTATGGCTGCCAGAGCTTGAAGAAATTGAAAAAATAATGTTAATAGACAAAATTCAAGAAAAACAAGCACATTAAAGAATTAACGTTTAATCATATTGTTGATATTGTTAATAATAAAAAGTCCATTTTCTAATTATTATCACTACATACTTAGCACTTTATCTTTTTCATAGTTAAACGTGGCAATATCGAGTGTTTTCGACTGAGTTCCTTTCCCGGATTCGGATAAACTTGTTTATGTGGATACATTTTATATTAGCGCACAAAAAAATAAAAAAATGCAATGTCCAGTTTGCAACAATACATACATTTAATTGAAAGTGTGGAAAAAATATAAATTGGATAATTTAAAGTAAGTCAATCAAAGGAAAGAATTTTTATACAGTTCTATACAGATTCGGCAAATAAGTATGTTCGGTATTCTGTTAGTGAAAGAGAGAAAGCTATAGAGCAACAGAGTATATCTAGACCAATCGAGTCTAGAGTGGTGGGTGTTTTATAGAGGGGAAGTATTTTGTTCTCTCTTGGACATTTAGAATTTTATGTATAAGTGCTCACTGCTGCTCATATATGAGATTCTACATACGGAAGATAAATATTTGCCTAGCCTGTATAATAAATTTGGGCTAGCCAGCAAAAATCGTTTGAACGGTAATTTTACTGGTCTGCAAATGTGATGGAACAGAGAACTGATAGTAATCCAGAGTTCTGAACCAGTAATTTCAGGTGGTTGGAACGATGAACGAACAAATTGTTATCAGATTAACGACCTGCTAATACATAAAGGATCATTTATTCCCACCAATAGATATTCCAATAAAATAGTATATTAAGTACCAATTGTCAAGAACGTTACTTTAGTCACCTTACGAAACGAGTGACTACAGATGTTTTTGACACTAGTTGCTAACTATACTTTTTCTACGCCCGCAGTATTTTAATTATGTTATATTTTAATGATATTCACAAGATGACAGACTACAAAATTATCACGGGATATTAAATATAAATTACAGAAGATACACTTGATGTGACGTTTAAGGAACAAAAGATAAACGACATAAACGTGACGTGTTACGAATGTCAACCCCGTATTTTAGATGAGGTTTTAGTGACGGAAGCAGAAAAATAAATATTTATGAGTGCTAAAAGTGATATTTTATTTCGTGAGAAGGGAAGTTTGGGACACGACGCCGAAGGCGGAGTGTTCTATCCCATTCAAACAAAATAAAATCACTTTTAGCAGGTATATCATACATTATTTTTTCTAAAAACATCATTAAAAATACAAATTAACGCATATTTTACATTAATTGAGTGATAAAATAATAGCCAAGAGATTATCAGTTTTGAATCCAATCTCATCCAATCTACTCATGAAACAAGTTGCCAAGGTAAACAAAAACCGAATTTGTTGAATTGTCTTTGTTGACAACTAACGTCAATAGATCACGAATTATTATTTCTAGCTTCTTCGTATTTCGATGGAAAGTGATCAAAAAAATGAATTTCTACCGCCGAAATTGAAGAAGCTGCTTTTGAATTATTGCTTAGTAAGTTAAAGCGACAGTCCGAGTTTTCATACGATCGTTTCTTGAAATAGTGTAATCAGAAAAATGTCAGTGGCAAGGAGAACAGTGGAAAAGTGCTTCTTGCATACTTTGAAGCATGGAGACTATATAAGGAGAACTAACTCATACGGAGAAATTGACAAAACCTGACCTCAAAATCGACTATCTAAGCAGTTTGTATTTTCACCGCTACGCTGCGCATTGCAACACGGGCACCATCCAAATAAGTAACCTTAGTTTTTATAAGTGACAGTAGCCAAATTGTAAACATTAGTTATGACAATAATAAAAACTAAAAGTAGGAGCTAGAAAGATTAAAATTATTGTTAAAAATTAAAAAAAGACAAAGTGTGTGCGTTGTTAAAAATTATTGCAATAGTGGTTGATAGTGCATCTGATTTAAAACGATGAGACGTGAATTGAAGTTAAGAAAGCCAGAGTGTTTTCAGTTACCCAAGGTGATTGAAAATATTCAAAGATAAATAACGTACTAAAGAATATTTATTATGTTAGGATTCAAATTATATACATTACTCGTGAGAAGTCTAGAAAAAGCACAATGGCACACAAAATACTTTACTTTTGCTGATATATACAATTAAAATTCAAGAGAACTGGAAGAAAAAAGGTGAACAATGATATGATAGTTGATATAAGGAATAAGCTGTGAAAGTAATTTGGAAAAACTACTAATAGGTATACTTTGTATACAGAAAAATATAAATTGAATTCAGTGATAGAAATAGGAAATCAAATTATTAATTTTGGAGTAAAAATATACAACAAATGGAAAAAAATATTGGTACACTCTACCTCTACAGGGGTTACTAAAACCATTCGACATTGAAAGTGATTTTTAACACTTCTTTCTTACCAATCTTCAGCTAAGTACCTAATTTCAGTCTGTGGCACTTGTGGGATAACATCTACAGATAAAACGCAGTGAATTTAAAATAGTGTAGTGAAGGTTATAGAATGTCAACAGATGTAATTTTCAAAGAAACTGGTCTTCAGATGACAAAAATATTGGAAATTGTAGTTTTAGTATATCCTTGAGTAGGTGTATCTGAATAGTGAGTGGTCCAAAGAACCAATTAAAGTGGCCAATACCTCCCCAGAAGAATTTTTATACAAAATGATCAAATAATAACTTGAAATCTGGCAATAAGGGATGGTGAATAATGTACATTCTCATACCAGAAGACAAAACACTTCATATACATGTAGCTCTGAACAGCCCAGTGAACATAATATGTATAAAGTCATTCAACAGTCTGCCATGGTACTAACAATCTGTTGCAAATATAAAAATAAAATTGTGTGTTGAAATTGGTCAGAGTATGAATATATCTATATTCTGTGTACTTTGCACTGTGTTTGTGTTATAAGGAAACTGTGAATAGTAATTTTTTGTACGTTTTTGTATTAGAATAAAGTAATAATTTTCTTGCATGATACCTATGTACTATTTACATATAATATGTACTTTACCTATATGGAAAACCTTTGCATGAACTAATATCATTAGTAAGTTGTACCTGTTGACAGTGATGATTAAACATAATATATTGTACCTATTTTTTATTGTAATTAAACAGATTGAAGATTGTGCATAGATAAATTTGAAGCATTGGGATTCATCCTACACCTTTAAATCCATTTCACTATTCTGCTGTAAGTTATTGTAGCTCATTCACTGTTATTTTGAGATTGTTATGACTGATCACATACATCTACATACTGCAATATGTAAATTTGCAAATTAGAATGTGTTCGTGTGAAATCAAATCTGGAGGACTTCATGTTGAGGTATACATTTTTGGAGAAAAACTGTAATTCACTTTCACTTGCAGTTTTTTATAACTAAGGTAGCTTTCAGGCTTAATAGCAAGTATTCTGGACACATCATTTAATATAATTTATAGAAAATACCACAGTGTTTAACACCATCAAAGCCTCTAGTAATTCCTAGAAAAAAAGTAGCACATATTTGCTTGGTAGCCTAGATGTTTGTATATACAATTTTGGGTTCGATAGTGGCATGTATAATGGACCATTTTCCTCAAAACCAATCTCATATGAAGATATCTATGTATTTATCGATATTTTGTAATATTTTTTTGTTTTACAAATTATTTGCCAGTACAGACAGAATTCAATCATAATGCTATAAAGCCTTGAGTAGAGAATATTAAATATCCTAATTATCTCATTTCAACTTCAACAGTAAACTGATAACCCATAGTAAGCTAGAAACATATGGCAGACCATAGGGTAGGTAGGTATAAAGTTAGAGACAATATAGGTACTGATTGTACACTTTATATTTAGGTGAAAGTTACAAAATGTGTAGTAAATTACAAGTCTCCTGCAATTCTGTATATTCATCATTTTCATAATTTCTTCTTGTAAAGGCTTTGCCAGTTCAGGAGCAATTGGCTTTCATTCATTTTATAGAAAATAAACCTAAAATATTAGATATTACTTATTAACAAATTTGTAATTAATCGATCCTGTTATTAGAGCATTGACTATTCTGTCTATTTATCTATACATACCTTCTATTGTTTCATCAAACTGTATTTTTTTTACTTGCAAGATATAATTCTTCAAATCTAAATTATTCGAAGGCATTTAAATTGATTTTCATATTCCATATTTTACTGTGTAGAAAACCAAATTCTGAAAAACTTAAACACATTATTCATATATAATGAACAAATTAGTTCTAGAATATACTTACTCGCACTAAAGGGTGTCTTTTTCACATTTTTCGTTCAAATACTTTTTATACTAATTATGACTGTGCCAAACCCTCAAGTCCTCTAAAATTCCATGCGAAGATAAATGTTATTGGCAAGATGTATCATATTTTACTACCAAACGACCACAATTTAAGATATTTTCCAAGACGAGGACGAAAACGGATTTCTTAGTCAAAAAATGTTTCATCCCTAACCTCACTTACCTAACATACTGTCAAATGAGCTAGCAACCAATAAAAAACCATGAACTGAAAGTGTGTGCAAGACTCATGATTGGCTGTTATTGTTCTGCAGTCAGATGTTTCTGGTACTCGTTTAAGACTGGCGCCCTCTACTATTACCAAAAAATGAATTACATGGAGTTCGATCTCCTTATATAGTCTCCATGCTTTGAAGAAAGGTCCAGAATATGGAAATCGTCAACGATTTGGTCGAATTACTCTATATTAAAGTCAATGATGAACAAAAATAATCATGACAGATATTACAAGCTTGTGGCGAAACGATGAAGGATATCGACCGAAACAGTCATAAGTATTGACAAGGGAACAAATCGATCGAAGTCCCGGATGAAATATATCTAACGAAGAAAGCTGCTGCGATTTTTGTTGTTTTTGGAGCCTGTCGTTGAGAGGAACTGTGTGATTTGACATTAAATAATATCGAGGATTCCGGAACTTCACTGGTTGTGCATACACCAGACACAAAAACTAATATGCAACTCACCTTTGTTGTAAGTAGTACATTGTATATGAATTACTATAAAAAGTACATAGCCCTTCATCCAGTGGATATTAATCATTCAAAAGTTTTTATAAAATGCATTAAAAATAAAAGTGCCAGGACTCCAGATGGAATCAACATATTTGGTAAGGTGCCTGACAAAATTACTAAATTTCCAAATTTACCTAATCTCCGACGTTCCTTAGCTAGTTTGTTGGCGGACTCTGGCGCTATTCTTACTACAATTAAAAGACACGGTGGATGGAAGTTCAGTACAATAGCAGAGGGTTATATAGAACTACAAAGGAAACAGAAGTTTGCGGATCAAATTTTGTCCAAAACTTCGGCGGATAACATTGCTCACTGTCCTGGTACAAGCTTCACCAAAATAAATTCTGTTACATCTACCAATGAGACTGGCCATGGAGTTTCTTATTATAATCACTTTGTGATATTTTGCAAGACATCATGGAACCATGTTCGTACAGCGGAAGGTAAATAAATATAAAGTGCGGAGAGAAAATCTTCGCCCGAATCTGACACGATCTAAAACAAAACTTAGGTTTAAAAATCCTCGCTTAGTTTAGCTGAAATGGCCGAGGGTTTATTTAAAAGTATGCTAACTAATTTACTGAAAACTTTTCTTCGCTTAGCTTAGTTTCATTTCGCTGATAGTGGCCGCCTGTCTTTAAAATATCTAGAAGATATTATTAGAATGTTTTAATCGACAAACCCTCCAACACCGAAAGAATAGCATCAAGCATAAAATCCAGACTGCTCTTAATATGAATTCTCTCGCTAAATCTTAAAATTCGAAAGCATCCATTATACCAAACTTGCTTTTGTTCAATTAAGTCTCAAAACTGAAAGTCTTATAAGCGAGACGCACTTATAATTTTTAATATTCCACAATTTCTGTTCGATCCTTTTATTTCTTCTTTTCCAAGAAAATGGAATAACTCTCT
Organism: Lochmaea capreae; assembly: GCA_949126875.1. Lineage (NCBI taxonomy): Eukaryota > Metazoa > Arthropoda > Insecta > Coleoptera > Chrysomelidae > Lochmaea > Lochmaea capreae. Next base: position 8,057,937 of record OX421397.1, on the reverse strand, counting down.
TTATCAAACGGGAGAGATATTCATACACTTTTCATTCGTACGATTTTTAATTTAGAACAGTCTGAGAAACATTCATAAGACAAGATAAAAAGTATTTGAAAAGTTCATGAGTAAAAAATGTATTTTTTCTACAAACGTCAGTAAAAGTATCATTTTTAACACATGCTGTAGGCCAATCGATAGGGGTCACAACTACAAGTAATTAGCAATACGGTTGATTTTTTTTATAAGTACCTTAAAGTATGTAGATTAATATAAAAAAAAGTTTACCAGTCTATCGATTTCCCAAATGAAAAAAAAAATTGAAAAACTTTTTTTTTCAAAATTCTTTAATATTTCGCGCTGGGAGGAAGGTAGAGAAAAATAAAAAACACCACCGTGTAGGGGAAGTGTTTTGCAATAAAAAAGGTCTCTTGAATTTTTTTCGACCGAGCAATGGTTTGTCCGGAAAAAAATTCGGTAAACTAAGATGTATTCCGCATCCGCCCGACTCTGCCGCACGCAGAACACCTATTATCTGAAGCGCGGCGAAGTACATTATAAACTATTGTACAGTTATAATGTAATATATACATAATTGTAATAGGGCGTTTTGAAGAGGGAAGTGTCAGCTTTAAGATAACATTTTTTTTTGTCATAGCATATAATCATTTAGCAAATTACTCATATAAATATATATATTCTAATCAAAAACCAAGTATCTCAATAAAAAATATATTATATGATAAGGAGGAATTGAAACAATTTTTCGAATGATGGAAACTGTTATTTAGGAGGTCTCTTCCATTAATAAAAATTACGGATAATTAATTTTTCCTAATTACGAAATACGACACTTTTCATTATCTTGTAAATTTTAGGAATTTTGAATTTACAAGAAAATATATATATTAAGTACTGTAACTTTAATAGAACTAGGGTAATTTTAATGGGGTTTGCCTAGAAATGTTGGGTAAACTTCTAAGATCAAGAATATATAATCACAAAATTAATTAATCTACATATATTTTTGGATTCAATGATTTTTTGTATTATAAGCGAAAATAGCAATTTTTATAGATTCGGGTAGGAACCTTCTTTATTTTTTCAAAATAAAATTTGATACTCCTGTTATATAAAGATGAATATTCAATGAACATAATGTATATAGTGAAAAGGTATAAAAGTATCCAGGTATAAAGTATTTTATAAATGAACACAGGTATAATACTGCACAAGATGCAGATGATTAATTTATAATTTTAAGATATAATTTTTTGCAAAACTTTCTCCAATAAAATTATGTAAAAATTAATTTATTACCTCTTATTTATTATGTACAACCTTGACTCTCACCAAAAATAAAAAAAACTCTGATAAAATATTTATATTTTTTTCGCGATTCAGAAAGTAGGTCTTCCGCAGTGCAGCAGAGTTAGCATACTTAGTTTACCGAATTTTTTCCGGACAAACCATTGCTTGTACGAAAAGAACGCAACAGACCTTAATTATTTCAAAACACTTCTCCTACACGGTGGTGTTTTTTATTTTTCTCTACCTTCCTCCCAGCGCGAAATATTGAAGAATTTCGAAAAAAAGAGTTTTTTTATTTTTTTTTTATTTGGGAAATTAAACGCACAATTAGTGAAAATACAATTATAATAGGCTCCATGGCCAGTCTCATTGGTAGATGTAACAGAATTTATTGTGGTGAAGCTTGTACCAGGGCAGAGAGCAATGTTATCTGCCGAAGTTTTATACAAAATTTCATCCGCTTTATTCTGTTTCCCTTGTATCGAGTCTTCTATATATAACCCTCTTTTACTGTACTGGACATCCATCCAACGTGTCTTTTAATTGTAGTGAGATTAGCACCAGAGTACGCCAAAATGTCCAGTATAAAGATGGGGATCAGGCAAATTTAGAAATTCAGCAATTATGGTAGGCATCTTACCAAATGTGTTGATTCCAACTGGAATCCTGGCACTTTTATTTTTAATGCATTTTATAAAAACTCTTGAATGATTAATATCCGCTGGACGAAGGGCTATGTATTTTTTATAGTAATTCATATACAATCTACCAAAGGTACGTTACATCCGGTCATCCGGTCATCCGGTCTTTTGCGAGAAAATCGATTTGTTCCCTTGTCAATACTTTTGACTGTTTCGGTCGATATCCTTCACCCTTTTGCTTAAAAAAGCCACAAGCTTGTAATATCTGCTTATGTCATGATTATTTTTGTTCATTATCGACTTTACCATAGAGTAATTCGACCAAAGCGTTGACAATTTCCATATTTTGGACTTTTCTTCAAAGTATGCAAGAAGCACTTTTCCACTGGCCTCCCTGCCACTGACCTTTTTCTGATCACACCATTTCAAGAAACGATCGTTTGAAAACTCGTACTGTCGCTTTAACTCACTAGGCAATAATTCAAAAGCAGCTTCTTCAATTTCGGCGGTAGAAATTCATTTTTTTGATCACTTTCCATCGAAAAACGAAGAAGCTAGAAAGAATAATTCGTGATCTATTGACGTTAGTTGTCAACAAAGCCAAATCAACTAATTCGGTTTCTGTGTTCCTTGGTTTCATGAATAGATTAGATGAAATTGGATTCAAAACTGATAATCTCGAGCTTATTATGTTATCAATTAATTATGCCGTACATTAGAATCTCCAATTTTCTCTTCCACAATATCACCAACTGGTACTGTACATACCGGTGAACTCTATAGTATACTTCAGGCTTTCAAACATATTTCCGCTCCCAATAAAAATGTCTGCATATGTACAGACTCTCTTGTCTCTATAAACTCCATTAAAGATATATTCAATGACCATCCTCTTGTACAGAATATCCATGATACCTACCAACTCTCCATTTCCCAAAATATAACAGTTACCAATGGTATAATGGGAAACGAACTTGCTGATCAACTAGCTAAAACTTTGAACTATTATGCAGATAACATCCAAATTGCATCCGATCTAAAGCAAGTCATCAAGCATAAGGTCAAAGCTCTATGGCAAGATCATTGGAACTCCATCCAGACAAACCTGCAAAAAATCCAACCTTCATTAAACCACCCTTACTATATTGGAGCTTCAAATCTCTCAAGACAAGACCTAGCGGTGCTGAGAAGACTAAGAATCGGTCACACTAGATTCACTCATGGCTACCTTATGTCATCCAACAATCGACCTTTCTGCATCTACACCATTGAACACATTATTTTAGAATGCCAACAGTACACAGCTAGAAGACAACAGCTCAATCTCAAAGGAAGTCTTCAAGAGGTACTCGGAAACCCAGATAATGTCCTCACCGTTCTCCAGTTCCTGAAAGATGTCCAGCTATACTACAAAATAGTTTGGACTTTTAATGGTGTTTTTAGAAAAAATAGTGAAGGGATTTTCGGCGTCGTGTCCCAAACTTCCCTTCTTACAAAATAAAATATCACTTTTAGCACTAAACTTATATCATAAATAACTATTATGAATAAACCACGTTACTAAAAATTTTGTATAGCATTTCTTGTTGTTGACACAGTTTACCAAATATTCAACAAATGAATGAGAATGATATAAATTGAAAGAATATATTTTTTTTTGTAACCGGATATCGAAGCCCGCCACTGAAGTGAATTTCAATAGATATATATTATTTTATTACAGGTAAAATTCCTTGAAGGTCGTATAAGGGAGGTATTTCAAAGCCACACACACACAAAAATAACCTCTAGTTCTTTTGTTCAAAAAGGCAGAAGAATAAACCTTAGAGAGGTTGTGGACATTATTGAACTTGATAAATAAATATCTAATTAACCAATTATATCCTTTTGAGAGGCATTGAAGCGTTTGCTTGTACAGTACACAAAATTTTAAGTGTTGGGTAAATAATATAAAATAAGTAGTTGAGTTTAAAAGATTTCGGGGCTCAGTAGAAGTAGTTTTGTTAGTTGATAAATTTCAAATTTTGTATATATGTTATATTTTCTGTTTTTTTATGTTGTTACCTAATGAGATCGAGTTTTGATTCATGTTGTTTATGATGGGGTTTTTTGCCCTTTTCGTTTTGTTCTTTGTCAGTTGTTTTTATTCATTGGAATTTCTTATATTTTCTGATTATTTAAGAGGAGGGTTTTTAAATTTTCCAAATTTTGTGTCAATCGTTAAGAAAAAGCGAAAGTATGTCTTTCTCATGGTGGCCAAGGGTAACCCTGGCCACGGCTAGGTCGCAACTGGCACGCCTCCAAAGGGTGGTCGGTTTGGGGGCAACTGGCTGCATGAAAACTATACCAACTGCTGCGTTGGAGGTGGTTCTTGGACTTCGGCCTCTTCACCATGTGATCGAGGCTGAGGCTGGGAGGGCACTCCTACGCTTGAAAAGTTTGGGATATGTGCGAAACGAGGAAGGGTGCAGGCACGTCAATAAGCTCAGGTTTCTGGGAGATATCCCAGTTCTGGCTCGAGCGGCTGATGTCTGCGGTACTCATTCGTAACCCCCTATAGGGTGAAGATCCGGAATAGAGAATTCTGGGAAAGGGAGGGAAATTCACAGCCCCATGAGATCGTCTGGTACACAGATGGTTCATGCTCCAGCCATGGGGCAAGGACTGGAATTTACTCCAGGAACCCAAGGACGCAAGTTTGTGTTCCATTGGGTAAGGGTGTGTATGCATATCAGGCTGAGGTATCTGGGAATGTGCGCAGATAAGCCTAGACAGAGGTTATACGGATCGACGCATAACCATATACACCGACAGTCAGGCGGCAATTAAGGCACTGAGTGGATAAACCATCAACTCAGGGCTTGCTGCTGAATGTCGTGAACGCCTTGCTGACCTAGCAAGGCGGAACACAGTGTGGCTAGAATGGATTCCGGCCCACTCTGGTTTTGAAGACAACGAAGGGGCAACTACTCCTTTTAAAGGCCCGACCTTGGGCGTCACAAAACAAACAATCCCCAAGGAGACGAGGAACTAGTTGAGAAACCAGCACCTTGCTGACTGGAGGGCTCTACAGGGTCTCAGGCAGTCCAAGCTCCTATTGAGGGGATGGACTGATGGACATGCTAGAGCTGCTCTAGAACTACCAAGGAGTAGGTTTAAAAAGATAGTAGGAGTGCTAGCAGGGCACTGCTGTCTGAGGAAACACCTCTGTAACCTAGGTTTAGAGGAAAACTCCCTATGCAGGGGTTGCGGCATGGCTGACGAAACGTCGGGCCATGTTCTCCTCGTATGTCCACATTGGGCTGTGCTACGCAGGCGAATCTTCGGAGTCCCTGTTATTACCTCTGGGGACATAAGCAGGCATCCACTGAAGAGGATTGAGTCCGTCATCAGGGACTCGGCTTCATGAATGCATAAGTAGCAGAAATGGCATAAAGGGCCCGCCAGTTGCCTCAGTGCCGGAACCTTGGCTTGAGTTTGTCTTGGCTAAGGTTCGCCTGACTAAATTAGTAGTAGTAGTAGTATGTCTTTATCATTCGTTAAAATTCGCATATTAAAACGATTTGATAGAAAAAATTTAAATTTTACCTGCTATTTTGGAGTCGCTATTCTTTTTTGGGGTGTTAACATTAGAGTCCAACGTTCCTGAAACAGAGATTTCAATTTCATAAACAGAACATTTCAATGAAAACTTTACACTTCATATAATTCTGGAGGCGTCACTTTTATGATAAAATGAAAAAAACACGTCAAAAAAGGGGGACGTCTGTCACCTACCAATGTTTTAAATGGAGCATCCTATACATTGTTGAATCCCTATGAGAGGATTACAAAAATGTATAATATATAAGCGAAAAATCAATCTGTTGAAAGTTTCGGTTAATTCCTATGTAAACAGTGCCTTTATTGCGGCACCAACTCTACTCAGTAAACGCTTAGGGACAAAAACATAGCGACCGGAAAACTGGTGTTTGAATTTTTTTAAATAAAGTGACAAGTAGATAGATGGGGCACCTACATATTACGCTATTCGATGTAAGACGGTTTGTAAACGAATCATTTCCTAACCTAGGCACCCGATTTAATGGCTCTGTAGCAGAATAGCGCTGGTCAAAATCACGCTGGTCAAAAAAAGCGCTGGACAAAATAGCGCTGGACATAAATAGCGCTGGACAAAATAGCGCTGGACAAAAACAGCGCAGGACAAAATAGCGCTGGACAAAAACAGAGCAGGATAAAAACAGCGCTCCATAAAATAGCGCCGCCCAAAGATAATTATGCTTGTTTATTTTACTACTATCTCATACAGAAAAATAGACTATAGTACCGAATTAGCATAATTAGGAATAACATATTTTTCATAAATTACAGTCATAACAATAGTTTTCCTAATTCAATTCGTCAATTCAACATCGCTTCCCGACCAGCTGACAGTGATCAAAGTATTGGTAACTGTCTATAATAATATCAGAATATAAGGAACGGAAAACAAGTAACAACAACAATCAATATTTTTCATCATACTTCAACACATATCGCTTCCCGACCAACTGACACTGATCAAAGTGTAAACAACTACTTGTCAGTGTCATACTTATTTAAAGTCTAAAAAAATGCAATTTGGCAAGTCTCAGAAAGGAGGTGATACATTATTCCACGAAGGATATAATTACAGAAATGACAACCAAAGTGAAATTGCATTTTTTTAAGACTTTAAATAGATATGACACTGACAAGTAGTTGTTTACACTTTGATCAGTGTCAGTTGGTCGGGAAGCGATATGTGCTGAAGTATGATGAAAAATATTGATCGTTGCTCTTACTTGTTTTCCGTTCCTTATATTCTGTTATTGTTTGTTGTAAAGGAAGGTTGATGCTTAGCGGTGAAACTTGATTTTTCAATCAAATTGGATACTATTATAACGCCTTACAAAGTTATTGATAAATATTTTAAAAAAATAACAGCTGTTCAATTAAGAAGAAGCAACAACTTCTTGGGCTATATGATCTACAAGATTCAGCCAACTATTCTGGTATGCAATTAGAAGAGACAACATCACTTGTAGACCGGTTTTGTCGTATTTTCACCTCATCAGTACAAGGTAGATATTCTCCGTAAGGGAGCTCTGAGAGCATAATCCTAGACTGAAGATGACACTGAAGTCACAATCAATACATAGTTACCTACCTTATCAAAATTATTTTACTGACGTTCAAAATAATTGTTACTGTCAAGTGGTTAATAACATTGTAGTAGTCGAAATCAAAAACATTTTGACTCGAACCTTAACAGTTCCTGAATATTTAGAATGTCTTCAGAACTTTTTGCTTCTCAAATGAATTGTGGTTGCACCAAGATAGTGTCCCACCGCACTGTGCTGTCTTGGTGAGAAACTACTTGGACAACGTCTTCCCAAATCGATGGATAGGTGGAAGAGAAGCGATTGAGCCACCAAGGTTCCTTGATTCAATTCCTCTCGATTTCCTTGTATGAGGATACTTGACAAGTGAAGGGCAGATAATTAAAAGATCTTTCAATTGTTGTATTGCAAGTCCCACTTTTTTATTGATGTCGTTGTCACGCTCACACGGATGATGCTAAAAATAAAAAAAGTGATCTGACGAAGCGCCCCTTTAAAAATAAAAATCGACGGGTTTCAGGATTCTCCTCTAAAAAACGTTTTACAAAATAATGAATTTATTCCTTTCATTTGTACCATACTGTATGTATTGTTTCCTATACTCTTTTTCATTTTATTGAAGCTCTAAGCTAAGAAATTATTACTGTGAGTAATTTGTTAAAAATTGTTAACGAAAAGATTTACAATAACAGCAACAGCTAAAAATTAAAATTTTAAAGAAGAATGTTAATACCAACAATATCATTCGTATCATAAATTAAAATTAATCAAAATCATGTCAGTCATTTCATATTTAAAACCCATTCTGTATATTTAAATCCTGAATTAAAATGTAACGTAGCCGACTCTGTATAAAATTGAAATTATTCGTAAGTACATGAAACAAAATATTCAAATCGATCGACTACACCAATGAAACAGCTAAATACCTAGCCGAACCGATGTTATTAGTCAACTTTAGAAAAAACTGTTTAACGAATTGATAACAGAGAACAAAGGCTGTTAAACATTGTGTGTTGGTATTTCAAGTAGTGAATATTAGATTTGATTTTATTCAGGTAATTTTTGATTATTTTCTTTAAAAAACATTTTCAACGTTTGATACTTACTAGGTATGTTGTATGACTTTTATGTTTTTGAAAACTTTTAATTTCTTAGATAATTTCAACTAGAAATTTGTTTTATGTAGACACAAGTGTATAAATTCAAAAGGGATGTCTTGAATATCGAAAATAAATGTGGTTGATAATATTTTTTTGTCAAATGAAAAACTGCACAATAGAAATATTACATTATATTACTCGATAAGTTTCATAAGTTATATTTTCATTGTCAGGAATGAATTTATATATTTTTTATACCGGTACGGTAATGTATATGTTATATTTAATAGTTATTATGAACATATTTCACGTAGTTAATATTGACATTAGAAAAATTTGGAAAAAGGATTCTTATAGAGGAGGAAATTTCCAATTAAAAAGTCCTGACTCCCAGAAGTCTAAATCCATTATTCATGATTTTAATTTAATGCTGCAAACAGGTCTCAACCCGTCATTTTGGGTATGCGCTCGCCTCGTCAAAAGCAAACATGTCAGATAAAATAATTTTTATGGTATTATTTGTTAATCTAAAAATTTGAAATAATTATGATTCATTCTAAATGCTTTGAGGAATTCTGTGGCGTTAGAAAAAATACTTAAGGTTGATTATGCAATTGTTAATTAACTAAATTCTCTCGAATATTCATCTTTATTGTGAACTAAAAAAAAGTTTGAATAATTGTAAAAATATCTCGCTTAGTGCAGCCATTCCTAAAGTTCACGTCATAAAAGTTTAAGAAATTCAAATACTTTGTTTATAATAAATTTTTTAACAATAAATAACTGATTCGCAGTTTTTTGCTAACTTATATTACTCATTATAAACAAAGTATTGAAATGTTTTAAACTTTAATGATGTTATCTTATTCGGTATTTAAAGGGATCCAAGACGCGAAATATTTTTAAGACAATTGTTTAAACATTTTTTTTGTTAACAATAAACAATGAAGTTCAAGAACATTATGTTAATTAACAATTACCTAGCTTGTTGAAAAATTAGCTTGAAGAAAGTTTTCTAGCGGCAATGAAATCCTTGAAGCGTTTAGAATACACCATAATTTTTTAAAATTTTTGAATAAACAATTAAAATTAAAAAAAATGTATTTAATGTGCGCGTATACCCAAAATGTCGGGAGGAGTCAGCGTTGAATTAAAATTATAAATAATGGGGACTTCCGGGAGTTTTTTATTGAGAATTTCCACCTCTTTCATTAATTCCTTAAATGTTCATCCTTTTAAAGATATTTTAAATATTTTATAATTAATATTGTTTTCTTTTTTTTACAGATTTTTCCGGTATCGTTTCAGCTCAAAAAATGCGATATGCCTAAAGGTAGGAGAATGTTGTGACGAATAACAAAAATAGAAATAATTGTGAAAATAATAATAGTTTATATTTTAGAAAATTTTCTCTTTTAAACATTAAACTTTTGTAGCAATTAATAATTTTTTTGTTTTCGATTTCAGACTATTTTTGAATATTTCTTTCTATATATCATTTTTTTATTCAAATATTTTTGATATTTTCTAAATATATTTTTTATTTTTGTTATATAAAAAGTGTGCCTGGAATGTTTTTGCATTTAAAATTTTTTCATATAGGTTGTTTCACTTTCAATAATTTTATAAATATAATGAATATTGGAAACACCCCAGCAAGAGGATATTTTTATGTGGATTTTGTTTGTGTTTCTTTTTTTTCAGGTGAAGTTTTGTCAGCGCTGCAGCCTTCTGAAAGCAAATCGGTCAAGCATTTAGGTTATAATCAAAATTTAATACTTTTTATTTCAATTGGGAAGTTATCAAAACAACAATAATGATAAAAATACAAAAAATATACTTAATAATAGAAAAAAAATTAAAATTGCTTGAAAATTTATATTTTTTTTTAATTTTAAACCTTATTAAATGTAAAAAATTAATTTTACCCATTGTATAATATAAAATGAAAAATTGGTCAAGAATTTAATTTTTTCTTTGATTAAATTCAGATCCAGAGATATTTTAATAAAGTTTGTTAAGACATTTACTTAGTAAGGCGTACTATTAATCATTTTATTGTGAAATTAAAATTTTTGATATTTTAAGATACTCAGAATTCCGTAGATAAAACCGATTGCTCTAGACATCTCAGAAAGAAAGGATAATTTAGGAAGAGAAAAACAAAGGATTTCTGGTGCCACGTTCTGGGTGTCAATAGGTCAACCATTTAACACAATTTAATATTTTTTAATTTAAACAGAAAATTATTAAAACAAGAATAATAAAATATAAAAAATAAATTTTATCAACACTCTAATATAAAAAAGAAGGCCTCAGAAATTAATTTATATAATATTTTAAGGCACCTCAAATTTTTCCCCTGCTCAAAACATTTATTTAGTATAGCATATTTTTAAATAAATAAAATTACTTGGAAAATTATTTTTTTCTCAATTTGACTCTAATCAGAAATATTTTAAGAAACTCAATTTATTTCTCCAAATTTAAAACATTTATTCAATATTTAGCATATTTATTGAAAATTTTGTTAGAAAATTATTATTTTTCATATATTCATATATTAAGACACTCCCAGAACGCACTATGTACAACGAGATCTTCTAGACAACTCTGAAGAAGTGACAACAAAATTTATTATTTCGGGTGTTTCCAATTTTTTACATTTTACTGTTTATCTTATATTAAATTTTTTATCAGCTGAGAAATTTTTTTGTGGTTACACAAATTTTCAAATCGTTGTGTTTATAGTAGAATATGTGATCACAAAAATTTCTTTGGGATAATAAAGTTATTCAAAATTTTTTTCCAACGTAATCACTTCATACTTATTTTTATATTTTCAAAAACTCACCAGTACAAACTAATTTTTATATTTTTAGTCTTTCTGAACTTTAAAAATTTCAATATTTCACTAGACAGTTTTTGTGCCCAGATTAGTTGGTCTGCTCGCTAACTTAAGGTACTTTGGTTAACATGTTTTTTTTCAAAATTAGATCTACTCAAAATTATATTGTTTAAAAATATTCATTTCTTGTAGTGTTTGATAGTATTTACTATATATATATAATCTTAATCTGGATACTGCACCGGATTGAAGTTAAGCAATTCCATTTTTAAGAGTTCCTCACTCGAGCCATTCTAAACTTAGAAATATTTTTGATTCTCACACTTTCCCCAATTAGAATTTTGTAGAAACATACAACCGATTTTTATAGATAGGTGAGTTACTCTATAAACACAGGTACTGGCTCGTGGTTGCTCTAACGTAGTGACTTAGAGTCAGTATCATAGGGAAATTTTGTGATGTATGCCTTTGACTAAGAGATAAATGTGGTGGCAATCGCCGGTCGGTAAATGGAAATGGTCGATTTCGGTTTTTAGTGATGGTTAATGGTAAAAATGGTGCAGTCCAAATGGTATTGGGATGGAGATTGCGCCGTGGATGGTTTCAAATGTAAGTGTTTTAAATATTTTCTTGTTTCTTGAGTCACCACTGTTTACTTCTACTATTTTTTGGATAACTAATAATATAATGATTTAAAGTTACTCTTTATCAGCAATGATAATCCTTTGAACATTTAATTTGTTGCTAAATATAGAGTATGGTATTTTCTAAGAATTATTAGAAAAATTAATTAGAATCACAATTTTTCATCAAATCGTCAATAACAAAAATCAATAGTGTACTATGAACACGTTTATTCAAAACATGAATATCTGTCGAACGGAACGCTACTGTTTCAAATCGTATTTATTGGATACGCCTGATTTACTAATAAGCCTTGTGGTAAGTGTACATTAACGTGAATATTGTTTAAAATTGCGGCGAAGCAAATCTCATGAAATGTTTCCATTGACTTGATTAACAATTTATTCTTTAACATGGTATATGAGAAAATCCCGGCGCTCTCAGCTACATCGAAGCTAATGGTATATTAAAACACGTAAAACAAACATGTTCATTTAATACTTCCTGTAAGTAGACGAGCAACGTAATGTTAGTTCGTTATTACCAAGGAAGTGTTTGATTGATACCAGGATACCCAAAAAATGAACAGCATAATCAATTTAGCATGCTAACGTAACATGAAATGTAAAACCACAAAAAATCATGCCTTTTTATACGATTTTACATGCTTTTATTTAACTTTTTGGATGGCAATACATGCCTAGCTATTTGACGTCATTCTAATTCCAATATGGCGGACCTTGTATGTATGTATGTATGTATTTTGGGGTAATATTCACTGATACCTAAAATATCTATTGTGCCCCCTTACTTCTATTTATTTTGTGAGGAAAGTCTCAGAGACTAGTAACTCCTTTATTTCTATTTCCCGGAGGAATTTTAGGATATCTGCAGGCTTCAACTTAGATAATTGTCCCTCTTCGATCCAGTAGTCTCACAGGTGCTGAGTGGTTTTCTTTTTAATGATTCCCTCTCTACTTAGTCTGTATCTTGTTCTTTTTGCAACACTCTCCACCACCATATGTAATGGTGTGAGGTTGAGAATCATTTCCATTGCTGCCGTTGAGCATGTACTCATTGCTCCTGTTATGCATATACAGGCTAGTCTTTGAGTCTTGGACAGGTTTTCTCTCGTCGTCAAGAGGCTAGTTCTACTACTCCACGCAATGGCTCCAAAAGTGATGATTGGTCTCACTATGGCAGTGTACATCCAGCTCAGGATTTTAAGGTTACAACCCCAGTATCTCCCTGCCAGATTCCTGCACACCATTGGAGCCATTTTTGCTTTGTAAGTAATCTCCTTCTCGTGCTTGTTCCACAGAAGTTTACTGTCTAGAGTCAAACCTAGATACTTGACTTCTTGTCTCCATTCAACCACGTTCCCATCAAGGTTAATGGTTTAGATGTTGAGTTTTCTTTTCTTAGTTAATTCTATCAAGATGGTTTTGGTGTGGTTGATGCTGAGTCTCACTTGCCTACACCAGCTATTTGTATAGTTCAGACCCTTTTGTACGATGTCACAAAGGGTGTTTTCAAATTTTCCCCTGGCTGTTATGACAATATCATCGGCATATCTTTGGCAGGATATTCCGAGGTTCGTCACACCACACAGCAGTTCGTCAACCGTCAGACTCCACATTTATGGGGATGCTACTCCTCTCTGTGGGCATCCTCTGGTTGTGCAGATGGAGACAATGTCTTTGCTCGTTCTCGTCTCTGCTACTCTGGTGGTGAGCAGTTCCGACATCCATTTGGATGTTGTGCTGTCCACACCTCTTCTATTTAATGCTCTCTTGACAGCCTCATGTGGAGTGTTGTCAAAAGCTCTTCTATGTCCAAAAATGCACATAGTATAGTTTCTTGGTTGTCTAAGGCATCTCGGATATCCTCCGTATCCTCGGACCTTAGAGTATTTGATGTATTAATCTGAGTGGCGGACCATCCAAGATGTCGAACTAGTCGTTTTTTTTGCACTACCACATTATAAGTATCATATGAAAGGGCTTGCTGAGGAGAACACGAAAACTAATACAACGTCACATTAAATCCAAAATATTATGGGGGACAACAACGATGCATTAAATGACACAGATATAGAAACATTTCCAATCACAAATAAAAAATAAATTAATGGCAAAAAAAACTTTTTCAAAACAAGCTTTTATTCAATTACCCTAAAAAGGAGAAAATAAACTTAAATTAAACCAATCAATTTAGTACATGTATGCCACGATGCGAGACTTGCATATTTTATAGGAATTATTTTTTTCCATTTTTTTTTTGACCAGTTGCCAGCTGCAAATTAGTTCTAAAGTGAGGTAGAACCTCACTTTATAGTAAAAGTGACTTTAACGACTGAAGTGGTTTTATGAAACTCACTAGACTGGTTCAAAGTCGTAAAGTATTTTTAAATTATTGTAAAATATTTTGTCAATTTCGAGTACAACTCTGTAATATTCGTAAATTATTGCAATACTCCATGTACTCTATGCTTTCTATAACAGAAAATTAAATTGAACCTCATTCTTAAATGATTTTTGTAACTACCACGGTCAACTGTAGCAATTTACACTAATAGTACTCAAGTACAGACACAAGTGAGCAGTTCCAAAGCGTATACGTTCGGTACGTCTCATTTAATACGATAAGCTCCGAGTGCAGAATGCCCTACGCGACTACTAAGGATCTGGCAACAGTGTAAATAGCAAAGTAGATTTTCCATACAAGTCGTTTTTTGAACATTTGGATCGTTTCAAACATTAGTCTCACTAAGTATACGATTATTTCATTATTTAAATCGCCTTTATTTAACGTAGGTACTAGAACTTCTTGTGAAATTATGCACGAGTTAATATATTCAAATTTGAAGCTTGAAATTGATTTATTTTTGTAAGAATTTAACTAATTTTCAGGTTCCAGATCGTGCAATTGAAACTACTCAAAAAAATAAACAGAAAAACTTCTAAAATAGAATTTCATGATGTCGATCACGGTGTTTTGATTATAGATTACAAATTTTCATGTAACTGAAATACAAACTCCGAGTATAACGAAGATTTACAATCAATATATTTATTTAACGGTCACACCATTCAATTGAGTAGGTGAATAAAACCTAATATTAGTTTTAAGGATACTTCATTAAGTTTTATAGAAATAGGTACAGCAAGACAAAATAGTCCAGTAAACGTTTAACGTTTACGTTTAAACATGGTCAAACACTGATCAGAGTTTTCTCATAGTCAATTGCTCATGCAATATAAAGCCAACACGTTCTTTTGATATCTTTACGATGTCAGCTAACTCACGCAACTTCACTTTTCGATCAATCAAAATGATTTTGTGGATTTTTTTGATATTTTCTGGTGTTACCGTCATTTGGACGTGCAATGCGTTTCGCATCATCAATATCTCTACGACCACGTTTGAAGTCAGCAAACCATCGTTTTAAGGCCAAGCCACACCAAACATCCATGGATGTTCAAAAAAGATCGCTCGCCAGCTTGGCAAATAGCGCAACGCAGACCGCCATCCGTCCGTCCGCTGGACGTTTAAAACGTCAAAGGATGGATGTTTTGGAATCGCCGGGGGAGCGATTTTTCCTTCGCATCCGCATGGACGTTTCTCCTGCACATGAGCTCTGGACCCGGTCACACGCGCTCCACTCGGTATCAGACAAAACTACCCTAGTCCACATGGTTTCTCTGAAAACATATTCGTATAGGATACTGTTCTCGCATTGTTTTCACTGACTGCACTGCTACTGACACAAGTGAACAAAATATTCGTTGATGAAGAGATTCATGAAAACATCCGTCTACTTGATGGATGCTTTCGGTGTGAATCGGAGCGCTCCGTGGACGTCCGAGGTCGGACGTCCATCCATCAACGAACGTATGGATGCCGGTGTGGCCCGACCTTAATTATTGTTGTTTCTGATGAAGCGGAGTCCCCATAACACTTTTCAGGCTATTACTTCGCTTGAACGGTATTTTTTCCCATCAAGAAGCAGTGTAAAATTAAAACACGAAATTGTTTTTGATCCATTGTTTTGAAAATATTAATGAATAGAATATCATGAAATTTTGACAGCTGTCTTTTTAAGGTTAGTACTAACTGGAAAACAGGCGATTGCAATAAAACTATCTCCATCTATTGGTCAAGCCCGGGACTTTTCAGCTTTTCTCAAATCCACCGCAATATGACTTCTGCATAATAGTTATTTATTGTAATTGTAAGTGTATTAAATAGTGTTTTATCCACTGACTTCTATAGTTCTGTTTATTTTTCTGTTTTGTCGTATCATTTTTTTAATACATTTTTTTGGTGTAACATATTTACTATTCTTTTGATTCGTTTCACTATTAAAATAACGTTTTGTAGGTGAATGTGGAGAATTCTTGTCCATGATTTTTTTTTGTAAAAAGGAGCCGTCCCTTCGCCGGCACCACCTCAGCCTCTTGGGCTTATTGTGGATTCTCCTAATGTTCTGACTACAGCCTATTCAACCAATCCGTTCTCTGTATTAGCTCATACAGGTTCTTTACTGGTTGGTTGTAGAAGTCTTCTGGAGTCATTTGGGGTCTTAGTTTTTGTCCTGAGATCCAGCGTCTCACAGTTGCATAATATGTGCAGACATGTTGCGGTGTCCTTTTTGCATCTTCTGCATGTAAGGTCTCGGTTATACAACCCTATTTTGTTCAGGTGCTCCTTTGTGGGAAAGTGTCCCGTAAGAAGCCCCGTTATGGTGCGTAGTTTGTGCCTGCTCATTAAGAGCAGTTCTTCCGCTAGGTACTTCTTCTAATGGTTCTTTTATGAATTTCTTCCCATGTGTTTGCCTGGGCGTATTATTTGTCCATGATTTACTATAGCATAATATAAAACTTTAAATCGTATTCTTATTGCACTCAAACTGCTTCGCACAAAACAAACAAGAAATTATGTTAATGTTAACGACATTGTTGACATTTGAGGTTAGATTGCGTTCAGATATTGTTAAAAAGGAGCGGTTAAGTGATGTGGCGCTGGCGAGTGGTGACTTTAATTCAGTTCCAATCGATAAATTTCGTTTAACGAAAAAATATTTACGACTAAACTTCTCAATATCCCAAAGAAATCAAATCATGGAAAATAAAGTATTTTTTCTACTATCACCATCGAAAGTCGTCTTTTGTGCCTTGAAAAGCAACTGCAAAGTTGATGTTTTCCGCGAGCTGTCATAATTTGACATTATTGGCGCTCTTAAGCAGAAAGTAACTTTGGCGCACGCCTAATTTTGTTTATAGATAAAAGAGAGCTATACCTTGTATTAAACTAGGAGGAGCATTTTAGGGAACCTCAACCACACCACTAAAAGTTACTAGATTGGGAGTGTGTTCCGAAAGGGTCGTGTCCAGACTTTTTGAACTAAATGAAAATTACGTGAAATATGTATTGGCCAATGAGGGATCAAGGCATGTCTAAATATCGAATGATGATTGGCCACAGGTCATTGCGAAAGTAGTAACCACATGTCACATTATTGTGAAAAGATGTAAGGTTATAATAAGTAGTTTATGTAAAATGTTTTAAGAATTTGAGGATTAATGAGAATATAGAAATGCAATTGTAGAATTGAGGCCTTGGTGTAGCAAACCTAAAAGTGAACAGAAGTTTTGTTATCGAAAAATACCATAATATATGCAATGTATGTAAAACTGTGTGTGTGTGTGAAACTTATATTATTAACAAAAAAAAAGAAGCATGGATTTTTTTCATGAAAGGGAATAAATAATAAAAATAGCAAATACCTTGGATAAAATATAATACTTTGTTAAAAATAAACAATAAACAACAAACGTGGTAGTAATGATTGAACTAATGACTATTTTTATATAAATAAACACAAAACTAACAAATGTCAGTGTCAGTGGTATCAAAAGAGCTGTGTGAAACTGGTGGCAATCTGACCAATCACTATACCTCATTTAAAAACCAGGAGGAGTAATTTGAATTTAAGTTGGCAATTCTGTAGACCTCTGATTGGTCAGATTCCGCCCAGTTTCACACAACACTTCGTAGCATTGACATGAGCTGATAAATTATTAATTTCCATTTTTGACAATTCTGACAGATGAATATGCTTATTTTTGTCATTGCATCTGCTGTTGTTATTTTATTATTAAAACTTAGTTTCCACTCTATTTCATTAAAACTGTTTCTTTAAAACCTTCAGTAAGCAATTGTATTGAATATCTGCAATTATGGATCCTTCTACTTCGAGTACAGCTCATCGCTTATTAGGCCGGCAAAACAATGCAAACGCTGAATAAAGGTTATTTAGGACTCTCAGAAAAACAATGTACAATAGATGTGTGTAAACAAATATAATATATTGGATGAAAAACCAAAAATATTCATATATAATACCACAAGAGCTTCAAAATTATCGGGTATTTCCCGATAGGTTCGTTGCAAACTAATGAAGGAGTCAAGTTTTTCAGGTTAAAAAATAACGAGCGCGAAGCGCGAGTGATTTTTCCTGAAAAACTTGACGACTTTATTTGTTTGCAGGGAACCTTGAGGGAAATGCCAGATAATTTTGAAGCTCGTGTGGTATTCGGAGGATTATTTTTCCGTCCCAAATGTCGGCCAATAGAATTGTTTTTTTGCCTTCTCCGTATTAATGGGAACATATCCTTTGACTTTTTTATCGATGGTGGACAGAGAACAAACTCCAAATCGACTCATTTTCATGCAAAATCTCCAATTTTCACAATTGAATTCAACCTGTCAGTTTGACGTGTGGTTAATTTGACTGGATCATGTTTTATTTTTATATATAGCAACTACCAGAGAAAATTTTCAAAAAATTATCAGTATAATATGTAGGTTGTACCACGTGACGTCGAATGGTGCAATTCTATTGGTCGATATTTGGGTCGGAAAAATAATCATATATAATACCACAAGAGCTTCAAAATTATCGGGTATTTCCCGATAGGTTCGTTGCAAACTAATACTTGACGACTTTATTTGTTTGCAGGGAACCTTGAGGGAAATGCCAGATAATTTTGAAGCTCGTGTGGTATTCGGAGGATTATTTTTCCGTCCCAAATGTCGGCCAATAGAATTGTTTTTTTGCCTTCTCCGTATTAATGCAAAATCCCCAATTTTCACAATTGAATTCAATCTGTCAGTTTGACGTGTGGTTAATTTGACTGGATCATGTTTTATTTTTATATATAGCAACTACCAGAGAAAATTTTCAAAAAATTATCAGTATAATACCATGTAGGTTGTACCACGTGACGTCGAATGGTGCAATTCTATTGGTCGATATTTGGGTCGGAAAAATAATCATGTTAAATCCAAAATGTCTCAAACAGTTGGTGGCGTGGCTGATTTCTTCGTCCATCGAGTCATATTTAATAGATCTGGAACACGGCTGTTGACTACTTTCTCGGAACACACCCTTTAGTAACTAATCTGGTAACTTTTAGTGGTGTGAGTAAGGGTTTTCAAATTACTCCTCCTGGTTTTTAAATGAACTATAGGCAGTCGAAATGCCAACTTAAATTCAAATCGCTCCTCTTAGTTTAAAAACAAGGTATAGTAGTTAATTTTGGTGTGATAGTAGAAAAAATCTTGTGTGTATTTAGAGCAGAAAGTCTTTTGGTAGTCTCGACAGATTGCCGTCCTCCGTTA
Organism: Lochmaea capreae; assembly: GCA_949126875.1. Lineage (NCBI taxonomy): Eukaryota > Metazoa > Arthropoda > Insecta > Coleoptera > Chrysomelidae > Lochmaea > Lochmaea capreae. The sequence continues at coordinate 8,038,601 of OX421397.1, read as the reverse complement.
ACGCTAACTTTCTGTCTCGACTACCAAAGTACTACTTTCTGCTCTTGATACACAAATAGCTATTCTTGTACCTACTTAATTGTCTTCGTAAAGTATAGAGTGAAATAACGTACAATAATTATAAAGTATTGTATAGTATAAAGTACGGGTGTTAACCCTAGCTGTAAGATAGCACACTTATACTGATCTTTAATGGAAAAAGATATCCAGGATATCCCATAGGGCTAATAATATCAACCACGATCACAAGATTGTTTATAATAGCTAACACATTGTAAATGAAATTGGTCAAATTACTTTAAACAAGTTACTTTGTTGTCCTTATATAAAACACCCACGATGTGAAGTCGATTTCATCTCGCGAATGACCTTGAAAGAATGGTAGACAGTAACATGTTCCTTTATGGTTAATAAAGAAACACCAGAAGGGTCTTAGTCTTGATTCTCAACCGTAACTGTTAATGTTTTATGTTACATTGTAGACTCTAAGGGTGTGACAGTCATGGGCGTACGATGATAATGGTCACACTAATATAATATATTGGAAGTTTAAAAATAAAACTTATTTGTGAATAATTATGTGGTATGAATCCCATTGCAAGAATCATTGAGTAAAATAATAAAGAATAAAACCCGAGAGAGTTCAGCTTATAACATCAATCTCCGATTTTAACTGTTTAAGTTTTCAGATAATGTCTAATAGTGTGATTATTATACAACTGAAATGTTTGGATGGTAAAATGTGTGATGTGATGATTGTATAAAAAAGCGGGAATTGTTTGTAGCTGAACAAGTTTGTGGAGGGCTATTTCTCAAACGGGATTTAAATATTGTACCATTGTATCAGTGGTAATGGAGTCGTCATGATTACTTACAAGATATTCAAAAATATAAATGTTAATATCGTTCAATTATCTACCTCAACGAGACATGGTATGACACCCATGATACTCCAACGAAGGGTTTTGTGGAACACGTGGTATAGGTACTAAATTTTTTTTTGAGTCAATATAAATTATAAAATATAAATTAATCGGCCTTAAATTGACCGATACATAAGGATATCAAGTTATATACCAAATGACATCCTTCCATCGAAGACAAAGCCTTTCTTGAAGAATGGTAGGCGTGACAGGATGTGAGATGGTAACATTCTTTTTTTTTTTAATTTTAAACCGGCCAGTAATTTTTTACATTTGAATGACTAGGCTAAGTAGAAAACTGTCGGAAACTTTATATAATACTGGTAATCCAGGCAATAAAGACCATATATAAGGACCTTAGCTTGCAAAATTCATGGTAGTTTTGGAAGTAAGCTTATATTATGTTTTTTGGGCCGCTGAATCCAAATTTTTAACTTCCCACTAAAAATAACCCCCTCAACCTCCCAAATGTTGAACTTTTTATTTTGCATATTTTAGAAATAATCTGGTAGGTAACCAAAAATTTTACGTTTTACGTTTGAAATGACTTGTTAATATGTACTTACAGGTTTAATGTATCAACACATCCTGGTTATTTCAACTGTATCAATTTACGACATCAACTAGTCCTAAAGATAAATCTTCATTATATTTGAACCTATGTTCAACTTAAACTTGTGACTCGACTGCTTTGCAATTCGCAAGTATGTGGATGGAGGTTTTTCTTCCATGCCGCAAAATCTATACCCTTCTTCCTCCACTATTGTGAGCTTTTTCAGGTGCCAATTCAGTCTACAATGTCCAGTTAGGATCCCTGTGTAATGTCATGTGTAGTTATATGGACACTGAACTATACCCAATTATTCTGCTCCTCATCTTCACAAAGTGTTGCCCAAAGCAAGGCTTCTTTCTGTTTCCTTTTTAACATTATAGAACTTTTGGTACCGTCAATCACGACCGCCACACACCCTTGGTACCGTTTCACTACCATCACTGCGTTAGTTTGAGAAGATTTTGATCGCTACTCTAGTACCGTTGCGGTACAAAACGTTACCGTTACCGCGATCGCCACCGCAACCGCGTTTGTTTGCTGGTGGGCGGCCGGTATGTGTCGACATACTATTGATCGTTCACATTTTTTGACAGCTGTTTGTTTTAATTTTCACTAAATAATATGTTATAATGTATTCAATTGTGGTAGATGTGGTGTAGAAATTTTAATGTAGATCAATTAATTGAGGATACTTGATTTTTATTAGTTAAATATTACTAACTAGATGGTGAATTATTTTATTAAAAATATATAAACAATGTGAAACTATACATGTTTTGCTTGGTCTAATAACAAATTTAACATGCCTTGATTGATGTTATTCCAGTTTTGGTTATCAGAATTGTGATCGGAAGTACCTTAAATTACTTGAAACATTTGAAATAATTGGCCCATGTTTAAATAAACACGTTTTGTGGATACAAATGGATTAATTATTAACTACGTTTTGTGCGGAATGGAAAATTTCCAATTACTACTGTGTTATTACAAATTGTGATTACTTCAGCTGCATTATATTTAATTTATACTCGACAATTATTATTGTTCCAGAGAAGGAATTACTACGTCAGCGTTTTAATTTTTTGTCAATCATGTCGATGCAGAATTGTAGTATAAAACAGTTATCATGATACTTTGAATATATTTCAATATTTTCTTCAATTACGCTTATAAACAAAATAACAATTTTTCATCGATATTATTACTATTTGTTCATGCTGGTTATAATCGGTTATTGTTAAACAACGAACATTTTTACGATTACTTTTATTTAAACTTCATTTTACTGGATTTATTGGGATTGGTTCCGAAAATTTGCATTGTTTTTATATTTATGTATCTACCTATACCAGTAAATTTCATTTTCCTGTATAAATCATGTTATTAAACAATATAACATCATAACCATATATTTTTCAGATGATTTAATTACATTATATTTGAATAGAACTGGTATAATGAAACTAAATTTGTTCCAACTGGCGATAGGTACAGTTGCGGCCAATAAAAAATGGGGCAAATTTTTGTCTAATTCTAGCTGCTTGAATTTGTCATATATTGCAACATTGAATATTTGACATCTGTCAACAATTCCAAATTTGAAAGTAATAATGCCGCATATAAATTCAGTGACGAAAGGTGGAATATTCGCAAAAATAGACGATGGGTGGTCAGTGAGGCAAACTGCGGCATTTTACAATGTAAGCAAGAATTCAGTTTCAAGTATTTTAAGAAGATGGCGAAGTGATGGGAGAATTAATGGTTAGGTTAGGACGTCCGAGAAAGTCAGCTACTGAACAGGATGCTGCTTTGATTAACCATTTAAGAACAAATCCATTTGAAACAGTAGTTGAAGCTGTTCCAGCAACAAATTTTTCAGCATCCTGTCGTACGGGCCGTCGCATAGTAGCACAGTCTGAATTGAAATGCCACGCAGCAGCAAAAAAACTATTATTAAACAATAGTCACAAAGAAGCAAGAATGGGGTTTGCTTTAGAGCCTATTGCTATCTTATGACGAACAATTTTGGAATCGTGTTATTTTTACGGATGAAAAGGTTTTCCAATCGTCAAATAGCGGCAATATTCGTGTCTATCGCCCTCCAAATACACGGTTTGACGAGAATTATGTCAATTTCACAAATAAAAGTGGTCGTTTTTCTGTAAATATGTGGACATGGATATCTACGCAGGGACCTGGAGTTCTATGGCATATTGGCCAAAGATTTAATAGTGAAGCATATATCAGAATTTTAGAAAATGTTATGCTTCCTTCTGTTGAGATTCTTCTCCCTAACAATGATTTTATTTTCCAACAAGATAACTGTTCAGTGCATAACTCTGGTGTAGTGACCGAATGGTTTCGGGCACGTAATATTAATGTTCTCAACTGGTGTAGTAAAAGCCCAGACTTGAATCCAGTAGAAAATGTTTAGGCAATGTTAGTAAGAGAAATTCGAAAGGCAAATGTAAGACAAAGAAACGTTGAAGGTTTGTTGGAAGCTATAACTAATGCTTGGGAGAAAATAACTGAAGAATATTGTTCCACATTATATAGATCGATGACCAGTAGATTAAGAGAAGTCATAGAGCATAATGGCGGGATTACTAAATATTAATTGTTGTTTTTTATTGAAAGTTAAAGATTATTTAGTAGCCTTCGTTATTTAATAATGAAACACAATATTATTTTTCTACGCCCATGTCTGTAAACGTCAAATATCGCACTGACAACATTCCTTGTAAGTGACATTTAACAATAACATGCACGTAATGAGAATCTCATAACATACATGTGCGTTTAGATAGAAAAACTTAGATTTCTTTGTTGAATCAAATTGCAATCAAATTTTTATTTACGTAAAACTTTATTTGGTTTATTTACATACTTTTAATCAATTGAAAAACATAAAAGCTCTTAGCATTCGTGAAATACATTTTAGATTAAAAGAGTGATGCCCCTAAATGTCGGCAACACATTTTACAATTTCCAAAAAAATAATTCGGTGTTTCTTGATATGGGAAAAAACGTCATCTCATTTATGCTGTCAATTTTGGTAACAAATTATAGTATCCGAACATTTTCTCAACTTTACCTATGAATATGACTGTTAGTAATGAAAAAGATGAAATTATGAGCATTCAGAAGAAAATAGATGGGCGTAGAAAAAGTATAGTACGTTACACGAGTTGTAATCCCATTACGCACTCGTGAAATTCACGTAATGGGTTACTTACAACTCTTGTTACGTAATATACTATTACACTTCAGTGTTATTATCAGTAATAATATAACAAGATAGTGAGAATAAATTGAAAATAATTTGACAGATTTTTTGAAAACTTGTTTCCAGGCAATACTTGTCACGAGAGCCCGTATGGCTCGAGTGGCTATTTCCAAATGGCAACAAGTTTGAACAAAATCTGTCAAATTATTTTCTAATTTATGGAACTCGCGAGTTATATTTGACTAGATTATTTTTTGATTCACAAATTGTCTCCATATAGACTGATTACTTATTAGAGTATTTTTCGAAGTAGTTTCTAAAATCTTTTTTGTTATTTCTGCATCAGAAAAGGTACTAAACCGATAATTTTCACTCATTTTATATATCGCGTTGACACAATTAGGTAATCATTTTGACAACTATCTGACACTTACTAGGCAGCATTTCATTGGTTTTAAGAAACGTCAAAAAATAATCATTTAAATATACGACAAAACTATCCCATTTTTCCCGGAAACGGAAAAGTCACATTCACACTAGGCAACAACAACTGTCCCATTTTTTTTTGGCCGCAACTGTACGAAAACTGGAAGACCTCATAATACAACGATTCCTTGCTCGGCCCTGAAATTCGTGGAGCTGACAAGCGCATGTCGTCCAAAATGTTGATGTGGTTGTCAAAAAACCATCCCTAGTTCGAGATTACGCATTATGCAGTGCTAGTACAGCATTCTATACGATTCCAGAACGGTTCATACATGCCAGTTGGAACAAACATAATGTCGTTCTCCTCTATTGGGGTTGGTTAATGGAGATACCTGCAAAATATTTGTTAAAGTAGGGAAATTAATTTTTGTATTGAAGGTTAACAAACATAACGATTTTTGTTGTTGTTTTGAATATCCTTAGAAGAAAAGTGCATTAATTCCAACTTTAGATAAAGTCTATACTTGTGAGTAGAATTAGTTTGCACTGTTTCACAATAAAATAACAGTATGCGGCAAGGTCTCTTTGAGGATTAAGAAGCCGAAAAGATAAAAAAGCCATAAATCATATCGAGTCTTGACCTACCCACAAGCGAACCATTGATTCTTATTGGAGCAATGTAGCTTCCGATTGGTATATGAAAAATGTACTCCAATTGTTAGTCCACATGGAGAGTTAACGTGTTTTAATCGCTATCTACGCAAAAAATGATACAAAATATGTACAGGCAACTAAAACAAGAAAGGAATGGGTCAAAGCATGGAGTTGCTGAAATAATACATAATTGACAAAAGTTTCAAAAAAATCCATTAATGCAGTTATCGGTAAAACTGCTATTCATCGGAAAAAGAGAGTACATAAATCGCTAGTGCGTTGGGATTATGCAATAATGAAAAATTTGTCTGAAACCGGTTCTGCTTACAGATTTCTTTGTCTCGCCGACAAATTGTGAAACGGTACAAACTAATTTTACTCACAACTATACAGATGAAGATATGTACGTAGCAAATATAGGTTGAAGCAAACTATATTTTTTTCCTAATATTAGGCTTTAACAGAGACAACAGGCCAGAAGCAAACCTTATGGATTCAGTGGCGTAGCTATCATAGGGCCAGGTGGTGCAGTGCACCAGGGCCCCGGAGCTTAGGGGGCCCTCTAGCCCCAGTTTTGAATGTAACCTTACGGAAGTGTATACAGCGATGCTACTAGCTTTATTCGGGTTTTTGTTTCTGGACAGTCCATAAACCAATCTGGAATGGCGCAGAACTAGTTGCGTACTTTATTCAGTCCTAGGGTGTGTTGTATCTCACACCTAAACTCGGTTTAATTATAACTGATGTTTAGACTGTGACGTATTGATTTATTTATTATCATTAATTACATCAGTCTAAACATCAGTTATAATTAAACCGAGTTTAGGTGTGAGATACAACGCGCCCTTAAGAACTATTTTCGGACCGTTTAAAATTGAACACAGTTTGAAAAAACCCGAACACCCGCATGGTCTATTGAACTGAACTAACCTAACTAAATTGACAATTGAAGATAACTTATCATCATCACTGTTGTCATGTATCCTGTATCAACACACAATAAACAAATCTCTTCCTCTAACCTCTTTCCTCTGCGAATTTTCAAAATAGCTTCCACCCTCCTCCTTTGCAAATGATTTGAGCATGCGTAAAAAGTTATCAAAATCGTCCTAGCTCGAGACTTTGGACTGGCTTAGACGGTTTTCGAACCATCCAAGAATGGCTCTAAAATTAACCCGAACGCCAAACTGCGGGTGTCAGAACCGTCGACAAGATCGCCTCCGACATTAATTAATTCCAATAGAAAATGAGGCGGCATCAAACTTTGATTTGAGTGAAATTATAGACGAATTCTCAAAAATTAAAGCGGTCAACAGATTGTGAATTGGACGTGAAATTCTGTTTAAAATCGTTTTTTCTCTTAATTAATCTCATCTGTATAATAAATATTCTATATTGTCATGTGCGTCGTTGTATATTTATTCCCTTTTTCTTCTATTAAACACATGGAGATTCTAATAGAGACGACATATGTATTTAGCCTACTAGGGATAAGTTCAACTCACTGTTTCCTATTCTTATTTCTATCAATAATGTTGAAGGCCAATATAAGTTCAAACTACGCGGAAAGAGGGGAGGATTATTTCCCTATGCACCAGGGCCCTTGTCCCCCTAGCTACGCTACTGTATGGATTACAATAAAATAATAACTGACTTTTGACTAGAAAAACACGGCGGAAATTCTGTATTACGAGAACTGAGAATGATGAAATTGTATATTGCAGAAGAGATTATACCTGCAAAATTAATTTCGTCTTCTACCTTGACGAAGCTTGGATCTACCAAGATTAGATTGTTAAGAAAATGTTGGTTGTCTAGAATATAATTAGTGATCGGCAAGCATTTTTGGATGGATGTTCAACAGTAATGAAAACGTCAGTAGGAAAGGAAAAAGGATTAATCAGAGCTCATATTGGCAGCGAAGATGGTTTACAATTGCTGCTTCTTTCAGTGTCATTAGTACAGTTCTAATGAAAAAAATCGATTTTTTTTATAAAAGAGTAATAAATTACAACATACTATAACAAAATTTGGGTTTTACTATTGGAGGAGTCCACAAGTGTACGTCTCAGTACAGTCGTACTATTTAATCGATCTCGTGGCACAAAAAGTTGTGGTCCTTGTACAGCTGTGCTCCAGGATAATGTTGATATTTGAAAAATTTTACTATTAGAAATCCTGTTATTAGTGAAAGTTGTAGTTGAATCAATGTTAATTGTAAAAGTATGTTGACATTTAAATAACATTTGATCAACAATAAAAACAGCAGTCCATAAACTGCTTTTAAAAATATCTTCTTTAAGTTCCTTGTGGCATTACTTATTATTTTTTCTCTTATTTTTTTTTTGGAATCAAACCACAATAATGTTTTTTTATTTTTTATTTCGACGTTTCGGTAGCGTTCCAGCTACTGTCAATATTAACTACAGTAAAGAAATAATTTTTGGTCCCTATCTGACACAACGAAAAAATTTGACAACCAGACAATCAATAGTATTTTGAAGTTTAAGACTACAAAACTTTGTCAAATTGTATTAAGGTTCATTCATAGTAAAAAAAAACATTATTGTGGTTTGATTCCCAAAAAAATAAGAGAAAAAATACTTTTAAAAATATTTCGCATCAACACTTAAAAATGAGATATATACTTAAATAAATAATTACAGAATAACAATTGTTATATTATATATAAACTTAATTTCGTTTTGACTTATTGATTTAAGACCAAAACCCACAGCAGGTAGTCGTTAATGCGATAACAATAGCAAGGTACCGTACTAGTTTCTTCGAAAAGCGAAAATATAATGCCTAAGAGTGTAATTATTTTACAACTGAAATATTTGGTTGGTAAAATAATATTTGAGACTCATTTTTCAATTCATATAATTATCTATCAATCTATTATTCATTTGTGATAAATGGTGGACCACTCTATACATATTTTAATCTGATTGTCTAAACATAAAATGAGCTTCCATTTCTTCTTTTTCTTTGTCTGACCTCTACTGCACCTACCTACTTCATTTCCAATGGCCTTTTTATATTTACATAATGGGTTCAAACTATTTATAGATATAATAGAAAGTGGACGTGTTTAAAACTAAGTATGTGACGTCCTTGGACAAAAATGTGATACCAACCCTAAATTGTATAAAAAAAACCGAGAATGTTTTTTTCTTATTTACTGCCAGCATTTTTGTTTTATCTACAGTCAGAGTTTCATGTATAGTTGACGTAAAAGATATAGTGCCAGCTATCAAATCGTATATCCCCTTTAAGTTATGTTGCGGAGCTAAACTCTGAAAGGTATTTATATTATTTTCGTCTACTAACCAAACATAATTCCCTATTGTACTTATATTTTGACCCATCAGTCCATCCTTTCTTAACCGTACCGTGTGTATTTTACCGAGTTTCGTCCAAATAGATAATTGCTAATGAATATATGTATACTTACTTACAATTTCCACACAAAAACACACACTTTCTCGATGTCAGATCTCCGACTAAAGAGAACACCTGCAATCATCCCTCAAAAATAGTTATAGTTCAGTCAAACTATTAAAGGCACTCACTCGCTAGAGAACACCTGCAACCATCCCTCACAAATAGTTATAGTTCAGTCAAACTATTATAGGCACTCACTCGCTATCGCTCGTTCGTGCTTTAAACAGTTTCGTTTATTAATCGCCTTCATTAACAAACTAGTTTAATAAATAACTATTAACGATTATTAGTTGAAATTATAACATTAAATTAATTTATCGTCAACTAAGTAAGCATTTTAAATAATTATAATATTGACTGGGCTATGACGGTATACTCTTAGTCTTAAAGCCAAATAAAAAGCCGGCAACTGTACCTTTTACATCAACTATACACTTTTTTTCTTTTCGAATCTATTTCAATTTCATATCAGTTATTATTCGAAAAATATATCATTGTTACTTTCCACTGTTTTGGGGATACCCTGTATAGTACAAAATGTTTTTAAAATGTCGAGATTATCTTTTTTATTTGAAATATTTTTTGATAACATCTGCCAATTGAATTAAATAAATCAAAGCGTAAACCTTGTATGATTCAACTGTTTAATTTGTTTGATTCCAAACAATAAGTGAAAGTTGAATTTTTTTACAAAAAAATTTAAATCATGTTTTAATATCTAAATTTTACCTACTACTGATCTGTTACAGTTTACTGTACAAAAAGGGGTTTATTAGTTTTTATTATTAAATCCCTAAAGCCAGAAGTCAACGAAATATCGTGAAATTTTCTATACAATACTTATCGTATCACTTGTATAATCATAGAATTCAAATAAGCAAGAAATTAGCTACCTACAGTCGCAGAACCAAACATGAGCCCTGAGTGGGCGTGTTCATGTCGCTGTAGTTGTATTTTTGTAGTAACAATCGATATTTTGGATCGATAACCGAATATCGATCCAATAACTGTCAAGAGATATGCAAACAAAGTCAAACTTGCTAAAAATATATTTATACTTACTTATTAATAAAAAAATTTATATTGCACTAAAATAAAACTACTATCTGCCCTAAATTTCTATATTTTCAAATTTCAATACTCTGTATTAATGTCATAAAAAAGAAGGCTCAAGTTTTTATTGAAAATAGAAAATAGAATGCATTCCAGTATTGCCGATGTAAAAATAAAAATTACCCGAACTTACGATTCAAGTTATCAGAATTTGTCAAAAATACCAAAAGGTCACAGTGGTTATCAAAATAAAGTCTTCGACCCTAGTCAATAAGAAAAATCCCCAAAAACAATAGCCATTTTATATATACCTTCTGCAAAATATTCGAAAAACTATTGGATCCAAATTAGCGAAATTGTCTAAAAATCGGGTAATTATCCTCGCATTGACAACATACATACACTAAAGTTGATGTATGTTGATGAAATCACTCGGTCATTTTATTATTTCGATTATGTTAACAATTACAAATGTACAATCGTTAACATTAGCTCCTGATTGGCTCGTTGCGATGACCTTTCTTTTAGTTGGCATATTTTCCGAGTCTCATGTTTGCTTCTGTTAACTGTATATAATTAATAAATATGACATAATAAGGAAATTTCCACATTCTTCATGCTACCTTTCACAAATTTTAATTAGCGACCTTTCCATTTGTACTTATATATTTATATAAATATGTTTCCTACACACATACGAATTTTCAAGTAATTTTCTTTCATAGGTCTACTAACAATATAAATTTCATACAATCTGTATTCGAAACTGTTGTAAATTATTGAATAATTTTGGCGTGAAGTGACCGTAGTTTATTATATCTAATTTTCTTATTCATCCAACTCCGGATTCTAAGACTGGAATGGGATGGAAACATGCAGTCGGAATTCCATGCTGGTGTGGTCCACTGACGGATCCAGAATTGACAGAGAAATGGGAGCGAGAATGCAATACTTACTCATCTATGTATAGATGTCAAAAGATCTTTCCAACAGGCAGACAGCACTAAAATTCTTAATATACTACCTTAACAGGTCTAGACCAGTCTGGGACTGTCTACAATACTCTTAACCATAGCCAATAGGGTAACGGGGACGAGAGCATTGTGAGCAGCGGAATTGCAGATACCCTAACAAAAAAAGTTCACTGGATCTGAGGCAGTACTCGGTAATTAAACATTTAATCACTACGATATGTATCTCGGTAGATTTAACCAAAGCATCAGAAGTAATGAGGACAACTGCCTCTTCAGAAACACTGCTGCTAAAATACTACTCTAAGAACCCTAGGAGTTGCTGACTAACGAAATACTAAATCTATGCGGGGAACTAGAGCTCCAAGAAGGACCTAGTGGAAAGACTGTTGAGCCTGATAAAGACAACCAGTGTTTTCACAAAAACAGTGCTGCCAAGAGCACAAGAAACCTTGTGCAGAGGTTACGATGTCTTGAAACCTTGACTCGGGGTACACTGAACTAATCAATCATTCAAGTAGGGGTATGGTTTTGATTATCATTTGTAATAATTATTGGTAGATTCCTAATCATGTTTAGTCACATAAAACTATTATGGTGGCTTAGCTATGGTTTCTCCATCATAGTTTTGTAATAATTTTTGAATTAGTCTTCGAACCTTTTCCTTTGCTGTTTCAAGAACTGGTATTGGTTAAACATTTGGAATTGTTGAATCTTCTTGCGAATTCATCAGCTTGATCATATTCGCTATATCCTAGTACCAACACTAAAGTACAGTTTGTCAGTTCATTCCAAGTTCTTCTTAGCATTCGTGTACCAGTCTGGATTTAATTAAATTTTAATGTACCCTACATTCTTTCAGATTGAATTATTGTGATACTATTTCATTTGCTGATCCCATTTGAAAAATAACTATTAGATATTTAAATTTAGTTACCAAAAGATGGATAAGTGAAATATTCTCTGACAACCAGGTTCTGCGCAAAACTATCAGTAATCCAACTAATAGTTCTAGAATGGTGGAAAACTGTAAAGAATCCCTTAACAGGCTGACAAGAGACAACATAGTGTCTCTAATAGGAGTGCCGGCACTTGAGGGTAATGAAATGGCGGACCAGTTAGTTAAAGAATGTTCTAAAGGAGATTCCAAAGGTCCGGAACCGTTTTGTGAAATAACAAAGAATAGGGTACAAGCATAAATTTTGCTATTGGTGGGAATTGACGCTTTATCAGGTCTCCTAACACCTTGCATGCCTATTTTTTCAAAAAAATATAAACTTTACTTTTAAAACGACTTTAAAAATCAAAACGCCAAAACGCGCTTTACGTCATAAAGATGGCTGCCCCATGGAGTGACGTCATTTGTTTACGTTCTTATTCGTGTATCACGGTTTGAGTTCTTGTGACCTAATTTGTTTCTGAAAGCTTTAAAAATGGATAAAGGCGAAAAAAAACCTTTGTATTATAGGTATTGCAATGTTCCAGAGTGTAAATCAACGACTATTAAAACTCCAGACAAAATATTTGTTCTTTACCTGGTGGCGCAAGCAAAAATGCACTTAAGAGAAGGGCATTGTGGTTGCAAGCTATGCGTCACTGAATTAGTAAATAAAATATTTTCTTCTAAAAGTTTTAAAATATCCTCGGAAATATCGAATATTTATGTCCACATTCCACTTTACGTTGACTTTTAGAAATAAAAAAAAGCACATACAAACACGTAATGGTCTCAAACAAACATATAAATGATATTTTTACGTCGATGAAGCAATTAATAGTTAATTAAAATACAATATAAACACAAAACTACACAGAACCTAATGCAATACCGGCCATATTGACAAAAGTAATCACATGGTATGACATCACACGTATCATCGGTAGCGTTCGGAAATCCTCGGGTGGTGGTCGGAAACTACAATAAAATTTGAATTTTATTTTAAAATTTGGAAGTAATTTCCAATGGCAACTGGTTTATTTCCTATTATTAGTTATTTTTGATATCAACTTTACTATTATAAATTAATATCTAAGCAAAATATGCGTGTACCTAATTGTATAAGAGGGGAAATTGGGAACTGTCCACCTCTATACAAGTGATAAAGTTTATGTGTCCATCCCAAATAGGAGTTTGCGCACTATACAGTACTTGAAACGGTTCCAGAACGGTTCATAAGTGCCAGTTGGAACAAACCAAATATTTTCAAAGATTAATTTGACAGTTTTTGTAGACATACCTTTTCAACAAACTGTTCAAATACCATTTGACAGTGAAATAACAAATGTGTCCGTATGGTTTTTTTTTCACTTAGGTATAATAAGGCAAGTGGTTTGAAATAAACTTGTTTTAAACCGCTTTTACATTTTATTCGTAACCCTAGAAACAGATAATTATATCTGTCCCTTTATTTACCTTCATACATATCGATCTAACAATTATTTCCCTTTTTAACGAAACAGCCAGTACCTATAGCAAGCAGCAACCACTCCCCATTGTCTGTACAAAACAAAAAATCCGTATATACACATTAAAAATAAAAAAAGTGTCGAATGCTTTCTCACGCGTTCCCTTTGTTGTCTGATCTTGGTTGGTTTGCCATCGACCGTCAAAACCAGTGGCGTAGCAAAGCTGCTAGACATGGGAGATTTTTAATTCACAAATTGAAAATTTATATAATATCAATGGTTATCATAAAGCTTTTTTCTAGTTTAAATATTTTAAAGTGTACTGGTATATATATAATAAAATTTATAGTAATATCGCTTGTCACATGATACCATGGCTTTCAGTATGTTTATGTTTATTAAGTTGGCATGTGTTCGTAGCATATACCATTAAATAAATTAGTAGATCTCTGGTTTATTAATTACCTGTTATTTTGTACTCACAGACCGGAATTATTTTTAATTGGAATTTATCTTCGACAGTCCATTTGCTTTCAGAGTACACTACATACATTTGCTGCATATAGAGAATTATATAAAATGCATGAAATAAACAGAACAATGAAACAATCCCATAACAGAGAATAATTCATTTAACAAACCTTATTGTTGAAATACGTTTAACTGAAAGTTGAAGAATTGAAATTTTGATGGCGTTGGGGATAGGAAACGGCCTTATTTCATGAAATACACCTAGATTGTGTAGATAGTCTACAGATGAAGGATGGAATCAAAATACAAAATTAACCAGACTAGAATTACTATTTATAATTATCAAATTATGAAGAATTCTTTATAACAGAACAATCAAACGACTGGAAACTTTCAGCATGTATAGTCTCAGTTTTATTGTAATTAATAATTGTAGTTCTCCTGAATCCAATGGAAGAGGCTAGAACGTTCCATCTTTCCAATTAGTCGAGTAATGGATACATCAAGTTTCAGAAAGTGGATTTTCGAATTTTTTCACTACTTTATCGTTTATTATTCACAAGACCGAAACGCTTCAAGTTATGGTTTTGAAAAAATGTTATCCAATTTGTTATCCTTTTGAAAATACGTTTCTGGAATTTCAATTCAGTATTCATAGTTTTGTGGTATTAACAACACAATTTATGTTAAAAATGCATTATTTCGGAAATTTCATTACACCATCTGAATGCGAAAGAATGATTTTATCAAAAAACTGACTGTAGCATGTGTTTTCCCATATCAAAAAACCCCTGGTAGCGAATTTTAAGCCAACTCCATGTCGAAAAATTTTTTTTTGGTAGAAAATTTCGAAGCAATGGGTAGGTCTGTTTTCTCCCTTAATGCTTGGGAATATTGACTCAAAGTTTTGAGTCGATTGGAGAAGACTAGAACCTTCTATCTCTCCAATTAGCCGAGTTATGGTTACATAAAGTTTCAGAAAGTGGTGATTTCATTGGAAAACACACGGTGCCAGTCGTTTTTTCGTCCCAAAAAACCCCTGCATACCAATTTATAATGCTTGGAAATATAATCTGAGAATTCATTTTTATATGTAAAATGGTCTTCTGAATCGATTGGCAAAGACTAGAACGTTTTATCTCTTCGATTAGTCGAATTATGAGTATTTTTGGTTTTAGGAAGTGAATTTTCGAAAATTTCACTACGTTATTTGAAGGCGAAATAATGATTTTTTTGAAAAACAGACGAAGTCAGTCGTTTTTTCGTCCCAAAAAACCCCGGCATACCAATTTATAGCTAATTTCATGCCGCAAAATTTTTTTTTTGTAGAAAATTTTGAAGCAGGGGGTAGGTATGGAAATATTTCGCGATTTAAATCACTGTCTGATGTCTTCCTTACTGCTTGAAATTATTAACTCAAAATTCATGTTTATATGTAAAATGTTCCCCTGAATCGAATGGCGAAGACTAGAACCTTCTATCTCTCCAATTAGAGGAGTGATTGATACATAAAGAATATCTTCACGATTTAATTTACTATTTGCTATTTTCCCTAATGCTTGGAAAAATGAACTGAAAATCCAATTCAATATGTAAAATGTTCCCCTGAATCGAATGGTGAAGACTAGAACCTTCTATCTCTCCAATTAGCCGAGTTATGGTTACATAAAGTTTCAGAAAGTGGATTTTCGATTATTTTCATGATTTAAATCGCTATTTGCTATCTTCCTTAATGTTTGGGAATATAATTTGAAAATTCATTTTTATATGTAAAATGGTCTTCTGAATCGACTGGCAAAGACTAGAACGTTCTATCTCTCCAATTAGTCGAACTATGAGTACTTTTGGTTTTAGGAAGTGAATTTTCGAAAATTTCACCACGTTATTTGAAGGCGAAATAATGATTTTATTGGAAAACAGACGGTGCCAGTCGTTTTTTCGTCCCAAAAAACCCTGGCATACCAATTTATAGCCAATTTCAAATCGCAAAATTTTTTTTTGGTAGAAAATTTTGAAGCAAGGGGTAGGTATGGAAATATTTCGCGATTTAAATCACTGTCTGATGTCTCCCTTACTGTTTGAAATTATTAACTCAAAATTCATGTTTATATGTAAAATGTTCCCCTGAATCGAATGGCGAAGACTAGAACCTTCTATCTCTCCAATTAGAGGAGTAATTGATACATAAAGAATATCTTCACGATTTAATTTACTATTTGCTATCTTCCTTAATGGTTGGGTATATGAACTGAAAATCCACTTCAATATGTAAAATGTTCCCCTGAATCGAATGGCGAAGACTAGAACCTTCTATCTTCCCAATTAGCCGAGTTATGGTTACATAAAGTTTCAGAAAGTGGATTTTCGATTATTTTCATGATTTAAATCGCTATTTGCTATCTTCCTTGATGCTTGGAAATATAGTCTGAAAATTTATTTTTATATGTAAAATGGTCTTCTGAATCGATTGGCAAAGACTAGAACGTTCTATCTCTCCAATTAGTCGAATTATGAGTACTTTTGGTTTGAGGAAGTGAATTTTCGAAAATTTCACTACGTTATTTGGAGGCGAAATAATGATTTTATTGGAAAACAGACGGTGCCAGTCGTTTTTTCGTCCCAAAAAACCCTGGCATACCAATTTATAGCCAATTTCATATCGCAAAATTTTTTTTTTGTAGAAAATTTTGAAGCAAGGGGTAGGTATGGAAATATTTCGCGATTTAATTCACTGTCTGATGTCTCCCTTACTGCTTGAAATTATTAACTCAAAATTCATGTTTATATGTAAAATGTTCCCCTGAATCGAATGGCGAAGACTAGAACCTTCTATCTCTCCAATTAGAGGAGTAATTGATACATAAAGAATATCTTCACGATTTAATTTACTATTTGCTATCTTCCTTAATGCTTGGGAATATGAACTGAAAATCCACTTCAATATGTAAAATGTTCCCCTGAATCGAATGGCGAAGACTAGAACCTTCTATCTCTCCAATTAGCAGAGTTATGGTTACATAAAGTTTCACAAAGTGGATTTTCGATTATTTTCATGATTTAAATCGCTTTTTGCTATCTTCCTTGATGCTTGGAAATATAATCTGAAAATTTATTTTTATATGTAAAATGGTCTTCTGAATCGATTGGCAAAGACTAGAACGTTCTATCTCTCCAATTAGTCGAATTATGAGTACTTTTGGTTTTAGGAAGTGAATTTTCGAAAATTTCACTACGTTATTTGAAGGCGAAATAATGATTTTATTGGAAAACAGACGGTGCCAGTCGTTTTTTCGTCCCAAAAAACCCCGGCATACCAATTTATAGCCAATTTCATATCGCAAAATTTTTTTTTTGTAGAAAATTTTGAAGCAAGGGGTAGGTATGGAAATATTTCGCGATTCAATTCACTGTCTGATGTCTCCCTTACTGCTTGAAATTATTAACTCAAAATTCATGTTTATATGTAAAATGTTCCCCTGAATCGAATGGCGAAGACTAGAACCTTCTATCTCTCCAATTAGAGGAGTAATTGATACATAAAGAATATCTTCACGATTTAATTTACTATTTGCTATCTTCCTTAATGCTTGGGAATATGAACTGAAAATCCACTCCAATATGTAAAATGTTCCCCTGAATCGAATGGCGAAGACTAGAACCTTCTATCTCTCCAATTAGCCGAGTTATGGTTACATAAAGTTTCAGAAAGTGGATTTTCGATTATTTTCATGATTTAAATCGCTATTTGCTATCTTCCTTGATGCTTGGAAATATAATCTGAAAATTCATTTTTATATGTAAAATGGTCTTTTGAATTGATTGGCAAAGACTAGAACGTTCTATCTCTCCAATTAGTCGAATTATGAGTACTTTTGGTTTTAGGAAGTGAATTTTCGAAAATTTCACTACGTTATTTGAAGGCGAAATAATGATTTTATTGGAAAACAGACGGTGCCAGTCGTTTTTTCGTCCCAAAAAACCCCGGCATACCAATTTATAGCCAATTTCATATCGCAAAATTTTTTTTTTGTAGAAAATTTTGAAGCAAGGGGTAGGTATGGAAATATTTCGCGATTTAATTCACTGTCTGATGTCTCCCTTACTGCTTGAAATTATTAACTCAAAATTCATGTTTATATGTAAAATGTTCCCCTGAATCGAATGGCGAAGACTAGAACCTTCTATCTCTCCATTTAGAGGAGTAATTGATACATAAAGAATATCTTCACGATTTAATTTACTATTTGCTATCTTCCTTAATGCTTGGGAATATGAACTGAAAATCCACTTCAACATGTAAAATGTTCCCCTGAATCGAATGGCGAAGACTAGAACCTTCTATCTCTCCAATTAGCCGAGTTATGGTTACATAAAGTTTCAGAAAGTGGATTTTCGATTATTTTCATGATTTAAATCGCTATTTGCTATCTTCCTTGATGCTTGGAAATATAATCTGAAAATTCATTTTTATATGTAAAATGGTCTTCTGAATCGATTGGCAAAGACTAGAACGTTCTATCTCTCCAATTAGTCGAATTATGAGTACTTTTGGTTTTAGGAAGTGAATTTTCGAAAGTTTCACTACGTTATTTGAAGGCGACATAATGATTTTATTGGAAAACAGACGGTGCCAGTCGTTTTTTCGTCCCAAAAAACCCCGGCATACCAATTTATAGCCAATTTCATGACGCAAAATTTTTTTTTTGTAGAAAATTTTGAAGCAAGGGGTAGGTATGGAAATATTTCGCGATTTAAATCAATGTCTGATGTCTTCCTTACTGCTTGAAATTATCTACTCAAAATTCAAGTTTATATGTAAAATGTTCCCCTGAATCGAATGGCGAAGACTAGAACCTTCTATCTCTCCTATTAGAGGAGTAATTGATACATAAAGAATATCTTCACGATTTAATTTACTATTTGCTATCTTCCTTAATGCTTGAGAATATGAACTGAAAATCCACTTTAATATGTAAAATGTTCCCCTGAATCGAATGGTGAAGACTAGAACCTTCTATCTCTCTAATTAGCCGAGTTATGGTTACATAAAGTTTCAGAAAGTGGATTTTCGATTATTTTCATGATTTAAATCACTGTCTGATGTCTCCCTTACTGCTTGAAATTATCAACTCAAAATCCATGTTCATATGTAAAATGGTCTTCTGAATCGATTGGCAAAGACTAGAACGTTCTATCTCTCCAATTAGTCGAATTATGAGTACTTTTGGTTTTAGGGAGTGAATTTTCGAAAATTTCACTACGTTATTTGAAGGCGAAATAATGATTTTATTGGAAAACAGACGGTGCCAGTCGTTTTTCCGTCCCAAAAAACCCCGGCATACCAATTCATAGCCAATTTCATGACGCAAAATTTTTTTTTTGTAGAAAATTTTGAAGCAAGGGGTAGGTATGGAAATATTTCGCGATTTAAATCACTGTCTGATGTCTTCCTTACTGCCTGAAATTATTAACTCAAAATTCATGTTTATATGTAAAATGTTCCCCTGAATCGAATGACGAAGACTAGAACCTTCTATCTCTCCAATTAGAGGAGTAATTGTTACATAAAGAATATCTTCACTATTTAATTTACTATTTGCTATCTTCCTTAATGCTTGGGAATATGAACTGAAAATCCACTTCAATATGTAAAATGTTCCCCTGAATCGAATGGCGAAGACTAGAACCTTCTATCTCTCCAATTAGCCGAGTTATGGTTACATAAAGTTTCAGAAAGTGGATTTTCGATTATTTTCATGATTTAAATCGCTATTTGCTATCTTCCTTGATGCTTGGAAATATAATCTGAAAATTCATTTTTATATGTAAAATGGTCTTTTGAATTGATTGGCAAAGACTAGAACGTTCTATCTCTCCAATTAGTCGAATTATGAGTACTTTTGGTTTTAGGAAGTGAATTTTCGAAAATTTCACTACGTTATTTGAAGGCGAAATAATGATTTTATTGGAAAACAGACGGTGCCAGTCGTTTTTTCGTCCCAAAAAACCCCGGCATACCAATTTATAGCCAATTTCATATCGCAAAATTTTTTTTTTGTAGAAAATTTTGAAGCAAGGGGTAGGTATGGAAATATTTCGCGATTTAACTCACTGTCTGATGTCTCCCTTACTGCTTGAAATTATTAACTCAAAATTCATGTTTATATGTAAAATGTTCCCCTGAATCGAATGGCGAAGACTAGAACCTTCTATCTCTCCATTTAGAGGAGTAATTGATACATAAAGAATATCTTCACGATTTAATTTACTATTTGCTATCTTCCTCAATGCTTGGGAATATTAACTGAAAATCCACTTCAATATGTAAAATGTTCCCCTGAATCGAATGGCGAAGACTAGAACCTTCTATCTCTCCAATTAGCCGAGTTATGGTTACATAAAATTTCAGAAAGTGGATTTTCGATTATTTTCATGATTTAAATCGCTATTTGCTATCTTCCTTGATGCTTGGAAATATAATCTGAAAATTCATTTTTATATGTAAAATGGTCTTCTGAATCGATTGGCAAAGACTAGAACGTTCTATCTCTCCAATTAGTCGAATTATGAGTACTTTTGGTTTTAGGAAGTGAATTTTCGAAAATTTCACTACGTTATTTGAAGGCGAAATAATGATTTTATTGGAAAACAGACGGTGCCAGTCGTTTTTTCGTCCCAAAAAACCCCGGCATACCAATTTATAGCCAATTTCATATCGCAAAATTTTTTTTTTGTAGAAAATTTTGAAGCAAGGGGTAGGTATGGAAATATTTCGCGATTTAACTCACTGTCTGATGTCTCCCTTACTGCTTGAAATTATTAACTCAAAATTCATGTTTATATGTAAAATGTTCCCCTGAATCGAATGGCGAAGACTAGAACCTTCTATCTCTCCATTTAGAGGAGTAATTGATACATAAAGAATATCTTCACGATTTAATTTACTATTTGCTATCTTCCTCAATGCTTGGGAATATTAACTGAAAATCCACTTCAATATGTAAAATGTTCCCCTGAATCGAATGGCGAAGACTAGAACCTTCTATCTCTCCAATTAGCCGAGTTATGGTTACATAAAGTTTCAGAAAGTGGATTTTCGATTATTTTCATGATTTAAATCGCTATTTGCTATCTTCCTTGATGCTTGGAAATATAATCTGAAAATTCATTTTTATATGTAAAATGGTCTTCTGAATCGATTGGCAAAGACTAGAACGTTCTATCTCTCCAATTAGTCGAATTATGAGTACTTTTGGTTTTAGGAAGTGAATTTTCGAAAGTTTCACTACGTTATTTGAAGGCGAAATAATGATTTTATTGGAAAACAGACGGTGCCAGTCGTTTTTTCGTCCCAAAAAACCCTGGCATACCAATTTATAGCCAATTTCAAATCGCAAAATTTTTTTGTTTGTAGAAAATTTTGAAGCAAGGGGTAGGTATGGAAATATTTCGCGATTTAATTCACTGTCTGATGTCTCCCTTACTGCTTGAAATTATTAACTCAAAATTCATGTTTATATGTAAAATGTTCCCCTGAATCGAATGGCGAAGACTAGAACCTTCTATCTCTCCATTTAGAGGAGTAATTGATACATAAAGAATATCTTCACGATTTAATTTACTATTTGCTATCTTCCTTAATGCTTGGGAATATGAACTGAAAATCCACTTCAATATGTAAAATGTTCCCTTGAATCGAATGGCGAAGACTAGAACCTTCTATCTCTCCAATTAGCCGAGTTATGGTTACATAAAGTTTCAGAAAGTGGATTTTCGATTATTTTCATGATTTAAATCGCTATTTG
Source organism: Lochmaea capreae (assembly GCA_949126875.1). NCBI lineage: Eukaryota > Metazoa > Arthropoda > Insecta > Coleoptera > Chrysomelidae > Lochmaea > Lochmaea capreae. Next base: position 8,016,666 of record OX421397.1, on the reverse strand, counting down.
CTATCTTCCTTGATGCTTGGAAATATAATCTGAAAATTCATTTTTATATGTAAAATGGTCTTCTGAATCGATTGGCAAAGACTAGAACGTTCTATCTCTCCAATTAGTCGAATTATGAGTACTTTTGGTTTTAGGGAGTGAATTTTCGAAAATTTCACTACGTTATTTGAAGGCGAAATAATGATTTTATTGGAAAACAGACGGTGCCAGTCGTTTTTCCGTCCCAAAAAACCCCGGCATACCAATTCATAGCCAATTTCATGACGCAAAATTTTTTTTTTGTAGAAAATTTTGAAGCAAGGGGTAGGTATGGAAATATTTCGCGATTTAAATCACTGTCTGATGTCTTCCTTACTGCCTGAAATTATTAACTCAAAATTCATGTTTATATGTAAAATGTTCCCCTGAATCGAATGACGAAGACTAGAACCTTCTATCTCTCCAATTAGAGGAGTAATTGATACATAAAGAATATCTTCACGATTTAATTTACTATTTGCTATCTTCCTTAATGCTTGGGAATATGAACTGAAAATCCACTTCAATATGTAAAATGTTCCCCTGAATCGAATGGCGAAGACTAGAACCTTCTATCTCTCCAATTAGCAGAGTTATGGTTACATAAAGTTTCAGAAAGTGGATTTTCGATTATTTTCATGATTTAAATCGCTATTTGCTATCTTCCTTGATGCTTGGAAATATAATCTGAAAATTCATTTTTATATGTAAAATGGTCTTCTGAATCGATTGGCAAAGACTAGAACGTTCTATCTCTCCAATTAGTCGAATTATAAGTACTTTTGGTTTTAGGAAGTGAATTTTCGAAAATTTCACTACGTTATTTGAAGGCGAAATAATGATTTTATTGGAAAACAGACGGTGTCAGTCGTTATTTCGTCCCAAAAAACCCCGGCATACCAATTTATAGCCAATTTCATATAGCAAAATTTTTTTTTTGTAGAAAATTTTGAAGCAAGGGGTAGGTATGGAAATATTTCGCGATTTAATTCACTGTCTGATGTCTCCCTTACTGCTTGAAATTATCAACTCAAAATTCATGTTTATATGTAAAATGTTCCCCTGAATCGAATGGCGAAGACTAGAACCTTCTATCTCTCCTATTAGAGGAGTAATTGATACATAAAGAATATCTTCACGATTTAATTTACTATTTGCTATCTTCCTTAAGGCTTGAGAATATGAACTGAAAATCCACTTTAATATGTAAAATGTTCCCCTGAATCGAATGGTGAAGACTAGAACCTTCTATCTCTCTAATTAGCCGAGTTATGGTTACATAAAGTTTCAGAAAGTGGATTTTCGATTATTTTCATGATTTAAATCACTGTCTGATGTCTCCCTTACTGCTTGAAATTATCAACTCAAAATCCATGTTTATATGTAAAATGGTCTTCTGAATCGATTGGCAAAGACTAGAACGTTCTATCTCTCCAATTAGTCGAATTATGAGTACTTTTGGTTTTAGGGAGTGAATTTTCGAAAATTTCACTACGTTATTTGAAGGCGAAATAATGATTTTATTGGAAAACAGACGGTGCCAGTCGTTTTTTCGTCCCAAAAAACCCCGGCATACCAATTCATAGCCAATTTCATGACGCAAAATTTTTTTTTTGTAGAAAATTTTGAAGCAAGGGGTAGGTATGGAAATATTTCGCGATTTAAATCACTGTCTGATGTCTTCCTTACTGCCTGAAATTATTAACTCAAAATTCATGTTTATATGTAAAATGTTCCCCTGAATCGAATGACGAAGACTAGAACATTCTATCTCTCCAATTAGAGGAGTAATTGATACATAAAGAATATCTTCACGATTTAATTTACTATTTGCTATCTTCCTTAATGCTTGGGAATATGAACTGAAAATCCACTTCAATATGTAAAATGTTCCCCTGAATTGAATGGCGAAGACTAGAACCTTCTATCTCTCCAATTAGCCGAGTTATGGTTACATAAAATTTCAGAAAGTGGATTTTCGATTATTTTCATGATTTAAATCGCTATTTGCTATCTTCCTTGATGCTTGGAAATATAATCTGAAAATTCATTTTTATATGTAAAATGGTCTTCTGAATCGATTGGCAAAGACTAGAACGTTCTATCTCTCCAATTAGTCGAATTATAAGTACTTTTGGTTTTAGGAAGTGAATTTTCGAAAATTTCACTACGTTATTTGGAGGCGAAATAATGATTTTATTGGAAAACAGACGGTGCCAGTCGTTTTTTCGTCCCAAAAAACCCTGGCATACCAATTTATAGCCAATTTCATATCGCAAAATTTTTTTTTTGTAGAAAATTTTGAAGCAAGGGGTAGGTATGGAAATATTTCGCGATTTTATTCACTGTCTGATGTCTCCCTTACTGCTTGAAATTATTAAGTCAAAATTCATGTTTATATGTAAAATGTTCCCCTGAATCGAATGGCGAAGACTAGAACCTTCTATCTCTCCAATTAGAGGAGTAATTGATACATAAAGAATATCTTCACGATTTAATTCATTATTTGCTATCTTCCTTAATGCTTGGGAATATGAACTGAAAATCCACTTCAATATGTAAAATGTTCCCTTGAATCGAATGGCGAAGACTAGAACCTTCTATCTCTCCAATTAGCCGAGTTATGGTTACATAAAATTTCAGAAAGTGGATTTTCGATTATTTTCATGATTTAAATCGCTATTTGCTATCTTCCTTAATGCTTGGAAATATAATCTGAAAATTTATTTTTATATGTAAAATGGTCTTCTGAATCGATTGGCAAAGACTAGAACGTTCTATCTCTCCAATTAGTCGAATTATGAGTACTTTTGGTTTTAGGAAGTGAATTTTCGAAAATTTCACTACGTTATTTGAAGGCGAAATAATGATTTTATTGGAAAACAGACGGTGCCAGTCGTTTTTTCGTCCCAAAAAACCCCGGCATACCAATTTATAGCCAATTTCATATCGCAAAATTTTTTTTTGTAGAAAATTTTGAAGCAAGGGGTAGGTATGGAAATATTTCGCGATTTAATTCACTGTCTGATGTCTCCCTTACTGCTTGAAATTATTAACTTAAAATTCATGTTTATATGTAAAATGTTCCCCTGAATCGAATGGCGAAGACTAGAACCTTCTATCTCTCCAATTAGAGGAGTAATTGATACATAAAGAATATCTTCACGATTTAATTTACTATTTGCTATCTTCCTTAATGCTTGGGAATATGAACTGAAAATCCACTTCAATATGTAAAATGTTCCCCTGAATCGAATGGCGAAGACTAGAACCTTCTATCTCTCCAATTAGCAGAGTTATGGTTACATAAAGTTTCAGAAAGTGGATTTTCGATTATTTTCATGATTTAAATCGCTATTTGCTATCTTCCTTAATGCTTGGAAATATAATCTGAAAATTTATTTTTATATGTAAAATGGTCTTCTGAATCGATTGGCAAAGACTAGAACGTTCTATCTCTCCAATTAGTCGAATTATGAGTACTTTTGGTTTTAGGAAGTGAATTTTCGAAAATTTCACTACGTTATTTGAAGGCGAAATAATGATTTTATTGGAAAACAGACGGTGCCAGTCGTTTTTTCGTCCCAAAAAACCCCGGCATACCAATTTATAGCCAATTTCATATCGCAAAATTTTTTTTTTGTAGAAAATTTTGAAGCAAGGGGTAGGTATGGAAATATTTCGCGATTTAATTCACTGTCTGATGTCTCCCTTACTGCTTGAAATTATTAACTCAAAATTCATGTTTATATGTAAAATGTTCCCCTGAATCGAATGGCGAAGACTAGAACCTTCTATCTCTCCAATTAGAGGAGTAATTGATACGTAAAGAATATCTTCACGATTTAATTTACTATTTGCTATCTTCCTTAATGCTTGGGAATATGAACTGAAAATCCACTCCAATATGTAAAATGTTCCCCTGAATCGAATGGCGAAGACTAGAACCTTCTATCTCTCCAATTAGCCGAGTTATGGTTACATAAAGTTTCAGAAAGTGGATTTTCGATTATTTTCATGATTTAAATCGCTATTTGCTATCTTCCTTGATGCTTGGAAATATAATCTGAAAATTAATTTTTATATGTTAAATGGTCTTTTGAATTGATTGGCAAAGACTAGAACGTTCTATCTCTCCAATTAGTCGAATTATGAGTACTTTTGGTTTTAGGAAGTGAATTTTCGAAAATTTCACTACGTTATTTGAAGGCGAAATAATGATTTTATTGGAAAACAGACGGTGCCAGTCGTTTTTTCGTCCCAAAAAACCCCGGCATACCAATTTATAGCCAATTTCATATCGCAAAATTTTTTTTTTGTAGAAAATTTTGAAGCAAGGGGTAGGTATGGAAATATTTCGCGATTTAATTCACTGTCTGATGTCTCCCTTACTGCTTGAAATTATTAACTCAAAATTCATGTTTATATGTAAAATGTTCCCCTGAATCGAATGGCGAAGACTAGAACCTTCTATCTCTCCAATTAAAGGAGTAATTGATACATAAAGAATATCTTCACGATTTAATTTACTATTTGCTATCTTCCTTAATGCTTGGGAATATGAACTGAAAATCCACTCCAATATGTAAAATGTTCCCCTGAATCGAATGGCGAAGACTAGAACCTTCTATCTCTCCAATTAGCCGAGTTATGGTTACATAAAGTTTCACAAAGTGGATTTTCGATTATTTTCATGATTTAAATCGCTATTTGCTATCTTCCTTGATGCTTGGAAATATAATCTGAAAATTCATTTTTATATGTAAAATGGTCTTTTGAATTGATTGGCAAAGACTAGAACGTTCTATCTCTCCAATTAGTCGAATTATGAGTACTTTCGGTTTTAGGAAGTGAATTTTCGAAAATTTCACTACGTTATTTGAAGGCGAAATAATGATTTTATTGGAAAACAGACGGTGCCAGTCGTTTTTTCGTCCCAAAAAACCCCGGCATACCAATTTATAGCCAATTTCATATCGCAAAATTTTTTTTTTGTAGAAAATTTTGAAGCAAGGGGTAGGTATGGAAATATTTCGCGATTTAATTCACTGTCTGATGTCTCCCTTACTGCTTGAAATTATTAACTCAAAATTCATGTTTATATGTAAAATGTTCCCCTGAATCGAATGGCGAAGACTAGAACCTTCTATCTCTCCATTTAGAGGAGTAATTGATACATAAAGAATATCTTCACGATTTAATTTACTATTTGCTATCTTCCTTAATGCTTGGGAATATTAACTGAAAATCCACTTCAATATGTAAAATGTTCCCCTGAATCGAATGGCGAAGACTAGAACCTTCTATCTCTCCAATTAGCCGAGTTATGGTTACATAAAGTTTCAGAAAGTGGATTTTCGATTATTTTCATGATTTAAATCGCTATTTGCTATCTTCCTTGATGTTTGGAAATATAATCTGAAAATTCATTTTTTTATGTAAAATGGTCTTCTGAATCGATTGGCAAAGACTAGAACGTTCTATCTCTCCAATTAGTCGAATTATGAGTACTTTTGGTTTTAGGAAGTGAATTTTCGAAAATTTCACTACGTTATTTGAAGGCGAAATAATGATTTTATTGGAAAACAGACGGTGCCAGTCGTTTTTTCGTCCCAAAAAACCCCGGCATACCAATTTATAGCCAATTTCATATCGCAAAATTTTTTTTTTGTAGAAAATTTTGAAGCAAGGGGTAGGTATGGAAATATTTCGCGATTTAAATCAATGTCTGATGTCTTCCTTACTGCTTGAAATTATCTACTCAAAATTCAAGTTTATATGTAAAATGTTCCCCTGAATCGAATGGCGAAGACTAGAACCTTCTATCTCTCCTATTAGAGGAGTAATTGATACATAAAGAATATCTTCACGATTTAATTTACTATTTGCTATCTTCCTTAATGCTTGAGAATATGAACTGAAAATCCACTTTAATATGTAAAATGTTCCCCTGAATCGAATGGTGAAGACTAGAACCTTCTATCTCTCTAATTAGCCGAGTTATGGTTACATAAAGTTTCAGAAAGTGGATTTTCGATTATTTTCATGATTTAAATCACTGTCTGATGTCTCCCTTACTGCTTGAAATTATCAACTCAAAATCCATGTTTATATGTAAAATGGTCTTCTGGATCGATTGGCAAAGACTAGAACGTTCTATCTCTCCAATTAGTCGAATTATGAGTACTTTTGGTTTTAGGGAGTGAATTTTCGAAAATTTCACTACGTTATTTGAAGGCGAAATAATGATTTTATTGGAAAACAGACGGTGCCAGTCGTTTTTTCGTCCCAAAAAACCCCGGCATACCAATTCATAGCCAATTTCATGACGCAAAATTTTTTTTTTGTAGAAAATTTTGAAGCAAGGGGTAGGTATGGAAATATTTCGCGATTTAAATCACTGTCTGATGTCTTCCTTACTGCCTGAAATTATTAACTCAAAATTCATGTTTATATGTAAAATGTTCCCCTGAATCGAATGACGAAGACTAGAACCTTCTATCTCTCCAATTAGAGGAGTAATTGATACATAAAGAATATCTTCACGATTTAATTTACTATTTGCTATCTTCCTTAATGCTTGGGAATATGAACTGAAAATCCACTTCAATATGTAAAATGTTCCCCTGAATCGAATGGCGAAGACTAGAACCTTCTATCTCTCCAATTAGCAGAGTTATGGTTACATAAAGTTTCAGAAAGTGGATTTTCGATTATTTTCATGATTTAAATCGCTATTTGCTATCTTCCTTGATGCTTGGAAATATAATCTGAAAATTAATTTTTTCATGTAAAATGGTCTTCTGAATCGATTGGCAAAGACTAGAACGTTCTATCTCTCCAATTAGTCGAATTATAAGTACTTTTGGTTTTAGGAAGTGAATTTTCGAAAATTTCACTACGTTATTTGAAGGCGAAATAATGATTTTATTGGAAAACAGACGGTGCCAGTCGTTTTTTCGTCCCAAAAAACCCCGGCATACCAATTTATAGCCAATTTCATATCGCAAAATTTTTTTTTTGTAGAAAATTTTGAAGCAAGGGGTATGGAAATATTTCGCGATTTAATTCACTGTCTGATGTCTCCCTTACTGCTTGAAATTATGAACTCAAAATTCATGTTTATATGTAAAATGTTCCCCTGAATCGAATGGCGAAGACTAGAACCTTCTATCTCTCCATTTAGAGGAGTAATTGATACATAAAGAATATCTTCACGATTTAATTTACTATTTGCTATCTTCCTTAATGCTTGGGAATATTAACTGAAAATCCACTTCAATATGTAAAATGTTCCCCTGAATCGAATGGCGAAGACTAGAACCTTCTATCTCTCCAATTAGCCGAGTTATGGTTACATAAAGTTTCAGAAAGTGGATTTTCGATTATTTTCATGATTTAAATCGCTATTTGCTATCTTCCTTGATGCTTGGAAATATAATCTGAAAATTCATTTTTATATGTAAAATGGTCTTCTGAATCGATTGGCAAAGACTAGAACGTTCTATCTCTCCAATTAGTCGAATTATGAGTACTTTTGGTTTTAGGAAGTGAATTTTCGAAAGTTTCACTACGTTATTTGAAGGCGAAATAATGATTTTATTGGAAAACAGACGGTGCCAGTCGTTTTTTCGTCCCAAAAAACCCCGGCATACCAATTTATAGCCAATTTCATGACGCAAAATTTTTTTTTTGTAGAAAATTTTGAAGCAAGGGGTAGGTATGGAAATATTTCGCGATTTAAATCAATGTCTGATGTCTTCCTTACTGCTTGAAATTATCTACTCAAAATTCAAGTTTATATGTAAAATGTTCCCCTGAATCGAATGGCGAAGACTAGAACCTTCTATCTCTCCTATTAGAGGAGTAATTGATACATAAAGAATATCTTCACGATTTAATTTACTATTTGCTATCTTCCTTAATGCTTGAGAATATGAACTGAAAATCCACTTTAATATGTAAAATGTTCCCCTGAATCGAATGGTGAAGACTAGAACCTTCTATCTCTCTAATTAGCCGAGTTATGGTTACATAAAGTTTCAGAAAGTGGATTTTCGATTATTTTCATGATTTAAATCACTGTCTGATGTCTCCCTTACTGCTTGAAATTATCAACTCAAAATCCATGTTTATATGTAAAATGGTCTTCTGGATCGATTGGCAAAGACTAGAACGTTCTATCTCTCCAATTAGTCGAATTATGAGTACTTTTGGTTTTAGGGAGTGAATTTTCGAAAATTTCACTACGTTATTTGAAGGCGAAATAATGATTTTATTGGAAAACAGACGGTGCCAGTCGTTTTTTCGTCCCAAAAAACCCCGGCATACCAATTCATAGCCAATTTCATGACGCAAAATTTTTTTTTTGTAGAAAATTTTGAAGCAAGGGGTAGGTATGGAAATATTTCGCGATTTAAATCACTGTCTGATGTCTTCCTTACTGCCTGAAATTATTAACTCAAAATTCATGTTTATATGTAAAATGTTCCCCTGAATCGAATGACGAAGACTAGAACCTTCTATCTCTCCAATTAGAGGAGTAATTGATACATAAAGAATATCTTCACGATTTAATTTACTATTTGCTATCTTCCTTAATGCTTGGGAATATGAACTGAAAATCCACTTCAATATGTAAAATGTTCCCCTGAATCGAATGGCGAAGACTAGAACCTTCTATCTCTCCAATTAGCAGAGTTATGGTTACATAAAGTTTCAGAAAGTGGATTTTCGATTATTTTCATGATTTAAATCGCTATTTGCTATCTTCCTTGATGCTTGGAAATATAATCTGAAAATTAATTTTTTCATGTAAAATGGTCTTCTGAATCGATTGGCAAAGACTAGAACGTTCTATCTCTCCAATTAGTCGAATTATAAGTACTTTTGGTTTTAGGAAGTGAATTTTCGAAAATTTCACTACGTTATTTGAAGGCGAAATAATGATTTTATTGGAAAACAGACGGTGCCAGTCGTTTTTTCGTCCCAAAAAACCCCGGCATACCAATTTATAGCCAATTTCATATCGCAAAATTTTTTTTTTGTAGAAAATTTTGAAGCAAGGGGTATGGAAATATTTCGCGATTTAATTCACTGTCTGATGTCTCCCTTACTGCTTGAAATTATGAACTCAAAATTCATGTTTATATGTAAAATGTTCCCCTGAATCGAATGGCGAAGACTAGAACCTTCTATCTCTCCATTTAGAGGAGTAATTGATACATAAAGAATATCTTCACGATTTAATTTACTATTTGCTATCTTCCTTAATGCTTGGGAATATTAACTGAAAATCCACTTCAATATGTAAAATGTTCCCCTGAATCGAATGGCGAAGACTAGAACCTTCTATCTCTCCAATTAGCCGAGTTATGGTTACATAAAGTTTCAGAAAGTGGATTTTCGATTATTTTCATGATTTAAATCGCTATTTGCTATCTTCCTTGATGCTTGGAAATATAATCTGAAAATTCATTTTTATATGTAAAATGGTCTTCTGAATCGATTGGCAAAGACTAGAACGTTCTATCTCTCCAATTAGTCGAATTATGAGTACTTTTGGTTTTAGGAAGTGAATTTTCGAAAGTTTCACTACGTTATTTGAAGGCGAAATAATGATTTTATTGGAAAACAGACGGTGCCAGTCGTTTTTTCGTCCCAAAAAACCCCGGCATACCAATTTATAGCCAATTTCATGACGCAAAATTTTTTTTTTGTAGAAAATTTTGAAGCAAGGGGTAGGTATGGAAATATTTCGCGATTTAAATCAATGTCTGATGTCTTCCTTACTGCTTGAAATTATCTACTCAAAATTCAAGTTTATATGTAAAATGTTCCCCTGAATCGAATGGCGAAGACTAGAACCTTCTATCTCTCCTATTAGAGGAGTAATTGATACATAAAGAATATCTTCACGATTTAATTTACTATTTGCTATCTTCCTTAATGCTTGAGAATATGAACTGAAAATCCACTTTAATATGTAAAATGTTCCCCTGAATCGAATGGTGAAGACTAGAACCTTCTATCTCTCTAATTAGCCGAGTTATGGTTACATAAAGTTTCAGAAAGTGGATTTTCGATTATTTTCATGATTTAAATCACTGTCTGATGTCTCCCTTACTGCTTGAAATTATCAACTCAAAATCCATGTTTATATGTAAAATGGTCTTCTGAATCGATTGGCAAAGACTAGAACGTTCTATCTCTCCAATTAGTCGAATTATGAGTACTTTTGGTTTTAGGGAGTGAATTTTCGAAAATTTCACTACGTTATTTGAAGGCGAAATAATGATTTTATTGGAAAACAGACGGTGCCAGTCGTTTTTTCGTCCCAAAAAACCCCGGCATACCAATTCATAGCCAATTTCATGACGCAAAATTTTTTTTTTGTAGAAAATTTTGAAGCAAGGGGTAGGTATGGAAATATTTCGCGATTTAAATCACTGTCTGATGTCTTCCTTACTGCCTGAAATTATTAACTCAAAATTCATGTTAATATGTAAAATGTTCCCCTGAATCGAATGACGAAGACTAGAACCTACTATCTCTCCAATTAGAGGAGTAATTGATACATAAAGAATATCTTCACGATTTAATTTACTATTTGCTATCTTCCTTAATGCTTGGGAATATGAACTGAAAATCCACTTCAATATGTAAAATGTTCCCCTGAATCGAATGGCGAAGACTAGAACCTTCTATCTCTCCAATTAGCAGAGTTATGGTTACATAAAGTTTCAGAAAGTGGATTTTCGATTATTTTCATGATTTAAATCGCTATTTGCTATCTTCCTTGATGCTTGGAAATATAATTTGAAAATTCATTTTTATATGTAAAATGGTCTTCTGAATCGATTGGCAAAGACTAGAACGTTCTATCTCTCCAATTAGTCGAATTATAAGTACTTTTGGTTTTAGGAAGTGAATTTTCGAAAATTTCACTACGTTATTTGAAGGCGAAATAATGATTTTATTGGAAAACAGACGGTGCCAGTCGTTTTTTCGTCCCAAAAAACCCCGGCATACCAATTTATAGCCAATTTCATATAGCAAAATTTTTTTTTTGTAGAAAATTTTGAAGCAAGGGGTAGGTATGGAAATATTTCGCGATTTAATTCACTGTCTGATGTCTCCCTTACTGCTTGAAATTATTAACTCAAAATTCATGTTTATATGTAAAATGTTCCCCTGAATCGAATGGCGAAGACTAGAACCTTCTATCTCTCCTATTAGAGGAGTAATTGATACATAAAGAATATCTTCACGATTTAATTTACTATTTGCTATCTTCCTTAATGCTTGAGAATATGAACTGAAAATCCACTTTAATATGTAAAATGTTCCCCTGAATCGAATGGTGAAGACTAGAACCTTCTATCTCTCTAATTAGCCGAGTTATGGTTACATAAAGTTTCAGAAAGTGGATTTTCGATTATTTTCATGATTTAAATCACTGTCTGATGTCTCCCTTACTGCTTGAAATTATCAACTCAAAATCCATGTTTATATGTAAAATGGTCTTCTGAATCGATTGGCAAAGACTAGAACGTTCTATCTCTCCAATTAGTCGAATTATGAGTACTTTTGGTTTTAGGGAGTGAATTTTCGAAAATTTCACTACGTTATTTGAAGGCGAAATAATGATTTTATTGGAAAACAGACGGTGCCAGTCGTTTTTTCGTCCCAAAAAACCCCGGCATACCAATTCATAGCCAATTTCATGACGCAAAATTTTTTTTTTGTAGAAAATTTTGAAGCAAGGGGTAGGTATGGAAATATTTCGCGATTTAAATCACTGTCTGATGTCTTCCTTACTGCCTGAAATTATTAACTCAAAATTCATGTTTATATGTAAAATGTTCCCCTGAATCGAATGACGAAGACTAGAACCTTCTATCTCTCCAATTAGAGGAGTAATTGATACATAAAGAATATCTTCACGATTTAATTTACTATTTGCTATCTTCCTTAATGCTTGGGAATATGAACTGAAAATCCACTTCAATATGTAAAATGTTCCCCTGAATCGAATGGCGAAGACTAGAACCTTCTATCTCTCCAATTAGCAGAGTTATGGTTACATAAAGTTTCAGAAAGTGGATTTTCGATTATTTTCATGATTTAAATCGCTATTTGCTATCTTCCTTGATGCTTGGAAATATAATCTGAAAATTCATTTTTATATGTAAAATGGTCTTCTGAATCGATTGGCAAAGACTAGAACGTTCTATCTCTCCAATTAGTCGAATTATAAGTACTTTTGGTTTTAGGAAGTGAATTTTCGAAAATTTCACTACGTTATTTGAAGGCGAAATAATGATTTTATTGGAAAACAGACGGTGCCAGTCGTTTTTTCGTCCCAAAAAACCCTGGCATACCAATTTATAGCCAATTTCATATAGCAAAATTTTTTTTTTGTAGAAAATTTTGAAGCAAGGGGTAGGTATGGAAATATTTCGCGATTTAATTCACTGTCTGATGTCTCCCTTACTGCTTGAAATTATTAACTCAAAATTCATGTTTATATGTAAAATGTTCCCCTGAATCGAATGGCGAAGACTAGAACCTTCTATCTCTCCAATTAGAGGAGTAATTGATACATAAAGAATATCTTCACGATTTAATTCATTATTTGCTATCTTCCTTAATGCTTGGGAATATGAACTGAAAATCCACTTCAATATGTAAAATGTTCCCTTGAATCGAATGGCGAAGACTAGAACCTTCTATCTCTCCAATTAGCAGAGTTATGGTTACATAAAATTTCAGAAAGTGGATTTTCGATTATTTTCATGATTTAAATCGCTATTTGCTATCTTCCTTGATGCTTGGAAATATAATCTGAAAATTCATTTTTATATGTAAAATGGTCTTCTGAATCGATTGGCAAAGACTAGAACGTTCTATCTCTCCAATTAGTCGAATTATGAGTACTTTTGGTTTTAGGAAGTGAATTTTCGAAAATTTCACTACGTTATTTGAAGGCGAAATAATGATTTTATTGGAAAACAGACGGTGCCAGTCGTTTTTTCGTCCCAAAAAACCCCGGCATACCAATTTATAGCCAATTTCATATCGCAAAATTTTTTTTTGTAGAAAATTTTGAAGCAAGGGGTAGGTATGGAAATATTTCGCGATTTAATTCACTGTCTGATGTCTCCCTTACTGCTTGAAATTATTAACTCAAAATTCATGTTTATATGTAAAATGTTCCCCTGAATCGAATGGCGAAGACTGGAACCTTCTATCTCTCCATTTAGAGGAGTAATTGATACATAAAGAATATCTTCACGATTTAATTTACTATTCGCTATCTTCCTTAATGCTTAGGAATATGAACTGAAAATCCACTTCAATATGTAAAATGTTCCCCTGAATCGAATGGCGAAGACTAGAACCTTCTATCTCTCCAATTAGCCGAGTTATGGTTACATAAAGTTTCAGAAAGTGGATTTTCGATTATTTTCATGATTTAAATCGCTATTTGCTATCTTCCTTGTTGCTTGGAAATATAATCTGAAAATTCATTTTTATATGTAAAATGGTCTTCTGAATCGATTGGCAAAGACTAGAACGTTCTATCTCTCCAATTAGTCGAATTATGAGTACTTTTGGTTTTAGGAAGTGAATTTTCGAAAATTTCACTACGTTATTTGAAGGCGAAATAATGATTTCATTGGAAAACAGACGGTGCCAGTCGTTTTTTCGTCCTAAAAAACCCTGGCATACCAATTTATGGCCAATTTCATATAGCAAAATTTTTTTTTTGTAGAAAATTTTGAAGCAAGGGGTAGGTATGGAAATATTTCGCGATTTAATTCACTGTCTGATGTCTCCCTTACTGCTTGAAATTATTAACTTAAAATTCATGTTTATATGTAAAATGTTCCCCTGAATCGAATGGCGAAGACTAGAACCTTCTATCTCTCCAATTAGAGGAGTAATTGATACATAAAGAATATCTTCACGATTTAATTTACTATTTGCTATCTTCCTTAATGCTTGGGAATATGAACTGAAAATCCACTTCAATATGTAAAATGTTCCCCTGAATCGAATGGCGAAGACTAGAACCTTCTATCTCCCCAATTAGCAGAGTTATGGTTACATAAAGTTTCAGAAAGTGGATTTTCGATTATTTTCATGATTTAAATCGCTATTTGCTATCTTCCTTGATGCTTGGAAATATAATCTGAAAATCCATTTTTTATGTAAAATGGTCTTTTGAATCGAATGGCGAAGACTAGAACCTTCTATCTCTCCAATTAGCCGAGTTATGGTTACATAAAGTTTCAGAAAGTGGATTTTCGATTATTTTCATGATTTAAATCGCTATTTGCTATCTTCCTTGATGCTTGGAAATATAATCTGAAAATTCATTTTTATATGTAAAATGGTCTTCTGAATCGATTGGCAAAGACTAGAACGTTCTATCTCTCCAATTAGTCGAATTATGAGTACTTTTGGTTTTAGGAAGTGAATTTTCGAAAATTTCACTACGTTATTTGAAGGCGAAATAATGATTTCATTGGAAAACAGACGGTGCCAGTCGTTTTTTCGTCCTAAAAAACCCTGGCATACCAATTTATGGCCAATTTCATATAGCAAAATTTTTTTTTTGTAGAAAATTTTGAAGCAAGGGGTAGGTATGGAAATATTTCGCGATTTAATTCACTGTCTGATGTCTCCCTTACTGCTTGAAATTATTAACTTAAAATTCATGTTTATATGTAAAATGTTCCCCTGAATCGAATGGCGAAGACTAGAACCTTCTATCTCTCCAATTAGAGGAGTAATTGATACATAAAGAATATCTTCACGATTTAATTTACTATTTGCTATCTTCCTTAATGCTTGGGAATATGAACTGAAAATCCACTTCAATATGTAAAATGTTCCCCTGAATCGAATGGCGAAGACTAGAACCTTCTATCTCCCCAATTAGCAGAGTTATGGTTACATAAAGTTTCAGAAAGTGGATTTTCGATTATTTTCATGATTTAAATCGCTATTTGCTATCTTCCTTGATGCTTGGAAATATAATCTGAAAATCCATTTTTTATGTAAAATGGTCTTTTGAATTGATTGGCAAAGACTAGAACGTTCTATCTCTCCAATTAGTCGAATTATGAGTACTTTTGGTTTTAGGAAGTGAATTTTCGAAAATTTCACTACGTTATTTGAAGGCGAAATAATGATTTTATTGGAAAACAGACGGTGCCAGTCGTTTTTTCGTCCCAAAAAACCCCGGCATACCAATTTATAGCCAATTTCATATCGCAAAATTTTTTTTTGTAGAAAATTTTGAAGCAAGGGGTAGGTATGGAAATATTTCGCGATTTAATTCACTGTCTGATGTCTCCCTTACTGCTTGAAATTATTAACTCAAAATTCATGTTTATATGTAAAATGTTCCCCTGAATCGAATGGCGAAGACTGGAACCTTCTATCTCTCCATTTAGAGGAGTAATTGATACATAAAGAATATCTTCACGATTTAATTTACTATTTGCTATCTTCCTTAATGCTTGGGAATATGAACTGAAAATCCACTTCAATATGTAAAATGTTCCCCTGAATCGAATGGCGAAGACTAGAACCTTCTTTCTCTCCAATTAGCCGAGTTATGGTTACATAAAGTTTCAGAAAGTGGATTTTCGATTATTTTCATGATTTAAATCGCTATTTGCTATCTTCCTTGATGCTTGGAAATATAATCTGAAAATTCATTTTTATATGTAAAATGGTCTTCTGAATCGATTGGCAAAGACTAGAACGTTCTATCTCTCCAATTAGTCGAATTATGAGTACTTTTGGTTTTAGGAAGTGAATTTTCGAAAATTTCACTACGTTATTTGAAGGCGAAATAATGATTTCATTGGAAAACAGACGGTGCCAGTCGTTTTTTCGTCCTAAAAAACCCCGGCATACCAATTTATGGCCAATTTCATATAGCAAAATTTTTTTTTTGTAGAAAATTTTGAAGCAAGGGGTAGGTATGGAAATATTTCGCGATTTAATTCACTGTCTGATGTCTCCCTTACTGCTTGAAATTATTAACTCAAAATTCATGTTTATATGTAAAATGTTCCCCTGAATCGAATGGCGAAGACTAGAACCTTCTATCTCTCCAATTAGAGGAGTAATTGATACATAAAGAATATCTTCACGATTTAATTTACTATTTGCTATCTTCCTTAATGCTTGGGAATATGAACTGAAAATCCACTTCAATATGTAAAATGTTCCCCCGAATCGAATGGCGAAGACTAGAACCTTCTATCTCTCCTATTAGAGGAGTAATTGATACATAAAGAATATCTTCACGATTTAATTTACTATTTGCTATCTTCCTTAATGCTTGAGAATATGAACTGAAAATCCACTTTAATATGTAAAATGTTCCCCTGAATCGAATGGTGAAGACTAGAACCTTCTATCTCTCTAATTAGCCGAGTTATGGTTACATAAAGTTTCAGAAAGTGGATTTTCGATTATTTTCATGATTTAAATCGCTATTTGCTATCTTCCTTGATGCTTGGAAATATAATCTGAAAATCCATTTTTATATGTAAAATGGTCTTCTGAATCGATTGGCAAAGACTAGAACGTTCTATCTCTCCAATTAGTCGAATTATGAGTACTTTTGGTTTTAGGAAGTGAATTTTCGAAAATTTCACTACGTTATTTGAAGGCGAAATAATGATTTCATTGGAAAACAGACGGTGCCAGTCGTTTTTTCGTCCTAAAAAACCCCGGCATACCAATTTATGGCCAATTTCATATAGCAAAATTTTTTTTTTGTAGAAAATTTTGAAGCAAGGGGTAGGTATGGAAATATTTCGCGATTTAATTCACTGTCTGATGTCTCCCTTACTGCTTGAAATTATTAACTCAAAATTCATGTTTATATGTAAAATGTTCCCCTGAATCGAATGGCGAAGACTAGAACCTTCTATCTCTCCAATTAGAGGAGTAATTGATACATAAAGAATATCTTCACGATTTAATTTACTATTTGCTATCTTCCTTAATGCTTGGGAATATGAACTGAAAATCCACTTCAATATGTAAAATGTTCCCCCGAATCGAATGGCGAAGACTAGAACCTTCTATCTCTCCTATTAGAGGAGTAATTGATACATAAAGAATATCTTCACGATTTAATTTACTATTTGCTATCTTCCTTAATGCTTGAGAATATGAACTGAAAATCCACTTTAATATGTAAAATGTTCCCCTGAATCGAATGGTGAAGACTAGAACCTTCTATCTCTCTAATTAGCCGAGTTATGGTTACATAAAGTTTCAGAAAGTGGATTTTCGATTATTTTCATGATTTAAATCGCTATTTGCTATCTTCCTTGATGCTTGGAAATATAATCTGAAAATTCATTTTTATATGTAAAATGGTCTTCTGAATCGATTGGCAAAGACTAGAGCGTTCTATCTCTCCAATTAGTCGAATTATGAGTACTTTTGGTTTTAGGAAGTGAATTTTCGAAAATTTCACTACGTTATTTGAAGGCGAAATAATGATTTTATTGGAAAACAGACGGTGCCAGTCGTTTTTTCGTCCCAAAAAACCCCGGCATACCAATTTATAGCCAATTTCATGACGCAAAATTTTTTTTTTGTAGAAAATTTTGAAGCAAGGGGTAGGTATGGAAATATTTCGCGATTTAAATCACTGTCTGATGTCTTCCTTACTGCTTGAAATTATCCACTCAAAATTCAAGTTTATATGTAAAATGTTCCCCTGAATCGAATGGCGAAGACTAGAACCTTCTATCTCTCCTATTAGAGGAGTAATTGATACATAAAGAATATCTTCACGATTTAATTTACTATTTGCTATCTTCCTTAATGCTTGAGAATATGAACTGAAAATCCACTTTAATATGTAAAATGTTCCCCTGAATCGAATGGTGAAGACTAGAACCTTCTATCTCTCCAATTAGCCGAGTTATGGTTACATAAAGTTTCAGAAAGTGGATTTTCGATTATTTTCATGATTTAAATCGCTATTTGCTATCTTCCTTGATGCTTGGAAATATAATCTGAAAATTCATTTTTATATGTAAAATGGTCTTCTGAATCGATTGGCAAAGACTAGAACGTTCTATCTCTCCAATTAGTCGAATTATGAGTACTTTTGGTTTTAGGAAGTGAATTTTCGAAAATTTCACTACGTTATTTGAAGGCGAAATAATGATTTCATTGGAAAACAGACGGTGCCAGTCGTTTTTTCGTCCTAAAAAACCCCGGCATACCAATTTATAGCCAATTTCATATAGCAAAATTTTTTTTTTGTAGAAAATTTTGAAGCAAGGGGTAGGTATGGAAATATTTCGCGATTTAATTCACTGTCTGATGTCTCCCTTACTGCTTGAAATTATTAACTCAAAATTCATGTTTATATGTAAAATGTTCCCCTGAATCGAATGGCGAAGACTAGAACCTTCTATCTCTCCAATTAGAGGAGTAATTGATACATAAAGAATATCTTCACGATTTAATTTACTATTTGCTATCTTCCTTAATGCTTGGGAATATGAACTGAAAATCCACTTCAATATGTAAAATGTTCCCCTGAATCGAATGGCGAAGACTAGAACCTTCTATCTCTCCAATTAGCCGAGTTATGGTTACATAAAGTTTCAGAAAGTGGATTTTCGATTATTTTCATGATTTAAATCGCTATTTGCTATCTTCCTTGATGCTTGGAAATATAATCTGAAAATTCATTTTTATATGTAAAATGGTCTTCTGAATCGATTGGCAAAGACTAGAACGTTCTATCTCTCCAATTAGTCGAATTATGAGTACTTTTGGTTTTAGGAAGTGAATTTTCGAAAATTTCACTACGTTATTTGAAGGCGAAATAATGATTTTATTGGAAAACAGACGCTGCCAGTCGTTTTTTCGTCCCAAAAAACCCCGGCATACCAATTTATAGCCAATTTCATGACGCAAAATTTTTTTTTTGTTGAAAATTTTGAAGCAAGGGGTAGGTATGGAAATATTTCGCGATTTAAATCACTGTCTGATGTCTTCCTTACTGCTTGAAATTATTAACTCAAAATTCAAGTTTATATGTAAAATGTTCCCCTGAATCGAATGGCGAAGACTAGAACCTTCTATCTCTCCTATTAGAGGAGTAATTGATACATAAAGAATATCTTCACGATTTAATTTACTATTTGCTATCTTCCTTAATGCTTGAGAATATGAACTGAAAATCCACTTTAATATGTAAAATGTTCCCCTGAATCGAATGGTGAAGACTAGAACCTTCTATCTCTCTAATTAGCCGAGTTATGGTTACATAAAGTTTCAGAAAGTGGATTTTCGATTATTTTCATGATTTAAATCACTGTCTGATGTCTCCCTTACTGCTTGAAATTATCAACTCAAAATCCATGTTTATATGTAAAATGGTCTTCTGAATCGATTGGCAAAGACTAGAACGTTCTATCTCTCCAATTAGTCGAATTATGAGTACTTTTGGTTTTAGGAAGTGAATTTTCGAAAATTTCACTACGTTATTTGAAGGCAAAATAATGATTTTATTGGAAAACAGACGGTGCCAGTCGTTTTTTCGTCCCAAAAAACCCCGGCATATTAATTCATAGCCAATTTCATGACGCAAAATTTTTTTTTTGTAGAAAATTTTGAAGCAAGGGGTAGGTATGGAAATATTTCGCGATTTAAATCACTGTCTGATGTCTTCCTTACTGCATGAAATTATTAACTCAAAATTCATGTTTATATGTAAAATGTTCCCCTGAATCGAATGACGAAGACTAGAACCTTCTATCTCTCCAATTAGAGGAGTAATTGATACATAAAGAATATCTTCACGATTTAATTTACTATTTGCTATCTTCCTTAATGCTTGGGAATATGAACTGAAAATTCACTTCAATATGTAAAATGTTCCCCTGAATCGAATGGCGAAGACTAGAACCTTCTATCTCTCCAATTAGCCGAGTTATGGTTACATAAAGTTTCAGAAAGTGGATTTTCGATTATTTTCATGATTTAAATTGCTATTTGCTATCTTCCTTAATGCTTGGAAATATAATTTGAAAATTCATTTTTATATGTAAAATGGTCTTCTGAATCGATTGGCAAAGACTAGAACGTTCTATCTCTTCAATTAGTCGAATTATAAGTACTTTTGGTTTTAGGAAGTGAATTTTCGATTATTTTCATGATCTTTGAGGTATCCATTCAGATGACAGTGTCCTATTAACACACCTGTAAAAGCTCTTAGTGCGTTTTACTTTGCTCTCACCTAAGGATTCCCATACCATTTTAGAACTGATTACATAAGAGCTCAGTGCTTTAATGGCTGCTTGACTATTACTTTTATATCTTTCATCAATGTTGAAATAGGCACACTTTTTTATGGCGTGTATTTTCGCTTGATAGATATTTGGTGTTTTTCCCAAGATTTCAGAGTGTTTAGTTCTTGGCCCGTACACTCTTATGCCTGTCCATTCTATTGTTTTAGAGCTGTCTGTATAGCAATGAATGGCATTCTTTCCAAGTCTGGTAATGATGTTCGGATAATGTTCCTTCTTGTTCCTGAATGCCCTATTTGAAAATTTATACTTTCAATCATATTTCAATTCCATAAAAAAAATAACAAACAATGTACCAATGTTACATGTTAAAATGTTATTGAGGATCCCAAATATTTCATTAATTCAGCCAGCAAAATAGTTTCCAAGCACTTACACGATTATCTCAAAACAACCCTGCAATAAAATACAAGAAGGTCAGGAAATACCGTTCCAGAAGCTCTAACACTTGACCCTTTCTTAGCACTTAGAAGTAATACTGTACAGTTGACTCCAATTTATTATAACGATCATTAGTTTTCATGCAGACACTTTGCTGTGAAATAGCTTTTTATTACATTATATCATAATATATTACTTGATTTTTGATGTTATCCACTGATATCTCTTGTTGACTATTATTTTATTGTTCAAAATTAGTGTAAAAAGGTCTAAAAGCCATCTCGACACTATAAATATCATACATTAGCTGTATACAGTTTCGCGTATTACCATAACTGTTGTTTTGTTTTTATTCATAACCATCCCGTTTTCTTTCAAAATACTTTTCCATGTTTCTATATTGTGTTTAAGATCTTCTTTAGTTTTCGCAAAAATAACTATATCGTCAGAAAACGCCCCTTCTAAAACTTCTACTTTGTTAAGATCCATGTATAGATCTCTTATTTATACGAATACAATAATGGGAAAAATAAAATTGTTTTACATTTGTGTCTAGAAGTGGTACTAGGGCAATTTACTTTCGTCCTTCTTACTGAATTGAACAAGCTAAACACTGTTCGTCGAGTTTTTGCCGATAATACGAAACAGGCGTAAATTTGTGAAATAAACTTTATATTCTAGCTATGTAGCAAAATATAGGTATTGGGTCACTGGTGAGAACTGCTTTTTTTCGAGATGGATTCCGTATCCTGTGTACACACTAGTGAACACAAAAAGTCCTTGAAAAAAGTACACATCATTCAACAGCAAGTGTATAAAGCTGCGAGATAAATAAAGGAGATCAAATAATCCCGAACTGTTATTAGAATTTAGTATCTTAGATTGTAGAAAAGAAAAATAGATTATATTATAATTACTTTCCACGGAGATGTACTTTACATAGTACTTTTCACTATTAACAGCGTATCTTCTGATTGATTGTCCTGACATCTTGTACAGTTTCAGGAACTTTATGTTTCTCAATAAATGTTTCAATTAAGTATTAAAAAAACCTAATTTCAAAAAATACCTATCCTGTTTTTCACCCGCCACTGTAACTAACGTTCGAATAATTTTTTTGTTGCTTCGGTACCCACCGAGATGTCAGTGAGTACGTGCAACCGAGTGTGAAGCGAATAGGGCAAGGTTGTATTTATGGACTTGGACAATTAGTAGCACTTAACTCTATATGAAGATTTGTGATATTGGTGATGGCTTTGATAGTGGCGAGAGGGGTAGGAAAATGTCGTTTTTGCTATGAATTGTAATTGAGCAAGGAGGAAGAATAAAAGAAAAAAGTGCATAGTTCTTAGAATAATGGTTAGTTCACAGGTTTTTTCCCGGGAACTTTGCAACGTATTTGCGGTTTTATTATTCAAAATATAATAGACCAAGAAACCGTTAGAGAGTGAAGAAAAAAAATGCAGTACGTTAATACATGACAAAAATTTTGTCTGAACAAAATTAAGGAGATAGTTCGATGGTAAATTGTTCAACTACTATGAAGCCTAAGGTGTTCATCGGACCTAGATAGGTTCTTAGGGTCGTGGTAGTTTAATTTACGTTTCCAATACGTTGAGCATGCTAAACATTCTTTCTTGGTCATGTCTGAGATATCGCATAGTGATGAAAAAGTATGATCTTCCTTGTTCAGGCATAAGATAGCTTACTTCATTATCGTCATGCCTGGATTATGAATTTTTGAAATCAGTCCACTAGTTTTTAAGTTTATTCGTTACATACAAAAATCAAAATAATTCCTCTTTATAATATTAGTAAGAACTAAGACGAAACTTTTAGTTCGGCAAGAAAGATTACATACTTCTAAATTTTATCTTTTTTATTATTAATACACCCATTGCCGACCAGCACAAAGTGGTTCTCCAATAAATGATTGATTAAATATAATGTACATTACTTTGGTTCGTATAATTGATTTGATAAGATAGTATAGAGATAACCCTGACAAATGGGTTTGATCTAATATATCGACATCGATTAGGCTATCTGTATAATTATTGGAGCACGGTTTTTGGCCTTAAGCAACAGCTTCATTGATCAAAATGCATATGTTCATGCAGATCTAAAAAAGTTACTAATAACGTATATAAATGTTATTCAAGTAACCAGCTTATTTCACTTATTTTTGTTTCTTCTTCATTGGGATGTTTGAGCTTGTTCAGAACAAAAATGTTGACACCTTACATCTATTACTCTGTTGTTTACGTTGTTTGAATTTTTTTTATTTATAAAAGGTATAAAGCCTAAACTCAACTAATCAAAACCAAGACGTAACCACATGCGAATGCAAACAACTCACTGTCACTCTAACCTCAACTTCTTCTTTTCTTCTTCAGTTTGGGTAACTACTTACTCTTTTAATGATTTTGTTCCATGACAAAATATGTGACTAACTTAAACTTAGGTATTCTAACTAATCTATTTTTAGTCGAACACCCTATTCCAATATCATATATCTTCGTTTCCAAAATCTATAATAAACACATCAATTTAAATAAGTAGTGAACTCAATTTTTATCATGTTAATTTGCAGTTAAATAAAAATAAAAAGTCGAAGTAGAAATAGTGTAATTGGTACGGGTATTTATAATGCAGATCTCGTTCAAAAACTGGATATCCTACTTGTAAGTTGGTATAAGTAATAAAATTTGTTTAAAATTGAATAGATATTTAGTAAAGTACCACCAGTATATTTTAAAAGAGCTTGAGCCAACAAATTTATATAAATCTTATTAGAAAACCGAAGTAATCCATTGTTCAAAGAAAACTACAACTAGGTCAAAAAATGTCAAGGTTCAAGTACTATACACCTGTCCAAATCCGATACTAGTAGAATGTAAACTCTGTTCAAATTTCATTTACGCAACGCCAAACAATTTCCCTACCAGAAAACAGCTCTGGTGGCAGACGTTTCACATTTATATTGGTGGAAGGGCTATTATTAGTAGCACACTACTTCTACAGGGTCGAGTTTGGTTTTCATCAGCAACAAATCACGACGTTTTGTTTAAAGTATTTTTGATTCTTATCCTTAGTTTAGTTGGATATATTTTCACAGACATTATGGGCTAAAAATAATTTTAAGGGACACAAATCTGGAAATGATGGTATCTTTCCAACCCTGATACAACAGGGCCAGGATGAGCCTCATCTTGGGCCATATTCAAAAAGGAAGGAGACAGACCACGGTCTTCTTTATTCCAGAGAGCCTAGGGAGATTATCGGTGTGGCGTCTATTCACACTACAGCTTCCACGCCACTGAGTGTTTTACACTGGCTGATTGTTTGGTCGAATTATAGCCGTCGATATGGAACAGTCAATATCGCGATCTCACTTCCTTAGTACTTCTAAGTGATTGTCATACATTGTTGACAACTTAAATATAAAATGCATGTAGAATTTATGTACCTGTAGCGCTTAGTAATTTAAAAAATACGTAATGTATATCTGGATCATCGTAATTGGTTGAGACTATGGTAAATGAATCCAAATTTTGTATTAAATATGTTGTTCGGTGGAGCAACATTTTCCATCAGTAATGGATCTGTAAATACACACTTTTGGTCTGATCATAATCTGCACTGGATGCAACACGATTTTAACCAGGGTCGCTGGTCTGTTAACGTATGGTATGGGATTTTGGATGTTAAAATTATAGGTCCTTTTGTTTTTGATGAACATTTAAATGGCGGGTCTTACTTAAGATTCTTAAGAAATGAATTGCCTACAATATTAGATGTTCCTTTCGCAGTACGTCAAAATATGTGGCTGCCCAACTAACTTTACAAATGAAATGGATAGTAAAAGGTAGCATATTCCCCTAGCTGCCAAGATCTCCCGACCTTACAGCGTTAGATTTTTATCTCTAGGGTCGAATTGAAGATTTAGTATTTTAGACAATACCTACACAGAGTAGAACTTATTCAACGAATACAAAACTAAAATGACAGTATTTTCATGGCTAAAATAGAAGCTGCTGTTTTTTCTACCACGCAGAGATTAAATACCTATATGTATTAAAAAAGATGGAAAGCATTTTGAACTAATTAATTGTTTGTTATTGTTACAATGATAATGAATTTGTCAAAATCCTATTTTTATGTATACCTATTCATTCTCATATTATCTTCGCTTCCCTTTTCATCAAATGATTGAAAAATATAATATCGCATTTGATTATATCCAAAAAAAGTCATTAATCAATCACCGCCTCCTAGCGATCGTTAAAACCACTGATGATATAATATTTTATTATGGATTTCCTTTCCAAATGATACTAAGTTTGTCAAAATCCATAAAGCGGAACTTAAGTTATTACAATTTTATTGAGTCAGCTTTCCCACTCACCCCTACCAGTTATTTTACAAGATAGAGGAAAAAGTACTGGACCAAACTTACGTAAAATGATGTATTTGAATTTTGTGGTACTACAACGGTACATTTTTTATAGAATAGTTATTTGTATGCTTAGGCCGCGAAATACCTTTTTAACTTACCGAAAGAACAGTTATCGCCGAGGCCGTTTGCGGCCGAGGCAAGATAATCTTGAGGTCGTTAAAAAGTTTCGCGGCCATGGCATACACACTATTTTTCGTGCAATCGTTAACATTATTAAAGTAGACAACTGTAAATAAATATATTATTGCTCTAAAATCAACAGCAGTTCAATTTATGTAACAATGTGTGCTATGGAAATGATATGTTTCAATATATACAAAACATTTTGACAGTTCTTGCTTCAACTTCTGGAGTAAATATAAGTAATAATACAAACTGTACAATTAATGTTAATATTCATCCTAAATAATATAAGTATTTATGTATTTGTTGGTATTCAATAAAAAATAATCCTTGTCTTTGTAGTATTTTAGAAACGTCAAATTTGGAAGTGACGTTTGGTTTCGCAGCCGTTGCTATGGGTAACGGCCGCGAAATTGAATTTCGCGGACTGTGTTGAGACCGAGAAATACTGACTTCGCTTCCGGTTGCACGAAAAAATGTTTTTGTGGTATTATTGTGAATCACAGTCTCTAGCAGTAGAGTAGGACATTTGAAAATAACTTGCAGCTATTTCATATATACGATAAATAGTTTCCCAGATACAGCGGGTTGCCTACCTCTCTTAATCAGACATAGTAATCACTTTTGCGCAATGGCATACTGATGCGCTTTGAAACTTTTACTCAATAAATAATCTAATTTCCTAGTTTGGCAATATCCTGTACCACTTTATTAATATCCATGTTCGTTTACCTTTGATATTTGGGAAACTCTTGACATATTCGAAATACGATAATCAAGAAGTTACAAAACAGAATAAGTACTGCATGCAATCCAATTTAAGTCTACGTTTCTACGCTATGCAGCTAGTTAGACAACAAACAAATAATAAGTTGAAAAGGAAAATAAAAAAACCTGTTTTATGTTACGTACAATTTCTACAGAATTTTCCAGTAAGAATTTATTATCCGCAATTTTTCCACCACGTTTATGAGTATGCACCAGACATAAAGTAATTGCGAACCTTCCGGTAAATTAGTTCGTGTTCTAATAAAACACGTTTAAACAGTATAATATATACGTGCAATAAACAAGACCAGATTTTAATTGTTTTTAGTTGACATGGATTCTTTTTATAAATTAAATAAACTGTGATTAATTAAAAATATATACATTTATATTGTGTTCGTAGAGGATATTTCATTGTGTATTATAGTGTATGAAATGAATACGACCAAAGCACTCTGAGAACTTTAAAGCAAATAGTTAGGAGATAGAGTGAATTTGGAGTATATTTACTTAACTAAAGTTTCCTGTAAAAGTTGTCATATTTTAGTAAAGCGTGTTATCAATAGACGTCAAAGATAATAGATCTCGAGACAGATTTTTTGTCCAACTACTGCAGCACTTTCGCAATGCCACAAAAAGGTTCTGTGCCAATGGGAGCACAACGTGCCCCTTCTCTGGCTAGTGAGTCTTCTTCATTGCCCTTGTGATCTGAGTGGCCTGGTACCCAGCCTAATGACCATATATATATTGCTGTCAGCTCTTGTCTCCAAACAGTTTCAAACAAGTTTGGAATGTAAGTATCTGCATGGAGCTGATTGCTTTTCTAGCCGCTTGGCTGTCGGAGTATACTGGTCTTTTCCTCAAACTCTTGGCTTAATAGCTCTCCTGCACAGTGTATTGCTGCTACTTCTGCCTGCACATGTTTTTCTGAGCACAATGAGATTCTTATCTTTGGGTTGTCAATATATATTCCTGCTCCTACACCTTCCTCGGTTTTTTCCGTCTGTGTTTTCATATTACATTGACATTGTTCTACAAAGTCTGTCTGACAACCAACTGACTTACAGAACATGCCAAAATACACAAAGTTCAACTCCAGCTAGTGATGAGCGATATTTCACGAACTGTTACTTTTTTACTGATACAAACAAATCACAGTTCCTATTAGCAAATCTAAAGCGTGACGTGATCACAGCCAGGGAAAACGACAATGAATTGAATGAATGAATTGAATATATAATCTCCTTGACCTTCATCGCTTTCGTTCGACGAAAATTCGGCAACAAAATCGAATTTCGTTAATTACCTTGAGATTATGAAGAGATCTGTCTTTATCTGTAGAGTAGGGAGGGTGAGTTAGGCCACATGTGACCCATTGTACATCCTCACGAGGAGTTGTCTTCCTAGGTCCTCGTCCATCCTGTCCTTTCCAGGAAGGTGGACAGGTTACTAGAAGACATCTCCTTTATATCGGCAGGTGTAGGCCAAGACTCACCAAACACACACTCTCTTAATGACGATAACTCCGGGTACTCGCATAAGACATGCCTGACAGATTCATCTTCCTGTTCACACATCTTGCACAGAGGTGTGTCCACTAGCCCCATTGTATGAAGGTGTTTCCTTAATTGACAGTTGCCAATCAGAAATCCTACCGTTAAACGTAGGTTTTTCCTGGTCATCGCCAAATATGTTTTAGATTTCAGCTTCCCAGGGTCGCCCAGGGTGATCCTGGAAAGACTGCATCCCTTGATTTCATCCCATCTCTTTAGAGATTGAGCATGGGTGTAACGTTCAGCTAGTTCCGCAATTGTCGAATTCGTCAAGCCGTAGGTGTCGCTGGGTCCAAGAATTCTTAATCCAGCCGCTTCCCTGGCTAAAGAATCAGCAATGCGGTTACCTTTGCTCCTGTCGTGCTCCTTAACCCACCTTGCTATCTACCGAATTTCGTTAATTACATTAAGATTATGAAGAGATTTCGTACTCTTTTTACTTTTTTTATTATGTCTATACTTTTCTTGAATAGTAATAACACGTAGGATATTTTTCCATTAGTAATTTGTAGGAAAAAATTTTTGGAAAAATGAGAAAGTTGTAAAAATGGTAGTGGAAATTAGAGAACATTTTATTAGGTTAGTAGGGAAATTTGAAAATACAACAAAATATTATGTACTATAGCGATAAATATGGTTTGTACTATCGTATACTGAAACCCATGTAGGAAACCCTGAGAGTTGACAAAGGTGCCAAGTCATGGCCAGTACTGGGAAACCTAGCTTCGGTGTACCTTTATTGGCCCATGCATGGCCAAGCTGTTTAACCCAACTTCGGTCATGCCTATGGTTATCCAAGCTTGGGCCAAGACTGGGTAACCCAGCATAATAGTGAAGAAGTGACAACGAAAAAAGAATAAAGTGAAAAACTTAACTGTTGGACATTGAATAATCTAAGTATTTTAACATTAAATGTCGTAACAGAATTATAAATTTTTTCTTATTTTCTTGGGAATCAAACCACAATAATGTTTTTTTATTTTTTATTTCAACGCGTTCATATTAACAAAATTTCCAAAATAAGCAAGAAAAAAAGCGCTATCCCAATAAAAACCGTTCCTGGAACGTGCACTTCACTGGATTCCATTTCTAGTGGACTACATATCGTTAGAATGTCATGAAATAAAATATTTTATTTCTCATTTTACCAGAGGTGTGATCTACTATGAATGGACCTTAATAAAGTTTGACAACAAAGTTTTGTAGTCTTAAACTTCAAAATATTATTGATTGTCTAGTTGTCAAATTTTTTTCGTTGTGTCAGATAGGGACCAAAAATTTTTCATTCATTCATTATTAGTTAATCTTGACAACGGTAGCTGGAACGCTACCGAAACGTTGAAATAAAAAAACATTATTGTGGTTTGATTCCCAAGAAAATAAGAAATATAACAAATAATGCCACAAGGAACTTATAGAAGATATTTAGAATTATTAACAATAGGTATTGCGAGAAGAATGACATGAGGATTTGCCTAAAATTTCGAAGCAATTGTTGAAGACGAAACACTGTCGACCGATGAAGTCAATATTAAGCAAGCGTGAAACCAGTGGTAGTTATATTTACATTGGGTTAAGAAATTTATTAAAAAAGATAATAATTCATGATATATACGAGGATGTATTGATATCTAGTTAGCCTAGACCAGTTCCATGCATAAACAAAATATTGCGTTACCATAGCAACGAACAATAACTTATTAGAAGTGTCACTGTGAAGTTTGACGACAAAAAAGTAAACCAGAGCTTCGCAATAAATTAAAAGAAAAAAGATGTCCACCGAAATTGTGAAAATTGAAAAATTGGATTATCGACCCATCATCAAGTACCTGTATTTAAAAGGGTTAAGAGGTAAGCAGATTTACGAAGATATGCTTAATACCCTTGGTGATCAATGTCCTTCGTATGCGACCGTGAAAAATTGGACTGCAAGCTTCAAAAGAGGTAAATTTTCCATTGAAGATGATGACCGATCGGGAAGGCCAGTTTCTGTGTCAGTCCCCGAAAATATCGATGCAGTTCATGACATGATTTTATCAGAACGTCGAATTGGGCTAAAACGGATATCTGAAGCATTGAATATTTCATACGAACGCGTTCATCATATAGTTCACTTCAATTTGGACATGGGAAAAATTGCTGCAAAATGGATCCCCAAATGTTTGAATGTTGACCAAAAGCGTGCAAGGGTAGAAGCATCGCGTTCGATCTGTGCTCGATTTGAAAACGATGTAGACTTCTTAAACCGAAAAAATTAAAGAGACAAGACGCGGAAAGCTATCCAAAGGTGTTTTGTTTTTGCAGTACAACGCCCCTGCACACAAATCTCATGTTGCTATGCAAAAAATTCGTGATTTAGTGTTTGAATTACTAGAACACCCCCCTTATTCACCAGATTTGGTTCCGTCCGACTATCATCTCTTTCCTCAACTGAAAAAAAGTTAAAAGGTCGTAAATTTTCTGCCAACGAGGAGGTAATAAAAGCTGTAGAGGTCTGGTTTGCATAGCAAGAAGAAACATTTTTTTTTAAAGGTCTAGAGACGTTGCAAGTTCACTGCAGTAAATGTATTCAAATAAGAGGAGAATATGTTCTGTAATAAAATATTTTGACATTGAAATTTTGTTTGGTTCTATAGTAGGCTAAGAATTTTTCAATAGATCCTCGTATATATACTGGGAATTAGGCATGGTCCATTCCTGGCATTTAAGCATGGCCCAGTCTTGGCAACCGTGCCTGGCCCATCGTTATCACTCCAGACTTCTACTAAGACCGGGCCAAGCCTGGCTTACAAGCTTGGCTCAGAGTTCTGCATATTTGGGCCAAGCTTGGCTCCGTGGTACTTTCCTCTATGGAAACAGAATATCATATGTCGTGTTATTTTTACGATATAATTGAAGTCGTGAGAATCTCTCACTTAATTGAAACAACTTGAAAAGGGAATTCAATTACCCTTAGATTTTAGAATGATATGAATTTGTATTTTAAGGATTCCTCAAAAAAGATGGTTTTATTTTCTTTCAACAGTTTAAATTTTTTTCCTAGCAACGAAAATGTATTTGATGTACAAACTTTAAAGCTTCTACTGATAGTGACTGAAGTAAACTTAAAATCAATAAATCGGACATAAACGAAAGAAAAGTTGGTAAAGAAAACGTCGTTCGCATTTTCACAAAGACCACACGCCGATGAAAAATGAAATATCCCAACCTCTCAACTCCTACGGGAAAATCCAAAGGCAGAAGAAAAAAATCCATGCTATAAAGCTATATTTTATTTCCCTTTTTCACTTACAGAGATGGCATTCATGAATTTTAGATGTCAATTTCGGTAGATAATGCAATTACCGGTAGGTAGTGAATACGAGTACGCACGACGCGTTTTCATAATTACGTTATCAACCATTTCCATTCCTTGTTAAAAGCCTGGAGCGTGACTGTACACTATAAAAACAATTCTAGTCAAATGAAATTACTCACATTTTTTCCTTTCGAAGAATACTGAATGACACAATACATGCAACGCTAGTTTTGTGAATTGTGTGTTGAAATACCTAAATAACTCAACAAGATGTTGTTTAGCATTTAACACGAATAAAAAAAATGAGTTCTAATTAATTTTAATTATTTTGTTTTATACAATAATTCAGAAAACTAGATTTATGCTATTGGGAAAAAAGGCAATATCAGTAAACTTAATAAGTTATTTGACAATACAATAAATAATGAAAGTGTTGAGAGAGTATTTAAGTTTAAATATTTGGCAGTTATCTAGAATTAGAATTGAATATACCGGGTGGCCGGGAAAAAAAATTTTATAACAAAAGTGGGCTCGAGAAACGCCTGGAAATTATTTTTAGAATTGTCCACCGCTAGAGGGCGTATTTGACAGTTAAAATTTTAAAATGCTAATTTTTTCAAAATTTACTCAATTAAGGAGCATATCAAATATTATAATCAGATTCCACGACAAATTCTGCATATTCTCTTCAAATAAGGGGAGGGTGGAAGTGGGAACCTTGTTACGAAAAACGCCTGTAATTCCGGTTCTGCTTGACCGATTTTAATAAACTTGATGTTGTTTGAAAGAACTTTTGTTGAACAATCGAAAATTTGTGAATATGAAGCAATCTGATTAATAACATAAATGCTAGAGGGCGCTGTATTATTTTTGAAATATTGTGTTTTCTCGTAACAATTAAATAGAAGCATACAAATTGAAGTAGGTCTTCGAAAAGTAGACTAAATTAGTAAACGAAATTATGAGAAATTTCACTAGTGAAATATTTCAAAACTAGCCCCCCAGTTCACGTGAAAATATTGAAATAATTTGTGAAATTTTAAGAGTGTAGGAGTATACCCTGTGGGTTATCACAATTCCATTCTCAGCTGTTTTCATACTTTATTAAAATCCCGTAGCGAAAACGCAAGGGAGGCTAGTGGTAAACCACTTAATTTCCACGCAATTGAATTTTTTTTATTTCGTATTGATATTTCGATTGAAACTAGGAAATGACGGCAATAGCCTGAAATTTTAGGTTTACGGGGAATTAGGTTATATTATTGCCGTTTTGGTACGGATGATGTGATTCTTATCTGACACAATAAAGGCCTTGGGGGATTTTCGATGAATCAACATGTTTGGATTGAACATGAAATTTTCCCTTCGCAAGTAATGAGTAATGTACATGCATGACAAACATGAGCCCTGGGTGGACGTGTTCCTGTCGCTGTAGTTGTATTTTTGTAGTAACAATCGGAGTTAACAATTTATTTGAAAAATGAACGATTACGAGTTAGGGTTTGGTTATGTAGGTTATGGGTATCCATGTATGTATGTATGTATTTTTTTTGGGGTAGCATTCACTGAGACCTAAAAGATCTATTGTGTTCTCTTACTTCTACTTAGTTTCTGAGGAGAGTCTCAGAGACTAGTAGCTCCTTTAGTCCTATTTCCCGGAGGAATTTTAGGATATCTGCAGGCCTCAACTTAGGTAACTGTCCCTCTTCTATCCAGTAGTCTCCCAGGTACCGTGCCCTAGGATTCCGAATTACTGTGCAATTCGCAAGTATGTGGATGGGGGTTTTCTCTTCCATTCCACAAAATCTACAATCTTCTTCCTCCACTATTTTGAGCTTTTTGAGGTGCCCATTCAGGCGAGAATGTACCGTTAGGATTCCTGTTAAAACTCTTAGTGCAGTTTTGCTTTGACTTATGCATTCATTTGATCTCAACAGGTTGTAGTCACCCAGAAGAATCTTTGATTGCCTAAGCCCTACTAGATGTTTCCAATTGTCAGATCTTTTCTTTTCTTCGGCTTTACCTATTTCTTCCAATATTACATTGGAGCTGATTCCGCAAAAGGGTTCCGGCCCCCAAAAGGGTATTTCAGTCCCCTTCTTCGCTAGTTCATCTGCTATTTCGTTTCCTTCTATTCCAGTGTGACCTGGAATCCACAGTAAGGTGACTATATTGTTCTCGCTTAGTTCATTAAGTTTGCCTAAGCATTTCCAAACCATTTTGGAACTGATTACACAAGAACTCAGCGGTTTAATGGCTGCTTGACTATCAGACATTATGATAATCCTTTGCCTTCTATATCCTTTGTCAATATTGAACTGGGCACACTTTCTTATTGCGTGAATTTCCGCTTGGAAGATACTTGGGGTTTTTCCCAAGCTCTCAGAGTGTTCGGTTCCTGGCCCGTATACTCCTATCCCAGTTCCTTCTATTGCTTTTGAGCCGTCTGTGTACCATTGAATGGCATTCTTTCCAAGTCTGGTAATGGTATTTGGATCCCATTCCGTAACGAATTTCTTTGAAAAGTTATACTTTTTCATCATACCATCTTGTGGCATGTCTCAGGTTGTCCGATTTCTAAGAAGTGAAGAGGTGGGTTTTTTAATGATGTCCTCTCTACTTAGTCTGTATCTTGTTCTTTCTGCAACACTCTCCACCACCATATGTAATGGTGTGAGGTTGAGAATCACTTCCATTGCTGCTGTTGGGCATGTACTCATTGCTCCTGTTATGCATATACAGGCTAGTCTTTGAATTTTGGAGAGGTTTTATCTCGTCGTCAAAAGGCTAGTTCTACTACTCCACGCAATGGCTCCATAAGTGATGATTGGTCTCACTATGGCAGTGTACATCCAGCTCAGGATTTTTGGGTTACAACCCCAATTTCTCCCTGCTAGATTCCTGCACACCATTAAAGCCATTTTTGCTTTGTATGTAATCTCCTTCTCGTGTTTGTTCCACAGGAGTTTGCTGTCTAGAGTCAAACCTAGATACTTGACTACTTGTCTCCATTCAACGTCGTTCCCATCAAGTTTAATGGTTTTGAGGTTGAGTTTTCTTTTCTTAGTGAAGGCTATCAAGATGGTTTTGGTGAGGTTGATACTGAGTCCCACTTGCCTACACCAGCTATTTGTATAGTTCAGACCCTTTTGTACGATGTCACAAAGGGTGTTTTCAAATTTTCCCCTGGCTGTTATAACAATATCATCGGCATATCCTTGGCAGGATATTACGAGGTCCGTAAAACCACAAAGGAGTTCGTCAACCGTCAGACTTCACATTAATGCTACTCCTCCCTGTGGGCATCCTCTGGTTGTGCAGATGGAGACAATGTCTTTGCTCGTTCTCGTCTCTGCTACTCTAGTGGTGAACAGTTCCGACATCCATTTGGATGTTGT
This sequence comes from Lochmaea capreae, assembly GCA_949126875.1. Classification (NCBI taxonomy): domain Eukaryota; kingdom Metazoa; phylum Arthropoda; class Insecta; order Coleoptera; family Chrysomelidae; genus Lochmaea; species Lochmaea capreae. The sequence continues at coordinate 7,982,293 of OX421397.1, read as the reverse complement.
GCTGTCTACACCTCTTCTATTTAATGCTCTCTTGACAGCCTCATGTGGAGTGTTGTCAAAAGCTCCTTCTATGTCCAAAAATGCACATACTACAGTTTCTTGGTTGTCTAAGGCACCTCGGATATCCTCCGTCAGCTGTACCAATGCAGTCTCCGTAAATCTGCCTGCATCCATTTATAACATTGAACATATGATTGGCAATATGGCGGCGTTTTGGAAGGTGCGCAGAACGTAACGAAAATTCGTCTTCCGTGGGAGCACACCTTATACTCTATTACACCATGGATAGAGAGATATTTTTGACAGGGGAGAATAATTAGAAATAAAATCAAAAATAAAATAACCGATTGATTATTCAAAAATATATATATATATATATTACTGGAAAATAAAAAGAAGTAATCATGTAAATAATTATGAAAATCGAGGACCAAAATTATATTACAAAGGACGTATTTGGCAGATTTGATAGCATTCAGAACAGGAAAGTAAAATTTCAATCATTTAAATAACAAATAAATTTGAACAAATACTGGAAAACACATTTGAAAATAATAATAATTGAAAATATCTTTTTGAAGACCTGAGTAGCATCGAAATTTGTCATATAGTTTAGACCGGAATAAAATAGAAGATTTAATATTTAATAGAAATGAGAAATTTTGTTTAAGTAGTTGGAACATGAATCGCTTCTTAAAAAAAAGAAAAATAATAATATTTACTCGTTATACAATTCATCACTATCACCTTATCATATAAAATAATTTAAATTAATAATAAAAATAAATTTTTAATTCTAACTGTGAAATTTCAAAATTATATTCCAATTTTTTGCTATGAAAGCGTGTTTTTTTGTTTTTTCAACAATTATTAATTCATGTTTAGCTTTAGTTTTTCAAGAAACCTTCCACGGTAATTTAATTCGAAACAATACTTAATTCAAATGGAGTTCCGTGTTTCAGAAAAATTCCAATTTCACAAACAAAACTTTACTACGGAAGTAAAAACAGCAAATGACTAGAAAATGAACAAAAGCGCAAAATGTTAACTACTAAAATTATTACATTTCTAATATTTTTCCTCTTTCGTATACGACTGAAAGTTTTAAACAAAGAAGCCTAAATCACAAAATAACTCGATTTTAATTTTTAATTACTACCTCAAGATTTTATTTGTATATCAAACTGGTATACCGTAGTAGCCTACTAAAAATTCATTTCAGTTCAACATTGCAGATAACAGACAAAAGGTGAATTAATCAAGTTCTTAATATTTTCTACGGATTGTTCAATCAATCGTTTGATTGAGTTTGAAATTTCATTCAATTTATTATATCTATCCTCTCACCACAACATGACAGAAATTGCTTTTTCATGTGCTTCTACTATTTAGACCAGGGTCGATCATTTTTGAAACAAAAAAAAATAATAGTAGGATGAAACTCATTGGAAAAGGAGGAGAATATTATAAAAATGAAAGGAAAAATAATTTACGGGAGATCTTAGGCCGGGAAGGAGAAGGGGGTTGAGTTATTTTTAAGGGTAAAAAACGATTTATTCCGATTTCCGGCAAAATTACAATTCCTACGGAAAAAAGTTGGAATAGCAAGGTTGTAGGTAATAAAAAGACCTACAGCTTTTTTCACATAATTTCAAAATTTATGAGGGATATTCAAAAAACCAAGTTTTTGGTTTTTATTTTTATCTTTTAAAAAAAAAATTTTTCACAAAATTTGGTGAAAACTTACGTTTTTATGACCCAAATACACTGTAATTTATTTGATTTGAAATATTTATTTTTTCACCTTATTTTGACTTAATATCGAAAAAGCAACCTAATTTTCAATCGAAAACTCACCCGTCAAAATATCAGCTTTTTTCAAAAAGTTGGTGTGCTTTCTGTTTGTTGAAGTCTCTACTTTCCGATGGTGTAAAAAATATATATATTACTATGGTAATTCTTCTTAGAAAGTGCAAAAAATCGAAAAAGACTCGGATTCAAAAATTATTTTTTTGCCATTTTTATACAATTTCATTTGAAAAATGAGAATGCTGCAATTTTTTTTCAATTAAAAATTTGATTTATTAAATTCTAATTATATTTATGTCGTAGAAAATCTCATACCTAATGTATAAAAATAAATGTAAATAGTTCTATTGAATTTAGATACTTTATTCTTTATATTTTTTGCATTTTATGAGAAGATTCACTTTAGTATTATATTTTTTTCTACACCATCGGAAAGTAGAGATTTCAACGAACAGAAAGCACACCAACTTTTTGAAAAAAGCGAACTTTCGATTGAAAATTAGGGTGCTTTTAAAAGTAAGGTGAAAAAATCAATATTTCAAATCAAATAAATTACATTATATTTGGGTCATTAAAAGGTAAGTTTTCATTAAATTTCGTGATAAAAAAATTTTTTTTTAGAAGATAAAAATAAAAATCCAAAAACTTGTTTTTTTGAATATTCCACATAAATTTTGAGGTTATGTGAAAAAAGTGTGGATGTAAAAGTTGTAGATCTTTTTATTACTTACAACTGTGCCATTTGACTTTTTTCCATAGTACTTCTAGTTTTCCAGAAATCGGAATAAATCGTTTTTTACCCTTAAAAACTCAAATTCTATGCCACCGGCGGAATAGAAATTTTAGCACAATTTTTCGAATACGGCTGCCGCAATAACTATCCTGTTACAAGGTAGAAAAAAACATTCTTTCAGGCGACTGTTTAACGAAAAAGTAAAGGCTGTTTTGTGTACATCCTATATTTTGTTAAAAAAAGTGTAGCTTCCATGGTTTTTTTAACTATGCCTTTGTTAGAGAATACTGTCTTATAAGGAACATAATTAATATCATGCTTTACATAATAATATTCAAATTAGTACCTACTCCTGCGGATGGCGCGCCAGTGTTCTGTATTCATGTTGTCAGTGACACTGATAAGTGTAATTCCGTTATCTCCCCTAACACAACAACCGAACCGTTTTATCATTGGTAAACGATAATTAATCAGAAATTATGTTGGGAAGCTAAGAAATTAATTAAAATTTCATTCAGGGTCTACAATAATAATTCCAATGTTGACGCGTACATTTTAAGAAACCTTTACGTTAAGTTAATTTATTTTGATTTATAGATACAGAAAATTTGTGTAAAATGAACAAGAATAAAAATAACGGAAGTTGAAAAAATTGTTCGGTGGTTGATGATAGAAATTGTAGGTGTTATTTGTACATCTGTACTCATAGTTATTGACAGGTGTCAAAATAATTGAAGCGTCACTGCACGGAGTTTTGGGTAATAAAACAACTGAGAAAGCTGCATTTTTTATTTAACATTCTTCATTTGTCATATAATATTATATTTATATTATATGGGAAATTGAACAGCAATTTTTATCCCAAAAATGGCAAATAAAATTAACATTCTACAAAAAAGATACAGAAGATATTATGTAATATAATAAATGGTTTAATTTTCGCTTAGTCGAAATCTGTTTTGTAAATTTCTTTTGATTTTTCAGTATTCATTCATTCGATTGGGTCCCAGGCGCTTGAACCATTCCAGATGCTTTGTGTCTTCTATGTAGACCACTAGATTGACTGGAAGGTCGGTGACTGTCTTCAAATGTTTCTTACTCAGTTTCAATAGCCTGGTTGAGAGTTCCTTGTCTACCTTGTTCATTTTACTCTTTGCATGGAGGTGCCCTTGTGTCGACCTCCATTTCAGTTGGTGTACCATATCTCGGCTTCCCCGCTGATTCCACAAAACGGTTCCGGACCTATGAAGTCTCCTTTAGAGCCTTCTTCAGCTAACGGGTAAGCCATTTCACTACCTGCAATCCCCTCATGTATCCTCTTCTGATGTTTTCATCAATACAGGCTATAGCGGCAATCGTCTCTGCTTGAAACACAGTCGTGTATCGGCCAAGGCTATGTATGTATGTATTTTGGGGTAGCATTCACTGAGACCTAAAAGATCTATTGTGCCCCCTTATACTTCTACTTAGTTTCTGAGGAGAGTCTCAGAGACTAGCTCCTTTAGTCCTATTTCCCGGAGGAATTTTAGGATATCTGCAGGCTTCAACTTAGGTAACTGTCCCTATTCTATCCAGTAGTCTCCCAGGTACTGTGCCCTAGGATTCTGAATTGCTGTGCGGTTTGCAAGTATGTGGAAGGAGGTTTCTTCTTCCATTCCACAAAATCTACAATCTTCTTCCTCCACTATTTTGAGCTTTTTAAGATGTCCATTCAGGCGACAATGTCCCGTCGGCCAAAGCTAAAGATCATTCTCTTTCTAGGTCCTTTTATACCAGCCCCAGTGCAATGGTTTGTTTCGGAACCATCCGTGAACCAGATGATTTCTCCAGAATTACCTGGGTGAATCACCTGTTCCCTAGATGGGATAATGATGTTCACTCACTCGGTGAAAATATTCTCCGGTGTCATGCTATCAAAACTCATGTGGAATATGGGTTCATCTAGTATTGTCCCAGTTGTATAAGTGAACATTGTTTGGTGACCTTATGTATGTATGTATGTATGTATTTTGGGGTAACATTCACTGAGACCTAAAAGATCTATTGTGCCCCCTTACTTCTACTTAGTTTCTGAGGAGAGTCTCAGATACTAGTAGCTCCTTTAGTCCTATTTCCCGGAGGAATTTTAGGATATCCGCAGGCCTCAACTTAGGTAACTGTCCCTCTTCTATCCAGTAGTCTCCCAGGTACTGTGCCCTAGGATTCTGAAATACTGTGCAGTTCGCAAGTATGTGGATGGAGGTTTCTTCTTCCATTCCACAAAATCTACAATCTTCATCCTCCACTATTTTGAGCTTTTTAAGGTGTCCATTCAGGCGACAATGTCCCGTTAGGATTCCTGTTAAAACTCTTAGTGCAGTTTTGCTTTGACTTATGCATTCATTTGATCTCAACAGGTTGTAGTCACCCAGAAGAATCTTTGATTGCCTAAGCCCTACTAGATCTTTCCAATTGTCAGATCTTCTCTTTTCTTCGGCTTTACCTTTTTCTTCCAATATTACATTGGAGCTGATTCCGCAAAAAGGTTCCGGCCCCCAAAAGGGTGTTTCACTCCCCCTCTTTGCTAGTTCATCTGCTATTTCGTTTCCTTCTATTCCAGTGTGTCCTGGAATCCACAGTAAGGTGACTATATTGTTCTCGCCTAGTTCATTAAGTTTGCCTAGGCATTCCCACACCATTTTGGAACTGATTACACAGGAACTCAGCGCTTTAATGGCTGCTTGACTATCAGACATTATGATAATCCTTTGCCTTCTATATCCTTTGTCAATATTGAACTGGGCACACTTTCTTATTGCGTGAATTTCCGCTTGAAAGATACTTGGGGTTTTTCCCAAGCTTTCAGAGTGTTTGGTTCCTGGCCCGTACACTCCTATCCCAGTTCCTTCTATTGCTTTTGAGCCGTCTGTGTACCATTGAATGGCATTCTTTCCAAGTCTGGTAATGGTATTTGGATCCCATTCTTTCTTGTTGCTTAATTCCGTAACGAATTTCTTTGAAAAGTTATACTTGGTGACCTTAAGTCTCCCGATTACAGCCTAAAAATTGTCATGATTGCCTCCGCCCTTACAAAAAGTCCCAAAGGAGGAAGTTCAATAATGGCTTCCATTGATGCCGTGCCCGTGCTGTTCATTGCCCTGGTAATACCAAGAAGGGTTTGTCTTTGAATTGCAGTTAATATATTCACTGCAGAGGACACTTCTGTTCTCCTCCACCAGACCATTGATCCATAGAAGATCGTTGGCCTGATCACAGTTGTGTAAAGCCGGTGAATCACCTTGGGTCGTATTCCCAAGGTTTTGCCCATATTTCTTCTGCAGAAAAGCCTAGTCACCCTAGTAGTAATTTTTTCCAGGTGTGTTTGAGCATGCTAATTCCTTTTAGGTGTTCTATGCAAGTTGTATGTTGTATGTTGTATAGGGCATGTCCACCAACTGACAAGTTAACACTAATGACAGTCGCCTTGAGGAAAAATAATTATTTGGTTAGATTTGTAATTTGGTTGTTTTGTATTGATTTAATGATCCTTTTTATTATAAACAGTCAGATGGCTTTTAAAATACCTAAGCACTGTTTCCTTTTTCCCTCACTCATTTCTATTCCCTGATTTCAAGACTACTGCTATTTGAAATCGAGTGAAATTTTGTGAGAATAGAAATGTCAACATTTCCTTGAGGTGTAAAAATTTTAGGGAATATCAAGAATAGCGATCCAGAATTGAAATAATTTGTCAGTATTCATCTAATCTGTTTAATTATAACATAATTTGAGAAAACCGAAATTACTTTCTCTCTAATAATAATCCAAATAAAAGTACCTGAGGGTACTAAGAGATGGAATACTGATGTGGCCTTGTGAACATCGATAGAAAAGTTATTGAAATTACCTAACTATAAGTTATTCAAAAAACAAATTTCCTCCGGATGTAATCGTTAATATAAATTGAATAATCAACAGAAAAGTTGTTAATTAATTATTGGACTGTGTAAAATTTACATTTAATGAATATTCAGGATACAGAACATACAATTATTGAAGTAGTACTGTTCATACACTTGCACGGGAGCATTATAGGAATTACGCGTTTAAAGAAGGATCAAAATGATTTTTTCAAGTTAAAACTTTGCTGCCCCATAATAATCATCTCCGTACGACACAAGCAATAACATGAGATTGATTATTGCTTGGCGTACAGGTTGTCCAACATTAGTGCGTCGTTGTCAACTGCTTTCAATAAGAAGGTCTGCACCTGTCAATTTTTTAATAAAAAAATTAATATCTCGGTAAATATAAATTTTAGATATAAGGTGTTTGGGACATTTCAGGTGAAATTGTTTTAAGAAGGTCGTAAATGGTCGTATCTAGATGATTATCGGCAAAAGCTTTGAGACAAACTATACTACAATATCCAAAAAAGTTCTTTAAATGTTTTGATGAATTTGAAGGCACCTATTAATTGATAGTAGAAAGTTGGCAAAGTTGGATATACCCCGTATAAAGCAAACGTTAGAATTTGCTAAAAAATCGTGCGAACACGCGCTTGTAAAAGTATACGGTGAAACATCAAGGAGGAAATAGTGTTTAGGAAGGCCGGTATGCAATTTCCGACAGGAACCAGGTGCTACATTCTCTATAACTCCTATAAAAACGTCAAGGGATTCGCCATTGTTTATAATTACACCCCCCTCAAGTATTAATTTGATACAAAGTATACGTTACGGTAGTTAAAATACCCATGTGTCTTTATTAAAAAGCAGTGGCGTACGCCGAGAAGTGATAAAATAATGTAATAACCTTTTGAGGATTAGTAGTAGTGGAAGGGATACAATAGAAAAGCAAAAAATGATTGGGACCAGAATTCTATTGAAAACATGGAAAAATGCAAATGTGTCTGTTGCATCCATTTGATTTTAGGTTATTTATTTCCTGTGTTCGTTTTATGCAAATGAAATAACTTGAATATTCTTAATCAACATCTTAAGCTGTATAAAATAGAGAGTACAGTTGTATTGTCACCATGGATGAAATCGTTCTTTTGAATTAATTGAAACATGTCGAGAGGTTAGTCGTTTGTCCACTGTGTCCAATAACAAATGAATAGTCAAAAAAAGTAACTAAGTAGTGAATAAAAGAATATTATGATAGGGTTTCTCAGGAGAAACCCGAAATGTACATGGAGAGGTTTACTCCTCAATTCACAAAATCTGAAGCCAAAGATTTATGGGGATAATTAACTGTAATATATGGTGTCACAAAAGGTTTTGTTAATCTAAACATTTGTACAAACTTTCTAGGAGAAAGTTGTAACGGATTTGTCTGTGGAAGAACATCTCTTCCCAAGCCTCCTCAAAATCATCAATCATGGCATCATGCTAATGCACAAGTTGGTTGAATGAATCCATTTTGAACTAATATACTGAAAAACTCCGAAACAAGTCTACAAAAACCAATAATAAAATATCTTTTTCTCCAAATGACATTAAAAGCGGCCTTTTAATGACACTTGGCAGGCTTAGAAGTTGTACTTTTAATGCCAAGTGTCATTAAGTGTCATTTAGTTATTTGGATATTGATAAAGAAACGCAATTTCAATATGAAAAAGTCGATTTTGCGTGGAATTGGAACAAATTTGAAGAAAAAATTATATGTTTCACATGGCAGAAAAGCAGATTTAATGCCTTGGCTGGTTTCATAGCCTCGCTAGCTCGGCTATGAAACATCAGCCGCGGCATTAAATCTTGTGCTTTTATGCCTAGTAAAACAAATAACTATTATCATTGACAAAAAACAAGCCAACGATAAGTTTTGAGATTAAATATTTTCACATTATTTTGGCTTTTTCTCTCAGTCATCACCAATAGAATAAAATTCCCCTAGGGAGTAATAATTTCCCTCATTTTTCGATAGAAATTTTTCAAGAATACGGCATTTTGAAATTCGAGGGAACCCCGCCCACTTTCGATCATTTCACCTCTGAATTTCTATTCCCACAAATTCAAGAATAGCCCTGATGGGAAAAACGGCGACTGCTACCACAGCGCAATCAGTTGACAAAACAGGAAATTGATTATCGATCCGGTAACGCTACGTTGGTATGAACGCCACCGATTGCTTGCCCCATCCCAATAATAACGTGTAGAGTTCTTACAATAGCCTTTTTGGTGTGCGTCATCGTTTGTGACGTATATCCGGGTTTTCGGCATGTCGTTTATTATATTTGCTATATTGACATTTAGCTAACCTTAAATTTGAAAAATGAAATGATCAGGATCGTATTCAGCCATATTCGAAAATGATATGAAATTAATAATACTTGGGATATGAAAACACTGCAAAACAAAACAAATTGTATATTCAATTTACATATTAAAATAACTTTACATTAGTAAATATAGTCCTGCAAAAGAATTATACAGCCTGTTCAATTAAGTCTGCACCATATGGAACCCTATTTTATTCTAAAGTTTTATGGAAAAAGGTATTCTTCACTTATAATTCTTATTGTTAGTGAATTTCATTTTTTTATTTGTTTAAATGTGGCCACTGTCTTATTGATGTCTTTACTGACCTCATGTACTTGATCTTCATTAAAATATGTACAGGTGGTGTATTGAAAATTTATGTATATATGTATTTTGACATTCACTGAGACCTAAAAGATCTATTGGGCCCCCTTACTTCTACATAGTTTCTGAGGAGAGTCTCAGGAGTGTTGTTAAAAGCTCCTTCTATGTCCAAAAATGCACATACTACAGTTTCTTGGTTGTCTAAGGCACCTCGGATATATTGAAAATTTAACAAAATAGATATTATTCTATAGCTTTTTGAAGCTACGACTTCTATCTTCAGTTACACGTTTAGTAGAAAACAAACATAAACATAGTAAATAGTCAAGAAACCAACCAACTAATAAAAAATTAAAAAGAAGAGGATTATGAAAGTTCAATTTTCGCAGTCATCTTCCCATAAGTCCCAATCTGATTCACATTCCGACTCATTCAAGTCAACAATTACAGGCGAAGTATCACTAGCGTCAATAATTTTTGCTGTTTCCCAATATTCCTCTATAATGTTTTGGGTATGCCTAACATATTTTTTCCATTTTTCTGGTGTAGCCTACAATAATATAAATATAATTAAAATACAGTCTTCAGGACTCCCAAAAAAAATCAAAATACTGGCAGTACCTACGGCAGAAACGTAAACTTATTTGTTCATACCTGCTCAATTGCCTCTTGCCAAACATTTATTATTGTTGCTGCAGTTACACGGTCAACAGAGGTTATCTTAGCATCGTAATACCGTTTGAGCTCGGACCAAACCATTTCTATTGGATTGAACTGGCAATGGTAGGGAGGTAGTCTTAAAATACGATGACCGTGCTGAAGAGCCAGTCTATCTAATCTATAAAACAGCACGCTTACATTAACACTGTTGATCCTTACCTCCTACAATAAATTACATACTTGTATTCTTTATCCGGTATACGTTTCATAATTTCATCTTTCATGCTAGATGCTGGAAAAGGTATACACCTTTCTTGTAACCAACTAATTAAAGATTGCTTGGTCCAAGATAAATTAGGGATTTTTTCAACTAAACTTGAATGGTAAGATGCATTGTCCATTATTATTAAAGAATGGTTCTTCTAAATTTGGCAGGAGCTGTTGTTCAAACCATTTTTCGAAGTTATTCGAATTCATCGAATCATGATAGTCTCTAGATTTACTCCCACTTTTGAAAATCAAACTACAATTTTCGACAAAACCATTCTCAGAACCTGCTTGTAAAATAATATGTACCGTACACCTTCACCACTTGTCTTCCTTACTGCCTTAGTGCTACCATCTTGCCAACTCTTGCGAAAACTACCTTTACTAAAAATTCAGGTCTCGTCCAAAAAAACAGGCTGTAGAGGGTAAGGAGAACTCTCATTGTTCTTGAATTCTCTCAGATAATGTAATCTTTTTTGAGCTACTTGTGGTTGTTCCATAAGATAGTTTCTATTGGAAATACTGCAATTTAGCCATCTGAATTTTAGTTCCCTTAAAACATTAGCCATTGAACTAACAGACATGTCGATTCCATCCAGATCAATGAGTTTTTTATTCAGTGAATGTAGAGTTACATGTTCACCTAAAATAAATAAGTAAACAAACAATATTAATGAATAAAAAATACAAAAACACTTTTTTAATTACACACTTTTATTAGGAAATGCACTAAAAAGTGAATAATAATTTTTTTTTAATTTCTCATTCACTCTTTCTCACTTTGATTAAAGTAGGTGGCGCAATCTATAAAATGTGACTTCTAGTTTTAAACAAACATTTAATATGAGCTCTCGAATATTTTACTTACATACCACTCATACTCACTCAAAAAGTGGATTGTAAGATTTGATGTAGACAAACAGAGAAGTGAAGTTAAATAAAAGTGTGTAAAAATGGTTCACTCATCGGACTAATTAAAAATGTCAGATGCATAGAAAACATTTTTCTACATACCTTCACTAAACATTCTGTATATACGCGTCCTAATGGCATGCTCGTGTTTCTCTCGGATTGTGGGACCCTTCGACATTTTGACAGACTTACTTATTTTAGTGGTATACTCTGAATCACTGTGAATGCCATTTTTTGCCAAATTTGCTACAGTCGGCAAGGATATTCCCAATGCATCTGAAACACAATAGATAAAAATAAAATATTTAAACAATCCTAATGAAATAGGATTAACTTGATTTATATTAATTTCACTTATTGTTATATAAAAAATACTTACTTGGTGCACTGAAGTTAAAGGTATCAATGGTTTACCAGCTTCTTTTTCTAATTGAAAATATTTAATAACTTTCAAAATTAGTTGCTGCTCTTTTTCCGTGTATCTAGGCATATTTTTGTATTATTTAAGAAATAAAATGCTAACAATAATATTAATATTCACTTTCCATAAATAATCATGAACAACAAAGTACAGACCTGACGAGAACTGTCAGTGGGACATTAGAAAAAGACGTAACCTACAAAGGGAACGTCTACATAGAATTTTAAACGATATAAATTCGCCCGATTGATAGGTCGCGCTTGCACGTAAACTAAACATCAACCAATCAAATTTTTCTGTCAAAGATTAGGGTTAACGTTTGTAATACGTTTAAACAGTTCATTATTGTGATATTTTGATTAGGATTAATCACAGACCTGCCTTTTTTTCCATTTCTTTCACCGTAATGTGTTAGAAGGGTATTAACAATCGATGACGCACACCAAAAAGGCTATTGTATGAACTCTAAGAACATTTTACTTAAGTAGAGTTTTGGTCTGCGCATTTTAAAAAAATATTTACAATCTCTCTCGGTGTTTCAATAAAAATGAAATCTTACTTGAGGTGTAAACTGGAACTGTGGTTTCATTGAACGTTACTTGTACCTGCAACAAAAATATTTAGTTATTAAAAATATTGATTGGTTAAAGATAGGAAGGATAAATGAACCAACATCCTAAATATAGCGGAATATTGTCAATTCTCAATTGCTTTCACATAAGTAGTTTCTTTGGATTTTTATTATTTGCTGGACTAAAATTAATTGTCACAAAAGTAAATATCGGCAAAGATTTCAAATACAATGTGTATTAACTAAATATAAATTTAAAATTAATTAACTTTTAAATAGATGAAAATAAGAAAAAAAAGCTACTCTTATGGTTATACCTTCGAGTAAATTTTAGCAAAAACAAAATAAACAAATTAGGTTTGTTAATCTAGTTAATTAAACTTGGTACAAGTTTAATTTGTTGTTTGCTTTCAAATGTCTGTTACGTTTAATATAATTAATTTATATAAAAGCTTGAATTTACTGTTTTACTAATAGCCTAATCGAAGTAGGTATACATAAAACCTCACAAAAAATACAAAAAACTTGAAAATTCAAAATTGGGTATTTGAAAAGGTGGTGTTTAACATGAGAAAAAGTTTACGATATTAGGCATGCACTTTTTTGTTTTTGTTTTTTCGCTCTAATTGTTTAAATAATGAATATACATAAAAACGGTCAGGGCAAAATTTGTAGCTGATGCATTTATCTACAAATTTTGTCTAAAAAGTTTTTCTGTAAATTAAAAAGTTAACGAGATAAAATTAATTTCAGTGGTATTCAATTCGTGGTTACGCGCGAACGGTCGTTTTTCTGTAAATATGTGGACATGGATATGTACGCAGGGACCTGGAGTTCTATGGTATATTGGCGAAAGATTTAATAGTGAAGCATATATCAGAATTTTAGAAAATGTTATGCTTCTTTCTGTTGAGATTCTGTCCCATTTTTTTTGGCCGCAACTGTACAATGTTTTATTTCATACTGTGTTGTATTAAAAATAAAATTGTGATGTTTTATTTTAGATTACCTACCTGTGTGTAGATGTAAGCGTGGTTTAGATTCGTGTTTTATTGATTAGATTTGGATTTAGTGGCTTAGTGATGTAAAAACAAAAATAACAAATTTGAGAGTTTGTCATCCCGTGCGCATTTTGTGATAATTTTCTCAAAAAATGGAGAAAAATCGAGTCAAAATGTACAGAATCAACCAGTAAATTGGTGCATACGAAGTCTTCTGCTCGGCATGAGAAGAAATACCAGCTCTTCAACGAGTGCAAAAAAACCTATAAGGTGGAAAACTGCATGAATGGGAATATCCTTTTGGCGTACTTCTTGGATATCTCCAAAAAGATAAATCCTGCGACAATGTGGGCAAAAATTCGATGCTCAAGTCTATGCTGGCAATGAGGCGGTAATACCAGAGAACATTTGGAAAAACCACAAAATCGTTTTGAATGAGCGAAAAGTGAAGTTGCGTAAAGATATCAAAAGAACGTGTTGGCTTTATATTGCATAAGCAAGTGACAATGAGAAAGCTCTGTTCAAAGTGTTCAAAGCTCACTGTTTACCAAAAATAAGAACGTTTGATGCTTCTAAGCAGTGTTTAATCATGTTTAAATGTAACAAACCGGAATTTTTGCGTCAATAGGTGACAATGGATGAAACATGGATTCATAACTTTCCTCCGGAATCGAAACGATTGTCATCTGAGTGGACAGCAGCTGGAGAACTTCGTCCAAAGCGCCCGAAAGCTCAACAATCAGCTGGAAAGGTTATGGCCATGGTATTTTGGGATGTACGTGGTGTAATATTTATCGACTATCTTGAAAAGGGAAATATCATCAACTGTGAATATTGTAGGTATAGCGTTATTGGAGCGTTTGAAGGCCGAAATTATAAAGAAAAAAATTTTGTTTCATCAAGACAACGCACCTTGTCACAAGTCAATCAAAACCATATGAATTGAACTTTGAATTGCTCTCATTTCCACCGTATTCGCCAGATTTGGCTCCCAGCGACTACTGGCTGTTTGCAGACCTAAAAAAATGCTCTCCCGTAACAAATTTCGCTCGAATGAAGAGATTATCCCTGACACTGATGTCTATTTTAAGTAAATCGTTCTATAAAAGTGGTATTGAAATGTTAGAGCGGCGCTGGAATGATTGCGTTGTTCTTGATGGAAATTACGTTGATGAATGAAACTAATTTTGAACAAAAAAAATGTAGTTTCTTTGTTAGGCCTAGAACTGTTCAGCCCATGTGTTATTTCTGTAATCTGTTTTTATAATTGGAATATTGGATTGAATTGCCTACTCCGGCCCTGCTTATTTTGCAATGTCGTATAAATAGTTATTACTTAGTAGCAATATATTGTGCATCTGGTAACCTTTAGTGCTAAAAAGGAAACATCTATTAGAAAAGTGGAATATTGCAACTTTATATTTATAGAAATAGTCACCGTTAAATAATGTGTTATATAATTAACTATTTTTATTTATAAATTGTTTCTTTTCATCACAGTAATTATTCAGGTTAACGATCAGTCATTTACGGAATTTTCAATAACCACTTAACATTGTTTTTATACAACGGTAATTATTTACATCTAAAACAATATCAACTGTTTAAGCGTATCAAAGAAAAAACCTCGTACGAAGTAAAAGTCTCGAGTCACGAAGCCAAAATACGATTTACAAATTATTAATAGGAATTTTCTGGCTAAAAAACGAATATTACTACTTCAATCTTTCCTCAATTTCCTTTTGTGCGGTATTTTTGGCACATAAATGTGAATTTTTCAAGAAATAACTCAATATTTGTTTTATCCGTTTTGTCTACTCAACTCTACCTAAAACACTTATACAATAAATAACTATAAACTGGAGGATAATAGTATATTACATACCTAGCGGGGAAGTAGATCATTACAGCCCAGGCTTTGTTAGTGTCGCTAAAAGCCGTGGATGGAATGATCCTTCCCGCGTGGTATGTATACTATTTTATTCACAATCGCTTAGCTACAAGCTTTTAAAAACATTAATTTTAAGAAAATTTGTTCACAATTCAATATTTTTTTCGACAAAGAACTTCATGAAGCTGTTGCTAGGCAATATTACTAATTTATTGGTTTTGACAATTATGTCATAAAATATTCTTTCTGTCACGAAATTTTAATTTTTTTGCTCAAACAAGTACATAATGTCTTATTTTGAATTAACTTGTTCTCCTCCGAAATTCCAAGAAGCTGCGATTGAGGGAATAATTCCGTAGAAAAGCAAATAAAGGTATCAACTTTTTTTTAAAACCAGCTTAACACAATATTGTCATACTTCAGAAGAGTGACACATGCTTCTAGCCGGAAATAGTAAATAGTAAGGTCGAGACAAGCAGGCGAGCCGTAGGCGAGTCCTGGAAGCTTGGGGAGACCTGAAAAACACTTATTTCCAGACACTTCGATATACATTTAATTCTTTATCGGATAATTCAAAATCTGAATTCATATTATTGTTAAATTTGTGCACTCGCGAAATAAGTTTGACATTAACGACAAATTGAAAATCAACGAACCCTCATCACTAGACAATATATCGAAACGTTGTTGTCATAGTAACGAAATCAAGGTATATTGTATTATGAAAGAGCGATTGGAAAAATGAATAATCAGGGACCGGAAAAAGCTTTTCAGATTTTCAAGAGATGGCATTTTTAGACTTCTTCAAATGTTGTTGTAGTGTTTTGATATGAAATTTCTTCCCCAGGGATGTTTCCATATCACGTTGAGTTCCCTCCCATGCTGAGGAGTTTCTTAGAGGATTGTGGGCAATTATCTCCCTGAGTAAAAAAATGTCATCATCATAACTGAATCTCAGTCTCTTCGATTTTCCTTTCTCCATAATGTTTCAAAAATATCTCCAACATCCAACAACATATACCACGTATACCACTGTCAAAAATTTGAAATTTGTTAGCCACCTGTCATGTCATATCCACCGAATATGTCACGATCTAGCCCGAAATGAAAACAAAGGAACATTAATCCTCGCCACTAATAAAGGCGTCCTTATTCCAGATTCAGGCTGCGCCTGCGTACATGTCAAAATCAAGACTATTTTATTAATTTAAAATAAGAAAGTTGGTATTTGCCACTGTCACATAACACACCCTATGAGATGAGTATTTAAAAATACAAATAGACGTGTCCAAGCGTTTTTCCTCATTTATTCGTCATCAAATTTATTTTATTTGGCTGTTCCACACTGTATAATAATATAGTAATATTAAATTAATCAATTTACTCCATCACTTGTTATTAATATTGTCTTATCAAATTAGAATCTTCAAATTAAACTAAACACGTTTACATATAAACCGTCAAAATAGTTCGTAGAACTCTTTTAATGATAAAAATAATTTTTTTATAATAATTGTTGGTCACAGGAAGTTTGTTCGTTTATTTAAAGGTGAAAAAACTTATAATAGCTTACTGAAAAATGAACCTTCAACTTTTTGCAGATTGTTGACCCCTTCTAAAATGTCATTGTTTTTCATTCATTAGCTGTTGCTGTATTCTATAAAATCTTCTACGTTACCAGGACAGAGCCGGATTTGAAACTGCGTAAGTTAAATAAGACTTATCGTTGAAGTCATAGACGTTTTTAATAACAAAAAACATTTTTCTACTTCCGTCACGTCACTTTAAACACTAGTGTTGTTATTTATTGAAGTTATTTCGTAATCGGCCTTAGAGTATACTTACTTGCACAAAGGGTGTCTTTATAATTCTCAAAATTTCTCTTTTAACCACTCATTATAACTGTGCTGTGCCTTTAAATGTCTTTAAAAAATTCCATACAGAAGAGAAGACACGACAATAGATATATGTATTTTTCATCATGTAGAAGCATGAACACATTTATCAGTAGCACAGAATGGATCTAATTATTTCACCACCAAACGATCACAGTTTTCGATATTTTTTAAGACGGGGACAAAATCGGATTTCTTAATCATGAAACTTTTCACTTTTTTCCCTCACCTCACTTACCTAACATACTGTCAAATGTTTTCCAGACACCAGGTGTTTGTGGGGTGTTCGTCGGTGCCATATTTGAATTCAGCGACCCGAAAAACCCCCAGTAAAGATTTTTGGTTGGTCTTTTTCAATTGTGTCTGGAAAACCCTCGGGGATGACGTTCAGAGCCAGGTTAGGGTGCACCAGGTATCCGTGGGGTATTGGTCGGTGCCATATTTGATTTCAGTGAGCCAAAAAACCCCCTGTAACAATTTTCGGGTGGTTTTTTTTCAATTATGTCTAGAAAACCCGCAAGGATGACGTTCAGGGTCAGGTTAGGGCGCACCAGGTGTTGGGGTGGTTGTTTTCAACATAAAAATCGGATTCAGCGTTGACAAAAAGCCCCCATAACGATTTTCGGTTCGTTATTGTCGATATTTCCAGAAAAATTTTTCGAAGATGACGTCTGCGTCCTGGTTGGGACCCACCAGGTGTCCGTGGGGTGTTCGCCGATGGTATATTCGAATTCAGCGACCCAAAAAACCTAGCCCAGTTTCTCTCCTCTCTCGCATAAAGTTCAGGATAGTCCCCGGAGATGACGTCCGTCGGCGTTTCTGAGCGCCAGGTGTTAGGGGGGTCAATTTGAACACCATAATCGTGATCAGCCACCTCGAAAACCTCCGGGTACCCGACTTGAGCCAATTCTGACTCTTATTTACGAAGTTATTAAATTTGCCAGGCCTCTCAAAAGATGCATTTTTGGCTGCAGCAATGCAACTTCCGGTTTGTACTAGGTACAAAGTAGGTACGAATGATATAAATAATTTTTGCAAGCGAATGCAAAAAACCGCATTCCTATACGTCTTATCCTAAAAGATATCTTATCATAATGCTTCATTGCCTCGACTAGTATGCAAGGCTCACAATTGGCTGTTATTGTTCTGCAGGTAGATGTTGGTATTGACACTGTCGCCCTCTAATTTTACCAAACATTGAAATACAAGGAGTTCGATCTCCTTATATAGTCTCCATGATACTTAAAATATAACATAAAGTTGGTTCGGTGAATCTTTTCCCATGTATGAAATTATTCACATACTACTTTTTATAGTACGTCTCGTTTCTACTCACAGAATCTAAACCATCGAAATGAAACCGATTGTTCCATTACAACATAATATAACAAACAGAGATAGCCATATGATGAATGTCGGCGATAGGTGTAACCCACACAACAGAAGTTCTGTGGTTTAAACTTGAATTTGTACAGTGACAGACGAAAGACTTTGTTTACATTTTTATTCTACATTTTCGTCCATTTTTTTGCCCCTTGTATATAAATTTATTTCAAAAACAGTTGTTATAACGACTAACTTATACCTGAGTGTTCCAATTATTGTGGTAAGTAAATATTATTACACCAGCTTCAATACAATAATAAATAACGTTCACCGTCATTTTAGCCACATTCTAATTAAACCATCAATCTACGACCTACGTGTTACTGAATGTATTGATGTATTGCGTTTGTATATGAATGATGACGCATGGGAAAAGATCCACCGAACCAACTGTAATAATTAAGATCCTGCGGGCGTAGAAAAACTATAGCAAGCACCTAGTGTCAAAAACATCTTCAGTCACTCGTTTCCTAAGGCACTCGTTCCGCTTCGCTCCACTCGTGACTAAAGTAACGTTTTTGACAGTTGTACTTAATATACTATTGAATAGTGGATACTCAATATAATTTTCATTAAAAAACTCGAAACGTAGCTACCTATATATTTCAATTTGATTGCACCCATGTTCTTGATTACTATACAAATAAAATCCGTGCATTCAGTAGCGATACTAGTATTCAATACAATTCAGAAAAATGAAGTAGAAGCGGAGAATTGGCTATTGTAGTTTGACTTTGAGGTATAATAATGAAAAATAAATATGGCTTGCTATTTCAATGAGATTGAAAAGGCTCGAATAATAACGAAAATAGAAGGAGAATGGTCAGTTCCTGCAGTAGCGAATTTATACAATGAAAATATTAAAATAATCTTTAGATTGATGTAATTGGTCATCCATGAAATGATCTCTATTTTTGACAACATTACTCGACATTGACAATTGACCTGGAAAAATATTATAAGAAAGTTAGGATATTTTCCACTCCTGCGTTTATACGGAACTCAGCCAGTACACTCAACATGTTTTGGTACTTATTTTCAACCAAGAGCCCGGGTTGGAATAATAATACCACTCGGTTAATTTTAAGGAATGATTCTAGGATGGAAAGAATGGGAAAACAACGAGTAAGGTAAAACAAGGCTTCAGAAATTATCCCTCAATCGTAGGAGTCCGAGTAAACCATTCAAACTACGTGTCTGCCATAATTAAAGCGCAAAATAATGACGTATCCCTTTCGGCAAAACAAAAAATTATCTATATTATAAAAGGAATAAAGTATCCAGCCGAAATAAAACAATTAATTCAAGAAAAAAGAAAAACCAAACAAAATGACAACAAACGATTTTTAACAATGGTATCAAAACATTTCAAAAGAGAATTTACGATAAGATTTGGTTGTTGATATTTAAAAAGTATCACTTAATGTTTCCAAACCGTTGAATTCCAGATAACAAAGGCTAAAATCGGGATAGCTGTACTGTTTTTTCTTTTCCATAACTAAAAAAGTGTGTGAGTGAAGAAAACCACAAATATCATCAGAATCAAAAAGAGACTGAATACAAAGAACTATGTGATATACAAAAAGGTTGCAAATGAAAATAAACAGCTTTTTCTACGAATTCCAGTTAGGTATTGCCTACGAGGTACCGTGTTAAGACGGGTGCACAGCAAGCAGAGAACAAACTAAAATCAAACATGTCTATTGAACAATAAAATGCAATTAGTCGGTACTAGTATTTAGTGAGAGCTAGTCGTGAAAAATGTGTTGAGAAAGGAGAGACTTTAATCGAGGTAAAAGACTTGCTTCTTTTTTGAATAACAATAAACCACTTGTACGTCGTTTTTTTAAGAAGAGCTACATTAGGAAGAAGGAAAGAGATACCTGATTGTTTTTGGAACATTAGATTAAACGTTTTATTGCTATCCAGCTTCCAAAAGTGTTTAAGGATGTTAATACTATATAGCAATGCATTCCTAGAAGCTTGGCCTTTGAGTGTATACCAAAGGCGAGGAGAAATATTAGGATAACCTCCAAACCGAAGCCTGGGAAAACGGACAGGAAATGGCCAAGTCCCTAAGACCGATTAGTCTTATGTCATTTGCACTAAAGACTTTGAAAAAACTTCTAGATAGGCATATGCAGGGTACTCTACAGAGATAGCGATACATTAACTCATGGAGAATGGGATGAATACACTGGAAAATAAATAGGTGATAATAGGGAATGTTATAGACATTGAATTAGCTTTCGATAACACCTTTGTAGAATCTCACATCCGGTGGCGAAAGAGGCATCGAGGAAATATTAGTGACCTGCATTTACTGTATGCTAAGGCGAAGGATGATATATGGCACTAGCATGGACACAAAGGGGAGTTGTGCCACAGTTAAGGTGCCTGTCCACATGAGAGTAAATTCTGAGAGTACTCTCACGGCTGTTTTCATGTGAGAGTATTTATATAGCAGTTCAGATAGTAGCTGGAGAGATGCTCTGGCAAATTACTCTCAGGACCATGTCCACTGGAAAGCAAGTAGCTTATGAATGTTCCATCGCAACTCGTGTCAGTATCAGTCGAGATGTCTTCTCATAAGCAACGAACCGCTGCAGCAATAATAGTTGCACTCGAAATTCTTAAAAAAAAAGAAAAAAGCCAAAAGAATATGTTGGGTAAAAACATGGGTATTGCGAAGACAACAATTCGGTGTCGCCAACAATCTTGCTCTTGAATTGGAAAACGAGGACAGGTGCCAATTTCGAAATTTTATTCGAATGACCACAGTGCGATTGGAACAACTGATAGAATTAGTTGGCCCAGCAATTGCGAAAAAATATACGCCAATGAGACTAACTATCCCAGTAAGAGAGCGCATACTGGTAACCTCTGAGAGTACTGTCACAATACGGACTGCAGTCAAATCTTTGCGAGTTGCGTGTTTGCGCGTGTCCACTTGGCAGTAAGCTACTATCGGCGAGTTCAACGTGACTGCCTGCGAGTTACTCTCAGGAGCGTGTCCATTGGCAAGTAGTGCTCTCGAGAGTATTACTCTCACGTGGACGGGCACCTTTAGAGATATATTGCAGGAAGCTCTAGACGTGGTAACAGCATGGATACGATCGGAGGGACTGGATAATTAATTCTTTCTATTATTTACACAGGAGTGACTAGGAATTCTCAGGCTACGTGGAGAAATTGTAGAAATTTAGAAAGAGGTTGAGTATCTTGCGAGTATTAATCGACTGAAACCTTGGAACCGATATTTGGATAAATTGATAAGAAAAGCGGAGACCACACTAGTAATAATTACGGGCTGTGCGCAAAAATGCATCAATAAAAACGCAAAATGCCTGCCGACAGAGGTGAAAATATTATTTTGACGGTGGTAAATGAAATTTGAATAGACTATACCCTAATAGTTTTCAAAAAGTTTACGAACTCTTGGTTAATAGTCGCTAAGAGACTGAGATTTCTCCGTTTGCTGTGTACTCTGTTTAAAATTCACCAGAAATTATTTGCTTACAAATTTGCTAGCGCTCCTTTTGCGACAAAAATCGAATGTCAAAAGTCCAATGCACACCAACGTCAATATATCAACAGCAAGTGCAGCTTAAAAAGTAATTTGCAAACGTAAACAGCGGTAATATTGGAAAATGCGCGTGAACCTTTTTCCAATGTTAACTATACACCACCAACCTTTTTATTTATTTACCGTGTGAAAGAAGAAATTTATTCCTAGAGAATACTAAAAATACTATTATTTCAAATATTTTTAAATCAATTTCGATAGAACTAATATTAGTATGCAATTCGTATATTTTACGCATTTTTCTCTCAAAGAAAATTATTACATTCTTTACGTGAATAAGAACTGTAACGTAACATACATGTTCTCAAGCCACATCTGGTAACTTATGTGAGAAATGTGATTTATCTTTTTAATGACGTAATATTTATTAACGTTATACAAATTGAATAAATTATTACATTTATAGAAAATACCGGCACCTATTGTACAGTTGTATGATTTAGTTTTTTCCAGCAAAAAAAATATGTCAGCGAATGCTATATCTTTAACGTAGGTGGGTAATAACAAGTTATATATACGCAACGTATTATTAGTCATTCAAGAACTGATTCAAGGTCTATCAAAGTATATATCAGAGAAAGAAAATTAATGTGTCGTTGTGCTATAGAAATTTAGATAGGACTGAGATAAGTAATAAATTTGGTTCAAAACTATTAGGATATAGATACGTTGGAATGATATGTCTAATATTTAAATTGAGGTTGGTATTTAAATACAATTAGAAATCTGGAATAAAATAAAAGTATCCCAAACAAATAAATATAATGGGAATATTGAATAGATGAGGCTTTTACTTGATGAAGATCCATATTAAACGATGAAATAAAACAATATAATTTGTTTAAATCTTCATTATATATTAGAACAAAATAAGTCTATACACTTTCTAGATCTTACAATTTCAAATATAAATAATAAAAATGATTTTTCTATATTTCACAAACCATCACTCATTACAATTCATAACAGTTCGGTCCACCAATTCAGTCATAAAATAGCAGCTTTCAATAGTATGATACATAGACTTTTAACAGTTCCATTAAATACTGACAATTACAACAAAGAACTAAATATCTTAAAATAAATAGCAGTTATTAATAATTACGATCCAAATTTGATAGACAATATCATAAATAAAAATATACTAAAACATACTTTAGAACAAGTATTTCCTTCTGATACAAACAAAAATAATCAATTTAAAAGCTTAACATATTTTGGAATACCTTCTTTAAAAATCAAATCATTTTTAGAAACTTTAGACTTGAATATTTGCTTTAAAACCGATTACAATTTATCCAAATTCATTAAAAACAACAAATCGAAATCTTCAAAATTAAACAAATCAGGAGTTTATATATTGAAATGTGGTAATGACAAACTTATATAGAACTCTTAGGAATTTTAAAACAAGAATTTCAGAACACAAACGTAGCTACGACAACCAAAAATTAGATTCCAACTAATCAAATTATTTATTAGCAAACCAACACTTTCGTTTCAAATTTTGAAATTTTGCATATGGAACATAAATCCCTCAAATTAAATCTTTAAAAAGCTCTAGAGATAAATAAAAACAAATATTCAGATAATGTTCTTAACGACCAAATAGATATCAACATTTCTCCCTTATTAAAACCTTCTTACCTAGAAAGGTTCCGGTAAGATTTTTGTGAAAGAATTTCCAGGTAAACTTGTTCAATACTTTAGTTAATCCCATATTTAGACACTTTTTGCTTTTTATTTCCATGTAAATACATTTTTCATTATACCTCCACTCTTTTGGGAAACCTACTGTGTTAGTGAAACACGTCACGAATGTATATTGAACTTAGTTCAAATATATAATGAAGATTTTAAACAAATTAAATTGTTTTAATTCATCGTATAATAGGAATAGTTTTAGAAGGACCATATACATATAAGGTTTGTTCCCAAAGCGAGTTCCTAACTGTGACGAACATATTGAGTTTGCGCAGTTAACAATAATTGTTTCTTATTTTAAACTGCGCAAACTCAGTCTGTTTATAACAAGTTAGTAACTCGCTTTGGGAACAAAGCTATTGTCAGACTAGTGGGAACGCGAGACGTAATAAGAGGCAATGGATGATTCCAGTAGTCCATTCACTATTGCCACTAAAAATTCCCCCGTCTAGAACGACTAGCGTTTTCTAGGCATTTTTGGGTACGATTCAAAGTCGAGAGAAAAATAATTATTGTTTATTTCAAAGATTTCTAGACGTTCCCGAACATCTGAACAGGGCTATTAATGTTGTTATTGAAAAAAATAAAATAGCCTAGTGTACTTGAATTTTTACGTCTTTGCTGCATGGACGAAACCTGTCAATTCAATGTCACATGTCTTGTTTCTGACATTCGAAATTAGCTTCGGTTTTGTTTTTTATCGAACGTGCATCTAATCTGAGTGGGTACCTAATTCAGAGTAATTTGTGATCTAATCTAGTATATGTTGTCTTGGCTTGTTTTACATTGTTTTCAAATGTCAAAAACAAGACATGTGACATTAAATTGACAGGTCTCGTCCATGCAGCAAAGACGTAAATATTCAATAACCAGTTTTATTCCGTCACGTGCCAGTTGCTTTTCGTATCTATTCTACAACGTCTTGGTTTCATTTCTCATAGATTTTCTTTTTCCTTTTTGTATCAACTCGGGCTTCTTACAAATCCCGTACTGCTCTCTTCACTCTTCAGAAATATTTCATTTTCTTTGCTTGGATTCTACCATAAGTAAGGATTTTATTACAAATTACAGATAATCACGCCCATGGTAGATTTTTTTGTTGGTTCAATTTGCTGTCCATCCGTAAGGTTCCACTTGAGTGGCTTCTACTATAATAGAACTTAAGTGTAATACAAACAATACATATTTTGTTTGTTTGTCGAGTTTTTATATCAATGACATTTTATGAAAAATTTTGGGAAACTTTTCCTATGAAAACCAGTGAAAATTAAATTCCACATGTATCGCTTAGTTTTTATTAATTATTACTTTGAAGTTTAACCACTAAATCTACTACTGGAAATAGAGATTCAAATTTTTATTGGCAATTTATTTAGTGTTATTTTTATTGTCCTAGACCTCCTTTGACGTTCCAAACGTAAACAAAAAAAAAAACAAATCTCTTGACCTACATGCTCTTACTTTGAATAAATACCAACTTTTCTGTTCACCATTCCGTTTGTAAATAAGGTCAGTGGAAAACATTTACAAGTGGCATTTAAAAAAATATGTATTTTTAAAGCAATTTTGTTTAATTCCACCAAACATTAATAATCTGGGCTACTTCGCACTTGATGGCCAACATTTCAGGTCAAATGACTTCACCTCTATACTTTTAAGAGGTCGGATTTTTTCGAGAGCACCTGAAATAGCTCAAAATAGTGAAGAGAGAAGAATGTAGATTCTGTGGCAAGGAAGAAGAAACCTCCTTCCACATACTTGCGAATTTCAAAGCAATTCAGAATCCTAGGACACAGCACCTAGGAGATTAATGGATAGGGACATTTACCGAAGTTGAAGCCTGCAGATATCCTAAAATTCCTCAGGGAAATAGGACTAAAGGAGCTACTAGTCTCTGAGACGTTCCTCAGGAACTATGTAGAAGTAAGTAATAGATCTTTTAGGACTCAGTGAATGTCGCGTACCACATCGTACATACAAACATACATACATAAGAAAAAATTAGCATCAGTAAAATGGACAAAGCACGAAAATTGTGTGTAAAATGGTCCATGGATGCGTAGATAACATTTAAAGGACGTATGGGTCAGGTGCTACGAATAAATAATATAAAAGTGTTATTATACAATGTGTAAAAACTAAACGGAATTAATTTTTTATTTCGGTTACCTACATGTTTATAAAAAAAAAACCCTAACACGTCAAATTTACATTATAAATTGACATTATTCAACGTGAAAATGTGAACCCTTCCTTCAACAACCTTCGAGTGACAGGTACAACCCCCAATTTTTTAAATGGGAAGTATAGGCTTGTGAAGTATCGTTTGTAAGGTCTCCTCACTCTCTATTCTATTTACAAAAACTGATTTTCGTCACCTTTGACACTGAAAGTCTCGGGTGCCTCACACGTGATCTTGGGTGCAAAAATTCAGCCTTTTCCGTTTCATCCACAGGTTAATTCCTTTTTTTTTGTCCAAGCTACAGGATTATAAAGTAATTATTCAAAAACAAAAGTAAATCTTTTTGATAAACCCCCGTGATACTTACATTTAAAATACAAACTAGATTATTTGTAAATTTAAACGGTATTAAATGAAATTAATTATTAACATAAAACATTAAATGATAATTGATTTAATATTTGAAGCAGATTTAAATTTTACCAACCAACCAAAAACAATTTATGGATTGCACAATTTAAATTTATTTAACAAAATCAAATTTATTGGCCTAATCACTTTTACGGACAAAGCACCTGCTGGATTTGCCAATATAGAATTACCTAAAGCATAATTGTACATTGTATAGTTTGGCAAGTGTATCTGAAGCCGTGAAAGGAATGCAGTCGAAAACATTCGATATTGCCACGTTTAACTATGAAAAAGTATGCTAAGTATGTAGTGATAATAATTAGAAAATGGACTTCTTATTATTAACAGTATTGTCAAAACGAATCGTATCAGCAGGTCTAAATAAAGAAATATAGAATATACGGGATAATGTTTGGTATGTTATTGTGTTTTTACAATTTATCTTCTAAACTGAATCACGTTATATTTTCTATTTGATTGATGATTACTAGTTGCACTTTGTATTACCTTAATGCGGCCCTGTATACAGCGGTATTCACGTGTTGTTGGCAAGCATTATTTGTTGACAAGCTGCTTAGTGTTAGGTTGAATATAAATAGGGTTATTACCAATGTAATAGTCCAAGAGCTAGCTACATAAAACAGTATCGATAAGGTACACGACAGTTGAGTTAATAAATGATTGTAAAAACATTAACCCATCGCTAAATGACTATTCTGTCAGTTTCCATAGGCCGGATATGTAAATGGCGGCCAGTTTTTCACGTTGGAAAAACTTGCCTGAAAAACCGATAAGGTACACGCGTGAAATTTTTTTCAGGCATTGTTGAGATCTTGACTGAGAGCGGTGTAACAGTGGCAGAAAGTTAGCAGGTCGGAAAACCCTCGGCAGAAATGATTCAAAGTCGTTGAAAATTCTCATGAAAAAACCGATAAGGTACACGTGAAAAACTTTTTTCCGCACATTCTTTGGGCCTCAAGGAAGAGCGGTGCGATAGTGGCAAAAAAGTAGCAGGTCGGAAAACCCTCGGCAGAAGGAACTAAAAGTCAGCGGGCGCGCGGCCCGAAAACCGAGCAGATGGTATAAAATACGCCACGCCTTTTAAAAGTTTGGCTAATTCATCAAGTTTTCATCGTATCGTGATGATTTTTTTTAATTTGAGGTAGCGCACGAAAATAGTTGGGAAATGTAAAGATCGCGAGGAGCTAGGATTAATTTTGAATTTGCAGCTTTTCCGATTTTTTCTGATTTCTGCGGAGGGTTTTCCGGCCTGAAAAACGTCTGCCATTATCACAGTGTTCTAAATTGAGAGCTAAGTAATACCTGGAAAAAAGTTATGCACGTGTACCTTATTAAATTTCCCGTTGACGCTACAGGCTGTTTTCCATGATTTTCAGTTCCTTCTGCCGAGGATTTTCCGACCTGCTACTTTTCTGCCAGTATCGCACCGCTCTTCCTTGAGGCACAAAGAATGTACGGAAAAAAGTTTTTCACGTGTACCTTATCCGTTTTTTCATGGGAATTTTCAACGACTTTGAATCATTTCTGCCGAGGGTTTTCCGACCTGCTTACTTTCTGCTACTGTTACACCGCTCTCAGTCAAGGTTTCAACAATACCTGAAAAAAATTTCACGCGTGTACCTTATCGGTTTTTTAGGCAAGGTTTTCCGACGTGAAAAACTAGCCGCCATTTACATATCCGGTCTATCGAAACTGGCAGAATAGCCATTTCGCGATGAGTTGATGTTTTTACAATCATTTATTAACTCATCTGTCGTGTACCTTATCGATACTGTTTTATGTAGCCAGCTCTCCGACTATAACGTACTTCACTAATTTATTTAAAGTAAAAGTATAAAACTCCTGAAAACTTAATGAAAAAGTTAATAGTGGCTTGTAAAATAAAGATTGATATGACTGACGAACACTTAACTCATGTTTAACTTGATTTTAAATTGAATTTGTGTTAAATGCTTTCCTTTTTGTACCGGGTGTCTGATAGAGAGAGGTAACCCGCTGTATCTCAGAAATTATTTATCGTGCAGAAAAAATTCTCTCGTATACTAGAAAGTGCTGGAAGTTATTTTCAAGATTTTTTCTCCGCCGCTAGAGCGTAGCTCACAATAGTAGCATAAAAACATAATTTTTAAATTTACTGTTATAATATTAATAATAATAATAACGTTTATTTGCAAAGAGAAAAAAAAGGTACAAGATAACAACACCAAATACAAAATATCCGTGGGAAAAATATTGTGAGATATTATCATATCAACATTTAGCTAATAAAACAAAATATATAATAGACAAAAACAAAGAAATAGCAAAAATATTGGGTATACATTTAAACACACCAAATCATTTGGCAAATAAAAGATATCATTTCATTTCTATCCGGAATTCATCACGCGGAATATTGAATAAATGACTTTTCAGAAGGAATTTGAATCGACTAAAATATGTTGTAGTTGTTATTTCTAGTGGGAGAATATTAAAAACTCTAGGGGCCAGGTATAAATGACTTCTCTGTCCTATACTACCGGGTTGGGTACAAATGGTCAATATTTTTCAAAGTTTTTCAATTTTTAAATTGATTTACACAGAGAAAAAAAAGTATAATTGTCTTATATCTAATAGTTTAGCCTCTAAATATAGCTGATCAGAAGAAAAAGTTGTTGTTTTACCAAACATTATTTTTAATATACCTATATTTTTTTTAATATACCACAAAATTTAAATATTCGTAATCATTTGATCATTTTATGTTGCTCCGTATTGTAAATACATATTAAAATATTCTATTTCCGGCAATCTTCAAATGCAATGCTAAGTTTCTCAATCAAATACTTGAAAGAGGATGGTTATTACCATAATGATATTAATTTTTTATACTATAATTTACTTTTTAGTTCGATTTATAAGGTGTATAAGGTTTTTAGTTTTTTTCAAACTCGAATAACGGAACAGAACTAGTAAGAAATTATAACAAATGATATCGAGCACTACACGCTATTACCATAATGATATTAATTTTATCGTTAATCAGTTTATTCTTTATTTTTTTTTTTTTCAAACTCGAGGCCAGATCAAAGTTATGATTTTTTTAAAAATGGAACACCCTATATTTTACTACTATATTGTATAGTCATCGGTCCTTGACTAGTATGCAAAATTTCGAATTAATCTGAGCGTTTTAAGTGGGTAAAAATCGAGTTTGAAGGTTGCGTTATAAATGGAACACCCAATATTTTACTACTATCTTGTATTGTCACCGGTCTTTGACAAGTGTGCAAAAAAAAACTCAAAGTTAATCTGAGCGTGGGTAAAAATCAAGTTTAAAGGTTGCGTTATAAATGGAACACCCAATATTTTACCACTATCTTGTATTGTCATCGGTCCTTGACAAATGTGCAAAAAAAATTCGAATTAATCTGAGCGTGGCTAAAAATCGAGTTTAAAGGCTGCAATATAAATATATATATATATTTTTACTACTATATTGGATTGTTATCGGTCCTTGACAAGTGTGCAAAATAAAATTCGAATTAATCTACTCTTGGGTAAAAATCGAGTTTAAAGAGGGCCATTATAAATGGAACACCCTATATTTTTACTACTGTATTGTATTGTCATCGATCCTTGACAAGTGTGCAAAAAAAATCCGAATTAATCTGAGCGTTTAAAGTGGGTAACAATCGAGTTGAAAGGTTGCGTTATAAATGGAACACCCTATATTTTTATATTATTGTATTGTCATCGGTCCTTATTAATGTCTAGTAAACTGTTGACTCTTTTGTAATAAACAATTTGGTAACTGTCAAGTTTCCCAATTTCTGTGTGTACAGTGTGTCTTCGGATGAGGTGTCCAAGACAAGAAACATTTTATTTTGAAGTTTTAGCGGAAAATATAATTTTTGAAGTCTACTTTATTTGTTTTGAAACCTCGTTAAATGAAATGAAATTGAGTTTTTCAAAAGCTGCTTCATTTTATAGTTCATTTTATGGAAAATATGATCAAGTTAGAAAATGTAATAATAACCTAATGAGTGATGTTTACTTCAATGATTCAATTAATTCAATAATTATTCGACTGACCTTTCATGTCCGGGGTGATTTCTTTCACGGCATTAATTATTGCTTGTCTCAGATCTTGGATGCTACGGTTGAAATTTCCATATTTAATGGTTGAATGGGGTGTTAAACCGATATCCGGCTTTTGGTATTTTATTAAAGTAAGTTGGTACTACTTTGCAAAAATTAATTTACAAATTTTTTATACCGAATATTTTACGAGAAAACTGGAAATTAGTAATTCCTAAATGTTTGCAACTTTCACTACAGATACGTCACTTCACTAAATATTTCTGATTTAGATGTTTTATGAACTAATAGCCAGTTACAAAAAGGCCATTCGAATTTGAAGTTTGAAGAACTGTCAAAGTCTGTAATATATTTGAGTGTTTTGGTTTTGTTTACAGTTTATTCAAGCTTGACGTTTCAATATTATAAAAACATTGTGTCAATACTTTTTTGGTTGAGTTTAGTTAGTTTTTCTCCACAATTTTTCATGTTGGAATAATGTCAATATCGTATAAATCTTGTTTTGTATCATACTGCACGAACACAACAGTTACAACGCCTGATAAAAAGTTTGTAACTGTGCCTGCAGTACCAGTTAAAAGAAAATTTGGTTTGAGGCTGCTAGAAGCAAATATAAACAGACTAAAACTAATTATTATTTCTGTGAAGATCATTTTTATGTAAGTAATTGTATACGTGTGTGTATGTTTGATTTTTAGTTTGAAAGTGATATGGACAAATTATACTCAACACTCGATGATGGGAGGAAAAAAAAAACAATTCCTAAGTCACTATAACAGCAATATGACATAAGTATAACCTATAAGTACTTCATCACATCAGAATTGTGGTCCTATGTCAACCCTTATGTAGCTAACTTCTGTTCTAGTGAGCATACGTCACATTATGAATGGCGGATTATTTAAATCGTCCAAAAGTTGAATTTTCAAATCGGCATAAAAACCTCGTGAGAATAAAAATATTAAA
The DNA here is from genome assembly GCA_949126875.1 of Lochmaea capreae. Taxonomy (NCBI): domain Eukaryota; kingdom Metazoa; phylum Arthropoda; class Insecta; order Coleoptera; family Chrysomelidae; genus Lochmaea; species Lochmaea capreae. The sequence continues at coordinate 7,951,231 of OX421397.1, read as the reverse complement.
AATAATCGATTTCCAATATGATGTTGTCCACCACTAACTATTAACATAGAGAAAACATCATATTTTTGTTAAGTTTAACACCCCATTATAGGATTCAGACTATGAATAATTTTTTTTGGAAAAATATCTTTTTTTACGTGAATTTAATAATAAAAAGATTTGTGCTATGCTGTGAACTTAAGTGGACAAACTGTAGATAAAAGATGTACAGAAAATTGAAATCCTTTCTTGTGGATTACCCTTATGTGTTTGTACATGCGAAAAATTCTGCTAGAAAAAATGTGTATTGTGAAAAAATTCTTTGTTTATTATGAATGAAGCTGAGATACATATATGACATCTTATTAGTTCCATGTTCTTTGTTCTCTATTATAAGGGATCGTATTTTACCTCCCCTACATGCTCTCAAATTACGCCAACGATGAAGTAATTAGTTAAGTTCCTTTGTTTTTTAGTTACGAATGTTCCGCATAAAAGGCTGTATACAGGCTGTTTTTAATCGTTTGAAATACCAGCATTTCGGTATACAATTTCAACTTGCTGCATTGTCTAATAACAAAACAATTGATCGAAGATAGTTTACAGGCATCCGTTATCGCTCGCTTTGTTGCCAAACGTTTCGCTCACTAGTTATAATTCAAATCACAGAATCGTTTTAAAGCACGTTAGAGAGAGACTTAAAATATCGCACCTTAGAGAGATACTTGAATTACTGTAGAAGGAAAAGAGGTGAAGATAAGATAGGAAGAGCGAAAAAGAGAAAAAGGACTGTGCTACAACTGTTAGGGATTCCACCACGGACAGACGACATGCAGAGTGAGGCCCAAGTGCGGAGAACCACACTGTTTCAACGAGTGCCCAAGACCGAAGGTCAAGTCCGGTACCAGCGTGAACTGCCAGGGAAAATATCCAGCGATCTATAAGGGATGCCAACAGGCCCTAAACAACAGGACGATAAGGAAGCCAACCCCAAAATAAACGAAGACAGAAGTCATCTACACTCAAGCGACATCCAAGAAGACGACGATTACTACACCGACGAAAAACAGATTTTTGAATAGGTGACAAGTCTGATAGCTCAGCTAAGGGCTAAAGTCACTTGGTAGAGAATCTCAAGAGGAACTATCAAGAGGGAAAACCCCGGCATACCATATAAATATAAGTCGGGACTTTAACTGGGGACAGCTATAACATGTCGATTGTCTCTATAAAGTTGTCTTTAGTCGGCTAAGGAATTGCCCCTAGAAGAAATACAAAACACAAACAACGGAAGACAAGAAACAAAAAAGAAGACCGCTGAAGGTAAAGTCGTCGTGGTTATACAGTAAAAAAGAAGACCCCAGCAAACAGTCAATGAGGCTAAAGAGGAACTTGACACGAACAACGACGATGAGGGCCCATCGGGTGAGATAGGGGTGGTGGAAAGTTCTTCCCGGGATGCGAGATATTTTCTTTCGATTTTGAAAGTGTTAGCGAAATGGTGTGTTTTTGGCTTTCATTTAAAGACTGCTTTTTTTGTTAAAAACGGCAAGTGGCTAAGTCGAGATAGGCCGATAACAGAAGGAGAAAGGAACGGGTCGACCTAAGAAACTACATCTGGTGAATTTCGGTCGTTTGCACCGTTGTCACATTATGAAGATATAAATATGTCTTTAACAGCACAAACAACTTAATTTTTTTAAAAACACAAAAAGCTGTTAAACAAGTCTTAAGTTTTTAAAAACACAAATAAGTTGTTAAACAAGACTCAAGACTATAAAAACACAAAGAGGCTGTTAAACAAGACTTGAGTCTTTAAAAACACAAAGAAGTTGTTAAGCAAGACTTAAGTCTTTTAAAACACAAATAAGTTTTTAAACAAGTCTCAAGTTTTCAAAAACACAAAAAAGTTATTAAACAAGACTTAAATCTTCAAAAACACAAAGAATAAATCTTTAAAAACACAAACAAGTCGTTAAACAGGAATTAAGTCTTTAAAAATATAAAGAAGTTGTTAAACAAGACTTAATTTTTTTCAAAACACAAAAAAGCTGTTAAACAAGTCTTAAGTCTTTCAAAACACAAAAAAGTTATTAAACAAGACTTAAATCTTCAAAAACACAAAGAATAAATCTTTAAAAACACAAACAAGTCGTTAAACAGGAATTAAGTCTTTAAAAATATGACGAAGTTGTTAAACAAGACTTAATTAAGTCTTTAAAAACACAAAGAACTTGTAAAACAAGACTTTAGTCCTCAAAAACACAAAGAAGCTGTTAAACAAGACGTAATTAAATCTTTAAGACCACAAAAAGGTTGTTAATCAAGACTTGTCTTTAAAAACACAAAAAAGTTGTTAAACATGACAACAGGCTGTTAGTTTTTTCAAATTAATTCTGTGCAAAAGTTGCTCTACCATCATCTCAATACTAGTCACGGAATATATCATTTTCTTAACTATTGTTTCTTGCGTGACTTTACGATAAACTTGATTAAGTAATGGTGGGAAAAGGGAGCATTATCAATTTTGCCCGTTTTTAAGTCTTGGACTCGGACTTGAGTGGATTGTATTGTATAAAGATATAACTGTCTTCCACTACCCACCTAACTGACAGACATATCTATACACATTACATATCCACATTTAAACAAAACTGTTTTGCACCATTGGACTTGATCATTTTTCAACCTACGCCACTATATAACATTACAATAAGTGGAATACTCCCTATTTATTGCATACAACGTAGTTATATAATTATAGGGATGTAGTTACGTGAGCATGGTCCCACACCCTTAAAATCAATCGACAAAAGGCTGGTTATTAATCATTCCAATATTTCGTTAAACATTCGAACTTAGCATACCAGAACATGCACCCAACCATTCAGCTCGTCACTCAACCAACAAAACTGAAAACTACGCGTACCTTAAACAACCGATGTAATGTTGGCGTCGAACAACATGCGGGTCGTTAAAATTTAACATTGAAGTTCACGGTCGGTTGAATTGAACCTCGCTATTGTTTGTCTAACGTTTATTGGGCTCATGTTTTTGTTTGATCTGGACTCACACGATGTCGTCGACGATAAGATCCCGCCATCATCGTTCCCTGCATCTTGAGTCTAGGCATTTACACTGAAAAAAAAAATGTTCATTCTGCCTTACAAAAATTAAGAATGCGAGAACCTAATTTTTGTCCATTTTTTTATAATATGGTTTACCCACGTATTCAATAGTCTTGAGAATTGACTTTTCTTCATTTATTCCTTTTAATGCTTCCCTATATATTGTGTAATTCAGCGTAACTAACGCATTTAACGTGAATATCCTTAAATTGACATTTTTTTGACAGTTCTAACAACCAATCAAATTTTGTACCATAATGACTATAATCTTATGATTGACCCGTTTAACAATATAGTATTTAAACTAGCCCGAGATGACCACGATGCAATCAGGAATAAACTACTAGCAGATCCTTGTAAACGTAAGTCCAGTTTCGTTAAATTTGTCTGAAGTTAACAGAATAATTTTGCTATGGAATTAAAATACTCCTGAAGGTCTTATACGTAAATTTTACCACATTGCTGTAGAATTCGCATGGCGAGGAGGAAAGTCAGCTGCTTGCCTGGAAGATCCGGTATTCAAACAAAGGAGAAAACTGGTACTGGAATATAGACTTATTGGAAAAACTCACAAATTAAGGTCTCATTAGGAACAAACCGTTCCGTATTCCCATTTTCCACTATACGAAAGGAATTAATAAGAAAGTGTGCAATACACGGAGAAAAATATGCACAGACAGCCAGGCGTTGCTGAAAGCTCTCATGAACCCAAAAGTGACATCAAGACTTCAAATTTTCAAAATAAAATTTCAGTTTGCTGTGTTATAGAAGAACTTAATTTGCTGGACTTGAAGTTGCGTAGAGCGTAGCTGGAAGCTTGAAACAAACCTTTTTGTACCAAGAGCTAACAATTTAAAAAATGTAGCACAAGATCTACCAACCGTAAATCGTTGGAAACTATTAGACAGAAAAGTATGTGACAAGTAGCGAGTTCAAAAAAAACGGTAACAAAGATGTAAAATATATCAACAAATGAAATAAATTCATTTCAACTTCGTCCGACATAGAATGGGAGTAAAAAGTAAAGTAGTAATTTTAATAATAATAATCTGCTGGATATCAAACTGATAACGCTTATGATGCCTCTTCCTAGCAATTTCTTTTTCCAAATTTACTAATTCGACATTAAATAATTTTATTCAAAACTCATATTTGGAACTTATTTCACCTACCGTTTTGTTCACCACCTTTTCGCTCTCTAAGAAAGAGATACTTGACTTCTCGGTTGGTAATCTGTCAGCCGACATATTTTCATTAGTAGCAGCAGTTCTAACGACGTTAAAGTAAAGTATAGCAATTGAGAGCAAACTATTTAGCTCGTTTTTGTTAATAACAAGTTTCTCAGTGTGGATGTTTTTCTTACGTATATGGTATTACTTTGCTTTGTTTCAATAGCCATTCTCCATTATAATCTCCAACCCTTGCTATTCACTTTTGAGACGATAATATGGTAACGATAATAATAGAAGTCATTTGTTTGAATTTACACTGCCGTGTAAATTCAGTTGCAGGAGTAATAGTATTAGAGTCAGAACAAACAAACAAAGTAATCCAAGAAACTAAATCGAGATTTATCAAGTACGGTTATTGATAGCTGTGAAATCTTTAATCTCATAGTAAGTGGCTTACTTTTCTGAATAATATCGTTAGATATACAAATACTGAATGAATATATTGTACCCAATCTAAGAATGTGTACATAAAACTCCTTTTTCTACGCCAATGTCTGTAAACGTCAAAAATCGCACTGTATACATTCCTTGTAAGTGACATTTTACAATAACATGCATGTAATGAAAATCTCATAGCATACACGTGCGTTTAGATAAAAAAACTTAAATTTCTTTGTTGAATCAAATTGAAATCAAATTTTTATTTGTACTACTTTATTTGGTTTATTTACATACTTCAATTACTTATATCATACTTAAGAGGTTTCAAGTGCACAAGGCAAGCATACCATGGAAATATATAGTTGCGCATGGAAGAGAAAGAAGCCGACTTATATACTTTTTGTATATACATAAACTACTGATCCAAGGACTTATTTCGCTATCCTGACAGACTATCATTCTTATGTCAAGGCTAGGATCAGGAAGATGGGACGCCAGGGCATATCCTCTTCAATTTGTTAAAACGGTTGGCTGGTTGACGTACTGAGAGTGACTTCCAGGATGCACAGAGCCCTAGGTACTGTGTAGTTGCCCTATCCTCCCAACTTATCAGATCATCCTTATACATAATCTTCATTGGAGATAAAAACTTCTGGGACTAGAGAGCCTAAGAGAGGGTTTCTCCAAGAAGGATCAAGTGAAAAAAGTGTTAAGCCCGATAAGGACAACCAGTCTCTTCACATAAACAGTACAACTAAGACCACACAAAGCCTAGAAGCTGAGATGCCTAGGACTTGAAATCTTGACTTGTTAGTTATACATCCAAATAGAAGGATCTGCGATAGGAGTGTACGGGCCAGAAACCAAACACTCTGAAAGCTTGGGAAAAACTCCAAGTATCTTTCAAGCGAAAATTCAAGCCACAAGAAAGTGTGCCCACTTCTATATTGACAGAGGATATACAAGACAAAATATTATCAAAATGTCGGATAGTCAAGCAGCCGTTAAAGCACTGAGCTCTTGTGTAATCAGTTCCAAAATGGTGTGGGAATGCCTAGGCATACTCAATGAACCAAGCGTGGATTCCAGGACACACTGGAATAGAAGGAAATGATATAGCAGATGGACTAACAAAGAGGGGGAGTCTGAAAGACCCTTTTGGGGGCCAGAACCCTTTTGCGGTATCAGCCCCAATGTTATATTGGAAGAAATAGGCAAATCCGAAAAAAAGAAAATATCTGACCATTGGAAATATGAATTAGGGCTTAGTTAATCAGATTCTGGTGGGTGGCTACAACCCGTTGAGATCAAATGTATGCATAAGTCAGAGTAAAACTGCACTAAGAGGGATCCCAACGGGACATTGCCGCCTGAACGGGCACCTGATAAAGCTCAAAATACTGATACTTCTGTCTCCGTCTTTTTTTTTGGCAAACAGTGGGAAATATTTTTTTATAAAGTAAGTTAATTAAAAAAAAATTATAACTCTCTGCTTATCTTATATTGTTATTTCCTTCTTCATTTTAACTTTTGGCGCTTTCCTTAAACTTTTTCCATCTGCTGCTGTTACACAACCAATTCTATACCTTTCGACAGACACTTCTTACATACAGTCGGTTATTTCTACCCCACATTAATTCCATTGTTAGTTGGTTTTATTACTTCGAATAAAATAGTCAACTTTCTTGACTAATTTATTTCTTATCGTCTTGAACGATCGTGTTCGGAGATAATTCATTAGTAGATAATTTTAATAACTTTATGTTAAATTCTTACAAAGTGGTTACAGTTTTCTACCCTCGGCTTGTTTTCTTTGTGAATAAAAGGTAGGGCAACTTCCACTTTAATTAAAAGTTGGTGTCGTCAAACTAAATATTAATTGTTCACTCTATTGTAATAATTAGTTTAGGAATCTATTTAACTGAGATACGAATTCCATTCCATAAAGAGGAGTTTCCTGCTGGGTGCACAGTGAAATCCTTGAAGATATTTAATTCTGAATTCATTTATAAACATTATAACCTTTATTTTAATTTATTCACAACCTATATTTATCTATTTCGATTAAATTAATCGGTATGTTTCTGTTAACGATTATTTTTATTACTTGCAGGATCGTTGAACCTCTCGCAGGACAAACAGATTCATATCTTAAGAATAGCCAACATTTTTTAGAAAAGCTATCAGATCTAAACTTCAACAAAAACCATTATTTAGTTAGTTTTTAGTTAGCTTTCCGCGTATTTTCTCTTTAATTTTTTCCCGTAGAGTGATCAGTAATGTCGAATACTAATCTCCAGTTATTGTTCTACCCTTATCCAAAATATCAATCATGATTACTCCATGGGAATCCCAAAAAACTGAAACAAGAACTTTTCCAGCAGATTTTTGGACACGAAACTTCTTAGGTCTTGGAGAACCAGTTTGTCGCCATTCCATCGATTGTTGCTTTGTTTCTGGATCGTAGAAATGTACCCAAGTCTCATCCATACTAACAACTCGGTTTAAGAAGTCTACATCGTTTTCAAATCGAGCACAGATCGAACGCGATGCTTCTACCCTTGCACGCTTTTGGTCTACATTCAAACATTTGGGGATCCATTTTGCAGCAATTTCTCTCATGTCCAAATTGACGTGAACTATATGATGAACGCGTTCGTACGAAATATCTTCAGATATCCGTTTTAGCCCAATTCGACAGTCTGATAAAATCATGTCATGAACTGCATCGATATTTTCGGGGACTGACACAGAAACTGGCCTTCCCGATCGGTCATCATCTTCAATGGAAAATTTACCTCTTTTGAAGCTTGCAGTCCAATTTTTCACGGTCGCATACGAAGGACATTGATCAACAAGGGTATTAAGCATATCTTCGTAAATGCTTCTCTCTTAACCCTTTTAAATACAGGTACTTGATGATGGCTCGATACTCAAATTTTTCGATTTTCACAATTTCGGTGGACATCTTTTTTCTTTTAATTTATTGCGTAACTCTGGTTTAGTTTTTTTGACGTCAAACTTCACACTGACACTAATAATAAGTTATTGTTCGTTGCTATGGTAACGCAATATTTTGTTTATGTGTGAAACTGGTCTAGGCTAACTAGATATCAATACATCCTCGTATAGCACCAGTATTTGAACTTGTCGGTGTGGCATCATTACTAAGAAATACACTCACCGGCACGAAAAACGGGCACCCCTATTTATTATTTTATTAAAATGCCTAAGAAAAGAAATTTATTAGCAGTTATACAATTATCATCATAAACACAAAAAACAATTTAAAAAACCAGTATTTGCCACTTCTCTGTCTAATTAATACCTCTTATTACCTCCACGAGCCTGTATAACGGCATTAATTCTTCGAGGCATACTGTTAATCAAGTTGAATACTTCATTCTGAGGAATCGCTTCCCATTCCTCTAAAAGAGCCACTCTGAGCTGATCCAAGGTGAGAGGAGCAGGTACCCTGCTTCGAATTCCTCTACCTAGCATGTCCCAAATATGCTCGATTGGATTTAGATCAGGACTGCGTGCTGGCAAATATACCGTTTCAGCGCGGGCGGTATGAGGACGTGCATTGTCATGCATCAGTATGAAGCTGTCACCAATAAATGGTGCATATGGAACCACATAATCTTGTAGGATCTCATTTATGTACCTATCTGCAGTCACAGATTCTCTAGGGACCATGTACAATTCTGTTCGCGACTCTGAAGATATTCCAGCCCACACCATAACTGAACCCCCTTGAAAAATTACTCTAGGCTAAAAGTGCACTCGGCGTATCGTTCACTTTCTCTTCTCCAGACTGTTTCGCGAACATCTGGGGATCGTAAGCAAAATGGATTCATCGGTAAACAACACGAAGCTCCAGTCGTATGCATTCCCATTTTAATGCAATTCTAGAGATTATGAAACTAGCCCGAACTCCCCAAAGCCTTTTACATTCGAGCAATAAATTGAAGACATTTTTTTCGGATTTCTGACTTTTTACGTTCGATGAAGAAAGTGAGTGAAGAAGATTTTAATTGTTCATTTCTGAATACGCAGTATTAAAATTTAGAAATCGAAGAGGTTTTTGGGAAGGTTTGAGCTATTAATAACAGTAGAAAAAAAGATAGAGCGATTTTAAGATGAGCGCTCTAGCAGTGGGCGCGCTGACCTTTGACTGGGTTGATTTTGAATTTCTGGTAAAAAATTATTTATACATGACATACTTGCTACAAATGCAGGGCCATATTAATATTTCTCGAAAGTATTTCATACTTGGCTACAGCACAATTCAGCAATGTAAATCTTACTGAAAACCGTCAAGAATTCACACAAATACAAAGGATAATAACTTAAAACAGCATCTCATAAATTTGCAGTATTTATTAACTGTTAATGTGTGATAACTTACAAGCAACACATATCACCTTCCTCGCAACACTGAGAAGTTAGACGTGATGACAATTACGCGGCGCATGTTCGAAATTTACCTCTCATCAGTTGCGTAGTGTATTTAAGTGTATCTATACTGGGTCACAAGCGACATTTCATTCCAAACCAGATCTGGATCAATGAAAATTATGATTTAGAGTGGATTCGATCCGAAATGGCATCTTTAGAAAATGTGAAATTGGTTCCAACAAAAATTGAGAAAGTTAAAAGTAATAATGTAAAAAAATATATTAATAGCTATTTAACCTACTAGTCTAATAATAAGGGATATTAACAATTGAGATATTTTCACGTTCATGTTTGAGATTGTTAATAGCCCTTTCAATACTCGTGTATGTATATATGTATTTTGGGGTACCATTCACTGGGAGCTAGAAGATCTATTGTGTCCCCTTACTTCTACTTAGTTTCTGAGGAGAGTCTCAGAGACTAGTAGCTCCTTTAGTCCTACTTCCCGGAGGAATTTTAGGATATCTGCAGGTAGCTGTCCCTCTTCTATCCAGTAGTCTCCCAGATGCTGTGCCCTAGGATTATGAATTGCTGTGCAGTTTGCAAGCATGTGGTTTCTTCTTCCATTCCATAAAATCTACAATCTTCTTCCATCACCTGTTTTGAGCCCGTTCAGGCGACAATGTCCCGATAGGATTCCTGTTAAAACTCATTTGATCTTAACAGGTTGTTGTCACCCAGAAGAATCTTAGATTGCCTAAGCCCTACTAGATCTTTCCAATGGTCAGATCTTCTCTTTTCTTCGGCTTTACCTATTTCTTCCAATATTACATTGGAGCTGATTCCGCAAAAGGGTTCCGGCCCCCAAAAGGGTATTCCAGTCCCCCTCTTCGCTAGTTCATCTGCTATTTCGTTTCCTTCTATTCCAGTGTGTCCTGGAATCCACAGTACGGTGACTATATTGTTCTCGCCTAGTTCATTAAGTTTGCCTAGGCATTCCAACACCATTTTGGAACTGATTACACAAGAACTCAGCGCTTCAATGGCTGCTTGACTATCAGACAGTATGATAATCCTTAGCCTTCTCCTGTTAGTTACTAAACTTTTCCGTCGACTGTACTAGTTGTATTCTTATTTCACAATATATAAAAACTAAAAATATCCATTTGTTTAATAGGTAAGTATACTCCATTCCAAGATATTTCATTTTAACTGTGTTTATTGTACAATAACGGATTTATAAACTTTTATTATTAAATCCTCAAGAGCAGATACCTTGTCAACGAAATATTGTGAAATATACCTTACTTTCAAAAATAAATCATGACAACTTGTCACCAGTTCAAATGTCACTGTTTTCGTTCTTTTTTGTACGTCTTAACACTAATAATTATCATAGTTTTGTAGAATAATATAGTAAAAACAATATGTAAGTTAAAATCTAGAAGTATTCTATATTGGAATAGTATATTTCCAGAAAACAGGCCTTTTCCGTGTGTGTTAAATTAATTAATGGTTTTGTGTACTTTCATATAAAAAAGTATAGTGGAAAGAAGATTTTTTAGATGCTATTTCGAATCGAATATGATTTAAAAATTTATTTTCAGTGCTCAGGTTTGGAGTGAGTTGGTAGAGGATAAAACATGTTTAAAATAAGTATTCAATTTATCCAACAAACGTTTATATAAAAGTCTTTAGTATAAAATACAATGTGTACGTAAAGTACCTAACGTAACTTGCTAATATTTCGATTTCCGTTATGTTTACAAAAAAATGTTGAATCAAAGTTTTTTCAAATAATCCAGACCATCTGCATAAGTCGATTAGAAGTGTACAGGGTGCACCGCTGCTCCAAAATAACTTACTAACATATTTTTTTAAATAATAGGCCATGTGTATATTTCCAGTTTCTTATAATCCCAAAGTTACATTGGTTTGAATTTAAAATTATAAAAAAATGGTCTATATCAAAAAAGTGGTAGATTTTTCTATCATTAATATTAATTAATAAAGTTTTAGGTTTCTCGCCAAAATTTCAGGTTTCCCGTTAAGAATTTCAAGTTTCCTGCTCAAATTTTTGGTTTTCCGCCCAAATTTTTGGTTTTCTAGCAACAATTTCGGCGGGAAACTTGAAATTATTAACGGGAAACCTGAAATTTTTAGCGGGAAACCTGAAATTTTTACGCTAAACTTGGAATTTTTGGAGAGAAACCTGAAACTTAATGACAGAAAAACCTACTACTTTTTTGACATAAACAATTTTTTTATAATTTTAGGTTGAAATCAATGTAACTTTCGAATTATTAAAGGTAGAATTAAGCGGTTTTGACGGTTGTATTTGTAATTTAATAGATTATAAAAAACTGAAAATATATACATGGTGTACCATTTAAAAAAATATGTTAATAAGTTATTTTGGAGCAACGGTGCACCCTGTATACTTCTAACCGACTTGTGCAGATGGTCTGGATTATTTGACAAAACTTTTATTCAACATTTTTTTTTTGGAAACCTAACAGAAATCGAAATATTAGCAAGTTACGTTACTTTATGTACACACTGTATATCTCTTTTACCAGAAATTTATAACGACAATACCAGATGTTAACAAGCCGCCACAAGGTGAACAAATTTAGTTGAACCCATGTAGTAGTGTTCACCTGGATCTGATTAGCTTGAAGAATTAATCCATTTTTTGGTTACAGTTCGCGTAAATAAATATAAAACGGTAAACAAAAGTTAAAAGCTGTGGTGGACTTAAACTTTTTTGTAAATATCACAACATTACGTGAACCAGCAAAATTGGAAAAAAATGTAAATATATTAAAATTGAAATTTTATTTTTCATGTGTTCAGATAAGACGGAGCAAAACCGGTACTATCAATTGAATGTATTTATTAAACAGCTGGAATTCAGAGGAGTAAAGCATTTAAAAAGATGAAAATTTGTTTACATTGCTAGCGACTGTTTAACAACTCCCGGTATAAATAATGATTTAAAAAAATGATTTCTAGCAACAAACAAAATTTTTTACAACCAAGAATTTAAAAAAAATATGGTAAATTGAGTTGCCAAAATAAATAACAAAAAAATAACTTTTTATACTTGGCGACCAGCGAGCTACATCCTAAAAAGTGAAATTTTACCTGAACGAAAAAACGTAACCGTCGAATTGCATCTGTAATCCAAAAAGGTCTGTTCATTATTAATCACCTATCAACAGAGGCAACCAAGAGACGGCCAAGAAGTTTGATTGGCAAATAAAATAGTCCTCATAGCTCTATTCTTGTGTAGCTCATAAGTTTAGGGCATGTCACATCTTTGTCTTATTTTCGCAAAGTAAGCGCAGATGGCAGTAGGAGCATGGCATTTTTGTAAAACCTTAAAAAACAAAGTTTGTTTCATGTTCTAAGCGGTAAAAGTGACGTGCCAAATTCTCCAACCGCCATTGTTGTTTTGATGTGTTTTGAATGTGTTTGCTAAACTTTGTTTTGTTTTACTGAATTTAGTGCAATTTTAACAATTAACGCTCTTATTTATAAACTTTTTAACAGTGGGTTGTTTTACAATTATTTTAGACGTTTGTCTGGTGATTAGTTTGTGTGTAAACTGTTTTCTATCACTATCGATAGCCATTGAAGTTGAAGACACTTTTATTTTGATTCGGTATGGCTTCAGTACGACGTAGTATCGCTTGTGGAAGCAGTGCAGAGGATACAATAATACACATAGAATAACATAAAAGCATACAAAGTAAACTAGTGACAGCTATTTGATAATATTAAAATAAGCAGAACAAAAATGTTTCATATACACCCATTACTTTTTGGGTTTTTTATACAGACTTTAAACTTATCATTTGGTTATAAATTGCCCGATATAAGTAGCATATATACAGCAGAACTCGTAGCTATACAGAAAAGCCTCAATTGGTTGATCACAAACCAATTATGGAATGCAGTAATTCTTTCTGACTCTAAATCTGCTATCGACTCAATAAAGTCTACTTATATAAGAGGTATTGGATGTCCTATACTATGTAGTATCAAATCTATGCTTCTGGATTTAAATGTTATATTTATTTGGGTTAAGGGCCATAGCAATATAACTGGGAACGAAAGGGCCAACCTGGTAGCGAAGGATGCAGTTATAAATGGACAAATTTGCAATATTTTCACTTTAGCAGATATAAATAACTCGATAAGTCATAGAATTGCCAATAAATGGAAACAGGAGTGGACAAATATACCTAGATCCTCTAAAAACCAGTACTTTCAAATTCATCCTACATTACCCCTTCCTCCCGAATATATATTCAATTATACAACACCCAAATTCTATTCATCAACTATATTTAGACTTAAAACCAATCACGGAAGATTTGGTGCACACCTTGCAAAACTTTGTATTATTAGATCATCATCCTGTAGCTGTAGCGAGCATTCTTGTTGTGATCTGAATCACATATTTTTTGGTTGCTCTAATAATGTCTCGAGATCCAAATGTTTAATTGAGTCGCTTGTGAAATTGAATTATGACCTTCCGCTAAATATCCTTATCCACATCCTTAACACATCCTTAACAATTCTAATAGGACAATATACGATTTGTTAATAAATTTCTTGAAAGAGTCCAATGTTACTATATGAATGTAGCTAAGCAATTTCCAAAATTATGTGGCAAATGGAGTAATTTCCGTGCCATCTGCCTCTCACACACACACACACACACACCCATTACTTTTTGTATTTTTCAATAAATTATGTTTTTTTAATTTTGTGTTTTCTTTAAGGAAAGAAATGAAAAAGTAAACGAGGGTTTATCCGCGGTTTTTTAAATTTTCTGAGAAGCGCGAGCGCCATCTCCACTCACTAAAATATGGCAATGGAAAATGTACCAGAAATCCAGTAGGAATTAACACATTTAGCAGTCTGCCAAAAGTTATTGCACAATTTCTTGGTCTTTCAAATCCTGTTCTATATACTGGCCACTGCTTCAGAAGAAGCTCTGCCACTTTCCTAGCAGACAGTGGCGCTGATATTTTAAAATTAAAGAGGCATGGAGGTTGGAAATCTACCTCTGTTGCGGAGGGATATGTTGAGAATTCCATGAATAATAAAAAGCTTATAGCGCAAGAAATATTTGGTGAAACATCTAATGCAATGTGCGCCGCTTCCCAAATAACAGCAAGTTCGAGCAATGAGAAAAATATGTCGTCGGGAATTAATTTGAATAATTGCAATAATTGTGTTATCAATATTTATAATAATTAATTAATTTATAATTTATGTTTTTAACTTGTATTATAACAGTTTAATAAATAGGATAATTCTTTTTGTCACTAATTTTGAAATACATTTTTCGTCACCAATTGCATAAAATTTTACTTTATGCAACTAGTTACAAAAAGTAAGACGTTTCATAATGTCAATCAGTTTTAAAAAGTGTCACTTCATATGTCAAAATTAGAAAAAAATTATAAATTACAGAATTACTAAGAAGAAAAATTATTAGATTGAAAAATAGGAATCTTTTTTTTGAGGTGTACTATTTAGTTCAATAAAATCTGGATTTTCGAGGATATTAAGTTTTCAAAAATTCATAAAAACTAATTGGCTGAAGATACGGTTATGAGCATGGAAACTTATTTGATTTAAAATAGTCTAGAAAATATTTTAAAAAAATCTTATTGCAAAATTTTTCTTCTTTGCAGCATTTTTAATTTAAAAAAAAAGTCAAAAAACTTCCGAGTGTCATCTTACACTTTCATTATCACATGAGCCTTCTGGACATTAAAAAAATTACGAATTGAAAGAAAAAGTTATTTTTGAAATAAATTGAAACTGAATTGAATGTTAAAACAACAGGTTATAACAAACACAAATATCACAAGTTTCGCACAATTCATTTTACTGTTTATTTAATGTAAATTGTTGGTGTTTGTTTGAAAGTAGTTTTACATAAACAAGTTGTGGTTGTGGAGAAGCATTTTCTCTCCACGTTTACCTACATTACAAGCGGAATGTAAGCTTTCATTGAGGCAAATAATGGCCGAGTATGAGTTGTGTTTGTTTCCCAATCTTCGTTATTTATGTGTAACATCATTGAAGCAATTGAAGTTCGCAACGTTTCACGAGATTATTAAATCTATTCATGCAATTTTTTATTATTTTTATTAGAATTTAAGTGCCTCGACAACTATGGCACTATACAAGAGTACATGAGAATACACAAAAAATGGTTAAAGTCTAACTAAAGTCATTGTGATGAACCATATTTTTAATCCCCTCGAAGGAAAAAGCCGCCCAATGGCGTGCATATAAATTTTTTATAAATTCAAATATTGTGAAATAATGTTAATCTACTATATCAATTTGAATGAAAAAAATCTGCCTGCATACAAAATTCATAAAATTTGTAATACAATAATAACACGTTTTCCTCTAGAAAACGGAGTATCTAATGAACAGTTTTTTGTATCGTCAACCCAACCATACTTGACAACATCATGCGTATCAAACCAAGTTTCGTCTAAATAAATTATACCTAGTTCTAAGTGAATCACGATACCCTTTTATTTTGCGCAAATACTCCTGTCTTAGTTCAACGAAACGCCGAGATTCCATTATCACCATTCGATTATCTAACTTCTTACATTTGAATCCACAATTCAATAAAACATTGATAAGTATATTCAGGAATATCCCGCAATTTATCACGAATCAGTTCTAAACTTGGTACTATTACTTTATAAATCGTTGTAAACCCGATTAACGTTAATTCGTGAATTCTCGCGATAACCGCATTATCAGAAATTTCAGAATTTTATTTTTTCAAACACGCGTACATATTTAAAACAACGCGTTGACACTGAATATGTAAATCTTTGTTCTTAAATTCGGCCCTATCATCGGTATCATTTATTGCTAAGTCATTTGCATTTGTTTGTGGCGCCAAATTATTAGATTCCCGTGCATCATATTGGACTGTCGTTTCTCCAAAATGCTATTCTAATTAATTACAAATAAATTATAATCATAAAACTCATCCTAACGTCTACGAACAAATAAATATTATATTGATATCAATTCACTCAACTCCACGAACAAATAATAAATATTATATTGATATCAATTCACTCAAGTCCACGAACAAATAAATATTATATTGATATCAATTCACTAAACTCACTCGACCAAGAAATAGATACTAGATATTTACTACTATTTTAAATATTTCTATAAAACAAAATTCACACACGCCCCTGAATCGACACACAATACTAATATCTCTCTAATATCGCAGGCCACCCTCGGAGTTTAATTTTTTTTAGTTACAGTTAGTCCGCCTTAGTAAGTGACCCGTTACTCCATTATAATATAAACAATAATGTACTTGATGATTGTATAACGCTGAACACCTGCAATGCGTTGCCAGATATACAAAATTTTCTTAAATATACTAGGCATACAAAAAGTTGTTTTAATTAATTTCTCTTTTTAGAGCAATTTCGAGAGACTTTTTTTAATGCTTACTAATAAATTTATATAATGTATTTTTTTTAAATATTACCAAACTAGCTTTCTAAGAACATCACGAGCTAAAAATTTACTGAAGTAATGGGAAACGTTTGTATAGTGAGCCCAACAATTTTAGAAAATATATCTGACAACATTGCTTTATTTTATGGTCATCACACTGACTTTAGTTAGACTTTACAAAGAAAATTAGGATGCAAAACAATTTCTTCCATTTTCTGGTGAGCACTGATTCACTTAAACGGTTCTGTTAACAGACATAATTGCTGGTACTGGTCAAATTATGATCCGCATTGGTTTGAGGAAGTTTGTACACATCCACAAAGAGACCTTTCTTAAAATTACCGTTATAATTTCCGAGTAAAGTGATACATTGCTATTATTTTTAGAAACAGAAAAAAATAATCTTCTTTGTGATACGGATCTCGATCTTAAATAAATTCAAGATGCGGCCGTACGCTAAGCGCAGACCACAAAAACATTTGGCATATGCAGAATAAAGTCTCATTCGTCGTCCTAGAATTTCATAGCTTTCCTTTTATCCTTATCAAAGATAATCCCTCCCTTGGTGCCAAGACTTTCCAGCAATGCTGTATAAAGATCGATTACTGAATATGACCATGTTTTTTCAACTAGTATTTAATTCCCTCCAACTTATTAATTATTCCCTGAATCGTTTCAAATAAAGTTTGTTCTAAACGGACTTTTTTTATTACTACACCCCTATCAGACAAATGTTGCATTTCATTAATGAAAACGTTGTATGATGGAGGCCTGCTTCCCTTATTTCCATTTTAAATGAATCCCCGCCAGAAAAGTTTTTAAGAAAACAGTTGTTGCTTACTTGCTATTACTTTTATGTTCTTAATTGGTCCCTTATTGTAGGCTCTGCCTATTCAACCGTTGTTTTAAAACGGAGATTCTTAAATCCATTCAAGCACTCCATATTAATGTGGTTATACCGACAGAAAATTATAATTTTGTTACATTTAATTAAATCAAATGAAAATTAAGCTGTATATTTTTTCAAAGAAAAAACTTCTTTGATGGTGGAAATTCCGAATGATTAAATCAAAACCAGAGAAATTAAATTATTGGTATAAATTTTTTGACTTTTAGTTAATTACAGTTTCCTGTAACAATTGGCATATTTAAGTAAAGTGTGTTATCAATAGATGTCAAGATAATAGTATAAAACTATTATAACGTCTTACAACATCTACTTCTCGGGCTATATGCCTCGCAAGACAATGAATTACACTTCCAAGTTAAAAGGGGTTGGTATATACGAAAATATTGAACCAACCATTCTGGTTTATAATTTTATAATTAGATGTGGATATTATCCGTCCAGAAGCTTTAAGAGCATAATCCTGGACTGAAGACAACGCTGAAATCACATTAAACCCTGTGGAGGGAAAGATAAGAATGCGATAATAGCGGCATCTCCACAAATAATCATAAACCAAAATTCTATATTGACAAAACACCATATCGGTTTGGTAGTTATTTACTTGATTACAGTTTCTTGTGACAATTGTCCTAATTAAGTAAAGCGTGTTACTGAGGCCCGGTTAATCAATAGCAATCGTCAGCATTGCCAACTTTCATTATCTGTTAGTTAACAAACTATAGAATAAAAAGGTGATTTTATTATTTTCATGCCATTTTATATTCCTTAACTTTTTACATTTGCAGGAATAACAGTATAAGGCCAATAGACCAGTTTCTTCTCACACTCAGGTTTTATACAACAGGCAAACTCTTGATATTATCTGGAGACTTCTGTAATGTGAGCAAAAGTTGTGCATGAAAGATAATCGAAAAGTTGTCTTATGCAATAAGGTGCTCTAAAATCCTCATCCTAGTTTGATGCTCAACCTTTTCATTTGCAGCATTTTCCAATAGGGAATCTATCAGCTTCTGTTTTCTTATTGCCAGTTCTTCAAATTTCCCAGCTACCGATTTCTGGCATTTTTTCTTCAAGACTGGTCTTCTGCGACTTGACCAATCTTTCTATAAAAATACAAAAAAATCGAGTTGGAATATTTTATTTAGATATAAATATACTACTTAGAGATTGAATACTCACTTTTATCATCCTGAACTGGCATTCGATTTTCTTTTTGCTCTTCAGCACACTGCAATTGATATTCAACCTCAGGAAGATTTTCACCGTCAACTTCATCAATAGTGATGTTATCTTCAGTCAGTAGTGAAGTGTGCATTGGTGTCTGTAGCATTCTGCAGTTGAATGCAGATGCAGCCCAATTAGTTGCAATTTTTTCATTATCTGACACTACCTTCATTTCATGAGATATAGCAATAATTGAGTGTTATGAAATTATTCAGTAAAATATCAATTTACAGAGGTGTAAGGATGAGATGATTATTATATTTTAAACATCATATTAAGCTTATTAGCATTATACTAGCAAGTAAGGGAGGAGAGTCATATGTAGGTATTTTTTACTTTGTGTAGGTATTATCACAGTCGAATGGATTCTGCAAACTATGTAGGGAAATTGCTATTGTTTCCATCAATTCTTTCTCCTCTTCATTTGGTGGTTGAGGAGGAGGAACATATTGTCCTCCTCCAGTTCCTCTGAGGTAACTTTTGTTTGCAGCACATTTTTTCCTCACATCTTTCTTGATCGATGCATACTTCATTTTGAGTTGCTTGAAGTTACGAGGCTATAAAATATCAACTATTATTTACTGCATAGAAAACTTAACTTTACCTACGTTGCTACTACTTTAGCTATTGAAGGCTGCGTCAACCTGCATCCAAGCCTCCTCTTTTGACTTACAGGTTGCCCCATCCGTTTTTTTATTTTTTATCACATTTTTATGTTTATTTGCAATTTTTAGAAGCAAATTGCTCTCCTATGCTATGAAATTGCATCCTTTTTTCTTAGTAGTACTAATACTTTCCATTTTTTACTTTGCTCAAAACCAAAGTAAATTTGACACAGCACCACAGCGAAATCAAAACAAAACAACTCTACCGAATAAAGTGAGGTTATGTAATAGACATTAACCTCCAGATATCGACCATCCGCCAGTTGAAACTGACAGATAAATATTCGACATTTTATCTGTCGGATAAAGTTATCCTGTTGTTAATAAACCGACCTTTCCAAAATAACTGGTAGTTAGGCATTAACTGACGGATAAATTGCTATTAATAAACCGGGCCTCAGTAACACGCTTTACTTAATTAGGACAATTGTCACAAGAAACTGTAATCAAGTAAATAACTACAAAACCAATAGTCGGAAAGTTTCAGATTGAATTTTTTTTGGGATTTGGAGGGTGACCAAAAATATATCATCGATAGTATTACTAAGAAACAAAATAGCGACATAATCTCCTGAAACAAATTATTTTCGCTTTTCTCATATATTTTTCTAGTTGAAGTACATTCTGTTAGCATTAAAACAATTTAAAATTTAAGATAAAGATCCTCGATCATATTCAGAGGTGTGCCAGTAGCATGTCCACAAGTCCGAAGCCGCCACTTCCTCTCCTAAAATACTTTCATCCTGAGCACACACGCACAAACAAAGAACAGGATATTACGGCAAGTAGACACAACCTGGTTTCTGTTGTGCCACTGCGGCATTTTACACTGCTTACTTCATATTATTAACTACGAAAACTCATGAGGGTCTCAAGTTTGTTGGCCGTTAACTAAATTTTGTTGTTTGGTACATATTATAATATATACAAAGACGTTGATAACACAATGTTTAAGATTGCCTAACCAAGCACCAATTTTCTGGCAGAAATTATTGATTGGGTTTACTATTTGTGAAAATTGTAAGAAACTTATTGATAATTATTTCGATATTGACATATCAACCTCAGAATGACAGGAGTTACATTGGATGTGATGCCTACCTGATGTTTTATAAGGGGTTGGGATAAAGTATGGAACCAAGTAAATATCTTTTAAACGAAAAGAACGATATTTATGAAAATTTGCAGGTAAGTGCAATGGTACAAAATGCATCTGATGTACTTTTTTTTGTTAATAATATACTTCCGATTTAACCAAAAATGCCATCAACTTCTTTAATTTAAATGGGACACCCTATATACTTTTACAGATTTTGAAAGAGCTTGTTATTTTGAATTCATACATACTGAGTTTAGTGTGAAAAAATTTGTAAAAACGAGGAATAACTCACTGTTAGTTGTACAATAGGTGTACATTTCATTATTTTAGAATAATGAGAAACAAAATTTTACTTCAAATGTTCGCCGTTTACTTGCTGACAATATGCCATCCTATTAACAAATTCTTGAGTCACTCTTTCCAAGACTTCTCCACGTATTAGTTCACATTCATCAATAATTCTTTGTTTTAATTCCTGTAAGTTTGTTGGTCGTCTAACGTAAACACGTGATTTTAGATAACACCAAAGAAAAAAATCTAACGGACTAAGATCCGGAGAACGAGCAGGCCACTCTATGAATCCTCTACGTCCAATCCATCGATTTGGAAAATTTCGTATCCAGCAAATCCCTAACCCGTCTATCATAGTGGGGAGGTGCTCAATCTTGTTGAAACCAAACATTTTGAGGCAATTGCCCATTCTGTTGAAGTGCAAGAATAATTTCGTTATTTAGTAGATCCAGATACTTGTCACCATTCAAGTTTCCGTCGATAAAAAATGGGCCTATAAGCCTATTTTCGACTATTTCCATCCAAACATTTAACTTCTGTGGATGCTGGATATGTTCTTCATGAATCCAATGAGGATTCTCATTTGACCAATACCTTGAGTTACGGCGATTAACTATTTCATTTAAACAAAAAGTTGCCTCATCGGAAAAAACTATGTTAGAAGCAAAATTGTCGTCGACATTACATAATATGTCTATTAGCCGTTCGTAAAACTCCAGCCGTCGGTCAAAATCATCGTCTGACAATTCTTGAACCAACTGTACCTTATACGGATGATACTTTTCACTTTTTAATATCTTTCCTACACTTTCCTACACAACGTCGATTGATACCATGGTTTAGTGCCAAATTTGTGGTGGAAGTTTGAGGTGATTCTTTTAAATCGATTGCGATATTTTGTTTAACAGTTTCGTTCGTTGCAGTCCGCAGTCTTCCAGGTTTTAGCAAAATTTTTACCATCCCAGTTGTATTAAAACGTTGTAATGTTTTAGTTACTGTTGAGCGTGATATAGGATTTCTCTCCGGATGCAAATTATTAAAAATATGACACACTTCTTCATGAGTTCTAACACGATCACCATAACCGATCATCATTAAAATTTCAATACGCTCTTTTTCACTTTATTGAACCATTCTAAATTGTAAAATTTATTTCCGTCAATTAGAATTTGACACTTGGAGAACAAATACGTACTATACAGTACTCGTTTATTTATTACTATGCATACAAACAACATCAATTAGTTTATCTAAATAGTTTTTTGCTCTCAAAGGAGGTTGATTAAAGTGCTATATTCCTCGTTTTTACAAAATTTTTTACACTAAACTCAGTATGAATGAATTCAAAATAACAAGCTCTTTCAAAATCTGTAAAAATATATAGGGTGTCCCATTTCAATTAAAGAAGTTGATGGCATTTCCGGTTAAACCGGAAGTATATTATTAACAAAAAATGTACATCAGATACATTTTGTTCCATTGCACTTACGTGCAAATTTTTATAAATATCGTTCTTTTCGTTTAAAATATATTTACTTGGTTCCATACTTTATCCCAACCCTGTATTTTATTTCATAGTTCTACACACACAAATAAATAATATATTTTGGTAACATTTCAAATACAATTTAAAAAGGGAAATATGCGAAAATGTAAATATATAAAACCTTTTGCGGTAAAAATGAAATTCATGGAATATTTTGAAAATAAAAAATCCAAGAATTTCAGTAAATAAAGACGCATAGAAAGAATGAATTTAAGAACGGATGCTGGATAAGAAACATTTCTAATTTTAGGCGTTCAATGAAAACCAAGAAGACATTGTTTCCGCATTTCAGAAAAGGTTTTTCGGCAACAGGAAAAGTCCGAAAGCTATATCCAAGAGAATAAGAGCCAAATTGGCAATTGCAATACTTTTGAGGATCGTGATACGACCAACATTTGTTTTATCAAATACTTTCCCGGGGAGTCAAGAAAATGAAAGAGATGTAATCTTTTAATAAATTGAGGTGTATTGTATGACGGAAATGAAATTTATTAAGCAATTTCCGACAGCGTTTCATATTCAAACGTATTCAAATAACTACCAATGCTTTGGCAAAAATATATAGATTAATTAATATTTATGAATCAAAAAACAATATTTTTTATATTTTCAATTCAACGTTATAGTCTAAAGTTTAAATATTTAATGTACGTCGTACAAGCTATTGAAAATAAGTAGGTTTGTTTCAACAAGCCATCGACGATAATTTCAATCTACGCAAACTCAGTATAATTCCGAACTGATTTTTAAGTTTGTTGGTACAAACCTAATATGAACTACCACTGCTTTTGAAGGAACATACATCTAAGAAATGGCGTAAGGAACCCACAGGAGGTTAAGAAAATAAGAAGTGTTATAGTTTTGTTTGATTTATGTCGCTTATAAAGCTAGTCCACACTGGGATACAATGTTTGCAGACTGTATTCAGACTGTATGTAGACTGTCTGCATGCTGTATGTAGACTGTATGTAGACTGTCTGCATGCTGTATGTAGACTGTCTACATACTGTATGCTTACCAAGGAGGAGGCGCTGGTGGAACCTCAGATTTCTTGAAGAAGGGGTCCACGATGTCAATTTCACTGAATAACAAGAAAACACTGGGCAACTGATTCGGTCAAAGACTGACTACAGACTAAACAGCAGGTGGTTGTTGATCTTCTCATGTCTCTCCACTCGTCCACACTTGCAGACTTAAGACAAATTACTTGTATCTGTGTTTTTCATTTGGTTGGGAAACAGACAACATTAAATTTTGTCTCCCAAAACACAAATTTTGTATGCAGATTGTCTATATACAGTTTTCATATTGTCTCCAAACATCGCTACATACAAAAAGATACAGTATCCGGATACAAATCTGCCAGTGTGTACAAGGCTTTAGTTTGTCCGTGTTCAAGAAAACTCGACCGGCCAAGCGGTAAGTAGTTGTCACTACTTATCTCTGTTACTAGTCACTAACACTAGTTACTAGTTGGCAGCACGATTTCATTTCGCCTCCTATCTTTCGCACCCTTGCGGATTGCTTAAGTTTTTTTTTATTAACAATTGAAAAAAATCGTGTTTTCGTATGCCCGGGGACCTTTTTGCCTCCTCCACGCTACACCACTGATCCAGCTGTTCTTTACATACAAAAAAATGTAAAAATGTTGAGGAATGTGTTCTATGAAGTGTAATTGAATCTAATTTCATTAAAATATATGTATTCTTATAATATCTCTTCTGTTTCAGGTACGATGGACACTATCTTCATTGATGCTAGTGTAACTCATCGAGCTTCATTTTATTTTTTCGGTAAGTGTAGATATAGACCTCTCGTAATTTCAATTATCAAATCATAACATCAATTAATAAAGATTTATCTGGAATACTAATAGTAGACCTTCAACAAACTTAGCGAATGGTGAGTTACGTTAGTTCGACCCACTTTATAAAATATATTCTTGTGTTTTTAGAATAATTTATTTCCGATATATAGAACTAAAACGTACGATGCATATCAATTTTTTACAGTGCGCTGATGAATTATAGAACAAATTCAATATTTTGCTGACAATTAATTTTTTTTATAATGTGCGAGAATGATGACGTCACCAGTTTTGACAGGGGGGCGTAATTACACGCTTTATATTAGCTTCATTTGTATGTTTGTTTGTTACGCAACCTTTAAACTTGATTTTTACCCACTTTAAATGCTCAGATTAATTTGAAATTTTGAACACTTGTCAAGGACCGATGACTATACAAATTTAGTAATAGTGAGGTGCTCGACATGAATTGTTATCATTTCTTACAAATTTTATTCCGAAATGTGTATGCATGAAGTACAAAGCATTCCACGCTCTTACCCCAAGGACATTAATTTTCTCGTTAATTAAGAATTATTTTACACCTTTTAGTTCGGTTACCCATAAAGCGTGTTTTTTAGTTTTTTTCTTAAACCATAATTTATTTAAATTGAAATGTGGTTCTAATAATACCTCATTTGAAAGATCTTTTGATAATTATTTATTCATCAGTATCATAATTAAATAGCTAATGCTTATACAGGGAAAGTCAAAAGTAGTTTAATACAATCAGAGAATAATTTTATAATAAAGAAACTGCAATACATAACAACTAAATTTGGTCTGTCCTCAGACCCTAAATATATACTATAATCCAGGCAATAAAGACCATATCAGGACCTTGGCTTTCAAAATTCATGGTAGTTCTGGAAGTAAACCTATTATATGTTTTTTGGGCCGCTGAATTCAAATTTTTATTTTCCCAAATGTTGAAAAAAAAGTTCAGGGACCCGGAAAACATAAAACAAGCTGATATCCAGAACTACCATGAATTTTGCAAGCTAAAATTATGTATTGGATTATTATACTCAAAAAACTAATAAATAATTAATTTAACTTGAATCAAAACAAAATAAAATATTGGCTTGTAGAACCGTAAAAAAATCACTCTTGTTATTCATTTTTGTTTTGGACTGTATGCTAAACATAGAGAAGTTTTAACTAACATTCCAAAACACGTTTATATAGAGTGTATTTCTATATTAAATATCTATCCTTACCTCTTATGTATTGTATTAATTTATTATATTTGTCCTTTTTGTTATTGATTATTTGATTTTAATTGTTAATTTAGTAAAAGACCTCTTTATTTAGGGTTGGTTCCAAAAACTAAATTCCTTTTAAATTAAATTCGGTCTCATATACCCTTATTTATTAAACATTACAAATTTCTAATCTATCTATATTTTTTTATTATTGTTTTAAAAAAAAATTTCTAAAATCATCCAAATACTATTATTTTAATTTTTTAAATTCTTCCCGAAGTTATATTAAAATGCTACTAGCCTTTAGTCAGGTATAAAACCAATCCTTCAGATTATCACTGTTAATCTTCCATATTATATTTCTAAATACATCATTTGTGATATTATTTTAAATATTCATCAAAAAAATTTCTAAATTACTTCAAATCCAATTTCAATTTCCAAATTATTATTCCAAAATTTTTATGGGCTTTTTTAGTTTTTTTCTTGTCAAAAATCTCTCAATTAAATCTCAATTAAATCTCTTGATAATAATTCATCACCATCGCCACCCACATTTAATTTTCTACCCTGATAACTATCTTAAAAATTTTTCTTTTAAAAATAGCTATTTGTGTATCAAGAGCAGAAAGTAGTACTTTGGTAGTTGAGACAGAAAGTTCGAAGGAAAATTTCAGCAAATTAATAATTTCGTGTGAAACTCTATGGTCAACTAATCGAATAGTCGTGCCATTGATCAGTAAAAAATTGAATATCTAAATTTTTAATGGATATAATATAAAAAACAATAAATCGACGATAGTTATATTTTTTTAATTAGAATTTAAGTGCCACGACAACTATGAACATTGGTACTATACAATAGCTATTTGTGTATCAAGAGCAGAAAGTAGTACTTTAGTAGTCGAGACAGAAAGTGGCAATCTGTTGAAACTACCAAAAGACTTTCTGCTCTAAATACACACAAGATTTTTGCTACTATCAGACCAAAATTAACTACTAGCTCTCTTTTATCTATAAATAAAATTAGGCCTGCGCCAAAGTTACTTTCTGCTTAAGAGCGCCAATAATGTCAAATTATGACAGCTCGCTGAAAATTAGGCGTGCTTCAAAGTTACTTTCTACTCAAGAGCGCCAATAATGTCAAATTATGACAGCTCGCGGAAAACATCAACTTTGCAGTTGCGTTTCAAGGCAAAAAAGACGACTTTCGATAGTGATAGTAGAAAAAATTTATTCATCTTTCAAACTGACACTTATTTTTTCAATCACAAATGACGTATTTACTGTACAAAGTGAATTTTATAGATCTATTATATACACTAAATGAATTTCATAGAACTCTATATCCATTCAATATCTATACCGTATATCCTTTTTCAGTAATAAAACTAGCTATCTATTTTCGAGAATTTCTAAATTTCCAGGAAGTAACTACAATTTTTCTCTCCTACAACAGTTTGATTGCATTTTCGTCCTTCAGCTTGACTCCTTTACGCTGAAGACGGTCGGCAATAAATCTTCAGATAAATCTACCAACAATTTTGAAGACCGGTCACGTTTTCATACTGAATCGTCACTGGGATAATAAGATTTTGTTTTGTATTTTGAGTTGTGTAATTTTTGTTGATCACGTATTTCATATAATGTATGAAAAAGAAGCGTGTAATTGAAAAAGAGATGAAGAAAGGAGGTGAACTTCGTGAATATTCGAGTTTTCAGATTTAACTGATTGGATTATTTTTTTGTACGTGAATGTATGCGTGATAAAAATAGTAACCTTTATTTAACACTTTTAATACGCAGGGTAGAAGATGTGGAATGAACTAACCACTCATACACTGTAAGAACAGTTGAACTAGTGGGTAGAGGCATATAAAGAGGAAGTAGAAA
Source organism: Lochmaea capreae (assembly GCA_949126875.1). Taxonomy (NCBI): domain Eukaryota; kingdom Metazoa; phylum Arthropoda; class Insecta; order Coleoptera; family Chrysomelidae; genus Lochmaea; species Lochmaea capreae. Next base: position 7,923,889 of record OX421397.1, on the reverse strand, counting down.
ATGTTGGTTAGTTCTTTTCAGGATCTTAGAAACTGACTTGACTTAGGCTTGAGATGTAATAAAACCATCAAACTTCTCGGATTTACCGTGTAGGGACGCACTATACCTGATGAAAAAGAAAAAGTACTAAGTGTAGTATATTTCCTAACTAGTGCGGAAAGTTCCACTTTTCCGCACGCGATTGCAGTTGGCCGAACGGCGCGTAGTGGAGTTCGGCCAAGCAATCAAGTGAGGAAAAGACACTTTCCGCACGAGTTAGTAACGCTATTTTTTCTACGAGCGTGCGGAACATGTAAAAATAAAGAAACGACATATTGAACTTTTATTAATTTTTATTAAAGCATAAAGAGAAACTACAATCTATTCTACTACTTATGATTAATATTCATAATAAATTGGCAATTTGATGTATTCTGTAAGTTGATCGCTGATGCTATTAGTTTTCAATAAGATCTACAGCAGCTTCGATTTCTTGTGTCGAGAGACTGGTTGTGACAAATGTGTATACTTTTTTTTGATACTTTGTCTTTTTGAAAAGTGGCACTTTCTAAACTAAATTGAGATTGGAAAAGTGAGCTTTTCTGCACGCAAGTAGAAAAAAATTAATTTTTACAATTTATTAATTTATTTTTCTTTATATTTCGCTTACTGATATGTGAAGTTGGTTGGGAATTGAATGAACAAACAAAAAATTGGCAGTAATACTATATTTTAACAGTATATAATACTTACAGTTAAGAACAAAATAAAACACACCATATCTTACTCTATAGTAGTTCGGCCATATGCAATCGCGTGCGGAAAAGTCACTTTACGCACGTGTTAGGTACACTAATTTTTCTACTGGCGTGCGAAAAAAACCCAAATTCTATAGTAACAATAGTCACTGTCGATCAATCCCAGAAAGACTGAGATGGTCCTTTTCACCAGGAAAAGAAGTTTATCGGGTTTGAAACCTCCTGAAATCTTCAAAAGCAAACTAAACTTTTCGGAAGAGGTGAAATACTTTGGTATTACCCTCGACAGGAAACTAACATGGAACTCTCATCTACACAGCAGAGCAAAAAGAGCATATGTGGCTTATGAGCAGTGTCGGAGGACAGTGGGACGCACATGGGGTTTGTCACCCCGTGTGGTTACCTGGATCTACACTGCAATAATAAGACCCATGTTAACGTATGGAGCAATTGCATGGGGACCGAAGGTTCTACAAGCAACGGCCATCCAAAAATTATATCAAATACAGCGAATGGCTTGCTTAAACATCACAGGAGCCTTGAGAACAACACCAACCGCAGCATTGGAACTAATTACTGGTCTGACCCCTCTGGACCTGTACGTCAAGGAGGTTGCGTTAATGGACATGGTACGATTGCGCACGGCTGGTGTAAACCCCGAAGTAGGAGTGGGCCAATTGAGGTTGAGCCTGTGGCAGGAAGCGCTCACTGCGCTACCTCTGCTGCAGGCAACCAATGATGCAATTGAACCCAGGTTTTTGTTTAACAAACCCTACAAAATTCAAATAAAACAGAACACAGAGCCAGGTGCTGCAAATGCAATACGCATATATACAGATGGTTCAAAAATGAAAGAAGGCTCAGGATGTGGAGTTTACTCAAGAGCACTAAGCCTAAAGATGAAGTGGGGAATGGGAAACAATACCAGCGTAGTTCAAACAGAACTGGCTGGTATCTCAATTGCCACAAAAGAACTAACCAGAAGAGGAATTTCTGGCAAAAACATAATAATCTGCACTGATAGTAGACAAGCCCTATTAGCCTTAAACAGACAACGCGTTATATCGAGGCTAGTACTAGAGTGCCACCAAGATTTAGCTGACGCCTCGGCAGATAACAATATTATCCTGAGGTGGGTTAAAGGGCACGACAGGAGTGAAGGAAATCGCATTGCTGATTCTTTAGCCAGATAAGCCGCTGGACTAAAAATTCTAGGACCCAGTGACACCTACGGCCTAACGACTTCGACAATTGCGGAACTAGCCAAACGCTACACCCATACTCAATCCCTTAAGAGATGAGATGGAATCAAAGGATGCAGTCTTGCCAGGATCACCCTGGGCGACCCTGGGAAGCTGGAGCCGAAGAAATATTTGGCGATGACTAGGAGAAACCTACGTTTAACAGTAGGATTTCTGACTGGTCACTGTCAACTAGGGAAACACCTCCATACTATAGGGCTAGTGGACACACCTCTATGCAGGATGTGTGAACAGGAAGAAAAAACTGTCAGGCATGTCTTATGCGAGTGTCCGGAGTTATCGTCAATAAGAGAGTGTGTTTGGTGAGTCTTGGCCTACACCTGCCGATATAAAGGAGATGTCTCCTAGTGACCTGTCCACCTTCCTGAGAAGGACAGGATGGACAATGACCCAGGAAGACAACTCCTCGGGAGGATGTACAATGGGTCACATGTGGCCTAAGTGCTGTGAGCCTACACTCACCCTCCCTACTCTACAGATACAGATAGTAAATATTACTTCATAATGATATTTTTTAAATAACGTCAAAAAGTATTTTGATTAATTTTTATCATAATAAATAACCATATACCCAAGAAACAAACATCAAATAAGAATTTATTATTAAATACATATCAACAAATTAATTATTATTAATATTAATATTGAACGTGCAATTTGTAGCAAATTAATTGCAGAGGCTAAAATTTTTTCCGATGAAGTCAGATTTCGGATTCCCACTGCTTTGTCAGCACTAATTGTTGCAACCGTGGCGATGGGAACTTCGCTGGAAGAGGTTATTTTGGAAGGCTTCACTGACGACAGCTGATGACTAGTGGAAGGGCCAGCGACAGCGTCACCGAAGTTTAATATTTTATTCGATAGACTGGAAACTTGGTGAGCTTTCTACATAACCTTCTGCGACGCTAGAATATTTCCGACCTCCGAGGCGTTTTATATTTGTTATTCCTTCTCCGGAATCTGCAAGCATTGTGGCGTTGGAAACTGTGGCCCGTATACAATTAAAGACTTGCAATCTCTGATGGCATTTTTCCGAAGGTGTTTATTCCGATACATTGTACAGTGCAAGTTCCTTTCTTATATTTCACGAAAAATCGGTTATGCTCATACTTTCTGAACCAATTGAAAAATTTTCCATTTTCAGCTTCCTCAGAAATCATAAAATTTACTTTTCCGCACTAAGTGACTGGTACGGAAAAATGACATGGACTCAGACGGAATCACTTTGGAGAGGAAATAATACAACCATTACAACTACTGAAAATTTTTCCAGTCAAACGAGTGGCATACATAGAAGACACAAAGCTTGTGGAATGGAAGTAGATAACATGGGAAATGGTAAAGATTCAGTTCAAGTGCCTGGGCTGTTGAGCACAACCCAATCGAATGAATGTCTTTCTGTACTTTTCTAGGATTTACAGAATTATTTACAATTTTCCAAGCTGTACGTTCGGGAACGCTGGTTAAAGTTGATGTTTCTTTTAATGAAAAATGTTTTTCGTGTCCTCGCTGTACTAACTTTAAATAAACACTTTTAACAATTATTTTTGCTGCAACATGCAAACATTTTTGGCATGTGCCTGAAACGGCTTTTGCACTAGACATCTTCAAACACACACAGAACTAGAATGTGTCGAAATAGAGATTCCTTTTATACTTATATGATACCATCAGGTATAAATTGCCCTTATTACCGGTATTTATGACCACCTGCAAATAATACATTGCAATAAAACAAATATTTATAATAAGAATGACCCAAAAGTTTTACAGAGTTTTATTGCATGTCATTATCCCATCTTAGGTCAGGTCAGTTTCTTAGATCGTGAAAAGACACATACAAAATATTCAATTCAATTGTCTAAGCTGTTGCGCACAAACCCTATTTTTAAATGAGGTTTATGGCGATTCACATAAAATGAAGTAAAATAAAAATTAATCCAATATACTTATTGCCAATTCTCTGCTACAGGACGATCTTCATTGGTACATAAATCGGAATTTGAAACAATGTTCCAGGATTAATAGAGGTTCATGATATAATCTTTTTATCAACAATTTTATGTCCTATAAAATTGAGGTATTGATTTTCTATACTCATTGTTGATGATAAATGTGTCACATTTCTCGGTTTTGAATCCATTGGGGATAAGTGTACATTCTCTGGTCAATATTTCAAATATATTAAAGGCGTAACAAAGTTTACTTCTAACAAGATTGAAGGCAATGGAAAGCTAATTTACAGGCAATTTTATTATCGGTAATGATTATATCTTGGAAAATTGCATTTAACTTGATATATGGTTTTATGGAGATAGTTATTAAGCCATTTATTGATAAGAAAAGTAAAATTACTCTTTGGCACATTCATAAAAATATAACATCTTACGATGTCATTATTGTTAACGGAGTAGCGAATTTTTCCATTTAATGGAAGCCCTTTTTTTTAAAAAAGGAGTCGTCCCTTCGCCGGCACCACCTCAACCTCTTGGGCTTATTGTGGATTCTCCTAATGTTCTGACTACTCATACAGGTTCTTTACTGGTTGGTTGTAGAAGTCTTCTGGAGTCATTTGGGGTCTTCCATATAGTTTTTGTCTCCTGAGGTCCAGCGTCTCACAGTTGCATAATATGTGCAGAGCTGTTTCGGTGTCCTTTTTGCATCTTCTGCATGTTAGGTCTCCGTTATACAGCCCTATTTTGTTCAGGTGCTCCTTTGTGGGGAAGTGACCCGTAAGAAGTCCCGTTATGGTGCGTAGTTTGTTCCTGCTACTTTTTCTGATTGTTCTTTTATAAATTTCTTACCATGTGTTTGCCAGGTCGTATTCTTCCAGTGTTTTTTGTGTTGTTCTTTTACCCACCCTTTTAACCACGACCTAGTAAGCATCTGGGGATGCCCACAGATGGTTCGGGTCCGTTCATCAGTGTTGACGATCCTGCTCTTGCAAGTTCGTCAGCTCTTTCATTGCCAGCGATTCCTTTGTGACCTGGGACCCAGTGTTACACTGTTCCGAGTCGCTAGTCTTCTAAGTTCTTCGTCGCATTCCCATACCAGCCGAGATGTTACCTTAGAGCTTTAAAGTGCTTTAAGGGCAGCTTGACTATCATTGTAGATCCTGATCAGCCTGTAGTGTGTAGGCTCTCTTGTTATTTGCCCTTGCACATGCAAGTATTGCATAAACCTCTGCTTGAAATACCAAGGCATATTTACCAAGTGAGACGATTCCTTCGTATTTGCCCGACTTGCAGAAAATTACTTTTTGGCACATTTATAAAAATATAACATCAAACGATGTCATTATTATTAACGGAGTAGTGAATTTTTCCATTTATTGAAAGCGTTAGGTACTTGTGAAATTATTTTAACTTCGAATCGGACCTTTTGTTTAGAAGTTGCGATGAGTACAAAAATACATAAAGATTAGTTTCACTTCGAATTAGCCGTCACCAAGCGAAGTCGAAGTAGGTCACTATTTTTATTATAAAACCATTTCTACAAGTCAGTGGATTGGTTTTATGAAAAAAGTTTTATATCCTATCTCCATCTAAGAATTTAAATTGCTTAAAAACCTTAATCACGTTATCTATAAAGATGGTCGTTGGATGTACACATTAGAAGTAATTAAACAATTAAACTCCTCACTGCCACAGACATTAACCCACATGGGTAGTTCTCCAATTAAACAACATATAACGCACGTAAAATAAATTATGTAATAAATCTATTAAGTCGTCTACAGAAAATGTATTTTTGAACTTGGTCTGTCACTTTATTATCAATGCCATCTGTTACATAAAAACAGCTGTTTAAAAATGATGATCTTCGATGAACCGTTGAGTACAATTAGGGTGAAAATTTTGGAATATTATATCGTAGTTTAGGCTCTCTATCCATTGCCGTACACAAAATTTTGGAACAAGGCTACAATAAATCTATTAGAACTTAAAAGTGAACAAGAAAATTAAATTAAATTATGAAATGATAGTTTGTTGTACTTGCTGGGAAACAGCTGCCATAATTATAGTTTCAATTAAATTAACCCATTAAAAGTAGCACCCTTGTACACTGTCTGTTGCCCTAAATAAAATAGTGCCTTTTTTAATTGGAAATTGTGGATTCCAGGACACACTGGAATAGAAGGAAATGAAATAACAGATGACTAGCAAAGTGGGGGTCTGAAAGACCTTTTTGGGAGCTGGAAGCTTTTTGCGGTATCAGCCCCAATGTAATATTGAAAGAACTAGGCAAAGCCGAAGAAAAGAGAAGATCTGACCATTGTGAAGATCTAGTAGGGCTTACACAATCAAATATTCTGATGGGTGACTACAACCCGTTGAGATCAAATAAGTCAAAGTAAAACTGCACTAAGAGTGCTAGCGTTGCATCGGTGACTTCTATTCCTTTTTCTTCCTATTTAGTCGATAGCAAACTACGATTTTTGTACTCACAAATGGGAATAATTATACATCAGTGGAATTGTCACTTATAATTGCACAAGTGGTTTGTATTTTATCGGGTAAATTTGGGTTGTTTAATGAGAAACTATTTCCTAGCAATTTGACGAGAATAACTGTCAACTATTAAAAGCACGACACCGAAGGTGGAGTGTTTTTAGGTTGACATTTATTCGAGTCAAATTGCTAAAGGAAACAGTTTAGAATTTGAACAACACAAATTTACCCAATATCAATACAAACCTCGAGTGTAATTCGGCAGGACAATTTAATGAATGAGAAATTTGGAATCATATCAATGCAAACTTTATTTAGGAAACATTAAAAATAAACACATTTTTATTTTAATGTACAATTATTAAAAACGCAGTTATTGAAATTCATACTAGGAACAGTGATATCGCTGGGGGTACCACAGCTAAACGTTTCTGTAGTAGATGTTGAAGTTTTTTCATTTTCCAAACGAATTGATTGAATAATGCTTGAATGATACTCTTTGTCAACTTAGTATGGTTTGATTGATGATGAATTGCTGTGTCCTGTTATTTTTATTAGAGCTTGTTCTTCAATTCCGCTTTTACTTAATTCGTTAACTGCTGCCGCTCGATTTGAGTGATTTGTAATTTTGACACGTTTGACATCTAAACCAATGCGTTGTGCTGAGCGTTTAGTCCAATTGGAAATTTCATTAATTCCAAACGGCAAATTCTTGTACCAACCTTTAGAATTTTTCTTTTTCCAAAAGGGATTTGGTGTATGAAATACTCTGTCCGAAGTTATAAAAGTGTTTCGTTTTTCCATTAACTTTTTGAATAAACGTATTGGGCAAATATCTTCGTCGAAAATATTAGGCGTGATCCATTTGCTGTCACTTAATTTATTGTTACCGCCTTGTCTCGTTTTCGAAAATAGAGGATTATACTCGATACGTCCAGTTTCTTTTCCATTATTTTCAATTTCAGATACGAAATAAGTGGTTTTGCAGTAAGCTGCTTCTCCTCCGCGCCAAGCTAGTTCAAACGCCAAAATGTGATATCATTTCTTTTGAAGTCCTTCCGGTTCATTTTCGTTATATAATCTGGCCATTGCAAATACTTCAGATTTATTAAGAGCTGATGCACTACATTTTCTCTTTTCGGGTTGTGCTTGTAGGATTTCACGTTTAGCATTACGTGCAGCTCGTGATGAATTAAACTGAACATCGGTGAAAGGGTTGAATACAATATTAAATTCGTTATAATATTTACTTTGTAGCATTTTAGCGGTGGTGTTCCAAATTGTTTTAACTACCGCTTCTTTGTAGTCTTCTCCGTTACTTTTTCGCATATTAAATGCCCAATCTTGCAATATTATATTTAATTTCTCGATGGAAGTATCTGGCTCAAATGTGTATCTTTTTGCATCGCAAAACGTAGAAAATTGTCGCCAGATTGATGATTGCGTCGCAACTGTATTAGTAGGCACACAGGTATTAACAATTTGACTAATTTCGGCGTTCGTAGACACACCGAATCGACTCATTGTTAGTTCTTGAAAATTCAATAAACTGTTGACAAACATGCCAAACTATTTATTCTGGTAACCAACACCGCGATAATTGATGAACAAATGAATAAGTGAAAAAACCACTAGTGTATTTGTCGCTGTAAAAGTTAAAGCTAACTTCTGCCGCTGTCAAAGTGACAATTGCACTGTGGCATATGCGATTTTTTATACATGAATTAAATTGTCACAATTACTCAAATTTTCCTTCCAATTTTCCACGATTTTACGGTTTAAACTCAAGTCGACTTATTTTCGATCCCAGAAACTGTGGTTAAACTTACTATACACCTTTTTATTACATCCTGTAATATCAGAGTATGGTGTTAACAGAAAACTTTTACTTTTTTTTTCGATACTCCCTGCACAAACTCGGAAGAAATTTGTGTTTTACAAGGGGTGACTTTTATATTTTGCATACAGAGCTAGAAAAAAAAATAGATAACTTTTAAACGCTACTGTTTTTCAAATTATTCTCTACGAAAAAAATGCATTTTTGCATCCTTTGGAACTCTTTCTGGATGCCAAGAATTTCATGCGTCGTAAAGCTCTAATGTTTTTATGTTCCAATTCGAAATTAACCGTTAAGTTGAATATCTGATTTTGGTTAACCCATTGTATAAAATCCAGTGAAAAGTGATATGGAGATTTTTCCAATAATTTTATCTCACCGAAAATCGTAACTAAAATACAATAAAAAACAATATCCCCAAATGAAAACATTGTTTTTTCTAGTACGAGGATGTAATGATATCTAGTTAGCCTAGACCAGTTCCATGCATTAACAAAATATTGCGTTACCATAGCAACGAACAATAACTTATTAGAAGTGTCAGTGTGAAGTTTGACGTCAAAAAAGTAAACCAGAGTTACGCAATAAATTAAAAGAACAAATATGCCCACCGAAATTGTGAAAATCGCAAAATTGGAGTATCGAGCCATCATCAAGTATCTGTTTTTAAATGGTTTAAGAGGTAAGCACATTTACGAAGATATGCTTAATACCCTTGGTGATCTATGTTCTTCGTATACGACCGTGAAAAATTGGACTGCAAGCTTCAAAAGAGGTAAATTTTCCATTGAAGATGATGACTGATCGTACGAACGCGTTCATCATATAGTTCACGTCAATAAGGACATGAGAAAAATTGCTGCAAAATGGATCCCCAAATGTTTGAATGTTGACCAAAAGCGTGCAAGGGTAGATGCATCGCGTTCGATCTGTACTCGATTTGAAAGCGATGTAGACTTCTTAAACCAAATTGTTACTATGGATGAGACTTGGGTACATTTCTACGATCCAGAAACAAAGCAACAATCGATGGAATGGCGACACTTTGGTTCTCCAAGACCTAAGAAGTTTCGTGTCCAAAAATCTGCTGGAAAAGTTCTTGCTTCAGTTTTTTGGGATTGCCATGGAGTAATCATGATTGATTTTTTGGATAAGGGTAGAACAATAACTGGAGATTACTATTCGACATTACTGACCACTCTACGGGAAAAAATTAAAGAGAAAAAACGCAGAAAGCTATCCAAAGGTGTTTCGTTTTTGCAGGACAACGCCCCTGCAAACAAATACCTTGTTGCCATGCAAAAAATTCGTGATTTAGGGTTTGAATTACTAGAACAGCCCCCTTATTCACCAGATTTGGCTCCGTCCGTCTATCATCTCTTTGCTCAACTGACAAAAAGTTGGAAAGGTCGTAAATTTTCTTCCAACGAGGAGGTAATAAAAGCTGTGGAGGTCTGGTTTGCAGAGCAAGAAGAAACATTTTTTTTGTAATAAATGTATGCAATTAAGAGGAGAATATGTTGTGTAATAAAATATTTTGACATTGAAATTTTGTTTGGTTCTATAGTAGGCTAAGAATTTTTCAATATATCCTCGTATACTGCGAGTTTTCATGTGTATCATAAAACTTGCTTCACTAAAACTGTTGAAATCGCGCAAGTGCAACAACGTCGGTGACATGCACTTCCTGCATTTTATAAAATTGTCTGTATCGGTGCATAATGGATGCGATCAGTTTCAACAAAAAATAAATTTGTAGTTTCAAATTTCAATTTATATTTTTACAGTAACGATGGCTGAGGTGAAAATCGATAGCGGTTTAATGCGTCAATTTTAAATATTCAAACCAAGTAGGTATTTGTCACTAACTGCAAAAGTAGAGTATTCGCGAGCACGAACAACAAAATTATACACTGCAGTGAAATTGTTACTATTATACGTACTTAAGACAATTATTCTTTTTATTAAAAGTTGTAATGTTCGCATTACGTTAATTCTTTAAAATGTTTCTCATCGTAGTATCAAACGTTTTGAGTTTAAAAACACGCACAGCACTATCTAATTTTACTAACTAAATGTACTTTCTCCACGAATAATGCACAAATTATTTTTACACATTTAGCTGAATAATGATATAAATTCTTCACACCAGTGAAGAATGAAAAGTAATTCACTCTCGTTAGCCAATAAATTATCAGAAATCACGCTAAAATGAATAGATCAAATCGTCACTTTTCAAACGTCAAATACCTAAGGCTACGGTTACTATGGATGCGAATTCTGACGAAATTTTGTTCTGACTACTTCTGATCAGTTCGTACGAAGTCGTCCAAACGAACAAACGCCCCCTGTCTAATGAGTTTGTTTACAGTGGAAGCGGATTAGTTGTAGGAAATTTTTTTTTCTCATAATACACCACCTGGATACCTCATTAGAAGCCAAAATTATGTAGATCTTATCCAAAAGTTCGCAGCGCTATAAAGGAAAAATAATGAAAGGGATAATTATGTCAAAGGGTTTTTTTTTGTAACAAAATAACGTTTCACCCATTAGGGTTGTTGAAAAAATTCACAGCGTAGGATTTTTCTGACATGATGTCTGTAAGGATAAAGTCAAGATATATTTTTCAAGCATATCGAAACATTTCATCGTTCATATAACCATAAATAAATTATTTGTCTTGGTTTGACTCAATTTAATTTTTTTAATGAATAAAAAAATGTGACAGTGACGACTTGTTTGAGAGCGGCTTTGGAGTCTGTAGGTGGTTTTATGAATAACTGCTTCACATTTATAATTTAGCGACCTCGCAACCTTCTCCAATTATTCTTTCACCGTTCCAAGGCGGTAGCAGTCGCAGTCGTCGGCACGCTGGCACCTAAAACATCTATTATACCCCTTACTTCTACTCAGTTCCTGAAGAAATTCTCGGAGACTAGTAGCTCCTTTAGTCCCATATCCCGGAGGAATTTTAGGATACCTGCAAACTTTAACGCAGGTAAATGTCCCTCTTCTATCCAATAATGTCCTAGGATTCTGAATTGCTATGCAATTCGTAAGTATATCGATGGAGGTTTCTTTTTCCATACCACATAATCTAAATTCTTCTTCTTCCACTATTTTGAGCTTTTTCAGGCGACAATGTCCCGTTAAGATCCCTGTTAAAAGTCTTAGTGCCGTTTCATTTTGACTTATGAATTCATTTGATCTCAACGGGTTGGAGTCACCCAGCAGCATCTTTGATTTTCTAAGCCCTACTAGATCTTTACAATGGTCAGATCTTCTCTATTTCTTCAAATATTACATTGGAACTGCTTCCGCAAGAGGGTTCCGGCTCCAAAATGGGTGTTCCAGTCCCACACTCTGCTAGATCATCTACTATTTCATTTCCTTCCAATCCAGTGTGTCCTGGAATCCACAGTTCATCGAGTTTGCCTAGGCATTCCCATACCATCTTGGAACTGATTACACCAGAACTCATAGCTTTAATGGCTGCTTGACTATCTGACATTATGATAATCCTTTGCATTCTATATCCTTTGTCAATATTGAACTGGGCACACTTTTTTTTGGCGGGAATTTCCGTTTGAAATGTACTTGGTGTTTTTCCCAAGCTTTAAGAGTGTGTGGTTCCTGGCCCATACACTGTTATCCCAGTTCTTCCTATTGCTTTTGAGCTGGATAGGTAACGCCATAAGGACAATGAAATATATTTCGATACTCAGATTTTTTTGGCGCTAACTATTTCTTCCAATTTGACATCGGTACTGGCACCGCAATAGGTTTCGGGACGCTACCAGGATGTTTCAGCACCTCTATTTGCTAGTTAATCCTCTATTTTATTTCCACTTACTCCAGTAAACATAGTAAGGTACCTGGACGCCGTTGTGCACCTTTCCATTGCTCCTAGTATATAAATTCTGGAGAGTTTGTCTCTCATCGTCAATAGACTAGTTCTACTACTTCACGCAATGGCCCCATGAGAGATAATTGCTCTGACTATGGCAGTATACATCCAGCTCATGATTCTTGGGATACTTGATTTCAATTATATTTATCATACTACAGAGAAGTAGGCGACAGTTGTTTGAATTCCACTTCCACCTCCTTATTACTTTTGCATTCAGTATTTTCAACAATTATTATATTTCATTTTTATTAACAAATTAAGTTTAGACATCTCAATATCGAAGCCACTCTTATTAAATAAAAGATATATTCATGTTAAAGTAATTTAGACATTAGATAGAGAGTTTTCTCTTATGGCTCATTAATTATAGTAAAATGGGAGTATTAAATAGAATATGGCTCTTTGCAACCTCAAAATTAATGGCGGAAGCTGAGGACAATGTGTGGTTGAATATAATATGATTAAGTAATCGTAATATGAATCTCCGTTACATTTATAAATTCATGAACCAGTATGATTAAATGAAGACATAATATTTATTTATATACTCACAAGTTCAAATTTCGCTTTAATAGTTTGAACTGAGCAATAGGAATGATTATTGGTAAAAACTGTACTGAAGTAAGGAAAAACTATGTAGGTATGTATGATGGGGTGATATTAACTGAAAGATCTATTGAACCCCCTTACTTCTACTTATTTCCTGATGAAAAAGTAGATATTCAAAAATATTTTTCGCGGTTGGGAATGGTTCTTTTGTTCGGAAGCTGGGTCCTGATTTTTGTGTTTTCCGGGTTCAGTTTCACAACACCCTTTGTTCCAGTTGTTTCGTTGGCCTTGGATCTAAAATAAAATGAAAAAATTCAACGTAAGTATACACCACGTCTCAATACACGAAAGGGGTCCTTACAGGACCCCACTTACCTAATAAAAAATAAATCTTTTCCTGTACAACGTTCACACATCAAGAAACAATAATGTACTGACAGATGTGTGGACCAGATCCATAGCGATAAATAGCTGAGAGCATTGTTGCCAATAGCTCAGAATTTAGGAAATATAGGGAAAAATGTACCGGTGTCGTCCTGCAACGACCCCGCTTGATGCCCATAGAGTTAATGCCAATAGACACCCACAATTTCAAAAATATGCATTCGTTTCGCCAATCATTACATAATTATAATGAAAATATTCACATGTGTCTATTGTCGTGAAAATAATTTTACCTATAGAGAATCATTGATGAAGAAGCCTGTATAAAGCGTTTTAGAATGGTGTTGACCCATAATTCTGAATATGTTATTCAAAAATGAACCAACTTTATCCGAACCATTTGAAGAATACATTAATACATTTAGTAAGTGATCGTTCCAATTTATGCACTGACACAGCCCACCATCTGTTTTACTTTATAAAATTTTACCGGAAATATAATGCAGTGTCCAACTTCCGTTTTACCCAGAAACTAACACCGACGATGTCACCAACTAACAAAATGCCCACTTTGTGTTTCCGTGTTCATAAATCATTTTTTTCGTTCTAGACGAGTATAAAGTATTTTTCTGGGAAACTTTTTCTGTTAAACATACAAATATAACACTTATTATTTAAATACGTTAACACCGCCTGAGCGCATGAATTTTGTATGTCATCACAATTGCTTGGAATAATATTATTTCGTCTTTTGCTATCTCCACCGGCTAAAGATTCCAAAAATGTACAAATAGAAATTGGTTTCACAGTGAATAAATGTATGTATGTGTAATGAGGTGACTTTCACTGAGACCTAAAAAATCTATTGTGCCCCCTTACTCCTACTTAGTTCCTGAGGAACGTGTCAGAGACTAGTAGCATCTTTAGTCCTATTTCCCTGAGGAATTTCAGGATATCTGCAGGTTTCAACTTAGGTACATGTCCCTCTTCTAGTGCTGTGCTGTGCCCTAGGATTCTGAATTGCTGTGCAATTCGCATGTATATGGATGGTGGTTTCTTCTTCCATGCCACAGAATCTACATTCTTCTTCGTCCACTATTTTGAGCTTTTTCAGGTGCCCGTTCAGGCGGAATATTCCGTTAGGGTGGATACCTGTTAAAACTCTTAGTGCAGTTTAACTTTGCCTTATGCATTCATTTGATCTCAACGGGTTGTAGTCACCCATCAGAATCTTTGATTGTTTAAGCCCTACTAGATCTTTCCAATGGCCAGATCTTCTCTTTTCCTCGGCTTTGCCTATTTCTTCCAGTATTACATTGGGGCTGATACCGCAAAAGGGTTCCGGTCCCCAAAAGGGTCTTCCAGTCCCTCTATTTGCTAGTCCATCTACTATTTCATTTCCTCCTATCCCAGTGTGTCCTGGAATCCACATTAAGGTTACTGTATTGTTCTCGCCTAGTTCATTGAGTATACCTAGACATTCCCACACCATTTTGGAACTGATTACACAAGAACTCAGAGCTCTAATGGCTGCTTGACTATTAGACATTATGATAATCCTTTGCCTTCCATATCCTTTGTCAATATTGAACTGGGCACACCTTCTGCGTGAACTTCCGCTTGAAAGATATTTGAGTGTTTGGTTCCTGGCCCGTACACTCCTATCCCAGTTCCTTCTATTGCTTTTGAGCCGTCTCTGTACCATTGAATGGCATTATTTCCAAGTCTGGTAATGCTATTTGGACACCATTCCTTCTTGTTGCTTAATTCCGTAACAAGTTTCTTTGAAAAGTTATACCTTTTCATCATACCATCTTATGGCACGTTTCAGGTTTTTTGATTTCCAAGAAGTAAGGAGGTGGTTTTTTTATTCCATCTCTTCTTAGCCTGTATCTCGTTCTTTCTGCAAGACTTTCCACCACCATATGCCACTTCCGCTGCTGCCGTTGGGCAGCGAATACATGGTAAATTATGAAGTTATTAAAATAATCAATTTTAAATTATTTTCAAACTCATTTAATTTCAAATCGAAGAAGAACAAGTTGGTACCTGAGACCCCCAAGTGCAATTAAAATTAAAATTCGCATTACTCAGGTCCACTTTACTGTACAGCGCAAGCGGTTTTTAAGAAGCTAGAGAGTGGTTTAAAAAATAATCAACAAATCATCATCAATCATCGTTTATTGCTGAATTGAGTTACAAATACGAAAGATCATAAACATTTTACCATTCTAGATGTCTACTTCACCACCATCGTTTTTAACTACCATTCATAATTTGATGTTCCCAATTAAACACTGGAGGCGATTTCGGCCCGCTTTGGTACCCCACTTTGCTCTGTCAAATACATATCAATCGATTTCGTTTCGAAAAACGATGACGTCAAGCTAACTCTGGTAGCCTTTTTGGTCTGTCGAGATCTGCAGCACGGTTACTGAAATTGGTAGCTTTCTATCCTTGTCCTAAGTAGTTTTTGTTTTGCTTTTTATTTGTGAATAAACAAAGAATTGTATTTTTGGCCAATATTCTAAAATTTTTCGAGTTTTGTCTAGTAACAATGGAATGGAATACGTAAGTTTCAATTTAATCAATCAGCTCTACCAGCTGAGAGCCAAACGATTTTGTCTGTAATTTGTAGGTACTTTACGTCATACGTAGGACCTACCAATCGGTTAACCAAAGTCCCTACCAACTAAAGCGGGACGAAATCGCTTTAGTACGAACCGTACATATCAAAACATTATCGTTTTTTGAAACAACGTACATTTTTATCAGCCGCCGTACCCAACACTCCATCTATAAATCAGCTATGAAGCTCGACTTGTGTATATACGACACAAGTGTGTTTAACGACCGTTTTTCGGCATGTCTTTGTCAGTTTTACAGAAAAGTGCCGACGACGAGTGTCTTTGTATGGTGCTATAACCAAATTAGAAATCTAAAACCTATCTTATTACCCGTACGACTGTATAAGCGTCATTTGGAAGAGATGCCCTATTCACGACAAATCAACATAACCTTACAACTATCCACATACTTGCGAATTGCACAGCAATTCAGACTCCTAGGGCACAGCACCTAGGAGATTATAAGATAGAAGAGGGACATGTACCTTGAAACTTGCAGATATCCTAAAATTCCTCAGGGAGATAGGACTAAAAACACTACTAGTCTCTAAGACGTTCCTCAGGAACTAAGTAGAAGTAAGGGGGTACAATAGATATTTTAGGTCTCAGTGAATGTCACCCCATCATACATACATACATACATACAACCTCACAACTAAAACGATAACAGTTGAGACGTTTTATTTTAAAACAAGAGTGGGGGATGAAATCACTGCTATTTGTCCACCTCTTGGCTGGGGTAACTGAAGTTATTATCGTGGTCACTGATTTGACATCTTAGTATTTACCATTTGAGGCAGACATTTTAACGGTTTCCACTTTATATAACCAGTTATTAGTTAAAATTTACCTTATGTGTCCCCTACTAGTTTTTACATTTCCTTAGTTAATTATTTTTGTAACATATCAGGTTATGAAGTTTTTTTTCTTCCTTATTAATATTTGTTCGGCCTAATTTGATATATTAAACATCTACTTTGAATTTTGTCTGTATAGCATAAAATCTAAATAAATGTTTTAGGAAAATATACTAATAATTCTTTTCCAACGGAGCCATGAATATTCCGCAGTCTGAAAATTTCCAAGGTGCACCAACCCTGAAAACTTTTATTGATTTCTCTTCGTCTAGACTATTATGAATGCTAGTTGTAAATCGCCGGAGACAGACGCTGCACCAACAAGTTATTCAACTAGGTAAATTACCATCAATAGATCATAGTGTAGTGCCCTGAAGGTCAATGTCCCTTATATTATATTTCCACATAGACAAATATAGTGAGAATGGGAATTAATTAGAAGTAAGATATTTTCAAAGTGTACGAATTATTAATAAATGATAAAATGTAATGCGATCACTTATAGTACAGTCAAATAATACCACAATTTTACGAGTAACGTAATCGATTGTTTTTCGATTGCTCGAGTGATATTCGTCACAATTATGTAATACACAGATCGATGATATGAAACATTGTTATCTGCCGATGAGCATGAGCTAGCTTTATTAGTAGTGCACGGTAGAGTTTTGTGTTTTTTGAAAAATATTCAGTATTTTGAGTAACTTCTTGACGTTGGCTCCAGATTTTGTCAAATTGCTCACAGCAGAGGAGCGATTAGAATGATTGGCTATTTTTACCTTCTTTATATCAATCCCAATACTCTGCGCGTCTAGACGTGTCTATCTACAGACTTGGTTAATACCTATCCAGATTTGGATTCAAGAACAATTGATTCGTTTTGATATTTCGTGCTCTTTTGCTCAACATCTTCTGTAGTAGACGCACTGGACACTTCTCTTGCCATTCTTTGTTCGATGTTAACCATTTAGATGCAGCGGTAGGGTTTTCTCCGCCCTGTGCAGTTTTGGAGAATATGGTCCTGTAAATTCACGATAAACGTCGACTGAGTTCTTGAAAAATTATACCAGGTATAAGGTTGCCCTGTTTCCACACCACGCGAGCTCGATGACAGATAGTTGGTAGAACTTTTTTGTAAACCATCCGGTGACATTTCAGTATAGTTTTCCTCAATCTTCAGTTGTCAGTGCTGCACAGCTGGATTTCATTTTCTCTGAAAGCGCTTGTAGCACTCTTCTTCTGGCCGTACGTGGATTTCCGGCATCCTCAAAATATATGTATTTAAATGGGTCTATTTTCCGATTAAACTCTTGAAAATTATTTTTCTACAGAATCTTCGCGGAAATACTCCAAATCGTTTTCACAACTTTCTACTTATAATCGGTGCCATTAGCTCGCTTCATATTGGAAGCCCAGTCTTTAAGAATTCCTGTGTTCGTTTGGAGTTTCCTCAAGGAAAACATATTTTCGTTCTCCACAAAATGCCGAATACTGCTTCCAAACACATTGCTGTTAAAGATCCAATTGTTTTGCTTATTTCTAAACTTGAAGCTATTCCGAATCGATTCATCGTGATTTCATGACCTTTTACTCCTGACCAAAAGTTCGTGTGCTCAAAAACTCGCTGATTTAGCACTTCTATGACTTCTTCCTGTTTCCGAAGGACAAGCCTGCCTGAAAAGGAACCCGGTTCGGCTTCTATATGCTCTTACAAAAGAAAACTTCCAGCATTGCTTCGACTAATAAAAAAAACGAATAGAATAGTGTGTGGCGAGGGAAGGAGAGTAGATAGTACCTACATTGAAGGGGAGGATTAGAAGTTCTTTCTAAAAATTTGTAATTTTAATACTGTTACAATTAAGGTGATTTATTGATTCATTTGCAGACTTATATGAAATAATCAAACGTATTAATATTGAAACTAAATGTTCTGATACTGTAATTATGTTGAAAAACATTTGATTAAATAACTACTGTATCGAAATAGCTACCTTTTAAGGTGATTGAGGTTGAAAACGTCACAAATCAAATGGAAGTACCTACTCGTGTGTCTTGCAATATATGCAGCAGTGAATTTGATTTACAAGTGACATGTATGTGTTTGTGGTTATGCATAAACTACCGAAGAATTATAATTAAAGTGTATTTGATTAATTTATAATAAAAAAACCTGTGTACTATGAGTTATTAAATTATGAAACAAATATGGTGCAACCGATTCCATTTGAACTGAAAAATTAAAATAGCAAACGGGAACTTGAGAGGATTATACCAGCTCCACCACGAACCACCTGGGTCCTGGTATAGCCAGGCGATTTATTTCAAGTTTCAGGATTAGCAACAGAATAACAGCAAGTATAACTTTTAAAAGAAAAAATTGAACAACAAAAAGTAATTGGATCCAAATACCATTACCAGACTTAAAAATAATACCATTCAATGGTGTACAGACGACTCAAAAGATGAAAAAGGGACTAGGACAGGAGTGTACGGGCCAGGATCCAAATACTTTGAAAGCATATCTCAAGAGGAAATTCACGCTATAGAAAAGTGTGCGAGGCGGAGAATTATCATCATATCGGATACTAAAGTGGAGCTTAAGGTGACTACAACCAGTTGGGAACAGCGTGAAGCGACACTAATTTTGGTGGGAGACATTGTCGCCTGAATGGGCACTTGAAAAAGTTCAAAATAGTGAAAGAATAAGAATGCATTTTCTGTGGTATGGAAAAAGAAACCTCCATCCACCTAGAAGACTACTGGACAGAAGAGGAACCCTTACCCAAACTTAACTCTGCTACATCCTAAAATACCTCTGGGAAATCGGCCTGTAGGAGCTCCTAGACTTTGAGAGTTCTCGCAGGAAACAGAAGTAAAGGAGCACATACAAGCGTAATTGAGCCATTTCGGAGTATCTTCACTCTTCCACAAATAACACTTAAAAAAAATGTTATTTCAATAAAGAGTAAGGTTAAACTTTACTTATGAAGTTAACCACAGAAGATATTCCGAATATTGATGTTAATGTTAAACGTTACAGTTTAAGCGAATGTTCATTATTGATAGCAGAATTCTTTTCTTGGTGTAGCGATGTTTGGTGCCTTATTTATATAATATCGATGTACTTTCTTATACATTAAGCCTCAGGTGTGTTGATAATAATATTTCATGACGATGTCATATAATGATACGCAAAGGAAATCTTTCTTCTTAAATTTTTGAGTTTGCGCTGCTCATCGCCAAAGGACATGTCAACAATGCTGGATTTTTTTATAAATGAAATAGAATTACAAGAACCACATTCCTTAATTAATATTCCTACGTCAATATTGATTATATTTTTTTTGGTTTAATGATATTCTTCTCCTGGAACTTCTTGCAACAAACGAATGCTAAATCAACACAGGACATTTTTAATTCGTGCTTAAATTGGTGCCACTATATTGGCGTCTGACGAAAATAATTTCGTTGTCAGATGCTTTATATAATTTTCGGCAATCGCATTATTGATCCCTAGGGGAAATGTATACTGTATATAGTTGCCTAGGTCATCAGATAACAAGTGGAATATTTAATTAAATAAGGTTTGACATTAATGCGATAATTTAACAAGGCGATGCCTCACCACAATTATAATCACGGGCAGTACAGGATTATCTCAACCAAAACCTTGAAATAATCATCAATACCTACGGAGATAAAATCTTGCATACATACTTACACTAAGAAAACCGATAACATTCTCGTTCAAAATAACTTAAGAAAGACGTTACCATTTTAATGCGTACACTACACACTGCAAATTTGTCCTAAAAGAACTATTGTGCCCTCTTATTACTACTTAGCTCCTGAGGAACGTCTCAAACACTAGTAGCTCCTTTAGTCCTATTTCACTGAGGAATTTTAGGATATCTGTTTTCTATCCAATAATCTCCTAGGTGCTGTGTCCTAGGATTCTGAATTGCTGTGCAATTCGCAAGTATGTGGACGGAGATTTCTTCTTCCATGCCACAAATCTACATTCTCCTTCCTCCACTATTTTGATATTTTCCAGGTGCCTGTTCAGGCGGCAATATCCCGTTAGGATCCATATTAAAACTCTTAGTGCAGTTTTACTTTGACTTATTTGATCTCAACGGGTTGTAGTCACCCATCAGAATATTTGATTGTGTAAGCCCTACTAGATCTTTACAATGGTCAGATCTTCTCTTTTCTTCGGCTTTGTCTATTTCTTCCATTATTACATTGGGGCTGATACCGCAAAAGAATTCCGGCCCCCAAAAGGGTCTTTCAGTTTCCCTCTTTGCTAGTCCATCTGCTATTTCATTTCCTTTAACTCCAGTGTGTTCTGGACTCCACAGTAAGGTTACTATATTGTTCTCGCCCTGTTCATTCAGTATACCTAGTTATAATATTATACAGATTGCGAAAAGTCTGTTCGCGCCATACGATTTACACAAGTACGACAAGGAAAATATGAGCAAAACTACTCGAAAGAGAGAGAAGAATAATTGTGCGCTCAGAGATGGGCGTGTAAGAGTTTAAATGTGAAGGGCACTGTTGCCGGATGAAAGTGTTTAGTTTTACATAATAGTGCATGAGCTCGAAAAAAAGTTAACGATAACGAGACAAAAATATCATTTGTACAAATTAATCTGCGCTTCTGGCAACAGGGGTTAAAATAGGGGGGCACTGAACGCACCTCAACTGTTTTTGGTAGCTGGAACTGAACACACGCCCATCGCTGAGTGTACAATTATTCTTCTCTCTCTTTAAAGTAGTTTTGTTCATATTTTCCTTATCGTACTTGTGTGAATCGTATGGCGCGAATAGACTTTTCGCAATCTGTATATACCTAATTAGTAATAGAAATAATGATTTTTTGAATCTCAAAGAATCAATTGATTCAAAAGCACAAAAAATCTTGGAAATACTAAGACGATGATCAATCGTCAATAAATGTCAAACTAAACTGAAGAATTTCACCAATAGGGTGTTCGACTTCAAATTTTGACCACAAAACTATAATTATATTGAGTTTTGTTTTCAGCTGTACTTTTTATTAGTGTACATTTCGTTTATTACGCATTTATAATCCATCATTAAATTTTCTGAGAAATTATGCCTCAGGTGTTTCATTAATAAATATATTCCCAGAGGATATTCCATAATAAAGACTGGTGAGGATGTAAGAAAATTTAAGGATAACAATAACCTTATTTTATTACCGATAGAATCGATTAGAAATTTTCCGTCTTTCAGAAAATCTACTACAATAAATTAGTTGTAGGTTTATACTTTTTTTATAAGGAAACTTAAAATTGAAGAAAAATTCTGTTGTGCTCTAACAAAAATAGTAAAAAAAAATTGTTACAAAAATGCTCTGTTCAATATTTAATGCTTCAAAGTGAAGATCTCAATATACCATCATTTTTTAGTTTGTTAGTGTTTTGTACTGAAGTATAGTTATTTCTGAATGATGTCAAGAAAGTTTTAGGACATTTTTGTTAAAATCACCTTCACAATCCAGTGGAGAAATTTTACACTATCAATAAACATTTCGTATACATTATTTTTGCTTTTCTGTCGAGCAACAAGACAAAGAATGGTTTTTTCATAGTTGTCGGTTCAAATCAGTGGGGTTTCGTGCTGAGTAGACAAAAGATCTTAATATTCGCAACAAAGATGCATGTCCACTGGCCAGTAACATTTATTGCGAAAGTGACTTTCTCCCTACCAGGTCATTGCTCATCATTAGTGCCATTTTTGCTTTGTGTACAGTCTCCCTTTCGTGTTTTCTACAGTAGTTTACTGTCTAGAGTTAAGCCTAGATACTTATTTGACTTCTTGTCTCCATTAAATCTTGCTCCAATTAAGCTCAATGGGAGTGATAGTTTTGGTGGGGCTGATGTTCAGTCCTACCTGCCTACACCAACTGTTAGTATAGTTCAGACCCCTTTGTATGGTGTCACAAAGGATATTATTCCTAGCTGTTATGAGAATGTCATTGGCATATCCTTGGCAGGATATTCCGAGGTGAATCAAACCATATAGGAGTGCGTCAACACATTGACGGTGATGCTACTTCTCCCTGTGGACATTTTATGGTTGTGCAGATGGAAACAATGTATTTACTCGTCCTTGTCCCTGCTACTCTAGTGGTAATCAGTTCCGACATCCATGTTGATGTATGTCGGAAGTATTTACAAGTATGACTTTACCAATTGCAATTTAATATGCAATTGATTTCCGTTATTCTATGTATTGATATGTCGGCCCATCCAGTTTGCAAATACAAAAAAAACTTGCAAAACAGACATACTGGTTGAGAACTAGCTTTTAATATGCCATATCGCGATAAAAAGTTATATGCGTTAATATCACTATTTTTAAATAGTACTTATTGTTATTAGCAAGAAAATAGAGCTTCAAATTTTATATTTACCTTAAAATTAAGAACGACTGTTGTGGTACGACCCCGTTTATTTTAAAGACGTAATTTGGGAAAAAAAAGTAGGTAATTCAAATTTCTGGTGCACCTTTTCTCGAGTTTTGTTTACAAAAAACCAAAATGGAAGGGAAGCAAATTTATCCAGTTCTGTTTGTTTAGGAGAAGTAACATCCTGAAAGCAAACAAGTTCATAGAAACGTGTCCTTGTTAAAATACCAGAGTTTTGAGCACAAATCCTTAGAGGCAAAATTCAAGCTCTACCATCCGGTTAGGTACATTTTATCTATAGACAGTATCTACTGTATTATATTTGTAGAGCGAGAGATTAACTAAGATATGAGAATTTCACGAGATAATAATTGCGGTCAAGTTAAACTTAATTTTTTTCAACCTCTGATTGGCTATAGTTTATTCATAAATCCGGAGGAGCAATAAATCAACTAAATTCTCCAAATTTCAGAAGCGTACTAAATATGAGTTTAAGAATGAATCGGTCCGACTTGAAATCATTTGTACGTACTATTCAGATCTATTTAAACGCTTAAAACATTTATTTCAGTCTCTCATCCCACGTCACTGACTACTGAAATAATTTAATTTTTAATGTCTTGTCAATAGAAAAGACCCTAAACTCGTCCTGATATGGAGTGAAGCGACCTGCCCGACACGCAGAAATAAAAAAAAAGTTAATGTTCACGATAATATTCCAATAATATTTGGATGGTTCATCCTGTATTAGATTTGTAAGGGTTGCAAAGTTTTATTACCCTATCGCATTTATGAATCAATTTTATCAAGAGAAAAATGGATATATTGATACGAAAAGTAATGTTTAAAGTGTCCAAAATTGGATGTTTTTGTAGGGCATTTCAAAAATTAAAGGAGATAGAAAAAATTAGTTGAGATATATATAATGGCTTGACCCCCCATGTGGGGTTACTTTCTAGATTCGCTTAATTGGGGTGGATCAGATATCATAACTATTTTTTGTTGTTGTTTCATTTTTGAGATATAGGACGAGTGACCCAAGCTGCTATTTTCTTATATCAGTAGATTGGAAAAAAGTACAAAAGAATAACGATAGAATAACTTGAGGGTAGCTAATGCAGTAATGGATTTATTTTTATGTATTAGGGGGGTTCAAATTAATATATGACATGAAGGTATTTTCAAATAGGAGACCCTGTATATTTAACGTGCTTTTTGTTCCCTTTTTCAATACTATTTTACCTAATATGACATATTATATGCCTTCATTCCAGTTTCTTGTCAGTTGGAAAGTGTTGCATTACAATCCACTTCTTCAGTACATAGGATAGGTGATAGTCTATTGGTGCTAGGTCGGGACTATATTGTGTGTTCGAAACTGTTACAGAACTCAGGATGTCTGTTCTTTTGCTTTGAATAATTTTCAGCAATCGTCGAGTCTCATAATTTGCAGTAACTGTTGTCCCTGCTAATTCACACTTAGTGGGAAAATCAATAGAGAGCCTTCTTAACGTGACGGCGGCTCAACAAGAAATTGCGTGTTGGATTAGGCGTCACAAAGCGTGGAAAAGGAATTATCTGCAGTTCCCTACTACATGGCAGCCACCTGCTGCATGTGTCACCTTCAAACCGTTCGATTTATGGTTAAGAAAAAGCGCCCACGTGTATTGAGTGGAAGTGTGAAGGTATATTACTTACTCTATAGTATTATCAGGAAAATTAAATATTTATGTGATATGGAACATATTTTAGAACTTCATAAGTGACGTTGTTAGACCAATTCTGCAATTGGGAATGACAAATTACTCAAGAGGCAGACAGTGTCAGTTCCTAATCTGAATAGATAAATTGTAGAGGTTAAACTTAAGAATGTATCAGGAGCTTCTCAACAGAAAGAGTGAATACTAAATGATTTTTGTGTGTCTATTTAAGTAGAGTGTTTTTCACCGGCAAAATACCATAGCCTCGGCATATTTTCTACTGACAATTTAATTCATGTATAAAAAATCGCATATGCCACAGTGCAATTCTCACTTTGACAGCGGCAAAAGTTAGCTTTAACTTTTACAGCGACAAATACACTAGTGATTTTTTCACTTATTCGTTTGTTCATCAATTATCGCGGTGTTGGTTACCAGAATAAATAGTTTGGTATGTTTGTCAACAACTTATTGAATTTTCAAGAACTAACAATGAGTCGATTCGGTGTGTCTACGAACGCTGAAATTAGTCAAATTGTTAATACCTGTGTGCCTACTAATACAGTTGCGACGCAATCATCAATCTGGCGACAATTTGCTACGTTTTGCGATGCAAAAAGATACACATTTGAGCGAGATACAATGTTTCCAAATTTCTCATTCATTAAATTGTTCTGCCGAATTACACTCGAGGTTTGTATTGATATTGGGTAAATTTGTGTTGTTCAAATTCTAAACTGTTTCCTTTAGCAATTTGACGAGAATAACTGTCAACCTAAAAACACTCGACCTTCGGTGTCGTGTTTTTAATAGTTGACAATTATTCTCGTCAAATTGCTAGGAAACAGTTTCTCATTAAACAACCCAAATTTACCCGATAAAATACCAACCACTTGTGCCATTATAAGTAACAATTGACAAAATTCACATGTGATTCTTACAGCGACAAATATTAGTTTTTCGGTGCGTTGGTTAAAGCAAATTTTGTACCATGGTTCTGATATTTATTTAAAATATTATTTCTTGTTAGAAAACGTCAGGAGATCAGAGTGTATCTAAGAAAAAAACGTATTTGGATCACAATCCACTGCAGAAATTAAAGTGTCGGAGAATATATCTCCAAATACGTGTGTCTCCTGCTTCCTGTTGGCGAAATGTTTCGCAGTTTTTATTGATAAGAGATTATAAGCTTGAAAAGCAAACTCATGCCGAAGAATTAGCAGAAATTATGGAAGATTATGCTAACAATTTAAAAAAAACTCAGATAGCACTGCATAGTCAAGTATCAATAGAATATGGAACGCCAAGGCGCAGACGCTACAAGGAAAGTAATATCAAAAATTTGATATAAAAATAAACTCATTCACCGACATTGTTTTTGTCAAAATACTCAAAACGGGAACAACTTCCAGGTAACCAAAAGAAAAGAAAAAAGTTCGGAAGCCCTTACAACACAAGAGTTATTGGAAATGATATACCTACAGAGAAAAAACATTCACTTATTCTCTTTTTAACTTGCCTGACCTGGCAACGAAGACCTCACAAGTAGGTGCAAAAACCTTGGTCAGTAGCAAATGGCTGGCTTCGGGATAGTGAATCTTAGCGCTCATAAATGAATTATTGTAAACAACATTCGTACAGTATTTAATTGGGATTGTATGGGTAACTTTTAAACCGTTGTAGATAAGAAATCAATCACATTAGCCAAAATTTACAAATTTCTGAACTTATCACAATGGTCCATCGAAGTATCTGATATATCATATTATTCTGGACAATATTGACTAAGATTGTCATTTTTTTTTTTACTTTTCGTTTCTTTAACACCACTTTATTGCATGGCATTACCTGATGGAAATCGTATACTCAACGGATAATTCTAAATAAAATGATCTATTTATTGAAAATTTTAATAACATATAATTAGGTACTTTTCTTTTACGAAGTCCCATTAAAATATGCATAATTATATGCTTTTAAAACCTTGTATTCACACTTTCCACCTCAAAGAATGTCTTTGTTATAACTGTGGTGCTGGAACTACTGTATGAATCAAACCAAAAGCTAATTTATTAGTTTATAGAGGATGAAGCTTAAGTAAATGTTGGCAGCTTGTTAACTATGTTAGCACCTCTGGAGGAATAGTATAATTAACGTAATTTCATTTCACACTTGGCCTGCTTATTAGTTAGAGGATGTTTTATTCAGGACTGGAGTAGAAGGTGGTTGAGATATTATTAATGTTTCACTGGTCATGTGGACGAGGCTATTACAGAGTGTACAGAGTATTAATATCGTAAATTGAATTTTCTGAGAAATATGTGGTAGCGATTCTTTGAAATCTACTAGGATTACTGGTATGTAATTAGATCATAATTTAAAAGACGTAATTTATCATCGCTTGAGGATTTCCATCCTTCATGCCTCTTTAAGGCAATTAATTCGGCCCAGCTTCAACCAATATTGTTGCAGAGGACCGATGGAAACAATGTCCTGTGTATATTTCAAGTAAAAAAATTTGAGAGCATTCAGTAGTTGTCCAAGCCAATTTTTTGATCAAAATGACACACGAGCTAATGAATTCTCTATCGTTGTTATACTTTTGAAACCCTTTAGCTATTGATATTGTGTAATAACCAAAAAAATATTATTAAATCCCACAAAATTACATGAAAACACTTAATTGGGTACATTAAAGGCTGGTTGACGTACTAAGGCCAGTTGTCTGTGACTTAGTTAACCAATAAAATTGGTCAAATGAGCAGGTTTACATGTTGTCAATGGTCAAATCAATCAATCGTTGTACGAAAGAAGTTCAGGAACTTCAGTTAAACCATCGTTTTTTGTGGTTACGAAAATTGCATAGTTAACTCATGGGTTAATCAAAATAATTGTTGACTACGATTCGTACAACACTCAAATAGCTTTGACCCTAAACACTAGGTTAACTATGCTCCGTACACCTGTGCCTAAGAGGGACTCTCTGGAGGATGCACAATTGGCCTTATAACACCTAGGTGCTGTGGGGTTCTACTCTCTCAACTTATCAAATAAGAGGAAGAGGTACATTGAGAAATGTATCCCCTTAGTTTGGTAATTGAACAATTTAAAATCCAATGATACTGGGTTTCGGGAATGGTACTGTATACAAACGAGTTCATATACAATCAGAATAAATTCGAATTTTTAAAACGGTCAGTATAAATATGCAAAAATATGTACATAATATAACATTCGCTTTGAAATATTTTGATGTGTATGTCGTTTGTTTACTTTGATATCTGTGACATTTAAATTGATAATCAATGAAAGCCTTTCAAACATATCAAATTAAAATAAAGTCGATTACCATTATTTATCTTCAAATAGCTAGTATATATTAGTAGTTATTTTTTTTGCAGGGAGTTTTCCTATTTCCCAAAAAAATTCATGTTAGTTCTGGACATAATCTGGTTTGATATTTCACCAATCGCTGAATCTGAACATTCAACTTTTTTTTTATAAAATCGTTATTTTATATCAGAGTAAAACTATATGGAAAATCGCAAAAAAGGCAAAATTTTCGACAAAAAAGAAGATTAACTCTTTTGACGTAAGGCGAATGGAGCGATAGTGCGTCTCGATAACGTTTGACAGTACCCAAGTCCAGCTTTGGCAATACAATTCTTGGAACTACAAAAATGGAGCTTCTAAATCTTCTACTCCACAAACTCCACAAAACTTATCTCTTGGGGGTTGCAAGAAAAGTAGATGGAAATGTTCATAATGTACCCCGATTGAAACAATTGATGGTTTTACATACCACATTACTGCTGTGGATTGACTGATATGTGATCTAGCGGCACGTGTCGAAATTAGGTATGGGATAGATCAGTAGGTAACCAGAAACTGTAATAAGTGAGCAGCTATCTACATTTGACTCACTTAATAATGCCAATACTGCCATGTACACACACATTTAAAAATATTTGTGATAATGATAAAAGTAAAAAAATTGTGTAAGCCTAATTTTTGTATGCGCTTAGATTGTTTCTACTTCTATTTAAAAAACAAAACAAAAGCGTTACAGATATAGCCGGGCCGCTCTTAGTTTACCACTTTCGGTTAGAAAGTTATAGGGATAAGGTGTTGTGTTTGTCGGAAATTTCAGCAATACTAAAGACTTAAAATTGTGTCATTTTTATGAGCTTATAGCCTGATGAGACCTGATGATACTTCTTTTTACATTTCAAAACAAATATTACGACCTTTTGGAAAATTTCGAATGTTTAAAAATACATGTTCTTTCGTACATTCAGTGCCATATTATTTCAAAACCTTAGTAAGTTATGGAGATGATCATTTTTGAATGTTAACAAGTTTTATAAAAGCAAAAGTTTTACTTTTGTTGCTTAGTCTAGACGAAGGAATTTTTTTCTAAGCGTGCAGATTGCGGGCCACTTAACCATCACTCTTTCCACACTATACAATTCACAGTGCTTTAGTTTTGTCCGTAAGGCACTATTACATATTCTACCAGTTATACCCGTAGAATTCTTCAATGTAACTGTAATATATATTCTAACTTTATAAAGCTAAAATACGCAAAGCAAACAAGAAGTAATTAAATTTGGTAAAGTTTTAGTTCATGCCTACAAGAATTATATACCAATACTATGGAGTTTTGCAGTATTAATTTTTCTCAATTCCAAATTTTGTCGGTAAATAGTTTACCTCCAAATTTGATTCAACTTCAATTATCTTTTACAAACTTCTCACCCGTTCTCGCTTTTGGGTGTTTATCATTTAACTTCGGGGGAGAAATTTGATATATACAAGCGGATAAGACAAATTTTCGCCGATTTCTCGTTAGTGGGTGTTGAAATTTCTAACTAATTTATCAGCCCGTATATTTACTTAAGTTTAATCCCGGCTGTTTCTTTTGACAACTACAAAATAAAGAATTTAAAGACGATTAAACAAAAGCAAACTTTTTACGGAGCGATTGAACTTAAATATTAATGATTCTTTCTTATGTACTTATGTCTAGTGCCTAAAACTGGGATATTCCGAGTTGTCGAAGACGAATGTTTCTAGAGCTCAGAGGATATAATCAAAATGTTTTTATCTATATGGAAATTATTATAATTCTAACTATAAGCATAAAAAATATTGACAAGTTATTTTCTATCGAGAACTGGAAAAAATCACATATAAACGGTACACACCTGATTTGAAAATAATTTTCGTAAAATTGTTAGCTTGAACACTAAAAGTTCATTAATATTAACTGAAATGTGAATAACTGACAATTTCAGTTCAAAGAATTTCACAACTACAGGGTCGTACCTCCTCTACAATATTTTGGACCTTTCGCTTTCAATCGTTTTGGAAAATCTATATGAATAGTTTCATTTCATTAGTAGTTCAGTACTAGTATCTCTAAAAATAATAAGTTGTCCAACTATGTATAACGATCTTATTCAAATAACTATGAATAGATATTAACCGATTATGGGATTATTGATGAAAATATCACAAACTGAGTTGAAGGTAATTGCGTAGGGCTATCTTTAAACAAAGTCTATTTGCAATGCATATGATAAAAAAGGATACTCGGATAAGGTATAAGCGAAAGAATGTTCTTCTGGGTAACTACAACCTGTTGAGAACAAATGAATGCATAAGTCAAAGTAAAACTGCATTAAGAGTTTTAGCAGAGATCCTAGCGGGATATTGTCGCCTGAATGGGCACCTGAAAAAAACAGAATAGTGGAGGAAGAAAAATGTAGATTGTGTGGCATGGAAGAAGAAAGCTCCATCCACATACTTGCGAATTGCACAGCAATTCAAAATCCTAGGGGACAGCAGCTAGGAGATTATTGGATAGAAGAGGGATATTTTCCTAAGTTGAATCCTGCAGATATCCTAAAATTTCTCCGGGAAATAGGGCTTTCCTATGAAGTTAACATATTGTTTTCAAGTTTCTCCTGTAAATTTGCTTGCGAATAATATTATTCGAAAGTAAGCAGTTTGGATAATTGAATGTTGTCACCATTATCCCATCCCTTGAAGTCTGGTATTTCACTATTATTTAGAAACTTATTTTACTATTTCTATAGGTGATAAATTAGCTCCATAATCTTATGATAAGTGATGTGATAACTTGTGCCTATGTTATTCATTGTCTGATGCCTTGAAAATGTCGTTCGTCTTGTAATCGTCGATATTGATAATTTTATTATTTGTCCCTATTAATATTGTATTTAATATTATTAACTGGTTATACGCTAGCAATCAAGGACAAAATTTGTACAATAATTCAGGATTAATATTAAATCGCTTTATTTCTAAAATGTAGACCTGACTAAATAGAGCGAGAACTGCGAAACCACCAATACACCGACCACGTTTTCATGACAAGTAATTTTGCTTGTCGGATTTTAATAACATTCTCTCTTCTTAAACAAGGCTCATGATTATATATTACTTTTCATAATTAGAATTTTGACGGGCTGTTAAGTTTCGAAAGTATTTTTATTAAATCAATTTTAACTTGAAGGTATGTAGTACGTACATAGTTGCATATGCTACGGATAGTACTAGATGCTTGGTTAGTACTTCAAAAATGTAGAATATACTTTAAGCCTTTATTACGTTTAATGCATTCCAAATATACCAATTTTTTTCTCACAAACTCGAATGTAAATCCAATAAAAGAAAATCGGCTAAAAACGATCCTAGATACTGGTAATAAATATTATATTATACACCAAGGTGGTGAAGACAACTATTATTGACCAAGCACCAGAAGGTGCGAAGCTTATAAATGTATTCACCACCGTGGTGTATACAGAATTTTTTCCACTACTAACCAAATTTGAGACAAAAATTAAAAATAAAATAATTTCATATAAAAATTGAGTAGCACATAAATGTCAATTTTGATTTTCCGCTGATAAAACAGAAATCAAGTAGTCAGATGCAGATTGACATTTCCACTGGTGAAACCTATTTTCAAACAACGTTTGTAATTTTTGTTATTGCGCTGTTATTCCACTGGTAATATTGTTGAAGGTAAAAACATTCCTCGATCCATGTTTTTCTGCAATAAATGTAAAATAAAATAAAAACGTTACAATGTCAAAATCAAATTTTGACAGTGTCGATCTAAAAATCGGTAGGGAGCTCCCTAATCGTTCAAGCTGATTTCTCCCTAGGCGTTTACCCCGTCGTCTGACTGACACGTACGCTGTTTGTTTTCACTCCTCACCTAACCTATAGATTATGAACGCACTCCTTATGTCATTTTTGGTTAAGCGCGAAATTTGAACTAATGACATTTTTATTCAAATAACGTTATCGTTTGGAAAAAAATCTTTGATAAAAAAGTTTTCCGCAGCCTGGCGGGGTCGGCCATGAATAAAATAGGTCTTTAGCTATTCAATAAAAAATATTAGAGCATGATTAGAGGTGGCAGGAAAAAGTTTGAGGTGATCGAAAAAAACAATCGTGCAACTTGACGTGTTTCGCCTCAAACTTTTTCCTGCCACCTCTAATCATGCTCTAACAGTATAGTAACCTTACTGTGTATTCCAGGACACACTGGAATAGAAGGAAATGAAATAGCAGACCCTTTTTGGGGGCCGGAACCCTTTTGCGGTATCAGCACCAATTTGAGGAAGAAGAATGCAGATTCTGTGGCACGAAAGAAGAAACCTCCATTGCGAATTGCACAGTATTTCAGAATCCTAGGGCACAGTACCTGGGAGACTACTGGATAGAAGAGGGACAGTTACCTAAGTTGAGGCCTCCGGGAAATAGGACTAAAGGAGCTACTAGTATCTGAGACTCTACTCAGAAACTAAGTAGAAGTAAGGGGGCACAATAGATCTTCTAGGTCTCAGTGAATGTTACCCCAAAATACATACATACATACAATCATACTCTAATATTTTTTATTGAATCGCTAAAGACCTATATTATAGAAAAAAATCATGCCCAACCCCGCCAGGCTGTGGAAAAGTTTTTTATCAAAGATATTTTTCCAAACGCGGCTAGAATTATTAACCACTGACAGAGAAATTCAACTTCTCAGTTGGCTAGAAAAAAAGCAATCATTGTGAACTTCACAGAAAAAGCTACTGGTATTGGCCTGCAATTGATTGAATTTTACCTGGAATGACATTCTTTCAAGGTCTTAGATGATTATCGGCAAACGCTAAGACGATATACTTTGAGACATACTATACCGGGCGCGACGCCGACACGGGCAAAAATTGTGCAACTGCAATATTATTACGTTATCTGTTACTCATAGATGAATGAGTTTTCTTCAGAAAACTTTTATAACCTTTTTACTTGAATTCACTCGCAGGATGTATCGTAGAATTCTCAAAAACTAAAAAAGTTTTTCCATTGTCGATTAAAAGCAATGTACAAAATATGATTATCAATTTTCTTATTTTTTTTTCAAAAAAATAGAGGTCAAATTGAATACATTTCACACACCGTTACAACCGCTAAAGTGTACTCTTTTCAAACAAAAAAAAACGATTTCAATATGCGGAATACTTTCTGAGACATCGTGTGTTGTATGTTAAAATATAATGGCGAATTCCACTGGGGAGCACGATAGGAGTGCACGGCCAACCCCAGTTCCATTCGCATTTTCTCAGTGTCATGTAAAAGTTGCTTCAACTCGGATCCGGTGGAGTTAACAAGCGGCACTAAAGAAATGCGAGCCACACCAGTGCAGTTCTTAAACCGACGTTGATTCGACTGGGATTGTTCCTCTAGAGCACAGCTCTAAAATTTTGCTAAAAAACCGTACCGAGTGCAAGCTAGCCGAATTCTCACCAGAACTAAATTGGTGCATGTCCAAGACGAACATAAATATTTTCAAAACCAGCGCAGTACTTTGTCTGTCCAAAAACCAGAGTGCTTTCAGTGCTGCTTAGTGCTCACTAGCAGACTGGAATGCAATGGGAACTGGAATGAAACAACCAACACCAATAGTCATTCCAGAATCACAGAAGTTATCACAAACTCACTCGTTACAATGAGAAGTGACAACATGCTGGCTAAAAGTAACGACACCCAACTATACCATATCCAGCTAAACTGGGATGGGTTGGAAGCATGCTGTCAGGAAGGAACGTTGGTGTGGTACACCGACGGATCTAAGACTGGCATTGGAACTGGTGTTAGAGTCCATGGTGCTAGACCCAGGTGCAATATCCACGCATCGTTGTGGAATCTTGCTTCGGTATTCCAGGCAGAAATCTACGCTATCGATATGTGTTTGCAACTGAATATCGAAAGGGGATACAGATGCCAAAAGATCCTTATTCTATCCGATAGTCATTAAAATCTTTAGCATATCCTCAGATCAGACCTAGACTGGTCTGGGACTCTCTACAGAAACTAAAAACCCTGGCTAACCATAATAGAGTTACTCCCGGGGCACAAGGGCATTGTAGGAAATGAAAAGGCAGACATCCTAGCAAAGCTAGGATCTGAGACTGCATTTACTGGTCCTGAACCAGTATTTGGGATATCTAAAACTGCTGCACGTGGTTGTATATCTCGGTGGACTCAAACTAAACACCAGTCGTTCTGGAGACACGTGCCAAAACAGGAACACAGCAAACTCCTGGTTAAAAAACCCTCGGAGAAGCTGACCAATGAAATACTAAACCTTAGCAGGGGCCAAATAAGGATAGTGTCGGGTTTACTCACCGGTCACTGTACCCTAAGGAAGCACATGCATACAATCGGCATATATAAAAGTCTGCTGAGCCTGATAAGGGCTACTGGTCTCTTTACATAAACGGCACAACCAATAGCACAAAAAGTCTTAAGGCTGAGGTGCCGAGGACTTTAAGCCTTTGACTGGTCTGCTGCCAGTCGAATTTGTTTTCAGATGGACAGTATAAATCCTGTTGAAAAAACTGTTCATTTGATTAACTTAATAATAAATAGTTGTTGGATTCACCCTTCATAAAAAAGTATAAGCTGAAATATGAACGTTTGTATAATTCAAAGAAATAATTATGTTTTCAGTTGTAAATGCGGTTAGAATGGAGCTTATAATTTAAATTACTTCTTGTAGTTTCGAAATAATTCCCATCCCTCCAGTCAAGTGAGTAGTTGTATTGTTAGTCGTTTACAGTGAGGTCGTAAATTGTGTCCCCCAACCGTAACTTCAAGTTGTATGAGATATAATAATGAAACAAAAACTAGATCAAACTGGAGGAAATTATACTATTACTAGTAACAGTGGCAAGCACCTGACTTCAATTGTATGATTACTATCTTTAAAATTTGTAATGGTAACTAACAAAATACCTTATTTGGAAGATATTTTAATTATATTTACGCCAATAAAAACTTAATTATGATTTTTTAGTGGTTTTAGTGACATATCGTCACATTATAATATCAAAAGCACTTGTATTTATTTTATTATTTTATGAAACGATTTTTAACAACTAAATAATTTGATTAAAAATCACTCAACTTAGTAAATGTTCAAATAACTTCTTGGCAGTAAAAGATCCTATCAGAGAACTCTCTTCTAACATTCTCTAGAATTTCTGGGGTTATTTTGGAATATACCTGTGAAATTGGATCCTCTGATTCGTTGACAGAGACAGGTTGAGTTACGTACACTTTTGATTTTAAGTAACCCCATGAGAACCACATGACCGCCAGATATAACTTTCGCAAGAACTTCGAGATTGTCATAAAAAATTGAAAGGAGCTTGAGGAAGAGGACGCACCACCACTCAGCAGAGCGAATGAACTGATCTGGTACACAGAAGGTTCTAGGAATGAGCTTAGCACCGGAGCGGGTATATACAGCAAGTCGAGCAAATATGAAGGAATCGTCTCGCGTCAGAGCTCTAAGGTAACATCTCGGCTAGTATGGGAATGCGGCGAAGAACTTAGAAGACTGGCGACTCGGAACAGTGTGGTCCCAGGTCACAAGGGAACCGCTGGCAATGAAAAAGCTGACGAACTGGCAAGAGAAGGATCGTCAATCCTGATGAATGGACCCGAACCATCTGTGGGCATTCCCAGATGCTCGACTAGGTCATGGTTAAGAGGGTGGGTAGAAGAACAACACAAAAAACACTGGAAGAATACGCCCAGGCAAACACATAGGAAGAAATTCATAAAAGAACCATCAGAAAAAGTAGCGAAAGAACTGCTCTCAATGAGCAGGAACAAACTACGCACCATAATGGGGCTTCTTACGGGACACTTTCCCACAAAGGAGCACCTGAACAAAATAGGGCTGTATAACGGAGACCTTACATGCAGAAGATGCAAAAAGGACACCGAAACAGCTCTGCACATATTATGCAACTGTGAGACGCTGGACCACAGGAGGCAGAAACTGTATGGTAGACCCCAAATGACTCCAGAAGACTTCTACAACCAACCAGTAAAGAACCTGTATGAGCTAATACAGGGAACGGATTGGCTGAATAGGCTGTAGTCAGAACACTGGGAGGATCCACAATAAGCCCAAGAGGCTGAGGTGGTGCCGACGAAGAGACGGCTCCTTTAAGAAAAAAACCCCATGAGAAGAAATCTAATGCAGTTAGGTCAGGTCTTCTACCAATCCATCTATTTCTGAAAGTTTGGTTAAGATAATGGCATAGGTACTTGTCTTTAGTAATGTGACGTAGCACCGTCTTGTTGAAGTATAACGTCCATATCAAACTCTCCTGGGTGTTGTTGTACTATTTGATTTATTTCGTTAGTTATCTGTGTGACTATGACTACTATGTGTGACAATTAGGATCTTGATTTGAACCTCCAACAAATGATTTTGGTTTAGTTTTCAAAAGCCTTTAATATGTGACCCTGCACTCTAGAAAGTGCAGATCCAAATTTATCGCAATAGAATTTCGTAGCTATCTGCGATACCTTTTCGCAGTCCCGTGTAAAACATAACCAAATATTTATATTATAATCATACCAGTAGCATTTGAAGGCATCTCGTACACATATTGTTTGCCTATAATACGATACAATACAAACGGATGTGCCTTTTAATGCTGTGTCCCTAAGTATTATGATATCGATATAGGTGCATCCCTAGTCGCATCTACTTAGAGCCGTAGACTTCCTGTATGCTTATAATAATTTTCAAGAAAGTGTCGTTTTAAATTATGGTCGTCCGTGAATGACCTTCCTCTGTCTCGGCATGTTTTCGGAAATACTCTTCGAGAAACTAAGAAAGTTGATATCCAAGTATTGGTTTTTAATTACGTCCAAAACCTCGTAATGGAATTTGATACATCGAATGAGCCATTTGCTAACAACATTAGGTTGGGAGAATTCGACGACATTTATTGTTATGTTGATATTGTCGTTTGTGTACCAGATGGTGAAAAGAGACTCCCAGAACGTTCCTTTACAAACAATCTTCTCTACTAACAAATTGTAGTATGAAAATGTGAGTTTTGGAATAACATTCAAGTATTTCGGTTTTTTTGGAGCACCATTTCGAGAATAGCTCTAATTTAAATGAAGAGAAAAATGTGAAAATGTGATATTTTTAATATCTTCTAAAATGTTCATTTTGGTGTTTTCATTAGTCTTTTTGTTAATTTCTTGGGAAATCAAACCACAACCTTTTTTTATTTTCAATTAAACGTTTTGGTGGCGTTCCAGCTACCGTTATTAAGAATAATTAAGTTTTTATAAAGTTCTGGTCCCTATCTGACACTACGAAAAAATTCAACAGCTACTCATATCCTTGGTAAAATGTGAAATGAAATATTTTTTGTTCCATGACACTCTAACAATATTATAATCTAGATTCCGTTTCACATAGGAAGAAACCACGTGAAGTTTGCCAACTATCTTGCGCATTGGCATCATATTCATTGGGATTCGGCGCACATAATGTTGAAAGAGCCCAATAATAAAAGACGTAAAATCGAAGAAAGAAAGATATACCTAAATGCCGATAAAGGTGTAGAGTCTGACAACAATAACTTTGGGACATCACGTGGTCGTGGGTGTGGCGTATCAGCCAGTGGCGTTACTGACTTGCATATGAAAATGTAATTTTCATACAAAGTTTATTGTTAGGAATTTACTTCAAATATATATCAAACATTATGGTTTTGGATACCTGTAGAAACTTACACATACACATAATGGTATCACTCGCTTTATGCAGGTAGGCGACGAGATTAAAGCTGGTACTTTTTTAAATTCATCAAATACCTAGCAAGGAAGAAAACAATTTACCTAATCTATATATTCCAAACTGAACACTTCCACAAATGTATCAAACATGTCAACTTAAACGTATCATAAATATAATATCAGTCAGGTTGTCGCTATCAAGAGCCAGTATTAACGTTAA
The DNA here is from genome assembly GCA_949126875.1 of Lochmaea capreae. Taxonomy (NCBI): domain Eukaryota; kingdom Metazoa; phylum Arthropoda; class Insecta; order Coleoptera; family Chrysomelidae; genus Lochmaea; species Lochmaea capreae. The sequence continues at coordinate 7,885,764 of OX421397.1, read as the reverse complement.
AACATAAATGATCCAACGTATTATCGAAAATGTGTTCTATTTGTGAGTTTTCATGTTCTTTGACGTATTGACAAATATTCGACTATTCACTAAGTGGCAAATCGTCGAATATTTTCCGGTATAGTGCTTCAACATTCTTTAAAACAAATGTAGTATTATGAGCTGCTACCCAATTTTTGACTAATGCCCATATCTTTTCAATGGGGTTCAATTCAGGATGATATGGCGGCAATCTTAAAACTTTGTGTTCATGATTGTCCAACAACTGATCCAATACATAAGTGGGCATAAATGTAGCAACCCGATCTATAATTTCTTTTGTTTGACTATGCAAAGCTTTTCCTTGTGCCACTCTCTTGGGAGACATGACACAAAAAGTTCCAAGACATGAAAAATTCACTTTTCGCAACTACAAAATCACAGAAGACCGAAAGCAAAGTATTGTCTGGTCAGCTGTCAACACTGAAATGAAAACGAAGAAGCTACATATACTAAAGTGGCCGTTGCTCCGCCGCTGGCTCGTAGCCGCGACCAATCAGAGATCGCATTCGAGGCGGCCCTACGTTGAATCACGTGGTGTCCCAAAGTTATTGTGGTCAGGCTCTAGCTAGTATTTCAGCCGAATGTAGTTAAATTTGATTACTAATGTTATAAAAAGAAATTTCCAATAATCAATTATCTGCGTTATCAGGATAGTTTTTCATCCAGGTTTTCTTATGATTTATTATTGGAATTGTTATTAATAATATATACACTCTTCAATACACAAAATCGTAAAACTGATTTAGACATATTTTAAAAACAAAAGTAATCATATCACGAAAAAAGTAACAACAAACATTAAAACCGTTCCAGGTGCTTACACTTTACTGGATCCCATTTCTAGTAGACTATAATATTATTAGAATGTCATGCAATGAAATATTTTATTTAACATTTTACCAAGGTTGTGATCTACCTACTGTGAATAGACCTTAAAAAAATTGTACAACAAACTTTTGGAGTCTTAAACTTCAAAACATTATTGATTGCCTAGTAGTCGAATATTTTCGTAGCGTCAGATAGAGACCAGAATTTTATTCTTGTTAACGGTAGCTGGAATGCTACCGAAACGTTGAATTAAAAATATAAAAAAGATTGTGGTTTGATGTCCCAAAAAATTAACAAAAGAAATAATATTTTTAACTTTTGACAAAAAAAAAAAGTTTTAAACACCCAGGATCGATGAGGAATATCAACCTTTTCGTTCAAAATCTTTATTCTTACAATATTAAATGTCATTAAATCAAGATAGTTACGTAAATATTCCGGATCCGTCATATTTTAAGGCGATGGTGACAAGGCAAAAAGGCCATCGCGTGAGAAGGAAACGTGTGGCTATATATGAGCAATTGACAAATCCCTATGGGCAAAAAGATGTCATCTGAAATAATAAAAGCAGGATATGAGGATAGAAAATTTGATGAGAGGCGAAGTAAAGATTCCGGAAAGCTGGAAAAACAATAAGGATTAAAGAGGGGTTCAAAAAACTGTGTGATCACTCGAAATTTAATTTCCAAATGATTGAATGTCACGTATGAAATATAATAAAATTACTACTACTTGGCAATCCAGATCACGTGACCTAATAGGGATCATCAGTAGCGTAACATTTTCACATTTCGTAGGTTAACACAAAATTAGAATATTAAAAATGTATTTATCATATGTATAGCTTAAATAAAACATTTTTGGGAATTCTTTGAAGCTTGTCGAGATATTTTCACATACAATAGACACTGGTATCGTTAAAATATTTTTACTTTCTATGAACGATTGGCAATGTTCCTTTGGTACGCTAATGGCATGAAAAGGTCCTTACGAGGCGACTTAGATAAACAAGACCGATTTTGATTTCTGCGCAAGACAGTTGGCAAACTTCACGTGGGTTCTTCTTATGTGAACCGGAGTTTCAGTCTATGTCTAAGCTTGAGCAGTACGTTATCTGATTGTCTTTTGAGTGGTGAAATATTTAGGCAGTTCCAGGTTTCCTGAGAGTTAATTTGGATACAATTTCCCATCCTGAGATATCCAATTGTATTGTAAGCTCCTTTGAAGCTGCTTTAATTCAATGACACATATTTTTGAATACCTAACATGACCCATTGAAAGTGACTGCTGCAACCAATATAAAGTCAGTTTGGAGACGATATCAGCCACATTGACTATACTAACTTCAAGTCTGATGAAAATATCTGGTGTGTGTATCGAAGGGCACAGACAGGACAACAGAGCATACATTTATTTACAAATAATATTAAATTATAAAGCTCAATTGTTGACTCTCATGTATTGATCTTGGATTAACTCATAATGTCAATGATAGCACCAATAGCCTGTTTGGTTTTCCTGTAAGTTGCTTCTACTATCCCACGGAAATTTTGACAATGACAACCAAAAGCAGTACTGGAAATTACTAGAACCAAAAGTGAAAGTCAAAAATTGTATAAATGTCTATTTTCCAGCTTTGAAACCAGTCATAATGGTGTCTGAAACCTATATGTTTGTAAATCTAATGTATTGTATAGTATAGTGTTTCTAATGTGAATGTAACGACAATAAAATAAAGCAATGTAGTCAGATTTATTTTCTAAAATTGTCAGTATCACCATACAAATGTTCCCCGTACTTTAGTAAACCGTTAGTTCGTCATGTTCTTAAAAAGCTAGTTTGGAAATATTGGAAAAGAATACCTAATATGAATTTATCACTAAGCATTAAAATAAGCCGCTTGAAATTGCTGGAAGAAGAAAAATTAATTAAAACCACTTTATGTATGCTATATTTTTAAGAAAATTTTGAGTAGCTGGCAACGTTGTAGCAGGTGGATTGGAAATCGAATAGTCCAACTCCAGTAATTGGCATAATATAACGAAGTAACTGGTCAGTTATTAACACGGTCCACTGTTTCATAAAAAATTTTAACGACCTAAGGAAGTTGGGGTTACTTAGCATTAATTTCATCTAGGGGCGTGTGCGAATTGTGTTGTAGAGACATATTATCAATATAATATCTATTTGTTAGTTGAGTGAGTTTAGTTATATTATATTACAAATTTTATGAGTTTTAATCTAGTATATTAAATTCAATGAAAAACATTATTCCACGATATTCGAATTTGTAAAAAAAAATTTGTGCACGCCATAGAGCGGCATTTCTCATAAATGGGATTAAAAATATGGGTCATTACATTAACATTAGAATAACTATAAGCAAATCTTCACTAAACAAACATTTTTAAAAGATAAATTGAATGTTTCAAGCCTACGTGGTTTGTTGTCAAAAATTCAAGGTTTTTGGTTTGCGATTGGAAGTGAAGAGGGCGCTGCCGTCACAATAATTACATTTCCGTTACTGGAAGACATGTATTGATTGTGATTGAAGTGTACTCTTCAGTCCGGGATTAGAGATTCTCGGACGGACACCACATACCTTGTATTGATGAGGCGCAAATACGCCGAAACCGGTCTACAAGTTGTGTTGTCCCTTCTAATTGCAAACCAGAAAGGTTGGTTTTAAAATATCTTGTAGATATACCAACCCCGTTTGACTTTGGGGTGTAATTCAATATCCGGCGGTGCTGTTAAATTGAATGATTTCAAAAGTCACCAGCCGATATAAACTTCATCACAGCAAATTGTTGAAGTGAAAAATCAAATAAATAATCTTGCCTTTGTAGATGGTGGGAACGATAGTGAATTTCTGTTCTCCACAAATATCGTTTTAGATGGCTGCTTTATTTACTGTTTCAGTTGCAAAGCCATTCATTGCAAATGTTATTTCATTTTGTGATTCTTATAAGTTTAAACTCGGAATCAATCTTATGAAACCATATATTTGTGAAACCTTCATGTTGAATATTATGTTTCCATTACACCTAGCAAGAAAATCTCGAATACATTATTGGAAAAGAAGCATGAACTGTTTTGAAACACACTAAGCTCACAATTTAATTAGTTTAATACTTCATTATTATTTGAACTAATGTTCAATGTAAACTTGTGACGCGTTTCTCTAAGACACTAGCTTTATCAAACGAGTGAAGGTGTAAGAAAAATTTTTAATGTATACAGTGCATTAGTACGGAATTTTAAGGATATCGAGGTAAGAATTAAGAAATGTTTAACCTGATTGGGTGGACAAAGCTATTATGAATTGTAATGTCTGTATGTGATGGTTTGTGAAATTGTAAGGTCTCAAAAGTTCATAGACTTATTTTGTTCAAGTTCTACGGTAAACTTAATATTAAAGCTTATTACAGTTTCCTGTAATATTGTCGTATTTATTAAAGTGTTTTATTAACAGCTGTCAAAGAATAACTATTTATATTCATACTTCATACATTTTTGAAAAATACTAAGGAGCAACAACTACTTCCCGTGCAATATGCACCGCCGGATATTGAATTACACTCCAAAGTCAAACGGGGTTGGTATATGTACAAGATATTTGAAAACTAACCACTCTGGTTTGCGATTAGAAGGGACAACACAACTTGTAGACCGGTTTTGGCGTATTTGCGCCTCATCAGTACAAGGTATGTGCTATCCGTCCGAGAATTTCTAATCCCGGACTGAAGAATACACTTCAATCACAATCAATACATGTATTCCAGTAACGGAAATGTAAAGATTGTAACAGTAGCGACATCTTCGCTTCTAATCGCAAACCAAAATTCGAAAAATTCTTGACAATAAGTCACGTGGGCTTTAAACAATAAAGCTTATTCCAGTTGCCTGTAATATTGTCGTATTTAATAAAGTGTTTTATCAACAGATGTCGAAAAATAACTATTTATATTCACACCTCAGTCCGGGATTAGAGATTCTCGGACGGATAGCACATACCTTGTACTGATGAGGCGCAAATATGTTGAAACCGGCCTACAAGTTCTGTTGTCCCTTCTAATCGCAAAACAAGAATGGTTAGTTTTTAAATATCTTGTAGATATACCAACCCCACTTGAATTTGGAATGTAATTCAATATCCGGCGGTGCATATTGTACGGGAAGTAGTTGTTGCCCCTTAGTTGAACGGTCACTGTTTATGAATAATATAATTTTTCAAAAATGTATGAAGTGTGAATATAAATAGTTATTCTTTCACAAAATTGATATTGTTATGAATTGAGTGAGTGTAAGTAATGAAGCTGTCTAATTGTCTAGTTGTACCGGTGAAGCTAGCTGGGAAAAACTTCTACAAACTAGTACAGGAGATAAATATGCTGGAGTTGGTGCTAGGTAAAAGCAGAAAAAATACAATAAGCCATTCTGGCTGCCAGGACTTTGTCAGAAGAGGTCGAGAAAAAAATAACGCTACTTTTCCAATTGAAGATGGAAGTTTTGACTTATATCAGACTTGAAAACGACTTCGTTGACAACTGAAAACTGAACCTTGTGCTGTTTGATTAAGAACTTTTTCTGCTCACTAAAGGGAATTGATAAATGTACCACTGGATGTATTCTTTTCTTTTTCAAGCTTGTTCACTTATTTCCTATTCAATAAATCATTCCTGGAACAACAAAATAAAAATCTTCAGTGAATCCGGGCGTTGGAAAATAAAAAAAAATAGATGCAGTTAAGCTACACGACACATCATATCGAAAGAAACGACCAAACGCCCTCGCAGTCTTTTAATAATTTATAATGCTGCCACTAACGCCTTACAGCTAGTTGGATGTTTGATCGTCGAGAAAAAGCTGACAGCAAAAATGCTATTGAAAAAATATTACTTTCAGTGGAAGGTTTTTTTTAATAAACATGCTGGCACGTCGAAATCGGACAGGAGGTGATTGGGGAGAAATTAAATCGCTGTTTTAAACCCGAAACTGTCCTTGGGTTTTTACCAGTGCTGGTGAAATAGTTTTTGCGAAAAGTAAAGGGATCGGAATAGGAAACGAGGCTGTGAGAAAGGAACTGGAATAAGAACCACTACATGCAGTATTTGATAACCAAAACACTTAGTGATTCGGACACTTAGCAAGAATGAGCGACAAACCAGTCACTGATGTGTAAGAAGCCCAAGTAAATACAAAAAGGAAGAGAGGAAGAACTGAGAAAACTTGGAACCAAGAAGTTGTAAAAATACTGGAAATAACCGATTTTACTTTTTGCATAATTCCAACATTACCTACGCTGTCTGGCAAAAATGTTATTATGACACAATGATATTAAATAATAAAAAAGTGTGGTCGTGTTTATGGAAATAAATCCCCTGATACCAACATTCTTTTGACAAAAATAATTTGTGATTGGTAAATCACATTGAGTGCTTTTTTTTGTCAATATAAATTAGGTGAATGCTATCGATAATTCGATATTCTGTCGAGATTTCAATTACAAAACTTTTTTCGTGCAGATGGCCCTGAAGGCTAATGAAACATGAAGTTAAGGTCCAGTGATCACGGTATTGTTAATTTCTACAGTCATTGTAATCGGTTTTGGGAACTTGTTCTACTAAATTCAAGAACGACATTCTTGTTTATTTCTCGATTATATCACAGTCTTTACAGGGTTATTCGTACTAACAATTTAACAGAGATCACAATTTAATTATCTATGTACATTGTACAACTGTCCAATTTCAACTGAATTATCGACTTGAATATGTGCGTGAGTACGAAGTAGACAATTCTACATATACAGTTTAACAAAAATTTACTAATAAAATGAGATTATAGGAGGTGGATGGGGTATTGTAACACAATGATTAGAAGTATGTTGAGAATATAAATAACAAAAGAGAATGGGGGATGAAATTGCTCAACAAAAAAATCGAATGGAAAACTTGAATTAAGAAAACATTGAAGCTAAAAGTGTCATAAATGTAAAGTACGGAGATATCAATTTGTGTACGGGGTGTATGTATATTCACTGAGACCTTAAATATATATTGTGCCCTCCTTCTTTTACTTAGTTCCTGTCTCTGGGAATAGAAGTTCCGTTGATTGATTGGTCAGCACCACCAGTCAGAGGCTTAGAGTCCTCGGCACCTCAGCCTTTAGGCTTTTTGTGCTCTTGATTGTGCTGTTTATGTGAAGAGACCAGTAGCCCTGATCAGGCTCAATAGTATTTTCACTAGGTCCTTCTTGGAGAAATCCTCCCTTGGATGTTCTAGCCCTAGGAGTCTATATCTCCAATGAGATAATGCTTCACAATCGAAGATAATGTGAGAGGCTGTTTCCTCCTCTTCCATGCACAACCGACAAATAGGTTCCTCCCTATATATGCCGATTGTATGCATGTGTTTCCTTAGAGTACAGTGAACGGTGAGTAAACCCGCCACTATCCTTCTTTTTCCCCTGCTAAGGTTAAATATTTCGTTAGTCAGCGTCTCCGAGGGTTTTTTCACCAGGAGTTTGCTGTGTTCCTGTTTTGGCACGTGCCTCCAGTACGACCGATGTTTTGTTTGAGTCAACCGAGATATACAACCACGTGCAGCAGTTTTAGATATCCCAAATACTGATTCAGGACCAGTGAATACAAACTCAGACCCTTACTTTGGATGTCTGCCTTTTCATTACCTACAATGCCCTTGTGACCAAGACCCACTCAAGAGTAACTCTATTATGGTTAGCCAGGGTTAATAGTTTCTGTAGACAGTTCCACACCAGTCTAGATCTGATCTGGGAACATGCTAAAGATTTTAGTGCTGCCTGATGATCAGAGTAGTTCCGTTAGAACTATTCCCTGAAGGAATTTCTGGATATCCACAGGCTTTAATTTAGATAAGTGTTCTCTTCTATCCAGTGGGTTTTGTGTCCTGGAATTCAATATTGCTATGGGAGACGCAAGTATGTGAATTGAGGTTTCTTCTTCTATTCCACATAATTTACTTCCTTCTTGTTTCTCTTGTTGCATCCAATGTGAATTATGATCAGACCAATAGTGTGTATTATGTCCATTTCCAGATCCATTACTGGAAAATGTAGTAGCTTCATCGGACCACATTATATTTGATAACTTTGGATTCTCATTTAGCATATCCTTAAGTCAATTACAATGATCCAGTGTTTTATCGTAATCTATATAGCTTTTAATCCTTGATGAAGGGATACACGATTCGGATGAAAATAATAGACACTTTAAGCAAACCGTAAAATGTTCTGCGTATCCGTATCCGTATCCCTATACCTTAACGTATCGATTTACGTTCACTGCAAATTATCCTTTAAAGCAGCATCAATCAACCCATACGTATACGAAACAGGTGACGTTGGGCTTTCTAACCCCAAATTAGGTTACTTCAATGACAAAACTGACATTATTGACAAACTGACAGGTCGGTAAGGATACGTTTACGGATACAACGGTAGGTCTGTAACGATACGTGCAACGTAACGCACCGAAACAACCGTATCTATTCTGCGCATGCGCAGATCGATGCGGATACGGATACGTTTGAGATTTTGAGCATGCTTAAAGTGTCTATTGTCTTTTTAACGTGAACACAATACCCAGATTTCTCACGGTTATTTGTGGATCTGCAAGCTATGCATCCTAAAACACTTATTTTATCTATTTTTGTACTGTTTCTGCACCGTCGAGTAGAATTTCCTTTAGGTTGTATGTATGTATGTATGTATTTTGGGGTACCATTCACTGAGACCTAAAAGATCTATTGTGCCCCCTTACTTCTACTTAGTTCCTGAGGAAAGTCTCAGAGACTAGTAGCTCCTTTAGTCCTATTTCCACGAGGAATTATAGGATATCTGCAGGCTTCAACTTAGGTAACTGTCCCTCTTCTATCCAGTAGTCTCCCAGGTGCTGTGTCCTAGGATTCTGAATTGCTGTGCAGTTCGCAAGTATGTGGATGGAGGATTCTTCTTCCATTCCACAAAACCTACAATCTTCTTCCTCCACTATTTTGAGCTTTTTAAGGTGCCCATTCAGGCGATAATGTCCAGTTAGGATTCCTGTTAAAACTCTTAGTGCAGTTTTGCTTTGACTTATGCATTCATTTGATCTCAACAGGTTGTAGTCACCCAGAAGAATCTTTGATTGCCTAAGCCCTACTAGATCTTTCCAATTGTCAGATCTTCTCTTTTCTTCGGCTTTATCTATTTCTTCCAATATTACATTGGAGCTGATTCCGCAAAAAGGTTCCGGCCCCCAAAAGGGTATTTCAGTCCCCCTCTTCGCTAGTTCATCTGCTATTTCGTTTCCTTCTATTCCAGTGTGTCCTGGAATCCACAGTAAGGTGACTATATTGTTTTCGCTTAGTTCATTAAGTTTGCCTAGGCATTCCCACACCATTTTGGAACTGATTACACAAGAACTCAGCGCTTTAATGGCTGCTTGACTATCAGACATTATGATAATCCTTTGCCTTCTATATCCTTTGTCAATATTGAACTGGACACATTTTCTTATTGCGTGAATTTTCGCTTGAAAGATACTTGGGGTTTTTCCCAAGCATTCAGAGTGTTTGGTTCCGGGCCCGTACACTCCTATCCCAGTTTCTTCTATTGCTTTTGAGCCGTCTGTGTACCATTGAATGGCATTCTTTCCAAGTCTGGTAATGGTATTTGGATTTCATTCCTTCTTGTTGCTTAATTCCGTAACGAATTTCTTTGAAAAGTTATACTTTTTCATCATACCATCTTGTGGCATGTCCCAGGTTGTTTGATTTCTAAGAAGTGAAGAGGTGGTTTTCTTTTTAATGATTCCCTCTCTACTTAGTCTGTATCTTGTTCTTTCTGCAACACTCTCCACCACCATATGTAATGGTGTGAGATTGAGAATCTCTTCCATTGCTGCCGTTGGGCATGTACTCCTGTTATGCACATACAGGCTAGTCTTTGAATTTTGGAGAGATTTTCTCTCGTCGTCAAGAGGCTAGTTTCTTTAGGTTTAACAGATCCGGTTTGTTTTAAACGTTAAGCCAAATTTTCAAATGCTCTCTTCTTCTGCAAACATGTTGAAAGAGATATCTCAATGCATCTCTTTCTGCAATCTCTTTTGTTCCATGGAGCGAACCAAAAGTTATAACAGTTTTATTGAGTCAGCTTTCCCACTCACCCCTACCAGTTATTTTACAAGATAGAGGAGGTATTACTGGAACAAACTTACGTAAAATGATCTAATGATTATGAATATAATATCTTATGGAAAAATAATGTAATTTGAAGAAGTTTCTCGTATGCGAATTTGTAGTACATATTTTTTTCTCCAGACTTTACAGTGAATAGTTTCTGAGATACAGCGGGTAACCTCTCTTAATCGGACACCCGGTACGTGACACAATTCTAAAAAGAATTTTAATTAAAATTTTTCTCATTTCTAATAGCAGTTTTTTATAGATTTGGAATAAAATTTGTAATGTGATGTTTTATGGGTTAATAAATGTTTATTATTATCATCATCAGTGTCCTCGTTTTCAATTTAAACCTATCCACTCGATTCCAAGCATTATTTTCTCAACCACGGATAATTCAAATCGGTAGGTTGTTTTAAATATGGTATTGTTCTGCTCACTCGGTGTGTTTTTAAGGCATTTAATGCAATAATATCTGTATTTAGTAGCTGATTGAGTAATTCGTACGCGCATTATCTGTGTCACGAATATCAATTTAATTCTCTCGTAAACAAGTTTAATTTACAAAAAGTTGCGTCAAAGTTTTCATCTCCAGAATTATTACGAAAATTATTAACTAACTCCGTGTTTGTTGTATCTAAATAAAATTCGATTAACCGTCTCTAATTTGAGGAAAGCGTAATCAAAGTTCGTGTAATTATCGAGGAGAGCAGTGCAGAGTTTGTTTTTCAATTCCAGAGAAAAAACAACGATCAGGAATTTTTCAAAACTATATGAAATTGATTAGTTTGTTTTGCGTTTAAAAATATATTAACCGATTAATTCGGTTCAAAATTTTATGGATAATAAAAAGGGTCGTGCGGTGATATTTTTCAGGGTGATGTTTGCCTCCCAGCTGCCGCCCCTTATTTTGAATATTTTAAAATTGAAATAAAAAACATAAAAAAATCCGCATATCTTGGAAGTAATAGTCTGAATTTTGAGTCTATTTAAAAAAGGATATTATTAGCAATAGGCATATAAATGTTTTTATAGTTTTACTCTTCTAACTTTAAGTTTGGTAAAATTGTCGATTAATGATGTATAATTTAAATTGGCAGCTAATGTAAATTCAATGGATACTAATGATACATTTTTCAGTTTTGTCTGTCCTTATGAGCTCCAAAAATAGTTTTTTTATTAATTTTGGCTTGGAGTAGCTTTTTTCGCCACTGGCTACCGATACACTGGCTACCGATACATAAAATCCTTAGAGCTATAATTGTATTTGGGTACAAAGTATTAAAAATAATTGAAAATATCAATTATAGATATAGGAATCATTTTAGATATATCACGAATTTCTTCTTGTAAATCACCTGCACTCAAATCTGAATCATTTTCAACAGTAAGTACTGATTGGAGGTTTGTGCAATAATTTTTTAAAGTTCCGTCATCTATATTTTTTAATTTTGCAATGTCATATAAAAATTTAAAATTGTTGCTGTGGGTTCCCAAAAAAGCAAATCGTTGGTAATGTCAAGTACATATAATATTATAGTTATTCTTTAAAAATTAAGTTTCCTATTATAATAATATAAACTCTTTTCTGATATAATAACTTTGTTTGCGCTTACACATATCGGAGAAAGTTAAAGTTTTAAATAAAAAACAGACCATAAATATATTTTTAGTTCGCTATCCAAATGCCGCCCTTTTGTAATGCCGCTTGATGCAGTCGCCTCCCTGGTTCTTAGTACCGCACGGCCCTGAAAACACACTCCCCAAAAAATCTTGCCCCCCCCCTTGTTAACTTCTAACTGTGCCTTTGTAAAGAGGGCATGGTTTGTCTGTACATTTTTTGGTATCTTATCAAAAAAATAAAAAGCATATCGTAGCAAAAAATTGTTTTCTTCCGCAAATATATCGATATTTGTAGCAGAAATCAATCACTCATCGTCTGAATATGCCGCAGACTTCGGTAGCCATTTTCCAGGAAACAGGAGTTACATCAGAAAGGGAAAACCATTACGTGGCTAATATCCCTCTAAGGAACCGATCTATAACGGTAACAACCGTTCGAAGTCACTTTTTGCGAACATACCCGAGAGCAATCTCGCGAAGTATCATCAGAAGGACATTCTTCTCATCTAAGAGCAAGAAGACCCTTAAGAGTGCCTAGAGTTTTGCCTCGACATACGTCTCCAATGGGCTCAAGAACACAGAGATTGGGTTTTGCAACAATGGCGTAACGTTCTCTTTTCGGACGACACACGATTTGGTTTTCAGAGTGACAGTCGGTGGCAAAGGGTCTGGAGGGGTCCAGGTATACAGGAACAGTCGATGTTTGCTAGAGACGTTGTTCCCTTTCAAGGCGGATCTGTGGTGTTTCGTCCACTTGTTTTGATTGAGAACAATCACTGGTACCTTATACGCTGAGAACATCATCGATTATATCATTCAGCCCATGCGTAAAAATTTTGGGGCAAATTCCATTTTTCAAGAAGATAATGCCAGACCATATCGCACGAAGTAGTTCAAAATCCGCACAAAACACTGACAATACCAACGCCACTGGATAATCAATATCAGCTAATTGACAAAGTGAGAGGGAAGAACAAACGCACGCACTTGCCAATAGGAAGTCAGCTGGTCGCTAAGCAACGAAGGCCTTTCGATAAATTTCACCAATTGAGATAGTTCGGAGGGCGTGAAAATTATGGTTTTCGCACAACGCTGCCAGAGCTTGAAGAAGCTTATAACAAATTTGGAAAAGTGTTCATCTTTTAATATTCATAAATTGAAAAAATAATGTTAATAGACAAAATCCAAGGAAACAAGCACATTCAAGAATTAACATTTAATCATATTGTTAAAAATAAAAACACCATTTTCTAATTTTCACTAGGTACATACTTTAGCTTTTTTAAAGTTGAACGTGGCAATATCGAATGTTTTCGACTGCATTTCTTCCACGGCTTCAGATAAACTTGCCAAACAGTATGTCAATTGATGATACGTCACTGTCAGTGGTTTCTTTATTATAAACATTAAAACATAAAACTTACGCAAGTTTTTTCAGCTTTCTGGAACCATTCGATTGTTTTACCTGGAATAAAAAAAGGGAATTATTTATAATAAAGAAAATGGAAGAAAAAAGTTAGTAAGAAAATTGTATTATTAAGTTTCTTAAGAAGGGGAAGAAGAAAATAACATGGCATTCATGCATTATCACGATTATCCGATTGTTCAATAATATTCCATCGATTTTGAACGTTCGTTGTCACTTATGCCGGTACGACCAGAACCGAATACAGAGAGACAGAAAGGAAAGAAAAGGTGAAAAGGCAGAAAATAAAAGAGATAAGAACATAGTAAGAGAAAAGTGGAATTAACCTGTAGCACTTTGATACTCTTGAGCTTTAATTAGTCTCGTAGAAATTTCATTAAACAATAAAAGCCGATTTTGTCTGTAAAGTCGGAAAGAGAACGGTCTCGAATACTAACGTCAAACGCTGCACGTGTTTTCATGAAATACCTGAACCAACATTTTATGTACTTTTGATGCTTTGTATGAAAACCGCACGTCTCATTTGATGGCTTGAGTTTTCAAGTAGACATGATTCCATTAAATATTCTCTCAAAATCTTGGTTTACCCTTCGATTCACTTCAGTTAAATTCCCAATTAATCTATTCTGATAATATTATTTCCACCTTGTATTTTCAATCACAACAAAATCTCAATATCTATTTAATACCTTGTCTTGCTAATGTGAGCATCAAGTATTTTTATTGATCGGCTAAAGCCCGCACTTAAGCGGCTTATATCGAGTGAATTCAAACAAGTTCTTGGTATCGAAGACAATTATAGAAAATAAAAGTTAACATTTTTTACCGTTTAGGTCATAAATTCTCCACAGGTTCTAGTCGCGCGCCTTTTTAGGTAACTTGGCCGTCGACTCAAATGGAAATGTTAGTCTCCCTCTCGATCGTGAATATCTTCCAAATAAGAGAAGTTCAAATACAATCGGACAGTTGACTTATTTTAAATTAACGAAATAATTAGCTTTTGTATTCATTCGTTAAGATATGTTTAGGTGAGATGAATACAGAAACATAAAAATGTTTTATCAAAGAAATAATCTACTGTGAATAGGTAGACCTCAATAATTTGACAACAGTTTTTTGCAGTCATTTTCTCAACATTAATCGTTTAGTTGTCGGTTTTTTTCGTAAGTGTCGGGTAGGGAAAAAAATTCAATTATATTCGATAAACGAGACGTTGAAATAAAAACATAAAAACTCTTTAACATTTTTCACAATCAGTAACAAACTTTTTAATGAATTAATTTGTATGTATTTGTGTAGATTGACTAGGAGTGTGGTGTTGACTGATTATTTTTTAGCGTTTAGTACATCATCCACATCACTATTATCTTTATTTTCAATAAAACCGTAAATTTTTTCACTTATTTTAAGTTCCTTGTGGCATAACTTATTATTTTTCTTATTTTCTTTGGGAATAAAACCACAATAATGTTTTTTTATTTTTTATTTCGACGTTTCGGTAGCGTTCCAGCTACCGTTGTCAAGATTAACTAGTATAGAAATAATTTTTTGGTCCCTATCTGACACAACGAAAAAATTTGACAACTAGACAATCAATAATATTTTGAAGTTTAAGACTACAAAACTTTTTTGTCAAATTTTATTAAGGTCCATTTATAGTAGATCACACCTCTGGTAAAATGTGAAATAAAATATTTTATTTTATGACATTCTAACGATATGTTCTTTCAGTGCTTCATTATTACAAGGTTTCTTTCCTGTCAATTGGTTGCGATCCTATTCCCCAATACATAGTCCTTATTACACACATATTATGCTCATGCCCAGCTTTGGGCAGGGTAAGATATAACATATTCGGTATCACCAAATACAACCATGGACTTTGTTAGAAGCACAGGCTTGTGGGGTGAATTGTAATCCCAAGGGGTGAGCCACAATAGACCCAACAGGGGTCGCAGTGGAGGTGGCGAGAAGGTCCCACTCACATAGAACCTAACCTAACCTAAGGCAGATTTAATCACCTAGAATCTAATAATTTAATTAGTATCTTCATTAAATGCGGTAATTAAGCTGCATCCATTCGCCAATAAAATCAATCGAAATAGATGAGAAAACTGAAGGTTGTCACGTTGAACATTTATTATAGTAGTGATTATAATATGTCTCTATATATCTATTTTTTGTCGCTTTCTAAAACATTTCCTTGATACTACAAACACACATTTATTGATATGGAGCAATACAATTTTCAAGAAATTGTGGCAAATTTTTGCAATGTCGGTATATTGCAAATTATGAAATTTGCATGCTGTTGTTTGACATCATGACCGTCATTGCTGCCAACCCAGCCAAGAGTAACAAGAAAAAAGTAGACTTTAACATAAAAAAATAATTCATTGAAACTTAATATATTAAGTTATTTTATTGTTCTTTAAAATGCAGATAGCGAAGGTGAGAAAAGCTCAGAGGAAAAAAATAGTTTAAACCCAAACAAAATTAATATGGCGATGTAGCCAATGTCAATGCCTTTCAAACGAGATATCACTTGCCATAAGGTCCTATTTAAAATTATTGGCCAGAGTGGCACTGTGACGTCATCTATTACTATTACGTCACCTGTTGCCATTCGTAGAGAAGTTTACAACACTTTATTTCATAAAAATAAACACAAAAAACACCAGAGAGGAAAAGAAAGAACACAGTGAAGAGCAACCCCCCAATACGTTGGCCCCGCACTTCTGTCAAAGGAATCTCGCGGATTCCTGAGGGTTCAGGACTGAAAGAAGGTGAAGGACCCTTCATGCTAAGGAACACACACACACACACACAACCGAACCAACACAACATCAAATTATGAAAACAAGGGAATACAGCCACCAGAGCTGCCCCTTATAGAGAGAAGGAAATTCCTGACGCCCCCCATAGATTAAAAGGAGGAAAGGTATACGCGAAGTACGTGTGGTGGAATGTTTTTCTTAGCATCATCCCTCGGGTAGATGCTTTGTGGGACGGGCTTTCTCACGTGCACGTGAGAGTGTGTGCGTGGTAGTTCAATCGCGACAGTCTTACACAAAAGTATCGCCTTATAGTAAGTACCAAAAGTTAGCGGACCTAAATGCTTCAAAATATTATTTTTCTAGGAGACTGTACACAACACTTGTAATCTTATTGTGGGTATATTCGGATACACCCTCATACACCTATGAAAATCTGAATACGTATTATGCATCAAGGATTTATATTAGACCTGAATTATCTATCAATAAACTACATTTTGAAAATCAAATGAAATATTATCACACCATTCAGTAAAATTCGTTTATATTTCTGAAAATGACAAGTGTAGACCACGCAAGGTGTTAATTTTTCATCCGTGAAATACGAAATCTTTCCACGAGTGTGAGTATTTTGGTTTGTGGAAGAATAAAATTTGGTTGACATTCGTAGGTTCGCGAAGAAAGCTGCTAACAGTTAACACCTAATCACACATGGGTTTACTTTGACTGAACGAAAGGAAAACATCAATGACATACATACGGATAAATAGGACTCCAATGTTGAGGTATGGCGCGTTGGAAAAAGCTAAATTAAAAAAAGTGGCAAATTTGAATTCACACTCTATTATATGGTATTTAATATTAAAATCATGTTAACAAAAATTGAAATACAAATGAATTCGGAAGATATTTATTGATGTACTTTCTTACATATAAATGATGGACTAGAAAAGAGAGGGACTGAAAGACCCTTTTGGGGACAGAAACCTTTTTGCGGTATCAGCCCCAATGTGATATTGGAAGAAATAGGCAAAGATGGGTTACGACAACCCGTTGAGATCAAATGAATGCATAAGTCAAAGTAAAACTGCACTAAGAGTTTTAACAGGGATCACAACGGGACATTGCTGCCTGAACAGGTACCTCGAAAAGCTGAAAATAGTGGAAACTAGATTCTGCGGCATGGAGAAAGAATCCTCCATCCACATACTTGCGAATTGCTCAGCAATTCAGAATCCTAGTGCACGTCACCTAGGAGATTATTGGATAGAAGTTGAAGCCCGCAGATATCCTAAAATTCCTCGGGGAAATAGGACTAAAGGAGCTACTAGTCTCTGTGACTTTCCTCAGGAACTAAGTAGATCTAAGGGGGCAAAATAGGTCTTTTAGGTCTTAGTGAATGTCACCCAATTATACATACATACATACGGGGTTGGGATAAAGTATGGAACCAAGTAAATATCTTTTAAACGAAAAGAACGATATTTATGAAAATTTGCAGGTAAGTGCAATGGAACAAAATGCATCTGATGTACATTTTTTTGTTAATAATATACTTCCTGTTTAACCGGAAATGCCATCAACTTCTTCAATTTAAATGGGACACCCTATATATTTTACAGTTTTTGAAAGAGCTTGTTATTTTGAATTCATACATACTGAGTTTAGTGTAAAACAATTTGTAAAAACGAGGAATAACTCACTGTTAGTTGTACAAAAAAGTGTACATTTCATTATTTTAAAATAATGAGAAACAAAATCACTTCAAATGTTCAAAATGCTCTTCGTTTACTTGCTGACAATATGCCATCCTATTAAAAAATTCTTGAGTCACTCTTTCCAAAACTTCTCTACGTATTAGTTCACATTCATCAATAATTCTTCGTCTCAATTCCTGTAAGTTTGTTGGTCGTCTAACGTAAACACGTGATTTTATATAACCCCAAAGAAAAAGATCTTACGGGCTAAGATCCGGAAAACGAGCAAGCCACTCTATGAATCCTCTACGTCCAATAAACGATTTGGAAAATTCGCATCCAGAAAATCCCTAGCCCGTCTATCCTAGTGGGGAGGAGCTCCATCTTGTTGAAACCAAACATTTTGAGGTAATTGCACATTCTGTTGAAGTGCAGGAATAATTTCGTTTTTAGTAGATCCAAATACTTGTCACCATTCAAGTTTCCGTCGATAAAAAATGGGCCTATAAGCCTATTTTCGACTATTCCCATCCAAACATTTAACTTCTGTGGATGCTGGGTATGTGCTTCATGAATCCAATGAGGATTCTCATTTGACCAATACCTTGATTTACGGCGATTAACTGTTCCATTTAAACAAAAAGTTGCCTCATCGGAAAAAACTCGTCGTCGACATTACAGATATCCATTAGCCATTCGCAAAATTTCAACCGTCGGTCAAAATCATCGTTTGACAATTCTTGAACCAACTGTACCTTAGTTTGTGGTGATTCTTCTAAATCGATTGCGATATTTTGTTTAACAGTTTCGCGGTCTTCCAGGTTTTAGCAATTTGTTTACCATCCCAGTTGTATTAAAACGTTGTAATGTTTTAGTTACTGTTGAGCGTGATATAGGATTTCTCTCCGGATGCAAATTATTAAAAATATGACACACTTCTTCATGAGATCTAACACGATCACCATAACCGATCATCATTAAAATATCAATACGCTCTTTTTCACTTAAATGAACCATTCTAAATTATAAAATTTATTTCCGTCAATTAGAATTTGATACTTGGAGAACAAAAGCGTACTAAACAGTACTCGTTTATTTATTACTATGCATACAAACAACATCAATTAGTTGATCTAAATAGTTTTTTGCTCTAATGCAGAAAACTCGAAGGAGATTAATTAAAGTGTTATGTTCCTCGTTTTTACAATTTTGTTCGAATATTTGTGAGCTCATAACTGGAATTCACTAATTTTAACGACAATCTACTAATTTCCATTGCTTCAACCGAATTTTTGTCGCTAGCTTCTGTACTATTAATAAACTTTTTTCATTCTACTCTCGTCACTCTTATTTAACATAAAATTCGTTGTTGTCTTAACGGTTCGTTTTTCCCATTGTATATCCTTAATATAATTTCGACTCGCGTATTTCGCAAAGTTTGATTCGACAATTAACAATGAACAATTCAAACTTCTTCTCTCTCTGTCTACAACTTTCACTGAATCTGTTTAAATCGCGAATTAATAAAAACTGTCTTAGTAGGTCAGACGTTAGAGTATTCGAAATTAATGGCATGATGCCGGAAATTTTTTCGTTCGTCCTTTCGCCTTCGTTTGGAGTAATGGTCAGTGTTTTATTTATGTACTAGCTGCGCAATTATTTATGTGTAGTTTTATTGGAGGATCTTTGATGATTTAATTATGATTTTATGCCGGCGGAGTAGTTTATTAAAAAACAGGTCTGTAATGGCAAGTTTCTATTTAATATTGAAAATTAATATTTTTATTACAGTAACGAAAGAACTGAGATTATTGAAAGTCATATTCGTTAGATATACAATGACCAGCAAAACATTGAGGTCACTTAAGCGGTTACGAGTATTTTATTGAAATTGTTATGTTTGTTGGATTTGTCGTTAGGTTTTTAACAAAAAGGTTTAGGGCGGCTAGAATCAGTTATGAAAGTGAATGGATACATAAATCACGCTTCCGGAGCCATCTTCAGTTTCCTACCGAACGCATGAACTGATCACTGGCACGTCGGGTTGGTTTAAATATGTATTATTTATTTGTTTCTGTTTCTGGTTCGGTCAGTTAATTTTTCTATCGAATTTTATAAGCATTTTTATTGTTTATTAATGAATTTTTCATTGCTTCCTGAAAATATAATAGTTCAATTATTAAATAAAAGGAGGGCGCTTGCTGCGCCTATTTTTGCTCGGCGCCGAGTGGCATTGCCACCCCTGCCACTCCAGTAGCTACGCCAATGGACCAGTGTTAAAATACCTAACAAATCATTTGCCCATCCTACACCAATCTAAATTAATTTTGGAAGCAGCTCGGAAAGGGTAAACCACAAATAAATAAAAAGAAAAGAAAAAACTGGAGCTGATCTGTTGCAGTTTTTTTTTCAATATTACTGTTAATTTAGCTAATAATAAACTCGTGGGATATTTTGATGGACGCACTGTAACCATAATATCGATTTGTGATAAATCTACATGTATTTTGATGATTGTTTAGTTTTTAATAATAAAAATTCTCAAAAATCCATAAATAATGACATGAAACTAACAATAAATTCCAGATTTTTGTTACCTAAAATTGTTGTTGGATTTGGGATATCTAAGACTGCTGCACATCTCGGTGGACTCAAACTAAGCATCCGTAGTACTGGAGACACGTGCCAAAACAGGAACACACCAAACTCCTGGTCAAAAACTCTGACTAACCTTAGCAGGGGCAAGATAACGATAGTGACGGGTTTATTCACCGGACAGTGTACCCTAAGGAAGCACATACATACAATCGGAATAAATAGGGAGGAACCTATCTGTCGGTTGTGCATGGAAGAGGAGGAAACAGCCTCTCACATTATCTTCGATTGTGAAGCATTATCTCATTGGAGATATAGACTCCTAGGACTAGAAACATCCAAGGAAAGATTTCTCCAAGAAAAGGACGTAGTGAAGAGAATGTTAAGCCTGGTAAGGGCCACTGGTCTCTTCACATAAACGGCACAACCAAGAGCACAAAAAGCCAAAAGGTTGAGGTGCCGAGGACTCTAATCCTCTAATCAATACCTAAAATTGTGAAGAAGGAAAAAAAATAGTGATGAATTTTTAATTACTAGAAATGGATGAGCCGGCCCATATACTAATAAAAAATGTAGCTATTTCGTTTTAATTTCACCGCTGATATAGAACTTTATTGACTTCCAAAACACGTAGTTTTGACATGCCTACGGCACCGTATTCCCGCATTTTAAATATTTATTACCTTCAATGTTTCTCATTTTCTCGAGGGCTGCTATTTCCTTGAGATGAAAGTTGTCATATTATTTATGACGTTAAAAAGGATTTCACTAACTTTATTTTCACGCGTTGAAAACTTCTCTGATGACATTTCTGATATACTGTACGAGTATAAGTTATTGGACATAGTAATGTAATCTCATTCCAAAAATTGAAGCAGCTGCAAACTGAATAATTTCAACCATCCTTTTTTTGGTTTCAACAAAGTAAAGTTAAAATTGATATTATTACGCTTGATATTCATTGTCATGGCACACTCCGTTCCAACATTTTAACGATATTAAAAAATAATTGAATACGCAATCTGTGTAGAATTGATAATGGGAAAATAATATTAACTTTGAATTGTTGAATTACAAATATAATTGCTTTTGATGGTCACAGTTTTGTGATAAATGTTCAGGTGATGAATTTCCAATTAATTAATTTGTAATTTTGTAATAGTTATTAAATAGATTTCTATTTTGTTGTCAAGCAGCCGTCTATTTCATATTAACATCGGTCATGAAGTTTTAATTTGGTTCCTACCGACTTCCTCTAATTCCCGGGGTCTGATTAAGAGAGGTAACACGCTGTATCTCAGAAACTATTTACGTACAACTTGGCCCCTGCTGCCCACTCTTCAACATTAACTAAACTAATATCGTTGATGGTAATTTCACTATATACGTGCACAAAATATTACCAACTACAGAACCGCTTCGACTTCGCTTGGTGACGACCACTTTCCATTCTTGCTTCTCGCATTTTTATACCAGTCGTAACTTCTAGAGAAATTGTCCGATTCAAATAATTTATTTGTACAATAGCAGCTTCGAGTATGGAACTTAATAGTTAAAAAGGATTAATATAATGACATTCTACCCCTCTTTTCATTGACAAATTTTAACTAAAAACGGTTAATGTGACTCTATTGTACTACAGTGTGTACATAAAGTAACGTAACTTGCTAATATTTCGATTTCCGTTAGGTTAGAGCAGCCTCTGAGTAATAGAGGAAAACATTCCAAACCTTGAAACCCCAAAAGAACCTAAACTTCATAGAAGGAATACGATTGAGAGTGTACCTTAGGTAGTACAAAAAGGGGATGCAATAAAACTAAATCGGTAGCAATGATACATTACTTCACTCAATTCATTATACACTGTGTCCGTAAAGTATGGAACAAATTCATTTTTAGCTAAACAGACCATTTTAAGAAATAATCCTGAAACATGTCCATTTTTGATTTTAATTTACCGTATTTTAAAATAATATTTTAATATACAGGGCGAATTACTTTCGAGTAATGACGTCACCGTCATTTTTTTTAAATGGAACACCCCCATTTTGTCTCAATTTTCGGATCACTCTAGCTGAGCTGATTCCAAATATGTATCACATGCTGATTCCAATGGGGTGTTAAACTTAACAAAAATATGATGTTTTCTCTATGTTAATAGTTAGTGGAGGACAAAATCATAATCGGAATCGATTATTTTTAATATTTTCATTCTCACAAGGTTTTTATGCCGATTTGAAAATTCAACTTTTGGACGATTTAAATAATCCGCCATTCATAATGTGACGTATGCTCACTAGAACAGAAGTTAGCTACATAATGGTTGACATAGGACCACAATTCTGATGTGATGAAGTATTTATAGGTTATACTTATGTCATATTGCTGTTATAGTGACTTAGGAATTGTTTTTTTTTCCTCCCATCATCGAGTGTTGGGTATAATTTGTCCATGTCACTTTCAAACTAAAAGTCAAACATACACACACGTATACAATTACTCACATAAAAATGATCTTCACAGAAATAGTAATTAGTTTTAGTCTGTTTATATTTGCTTCTAGCAGCCTCAAACCAAATTTTCTTTAAACTGTTACTGCAGGCACAGTTACAAACTTTTTATCAGGCGTTGTAACTGTTGTGCTCGTGCAGTATGATACAAAACAAGATTTATACGATATTGACATTATTCCAACAAAAAAAATTGTGGAGAAAAACTAACTAAACTCGACCAAAAAAGTATTGACACAATTTTTTTATAATACTGAAACGTCAAGCTTGAATAAAATGTAAACAAAACCAAAACACTCAAATATATTATAGACTGACAGTTCTTCAAACTCCAAATTCGAATGGCCTTTTTCTAACTGGTTATTAGTTCATAAAACATCTAAATCAGAAATATTTAGTGAAGTGACGTATCTGTAGTGAAAGTTGCAAACATTTAGGAATTCTTAATTTCCAGTTTTCTCCTAAAATATTCGGTTTAAAAAATTTGTAAATTAATTTTTGCAAAGTAGTACCAACATACTTTAATAAAATACCAAAAACCGGATATCGATTTAACACCCCATTGGTACAGCGTAAACCAAAATACAATAGTTTTGTGGGGGCTCATAAAGTAACGCGTAACATTCTTTATTAGTTAAATTAACAATATCAAAAATACTTATTGTCTAGCGGACAGAATTGATGAAATACATGACTTTATAAATGTTCGAACTGCAGCCCTTGCTGTATTTGACAGTAACCCAAACAGTGTACAAATTCTTGTTGAACCTTGGTTATTGTGTCTTGAGAAATATTGTTTATTGCTGTCCGAATTCTCTCTTTTAATTCTTGAATAGTTGCTGGTTTCGTTTGATACAGCGAGTGAGTGTGTGAAGCATGTGAGAAGTAATGTATCATTGCTAACGATTTAGTTTTATTGTATCCCCTTTTGTACTACCTAAGGTACACTCCCAATCGTATTCCTTCTATGAAGTATAGGATCTGTTGGGGTTTCAAGGTTTGGAATGTTTTCCTCTATTATTCAGAGGCTGCTCTAGTGGAGGAGTCTAGGAATATTATATCAATTAATAGTGATGGCGAATATTAATAGTAACATTAAAATGATCCCATGGAACATCAGATCCTTTGTTCAAAACAAAGGTAGTCCCGAACATTATATGTATTGCAATCTTGCTGGAAATTTTTTTCAAGGTTCCTACTCCACTGCTAGAGTGGGTTGTTGATAATAATATCACAAAAACTATATTTTTCTATAATAAATGTACCGTTATAGTACCACAAACTTTAAATATTTCTTCTTTATCATTAGATAATTTTACTCAAGTTTGCTCCAGTACTTTTTCCTTTATCTTGTAAAATAACTGGTAGGGGTGAGTCGGAAAGCCGGCTCAACAAAACTATTACAACTTTTGTCCCGCGTCATGGATTTTGACAAACTTAGTATCATTTGAAAGGGAATTCAACGTTCAATAAAATATTATATCATCAGTGGTTTAAACGATCGCTAGGTGGCGGTAATTGAACAATTGTTTCGTTTTTAACTTTCTTTGGAAGTCTTCGAATGCGATGATATATTTTTTATTCATTCACTTGAAATAGGATGGAATTTAAAATAAAAAATTGTGAAAACCGCATCACAAAATCTATTTATTACGCTAAGGTTCGAGAAAAAATAAGTTTGTTTCAAACATTTAGCCAAATTTTTAAATGCTCTTCTGCAAATATGTGTTCTCAAGGGATAGTGTATATTCTCTTTCAAACTCCGTACGTTAGCAAATGTTGCTTTAGTAATTTCACGACATGCTTCACTAATTCTTCGTCGTAAATCGTCGATTGACGTTGGTTGAGTTTTATAAACAACCGACCAAAGGTGACCCAACAGGTGCCCGTAAGTCTGGTGACCTAGGTGGCCACTCAATGGAACCTCTACTTCCAATCTGTCTATTTGATAATTATTGTCTAACCAGTCCTTATCTGCTACTTCGTAATGGGGAGGAGCCCGCCTTGAAGGAAGTGCAGCAAATTTTCATCTAGGGCCGGATTGCCATCGCCGTCCTGTTGGTTTTTGCTTTATTGTTACACCCTGAATAATTATGACTTAGACCGTTGGAAAGCATTTTCTACGGGCTTTTTAAAGACGTATCACAAGTAGGGGGTTACCATTTAAATTTTCTCGCGTTCTCTCATGTCATTTTAGTTCCCCCTCTCTACTCTAGAAATAATTTTGACATTTTTTTGATACGTATTTTCGTTTTAAAATTGACACCCTGTAGATACAAGTTTTACTAAAATTGATTCAATTTGGAATATCACAAAACACAAAATGCCCGAAATTATATATATTGAAAAAACCTAATACATTTTAAGAAGTCGAATATTTGTCAAATGACTACTTAATTGTAAAATACCAGTTAATAAAAGAAATACTAATAATTCCGTCAAAAATTGGAAAGTTATCTGTCATTAGTCGGTAACGATCAATTTTCCCACATTTATTTCAAGTTAGCATGATTGGTTTTATTCGAATATAAATATAAAGTAGTTTGAGGTTCTGTTAAATGTGTGTAGTGAACAG
This sequence comes from Lochmaea capreae, assembly GCA_949126875.1. NCBI lineage: Eukaryota > Metazoa > Arthropoda > Insecta > Coleoptera > Chrysomelidae > Lochmaea > Lochmaea capreae. Next base: position 7,860,485 of record OX421397.1, on the reverse strand, counting down.
AACAGAATGAAGACGTTTTTATCGAAAGTAGTGTGTGCAATTGGATTCCTAGTAGTAGGAGGAGAATCATCTAGTTATGGAGGAAATTCTGATTATGGAAGTAGTGGAGGTGGAAATTCTGATTATGGAAGTAGTGGAGGTGGATATTCTTCTGGATATGGGAGTAATTTAGGTGGATATTCTCCTGGATATGGAAGTAAACCAGGTAATATATTTCCTGGATCTGGTTATAATACTGGCGAATTTAATGTTGGATATGGAGGTCAACCTGGAAGATATAATTATGGGAATAGTTTTGGCGATTCAAACATTGGAGGATATCAGGGAATTCCTCCTAGAGTATTAACTTATTACTCTTCAATTGGTATAACACCGCTAGCTGGTAATGGTTTATGTACTTGTCCATTCGAATTGCAGAAATATCAAAATATATATTCCAGTGGTGGTAGACAGGAAACATCTGGATACAGAGGATACGATGATAATATTTCTTATTTTAACGACCGTTCTGAGAAGATTCCGTCTACAGGAAGTCGTGCTGATTTGGAAAGCGGAACGGCTGGTAGCAAAGGATCATCAATTGAAATTCGTGCTGATTTGGGAGAAGAATCTAATCATAAAAATCTGAAGACAGTTGTAGAAGAACGTAATCCTTAATTAATATATTTGTTAAACATAAGTATATAACAGTGACTATATATAACAATAATTGTATACGGTTTTATAATTTGTAAATGATTTAGGAGTTTCTGTAAATATATATATCAAATCACAAATACAGTCGTAGAATTTTGGTTTGTAATACAGAGTAAATGTTATCATTGTACCTACATTGGGGAAAATCCGCACGCTACAAAAGAGATGAAGCATCAGCAAAAGTTTAGCATAAATGTCGGGTTAATTCTGTCTTATTAAACGTTCAGGGTGTCTATTCACTAAGAAGTGAGAGCTCCTAAGAGAGTGAACTCTGATAAAGTGCGCATGCACTCTCGAGACTTGCGATTTTGATGTAAGAGTTCACTCTCCTAGGAGCTCTCACTTCTTAGTGAATAGGCAACCTGAACGTTTAACAAAACAGGATTAACTTAACTTTCTGCAAAATTTACCTGCGAAATCCCCCGATTTCATTCGATTTTGGAGCGATTTAAAATCATTATTTCCTGTATGTTTCTTTTGGTGTATTCATCGTTCTTTTTGTTAATTAATTTAGGAAATTGAACCGCAATCTTTATAATTTTAATTCAACGTTGTCAAGAATAATTAGGTTTTCATAAAATTCTGGTCCCTATCTGTAGTGTCAGCTATCGAAACGTTGAACTAAAAATATTGATTTCCCTAAAATTAACAAAAAAAAACTAAAATCATTAGTTGATGCTGTTCCAATACAAACTCGTATTCAGCTGTGTGAGAGTAAAGCAAAATTATTAAAAATCTTGGCAAAAAAAAGGGATGGAGTATTGGTGATAACCAAGCCAGTTCCCAGGACTTAGTTAGCTGTGGAATTTATTTAGTGACAATAATCTGATATTAATATAAAAAAAACAAAGGGCGCCCGTCATTAGTTTTTATTTCTCAAATTTTATTTAGGAACGTTCCGTCTGGAAATTGTGCCTTCCATGTAGGTACTTTTCTTTAGCAGGTACTGTCTTATTCAAGAATTGTGTGTCTTAGGAGCGGTGTGTCCTTGAAACTGTGTGTCTTATAGCGGATTTATACCAAACCGACAAAACAGCAATTCGAGTTGAAAAAACAACAAAACCGCAACCTTTTGCAGATTTTTTGAAGATTTTTCGGCAACTCAACAGTTGCTGTTTTGTTTTTCGTTTCCCTATCGATGTCGGTAACTTCAAAGAGTTGCTGCGTTTATTGCAACTCAGACGGCAAGGTTATTTGTTTATTTTCATCCAAATAGAATAAGTATATATAAATAAATTTATCAACTCTTCAAACTCGTGGCTTGACATTCTCAAAAAGTTGCGAAAAGAAGAAAATAATTCGCCATTTCACCCTATTTCCTATTTCTTATTTCCTTCTATTTAATAAGGATCTCACCCAATACCTGCATGTTGTTTTTCTTTTTTTTCCAAATAATATAAAATAATAAATACCCGTCTACTTTCTGAATTGAACTAAACAAAACTGATGTAAAACGACAGAAAACGAAAACTCGACAGCAACTAATTTTTGTCTGTTTAGTGTGAACAGTTTTATCGTTAAAAACAGTTGAGTTTTTGTTTTTTGAAACAGCAACTCAACTAGTCGGTTTGGTGTAAGCCCGCCATTAAAAAATGTCTTCTAGGAATTTTGTGTCCCAGGAATTTTGACCCAAGAATTGTGCTTAAAGTACAATTTGGTCTTCTACAAACGAAAAAAAAAACTACATATTGAAGCAAATTTAGAAAACTGTCCATTATACAAACATATAATTTTACAATTATATTTACGTTAGCTGATTCCTTCTGGAAAAACATCTGTTTTAGTGACAGAAAATTATAAGCAAACAAATAAAAAATATCTAGGAAATGTAAATGGGAATTTAAAAGGGAAAAAAAAAGTAAAGCAATGTGGCAAATTGATTATTAGTACCTAACCAATTTGTTTAACTAAATGATATTTTAAATCCAAATTACATGCTTTGAATTTTAAATTTTTAACATACCAGTAATCCCAATTTCTTATATTCAGCAGCACATATTTTTAAAAAGTTTTCAATAATTAGTATCAGGATTACTGCACAATTGATATCTAGTAGCTCTTAAAGGTATTGAAGAACACACTTCCGGAAGCCTTTCCGTTTATATATTACCTGAAATGGAAATTAAATTTCGTGGTAAAGTTGAAAACCGGAACTGAAAGGAATGCAGTCGAAAACATTCGATATTGCCACGTTTAACTATGAAAAAGATAAAGTGCTAAGTATGTAGTGATAATAATTAGAAAATGGACTTTATATTAATAATATGATTAAATTCTTGACTGTGCTTGTTCCTTGGATTTTGTCTATTAACATTATTTTTTCAATTTATGAATATTAAAAGTTGAACACTTTTCCTAATTTGTTATGGACTTCTTCAAGCTCTGGCAGCGTTGAGCGAAAACCGTAATTTTCACGCCCTCCGAACTAACTCAATTGGTGAAATTTATCGAAAGGCCTTCGTCGCTTAGCGACCAGCTGACTTCCTATTGGCAAGAGCGTACGTGTGTTCTTCCCACTCACTTGATCAATTGACTGACATTGATTATCCAGTGGCGTTGGTATTGTCAGTGTCAGATTTTGAACTATTTCGTATCCATATTGAATTCAAGTACGATTCTTAACATTATTTGTTTTTAACAAATACCGTGTTTTGAAATATACCTTACCTTTAAAGCAAACCAAAAATCAGTTTCTATTATATATAATTATAATATAATAATTATTATTATTTTTAATACTTTTATAAAAATAGGTACCGAACGCCATTGGTACGTTTTTGACAGATATCCGCCATGTTTCCTCGCCACTTACCGATACCGCGTAGCTTCAGGTAAACTTGCCAAACTATAATAGAATTGCTGTTTCAAAACGCTGTAATTTTCGCTGCAATCCTGTAGCTTCAGATCACGTAGTGGGTTTCTCATTTCTGCTCTCGGCAATGAATTCCAGTGCATAAATTATTCCAGACTACTACTTTTCTAATGCGTAACATGCATCATGTCGAGAAGACCAACGAGTTTGAGAAATAATCCTAACTCTCAAATGTGTACGCTGCACCGATAACTCCCAACGATGTGAGAAGAAATTAGTACTTGCAAGGTAGAAAATAGTCGACTGCTTTTGTTACAAATTCAACTGAACGTGATTTTACTGAATTTAAAGAATGGGCATTGAGTTATGAATAATTTAATCTATAGAATTTAAAAAAAAAAAACTAATCTGAACCAATTCTTAAAATGCCGCCCCTCAAATATTATGCCGCCCTAGGCCTGGGCCTCATGTGCCTAGGCCTAAATCCATCACTGCCTCGATGAAAACTTGGTAATTATTCACATTTTTGTAGGTTCACAGATAGAGGACGTAATTGAATACTAAAACTTGAAAAAGTGAGAATTTACAAAACCAATTTGAGGTGCATTTTAACAATAATCATATGTAACAAAAGTTTCTGCATATATTTTTATCCCCAAGTTAAAGTATATCTTTTCAAGAGAACGTGGGGGAGAGGAAGGGTATGAATCTTATTATGTCCAGTTGGGCTTCATCAATCTTTGCAAACAATCTTTCCATCTAAGTAACGGTTGGATACACAACGCAACTTGATTAAGTACCTTGCACGTAATAATCTTTTGTTTTGCTCCTCCGATTATTATTATAAATATAAATATGAACCAACACTATGTGTACGTCAAGTAAAAGTTGCCCATATTGTTCGACCTCGACTAACGCAGTTCTAAATAACTGGGCTATGCAAATATCACTTTCTATACTTTATTATGTACTGACTAATAATAAAACTACAATTTACGGAAATAGATAATAATAAATTACTTAACGTAAATTGCTAACTAGTCATAAAAATTTGCTGGTATTACAACGGGATGGTTAATACAATTCTTGTTTGTTGCAAATTTATTTTCCTTATCAGATACAAATTCTAGAAAAGAAATACGAATTGTGTAATTTTACATACGATTCTGCTTATTGGGTAAAATAAATAGGATTGATGTCAAAGATAAATAAGATAATAGTTTAATACTTTATAATCAGTGTGATGGATTTAGGCTTATAGGCCCGGGCCTAGGGCGGCATAATTTGAGGGGCGGCGAATAAATTATTCATAATTCATTTACTTGATTCTATATTGACAAAAAACCATCTGGGCGAATAATATCTACCTTGTACTGTTGAAATGATATTATTCCTTCTAATTATAAACCAGAATGAATGGATCTATATTTTCATATATACCAACCCCGTTTATCTTGGAAGTTCATTCATTGTTTGGCGGGGCATATTGCCCGAGACGTAGATGTTGCTTCCTGGTGAACGGTCTATCCTTTGGAAATCAATTTTCTAATTTGTAAATCGTTTTACACTATTATTTTGACGTCTATTCATGATTCAATGCCCATTGTTTAAATTTAGTAAAATCACGTTCAGTTGAATCTGTAACAGAACCAGTCGACCATTTTCTACTTTGCAAGTACCAATTTATTCTCACATCGTTGGGAGTACTAGGTGCAGCGTACAAATTTGAGAGTTACGATTCTTTCTCAAACTCGTTGGTCTGTTCGACATGATGCATGTTACACATTAGAAAAAAGTATTAGTCTGGAATAATTTATACACAGGAATTCATTGCCGAGAGCACAAATGAGAAACCGACTACGCGATCTGAAGCTACAGGATTGCAGCGAAAATTACAGCGTTTAGAAACAGCAATTCTAGTAATTGTTTGGAATGTAATTTTGGATCGTTTCCACTAAAAGGGCGTCGCACCAAACTGGGCCTAGGATGGCAGGAAGCCTAAATCCGCCACTGATTATAATGCCTTAAAGAAGCAACAACTTCTCCTCTGGATATATGTCACGAAGGGTATTGAATTAATCTTCCAAGATAAACTGGGCTGGTATATTTGTAAGATATAACCAACCACTCTGGTTTGTAATTCGAAGGGACAATATCACTTATTTGCGCCTCATCAGTATAAGGCAGATATCATCCGTCCAGAAGCTCTAAGAGCATAATTATGGAGTGGAGACAACAATGGAATCACATCAATACATTATCTTGAGTAAAGGAAATTTTAAGAATGTGATAATCTAACCTAACCACAAACCATCTCGGTTTTGTAGTTATTTACTTAATCACAGTTTCCTGTAAATAGTTGTCACTAGCAAAAACGCCGAAATCTACAACTACAAGTGATTTGTCCTTTCGAATATCAAACCAGAATAGTTGGTTATATCTTGCAGATATTCCAACCTCGTTTAACTTGGAATTGTAATTCAACGCCCTACGTGGCATATAGCCAGGGGAGTAGTCGTTGATTTTTGGAAAGAAATTTCCAAATTTGTAATAATATCAAATTATTACCTTTGACATCTATTGATAACATGGTTCAGTAAAATGACAATTACTTACAGGAAACTGTAAGGATTGTTTTTCATAACCCGTATATAACAAGTAATACATTTTAAATAAATTGATTTCCTGGTAATTAAGTCAACTTTTCGAGTTATTTCACTTACCAATTCGTGTGACTGCGAAAACATATGATCCATGTACCTAATTTAGTGCTTTCTAAAATAATTCAGTTACAACAAAAATAATGACTATTATTAATAAATGGCACCTTTAATTATTTATAGTTATCATTGGATAACCAAAGTATTACTTTCACTATTTAAATTTTCTTAAGGAGCCATCTTTATAAAATATAATAATTTTTGAATGTGATGTAAGAAATTGTAAGAGTTGTGTGAGGTAATTCTGAAAAATTGAGTTGATATATCGTTCAAATTTCTAATAACAGGTCCCAATAATGAGAATGGACCAGATGTTGTATGTCTGTTAACTAAAAGATCTATTTGGATTGTATATTTTTTTAAGCAGACTTTCCTTTTGATTTTTGATTTTTTAAGTACCTACGTTCTTTCGGCAACTATTTTCACCACCATTTGTGATCAAGAAACACTTCCATGGCCGCCGTTGGACAGGATTTTGATGTATCTTCTGTAAGTTCCTTGTGGCATTACTTATTCTTTTTTCTCTTATTTTTTTGGGAATCAAACCACAATAATGTTTTTTTTTTATCTTTTTAATTTCGAAATAAAAAACATTATTGTGGTTTGATTCCCAAAAAAATAAGAAAAAAAGGTTTTTAATGCCTCTGTAATGCATACACAGGATAGTCTTTGAATTATGGATAGTTTTCTCTTGTTGTCAATAATCTAGGTCTACTACTCCACTCAATGGCGTCATAAGTGATAACTATGGCAGTGTACTTCCAACTCAGGGTCTTTGTGATTCAACCCCTAATTTCTAGCTGCCCGATTCCTGCACACTACTAGACGCATTTTTGCTCTGTGTGTTTTCTTTCTGATAATGTGTCAAATTATTTTGATTTTAAACAGTTATTATTGTTATTGTGTGTGAAAGGTAAAAAATAATAGTTAATTTGATCAAAATGGTTTGTTTTTCAAATGAAAAATATGCTGACATGCATTTAGTTTATGGGGAAGTACAATGTAACGCTCGTGCAGCAGAACGAAGATATGCGGAAAAATTTCCAAACATAAGGCATCCTGCTCGCGTAATATTTATAGCCGTACACCAAAGATTAAGAGAAAGTGACTCAGTACCTAGTAGTAACTAATAATACTGAAACTGGTAGACGACCTGATGTGACAATGGAATACAAAGACGATATTTTGATTGAAATCGAAAATAATCCTGAGGTTAGCACCAGAAGACTCGCTGCTATGTATCCTGGCATTTCCAAGTCTTCCATATGGAATATTATTCATAAAGAAAACCTTCATCCTTTCCATTTTCAAAAAGTTCATGTGCTCATGCCATGGTAGATGGTGATTTCCCTGCCCGGATCCAGGATCCTAATTTCTTTTCCAATATTTTATTTTGCGATAAATCTACGTTATGAGATTTTTTTATAATTCGTCATAGAAAAACTAAATTTTCATTCGAAACTCAAGCAAAAGTGGAAGAGGAGAGGAAGAAAGTTAATAAACGGATTAAAATTGGGAATATTGGGAAAACGAATATTTTCGAAGAGTGTGGTGATAAATTTGAAAACATTACACGAAAAATTTCCAATTTACTTATATGTATTTAAATTGGTTTCAGTTTTTCACATGCTTTTCGCTAATTGTGTTTCAGTTCACTGAACCTCCCTGTAATGTAAACTGAATCACACTTTTTAATTGATGGTATTGTTATTTTAGCACTCTCCCATAACCGTAAATAGCGAAACTACTATTTCATGAAAGAATATTAATTGTTGACTAAAGCAATGAACTTCAAGAGTTAGACAGGATTTATAACTCTGAACGGTTACAGTGAATTATTTAATGTTTTTAACGTGAAATTGGTGTGACGTGTAACGATAGAATCTTTATCGTTATGTTTAACAACCTCTTTCATTAAACTATTACAAATAATGCATTCAAATCCCTTTTTCAACGACCGAACTCGTATATTATCTAATACCCTTTTTCTACTTTCTGACGTCGAAAAAATATTTTGAGACCATAAAACAATTATTATATTTCTCTCACATTTTGCCCATAAACCCAAAAAAAAAATTTAAAGTTTAAAAAACTAAAAAACAAGCTGTGTAGGTATGTAATCGAACTAAAAACTGAAAAATAATTCTTAATCATTATGGTAATAGGGTGGAGTGCTTTGTACTACATTTATACACTAATTCTGCATTTCTAAATAGATCTAGTAAGTATATGTTGATAAATATCTTGTCTCTACTCAAACCTGAGCACTCTGTTAATTACTTTATTTTAAAAATTAAAAATGTTTCAAGCTATAATTTCTAAACTAAGTCTATTTCTTTGATCAACCACTGAACGGTGCCGTGTTTCTTGATTTTCCGATAAACCAATTGCCTATTTTATTAGAAAATGTGTCTTTGCAATTACGGCAAAATATGTTTTTGCAACTAGACGGTTGCCCAGCACATTTTTCAATAAATGTGCGAGCACATTTAGATCTAATATATCACCAGAGGTGGATTGGACGAGGTAGTCTATTTCCTTGGCCACCCCGATCCCCAGACTTAACCTGTTTGGACGTCTATCTATGGGGTCGATTAAAAGATATTGTTTACCAAATTCCACCAACAACGAGAGATGACATGAAAATACGAATACAAGAGGCCATTCTTAGCCTGTCAAGAGAAGAAGTTGAAGCTGCTGTAATGTCCACGCATGAGCGGCTCCAACAATGCATTGAGTGTGATGGAAGACAGCTCGAGCATTTAAGGAGACATTAGTTTCATTTCAAAATCGGTCCTTTTTGCTTGTTATGCCCCTACACGTTCTTTACTTTATTGAGCTAAGAATCATTTGAAAATTATAAAATTATGAATTTCCATCACTGATTCTTAAAGAAGACAAATAAATAAGAATAAATACATGTGTTATAGCGTCATTTTGAAATTTTATGATAACTACATTTCGTTTCTTCGATATTTCAGGTCAGGAACTAGATATCGAGATACGGTTTTCACTAGCCTATTTAAGTATCATTTCACTACATTTTTATGGAAAGAAAGTCATACTATTGCATTTAATTTTTTAGAGAATTTTGTAATATTCTGTTATTATATCAAAAAACGCGCTCTAGCGGCATCACTAAGAATTACATAATATATCATAGGTAGTATGAATTTCATGGAGCAATGAATGCTTTTTCCAACAAGACCAAAGTTTTTTGAAATCCGTTCAGTCGTTTAGGAGTTATATATATATATATATATATAATCAAAATCTCTGTTACCATTTAATGGTGTAGGGTATATTTTATTGTCTATATTGTCAACGATATTTTTCAGTGTCTGTACACAAATTTTGCCCATTCTTTTTTGTTATTTGCTAGTGCCTTGGCCGCTAACCATGTTGTCCCTCTTTTCTTCATTATTTCTACAATTACTCCATCCCATGTTTGTTTCAGTCTTCCTCTTTTCCTAGCTCTTTTTATCCTAGATTCCCACACTTGCTTGACAGGCCTATCCTTATTCATTCTTTGGAGATGCCCCCACCAGCTAAGTTGTCTTTTTTCAATGAAATGCAGCAGTGGTTCTATTTCCAGGTCTTCTCTTATTTTTACGTTTCTCATTTTGTCTCTTTTTGTGACATCCCTGACTCTTCTGAGAGTTACAGCTGTTTATTTAAAAAAACATTGAATCGCCCCCCACCACTTTATTTCAATAGATACGCCAAAAAGTTTCGGACAAAAATTACTCAAATAAAGCTCAACTTTGAAGAGCATATACTTTTTCGGTACATTCACGGGGTAGATTTCAATGAAAAATCACTTCAAAAGTTTAAGATGACGGTTACGCCCTCTGGCGGCCATCTTGGGAACCTGAAAATAATTTCCAGGATTTTCTTTTGGCCATTTTAGTCATCAAATTTTTTACTGCAAGTCTGTACGACGAATAGTTTCCGAGATACAGCACTTTGCATTCTTATCTGGCCACCCTGTACAAAGTTTGAGTTAAATCTGTTCGTTTAAAGTGGGTCAAAATCGAAACAAACATACATAGGTACCTGTTTTCATAGATTCGATAAAATAAATTGAAAATAAACTTTTTCTTTTTGTTACACCTGTATAATAACTTCTTCTAACACCGCTTTTCATTTGATGTCATACATGTATTCAAAAAAAAACAAGGCCGCTTGCTACATTCGATGTATTTTTTAAATCGGCCAACCAGCGTTTTTTTCGTCAGGTTCGGAAGTTTCTTGATGTTTTTATTTTATTTCCCTTCTAAATAATTTAGCTGCTGGCTAGACTTCGGCCTGTTTTTAGTTTTTTACTATTAAGCGATTTTAATATTATGTTCGCTTAATCCTATTGAGCGGAATACCTGTCAGTAACTTTGAAGTTCATTAATTCTGATTTTTAACGGCTTAAATGATTCACCTTAATAAAACTCACCACATTCATATACAGGGTGTTGTTTTCAAAGTAATCTGAAATATTGTTGTGGACGATTTTAAGACGAAAAGTTCCAATAGACATGTGTGATAAGTTTTGTTATTGATGAGATAAAAGGTGTAGACTGGTGAATACGGTGGATCTGGGAGCAATTCTAAGTTCAATTCATGTATAGTTTTGCCATTATTTTGATTGACTTGTGACACGGTGCGTTGTCTTGTTGAAACAAATTTTTTTTCTTTGCCATAGGCGGACGTTTTTTTTGCAATTTTGGCCTTTAGACGCTCCAATAACGCTATATAATATTCACTGTTGACGGTATTTCCCTTTTCAATATACTCGATCCCAAAATACCGAGGCCATAACCTTTCCAGCTGTTTGTTATGCTTTCGGACGCTTTGAACGAGGTGTGAGTGCTATCCACTCAGATGACGATCGTTTTGATTCCGGATTGAAGTGATGGATCCACGTTCCATCCATTCTCACATACCGACGCAAAAATTCCGGTTTGTTACGTTTAAACATTGTCAAACACTGCTCAGACACATCAACATGTTCTTATTTTTGGTCAACAGTGAGCAAACGCGGCACCCACTTGGAACAGAGCTTTCTCATAGTCAATTGCTCATGCAATATAAAGCCAACACGTTCTTTTAATAACGTTACGAGGTCAGCTAACTCAGCGTCACCCTTAGCATAATAACTCACGAACTAATGAAAAGAATATCATGAAATTTTGACAGCTGTCTTTTTAAGGTTAGTACTAACTGAAAACAGGCGATTGCGCCATCTATGTATCGGGCCCGGGACTTTTTAGCCCATGTGTTATATGAATAAAAAAATGGAAAAAATATTATGATATTACAAATATAAAAGCTTAGGTGTTATCAGCCCTATGGGAATATCCTGGATATCTTTTTATATTTATTTAGCAGCATACAATTCATACATCGTGCATTTTCAGTTCGTATGAACTAATATCATTTTGATAGAGAAATTCATACAATTAAATTAATTTAGTTTTGGAAATGTAATGTATCAACCACCACATCTAATAGTAGCACACATGAAATAAATATGTTTTTCTACGCCCATGTCTGTAAACGTCAAAAATCGCACTGACAACTTTCCTTGTAAGTGACATTTAACAATAACATGCACGTAATGAGAATCTCATAACATACATGTGCGTTTAGATAGAAAACCTTAAATTTCTTTGTTGAATCAAATTGCAATCAAATTTTTATTTACGTAATACTTTATTTGGTTTATTTACATACTTTTAATCAATTGAAAAACATAAAAGCTCTTAGTATTAGTGAAATACATTTTAGATTAAAAGAGTGATGCCCCTAAATGTCGGCAACACATTTTACAATCTCAAAAAAAGTAATTCATATTTTTGGGATAAGGGAATAAACGTTATCTCATTTATGCTGTCAATTTTGGTAACAAATTATAGTATACGAACATTTTCTCAACTTTAACTACGAATATGTCTGTTAGTAGTGAAAAAGATGAGATTATGAGCACTCAGAAGAAAATAGATGGGCGTAGAAAAAGTATAGTACGTTACACGAGTTGTAATCCCATTACGCACTCGTGAAATTTACGCACTCGCCGCTGTGCGGCTTCGTGCGTAAACTTTTTCACTTCGTGCGTAATGGGTTACTTACAACTCTTGTTACGTAATATACTATTTTCAACTACTTTACTAGTTGTTAGTTAAATGCCAATTTCCAATTTGACTCATTATAACACTGGTTTTCATTATGGAACTGAAAGATTGACCAATATAAATATAGATTTTTAAATAACCGGGTGGGCAGACCCAATATCTTCTGTAGAATGTTTGACAGTTTCTAAGAGATTCGTGTTTTATGACAGTTTCAATCTTTTGCGTTAGTCATACCTTCCACATTTTAAAAGAAATGTCGAGCGACGAAAAGTTTTCATATACACCACCTGAAATCGCTGAAAAGGCGAAAAGTGTATCCAATAGTTTATTACCTGCAAAATCAAAAAAGGTACACGATAAATTTTATGATCAATTTATAGATTGGGGGGTAGCAAGAGAAGTATCATCCTTTTCAAAAAACGTGTTTCTAGTATTCGCTATGTGCGTACTTACTGTCGCCCCCTCGCGGATTAAAAACGCAAGTTACGACAGAGATTTGCACGTAAAGCTTATGGAAGCAACAATTATTATAAAGATAAGGAGCCTTTTAGCTTTTACAATGTAAATAATTTGAAAATATAAGTGCCTAATGACATAATGTTCAGTATTTTATAAGCGACTAGGTAAGTAATCGTTTTTAAAATGTATTTTTTTTATGTTAAGTGTAGATTTGTAGGTTAGAATCAACGGAGATACAGGTTGCCTAAAATCATTAATAAAAATCGATTATTCCATTTTTCATTCTGCTAAATGAAAAGTGAACAAACGCATCATATTATATCTACAATTGCTTAATGAATATTTATGGCTTTCAGCTCTGTATATATTTGTTGTGGACTTTGAACTTGCACTATTTACAATGAAAATTATAATAAAAACTGGGTTTGAGCTTATATCACACGGTATCAACTTTCATCCCAACTCGCAGCCAAAAGGTCAATCTCTGGTGGAATCTGGTCATGTAAGAGATGTACATGAATTCAGAGAAGATGGAAAAAGCTACTTAATTCAATCTAAGATCATCAGACAAACTGCAGTCACATCTACACCTTACACTACAAAACTCTTTGTAGGTCTATTCAATTAATTTTCAATCCATGTTGATCCGTCTGGACTGAAATAATAAATGTATTTATGAAAACATAAACAAACTACATAAAATTGATGGAGAAAACATGACGTATAGAATACTGTATCAGTGCACACTGTATTTTGAAGTGAGGTTAAGACACTCACTTTACTCTTTTTACAGCTGCAATCCATTTTTTCCTTTGTACCAACTTGTGTTGCGCAGTAGGAAACTTGTAATATTTCACATGACTGTTATTATATCCTGTATTTTTACAATTAACAACAGAACAACAGTCGTGCCCCATTTTCCCCTTTATTTATATACAATATACCACGTCAGTCTCTGACCGAATTGCGAAAATTCACCACTGCGCGCGCTGGGATAGTTTCGCCTATCCCCTCCAACGGTCCGCACACAGCGAATACTTTGAAGAACTCTCAATAAAATTGAAATCCTCATCTCTCTGGACACATTACTCTATTTTGAAAACCCAACTTAACATTAAAAATAAAACTGATATTAGCAAATATTTAAATTTTCTTGTTTGTAAAAAAATAGTATATGCAGCTCTTATGTAATGGTTATTAATACATGATCAATGCATAATATACTATTTTTTAATAGCAATCTATACCTACTATTAAAATCAATAACCAATATCAATATTGCCACTCAATATTAATTAACATCATTGATTATTAAGCAATAAAATATAGAATATTATTCCATAAAACTTCGTCAAAACCCTTCGTGGAGTATGTCTACAAGGGAAACCGAGTTAAAAAAACGTGGAAATGTGTACATATTATAGAATTTGACTTTTAGAATTGCCATATCTCAGAAGAGGTGAATCTCAGATAAAATAGTGTCTGGACTATTTTTGTAAATAATTTCATGATCTACAGCAGTGTTTTTCAACCTTTTTCATGACACGACCCTCCTAGTATCAAAAAATATTTCGCAACCCCCCTACCCTTTTTTCCATATATGTTGAAATTATGTAATACTCACAAAAATTTTATTCTATAAATCAAAACAACTTTGATTCATTTTCGTCCACACAATCTTTCATTGAAGAAGTCGGATGCGAGATCAATATCAACTCATATATATCTGGTATGAAAATGGTTTTACATAATTTGAAGAAAGAATTGTGTCATTAGTTCTCACTGCAAGAGATATCGGATAACACTGGGCAAAGATGGATCTTGAATCCGTTTTGAAATGCAGCAATAAACGAGGCAAATTTAGCAACTAAGCTCAAAGAGAATCTGCCGATGGGATGTTGCACTTGGAATTCAAGTCTGAAAATTTGGATACGTTTTGGTTAAAAAGAAAAACAACCGAGGCTTTGAAGTGTTTGATTCCATTTTCTACCTCGTACTTGTGCGAGTTGACATTTTCATCAATGGCGCGAATAAAATGTAAACTAAGAATTCGCTTAAATTTGGAAAACGATTTAATACTTGATGTGGCAAAAACGGATCCACGATGGGAGAAATTAATTAAACAAACCCAATCGCAACCTTCACATTAAAATGAACGAAGATAAGCAAGCACAGATATAATCATTTTCTATTTAGACACATTTTTAATATTAATTTTTTTGTAATAACATGTTTTAAACTAGCATTTTTCTGACTTGTATGATTGATTTTATAGAAACTTTGTTAAATAGAATAATTCTAACTTTTATCGACTTTTTATTTAAGTCTCACAAATTATATGTTGTATAAAAAAACTGAAGTTTTCTCGACTTCTCGCGACCCCCCTACAGAGGCTCCGCGACCCACAGGTTGAAAAACACTGGTCTACAGTTTTGGTGGAAGGTAGTTTTTTGATAAAATGTAGTGTTCACAAGGAAAACCAAGAAAACCGAAAATTTATGCGTTTCAAAGTTATTTTCAAACATTTGTTTCCTCGGTACAGTTTCCATTAAATTGAATGTTATAAACAAAATTCTCTGCCGGAATTAAAATCTCAATAAAACCATTTCCATACTTTGTATTGGGAATTTTCCAATATTTGTAACTTTTTTCCCAACTCTGATAATAGTAGCAGCTACCAAATAACCAGGTGAAATGTTTCTTTATTAAAACAGTTGGGCAATTTATTCCTACTTTATCCAAATAAAACGAAAAATATGTGGTGATTAAAAACAATGCTCCGCACCATACATATAGCTATTCTACTCGACAAATTACCTATAGCCTCTCGTATAAAATTGGAATTATGGAATCGGTTGACTGAGGACAACTGGTTTTAATAGAAAATTACTAAAGTACATCTACGCCTTTCGAAAAGTGAAACATTTCAGTTGGAAAATGAAACATTTATGTCGTAAAATGAAACATTGTGACAAATAATTGATTTTGGAAGTGAGATTGTAGTTTTAAACATTAAATGTTTAATTTCGGAGGTAAAACTCCGTTTCGTAATTACGAAAAATGAAGCGGAAATTTCAGGAAATTAAATATTAATTTTAGTCAATACAATGCGGAAATTTCTAATTAAAAGTCGTTTGTACTATTTTATATTTGTCTTGTTCACCGATAAAGCAGTTCAGCTTTTTGTGAATTCTAAATTGATGTTCTTTTAGCGCTTAGAATTTTTCATAAGGAAATAAATAAACAGGATGTCCCAGGAGTTTGTACAAAATTTTTGAGAGATAATAGATGGGCTGAAAATTATGCTAGTACGAGCAATAGGCATCTAAAGTTGAAAACTGTTTTCAATTTATCAAACGACTCATTGGGAATTGATCAAAATTCAACCGTACATAAATGCACGTTAAATAACGTTAACGTCATTTTAGATTAAACAATTTTTCGTAAAATATTTGGTTCAAGTTTTGGAACAATATTTGGAATAGATTTCTTGTGTGAAATATTGGCCAACTGTTTTAAGCTATTTTAGACTATTCCAATTTATTGAACAATATTTAGTTCAAGATTCTGCGCAGTAATTTGATCTGATGATAAAATAAACATAACCTGACATAACATTTTCAAAAATTTCGTTACGTTAGTTAATTATAGACTCGCAGAAAGAAACGTGCAGACTTTAAAGCATAGATTAAAAGCGAGTATGCATGACAGTACACCTATTCAAGACAAAGTCTAAAACATTTTGTTTCGGCATCGCGCGACATCACTAGTTTGTGGTGAATCTCCTGCAGAGTTGTATTTACATCGGAAGATGCCAATCCGTTTGGATGCAATTTTTTCTTATCTACCCAAAGCCTCACAGATTTCATACAAACCAGCACGTTCATTTCTAGTGGGGGAGAGAATCCAGGCTTGAGTTTTCATAAATAATAAACACATATGGCAGCTCGGAAATGTTGAAAAGAAACTCCATTATCTGGTCTATTTAGACTCAGGAAGAACATTAGAAAGACAT
Organism: Lochmaea capreae; assembly: GCA_949126875.1. Classification (NCBI taxonomy): domain Eukaryota; kingdom Metazoa; phylum Arthropoda; class Insecta; order Coleoptera; family Chrysomelidae; genus Lochmaea; species Lochmaea capreae. The sequence goes on along the minus strand of OX421397.1, from coordinate 7,843,658 downwards.
GTTCACCAATTGAAATTAACGCAAGTCCGGAAAAGACAGTAACGTTTGGACCCACTCAGTCATTCAATGTTCCAATGCTTCCAGCAGTACCTCAAAGTAATCCAGATTTATTGAAAGTACGTCATTTAGGTGAACCAACACTCCTATGCGTCATTATTACGACCTCAAAGAGAAAAACGTCTATCAGTTTGACCCAAAGACTACGTAATGGCATAAAATAAGAATTCAAGTGTGTGTTAACAGTGTATAGGAACGTTTATATGTTTTAAAAAATATCTCTTTATATTGTAAAATAGTTTGTAAAAAGGTGGGGAGAATTGTTGTGACCTTTTATTAGACTTGTTGATATTAATTATAAAATAACATATGTCATAGAGAACTGTCAATAAATATAAAAAGTAATAAATGTCTATTTTCTAAAAGATGGAAATAATTCAGTTCAAATCATTACTTTATATCCTTGTCAGAATCATAATAATATTCTTCGACCATTTTAATACATAACCACAAATTATCCAGATTAATGACATTTTCATAGAACATTTTCATCATGAAATACAAACAATACAATCAAATTGTTGAGAAAATAGAACCTGTTCTCTTTTTTTTACAATTTGACAGGGTAGACAATCTGTAATACAATTTTTAATTTTAGACTAAACACTTGGAATTGTTCCGAAACTTGAACTAAATATTGCACAAGGAATTGTCTAATCTAAAATCATTCTAGTAAAATGACCTTTATGGAGATGAACAGGTCTGCATGATGATTATTTATAACAAATGGGCTGAAAAGTCCCGGGCCTGACACATAGATAGCGCTAGTTTTATTGCAATCGCCTGTTTTTCAGTTAGTACCAACCTTAAAAAGACAGCTGTCAAAATTTCATGATATTCTATGCATTAGTTCGTGAGTTACTGTGCTAAGGGCACGTTGTATCGAACACCTTAACTCGGTCTAATGATAACTGATGTAATTGATGATAATAAATAAATTAATATGTCACAGTCTAAACAACAGTTATCATTAAACTGAGTTTAGGTGTTCGATGTACCTATATCTTCAAAACAATTTCATGTTTTAATTTCACACTGCTTCTTGATAGGAAAAAATACTGTGAAAGCGAAACAATTGCTTGAAAAGTGTTATGGAGACTCCGCTCCATCAGAAACAACAATAAAACGATGGTTTGCTGACTTCAAACGTGGTCGTAGAGACACCGATGATGCGGAACGCAGTGGACGTCGAAATGAGGAGGTAAAACCAAAAAACATCAGAAAAATCTACAAAATCGTTTCGAATAATCGAAAAGTGAAGTGGCTTGAGTTAGCTGATCGATAAGATATCAAAACAACGTGTTGGCTTTATATTGCATGAGCAATTGACTATGAGAAAGCTATGTTCAAAGTGGGTGCCGCGTTTGCTCACTGTAGTCCAAAAACAAGAACGTGTTGATGCTTCTGAGCAGTGTTTGACCCTGTTTGAATGTAGCAAACCGGAACTTTTGCGTCGATATGTGACAATCAGTTCCAAAATGGTGTGGGAATGCCTAGGCATACTCAATAAACTAGGCCAGAACAATACAGTAACCTTACTGTGGATTCCAGGACACACTGTGCTAGAAGGAAATTAAATAGCAGATGGACTAGCAAAGAGGGGGACTGAAAGACCCTTTTGGGGCCCGGAAAAGAGTAGATCTGACCATTGGAATGATCTAGTATGGCTTAAACAATCAAAGATTCTGGTGGGTGACTACAACCAGTTGAGATCAAATGAATGCATAAGTCAAAGTAAAACTGCACTAATAGTTTTAACAGGGATCCTAACGGGACATTGCCGCATGAACGGGCACCTGAAAAAGCTCAAAATAGTGGAATGTAGATTCTGTGGCATGGAAGAAGAAACCTCCATCCACATTGCGAATTGCACAGCAATTCAGAATCTTATGGCACCTGCAGATATCCTAAAATTCCTCAGGGAAATAGGACTAAAGGAGCTACTAGTGACTGAGACGTTCCTCAGGAACTAAGTAGAAGTAAGAGGGCACAGTAGATCTTTCAGGTCTCAGTGAAACGTAGAAGAAAAATACAGTTTTTCAATATGTCCTTACACCTCTAGACAGTTGTTAAATTCATCAAATGCTACAGGTAAGTGGAACTATAGTTGAGTTCATATGTTTGGTTAATTTTGATAAATAAAATGTGACAGTTGACAGATACAGTAATATGTGTCATTACTTAGTTAAAATTAGTGAAATAACTTATATAGGTCCAAGAAATGTGAATAAATTAATGGAACTTGAATTGGATTTTGTATTAAAGTTTTTATATTTTATTGAGTAACGTAATTTTTTCATTTGTTGAAATGTCAGTTATTTATCTATAAGAAACGTCCATGATATTTAGAACGACGTACCTCACAGATACGTGATTGACACTGTATTCGAAAGTAGAACATAAGGCAATCAGTTGAGGTGTGATCATTGGATATAGTTGAAAAATTACAGGGTACTGATTTAGTGAACATTTGTAATTATCCTTATCTGGAACTTATCTTTTATATCCACGAATTTATATAAATGTGTCTGTGTTCTCAACCAAGCTATGTGAATAGTTTATCACTATTCCTTGAAAATAATCCCTCAGCAAATTAAAAATTGAAAAGAATTAACAGATGTTTTACTAGCGAAAATCAAACAGTGCTGATACATTTAAACGAGAAAGGAATATAAACGAAACCAACCCTTACGAATAAATGCAAAGGTTTATTTGGAATCCTAGACAAATGCTTAAATATTGATTGTCTCTAGGAACATCGGAACAATTTCACGATACGATTTGATGTCAATGTTTGATAAAACATCGTCAATAGTTAAACACCCAACAGCTGTTAAAATCCCTCCATCTTTTATTTTGAATTAAATGTAAACAGATTTACAAATACAGGAAGAGTTTTTAGTTATATTGAAGGTATTTTGAGAAATATAAACCTGATAAAAGGATATATTATTATCCACTGAATCAGGACAAACTAGTCGAAATATTTCTTAAACACAACACCGTCTTTCAATTCACAAGTAGCCTAAATCAAAACAATTATAAGCAGCATCTAAAGAAATATTCAAACCATAATTAACTACTCTGACATTTCTTTGTGTCAGCTCACTGCCATTATAAAAATTCTAAATCGAACTATTAACCGTAACACTCGTAAAGCCGATCCTTAAAAACCAAACATCAGCCCCAATGTAATATTGGAAGAAATAGGCAAAGCCGAAGAAAAAAGGAGATGATCTAGTAGGGCTTGGACAATCAAAATTCTGATGGGTGGCTACAACCCGTTGAGATCAAATTAATGCATAAGTCAAAGTGAAACTGCACTAAGAGTTTTAACAGGAATCCTAACGGGACATTGTCGCCTGAATGGGCACCTGAAAAAGCTCACAATATTGAAGGAAGAATAGTGTAATTATGTGGCATGAAAGAAGAAACCTCCATCCACATACTTGCGAATTGCCTAGGGCACAGCACCTAGGAGATTATTGGATTGATTGGATCAGCACACCAGTCAAAGGCTTGAAGTCCTCGGCACCTCAGCCTTAAGGCTTTTTGTGCTGTTGGTTGTGCCGTTTATGTGAAGAGACCAGTAGCCCTTATCAGACTCAGCAGACTTTTCACTAGGCTATTCTTGGAGAAATCCTCCCTTGGATGTTCTAGTCCTAGGAGTCTATGTCTCCAGTGAGATAATGTTCCACAATCGAAGATAATGTGAGGGGTTTTTTCCTTCTCTTCCATGCACAACCGACAGATAGGTTGCTCCCTATATATGCCGATTGTATGCATGTGCTTCCTTAGGGTACAGTGACCGGTGAGTAAACCCGTCACTATCTTTATTTGGGCCCTGCTAAGGTTTAGTATTCTATTGGTCAGCGTCTCCGAGGGTTTTTTCACCAGGAGTTTGCTGTGTTCTTGTTTTGGCACGAGTCTCCAGTACGACTGGTGTTTAGTTTGAGTCCACCGAGATATACAACCACGTGCAGCAGTTTTGGATATCCAAATACTGGTTCAGGACCAGAGATCATTGGATATAAGAGGGACATTTACCTTAGTTGAAGTCAGCAGATATCCTAAAATTCCTGAGGGAAATATGACTCTAGGAGCTACTGAGACGTTCCTCAGAAACTAAGTAGAAGGAAGGGGGTACAATAGATCGTTTAGGTCCCAGTGAATGTCACCCCATCATACATAGATACATACCTACATACATCATAGGGTTAAAAAAAATTTATTTTTTTAACATCAATCTCAGAGTGTTCCAAAATGACAAGGTCGTCAGCATACATTAGGGTCGAAACACAATTTTTCCCATTATTCTTAATAAGTTTTTTTATATTTTCAATTGAACGTTTCGGTAGCGGTCCAGCTATCGTTATCAGGAATAATCACTGACACTACGAAAAAACTAGACAACTTCACAATCAATTATATTTTGAAGTTGAAGACTGCAAAACATTTTTGCTCAAATTTTTCAAGGTTCATTCACAGTAGATCATATCCTTGGTGGAATGTGAAATAAAATATTTTTTTGTATGACATTCTAACAATATTACAGTTCACTAGGAAATGGGATAATAACTATAATAATATCGGTAGCTGGAACCGGAACGTTTAGTTGAAAATATAAAAGAGATTGCGGTTTGATTTCCCAATAAATTAACAAAGAGAATAACGAATACATCAAAAGGAACATAAAGAAGATATCATTTTTGTCATCAATATATACCTTGAGCAGCTTTATCACTCAACAGAGGATTCATGTACTTCTTATAGGCCGATAGTTTAACAGGCTCAACTAGTTTAACGCTGTTTATAATAATAATAATAAATTACTTTATTGTTGTGTTATAAAAATACAATACAAGCAAAAGCAAAACGAGAAGCACCAGCTAAGTAGCGCTCTTCCACGCAACCGCAGAACTAAAATATTCTTTTCCTACAGTAATATCTTACATGCTCAAATAACAAAAGTTAAGTAACCTAATAAGGCCAGTTTCATCTGATTAGACTTCAATGTTATGCTGTTATAAGAAGAGACTTCTTAAGATTAAGTTTAAATCGAGAAATGGCTAACGTTTTGTAGTCTTCGGGGATCATGATGTACAGATTAGCAATTTTATATGAGAAGCTAGATCGAAATAACGTGGTTTTATGTTTCGGTATGCTTATTTTATTTTCAAATTTCACATTTACATCGTCTACTTCTGATCTCTTTTTAATTTTCGATTGGTAATAAGGAGTTTTGATTAGCATAATTTTGTTTTTAGTCGACCTATACAAAAAATGACATTTTACGTACTTATTTCCGGATGAAAAATGGTCTATTTTTGACGTCATTTATTTTTCGTCAGCCAACACTTTACCTTTCGTCCGCAAACACTTTTCGTCCGCTGTGGTCACTATGGTTACCTGTGACAATAACTGTCTTTTTGTGTTGTCAAAATAATTATTTACGAAATTCGCTAAATTTTTCTTGTTAATAACATCGTGGAGTGAATATTAGTGTTCATAATAATCAAGAATGGATAGCGATAGCGATATTGATATCAGTAACATTGGCAGCTACGGCCACGTTGGATTTACTCCCTCAGAAATCACGCTTTATACATGAAAAACAATACAACACGTTCAAGGTCGACGAAAAAATGTAATATGCACCTCGGCGAAGAACTGTCTATTGTCTCGCCTGCTTGCTAGCCTCGGCTAACAACTTGCAGACTCTACTATTATAAACAGTTTTTCGTTGGCACATAAATAACTATTATTAGAATTCTTTTCGAAACAACCCGTATATTCAAAAACCAATATCTGAGAGAGAAAGTACTATTGAGATTAATCGAGTACATAATTTTGTTTTTATCTAAACGTTTTTTATAAACTTCTTAAAACAAATTACGTTTATTTTCAAAACAAATCAGTAAAAAATATGTACACAAACTCTGATTAAACTTTTCAAGAAATCAATTGATATTGACATTTTTCAACCCAATTTTAATCGATTACCTTCAAAATTTTCCGGTCTCTGTCGAGTAAGACGTACCTAACCTCCAGCGGAAGAAATAAAACTTAACCAAACACACTCGTGTATATAAGCACCAAAACAGACGTCACTTAAATCACTACCATGAAAAAAGAAGGTACCAGCAGATGATTCAAGTACTTTAGTTTAATATTCTCCAGCAGACTTTATTGTTTCCTGTGGTAATATGTTAACGTATTATGCAACCTTCTAACATAACAACACCAAGTGAAAGTAGAGTCGATCTAACCACCTTGATTGCTGTATAAAATTGCATAAATCGACGTAAGATCCAGCAGGCGAACAAGTATGTATTAGCGAACTCGCGAAACGCACAGGCAACTACCTCAATAAGATTCACTTTTCAACTAAGCTAAATCCCGTCTTGCGATGTCTTGGATTTGTCGTGGTCAAGTCCGTGCTTTGTGGGGGGATTTGGGGAGATGTAGAGATTAAGAAGATTAAAATACGGTCTAGTATTCCGATTTCATGTTATTTTTCATTAAAAATTAATTGATAAATAGCACTTTCTTTCCAATATAAATATTTGAATGTGCTTGACACCTTTTTTTAAATTTATTTGAATTTTTCTATAATTTCTTAACGATATTTGGTGAATATTACAAACTATGGAAGATTTTTTAATGATTGTTTCTTAAGTAATATAGTTAAGTTGGGTTAGGTGGTGGGTAGAGCTGGCGTTAGCCTTCTGTCACTGAAATGTGATGATTTATTGTAACGCTCTGATTTAATTAGGGCTGGTTTATCAATGCTCGGTTAAAAATTGTAGCCTTGGGCTAAATTTTAGCTGTTGGCCAAAGTGTTTATTAACTGCTAATTTGCATTAGCTGTCAGTCAAACTTTCGGCTATCCTAGCTGCCACTATCAAGTTGATGTTAACCATAGAACATACAGTTAAATACGAGAAAGTAGTGTTCCGTTATTCTAACTGTCAACTGTGACATGATTGTTTCATATTTGCTTAAGGTCATTTTAGATTAGACAATTTCTTGTGCAATATTTAGTTCGTTTTGGAACAATTCAAATTGTTTAGTCTAAAATTAAAAATTGTATTAAAGATTGTCTACCCTGTCAAATTGTTCTATTTTCTCAACAATTTGATTGTATTGTTTGTGTTTCATGATGAAAATGTTATATGGAAATGTCATTAATCTGGATAATTTGTGGTTATGTATTAAAATGGTTGAAGAATATTATTATGATTCTGAGAAGGATCTAAACTAATGATTGGAACTGAATTATTTCCATCTTTTAGAAAATCGACATTTATTACTTTTTATATTTATTGACAGTTCTCTATGACATATGTTATTTTATGATTAATATCAACAAGTCTAATAAAAGGTCACAACAATTCTCCCCACCTTTTTACAAACTATTTTACAATATAAAGAGACAACTTTTAAAACATATAAACATTCCTATATACTGTTAACACACTCTTGAATTCTTATTTTATGCCATTACGTAGTCTTTGGACCAAACTGGTAGACGCTTTTCTCTTTGAGGTCGTAATAATGACGCATCAGGTGTTGGTTTACCTAAATGACGTTCTTTCAATAAATCTGGATTACTTTGAGGTACTGCTGGAAGCATTGGAACATTGAATGACTGAGTGGGTCCAAACGTTACTGTCTTCTTCCGGACTAGCGTTAATTTCAATTGGTAAACATGTCTTTTTAATGTTCTTCCTGAGTCTAAAAAGACCAGATAATGGAGTTTCTTTTCTACATTTCCGAGCTGCCATATGTGTTTATTATTTATGAAAACTCAAGCCTGGATCCTCTCTCCCACTAGAAATGAACATGCTGGTTTGTATGAAATCTGTGAGGCTTTGGGTAGATAAGAAAAAATTGCATCCAAACGGATTCGCATCTTCCGATGTAAATACAACTCTGCAGGAGATTCGCCACAAACTAGTGATGTCGCGCGATGCCGAAACAAAATGTTTTGGACTTGGTCTTGAATAGGTGTACTGTCATGCATACTCGCTTTTAATCTATGCTTTAAAGTCTGCACGTTTCTTTCTGCGAGTCCATAATTAACTAACGTAACGAAATTTTTGAAAATGTTATGTCAGGTTATGTTTATTTTATCATCAGATCAAATCACTGCGCAGAAATTTGAACTAAATATTGTTCAATAAATTGAAATAGTTAAAAATAGCTTAAAACAGTTGGCCAATATTTCACACAAGAAATCTATTCCAAATATTGTTCCACTTGAACTAAATATTGCACGAAAAATTGTCTAATCTAAAATGACCTTTACAATTTGCATCAAAGATTATTTCAACTTTAAATTTCATTGTGTTATCATCGTTTGAGGTGAAATCGAAAAGCTTTGATTCATTTATAGTAGTTTAGTAGCATCCAGGTTCTGTGTGTTTGTATTTAATTTTTTTGTTATTGTCAATAGATCTTGAGGAACTTGACGACCTTTTCGATGGACATGTTCAAAAGCGAACAACTCAAAGGCTCAACACAGACCAAATAAAAATAACAGTACTACAATTTTGACACTGACAAATAACATTTTCTACGATGTTGCCAGAGTAAGCTTACGGTAACATAGAAAAATAAAAACTTTCACCTCTATATTCTTGATTCAGTGTGTTATAACAAAATATGCGAGTAAAATCAATAATATGTATAGGTGATCCTCCTTACACCAAATTAAAATGAGAAATTTGCACTTTGACAACATTACACCCACGTTTATAAAACGAACAAGGTTGTCAAATTCTCAATTACTCTTAGCCTCCAGTTAGCTATCTGTAGGTTATGTGGTGCATTGATAAACGCTTTCTAATGTAACCGAGACTTTGGCTGACGGCTAGAGATAGCTGAGGGCTACGTAGCTGACATATTAAACCGGGCATTGATAAAACCACCCTTAAAGTACTTTGTCTAGCTTTAATCTCTTAACGAGGCTCCATAGCCTAGACAAAGGCTTTTTGAGGTAGTTTGTAGCCATTGGTTATTCCTTGCCAAGTTCTAGAAAACGCAGTCTTGCGAGGCCTTCACAGTGGCACAACACATGCCTCTTCCTCTTGACAGAACCTGCAAAGGTCTGTTTCTGCCAATTTTACAACACTCATATGACTGTTGAGTCTGCAGTGTCCTGTCAGTAAACCTACTATGATTCTAACAGCCTTTCGGCTTTTTAGCCACAGGTCCTCTGTTACTTTGGCCGATGGTCGTTTAATGATATATTTGGCCTGTCTCTGTTCAGGGGCTGCTCTCCACCATTCCAGAAATTTAGTTGGCTTCCATTTTTCATTGGCTATATAATATTTATAAATAATTCAGTTAGTACCAACAAAAATTTGCAAGTTTGTATTTATTATCCAAATTTTTGCTCAAAAAATAATATGCTTATCTGTAATCTGAGTTAACATCATCCTAGAAGATGAGTATAACTTTTGAAACTCAATAAACTGTGGACTGGTATTGTTTAACATACTTAGCAGGATTATTTCTCAGTAGATTTTGCACTTCCTTTTGTCCCCTTTCTTAAATATCAGTACTATGACTTCACCTTCCTTCCAATATTGATAGCATATATTAGTTGGTACTTCCACTTCTTCAGTGCCCACATTTTCCAGCATCTCGCCAGTTATCTTTGACTCTCCTATGACTTTATGAATCAATCTTTCTCTGTCGTTCTTTTGTGTGCCCTGTACTCTATTAGCTCACTTCCCATTCCTGACTTTCTCGAGTAAACATTAGTACTGAAACCACTTTTTGGATTCCTCAACTTCAAAATATTTCCATTGTTTGTTTTATTTTAACAACTTTTTCACCCCTTTAAAATTACATTTGACCACGTCTTGTTCAGTGTACTGATCACCTAGACAGTCACGATTATGATAACGTCGTCGTAGGTCAACTGGCGACTACATCTTTTCTTTGTTCCCGTGATCTTCTTGGAGGTACATATAAATTGCAGAAATGTATTCCTAGTATGAGTAGAGCTTCGACGAGAACAAGTTCATTGTATTAATCTCAATTTAAAACAGTGAATAAAACTAACGGCATACTGGTATTCATATATTTTCTATTATAACATAATTTTATCGTGGGAACCAGTTTCTGTTAATCATAGTCAGTGATCAATTTTAACATTTAAATTTTTTCCAATTCGAGATTATAAGTGTTTTTTAGGTGTACAAACTGGAGATGGTAATTGTGTTCATTCAAATTATTTATAGAGTGTACCTAAGTGAACTTTCTGAATACAATTTTTAATTAATAAAGCGGTAAATTGAAAATTACCCGAGGTGTATCCACGAGGAATAAAAAATTAACACAATTTTCAAAATACATTTAAGTACCTCTCCTCTTTGAAGAAATGACGGATTTAAACCCCAAAAACCCAATGTGTTTGACAGGAAAGATGTAAATAAATTCCTTTTGAAGCCCCCGATGATATTTATTTAATGATGAAAGTTGTAATGCTAATGGAAATAGCTGGAGTGGTGTCTGCGTGATGACGATGAGAAAATAACATTGTTATAAGATCCCACATGACGAATTTTAAACCTCGCTTCTTCATGCGATATAAAAATGTTTAAGTGTTTAAACTGTCGAGAAGAGCTCGATTTTTTCAATTCCAAGTAAAATTGCCACAGGAAGTAGCAAATAAAATTTTATACAATATAACGAAGCCACAAGTCGTCTGCAGTACTTCAAGATTGAAGCAAAGTGTGATATATTTTTGAGTTCTACTTTTCATACCCTTTCCATCGAAGTATTGCACGCTCACTCTTGCTATTTAAAAAATCTTTGGGATTAGATGTCAAGTGTAGGGGATGAGAGGGGTGGAAATTTTTTGTATGTCATAAAACACCTCCATTAAAATAAAAATTGACGAGCTGGAGGAATTTTCACCGTTGTCTTAAATAACGAAAATTCCTGGGGGGGTGTCATACATTATCCGCACAGTATGTGAAATGGAGTTAAAGTTGAGAGTAGAATTAATTTTCACCGTTTCACAATTTGTCGGCGAGATAAAGAAATCTAAAAGTATAAGCGGAACCTGTGAAATTTACAGTCCACATGGACTAACCCTTATTGTTAATTTTGCATAGACCAATCGGAAGCTACATTGCACCAATGAGAATCAATTGTTCGTTTGTGGGTCGAAGTGATTTATGGCTTGTTTATCTTCTCGGCTTTTTAATCCTCAAAGGGACCTTTGCCGCATACTGTTTTTATAAAGTGAAACAGTGCAAACTAATTCTACTCTCAACTATACGTTATATCTATAGTTTGGTAAGTTTATCTGAAGCTACGCGGCATCGGTAAGGGGCAAGAAAACATGGCGGATATCGGTCAAAAACGTACGTCAGCTGGTTGCTAAGCAACGAAGGCCTCTCGATAAATTACAACAATTGAGTTAGTTCGGAGGGCTTGATAATTATGGTTTTCGCACAACGCTGCCAGAGCTTAAAGAAGCCCATAACAAATTTGGAAAAGTCTTCATCTTTTAATATTCATAAATTGAAAAAATAATGTTAAGAGACAAAATCCAAGGAAACAAGCACATTAAAGAATTAACGTTTCTAATTATTATCACTACATACTTAGCAATTTATCTTTTTCATAGTTAAACGTGGCAATATCGAATGTTTTCGACTGCATTCCTTTCAAGGCTTCAGATAAACTTGCCAAACTATAGTTTAGTTTAGAAATACTACGTTTGATCATCAAGTGATGCTAATTTGTATTGAAAATGATAGCGATGGATTTTGTCAATTCATGAGAAGTTTAGTTCGATGGATGTTGAAGTATCTAGCCTGAGAAGTTGCTTCTAGATTGATGAACACATTAATTTATTTTAAGAGTTCTTAGCGATCTTCTGTATGGGAAAAAAATCGTCAATTGAGGGTTTTTCAGTTTAACATAAAATCCCTAACAATTTTTATCGCGGTTTCTTATCTGTGACATCATACAACCATTTACCAGTGAGAATAAGCTAAACCAGATCATCTTCTAGCCTGAATAATTCACAATCTCGGTAGATATTACACCAAGAATTATACTTGAAACATTCATCAATGTTAAATTTGATGATTTACTTTGTATATTTTCTTTTCCAGCTCAACACTTTTTCTTTAATTAATAATCGTATAATCTAGAATACAGATCGAATATACTCAGGACATCAATTATAATTTCTCAAGAATAAAGCACTATTACAAAAGAATTATAATTTTTCAACCTATCTCTAGGATCCGGTCATTGTTTCAGAACATTCAAGAATTGTGATTAAAATCTAATAAAACATTATGCGACTTTGAACTTGTAACTAGATATTATTATTCTCACGCACACGCACATTCATATATTTATATTCTATTTCACCTGAATATTTTTGCCAGACATTAAAAACAAATCTGCAGACCTGAATATATATGTAGTTTTATATATATTGTAGAAGGTATCGAGGTCAAAAGCTCTTTATACGCTCTGACGGTCAGGCAGCACTAAAAAAAAAGTCACAAAAATGTAATACACCTGGCTTCGAACCAGTATTCGGTATATCAAAACTGCAGTACGGGTGGTTGCATACCTCGGTAGAATAAAAGCATCAGATGCACTGAGAAAGCGATCGGACGGAAAGTTGAACTTGTTCAATGGAACCGACGAAAGCTGATTAGAACACAAACACAGTGCTTTTAAACGCAAATAGTATTTTTTATTGTTAAATTTGTGCATATGGATGTTTTAGGACCTGTGGAGGACAGGAACTGCAGAGATGTCAGCACGAAGCCAAACAAGCAACCGAGATGATAAGGCTGAGCAATCTGATACGAAAGGGCAGCAGAAGAGTTAAAAGGAACCGTTACGCAAATGGAAGAAAAAATGACGGGACTGAGAATTTCCATTAAAAATATGGTAAAAACAATGGAAGACATGCAAAAGAACAAAACAAGCCAAAGCGGATCAGAAAGCGTCCTTAGAAAGTCGCAAAGGACTGAAGACAACGAAAATGGGGAGATGGACTTCACGGAAGTGGTGTCCATCAGAAACATCCAAAGACAACAGAAGAAGGAAGCAGCCACCTGAAAAGAAGCTGATGAAGCAATGATGGACGAAGTCATCAGAGAAAAAAATAAGACGACACACCTACCACCACCAGTCATCTTACGGAGCACCCACCGGCTAGGGATAAAGACGAGGTTCATTACCATCCGAGAAAGACTCGGAGTAAAAATCCCCTGCGAAGGACCTGGAGACTACAAAAACCTAACAAGGTACCTGAATGAAGAAAGAAAGGAAGTGGAATGTTACACCTACACACCACGCGAAGCAAAAAAATGAAGAATTGTCATCAAAGGACTGACAAGCAGCGAAGACGTCAATAGAAATAGAAGGTAGAACTATACGTGGAAGGAAATGACAAAATAAGAAACAATAAACACATGCAACAAGTGAAGATAGGATATGGAGGGCAAAAGAGAGGAAACGGACCGACGCGGTGTTACAACTGCCAGTGGTATCACCGTGGACAGACGACGTGCAGAGTAAACACCAAGTGTGTCTAGTGTGAAGGACCACACCGCTCCAACGAGTGCACAAGACCAATGGAGAAGCCAGCTATCTGCGCAAACTGCTAGTGCGAACATCCAGCAAACTATAAGGGATGTCCACATGCCCAAAATAACAGGACGACGAGGAATCCAGCCCCAAAAGGAACGAAGCCTGGAGTCAGCTACGCCCAAGCGACATACAAGAAGACGATAACACCCACCCCGGCAATACAACAGATTCTCGAACAGGTGACAAGACGGTTAGCTCACCTAATGATCTAAAGTCACCTACTGGGGTCCACTGGGCAAATCTATAACAAGTCCTTAGTCGGCTAAGGATTCGCTTCTAATAGAGGCACACAGAAAATAAAAAAACAAGTGAGGCTAGGTACCAGCTGTACGCGGAAAACATGGTCCCATCGGATGTATTGTAATAATCAAACAATTAATCAGTGATAGGATAAAGTAGCTGCAAACATTTATATTTCAGTATTCAAAAGTTATTAAGTCTTACATCTCAATTGTATTAAAACTTTTATTTTCAGTGAAAGTCTCCTATTTACAAACATTTACAAACATGTTGTTCACTTCTACTTTTAACCCAGGTGATAGGTAATGGTTGTACAGTCTATAGTCAGTTGATTATTGTCTTCCCTTTTTGATACGTCTTGTAGTATGTTCCTCAACTTTTCTGCGGCATTGAGCTTTATTTACAACCATACGTCCAGTACAGTCTGGAATAGAAGGGAATGAAATAGCAGATGGACTAGCAAAGAGGGGGACTGAAAGACCCTTTTTGGGGCCGGAACCCTTTTGCGGTATCTCATGTAATATTGGAAGGCGAAACCGAAGAAAAAAGAAAGATGTAAAGATCTAGTAGTGCTTAAGGCCAAACCACACCAAACATCCATCCTTCCTTCGGATGGACGGGCTGGATGTTCAAAAAAGATCGCTCGCCAGATTGGCAAATAGCGCAACGCAGACCTGCATCCGTCCGTCCGCTGGGCGTTTAAAACGTCCAATGGATGGATGTTTTCCTTGGCATCCGCATCGACGTTTCTCCTGCACAAGTAAAACTGCACTAAGAGTTGGAACAGGGATCTTAACGGGACATTGCCGCCTGAACGGACACCTGAAGAAGCTCAAAATAGTGGAGGAAGAAGAATGTAGATTCTGTGGCATGAAAGAAGAAACCTCCATACAGCAATTTCAATGTTCAGTTGAATATTGTGTACATCAATTTATAGTAAATAAATAATATGTATTAGCATTAATCTTTCTATTGGAGTAATTGGTTACTAATTGGAAGTAACAACTCCAATACAACGATCCAACGTATTTCCTCAATGATTGAAAGTTAAATTGTACATGTACACTTAAATAAAAGTATCTAATATATATTTATTACATCAATAAATGCGATCATTGAGTTCATCAACAACTTTCAAAATCACGATCTTGCTAATGATGATGAAACACTGAAATTATCCTAGTTATAACAATTAACAATTACTAAATTAGAAACCATTAGATGTATTTACGAAGATTTGTCATTTACTGGAACTAAAAGTACCTTTTAAAACTTTCTGTTTCAAACGTTGTGCTCGTAATAATTGAGATGACCTTTTCAGGTAATTGTGTAATATTTAACATTTTCATAAATGTACTAAATACTTTCAAACGGATATGGAAATAATGATGTGAGAAAAATATTTTATTACCCAAGCAATGCGATTTATGTTTTTTGTGCAGTATAATACTGATTTTCGGAGAAGAACTAGAAATATCCAAATAAGTTAAATATCTGGGAGTGACCCTTGATTCCAAACTGAATTGGAAGACACACCTGGAAAAAATTACTACCAGATCGACTAGGCTTTTCTAGCAATGCAGAAGAGTGGTTCACTGGCTTTACACAACTGTCATAAAGCCAACGATCACCTATGGTCCAATAGTCTGGTGGAGGAGGACAGACTATTTTCAACAGCCGCATCAATTTTACTTTCGGAAACATTTCCAAACCGATTCATTTTGAGTTTAAGTTGAAACATTAATAAATTCGTAAGCGTTGTTTGTGATCTTTGTTGTTGGTAACGGTACATACCAACACAGCATAGAAATCATCAAGTTTGTTTTTACAAGGCAACATGTCAAACTTGCATGAAATTTTTTTTCCGGAAAAACTGCTGACAGCTAAGTTGACAGTTGTTTAGTAATTTTAAATGAAGGAAATGATCACCAATAAATCGCTCTCTATCTACTTCTCCCTCTCTTTTTTCCTACCTATCTCTCTCTGTAACATTATTTTACATTTCTAATATATTGATACATATTCAAATTAATCGTCATCCTTATTGCAGTCTCATGGTGGTTAAAATTTAGGATATCCTGTATACTGTGATACGTGATAAATATTTTTAAAATAATTCATCATTCACGTGGGGTTTACATTTTTCATATTTACCACACAGTTCTCATCAATTTTTCCTAAGCTTATTGAACGCTACTAACCATTCGATGACGTTTACTTCCCTTCTTTCAGAAAGATTAATGTTTTCTTTCAAAAACTACAAGGCTTACAAACACATGGCTTTAACGAGATGATACAACCACACTATGATACCCAATGATGACTTAACAAAACATGATTTGAAATAATGATGGGCAGTGTCTCGGTTTTACAATTCATGGTTGTCAAAGTTAAGGTAGTAGAAAATATTGAATGATGTGAAATATCTAAGCTATATATATAAAGAAAGGAATACTCACGTCAATTTCTGGTATTATGAATAAGTTATTGGGAGAATGGTTGATATACGGTACGACAAACACTGTAAATATCAACGATGATTGTTAAATATGTTATGCAATGAGTGAAGTGGAACGAAGTTTGGTTGTGAAAAAATGTAGTGTCATGTTTCTAATCAACTTTATGTACCTATCAATATTTTTTTTCAAGGATAATGATGGTAATAGTTGTTTACAAATAGTGATGAGCAAAGCAAGATCCAGGACCCATGAAAAGACAGTCTTGGTAACGGATTGTCCGGTCTTTGTCTTTGTCTTGCTCAAATACTCGTAGTCTTGGTCTTGCATATCCAGTCTTGGTCTTGCTCAAATAGTTCGTTACTTATTACTTGGTTGGTTGGTTGGTTGGTAGACAGACGAAAACAGGCCGGGTTAGTGGGCCCCAACACTGCAGCCGTTGGCTTATTGTATTGTCCTGTCTGTCTGCTAGTCTGTGAGAAGATTTGTGACCTTGATGAGATCTAGAAGTCTCTTCACAGTATCTCTTTTGGTGAGGTTGTATATAGGGTCATCCGGCCCTATCTGTCTATACCTCCACCAACGTAGAGCCTCACATTCGAAAATTATATGGGTGGCTGTTTCGTCCTCCTCGCCACATAATCTACATGTAGGTTCTTCTTGGAAGATCCCCATTGTGTGAAGGTGCTTTCTCAGGCCACAGTGTCCGGTTATAAGGCCGGTTACCAGCCTGATATCTCTCCTATTTAACTTCAGAATTTCTTCAGTAAGTTTTGGTATGGGTTGTTTGACCATCATTTTACTGTGTTTGAGCTTCGGAATTGTTTGCCAGTATTTGAGGTGTTGTTTGTGCACCCACTGGTTTAACGTGGTTCTTACCGAAGCCTTTGTTATACCGGTTGCCGGTTCAGGACCGGTGTAGCCGGTTGCCGATCCTTCTCGTGCTAGGGCATCTGCTTTTTCGTTCCCTTCAATACCCTTGTGACCTGGTTTCTCTTCAATGCGAATAAATCTTTCGCCTTTTACTTATTACTTACGTCAATTTGGAAAAAATTTGGATTATAAATGATCAGCAACGTATATTACGACAACTATTTTCATATATCCTATTTGAAACGAAAGTTGTAATTTTCAGTACAGTCTTGCACTTTGCTCTTGATCTTGCATTCTTGGTCTTGTTTTTGTTCATTCGTCTTGGTCTCGGTCTTACTAGTGCACGTATAATCTTGGTCTATCAAAATCACAAGACCAAGACAGATTTTGCTCAGCACTATTTACAAAGTGTTGTGAATTATCCTATAACGACAAATTTGTCAAGCAAGGTGTCACTCAAGTTTTTCAAAATATCAGGGCATCAATTCTTGACGGCAATACAATAGAACTGACGCTGTTGGGGACAAGGTCTTCCAAGCAAACCTCCATCATATCAACGGAGCTAAAGGAAGTCCTTGCTGTAATAAAAGGAGAATTTTATCTGACCCTTATACAAGATAATTTGGATTACCAAGTACTCATCTGCCTAACTGAAAGCCAGTGTATTATACAACGAATATATACAAATACTGGGGAGTTTTTGTTTTATGAACCTAACGGTAGTAAAACTGAAGTTGGTAGAGGATGAAAATTTAATATATTGTGAAATACATCTTTATTGTCTAAATTCACATTTGATATTTCCATTTAAACAAGTGTGAACGAACGAAATGAATGTTTCATTTCAGTAGCGATCCAGTTTTGACCACACTCCATGCTACAAAAAAGTTAGGAGGCCACAAGGGGTTGCGACCCCTTTCTAAAACCTACACAACAAGTCAAAATTTATTACTCAAATCCAGCTTTTGTTATCGATTTTAATCAAAGGTATCAATGTTGACAGAAATGATTTAAATTTAAAACTTTTTTTGTGCGCACTTTTGTACATAAATAAGTAACGATCCATCGAATTATTTTTCACCCCAGATTAAGTGGTATTAATCCAATTTTTTTTAAATTCTATAGTAGAAAATTAACTATTGAAACAAATTATTCACTTTTGAATAACTAAATGCTACAATGCTGTTATAAACAAACAAAAAAAATCCGCAGTTATGAATTCTACTTCACCAGTACGAGACGCAATTTCGAATGTCAACCAAATTGGTGTAAAATCGATTGAGGTGCAGCTTTTTTACGTAATTGATAAACTTGACATTTTAAAATGCTTTTACTGGCGAAATTGTTCAGTTTTGGTACTTGGCCTACAAAACTAAAACCGTTAAAATATTTATTCGATTTAATCAATTCTTTTTTTATAATTTCCACTTGCATAAATAGCGTAGTCAAAGTACACAAAATATCCGTAAAATGCCGCAAAAAACAGAAAAAACTTAAAAATTCAAAATTAAGTATTTAAAAGGGTTGTGATTAACATGGGAAAAACTTTACAATGCTAGGCGTGCGATTTTCCAGAAAATCGTCGAGTGAAAATTTTTGTTTTAGTTTTTTCACTCTAATTGTTTAAATAATAAAAACACAGAAAAATGTTCAAATCAAATATTGCAGCTAATACATTCATCTACAAAATTTGTCTGAACATTTTTTTTGTATCTGCATTAGTTTTTAAAATATAATATACGAAATTTCCATAGAAGTTTTTAATTTTACGATAGTAAATAAACAATGACATTTAGAAAAAAAAATTTCATATGAAATGTGTTCTAAAATGGGGTATCTACAAATACATTGAAAAAAAAATTTTGTTTAAATTTTTTAATGTATTATCATCGATTTTCCACGCACTCTCACCTGCTTTTTCACCTTTATTTGTGCTCCCTTCTCTTTCTTACCTGAGCCATAGGTGTGTTCTTTTGTATCGCGATCACTTCTTGGTAGGTTCATTATGAAGTTCACAAATTTTTAGATAATATCATAAAAGGTATAAAAAGTTACAGAAGGTTTGCTAACAGACCTCTGATTTAAGTATTTATTGTAAATAATTGTCTATTATTAAAAAAATTTCATATTTATAGAAAAACTGTATGGTAGTTTCGAAAGTAGAGGCTTTTAAGTGTTTAGTGGTGAAGTTTCATTGAATTATATTAATTTCGAAAAAAGATAAAATTGAATGAAGTTTAAAAAAAACAAGTAAAATTAAGAATGCAAAAAAAACAGATCTTTAGGAAGCATTCGTTTAAAATTCTAAGTATTGATGGCTTTGCTTTTATGATAATAATGTTTTATGCTCATTTGCAATGCTAAATCCAAAAGGAATTTTCGCTGGGATAAGTATTAATTAAATAGGAATTATAATAAACTGATATTACAGTCAGAAAATCTACTTTTTCAAATTTGAAAGTATTTCTATCTAAAAGTTGAGATCTTTCTTTACATTTTACATGAGTTTATTTATTTTTTCAGAATGTTATAAGCCCAAAATTATTAACTTTTAAGTCGAGCGGTTAATAAATTTGGCTTAAAGCGTAACCACGAATTGAATATCAGTAAAATTAATTTTATCTCGTGAACTTTTCAATTTACAGAAAAACTTTTCAGACAAAATTTGTAGATAAATGCATCATATACAAATTTTGTTTAGGAAGTTTTTCTGTATATTTATGATTTAAACAATTAGAGCGAAAAAACAAAAATTTTCACTCGACGATTTTCAGGAAAATCGCATGCCTAGCATCATAAAGTTTTTCTCATGTAAAACACAACCCTTTTAAATACCCAATTTTGAATTTTCAAGTTTTTTGTATTTTTTGTGAGGTTTTATGTGTACTTTGACTAGGCTAAAAGTAAAAACACAAAGATTTTGTCCTTGATTGTTTTTTCTATTTTGAACAATATTGTAAAACTCAGTGAAGCAAGTACCTCGTACTATTTATTCATTTATTTGGTTAATTATAACACATGATGCAATTCTATTTAAAAATATTGACTAGATTTTAACGTATGTTCGATCTCGATTGGAATGTGCATGGAAGAAACTAATTTCGTTTGCAGATCAATTCATTTGTGAAACCATGACATATATAATTTTCTTCGTGACGAGCTACAGATCCCAACAAAAAATAAATCTGCAATAAAGGGAACTAGCAGCAGAAGCTGAAACGTTATATTTGCCGAAAACATTTCACATATAAAAATATTAAAATATATTTTATAATTTATCTTTTGGTAGAATAGGCAATAATTGTATTCGGACAAAAAATAGTTTTCGAAAACATTTCACACATAAAAATTTCAAAAAATTTCTCATAATTTATCTTTTTTGAATAAAAATTAAATTTGAAACTACCTGACGATTTCCACAACGATCTCCGAATACGTTTGGATCAGTGTTTTAAGTATTTAATAGAAAATGAAACATTTCCTAAATAAAAATTTGTAACTAGGTTAAAGATTGATTTATCAATGTTTCTTGTTCAGTTTTATTTAATTTAGTTTTATTTACGTTTGGCCTCATTTTGTAGTTTCTCAAATTTAAATCAAAATGTTTATTTGCAGGTTCTTTTAAATTTAATTTTTATTTTTCATTAACTCCAAAATAAAATCGAATTAAGTATTATCGTATAGCTTCGTATTTTGAGCAAAAGTAATAGAACATTTTGATAATTAGATAAAATGACAATATCGATGAATAATTAAAGAAATGTTGTACAGGGTGATGTTTTTGTAATATTCAAAACAGTGTGTACCTTTTGAAAAGTTATTCGGAAATGAGCCAAATAATTGTATCATTAAAAGTATAGCAGGAGCTACATGGTACAGTTGCGGCCAATAAAAAATGGGAGAACTCCTATAGCAAATTTTTGTCTAATTCTTGCTGCTTGAATTTGTCATATATTGCAACATTGAATATTTGACATCTGTCAAAAAATTCCAAATTCGAAAGTAATAATGCCGCATATAAATTCAGTGACGAAGGGTGGAATATTCGCAAAAATAGACGGTGGTTGGTCAGTGAGGCAGACTGCGGCATTTTACAATGTAAGCAAGAATTCAGTTTCAGGTATTTTAAGAAGATGGCGAAGTGATCGAAGAATTAATGGTTAGGTTAGGAC
Source organism: Lochmaea capreae (assembly GCA_949126875.1). Lineage (NCBI taxonomy): Eukaryota > Metazoa > Arthropoda > Insecta > Coleoptera > Chrysomelidae > Lochmaea > Lochmaea capreae. Next base: position 7,822,213 of record OX421397.1, on the reverse strand, counting down.
GTCCGAGAAAGTCAACTGCTGAACAGGATGCTGCTTTGATTAACCATTTAAGAGCAAATCCATTTAAAACAGTAGTTGAAGCTGTTCCAGAAACAAATTTTCCAGCATCCTGTCGTACGGGCCGTCGCAGAGTAGCACTGTTTCAATTGAAATGCCACGCAGCAGCAAAGAAACTCTTATTAAACAATAGTCACAAAGAAGCAAGAATGGGGATTGCTTTAGAGCATATTGCTTATGAAGAACAATTTTGGAATTGTGTAATTTTTACGCATGAAAAGGTTTTCCAATCGTCAAATAGCGGCAAGATTCGTGTCTAAAGCCATCCGAATACACGGTTTGGGAGAATTATGTCAATTTCACAAATATAAGTGGTCGTTTTTCTGTAAATATGAGGACATGGATATCTACGCAGGGACCTGAAGTTCTATGGCATATTCGCGAAAGATTTAATAGTGAAGCATATATCAGAATTTTAGAAAATGTTATGCTTCCTTCTGTTGAGATTATTTTCCCTAACAGTTATTTTATCTTCCAACAAGATAACTGTTCAGTGCATAACTCTGGTGTAGTGACCAAATGGTTTGGGGCGCGTAATATTAATGTTCTTAACTGGTTTAGTAAAAGCCCAGACTTGAACCCAGTAGAAAATGTTTGGGCAATGTTAGTAAGAGAAATTCGAAAGGCAAATGTAAGACCAAGAAACGTTGGAAGTTATAAATAATGCTTGGGAGAAAATAACTGAAGAATATTGTTCCACATTATATAGATCGATGACCAGTAGATTAAGAGAAGTCATAGAGCATAATGGGGGGATTACTAAATATTAATTGTTGTTTTTTATTGAAAATTAAAGATTATTTAGTAGCCTTCGTTATTTAATAATGAAAAACAATATTATTTACACTTTAGTGTTATTATCATTTAAATATACGACAAAACTATCCCATTTTTCCCGGAAACGGAAAAGTCACATTCACACTAAGCAACAACAACTGTCCCATTTTTTTTTGGCCGCAACTGTACTACTAATTATTAAAAATGTAATTTTTGTACGAAAAGCTAAGTTAAAAAGGAACATCAAAAAACACTTATAGTTACACTAATTTATTATTTAGGCCTCCATTTCGACGTTGTCCCACTATTCCTGTAAATTAGCCTTAGTTAAAAAAAAAATTCAAGTTCCAAATTTATTTGTCAAATAACATAATTATTTTTAAAATCATGCACATCTTTTACATATCAACGGCAGAGAAAACAAATTACAAAAGGCGAATTGAAAAATCGAAATTAACGCGAATTTTATTCACGAAACAAGCCCACCCGAAAATAGCCAATTCAGATAATACGTTACAAAATCGGATTACAGAAATTAAACGTCAATTGATTGGTGCTGCACTTGTAATTCAAGAGGATTTTGTACTTAACTAGATATGAGATTGTAGAGTAAAACAAAACTATAACGCTGCATGGATTTTCAAATTAAACTGTTCCCAATTAACGGAAACACACAGTTTTAGCATATTTCTCGATATTGTCTAGTTTGTTTTGTAAAATAATACGTTATTTATTCCAATAATTAGGTGTTATGGATATTAATTTCCAATTGTTATGTTTGTCTTGTGAAAATGTATGTGTCTTACGGTTATCAAATGTTTAGAATTTCCTTTTTAAATAAAATAATTGAATGATTTGAAAAAAATATGTTTCCAAAAATGAGAAAAAGGTATGGGCGAGAACACAAAGAAAGCTGGTTTCTCGCGCTTGTCTATAAGCGCCGATAAGCTTTAAAAATGTATTCATGTTGATACTTGCAACCGCGCACAAAAGAAGCTAGTCCGAGCTTGTCGTCGCTAGTAATACGCTTTATCGGAATTAGCGAAACATTATTTTCCAGCGCCACTCGTGCAGGGACCGTGCATTTTTCCACATTTTTCAACTTGCGTACTAAATTTCCTGTCTCTTGATACCTTTTCAAAATACTCTAGGTACCTATAGATTAATCTCTTCTGAGACTTCGTGAAGTATCTTTTTGTTTATATCCTTCGTAATATAGAGCTACAATTTGTACCGTTTCAACTTCATTGCAGTGTCTAACTGGTGGCGTTTTGATATTTTTAATAAAGAAAAACACTAACTCTATTCACTATTAGTCAGTTAATTACACTACAATAACTTAATTTCGAGCTTAATTCAATATTCCTTAAAATATGTGTTGTGAATCGTTTTCTATAAAATGTGCGAGAGAAAATAACATAAATAAATAACATCAGCTCATATAAATTTACGGTGATTTTATTAAAATTATTTTGAAATAATAGTGATTACAAAAAATATTCGACAATTTCGTCCATGAGGGTATTATTAGTCCCTCCACTGCGACTGGACCTTTCGGTCGCCGCGGTCAGTTTTACACAAATTTAATCCTTTCTCTATTCGAAAGGTCGCCAAAGCTGGATTAAGGGTTCCAAGAACATTATGGGGTTATTCAATTACTCTAACACTAATATGGGTTTGTGACCTGTCGACAACCAAAATAAAAAAAATTTTTCATCAGTTAGTTGTCTGCATTCTTACTGAAAATATTAATTTTTTTATTTGAAAAGTGATTCTCTAACCTCACCTAACCTAACCTAACCACAAACATTTTAATTCTGCTTTTTATTCTGCGCATCCCGATATATTCAAATTTGTGGATGTAATTTTCGATATTCAGTTAAATACTTGAAATTAAACAGTACACATATACCTAACAAAATTAAATACCTTTAATGATTGATAACTACGGCGACCAAGAGGCCTACCTGATTTTAAAACTGACGACCAAGTGGTCGATGACATTATGGAACCCCCGCTGACAAAACTGACCGCGGCGACCAAGTGGCCAACACCCAAGAGTTTATTCTGACTCCTCTATTAATATTTCATCAAACAAATTCAGCATCTCGATTAGTTTATTTGGCGAGGTCTGAGTGCCATAAAAAAAAAGAGAGAGACCCTGCCAAGACGACCGCTTGCTTCAACTTCTGCAATTGATTTTGGACGAAATTTAACTTTAAAAAAGTGAAACCAATACTGCTTCTGAACATCGTGGAAGTTTCTTGGGTATATTTATTTTCCACGATGACACTGTGGCAAGTATAATTTACTTGACCGTGATTGGAAGAGTGGCCTAGACTGCTCTGCAGTATATTTAGCAAATACGCTACCAGGACAAATTGGATATATGGAAAATCCTTTGAATGTGGAATTCAGTACCTCAGAGGTAAGGTGTGTTAAGTCACCAAGTCTAGGGTTTTGGGGAGAGCTATTACTCCTTGCTTAAAGGAATTTTCAGAAACTGTTAATTGTCCAAATATTGGGATCTGTGCAAAAGTTAATTGTTTGGACAGGTTGTTCCTATTTTTTGTTAATTTGTTTCCACTTCTTCCCAAACTTTGATTTTGATGTGACATTATTACCACCAAGTTTCCAATATTTGACTTGTGACTTAACAGAGGGAGACACCCGTTGACGATCAGATTTTTGTCTATTAAACCAAATATTCATGTTAAAAACAATATTTTATTTATCTAAATATAAGGAAATATGAAAAAACTTTACTTTTCTAAGCTAAGCGACTGTGTTTCAAGTAGATACAATTGCCGCTATAGCTTGTATTGATGAAAACATCTGAAGAGGATAAACCGGACAAAAAATAAAAATATTCACTGACAGCCAGGATCTGCTTAAAGCTATCAGTAATCCAACAACTAGGTATAGAGTAGTAAGAAACTGTAAAGAATTCCTCAACAGGTTGGCAAGAGACAACAAAATATGGGTGCCGGCACATGATGGGATTGCAGGTAATGAAATGGCGGACCAATTAGCTAAAGGTTCTAAAGGAGACTTCATAGGTCCAGAACCTTTTTGTGGAATCACAAAAGATTGCACAAGGTAGACAAGGAACTCTCAACCATGCTATTGAAACTGAGTAAGAGACATTTGGAGACTGTTACCGACCTGGTGACTGGACACTAGTGCATCCTGAGGAAACATCTGCACACAATGGGCAAAGTTAGTGAACCTATGGGCAAAGTTAGTGGTCCTATGTGCAGGAAATGTGAACTCTACGAGGAAGCACTTACTCACATACGCTGCTACTGTGAGAACTTACATGGACTAAGGCGGAAGCTCTTTGGAGAGTAAATAATACAACCATAACAACTACTGAAAATCCCACCAATCAAACTATGGAAGATACAGAGGTTCTGGAATGGAAGTAGATAACATGGGAAATGGTACAAAGATTTAGTTCAAGAGCCTGGGCTGTTGAGCACAACCCAATCGAATGAATGAGAAGCTAAACAAAAATAAAAGTCAAAACAGGATAAAGTGTAACAAGAGGTTTCAATCGTCAATATACTCTAATCTGAATGTTGAAGGTTTTCTGACCACGCTTCAGCGCGAGAAATGTCAAATTACATTAACATAGTACACCTCGATATGTCTACTGAACTTAACCGACTATGCCGCCACCTTTTGACGAAATGACGTCTCCAGGGTTTGATTGAAAGAAAAAGCAAGTGAATTTACGGTCTCGGTAGGGACAGCGGCGGGTACACCCAAAGGATGGCCATTTGGTTAAATTTCACAATGTATCGCGGTGTTATCAACGCAACTTCGAAACAGGAATATGTAATAATAAATAACTCGTTTTAACCAGGTTTTATGTCACTGAAATTATATTATTTTGGTCTTATATAAAAAGTGTTACTAAACAGTTACATAAATTAAGTTTCTGCGTCTTTTGCGGTACATTTTTGTGATATTTTCATCATTCAATGTATTATAAACTAGTTGGCATTTAAATAATAGGAAGTATTGGTTATTGGGTTTGTTTTTATTTTAATGAAATTCCAATGCTTTTGTAATGTAGCATATAATTACATAATATTTAAAACTCGTTCAGCTTCAGACCATAGCTACAACAAGATAAACATATTAATATAATAGAAAGTAACACTGCAATAACTGCATTTAAATACAAACAATAGAGTAAGCGTAACCGGGTCAATTAGGTAAATGATTCAATATATTCTCTTTATATGTGATATAATTTCACTAATACGGTTTTGTTTAACAAGTTTGTTATTTTAAACGGTTGGAAAGTTGCAGTGTCATCGTCAAGTACAATAAAACAAAAATATTTGTTTGAATATTTGATTATTTATCAATATTTTTAACAAATAGTAGCAAACAAGTGTCCCGGAAAATACAGGTACGAATTAGAACCAACCAATCAGAAGATTATATTTATTAATTGTCCATTAGTAATTGTGAACATAATCGAAATAATATGACCAAATAATTTTATCAATATACACGAAGTTTAGTGGTTGCATCAGTGTTGTCAATGTGAGGATAATTTTCCGACTTTCAGATATATGGAACGGGGAATTTTTAATATTGACTAGTGTCGAAGACTTTTATTTAGACAACACGGTGTCCTTTTGATAATATTGTCAAATTCTAATCATTCTAATTTTATAGTTGTGAGAAATCTGTGAGCAGAACCAGAACCAGTTTCAGACAAATTGTTCATTATTGCAGGATTTTTGTGCTCTCTTTTTCCGATGAATAGCAGTTTTATCAATAACTGTAATAATATATATTTTTTAAACTTTTGTCAATTATGTATTCTTTCAGCAGCTCCATGCTTTGTCCCTTTATTTTCTTGTTTCAGTTGCCTGTAACTGTAAATATTTTGTATCATTTTTTGCGTAGTTAGCGACTAGAACATACCAAATTTCTTTCTGTCTATTGTCTCAAATCCCTACTTTCCATAAACCCACCCTGGACGTTAACAGTCCATATGGACTAACAATTCAAGTAAATTTTCCATAAACCAATCGGAAGTTACATTGCACCAATGAAAATTAATTGTTCGCTTGTGGGAAGGTCAATCCTCGAAATGATTTATAGCTTTTTTAGGTTTTCGGCTTTTGAATCCTCAAAGAGACCTTGCCGCATACTGTTATTTTATTGTGAAACAGTGCAAACTAAATTCAATTCAAAATCCTTGATTTCATATTTTTATACGTTATTTCCTTCATAGAGATTATCTAGTCTCCATGTTTTGCTTCATAAATTACAGAACTATCTGCCTTTATGAAGAATCATTTGATTATTAACTAACATTCGATTAGACGGCTCTAATACAAAAGATCCTGATGTGTAAACAGATAGATATGGGAATGAGATACATACAACCAGTGCATATACACTGAAAAAAAGAAACTCTTGGAAGAAAAGATTATGCCTTTGGCACAAAGAATTGGCGCTTTTGAATAGGTCCAAGAGCGAGGTTTCTTCAACCAAAGGATTAATTGTCTTTTCATAAGTTTCTAAAATTCCTTCACGGAAGAACTTAATCTATTTGTTCAAAGTCCTTACAGTCTTAGCTTCAAACTAATATGTAAGATATTTCTTGATACAAAACTTAAATATTTTGTTTCAAGGAATCCACTTCTTGGGACATTGCCGTAGAACTATAACAAAAAACAACTCTCTTGACATAAGAACCTTAGAACTTGCTTTGAAAGCAAATCTTTCTAGGGAAAAGGCCTAGATTTTTAACAAAAAAAACAACTCTCTTGACATGAGAACCTTAGAACTTGCTTTGAAAGGAAATCTTTCTTGGTCCAAGAGCAAATACATTAGACATAGACATAGACATTGAGAGGATTTCCACCAGGTACTTGAGAGAATTGGAATGTCTCTTGAATGAATGCCGTGATATTTATAATTTTCGTAGCTCTTGAAGCAAAACAAACTATACTTGGTTGAAGGGAAATATACTCAAGAGATTCAAGACATTTCTTCAAGAGAACCATCTTACTTTAGCTAAAAACTTTTTTCTATAGGCAAGAGATATTCTCTTATGCTGAAATAATTTCTCTTGTCGCTAATAATTTCTTGTCAAGAGAGTTGACTACTTTGGTTCAAGACACCCATTTTTATCAGTGTAACACTGTAGCTTTCAATACTTTGTATGTATGTATGATGGGGTGATATTCACTGAGACCTAAAAGATCTATAGAGTCCTCCTACTTCTACTCAGTTCCCGAGGAATGTCTCAGAGACTACTAGTTCCTTTAGTCGTATTTCCCTAAGGAAGTTTAGGATATTTGCAGGTTCCAGCTCAAGTGAATATCCCTCTTCTATCCAATAATCTCCTAGGTGCTGTGCCCTAGGATTCTGAATTACTGTGCAATTCGCAAGTATGTGGATGGAGGTTTCTCCTACAATGCCACTGAATCTACATTCTTCTTCCTCAGCTATTTTGAGCTTTTTCATGTGCCCATTCAGGCAGCAATGTGACTTATGCATTCATTTGATCTTAACGGATTTTAGTGACATATCAGAATCGTTGATTGTCTAAACCCTACTAGATCTGTCCAATGGGTTTTGCCTATTTTGCCGGCCTTTCAGTGCTCCTCTTCGCTAGTCCATCTGCTATTTCATTTCCTTGCTTTCAGTAACAACTTGACCCAGTTCTTTTTTGAAACATTACTACAGAGTCATGGAATAGGTACCTGAAAATTCATGAATTGATAAACGAGATTATTTTGCCAAATATTTGAGCTTTTTATCCCTGTTGTAGTTGTTATTTCGATAGAAACAAACAAACATGACTTTGATACTATTTGACAAACGTTAAATAATAATCAAGTGAAATATGTGTGGCTAGAGCTAAGCCTGCGGGATTTTTAATTTAAAATTAAAATTTGGCCTTGATTTGACATATCTAGAGATTCTCCGAAAATGTCATAATTTACGCAAGCGCGGCGGAGTTATTCACTAATAATATAATATGCTTTCCGACGACCGGACAGCTCATGTTTCATGATTAAATTCCGTTCAGTTTATTTTTGTTAGAATTCCGCCCGCAATTTGGTTTAGTATTATTTTATTTTATTTTATTTTATTTTAAGGGGAAGGGTGAATGCAATGATTATATTTCCTTCCCATTTTTCAAACACACAATGTAAGGATATATAAATGTGTTTATAATTCTGTTTATTTTCTTTGGTTTTTAGGTCTGACAGTAATTGGAGCTCGGGACTCGCACGGAATTCTTGAAGAAATAAACTTTAGTCCGCTGCTAGACGGAATTTAGATATCAAATGTCAGTCGTCCGCCGCTAGTGCCTTTAGGATGGCGACAAAAAAGGTATGTAATATAATGTTCCGCCGAGGTTGCGCAAGTTATAGCATTTTCGGGCGGATTTCTGTATATTTGGTATAAACTTCCGCCTCGAGGCGAAATTCTAATTTTAAATTAATAGTTCCGCCGGCGGACTTCGTAGTCACACTGTGAAATATTTTCAAAATGAAAATGAAACGTAATTAATTTTGTATTCCATCAATTGAATTACAAAAACACCATGTTTTTTGCACACTATGTATAATTATAATTGTGATTTATAATAGTTATCAGTAGTAATAACCCAAGGACATTGATAATTGTTCGAAAAAATTTTATGACAGATTTCGAAAGCTTGTTGCCTACAAGCAACAAGGGTTATTCGGATAGAAATTTTTTTGCTAATTGACATTTCGAAATATCAAATATTTGAAACTTCAAAATCGAAGTAAATCTATATGTGTCCATAGCAACGTGAAAATAGCCCATGGTCTGTTATCAGTGTAATGTTGACATGATTGGGTGAAATTGTTCATATGATAAAAAATGAGGAAGTTTGATGGGTTCTTGGAACTGTCAAAAAATTCATAAACATCTGATTTACCCTGAAAAATGTTTTTAAGTGAATGTTATAATTTTAAATAAATAATTAGGTTGTTTCAATGAGTATCATGTACTTAACGTTAATTTATTTCATTTTATAATATTTACTTATGCATTTTAAAAGTTATTTGGATACATCATCCAATATTTGATTTAAATACAAATATTAAACAAATAATAATAGCGTATAGGTAAATTGAATCTTGTGTCATTGGCAAACATTTTTTAAGGTACAAGGTCGTTCTAGATTCTGGTGCGATTTTTGGTGTCGTTGCAGATAAAAATATGAATGAAATGTATGTCTTATAATTAAATTGATGAAAAAATGTTTGTATAGTTTGTACGAAGACCATTGGAACAGCCCATGCTTACATCAGGCTATAAAACGTCTCAAAAAATCAAAGGATCACTTATCGGTGCTTTAAGTGGCCGACAAACGGTCCTTTGACATTTATTTCGGTTGCTGCATAGACTTGAAGGTCAATCCATAGACTTCTGTATCTGTAGAGTAGGGAGGGTGAGTGTAGGCTCACAGCACTTAGGCCACATATGACCCATTGTACATCCTCCCGAGGAGTTGTCCTCCTAGGTCATCGTCCATCCTGTCCTTCTCAGGAAGGTGAACAGGTCACCAGGAGACATCTCCTTTATATCGGCAGGTGTAGGCCAAGACTCACCGAACACACACTCTCTTATCGACGATAACTCCGGACACTCGCATAGGACATGCCTGACAGTCTCATCTTCCTGTTCACACATCCTGCATAGAGATGTGTCCACTAGCCCCATAGTATGGAGGTGTTTCCTTAGTTGACAGTGGCCAGTCAGGAATCCCACTGTTATACGTAGGTTTCTTCTGGTCATCGCCAAGTATTTTTTCGGCGCCATCTTCCCAGGGTCGCCCAGGGTGATCCTGGCAAAACTGCATCCTTTGATTGCCTCCCATCTCTCAAGGGATTGAGCATGGGTGTAACGTTTGGCTAGTTCCGCAATTGTCGAATCCGTCAGGCCGTAGGTGTCACTGGGTCCAAGAATTTTCAGTCCAGCGGCTTCCCTGGCTAGAGAATCAGCAATGCGATTTCCTTTACTCCTGTCGTGCCCTTTAACCCACCTCAGGATAATATTGTTATCTGCCGAGGCGTTAGCTAAATCTTGGTGGCACTCTAGTACTAGTCTTGATATAACACGTTGTCTGTTCAAGGCTAATAGGGCTTGTCTACTATCAGTGCAGATTATTATGTTTTTGTCAGAAATTCCTTTTCTGATTAGTTCTTTTGTGGCAATTGAGATACCAGCCAGTTCTGTTTGAACTACGCTGGTATTGTTTCCCATTCCCCACTTGATCCTTAGGCTTAGTGCTCTCGAGTAAACTCCACATCCTGAGCCTTCATTCATTTTTGAACCATCTGTATAAATGCGTATTGCATCTGCAGCATCTGGCTCTGTGTTGTGTTTTATTTGTATTTTGTAGGGTTTATTAAACAAAAATCTGGGTTTAATTGCATCATTGGCTGCCTGCAGCAGAGGTAGCGCAGTAAGCGCTTCCTGCCATAGGCTTAACCGCAAATTGCCCACTCCTACTTCGGGGACATAGACTTATGTAAGTATTTCCAAATGTGTGGGCTTCAACTGACTTCGTACAAACTGTAATAGCACAAATAGAAAAGATCAATCAGATGAAATTTAATACAAACTAGTTTAGGTAAACAAAGGATTACTAGGGAAACGAATAATTGAATTGGACGAATGAGTTGAAGGAAGCGACAGAATATAACAAGCAGTTGAAAAAATATATTACTAGTGCGGAAAGCGACATCTCAAGTGGAAAATACTGACTACGCGACAACTTCACTAGATACCTAAAGTCTGTCCCAATTTAGCTGATAGCATGGATTGGGAATTCGGACCATAAAATAGTTGTAAACCATAGGCGCGACGGAACTACCTGTATAGAATAAAATTTGAAGTAGTTAGTATTCGGCAACTAGCAAGTAGTAACGTCTATTCGTCTAATTAAGATGGCTTCAAGTTCAAGTTTATTACCTATTGTTATTTGACCGATTACCGGGTGGTCTGGTCACAATTTCTTTCTTCTTAGTCTAGATACATTGTAAAACATAGTCAACTACAAGTCAAGCTGCCCTTAAAGCACTTCAGAGCTCTAAGGTAACATCTCGGCTGGTATGGGAATGCGGCGAAGAACTTAGAAGACTGGCGACTCGGAACAGTGTAACACTGGAGTGGGTCCCAGGTCACAAAGGAATCGCTGGCAATGAAAAAGCTAACGAACTGGACCCGAACCATCTGTGGGCATTCCCAGATCCTCCACTAGGTCATGGTTAAAAGGGTGGGTAAAAGAACAACACAAAAAACACTTGTAGAATACGCCCAGGCAAACACATGGGAAGAAATTTATAAAAGAACCATCAGAAAAAGTAGCGAAAGAACTGCTCTCAATGAGCAGGAACAAACTACGCACCATAACGGGGCTTCTTACGGGACACTTTCCCACAAAGGAGCATCTGAACAAAATAGGGCTGTGTAACGGAGACCTCACATGCAGGAGATGCAGAAAGGACACCGAAACAGCTCTGCACATATTATGCAACTGTGAGACACTGGACCACAGGTGGCAGAAGCTATATGGAAAATCCCAAATGACTCCAGACTTCTACAACCAACCAGTAAAGAACCTGTATGAGCTAATACAGGGAACGGATTGGCTGAATAGGCTGTAGTCAGAACACTAGGAGGATCCACAATAAGCCCAAGAGGCTGAGGTGGTGCCGGCGAAGGGACGGCTCCTTTAAAAAAAAATTCCTTTGAAACGAACTTTAATAACAAACTGACATTTTCATATCAGCGTAGAAATTTTCATATTATTTGCTTGAATTCTTTTTATAGAAGAGTCCCTTTTTCACAAGTTTCACAACCACAATAAACATGTTAAATCTGAAGTTTTTTACTTGGATGTGAGTTTTTATTATCTATCTACTTTTAAAAGTGGAAGAAGAGTGGTTGTTTTTGCCGGTAAAAAATGTTCTACTGACAAACACATTCATAGTAATATAAAAATAGCTGTTGCCTCAATAAATATCATAATAGACCAGGGTAGAAGTATTTAAAAATAATAAAAAGTGAAAAAAAATAATAGTAGGATAAAACCATTGGAAAAGGAGAAAAATATTATAAAAATGAGAGGAAAAATAATTTACGGGCAATCTGAGGTCGGGAAGGGGAAGGGGGTGAGTTTTTAAGGGTAAAAAACGGCTTATCTCGATTTCCGGCAAAACTACAAGTCCTATGGAAAAAAGTCGAATGATAAAGTTGTACGTAATAAAAAGATCTACAACTTTTGTATTTTTACTTTTTTCACATAATTCATGTGGAAAATTTAAAAAACCTAGTTTTTGGTTATTTATTTTTATCTTCTACAAAAAAAATTTTTTTTTTCACGAAATTTGGTGAAAACATACGTCTTTATGTCCCAAATACACTGTAATTTATTTGATTTGAAATATCTATTTTTCCACCTTATTTTGACTTAATATCGAAAAAGCACCATAATTTTCAATCGAAAATTCACCCGTCAAAATATCAGCTTTTTTCAAAAAGTTGGTGTGCTTTCTGTTCGTTAAAATCTCTACTTTCCGATGGTGTGAAAAAAAAATATTACTCTAGTAAATTTTATCAGAAAATGCAAAACATATTTAAATTCAATAGTACGATGTATTTTTATTTTTATATATTATGAGATTTTCTATGACATAAATGTAATTAGAATTTAATACAATCAAATATTTAATTGAAAAAAATTGCAGCAGTCATATTTTTTAGATGAAATTGTATAAAACATTTTTCGAGTTTAAGTTTTTTTCGATTTTTTGCATTTTCTGAAGATTTACTACAGTAATATATATATATTTTTCACACCATCAGAAAGTAGAGATTTCAACGAACAGAAGGCACAACAAATTTTTGAAAAAAGCTGATATTTTGACGGGTGAATTTCCTATTGAAAATTAGGGTTCTTTTTCGATATTAAGTCAAAATAAGGTGAAAAAAATCAATATTTCAAATCAAATAAATTATTATTTAGGACATAAGAAGGTAAATTTCCACCAAATTTCGTGAAAAAAAATATATTTTCTTAATAGATAAATATAAAAAACCAAAAACTTGTTTTTTTTGAATCTTCCTCATAAGTTTTGAGGTTATGTGAAAAACGTGTAACTACAAAAGTTTTAGATCTTTTAATTACCTACAACTTTTTTCCAAAGGACTTGTAGTTTTACCGGAAATCGAGATAAACCGTTTTTTACCCTTAAAAACTCACCCCCTTCCCCTTCCCGACCTCAGATCACCCGTAAATTATTTTTCCTTCCATTTTTATAATATTCTCCTTCTTTTCCAATGGGTTTCATCCTAGTATTATTTTTTTTGTTTAAAAAATTATTGACCCTGGTCCGAGCCCTGGTCTAAAAGTACCATATATTTCCAACCACTATACCAAAAATCGAACTTAAAATAAAAATTTTTAGTAGGTAAATATAATCCACTCTTCAGGATATATACAGTTTGACAGAATAGAATCAGGTCATTCACTCAGTTAAGAAGCTTAGTCGAGTCACAATTAGGATTAAATCGATGCTGTCCTCCATTTCTGACATTTGGCTGTATAAAAGCACCGAAAATTGTTTGCTTAGGATTGAAAAAGCTTGGAAAAGGATCTAACGTAGCTTACTTCGAAATGAATCGAACCAACTTTATAATTCAGATATTATTTCATGATTCATACAGAATTTTTTATTAGTTTTTCTTTTACTAACTAGGTATGCAATAACTTCCACAGATCTGTAGTTATTAAAGAAATATTTAGTACTGTGTTTCAGTAATATAATATTATCAAAAACTATATAGAAACGATCTCTACTTAAATCGCATTCAGTTTATTGTGAGGACCCTCCAGTAACAATGGCCAGCTAGAGGCACTTCTCCCTAATCCTGAATAAGAAGATTTAAAACCAGACTTGAATACTTTCAGTCTGTCATTATTTTTTCCCATAATCCTCAAGCCTTGTCTACCTTTTTCAGTGTAATTCATTTGCGGAGTTAAGTTATTGCCCCAATTCTTTCTGCCAACTTTATCTATCTAGTGTTTCTTATTGAATATTTTTTATCCTTCTTCCATTATCTGCTGTTTTAAGCAATAGGCATCTTGACAGTCGCTAAGAATAACTGAATAATGATTTGAAACGATTAAATATAATAGAGGTTCTAAAGAAATCACTTACATATGTTTTTATTACAATTGTGATTATTTGAATTTACTGTTTGGATCCTCGCTCAATTACATTGGAGCTGATTCCGCAAAAAGTTTCCGGCCCCCAAAAGCTTCTCATCGGTTTAGACGAGATTCTCTATCGGCCCGAACCATGAGAGATTGAATGTCTCTCGTTTCACGCAACCCGTAATACACCAATCTCATGGTGAGATTCTCACTAGTCCCTTAAGAATACCTGCCCAGAAATAATGTGAAATTGATGTTTCGTTGCAGTAGTACGGAGGCTAAAGTGGCTTTTTTATTTTCAAATTGTTTACCTGATTTTGATATATAAAAATCAATAGTATGGATCTAAGAACCTACTTTTAATTTAATGACGTATGTTAGGAGTCGAGTGAGATGAAATGTGAAAGTAGAAACTATGATAGAGTACCTAGCTTTACTATAGAACCATTCAACTAAATTATACTCTAACATAATTAGAAATAGAAATCCGCGTTCTGCAGCAGACTGTACTTCGTACGAGGTCGCTTTTGGCATCACCTTTCTCATTCAAATTTACTTGCATCTTCAATGACATCTCCTTAATTGAATAACGTAATGATGTCAAATTTTGAGACTGTATTAAATAGTTCCGGAAACGATGCATGGGTGGGATTGAGACCACTATCCCTTCAAGGTACGGAGATTCCAATTGTGATGGATGTTAAATATCTCGGTGTAATTATTGACTCGAGATTAACATGGTCCAAACAACTGGAAAAGGTTGCCACAAGATCGGAGACCACATTAATGATGGCAAGACGAACTTGTGGAAAAACATGGGGGATAAGTCCGCGCATGATACAGTGTAGTGGTTAAACCCATAATAACATATGCGGCTTTGGTCTGGTGGACAAAGACAATACAAAAGAATGCAATGACGAGACTAGGTAAGGTGCAAAGACTTGCTTGTCTCAGTATTGCAGGGTGCATGAGAAGCACGACAACGGCAGCACTAGAGGCTTTATTTGGCCTTCCTCCATTGCACATCGTAATAATGGGAGAAGCAAGAATGGGGTTATTTAGGCTGCAAAATAACCTGAGCAGCAAAACAGTTAGATCAGAACACACATCCATTGAGGACATCATAAGTGAAGCCATTTTAAATAGGAAAATAGACTATATGGCCACTAAACTTCTCCCCAGCCCTAAATATGAGGTAGAGATACCCCACAGAAAGGACTGGTAAGACCCAACCAGACTGAAGTTTTCCCGAGGAGAGACCTGGTATACAAACGGGTCAAAGACTGGGGTTAAAATAGGGGGCACTGAACACACTCCAACTGTTTTTGGTAGCTAGAACTGAACACACGCCCATCGCTGAGCGCACAATTATTCTTCTCTCTCTTTCAAGTAGTTTTGCTCATATTTTCCTTGTCGTACTTGTGTAAATCATATGGCGCGAATAGATTTTTCGCAATCTGTATATTTCGATGGTTTTGAAAGTGTATTAGACTTCTGAGACCTAATTTTCCAATAACCTAGTACACATGTAAATCTTCATTGCGTTATTCAAGACTGATAAATACAGTAATGAAATCAAAATTGCTACATCTTCAATGCCTGAATACCCGTAATTTAAGAAAATATGTTTGTTTTAAAACTTTCACTGAACTAACGTTTGGTCGCATTTCGTGCATTATAAGAAGTCTGAAATAACAGTCAGTAGTAAATAATTTTCTATAATTTGAAATAAGACAATACCCAGGTTGGGATATTTTTAGTTATATGCAATTCGATTTTTTATGGCCAATAAAATTCTTGATAGCAATGGAATTAAATTCATAAAATCATATTTGTTCATTTTCCAAAAATAGAAATTCCCATTTAAAAATATAGTTTGGAATTGATCAAGCTATTCCAATCTCTGATACTCGCTTCTGTTTCACCGTCTTAATTTGTAACGACTTTGGAACAATGCCATGTTGTCACTTCTCATTGTAAGAAGCGAGTTTGTGATAACATCTGTGATTCTAGAATGACTATGGGTGTTGGTTCCTTCATGCCAGTTCCCATTGCATTCCAGTGTGTATGCAGCCATCCTCGCTTGCGCCTTAACGCGCAGAGCAGGAGGCGGAAGATTGAGAATTGCTTCCATTGACGCAGTCGGGCTGCTTCTCATGGAACATGTTATGCACAGACAGGCAAGCCTCTGAAGTTTTGATAGCTCCAGTTCGGATTTCCTCTGATCCACCAATCCACCAAACTAAGGCCCCATAGGTGACAGTTGTGTACAGCCAGTGTACGATCCGTGGATTTAGTGTTCCCTATCGCCCGTTTGGCAGCCATTAGGACCATTTTCCCTTTATTGGTTTTGTCATGAAGGTGTCAGTTCCAGGTTAATTTTGCATCCAGCATTATACCCACATACTCAACCTCCAGGCTTAGACGCTGCCAATATGCGATCAAATGTGAAAAAGAGTTTCTCAGCTTGGAACCAGCCTTAGATATAGTAATAGATGAAATTATTATCAATCTTGGAGATGACGTCTTTTTTCATACAACTTTAATAGCCGAGAATTTACTAATTGCTTTTCGAATTTCCAGGTAGTTTTTTTCTAAAATATGCAAAATACAAAAAAAAACAAATAAAACAATATTTAGGTGTGTTGCGGGGGGAGTTAAAAATTAGGTTTCGGTGGCCCAAAAAACATTAATATAACTATGAAATAAAACAATAAAATTTTTTGTTTAAACCTTCATTACAATAATTGAACTATGTTCAAATACAACTTGTGACGCGTTTCGCTACACAGTAGCTTTCTCAAACGAATGGAGGTATCATGAAAAGTTTTTAATTTATATACAGTGCATTGATAAGGAATTTTACGGATAAAAGTATTATAATCTATTTACTTGGAAATAAAAAGCAGAAAATATGGGATTAACTAAAGTATTAAACAGGTTTACCTGGAAATTCATTCACAACAATCGTACAGGAAGTTTCTAAGTAAAAAGGTTTAATAAGGGAGAATTGTTGATATCTATTTGGTCGTTAAGAAGGTTATCTGAATATTTGTTTTTATTTATCTCAAGAGCTTCTAAAAGATTTAATTTCAAGGATTTAGGTTCTACATGCAAAATTTCAAAATTTGAGTCGAAAGTGTGTTGGTTTGCTAATAAATGATTTGAGTAGTTGGAATCTAATTTTTGGTTATCATAACTACGTTTGTGTTCTGAAATTCTAGTTTTAAAATTCCTAAAAGTTCTACCTATATAAATTTTATCACAGTTGTCATTACCACATTTTAATTTATAAACTCCTGATTTGTTTAATTTTGAAGAATTAGATTTGTTGTTTTTAATGAATTTGGATAATTTGTTATCGGCTTTAAAGTATGAATCTTCATCAAGTAAAAGCCTCATCTATTCAACATTAATATACCTAAGCTTATTTTCAGAACTACCAAGAATTTTTCCAGCTAAGGTCCTTATATAATAATATGGTCTTTATTGCCTGGATTATATGATTAGGAAGTTTTCACCTATTTGGCAAATTTATCCATTTTTTCACCTGCTTTTAACTATTTTACACTAATATTGTCCAAACCTACTAATTTTCATCCAAACCGTGCTTTAGTTTGTTTATAATCTTCTGTATTGTGATCCAAGACTATTAACAAACAAGATTGTATTCTCAGGAACTGGTAGACTCGGTTATTGTTAGTTTCCACTATAATTTTAGTATAATCATCTAGAATGCTGGGGTAATGACATCGACTTTGAAGGTTACTCTTTATAATACGTGCTATTTCGCAATTCAAGTGAGTTTATGGCAAGTGAAATATCGAATCAAAGATAATTTTCTATCATGTGTGAGGTGCAATGAAGGACCGAATATGCCCTCAAACCCAACATTATTAATATATCGTAAAAGTAAAATTCATCACTAAATTCTTTTAATTTGATTCCTATTTCTCATAATAATAATTCATTCTATCAAAAATACATATTTAATAAATAGAATTTGTAGAATACATTAAATTCTTAAACATCAAGTGAATATAAAAAGGATAAAATAGATAGGGGTCAATGGAAAATGATGTAAGACGCAGGCGCGGATGAATGGTAGCTTATAATACCGAACAGAACATTAATAGGTAGGAACCGCTGTAGCGCAGGGCTTAGCGTAAGGGCTTGTAACTCAGGGGTCCTGGGTTCGAGTCCCGGTGGTTTCGCTTTTTCAATTTTCAGAATATTTAGCTTATATATCAGAAGTGGGATAGATCTACGAAATGTCCACATGAGGCCATAATGTGATGTGATAGTGAGAGAGGGTGACAGGAATGGGCGTGCAGGCGTCAGGCTCGCCAGGAGAGTGAGATAGGCGTAGGCACGCAAGGCATCAGGCTCACGAACGAGTAGGTGAGATAGGTGTACGCACAAACGTCAGGTCCAGCACTCTAGGTACATCGAGGACGAGGAGCGGAGCAGGATGGCCGAATGTAAGACGCAGACGAGGTTGAATGGTAGCTTATAATACCGAACAGAACATTGATAGGTATAAACCGCCGTAGCGCAAGGGCTTGTAACTGAGGGGTCCCGGGTTCGAGTCCCGGTGGTTTCACTTTTTCAATTTTCAGAATATTTAGCTTATAATGAGTTCTTCCTTTTATTCTATTTTTATTGTCCTGAAAAGCAAAGCTATTTCGGTGGCTATTTAAGCGCTAACTTTACGGATATTATACAGGGTGTCTGCAAATAAAAATATAATATTTAAAAAAACCATATTTCTCATAATTTATGTCAAATATGATAGAACCTAACCTAAACGCGTTAAAAATTTGCTTGGTTTTCACAATAGTTGGTTTAAATCACGAGAGAAGGTCGCATCTCGTCTCGTCTCGCCCTCTCTCGACGAGACGAGAGACCCATTTTGTCTGGTCCTGCGGCAACACTACACAACTTCACCTGGCAAAAATAATTAATATTGCTCAAAATTGAGAAGTATCCCAGAACAAAACGTTAATACTTTAATATGCTTAAAGGAGTAGATTAAAAAATATTAATAAAATGGTAAAGGGAGTCGCAAGCCTCAAGCGAGCTGACGCAATCATTCCCGCATAGTGCACTCAATCAATATTTGACAGACACAAATTTGCGTTGGTTGAACTCAATTAATTATGTAAACAGTCTGTTTAAGGATTGGCCAACATTATTCCAGTTACTAGATCCGGTCACTGTGCGCGGATGTAACGTAATTTTTTTACCAGAGTTTTGATTCCAGAGCACTGGACTTAGCAAGAGATTCAGTTATTCCAGTTTCCGAGAAAGCGCTTTTATCACTCCTACATAATTCAATACACAAACGTCCAAACAACGTTCGCACGTTTATTATATTCCATATAGTCTAGGAGGAATCGGCGCATGAGTACCGAAAACTATTTGACCTCAATTTTTTTATGCGATCCTCTTCAAATTGCCCTCCTTATGATATAAATGCATGTTGCCATGGCGCAACCCGGTGCCATATTGTTTAAACCGAAATTGTTTAAACAATTGCAAGGAATTGTTATTTTTCAGCCGGACAAATTTTTTTTATATTCTTTATTGAAATACCAATAAAAAAGGTCCCATGACTTTTAACGATAAAGTTAATATTTTTAAAGATATGAATTTTTAAAGGTTCGAAAAATTTCAAATTTAGGTACTTTCGACCCATGAAAAATATATTTAAAAAAAACATAATGTCTAAGTAATATTTTTTTTTAAATTCTCTATACAATTGTTAATAATATTGTTAAAAGAGATTTAAAAAAATTTCATTGTTTATATCTTTTTTTTAATTGTTAATTCCGCGCGCTCACAAGTATGCGTCGCTTACCTTTAAGTATCGCTGTCTCTCTCTGACTCATGCGTTGCATCGGCCTCTCTGTGTCTTGAATCATTATTTATCATTTATCTTGAAAACTATCAACTTTATCAAGATTGTTAAAGAGAGCAATGTTATTAATAATTAAATTGTCTACAATTTGTTTTTTATACATTTTTTTCTGAAATCAATTTTTCAAAAGTTATTTAAGCATAAATCGAAACATGTAATTAAAATTACTTTTTTATCAGTTTATATTACTTTTTTGTTATTATTATTATTGTTGATATAAAGGCAAAAATTACTATATATACTAATAATACTAATGATAATATACTATACTATATATATACTAAAGATAAATGATAAATTATGATTCTAGACAGAGAGGCCGATGCAACGCATGAGTCAGAGAGAGACAGCGATACTTAAAGGTAAGCGACGCATACTTGTGAGCGCGCGGAATTAACAATTAAAAAAAAGATATAAACAATGAAATTTTTTTAAATCTCTTTTAACAATATTATTAACAATTGTATAGAGAATTTAAAAAAAAATATTACTTAGACATTATGTTTTTTTTAAGTATATTTTTCATGTGTCGAAAGTACCTAAATTTGAGATTTTTCGAACCTTTAAAAATTCATATCTTTAAAAATATTAACTTTATCGTTAAAAGTCATAGGACCTTTTTTATTGGTATTTCAATAAAGAATATAAAAAAAATTTGTCCGGTTGAAAAATAACAATTCCTTGCAATTGTTTAAACAATTTCGGTTTAAACAATATGGCACCGGGTTGCGCCATGGCAACATGCATTTATATCATAAGGAGGGCAATTTGAAGAGGATCGCATAAAAAAATTGAGGTCAAATAGTTTTCGGTACTCATGCGCCGATTCCTCCTAGACTAATAGGATAACACTTTCGATTTTGTATCGCATTAGCTAGCGGAAAATATATTATATTATATGTTTTGTGACAATGACTGCTCATCCTAGCGAACTGGACCTCAGAGAGTAGAATTCGGCACAAATTTTACGATTTTGACCGTTTCACTGAGATGAGTTTGTAGTATAAATTTAAATTGCATGCCACCAGATTTTAAACGTAACAGAAGCAATACAGAGGAAAGAAAAACTGGGAACTTGTGAAACATTAATTTACAATAATGACCAAATTATTCAGAATTAGAACACAACATCCCCGAATACAAAGGGGTTGAAAATTGAATTATTCCAAAATGTACATTAAAAATGACATACACACAACGCAAAAGCTTAGGGATATTTTTGTAAAATCCTAAAACTAATTTCTTACTGTTCTTGCTTAGTAGGTGTGTTAAAGGTAGTATGTTTTTACCATGGAACGACAACATTTAACTTTGGATGAGATTAATAGGGTGGTGGGCCTCCTTCAAGCTGGTGTGTGACAAACCCAAGTAGCCGAACAGCTGGGAGTCTCGCAAAGCGTCATAAATCGATGATGGCGTTGGCTTAGAGAGACTGGGAGTCCAGACGAACAATATCCAGGACGTGGTCGTTCTACAACCGCCGCTCAAGACCGGTATTTAGTTTTAACTACTAGAAGGCAACCGACAATCACAGCGTCCGAGTTGGTTAATGAATTACAGCGTGCACATAAAGTGACAATTGGCAGTAAAACGGTGAGGAATCGTCTCCATGAAGCCAATGTTCGAGTTGGCGACCACTGAGATGTACACCTCTGTCTAGAGGCAATCGCGCTGCACGATTACCCTGGTGTCAAGAGTTTCTGAATTGGGCTGACAATGACTGGGCTACAGTTTTATTCGCCGATGAGCCTAGATTTGGATTTCATCCAGATTCTCGTCGGACGAGAGTGTGGAGACAGTCCGGAAATTTGGCACATTAATGGTGGCTCTGTAGCAGAATAGCGCTGGTCAAAATCGCTCTGGTCAAAAAAAGCGCTGGACAAAAAGCGCTGGACAAAAACAGCGCAGGACAAAGTAGCGCTGGACAAAAACAGCGCAGGACAAAAACAGGGCTCCATAAAATAGCGCCGCCAAAAGATAATTATGCTTCTTTATTTTACTTCTACCTCATAAATAAAAATAGTTTATAGTACCGAATTAGCATAATCAGGAAAAACATATTTTTCATAAATTACAGCCATAACAATAGTTTTCCTAATTCAATTTGTCAATTCAACATCGCTTCCCGACCAGCTGACAGTGATCAAAGTGTTGGTAACTGTCTATAACAATATCAGAATTGAGGAACGGAAAACAAGTAAGAACAACAATCAATATTTTTCATCATACTTCAACACATATCGCTTCCCGACCAACTGACACAGATCAAAGTGTAAACAACTACTTGTCAGTGTCATATTTATTTAAAGTCTAAAAAAATGCAATTTGGTAAGTCTCAGAAAGGAGGTGATACATTATTCCACGAAGGATATAATTACCGAAATGACAAGCAACATGGAATTGCATTTTTTTAGACTTTAAATAGAAATGACACTGACAAATAGTTGTTTGTGTCAGTTGGTCGGGAAGCGATATGTGCTGAAGTATGATGAAAAATATTGATTGTTGCTCGTACTTGTTTTCGGTTCCTTATATTCTGATATTGTTTGTTGTAAAGGAAGGTTGATGCTTAGCGGTGAAACTTGATTTTTCAATCACATCCTACAGTAATAGTTGATTTTATAAGGATATTTCAACCGGCGCTATTTTATGGAGCGCTGTTTTTGTCCAGTGCTATTTTGTCCTGCGCTGTATTTGTCCATCGCTGTTTTTGTCCTGCGCTGTTTTTGTCCAGCGGTGTTTTTGACCAGCGCTATTTTGACCAGCGCTATTTATGTCCAGTGCTATTCTGCTACAGAGCCATTAATGGTATGGGGCGGAATCATTATTGACGGAAGAACTGAGCTCATTTTCCCACGCGGCTTTCTCACAAGTCAGCAGTATTGACGTATTGCCATGGCCAGCACAGTCACTGGACTTGATTCACATTGAGCACGTATGAGACATGTTCCAACGACGAAGTACTCCACTTATGGGCGACATTCACAATAAGTTTAAGTTTCGAGAGCTTCCACTTTATTTTTTGTATTTTTTTGACGTTTGAAAAAACAGTGGTTTTTAGAATATTTTTTTTTTGTTCAGTTTTCTGCAAGAAAGTTAATGTTTTTGAGTTAATATAATCTATAAATTTTGTATTTATTTTTCAAGTCGATTACAATTAAAAACAAGACTACTTATAAAAATATCCCTAGACTTTTACGTTGTGTGAATTATCGAATACGAAAAAGGATGACTTTGTTTTACTGAAGAAGTTTATTACCTTCCATTTTCATTTCACACACGAACTTTACCGCATAAAAGAAATATTCTATTAGATATGGTATATTACACTATCAAAATATTCATCAAAGATCTTTCATAAACGATCTTTGACAAATAAATTGTATAGTCTAATACCGGTCTTGGGTAGAATCCTTATGTTATGCTATCATGTGTAAACTATTGGCAAGTAAAATATATTCATCTCATTTAGTTTGTCTCCCACAGAGAATTACGGCTCCCTGACTGGGCGAACAGTTAGAATATTGTATTAATTAGGGACTATGTCTCTACTATAACCATTTATTATTCTAATTCACGTACGAATACATACAGAATGCGCCACTACATATACATCTGAATAATGGGAATAATCGGGATATATGGGATTAGTAACGATAGTGTTGTAAATCCCGGAGCTTTGTGTTGTATATTTATTCATGCATATTATTACTCAATATTATTGTAAAAATTAAACTAAAATAATTTTGCTACAACTTTAAAACATCAAGAATTAGTATAAAATTTCAAGTTCCACGGTACTGACATCAATTTGGTAGACAGTCCTTGGAAGAAATCATTTAATTTATTGTTTTTATATACATTCTGTAAGTTTCCTCTGAATTGCTAGTTATACATTACATAAAAAGTAATGAAATATGATTATGAATATTTAATCAACTCAAAAATTTCACTAATAGTATGTTAATGAATGGCCTGTAAAAACAGGACACAGTTAAAGTTCGCTTCAAAGGAGTTGATAGCGCGGAGCGCCTATAATAAATGGAAAACGGAGGTCGGTAAAATTTTATTTTATACAGGTACTTAGATTTAAATATTAACAGGAAATTGGGTCGTACCTGTATAGGTTACGGGGCAGGTAGTTCCGTCGCGCCTATAGCTTACAACTATTTTATGATCCGAACCCCCGATCCGTGCTGTCAACTCCATTGGGACAGACTTTTAGAATGGAATTACGCATAAATTGTTCAAATGGTCATTTTATTAAACAGTTCAGCAGTCAAATTCTCATGAAGTTTATTTATACTAATTGCCTTTTGAATTTTCAATATCATATCGCTAATGAAGCTCTCCTTTAAATGGAACAAAATTAGAAGAATAAGATATGACTTAGGTTAAAGATCTATGAAAATTATGTATAATCAGACAAAAACGATACCTCAGGTTCAAGGAAGCATTGAAAAAGAAAATTAAAAAAAAAACGAATAACGTGCGGATGTATTTACGACACCAAGTGGTCATCACGCTAGATTCCTATAGGTATTTTCGACACTTATAGCTAAAGTTTATGTTAATCCTATAGGTGTTTCGAGATTCGTGTAATCTAGTAGGTACTAGGCAAAAGAAAAATTTTGTGTCGAATCTATTTACATTTTATTAGGTATTATTATTTACATCATCGTTTACATATGATGTCTGTGTTTATTGAGAATAATAGGATACACATTTTATAAAATCTTATCTAGTTATAGGCTGATTTAGACGTATCCAGTAGCTGGCGCCAGTCTCACTAGAACGCCAGCACTGGCGTGATAGTGACCCCATGTAAACACTTTTTTGGGCCAGTACAGCGCTGTCAGACAGTGCTGTCTCGAATAGAGAGCTCGTCTATTTTTGCTGCCAGTAGCTCTTTCACCCTAGCCAGTGTTGCGGAAACGTCTGAACACGTTGAGCCAGTCGTTGGCGCATTCTGTAGAGTGAACAGTGACAGCGGTAAAATGACCCGAAAACTAAACGTAGTAGACACGTTCAAGTTGGTTCAACTTTACCGAGAACACGAATATATATGGAATCTGAGGAGTTACTGTCTTTGAGACAGTCTCAGACAGTAACTCGTCAAAAGACGCAAAGCCAACCTGTACTCAGAGGGATCTTCTCCTCTCAGTTGTTGTAGCAAAGACGAACGTCCAGTTATAGTCCTATCGCTGATCCATTTTCTTATCCATATTCGTTTTTTCTTTATATATATTTCGTCCTCCAACATATCAATAAGCTCCTGTAGTAATAGCGCGGAAATTGTCTTTACACATTTTCTTTTAAACAGCCGGCTTTGCCCCACATTCATTTTTGTAACGCACCTGGTCACAAACACACATTCACGACAGACTGGACTGGACTCATGTAAACGACCTGGTCCAGAGCTGGCAGTGTCCTAGCTGGCGTTCCACTGAGACTGGTGCCAGCTACTGGATACGACTAAATCTGCCTTATTTGAATTACCCACCTAAAACGTTTGAATACAATATCTTTTATTTTTAGTGGAATATGTAAAGTTAGTATTTTTAGGCTTGTATCAATTTGAAATTCTTGAAGCTTTTGGATGAAAACATATATTGGAGGATAAGTAGAATAAAATGATTAAATAAAAATCCAGTTAAAAGATTCGAGTTATAGAAGCCGTTTTGTTCTGCAAATATAATCGGAGGAATCTCATGGCGCGTCCATACTATGCCACGATTAGCCGTTGGCAAAGCCAGCGACTTTTAAAACGTCTACATATGTGTTGGCATTCTTTTAGGTTAGTCTCCCAATGTTCACAGACCAGGACGATCCCGGTATAGATTTGTCAAATTAATAACTTTCTCGTTCGTCCACTTCATTTGAAAGCACGTGCTCACTGGCAGACAGTATGAATCACAACTGAAGCCGCGAGAGGTCAGTGGCTGGCACGTCTCTTCTATGTTCTCATTGGCTTTTTTTGAAGGAGACCGACACTTCAGCAATTTTCAATGGCATGCGGCTGACTTATTGGTACGTGCGAATATACTTTTCCAATTGGCAAACAGCGGCATAATGTGAACGCGCCTTTAGCGCTTTCTTCCATAAAGAAAAACTAAAGTACTTACACCGGGAAATTCAGTAAATAATGGGAAAAATGTAGGAGACTAACTAAAAAGTTTAGGTAGGAATATTTCTAATGTCGAAAATTCATAGACCTTTTTGATTAAAGGAATTACTCCCACCACGAGTAGCATATAGTATCTACTTTATTTCACTGGTCTCTTGACACCAACAACCATCAAAATTGTTTTTAAAATCAACCTCATAGTATCTGATAAATATAGAGCTATATTACGGAGATAATAAATCGGTTGAACTTTTTAGAATAAATTTGCCTTTGACGACGATGACAAACTGTTGGAACCAAATCATCTATTAATGATACATTGACCTCACGCATTTTGCTCTTTTGTAAACAACTATACGAAATAAATCATTCAAGCTATCAACCCGCATATTCATAGATTATTATGAGATTGATCCATTTTTTAGTAATTATCGAGAAGACTGTGAAATTATTATTCGCAAATACCAGTTTATTAGGTCAAAACGTTGAAAAAATATTATGAT